>OY728146.1:1752354290-1755242605 GCA_963277665.1 Viscum album | reverse complement strand
TAAACCATGCTTATGATACTACCATTGGAGAGATATTTCATGGAAAAGGAACATTCATTCTATAACTATTAACAAACTATGACCAATTCCATTTTAAATACATTACATTTTATAAATGGATTTATCCCTAAAATCTCATGGTTGCAGATAACCCGTGTGCCATCTGCTTATCCTATTATTTTCCTAACACAGTTAGTAGAGAACATATAGTCTTGGTGACATTATTTATACTAACCATGAAGCCTAATTTATTTTCTAAATTACATCGGTTTTGATATCCTCACAAGCTTTGTACAACCTCTTTACATCTATGATTTCATTTGGTAACATCATAGTGTCAATTTTAATGAATTCAAACTAAAAACAAATGAGTTGTACCTTCATGGAGAGATTGGACATCAGAAGCTACCCATTTGAAAGAAACAACCCACCTTGATTTGTCTATAGGATTGTAAATAAATATTGTTTGATAATACCTCCATCAACTATGCTCGTATATCAGCTCCAAATTCCTTTGAATTAGTATAGACTTGTTAGGGGTTCAAAATATCATGTACCTAAGGAATATGGATTCTTAAGAGTTTCATTATGCTCTGATCTACAATACAAACATTATACTCATTGAATGAATCATATACATCCAATTCAACCAGATAAGGTTTAAATACATTTGATGGGTCTAGATAATATCGTTGAAATAGAGATAGGAGAATGAACAAATATATAGACATGTCTCGATGAGAATATTCTATTTCGTATGTCACTAGATTGATCCATTTCACAAACTATTATGGTCCAACAAACTTATTTGTGTTTTTACCCAATCATCATACACAGATATAACCCAACTTCGAGAGACCTACAAGATACATGGTTTATGACCTTGAAATTGTGAGGTCATCAGTTTCAGGAAAAATATTACAATTGTCTGGATTGAGCAATTATCATGTGCTTTCTGATCTACGGGATAGTCCCTATAGTCACCTAAATGAGAAATGAGCATGAAAATGATTCCATTTTGACCACTTTCTATCATTGAGGAGAGTAGAATTTCAAACAAAAAAAGGATTCATTGGGATCCATCCCGATGGTATTCTAAAAGTAAAATTATAGGATAACCTCAGCATCGTAATGTGTTTCTCCAAACAAACCCAAATGTTGTGGGAGAATGCATGGATATTTTCCTTTATATGATCAATTATAAGATAGGTATGACCATCAGTTTGAGGGTGATAGGATTTTCTCAAAAGCACCTGAGTACCCAATCCCATTTAAAGCCCCTTTTAGAACTATGATGTAATGTGGTCATCTATATTGAAAAAAAAGTAATAATTAAATCCATGATGATGTGAAATCACTCTGATGTACAACCTCCCAAGCTCATTTATCAAGAATGTCTCTTAAACAGGTTTGAATTGTGAGACCATTGTTAAACTATTTATGAATACCAACACTGTATTGTTTCCACGAGGTGATCTAGATAAACAAGTCATGAAATTCCATGGGAAATTTTAAAATTTCATCTCTCTAAAAAAATAAACATTCAACACCCAAAATATTTCTTATGTTTCACCTTCACCAATTGATAGGAGGAAAAAAAGTCTGAATCCAAAAATCTCCAATTTCATACCATACTACAAATAAAAGAATTTTAAATCTCAATATATCATGGTGACATATATAGGAATAGTTATATATGTAACAACTTGGATCTTATTTTAATGTATGTTTTTCTTTTTCTGGTGTTTTTGTGGAAAAATAATTTTTCTGGGAATTTTCTAAGTACACACTGTGTACTTGGTTACGACAGGTAGCCGTGTGCTAGCTGTGTAGCAGTCGTACACACCACCATGTTTGGTGACATGGAGACCGCATAAAGTAGAGTACAGAAAAGGCATGTACACACCATGTACTACTAAAGTACACACCTTGTATTTTCTTTTTTTCATTAAACATACCAGGGTTTCTTATAACATACAAAACCATCTTCATCATGACCTAGTTTGTCCGAGAGAACCCGTACGACCACGAATCTTCTCTAAGCCCCCCACCCCCCCTGAGTAGCTGTCCATTCTCTAAATCGACCCTCGTCGATTGCGTTGGGATTTCCTCAACATGCACTTACTTGTGCTTGAATTTTTTTTCCTGATTCATCATCTTCCTCATGTTATCCTTAGTTGAACGTTTTTGGTGTTTTTTTAGATCTATGATGTTCTCAAGCAATTTATGTCTTGAGTTTCATTCATAGAGATCTCCCAACACCGAGGGAGGTGGTTTATGCCTTCTTATGGAATATATTTGAGTTATATGTGAAAATTCACCAATACCCATTAACATTGTAATTTGTGTTTACTATTTTACCCCGATTGTTTTCCTGATCTACTTGAACTCTTGATTAAAGGTTTAATTAATTGTGAATATGGTAAATATATATGCCTTGGAGGTGTTTCCCATGCATGTTTTGGTTGTGGATGTATGTTATTTCTTATCCTATTAGGCTACCTTGTTTTTACTGATGCCCTAATTTGTAGGATAGAGTGATATTGTTTATCTGACATGTTGTTGTTGACTGCAAGCCATGTAGTTCATGAGGATTAAATTAACCGATGTTCATTTCTATACATGTTTGACATACACAGGGATGTTCTATCCTGGTGTAGTAGACCATAGGGAGAATGGACGGGAGGGCATCTCCAAAGTGTCTGTTTCACTTATAATGCGAGACCATAGATGGAATTGACATATGTGCTTCCTCAAAGTGTATGTAGTTACTCGACGTGTGCCACATATGAAATGTAACATAAGTTCTTACCTATAGAGCCTTTACTTATTGATATATGACTATAAGTGTAATTGAAAATGAGTGCTTCCTGATAGAGTCTATACTTAACCTGAACTAGAGGGGTTAGATTGAGTGTACATCCTAGTGGGTTTCTTGTGTTTCTAGATAGGACTAGAGGAGATAGGCTGTGATTACTTCCCATTGGGTTACCTTTTGTGTTTATCTTCATTCTTGTGTTGGTACGTAGGACCAGATAAGATAGGTTGTGAGTACTTCTTAGTGGGTTACCTTTTGTGATATTATGTATGCATGTGTTGTTAGGTATGACCATAAGGGATAGGTTGTGAGTACTTCCCAGAGGTTAACCTATTTGTAATTACCTGCTTTTATTAACTATTGCTTGATATATGAAAATCAATGAATTGAAAATGTGGATTGTTTACTACTATGAACTTGTTTGTTTACTGTTGTGTACTTCCTTGTTTACTGCTTTCTTTTACTTATTACATGCCATATATTCACTGACTATTTGGCATAGATCTTACGGTGGTTTCATACTGGTATTTCGTCTTACACCATGTTTGGTCCATGATTTTTGGCCCAAATAGATTATATTGATGTATGTATAGATAAGGCTTACCGCCCTTCTACTTCAAGTACTTGATTGCAATGGAGCTGGAGAAAATGGGACCCTTGTGAGGCTTGTGATATTGAGGAGATATTATTTGTTTTCTTTTATACATTGGTTTATTACTGTTTTTATTCAAGAATTTTGATTTTTTTTTATACTTTCATAGAAATATGTATCATTCATCATATATATAAATATATCTGTGTGTGTGTGTCTGTGTTTGTGTGTGCTCCAGTTTATCATAATTCAGTATTCCGCTATTTATTTTTGTATGGATTATTACTGGTTCTTCTATTGTTATTATTCTCATCCAATGTGTTACCCTGATAATGAGGGCATAGTTTCCCCACTATCACACCCAAGGCCTTCGCTGCTAGTTGGAAGCCCTTGGCATATGGGGAAATGAACATGATTCCATGTGACCAACTGTGTAGGGGGTGCCTCTAGGCGGCTTCCAGAACTGGGATGTTACTATATATGATGTTTGAAATTCCCACATTATCTCCTCTCTGATATCTTTTCGGACCCATACATGCCCATGCAATATCAGTTTATCATCCCCAACCATGGTCTAACAAGAATATGTATCATCATCCGAGATACAATCCCATAAGAAAGGCCCCTGGAATCAAATGTTTTATATACTCATACATGATATAGATTGGTATAGGTTGGTGCTAATGTTGTGAGGATATTCTATCTTTTATACTCTTGAACACCAATGTTCTTCTTGGAGAACAGGTCCACGAGTTTCCACTCAACACTACCCTTTGGAACCACATGTTTATGTGTCTTTTAATACATATGATCAGCTATTGGATTTCATTTACCAGACATGTAAGCATGCTAGAAATCAAATGATTGTTCGTATTCAACCCACTAACACGACTTGGTAATAAAATACTAATATTTAAATATTTACATGATGTTTTTGTGGTTAATGAATTCCAAAAACCCCTCTATATGTAGATAGTTTATCAAACATCATAGAGCATTATCTATTGAGGCATGATCATGGTTGTGTGTTGAATAATTGTACTAGTGAGGACTCTACTTACGACACTTGTATGTCATGACTCTCTTTTCCTACATCAGGACACATCTGTTCTTAATACTTTATGTCTCGTACTAGACTACATAGCTCTTTTATGGAATAAGAGGAATCATAACCAGTGTTGAATTAATGCAGAACATCAACTCATGAATGTTAACTTCAAGTTCTTCTGACCCTATAAATTTCAATCAATTTTTTGATAATACCGTAAGTGGTGTCTCAAGGCATTAGAAATCTCTGATGAAAAAACATTAATAGCCATTTATCCTCAAAAGTCTCTTGATTTAAAAAATTATCTTGGGATACTCCTAGAATACTATATAAAAAAATTTCTATTTGCCCCCAGAATCTATTTAGTCTATGATAATGCAACCCAAAAAGCATTCTATTTTATCCAAAAGTAAAATTTACTGATCATATCATAGAGCTAATGGTCACTCATTATATTCACCATGATATAAAGATAATTAGAATGGTCATGTATGTAGTATGAATAAATTTGTAAATAATCAGTATTTACTAAAATGGATTAAAACAATTTAGGTTTAAACATCATTCATATAAGCTATGAATGTTGTTGATTCATTCATGAATATGAATGGCCTAACCATGTTAATTAATCGAAAATATCATCCCCTAGAAAAATTAAGAAGGGTTATATTATTAACCGAAACACATTTGATGATAGAACAAAATCAAATCAAAATTTTAAACAACATCACTACAATAACTTGAAAAAATACGTCATTTATTAGAGTTACTGGATAACACATCATTATCATGATATAGTTCAATAAAGAGTAATCAACACAATGCCAGAGGGTACTATCCAACATATGGGAATGAATGACATGTGAAACCCATAAAGATGTTATGGGTGGTATGAATCCATTATCCTTTAAATCCAAAAACAAATTCTTCAATTCCATGTCTTCTATAGGTTCCACCCAAAATGTGGGAATGGTTAATATTGTCACTACATGAACTAAATCAATTGTGTACTCCAACTATTTCATAGGAGGTAAACATGAGATGTCCTTAATGAAAAAATTCTGAAATACATCACTAATGAAGGAAAAATAAAGATACACAATCCCTGATCAAAAATGAAAATAATGGTCACCTAATGTGTCACACTACCATAAATTTACATCCCATGTCCAACTGGAGTTGAAAGAAGATGACATTATACCTTATAAACATGTCTAATACCCATTGGTTATGTGAACATTATCCTAAAATGATAACAGTCAATGTGAGTGTGATGGGAAACTAACCAACCCAAATAGATGATTACATCAAACCAAGTTATAGTGAAGTTAAAAGGTTCCATATGAATAGGTATATAACTATATCATGGGGAATATCCTTACAATGAAATATACCCTCTAATTTTATACTTAATGGGATAGATTGCATCATTATTTCATATAAGTGTTCTATATAAAGGCTTATACAATCTGTGGATTCCATGGATATTGGTGAGCAATGTGAACCTATTTTGGATAATGTATATATTAATATGGATGTTACTATAACAGTACCTCAAAATGTAGAATTTATTGTTCTCTACTCCCCTTTATTTGGTTGGAAAACATATACATGTCAGGTATTAAAACACAAACTCACTACCTAACTTCCTTGACAAAGGCCTCTCTTCATGCATTGAGAAGCATGAGTTTTACTAACTCTACCTTGGACACCACATCATCCTCAACGACATGTGGTACTCTAGATTCATAACTATAATGATACTACTATCCCTGCTTCAGAACATATAGAATGCATAGATTCCCACAATCTAAGAACTGATATATAAGTCTGGTAAAGAATAAATATATGCACCGTCCTACCATAGCCTCTATGTTCAACCGAATCCTGAAAGCATTGAAATTTAGTATGTCCTTTCTTCCACCACTGATGAGATGTGATGAAGTTGTATGCATGAGGTTCTTTACTACTTATACCCCTGAGGGAATCCATGGATAAATGCTGGTGTTTGATATAAAAACCATTAAATGATTTAGGTGCTGAATAACCCTGACTCAGACCCCATATTCCCTTATATTTCTCTTTATAATAAGGTTTGTGCTGATATTTATAGAAATTGTGGTTAAAATTAATACATTGACTATAAATCATATGCAGTATACAATCACTTCCATGAATCACCACATTGTAATAACAAAAACACCCCCATGAGTAGGAGGGAACCAATGAAACATAGTAAATAGTGTAGTGTATTCAAGAATACAAACACCCCCTTATTGAATGTTCACGAATACCATTTCTATATCATCCTTCATAGCCTGGGGAATGAAATAATTGTAAATGATATTTAGGAAATATTCTCAGTCCAGATCTCTATAGCAATCCATGTCGGTAGAAACATGAAACCATCACTTGGAATAATCACACATCATATACACAAGAATATTGAAAATATTCTTTGGAGACATCTATAGAAGTTTAAATATATAAATAATAGCTCTGTGAAATTCCTTGGTTTTTTATGGCCTCTAATTCACCAAATAGACAAAATGATTGTCCTATTGGAACACATTAGTAATCTTATCCATAATCAATTCAGTTCTAACAACTCCTTTCATATTCTAAAACATATATAGAAGGAACTCTCAAAAGTATATG
Organism: Viscum album; assembly: GCA_963277665.1. Lineage (NCBI taxonomy): Eukaryota > Viridiplantae > Streptophyta > Magnoliopsida > Santalales > Viscaceae > Viscum > Viscum album. The sequence continues at coordinate 1,755,235,489 of OY728146.1, read as the reverse complement.
TTGATACCCATATCATGAAAAGGAATGGGGTATATAGATTGTACTGTTGGATGGATCACTATGAACCTAAGGACAATATTTATTAGTGAATTATCGTCACATCCTTCATGCCATATGACTAGAGGACGTCATGATTGCATGATGCTAGAAGTACGAACTCCAAACTCAGAATAGTTCTTAACAGCAAAAAAATATTTATGTTAGAAAAAATTTATTGGTTCATGTTATCCCTCTAGTCAAATCATATACATATTATTTCTACAAACACCATTATTGGATAAAAAAATACCATAGCATTCCAAATGATTGTTAGTGCCACACTAACAACGTACTATAATGTTCAGGTTTAGATCTAGGTCCTTGTTTAATATATGTAGAGTAGATAATTTTTTTACGTGACATTTATTTTATATTTGTTCTTATAAAAATAATTAAATCTTATTAAATTGTATATTTTATTATTACCATATCTGATCTATATGGTACCATTCTCCTTATGAACAAAAAGTTTGTATGAACATAACCCAAACCATCATATGTTCCATCCCTTACATCTAATGGTCCTTGGCTCAATGTTCCATAATGAACTATTTATGGTAGATACATTATCCTTTCAAGAATGTACTCATACATTATGGAAATAAAATTAAGTGTAAATTATGTTTTACAATCCCTGGAAGATATTTTGTCACATTTCAATACATTTTCATGGAACCGTCAATATGAAATAGTCAAATTCATGCTGAAAAAATGTTTTATGAGGAAAACTGCATTGTATATTAGTTTTATAGTGCCCATAATGTTGAATGTAATGAAATCCCATGATTTCTTCCATCTATTATAATGAAATATCATTTCAATAATACATATAATAATAACATAATAAAGAAATCTATTCACTATACATTGAATTTATATCAACCATAATAGGAAAATGAAATAACTCCAATTTCCCATAAAATATAATTCATGTTTACCCTATACATGGGTTTTCTACATAGTCGAATACGGTTAATTATAAATCATTTTCTCCCCATGTGTCCAATAAAATACTCGTACTATCGGACTATGGTAAAATTCTCTGATATAACTATGTATGATCCCATCATGGGATCCATATAACCCTCGTGACAACTGTAACTTCATTGGGTAACATCATAAGTGTCAATAAAAATAATTTTAACTAAAAACCCCATTTCCCTCATGAGAATATTAATTGTTATAGAAAAAAACAAAGATATTACATGAATATAAAATAAATATTCATTATAATTAGGTAGATTTTAGAAGAAATAAAAAAAAATTAAAATATTAATTTTATCGGGGTTGAATAAAAATGTATAAATGTGTATTAATGATCCATTCTAACAAATTATTTTCTATATTAAATGGGTTTTTTGTCATAAAAAAATGTGGATATAATGAGGAAAGAAAATGTTTTACAAAATATAAATTTTTTTATGTTATTATGATTAATAAAATACATTATTTATTCTAATGATTAAATCATACACGAGTCCAATTAAGCATTAATCAAAGGAATTTATCTTTTATTGACAATATGTTTCTATCTAATCCCAAATAAAATTTTAAATATATGGAAAATTATTTTCTCATAGGAGAAACAATGTTTTGAAACAATATCTTCTATCTACTATGAATCATAGAAATATGTATTGGAATTTTATTTTTCAATATTTGATAATTATATGTTATTAAAATAGACTATCAATTTCATGATCAATATTAGTTATTTTATAGAAAATATAGTCATTAGAAGTATTAATGTAATGAAACAGTAATATGATAAATATTTTAGTATTACCATTAGAGAAGTTATGAACACTATGTGTCACACTTCAATTACCTAATTATTTAATGCAGAAGAATTATTGTACAAATTCTTCAAATAAATTTATCTTATACATAATATAAATCAATGAATTGATTTATCCAATGATATTCATTATAAATTTATCTTCGAATAATAGATCTTTTAGTTGGATATGTTACAATGATATATATGTATATATTATGTAGAATGATATGATTATATTTGAAAAACCCATGATAATTCATTTCATAAAAAAGTGATATTCCATTTATAGAAAATTCATTTTGTATAAAATTTCATTCTTTCATGAATGGAATGATATTAAGAAATAGAATATTTCTAAATTCACTACTATAGATGTTTCTTCCAAAACTATAAAAAGTGTATGTGTGTCATTAATAGACTATCATATGAAATATTTAATGGATTATCAAAATGTATATTTGATTATTTCAATTTTTAATGTTCAAAATTAATTATGATATATTAAATTAGTAGGTTGGTACCACATGAAAACAAAAAATAGATACCTTCATATATGTCCACACAGTGACAATTACTATAATAATAGTGATAATGATCATGTGTATAAAAATAAATCTCATATAAAAAATCTCATGATATTCATTCATGATTTTCAGTTCCACTAAATATTATCTAGAGCTTAAACATATATATTCTCATCTTCATTAGACCTATCTTGAAATACTCTCTATTTCTTGATAAAATTATTTTGTTAAATTATTTATTAAATTTTTATGGATTTTTATTTTTACCATCCTTTTAATTGAGTATGTTATATCTTGTATAGTTATTATAAAGGGAGATCTTAGTTCAAATCTCTTGTATCTTTGTAATAAGTAAGAGATATTTTTACTCAGCTAGGACCCCTTGGGAAAAGGGTTGTAATAGAAAAAACCCTGAAATGTGTGTAGTATAATATTCGTGCATAGGACTAAATGATTTTTGATTTCCCAAAACACAATAAATCCATTATGGTCAGAGTCTTAAGTTATAATTTCGTATTTCTACTACCAATTTTTTACCTAAAAATATTTTAACTCACATACCTCTAAGAAAGAGGATTAATTTAATGGATATAATTGGAACCAAATGAACCACTCATGAATTTATACTTATCATTTATTTTTGGCAACAACATTTCACTATAAACCCCCAATAGGTGACTTATCCTATCTCAAAAACCAGACTATAATTTTTGATATGAACAATTAGGGCCCATTTAACCATTACTTTTACACTGATAATATTGAAATAGAATATGATAATGATATTGTTGTACACTACCCTAGAAACAATATCCATCATTTCATTATATATTTCTTTCTATGTGGCACTTCTGGTTAATAGACAACATGATCCCATATCAACCAATTAAAATATCATATATGTTTCTTGAGGCCTCTAATAGATTCCATTATATCATGATGTCTTTATTTATCACATTTGAAATGTGAAACATGTTAAAAATAACCACCTAATTATTGATCTCAAATTGAATCCAATCCATGAAATTATTCACCATTGATATCTCAGTAGCTACAAATGATGTCGGAATCCACTACATGCCAGTCAAAATACCAGAATAGTTCATCACCTACAAAAACTCATGTGTTATGTGCATGAAATCAAGAGACTTATCATCTGTAAATGTTTCGAGTTATTAGTGTCGTGGAATATTCAGATTACTGTTCATCTAGGATAACTCATATTTCTTTCCATATTACTCCAATATTTCCATCAATGATTTACTTTTCCATGAAGCATGTATGAATCATGATTCACCCTCATGTATTTGGGTGTCTTAATAGTGCATTACACTTAACATTCATGGTTATGACACCATTTTAGATGAATATTTAGTACATTACAATAATACATGCCTGAGGACCGTACTGTTTTAGTGTCTCTGGAAACATGGAAACAAAAACATTTTACCCTTTGGAAGATCATAAACATCTCAAATAAATATATCTGCCTGTAGTACATCTACAATATATTTTTATTCCCATTATGGTGAAAGGAAACATAAAAAGGGGTGATATTCGATTATCAGTAAGCATAAATTAATGAAATGTATATGTATATAAATAACAAATGGTATGGACTTGATAATTAAATTTGATGATCTAATCATACATATTAGTGATCATAATAATTATTGGAATTTCAAATACATGGATGAAATCATATTTAAGATCATAACACATGCAATAACAATACATAAATAAAACATGGAATTGTTGCAGAACCATTAGAATATGATATTATTTTCATAATATCCAAGGTATCCTTATCCAGAACATAATTGTAGTATGGTTTAATTCCCAATACTATCTCGGTTATAATGGTTCACTCATGTGGCTATTATTGTTTCATGAGTACACTCCTCAACCAATCATTGTACCCATGGACATATTAGTAGTCATGTTTCATTCCCAAAAGAATTTTAGATTATCACATGAAATATATATCTTTTCCCATTGATTTTTTCAAGGATATTGGTCCCACCAATTTAGTGATGATATCATACATACATTTTCCACCATATCATTAGTAATAAAATCTAAACCCACAAAACAAAACAGGAGTCATATCAATATAATCATATCAAAACCTATTGGAAAATATAGGTTTTCGACTCTTTTAATCACTAAAATAACCCATGAAAATAAGTGAAATTTAACATCATATAACACATGAAATATAGTGGGTTTCAAAAACATTTAACCTATGAATGATAATACATTTTCAAAAGCTTCATACAATAAATTCATAATCCATTAAAAGAAATAATACGAATAGAATCATTGAATAATTTCTCTAGAATTGTATGAGTAACACCATGAGATGTTATCTTATATTATAATTACTTTAAAAGGGACATTTATAAATATTTATTGAGTAAAATATCCATTCTACATTGGAATTTGTTTAAAATCAATAAAAATTGTTGAGAAAATTATTATTTGAAAATGATAAATAAACATATTAAGGATTATTTAAAAATAATAAAAACATAAAAGTGTTTTTAATTTGAAAAATAACTTCAAGGATCATTTGAAACCATTTTTAAAAATTTTTTACCATTAATTTTCAATAAAACTAATTTCCGACCAAATAGAGAAATACGGTAAGATTAACATAAAGACATTCGTAAATAAAATAAGTAAAAAATTGTGGATAAGTTTTGGTAAAACATTATGATATAATAAATAACTAGAGAATAAGAAAATTCAGGATTGTACATGAAATTACATCTTAATATTTCAATAATGTAAGAATAATTATAAATAATCTCATAATATAATGCCATTATTTTCATAAGCTCTTACCACATGGTAACATGGGATCATACTCTCCGTGAAATAACATTATATTACATTAAGATTAAAATATCATAAAATCATGTATATTTAAGAGAAAAAATATCAAATTGAACTATATACACATCAAAAAATATTTTATGTGCATACTAAAATGTGTGTCTCAAATAAAAAAAATTGATACCAAACTATATTATTGATTTTGTAGTAGTTGAAAAATTAATCACAATAAATAATGATCATATAAAGGATAACTAAATACCAATAAATTTTATAATAATAATAATAGAATATATCCATGATAATTATACACACCACACAAAATTAAGGGTGATGAATAAATCTTGTATATCACAGAAATAAAAAGTGAGGTGAAATCCCCTTTACTTCTGTCATGACTCTTATTATACTCATTATAACCATCTGTCAAATATATATACCATTATTATAAATATTTACATTAAAATAATTCTTAGATCTAATACCATATATGGTTTGATTATAAAATTATATTACACACTTGTTAACTGCCCTATGTTATGTTTTCACATTGAATAATATTTTCTTTTTTTCTTCACATGTGTCTAAATTTTTTATATAATTGGTCCTCATAGTTATATAAAGATTATAAAATTTAAACAATTATATAAATTTAATTTCCATCTAGTATATTTTAATTATAATAAAATATTGAATATTGATGTATGAAATAGAATACACCATTCATGGAGACGAAATGTCGTACATACCCATGAATGTTGTTTCTGTTTTTAATATTTTATTGAAAATAATAAAAAAGATAAAATATATTTATATATGTATATAATACAATTACAGTAGTATTATAGTGTTATATATATATATATTATATTTTCACTAAACCCATTTTTCATGCATTCCATATTTTGTGTTAACAAATCTCATCGATTTGAGGTGGTGGTAGTCCATAGTCCCTCAAATGAAATTATTTTATTTTCAGCAAATAGAAATTAGAAATGATATGTGCTGTAAAAGGAATAAATTATATTAAGAACATTATAAATATAATATATAATATATATAAAAATAGTATCCATAATAATGTACACCATGAGAGTCGGTATGTAAAATTGAACCAACATCTTTTTGTGAAGTTGATGTTTGTCATACACATAAATAGTATGTTCATTGTCTATTAAAGAGTGAATTTTATGGTCTGCGTTAAACCCTTAGACTATAAATATATCTCATATATTTTGGATATTGGTGTTGTTACATAATTATCAAATAAATATAGTTGAGGGGTTATATATGGAAAATAAAATAAAACAGTTAGATAGATGTCATTACCTCTTAATTGGGTAAATACATTTGGTTTATGCCAAAAGGATTACGTGGAAGAATTTAAGCACAAATTTAGCATTGAAGAAGGCAGATAAAGATGTTGCGAACTGTATTTGGTAGAGGGTGTATAAACCTTTGTTGATTGATAGGTTTGAATATGAGGTATATGTGGTTACCTTTTATTGGGATGGAAATTACACTCTTGGAATTTGTGAAAAAGGTTGATATACCAACTTTTTAACCTATAAAAATTCATACAAAAAACAAAATCGAAATACATAAATTTTCATGGAATTATAATGTCAAAACAATGAGTTTTTTACAATTTTCTAGGACATTATGGGTGTTAAAATCTTTGTTTAGTCATTAGTTATGCTTAATGTTTTCTTACCTAATGTATCTAAATATATTTTTCCAAAAATAAAATTTTAACTATTTATACCATATTATAAATTTTAAATTTATCTTATTAAAAATTCGGAATATATTTTTTAAATTTATTGAAACATGATATGAAAAAAATAATTTAAAATTAATCTTGTTATCGTGACAACATTGTAGGATTTTATTGTTAAAATGAATCAAATGTTTGCTACGATTTTATATCAATTTTCAATGTGGTTTTGATTCCAATGACCTAATTCGAATTAATTTTCTAAAATATTATATAATTTTGCATTGAAACAAATTTTAACAATAATTTAACCAGATAAATAATTTAGATAAAATGTAGATTTGAATTTAAATACTATATTTTTATATTTTCATAAAATTTTGAGCATCACATAAAAATACCAAAAAATTAACCTAACGAGTTTTTTATTTTCATATTCTCAATATATTGATTATTTTTAATTTTTAAATATATAATGGTCGATTTTTGTTATTTAATATGGGTTCTTCTATAATAGGATTTAAAACTACCTTTAAAAAAATCATAGGTTTTTAAGCGTAAACTTATTGTTGTTCATAATTTTCGTCTATCCAAATTACTGGATAAAAAAATTATTTGATCAATTATATAAAATTAATATTACATTAATACTAGTCACTAATTCAAAAAATATTAAATTTATTTGGTCAAAAATTCATTTTTAACAAATTTATATTAATATATTCAATTATATTCAATCGTTTCTCATATTCTTGTTTAATTAATTAATAACATATAAATTAATCTTCTATTTGTAAAAAAAATTCAATAATTAGTTAATATTATTCATAATCACTAATTTTAACTACTTTGTTATATCTTTTTATATTAAATAATAATATAATAATAATATATTATTGTTTGGAAAAATAGGCTCATGTGTATTACAAATACTATCGAGGAATTATATTTCTACATAAAACGCTAGATTTCAACAATTTTATATGTATAAAAAATTAAAATTGATGTTTGTTTAGTGTACGATTATCATTTTGTTGCAAATAATGTAATCCAAACATAGCGATTTAATATAAAATAAACAATTTTCTGTGTTAGGTGAAATGAAAAATATTGAAAATATTATTTTTTTATGAAAAAAATATTCAAAAAATCTCAAAGTGATACATTCTTGATGTGACTAATGTTAAGTAGGAATGAATGAATATATAACTGGAATCACTGTGAAAATATATCATTTGTGACTGTAGGTGGATAACATAATAGAAAGTGTCTCTTCTACTCAGATTAGAGATTCATGGTTTAAAGGCCCCTCTTTTTATGTATCATTGTACCCTCCAGAATCTTTCATGAAGATGAAGATTTATATGATACATATGACCTACTAAAATACCTGATTCTACTATTCTAATATCATGTATATTTAAAATTCATTGAAGCTCGGTATAGAGATGATGAGTAGGCATTTTCTCTATAATAATAACTCACTCAGTAAAAAACTGGATAATTAAATGTTCATCATCAATATGAGATAAATATAGATAACCATATGATAATGTTCACCATAAATTATTTTTAAGATGCAAAATAGCATGAAACAAAATTTCCTTAATTTCAATTATCAGGTATAACATGTATCTCAGTTCATATTTAATACAATATGGTATATCACAATAACCAACTATGTGCTATCATGAGCAATGAATATCACAGTATATAATAATGTTACTATCATGATGAATTCATACTCACATCATTCCATAATAATCCACAAATATAAATACCATGAATCAATAAATTAACACAATATGTTAATCACACTTGGTAACATATAACAAAACATAACAAATATTGTCATGAACAAAAATCCAATCTTTGGTCGCTAACATTTTATTCTATACATAATCTATATAAATCCATTAAAAATATCATTACTAAGTCATAACACATCCTTATACCATTTCTATATTTACCAAATAGTAATGCAATATAATAGTACATCCTACTCGTCTGATACCACATTTTAACATTACCAAATATATAACATTCTCACATCGACAAATTTTGTTGGTTACTAAACCTGATGCATTCATCCTCATATAACAAAGTATTCTGATTAGAGTTGGTGGGGTATATAAAATAGATGGGAAAATATAAACAAAATTAAAGAGTTTAATAATAGAAACAATTACCAAATATCAGAGTAATGTAAATAGAAGAAACAACACAATATATAACAACAATATAGCATACGAACCATGAAAATGAAAAAATATTAAATAATTTAATTTTAGGATGGAAAATACTTCTCCATTCTTAAAAATTTCACAATCATAAGATAATTCATCAATTTTAATTTAATTAACATTTAGGTTATTTATTGGTTTTGAGACTTATATAATTGTGTGATAAATAATAAATTACAAGTTACATATTACAAGTAGACACATCTAATCAATATAAATTTTTTCTAAAACATATTTTTTTTAAAAAAGAAACATGGTTAGTGTATTGTTTAAAGAACATGACATTCCCTTTATCCCATCCATGACTGTATTATTCATTGAGACATTTGAAAATAATTTCAATACATGGGATTAGCATAAAAATATTAGTAATGATTACATAAAAAATAACAACTATCATTTTTGATAAAACATGTATACTATGAATTATTTATCATAAAGTAGTACTTTTAACCTTTAATAAGTAGTAAATATACTTGACTGGATTTAAGATCGTTGCTTACCCTTTATGGAAACAAAAATATAACCATAAATCCCATAAAATAGAGACATATAACATAATAAGGTATCACAAGAAATAATCAGACTTAAATGGAATTACCATACATTCAACATTCAAACATATCAATAAACTTAATAGTAAAATGGATTACTTCCATGACCAATAAATTAGTGGTTATAACATTACCACCATTACATGGTTTATCATAAAACCACCCATATTTGGATTATAATATAACAACCCGTATGTAGTGGCCCAGACCTCTCCGGCCCATTCCTTTGTCAAAAAGAAGGTCACGAATTGTTCTCGAGGGTAAAATGGAATTTTCCCACACTTTCAAGAATTTTGAAACTACACACCGTGTAGTTTGAGTACACGCTGTGTACTCCCTTTCTGGGTATACCCCGTGTTGCAGGTCGTGTCCTCGCTGTGTGAAACGATGGGTGCACGCCGTGTGACCAGTTTTACACGTTGTGTAGTCCTTCCCCGCGTACGCGTTACTAGTCAACTGTCATGTACCATGTTCGAGCTGTGTCCTTGTCGTGTGCAATAAATGAGTACATGTTGTGTGTCCAAACTACACACCGTGTAGTCCTTCCCCGTGTATGTGTTACCCTCAATTCGTGTTTCGATAATTCAATGGCCGCAGAGCCGTGTTGGAAGCTGCGTGGAGACCGTGTAAAATAACTGAGTACACGCCGTGTACCATGAAGTACACTCCGTGTACTTTTCCTTTTCTCGACTATAAAAGGAGGGGTCCCCTCCTCCTTTCAACTCACCCCTCTCCTCCCCTTTCCCTCTGAGCAGAGTTCTCCCAAGAGACTCGAAGGCTCTTTCTTCTATAACTTCTTAGCCTGAGCTCCAATTTACGATCCGTCATCAGCCACGGGATCGTAATGACGAGGCGAAACATCCGAGCATAGATCTGTTGTCTTTCCTTCGACCTTTCCTTTCCGACTTCCACGCGAGGAGGTTTTTCTGGGACCCGACAGAAGTGACGGACGCCGATGGACTTCATCTAAAGTTGATCTGGGGGAGCACTGTGATCAGAACCTATTGAGGTATGGATATTAACTTTGTCTCTCTCTCTCTTTTGTGCATCATGTGGGGTGGGTATCCTCTTGTTTTCATGAGAAACAGTTGAACCATTAAATAAAGATAATAACTGGTCAAACAACGAGGTTGGGAAGTTTTTGATTGATGTTACTTTATAACCTGTGATATTATGTTTTGAATTTAATGAGCTTCTGAATACTAAAAATAACGGTTGTTGGGGGCCTTTTCTTGTGTAATTAAATGTTTCCCTATCTTTCTAGACCGTTTTTGTGGATGGAACATTGTGGAATGTGGAAAATGGTTAATCACGTAAAGTTGGCCGTTTAAATTATGGAACCCTTGTGTGATCCCCTCGGTTAAAAAAATGGAATAATGAACTTGTGGGTGTTGGCTTTGATACGTGACATGTGATGGGGGTGTTTTTGTGGGTTGTTGTGGATAGGGTGAGCAGCGGGGCTGTGGTTGACTTGGTTATGGGTTGGTGTGAATGTTGTGATGGTGATGGGATGCAGGGCTACGATAAATGGTATTAAAGGGATGATGATGTGCGGGTTCGGTGTGGTTCTGGTTATGGTGGGTGGCAGCGGGGCTGCAGGGATGTGTTAGATGTGAACGGACTATGGGTTGTGAATAATAAATAAAAAGTGGATGAGTTAATGAATGGTGGGTCATGGTAATGGAACGAATTTAATAATCAATGGTGTAGGTCGGTTGATAAGAAGGGCTTGGTTCTGTTGCTTGTGTTTTCCTGACTTGATTTGTGGATGGAAGGGATATGTTTTACAAACGATCGATGTGGTTGGTTGCGGTTAGTTTCCCAGTAGTTAAGGAACTAAATAAACTAATTTCTACTGAAACATGAAAACCTAAATGGGGTTGGGGTTGTTTTTTGTATGCATACTTCGTAGTATCAGTGCCGAGGAACGTGCTCAGTTTCTATGTTTAGAATCCATAGGTTGGGTTGTGTGGTTGGTATATATATATCTATATCTTTTGTGTTTTATCGCACCCCACCCATGTTGAGAACTTAGTGCCGAACACTCCCATTTCATGGGAGAGGGTGTTTTTCCCTTAGTTACTAGATATTTCTGATCCTTCTCTCCTAGGTTGTGATGTCTTGAGGCGACCTTACACCTAAGACTCTTCGGGCAGGTTTCGATTAGGGTGGCTTTAGCCCAAGACACTTCAGGAAGGTTCTACTGTTTCCCATGAATCTTCGGGATGAGGCCCAGGTGTGTGCGGGCGGGATACGTGGTTGTGAGGCCTTGGTGTGTGCGGGCGGGATACGTGGTGGTGAGGCCCAGGTGTGTGCAGTCGGGGAGAGTGTGGCAGTGTCAGGATGTTTTTCGTTAGGAAGAGAAGCTAACTAAAGGGAAATGGTGCGGGGTACCCAATACTCTTGTTTCTCATATACTACTACCTGTTGTGCTTGTGGTTTGATGAGTGAAGCTGGTGGGGTTGGGTGGATAGAATTACATGTTAGGTTCCTTCTGTTGTTCTCACGAGACATTAGGATGTCTCTCCACTTTTGCACGAGAGCTTTAGGATTCCCTACTAAGTATACTTGTATGCTCACCCTACCTTTACTTTCATGTTTACAGGAGGACTACCAGGGCCATGTGGGACCCTACTAGTCAAACAGTTGGAGTTTTTGCATTTTCTTTTCCCTCGTTTTCTATTGTTATTGTACTTTAAGCTTTCTTGTACTTGTACCTTGTTATAAAATTATTTAAACATGCATGCGGGTTTTGTTTGGGTTTTTTTATATACACTTGTTCTTTTTTCCTTTTTGGTGGTTGACTTGTCCTATTTCTTGATCCTAATAATAAAAAGGGTAATGCCTCCAATAATTGTGAAAATCCATACCCTTGGTGCTAGTTTCCACCCTGGGGCCTACTAGAGGCGGGACTCGGGGGTCATTATATCCCTTTCACCATTGACAGCTCAGGAGGGGCATCTTTGGTTGGAGGGGGTCGTGATAGAATGGTATTAGAGCCAGGTTGAGAGATAGGATGGAGTCTGGAGTTAGACACAGTGAGGATTGCATGGGATGGTAGGGTGACAATGTTAGTCAATCTTGGTGCGTGACATAGGCCAGAGAACTCCGGCTAGGACATGAGATTTTAGGGCCCCCCGTGATCCGATGCAAGGACTCTAAGCCTACCGAACGACCAAGTGAGACTACATTGATTGCAGGGTAGAGACCCTAGGGAAGGTACATGCATCATCATAATTGCGTTTTACATTATTTGGGTGTTCTTGGAAAGAAATTGAAATAAAATGATAAAATAAAACCTTGGGCTTTTCCTTACTACTTGGGCATAAGCGATCCTTGTTTACCATACAGCTATGGCACCTGGACGTCATCCCTGGGTGGCTCAGATGGCCGAGGCCCAACAGATTCAGGTGGTCGATTAGCTGAGGATTGACCGAGAGGAGGAAGATAGCCAGTGGCAGAAGACCCTCCATTCTTTCCAGCGGCAGACCCTCAAAAAGTAAGAGGGTATTACATCGGATACGGAGACGGAGGGGTGGCTTGAGGAGCTAGGGATCGCTTTTACCTTGATCCATGTTCTGAGGGAGTACTGGGTTCCCGTAGTAGTTAGACAGCTAAGAGGTGCGGCGCGACAGTGGTGGACACTCTACCTCGGAGAGAGGATAGAGGCTGAGGTTCCATGGGCTGACTATGAGAAGGAATTCTGAGAGGAATTCGTTTCTTCCATGATCAAGGCAGAGAAGCGGCAGGAGTTACAATCCCTTTAGCATCGGAGTATGTCAGTACGAGATCTGGGGATCAAGTTCAAGTATCCCCTGTGGTTTGCTCCGGATCACTTTCCAAACGAGGAGTCTCGGGCGAGACGTTTGGAGGTGGCGCTTCGTCCTTCAATCCAGTATGTTGTTACCCCCTTCACTCTTCTGACGTACTTGGTGGTATAGAAGAAGGCAGAGGTTGTAGAGAGGATGCACTCACTGGGAGGTTCACCCCGAGAGGGGATCCAACCAGGCTCGTCGAAGGGGTAGGAAGTCAGCAGCAGGGCTCTTGCGACGGGACCTTCCAGGTTCTGGACAGTGGGGAGTAGGCCCCAGTAGTTCCAGTTCAGATCTTTGGGTCCTCGTCCCTTTTTCACGAGCCCAAGACCGAGGAGTTTTTCTTGTGGATGTTTCGGGAACGTTTAGAGTCGGTGCCCGACCCGAGCTCAGTACGGTGGAGGTGGGTAGGTTCAGCACCCACCTCAGTAGCATCAGTTGCTGGCGAGGCCCTTCCAGCAGCTGTAGGACCATGCTCCTCCGAGGGCAGACATTACGGGAGGAGGTTGACCTCAGGGTGCTCCTCAGGGACCTCGGCCAGGGCGTGGTCGGGGAGTTGGACGACATCAGAGAGGAAGAGGTGCTGGGCGAGGACAGTTTCACGCAGCAGAGTTGACAGCTCCAGCAGGACCAGAGGTGGTGCGAGGTACGATTTGTTTGTTCAACACTCTTGTCTCTGCTTTGTTCGATTTAGGAGCCTCGCACTCCTTTGTTTTACCTAGTCTAGCCCATGATTTGGGACTAGACGTAGAGATACATTCCGTACCACTGGTGCTGAGTACATCAGTTGGAGGCTAGACCAGCGTATCTTGTGTTTTCCAGGGATTTTGGCTGATGTTGGGACCACATCGATCTAGTGGGGACCTTCTTCTATTACATATGCAGCCATATGATGTAATCCTATGAATCGACAGGTTGTTTTCTGTTGGTGCCGTTATAGACTGATTCCAGAGAAGAGTCGTGTTCTCCGACATGGATGGGCAGCGTGTAGCTTTTGTTGGCGAGAGGAGCTATTAGGTGGGAAGCCGGCGGGTGGAGCCTCTCCTTTCCTTGTTAAGTGGTCTATTAGTGGTTCCAGTTGATACAGAGATGATGGATATACCGGAGGTTGTTGGGGAGTTCCTCGATGTTTTTCCTAAAGAGGTTGTGACTCTACCCCCCCCCCCCCCTCGACGCGACGTTGAGTTCGGGATAGACTTACAGTCTGGTCCCCATCCGATTTCGATGTCCCCTTATCGGATGTAAGCTTTAGAGTTACGAGAGTTGCTGATTCAGATTGATGATCTGATGGAGAAGGGTTTTGTTCGACCTAGTGTATCACCATGGGGTGCTCCAGTTTTGTTCGTGAAGAAGGCAGATGGTGGTCTCAGGCTGTGCATAGACTACCGAAGGTTGAACCAAGTAACGGTCAAGAACCTCTATCCCCTCCCAAGGATAGATGATATCTTCGACCAACTAAGGGGATTAGGTTTTTTGCCAAGATTGATCTACGATCTGGATATCATCAGCTGAGGGTAAAAGACAGTGACATCTCGAAGACGGATTTCAGGTGCAGGTATGGGAACTTCGAGTTTGTGGTGATGCAGTTTGGAGTTACGAATGCGACTGTTGTGTTCATGGGACTTATTAACTTTGTCTTCCGGGAGTTTCGGGACCAATTCGTCGTTCTGTTTATCAATGAAATCCGGATCTACTCAAGGTCATAGGAGGAGCACGTTGATCATCTCAGGGCAGTCTTGGAAGTCCTTCGACACCACCAGAATCACGAGAAATTGTCTACGTGTAAGTGCTTGACACAATAATTACACTTCCTTGGGCACGTGGTGTCTCAGCATGGAGTGTCTTTGGACCCGTCGAAGGTGGAGGCGGTTGTTTTTTGGGAATTACCCAAGAGCGTGGCAGAAGTTCGTAGTTTCCTGGGGTTAGCAGGTTACTATCAGAGGTTCGTTTCGGACATCTCTCGAGTTGCTGCTGATTTGAAAGCATTTAAGAGGAAGAACCATGTCTTCCTATAGAGCGAGAAGTTCCAAATGGCTTTTGACTACCAGAAGGATAATTTGGTCAGTGCTCCCGTACTCAGGTTGCCAGAGGAATGGTTGTTGTATGAGGTGTTTTGTGATGCCTCTGTCCATGGTCAGGGGTCCGTGATGATAAAGAAGAAGGGAGTGATCTGTTATGGGTCTAGGCAGTTACCCCCTCACAAGCGTAACTATGCCACCCATGACCTAGAGTTTGCAGCAGCAGTGTTCGCACTGAAGTTGTGGTGACATTACCTATTTGGGGAGCACTTTGTGGTCTTCTCAGATCAAAAGAGACTACGTTATATCTTCTCCCAGTGTGACCTGAACTTATGACAGCAGAGATGGGTCGAGTTTCTCCAAGACTATTACTTTGAGATATCTTACACTGAAGGTAATGGAAATGTTTTTGCTGATGCCCTGAGCAGGAAGTCGCATCAGGAAGTGGTTCGGGAGTCCACTGATGCCTGGAAAGCAATGGGAGAGTTGGATACCTTTCACTTAGATGCTAGGGTAGAAGGTGTTAGAGGCTGTTTGTTTCAGATGATGGTGCAGTCCTCCTTGCTGCAGCAGGTGGAAGAGTATCAGTGGGGGGACTCTGAGGCGGAAGTGATGCGGGATCGTGTCAATCAGGGGAACGCTCCAAAGGGATGGTCAAAGGACATCCGACATCTGATGCTTTTCCATGGAAGGTTGTTTTTTCCGGAGGCAATGCGTGAGGGAGTTCTCCATGAGTTCCATAGCTCAGCCTTGGTAGTACATCTAGGATTTTCAACAATGTACCGAGGCTTGAGGGGACAGTTTTGGTGGCCCTGGGTGAAATGGGATGTGGTGGAGTTTGTGGCTAAATTCCTAGTGTGTTAGAAAGTGAATGATGAACATCGTGTTCCCAGTGGTTTGTTGCATCCTTTAGATGTCCCCGAGTGGAAGTGGGATGAAATCTCAATGGACATCGTCACAGGACTACCCAGAGCTTAGGGTGGTTATGATGCTATCTGGGTGGTGGTGGATCGGCTGACGAAATCAGCTCACTTATTAGCAATTAAGGAGTCAGGCCCGGTAAGTACCTTATCACATAGGTACGTAGACGAGGTGGTATGTTTGCATGGAGTTCCAAAGACTATCGTCTCATATCAGGATACTCGCATTACCTCACGAGTCTGGAGGGGGTTACAACATGCTTTTGGAACCCAGCTACGCCTTAGAACTGCCTTCCACCCCCAGACCGATGGGAAGATGGAGCGGACTATCCAGACGTTGGAGGATATGTTGCGAGCATGCGTTCTGGATTTCAGAGGGTCATGGGTAAGACACTTGCCTTTAATAGAGTTTTCCTACAACAACAGCTTCTACTCTACTATTGTCATGGCACCGTATGAGGCGTTGTATGGAAGGCCATTTCATTCACCCTTTTTCAAGGCAGAGGTTTGTGAGATAGGTGCTCTTGGGCTAGAGGTAGTACAGAGCACCACAGAGAATGTCCAGCTTGTACGTGAGAGGATGATAGCGGCTCAGGACCGACAGAAGTCTTATGTTGATCGTCGGAGGAGGCCCTTGGAATTCGAGGTGGTAGATCATGTGTCCTTGACGGTTTCCCCTCGACGGGGGAAAAAAAGGTTTGGGAAAGGGAGCAACCTCTCACCTAGTTTCGTCGGACCTTTCGAGGTGCTGAGGTGAGTCGGTGAGGTAGCATAGCAGCTGGCCCTGTAACCTCAGTTGGAGAAGGGTCATGACGTCTTCCACGTCTCCCATCATCGTTGGTACTTACACGAAGACTCCCACATTTTCAACTGGAGAGAGTTTGATATGGGAGACGACGCGACCTTCGAGTAACAGCCAGTCAGGATCGAGGATCGTGAAAAGAAGGTTCTCCATGGATGAACCATTCCATTGGTTCGTGTGTTGTGGAGGCATGTCGGCCTCGAGGAGAGCACTTGGGAGTGGGAGACCTAGATGCACGCTCAGTATGGGGAGTTGTTTTGACTTGTGTTTTCCCTTGTTCTTCTGATCATTGTGTTGATGTTGTACATTGTACCTTTGATATATGGAATGCTTGTCTTGTCAGTTGTGATACACTTTTGTTTCCTTGTTCCCTGGTAGTGTGTAACATGTCCGGATGTGTGGGGAAAGGGAAAAACCATATCCTTAATCGAGACGCATTAAGGCAGATGTGATTGAACCCATGTGGTCGAGTCAGTGCCGCCTAATTCGGATAATATCTCGATGTAGGAGAAGTAATTCTTCCCCAAACCACATGTCAAGGAAGTGTGTTAGTTGTGTGGTGTTGTGGGTAGTGTGAGTTGAAGAATCCTAATGTATGAAAGTGGGAAGACCCAATTCTTAATCGAGACACATTAATGAGGATGCGATTAAACCCCTGTAGGCGAGTCAGTGCCACCTAAAGCGAATAATATCTCGACATAGGAGAAGGAATTCCTAACACATATGATTAGAGTTGTTGGTTGGGTTCCTGTTATAATGAGAACCCTAAGGGTTATCTTGTTGAGTTTCCTCTGGGTTTGTTTTTGAATTCTCGAGGATGAGAATGTTTTAAGAGATATCTGATTTAATGGCCCGGACCTCTCCGGCCCATTCCTTTTTCAAAAAGAAGGTCATGAAGTGTTCTGGAGGTTAAAATGAAGTTTTCCCACACTTTCCAGAATTTTGAAACTACACGCAGTGTACTCCCTTTCCGAGTATACCCCATGTTGCAGGCCGTGTCCTCGCTGTGTGAAACGATGGGTGCATGTCGTGTGCCCAGTTCTACACGCCGTGTAGTCCTTCCCCGCGTATGCGTTACCAGTCAACGGTCATGTACTGTGTTAGATCCGTGTCCTTTCCGTGTGCAATAAATGAGTACACACCATGTGTCCAAACTACACGCCATGTAGTCCTTCCCCGCGTATGCGTTACCCTCAAACCGTGTGTCGACCAGTCAACGGCCGCAGAGCCGTGTTGGAAGCCGCGTGGAGACTGTGTAAAATAACCGAGTACATGCCATGTACCATGAAGTACACACTTTGTACTTTTCCTTTTCTATCCTATAAAAGGAGGGGTCCCCTCCTCCTTTTAACTCACCCCTATCCTCCCCTTTCCCTCTGAGCAGAGTTCTCCCAAGAGACTCGAAGACTCTTTCTTCCATATCTTGTTCGTCCAAGATCCGATTTACGATCCGTTAGTGTCCACGAGATCGTAACGATGAGGCCGAACATCCAAGATTGGATCCGTTCTCTTTCCACATGCCATTACATTCCGACTCCCACCCGAGGAGGTTTTGCCGGGACCCGACAGAAGTGACGGACGCCGACGGACTTCTTCTAAAGTTGATTCAGGGTAGCGCTGTGATCAGAACCTATTGAGGTAGGGATATTACCTTTTTCTCTCTCTCTTTTGTGCATCATGCGGGGTGGGTATCCACTTGTTTTCATGAGAAATAGTTGAACCAATAAATAAAGATAATAACTAGTCAAAAAACACGGTTGGGAAGTTTTTGATTGCTGTTACTTTATTTCCTGTGATTTTATGTTGTGAATTGAATGAGCTTCTGCTTACTGAAAATCACGGTCATTGGGGGCCTTTTCTTGTGCAATTAAATGTTTCCCTATCTTTCTAGACCGTTTTGTGGATGGAACTATGTGGAATGTGGAAATTGGTTAATCATGTAAAGTTAGCCGTTTAAAATCTGGAACCCTTGTGTGATCACCCTGGTTTAAAAAAATGGAACAATGAATATGTGGGTTTTGGCTTGGATACGTGACATGTGATGGGGGTGTTATTGTGGGTTTTTGTGGATAGGGTGAGCAGTGGGGCTGCGGATGACTTGATTGTGGGTTGGTGTGAATGTTGTGATGGTGATGGGCAGTGGGGATGCGATAAATGGTATTAAAGGGATGATGATGTACAGGTTCGGTGTGGTTGTGGTTGTGGTGGTTCGCAGCGGGGCTGCAGGGATGGGTTGGATGTTAACGGACTATGTGTTTTGAATATTAAATAAAAAGTGGAAGATTTAATGAATGGTGGGTCATGGTAATGGAACGATGTTAATAATAAATGGGGTTGGTTGGTTGATAAGAAGGGCTTGGTTGTGTTTCTTGTGTTTTCCTAACTTGATTTGTGGATGGTAGTGATATGTTTTACGAACGATCAATGTGGTTGGTTGTGGTTAGTTGGCCAGTAGTTAAGGAAATAAATAAACTAATTTCTGCTGAAACGTGAAAACCTAAATGGGGTTTGGGTTGTTTGTTGTATGCATACTTCGTAGTAGCAGTGGTGAGGAACATTCTCAGTTTCTCTATTTAGAAGCCATAGGTTGGTCTGTGTGGTTGGTATATATATATCTGTATCTTTTGTGTTTTATCGCACCCCACCCATGTTGAGAACATAGTGCCAAACACTCTCATTTCATGGGAGAGGGTGTTTTTCCCTTAGTTACTAGCTCCTTCCTGCTCCTTCTCCCCTATGTTGTGATGGCTTGAGGCGACCTTACACCTAAAACTCTTCGGGTTGGTTTAGATTGGGGTGGCTTTAGCCCAAGACTCTTCAGGCAGGGTCGACTGTTTTCCAAGAATCTTCGGGATGAGGCCGAGGTGTGTGCGGGCAGGATATGTGGTGGTGAGGCCCAGGTGTGTGCGGGCGGGGAGAGTGTGGTAGCGTCAGGATGTTTGCCGTTGAGTAGAGCAGCTAACTAAAGGGAAATGGTTCTGGGTACCCAATACTCTTGTTTCTTATATACTACTACCTGTTGTGCTTTTGTTTTTTTGAGTGTGGCTCGTGAAGTTGGGTTGATAAAATTCCTTGTGAGGATTCTTCTGTTGTTCTCACGGGACATTAGTATGTCTCCCCACTTGTGCACGAGAGCTTTAGGTTTCCCTACGGAGTATACTTGTATGCTCACCCTACGTTTACTTTCAGGTTTCCAGGAGGACTACCAGGGCTGTGTGGGACCCTACTAGTCGGACAGTTGGAGTTGTTGCACTGGTTGTTCTCTTGTTTTCTTTTGGTATTGTACTTTGAGCTTTCTTGTACTTGTACCTTGTTATAAAATTATTTAAACATGCATGCAGGTTTGGTTTGGGTTTATTTATATACACTTGTTCTTTTTTACTTTTTGGTGGTTGACTTGTCCTATTTCCCAATGCTAATAATAAAAAGGGTAATGCCTCCCATAATTGTGAAAATTCATACCCTTGGTGCTAGTCGCCACCCCGGGGCCTACTGGAGGCGGGACTCAGGGGGGTCATTATCTCCCTTTCTCCATTACCAGCTCCGGAGGGGCATCTTTGGTGGGAGGGGGTCGTGACACCGTGTTTGGAGTATCACGTAACCACCCATCATTGAATTATCACGTAACCACCTGTAAATTGTCCATGTAACATTATAAAATTAAAACACAGAAAATATTTTAAATTTCTACATTTCACTCTTAACATTTAATTTTCCATCATAGGAAATTGTTTCAAAATATTGACATATTCATTCCACTACAAACACATCTAATGAATGTAATAAATATTATATTCAATCAATGTGTCCCATAACACTTTGAAAATTTCAACATTATAAAAATACAATGTTCATATAAATAAATTCATAAAATCCATTTTTAAAACATGGACATTAAATAGAACGTTTTAGAATAAATAATCTATAAAAAATATAAAATGATGTTATAGCTAATGAGTTCAATGTCACTTGATAAACATTTAAATAATGATCAATAATAAATAAAATAATAAATAATTAAATATAATTATAATATTATAATTCATGATATAACATGACAAAGTGGTTTTATATAAACATTATAGGATAATAATGGTTCATAACATCATGATATTCCTCAATGAAAGGATATTGAGATGAACTCCTTTACGACGATTATATCATTAATTTAAGGATTAATAAATAACCAAAATATGTGTGAAAAATATAAATACACAAAATATAAGAGATTATTATGTGTCAAAAATCACCTTTCATTGAAATATATTAGTGTAAATATTAAACCAATTACATGAATATTTATCTCAATGAATAGATTATTAGTTATGATTTTCCTTACATTGAGTCTGACTCATCACGTACAATCATTATGTTCTTAAATAATAAAAATTGGTTAATTTATAATTTCATGATACCCTTTCTCATGTGTGTTATTCCTTTTAAATCACATATTACCATGTTGTAAAAAATACATAATTACTTGTGTTCATATCAGATGTTTTTTCGATATTCGTTTCATGAGTCAAAAAAGATCTTCTTTTGATGTAAATTTCCCATGTCGCCAAAATTCCATAATCTCCCTAAAATTATACATGATTTAAATATTATATATATCCGTTATAAATATATTTATAATATACATGATATTTGGATATACAAAATAAAATTAATTATATGAAATGATATTCAACATTCATGGAGATAGTAGGTTTTATGTATGCATTACCAAAACCTCCATTTCGTTGTCATATCAAAAGATTAATAATAGAATGATATAAATGAATATTTTAATAAAATTACTATATTTTTAAAATTATGTCTTATATTTTTTATAAAACCATCATTTATACGTTCCATTAATGCATGTATGAGTTAAATTTCTTTGAGGCAGCATTAGTCCATACTTTCTCAAATGAAATTACCAATTTAACATAACATGTAATGCATAAAACTATTTCATAAATAAAAATTAAAAACTATGTAAAAAATATAAATATAATATATATCATATATAAATAATGTTCCATAATAATCTCTACCATGGGAGATGGTAGGAAAAAGTTGATCAATCATCATTTCGCGAGGCGGTTGTTTATCGTACACAGAAACAATATGTTCATATCAATTAGATGGATGTGCTTGTAAATTTGGTTCCAATATATCTCATAAAAACTACCTAAAATATTTTTGATACTGAGTTCCTTATGTAAACATAAAATAATAAGTTAATAGGGGGTGGATAATGAAAATAATGGAATGGATCTTGAGAGAAGTCATCAACTCTAAATTGGGTAACATATTTTGACAAGAGTCAAATGGTCTTCTTGAATTTCCATATTCCAAAGGAAAGGATTCTGGGAAAAAGTGAGTGATTTTGGTATATTATATTTTAAGAATTTGGACAATCTAATGGGCTTCAATTCTGTGAGTACATGGGTGGAGGTGGAGGTCTTTTATAAGAGGGATGATCGGCACTCTAAAGAAGTCATGAAATATTATTTTATTATAAATTGATTTTCAATATCTAATAGTTAAAATATGATATAGTTATAGGATAATATGAGGAATCATCAAAATCCTCGCAATGAATAGTATTTTTACATGTTTAGGTAAAAAATGATCCTTATCATTTTGCTTTAACTCTTAGGTAAATAAATTAACTCTTACTATATCTTATTGTATACTCATAATATATGGATACTATAGTTTCTATAAATATCCAAGATAACCACGAGTAGATCATTAATGAAATTTCTAACATTATAACAGTAATTTAATAGAATAATATATATTTAAGACTACCATATCATTTAAAAATAAATTATTTTTTTAAAAACACATTAATGTTAATTTTGAGACTACTTTTAATTGATATTTTAAGACCATAACCAGCTATTTAATTTGATAAAATCATTACGTCTATTATTATATTGAATAAAAAACTATAAAATTCGTGGATGGAATGAAAATGTTCAAATGAAATTTATTTTAATATTTATAATTTCATTTATTTGATCATTCGTTAATAAGGTAATTCCAACATCATCATTATATTATAAATGAATTTATATATATAATGACTAAAAATAATAAATAAAATACCATTATATAGGAATAAATTATATATTTATAATGAATATTTTTTTAAAATTTATCTGTAATATAACCCCACTGTAAAATTGTTTTTGTAAATGATACATGTTTCTGTTATATTTCTCTATATATTAAATTAATTATTATAATAAAAAATTCTCACAACCAAGGGGATCCCAAATTCAAGAAGATTAGAAAAAGGATTATTTTCTTTTCCCAAGACTAATAATATTTGATTATTACATGTTTTAGGGTAGTTTCATATTATTGTAATATTGATTTTTACCCTTCTTTACATGATTTACCCTTTAACCATGGTAAATTTAAAAAAATTACGTAAATTACCATTCATAATTCTCAAAAATAAATAGAACATATTTATACATTTTGGACATTTTGATTCTAATTATATAATACCATTTTGAAAAATTAAAAACATATAATTAGAAAAAACTAATTGAAAATTAATTCCTATTGTGAAAAATAGAAACCGAGTTATTAAGAAGAGAAAACTATCAAAATATTGACTTGTGATTATGCCCAATTTCCATGTGAAATTATATCCATCCACCAAAATTGGCTTAAAATCGAAAATATAATATAATAATACTTTAAAACTCATTAAAGGGATAATATATCAATATAAGTAAATTAGACTAATATAATGTTTTGAATTAAAATTTTGTGTATATCAATATTCAATAGAAATGAATTTATGATAAAACTACAAAAAAAACCAAAGTAATTATTGATGTCCAAATTATAAATAAAAAGTTGATTTGGTCAAATATATCATATAATGTGACAAAAACAATATTTAAAAATTTTTCTCCATTAAAACGTGGTATACAATCATTTAAAAATATTAGACAATTTTATGTATAAAATTGGATTCTTTATTGTTTTAAGTTTAAAAAATGTATTGAAAAATGTTAAAAAATTTAAAAAACATTTAAAATCATATTATAGTTTTTTCTATTAATTTTCAATAATAAAAAATCTAGTCATTAACAACTATTTTAAAAATAACGACAATATTTTTTTATTTTTTTATATAACTTAATTTTGTGTGCAACATAATATTTTGGAATACTTGTTGTTGTGTGTCAAGTACGCTATCAGAAAATCATCCCCAATAAGGTTAAATTAATATATTATTCATAAATATTAATATATATGAATATTTATTATTCTATAAATACTGGGAATGTTATATCATTCCCCCTTTTTGAAATTGCGTCCTCACAATTTTAATATTTGGATAGATAACTTTATTAAAAATCCCACATAAAAAAAGAGTCATGAAAACTACCACTTTAAAAGTATGAATAATAAGTACATAGATCACATGAGATAAGACACACTAAGATTACATGTAGGAAATCCTAGATATGGAAGAAGAAATAAATAACATGTTATTATGGAGAGTGACTAAAAACATGATTCAGAGATAGTTAACAATCAGAAAACTACAAACTTATGATGGGTTAAACTATCTATAAATACCCATTATGTAAAGATAACAGACAATGTTTTCATTTTATGTTCCTCTTCATAATTTTGATGAAATTATTTAAAAGTGTGTCTGAGAACATAAGGAAACATAAATAATTTTGAAGTATAATTTCATCCTTTAATTAATTTCTACAACAAACTCATCTTTTATACAAACAACGATTATTCCAAACTACATAGCCACAAATGAAGCACTATAATCAACTTATATTGAATAACATAACATATAAAACTTTAACTTTATATTAATCCTCTCATGATAAATTATCCAATAGCAAAATGGATATTATAATATTAGATAATTCCCTAAAAAATAATCAATTGGAAGAAATAATACTACTTTCAATATCTAATATTCAACAGTAATAACCAAGTCCGGAATAGAACATTAAACAAAAAAAATTCCTTGAAATTTCTCCAAAAAATCTATACTTAGATTGAATCAAAAAATTCAATTGGATTTTATCACATGGTATTACACAATATATCTTATCATTTATATCAAAATATCTTCAACTAAACTTAATGGGTCATAACTAATTATAATTTCAAAAATTACATATTCTCTATGATAGGTTATTTACATCCCCAAATATCCCAAAAAACTATAATCCCATAATTAAATCATATATTTGCACAAACATAATTCATCATTTCTTCATAAAATTAATTCACATAGGATTAAAATTATCTTGATCATATAAAAATCCCAAAATAGAGAACATCTTCTCAAATTCCACTTAATCCAAATATCATATTCTAGTCACATGATTACTTATTCAATAAAATACTTCTCTCACAAATCAAATAATTATTATTTAATCATCTTTTATAAATATACAGATAAATTAATTAATATGAGGAACATCACATAGGACAATGGTAGGTGATAATATCTTGTTTTACTCCAGTTGTGGGTTCGATTCCTATAGACTAATCTGATGTGATGGGTTGTCCTATGGTCTGAATGTTGTTTTTTTACAAACTATATAATTCTTATAAAACTCAAAAATAATTAAAGAATACTTAAAATTAACCATATCTTTTTTGGACTTCAATGTTAACCACATACCTCACAATTTTCATGCCAAAAATTTATAACCCATTATTTCCTCAATGGTCAATGTCTCCAAAAATACCATTAGTCATCTCAATATTCCAAATTAAAAATCCTCAAAAGGGGTTTCTAAAAAAATAAAATTTGATATACATTAAAATTATAAATAATTGAATATATTACTGACCCTTATGAAAACATTAAAACCTCAAAGGTTTCTTATATGATCCTATTATACAAACTTTAAGGGTTGAGCCTTATACAGTACGTAATCATGAGATAAGATGACATTTTGACTTTAATTTCTTTATAGAATTTTTTCAGGATTAATGTTTTAGAGAATTAGATCATAATTGATACATAACTCAAATATAAGAAATAGAAACACTTACTGAAAATGAATTTTTTTCATAAAAAACCCTATCCGAAAAAGAATCATGGTTCATTTTATGTTCAAAAAAACATGAAATTACCTTAATGCCATATTTGACCTAATTTGACTATATTTCCTGTAAAAAAATTTCATAACATGGGATAATCCTAAAAATATCACTAAGTGATATATAAATAATAAAAACTATTAGTCCTGTGAAAACATTTAAACCATGAATAAATTACCGTAATGTAATAACTTTCACCACTATAAAATAATATATATACTTCACTGAATATAAGTTCATTGCTTACCCTTTTTTGTAACCAAAACATTACCATCATTCCCATGGAAAGAAACATATATCATATAATAGTAAAATGAAAATTAAAAATACTTAAATGGAATATCCATGTAGTTTACTTCCACACTTATCACTAAATAGAATGGACAACTGACTGAATTCATTTTCCGATGCTTTTCTGTTTATAAGGTAACCACCCATCCTTTGTTTATCACAGAACTACACATCATTGGTTTATCAAATAACCACCCATAATTGGTTTACCATATGTCCAACCATCATTGGTTTATCACATAATATCCCCTAAAATTTCTAAGTTCCATTATATAATCATATCACATAAAATATTTAAATTATTAACATTTCACTCATTACATTACATTTGTAATCACAAGAAATAATTTCAAGATATTGAAATATTCAATCAATTACAAAAGCCTTTTAAAACCTATAATAATAATAATTTTAATAAATATATATCATACCACATTGAAACATTTTCCATTTCAAAAAATTCATATCCCAATATATAAATTAATGAAAACCATTTTTAAAAATTGTACATGAATTATATGTTTTTTGGATGAATAAATCTGAAAACATTTTGAATGATGTTTTAGTTAATGATTACCTTTACACTAGAGAAACACATGAATAAAATCCATAATTAATAACATTATAAGTGTTAAATATCATGACTATATACTAATTTGTGATATAAAATGTCAAAAGGTTATTATATACACCTTATTGGATAATAATGAGGCATAAAATCAAGATATGCCTTAATGAAAGGAGATTAAGAATATGTCCCTTACAATAATCATATCATTAATTTAAGGATAAATCAATTAAATAAATATGTTTGAAATATATAAATACACCCAATATAAGTGGATATTAATTTTATTTTAAAAATAAGAGGTAATTGACACATATAATTTGATGAAAACCAATTAAAAAAGATATTTAACTCATTGAATGATGATTGAGTTATGATTTCTCGTACCTTGAGTCTCACAGGTCACGTAAAATCGTTTTGTACCTGAATAATAAACATAGGATAATTTATAGTTTCATCAGATACTTTTTTATGTTTATTATTCCTTTTACACCACTTCTTACAATTTTATAAAAATTAAATAATTATTTATGTTTATATCAGACAGTTTGTCGATATTCGTTACATGAGTTTAAAATTATCTTATTTTGATGTAAATTTTCCATGTTATCGCAAGTCCATCATCACTAGAATATTATTCATGATTTAAATATCTCATATATCCATTATATATTTTTTTCTAATATCGTTAATATTTAGATATAATAAATTCAATATTGATATAGGAAATGAAATGAACCGTTCATGGAGACGATATGTTGAACGATTGCATGAATGCTGCTTTAATTTAATTATAATATTAAATGAATAATAAAAAAGGATATAATTTTATATTATAATAATAGTATTATATTTATTCAATTATTTATCATTGTTTTAATAATACCACCCTATAAATTTTCAATGTATATAGGTAATGAATCACATCATGGTGAGGGGGTAGTAGTCCACACATCTTCAAACAAAATTATATTATTTACACATCATGGAAAATATACATTTATTTTCTAAATAAAAAAATAAATAATTATATAGAATATATAAACATAATATATATCATATATAAATAATGTGCTATTATAATGGCCACCATGAGAGGGGGTAGAGTTAATTGAAGATTCATGGTTTCGTGACGTAGTAGTTCACAATACACAGAAAACTTATATTTGTATCCGTTGGATGAATGTTTCTGTATGTTTCTTTTGAATAATCACCATATCAACATCCTATTATATAGAACATACTAGGTTTTTATGTAATAATTAAATTATAATGTCATAGGGAGTGGATAATGGAAATAATGGAAAGGAACTTCAGAAAAGATGTTACCTCTAAATTTGGTAACTTCATTTGATTTGAGCCAAATGGCATTCTGGAATTTCCTTCGTCCCAAGGCATGGATTTAGGAGGAAGGGATGAATATTGGGAGATTATATTATTAGATTTTGGATTTGAAAAAGTGCATGAGTGCTATGAGTATATGCGTAGATGTGGTGGCCTTTAATAAGATAGTGGAGGGGCAGTTTAGGGATGTATTAAAATATTATTTTACTAAATATTGATTTTGGGATTCTAATAGTTTAGAAGTGATATATTAGAATTACAAGATGATTATAGGTATATAACCTCTCATACAATAGGTTTTAGGCATGTTTAGGTCACAAAATTAACCTTATCTTTTAGATTTAACCCTTTGGTAAATAAATTTACTCATATCATGTCATCTTGTATTTTCATAATATATAGTTACTATAGTTACTATACATTTCCAATAAAACCAAAACTGAAACATTAATGTCATTTATAACATTATATTATTCAATTGGGTAATTCATAGATTTTGAAGACTGTTATATCATTTTATAAAATAGTATTTGTTTTGAAACCCCATTTTTTCAATTTGGACACTATTTAGAAACTGATTTTTGTTAATGTCATAAAAACGTGATTCCTACAAAAAAAATCATTAAATAAAATATACCATGTCATATTCATCCATAAAATTATTTTTTGGAATAAAAATGTTAAAATTACATTTATTTAAATTTTTATAATATATTTTATTTTATCATTAATTTAAAATATAATCCTTGCATCATCATTGTGTCATAAATAAATTTTATTATATATTGTATAAAAATTATAAATAAAAACCCTGATGTAAGAAATATTTCAAAATTTATAAGGAATATTTATATTTATAGAAATCAATTATATAACCCCGCCTTAAGAAACTTTTAGTACAAAGATACATGTTTATCTTTTATTTCTCATTATTTTAAATTAATTATTATAAGATTTCAATTATACACCAATGTGGATCCCAAATTCCAAAATATCAGACTATAAAATTTCTTGGTCTCCCATGATTCATCCAATTGGATTAGGAAATGATTTAAGGGTATTTTTTATTATTTTAATCTTATATGTAACCCTTATTAATCTGATTTACCTTTTAACTATGGTAAGTAAAAATAATTGCTAAAGCTACCACTCATAACGTCCAATACAAAAAGGTATATATTGAAAAAATTTGGACCTTATGATTCAAAATAATGAATCAGTTTTATCAAATTCAAAACACATGATTAGAAGAAAATATATTTAAATTAACTCTAATTGTCAAAACCAAAAAGTGAGTTTTTTAGAAGTAAAAACAATCAGAACATTGACATGATTTCATGTCCAATTTCATTTTGAAGTTACATAAAATGATAATAATTTTATTAAATAATTAAAATATAAAACAATTAATGTTTAAAACATTTTACAAAGGTAATCAAACTACATAAACCAATTTGATGAAAAATTAGTTTTGAATTAAAATGTTCTATTTTTTTACTATTCTTTGAAAGATTAATTTTATCCAAAAAATACCAAATTTAAACCTTATTAAATATTGATATTCTAATTCTAAATAATTTTTTTTCATATATAACATATAAAACTGAAAAAAAAAATAAGATTTTAAAATGGTTCTACTTCAATAGGAGTTATCATGAGCTTTTAAAAATATTAGAGTATTTTAATCTTAATATTGTATTCATTATCATTTTAAGGCTCTAAAATTTATTGGACACATGTAAAAAAAATTAAAAAATATGTATAGTCACATTTTAGTTAGTTCTATTTTTTCTTATAAATACTACTGCTAGGAATTATATAACATTTATAATAATAATAATATTTTTGTATTATTTTCAGTATAACTCTATGTTCTGTGAAACGTATGATTTTCGAGAAATACATTGTTGCTTGTCGAGTAATATATCAGAAAAAGAATCCCCTTAAATGTAAAATTATTAAGATATTAATAAATATTAATACATATTAAAATATATTAATCTATAAATGCATTTGATGTAACTTGGACTATATCCATCATTAAAAATAAATGTAATACAAATAAAATAACATACATAGATAGATAAACAAAAAATAAAACATTCCAAAACACGATATTGTTCCATAAAAAATTATTTATCACTTCAGGAAGGGAACACTCTTCAATAAGGTATGTTACCCCTATAAATAGTGAATCTTTGTAATCTTCACGAGTACCAAATGGAAACTACAAGAGGTTGTGACTAAAATAAAGAATATCAACACCACCACGTCTATCGTTAAAATTAAATTTTGAATTGTCTTGAAATAATGGTATATTATAGAGTATTAATTAAATTATTAATATAATAGTATAATCTTCCATATTCAAAAACATGTTGGAATATATCTAATCTTATTGCATATAAATTCTAGCCATAACTATATGTCCATGTCATAATAACCTAATCAACTCACCACTTATAAGCATTGCAATTGGACAAAGAAAAAAAATTTATATAATAATTTTAGAATAACAAGGTATATTGCTTTATACATAAATTTTAGCATCACCAAGAATATAAGATTCTATAATCATTTCATAATCACTATGAGCATCATTTTATTTATGAATTTCAGCACAACTATGGAAATCCCTTTATAATTTGGTTGAACAACAATGGAAAATATAATTTAGTTTAATCATATCCAGGAAATGACATTTCTATAATCATTAATTAATAAGTAGGAAATTCAGTTTATATAAAAAATATAACATCAATGGGAATCTTACACGATCATTTTTGTATCAGTAGGAAAAGGTCTTTATATAATAATTTAACATGAATCACTTCCCAATTCACAACAACAATTATTAAACCACCTAAAATTATATAAATCAATGATATTTTAATTGAATTACTATTTTCTTATTTGATGAACCAATAATTATTTAAATTATATATTAATACATTTCAATAATAGTATTAAGTCCCATTTTATATAAAATTATAACCAGTCATTCAATAGTAAAGGATTCCAATTTACATATTGAATTTATCAAAAGAAATAATCAAAGGTATCTGGTCATGAAAAATTCATATTTCAATCCATTATCATGTTATTTAATACTAAATGGGAGGATCACCCTATAGGTAGCTACTGACCATGGGTCATCACTTTTTGTTTAAAAGAGATTCAATGATTTTTCTATAAACATT
Organism: Viscum album; assembly: GCA_963277665.1. Taxonomy (NCBI): domain Eukaryota; kingdom Viridiplantae; phylum Streptophyta; class Magnoliopsida; order Santalales; family Viscaceae; genus Viscum; species Viscum album. Next base: position 1,755,203,734 of record OY728146.1, on the reverse strand, counting down.
ATTATCATTAATCATTTTTATTTTATTACATACACATTATGTATAAACAAATAAAAAATATTTTAAATGCCTAAAAAATAGAAAGCTTCCCTAGGTAATTTTTGTAGACATCCAACCTATATCAATAGATTTAGAAACTAATATGATCTAGAAACTCCAAAGTGATTTGAAGGAGAAATATATCATAAAAATAAATCCAATTCAATCAAGATAAAAAAAATGTTCTATAGAATTAATAATATTACTCCATGACAATTCAGAAAAAATGGATGATCGGTGGAAACTGATATAATGTAACTCACTAGAAATTAAAGTCTTCATTGACACATCTAGATGGGATGAAATGGTTCCGAAATGGCCAAGAATAACCCAAGGGATTGAGAGAGGGGTATTAATGGGGGATAAAATAAAATCATATGCACATAATTGATAATTTCCCATAGTTTTGTCATGTACATGTTGTGAAACCCTTTCAAATTGTTTATAAACTGATATAAAAAATACTCAGTATAATTCATCACCTGGGGTCAAAATAGCCCTAATTTCCCATTTCATGGAGTGAACCAGTATCTTTGAATGTAAAATTCTTGTCTTGAACTAATTCACATATTTTTACATCATAAATTTCACATCATATAACATGTTCATGATGTAAAATTTTACAATATACATCTCTTAACCTAGCATATGCCAAATATCCCAAACCAACACTGATGACATCCAAACCACATTGAACCCTCCATAAGCATTTGACATAGATATACTCGGACACCCTTAATAAAGAATAAAAATATAACATTCAATGTTTCTTCATTTCCAAATGAATATATCTATATCTTAGAAAATGTAATCGACCTCCAATGTTCGATGAATCAGAAATACCAAACTCAAAAAGGTTTAATAAAAACATATTGTGGTATGTCACTAGAAAATTCCAGGATATTAAAATAACACTTTGATAAAAATAATATAATTTAATTTCTATTGTAATGATATATATTTAAAAAAGTATCTGTAACCATACTCAGAAACTGATTAAATCAGGTTGATGGTTGGGGTTCTTTAACCACCAATGGGGAGAATTCTTTAAAATATGACGGTGGATGATTGTGGGAACATAACAGCCAACATTATTAAAATATAATAGAAAATTATTATTATTATATGTTTATGAATTTTTTTTATATTTTATATGTTTTTATTAATATAAAAATTTATTTATCTAAGTTTACCAATTTAAATAGTCACCAATTCAAATTTAAGTAAAAAAAGGATGAAATATATAATAAATATATATATAAATGACACAGATTTTATCACCAACCATCCTGGGTACCCTGGTAACCCGATAATCGATTCTACCCGGACAATACCCTAAGGGAATTTCTAATCCCCAGAGACTAGCGACCAGCACATAATATTATAAAACATTCAAGTGGTAACGATTATTCCACATGAATGAAAAACAAAAAGATTCAAAGATGTATGCATATTAATAGGAAAATTTCACTCTAATCAAAGCTACAATAATAAAATAAGGAAAAATGGATAATGTACTACATCCCATTGTACTAAAACAATAAATATCCATAAGGCCCCTAAGGACACAACTCACCATGTCAAACACTCAATAGCTACATACACCCCTATGAGATTCATGCCCTTTTCTAGATCCTCGAAGAAGAAGATCTACAAACACATGAAGGAAAAAGTTTTGTGTGATTCTAAGTCTAGCAGGATACCACCAAATATTCCATGAATTATTACAAATATAGATTACCTGTTATAATTCTATCACTTTTTCAGAACATACTGATTTGAAAATTTAAACATGTATTTAAAAAAACATGCTATATATTTTTAAGATGATGGAAAATAATTTCTAAGCACCTGATATAAATTACTATAGATGGAATATTTCTAAAAAATTAATGAAAGTAATAATTCAAATGAAATAGTTTATATAAATTCATGATTCATGTAAAGAATCAAAAATAAACATTGGCATACATTTATATCTCAAATATAAAAAACAAGTGAGCAACGTGGCCATCTACCAAAAATTATGATAGTATTAACCATATATATGATTCCACACTCACTATGTTAACTAAAAAAATGTCAATACATAAACCCCTGAAAAACTAGCCAATTAAGACTCATCAGCAATCTGTCAGGGATGTGACCCACTACAAGTATGATTTAGAACTTTTCTGTAGTGTAGAGTGTATCCAAAAAACTCAAAAACTACCTATCGATTGAATGGAATGTTAAATTATGGGAGAACTATTTTAAGACTACCTATAATACAATCATTATCATTCATCACTTTCAAAAATATCAATGTATTTCCAATTAAAGAAAAAACATGTTTTATTCCAAAACATGCCTTTTTCACAAGAAACAAAATTGTGTTTCTATAAAATCATTTAATACCATTATCATGTGTATGAAATCCATTCAAAACAAATTCCATCCTTTTTAAATTTATTTTCTATAATTAAATTCTACAATTTATTGAAAATATTTCGATCAATTCTGATATTTAAATTCAACAATTTAGATCATATAATTTCTATTAGCCCACCCCAATTCAATGGAATTTGGGGGTTTTCAATATATTTGTTCCAAAACGATTTCAAATACCTAAATTCATCAGAATTGGATATTTATCAAAAAATTTGAAAGAAGGATTATGAAATTGAATTTGGATTTGAAATTGAAAGAAATCACGAAATATGATGGTAATCAATATTTCATGTCGGGATGGAATCACCAACCTCTTTCCAGAAGAACAACACTCGCAATGAAACCCGTCAAAGAGAATAACGGTTAATGAGTTCTTTGAACAAAATCTAGATGCAATATACAATGCCACATGACATAGATAAATCAATCCCTATACAATACATTCTAAACCCAATAGGAGATAATGATAGAAACTCAACAGATGAGGGAGAACACTTACCTAGGAATTACACCACATATGATATGAAGATCAAATGTCGATCAGTTCTAATTGGATGGTGGAGGATCTGAATAACACCTAGAGGAGTCTACGGCTGAGACCAACAATGGCATGATCAATGGAAGGAACCCATGAATCTAATCGTGTGCATAAAAACTGGATGTGGGCCGAGTCTCAATGTGTACAATAGGGAAAGGGTGTGTAGGCCATGATGGATAAGTACACAAAAAAAAATCAATTCCTCATGAAAAAAATTATATATTTATCCCATAGATGATGTGTTCTTTATGTATATGGTGTGTACCAACTCACGGATTGACCTCCCCATTTTCATAAAAAAAGATACTTTTACATGAAGTGTACTTTAGGTACTTGATGATTACAGATTCTGTAGTCTACCATAATCCCTGAAGAATAACAGAAATGATTTTTGACCGAATGAGGATTTAGAAATGGTGGAAAATTACCTGATCAATGTAACATGATGTTAAAACCTCCCGACCAAAAAAACATTCTTCCCCCAAAAATACTATGAAGAATCTTCTATGTCAATGTGATGAGGCCACTACTCTCTCATCAGTGCCTCTCTCTCCCATGTCTCAAGAGAATTCTAACCATGAAAACAATGCAAAAGAACCAATGATAGAATCCCCATAAATTATATTGGTATCAGAATCAACAAACTGGATTGGTCTCTCCATCAATGATAAATTAGGATCGATCTGAAGATCACTCTAGGTCAAAATTTGATAATTATCAAATATATATTTTATCAAATGTGAAACATTGAACACGTTACGTATAGACGTCCACTATGGTGGATGTGAAAAATGGTACAGAACCTTCCCCACCTTCTCAACAACTTTGATAGGACTAACAAATTTAGGAGAATGCATCCCTTGCTTCCAAAACCGTTAATGACCCAAAAAGGGTGATAACTTTAAGAAAACCTTATCCCCAACTAAAAACTGAAATGGTATTTGGCATCGATCAAAATAATTCTTATATCGGTTTTTTGATTTCTATATCCTCTGACATATCTGTTGAATCTCATCTGTATCTTCAGGAACCGTGCATGGTTCAACCAATGAACATTCACCAACATCTAACCAACTCAATAGAAATTTACAAGGCATGCCTTACAAGGCTTCAAAAGGTGTCATTCTGATCGTGGACTATTAACTATTGTTTTAAGAAAACAAAACTAGACCTAATTGATAATCCCAAGCCCTGTATAAGATTATAACATAGGGTAGAAGAATATCCTCATAAATCTGTATATCTTTTTCGATCTATCTATTTGACTGAATATGGTATGTTTTTCTCAAGAGAACCAGAGATCCCAGTTCCACCTGAAGGAATATCTGTAATAATAAAGTGAACCATGGATCCCTATAATCTATAATAGTGGATGGAACTCCATTCAAGAGAAATATATATATCATGTTGATATTTCCCAACTCCTCAACTTTGGTAGTATCAAAAATGGGTATAAAGTGAGCCAACTTGTTCAACATATTGATCCATCCCATATTGCATTCATTATTTTTTGGTAAAATAAACCCAACCACAATGTCTGTAAATATATCATACAACATATATGTCGGGACTTGAATTTTTTGAAGTAATCTTGATTGTTTCTAGTGCTCGACATTAACCTACTGGAACATATAGAATTGGTAGACAAACTTAACAATGTATCATCTCATACCTGACCACCAGAAATGCCACATCATGCCACAAAACATTTTTGTGGTTCCCAGGTGCACGAACCTCTAAGAATTATTGAAATCTGACTTAAATTCCTTGCTGATAATGGCATAATAAAGTGGATTAGATAGCATATAATACCCTCTTAGGAGAAATACCAATAAAAAAATATCACCCACCATAAATAGATTCTCTAATTCTACAGAACTCATCATCAATCTCCTGATATTGAATAATCATTTAGATAAGATTATACCTCAATAGAACTCTTGTTAGATAAACCCAAAACCCTTCGTCCAAGACTCCAATATGAAATCGTGAAAAAGGATCAATCAAAGTCCACTATTCTGAAGATTATTTTACTTCATTGGTTGGAAGTTTCATGCTCAATGTCTTAGAAACAAAATTCACATTCCATGTGGCATAAGCATTGTCATGAAAAATGAATGCATGTACTCCTCCGAACACCTCTGCTGATGATTAAAATATTTTTGGGTGAAGATACAACTTATGCTTTATTGGTCTGAATACACTATAAAAGTTTCTCCAAATAGGTAGTGTGGACAACTCTTAAGTGTGTGAATCATAGCTATATGTTCCAGGTCATGGGTAGGATAATTCTTCTCATTTTACTTATGATGACTATATCAATAAGACACTACATGATCACCCTACATAAGTACGCAAACCATTCTTGAAACCGATGAATCACAAATGACCACATATTCCTACACAGATTTTGTTAGAGTTTACACCGGTGTAGTAGTCAACATATGCATCAAATCCATGGAAGAACTCTGACATTTATCATCCTAAAAAATCATCACCCCCTTATGAGTTAGAGAAGTCATTGGAGAAGCCAACATCGAGAAGTCCTTCACAAACCTACATCAATATCCAGCTATGCTCAAGAAGCTGCAGATATCAAAGACATTTAGTGGTTTCTCCCATGTCATAACGACCTTCATCATTTCAGGATCAACTGATACACTATGTTTAGACAAAACACATCCCAATAATTTCACTTATTGATTATTGATATCACAATTTTAAAGCATAGAATATAGATGTTTATTTCTAACCAAACTCAAAACAGTTCATAGATGTTTCACATGATCCCTTATTGACATGGATTAAACAAGAATATCATCCATAAAAACAAAATCAACAGTATCTAGATACATGTGCGGAATCTTAGTCATTTATGTAATAAGAATATATGGCGTAATTGTCAAACCAAAGGGGATAACAATGTACACAAAGTTCATATACCTACTAAAAATGTAAATTTTCTAACTGTCAGCTTCTTTTACCCTAAACTGATGGTAACCAGATCGATGATCGATCTTTGAGAACCACTTCTCCCCTTTTATATGATCACACATATCGTCAATCCATGGAAACATAAATCTTTTCACTATCGTAACTCAATTAATCTTTCGATAATGAACACAATGTAAAAGAGAAGCATTAGACTTTTTAGCAAAGAGAACTGATAGTACCCATGGTGACATATTTGGTATAATAAATCCTTTCTCATGATGACCGTCTAAATGATACATCTGATATTTCATCTCAAATGGTTCTAAGTGGTAAGAGGGGATAAAGATCAGTTGGGTACCAAAAAATGAAGTCAATATAAAACTAAACTTCTATCACTAATGGTAGACTAGATAAGTCAAAAGGGAATAAGTCATAAAACTCAGAAAAATTAGGAGGAAGTTCACCACCAATTAGATATCACTCAAATTCAAAAGCAGACATTGATATCACTTTCCCCAAATTCGGATAATTAGTTCCTTATCCTCTTGACCATGGGTCTCATTCTCCATTAAAAACAAGAGGCACACCATTGGGTGTAGAAAAGTAGACCCGTCGAAGATAATAATCAATCTGAGCTTTACTGAAAATGAGCCAATTCATCTCGAATATAACATCAAGAGAAATCATATTAATAATTAGAGTAATATATTCTATTTCAACATAATATAGGGAGAATACACAGGAATGACTACTGAGACCCTATTCTCTCTTCTTACTTAGGCGTGTAGTAATATCCCTAGAATAAGAACATTTCTCCAAAAGATGATTTTGCAGATTAATTATATCTGTTGAAAAAAATAGTGAGATGAACCAATATCAAAAATAGTAGTAAATAAGGATGAAGAATTTGTAATGGTGAATCTCATAGCTTGTGGACCCATTTCTTCTTCCACTGGGGACACTTCTACTGTGTGAATAAATTTTTTTCCAGGATCATGTGGCTGTAACACTTATATAATTGAAGCATTTGATTGCCCTGTAGTTTTAGTAATAACTTATGATAATTTCCTAGTATGCAGTGTACAAAAGTGATGGGAGAACCTCTAGAAGTGCCTTGACTATCTATATGATTTTGAGTTCTTCTGATACTCAGTACAAACCCTCATAGAATGACTTGGATTTCCGCACTGGTATAAAGTGAAATAACATCCGATTAGTGCTGTAGGTGGTCTTGAATTACACTATTATCGAGAAAAACCATGTGGATAATCATGCTTCTATCTTTTATTGAATGAACTAACCATGCCAATGGGAGAAAAAATAACTACCATTGACCATGATTTTCCTGCGATTTCCTTCTCAACCATCATCACCCTTTTCAGTATATCAGCAAAGGTTGCCACCATCAACATGAAGACTAGAGAACATATATATCTTTAAATTCCCATCTCTAAACATTGATCCACCATCCTATCATTATATAAAATCTTAGGAGAAAACTATTTGAACTCAGAAAAGTGATTTGAATATTCATTTACTGTTTTATCAGCCTGCTCAATATTGAAAACTCTATATTCATTGCCAACACTGTTGACTTTGGATTGAATTTATTTTTGAAATTAATCATGAAGTATTTCCACTATAATCCCTAATATTCCCCTACCATTACTGTCATGTGCCATCGTTTCTTACTTGGTCCCTCCAGCATGAAGATAGCACACTTCACCCTGTTCCCTTATAATGTCTCCATGAACTTAGTGGCATTCTCTATTTCCTAACCATTCCACATCATGTTGTGGATTAGTTTAGTCATTGAGGAATGATGGCTTTGGGTGATGGAACTATTGAGAATAATTCCTTAGAACATCTCCCCGAGGATCCACAAATGGATCCTGAGTTGGTTCTAGAGGTTAGGCATGTCCGTGAACATGGACAGTGCACACAATCACCAAATCCGCAATCAAATCAATGAAATTATTTTCTTACTGAGGTTTACCGTTATCCATTTTAGGTTTCTGATTCACATATATACTCTGAGGCATGATGCTACATGACATTAACAGATAAAATCAAAACATTAGATTTACACTCAAACAGAGTATCAAGAGAAAGTATTCTTAACAAAAGGGACAAAAATTGATTTGGATTTAAACCTATCCAAATATATATAGGTAAAAGACTAGAAATAATCTACATTATGTTATTACCTAATAAAAAATGGTTTCATAATGTTAATTTTTGTGATAGATAGCCATACACTCAATCGTAACTATCTTTTAAATCCTGATAAGTTTTAAAAAATTCATATTGACTTCAACGAAATGATCAACATCCTCCTCTGAGACCAATTTGTCAAAATCCCACCCATGTACCCTTGTAACCTGATAACAAAGCCATCCCTAAATTGACCTTAATGGAATTCATGATCTCCACAAGATGGTGACATGCACATGGCATTGGAGAACATTCAATTTGGAAGAAATTTTCAATAAGAAGGCAGAAGAAAAAGAAAAAAGATAGTACGTATATCAATAGGAAAACTCTACTTGGAAAAACTCTACCAGAATATAATGTGACAAAATAGTCAATGGACTACAACCCAAAGTATTCAATTGAATTACATCCCCATGCTACCATTGGACACAACTCAATATGTTCAAAGATAAATAGCCATATCCACCTCCAAGAGATCTCATCCCTTTGATTAAGCCTATAAAATGAAAGAATACAAACACCTGAATGGAAAATTTGGGTGTGAGACTATTCCAGGTATTATACCACCAATGATTCAATAATAGATTCCAAATATAGATTATCCAAAGAAAAGATTTCAATTTTTCAGAACATACTGGTCTGACAATTTAAATTAGTATTTAAACAATACATTGTATACATTTTTGAAATAATAGAAAATAAATTAAATGAACAATATTTAAATTACAAAACATGGAATATTTCTAAAATAATGAATGTTATATATAATTAATAAAAAATAGATTTTATAAATTTTATAGGCATGTAAACCAATTCATACATGCATTGGAATACATATTAATATCCAATATAAATAAAAAAAGTGAGTGTCATGGTCATCTGTGAAAGGTACGATAGTATTAACCACCCCAAGGATTCCATAAAATATATGCGAACTAATAAAAGTTTCTATACAGATTCGCATATGGCCATTGATAAAGGTGACTCATCACCAATACCTCAATGGTGTGACCTATCAGATGTATGTTTTTGAACGTTGTCGTAACATAGAGTGTATCCAAATAACCTCACTAACAACCTAAGGCATGCAAGCAATCATTAATTATAGGAGATCTATATTAAGACCACATAATATATGATAAATAAAATTCATACTTTTCAAAAAAGCCAATTTTTTCTATTTAAGTATATAATATGTTATATTAATAATCATTTATTATTTACAAGATAAAACCATTGGGTTTCAATAAAATCAATTTAATCCATTTATATGAGTTTGAAATCTTTTCAAAAACAATTCCATTATATTAATAATTTATTTTATTCAATTAAATTTAACTATTTAATTAAAATTATTTCCATCAATTCCATAATATATATTCAATAATATAAATCTTAAAATTTTCATAAACCCAAACAAATTATATCTAATTGGGGGTTTTCCAAATTTCTGATCGAAAACCAATTAAAATCCTCTAATTCATAATAATTGGGTGTTATAAAAGAGAATGGAAGTAATATTATTTATATTAGAAATTAAAATAAATCCAGATATACGACGGTAATCAATTTAGAATGTCCGTACAAAACAATTTAATTCTTTATTGAAGAAAAAAATCACAATGGCACCTATCAACAAAAAAAATGGTTGAAATGTTCTTGAAACACAATATTGATGCTAGATGAAACACCACGTGATATAGATCCATCCATACCTATATGATCCATTGAAAACCATATAAGAGAGAAGGAGAGAATCTTGAATAACAAGGGAGAACCCTTACTTAGGAATCACACCACAAATGAAACAAAGAACCCAATATGATCACATCGAACAAGATGGTGGAGAACCTCAAAAAAATGCATTGGGGAGTCAAGGGTCAATATTAATGAAGATATATTGAAAGGAATGAAGAAAAAAATTCAATCTTGTTCTTTAAAAATTGATGTGGGTCGAGTCACGACATGTCCCTTGGGGTAACGACATGTAGTCCACAATGAAAAAGTATGCCAATACACCTATTGTATTGGGTTAAAAATTCAATATTTAGACCTTAACAGATATGTACTATGGGTACACAACATGTATTGGCTCACGACGTGACCTCCCAATTCACAAAATGAAAACAACTCCAAGTACATGATGTGTACTTTAGGTACACATTGTGTACCTATTTTTCCTTATACAGTATACCCGGGAAAATCACATAAATAAATATTTAATCGAACGTTGACTTAGAAAAGGAGGAAAATTTATGTATCAAGGTAACAAGATGTTAAATATTCTATATCAAATTAATTATATAAGTGTACGGTTCTTAAAATTTTGTCTAATAAAATCAATCTCATTATTCTTGAATCTAGGTTCATGTTTCTAGTGAATCTTGAAAAAGGTAAGTTATTCCATAAAAAATCCTATCATTGACACTTCTTATTTATTTGTTAAAAATTCAATATTCCAATGGTGTGTATAGTAATTTTTTTAAAAAAACTGTTACTTGTAATTTATTACATGCATTTAATCATCAATTTAATTACATCGCTTTCATAGGAATTTTGATTGGATGTTTTCCATGGTCATAGTGCTTTTTTATCTCAACGTCTTCTCATTAATAAATAATAAAATGTTATTCCACCATCTAATAATTCCAGTTTTCTTATAATACCCATGGATTTAGGTTATCAAATTTTATTATGTAATCGATTGAATATCTATAACCATATTATTTTTTTGTATCCAATTAATATGATTCAATAATTACTAAAGTCGTGAGGGGTTTTCCATGACGCAATTCTCATGCATACGTCCTATTCAGTTATTATTTTTACTTATCTCTCAAGATTTATATTTTATATATTATAATGATTTTAGAATAAATTTGAACCAAAATTTATAGTAAATAATATTTCAAACCAATATTCCCCCTTGATGATATTATTGTTATAACAATATACATTATAATAGAATAATACACAATATATTTACTGAATTTTTCAATTTCCAAAATTCTATATCCAACTACTTTTTTCTTTTCCCTAGTGGACACATATTTTTTTCACTAATTTTTTCTTTTTTGGCCTTAAATAATTTTATAACTATGTTTTAATTATGCATTTAAACATTGTGGGTTCTCAATATGGTTATATGAAAACGCTCAGTATTTTGTTCAATCCATTCCAAATAAAATGTATTATAATAAAATTAAAATATTATTTTTATTACATTTATTTATTTTTTATGCTCATTTATTAAATATAAATTGTAATAAAATATTTTTCATTTATGGAGAATAAATTTTATTGAAAATATATGTATTTTTATTTTTATCACTAATAAAAATTTATTTTAAAAGAAAATCTTCTCTTATCGATTTCACATCCTTTTCAAGGAATATTTTTGTCTTTTTGAAGTCAACATCATTAATGATAAGTTGATAATTAATCGTTTTTTGGTATTTTCACTTATATTTTTCTATAATACTCTATATATATATTGAAATTTTATTTTAAATTGATTAAATAAATACTCTAAAATTTTTCACCTTCTCTCCAAAAATTATTTTATGAAAACTCTTTGTAAATCAATTTTTTAAAAGTTTTTTAAAATATTTTTATTTTTTATTCTATTTACCCTAATGATTAATTTTTTCTGGTTTTGTGATCTGATGCCAATAAATAATTTATTATGATTTTAATTATTTTTTAAAATGAGAGTGTTTATATTATATGATTTAATATGATCTTATTTTGTTATTATTTTTGATGATCATATTTTTAGTTTCAAAAAATTGAATTTATTATAATATTTAATAATATTCGGATGCTTTACTATTCCCATTTTAGTTTCATGTATTATTTATAAAAAATTATTGTTTACAATTTATATAGATAATAAAATCATTATTTTTTCATTTGTTCCTTATTATACTGTAGTACCCCCGTTTCGAGGTATGTCACCTTTATTTATGTATTTTTATGTGTTTAAAGTGATTGGGATGAGTTGGTAAATGGTAGGGAGATGTTGGAATGGTTTTGAAAAATATTGGAGGATTTTATATGGGTGCATGTTTTGCCCACGTTCGGGGAAACTGTGAGGGTTCTCCAAGAAACCATGAAGGGGGAGATAGTAGTCATCGCATAGCATGTGCACAGTTTTCCAAACCATGCAAAGAAACTGTGTAGACCCCATTTTTTTAGGTAGTGGCATGAACACATTTACAACATTGTTTTCCAAATCGTGCGGGAAAACCAGAAATCCATTTTAAATTGGGTTTTTTAAATCCATCCTCATACAAGGATAACTTATTTTACTCAAAATCTTATCCTACTCAAGCCCCAATCGAGATTTTGGGTTCACATAGGTTGGAGGTTCTCTCCCACATTTTTTGGAAGAAAATTGAAGGGTTTTGTTGGTGGATTGGATGTGGTTCTTCCAAGGTAATTCTCCCCTATTGGGTTCTTTGTGGTTTTCTCTAAATCTACATCTCCCTATCTCTTGGTTGTCTAGATCTACACCCAATTTTTTGTAGATCGATGATTGTGGTTTCCTTGGTTGTTGTTTATAAGGATTTTAGATATTAGGGATGGGGATCTAGAGTGGTTTTGTTGGTGAGTTCTCTGGATTTAGGTGTGGTTTCTTGTGGGAAGATTTCTCCCAAACCTTAAAAGTATGTGGCTTCTCTCTCAACTCCAATTTTCTAGAACGTTATTCTTGGTTACAATTAATTTTTCTGATTAAAATTAATTGTGTTTATATGGGATAAATTGGTTGGAAATCCCTTGGTGATGTTTAGGGATTTTTGGAAAAGGGGGGAATTGCGATGAAATGCTCTTGTTCTGGGTTTTAAAAATGAGTTTTTAAAATGGGTCACTGGGATTGATTATGAAAATGGTTGGTGAAAATCGTTATAAAAATGATGTTGTTTTATTTAAATACAGTTGGGCATGTAAAATTATTTAAGGGTGGTTTCGATAAATGGTTCATTAATTGAAGTGGGTTGATAGGTTTGGCATGTCATTTTTGTGGCCAATGAGATGATCATGGCATGCATGGAATAAATGACTTCCCATACGGATGTATATTTAAATTAGTGTATAATGATCAATAGTTTGACAAGAATGTGTGGATTTTAAAATTACGAATTTGGGTTCAAAATAGAAGGATTTGAAACACAGATAAGTCATGGTATTTTGTAAATATGTTGAATTTAAAAACATGATAGATTTTTTTTTAAATAATGCAACATGGGAAATATGATCATGTAGAAAACCTGGTAGTGATATATTCATAGTAATTAAAATATAATTTTTTAATCATGATTTTCATAAATAGAAGTACTTATGGTTGTTTTTGTATTGATAGAAATGAACCGGGTAGGCGTCGTAGAAACCAACAAAAAGAGGCTTTTGAAAATGTGGATGCAACTGAGCCCTATGTAAACTAGTAGCTAGTGTAGAGTACTGTGTAGTCTTTCAAAGTAGCAGGATGTGTAAATAAAGTAGATAAATCAAGGAATGTGGATCATGAGTTTGAGTTTCACAGGAAGAATCCACCAATCATTAGGGGTGATTCATAGCCAGAGAGGGTCGAATCATGGATGAACAGAATGAATTGGATATTTTACATCATGGGAACACCGACAGAGATGATAGTGAAACTATCCAGATATATTTTAGGTGATATTTCTATATAGTGTTGGGATCTGGCGGTCCAAGATGGGACGGGACAAAGAGTCACATGGGAGGGGTTTGAGGAATTTTTTAATAATCAATTTAACATTCATACTTTCATAATATTGTGTAAAATAGATTTATTTCGTTTGAAGAATTGGAACATAGTGGTGAAGGAATATGAATAAATGTTTATGAACATAGTGTGGTTTGGACTCGAGGTGGTGGGTAGTACATCGTTGAAGGCATGAATTTTTGAATCTGGGTTGAACTAGTAAATTTGTTCCAAGATAGTGGTGCAGTGTATAGAAAGTTAAACAGAAATCATAGAACGTGCTAATTTTGATGAGTGGGATCTCTTTTGGAGTAGGGTGGGAGATGTGTGTTGGTACCAATGGGAAATAGCTGGAACTTGAATTATGGGGTCAGGCAGATGAGGGACAATTATTTCCAATGTGGGAAAAAATCCTAAAATCTTATGGAAGGATCCATTAATAATCCTTAGAGTTATCCAATATGTTTTCAATGTGGATATATGAGACACCACAAGTGGGATAGTTTGGAACAACCTCGAGCATTTCATAATTGTAAGTAGATGGGGCATCACAAGCATTATTTTCAGAATGCTCTGATTTCGGGTGTCCGTTACAATCTTTTGGGGTCACCGGGGTCTTATGCCTCGGTGGGAAAGGGTTAGAAGATTGCCCCTCAGAATAAATGTAATGTGGGTCATGGTGACTCTAGGAATACCACAACACCTCAGAAAGGTAATAAAGTGTATGGTGTGTCAAGTAACATGTTTCTTGGAGCTCATTAGGTAGTGATGGATGATTGGTTTGGACCATCCATTGTGCGAGGTACAATGTTATTTAAATTCATCATTGATGAAAATATTTTATGATCCTGGTGCTTTGAATTCTTTTCTTGCTTCTCGAATCATTGATTTTTTTGGTTTTAAACGTCCAAGTGATGCCTTTTATTTTGAAACTATAAACTTGTTTAGGTCAAAGAGAATGTTGAGCCTTCCTATTTTGAGGCTATTGTTTAGTTTTGTATGACACCAAATTGATGTGGTATTTCATAGTGATTGAGAGGGATTCTTATAATTTAATCATGGGAATGGATTGCTTGGAAAATATTAAGGCCCACACCGATTTCTATGCACGAATGGTATGTTTTGTGACAGAGGATGGAATTGGACATGTATTTAGAGTTAAGAATAGTTCAATGATGGGTGAAAATAATTTTCAACAAATTTTGGCACAATTTATTATCAGTTAGAGGCCATGCCATTGGAATCAGTTGAAGGTTTCAAGAAAATACTTCTTCCAACAGTTTTGGATCAGTTTATGGATGTATTTCTTTGAATATTCCCTGGGTTTCCACCCGTGAGGGATGTGGAGTTCATGAATTATCTCAATCGAGGGACCAATCCTATCACTCTTCCATATTACCAAATGTAACCAATAGAATTGTAGGAATAAAATGTGTAGATATAAGAGTAATATAAAAGGGATCATCAAGCCTATCACGTCACAGTTGGAAGCACCAGTTTTGTTGCTTAAAAAAGTGGATATAACATGGTGGCTCTGCATTGATTATCGTAGACATAATTTGGTGGTAATAAATAATTGATATCCACATCCACACATTAATGGTTTTTTGACCTATTGAGGGGAGCTTAGTGGTTCTCCAGTATTGAAACAGGGTAAGGGTATCACCAATTTCCGGTGAAGATGGAGGATATTTTTTAAACAGATTTCAGAAGTAGATATGGATTTTAAGAGTATGTAGTTATTCCATTTTTTCTAACGAATTCACCAGTGTTGTTCATGGAATTGATGAATCAAATATTTCCTTGATATGTAGACTATTTTTTGGTGGTATTTATTGATGATATATTGGTGTATTCAAGGAAGGGAAGAGCATGAGAAAAAAATGAAAATAGTACGGGGGGTCTTGAGTGATCATCAGTTGTATGTAAAATTTTAAAATTGTGACTTTTGGATACATGAGGTTTGTTTCATTTTCCATGTATTTTATAAGAATGGTGTTTAATTTGATCCGAAAATGATAGAGGTAGTTATCTCATGGAGAATTCAAAATATTGTTTTCGAGATACAGAGCATCCTTGGACTAGTTGGGAATTATCATTGTTTTGTTTGTTATTTTTCATGATTGGATTCACTGATAACTACTTTGACAAGGAAGAATATCCGATTTCAATGGGATGAGTAGTTCTAGAAATTTTATGAAGAGATAAAGGTTCTCCTTACATCAGCAGTAATGTTGGTTTTTCTAGAACTAGGGATAGGGTACTTGGTGTATTGTGTCACAATGCGATCAGGGATGGTGGTGTTATCATGCAAGGGGATCTTGTGGTTGCGTATGTCTCATAGATGTTGAGATTAAATGATAAAAACTAACCAACACACGATTTGGAGATTGTGGCAGTGGTTCAAGATATAAATATGTGGCATCATTATCTCTTTAGTGAAAATTTAACAGAGTTTACCAATCATATGTTCTTAAAGAATATATTTTCACATTGATATTTGTACTTGAGGAAAAATATATGGATTGAATATCTATTGATGTTTGATTTTGACATTATGTACTCATCGGGTAATGGATATTTGGTGGAATATAAATTAAGTAAGAAAGCATATACGGAAGTGGTGAAACATGCATCAGATCGGTGGAAGCTGGTGTCTGTTACAGCCGACTAGTAGTTTTCATTTGAGGATTAAGGTAATAGAGAGGTATTATATTCTGTTTTTTTGTTCATGAATTTCCTGGTGTGGTAAATGAGGCACAAACATCAGATTCCGAGTTTGTGATGATGAGGTCGAAACTCAATGGTGGGGAGAAAACTAATAACTGGGAACTGAATGAGAATTCAGTATTTTGTTTTCCAAATTGGATGGTGTTAACTGTGGCTTATTGATATGTACTTCTCAGAGATTATCATCATTCTAGGTGGGTTTTCCATCTTAGAATTAAGAATATTTATAAGGCATTTAATGTGTTGTTTTTGTGGTCTGGTATGAAAAAGGGATGTGGCCATGATTGTTTCGAGATTTTTGAATGGTCAACAAGTCAAGTAAGAGCATCAACATCCAGTAGTTATGTTGTTGCCATTACCTATCCCTATATAGAAAAGGATGATAATAACAATGTATTTTCTTATGGGTCTCCCATGAATGGTCAGGAAACACGATCCTATATGGGTGATTGTAGATCAGCTCACAATGTCGGACCATTTCATACATATTTTTGAATCACGTATGGTGGAGGATCAATGAAAAATTTATATATAGAATATGTTAAATAGCAATGGTGTTCCACTATTGATCACACCAGATAGAGATCTGAGGTTAACATCTCGTTCTTATAAATCCTTGATGTATGCCCTAGGAACATAGGTGATTATGAGCATAGTGTATCATACCCATATAGATGGTCTGTCCGAGAGGATGATTCCCACACTGTATGATATGGTAAAGGTCTGTGTAATGGATTATTTTGGTTCATGGGGGTAGAAAATACTGTTGGTAGAGTTCTCTTGTAAAAATAGTTATTAGGATTTGATACTTATGGCAATATTTGAGGCTTTATATTGTCATATTTCAGGTTCTCCAATTTGTTGGGTGGAAACAAGCGATACTTCGATAATAGAACCGAGCCTTGTCCAAGAGATTACAAAGAATTTTATGTTGATCAAAATGTAAATGGAGACATCTCAATGTCTACAAAAATCTTATGCGGACCATCGTTGATGAACGTTCCCATTTGATGTGGGTGATCATGTTTTTTTGAAAGTCGCTCCAATCATGGGACTTCATCGGTTTGGGAAGCATGGTATGTTATCTTTGAGGTATTTTGGGTCTCTTTTGATAATCGAGTGGATGAAGATGTGTATTACAGTTTAGATTTCCCCCACAGTTTATTGTGGTGCCCAATGTATTTCATGTGTCATTGTTGAAAAAGTATCAACTGGATCGTGACCATATGATTCGCTAGGATCATGTTATTCTAGAACCATATGCATCATTGGTACATGTGCTAGTGAATATTGTGGACATGAAAAAGAATGTCTTTCATGGTCAAAGAATTAGTTTAGTTTATGTTTTTTGGTATCATGGTCATATTCAAGAAGAGATATGGGTGTGGTAGGAATATATGGATGTGAAATGGACCTAGAACATTCAGTAAAGCAATGGTTCACAACATGATGAGGACAGAAAGTACAATTTTGGGGAGAATGTAGAACAACTATTATGAGTAATTTAGACTTTTAATGCATTTTTATGGGTTTAATGTGCTTGAGATGAGTTGTAATGATATTGGGAGAGTTTGTAATGGTTTTGAAAAGTTTTGGAAGATTTTATAAGGGTGAACAGTTCGAGAATGGTTGGGGGAAACTATTTGGGTTATCCATGATACTATGAAAGGGGGGATATTAGGCTTCAACTGGCATTTTCATAGTCTTCCACACCGTACGAGGAAACTATGTGGACCACATATCTCAAGGAATTGGTGTGCACATGGTTGGTGCACGGTTTTTCAAACTATGTTGGCTAACCGTGCGGCCACATAAAAGTGGGTTTTTTAAATTCAGGCTCCCTTGGGCTTAACGGACTTCACTCCAAATATTCCACCACTTGAGCCTCACTCAACATTTTTTCTTCTCAAAGGTTGGAGGTACTATCTAAAACATTTTGGAAGAAAATCTAAGGGGTTTCTTGGTGGATTGAAATAAGTTCTTCCCATGTAAGTCTATCCTCTAGGTTTCTTTGTGGTTTTCTCTAAATCAAAATATACCTCCAACTCAGTTTTCTAGTTCCACACTAGTTATGTGTTGATCTAGTGATTTTGTTTCATTTTTGTTGATTAAAATGATTTTGGATATTAGGGATGGGGTCCAGAGCAGTTTCAGTGGTGTGTTTTCTTGATTTGAGGCATGATTTCTTGTAGTTCGATTTCGCCAAAACCCAAAAAAGAGGTGGAATTTCTCTCGAATAAACATTTCTAGAACATAAATATTGGTTTTAATTAATTTTTTCATGAAATTAGTAGTTTTTTTGATGTGCGAAATTGGTTGGAAATCCCATGGTGATGTTTGGGGATTTTTGTTAAAAAAGGATTTCTGGTGAAATTCTCTTGTTTTGGATTTTAAAATAGAGATTTCAAAATGGGTTTCTGGGATTGATTTTGAAAATGGTTGATGAAAATGGGTTTCAATAAATATATTGTTTTATTGAAATATGTTTGGGCATTGAAAATTATTTAAGTTTGGTTTCAATAAATGGGTGATTTGATGATATTGTTTGGCATGTTATGGAAATGGTTATTTGGATGATCTGTGTCCTTGGTTTGTTATATGTTTGGTTTTGGCATGTTGAAATGAGATTTAAAATTGGGTGGGGGATGTAACTATAAATGGTGTTGGTTAGTGGTTAGAAGAACCACCATTAATGGTAGTGTTCAGGAAGCACCACATGTTATGAATGGGGTGAATAACATAGGTGGAAGTACCACCGCAATGGTTGCATTGTTGTGTGTGTCTTTTCAAATATGGAATTTATTTTCATAATGATTGATGGGGATATGGTTTATGGAATGGTTTTCTCTCTCTCTGGTCGGTCATGTATTGAAAATGGTATGTTTGGTTGGTTGTAATGGTTATACTGATTATAGTTTAATATAAAATGATTTGTATAAATGTTATAATAGTTGTATCATAGTTGTGTGTGCAGGTATATCATTTGGTGAAAACCTACAGAGTATTAGTACTCACCCACTACTATAGAACTTCAGTTTTTTTTTAGATGTCATATTCCATGACACAAGTAAAGGTAAATCATCTCATTTCTTGTGACTCGTAGTGATGCATTCGAGATGTGGTGGTTCATGGAGCATGGAGCTTGGTGTGGAGCTATGTAGTGTATCTTGGTTTTTTTGGTGTCTCTTTTTATTCCTCTACATGGTACTCTGATATTGTGTTAGGTTGTTTTTTGTTTTTTCATTTTATTGTGGAACAACATAGTTTTCATTTTGGTAATACATATTTTAATGTTTTATCATCCTGCATCATATAGTGTGTTATTAGTGAATCATTTGGTAGGGTTTTTCCTAAGGTCAAATCATTAACCATTTGTTCTTGAATCCCTCAACATGTAGTCCCATCCTTTGGTAACTTGGGAACGTCAATTAAAGCCCATCAGCATTCTTTTACCCTATCAAGACAATGATATGGGGCCTAATGTTACATATACGACAATGATTAATTTATTATAAAATATATAATAATGGATAACTAATGGAGGGGAACAATATTTTCCTCCAATTCATTGGCCTATGGTTATTACTCATGTAGGATCATACAATCATTTTTTATTCCATTTATTATTCCTCTTGTCATCCTCCAGGATTATGATCTACTACTCTATGAAATGTTCATCAAATAAAAAAGAATTTCATCATACATCATTCTTATTATTCAGATCAATATGTTATGATGATTATTATTTTAATTGAGATACCAAGAAAAGAGATTATATAAGAATAACTAAAGAGGAATTTTAAAAACCATAGCTCTATAAAAATATAATGTAGATAAATTCAATGTAACTAAAACTATCTATGATATAGTTATTTTAGTTTTTTAGATATACAAATTAAATTATTGTAGAAATGTGTTACTTATGCTTGAATAGTTTTCTACACAATTGTTTTTCGAAACTTAAATTAGTAGTAATTTCTTGAGATTATTCTATTCATATTTGTAAATTATATAATCATACATTAGAGAAAACTAACCCAAAATATTAAGAGATAATTCTCCATTTAGAGTAATATTCTGAAATATTGACGATCTATTTATTAAATATTATTTAGTTGAAATACATTTCTCCATTAATATTAATCATTGATGTAGTTTGTAAAACAGATGAACCTACGTGTTATAACCAAGAGGAGGGTGTGTTTGGTATTAACATAATCATCATTTCATGGATAAAAAAGTTGTCGAACAATATATTAGGTCACTCAATTATTATAATCATTTGTTAATAAAATTATATTAATATGTCCTTATGATGGGTTTATTATGTTAATTAATTTTGATATATTGTATTAGAGAACCCAACATAATGAAACCATGGTTTAAACAAGTGTTGTTTTAGTTAAACTAAATAATAATTTGTTGGTTTTCATATGTAAATATTTCAAGTAATATTTATCCCAATTACATTACGATAAAAATGTTGATTTCCTAGGATGAACCTATTGAATTTTAGAAATGGAATGGGAATTGATAACAAAAATTAATAATGGATGGGATTAAAAATATATAAATTTTTAAAATTTTGGATAAAATATGGAATTGAAAACCATATGTTTATACTCACATAACTATATAATTTTATGAAAAGTAACACGTAACTTTAAAAACATACAATCATAGCAAATAATATAATGATGATGTTTCATTCATGATAAATTTTTAAAGAAGAAAAATTAAAAAAAATTCCTCTTACATCATGTCAAAAATAATAGAAGTGAAATGTATGTTAATTTCCCAGGGGGGAAAGAGTATCATGTGTTGAAAGACTAAACATCAAGATCATAATTATTGAAATGGGATATATAATATTATAAATTAAAAATAATATTATGGAATCCAATAAATAAAATTTCTAGATCTTGGATATTATAGAAAATGATTACGAAACCCAATATCTAATGATGAAAAAATTAGCATCCCCCTAAACCTAGAATTCAAGTTAAATCATATTATTTAAAAATTAATAAAATAGTTCCATGAATAATTTTTTCAAATTTTACAATCACCTTCCACATTAAATTTATAATAAACTAATTGAAATGTAGTTTTTTCCAGAAAATCCGGAATATTAAGTTTTCTAACAGAATCAAATCATCATCCAAATGAATTTTTATTAAATTTTATAATTAATTTATACTAGTATCATGTGTGTAAGAATATTAATAATTAGAATATTGATTATTATTACTTTATAAAAATTTAATTTTTATATTCGTAATCGAATAATCATCAGTATAAGGATTCCATATCAATTTGGGGAATAAAGAACTCATAATTAATATATATATTCAATATATACTCATCGATCAATATAAGGAATACTATTATTCTTCCTATAAAAAGGAATCCATTATTAGAGTCAAGATAACCAATTATGAAAGAAATTTATCCCGTGTTGTGAAAAGACAAAGAATATTTAGATATAGATATTTCGTATGAATAATAAAAGTTTCATATATTCAAAAAAAGTAATATGATTGATACAACATTAGAAATTACCTCTTAATTAATATGTATCTTAGAGATACCATAAAATATTTATGTTATAATCTAACATTTATAATTGTCAGGATGTAATTTTATTATGTTATGGAGAATTTAATTACATGAGATTTTACATCATTAAAATTGAATGCTATGTTTTATAACATGTTTCAAATGATAAAATGAATATAAGAAATCAGAAGAAAATATGATAAAATGATATATACATCTTTATTAAAGAGTAAAATGGATATTAATTAAATATTTAGAATGTAAATAATTTTTAGGTTTGAATATAAGAATTGATAATTTCAAATATAAGAAAATATATTTATATTATATATATTTCTTTAATTTATATTTTAAAATACATTAAAATTTTAAATTTATAAAATGAAATACATTTTTAATTTTGTCACATAAAATTTAATTATTATTTATTTTTGTGTTTATCACAAAATAGATGATTGTAGTCAAAAAATAAAATTGTTGAGAAATTATAATTTTTATAATTTTATGACATTATAATATTATCAAATAACATTAAAAAATATGTTTATATATATATATATATATTAAATAAATGAAATTAATAATTTTTAAACATTAATATAAAATATTAGTATATGTACTGATATTTTAAAACTGAATATCAATTTTACTTTAATAAAATGTAGTTTTACTATTTTTTATATAATTATTTATTCTCGTAGAGAAATTTATTATTTGAATTCCATGAAAGCATCATGGAATTTATTTTATTTATAATAAATAAATTCATTTCATTATAATAATTATCTTATCAGATTAATTCTTATTTATTAAATATATAAATAATTAATTATTTTCCAATAAACTATTTTTCCTTGGTTATGTGTATTTATTAGAAAATTAGAATGTCACACCGTTGGAAAATTAATGTGATAAAATTATATAAATATTATTAATTATAACTCAATAATTTGTTAAGGTTATTAAATTAGTATATTTTAATAAATTTTCATTATTATGATTATATAATTATTACCTTGGTAAAGTTTATTTAGGTTGAATAGTTAAAAGGGAAAAATCCATAAATCACTAATAACATATCTCAAAATGAATGTAATATATGTTTTTTCGACTATATCCATTTCCAAAGACACATAAATATTTTTTGGAGTCATTGACCCTTGAGTAGTGAAATGACATTATATAAAATGTTGAGTATTTACAAATGATAAAATGTTCTCCTCTTAAGATGGTAAATAATTTCCTCTATTAAAAGATTCAATTAATATTTCATTTTAATAATAAAACTTATAAATTATAATCATCTTTGAAACGACTATAAAATAATTTTTGTTAGGTCAATCAATATAAGCCTAATTACATTAATTTGAAGGGAACATCCACTAAATGGTAATTTCTCGGACAAAAAGTATCACTTCTTATATATATTTCTATTTATCATCATAATAATTGAAATATATTATATGAAAAATATTATGAACGAATTAATATCATTTTAATAAATTATTTATTATCACTTGTAAAAACCTTATTTATTTATTTCCATCAAAATATAATAAAATAATAACATAACTAGTGTGATGTGTGGACTACAACCTCAAAAAGATGCATAATTTGTTTTTTTATTCCCATAGTTCATATATGGGATAAATGGGGGTAAAAATCATTTATATGATATATATCTTGAAATTATAATTATCAAATTGTAGTTTTATATCCACCTCCACCCCACCTCAGGCTTTCAGAAATGGTTATGGTAAGTATGCATATGTATGGAATACCACCACTATTATGAACTATTTTTCTTGTTCCCAATCATCAATCACTACCTTAAAATATTTAAATATTTTATACCATGAATAATAAATAAAAAAATATCACTATAGTTTCATTACATTTAATTTTATTAAATGAAACACCCCTTAACCATTCTCACCAATCAAGTTAATGAGTGATCCGGTTTCTGTTGGTTTATCAACCTCTATGAATAGTACATTAAATCTAGATTATAAATTATATTGGTTAATTAAAAATATTATTTATAATAATATATTAATCACATAATTATAAATATATGGTTATAAAAATTTTATAGATGCAGTTTAACATATTATAATTGTAAAATTTTCATTCTCTATGATTACCAAATGCAGCTGAATATGATTGAATATTCACACAAACATAATATTGAAATACATAATAAATAAAAGTTATGTGTTAATTAATTGTCCATATAAAATTTTATATAATATTTAATGTTATTAATAATTTATATAAAAAAATTAAAAAAATTATATATAATGAAAATAATTTTCACAAAATTAATATGGAACAAGGGAGAATATTTTTTCTAGAATTCCTTTTAATGAGAAATAGATCATATTTATTAAACAATTAATATTTATGTTCTATTTATAATACTAAATACCTAAAATATTTAATTAATTATATTTTATTCATTTTATTTGATTTTTATTTCCCTGACTTATTTTACATGGTTTTTATGTATTTATTTCACATATAAATCATTTCCCTTCAAAATAACTCTTCATTTAGTGATTTTATGATTTTATGCTCAAATTTGGGAATTTTACAATTTATATATATACCAAGAGTTAATTTTGAGATATTCCACGACTTAATCCATCATATTTTTATAAATAAAGGATTTTGATGATTCCAATGACATTACATTAAAATTTTATGAATGAAATAAAAGGGTTCTCAGGAAAGAATTCATATCATTGGTCCATCATAATATATCATTGTATATTATATCTCATGATTAGTATAATATTTATAATGATGATTTTAGTTTTCATTCTACCTTGTTTTCAAGGGAAATAATCTATCATACAAAAAATTTCTTCATTTATGAATTTAATTTTGAAATAAAATGAATCTTTTATGAATAATATTTATTACATCATATTGATTTTTATTGAATGTATTTGTTTTTACATCTAGACAATATTGTACTATACATAGTGGAAACACATATGGTTTTTTCGACGATGATAATTTTATTCTTATTTTTTAGTCATAAATTATATTTTTCATTATCCTTTCTATCGGTATTGATTCTGAATAAGTTTATTTTAAAATGAAAAAACATATTTATCATCTATTCCATGTAAAATGTTTTTTCATCCACACCATGATTTTTTGTAACAACAATAATTTTTTTTATAGATTATCTTCTTAATTATTAATATTAAAGTGAAATGACTTCAAATAATATTGACTTAATTTATTACAAAATTTTTGATATTTCCTCATGTTTCCATTAATAATAATTATTTTCACAAGTAAAATATTTTAAAATTATTGTTATTATCATTTTCATGAAAAATTTAATAATGTTTCATGTCCTATTAATTAATGATTGTATTAAATGAAAATGTTATCAATAGATTATTCAAATAATATCTTTTGAATGATTGTTTTTTAACTATAATGTTTTTTAAAATTTATTATCATGTATTTAAAATGAAGTATCTTACCCTTAAAAATTTTATACTTAATCAATTTATTACCTTAAACCGTAATTTTTTATCATAATTGTATTTTAACAAAAATTAAACATCATTACTTTAACAATTATTATTAAATTATGTGACCAACAACATTATAATATTATGATTTGAATTGTTTTTTATAAAGGTATTTTTTATATTCCATGTTATATTTACATCATTTCATGTGATATGTTTTGGTGATATTTATATTTTGATTCATTTAACTTTTTTAAGTATGTAATTTTATACCATTAAAAGTTTTATAATACCTATTTTATTCAATGGGTTTGTTATGGAATGCTAATTTTTTCTAGGGGACATTTGTGAAACACTTTTTCTTTCCATGGGTTCATTAATATATGTGTGTGATTGTTATAATTATGGATCATATATTTATTTAACATATATGAGGTGGCTTTATATCACCCTTCAATGGGTTTGTCAATTTTTTTCTACCATGGTCTCAAAATATTACAATTTATTATTATTACAAAGCCATAATATAAATTTGAGTATTTAAACCAAGCTAATAATGTAAATGAATGTATTTATCCTAAGACAATGAGTTATAGATTCTGATTTATCACTATAAAAAGGGTAAAGTAGAACATTTATCACCAGTTAGAAGTGTACATAAGAGGATTTTCTTAAAGAAAATGATGTACATATGCGGTTTGATCCCAATCACTAGGGTAAAACTAATGTATATCCAAATCCGAATAAGGTTCTAATTATTTTATTTTTATTATTTTCATATTATTTTTTCTACATTTCTATATTGATCACCAAATTATAATAATGTTTTAAAATGGATTTAATTTCCCTAAAATTTCACATTTCATTAACTAAAGACGATTAATTTTCACATTCCACTATATTTTTTATTCTCACATGTTATATGATTATATAGATGTTCCTTATCCATTTCTTATTTTTCCAAATTCAAACTAAATTTTATTATTATTATTTTAACAATAACATATTTTATGATTATAAAAAATTATATTTTGGTCGTTTATTTTTCTTTAAATTCCTTCAAGATATTCTACTCCAGGTTTAAGATCTATTCCACAATGATATGTTTTTCATTAACGATTATTTGAGTTGAAAATTTTATTATGTTTCTCAATAGAAGATAATATTAATTATTATTTTACATGGTATATTAAAAAATGATTTATAATATCACTATAATTATGACTTTTTTAAATTTTAGTTAAAAATATATATATGTATCAAATATTCATGAAATTAGACCTATTAATCATTGAGTTTTTTAAATATTTGTAATATGTAATAATTAAATCATTAAATCAATGTATTAATTATTTATGATTGTCTCGAGTTTCTATTAAATGCTTTTGAGAATGATGATAATTCCCTTAATTGATCTAATGTTATAATAAAATATAGTTAGGAAAATCCTTATGGTATATATATTTATTCATATAAAATTAATCTCAAGAAACAAATATTAAAAATGAACTTTATATTAAAAATCATATAACGCTACGATAATTCCCATGAAAGGTCAACCATACCCTCTACATATATCATTATCAAATAAATAAAATGTCTTCATATTTAGAATAATAAAACCAAATTACAAATCTATATAGCTTATATCATATATTACACTAATAATAAAGGTAGGACCTATCCAAACTCACTCATAACACAGTTCCAAAAAAAATCCATAATACCTACAACAAGTTCATAGAAAGAAACCCCATAGTTTTCAATAAAATTAAAAAGAATTTGATTTTAGCACCATCTAATAACATATAGATGATTATAATGCGTATTTCATTAAATGAAAATACCTAAATTAAATTCTCAATGTATCATACAACAAACCCAAATAACACCTTATTATCCACACTAATTTTCTTGTCTACACATAATTAGGGAAAATTAATTGGATTGGAAAATTAATCACACCACAATAATATTGAAATTCATTTAATACCACAAATATAAGTATCATATTTTATTCCAAGTCTCATGTACCAATTCAAAAATGAATATAAAATTCTCAATGGTCTTTAACTCTATATCATATCCCACCATTTTACAAACCAACACCGACATTGGTATCCCACTTGAAATTATTTAATATATTAAAAAATAAATGTTTGTATATATCACATAAATTGGTTAATAATCATTGAATAAAATCTCAAAATATGTATTATAAAATGAATAATAAACTTACTATTATTATTTCCTTCTATTCATCATTGATTCATGATTTCCATTATTATTTCTAATAAGAATAAAGAACAACACATGTCAGTCCATTAATCACATTAAATTATACTGATTGGTAATCTTTAAAATGATAATAATGCCTACCATATATCTCACTAATCCTATAGACCAAAACAATATAATATATGGTATGAAAAATATAATGGCCTTTTCCTTATAATTTATCCATTATACCATATAAATATAAGAAAAAGGTATGAAAACTGATTGTCAAATGAAGTGATACAATGAATGACCAGGAATATTCGATAAATATGATAGAGAAATGTTATTAGTGAATATCAAACAAAATAATTGTACTCATGCCTCAAAATATCTATGTATCTATCAATTCCATGAAATTCTCACTCATTTGATGTTGTTGATTGAACAGGTCATAGATTAAAAATTACAGTGATTATTTTTCTAGGGTTTATAGCTCTTCCAACAATCCAAAAAACATATCCCAAATGATGATATCCCATGAGAACATATTATACAATATAAAAAAACATCATAATAAATATTCCAAATCCTACTATAATATCTTATATAATAAGAGATTATGCACCTTATTTTAAGTCACAATCCTATTAGGGAACTGAATATCATAAAGATTTATCATATAGGACTTCCACAATGAGAGTTCTGATCTCACGATATTTTATAAATTTTTATATATATACATATATATACATATTTATATAAAAGAGAACATAACAGTATGTGATCCATGTTATGGAATCCGATTCATGAGGTTCTCATATATATAATTTCACTCTATGTTATACTCAAAACGCATGATTGGATATGAAAAAAATAATAAATTAAAGGAACTTAATAACATAGTCCCATGAGTATATCATCGTATTGTCATTCAATTCATATATCAAAATAGTATTTTAACCCCATATCCTATAAACAAAAGGAATGGGTGGTTATAATCAAAAAAAATCTCATCATAGATCAATATGACCTATTATTTCAGGAATATTTGTTTACATGATATTCATGTGGAGTAGAACATGTCCATGAACATGTATAATAAAACAACCTATAAGTCTTTTCTATGATATTACACATTTGGTACCCTCTTCAATTAAATAAACATATATTCATACACATATATCATATAAACCCAATATTCATAATCAATAATAATGTTGAATGTATTTCCACCATATCTAAGACCTAAATATAATAACTAGTCTCTTCCGAATAGTTCATGATCCTATCATAGAATGAAAATAAATACTCTCAATAATCAAAGTCTCACAAAATGTCGAATTAGTCAATCATATCATTGATAATATTGATCATCCTTCCACTATCTAGTACCTATATATCCAACTAGATCATGTTTTCATGACACCTTGGAACATTTTCCATATCGTGATTTTATTCATTTCTATATATCATGATATTTATGTCCTAACAAGAGAATCATAAGAAAATATTACTCAAAAACTATAATGTTACATCAAACCACCAAATATCATTAATCAGTTCACATATCGATGGAATCAATTTTACACCATGTTGCATATCCTTATGCTACATGATATCGACTATATGAAATAGTTGGAGGAAGTACTATTGGGAGATTTTACATCATATATGAAACTGTATAATAATGAATCAAATAACTATTAATAATTGAAATTACATTTCACATGAAAAATAATTACATTTTAAAAATTTTATCAAAATGGAAAGTAGGAATAAAAATATACGAGGTCAATTTTTTATATATACTATATGATAATCACAATAATTAAAATTGATGAATCATATTGAATCCCTACTAGACCATTAGGAAATGAAAAATAAATGTTTCTAAATCCACTCTTAGATAATCATGGTTGACCAATAAATATAAAGGCTCACAGAATCTTGTTTGATAGTCTACTAGGTGTCATCTTTGGTACCCATGTTAAATAGAATCCCACATATGATGTGTGAATGTAAGCCTAACCCAATTAAATAACATGAGGGGGAGGGGTGGAGGTAAATCAGAGTATGATAAAGTAAAATTACAACCCCTTAAAATCATTTTTTTCTTCAATCCTAACACTCTTCTCTCCCTTTCCCATATAATTATATAAATAATAACTAAATCATATATGATACAAAACAATTTAATATGGTTCACCCAAACTAGACTGCATCTATGGAGAAAACAATGGAAATTTTCAAATATAATTTTTTTTATATAATAAATAAAATTCAAGGTTCACGCTAGATAAATCACAAACCTTGTATCACATGTATTGAAATATTTAGAGATAACTCACCTCATAACCATGGTTCACTAACTGGTTCTCTTATTAAGTCTCATTATTGGGAGAAGGGAACAAATCCTTCCTCTTCCATTTCTTACTCCTCTAGAAATGATCCACATAAAATTTAAATTTATGTAGGTCCAGTCATTTTTAATAATGATTTCATCCTCAACTATCGGTATATTCTCTATCAAAGTACAACATCAATCTTCATGACAAATACCACTTTACCATAGTTCCACTATGCAATACATTCTATACATATTCATGATACTCACTAACTTCAAAAATATCATTATTTAGTAAAATAAAACATACCCTTTATGAATCCCATAATATTCCTGATGTTCAAATATTTCTCAACTATGTACTACTTTTGGTGATGAATCACCCTTTCATGATTTTCAATCCATTCGTGAATAATGAAAATTTCAGTCTTCTCTTTATAATCATCACAAAATATTACGGAATAGAAAACATCATGAACTACCTTCACATATCAGGAGACTTATGATGATCATTAATTATTTCTCTCTATTTCTCAGGGGGGTATAGTTCTATTTATAACCATTTCCTCCCTTTCCATAATCATCAATTCACATCATATCCATTTCATGGAGCTCCCCATTACTGTTTGTGAAGATCCCTATTTCGATGAACTCCCAATATAATTCCCATTCACAATGACTATTATAGTCATATAGAATATAAACAATCTTATTCACATTCATGATTATCTAATTTACATTGTTTTTGTAATTTTATAATTTTCTTCAATAATTTATGATGTTCCAAATAATTACAAAACCCCTCATTCTCAAAATTAAATTCATTTATATTCCACCTAACATTCACGATACTCATATATTTTTAAATTCATTCCTCTTCCATATTTCTATGTGTAAATCATGGAATACCAAATTTCTTCAAGCTAATCAAACCAAAAAATTCCGTAATGCAATTATTTTGCAAACACTAGTAAAAACTACCACCTTCTATATGAAATTTTATGTAATAATTATAGGGAATCCAGTCCCCTATATTGTATCATTCTAAAAATAACATTTCCATAAATTTCATGTAACTACATAACTAACCAATAAAACCTTTTTGTTTTAAATACAAAATCAATCCAAAAACATTATTATCTTACCATAAAAGATTTTTCCCAATAATATTCCCATATGGGATTGTTGACAACCCTCTACTTTTTGATACCTTATTAAATATGCATTCCTCATCATCTAATATTCCATTAATGAAATTTATATAGATATTATTGATTTAATCAACACATACAATAATACAACATGATCCATGCTCAAAATAAAAAATAACTGATGTTTTTAATGTTTATCAATGAATCTCTTTATTTAGAATCCACTCTTCATAATTCAAAAAAAAACATAATATGCCACGATAAATATTCTTTGATAATTAATATTTAGAATATGAAAATTTTAATCTCCCCCCTATTCCCTTCTTCCCATATCAGCTTTTCCCCCCTGTCTTGATTGTGAAACTTTCTCCCAATTTAAAGCTATAAATTTTCACCCTTTTTTAATGAACCTAAAGGTTACTTAATTTTGGTACGAAATATGTTAAATTACAGAAATCATAACATAATTGATAGAACACATCATACATCAATGAGAGGGGTCCTAATTTCACCCTTTCTCACGTATGAGTTGTCAACTGAACTCCAAAATATAGTCCATGCCTCTCCAATGACACCAAGATGCTACTTAATCTATAATAAATATATAAAAGATGGATTTAATGAAAAATATTCATATTATATAGTTATTAATGGAATGAAAATCTATTTTTTTATCAATGAAATAAATAATACTAAAATAATAAATGCACCAACTGATGTAGATTTTCTATCATAAGCAGAACTGGACAAATATCCATCTTCATAATCAAAGATCTGTAGATGATATTTCACATTAAACAGCAAACCAGAATCTACCATCCAATTTATATAATGAAGAGTACTTTTTTATTTCATGTCTGTGGTATCTTTGGGATTTCTTTGATATCCTTTTTCATGGAATGTGAAAAAAACAATATTAGGTATTCTTGATGTTGTATACAACAGATTTCCAACAAGTTTCCAATATTCTATGATATGAACTACATTGCCTTATTAATCCTGTAATAATTTCATATGGTTACCCACAAGAGTCCTAATATCTATGGAAATTTCCATTCCAAATATTCTCAAAACCATCATTAAATATTTAGATTTAGAAATAAATATTTCATTCATTCTTTGGGTCACCTATATACTAAGTAAAAACCATAGTTTATTAATAATTAACTTATAAAATTCAATTTTAATGAATTATATGAATTATCTTCAACACACATCATCTGATCCACTAAATAGTATTTCATATACACCAATAAGAACAATCATACATTTTTTATTATTGATGTTGACATAGTGATTGTAATCAACTCCACTATGCATAACACTAAGATTCTTCAAAAACTGATCTTGTCATGAAAACCATGACCTTAGTGATTTATTCAACCAATATTGTTATTTTTTAGCCAAATATAATTAATATCATCATCATGAATGGGAAAACCATCTATCTAGTCAATATAAACTTCTTCTGATAGAACCCAAATAAAAAACTAATTTTACATCCATCTAGAAGAATTTGAACCTTATTTTCATAGATATGAACAATAATAATGTGATTATCTCAATCCATATAATAGTTTTCATTCAAACCACTACACCTTATATGGTAATACACTTATTAAACAAATAAGTTATCATTTCAAATTATTTTTGACATCTTTATTAATCATGATTCAAAATACACATTTAGTCCCAATAACACTGTTATTTTATTGTCTCGTAACAATCTCTCATTTTTTATCCTACAATATTTTGGTAAAGTACA
Organism: Viscum album; assembly: GCA_963277665.1. Lineage (NCBI taxonomy): Eukaryota > Viridiplantae > Streptophyta > Magnoliopsida > Santalales > Viscaceae > Viscum > Viscum album. The sequence goes on along the minus strand of OY728146.1, from coordinate 1,755,170,591 downwards.
TCATTCTTATCCTGAAAAATATTCTCATATTTAGCTACATTTCAAAATCATTAAGCCCAACATAATATTGGAGGGATAGCTACATTATTTACTTCATTAATTTTGTTTGAAGTGGCTCTACCTTATCACCAATGAGATTTGTCATATCATTTCATTATGAATAATCTATTTTTATGTAGATATAGACTTAATTTACTCCTGATCATCATTAGTTTCTTCTCATGATTAATCTTTTTCTTCTCCAAATACCATTGAAGTGCTTCCCTCATGATGACAATCCTCATGAAATTGATCCAAGTCATCCTGAAGATTCTTCTCACTCTCCATGATTGTTACCCTATGTCTTTCAACATTCTATCCAAGACAATTATTGAAAATATTATTTTATTTTATTTTTCATGAGTATACATGGAAAATACCATTTTCTCTAAATGAATCAAATTTCATTTGTTTCCCCTTATTGAGATTAAAAAAAATTACTTCTAATGATATGATAGTCTTTAAAATATTCGATCATCCCTTACCAAATCTCAAATAGAGCCATTTCTTCATTAAAACAAAATATAACATTTAGATATGTTGTCTGATTTCATTATTACATCCTTCCAAAAAACCCCTTGTCTGTCCTTTTCAATAAGAATTATTACAGATATGTTTTTTATGAACTAATTATTTTTTTCAACCGCTAAATTTTTTTGTTATGTTCTTACTACTAAAACATGATTCTTTATCTGCGTTTTTAATGTTAATATTTCTCTTGACTATTTTTGAATTCCATATAAATATCAGAACGCATCTCCAGAATCCCTTATCCATGAATAATTTTAGATTCCCTCTAATATTGTTTTATGCATTTGAAAAAATAATACTACTGGTAAATGAAAAATAACAATTCCATCATACTAAAATGAAAAATGAAAAGAATAGAATATTTCTTCAATTAAATTAATCATTTTTAGATTGATCCAAATAAATATAAATGAAACAATTAATTATCATTAGTTTACTTTTTCTCATTTTTTCTGTAAAAATTTATGATGAAATTTCCTTATTGAAAATAATTTCACAAGTGCGTAAAATCACATTATAACATAGGAAGATCCCTAGTCATATAAAATTTTACCAGATATCCTTGGGATTTTTAGAATATTTGGGAATGTCCTTTAATATGTGAAGTGCACTGTGTTGCATTTGTTGTCAATGAGACATGTTGTTGTCTTAGAATGAATGGATGTCAAGAATTGTCAAGATGTGAATGCCAAAGGTTGTGATGGTGTTGGTGGTGAAGGAGAATGGCCATGGTACTAAGATGCATGTCACTTAGGAGATTCACTAAGTGGTATTGGAAATTGTGGTTGAAACATTCTCCATGTAAATCTGACGATTTTTGAGATGATCTTTAAGTTCATAGAAGTTCTATCAACTGGATACAAAGTCACAACAATGATAGAAGACCATGTATTGTATCGACAATGCATGAGGAGAAGCAAGAGATCCATCCACAACTTCTAAGTGGATGAAGTGGATTAAAGAAGTCCATGCACTATCTCTTAGTGCATGAGAATCAGAAGAAGATCCAATTGATCTCTGATTAGATCAATGAATCACATTGAAGAATTTTATGTGATTCAAGAGCTCGGTTGATGAAGAACCTTCGGGAATTCCCTCCTAAGTGAAGATTATTTGTTTAAGAAGAATGGAGGAATTCTAATGAAGAATAATAATAGAAATGTAGAAGAAGAATGTCTTAGAGGAAGATGGCTTGGCATTTAGAATTGGCATTTTTCATGGAGGACTTTGTTTTTGACAAAGTCTTATTCGTTACTTAGCCAAAAAATTGGCCAGCCCGTGGACACCTTGAGGGTTCAACCCCAAGGCACATGTGGGCCTAAGGCGCCACGCCCAAGGGGGAACCCGTGGGGCGAGCCCAGGGCGGCAGGACGCACCCAAGACACCGCAGAGGTGCTGGGGCACGCCCGGAGGAGCGCATGGTGGGCGCATAGCGCGCCCGTGTGTGCATAGTGGGCGCTAGGAGCGCGCCCGCAGGGAGCAGAGTGGGCGCAGAGTGCGCCCGCAGGGAGAACTCGGTGCGGGGCGACACCGAGAGGGGAGAAGTGCAACTGAGCGTTGGATGGCAGCGGCATATTGATAAAGCGCGGATAAACCGCGAGAGGTTTCGATGTGGGACACGGATTTTTTCCGCGGGAGTGATCCTGGCCGCACGATCGATCGCGCGCCAGATCTCGGCCGCACAACTGATCCGCGGCGAGGCGATCTGATCCAGGCCATCCGATGTATCTTCATCGCCTGATCCGACGGCCGTGGCTCGTCTTCCACCTCGAGCTCAAGCCGAATACACCCGCGAAGCCGCCGCTGAACCAGGAGCCTCCCGAACGACTATTTTGAGTTCCCGGCCACCTCCGAGCAAACCGAGACCTCCATGGTGATCGTCTAGATGCACTGAACCCATCCATGCATTAAAATGAGCTTGCATGCAACAAAAGAGAATATTCGATGAAGGCCGAAGCAACCGGAGGTGCGAGGCCCATGTGTTTGTGCTCAAATGTTTAAACAGAGACTCTGCGTGCATTCCATGCACATACACATAGACAAAAATAAAGAAGAAGAACCCGCGGTGAACCGAGGAAAAATATCAAGATTCACAGAATCTTGAAAACCCGAAAAACTCGGGTATTTGAGTTGTATCTCTCCGCGGATGACTGAGCCGCCTCTGCCTATAAAAGGATCACCCGAGGCGATGCTTTTGCTTGCTGATCCTTGGTTGAAAATCCGAAGTCCCGTGAGAAGCTTCTACCTCGCGAAGAAGAAGCCCCGTGCAAGTTTACTTGCACGGCTGGAGTCCCTTGCGCGCAACTTCTTTGCACGACAAGAAGAAGGAGGAGGAGGAGATCCCCTGCGCGCCTAATCCTTTGCGCAGCAGGAAGACCTCGTGCCCGCAACACCTTGCGCGCCCGAGGCTTGTTCCCTCTCTGCCCGCACACTTGCGCGGCAAGAGGAAGACCCCGCGGGTTTTGCACTTGTGCGCCCCGCGGCAGGAGGAGCTTGCGCGCCGCTTACCACATTGAAGACTTGCGCGGCTAAGGCAGTGAGGTCGTGGCTTTCACCAATACCTCTTGTGTGCCCTCCTTGATTGCTTACCATTCGGGCAGTGTGTGCACAAGAAGTGGGAGGCCGAGACCACACCATTGTGTGTGTGTGATATAGTGAAGAAGTAAGCCGAGGCCAAGTGTATGCAAGAAGAAGTGAAGGCCAAAGTTTCAAGTGTGTGCAACATGAAACAAGTGTGTGTAAAGAGACAAGTTGGCCGAACCTAAGTATGTGCACTAAGAAGTGTGTATACACTTAGAAGAAAGAAGGAGAGACCCACACTAAAGTAGAACACACTCTAAGTGTGTAAACAAATTGGATAATGTGTGTGAAGAAGTGAGAAGCTGGTGTGTGCTTAAAGTGACTACACCCTTTGTGGGATTATTGCACCTAGAAGAAAGAGAAGGAGAGTGCATGCATGCATGCATGCACATGCGCACGTAGTCAAAGTTCAAATCAGTGAGTGTGCATTTGAGTTTTCCAAGACCAGAGGTTCTTGAAGATTTGAGAGACCATGCAATCAGTGCATGAGGAATCAGAGTTGCCATGCACTCATTGCATGAAGTTGATGTGAACTGAGACTGGACCAGACTGAAGTTAAAGACATCATTTGTCTGAGTATTCAGTATTTGGAGAGAAGCCAGGTCATCCTGAGAAGAAGGAGATAAAGCCTGAGCAGGAAGAGAAGACCTGATCATCACAAGTGATCAGAGGTACAGAGCAAGGCCAGCAGTCTTTATCCCAGACTACTGAAGATACTTGAAGAAGCTTAAAGAGAAGAATAGCTACTCGTGTGACTCGAGGAGCCAAGAGAAGACCCTGTGGGACTCAGGGAGAAGAAGTCTTCAGTGGGATTCTGGAGCAGGCCAGTGGGACTCTGGTAACACTGTGGGACGCAGTATAAAGACCCTCCTGTGGGACTCAGGAGAGATACGGTGGGAAGCTGTATCGACCATTGTAATACTAACAGATTATAATGGGAGAATCCATGCTGGGAGAGCATGGAAAGGATGTAGGCCTTTGGTGCCGAACCTTGTAAATCCTCGTGTCCAGTGCCTTTTCATTACTGCATCATTCGGGAAAGGTTGAGAGATACAAGAAGAGTGGATCGAGGCTTTAACCAGCCATAGAGGTTTAATTGATAAGAATCAATTAGTAAAAAGTTTCAAGGGATCACTGATTCACCCCATCCCCCTCTCAGTGATTCACACTGATCTGGGCACTTCAATTGGTATTAGAGGGAGGTTACCTCTAAAAGATCAAAGAGAGTCTTTATGAATTGCAGATTTGAGGAAACGAGCGAACAGCCTCAAATGGAGATATCTGCCAAGACTCTGAAAAACAGAATGAAGAAACAGGCAATGAAGATGAAGAAGAAGGCTGGTGAAATCAGAGAAACTCCTTCTATGGAAAGAAATGTGAAAGTCACATCAGATGACAATTCCTTTTATCATTCTTCTGATGAAGCCTGCTCTAGCTGTGATGAAGATGGAAGAAACAATGATCTTCTAAATGTAATCAAATATCTTCAGAAGAGAGTCCCCAAGGAAGTTGCAATGTGTATAGCTACAGGCCTCCGTGATCTTCAAGAAGAAAAATTACAGCTAGAAGATGAAGCCAATTCTCTTGAAGTCCAATTGGCAAAAAGGGTTGGCATAACCAACACTCTCAGAAAGCTGGTGAAGGCTAAAGATGAAACCGTTTCTCTTTGCAATGAAAGATATGAAGACACTGCTGAAGAATTGCAAAGAAGCCTTTCTGAGAAAGATTTCTTTAAAATAATGGTCAAAGATGTTTTCCATGAACTGGAAAAGAGGCACAAAGTGTCAATGAATGTCAGAGATGCTCAACTCGAAGAAAAAGTCAAAGTGGTGAAGGAGCTGGACAATTAATTGCCAGAATTAAAGAATGTGCATGAAGACCAGATGAAACAACTGGTGGATAATTGGGAAGGAAAGCTAAAATTGGTTGAGGATGAGAAGAACTCCCTCAACATGAAATGCTTTGAACTAGAGGTGATATTGAAAAATCTGCAATCACCCAAAGCTGAAGCCTCCCAGTCAGCTGAAAGGAGAAATGTTGCTACTCAAGTATGCATTGAGCAGGATGATTCTAAAAGAAGGGAATCCTCTAGTGAAAGTACAACATCTTCTAAGAAGAAGGTTCCATCCATCTGGATGAGAAAGGTGAAGAAGCAGGGCTCTCCTGAAACAACACAACTTGTCAAGAAAAGTACCCAACAATCAGAAGTACACAAGTGGTCAAGATTTGTGGGTCAATGTTGGTGTTGTAACAAGTATGGGCATTGTGCAAAGGATTGTTGGTACAATCCACTGAATTCCAAAGCACAGAGGAAGCCCATGCCTAGGGGGAGCAAGCCAGAAGAAAAGAAGCAGCATCCACAGGTCCAGAGACATCTGTTTACTGCTAACAGATTTTGATTGCTTGACAACATATGGTATGTTTGCAAAAGTGGTCAAAATGATACATGTCAATCTCCAACTGTATCCAAAGATGAAAAGAAGAGAAGATCACTGAACCTGGCTAAAAAGGAATCCTTGGGAAGCAAGAAGAAGAAAGCTGAAAAAGCTCCCAAGAAGATGTTGAAAAAGGAAGAGAAGTCCTTGGAGTCTAAATCCAAGAAGGGTGATGCATCCAGAAGGACAACCAAGAAAACATGCTTCTACTGTGGAAAGAAAGGACACATCATGGACCTTTGTAAAGAAGCCATGAAACTGAATAGAAGCAGACTGGACTCAAACAGACAATCAATCCAGAAGAAGCAGAAGGGATTGATTGAAAATAAGTTGCCGAAGAGAGGTAGCTTGACAACATCAAAGGAACCATGTGGAACTTCCAGAACTGAGGCCACACTTCCAAATGACTTGTTAGTCATATGGCCAAATCAGTTGCAACTTGCCAAATATCTACAAAGAGCTGAAGATGAAGTTCTGGCAATTGCTAAGGCAAAAGGGAAGAAGAAAATTTCACATGAAGATGTATTGAGATCCACACCAGCACAAACATCATTGAAGATCAAATGTGCAAGTGTGAAGAATGGTGAAAATGGGGCATCTCGGTTGAGAGAATCTTTTCAACCTTGTTGTTCACATTTATGAACCAAGGAGGTTCCATCTTATTCCCTTATACTATTGGTATATACATGTGCTAACATTGCAGGGAATTGAAGATGATGATCATTCTCATCTGGAGGATGATTTGGACAGAACGGAGTGCACCCCTTGAGGGGGAGAAAATCTGAAGAAGATGATGTTCTGAGATTAATATCATCTTAAGAAAATGGATGATTGAGGGAGCTTTATCATTGCACTGACTTTCTAATGAGTTTTGTGAAGTATGTGAAGGATTTAGCAATTCATTGTTATATCTGAAAAATTTTCAAACCCCCGAAGCATGATCTCACATGTGTAGAGAATTGTGGACAACATTGAAAAATCTTGGTTATATCACTCTTGTTTTCTACACCGGGTTAGCCCAAGTAGACTTAGAGTTGATTTACTAAAGGTTCTTTGCTAAAGAGAACATGTGACATCATCCCTCTCTTAGTGCTTTTCAAGAAGATGCTATTCAAAGGGAGGAAGATATTTTTGAAAGTGAACCACACCACACCTTTGCATTTGATTGCCAATAAGGGGGAGAAGTATTGGCACACATATTGACCCATTCATATGTGTTGAAGGAGTGTATTGACAACAAATACAAAGGGGGAGATTGAAGTGCACTGTGTTGCATTTGTTGTCAATGAGACATGTTGTTGTCTTAGAATGAATGGATGTCAAGAATTGTCAATATGTGAATGCCAAAGGTTGTGATGGTGTTGGTGGTGAAGGAGAATGGCCATGGTACTAAGATGCATGTCACTTAGGAGATTCACTAAGTGGTATTGGAAATTGTGGTTGAAACATTCTCCATGTAAATATGACGATTGTTGAGCTGATCTTTAAGTTCATAGAACTTGTATCAACTGGATACAAAGTCACAACAATGATAGAAGACCATGTATTGTATCGACAATGCATGAGGAGAAGCAAGAGATCCATCCACAACTTCTAAGTGGATGAAGTGGATTAAAGAAGTCCATGTACTATCTCTTAGTGCATGAGAATCAGAAGAAGATCCAATTGATCTCTGATTAGATCAATGAAGCACATTGAAGAATTTTATGTGATTCAAGGGCTCGGTTGATGAAGAACCTTCGGGAATTCCCTCCTAAGTGAAGATTATTTGTTTAAGAAGAATGGAGGAATTCTAATGAAGAAGAAGAATAGAAATGTAGAATAAGAATGGCTTAGAGGAAGATGGCTTGGCATTTAGAATTGGCATTTTTCATGGAGGACTTTGTTTTTGACAAAGTCTTATTCGTTACTTAGCCAAAAAATTGGCCAGCCCGTGGAAACCTTGAGGGTTCAACCCCAAGGCACATGTGGGCCTAAGGCGCCACGCCCAAGGGGGAACCCGTGGGGCGAGCCCAGGGCGGCAGGACGCACCCAAGACACCGCAAAGGTGCTGGGGCACGCCCGGAGGAGCGCATGGTGGGCGCATAGCGCGCCCGCGTGTGCATAGTGGGCGCTAGGAGCGCGCCCGCAGGGAGCAGAGTGGGCGCAGAGCGCGCCCGCAGGGAGAACTCGGTGCGGGGCGGCACCGAGAGGGGAGAAGTGCAACTGAGCGTTGGATGGCAGCGGCATATTGATAAAGCGCGGATAAACCGCGAGAGGTTTCGATGTGGGACGCGGATTTTTCCCGCGGGAGTGATCCTGGCCGCACGATCGATCGCGCACCAGATCTCGGCCGCACAACTGATCCGCGGCGAGGCGATCTGATCCAGGCCGTCTGATGTATCTCCATCGCCTGATCCGACGGCCGTGGCTCGTCTTCCACCTCGAGCTCGAGCCAAAGCCACCCGCGAAGCCGCCGCTGAACCAGGAGCCTCCCGAACGACTATTTTGAGTTCCCAGCCACCTCCGAGCAAACCGAGACCTCCATGGTGATCGTCTCGATGCACTGAACCCATCCATGCATTAAAATGAGCCTGCATGCAACAAAAGAGAATATTCGATGAAGGTCGAAGCAACCGGAGGTGCGAGGCCCATGTGTTTGTGCTCAAATGTTTAAACAGAGACTCTGCGTGCATTCCATGCACATACACATAGACAAAAATAAAGAAGAAGAACCCGCGGTGAACCGAGGAAAAATATCAAGATTCACAGAATCTTGAAAACCCGAAAAACTCGGGTATTTGAGTTGTATCTCTCCGCGGATGACTGAGCCGCTTCTTCCTATAAAAGGATCACCCGAGGCGATGCTTTTGCTTGCTGATCCTTGGTTGAAAATCTGAAGTCCCGTGAGAAGCTTCTGCCTCGCGAAGAAGAAGCCCCGTGCAAGTTTACTTGCACGGCTGGAGTCCCTTGCGCGCAACTTCTTTGCGCGACAAGAAGAAGGAGGATGAGGAGATCCCCTGCGCGCCTAATCCTTTGCGCAGCAGGAAGACCTCGTGGCCGCAACACCTTGCGCACCCGAGGCTTGTTCCCTCTCTGCCCGCACCCTTGCGCGGTAAGAGGAAGACCCCGCGGGTGTTTCACTTGTGCGCCCCGCGGCAGGAGGAGCTTGCGCGCCGCTTACCACATTGAAGACTTGCGCGGCTAAGGCAGTGAGGTCGTGGCTTTCACCAATACCTCTTGTGTGCCCTCCTTGATTGCTTACCATTCGGGCAGTGTGTGCACAAGAAGTGGGAGGCCGAGACCACACCATTGTGTGTGTGTGATATAGTGAAGAAGTAAGCCGAGGCCAAGTGTATGCAAGAAGAAGTGAAGGCCAAAGTTTCAAGTGTGTGCAACATGAAACAAGTGTGTGTAAAGAGACAAGTTGGCCGAACCTAAGTATGTGCACTAAGAAGTGTGTATACACTTAGAAGAAAGAAGGAGAGACCCACACTAAAGTAGAACACACTCTAAGTGTGTAAACAAATTGGATAAAGTGTGTGAAGAAGTGAGAAGCTGGTGTGTGCTTAAAGTGACTACACCCTTTGTGGGATTATTGCACCTAGAAGAAAGAGAAGGAGAGTGCATGCATGCATGCATGCACATGCGCACATAGTCAAAGTTCAAATTAGTGAGTGTGCATTTGAGTATTCCAAGACCAGAGGTTCTTGAAGATTTGAGAGACCATGCAGTCAGTGCATGGGGAATCAGAGTTACCATGCACTCAATGCATGAAGTTGATGTGAACTGAGACTGGACCAGACTGAAGTTAAAGACATCATTTGTCTGAGTATTCAGTAGTTGGAGAGAAGCCAGGTCATCCTGAGAAGAAGGAGATAAAGCCTGAGCATGAAGAGAAGACCTGATCATCACAAGTGATCAGAGGTACAGAGCAAGGCCAACAGTCTTTATCCCAGACTGCTGAAGATACTTGAAGAAGCTTAAAGAGAAGAAGAGCTACTCCTGTGACTCGAGGAGCCAAGAGAAGACCCTGTGGGACTCAGGGAGAAGAAGTTTTCAGTGGGATTCTGGAGCAGGCCAGTGGGACTCTGGTAACACTGTGGGACGCAGTATAAAGACCCTCCTGTGGGACTCAGGAGAGATACGGTGGGAAGCTGTATCGACCATTGTAATACTAACAGATTATAATGGGAGAATCCATGCTGGGAGAGCATGGAAAGGATGTAGGCCTTTGGTGCCGAACCTTGTAAATCCTTGTGTCCAGTGCCTTTTCATTACTGCATCATTCGGGAAAGGTTGAGAGATACAAGAAGAGTAGATCGAGGCTTTAACCATCCATAGAGTTTTAATTGATAAGAATCAATTAGTAAAAAGTTTTAAGGGATCACTGATTCAACCCCTCCCCCTCTCAGTGATTCACACTGATCTGGGCACTTCAATATGTAACATATTTTCATTATATCTAGATAAAAAACAACTCGTATTCAAATTAAGAGGTAGAGAGTCTCCTTTTTTCATTTTCCCTTTAGAATGAATATACCAACTATTATCTTGTTGATACACATATTTATTGTAAATTTTAGTGATTTCCTTTATTCACATAAATATTGACACAAAGAAACAAGGGACTATGAAATTAAATTACTAATACACCATCATGTTTCGTTTTATATCCCTCAAATTTGTCTTTTCCAAATCCTATAATAATAAAGCCTTCATAATTAAATTTTTTTAAATTGATCATTTTTTATATTTTATGGATGTGAAAAGACCCATATTACCATTCATGTAGGATGTTAATCCACTATCATTGATCTATCTTAGGAACAATGTAATGCTTTAAGGGATATATATGAATGCACTTCATGGAGAAATATTTTATTTTTTGATCCTTGTTATTATATTAATAACCAGTATAGATTGATAATCATGATCATCCATGATGTATTATGGAATATCAACATCTTCCCGGGCATAAAATATATTTTACCTTTTCTACTCATTTGATGTTTCCTTCACATGATTTTAATGACTATATTCAGTTATAATCAAAACATTTCCATGTAATATTAATGCGAAATATTTTCTTCATGTTCATGAGTACTCCACACCTGAAATAGTGACCATTAAATGATGTCCTAGAATATTAATTTCAATATGTCTACCTCTACTGGTCTTAATAACCTTGTAACATATTTTCTATGAAACATACATTGTGTGAGTGTCTCATTTTTTCACATCAATAACATCTATTGTTTCATGCATCGTTATATGTCAATACATAACTATTGGTTATGACTTTATATATCTAAATAATTTAGTTATGATTAATAACCAAATCCTTTTTCAATCCCAGAGTACGCTATTTTGGTCTAACATCAATACTTAATTATTTCTATTTTGGATCAGGCCCTATACCAGCCTTATCATTTATATATCACTATTTTTGTTGTTATAGTAGATCAATATACTTGACAAGAATATTTTATGTTTCATAAATGGACTAATGGATGGATAATATACTGAGAGTGATGTGTTTTTCCTGATCCATAAGAAATTGTCACATGATTATTTCTTTATCTTTATATTATTCAATAGACATGATATGATAATTTCCATTTGTTGTTAAACTACCAATTTTTCTTCTCTTTTTTTTTATTTTGATACTGTATTCAAAATAATTTTCAGATCTCACTAGCATTGAAGAAATTATATTTTTTATTAATTCATATAGTATAGACTTCCCTTCTTCCTTATATTGCACATAATGATTGGAAGCATGGACCACTTTGTTGGAGTTTATATTTACTTCTATGAAAATGTCTATTTTATAATGAGTGGATTCAAATTCATCCTATATATCAACTCCTCCATCGACATCTTATTCATCACCATAACATTATTACATTTTTTGAGAGCTATTAACAACTTCCATTATATCATTTTCTCTATAATCTTTATAGATCTCCATCTCTTTAACCACATACCCTTCTAAACTGTTATTTTCTTGTGAAATAAGATTTGTCTATTTTGAAAATGGTCACTTGAGATTTTTGTACCATTCACATATCATTAATTCATCTACATGGAAATTTTTACTTAAACCTCACCATATTTTTTATGCTTTTTTTGGAACCATTCTTCTATATTTCCAACCATTACACATCGAAATCATGCATGTGATAATTTTCCCTTGAATTTTTCTTTTCGTCTTTGGAGATTTGGAGAATATAATGACATCACCCCATCCATTTATTATTAATCATGACCATCTTAAATGTAGAGAGTCATCATGTCTTTCAATATAACATATCAGGGATTCCATTTTCAAAATGACTCTTGTGATCATTTTTTATCTCATATGCAACAAGGGTATTTTAAAATCTATCCAACATCAGTTGCATTAGATATTTATCATCCAATAAAGAAAAATTCAGAATAAAAAAAGTTAGATAAACTCTTTAAATGTGATGGATAATATTTATACATTCAATAATTTATCATATTCCATGATGGTCTGCCACAATAACAGTCACCCATTCCAAGAATGAATTTATAGATTTTCTAGGGATCATATAGAAATCATCCCACTTGTTCCATAGAACATGCAGTATTGTTTCTCTAACATTTGAATTACCTTAAGTCATTTTTAATAAATATACTAACATAACACGTCATTATTTACACAAAATCACTTTAATATATATTTCATTATATATATATCCCACTAAAACCTTTATTCATGTTCTAGAAACATCAAATTCCCTTCAGTCATATTTTGATAAACCAACATACTAAACATTGGTCAAAATGTTATCCATCTCTATTGTAAAGACATTTATTACTCAATATTGGAATTATTATAAAAGCATATTCATCCATAATTGAAAAAAATTTCTATGAATTGTTTATATCCATTTAGGATTGAAAACATTAATTTAATCCCTTTTGAGATAATCACTGAAACTAACCTTTCCTTCAGAAACCAACTGTTATCTCTACATGGTTATATACAATGATTTTGGGGGCATAGTGGATACAGTTATGATATATTAAAACAAAATCCCCATAAAATATTTATTATTTATTATACAATCACTCTTCTCGCCCTTTACTATAAATTGTTTTGAATAATAGTGAAATCATGCATGAGAGACACTTATTTAACTTGGTTCACCCCAAACGGTATACTTCCAAGGGGAATAAAATCGCAATGTTATTTAGTACTGAATTTACTATGTACCACTACAAATTCTTATTTCATTCAAGTTCTCTTCTATGTCCGACCCCATAATCATTATAATGTTAATATACATTCCAATCTTTCCAATGGTCACTCCCTGAGATTCACTGTATAACTCACTACCAAAAAAAAGAATTCCTTATTCCTCTATAATTTCTCACTACTTTAGTAATGATCCACATATAGTTTATAGGAATGTTTTAACTTCATTATAAATATTTTATTCATGCTAAACTATATGTGGATTCTCTATGTATGTCTCACATACAACATCTTTATGAATGCCACTTTCGCATAGTTCAATTTGGAAATCCATTATTAACACATTAGTTATGATAACTCTCATTACAAACCATAATACTTTCATAAAGATAACATACCCTCATGAAGACCACATCATTCAGAAATATCACCTCATTCAGTAAGCTCCAATTTAAATTTAGAAACATAAATTTTTCAAGAATATCCTTCCATTCACAAAGATCACATAGCTATCATGATGCCCACAATATTTGATCCACTACTTAGAGACATCATGAACATCTTCTATTCAAAGAACTAATTCTCAATAAAAACTATCTAAAACCAACATAAAAAAATTATAAATCCATAGAATATTCATTCAGTCATTCTCTCTTTTTATGAGTGGGATGTAGTTATAGTCATATAAATTTCCTCCCATTCTATAAGAATCTATTAAAATCATCCCATTTTCATGATTCTCTCCATTATTTTTTGTGAAGATCCCAATATTTCGATGTTCCAATAAAAATTTTCATTGAATAATATTGTTTTACTCTGTGAGAAATCGGTAAAATATTTTCACATTCACAATGATTGTCTTTTCGTTGTCTTAGAGATGTTCCTACATTCATCGTGCATTCATCGTGCTCCACACCATCATAAAACCCAATAATTATGAACATAAATTCATTTTCCAATATCTTTATCTTAATGAATTTATAATATTATATTATTAATCTATTGATAGTTATCTTGAAAAACAAATTAAAATGGTTTCTTGTATAAGGTGTGAGTCTGTTGGCCCATCCAAGATAAATACCCATAGAGGCAGTTTGGTGATTCCTAGTTGGAGAGGATAAAACAAAATACCCGTATAATATTGTTTATTTTTTAATCCAAACTCTTTTTCATCCCTTTTTGGTATCATTTCATGAATAGAAATTAAAAAATTCACCATAAATAGTGATTTTAAATGGCTCACCCTAAATGGGACAGGGACAAGGATAATGCAATCAATATTTATTATTTTACCAAATTTAGTATGTCTTAATATTAAATCAGGGTTCTATATAGATCACATAAATTCATTGGTTTGATACCGTTATAAGGTTTATGGATAGCTCAGTACCATCCCATGGGTCACACTGTGAGTTTATTTTATGGCTCCCTACTGGTGGAAAGAATCACCTTCTTCCTATTCATTTTCTCACATCTCGAGCAACATTCCACACATTGTTTACATGTAGGTCCGATGTATAGAAATAATGATGTATCCTAAACTATAGTTAGAATATCTGTTGATGTCCCACATTCATCCACATTATGAACTCCACTTTACCAATTTTCCAATGAATAATCCATTATAATTTTTTTTGATATTCACTGCCTTCATGGTGCTCATTCATTATGAAAATCTCACATAGCCTTCATGAAGCCCACAATATTAGTGAATATAAATTTTTTCATGAAACTCAACTAGCCTCCATGGATCATCCGCTATTAATTAACCAGAATTCTTTCATGATTCCTTATTAGTGTTCTAGAATATCAAAATAGTCGATTATTTTTTTATAACCTTAATAAACTATTTACAAAGAACAACCATTGTGAACAAACTTCACAAATCTAGTTCATTATAACAGTCATTATGTATTGATCACTTTTTCTGAGGGGGGTAGAGGCCAATTTATAGGAACTTCCTCCCACTATAGATGCTTCCATACCATTCCACACCTTTTTAGGAAGCTACCCAACTATATACGCTATTTTCCTTACTTTTCAAAGCTCATTGATTATTTGCCATTTGAAAATTTTATCATAGTCCCAAAGAATACCATATAAACTTTTAATATTTGTGATAGATGACATCACAAAGTCAAATAGATGATCCATTTTTCTTTTCACATTTCTAATGTTCTAAACCATTGTGAAACCCATCCTTCATAGTTATGAAGACCATTAAAAATATAATAACCTTCATGACAGTCTTATCCTTATGAAAGTAATTCCTTGTCCATATTTTTATGAGGCCACAATGGATAAAAAAAATTATACCACATTGAGGTAATCCATTAATCTATCTTGAAGGTTCGGCAACAAACCATTTAAAAAATGTCTTTGTAGACCTACAACTGACCTTGAAAACCTGATTTGTTGATCAAAAAATCAACCCCAAAACATTGTGATGTTACCGTGATGGTTTTACCCACACATTATTAATCATACAATGGAACTAATAATATGTTCCTATACAATCCAATAATTAAGTAATATGTTTGGGCGATGAGGTCAGTATAGAAAGATAAATAACATAAGAAGAATAATAAAACATGAACCATTAATACTCAGTCATGTGGCCATTTTCAACCATTACATCATCGAACATAACTAGATAGTATCTAATAATGTCATGATATCATGCCAATAATATCAATTTGGGATCCCATGGTAAAAATTCATCAGGACTAATGATGACTCGAAAATGAAAAAATATATCATTTTTCATGTCCCAACATACAGATCAAATTATTTATGGAATTTACCCAAAAAACTTGGTAATTAATTAATAAAATTCTATTATCATGAATCCCATGAAATAAAATAGAAATTATCTTCCTCATGTCATCATGCCAAATATATTGAACCAAAACATATAATACAACCTTTCAATGTACATTTAATGTTACAAAGCATAGTTAGACATATCTATGGGATGACCATGGAATTTCATAATAAAAATTACCAATATTATAATATTCCCCACCACTAGGTTTCTATATCAATTTAATTCAAGGAATAGAAAGTTCCATTGTTTTATAGGGAATCATATATGGGAATGATGACAAATCTCCATATACAATGTATATTTCTGTTCCTTAGTAACTTGATCACAAGAAAAAAATATAATAATTTAAAATAACATAATCTATATATTTATATCACACTAAAAAAAAGAGTATATAAATAAGTTATTCCCAAGAAGAACCTATATGAACACAAAACATCACCATCACATCGGATTAGGCCCATATTTGATGTAAAAAGAAGAACATCATGGAATCTACAATAGTGTAAATAATAATTAATTTAAATATTTAATATAAAATTGTGGCTAGAAAATATTGAAACCCATAACCATTATCCACAAATTCTTGTGCTATTATCTTCTATAAAATGATTATTTCATCACCATCTACAATATATATCCACATATATGTGTATCCACTTCAGTTCATTCTATAATCGGTTACCCATTTGGTCCCTTAAAACATATCATCTGAGTGGACCCCTTCATGAGTTCCACTTGATAAACATAGAAGAAATATTACCCCAGTTGGTTCCTCAATATATATTAATTTACATAGATCTTGTCTCATATCATAGAGGATATCACAATCCACGAAAGTATAATTATATTGGAAATACCCATGTGCCTCATGGATATGACTCACAATATATAATCAAGATAGATAGTTTTTGTCCCTCATCGATCCCAATTTCATTTGGGTCATTCTGTTAACTCAACATGTTCATTATACATGTATTCTTTAATCTAAGGCTGTTACATATAATATGGTCTTCACCTAACATACTAGTTTTCCCATCTCAAGTTTACTCACACCTAATGTAGCAGATCTAAATGAGTCATATGAAAGTGATACTAAGTTATAACTTTTTCATTTTAAAAAATAGACTTCCCTACTGTGGGTGGTTTTCATGTTTATGGTTATTCCCATAAAACAGACATGATTCATCATTGTTTGTTTCATTAATGAATTTCATAATATACTTAATGATCTTAGAACTGTAATCATTTAATCGCACATCTTTTACATTGGTTTTAAAATTTAATTTATATTTCTATATAATTGAAATTTACAATAAATTTTATATTAACTCATTCAATTTAATAAATCATGACAACCCATTAGTTATAATGTTTTCATATCACATAGCAATAAGGACAAAAAATTACTACCAATAAATAATATTCATTGACGCTGAAAGAAATTCATTGTTCTTCTACTACCTTATTAGATGTTCTTCATGTTAACATTAAATGACATGTGCAATTACCCGAGACCATATATCCTCATATTTGATCAGTTGAGATCATATCAGTGAACCAATACCCTAAATATACCCATAATTTTGAAAAAATTACTTTCTAAATCATAACCAATTAGTCGAATTACTATAAACTAGAACAATTAAAATAAATCATAAGATTTCACTTTATTAGTTGAACTAATACCAATTACCCTCCAGAGGTCACTACTGACCCAGAATACATGTTTTTATAAATAAATAACAGTTAAAATAAATTAAACATTTTATTTCATATATTCTTGTGAAAATAAGAAAATAATTTCATGGAATGATGTATATATTCTCCAAGAGTTAATGACAACTGAAAAAGATAGTCTTAGGATGACCTATTATAGGGTAAAAAAAGTATCCATTACAATTGACTGATAAAACCATAATATGCTAGAGTCAGAGTCCTAGCTATAATAGGAGACATATAAAATTATATTAATGAGAAAATGAATTACATATTTCTGGTGAGGGGGAACTCACAATAAACCTTTATAATTATGTAATGAAATATCCCAATTACTTAGGAAAATTGAGGAGATAATTTGGAGGTGTGGGTATAAATATATTCATTAAATCAAAGGTAATGTTGGGGAAAAACCATCATAAACTCAAGGAGTAAATACTCTAATTTAATAATATACACTCCCACTATGTAGATAATAGAAACCTACAATGTGACAGTTTCTCTACCATAGCCACTAGAAAACAAGTTTTTACAAAATGTAGTAGCTACTAGCCCAGCTTCCACTAATTCATTTCCACCTCTCTCACACATTATTCATTTTGTAGTCCAATATATAAAAAATAATTATATATGATAACAAATTAAGAAAAATACTGTTTTCCAATAATTTAATTTTGTTCTATATTTTAATTATAAATTGTATTCCTCTAAATATGACGACTAGATTTTAAAATGAGGTATTATAAGGGATATAAACATATAAATATATAATTTTTTTATTTGTGAATAATTAATGTGGAAGACTGATAATTTAATTTTTTTAATATGTTATTAAATTTATTTTAATTGTGATATTAAATTTAAAATATAAATTCATGTTATGTAATGATTTTTGTATCATTCAATGATTAATTAAAATATTTTTAATCAATTCAAAATTTGTATAATTATTTTGGGTGGTGTATCATATACCAAATGGATATTTTATTAATTCTTTTTCATTTTAAGATTGAAATAATTTTAATGAATAATGCAATATTTTTTATGAAATTATTATTATTGTTAGAAAATGAAATATGCTTTTGAATGAATTTTGATGTTACTCAAAATAAAATATCATATTTGAACCGTAATATCTAATTAGAATCATCGATATCATGTTGTTATTGGTTTATGTAACATTACCAATTAATCAAAACATATATAGCTTTTTGATTTTCAGATGGGGTGGCACTGCACCACTTGGTCATGGCATGTACTCTTTATCATGTGATTGGATGCAGTTTCATAATATTAGAGGTACCATTGGACCTATCCATCAAATCACAAAAAAATTTGTTTATGTCCACTCATTTAGGGATTATTAGTTCTAATTTTTACTATAGTAACTATAGATCCAAATTACTGTATATAACATTGTGATGACCTATAGTGTATTATTATGCAATAGTTACTTTAATGAAATTTATATGAATTTTCATGTTTTAAAATCTATTATTGCATATCCTACTACATTATTTCTTCTAAATTTTTTTTTCAAACATGAATATAAATCATGTGTTTACAAGTCTTTGTGAACATGGTTTTAAAATGATTTATTAAGAGGTTCATAACAAATATTTTTACGGTAAGGGGAAATTAGGTTGGAAAAATGATTTCAATGTTAATATTTAAATTCAAATGAGATATATTTGGATATTCATAATTTAAGATTATGTATTCTTAGATTTATTATAAAATTGATATCTACATTACTATAAATATTTTCAATGTTATATTAATGTATATTATAAATTTGGGGCTATAAATATCTGAAACTGGGTATCAAGGTCACAACCCAACCTGTATATCCTAAGAACATAGTTATCTGACCGTTGTGGTCTCTAATAATACCTTGTATTTATTCAAAAAACTCTTCATGAAAGTACACACTCATGCACCCTTTTATATTTCTAATTAACCCATGCAGACAACATAAGTTATTTTTTTATGTTTTGTTCTCACTCACACACAATATAGTAAAAATAAAATGAGGTTACCCATCATAACAATAGTGAAGTCCAATGATCACTCAACTATGGAGTTATAAAATTTTTTTATCTAGAAAATATTTTTGAGCCTTGTTTTCATGATTAATAATAAATAGTTTTTTCCATCATACTTTTCAAGTGTCGTTACACTATTTACACAATTAAACAAAAAATATCTTATTTTGGACACAGAAACACAATCTAATGGAGTGACACTATACATATAACTGGATAATTGATGTGATATTATTTTTTAATATTTGACTTCCCAGGGCTTTGAATATTTATATCCAATCTCAAGGATCTCCCATAATTCTTTTGTTATATCCCCATCACAGCACATTCTATTACATTATATAGTCACTTTCCCAAATAAAAACTATCCACACAAGACAACACTTGTAACATTATAGATTATTATCATATCTCAAATTATGATAGGGAAAATATGAGGAGGCCAACAGTCCAAAAATTCTTTAAGACCAAGGAAGCCTAATTAGAGAGTTATTGTTATGTTGAATTCCTAATAGAAATTTCTTCCTTTTTGACACATTAGTATCTTTTATCATTTT
Organism: Viscum album; assembly: GCA_963277665.1. Taxonomy (NCBI): domain Eukaryota; kingdom Viridiplantae; phylum Streptophyta; class Magnoliopsida; order Santalales; family Viscaceae; genus Viscum; species Viscum album. The sequence continues at coordinate 1,755,150,651 of OY728146.1, read as the reverse complement.
AATCCCAACTAATATAGGTTATTTATTATTTACTACATGAAATATTTATAATTATGACTAAATTAAAATTTATATTCTTTAATATGGAATGGATTATGTGAAATATTTATGAATTTTTTATATTCATAGTAGATTTTGACTCACGATGTCTCATTAATGTATTTTTTTAATTACAATTAATATTTTATTAAATATAATATGGTTTTAATTGTATGGATTCCTTCTTATAAATTTTATGTAGATGTTTTATGTGGTAGTACTCTAGTTATTTTTGGGATTATTTCACGGTCTAGAAATGAAGGGTTGGAAAATGATATTTATTACATTTCAAAGATTTTATTATGCTTTATTATTTAAACATATTTTATTTGGAATAGAATTTTGACATATATATTATTCATGTAGAAATTTTATCATAATTCACTTTTTTTAACAGTTTTATTGGAGAAATAATTCCCATTAGATATTGATTGATTTTTTTGGTTATTGTCACCATCTTATGGTGATTGGGGCCACACTAATGGGATTTCACGTTATTAAAAAATAATATTTCTAGGGAATGTAATGGGAATGATACATATTGTAAAACTAAGGCCCTTGGACTACTCTATAGATGTCCCTTCCTGATCCATACAAATAAATAGTGTGTTGGACCATACAAAAACCCTTCTTAAATATTTTTTTTAAGGGTGAAATTATCATTATCCCCTTGATCACACATTACCCTTGGTCGTCCACTCCTCCTCTCTAGTTTTAATAATCCAATTATGATGAATAGAGTGTTTATCCCCACAAATATTCCTATTTTTATGTTTCTATTCCATCTATTTGACAAAATATCTCAAGTTAAACTGCTAAATTATCCTGGATTATCTCTTTTTTTTTTCTCCAATTTTCACAATAATTCATCTTCCAAACTATATAATAATAGAGATTGGGGTAAAATTTTGGAATAGTGATTGATTTAAATTATGATGGTGATATATACGAATAGTAAATGGGTATTCTATCCACATGTTACAACTTTATAATAACGTAGACAATTTAGAGCGCATCACAAGTGACTTAATCAAGATTTGTTGTACGTACATCATTGAACATTAAATTCAAGACTTTTAGTTTTATGTGAGTCTATGTAAATATACTTATTAGTAAAAATATATTAATTATTATTCTAATAATTAGTTTTATAAATTAGTTTTATAAATTATTTAATTTGATTTATAACCAGAAATAATGTATATTTTATAGTTTTTTGAGAATTTTGTGTAATATTATGATCAAAATATGGCATTGATATAATTTAATGCTAATGGTAAAAAATGAACATTTTATTAATTTCATTTTACTGTGATTTTTATATGAACTAATCAAATGTAAAAATATTTAAAACATTAGATTCCTATGATATAATTGTGATTTGATAAAGTAGAATATTTTAAAAAGGTTTCCTGTTAATTATTTTAGAATATGTTTTTGAAATTTATTTTAAATGGATATAAGAGACATGAAATCTGAATTTCATTATTATGTTGTCTCATTTTGAACAGATAAATGATTTTTAAATTTAGTTGTTTTGTTAAAAAATATTAAATATAATTTATTCACTCAATTTATATAAATTATTACCCATGAGGTGTTTTTTATAAATATTTATTGTAGTGGTTTATTATTTTCATACATTAATATTGAGATTTTTTAGATGAAGATAAAATATTTTTGAACTTAATTGATTCTAAAGGATAATAAATTTGTAGTTTCTGATGAGTCGTGTATTAACTAAAACATAAATATATAATAACTATTAAATTTAACATTTTGTTCCAAACATCTATCACCGTTCATATTCATAACACACATAAAAAAATACCCATAACCTTAGTAGGTGAAACATAATATGTACTCATATAATATTCATTATAAAGATAAAATAATACATATCAATTAATTTTTATAAGTGAGTATATGAAAATAATTATAAGGGAATGATTCCATGATGATGACATTCAATATTCATTACTTATCTATCAAAGATCAATATTCATGAACCAAAGAGTATGTTTTCTGATCATAAATGATATAATATATAATAAAAACATATTGATTTATCAAAAATCAATCTTTTTCATTGAACAAATATCATATGAATAAGGAATGATATTTATTTATATATAAAAACTCAAATAAAGTGAATTTCATAGTCATGGAACACTATTAAAGCTATCATTGTTAATTTGGTCAAACCTAAATTTGACCATTTCTACATAAAGCTTCAATCCGATGACAATCAGGCATGAAAAATATAATTAATATACTATGTTAATTCAATGAAAAATTTATCATAATCTCATTAAATATTCATATTTACAAAATTCATTGTAGAGATAAAAACTATTTTTCTTATATTTGAAATATTTGAAACCATATTCCTATGTTCTATAAGATAAAAACATTAATCGTAGAATAAATTCACAACACCTCAAAAGGCTACATAATTCATAAATATTTAATAAAAATAATTGTAAACTATTCCAGGAATGAATTATTATTCTAAAACAAGATAATATCCCTAGTAAAAAATCATAATCAAACAATTTTTTAATTGAAAAAAAATTCATTATAAAGACAATAAGAAAATTTATTAATGGAAATTCATTATTTATTTTGATTCAGATATTTATTATCATAAAAATTGGTCAATATGAAGTAATAAAATTAATTAAATATATAAAAATAATCTTATAATTTATGATTCAAATAATATAGTATCCATTATGGTGTGTAATGATGTTTAAGTGATTTATATTAAAAGAAATCATTAAAATGTTCAATAAAAGGATATAAGAAAAGTTTTTTGTGAAATAAAATAAAGATTCATTTAAAATTATTATATTGAAATAAAAAATGGAAAAATTAAAAATTAAATAATTAAATTTTAAATCCAATATTGAGAAAATATTATTTAAAATATAGTCATGTATGAAATGATTATTGAGCATTGTTAGGAATTTAATTTATTTTATATAAAAAAATCATGTTTACATGTATATTACATAATGAGTGTAAAATGGAATTAAAAATATGAAATATTCAAAGATAAATTATAGATAATATAATAAGTAACATTTTGTAGAAATTGATAATATAATTTCAACATGGGAAACATAAGAATAAAAAATTTCATAACAAATGAGATATTGACCTAAACCCCTTAGAGTTTTTAAGACATTAAACCCTGGAAGATGTGGAATATTTTGAATAATTACCCCCTTAATTTAAATTTCAGAAAATGAATCATTAAATTTCATGAACTTGAGCATATTATTATCTTAAAATATCAATGGGTTGCATTTTCACCAAAAAGATATTAATTGTTGTATAAAATCACACATATCATGATGAAATAAAATTCATAAAAAGGACACCTAATTGTTTAGTAATTATTGAATTTGAATTAATAAAATTATTCAATGTAATATATTTGATTATATAAAATTAATAAATTAATATTATTTGAACATTTTCATTCATGGGAATATATACACAATAAAATTATGAAATTTTTACATAATATTGAGACACACCCTAAAAAAGAGTAATTTAAATGAGAAAATTTCTTCAAGCTTTGAATTCTTCCAAATAACTGTTAAATATAATAAAATATTTTTAAGTACATCATATTTATTAAATATAATAATAAACATATATATAATACAATTAATTTTAAAATTATAACATCCATTCACCAACCCATTAATAATATTTCAATGTCATCATTATTTAATGTGTTAATTACTTTTTTTAGGTATGTTTGGGATAAATGGTTATAGTTTAGGCATATTAATAATGGTTCATTTAATTAAATAATTAAAATACTGATATATATATATCATATATATTTAATTAATAAAAATTTATAATTATTAATATAAAAGTATGATGAAAAATTATTTACATCATTATCTGGTAATGGTATTTTGTAATTGAGCATGGGTGACAATTCAACATACTGACAGATGGAATAGATGAAATGGAAAAAATTAATTACAACTCCATGATTAATTATTCTAACATTACTATCATATATAGACAATAAATCTATCATAATGGATAACTATAAATGATGGTTTCGTAAAATTAATCATGTCACTCTCTGGAGGTTGTAGTCCATATGTATGTCTGGATGATAATTTTACCTTTTATTTGATAGAGAAGATGCGTTAAATTATTTATAAATAGTCATAATATAATATTATTATATTTAATAGAATATATTTTTCTCTTCTCATAAATATAAAATATTTTTATTAGATAAAAGAAGAATAAAAATTGAATGATCTTGGTATTGATCAATACGTCTTCTTTGAAAGGAAACCTTTGGGGAAAACCCTAATACATGAAGTATTGGTCTTAGGATAATTAATGAAGATAAATATTTATAGTTAAGGATTAATTATATTATTTTCAATGATATTTTAGCTACTAAAATGTGAAAATGATGTGAATATGGGAGGTTGTGAGGTTAATTTTTATATGTGAGTGGAGGGATACACATGAACTGTTATAATGATTATTATGATCTAAGGTCACATTGACGTTAAACTGGAAGAAATATTTTAATTAAATTCATGATGTGATAATGTCAAAATAACTTCAATACATAAAAATTATGTTTATATAGGTCTTGATCCTTATAGGAACTATTGGATTAAGTCCACTAGTAAACTAGTTTTATCCCTTAACTATTTTAACAAATTAATAATGTTTTATAAAAACTACTATTTTTACACTTTTTGATTATATCAATAGTTATAATTCCAAATAATGAACACCTATTTGTGAGAAAATTTAAATTTCACCGGAAAACCAAACAGTTTTAACCCAAAGTACCACAAAAACCCAATTGTGCCTCCACGTATGCAAGAGGATACTCACAAGTAGAAAAAGTTATTTATCTAATTCTATTAATACTATAAAATAAGAATCATAACATTACATAAATTATAAAATATATATATATTTTTACAATAATAAAAAATTTAAATGTAATAAAAATTTGATATTATTGATTTCATATAATAAATAAAATTTCTCCAAAACAATAAAGAAAACCAATGGTAAATGTGTGACAAGTAATAAAATTTTATGTAGTTCAATAAATAATATTAATGTTAAACTCTTATATAAATTCCATATTGATTTATAATATACCATTTCTTTATTTACCATTCTCCTTTCAAAGTGATTTGAGGGTAGTCTAATCGATGCCTTGTGATTTTCATGTAGTATACTTAATGTATAGTGCTTTATAATAAAAAAATCAATTCCTAGTGACTTCAATGTTTATATTTCACTATTATGAATCATTAAAATATAATATATCTCAAATTTTAATATTTTATAATAATATATTGTGAATAAATGTATATTTCTAACTTTATTCTTACTCATATACATAGATTACGCTTTGTGTAAGGGTAACTCTAATTTTACAATTATTGGGCATCAATATATCCCTTTTAATATAATTTTTATGTAGGTAGAATTTTAATATAAATGTAATAAGGAGGGTAAATATGTATTTTATAAGATTTAATGTAAATAATATATTTTTTTTGAATGGAATGCCTATTGTTTTGTATGGGTTCTGAGGTACAATGTATGGTTAAGATGAAACTCTATAGTGGTAGTTCCTATGTAGTGTAGCTGTAAAAAAACTTATAATGTTTACATAATTTAATTCCATGGTTAAAATAGGTTGTATATGTCTACATAAAAACCATCACATGATGTATTTTTTAAATATTTTTGTAATCCACATTACCCTAAAGAACTTATCTTGTCTGAAAGAATGATTTTTAACCTCATAAAAATTAAGTCATTTACATAAGTTAATACCATTGTTAAAATAGGTTGCATATGGGTAAATAAAAAACATCACATAATGTATTTTTGAAATATATTTGAAGACCACATAACCATTATCCAGTTCCCTTGTTGGAAAAAATGTTATTAAAACCTATATTTTTCTCCACATCGCCCCAATTCAACCTTCTACTGTTTTTTCATGATTTCTATGGCTATGAAATTTAAAATTTAACGTACTAAATTACATAAAACACATAAATCAAATTAATCTTGTAAAACCATGATATTTTACGATTCTATTTAATAAATATTAATTACATAAAATGGATAATTTAGTGTAAATAAGGAGTTTTAAAGAATATTAATATGATATATCATTATAAAATATAAATTTAATTGTATACTATGAATAGGAATAAATAAAATATTAAATAAATAAATTTTATATATGAGATAAACTGATTCAATAGATAATAATTCATTAGAAATTGAAACAAAAGGAATAGTTTGAAAAAAGAGAATTGTATTTCTGAAAAACTATTTTAATGGATCAAATAATATTATAAAATAATTAAATAAATTTACCAATAATTTTGATTTATTTTAAATAAATATATATTATTTATAATAATTTTTTTTGTTAGTCAGGTATTTGTATTTCCGAGCAATGTATCATTATTAAATACATTTTTTTGTATAAATAATAGTATTCTAAAATATAATTTTCATATGATTTTTGTGAATTTATATTTAATTTAATTTTTTATAAATATAGAATTACAATTAAACATTATGGAGAAAAATTTTTAATATCATGAATCTAGAATTACCAAAATGTGGAACTTTTACATTATTCTAAAAGTGGTAAATTTTTTATGAATAATGAGCATTGTGGTTTTCATTAAAATTTGTCTTTAAATTTATAGAGTTAAAAATAAAATATATATAAAATAGATTAAAATAAAGATTTTAATAAATTATTATCAATCCAATTTATATCACAAAAATAATTTTTATGTTTAAATTTTACATGAATATTTTTTATATTGACAAATTGTTTTTAATTGAAAACCACTTTTCATATATCTTGTTGGTATATTTATAAATTAAATTATTCCATAATAGTAAAATAATTTTGATAAAATGGATTAAATATTGAGAATAATATTATATGATATTACATAATATGGTACAATTTTTCCATAATAAATATTATAAAATGAAGAAAATAATTATTATGGTTGATGCTAAAATGGGTTTATAGAGAGGATCAACCAAAATATAAGGGAATGTTTTTCAAATAAACATTCCTAAATAAAATATTTTGAACATATTTAATCAATATAAATTATGAAAAAATAATATGTGGCCATTTTTATTATTTCTAATGATAATTTATTTATCAGTTTTAATTCATTTAGGAAATTTACATATGGGACACATACCTCACTTATAAAAGGAAAATAGCCCCTATTCTCTTTTTGAAACATACATATCTTTTTCATATTAGTTATTCCAAAAAATACCCATTAATTATTTCTTTCTCATAATATTAAAGGCATTATTTTAATTATAAAATGCTCAAGTAGTGGATATTCATGAAAACCTAGAGGTTTCTGGAAGAAGTGTATTTATCATAACTGAGTGTTTAATCATTTATTTCATTTTCTAAATCCATCATAATATGATAATAAATAATGCAATAATAATATAATTATCCTATATATTATGATACATTGTTATTTTACTATGATAACTTATATCCTCTTTTTGGTACATCCTATAAGAATTAAAACTATTAATCATCTAAAGTAATGACTACCGCTTTGTGATGTTATGTAATATGTCATTTATCATTGCATCTCACACAAATATATAATCATTTATTAAAAGTCTATATATATATATTATATTTATATTAATATACTTATACATATATTATATCACATATACTGTCTCATATTCATATTTATTGAAAAAATGATAAAAATTCTCATTCATCTGTTAGACTACCACATCTGTAATGAAATGTAGTACTTTATTTATTTCAACTTAAAATGGATGATAATAAATATTAATATAATGAATATAAATGGTATATATGAAGATGTTATTCTATAATGTTCAATTACTCTATAACTATTTTTACATCCTGGCCTTTTTTTTGAGTTGTTAAAGGGTCATTCAGAGGTGTTATTTTTCCTTTTGTTCAGTATAATATAATTATGTCTTTTATTGGGTGTTTTTGGGTTGAAATTGGATTATTGTGGAAGAAGTCGAAGATTTGGATGGGTTTCTAATTGTTTTTCATGGTTTTCACATGGTTAAACAATTTGTGAAAGGTGTTGTATTATTTTTTCAAGGTTAAAACAATGTGGGAAACCTATTGTATCTTTCGTGCATAGATTTCACGGGGTTAAAATAAAGTGTGAACCCAATTTTACTGTTTTTGAATAGTTTTTTAATAGTTAAAGAAATGTGTGAAAACTATTGCATATTTTTGATAGGGTTAGTAATAATTTTGTGACTTTTCAAATCAAACAATCCAAAAAAAGGTAGAACTATGAATTTTAGTTATAATATTTCCGCATCCCCTACAATAACCCCAAATCCATTCTCTCTAAAGAAAAATTAAAATCTCTTATTTTATGGAGGCTCTAAAAGATTTTCATGTGGATGATGACCTCTGCTAGTCAAGATTCGAAGACTAATTTCTCAATCATTATCTCCTTAGGTATGTGGTTTCTTCCCAATTGATTTCCAATATCTCTTCCCATTATATCTCATTACATAAGTGATGTTATCTTCTATTTCGTTATATCTAGATCCATATTTTGGGGATCTTGATGACGGTTTATGGATCTATATTTGGAATTAATGGATCCTGCTTTGTTTGATCTTGGATTTATGTTTTATATCTAGACCATGTTTATATGGTTTTTCTTCTCCAATTTGGGATATCTTTTGGAAATCGTTAATCACCATTCTTAAGTTTGGTGGTATAAAATTAAAATATTATTGTATATCTTTTAATTACAAATAAGAATGTTATAGAATTTATCGAGTTTTTAAAAACTGATATCCCTAATAAAATTAATTAATCTCATAAATTAATATATTGCACTAATTATGAAATTGAGAGATATAGGTATTGTTGAATCAGATAATCAATTGGAGAGTTATTTTTTAACTTTGGGATTTTGGAATTTTATAATTTATTTTAGGAATAAATTATGATGTAATTGATATGGTTAAATTGTGTATCAAAATATAGAATATGGATAATTAATTTTTGAGTTTATTATTAAATAATTGAATTGATAAATTGGGAATAATTAATTTTTGAATTAGTTAGTATTTTTTTTAATATTAAAGTGATTATAATTGAATGATGAATTAATTAGTTGATGTTGATTTTTTCAAAATGTTAATTAATTTTTCAATAAAGTAATATATATGATGTGGATAATTAATTGGTAAATTAATTAATGTAAATTGTTGGGATCCTTGAATCTTTATTAGGATAAATAATTATTGAATTAATTATTTGAAATTTTTATGATAATTCAATTGATTTAGATATAAAACATAATCGATGAATTAATTGGGGATATTGAATTGATTGATAGAAAAAATAATTTATGATTTAATTTAGTATATTTTAATCATTATTATAGAATAATTAATTTGTAAATTAAATGGTGTTATTAAATTCATGTTTGTAGATTAATTAATTGTAGAAATAATTAATAGAAGCAATGTGATTATTTAATTGTAAAATTAAATATCTGGACTAATTAATTGATTAATTAATTAATGAGGAGAAATATAAATATTTAATTGATGAAATAAATAATTGGAGTGATGTGATTAATTATTTTTCAAATTAATTATTACGGTTTTTTAATTAAATTAAATTAATTACATTAATTAAATGGGGATTAATTAACAGGGATTGTTTTATTTATGAGAATTAATGAGGTAGATCAATTAATTAGGGAATTATTTAATGTGACTTTTTGTGATGGTGTAATAGAATGAATTGGATTAATTAATTGGTGAATAATGTTTTTTGGATATGTTGGGATGTTGACTTGATAAAAATGGAAAAGTAGTTATTGACTTAATTACACCATAGTGAGATTTTTTAGATGACATAATTAATTATAGATTTAATTATAATATATTGAGGTTATTGATTGGACTAATTAATTTATAATTAATTATAGGATATTGTGGTTGAGGATTTTGATTAATTATTTGATAAATTACCTAAGGGTATTAATGCACTTAAATAATTGAGAAATTAGTTAAGGGGTTTAATGTGATAGAAATATTGTTGAATTATAAATAAAAATTGTATGATTAGTTAATTGTAGAATTAATGAATATAATTAAAATGATTAAATAAATTTTTAATTAATTGTTGTAATTGATGTGATAATTAAATATTTTAATTAACTAAGAAAATTAATGTGATTATGTATTTGTTGAATTAAACAATGTTATCGATGTGATTATCTAATATTCGAATTAACTAATGAAATTTAATCAATTAATTAATTATGGAGTAAATAGATTTTTATGATGTGATTAGTTTATGGTTTATGTAACTCGTGTATTGACATGGTTAATTAATTGTCGAATTAATTACGTGAAAATGATGTCATTAATTATCTTTGGAATTAATTAATTGATTGGGCTTAGTTAAATTATGAATTATATAATTGTATATTTTTTGGATAATAGTGAGAAAAATATTAACGTTGTTTAATCATGGTTGATAATTTGGGTGTTACACATGATGATCTACAACTGTTAAAATAATATAAATCCATAGTTGAAAAATGCGGTGTTATACATAACGATCTACACCAATGGTTTATATAGATAGGTTTTAAGTGGGGTTATATTTACGGTGTTCAAATCTAATGATAGATCTATCTATATGGTTGATAAATGGTGTGTTAGAAATGACTACCTACAATAATGATATTTGTACATGAATGAGGATTGTGGTGCAAGACATTAGAATTTATGCATGTGATGTTAATGTATGTTTGAGAATTGGAGTGCAAGATATGTTGTTCTATTCCCATGATGTAAATACATGATTTATAATTGGGGTGTTAGACATGAAGTTCTATTCACTTGATATAATTACATGATTGATAAAAATGATGTTAAATATTGAATTATACACTAAAATGATTAGAATTAGAGTATTGTTCTAAATTTTCAGAATAATGTAATTGAGATGTAATGGAATATGAAATTTCGTATGTTAAAATAATTTTTCATTGATACTATAAATTTTTTTAAACATCAACAATGTCTAAAAAAGGTTTGATGTTCAGGTGTCCTAAGGAACCTGAGGGTTTATGTGGGGAATAATAGATAATTGAAGAAATCAATGAATGTTACTTTTTGACTTTTATTTTATTATTTATAAAACTTCTTACACTACTATTGACTAGTTTTTGCTTTAGACACCATTGGTGGTGGCCTACTGATTTATACTGACACCCTACATAGGCTCCCTAATATATAGCTGAATAAATTACATGTTTAACGGATAGGATATGGGGGAGGGCCCATTGTTAGATAGTGGAATTGAGATGGATTGTGGATGAGGTAAAGTTGAATGGTTAAAGACCCACGTGGATTAGTAATCATTATATTTATTTATATTTATTTTTTTATTACCACAAATCACATACACAAAATGAGATATCAACTATTCAGTTTTGACCCTATATTTCCTGTCATTGTCGTATTTTGTTACAGTATTATTATAGTAATGTTATATTATTTCATTTAAATATTAATTATATACACTGTGTATTACTCAACTATAAAAGCAGTTTTGAGTCCCTCATCATTTGAAATTAGACCCTCGATACTAATCAGAGTCCTCTGGAATATGGTGAGGCACACATTTGTTCACAGTAAAAAATGTCTCAGGGCACTGATGCATGGAACAAAAGAAAGGACATTACCGGGTGGAATTATGATATGTTTCGATCTGGATAAATGTTTTTTATGGTCCCACCACAAATCTATTGTTCCAATATGATAAAACAAATATGGTATTATCTCCCCCATGGCGGATATTAGACCCTCGCTACAAGTAAATAACCTCAAGAGTATATGGAGGTTCACTAGAGTTCATGTAAATGATTTTATCTGGAAAGTAGTGCATGTATCCAAGGGTGAGACATTAGATAGTTTATTCATTCCATCCTTTAAAAAAGTGTGATATGGGTAATGCATATGTATGACCTCCCATCTTCATAAATGGTGTAATTTATTTTTCAATATCAATAATTGGGGATAAATTTGAGTTTTCATATAATTAAATTATATGTTATATATATCATCAATAAATATATATATTTGATAAATCCATTATTAATGTACAAGGTGGTATGCTACATAATTAAAAAATGCATGAATGAAAAGGTAGTTTTTACCTCAAAAAATAAATTCCACTACAAATCGATAATAAATGGGGATGTAATAATATTAATATATCATATATTTTATGATATATATGAGTATAATTATAAAATATAATTACACAAGGACTATATTTTTTGTACTGGAGGTTCAAGAAACTATGGGGAATGTCAATACTCTAGGTAAGAGATTTTCGTAGCACATTTACTTTTCGAAGAAACATGCAATATCCATTACTTGATTCCTTGATGTATTGTATATACCTCCCATGAATTACATTTATTATTCTAATTAGGATAGTATTGTAGATTTAAATATCAATATAATGTTCTTCATAACATTGGCCTTATGATTCTAATGATATCAAAGAGGTAATGGATTAATTCTACAATAACGATATTTATTTTCTTTGATTCTTATTATCCTTTTTAATGAAAAATATATTTATCAACCACTCTATAATATCATATATTATATTCTCATTTTTTAGATTATTTTCTAATACTTTCACTCTTTTAAATTTCTTCTCATGATAAATTAATGAGAACAAATTAATTTTATTAAGGAAATTCAACATTATTTCACATTTTTTTTGTGAAAATCCATTATCATGGCTTTCCATGTTTAAAAAATTCATCAATATTTTTTCATTAAAAAGATATTAATTTACTTTATGTTATGCAATGATTGAATTTTTATAAAATGGGTTAAATGTAATACTATTTTTATTTTCATGATGATGTATGCTTTTATTTTTTTCAATAATTTTGAAAGAATGTTTTTATTTAACATCTATGACATGATTTTGTATTATAATGATCAATTACCAGAACATTCATTAAAAAATTATTCATAAATTTCATAATTTAGTTTTCATAAAAAAATAATTTTTATAAAAAAAGTAATTTTTTTTAATAAATTTATTTTCAAAGTGGAATAGATATTTTCATTAAAACGATTTTTTGATATCTCAATGTATTTTTTAATATTCAATTACAAAAACCAAAATTATTGGTTATGTATTACTACGAATATGCTCCAATGGTAGCTTACATATTTTTCCTATTGATTTTTTATGATTATGATTATTAGATTTTTTTGAAACCCATTTTTTTTCTATAAGTAATGCATTGATAGTTTGATTAAATGTTAATCAACCCAAATTCACTTTAATGGGTAGTGGTGTTATGATGTGTTGATTGATTAATTAATTTTTTGGCTATGAAATAAATGGTTATTATTATGTGATTAGTGGGCCAAGAATTATATATACATCCATTTTATTGGGTAAAGTATTACATCCAATGAGAGAATTGTGTGGAACATGTCAATTCATTTTATCTAATATATAAAACAAGGAAAGGTTCTTCAAATACTATAAGAAATAGATGTTGTAACATAATATATAATTACAAGGTATTTCTAGACCCTTATTTTGATCATTATTCGGTTGGGATATGTGTCAGATTGTTTTAGGTGAATATTTTAGAATTTATTTATGTGTATGGGTGGTGAATTATTGGCACATGGTTTTCCAAAATTGAGCGGCCACTCAGCAGAAACAGTGAAATACCATATATTAGGGTTTTTACGGAAAATTCATGGTCTGATAAACTATGTAAACTGCTAAAAGAAACCATGAAACCCCACATTTAAGGGTAATATAGGCTCTATATCATCGTATTTTGAATTATTCTTTAATATATGATCCCAAGAGGTGATTTTAGCCATTTTAAACCCTTTTGAAACTGGACCAATGTTTGAAAAATTATATTTGTTCTCTACCTATTATGATTCACCTTCCTATTCTCTTAATATTAATATTTACTTTTCCCTCCCAAATGTATTATAGATCATTATGTTGGTTGGAGGATATAATATTCATTGATTCAGATCATAGTTCTAGGTTTGATTCGTGGACCTTTGATTCCAACATTCTAAGTTAGAGTTTCCCTAATTTTGAATCTGTGTATTAATATCCACTAATACTGATACAACTTGTTCTCTTATGATTTCCACATTTGATTAATCATAAATTACATGATTTATATTGATTTTTCGATTTACATTAAATTTATGGATAAAAATGAAATTCCTTTTGATTAGATGTTAAAAAAGAAATTCAATTGAAATGTGGTTTAAAATTTTTATTTAGCAAGAATTTGGGAAAAATGACTGATTCCTCCTAATTTGAATTTACTTGTGAAATTGATGGAATTTTGTGAAATTAAAAATTAAAAATTTATATTTTGTAATTAATTTGATATAATGGATTTCATTTTCATAATTTGGGAAAAATTGATTCATATTATTTCGATAGAATCCCATTGGTTTTATCAGGAATATGGGATGATTTTATTAAAAACATTTTTTTGGGTTTTTAATAGAAAATATTAATATTTCAAATGGATAATATGGTAAGATGCAATTTAAATAGTATTAAAATAAGTTTTCCATAATATTTTTTTTGATCACATGAAATTATAATTAGTTATTCAGTTATTAGGATTGAATTGTTTTGACTCTTTACAAATAAAAATCCTAGTTCAGTAGGTCGCATCCCCGATTGGATTTTGATGGTCCTCCTTAGATAGTATCGAAGTTGAATTTTTATACACATATATCTATGATTAAAATTCTATTGTATGAGGATCACATTCACTTTTACTATTTTACATTTCAGTAGACAACCATTTAGCTAATTTTTTGTATTGTAAATTTATGTCATTTTTTAAAAAATAACGTTCTACAATGTATTAAGAGTTTTTATAAACTATTTTATATAAATTTTTTATGAAGGAAATTCATTAGCATATTTCCCACATTTTACCAGTAAAGAAATATTTTTTGAAATATGATTTTGATCATCCATGCTTGTTGATTTGAAAATTTAAAGCATTATTTTGTTAATTTAATGATTGAATATTGTAATGAAATCATTGATGTGAACCTATAAATATTTTAGCTCACACCCTACATATTCATTTGAGTGTCTTGGATTATCTTCTTAATTTTTTGAGTAGGGTGAATGTGCCAATTGGTGGTGGTAGAAACTCATGATCCATGGTCATGGAGAGTTATTTCGATTGATACAAGGGGAGGTTATCCTATTTCCTTTTACTTCTTTCTAGTACTTAAATATTTTTTGACTAAAACATGGTATTTTATTACTATGATTTCTTTGATGTCATCTATTGTATGATAAACCAATATAATATTTTTATACATGTACAGTAACATAGCATGTGGTATAGTTCACACTATACATGGATTGTGTTGCAGATAATTTCTTTTTCTTTTCATTCAATTCATTCTATGTAAGACTAAGTTTATATAATCAATTTAATATTATTATGTTTCCTTATAACCTAGTCATTATATATGAGGATATAAAAAGTAGTAATAGAATTATTAAAATATTAATTACACATTTATATATATATATATTACTCTTTTTTGAGAAATTAATAATAAAAAATTAAATAGTTTTTAAATAAAAAATTGATTTTCTGAAAAACAATTTAATTGTAAATAAGTGAGTTTTTATAACAATAACATAACAATTTTAAAATTTTATTAGTTAAATATATTTAGAATATCATCAATATAACATTTATATTTTATCTTATATGTTTTCAATACAATATATATATAGATATTTAATTTTTCGGACTGAAGAAATATTTTAAAAAAATTATTCTTATACCTTTTGATGGAACCCCAATTTTAAATAATTTTATTAATATATATTTTTAATATATTTGAAAAAATAATCATATTCATAGAAATTTGGATATATATTTTAACATTGGATGAATTTTTTATATTTTTATGAAAATTTCCATGTTTTGATGAATTGTAAAAATAAACTAAATTATACTTCAAACCAACATTATTTATCTAAATATTTTATATGGATGATTCATTTTATATAATTTTTCTAAATATAAATATATTTTATTTTTATCATTTATTATAATCCAGTCCATTGGAATTAATTTTCAAAAAGTATTTCCATATAAAAACATTCCAATCTTTTGTAGGGTTTTATCATTTAAAACCAATTTTCTCAATCAGAAAATTAGATTAAATTTAATTCAATAACTAAAAAATATGTGTTTATAATTTATTGAAATCGATTTTATATTTGGAACACATGGGTCCAAGTTATTAAAAAATATTTATTTCATATTTGAACATTTTGATTTGTAACTTCAGTAATTTTTATTAATAAGGTAAAAAGGAAAATCAGTTAATTAGGGGTAAATATAATATTTTAAAAATGAACAAAAAATTTAGATTCTATAAATTAATGAGTTCTTTATTACCTTATTAATCATTGGGTCTAAATGGTATCATTTGTAATCCACATTAGTGTTATTAAGAAATATAATATAGTTTATTTAATGAAAAGATAAATATGTCTTACACAAATATCAATGACAATATGATTTTTAAAATATGTTTATAGAGAAGATATATTTGATTATAAAAATTCATCTAAAAGGTAAAATGATTTTCTTTATAATGGTAATTTATTTGTAATTTTTATGAGGTAAATAATTACCTTAAAGGATTATACATTGATGAGGAAGAAATTATTTAATCGATAAAAATAAAATAAAATAATATATATTAAAATGATAATGAGCATTAAAAGACCAAAAAAATGAGAAAATCATATTGGTCGAGAATATTTTAACCATAATTTTCATGACCCACCTTCACTAAAATGAGGTAAGTGACAATTGATTGCCAAACCCTTCCATTCTCAAGTTGATGGAGCGATTATGACCCACGGAGATCCGCCTTCAATAGTCCCCGAAGTGGAGACTAGCACCAAGGATATAAAATCACATGTAAAATGGAAATCATTACCCTTTATATTTTATAGGATTAGTAGATAGGATAATAAATCCCAAAAACACCAAAAGTGGATGTAATATAAATCCAAAACAATTCTAATATTCATGTTCCAAAAATATGTTCTAAAAAACAGAAAACTCCAAAAGGAAGTACCGAAAGAAAAGAAAACCAATGGCATCAACGGTATCAATTTCAAAGCTAATAGGGTCCCGAACGGACCTCTTAGTCCTCCTGGAAACCTGAATGCAGTTTTATATATGTAGGTTGAGCCTTCAAATATGCTAATTAGGGAAAATCAAATGCTCTCATACACAAATGGGGATGCATTATAATGCCCTGTGGGAAAAAGTAGATAACCAAAGTAACTAGAAAAGAAATATTACACTCAACCTCACCAAGTAAAACTACCAAAATAACGTAATTCATGTATAATAATAGTAATAGGACATCGATATTTGTGAACCCCACACCACTTTTCCACTAGTTATTGTAGTCATCATGTGCGTCAGACCTCTCTTTCCATTGCCATTGTGGTCCCACGGCCATACCCTACATGTACACACCTAGGATACCACAACCACACGTCCCGCCAAAAAACAATTGGGCCACAAAAACAACACATAACCACACCCTCAAATACCAAGGCTGAAACAACTACTTCTACACCTAATGACACCTAGGCCTCATCCCAAAGCCACTTGGGTAACCACCTGCCTGCACACACCTGGGAAAAATTCCACAATGTACCATGCCTGAAGAATCATTGGTTAAAATGGACCACAGGCCATCATATCTTGCTAGAAGAATCTGAGGCTACTTGGGAAATGTAACAGAAAAGGATCTAATAATCGGCCACTCATACCAGTTTTTGGAAAATCACCCTCTTCCGTGAGATGGGGGTGTTCAGCATAATGTTCTCAATATGGGTGGGGTGAGAATAAGAAACATAAGAACATAATTATTGATATATGTAAACAAGAACACATCCAAACCAATGGGTTCCAAAACCATCCCACACACCAACATCGTTGTTACAATTCATTCATAAAAATTCACAATGACCACAATCAAGTCACAACTCATTCATAAAAAACAAATCCCCATTGATCCAATTCTTGTTATCACATTCCAGTCATTCTATTTTAATAAATTCTTCACAACTAGGAAACTAAAAGGCATATTCACAATCCAAGGATAGGAAAACAACGAAGCACTAAATTAATAATTCCTAACCAGTTCTAATGTAAAGTCACTCCAACAAATGGGATCCGTGTGATTCCTCGATGTACTCGAAAAAAACCAAGACCCAAACATATGTCCCCACAAGACCATAGATCCACAAACCAAAAACTTTCCCTAAACTGGGGATCACATCCCCATATCTATCACCTCAAAAGCATTAAGATGAATCATACATACATATCATCAGAACAGACCATTAGATTTTTCACATATATACACACCATTTCTTTAGTTACATCATTCCGTTTTGGTTAACCAGGGTGACCAGAAAAGGATTCTAATTCATTGGGAATCCATTTAATCTGCTGAATTTATGTGATTAACAAGTTTCCATGTTACATCCATTCAATGACATGAATATCATGAAAAAGCGGTTCATTAGTGTGGAATAAAGGACCACAAATGGACATGATTTTTAGTGGACCTAAGACCATACAATTCACAACATATACGTAGAGGTAAAAGAGTACAATATCCTTATCAAACACACCCGTTTATTAATTAAAACTATTTATTATTTTCATTATGGTCTGGTTTCATCCATCCTTGAAAAAACATCATCGTGCCCACCCTGTATGATACACAATAAATAGAGACGACAGAAGAAACCTACTTGGATGATCATTGATTGATGTTTTTCTTCTCGCAATAATAATTGTGATGTGGGACATGAGTGGGAGGAACTCCCAAGACTTTAAGAATGAGTAGAAACAGATCTAAAATAGGGGAACCACTACCCTCGTGAAAGGGGACTCTTAACTTAGTAAGGAAAGATAAAAACCATCCAAGAAGAAGAGCGAATGAATTATAGAGTGAAAAGAGGAGAGATCATGGTGTTATGGGATATGAAAATATGGAATGGTTTTAAATGTGGATTGTGGTTTGACCATGTATTTTTGAGGGATAAACATGACGGAATTAATTTTTCTTTTACAATTCTCATCGGAATGGTGGCCATGAAAAATCTATTTTAATGGATTTCATTTAATGAGAGGAAAACAGGTCTGTTGAGGGTCTCCCCACTTCTAGGGGATTTAAAACATTGTTTGTGGTGCTAAAAACTAGCTTGAACTACTATAAAATTGATGAAACAATTAAATGCAGCATTATAGTAAAAATTAGGGAAAGAAACCCCAACACCCATATGTTGCTGATTGGTGAGACTAGTCAGTGAAACTAGTAATTGGATATTATTAGGCAAAGTATATCTGGTGAAGTTGATTCTGTGAAGCTGATTAGTGAAACCAATCAGGTGAAACCGATTCGTGAAACCGATCATTGAGACCGAGGGTGAAACCCATTGGTGAAACGATTGGTTGAAACCAATGGGTGATATTGATGGGTGAAACCGATGGGGGAAACCTATGGGGAAAACTAATGGGTGAAACCAATGGGTGAAATGGATGGTTGAAATCGATTGGTGAAACCGATCGGTCTAACCGATGGGTTAAACATATAGTGTGATTCTGATCCATGAAATCGATCGGGTCAAACTGATGGGTGAAAAAGATTAGTGAAACTGATGGTTGAGACCGATGGGTGAACTGGTATAGATGAAACTGATTAGGGAAACTGATTAGGTGAAACTAAATGGGTGATACTAATCAATGAAACTGATGGGTGAAACTGATAGGGGAAACCGATCGGTGATACAGATCAGTGAAACTAGTGGAGCTGATCTGTGAAGTTGATCATGTGATACCGATTAATGAAACTAATTAGTGAAGCTCATTTGTGAAGTTTATCAGTGAAGCTTATATGTGGAGATGATATGTGAAGATGATCTGTGCGGCTAATCAGTGATGCTTATATGTGCCACTGATCATTGAAGCTGATCTGTGAGGCTAATCAGTGAAGATGATCTCTAGAATTGATCTGTGAAACTGATTAGTGAAGCTGATCTCTGAAACTGATCAGTTAAGCTGATCAGTGGAGCTGATCTGTGAAGCTGATCTGTGAGGCCGATGGGTGGAACTAATCAGTTAGACCGATCATTGGCACTGATTTGTTACACCACAGTGACATGTTTCCCCTGACACCCACACCATTCTTTCTCATTGATGGTTTCCAAGACACCCTAGTAAACTGAATTGGGAAACTTGATAGACCAGGATGGTCTAGGGCAGTACAATAATAATCCAAGGGTCAATTTATTGACTATTAGAGCCTTTTGGGATTGATTAGAACACTTATAATATTTTATTTAAGGTGATGATATAGTTATCACATTGAAGTATTATTAAACTCATCATTTTTAATTAAGGATATTCGAGAAGATAAATTTGACTATAATTATTATAATAAATTATAGATAAATTAAATCCATTAATGTATTTTATTTTTAATTTTCAACCAAAAAATATGTATAATAAATAATTACACAAAATATGTGTTGTAATTATTTTATTAAAGAAAATTATTAATTAATATTATTAAAAATATTCATAAATATAATGTTTGATTATTAATATATACAAAACAATTTATGTACTTGAACTCATAGGTTTATTAATAGATATTTTTTCTTTGATAAAATCTTGTCTTGTCATTTATAAAAATTAATAAATTGAATATTTTCAAAATTGACACTATTGATTGTTTATCAAAATAATTTATTATGAATTTTTATGAAAATCATATTATTTTTTAAAAATTATAATATATTATTGATATGGTAGAAAATATTCTAATGTACTCATTTATAGACTAATTTAAATCAAGTAAATAAATATTTTACCATTTTAATATTTAATTTTTTTTTAACTTATTTAGAAATTGAATAGAATAAATAACGGATAATTAAAAGGATAATTTTTAAATTGATATAAAAACATAGACAAAATTTATTTTCTAATGATTTTAAAACTGTATGTCATCTGATATTTAAATCGAGGGAAATTTTCAGGTTTTTTATTGGTTTGTATTTTATTTTAATTTCATATTTTTTGATATTCCAATGGTGCCCCTCACCTCAATTATAAAAGGCTCATCCTCAAAACATCAATTCACATTAAGCATTAACGCTCAACAATGACATCCCAATTTCCATAATAAAATTAGTTATTTAATTTTTATTGGTTTTCATCTTCATAAAAGGACAACTCTGGGGCCTTTAAGAGTATTTCTAAAGGGGTATAGCAAAATAATAGGTATTCTCTTTTACAAATTCTTTCAAAGTTATTAATCCTTCTACATCATCTTAATGATTTTTATAAATTATGAAGTAATAACTCTAGTATAACTTATAATATTATATGTTATTATTATTACAAAACAACAATATTCCACATTTAATCCATCATACAAAAAGGAAATCACCAAGCGTGTGTACATAAAACTTACTGTCTCCTCATCGTGGTGTAATATTTTTTCTACCAAAAAAAAAATACATGGGTGTGTATAATTATACAAATAATAACTATACTTTATTTTAATTACAATATTTTCATTTTGTTACGATGCCAACACAATCCACTTCCATTGACATTTATAATTAAAAGAATTATATCATCGATCATGCTTTCGTACAACATACCATCTCCAAAATGGGATTTGATTCATTCTACATGATATTAATTAATGAATTATTATATAAATGTATTAAATGAATAAATATGATATATATTCTATTAAAATAACTCATAAAATGATAAAACAATAACCTAAGAAGAGGAATATGATCTTATCTGATAAAACGTCCGTATGAAAATAAAGAAATTAATACACAAAGGATGAGTAAAAATGGTATTAAATTGTGGGTAATAATATGATCACTTATGATATTATAAACATGAATATGACTCTACAATAAGTTGATAAAATTATATAAACACTTATACAGGATGTTCATACATGTACGCAGAAATCCAGACCTATTGTAAGGGATTACTTTGTCTCAAATTAATTTTTAATGGAAATATTCCATATACAAGACTTGTTTTTTTGAGTTGTTTATTCTAACCATGAATTTTATTTCGTAATATTCATATTCTAAATTTTATGGTATTTAAATATTTATAAAAAATGTTTTGTGAGGAATATTGTTTTACTAATTATAATGTGGTAAGAGATAATTCCTCAAATTCAATATTATCTGATAGATTTTATACATAAGGATTTAATATATTATATTTACCATCCATATTCACAATTCCTAAATATGAATTCTAGAATATTATTTCTATTATTGTAAATTTTATCGAAGACAATTTAACAGATTGTTGAATATTAATTTAATGGCATTAATGGAATCTTTTATCATTTTTAATATATCTTACTTTTGACTTATCCAAAAATTTACGATAAATATGTTTTCTTATAACATATATGGAAACAAAAGATTTGTAATATTATCATACCACCTCATATCCATGAACCTTTAATTTCGATATTTTAATTTTATCTTCAAAAAAATTATTCTCAATTAAAATTATAATGTATTTTAAGCAGAGAAAATATTTTCTAAGAAGATATTTTATTTTTCTAAATAATAAATTTCAATATTTCTGTCAAAATTATTTTCCAACTAAGATAGATTTATTTAATAGTTGATGTATCAAGTATATTATATATATTATGGGATGATTATATTTATGTTATTTATGAAATCCTTTGGTTTTACAAGGATTATGTTATGATGGAATTGTATTTAAGGAACACCATTCTATTCCATGAGTTATGATGTGATAAAAGATTTAAGGTTTTTTGGACCAATGTGAATGATTTCATTATGAGTTGGGTGGTATGAATATCACCCTTTAATTCATTAGTATCATGTTTATAAATAATGATATAATCATAAATGTAAGGAGAAATGATCATGGTTCAGTAAAACATATCTTTAATTGTATGTTATCCATGTTCTGTTTTATAGGGATGGAATTGTAAATAGTCCAAGTTTGGTAATATAGTGATTGAATGAAGAATAAGATCAATTTATTTAATACATTTTTCCATTATGATTGTCTTGGGATGTAGCCTTGGGTATTATGGAATTGATTTTCCATTCTTAGGTGTTTTACAGAATTCAATATTTTATACCAGTGATATTTTATCATGGATCGTGTTATACAATGATCTATGACATGTGAATGGCCATGATTTATTTCATGACTCAAGATATTTATATATATTATATTATTTATGATATTATAACATTATATTCATGTTTTAACCTTACAATGTTCATGTTATGTTTTATACCTTTCCATTTCATACCATTATTGAGAATCTGAGCTCGCACCTTTATATGTTTTATTTTCCTAATGTTATAAATAATGAGATTATATAGGAGTTAGAAAGGGGAAGATATATATGGGAAATGTTTAACTTTTTTACCGAATTAGAAGAACGTATTCCATATTTCCATGTACAGAAAACAAATATTTTCAATCATCATGAGTTTCTGTAATGTTTTTAGTATTCAAAAAAATTAACATAATGTCCATGTAGGTTATTCTGGGGTAGTTGTATTTGGTATTAAAATGAATGCCTAGACATGCTTTTGATACTAGGATGTGAAAAATTTAGTAAGATACATTGAAGTATTTATAAGGGCATGTTTAGGGATATCCTAATAGATATTTGAATATATTGGTTAAAATCCTAGAATTCTATAACTGATCATGGTTAAAATTAGACTAAACCTAAGATGTTAGAGATTGAAATTACATTCCCTTTATTATGATGTTTTCATAGTTTGATGGATTCCTCTCACACTATTATTTTTATGTTTTAGAAAATTGTTGGAACTCAAAAAAATTATGTTAGTGATTGATGAAATAGGGAACAAAATGATTGTCATCATGAACATTGAAATGTTATAAAAGATAGAATGAAAAATTATATCACTATAGAAACATAGGTTATGACTCATTCATGATCTCCAATTTATGATTGAAGGAAAAAAAATTAATTGAGTCTATCATGAGGAAACATTAACCTTTTGTTAACGGGTCTTCTTATCCACTTGTTGCTGAAATATGGACCAGTACCACTAAAAAGAAATTCTATATCCATCACTATTTGGAATATGAAAAATTAATTTTCATAGTTTTTATTAGAAGTTTCATAAGGCTAGTGGTGGAATAAAATAAATAATATAATATAGTGAGATAAAACTAAATCCATGTAACATGATGAGTTTAGGAAAATATTTTTAACTAACTAATTTTTTCGTTTTCTTTATACAAATATGTAAATGATGTTATTTGAGAATAATAAAAAGGAAAATAAGCCTATTTGTGAAAGGGTAATATATTTTTTATAATCGATGAATTATGGTTGATTCAATTATATATAATATTTTTTATTTTAGTATTTTACTTTAAAATTATGGATTTGCATAAATATGCCCAGTATACTGTTTTTTTTGGAATTCTTATACACTACATAATGGTAAGATAAGTGTTTTTAAAGTCTTACAATGTTCTTTTCAATGGTAAAATGAGTTCTTTAAATTTAGTTATGATACTATGTAATGACAAAAAAATATTTTATTGTTTTTTAATGGTACCAAAAAGATTACATAGGTTGTTTAAGGGTAAAACCTTACACTCACATGACAAATAAGGGTTACATGAGGGTAAACCCCTATTATACATACACTGTGACAATTTTTTTAGATTATTGATAATAAATCCAACATTTACATGCAATTTTTGTTCAATTATACATTGTAATGTGTTTTAATAAATTAATAGTAATTTATTTTAGGGAATTATTGTAACGGCCTATGATTTTTAATAGAAAACACTATTTTCAATAATGCAATGATACCCGAGTCATGAATAAACAAAGTAACTAAAATTATTATTTCATATAGTAGATATTTCATAAATGTTATATTTAAATGTATAAATAAAATAGACAATTTTATTTTTACACATTCTTATAAATTTTTTTACATTCATTTAACAGATTTCATATAAAAAATGCATCAAATTTTAAACTTAAAACAATGTTTTTCTAAATAGTTTTTCAACCTTTTGATGAAATTATTTTAAAAAAAATAAATTTTGACTATTTTAAATTTTTTATTTCAAAATATAAAAATTAACTTTGAAATTTAAATATCAAAATATACTTTTTATATCTTTTTTTTGATAAGTTTTCATTTTTTATAAAAACTGAATTATAATTCATTTTAATTGAAACTGCATTTTTTTATTTTTTATTTATATTGTTAAATTTTTTTTAAATTTAGATTCATTGTATATATTGAAAAAAATAAAAATAAATCATTTCAATGTAGGTCATTGAAATCAATTTCAGATTAAATTTAATGTAAATAATATCAATCATTTGATAAAAAATTCTTCAAAAATTCATTGTCCAGTCATCCCTATTGGAATAATTTATAATTAATTGATGAAAAATATATGAAGTGAATTTTTATAAATAGTTTCTATTTATGAAACTAAATTAAAAAATTTATTAAATATGTCACTTTTATTTTTGTACAATATCACTAGTAATTTTTGTAATTTTTGTTACCATAATAGAGGTTAAATTGTGTTAAAATTAAGTTGTAATGTGTGAAAATAATATACAAATGTGTATAAAATTACCCTTACACATTCCTTAATGCTACGAGATAATTTTTTTTATCTATAATCACTAATGGCCTTAATATATATACTTCATTACCCACACATACACACACACACACACACACACACACACAGATATATATATATATATATATATATCTGATTATTATTATTATAACATTTTATATAATGAAAAGATAATGATTTCACAGACATATTCCTAATAAATAAATTATTTCTAATAAGTATTTATAAAAGGGACATGATCAACTTATAATATATGTTTTAGGTATAATATATTTATCTTGATCATAAAAATTTATTTATAATTTTTCATTTAAAATTAATAACTATAAATTTATTCATAAATAGGTTGATGTAATTATATATTAAAAAATGGAAATATCAAATAAATGTTATTAAATATATTAAAATAAATATAATATGATATAATAAATTATATCAATGAAATATATATATTAAATTAATATTTTATGCTTTTATTAACAAATTATTTTTAATTTATCTTGTTGTTTATAAATTTGTATGATCATTATAATGAATAGCCTCAACATTGGCATTGATGACGTTTAAAAAAAAATACTTTAATAAATTATATAAAATTATTAAAACTCATTAATTAGGCCAACATATTTTTTATGTGGTTAATAAATTAGTCCATGATCCATTTATGGTTATTTTTACAATTTATAGTAACTATATTAACCCTCAATGTGTAAAAATCCATGGTGTGATGATTAATATTAAAGGGGTTAAATACAGAATTATAAAAACGTGGTGATGGTAATAAAATTCCATAATCATGTAAAAATGTTAATTTATGATAGTATGTATGTACATGATCATCCAATGTTCTAAATAAATAATTTTATAGTAATATTTAATTTAATATTAATTTATATTAATTTAATATTTTGAGAAAATACAATAGTTCCCCTCCCTTCTGCTATAAAATGATTCATCCTCTTATTTTATATTCACACATAGAAATAATCATTGATAAAAAACTTCCAATATAAATTCATAGAATCTATCCACACATTTATGATCTCTTACTTTGTGAATAACACCAACATTGGTGTTATTACGCTGTTATGAAATGTAGATTTTTCGAAGAAGATGTACTATTTTTAATCAAGTGTTCTACTTTATTTTTTCATCCACATATTTAAATATTTATTATATCAATATTATATTATATACTTGGTATCTTAATTAAAATTATATGTTTTTATGTTAATGGTATGACCTACACCCTGACAAACATCCACCAAATGGGACACGTAATAATCGTTCATGTGTACGAGAGATTGACGTCTCATGTATTGAGGTTGTTCATTATTCAATTATCAATTTTCAAGGATGTTAATGATTATAAAATTATAATTAATATATGATATATATTATTTTTATGATTTTGTTATGACTCTTTATTTTTCATATAACTAATACCTTTGTCAGGTCCATTATTGTGATAATGTGAGAATGTCGTTAATTTGTATGGTGGACTACTACCTCTTGACGTGATTTGATTTGTTCAATATTTACATTGAATGTATTAAATATGATTTTAATATAAATATGATTTATATATATATAATAACAATTATAGTATAATTGTAATATATATATATGTATATCATTATCTTTTCATTCTTTCATGATGCTAGAAAAAATGGAAACAACATTCAAGCATACATATGACCAACAGTCTCTATTAATGATTTATTTCATTCCTATAAGATCGAATATCTAAAAAATGAGATTCTAAAATACAATAGGGGTTGAATTGAATACTTTAACAATTCCTTTGAAACCATTAAATATAAGTTTAACAAGGTTAAACAAACATTCACAAGACCTCTTAATGAAACCATTTATATTTTCTCAAAAAAAAGATTCTGACTTAAAGCATATAGAATCTGTAATAAAATAAGAGTAATAGAATTACATAGTATTAGAAGGTTATTCTTCCTAAATTTAACAAACTTAACATACAACAGTGGAATTAAAACAAATTGTAATTGTGAACAAGTAAAAAAAAGATTCTTTTAACCCATAGAGAGGGGTATCCGACAACATTGAATAAAGGTCCCTTGATTTATACTTTCAATAATGTTTGTCTTACCCAAACCCAAATAATACCTCAATCCAACGATCTGTATCTGTCTTGCTATCTCCGCAAGCCCTCAATTTAGAAGGAAATCAGAACCTCTGTCTTCAATTCTTGAAAGCTCGCGATCAGCACTATCAGAGTCTGCACAAAAAAAGTACGAACATGTTGTTCACTCTAGAACAAGGTGTTCATGACATCCGCACGAAGCACTGAGAGTTATTAGATCCTCTCTCACTACAAATCACTTCAATGATTTATTCTTTCAACGTAAGTTTCCAAAGTTCATGTATTGTTCTCGTTCAAATATGATTGTATTTATAGGAAAAACTTCCCAACGGCCGACTCCTCTCCAACGGTCATATTTTTCCTTAAATTTAGGAGGGACCAAGACACGTGTCAAACCTAAAATGCTTAGATTATAATATATTGTATGACATCATTTCAAGTTACCAAAACGATGTTAAGTGAAAGATAAATGTTAAGTACTTAGAATATGATATCATTGGAAGGATACATTTAAACAACTCTAACATTTTCAAGAAAAAGTAATTATAAGAAATCAAGAAAACTGATTCTTAAGAATAACATTATCATGAAAAAAGAATTATATGTAAGAAATAAATCAGATTGTTAAATAGGAATCTCATTTGTTCCAGAATCAAAATCACAAAATCGGAGTCACTTATACACAGAATTTGGAATCATGAAGATCAACATCATATATAAACCATAATCGATATTGAAGATCAGCATCATATATACACTAGAATCAGAAACAGAAAACTGAATTACATTTACACCGGATTCGGAATCATAAAAACTAAATCACACATACACCAGATACATATTCATAAAAACTGAATCATATATACACCAGAATTGGAATCATAAAAACTGAATCATATATACACCGGATTCAGAATCATAAAAATTGAATCACAAATTGTAATGACAGATCTGTAAGTATAAAAAAATAGAAAATCGGAATGACATATCTTTACGTCTAAAATAATGACAAAACGTAATGATATATCTGTAAGAATAATAGAATAACAATTCCAGATCTTAAGAAAATTAATGAACTTTAAATGTACTAATAACTTAAGAAAAAGTGTTTTTGATTTTCAAAAGATAAAACCATAAGGAATGGAGAAGTCATAAGATATCCTTTTTAACTCAACAATCTCCCCCTTCTGGAAAGCACAAACAACTTTTGTAAGGAATAATATATTGTCTTGGATAAACAAGTATATATAAAAAACTTATCTCCCCTTTTGATTAAGATTTTGGATAAATACGACTAACTCCCTCTTATGTTATGTTTCTCATGGATTGTATTAATAATCTTTGAGGGTATGTTTTCATAAAGAAAATATATCCCCCTTAGATGAACATTTTTTTAAAAGAAAACACCCCCTTACATGGACAATATCATTTTTTCCATACTCCCCCTTAATAGAATCTCCTTCTTAGAGATTAAATTATTCCGTTAAATAAATTCTCCCCCTTTGTGATTTTCAAAAAGAGGAAAAATAATAGAGAAGTATAAGATGTTCCTGTAAGGTTAAGAAAGTATACATTCGAAAACAATAAAAATATATTCAAGAAACTTCTTAAGAAAATTTTTAGAAATAACGTTTACATTACAACAAAAAACATCAGAATGAAAAAAATCATCCATTCATCTTCTGCTCAGAAAACATCTTCTTTGTCAATGTTTTGAGTTTCTTCACCTCCTTATGATCATCTTGACACATTTTCAACAAGATCTCCTGATCATGATTCCTATTTTCTAAAGATAATATTCTGTCTTCTTGATCAGTCACCTTTCTTTCTAATTTGGCTCTGACTTCCATCTCACTACTAACATATCGAGCAATAAAATTGAGTTGAGTATCTTTCTCAGAAATTGATGTCTTGACCTTGTTGAATTTATTTTCACAAGTATTAAAAGATTATTTTATTGAATCCAAGAATTCACCGAACTATCTTAGTACTTCATTGATAGTTTTGGTATGGTTAAAAACTTTCTTACAGGTTACCTTATGATCTTTTTAATGAATAAAAAGATTACTGATGTCTACTTCTTGCTTGACAACCATGTCCATAAGAATATTGGTCGATTGTGTCTTTTGATTCAGGGTCTCATGAAACATTTAAATCTGGGTATCTATGTTTTCATGAACCAGAATGGTGCTGACTAATTTTCATAAAGATAGATTGACAAAATAATTTTCAATAGATGAAGATGAATCGGATACTGAAACATCGTTTCCTTTCTCAACTCCTCTTGTAGTTAAGAAACATAGTCTATCTATTTTTTAGAGGACTTCTGGGGAATTTCTGTATTCGATGATGCATCCAAAACATTCTGCACTTTAATAGAGTCTTGAACTGGGGATTGTTCTTCTAAAACATGAGAAACATTTAGATCTCTATGTTCATCTTCTTATTGAAATTATTCCTTTTCATCACCTTGTTGTTCAATCTGTTATTTCTCTAATTCTTCTTGTAGTTAATATTCAATGTATTATTCATCTTAAACTTCAACCTATTCCTCAACTTATATTTCTTCCTCATGTTATTCATCAAATTTTTCTTTAATTTGTTCTATTAAAATATATTTTTAAACTGAACTCGAAGGACATCCAACATAATCTTCTACTTCCTTTAAAATATCATCATAATAATTTCAGATTATCTGATCTTCCATTTCATGAACTAGTTATGATAAAGCTATGACTTTCTTTGATTTCTAATTTTCTGGAGTGGCCACCAGTTTCATTATGAACAACTTGAGATTCAGGTACATCTTGAGATTTCTTTTTAGCAGCATTTACAAGAGACTGACAAACTTGCTCTTTCAAAGATTTCTTCTTCAACTTCTTCTCCTTATTTTCATTCTCAAGACTTTAAGATTTCTTGATTTTTAGAGTCATAGACTCTGCACGATTTAGACCAAAATAATATTCTCATTCCTTCCTAGTAACTTCCATTTCTATCCAATTTGCAACTGTTGCATCTGAATAAGCTTTCAGTTTCTTTGTAGGAGGATGTACTAAAACCGGAACAACAGGAACTGGTACTATCAAGCTCGGTTCATCATGTTTCTTTTTCTTAGGAACCGACATTGAAGATTAGAGAACATCACCCTTGTTCTGGACAACCATTTCTTCAATGATTTTCTATTCTGGGATAAACTCTACTCTCATCCTCCATAGAGTGTCATCGCTAAGCAAAAAAATCTTGAATGATTTTGAGACTGATCGACATGGAACATTGATTTCTTGAAGACAAAGAAAAATTATCCTGTAAATAGTTTATGGATACATAAGGATCTAAGATCTTATGGTTCTACTTATTATTGCCTGGATGGTGGGAAATATGTACTTCACCAAGTTGATATTACATAGGTTGATAAGAAAGTCTAACAGAAAGATATCACATATCTTTAGGCAACCCTTATCTCCCTTTCATGGAATAAGAAATCCTTGCATCCCAAGAGCAACCATCTTGTGGTTTGATGAAAGATTTGTATTCTTCTAATTCTTAACATACTAAAGACCAATAAAATCCAAAGCATTGACCTTCTAAAAAGAACCGTTTTTATCATGGAGTTTCTGAGAGCAATGAATAGAATCCCTTTCATACGGTATGTTAAGAACATATTCTTCCTTTTTGTAAGGGACTGTATATGACTTATCATAGCATTTGAACTTATATAGATACTTACTATTCATCTGATAGAATGTAACAGACTCATAGAATTTGATAAGGAGGTCAGGATTAACAAGATCCTAATACTTCTCCTTAGCCACAAAAACACTTTCCCATCCATTATATCTTGTCTCCTTAGTAATATGGGAGTCTTAATTTTCAAAGAACATAGGGCACACTAACATTTCCATAAAGATTGACCAGTCCTTAATCTCCTTGTTAACAGGTATCTAATCTGCTGAGGATTCTGAAGTCATTCAGGGTGGTGGAGAACTTCGGAAAGAAATCTTTGACGGAAAACAGAACATCGTCACTGAGGTCAGTAAGGATGGAGCGATAATTGAAAATGAGGCACCCCTTATATAGACATAGATATGACTTTTCAACTTCCATAAGATAATCACAGGGATAAAAAAAACTTGATCTAATCTGACGGTTGATAATGGATATAGAAAATATGAATTCCAATAATTTGAGGTAAGGTAAAAAAGAACATAAGAAATTATAAAATACAAATATGTAAAACATATAATAAAGAAAATAAATAGTAGGAAATATTACCTTTTAGAAAACTCTGAGATATTTATCAGTATTATAAAATAATTTTGTGGATATTTTAAAATCTGAACATTTCAAATCCGATCTTTTCAAATCCAAACTTATCAAATCCGAACTTTTCAAATCCAAACTTTTCAAATATGAACTTTTCAAATCCAAAATTTTCAAATATGAACTTTTCGAATGAAATAAAAAGAGTTTATATAATAAAAAATAAACAAACATATGTACTCTATCTGCTATAAGGAGTAATTTAATGTTAGGAAATGATTTAAACAAGAAGTAGATATAAATGAATACCTTAAAGAAATAATTCCTAGCTTCTATTTAATGTATTCAAATCTCTCGGAAGGTAGAGGTTTTGGGAAAATATCATCAATTTTCTATTTCATTCCGATGAATTGAAAAATAATATGTCATTTAAGTGTGTGATACCTATGAAAATGATGTCGAATATCTATGTGACTTGCAAGAGAGTGATGTGTAAGGTTTTTACTTGGGGCAATGGCACTTGGGTTATCACAGATAATTTGACTCATAGTAAATCCCATACCATAGTGTGTGAGTGTGTGTTGAATCCACAACATATGAGCACAAATGCACTAAGGAAATATAGATATTGACTTCTATGATTATCTAGGTTTATGGTGCACACATTCTCAGGCTGAAGGGTAATGAAAATAATCTCATCCTTGGAATTGTGAACAAAACATTTATCATTTCTAAAATATACAGGGTAACCTTCATCACATAATTAACTTATGATTATGTGGTTGTGCCTAAGGCCTTTTACAAAAACAACATTTGAAATAACAACATTACCATAATGAATAAAGTTACATATACTGACAATTTCTTCTTGAGAGTTATCACCAAAAGTTACGTTTCCACCTTTAGTTTTTAAAATTTTCCTGAAATATTCTTCATTACCAGTCATGTTCCGAGAACATCTACTATCCGTGTACCATAGGTTTTTGGTACTTCCTTCATTTTCCTAAAAAAGAATGAGTTAGGATTTCAGAATCCAAGCTTGTTTGGATTCGAAATTTTTAGAAAATAAAATTTTAGGTATCTACAATTTTTTAGAAAAATAAGCTTTATGAAACCAAAGAGATTAAACATTATTCAAAGAACATTTTTTTTAAAATTCCATCCACATTGGAATTTAGTACAAAAAGGCTCTCAGGATGGAAAAAATAATTATTTTTAAATATACGTTTTTATAGGAATAACCTAAACATTGATTATTACCACGAGGTCAGATCTATGAATATATTTTATAAAAAATTTCTTTACCAGAAGTAAAATTTTCAGGATGTTTCTTCAATGAAAATATTTCAGATTTTATTGTCAAGGATAAATTATTATCTTAACGAATAATAGATTTCGAGTTAATTTTATCCTACAAAACATTTGTTTTTCTTAAAACATATTTTTAAGATCCTTAGAGAGCTTATCCTTCACAGAATTATCTTCCTCAAGATTCATAGAATAATTTTTTAAAACATTATTTTCACATGATGATCATTGGAAAGATCTAAAATTTATGTAGTTAAAATATATTCCCTAGGTTTTTCTTTATAATGTTTCTTAGAAACATTACAATTACTATTTTCTAGAAACTTTGAAAACCTAGAAACTTCCTTATAAGAAGGTAAATCATTATCATTATTTGATGAAGAAGATTCTTCATCTAATGAAAAATTTCTATCTGGAATATTTTCACATAAATACATATTGGTTAAGGATTCGGCAGTTCGTACCTTATCCATAAGATAATGATTTTGAAAAGGAGAACTGGATATTATAAAAATATTTTTTTCCCAAAA
Source organism: Viscum album (assembly GCA_963277665.1). NCBI lineage: Eukaryota > Viridiplantae > Streptophyta > Magnoliopsida > Santalales > Viscaceae > Viscum > Viscum album. The sequence goes on along the minus strand of OY728146.1, from coordinate 1,755,116,425 downwards.
GATTCATAATCTGAAGAATCATCAGTAAAATCTCCCCCACTCGTACTCCAAGTAACATTTGCTTTCAAGACTTTATTATGACTTAATTTGTAGAAATTATTCTTGTTTCTATCATAATTCATGTTCTTCTTGTTTATTTTCATAATAAAGGTACAATCAGGTCTAATATGACCAGTTCTTTTACATTCATAGCATGCCACTTTTCCATCATTCTTATCTTTTCCATATTTATTCTTGTATCTATATTGAAATTTACTCTACCCAAAAATCTAGTTCATCCTCTGAGAATGATTGGATAACTCATTTTCTAATGTTTTACTTTCACTATATTCAGATTGGACAACAACCTTCTTTGATTTAGATCTTGTAATTATAATATGAGTCTTGGCTTTCATATGATTTTATGTAGTTGTAAAATAAACCCCTACATTTCTATTCTTCTTTTTAATATTTTTAGCATATCTCTTCATTCAAGTTTCTTGTTGAAGTAGAGTTCTGAACAATTCATCAATAGAAATCTAAGTAACTTTCAAATTCTCATCTATAACAGTCCTCTTGGATTCCCATTTGTTAGATGTGATGTCAAAAATATTGTCTACAAGAGCTTCATTATATAATACATTCTAACCCTTTGATTATAAGATGTTGACGATAGTCATAAATCATTGTTGTACCTTACATATGGGTTGTATATAAGGAATACAGAAACCATGATACTCAGCTCAGAGCATAGCGCTTCTAGTTTCAATGACTTGGGAATTTCTGATGTGAGATACTTCAAGCAACTTTCAAATATTATTTTCAACTTCACAGGATGAAATTTGGCTATATATATTTCTATTCATGGAACACAGATTAGTATTACGTACTTTAATGTTCTGCTGATATTCTACCTTCTATAGATTAAAAAGGGTTCTATGTTCATTATCATGGAATCTTATAATCTCCAGTTAACATAATGTAGTTGTCTACAACTGTGTTTATCACAAAGTTCTTCATTCTATCTCTTCAGTACTCATAGTCATTTCCATCGATGATCGGTGGTCCAGTAGGATTGATATTATATAAAGATCCAACATGAATGGCTCCCATTCTAAAAATAAATTTATTTCCACACAACATATTAGTAATAAAATTTTAAGAAAATAATATGAAGAACTAATGGAAAGGAAATCTTGAACAAGAAAACTTATATGTGAATATAATATTTCTGTGACCTCCTCTGATATAAATTTTTACATTAATTCATAGTATGATGATTCCAACATCTGATAACAATTGTAGGATTGAATATTTAAAAATTAGATGCTAAAATAAAAGAGGGGGTGAATTGTATACATTCAAAATTCATTTGAAACATTTAATGTTAAGTTTATCGAGGTTAAGAAAACATTCACACGACCCCTTAAAGAAACCATTTCTATTTTCGTAAAAGAAAAATTCTACCTTGAAGATTATAGAATCTATAATATAATCAGAGTAATAGAATTACAATGTATATGAAGGTTATACTTCCTAACTTTAACAATGATAAAATACAACATTGGAATTAAACCAAATTGTAATAGTAAACAGGTAACAATAAAATTCTTTTAACCCAAATAGAAGGGTATCTAACAACCTTGAATAAAGGTACCTTGATATATACTTTCAATAATGTCTATCTTTCCCAAACCCAAATAATCCCTCAATCGGATGTTCGATATCTGTCTTGCTATCCTCGCAAGCCCTCAGATTAGAAAGAAATCAGAACCTCTGTCTTCTAATTCTGGAATCCCACGATCAGCACGATCGGAGTCTACACAAAGCATGTCTGAACAAGTTTTTCATGCTTGGAAATGTTGTTCACGATATCCACATGAATCACTGAGTGTTGTAAAATCCTCTCACTATCGAAATCACTTCAAAAATTTATTTTATTGATGTCAGTTGTCAAAGTTCAAGTTTTTTTCTCATTCAAATGGGCTTGTATTTATAGAAAAAACTTCCCAGTGGTCGGCTCCTCTCCAACGGTCATATTTTCCCTTAAATTTTTGAGGGACCTGGACATGTTTCAAACATACAACGGTTAGTTTATAATAGATTTTATGACATCCTTTTATGTAACAAAAATGATGTTATAAAAAATATAGATGTTAAGTACTTTGAATCTGATATAATTGCAATGATACATTTAAAAAACTCTAACATTATCAAGAATAGTTATGCTTATGAAATCCAGAAAAGGGATTTTCTAGAATAACATTATCAATAAAATGGAATCATAAAGAAAAAATAAATCGGATTCTGAAATAGGTATCTGATTTGTTCTAGAATCAGAAACACATAATCAGAGTCACTTATACAATTGATTCGGTATCATGATGATCAACATCATATATACTCTACATTCATTATTTAGGATCGGAATCATATATACATTTGAATCAGAATCAGAAAACTGAATCACATATACACCGGATTCGGAATCATAAAAACTGAATCCAAATCGTAATGATAGATCTGTAAGTATAACAGAATAGATAATTGAAATGAAAGATCTGTAAGTTTAACAGAATGAAAAAATGTAAAGATATATCTGTAAGAATAATAGAATGAAAATTCCGGATCTTATAAAAAATACAGAACCTGAAATGTATCCAAATCATAAGAAAATGTGTTTGTGATTTTCAAATCATAAAACCATAATGAATGGATAAGTTATAAGATATACTTATTGACTCAACATTTTCCTATATAAATATTTCATATATTATTATAAATAAATATAAAATAAATAAATATAATATGTATATCAATAATTTCATTTTTATTAAAAAATAATGATATGTTTTTGTGGACAAAAAAACAAGTCAAAACATGCTCAAAAAACAAATTGGTAGTTAATTAAAACTTATATTTAACAGGGTATTGTTAATAAACGGGTTATATAATGTCACAAGAAAATAATATATGGTACGATAGATATTAATATGATTTTTATATGTATAAGAAACTTATATTTATTGTCTAGAATTCTTGAACATGTATGGAAGATGTGAAGACAAAAGGTAAGTGGATTCCGAGCCTCTGTTTTATTTCCATGAGACTTATTCCATATTCACCACAAATAACATTTTTTTGGTTCGTTTACAAGCCATTCATGTATTTTATATTCCATATAATTCATATTATGTGTTTTTAGACATCCAATTATTGGACGCCATTTCAAATGGTTTATGGTTCAAAATTTACAAAATTTGTAAGGCAGTTTTGTCTAAATTTAGCTTCATTAAAACAAATTTCTTGTTACACAAATTTATTATTAGATGAGGAGAATATAAATACATTTGAGAATATTTTTCATTTATATCCCCATTTTTTTGAGATTACTAGTTTCATGTAATTTTATGAACTCTTCAGTTTTTAATTTTTATATTCATAAATAATATTTTCTAAACATATTTAGAAATATTAATTTTATGAATTTCTAATTATGGTGTTATCAATAATGATTCACATATGTTTTAAAACATCATATGTATTTTATTTAAGTAATTTCATAGTAAATAAATTTTTTTAATGTTTTATTATTTGAAAATAGACACTCAATGTGGAAGTGTTATTTTCTTTACATTGTTCTTTAAATGATAGTTCATTGTTATTTACCATCTCAGATGACATCTGTTGGGGTTACACAATCCTTAATAATGATATTATCCAAGGATACCATTTTAATTCTCTCTACAATGGATTATTATCTTAGTAAAATATGATTATGAATCCTCTTATATTCCAATGATATATGACACGATGAAATACATATGAAAACTATTTCATTTCAGTGTGATTGTTGTACTGAATTAATTATATACATGTGGAACACATATTTATTATTTTAAATATTTTATGTGTGGGACCTATATATTCCTACGATTGTTTCGATAATGATATTATATATGATGAAATAGAAAGGACTAGAACATGGATTGAACACAGTTCATAAATGGATGGAATGGGATGGTGAATATGGTAATGTGAAATACTTTGTCTACTATTATATTTTGGGAGTGATCAATTACTACTACGATGGATTTTGAAGAAAACCCAATACAAAATGATAGCCTTGTAAAAAATCTATTGCATCAAATGAAATTATTTTTTATGATTATTTGTATTCTATATTTTCATTAATTTGATATGTTATTCTTTTATGATGAATGTATTATGAATTTATATGATATGATCGACAAATTGTTCTTACGATATTTAATATGGAGGTCATAATATGAAAATTTTGTGTTCATGTTGTAATTAAATTTTGATAAATTTTTATTTATGTGTCTATTTTTTACCATTACTAAGAATCAATGCTCAACATTCATTTATGATTATTTCCACCAAGTTTGCAAACGAATATATTATATAAAACATTTCAAAAAGGGATACCATTTTGAAGAAATAATAAGGAGATGGATTATATGTTATAAGAAATAGTTTTTTATGAATTCATATTCCCAATAGAACTAATATAATATGGTATTTGGGATTTTTTGTGTATTGTATTGAATATTCATAAAATATTATATAATGACTATGTATGTTAACCATGGTTTATTATAATTTATGTTAATGAAATGTTTTACTTATACTTTTGAAATAAGGATGGAAAACCCTTATTAAGAACCCACCGTATAATTTAGTGTCACATTATTAGAATTTTGGTATAGATAATTAAATCATTAGATAATCTTATTGGGTCATAGATTGAAATTTTATAAGAAATTTACCTTGATCATGAGGATTTATGACCATGATTTTAATTTCTCGTTCTATACATCATGATTTTAGGAAATTTATGGAACCTAAAAGAAATTTAAAATGAGATATGAAAAAGAAAATGCAATGATTTTCATTTTTATGACCACACAACCTTATCAAGAAATAAATCAGGTTGAGCTTTCAAATGACTAATATATGTAATGAAAATTTAAAAAATCCTTCTTACGTAAATGACCACCTTATTTTTGTGGGAAAATCATTACACTCTTTATAGGGAAATTGACCTAAACCAAATAAAACATATTTTTAATTTCTTATAATTTAGAACATGAATAAATTTATTTGGAAACATAATGCTGAAAATTGGATGATAATAAATGGTGTGACATTATAAATAAAATATATAGAAATATAAGATTGAATAGATTTATTGGGAAGAATTGATGAACAGAACATTGAGTTATTACATTCCATATCTTCTAAATACAATAATGGATATTGTCTTTTCCCATAAATCTCATTGTTAGGATAATAAATGAGGGATATAATTTAAATGAAAATCCAAAATATAATAGAGGGAATATTTCTAAATTAAAATCATATTGAATGTGTGGATGGAAACATGTAGGAAATTATATTAATGTTACTGGTATGTGTTCTATGGGTGTGAAATATGTTCATGTGTAATTTTCTACCAAATTAATTGGAAGGAAGAGAATTATCCGATGAGTGAGACCCCTGATATTTAGTGTTGATATTGTATGATTTTGGGGAATTACAATATCATGTTTCATAGTATAATGAATAATGTTGATGGATATCCAAAAATAAACTCTGAGAAAAAACAAAACATTTAAATAGTATCCTCTCATAATGGATAATGTAAACAATTATAATTATGATTCATTTCTCTTCCATTTAATCGTATGCAATTTCATTATTTATCGTTAATGAATTATCCCTATGAAAATATTATTATTCATCCAATAGTTAAACATAATTCGATTATCTACTAGGATCTTCAAATAATGAAATCCCATATTCTATGAGTACATGAATGGAACCAAGCATCAAATGAAAAAAATTTCATATAATAAAAGATCATATACAAATAATTAAGAATAATTATTTTATTCATTATGGGTTTTCATATTATTACTACATTTAAAATGGAATTCATGATTATGGTTTTCATATGTCTGTAATGTGACAATTATGTGATACATCATGTTGTTTGGAGGATTGATGATAATTTTATTTTTTAAATTTAGTATCCTTTTTTATAATGATTTTCATTTTACTCACTATAAATGTTAATAAGGGTAAAAATTAATTATTATTCATATAAAATTGAGGTTTTAGAGTCTAATGTTGTACTCAAATATATACTGAATTTTGTGTAATTAATATATTGTGAAAACCGTTTTTGGGGATTATAATTATAAATATATATAATAAAATGTCATCTCATTATAGATATTACTTAAAAATTCTTTAATAAGAATTAAAATTTAAATTAATTTTTTTTATTCTAAGAAATGAAGTGGAAATTGATAAATTCACAACCAAATATTGATATTACACTTATGATATGAAATAAAGTTATTATATCTTCTAATATTATTTTGAAATAAAATTTAATATTGTTATCATAATTTATATTAATATTAATGTACTTTTTGGAACTTTTTTGTTTATGTTCTACTTGTCATTAAACATATAATGAAAATAATCTCTATCGTTCTCCATCATAATATGGTAGTTAAAATTAACTTTCATTCACAAGTGTTAAATTTTTGTTAATGTTCTAAAAAAATAATCCAAGTTTTTTGGTGATCATCCTTTTTTACATTCCCTCATTTTAAGAGGAAGAATTGTTGACCCTTTTTTGATGTCAGATTCCCAAAAAAGTAATTTACAAACATATATATTTTATTTTAAATTGATATTTTGAATTTATAGGGAAATATTGTTTTTTAATTCTTGATATTATTGGGACGTTACGTTAATGACTGTCACATCCATATAATATGTATCGTGTTCAAAATTTTCTCTATGTAACTCTACTCATTAAGTACATACCTGCAAAATAAAATGTAATAATATCAATGGATATACCACTGGGGAATGAACCGTATTATTGAGAACAACCGGTAGGGATCTTAGGCCATATAGATAAAATATACACATAAAAAGTCAACTTGGATGGTTAATGTTTTGTGACGAATCCTCCAATTTGAAGAAGCTATGTGGAAACCTGTAGATGTGATGAGGATGTGGTATTGTCGTAATTTGTTATCATATTCATAAATTTTGAGTTATATATTCATTTTATAGGGTCTAAAGTTCTATAACCTGATATACTTTTGATAAATCCATTTGTTCAATTGCATAACCATACACCACATAATGATTAGATGAACATCTAAATATTATTATTTAATATTCCATATATTTTCTAATTGTTATATTGGTGTGTATGTATAGAAATTTATATTTTATTTTTAATCATTTTTATTATATTTATTTACATTCATCAAATAAAATTTTAAAGGATAATGATAAATCCAATTTTACACGTAAATATATATATTTTTCTAAAAAGTATTAATACTGAATTTTGAAGAAACTAATGTTTTAAAACTAAATTTTAACACTATTAGAAATTTTATTTGATATCATAATGTATTTAATAAAACAATAAAATCAACATTTAATTGTAAATTTATGATAGTATTTATGAAATATGATTCATTTTTAATGAATAGCGACAAATACTTCATTTTAATTCAAAATAGAATTTTTTATAAATTATATATAGATATTTTATATTTTAAATTAGTTTTAAATTTTACATAATGTAATAATAATATATTGAACCCTATTTATTTTAGTGAAATAATTTTCACATTGTAATAGAATATAAAAACACTTCAACTATTTGAATATTTTCTCATTAATAAACCATTATTTTCTCTAGTTTGTCTGTTTAATTATAAATTAATTTATTCAACATTAGGGAACATGATTTTTATAAAATTATTTCATATTTGGAATAATTATATTTTTTTATAAATATGTATCATTTAAATTTATCTATTCTAAATGGTAACTATAGTCATTTTTTATTACAATAAATGGTAAATTAAGTAAAAATGGAGTAATTATGGGTTAAAATAATATAAAAATGATTATGTACTATCCCATACACTTGATCCAATTTTATTATAGAACATATTTTTCATATATTCTGTAATGGTTCTAATACATGTCTTTTTGATAACACACTCACACACATAATGATGCACACACACACACACATATATATATATATGAGATTTTGAAATTTATATTGGTTTATTTAACGAAATGATACACCATAATTTTCAAAATTATAAAAAAATTATAATTACAGGTTTGCCAAGATATAATATTAACTAAAAAAATTCATTTGAAATGATTTATTTCATGGAAATTGAGTATGTGATTTTAATGAAGAAAAAATTATATTAAATTCTATCATAATAGTAGTGTAGTAATAATTTTATTAATAAAAATATCAAACTAATGTTATTATAAATGTTAAAATAATTATATATTTTTTAAATTAATTTCAAAAATGTATTTTATTGATTCCAATGACATTCTATAGTTGTTTTAAATTATTTTTTTCTAGGTTATTTTACAAATTTTATATTTATAAATGTAAATATAATAATAGCCACAACATTGAGCTTAATAATATTTTAAAATGGAAAATATTTTTTTAAAAGATATAAAAATACAAAAAATTATAAATTTTGGAAAATGATAGGGATTATGATAATAATTTCATTAATGATCCATTTATGTTTATTTTTAAATTTTAGAGTAACTATATAAAACTTCAAATAGGAAAATTCAATGTGGTCATAGTAATAATTAAAGGGGATTAAAATGAGTTAAAAATTAATGATAAGGTAGTAATAAGATAAAATACTGTGAAAAATTATATTATGATATTATATTTACCAATCCTCATTTTATATTATAAATAAATCATTTTAGAAAATTTTAAATTTAATATTAGTATAAATAGTTTTTTTTAATTGTTGAAATTTCAGGTATTCTATATCCCACTATTATAAATGGACTCATGTACATCTCATTTAATCATAATTAAAATAAATTTTATTTTGGAAAAAAAATATCCCATATAAATTAAAATAATCCATACCTAAATATCATATCTCTTATTTTAGTATTCAAACGAACCTCCAGGGTAATTAGGGCTTATGAAAAGAAAATTTTCCAATGAAGCGGTATCGTACTTATTAGAACATTCATGTTTAAGTTATTCTTTGACTACCTCAAATTATTATTATACAAGAATTATATAATATAAAAAAGTTCTTAAATATAAATAATTGATTTAATGTTAATTTTAAGAACTAATACTTCATACACATCAATAAAATAAGATATGTAGGCATTGTTTGTTTGTACGACAGACTACAGCCTCACGAATCTATGTTGCTCATTTATCAATTACCAGCATTTCAGGTTGGGAATAATTACTGATTTATCATTTTTTTCATATATATAATAATTAAATTATTTCTTATAATTCAATAATATTCATATAACATAATCCTTCATGATTTTTGTTATTTTAAGAATATTATAAAATTATTATTGTGTAGGAAAGATTGCAGCCTCATAGAGAGATGTAATTAAATAACACTTCATATAGAAATCAGTAAGTTTTATTTTAATAAAATTATGTAATATATATAAAATAATGACTATAATATAATGGTAATATTTATGTACATATCATTTACTTTTCTTTCATTCAATATGATAAAAAATTAGAAACAATTCTCATGTGTACGTACGACGTACAATCTCAATGAATAGTGCACAAATTTCATATTTATCTATTATATAGATTATTAAAAATAAACTAATACTAAATATATATAATATTTATGTAATTATTTATATTACTATTATATTTAAATCATAATAAAATAATAATAAAAAATGAAAGTGAAACGAAGTGGTTTTCACCCGAAACGCAACATTAACTTGGGATTGTTAATAAAAGGACAATATACTAATGTAATAAATCTATATAATGAAATAAATATATGAATATTATTATATTATATATATATTAAACTATTATTTGTTTTATAAGATGTTCTAATGCATACTAAAGAAGTTACGACATAAGGTAAGGTGATTTCGAGTCTCACATTTATTTTTTCGAGACATATACAATATTCATCAATAATTTTTTTGCGGTGTATATTCAAATAATTATTTTATAATATTATAATTATAAAAATATATATGGTTACTTAAACACACAATTAATGGTATCTCTTTTATGGGGTGTGGGGTTTAACAGATACCGAATGAGTAATATGATTTTGCCAGAATTTTCCTTCTATGAGATATATGTTTTGTTATATACCGATATTATTTTATAATGTTTACATAATTTCAATGGAAATGTTTTTTGATGAATATACCAATAATTATGAAATTAAATGTTTCATGTATTTTTATTCCTTCTTCAGCTAGATATGTTTTTTTTTTCAAAAAACATATTTTCTAAATATGAATAAATGATAATAATTTATAAATTCTATCAGATAATGATTTCAAAATGATTAATTTTTTTAAAAGAATATAAAATAAATATTTAAAGATATTTTTAATGAATAATTGTTCATAATTTTTTTTCAATTTACAAATATTATTTTAAATCTTAAGGAATATTACTGAAATATTTTTGTAAAAAGATCATTCAAATTTATATTCCATCTAAAATTACATCTATTTCTACTGTTAATGAACTATTGGGGTATGATCAATGGGTATCAGTTATATTCAATATTTGAATGGTTTATTTATTAGGATAATTTATTTATGAAACCTATTACTTTTATATGAAATATTTAATTATAAAATATCTATTAATGAAACTACATTTCATGATTAATGATTTATCAAATGATTTGTGTTCATGTAGATCACATATGTATAGTTATAAAGATGTTAGGGGTTGAAAATGTAACTCTGTTTAATAAATTAGGTTATGATTATTTATCTAAGTATACAAATATGTCTGAAATGGGTATCAAACTCAGATCAAACATGGATATAATTGTGATTTAAACCATTTCAGTATAGGAAAATTTCCACCGTGATAATATTAGGGGATAAACCTGGAAACTATTTTGGAAATGGAAGTAAGCCCAATGAACAATTTTAGTCATAGAAAATACCATTCACTATCATGTAAAGTGTTTTCTATTATTATGTGTTTTCCATAATTCCAGGTTTTCTTCCATGTTAATTTTTTTATAATTCATGCTTATAAACTACTATTATTTATTATATAAATCAATATTATGATCGCTGATATATAGGGTACAATTTTGAAATTTTATGTTAATATTTTTTTACTCTTAAATTTATGATTTTATTTTTATCTATTTTATTTACCCTTACTAAACATATAGTCTCACTTTTACCTTATGTTTATTATCTTAATTTTATATGAAAGAAGTTATTATATATAATATGTCCCAATTTGTGGCAGTTCAATTGAAATAAGTTGGATATGATGTTGATTTCCTATGACCCATTTTTTTATGTTTCTATGATTTAAATGGAACATAACTAATATGGTATTTGGGAATGTTTTTGTGTAATCTACGAATTATTAAACCAACATTATGTAATGCCTATATATGCTAATACTATTTCCTTATATTTAATTAAATGAAAAATTTAACACAATTGAATCATATTATTGAAGTATTTACACACTTTGGATCTAATAATTCATTTTTAAATGAATTAAATCGTAGATTTATTTTTAGGGTTTTATGATATGAATATGTAAATACATTCAATTGTTAAAAATATCAATACATTTCTTCCCCTTATTATTAGGTATTTTTTAGCGTAATACACAAAAACTTACATAGTTCATCATTATTGAATTCTTCTATAAATAATAAAATTTCTTCATATGGTCCCCAACAGTAGAAGAACAAAACTCAATCTGTCATAATATTGGGTTCTACTTTATAAAAATAGAAAACCAGGTTATTATTTCAAAAAATACATTTAATTAAAAATATTTAATTTATCATAAAATTAATTTTTGAACAAATGATTTTAATTTTATAAAAAGTAAACTACCCAGTGTTTCAGAAAATAATAATATCCACTAGTAATGCATATATCATATTATTCTAAAGCAATGATATAGTTATGAAAAGTAGAATTATTAATTTCCCTTGGTAAAAAATGGTTGAAAAATTCATTAGCACAAATTTATAGTTTGTAAATCATTTATCGCTGATTATATATTATCATCTGTGTTGTTTTTTTGAAATAAAATATCGAAATTGGTTTTTGGAATCTATGGAGACTTGTTTGATCCGATTATTAAATGGATGTTCTTTGTTTTATGATTCCAAAACTAAACATGATTTTCATCACCAACATCATTATGTTAAAAATTTCATTAAGGCTTTATATGTCTAATATAGATATTAATGTTGGTAAAATGTTTTTGTCATCATATATTGGATATAATGAATGATTATGTTAAAATTTGGGTGTATGTACCCCATGAGACATATATATGATGCTTAATTACATGATTATTGTTGTATCATCTATGGATTTGATTGAATATGTTCACATTTATATTTTGTACGATAATTTTCCCATGATTATATGATTTCAATTTATTATACACATTTGTATTTGTACATCATTTCTTAATGTGGTATTATTCACTGTGTTCCGAATATGATGACTATTAAGGTATGATTGTCTATTAGATGGAGTGTGTTCATGACATGTGATGATTTACATGGTAACATGGTGGTGATTCAATGATACCATGTATTTTCATATCGATTATGCGATCAAAAATTGGTGTTCAGGTTTGATGTTTCTGGATTCAAATTTTATTTTTTGTACCAAAATTAAATCAACTGTATTATGAGTATCAATCTAGAATTCTAATGATTTATGAGTATCAAAATTGATGAAAACTGATTTTTTTAGTCATAATTATACATAATTGCTAGGAAATATCAAACCATATGTACATATGACACCATTATGTTGATAAGAAATACATTCCCTATCATTGTGGATGGTTTTTGTAAAATATGTAATATTTGAATTATCCTCCCAACATGGATCCAAATCATGTATGGTCAGTGGATTATAGTATCACGGTTATAAGATGAAATCTCAGTATGTGATTTTGTGTTGTTATTATTGTTCATTAATTTATTGTTATTATTATGCCATACCCCTATTATACATGTGCACATCTAGTGATTATGCACTAGTGGTTTCTTAAGAAGTTCCAATTCAAACACTATAAGTATTATTATTTATGAATTTTAGGAAAACATATGTATGGGACAGACTAAAGGAAATAGGCCAATGTAATATAGTCGACCTAAGTCATGAGGCATTTCTTTGGTATCATTAAAGACTCTAGAGGATTACTATTGCATAATTTTTCATAACTATTAAATATTTACCATAGTATGGATTTATATTGTTGTAGGTATCTTATTATATATATATATATATATATATTATTTCGTGTAATTATCTTTCACAAGTTTACTTAGATTATATTATTACATTATTTATATATATATTATCTGTGGAACGACATGATATTGAGTCTATAATTTCCCCACTTGAGGACATGGAAGCTCCATTCTAGTTGGGAAACACTTATGTATAGGGAGTAACATGTGAGGTCATCCTTCAATATGATTCAGACTAGGTTTATCGGTCAAGGGAAGTAGAAAATTTATATAAGTGTTCAAATAAAATTTTAATTAAGCTCTCTAAGAATACTAAAATCATGTTTTCAAAAAAGTAATTATCATGTATAATATTTAATTTTATTCCCTTACATGCATTTTAAAACCCATTGAATTAATCATCAAATATTATATTTAAAATTAAATATAAATTTATTTTATTAAATTTCGAAAAAAAATATTTAAATATTTGATTATGGCAATAATACAATAGGCATACAAAAGTAATTTTAAAAAAAATGTTTTTAGGAAAATAATTAAATTATACCAAAATCATGTATAATTTTGAATCCAATGTAATTATTGAAATTATTTATAATAAATTATAATTTTTGTAATTTATAATGACATTCGACCCATAATGGGAAATTTATGTGAAAAATTTTATAGTTTTCTGCAAAAACTCATTTCTTATACTATTCATCAAAGGTAATTTCTTTTTTAAAAAAAACATAAAATCTCAGTAAAATAGATTATTTAAATTATTATTTAAAACTAATATTCCTTGAATAAAATATTATATCAAAATAATTTAAAAAATAATTATAACATTCTCTTCCTAAAATGTGGGAAATGTAATTTTTTAAAACCATGTTTTTATGCTTAATATAAAATTACATGACATTGAGTAATTATTTATTATTCATTAATAAATGAGTTATCATTAATAGAATCATTTAATTTTTTTATTAATTGGATATTAGTATTCTTACTTCCAATTTAACAGCATGGTTCTGATGATTTACTATATCACAGTTTATGTGTAAATAGGGAAGAAAATAAGAAAATATAACTAATATTTCTTGTTTTATTTAAAAAACACATATATAATATTGGGTTGTTTCTATATAACAGAATTATAGTTAATTTGACCCAAAAAATTCCACTACAATTGTACACATAAATGAAGATATCAATAGTTCATCACAATTTGTGGTACATATGTAGCTTCCTCAAAATTGTAATTCTTCAATAGAACATTAACTAGTTAATAAACCTTATTTACTAGAACATTATATATATGAATAAAAATTCATTTTGGGTTTTATTCACATGAATGGTCATTGTCTAATGGAATAATCCCCGAAGTTTGCATATGTAATGTATTACATATGTACATACTCTTGAGAGATACAAGTAACACATGGTGAAATAATGATTACTTTTGTTGGAATTCCAATCGATTAGCCACTGAACCTACGCGATCAAGAATTTTGAAGGGAAAAATATACATATAGATCAAATAACCATTAAATTAAAATATTATATCCTTTATCTATGTTTAAATTAAGAAGAATCATTTGTTAGAAAAAATAATATGAAGTTCCTTCGACATATTGACAATATTAACAATTTCTCGACTATAATATTCCATGATATGCTTTTTAATTGATCTATTATTTATATATATTAGTCATATATATTCCTTCCCAATACCTATCTTTTGGAACTATTTTATTCCATATAATTTAGAGTTCAAAACATAAATCTATACAGGACTTACAAGGATTCATTTCAACACTCTATAGAAATATGGTGGTGTAAGAAAACTCAACAAAAAATGGCATGGATCAAAAAAACTATAAAAAAAATAGAGAATATGATCTCAAAATAAACATTATGGTATTAATTGTTCTGTTATATGTTCCATATGTCTGAGGATAATAATCAATACTAAATAACACTATTTCTATAGCTCATTATAGGCTTCAATGGATCATCTAGTAAACCTAAAATATTTATTAGATATAATATAATTTGGTACCCCAAATATTTTTACAAAATAACTAGTTTCTATCACGGAATTTTGACCAACAGGGAAATATTTTATGATACAAGTGAGTTGATCGAACTTTGTAAAGAGATTGACTAATTCTCAAAATGAGATAATTATTTTTTATGTTTCATTGAGTTTAACAGTGAAATCCAAAGTTATTTTTTTTCATTTCATTTTTTTAGTATTGATAATGCTTATATATTCACCTTATAATTCTATCACTCAAATAGAAAATAATGATATACAAAATACCAAGAAACATTTCCTTCAATAACACATTTCAAGTTGTCCAACCAAAAAAATACATTTAGATCACTATAGATCATCCAATGACAATTATTATTATATAATATTATCTATTATATTATTATAATAATTATACCCTCTATTCTATTATTTATTATAAAATAATTTTATTTGTTAACCTTATCATCCAATAAATTTAAATATAGAACTCATGTACTTTTAATACCTTATTTTGTTTCCTAAAATCCTATTTTTATCCCTATCTAATAAATAAATGGATAAATAATGAATATATTTTTTAGAAATATACAATTTCTTGGAATCCTTAAGTCATTCAAATATCATCATTTTAATATCCCAAAATAAAATTTGATTTTTTTCTCTTTTTCATTTATAAGATTTAATATTTGTTTTAACTCATAACAGTGTGGCCCATATTTGGTTTCCTAGTTTTTTTGTGTACTAAGATTATAAAAATTATATATAAATAATTATATCATCCTTTCCACAATTTCAAATCATTCTTGGGGATTATATTAATAAAAATTTTAAGATCATAATTTATATCATATCGTTTTCTATAAAGACAATACATTCATTTTATTAATGAAATGATTATTGGTGATAGCTCCAAATCATGGGTCATGTTATTTTTATCATTATTCTAAAACTATATTGAGGTATAATATATATAAATATTTTTCAATAGTTGAAAATCACACATCCCATTATTTGATGCATTTGTAAAAATAAAAAACCATCATCCTTATCATTATAGTGTGGGAGTAGTTATAATGGAAAACCATCACTTTAGTTCCTTGAAATTTTCATTACACACAAAAATATAGAGAAAAATAACACACAACTATGTTATCATATTTAGAATATTATATATTTAGGATACAAACATTACAATGATATTTAATTATCTATCGAATCAATGTAAACTATGAATTTTAATTATAGTGGTTGGAAAGATTCTATTCTCAATAAAACAAAATATTAGTAGATATACTAAAATAATATCACATTATATTGTAAGACTAAAAAATGAGTCATTCTATTTCCAAAATCCTATATTTTTATATTTCAAATAAATTATTTCCTTCCATATGGGTTTTTGAACCATTATCAGTAGATAATAATTTTATTCTCTAGGTATATTTAATAATTTACTCTATAAATACCCCCATATACAACTATAGATAACTAGTAAATAATATATGCATTAAATTATTCAATATATATATATATATGTATTTATTGTGAAAAATTGTATTAATATAAATTCATAAAGTATGTATAGGAAATGTAAATTTGTTTTATTTATCTTTTTTATTTTTACCCTTCTGAAAAAATATACAGATCAAATATCAATATTGGAAAATTGTTGATAAATTATTAATTTCTCAAAAATAACATCTATATGAGTTATATGATACATATCCATGATCATGATCTTGTTATATACATGAAAAATAATTTGAGTCGCATTTCTCTATATTTCATCTTATCCAAAAAAATATTTGTGTGGACATTGTGATGAACTTGGTTAAAAGAATCCCATTTCATGATTATCATGGAGTGATTTTTATACATTTTTAAACTCATTTGGGTACATACTATATATAGTATTTTAAATTGGTTTAGAACCATATATTAGACCAATTGAAAACAATCCATTATGACTTTTATGTATAATATAAAACTCTTTAGGGAATATTGAAAAAAACTAGAGTGGAATATTCTTATCATTGAGGTTATTTTTCTACCCAACCATTCGAGATAAATACACACATATTATAGAAATAAGGAATCATAATCATGATGTTATTTCAATTAGACTTTCAAATTTTTCCTCTTACTGATATAAAATAATTGGTTGTTTCAGAATAATAAATATAACATCATTTACTAGATAAATGATAAGAGATTTACATAATGAATTCCAGTTCATGACCATAATTTCGTAAAATTGAACTCTAAGAAGAATAAAAAACTTTGACATTGTAGAGTACCACATAAATAAATTGGGGATGCTTTAATTTCATTATTTTAATTCTCATAAATCATGTTTATTATTTTTTAGGTATATTTCCTTTTAAGAAAATTATTATATTGAAAATTCATGAAAATTTTGCTATGTGCTGGACTAAGTTACCACATGACAAGACTCTCCATAATTCCAAATGTATCATCATTAGACATATCTCACTACAAAAATATCTTCCCTATATACATGAATTACCACTAGATATGACTATCCATTATTTCATTTTTATTGCAATCAAACATGACTTAACAACACACTTGATTCCCTGTTAGTTAAAATTAATCAACTCTAAATTGATTGGCCACTGAAATGATTAACCGTTAGTACAAATGAGACCCCAACAAACTGACTAAAAAATACACTAACTCAATGATAGAAAATAGTAAACACCTAAAATGATTAACATAGAAATAGAGTCATTGACAAATATTATTCACCAAAAAACTTAAGTCTCCACCAGATTGAGTCATCACTATATGTATGTTATCACTAGTTATGTTCCATAACTAGATATGATTTACTTCTTATGGAGATACAGTCAATTTTCTTCCTACTAATGAATTGAATTATACTAATACATATATATATATTAAATTAATAATGATATTTATTTAATGATTATTTTTTAACTATTACATGGATTATTTATGAACAACCTTTTAGTACATGGATCCATTATATATTGATTATTATTATTCAATTATATCATGTTGTCTTTTATATTAAATTAATACTACCATGGGTTGATTTATGGTTCAAGATCACAAATTTCGGAAATTTATGAACTCTTAAAAAAATTATTCCATTAGATCCTACAAATTACACACCATCAATTATTTAACAATGATAGAGTGAATTTCATTGGAGATTAATGAATCTTCTTACAGATAGTTAAAATATAACATCATGATGATCTATTTTATAGATACATTAAGAGAATCGGTTCTAGTTCATCAAGAAGCCACAACCGAGAAAAAATGATCATCTCATGCACTACAATCTGATAAACAATATATTTTATATATATTATTTCTTAATCATTATATATTCTGATTTCATTTTATAGTAGTGTGATTTTTCTATGTTTATTAACACAAAACATCTCATGTCCTAGAAGTAGAGAATACATTATATTTTAATCTATCGGAACTATTATTTTTAATAATGGTTATTTTTTACGAGGAACCTTTATGGAATGTGGTTATTTGACATCTCATATATTACTATGGAAGGGGATTTTTCTCATGAAAACATATATTCTTCAATATTTATACTAGATCCATGTTTTGTATTGGATTTTTTTTCTTGGTTGTGGGTGATTAAAATGTAGATGTGATTAGTTCTTATTATGATATTGAATTCCTGATTATCTTGATTTAAGATTCTGTTTTTTTATTTCTTAATAAAATTAAATTGTATTTGTTTTAATTTCGGTAAAAACGAATACATTTACTATTAGTTATTACTAATGTTTATAAAAGGGTTTGTTTGAGTAAATTTTTTTCAAATGATAATGTTTATTTATTTTTGGAGTAACTAATAACTAATCATTATTTTAAAAATAATTTTAAATTAAAATGATATATTAATATAATATTTTGGTTAATTAGTCCAATTTGTTTTTAATTATTTGATTTTATTTGAACTCATTTTTAATTGAAATTTTACTGGGAACTCAATTAATCATCGTCTTGATTTACAAAGTCAATCCACCATTTTCATCAAAGGGTTTTTTGAGATGTTCTATATATGGATTTTATGGTTTGTAAGGACCAAAAATTCATATTAGTTCTAAATTTAATTCTTTTTATAGAATAGACATGATATTTCTGTTACCATAATACATATTTTTTTTAAGGAAATAACAATGATCAATAGAAAATAGTGATGAAAATTATTATTTGGATTATAGTTTTTTATCTTTGGTGTGGAACTATTTATGAATATGAAATACATTATACTATTAGAAATACATTGGATAATCCTATGAATATTGGTTATTATAATAAATGTAAATACATGATGGTTTTTTTTGTGATAATGATTTAAATATGATATATTTATTCCAAAATTCTTATGAATTATAGAATACAATAGTTATTTCTCATGAAGTAATATATAATGTTGAATAAATGAAATTATATAATTATAATATGTATTATTATTTTTTTAAAATATATCTTCAGTAAAATAATTATTAGATGAATATCATGTTCAATGTGATCAGGAATATGATTTAATTTTCTATGGAATCATGTTTCTGATAACAAAGATGTGATTCAATTGTTAATGTGCCTTCCAAAAGTATAGTAGGAATGTCAGTCTCATTTAGAGAATTATTTTATATTATAAATTACCTTTTGATGTTTTGATTTGAAAATTGATGACACATGATTATTAACTCAAATTCAATATAGAATTGTGTGATGAACCTAAAAGGATATATTTAACCATAAAATACAATTATCCAAAAAAGAAGGATAAAAATCAATATGAAATTTCTTATAAGGAATAATCATCATCCAATAGTGATGATGAGATATCACATTTGGAATCAGTGGTTAATAAGTTTTATCAGAAGGCTAATTTATTTAGGAACCAATCCGTAAATGTAAATATGTTAATAAAGGAAATTGTAGAAATTGTTTGAAGAGAGATGATGCATCAAATGAAATCACTTGTTATGAGTATAAAACTAAGGGCATGTAAATGGTTAATATTATATGATATAATAAAAAAAGCATGACAATATGCTTATATTGTGAAAGAAACAAATTAATTGAACATGGAGTGATTTTAATGATATCTCAAATGATTCAAAAATAACCAAATAATAAAAAGATGATATAGATAAGTTTTGTTTTGTTGAAAACATGTATGAGGTTGTGATTGAATTTACTACTTCACCATTACATATTTACAATCATTATATATATAAAAAATAAAAATAATATATGTAAAGAGGACATTTTGGAGTAATGTATCATGCTTGAAGATAATTTTAATGATCCTAGAGATAAATAAAATAAATTAAAGAAACAAAATTCTATACATTCATATTTTAACTCTGATGTGGAAATTTTAAATGATAAAAATTCTAAATTAATAAATAAAAATAATGAATTGATGATTTCTAATGGTAATTTTAAGAATTATTTTTATAGATTAACTAATGTGAGAAATACACTCACTCAAAAACATTGAAAACTAAAAAAATACAAATAGAATACTGGATTAGGGTGTCAATCAAAATAAAGGACAAGAGATAAGAGTAGGTTCATTCCTAGTTCCATTTTAAGTAATATTGTTATTATTTTTTATTAATTTTGATCCAATAGAGTCTTTATTTGAAGAAATATTATAAAATTATTATTGGATATTTATTAAACAAATATGGATTCCCAAACTATTAATTTATAATAATTTTTGGTAACCAGAATATATTTGTACCCAAATCAATTTTTTTATTGTTTTTTAGGATAATTAATTAAGGTTACCTAGTAGGAACCTATGACACATGGATAATGTACTATCTAGACACATGATTGGATATTTTTCATTTCTAAAGAATTCTATGTACATAAACAGTGGTAATTTCACATTTGATGATAAGTCAAATGGAAAATCACTTGGCTTGGTGAAATTCATAATTATAATTCTTTTTTAATGTATACATTTTTTATATTTATATGGCTTAAATACAATTATTCATAACTTATAATATCTAATAGATGAAATTTTTAATGTGATGTTTGGAAAATAATGGTTTTTCTGATATTGATTCTAAAAATTCAATATTTTTCACATTTTTTGATAAATGAAAATTTTATGAGGTTAATTTGGACTTTATGCTTTCTCAAAATATTTCATTATCCATGTGAATTTCCCAATTAATATTGTATTCATAATATTATACTAGGATATTAAAGTATTAACTGACATATAATGGTTACATGGAACATCTTTTTGATAAATCTTACTAATCTATACTCCGGAAATTATAATGTCTACGATCCATGTTAAAAATGGAAGCAACATAGAATATATTTCAAATCAATGAATGTATTATCAACTTATCAACCACTAGTATTGGTTTACATGAATTGGTTTGGATCTTATGTATTTTTACTCTAAATGTTCTTAATAATGAATATGTCCTTTAGAAGAATTTTCAAGGTATAATTTTTTATTTATATAGTTAACAAGAGTGAACCATACTACTATTTTACCAAGTATTGTCAATTTGTAGAAAACTGTATCATAAATAGGTTTAAGGGATTGATAATTTGATCATGTTTGTGAGATTAGAAATCAATAATAAGAATATTTTTGCTAATATATTTTCCATGATTGAAACTTTTATTCTTCTAGGAGCCCACAATAGAATATTTTTTTACAGATAATAAGAAAAAAATATCAATAAGTTTTTCCTACTATGGTTATTGATTTTGAACTACATGCTTATTTGGGTATGAATCATGGGATAAATATTATTAAATAATTAATTGAGTATTGGTCAGAGTTATTATAAATAAAATAATTTATGAATTATTTATTAGTATAAATACTAATACTAATTATGTTATCATTTTTGGTTTTTATGTCTTTGTTCATTACACTATGAATAATGATGAAATAAATTCTAATTGTGCTGAAAGTATTTTCCTTGGATTATAAAATTATTAAACATAATATTGAGTGTTTCATAAAATATCAAAAAATGTTTAATGATATTTTCTTGTCTTGTTTTATGGGAAATATGCACATGATCCTATATCTAATTCAGAAGGCCTTGGGAATTAATTTTTAATTGTTAACATTAATACCAAACTATATTTTAAATTATGAAACATGCTAAAAAGTCATCCAGTTGTGAGGAACAATCCAATCCAGAATATATAGATATTTATGATATTTTTATCCCTTATGTTCCTTGATAAGATATGATTCCTAGATACCATCATCTAGATTATGTATTTAGAGTCCAATATAATGTTACAAAAACACTATAGTATCTTATAAATTATTTGGAATATGAATAATTCTTATCATAGATTGAAGCAAATAATGTTAATGATGAAATTTTGTTTAAATAATGGTTGATGGAAATTCATATGGATGTTAATCAATTTAAAATAAATAATTTTTCTGAAATATTTAGTTGTACCAAAATAAACACTGACTATTTGATGTAAATGGTTGTTTATAAACAAGGTTGGTCAATTTAGAACTATATTCACAAATAAAAGATAGTTTCATTAAACAAGGAAATACTCAATAAGATTGTATTTACTATGTGGTAACTATTAAACCTATACCTACACATGAATCCATTATAACACTACTATCATATAAAAAACATTTTTATTGCAAACATTATCAAATATATATAAAAAAAATTCATAAACGGTAATATTATTGAGGATATTTCTCTTGAAAACCACATATATCTTGAAATCCATATTTTCTAGAAAATGATTTCCTAAATACAAATGATTTAATTGTTTTATTATTGGCTCATAGAGCATGGTATGATAAGCTAATATCATTTATGATTTCAAATACATTTTTAAAAGGCATACCAAAACCATCTAATTTTTTAAAAATAACATGAATTGGTGTTTTTTATGTTAAAATCTATGATTATGATATTATACTTGTCTCTTTAAAAAATTATTTTATTATTTATTATTCAAATATGATTTTATATGTATTTTAAATGAGTGTAATGGTGGAACATTAATTCTTTATTTGTTTTCATAATTTTCATAAATGAAGATAGAATTATTTTAATTCTATATAATTACACTACTAATCTTATAATTTTTTTGGTTCTAGATAAATGTATTTATATTCCCATTATTAAAAACTTTCATCTATATCTTAAAAAATTTGGGAATCCATAGGATCAAAAACAATAATAGAGGTATGATTAGTTGTTTGTTATAAATAACTCTTACTCAACCAGATATTATGTTTGCTATTTTTTTTTGTATTACCACATTCAATCAAAACCTATATAAACACAAATACATGATGCTAAATGGATTTTCAAATTTATCAATTATACAAACAAATTTATAATATTATACCCAATATGATAATTATATAACATATTCTATTATTTAGAATTGGAATGTGGTAAATTCATGTTAGATAGAAAAAAAACATCTGGAACATGTCATATTTTGGGAAATTATCATGTATCATTGGGTGATGAGAAAACAATATATTTTTTCAATTTATTTTGTTTTATATTGTTATAGAGAATATATGAGTTATTTTTCTCTGATTTTATTGGGTGAATCACACATTTATAGATATCAATTCCATCTTTTCCAAATATATTTTTTTAACACAAGGGTTAAAAACACTTCAAAGAATCATGTGTATCATTCTAGAATAAATCATATTAATGTAACACATCAAATTTTAGTGATTAATGTTAAAAGAATAATATAACACTTGAATTCATATATAATTAACATAATATGGTTTATATTTTCCTTAATACATTGAATTGTCTATGGATAAAACACCTCAAACATTAATTAGGCTTGATTAAATTCAGTTAGTTTTAAATCTTATAGTTTCACTACTAGAGAGATCATATTTTGTAATAACCATTTGCGAGGCTATTCTTGTGAGTCATTGTTGGTGTGTAACCATTGGATACTCATCATTGGTTAGTCACCATTGGTGATTTATTATTGTCATGACACTTTTGGTGAGTCCACATTGGCGAGTCATTGTATGTCTATTTACTATTCAATATTTCAACTGTTAATACTATTACTAATTTTTTGGTATTATTTTTTATTAGATTTATTATCTTTTATTTTATTATATTTTATGATTTCAAATCATAAATGGATAAAAATATCATAAATAAAATATAAATCAATCTATCTTCTAAACCAATCCCCAAATCATTCCCAATTCTAACTTTGATGAAAATTTACATTCATGAACCCTCTATTATATTTATATTAAGAAAATGGTTAAAATAAAACAACATAGTATTTTGTCTCCTACGAAATCATGGTTTGAAAAGTTATCAAGAGGAACTCTGGGATGAGATGTTCTTGAACTATGGAACCCACAACTTTAGAATCATGTGCTTATTTTGAAAAACAGTATCTGCATTCTAATTGGTTTCTTCCTTATAAGTATTTTTTGATAAGGTAAATATGAGGCCATGGATTAGTAGATCGGTTCTCTTAAAATGATAGAGTATTCCATCCTAGATAATTACATCAAATTTGATTGGATGACAAGGTCAGTTTTGGAAAGTTTAATGATTTGATACGAAGCATGAATGATGGTAAATAGTTTACACTATAATAAAATGAATGGGGAAAGTGTTTGAATGGACCTCTTTAAGGGTTTTTTTAATTTTCAATTTATGATACCCAAGGATGTTGAATTAATCAATATGAAAAATATTTTCTATAAGTATATAGAGATGGAAATCTATGAATGACCACATCTAGTGATTTGGATTGAGATTTCATGATTCTATTTTAGTTTAGTGAAAAAAATTAATAGGAATGTGTATTATATACTATGATATATCACTATGTTCACCAATTATTCATTATCGAATGAGGGGAAAATATCATCCTATTCAAAAAAACCATGAAAACATGATAGAAAAGTTTATATAATCCTCTAGATACACCATTATATTTTATCCAAATTTAATGTTTACCATGTTGAAAACCATGTTTTCATTCTTGTGAGGAGTATGAAGCTGATGTTAAGAGTTGTGGTTTTTTCCTAACTAAATTTACATGTAAATGGATGATGCTGAGTTGGAACCCTTGGATGATGAAGTGGGTTATGGATAATGATAAGATCTATAAGGATTTTATTCATATATATCATTCTACAAGACCGAAAAATCCTATTGAAATTATATTAGATATAAATATTAACGTGTAATAATATTATTTGGGGGAATAAGAGAACATTACTATAGAAATTGATGAGGAGGTGACCATATTAGTTTAGGAGGGTAATGAACCTGACATACATAAGAGCCCTTCCATGACCTTTTCCCCTTCTAGCCACCTAGTTTCTCTACCATGAGGTGAGATTATATTGAGTAAAATAGATGATGACTTTTATGAGATAGAGGTTTTAATTGAATATAAATTATGAGTTTTTTCCTATAAATATTCACAAGGGGTTGTAGAGTACTCTAATAATGAAACTGGAGAATATATAAATGATGATGATGATGAGTATAGTTATGTAGTGATCTGGATCATGATGATATTGATTCTATTAGGGAACTATCAGATCATATATCCCATACTGGTTAATTATCCTCAGTGAGTTCAATTGAAAGTCCTTGTTGGGTTAGATCTCGGTCATTAAAGATATTAGTTCTAGAGTAACATGTTACTAGTACTACATTAACTTAAAGAGACACTTGAGTATTTGTTGAGGGGAATAAATCTTCTAATTCTATCAGAGTTACCCATGATGATAATACATCAATCAGAGTCTAAGTGTATTCACATCTTAATTTATAGAAATTATAAATATACATTCTTCAGGATTTTGATTATTCTGAGTTCATTTTTTTGAACTTTATTGAGAGGATATAGATATTGAAGAGGTTTCTACATTAGAGTTGGATGATGTACCTTTAAAATTGTATCCATTCCCAAGTTCTAAAATTAATTAAATAGATTATGATATTTTAGATGGTGATGGGGGTAGTCTATGAATTAATGGAAAAAAATGCTATGTTGATTAGAGTCGGGACAGAACATATAGGATCTCTTGTATAGTCTATTGATCAAAATTGATATCTTCAGGCCATCCATTTAGATGAAAATGTTTCTATGTTGGAGACTATAGATTCATATTTCCATTGTGTTGAATGATATAATTTGGGAAAAGTAGATATTATTCATTGATTAGACGTGGAGGATATCAGGGAGAGAACTGATTTAGAAATTAGTGTAATTTTGAGGTCTTAGGAACATACAATCACTTAGCTATGTGTGTATAATGAAATAAACCACAATGATCAATTAAAAAACATATTTGAGGAATAATTTTTTTACATGGGAAAGTAAAAATTGGGAACCAATGGTTTCCATTAAAATATAAACCTTTAGGTAAGTTATGGGGGAAATGATAGCCTCAATTCCATTTATTTAGTCTGTTATAACGGATAGGTAGAATATTTTACCTTCATTGTATTCATAGTGTTTTTCTACACCACCCTCAATTTCATTCGATGTTGTGTTGATCTATTCTATAGTCTGTGAGGATATTAATAATATTCTGAGGGATATCATGCTATTCATTAGGTGTATATGTTTTATATTTATCAGAATAGTGAGAACATATAAAATAATATAATGAAATGTTTAAATGATTAAATAAGTGACATGGAAACAATGAATAAGTACGTTAAATATATCTTTTCTATTGTGAATACAAGAATTGAATTAAAATCCCATTTCATTTTTTTTGGGTGAAAACCATCGGATGCCACAAATCACCATTTCTTTTAAAGAATAGTTCGACCTACTAGAGATGATGAACCCTCTTCCCAATTTAATTATTAAGAAAAAGAAATATTTATTTAATGTTATAGGTAGAAGGTGAAATCTTATTATTTATTTTTCAAGATTATGAATCTACCAATTTATGTTTTCTTCACTAATTTCATGGTTCCATAGGAAATTTCAATTACAGTTGTCATCTATTATTCTTTATCATCCAATTCTCCTCCATAGTTACATCAATTCAGTATGAACCACGATGAATATACATTTCATCTACGAATAGTGGTAGTTACAGAGCATTCTACCAATACCTCATCCACATTGAGCCTTACAAATATGCCACCCTATAGTTGGGAAAAGTGGCATGAAGATCTAATACATAAGAAGAGATTCAATAGTTTTTAAAATAGACTTTCAGATAATTTTCTATTATATTTTCCCAATAATTTTTCCTTCTAACATACAATCTTTCTCTGGTAAATAAAATTTTAATATTATTCATCCAATATTAATTTTTTACATTCAATGGTT
Organism: Viscum album; assembly: GCA_963277665.1. Lineage (NCBI taxonomy): Eukaryota > Viridiplantae > Streptophyta > Magnoliopsida > Santalales > Viscaceae > Viscum > Viscum album. The sequence goes on along the minus strand of OY728146.1, from coordinate 1,755,088,660 downwards.
TCATTATTTTCATTATGATAATCCCAAATGTGATAAAAATGTATTTTATGTAATTTTTCTTCGATATTTTATCCTTTAAAACCTCGTAATCCTTTCTTAATTTTTGATACAACATTTATCTTTGTAACCACAGTAATTTAAAAATCAATGTCATATTCTTTGATAATATTTATTTTAACAACTTCCAGTGATACCATGATTAGTTTTGATTTGTTTTACCCTGAATTTTACACACATCATTAACATATTGATTTATAAAATAGATCTATATAACTCAAATTTGAAATTAAAAATATTTAAAAGGATGTTATCATAATAATTCATCTTTATACAGAAACCCTTATTTTTTATGGATTATAAATATTCCGAAATTTTTTATCATAAAAGGGGGAATATTTTTTGAAGATTATTATTTTAATTATCACTAATCTTTTTTATTCTATTTTAATTGTTATTAATTTTTATGATAATTTTTTGATAATGATATATGATGAAAATTTGCTTATGGGTGGTACTGATTTACCACTACTCATGACCCACAAGTAAATGAAATTTCTCACATTTAGACATGTTTCTCAACAAAATTTTCATACCTATATAAATATATTAACAAAACACATGAGTCATATTTAGTTCAAATTTATTATGACAGATATATCTTACCACCAAACATGAGACATCATGTGGTCAAATCACTCACCATTAGCTTCAGTCACCACCACCAGTAGTGACTATAATTTTAAATTATTCAACACTAGAATTACTCAACGCCAAACTGATTAACCACTGGACATGACTCCTCACTAGACATGAGTAACTACCAACCATGAGTCAATTTCATATATGATTCTCCACCATAAATGAGTCGGTACAATATGATATATCACATTTTTACTTCATTATTATAAATTAAAATTTTCCAATAGCTATATCAATGAAATTAATAAATTAGTTTATTCTATGATTATATTATTATTTATTGAAGGTGTGAATTAAATACAATTATTCCATAAGAGGATATATATAAACTCAATTATTATTCTTTATTGGGTGAAATGAGTGCTCCATATTTTTAGAAGACCAATCGGGAACATTTGTTGTGCATCATCAATAATTGATAAAATTTATTAGTACCTAAAAGAATCACAACATTCAAAATTTCACAATTCATACCTTATGAAACTCATCTATGAATGATTGAAACATAAATATGATCAATATCTTTTTATATAGATGTAACAAACAAAACATCATGATGCTCTTATTTTCTGTAACATTTAATGTGTTAGTTTGAGTACCACACCATGCGACATCTATGCAAACTCATGCATATGAAGAAATATAGAATGAGAAGTAATAAATATTTTATGTATTATTATATGATCATTATTTAGAATTCATTAATTTTTTTTTCAATGTATTTTTTCTAATTTAAAATTACACACAATCTTCTACACTAGAATTAGAGAATAATTAATATTTTATGTATCAACATTCATCTGTTTACTAATGGATATTATGGAAGTTGTTACTATGTGTCCTATGATTATTTTACATCGCATTTATGACTAGGGTAGACAATTTTATCCTTGACATATTGTTTGGTATTTTTATGTATACATGCTTTGGGGTGTGGATTAGATTTTGTAGATATATTATTCTAGGCGGTGGGTGATTTTGATATGGAGGGGTTTAGGTCTTAAGTTGAGAATAAACGCCTTATTTATTCCATTTTTTATGTTTTTTAAATCTTAAAATTTTCATATGCTTTATTTTTTTTAATATGTGGAAAAAGCTAATTTCTTGATATTTTTACTTAGGAGTTTTTATATAATTATGTTTTTTGTAAATTAAAGTAAAATTTAATGTAATTAACCATATATATTTAATTGAGAAAAAATTAATCATTTAGAATTCACATAAAAGACCAAAATTTAATTAAACAAGTATTTATATTTATTGGGTGAATTTATTTTGAATTTGGGGGTCTTATTTGAACTCTTTTTAATGATATTTTTATTAAAAACGTAGTTGAAACAATATTTATGAATCCCTCAAAACATCATCAGAAAACACAAAGACATGAGATTAAATAATCATTTAAATTGATATTCATACAAATATTTCATCATAAAATAATTTTTTATTGGAATTTTAATTCACTTATGATTTTAATAAAATATGTAAATTTAAATAATAATTCTCAATGATGATACTTAAATATATGAGTTTACCTTCCACAACCTCAACATCATACGTCTATATTAAATACAATCAAAAAACTGTAATAAATATCATTACCATCCATCATCGTTAATTATAGGGATCAATCATTAAAAATTGATTCGTGTCATTTCTTAACTGTAACACCATTATTTAGATCTATGACTCTGTAGGTTCATCATAGGTCACATGTTGTCAATATATATTCAAGTAACACTGAAAAATATCATAAAGTTATTAATTATCTATTGTATATCCCACAAATGTGTAACATTAGGTATATAGTTTGGAATCAGTAATTGTTCACCACAATGATGATAAAAATTAATGCTCTACCAACCGTTTTTAGAGAGGTAAACCACATGTTCATCGTTGACGAACTACGTCAATATTCTACAATCAGAACTATGATTTATTATTTAGGAATTCCACATAATCAAAACTATACCAATATTTTATGATTTCATCCTATACATATACTAAACTATATAGTTTTATCTAATTTTTCCAAACATAAAAAAACATTAAGTAAAATTACAACGAAGAATATATAAAAAATATACAATATAATGAATACCTAATATAATACCAACTATTGTTTCTCATAATATTCATATATATTTCTTTTGTCTATTTATATAAATTTTCAATACATTTTATAAGATTAAACACTATAGTACTATAAAGGGTTAGAATCTTTGGAAGTAGGTATACCAAAATTATTAGTATATATTAATAATATGAATTATTTATCACTTAGTTCATCACACATATAGCCCTTGTCATGACCCCCTACCCATAAATTGTTCCCCTCGTGGGTCGGTAATGTGAGAAGGGAGATAATGACACCCGAGTCCAACCTCCAGTAGGCCCCGGGTTGGTGACTAGTACCAGGGGTATAGTAAACACACAAATGGGAGGAATTACCATGTAAGAGAACACATGGAGAAAAGAGAGATTAGATAGACACCTACCAACTTCAACATAGAACATAAATATAAAAGAAAATCCATTTGAACATATGTAATGTCATGAAAAAGTACTAAAAATGAAGGGGAAAACCACAAGTACACAAACAAAAGTAAAAAAGCAGCATCCACAAGCCCGAACAGCTCCTGCAACCACAAGCTAGTTGTAACCAACCAAATCTCCAACCTACTCCAGGTGACCTGAAAAACAGTATGTATATACACATGGTGAGTATAACAGTATACTCAGTAGTATCCTCCCTAGAGCCTCTCATTCAAAACTAATGAAATCATGCTAAAGCACAACGAACTACAATGAAACTAACTCGTCACATAAATGAGTATACTATCTTCTCAACCTCAGCCTAGCTATTATCACCAAGTAACGCATACAAGAATATATCATATAATAATGAATATAAAGGGTACCATGCTACTACTTCACCATTGTTTTTCCGCTTTTCCTCAACATCGTACGTCCTAAGGATCTCTCTCCAAAAAGGCATGCTCGTAGACACTTGGGAGAAGCACCACAATATGCACCAAATGCAAAAAAAAACACCACATCCACACATCAAAGTAACCAAGTAGTTTATGGGAGGCACCATAGATCGCATAATGTGTATCATACGTTGAGAATTATACCTCAATCCATTACAGAACATACACTGAGTAAGGATCCTCAAGCCATCTCAACCTCTATATGTTACACCTATAGTAGCTCATAGAAAACTGAATCCAGAATATATTTGTGTGAATAAACACAAGACATTAAATCCCTCTACACACATATATGCTGAAAACTAAACAATGTGCCTACCAGCATAAATAACTACCAAGAGAAGAGAGTTTGGCCTAAGGTGGTATTATTCCATCCATCCTCTCTCAGGAATGTTTGGGAAAACACCCCCAGGGCACAGAATCCTCGGGGTGTCAGTTGCCCTTACTTACAGGGTGGAGTAGCATGTAGAAACACAAAAAGTATAGAATATACAATATCTCATGACCACACTATGGGAATAACCTAGTCTTAGACACAACTACACCTATCGTCTCTCAGACTACGAGTTGCTACTTCTATGACTAGGTATCTTATAAGAACAAAACCATTTAATGAGAATTATTAGATTACTTCATTCCCTTTTTATCAGCTTCACTTTATATTAATTAATTCTTTAAACATTAATTAACCATGAACCATTGCACATTAAATTTAATTAGCATCACGCTGAAGCCCATTGTTCCTTCAAAATTACAATCTCATCATTATGTTCCAAAAAACTCCAACCCCATGGGTTTACACCATTTATTCAATTATTTATTGCAGAATTACTTTCCCACATTCCTAGGAATTCTAGAAAAACATTCCATGCTGCTAAACACACGGGGGCTCAACACTGTGAGTAGATGTACTGTACGTCCAGTTTTGATGCTTATAGAAAGAGCATACACCCATCCTCACTTGAGAAGCTAATCACAGAAAGTGCGTGGAATACCATGTGTGTATTAGACTCTCTCGGAATAAGGGTGTGTAAGACAAGATTCCTTGAGTAGTGGGGAAATGTAATGTAGATAACCAACCAGTAAGAATCATCAAGCATCCAACAATCACATCCATCTCATTCCATCATCCCTGGTGTCCTTCCCGAAACCCACATGCATAAATAGATGCATCTCACCAGTCTAGGCGCTATCTGTTGCAACAACTAAAAGGCCTCCGTGACCCCACATATCACAACACTCATCCAGGATAAAATCACAACACAAGCATCAGGAAAACAAAAATCTTAGCAATTGGGCTCTTAGCCCTTTTACAAACAAGTGGGAAACTCAGAACCCTTCAAATAATATTCAAACAAATAATCTGTTTTGAATTAACAGATTTATTATACGTAGGATCCACATTCAAGAAAACTAAAAAGAAGTCTATCACAAATAAATTAAACATGCTTACTAAAAAAATTTGATTAACATAAAAAATAAAAAAAGAATAACCTGATTATTTTACATTCCACTTTATCTTTAGCCATACAATTATTAATTTATCTCATTTTCCGTTCTTTACCACTTTTTTTCAAGAACGAACATCTATATGATGCAAGCAAAACTATCACATAATCTATCAAAACAAGAGGAAATAAAATACGATCAATATAAATTTATTTATCTTGTTAAAATATTTATTATGTAAATTTCGGTTTAATCTATGGGGATTAAACATGCTAACAATACAGATGCATCTAAAAGAAAATAGAAGCAATGAATACCCTACCTCAAACAGTTCTTCACATTCTTTATCCATACAACTGGTCACGATCCTCCTCTCACGACAACTATATCCTCCAGAGGATTCCACGGTACAACTGCACAAACCAAAACCCATGAAAACATTAATATATGTATGGAGATTTCATGCTATAATAAGAAAAGGATAAATAGGAGATTTTGAACCCCAAAATAATGACAATAAACATACATTATATCGAATATTGATCGATACATCTTGGTTTCATCAAAATAGAGAGGAACCTATCCATGGAGGAATGTTTCATTGTGTAACTACTAAGATAAGGAATTGGATGTTCAAACATCTTACACTGGAGAACAAGGAGAATAAATTAGGGAGGAAGATATCCTGCCCCTTTAAAAGATTTAGCAGAGAGGCGGTTTAAGGTATGTCGGGTATCCCTTTAAAATAGGATCACATTAAAACACACGGTTTGAACAAGTAAAATCATCCCAAGCCTTATGAATAAGTAATTTAAGAGTTTCGGCTTTTGAATCGTTATTATAGTCATTATAATAAGGCTTTAAATGTATTTTATCTCAAAGGAAATGTCAAAGGGGAAAACTGTAGGAAGTTGGAAACAGTGTTCACATACTCAAAATTTGGCAAAGGAAAAACATTGTTCATGAACCTCACCGTTATTACCTCAATATTATGGAAACATTATAAATGACCTCAGAATTTGGCAATGTAAATATAGGTTACCAATATAGGTTACCGATAGAGGTTACCAATAGAGGTTACAAATATAGGTTATCGATAGAGGTTACCGAGAGATGTTACCGATAGACCTCGCCATTCTGGAATACACTGTAGACCTACTGTTTTGGAAACACTATACACCTAACATTCTAAAAACATTGTACACCTACCATTAGTGGTCCCTGATAGATGTAAATGATTGACCTCACTGTTTTGGAAACACTGTACACCTACCGTTAGATGCTACCAATAGATGTTACCATTAGACCTCACAATTCTGGAAGCATTGTACACCTACTATTAGAGGTTAACAATAGAGGATACCGTTTGACCTCACCATTCTGGAAACACTGTATACCTACTATTAGAGGTTACTGATTGGGGTTACCGTTAGACCTCACCATCCTGTAAACACTGTACACCTACCATTATAGGTTACCGATAGACCTCGCCGTTCTAGAAACACAGTACACCTACTATTAGAGGTTACCGATAGAACCTTTCACTGATAGAACTGTTCATAGAATTGGAAATTTGGCACCAAAAATAGAGGTTATTGTTTAAGGTTACTAATAGAACTGTTCACCGATTGAACTGTTCCCAGAACTCAAAATTTGGAAACGGAATGAGAGGTTACCATTAGTTGTTACCGATTGAACTGTTCACTGGAGGAATTGTTCATAGAATTGGAAATTTGGAAAAGGAAATAAGGGTTACCATTAGAGGATACCAATAGAAATTTTTACCGGTGGAACTATTCATAGAACTACAAATCTGGAAAAGGAAAGAGAGGTTACTGTTAGAGGTTACCGATAGAACTGTTCACCAATGAAACTATTCAAAGAACTCAAAATTTGGCAATTGAAAGAGAGGTTACCATTAGACCTAACTGTTGGCACTTTTCACAGAAGGTTACTGATGAACTATTCACAACTATATACTATTGGAACTATTCACCGACGGTCACCGATTCTACTGTTCACAAAAAGGGAAAAAAATTGGCAATGTGTTGTGGATAAGTTACCTTGACCTCCCAGAACACCTCAAACACCATATTTTCTCAATGTAATGGACCAGAGAGGTCCGGGTAATTACATCAGATACCTCTCAAAACATTATCTTCCTCAGGAATTCAAAACCCTCCTAATGAAAAATGAAACGTGGTCTGAACAACAACCCATCGAGATACCTCTCTAATAAGAGGAAGCCACAAAAGAAACAAAAGAAATTCATAAAAACACATGAATGGTTTAACCAAAAAGGGGACATCGTTACATGAAATGATTTAAACATCAAACAAATCGGGGTACTAAGCACGTATATGTGACTCATGTTCCCAGGTAATCTTCTTCATGCCACTATGTCACCACATGACATGATCCAAGGGGATAGAACTCCCACGTAACACCGTATCTTTACAGTCTTGGATCTCCATGGTTCACCCCTCAAAGGTCGCATCATCATCCACATTGATCACTTGACAATTGATGATGTGAGAGTCATCATGAAGATTACAAAAGAGTTGTGATACATGGAAAACATCATGTATCAAACACATCTCTGGGGGAAATTCTACTTGATACACCACAGCTTCAACACATGATAAAAACTTGAAAGGCCCAACAAACCAGGGATAAAGCTTACTCCCACGACCAAACCATCACCGCCCATGATGGGGAGTCACCATCAGAAACACATAATCACCAAAATTAAACTCTAAGGGTCTCTTTCGTTGATCAACATACAATTTCAGATGATCTTGCGATGTCTTCATCTGCTCACGAATCAACTGAACCCTCTCTATTGTATTATGCACTAGTTATGGTCCGAGAATTGCAAACTCTTCAACCCCATTCCATCACAATGGTGAATAGAAAGGTCGTCCATACAAGGCATCAAATGGTGCCATACCTATGGTTGAGTGAAAACTATTATTGTAACCGAACATTACCAAGGGTAAGTGCCTGATCCATGAACCTCCAAAATCAAGAACACCAGAGCATAACATGTCTTCAAAATTATGGATGGTTCGCTCTATATAACCATCCGTGTGAGGATGAAAAGTAGTGTTATAGCATAGCTGAGAGCCAAAATCCTGTTGGAGACCTCTCTACACCCTAGAGGTAAAACAAATATCCTGATGAGAAATGATCATCCTTGGGACTCCATGAAGTCTCACCACTTCCTCTAGATACTGAATCGACCAAACATCCACTGAGCTCGACTCCTTGATCACTATGAAGTGGGACGATTTTGTTAAATGATCCACTACCACCCAAATGGCATCAAATCATCCAAGAGCTCATGGTAAACTAGTAAAAAATTCCATCGAGATGTCCTCCTACTTCCACCGAGGAATCCCTAATGGCTGGAGTACACCAAAAGGGAAATGGTGTTCATCCTTCACCTTCTGGTAGACCAATCATCGAGACACAAAAAATGAAACCGCACACTTCATCCCAGGCCACCAAAATTGACTCCTCAAGGATCGGTACACCTTTTTCACACCAAGATGCACCGCTAAAGGAGAACTATGGAAATCTCTATAAACTGTCTCGTGAAACGTCAAAGGAACAAATAGCCTTACATTATAAAATACTCGGTGTTGTTCATCCTCAGTCCAACCATCAAGGGCCTCGCCAAAAAAAACTCATTCCCTCTAGACCTCCACCTCTAGATCCACCAACAGGGACACTTCCATCTTCTACATCTAGGATAACTATACCGTAATCTGAATAAGACAACCTTTTCCCCCAACTTCTCCCATATCAAGATGTAATGCTGACAGTTGTTCCATTAATCTCCAGAAATCACCAGATTCATGCACAACATCACTACGTGACTTTTGACTCAGCGCATCAGCTAAAAAATTCCCTTTTCCAGGTGTATATGATATTTTGAAGTCGTATTCCTGTAAGAACTCAACCCACTGATGATATCGTAAGTTCAAGTCACACTAGGAGAAAACATACCACAAACTCTTATGATCGGTGAAAACCAAAAAATGCTCACCAATGAGGTAATGTCTCTTCAACATCAGAGCAAACACCATGGCTACATACTCAATATAATGAGTGTAATAGATACGTTCATCGGGATGAAACTACCAAGACCCATAAGAAAAAATTGACCTCTTCTACATGAGAACACATCCTAACCCTTGATGTGAAGCGTCGTAGAAAACATTAAACTGAACTCCCTCGGGTGGAAGACAAACAACTCAAGAGCTTACTAACTTCTCTTTTAGATACTCGAAAGATTCTTGACACCGATCAGTCCATATGAATGCCAGTTCCTTCCTAGTCAAAGCTTTCCAAGGAGTCGCAACTCATGAGAAATTGGATACGAACCTCCTCTAGTAGCCTACGATACCTAGGAAACTTCGCACCTCTGACACTATCTTGGGGGATGCCCGAGACATAACTGCTTCTTTCTTCGATGGATCCATAGCTAATCCCTATTGGGACACAACATTCCCCAAGAAATGGACTTATCAAGCCCAAAACTCACACTTCGTCCACTTCCCAAACAGCTGATGTTGACGAAGAACTCCCAAAACAACTTATAGATGATCTGCATGCTCCTCGTCAGATGTAGAGTACACAAGGATGTTGTCAATGAAAACTACCATAAACTTGTCTAGGAACACGTGGAAAACAACATTCATCAATCCCATGAATACAGAAGGAGCATTCTTTACACCAAACGAAATTACAACAAACTCATAATTCCCATAACGACAACAGAAAGCATACTTTGGGATGTCCTCATCCTTCAGACTCATCTGATGATATCCCGACTGCAATTATATCTTTTAGAACAAACATGAACCCATCAATTGAACGAATAAATAATCAATACATGGAAGAGTATATCTATTATTTATTTTCATTTTGTTTAATCAATGATAATCGGCACACAACTGCAAACTTTCATCAGCTTTCTTCACGAACAAAACTGGTGCACCCCACAGCAACACACTTTGCTGAACAAAACTACACTGTAACAGACCATGAAGCTCTATATGTAGCTCTCCTAACTAATAAGGGGAAATACTATATGGATACATAGATATATGAGATTCTCTTGGTTTTAGCTCGATCCCAAACTCAATCTCTTGTCAAGGGGGTAATGCTACAACCTCTTTTAGAAAGGCATCAGGGTACTTTTATATGACACTAGAAAATGCCAACTGATAAACATTTTAATAACAAAGCATCATCTCATCCATCATGGATGATAAGGATGGAATGCTCATATGACCCATCCAATGATCTCTCTTTCCAACAAACACCACATGCTATCCATCCGCACCAATTAAAACTACCTTCTTCTTGAAGAAATCCCCAATAGCCTACAATGAATTCAACCAATCCATGTCGTGGATGAAATCATATGGTTGTATTCATAAACATAAGAAAATATTCCCAAGGGCGGTATTGCCCCAAAACAAGCTCACAGTATCTACATACTTCAAACAAGTCAGCTCAACCTCCAACTAGCGTAGTCAACGCTAATGGAACTAGAAGCCACTCTACCTCAAGTCCCAAAGCATTGTCAAGGATATGTGATATGAAGAAGTGGGTCACTCCTGATTCAAAAAAGGCACACACCAGGGTAGAAAATAAGAAATGGGTACCTCGAATGACATAAGGCTCTCCTGGAGCTGGAAATGCTAGAGCATGAAGCTGGCCACAACCTCCTCCATGGCCTTTATGACCCTGATGACAACCACCACCACGGCCGAGCTCTGCTCTCTGAGGATGGGGAGCGTAATGGTGTTATCCCCTACCTGCCACATCTACCCTCTAGTGTTCTAATGGGGGTGCAACCTGTTGTTGATGTTGCCTCAGCTGGAACTGCCTCAATGGCGTAACATGGAGAGTAGCACCTGGGGCAAGATGACTGCTCTGAAAGGTCGAGCACTCCCGATTCTAATAATCACGACCACCACAAGAAAAACAATTGCCTAATCCCTTGGCATATACTTGAGAGTTGTTGCCTCTGAAGAAACGGGATGTGAAGGGCTAGAACCTACCCCTGGATAAATAGAAACTCTCTGCCCTGAAAACTGGGAACCCCAGACCACATTTCTACTTTGTGAAGAATCATGACAATTTCCCTCTCGTGATGATCCGGTCCTACACAATGTATTATCGACAACCTCTTCCCTCGCCAACACCTCATGATATGTCTTCAGCATAAATGGGGAGACCTGGAGCTGGATCTCTGGATGCAAAGCCTCCTCAAAATGTCTCGGCCTAGCCTCCTCATCTGGAAACAGGTCTGAAGCATATCGTAAAATATTCCTGGAATATATTCCAAACTCTAGAACACAGGAGCTCCCCAATCGAAGGGTATAAAGCTCCTAGCGACTGGACACCTTTGAGGTCGAATAAAAAACACGACTCTAAACTTGTCTTAGAACTCTTCCCATGGGATTGATGACTCCTCGTCATCCCTAAAGAACAAGGACCACCACCACCTCACTACTCCACGCAGCATCCTCACAACCATGGTCACCCAGTTCTCTTTCTGAACATGGATTGAACTGAAGCTAATCTCGACCTCCTCTAACTAGTTTTCCATGAGTGAATCTGAAATGGAGCCCTCATACTTCTGCAGACTCTAGCGCTAAAACACCTGTAGTGTCTTCCCCTAAGTGTTGTTTTCTTCAACCTCTACACTACGACGATCTGCTAGAACAGCCTGCTGGGAATTATCTACGCAAACCCGATTAGAACATCGACTTGGACCCATACCTATAAAATAAAAAAACCATTAGAGTTCCTAAACATTTAATATAGAAGACTGAAGATTTATTAATTAATTGTTATATTTCATTGTTTTTAGGTTAACATATTGCAAGGTATACCCATTAAAAAAAAGGTACAAAGAAAAATGATGCATGATCCTTTCCTAGGTCTCTACCCTATAACCAGTATCACCTTGTTTAGTAGCCATTTTAAACTTAATGGTCCATACATAAGATCATAGGGAGCCATAAATTCTTACGTCTTTTCTAATTTATTGTGTTTACATCACTTGAGAAACATGAATTACAATGTTTCCCTACCAACCCATGCAACCTCGCTTGTGCCTAACACCAATCTCCATCATATCCCTCAACCTCCCATTGATACCACTTTGTTATGACCCCCTCCCCACATGGTGTACCCCTCCTGGGCTGACAATGTGAGAAGGGAGATAATGACCCCCGAGTCCTGCCTCTAGTAGGCCCCGGGTTGGTGACTAGTAGTGAGGGTATAATAAACAAACAAATGAGAGGCATTACCCTCTAAGAGAACACATGCAGAAGATAATGATATGATAAAAACCAACCTACTCTAACTCAGAACTGAAATATAATGGAAAACCCATGTGAACATACGTAATGTCATGAAAATGTACAAATGGATGGGGAAAACTACAAGTACCCAAAAGAAAGTTAAACAGAAGCAAATACAATCCCGAATAGCTCCTATAACCATAAACTAGTAGTAACCAGCCTGATCGCCAACCTGCACCAAGGGACTAGAAAAACAGTTTGTATATACATAGGGTGATAATAACATTATAGTCAGTTGGATCCTCCCCGAATCCTTTCGCAAAAAAGTAAAGAAAGCATGCTAAAGCAAAGTGAACAACAAGTGAAACTAATTTATCACCTAAACATGTATACTACGTTCCAAGCCCCACCATGGCTTCTCTCACAAAGTAACACCTATAGGAATATATCATATAATAAAGAATATCAAGGGTACCCTACTACTACTTCCCCACCGGATTTGCACTTTTCCGCAATGTCGTATGTCTTAAATATCTCTCTCCAAAAAGCCTTTCCCACAGACACTTGGGCGAAGCACCACAATATGTACCTCATGGAATAAAACCACCAAGTCCACACACCAAATTAACTTGGTAGTTTTTGGGAGCCACCATAACTTACATATCGTGTATCATATGTTGGGTATTATAACACATTTCATTACATCACATACACCGAGTAATGATCCTAAATCCATCACAACCTATACACGTCACACCTATAGTAGTCCATAGAAAACTATATCTAGAATATATGTGTGTGAATAACCACAATCCATTACAACCCTCTACACACATATATAGGAAAAACTAACCAATTTTTCTGCCATCATATGTAACTACCAAGAGAAGAGAGCATGGCCAAAGGGGGTAGTCAGCCATCTATCCTCCCAACGGAATGTTGGGGAAAACACCTCCCAGGGCTCAGAATCCCCAGTGTGTCAGTTTCTCTTACTGATAGGGTGGAGTAGTGTATAGAAACACAAAAAGTACAGGATATACTATATCTCACAACCACACTATTGGCATAACCTAGTTTTAGACACAACTGTATCTAACATCTTTCAGACTTCGGGCTGCTACTTCTAAGACTAGGTATCCTATAAGCACACAACCATTTAATGAGATTTAATAGATTACTTCATTCCCTTTTTATGAGTTACACTTTACATTAATGAATTCTTTAAAAATTAAATAACAATGAAAAATTCCACATTTAATTTCAGTAGCATCACACCCAAGTCCATTGTTCCTTCAAAATTACATCCTCATCGTTATGTTCCAGCAAACTCCAACCCCATGGGTTAACGCCATTTATTCAATTATTCATTAAATAATTACATTCCCACATTCTCAGGAATTCTAGAAAAACATTCTATGATACTAAACATAAGGGGGATCAAAAAGGTGAGTAAATTTACTTCCTGTTGAGACTTTTCCGCTTATAGCAAGATCATACACACATACTCCCTTGATAAGATAAACAGAAAAATCACATGGCATACCCCGCATGTCTTCACCTCATTTAGAAGAAAGAAAGTAAGGCCAGCTTCCTTGAGCGGTGGGGAAAAGTAATGAAGATAAAAACACAATAAGAATTAGCAAGCATCCAATAATAATATACATCCTATTCCATTATCCATGGTGTCCTCCCGAACACCCACAAGCATAAACTGATGCATCTCACCACTCTAGGTGTCATATGCTACAACAAACAAAAAGCCTCCATGCCCCCACATATCACAAAACCCATCCAGGATCACATCACAACACAACCAGTAGGAAGACAAACATCTTAGCATTTGGTATCATGGCCCATTTACCAACAAAAGGGTAACTCAGAACTATTCAAGGAATTATTAAACAAATAATCTATTCGGAATTAACTGATTTATTATACGTAGGTTCCACATTCAGGAAACCTAAACAATAAGATATCACAAATAAATTAAACATGATTACTGCACCATTTTGATCGACATAAAAATTAAAACAATAAGAACCAAATTAATTTACCTGCATTTTTATCTTAAGACAAACTATTATCAATTAATCTCATTTTACGTTCTTTACCAATTCCCCTCATGAATGAAAAACTATACGAAACAAGCATAGATATCACACAATATAGAAAAACAAGAGGAAATGGCATACGATCAATATCAATTTATTTATTTGTTTAAAATATTTATTATTTCAATTACATTGTCATCCAGTGGGATTAAACATGCTAACAATATAGTTGCACATAAAATATAAGAGAAGAAACGATACCCCTACCACAAACAGGTCTTGAAATTCTTTATCCACACAACGGGTCATGATCCTCCTCTCACGACAACTACTTCCACTCAAGAATGCCACGGTAAAACCGCACCAACCAAAACCCAAGAAAACTCTTTTATAAGTATGGATATTTAATACTATAATATGTAAATGATTATCATGAGAAGATGAACCCCAAAAGAACGATGATAAAAATTCTTTATTTCGAAGATTGATCAATTCACCTTGGTTTCATCAAAACAGAGAAAAACCAATCTGAGGAGGAATGTTTAATTGTATAACTACTATGAGAAGGAATGGGATGATCGAGCATATCACACTTGAGAACAAGGATAAATAACTAGGGTGGAAGATATCTTGACCCTTTAAAATATTTAATGGAGTGGTGGTTTATGGTATGGTGGGTTTCCATTTAAATGTGGATCGCATTAAACCACACGGTTTAAACAATTAAAAACATCCCGAGCCGTAGGAATAATTAATTTAGGAGGTATAGACTTTGAATCTTCCTTAGAGTCCATAAAATATGGATTTAAAGGTATTTTACGTCCACAGAAACGTCACAGGGGTGAAACTGTATGAAGCTGGAAACCCAGTTCACATACTCAAAATTTGGAAAAAGAAGAACATTGTTCACGAACCTCACCATTAGAAAATCACCATTCTAGAAACATTATTCATGAACTCAATATTTGGAAATGGAAATATAGCTTATCGGTAGAGGTTATCGATATAGGTTACCGATATAGGTTAACGATAGAGGTTATCGAAATAGGTTACCAATAGACCTCACCCTTCTAAAAACACTTTAGACCTACCGTTCTGGAAATACTGTACACCTACCTTTTTGTAAACACTATACACATACTATTAGAGGTTGCTGATAGATATTATCAATAGACCTTACCATTCTATAAACACTATACACCTACCATAGGAGGTTTCCGATAGAGGTTACCGTTAGACTTCACTGTTATGGAAACATTGTACACCTATCGTAAGAGGTTACCATTAGACCTCACCTTTCTAGAAACACTATACACCTACCGTTAGAGGTTACCGTTAGACCTCACTGTTCTGGAAACACTCTACACCTACTGTTATTGGTTACCGATAGAGGTTACAGATACACCACACCTTTCTGGAAACACTGTACACATACCATTAGAGGTTAGTGATAGAATAGTTCGCTGATTGAACTGTTTTTAGAATTGGAAATTTGGAAAAGGAAATAAAGGTTACTGTTATAGGTTACCGATAGAATTGTTCACCGATGGAACTATTCACATCACTCAAAATTTGGCAATAGAAATAGAGGTTAGCATTAACAGTTACTGATAGAACTGTTCACTAATGGAACTATTCATAAAATTGTGAATTTAGCAAAGGAAAGAAATGTTACAATTTATGGTTATAGATGGAAATGTTCATTTATAGAACTGTTCCCAAAATTGGAAATTTGGTAATATAAATAGAGGTTACCGTTAGAGGTTACCTATAGAACTATTCGCCGATGGAACTGTTCACAGAACTCAAAATTTGGAAAAGGAAAGAGAGGTTATCATAAGACCTCACCATTGGCACTGTTCATAGAAGTTTACCGATGCACTATTCAAAACTATCTAATGTTGGAACTGTTCAATGATGGTCACCGATTCTACTGTCCACAGAAAGGGAAAAAATTGGTAATGTGTTGGTGATAAGTTACCTTGACCTCCCGGAACACCTCAAACACCATATTTTCACAATGTATTGGACCAGAGAGGTCCGAGTCATTACATCCCTTATTAGACATTACATGCACAAACACATGTTTTGAAACCTGTGGAAGATATAAATACAAACCGATGTGTCGAGATGCTATTCTAAGGTAATGATAAGATATATTAATAAGGGGTCATATGTGAGAACATGATAAGAATAATGGCATGAGATCATGATCGAGAATAAAAATAATCTTACCCAATAACTAAATAATCATTAATCACAATATATTTTGAACTTTTTAATTATAAAATTAAAAACAATTACAAGATATAAGATTGTAGAATCAACGATAATCATTAATAATACTTTAAAACATATCATCACTGAGTTCCATATATTTTTATCACACATATAATAATAAAAAATAATTTCCTTAATCCTCGATCACTAACAATTATTTCACATTTGATTAGGATCACTCCCCATTTCATCCTTTAATAGTCAACATTCACCCCCAATGCTATATAATTGGAAATATATTCTTACGAAATTATTTTCAATTACACTATCATTCCTTATTGTAACATTGTTACATTACTGTATATAGAACTATACAAGTGAATATAATTTTTTTATTGGATTATTATCATTAAATAATGAGCTTAAATGAACATTGATATATTATTGAAATAAAATAATTTAGTGTCACACATACCATATCACCATTAAATAAGAGATTATGAATTAGACTATAATTTTCTAAAAAAAATTACGGTTTAAAAATGTATAAAATGACATAATTTGTATCAATTAATTAGAAATAAAATTAATAATCGATTGATTTTAAATGATATTTTTTTTAAACTAAAATTTATTTGTTTTATGTGTTTTTTTTATTTTTTAAAATAAAAACAATTTTTGAATAATTTTAATGAAATATAACTATAATATATTAAATCATATTTTTTAACATCCATCAATTTTGTCATATGTATAGAAATATTTAAAAATTTATTTTTGTAGATAAAGATAATTTTTTTCTAAAAACGATTTTCAATTATTTTGTAAACATATTTTTAAATGAGTTTTTACGACATATGGGATTTGAATATTGAAAAATTTATCCTATATTTGAATCGTGATATTCAACTATTTAACATTATATGATTTTATTTTAAATCACTATGAATACAAACTATAGTTAGTTAATATCACATCGCTGAAGATAAAACTAAAAAAATAGTCTTAAAACAATGGGGTGATATTTTACAAGTTATATAATTCATTCCTTCATGCTATTTATAAATTAGATTAGAGTAATCTCTTAATATCCACATAAAAATTAAAAAAATGTTTTTTTACTATAATTATGCCTATTTTATTAATTTCATAATTTAATAAATAAAAAATATCAATATCTTGATGTTATTTAAAATAAATCTTAATTAAAGAGATAAAAAGATGTATTTATTTATAAATTTCACTTTCATTGACATGTTAATTGTTTTAACGAAGGTAATTTTTTTATTTTATTGGGATTATACAATTACCATAAATTCTTACACAACTCAAACAAAATATTTATTCAATAAATATAGAAAAATATAATATATGATGTGAAAAAATATTACAATTAATATAATTTGGATGAATTAGTGTGTTCATTTATGTTTTTATATAGATATAATATTTTATAGTTTCAATGAATTATTATATTTGAATTACTTATAAATCATTTTGACTCTAAATTAAACTAAAATATAATGTGTAAAAAATGAAATTAATAATATTTTATGATAAATATTATATTTTTAATTGATATAAAAATATCATGAAAGCATACTTTTAGGTTGATAAATTTTATAAAATGAAATCTATTTCTCACTTATAAAACACATAAAAACATATATATGTAATTATATCCAATGATTAAAGAAATATTATTTATAAAAATTATTATTCATATTTATTAATTGCGTGTTTTACCAAAATATTACATTTTAAAATTCAAAATAACCTATATAAATTTTATTAAATGATTATATTTATAACATATAATATTTTTAATTATATATATTTAACATTGTTTTAGTTTTTCATTCAAATGATTTAATTATGTTTTAATATTTATTGTTAATACAAGTAAATACATTCCATTTCATAATTTAAGATATACACATATCTATATTATTTACCCGACCTAGATATATTGAAAAAAAAACCCCATGAAAATTATATTATCAACATTAATAGATAAAATTTAGTGTTTTTGGTTCATAATATACCATTTCAAAAGGCCTAACTAAAGTATCTATAAGATGACTCTAGGTCAATTTTTTTCATCTTATCTGACCACTTTATATATTTTTATTCATTTTAAAATTATAAAACTATGGTATTTATAATAAAAGAAAAAATAAAATCCTTTTTATTCATATAAAATTTTATTATCATTAAAACATAATTAACCATCCTAATTTCCATCAAATTGGATGTGAACATATTCATCATTTGTATGTGTTTACCAATACCTCTATATAGTGATATAATACATTTTCCATAAAAAATTTCCATTGATGGTCATAATGATGTTATAGATGTTTTTATATTCTATTTATGTAGTCAATAATATTTTGGAATTATAAATTAGTGATTTAAACATACATTCGAATCCATTGGAAAACAATAACGTCGCTTGTGTGTACATGTGGATTTCCAAATCCCCAAATTGATGTGAATAATTTTCAACACCATTTTACATACTATAATGAATAAATATGATATATATGGTATACTAATTATTTTTTAATGTTTATTTCATATTTTACATTCTTACATTCCATTAGATAAATTTATAAAACAAGATTTATGTATACATATGGCCTACCATATAGATGAGAGGATTAATTTATTTTTATATATATAACTATTAGGGTTGATTATTCAAATGAATATAATATATTTGTAATATATTTATATCATTAAAACATTATTGGAAATATTTATCCATTCAAAAATTATATAGATGCATAATACAAAAATATTCTCCTTAGAAACGAAATGTTCACAAAGAGAGTTAGGTATTCCAATATAAAATTGTTAATAAATGATTATTTATGTCCTATATGTGTATCATATATGATTTTTTAAATATTTAAAATAATGTTTAATAATTTTATAATAAATTTTAATTTATGACAATGTGTGTTATACCACCTTCAATGAAATTTGAACTTGTGGTATGTGATTTAAGTTACAAACTCATTGTTTATATAGATTATATATTATTTAGTTTATGATGATTATATTTTATTAAATATATAAATAATCTCATGTATTATTTACCCTGTAGTAATTTCATGATAATGAATTTATTCATTTTTTTATTCTCATTTTATGTATATCTGTGACCATAAAATAATTTTTTCATGAAAATCAAATTTCAATCTCTCAATGATCAAAAACTCATTTTTATAAATTTACATGAATTATAGATAATCATTCAAAATTGTTTTATTATAATTATATTATTGATAAATATTATTTTAACCCATTTTTTCCTGTTTTCATTATCTATTAATAATATGTTTCTTATCATTTTCAAAACGTCATTATTTTGACATTTTACACAAATATTAATTAAATATTTGTTTTAAATTATATGGAATGAACATAATTCATGAAAAGAATAACCACTCAATTATTTCATACCCCATTTAACAATATTCAACTCAATAATAAATTAAATGTTTCCCAATTATATGTTCAATATTTTGACATTATTATCAGAAATTGAATTAAGAATATATCCTCGTATAAAAATAAAATATATAAATTTTAATCTAATTTTTTATATATAGTAACATACGTTTATATTAATTATTATTAACTATGGATATGATATAATTGAACAATAATTTGTATTTTTGTACATGTTTTATGGGTATCATGACTAATTATAGATGAAACCTATTTTATTTTTCGAAGGTTTAATTATGGTGATTGTTTTTATTATCTTATGTTGAAAATATAAATGGATTTTTGATTATGTGTTGGTTATGGTGGGAATTATATACCCCAAAAAAATTTGTTTAATTTTTAATGATCTATTATATTTATGGCTCCATATATGGTTATCCTAGGCCTTAAAAATAAAGAGTATAAAAGAGGACTTCTTACGAACAAATAATGCGACTCGAGAGGTTATATTTTGATAGAAATAGGTAGACATGTAGTTTTCCTAAGAAAATAAAATTATGAATATCTTCGTTGGTAGAAAAGTTATAATATTTCAATAATTATTATTATTCCTAACATATCATAAAAAAGTGTGACATGATCTTATTCCAATGTTATTATATCATGGATAATGTTCTTTGATTCTATTATGAAGCACCATAATTTTATCTATCACTTATTTTTATTATATAAGAATTACTCGGTAATATTTTCATATATTTATCTCATGTTCTCAAGCCCTTATGATCGTGTTATTTTTTTATAATTGTAATCTCCCTTATTTACCATTATTGAGGATATGAGATCACAATTTCCTAGGTTTCATTTCAATTATTTATAATTCATGCATTTAGGTACTATTTGTTTTAGAATAATGTTCTTTATTATGATATATGTGAGAGATGAGGTATATCTCTTAAAAATATTGTTTTATTTATACATTTATTTAATTTTTTATCCTTATATGTATAGGTAATGGATTTTAATTTTATTTATTAATATTTATATAATAATATGCTGTATTTATATATGCAATTTATGGGTCATCAAAGATGATACCTATGGAAATGAGGGAATAAAAAACTTGGTAACTCCCTTCTATAAACCATGGATGACTAGTTAAACTTCTGTCAAGTGTTTTATACGGGAAGGGACTCCACTAATGGTCATGGATAGAGTGGTGAGTAGTAGGTGTATCACCGAAGGAGTGCAATTAAATGAATCAATTATAACCCTTTTGTTATAATTAAAAACAATTGTAATTGTAATATGAAAATATTCTACTTACAATTGGATGATAGGTTGAGAGAAATTTAGTAATAACCCTTTTCATGATACAAAATATATGATAATGATAGATTTTATAGTAAAGAATATATATCTATTTTTTATGGAAAACCCTTGAAATGTAATTCAAGTAGA
Organism: Viscum album; assembly: GCA_963277665.1. NCBI lineage: Eukaryota > Viridiplantae > Streptophyta > Magnoliopsida > Santalales > Viscaceae > Viscum > Viscum album. Next base: position 1,755,067,000 of record OY728146.1, on the reverse strand, counting down.
TGTCGTTTTGGGATGGATATATCAAATGTTAATATCCTGAGGGAGAGTTGGTTGTGTGTATATCAACCATCATTATTGTGAACAATTAGTGTACCCTTACTAAACACATAGATTTAGACTCATAAGGTATATTCATGTAATTATTCAAAATTTCATTACATACCATTATGAAGTATTTGAATAGTTTATCATTGTCACTGACATTGGATAAACATAATGTATCATAGATTGGAAGGGGTAGAACCCCATTGTTGATGAATATAATCATTCTTTATTTATTTTTATGTGTTTAATGTTCATGGGATGATATGGGATGAGGTTGGGAGTGTTTGGAATGTTTTATAATATGTTTGGAGGGTTTTATAAGGGTGCACAGTTTGAGGAAGATTAGGGGAAACCATGCAGATTTTCCAGGAAACCATATAGGGGGAGACAATATCCTTCACATAGTCTGTGCACTGTTTTTCAAATAGTGCGAGGTAACAGTGTTAATCCTCTCTTTCAAGGAAGTGGCTTGCGCATAGTTAGTTCATGGATTTCCAAACCATGAGGGCTAACCATGTGACCACTTAATAGATGAGTTTTTAAATTTGGGCTCTCTCGTGCTTGAATTATTTCACTCAAATTCTTATCCCACTCAAGACTCACTCTGTAATTTGGTTTCTCAAAGGTTGATGGTGCTCTCCCACTCATTTGGGATGAAAATCAATGTATTTCTTTAGTGGATTAAATGTCGTTATTCTGGGGTAAGGCTCTCTTCATGGAATATATTAATTTATTCACTAGATCTATTCATCCCTCTCTAATTTTTCTATATCTAAATCTGTTTCATCTATATAGGGGGTTGGTGTTTCGTTGGGTGTTGATTTTAATGGTTGTGGATGTTAGGGAAGGGGATCTAGAGCAGTTTCGATGGTTTTTTTCTATATTTGAGGTGTGTTTGCTTTTGTATCGATTTTTTCAGAACCGTAAAGGTATTTGGCTTCATATTCGACTCCACATGTTTAGTACTAATGGTTTTGGTTTCAATTATGTTGATTTTCTTGAAATTAATTGTGATTTTGATGTGCGAAATTGGTTAGAACTAATTTGGTCATGTTTGGTGGATTTTTTGTGGAAAAGTGGTTTTACAGTCTAATTTTCATAGTGTTAAATTTTAAAATGTAGATTATCAAATTTTTTTCTTAGTATAGGTCACATAAATGGTTTATGAAAATTGTTTTCAATAAAGTGGTTGTTTTATTGAATTTCAGATTTTGGAACAGAAAATGGTTTAAGGGTGCTTTGAATAAATGGGTGATTTATCGATGTTGTATTTCATGTAATAGAAATGGTTGATTGAATGTTGTTGTTGACTTGGTTGGGCCATATGCTTAGATATGGGTTGTTCTAAAATTTTTTTGGATGTGGGTGGGATGTACCACTATAATATGGATGTGGTTAGTGGATGGAAAGGCCACTATCAAAAGATATGTGGGAGGGATGTACGAGTAGTAAGAATGGTTGGACCGGTTGGATAGAAGCTTTACCATTTTGGTTGCTTTGTTCTTCATTTCATTGAAAGATGGAAATTGTTGTGATAATGTGTAAATGATGAAATGGATTTTGTAATGTTTGATTGGTTTTCCCTTGGTTTCATGGTTTTGGTGAGGAGGCATGGAAGGGTTCTGTTTGGATTGTGGTAATGGTTGCACTTGTGACTATTTTTTATAAACTACTTTTTATAAATTTTCGGATAGTTTTATTTTTATGGCATGTGTAGGAAGTCATTTGGGGTAATCCTAATGAGTATTAGTGATAATACCCCACTTTGTCTCCATAGTGCTTTTGTAGATGTCATATTCCTAGACACAGGTAAAGGTAAAGCATCTCATTGTTAGAGGTTTGTGGTGATTCTAGAGATATGTGGTTGTGGTTGGAGCATGGATCATGGTATGGAGCTGTGGAGTGTGTCTTGGTTTATTTTTGGTCTCATGTTTAGTATTCTGCATAGTACTCTAATATTGTGTTGGTTGTATTGGTTTTTGGGTTGGATTGTAAAACAGTGTGGTTCCATTTTGGTAATATATGTGTTGGTTGATTTGTTTACATGAATCATGTAGTTTGTGGATAGTAGATCATTTGGTTGTATGGATTTTTATCATGGGAAAATAATTCCCCAATTATTTCTCTAAGCCCTATTCATTTATTACCAACAATCGACACATTTGGAATGTCTCTTAAAGCCTTGTAGCATTCCCCCACACTTTCAAGCCAATGGTATGGTGTGGGATGTTACAAGTGGTATCAGTTTGTTCAGTCCCTAGCTATCTGGTGAGAGAAGTTCTTCAACCCTTGAAGTTTAATGTTGGTCTTGTTGTTGAAATTCGTTCTTGGCCTATTCAGTGAGTCAATATGGTATAAATAAGGAGGATTGTAGAAAAATATAACGTATAGTGTAAAATGACATAGCTAACCCTTTTATGCTAAACATCAAGTTAACAGGGAGTTGTGTACATAAGTGTTTGGAAACATTTATTGGCATTGGATATCTCATTTTTTGGTCGTAGAAAATGAGAAGATCATGGAATGCATGGTAGAAAGGTCTTCCCATTAGGTTGAAAATTTCATTAAGGTATAATGATCCATGGTATGATATGAATGTGTGGATTTAAAAAATATGAATTGGGATTCAAAATTGAAGTATTTGAAACATGGAAAACTCATGGTATTTTGAAAAAACAATTATTTTCAAAACATTGTGGATTTTTTAAAATAAATTATCATTGGAAATGTGAACATGAGGAAATCCTGGTTGTGTTAGTTGTAGTATAATTAACTAGAATTTTTGAATCATGTGTAGCTAAAATAGAATGAAAAATAGTTGTTTTTTGTGTTGATAGAAGTGGCACCATGTAAGCATCTTAGAGACCCAACGAAAGAAATGGTTAAAAATGAGGTTGCACCTCAGCCACAGGTGAACTGGGAACTTGTGTAGGTTATAGTGCAAGAATTCCCAGTAGTAGGATTTGTGAATAAATCGGATTAACCAAGGCATGTGCCTCATGTTGTTTACTTCCAAAGGCATAATCCACCCATCTTTTGGGGTGATTTAGACCCATATAGGGAATAAGCATGGTTGAATTGAATTAACAAGATCTTAAATTTTTTTTGGAACACTGGAAGAGTTGAATTTGAAGTAGGCCATGTATATGTTGGAAGATCATTCCCTTTAGTGGTGGGAGTTGGAAGAGACCTAGGTATTACTTGGTATGTATTTGAGGAAATTTATAATAAACAATTCTACACTCATAAGTTCAGAAATCAATTCACAAAGGATTTATTCCATTTAAATCAGTAGAACCATTTTTTAACTGAGTATGTAGCTAATTTTATTAATAAAGTGTCATTTTCACCTGAGGTGATAGTTGGTACATCGTTGAAATATCGTATCTGTGAAGATGGTATGAGGTAGGACATTCGATCCAAGATATCAGTGCAGTGTATAGATGATTATACAGAAATAGTGAATAGTGCCTCGATGGATGAAATGGATCTCTTGTGGGGGTGGGTGTGAGTAGAGGATGTGTATTAGTAATAGTGGGGAATGGTGGGAACTCAAACACTAGCATCATGTCGAAGAGGGACACTTATTTCCATGGTGGTTTTATGACTGATAATCCAACTATTGAATCAGGGAATCATCCTCCAAATCCTCATATTATGATGAGATTTTTTAGTGTGGTTCTACAAGCCGCATCATGTGGAATGTATGACACAACCTTGATCATGTCATGGTTTTATGCTGATGGGTCACCTTCAGCCTCATTTTTAGAAGGCTCTGAGGTATGGTGTATGTGACACTCCTCAAGGGTCGCATGGATCATATGCCTTGACAGGATGAGGGTTTCAGTATACACCTCATCAGTAGAGCCGAATCCATCATGGTGATTCTGGGAACACAACAACTCTTCAGTAAAAGTAATAGCAAGGAAGCAAGGAATAGAGTATAGTACACAAGAAGATGTTGGGAGCTGAACAGGTTATGATGGATGATCATTCAAGACCATCTATGGTTCGAGGAACAGTTCATTTATATTCTACGTTGATGAATGATTTATTTTTAATGAGGTATTCACATTCTTTTATTGAATCTCACATAATAGATTTTTTTGGATTAACAGTGGAAATTATTCCATATATTTTGAAACTACAAACTCTTCTAGGTCAATGAAAGTTTCTAGCATTCCTCTTCATAGTGTGTTTCATAGTTGTGGACGACATTGAATTGACGTGGGACATTTGAGTGATTCAGATGGAATTGTATGATATTATCCTTGGAATAGATTTTTTAACAATTTTTATGTCCCACATTTACTATTATGCACGAAATATTAGTTTTGTGGTGGAGGATGGAATGATACATCTCTTTAGAGGTGAGAATATTGAGAAGTAGCGTGCAACAAGCATGTTGGCACCAGTTTTAGTAAAAATATCATACTAGATAGATGCTTTGTCTTCGGCAGCGGTGGATGGTAATAAGAAAAGTGTTTTTGTAGTAGTCGTGGATCAATTTATGGATGTATTTCCAAAATATTTTATAGAGTTACCACCAGTGAGGGAAAAGGGGGTTACGATTCAAATACTTATAGGGACGAGTCCTATCTCACATCCATCATACCAAATGGAACCAGCAAAATTGTTGGAATCAATGGTGCAGTTGGATGAGTTAGAAAAAAAGTGTTCATCTGGCCTAGCACATCTCCATGGGAAGCACCAGTTTTCATTATTAAAAATGAGGATGGAACCTTGGGGATCTATGTTGATTATCTTATACTTAATTATGATACGATAATTAACCGATATTAAATTCCACTCATTTATGACTTGTTTTGTTCTTTGAGGGGAGCTCAGTGGTTCCCATAGATTGACCTACAATTTGGATATCATCAGCTATGTGTGTAGAAAGAGGATATTCTAAAAACTTCTTTTAGAAGTTCATATTACCATTATGAGAATGTGGTTATGCCTTTTGGTCTAAAAAATTCACCAACGACATTAATGGAATTGATGAATCATATATTTTATAGACATTTGAATTTTTTATGGTATTTTTTGATGATATACTAGTGTATTCGAGGACAAGGGAAGAGAATGTGCAGCACTATGCCATTGTGTTGGGGATCTTGAGGGATCATCAGATTAATTCAAAATTTTCAATGTCTTACTTTTTTATAGAAGAGGTTCGTTTCCTTGGGTATTTTATTTTTGAGTGCGGTGTTTGAGTTGATCTATAAATGATAGAGGTTGTTATCTCATGGAAACTGTGAAAGAATGTATTCGTGATACAGAGCTTCCTTGGGGTAGCTGGGTATTATTGACGTTTTTTCATGATTTCTCTTGATTTTCATTGCCGATTAATGCTTTGAAAATAAATAGGGTTCCATTTCAATGGGAAGAGAAGTGTCATAAATGTTTTGAAGTGCTAAAGGGTCACCTTACATCATCACCAATACTAGTTTTTTCAGAACTAGGGAAAGGGTACGTGGTGTATTTTGACAGATTGGGATCAGGTTTGTAGAGACCGAAATCTTGACGTACATGGAAATTACATTACTTTTGCAAAATATCTAATACATAACAAAAATAGATTCCAAATGACCGTAATAGTTTAGTGTTTTTAGAAACTCGGAACATAATCTTCTAATCGTGGGGAAAGATCTTCAACATCTCCCATAAAGATCTTCCCCTTCTGTTTTCTTACCTAAAACCTTTCTTTATATCCTCGGGAAAAGAAAACATAAAAAGGGTGATCTAAAATGCTCAGTAAGGGAATGAATGGAGAAAATAAAGCAAACCATATACATTTGAACATAAAAACATGAACAAAATGATTAAACATCGAAATGTTGAGAAATAACAAAAAAACATGGAAGTACGTAAGGAATATATCATAATAGAACATCAAAGATGATAAAATATAATGGTAATAAAACATATAATTGTGGAAACCATTCAAAACATGTTATGATTTCCATATTAGCCAAGGAATTGCTTCCAAGACCGTCTTAGTGGACAAATTCCCTTTCTGAATTGAGTTCACTCCTCGTTTTAGTCCTGTAACACTGAATCAGATTAACTTACTATTCCAGCTAGGTCTATCTCATGAGATATAAATCAGTACCCAATGCATTGTAGGGAGATATAGGTCCCACCCATCTCATAATGAAATAATTATTACTTGTTCCACAACATAAACATAAATCATTCATCATAACCCATGGAATAAAAATGGGTTTCAGAAACATCATCCCGTCATAAAATTATCCATATAAAACCAATGGATATCATTTCATCATAAGAAAAGTAAAACCATGCAAATCATAGAGATATTATACTTGAAACATACACATATGAAATAATTACTTCTTGGATTGAAAAAGGTTTTGATAAAACACTTGAAATGAATTCTTGAGGGAAATATCCATTCTTCTTCAAAATCATTTTCTTTTTACAAAATGCCATGAAATTTTAAAATAAAAGGATTTTTTTGAAAATAGTCATGAAATCTTGTAGAGTATGGTTTTCGAAAATAAGGAGTTATGAAACTATAAAAATCCTTTCATGCCGTATAAGTTAAAAAAACATTCTCCTCATGCTTTTGTAAGAAAAGACAAAAAGTACCTCGTATGGTAAAGAAAATAAAGATTCCTTCCAATCCTTGTGGTAAAAGTCATAAAAGGGTAAAAATGATTTTAAAAATACATGGAATAATACAAAACATTTTAAGAAAACATTTTAATAAAACATAGACATGGATAATAAACATAACCCCAGTAAATACTTATATATAAGCAATCTCAGATAAAAAATGAGATTGAAAATTTATCCCTTACCTTATGTCCGATATGCTTCGTATGTATCTGAAACTCTTGTATAATGATTTAAATAATTTCGTTAGTTAATTACAGAATCATATTCATTGTTATAATATCATATATAGTTTACTTATAACTTTATATTACCCGTTCTATTGTAAATTCGATGTAAAAGCAGCTATTTGGGTAAAATCGTTTCATTTATTTTACGTGTTTTGACTTTTTGTTCTTGATATTATTACTTATATCCTAATTTACTTAATTCTAGAATGTAAAAAATGATTTATATATAATATATATTCATCATATACATATATATATGATAGATTGATAAATGGAATGAAATACACCATTCATAGAGACGGTAGGCTGTACGTATGCATGAACACTGTTTCGTTTCCTTATTAAGTAGATGACATACATATATATATATATATACATAAAACCAGTATCATTATTATGTCATATATTTCATGATTACTTATTATATATACTTTATAATCATTCAAGAAAGGTTAACGTGGAAATGAATCTCATCGCGTCGTGGAGACGGTAGTCCATACGTACGCACGAGCGATGATACCATTCCCATGATCGTGGAATTGTATTGAAGTGTATGTATAATAGTTCAGAATCAATACCACATTACAATAATCATATATAGTTATTTATTTACACCATTATACTCATCCAAGTAAGGTGGTGGTCGAAAACAGATTATACCACGTTGTGGAGACGGTATTACATACGTACGCACGTGCGTTGATTTCATTTTCCATAGGATGGATTGAAGGTGAAGTAGGGGTTTTTAATATTTATAATAACATATCAGAATATATGTAATACTGAAGTTATTACCTTATAATGATACAACTAATGTAGAAGATGTTGAAGAAGAAAGAAACTTGAGAGAATCAGAAGAAGAGATTACCTCTTCTTCGACACATCTCCTTTAAGCCTTCTCTTAAGGAACTAGAGTTGGTCTTTTGAGAATACCAGAACCTCCAGAATGTTTATAGAGAAGTGGAGAATATAAATGGTCAGGGTTTGGCCGAGCTTCAAGGCTCAAAAGGGTTTTAAGAGAAGAGGGAAGGGGTTCCCTTTTTATAAGGGATGAGAGGGGAACCTTTGGAAAAACATAAAATATTATTTTATAATAAAGTCATATTCTGTTTTTAATAGCTCAAAAATGGTTTATTTCAAATATAAGGTTGGTATGGGTGGAAATTCTCTCAACCAATAGATTATAGATAGGTTTGTGTCATTATATTAACCTTATCATTTTTCTTTAACTCTTAGATAATTAGATTGACATTTACCATGTTACTTTGTATTTTTATATTATATATTTAATAAACATACCATATACATACAAGAGACCCCCAAGTGGTCCAGTAATGATACAAATATAATGATATTAGTTTCTTGGCCTAACCTTATATTTTTAGGAATATAATAATAATCAATAATATAATTTTTGTTTTAAAAACTAGTTTTTGCCAATTTAGACACTATTTGATAATTGATTTTTTTGTGAAAATCATAAAAGAATTATTAGTACGAAAAATGTTAATTAAATCAATATTAACATGTCATATTAACCTATATAATTAGTCTAATTCATAAAAAGTCACAAATTACATTTATTGGGGTATTTATAACATCAATTATGTTAATATTTCATTTATACGATAATTACTGCATCATCATTGTGTCATATATAAATTAAATTATTTAATGTCTAAAAATTATAAATAAAATACCATTATGTAGGAAATATTTTTATCTTTCGAATGAATATTTATAGTCGAATTTATCTTTGTATAACCCTATATTAAAAATGATTTAGTTATTAAAATTTCATTTTAACTATTTTAACCCTTTAAATAAATTAATAATAAATATTCTAATCTAATCCAAGTGGACCTAAATGGTTATATGTTATTCCTACGGTCGTTTTTGGTAGAATTTAACTTATCCAGTAGAATTAGGACATGTTTTAGGGTAATAATAATATCATTTTTACCCTTAGTTACTCTATTTACTTTTAATCGTGGTAAATAAAAGTAAAAAGTTACTATTCAAAAAATTATTTTCATGTAAATGAACCACATTTTAGTCCTTTATATTAATCGTGTCTCTTGGATTTTGAAAATCCCACTCACAGAAGTGGTAAAATTATGTTTTATGTGACTTTCCAAATTCTCCTAGGATGTGGGTAAAAGACGGTGAAAAGTTCAATAAAATTATTATATATCTAAAATTATTATAAAATGGCTCCAATGAATTACATTAAACTTATATAGTTTTTATGTATCAATTTTGATCGAAAATAAATTTAAATAAAATAAATAATTATTTAATAAAAAGTCTGTTTTTAAATAGTAACCAAGTGTTTTCACTATTCATCAAAAATTGAAAGTGTTCTGAATAATACCAAAACATCACCCTAGTATAATTTCGATATTCTGAATCAAAAAATGAAGTCCATTTTGAAAAATAAAATTTAAAAAAGTTGGTATTACTATTTATAACGACTAGATTATATAACATATCATTGTTTAGTGAAACCCAGCATTGCGTACAACATACACTATAATGGAAGGTCGTCATTGCGTGTAATGCAAGCCAAGTCAGGGATGCATGTAGTGAAATCTACTTTTGGTGTAGCGTACAACAAAAGACATTAATGAAATTTAAAAAAAATATTTTTCAGAAAATCTATTGGTGTTACAAGGTTTGGGGTGTGTTCTCATGCAAGGGGATCATGTGGTTGCATATATCTCACAGCCGTTGAGGTTACATGAGATTAATTAACCCACATATGTTTTGGAGTCGGTGGAAGTGGTCCATGGATAAAAAATTTGGTTTCATTATCTCTTCGGTGAGAAATTTATTGTGTTTACCAATCCCACTTTCTTAAAGCATATCTTCTCACAATGATATTTGACATGTGGAAATAGAGATGGATGAAATGTCTCCAGATGTTTGATTTTGACATAATGTACACATTGTGTAAGGTAAATTAAGTGGAAGATGCATTAAGTAGGAAATCATACTCTCAAGTGGTGAAGCAGGAATTAGATTAGTGTCAGTTGATGTCATTCATAGCTGACATGCGATTGGAATGTGATGACTCAGGTAATAGAGAGGTCTTCATTCTGCTTTCATTGGTTCCCAACATGACTAGTTTGGTTAATGGGGCACGTGATTTTGATTCATAGTGTATGGTAATGAGGTCAAAACTCAATTCTGGGGAGACCATTGAGAAGTGGGAACTAAATGGGAATTTAGTCTTGTGTTTTTAGAATCCAATAGTGGTACCAATGGATTTTCAGGAGGAACTTTTCAGGTCATATCATCATTCCCAATAGACTGTCTATCCCAGTATTCAGAGAATGTATAATTCATTAAAGGTTCAGTTTTGGTGTGCTGGTATGAAAATGGATGAGTTCGGGTTTGTCTCGATATGCTTGACTTGCCAGAAAGTCAAGGGAGAGCATCAGTGGCCTACATTCATTTTGGAGTATTTACCTATTGCAGTGTAGAAATGGGAGCAAATAGTAATGTATTTTTTTATAGGCCTCCCAAGAACGGTATGGAATCACAATGCCATATGGGTGATAGTGGATAGGCTCACAGTGTCATTCCATTTCATCTATATTCTTGAATCACATATTTTTGAGGATCATTCCAAATTCTATATCAAGGTGGTGGTAAAGAGGAATGGTGTCCCAGTTTTGATTGTATCAGATAGAGATATGTGGTTCACATCTATTTTTTTCAAATCACTGCACCAAGACCTAGGGACACATTTGAATATGAACACGACGAATCTTCATTATACTGATTGAAAATCTAAGAGGACAATACATTCATTGGAGGATAAGATAAGGGATCGTGTTATGTAATTTACTGGTTCATGGGAGGAGCACTTACCATTGGTGGAGTTCTCCTATAATAACAGTTATCAGGATTCGATTCTTATGGGTCTGTTTGATGATTTTTATGTGTGTTTTTTCATTCTCCACAATGATGGGAGGAAACTGGCAAGACGTAGATGATCGGACCGAGCCTTGGCTAAGAGACTATGGAGAAGATAAAGATGGTCAGTAAGAGGATGTAGATGGATCCATTTCGTCAAAAATTATATGTGGACCATTATCGACGGCCATTGTCATATGAGGTGGGTGATCATGTGTTTTTTACAATCTCTCCTAAGATGGGACATCATTGGTTTGGGAAGTAGGGTAGGTATCCCCGAGGTATATTGGGACTTTTTCACTACATGAGAGGATTGGAGGGGTGGGTTATCATTTGGCTTTTCCACCATGGTTTAGTGTGCTGAACAATGTGTTTCATGTTTTGAAGTTGAAAAAATATCCACCGGATTGGGACCATGTCATTCGTTGGGGTCCTGTTGAGCTTGAACCAGATGCCTCTTGGGTGAAAGGGCCAGTGCAGAATGTTTATAGGAAAGATAAAGTCATGTTTTGAAAAATAAGAAGTTTAGTTTGTGTTTTATGGAAGCATGTAAAGATTAAATAGGAGACGTGGGAGCGGGAGAAAGAGAAGGCCGAGCAATGACCCCTTCACTTTCCGCAAATAAATGGTTCCCTACATTCTAGGAACAAAATGTCCAATGGTGGGGAGAATTTAGAACCCCCAGATTGAGGTATGTAGCATTCTATTAGAAATAATTATGTGTATAATGTGCATAATATGAGTTCGTGTGAGTTTGGAACTGTTTGGAATGGTTTTGATTAAGATTGGAGTTTTTTTAAGGGTGCATGGTTTGAACATAGTTTTGGGAAACCATGCAGATTCCCCAGGTAACCATGCAAGGGGAGACAGTAGCTTTCGAATGGTATGCACATGATTTTTAAAACCATTAGAGGAAACTGTGCAGGTCCTCTCTATCAATGTAGTGGCTTGCTCATGGTTAGCGTACAGTTCTCCGAACCGTGCATGCAAACTGTGCGACCACATTATGGAATTGATTTTAAATTTGGTCTCCCATGGGGTTGACCTATTTCACTCCAATTCTTATTCCACTCGAAAATCACTTATGATTTTGGGTTCTCAAATGCTTAATTTTCCCTCGTACTAATTTTAAAAGGAACTTTAAGGGGTTTCTTTGTGGATTGAAGGATGTTCTTCATGGGTAAGTCTCTCCTATTTTCTTCTATATGTTTCTTCATAGGTTTACTCATCCCTCTCTCGGACTTCTAGATCTATATCTATTTCTTGTAGATATTTGGTTGGGATATCCTAGGGTGTTTATTTGATGGCGTTTGGATGTTAAAGATGAGGATCTAGAGCGGTTTCGGTGGGGTTTGTGCCAGATCTGAGGTGTGATTGTGTGTTCGTCGATTTCGCCATAAACATAAAGGTAGGTGGATTCTCTCTCGACTCCTCTTGGTTAGAAATAATGGTTTTTGATTCAATTATTTATTTTGTCTTGAAAATAATTTTGATTTTAATGTGCTAACTTAGTTAGAAATCTATTTGGTCGTGTTTTGTGTATTTTTGGGTAAAAAGGGTTTTACAGTCGAATGTTCTTATTGATAAATTTTAAAATGTAGATTTTAAATTTTTTTGCATGGCTTGGGACAAGGAATTTGTTTATGAGAATAGATTTCAATAAAGAATTTATTTTATTGAATCAGGGTTTTGAAATTGAAAAATGGTATAAGGGTGGTTTTAATAAGTGGGTGATTTATTGAAGTTGCTTGTCCATTGATAGAAATGGTTGATTGCTTGTTGTTGTTCTTTTGGTGTGTAATATTATTGGCTATGTATTGTTGGAAATTTTGATTGGAATTGGGAGGAAGTAACACTATATAAATGGGATGGTTAGATGATAGAAGGGCCACCATAAAAAGATATGTGGGCAGGAAGTACCACTAGTAGGAATGGGTGAATGGATTGGATGGAATCTCCACAGTTCGGGTATCCTTGTTGTGCATTGCTTTCCAAGATGAAAATTGGTGTGCTAATGTTTAAATGATGAAATGACATCTGGCATGTTTTTTTTGTTTTCCCTTGGTTTAATGGTTTGTGTGAGGTGTCTTGATAAGGGTGTGTTTGGAATATAGACATGGTTTCCCATGTGATTATTTTATATAAACTTCTTTTTACAAATTTCATAACAGTTTTTTCTAGTCGCATGTATAGGGATGTCATTTAGGGAAAATCTATTGAGTATTTTTACTTACCCTTACTTTGAAACATGGTTTATTTCTAAAGTTTTGTTTTATATGACATATGTATAGGTAAATCATCTCATTTCTAGTTGTTCATGGTGATTATTGGGAGATGTGGTGGAGCATGGTGCATGGAGCATGGAGTGGAGTTGTAGAGTTTTTCTTGGTTTATTTCGGGTCTCCCATTTAATCTTCCTCATAGTACTCTTATATTGTATTGGTTTTATTGGTTTGTGGGTTGTGTTGTTGAATATTGTGGTTTCCTTTAGGTAATGTATGAGTTGGTAGATTTTTTGTCATGAATCATGTAGTTTGTTGATAGTGGATCATTTTTTTTGGATGGTTTTATCTCAAGATTAAATCTTTGCCCAATTTTTTATTGAAGCCTTCAGCATTTATTTCCATCCTTTGGCACCTTGGTAACATTTCCTAAGGACAAGTAGCATTCCCTCTGCCTCTCAGTCCAATGGATGGGGTGGAATGTAATAGATGGTGTGTATAGTGATTTAAAAATCATATAAATTATTTTCCATCATTATGTGGATTATAAATATGAATATTGTATCTCACACTAGTTTTTTTATCATTTATTATAAAATGAAGGAACATTGTTAATGCTAAATTTTATGGAAAATTCTATGATTATCATAATGAGAAACCCAGTTATATTAGTGATGGAAGGGAAAATATATTTTATATTTTTACAATATTTTTTAGGTCTAGGAATCTTGATTATAATCCAAAAAATAAAAGATAGACACATATTTTTATTGAGTATATTATGTGTTAATATCCACATTATTTAGTTTTCCAATTAATGCACTAGTTTATGAGAAATTTATCTTTACCATATATAGGATATCTTCCATTATCCATTATGTGTAGTAGGAAAAACAATGATTATTTTCTTATTATATAAAACATGAAACAATAAATGTTTGACACTCATCATGAGCATGAGGAAAGAAGAAGATACTTACTCTTTTGAGTGGGATGAGTTTGGAAGTTTAATTTAAAAAAATTACTCTAATAAATTTATTCATTAAAATCAATGACATATTACATCATATAAGGTAGATGAATGATGAGTCTATTAGTTCATATAAGGACAATTTTAAATAAATTTGTTGTATGATTCTTGTATTATCATTGTCTAAGAATTTAAGATTTATAAATTCCTTAGTGGAATAAAACCATGTATTTATAGGGAGTTAGAAATAATGTACATTGGTTGTTATTAATAAATCATTCCATGTTTTACCATATAATAATTAGATATATGAAATAAAAATTTATGTCATGGTTTGGATAATAAATTAATGTTCAAATCTAAAATAAATTATAATAAAAAACCATTGTTTTATGAAGATGATAATTCAATTTTGTTTGATGTGTCAAAGGAACATGGATGAATTTTTTTAAGGGAAGTCATAAATAAATAATCTATAGAATGAATGATAATATTACAATAAAGTTTAAATTTTATTGGAATATAATTTCCAATGATAGAGGAAATAAGCCATACATTTATCCACATCCATAGTAGTGTTTCAAATGAAAGGAGTATGGGAATTATTTACACCAATGCACAAACACAGAGGTTAATGATAATGATAATTGTATGATACCACTCAATATGGGAGAAAAAGGGACTTACATATTACCACTATTTTTCATAAGGGTTTTGATAATAACATGGTTAATAGTACACCTACCATCAACTCTACAAATTATACTTTCTTCTTTATTTATAGATCTACCGAAATAATTATATCATATGGTTTTTCTAAATGAATCACAATTCCACCACACTAATTATTATTTTTAGTGAGCACCAATAAATATATGATCTTGGAATCAAATTTCAATTATTTTTCATTGGTTTAGGTTTTTTGGAATGTTCTATCTACAAATATTATCATTCTAAATTTCATTTATTTTTTTTCTAATTGATATGGATTGAATTTGTTTATAATAATAAATATTTTATTATAAATGAAGGTATATAACTTTATATATTTTGATAAAACATATATTCAATGATATGTATAATGATAAATAAGATAATATAGTAAAAATCACATACGTTATATAGTTCCCAATTATTTTTCATGAATTATGTTTAAAATAGTTTGTTGGAGAGAAAGTCGTCATTAAAAATATTAATATTGTGAAATAGATTTTTGAATTATTTTCAAAATACGTTTTGATAAATACACCAAATGGTGATGTGTACGTTTCAATAGAGTATATATCTTATGACACTAGTATTTAAAATACTCTATATATAATTGATGTAGTTGAGTTTTATAAATTAAAGATGTAGCTCCAAAAATCATTAAAGGTATTCATTATTTGTAGTGTATCACATTGGTGATAAATATTTCATTTATATAACAATGAATATGTTTCAATTTGACTATTGAATTTTTATAAGCAACAAAAACACCTATATCATGAAAAAGTATCGTATAACTCATATTTGATGCCACGTTTGATCAAGTTCATTGATCTCAATAAATTTACAATATTAAACTTTATAGATATAATCAATTGAATGTCAAAAAAGAGGATATACAAAATAATTAATTTCATACTATGTATAGATAATGCAACATTATGTGGATTCCATTTCCTCTTACTCATTTCCATAATACCATTATGAATTTAATTAATATGGCGTTTAAAGATTACATTGTTATGTCTGAGTTCATCATTACAGATGATATTATTATATGTTTACAGCTCATGGAGAAGAATTATAATCAACATTTATTGTAATTAAAACTATAAAGATGGATTTTGTATTTCAATTATGTACAAAATATTATTTTTAGTTAAAAAATAATAGTTCAATAGTCAAATAATCTGATATATGGGTATATCAGTTGATCCATCAAATGATTCTATTTTTTAATGTTATTCTTAACTAAATATTATGAGTTTGATTCATTGCATTTTTTATTCTTATGAATATTATTAATTTTTTTTAGAATTCATCAATTATATCTTTTCATCAAATAATACTATCTCATATGGGTTCCATGATCCTTTAGAAAAATAAATGTAAAGAAAATTTCATGGATCATAATATATAGTTAGTTATCAGCATATGATTATATTCCACTATAGTGGTGATGTTTTTTATCTTTAGTGATTTATCATAGATGGTACTAGGATTCAAACTCACGAAAAATTATATGGTGATGGATTATTCCTCATTACAATTAAATGTTCATGAGGAATGTTACTCAACTACTGATTTTGAGTTTGATATGGAATACTTTTTATTTAATATATTGTGGAATTATCGTAATGTTAAAAGGTGTGATATATTCTAATAATAAGTTTTTTATATATTTATTTACTCAAATTATCAATAGATTCTAGAAGGAATATTTTTGGAGTAGACTATGGAAAATTGGTACTTAGTACGTCAAGCCCAATTTAAAGAAAACAAGGGAGATGATGTTTTTTTGTTGGAAGGATCATACTATATTTTCTCTATTGCGGATAAAAAATATCAAAAATTTCTAGATTAATAGAGTATAGATGTTGAAATTTTTATGAATGTGGATAAATATTATATTTTTAAAATGTTTTTTCTACCACCAATCCATTGTACAATTAAATTAGAATAGAAATAGTTTTTTTATACAATAAGAATGTAATAAATGTTCTTTATTTTATAATTGAATATGATGGAATTATTTGGTTTAAGAACCATTAAGTAGTTTCATCATCCCTATATATGAACAATGATTTGTGGGATAATGCTCATTATTCATCAATCAGTATTCATCATAGAGATTGAATGAGAATAATAGAGATGAAAAAGGCATTCCAGTGGGACAATTTGAAGAGATATACTACAGAGTACATAACAAACAATATTATATGTGGAAAGGTTAATGATAACTGATTTAATATTATAGTTATGATACAATGATTATCTATACCATAATGGAGATGGGGTAATCATTATGATTTTTTTGGTCAAAATGCTGAAAAATTACAATTGTCGTAATGATATTTATGATATATTTGATCTCCATATAACATTAGAACCATTTTTTTATCATATGGATTTATATATTCATCATAATAGACGATTTTACATTAATGATGTTGTAAGGTTGAATGAATTTCCTAATTATATATCATTATATCAGGATTTGAGGCATTCCTTTTATTCTTGGAAGGCACTTCATTTAATCTAGATATATAGTTTAATTTCAAGTATATTTATTTTACTCAAAATGATGTCCCATTAGAGAACATATTTTATAACCTAGTTCATATAATGGATTCTTACTCTACAGATTTTAAAGGTTGTCTGAATCATCCCCTTCTGCTGGTTGTGTTTTTGTACAAAAATATCCACACTCAAGATTTGTTATGGATCATTATGATTCCTTTTATGGAATTCAGAGTATAAATAAAAATTATAGGATGAATATTGAAAAATAATTATATTATGAATTTTGAAAATTTCTAAAATAAAATATAATGTTAGATGTATTCAGTTGAATATCACAGATGCTCATAGGTGATATAAATTTTATTCATCCAATCATCATTAATATCATGGTTTGTATTGACGGTGAAAGAGTATTTTTCTGATATTTACCATCGAATAATTTAATGATATTTTGTATGAATGGAATGTTAAATTGTATGTATAATTGAATCTCAATTATCATTTATATAGTGCAGATGATATCTAGTAACTTAAAACAGCAACCAATCTTCTCCCAAGTACAGGTTATGTTTCATATATCTCTTTTCAAGAAGCATATACCTGATCAAACACATGTACTAAAATAATGTGTCTTATAAATAGAGAACTAAATATCACTTATTTAAAACATGATTTGAATCATGGACCATATAAATAATGTGTTATGGAACCATACTACCATCTTGGATAATGTTATCTTGTAGAATTTGAAATTCAAATAAGTTACATGACAACATGATGATGAGATTATATAGTGGTATAATAATATTATCTTATCAATGCGATGCAATTTAAAGTGATTGATAAATATTAAAGGGGTTATTATGATTAACTACAATAATTTATGTTATTTTTCTCAATATTTGTATCAACTTTATTTGAAAACATAAAATAAATACATTACCGAGTTTATACAAAACGTGGTATTCTATATAAATTTTATTATATAATATGATAGGTTTCACTAATCTTTTTTATTGTTGTGTATTATAATTAATTTATATATTATGATCAATATAATATTTATTTATTATTAAAATTAATTATTAGGTTATAAAAATTTTTGAAAATAAAATAATGATAAATTGAATGTAAATTAGTAATTTTTCAAAAAAATTGTTATTAGTAGGGAATTGAGTTTAAATCAAATTATATTAAACTAGTCACTATTTGTAAATTATTTTTAGTAAATTTTCTATTATAGCTGAAATTTAATGAATTGTTATTGATCTAATATTTTTATAGAAATTATATAATAATAAATTTAGTTTTTTGTTTAAAATAAAATTTCTTCAGAAATTTTTTTTCTTCTATTTTTTTAAAACTATGTTAACATGTATTCCATCCAAAAATAAAAAGTAACTTATGAAATTGGGTACAATATTTTGAACTAGTGAATTAATATTTGTAAAATGGGTCTCCTTTATTTTATGTTGATATGAATAGTAATATAAGAAACATTTCTCACCTAGGTTATTGTAAACTATAAAAACATTGCTACATCTTCTTGTTAAGGAATTAAAATTCTACTCACACATGAACCTATCCTGCTGGATGAATAATGGTCAATTATTATCATCAATATCATGAAAATAGTTCAATATGGTGTCTGTTTTCTATGATTGGTATCATTAAATTATTTTATGAAAATGTTAAATAAGAGTTTTCTCTCTCTTGTTTTTAATAAGTATGTTTTTTTTATGTATTAAAAAATATTAATATTTATTATAAATGTCTATATAAAATATAAACTAATAATTTATCATTTAAATTTAATCCATGTTTTTAGTTTTTGAGTAACAAAATAAAATGATTTCCCAATGCTACCATAATATTTATTAAAGTAATAAAATAAATAAATTATATTATAAAGGATAAAATGTTATTATTTTTGGATAATTAGTTTCATCCATGAATATTATTTGTAAATATATCAAATTATAAATTTTTATTGGTTTTTATTAAATTATTTTACGATCATGTTCTCAATATTGATAAATTAAATTAATAGTCTAACAAATATCCTTGAAGAAATTTTATGATGACTAATTTTTTTACATTCAATAATAATAATAAAAACATAATAGAGGTAAATAAGGATAATATTTTTTGAAAAAAAAAATCATCCATTTTCCAATCATGATTTATTTTTTAAATTTTATGTAAAATTATAACCCTTTAATATTGAAAAGTCATTACAAATATTATGAATAAAATTGGTTATGAAATAGGTTAACCTAGATTATAATGTTTATAATGATGAAAAAAGTATCATAAATTCATTTCATACTATTATTTTAATATTATACTAATTTTATAAAAATTTATGTCCATTTTGGAAAAACATTAATAAGGAAGTAATTATATATTTTCTTTTTATAAAATTCAAAGTGTGTTTTTTTCCTATAATATAAATTGAAAACCCTTTTATCATTTCAATACATTTAATTTATCCATATAGCTAAAATAGTAAAATTAGTTTTCCAACGTTCCTTGATCAAACATCAATTTTTTTCTTATATAAGGACCATTTAAAGGGTCATTAGAAAATGATCTAATATTGACATTGAAAAATAGGTAATCTTCGTAAAAAACCCTTTCAATTTATTTCATCTTATAAATACTATAAATAATTTATATCCATTATAAGATAAGATTTTTATGAAATTTAATACACTATAATTATTTTATTATAATAAAACAACTATTATCATCCATTTTCTCCATTGAATTGGATTTTAAGGTATAACTCATGTGGACACATAGAGTACCACCGCAAAATTTATATAATATACTTTTTTTCATCAAGTATAGATATTTATTATGATGCTTTTAATTTTTTTATATTATATTTATGATAAACGTTATTCTCCTATTATGATAATATCATATCTTACTACATACCTTCAAAAAATTTAAAAATGATAATTTCTCTAATGTGTACATGTGGACTTTCACCTCCATGAAGTGTTGTGATTCATTATTTCATTCCACATTACAAGTGTAAGAACCCAAATTTCATCGGGACTTTCCATTGTGAAAATCTAGTTTTTGAGGTGTTATGTGTGCTCTTGGGTGCTTATTTCAAGAGTTATCCCAATTTCCTATTTTCAAATCCTCGTGTTAGTGCATCGTCATGATAGTGCATCAGCATTCATGGGACGTCTTTATTAGAATCAATATGTTGGGGGAATCAAAATTGGTATGTCAGGGGCGTTAGTGTCGTTATGTCGGGGCGTCAGTTTAGGTTGGTCAAGGAAATAGTAGGTCAAGGGGTTGGTGAGTAAGTGTCGTCTGTTTCAGTGAGTTGTTGCATCATTTGATCAGAATCTATGGCTATGTATTCATAAGTCACATTGGTAGCTCACCCATTAGTGGCTCAGTGTTGATTACAAACCCATCGTTGACTCATATCCATTTTTCCAATTTTTCCCAATTTTTCCACTTTCACCCCCGTTATGTGTTTTTCTTTGTGAAATGGTAACCCATAAAATCCTAGTAGATCATTGGGAAATATCAACTGTTTCTGAGAGGAATTATTAAATTCCCCAAAGCTCATGAAATTCCACCATCCTTACAAATGTAGATCTACTTGGTCAAACCACATTCTGAATTAGAGATACATCATAATATTATCCCATATTTATAGGATCTCGCTCTTTCATAAAATGAGATCTTTTTTTTCTTTATTACTTTTAGTTTCATGTGTTTCTCCTAGATCCTCATCCCTAGACGAGCCATGAACCTGTTCTAGATATATCCTCATCAGTTGCCTAGGAGTTCTTCTCTACTTCTCGCATGGCCCCTGCTCATCAGACAAGGAGGAACTTCAATCCATTAATCATCATATATGGGTTTCTTTATCTTACCTTTTTGTATCCAACATGAAGGGTAGATAATTAAATGAATTTTTATGAGGAATGACAGTATAAATTTCTTCAAAACAAGAAATAGATATGAACTGGACATGATCAAGAGACAACACTTTTAAATAATCTAATAATAATAGAGTTGCTTTATGTTGATCGCATATTTTATCTATTATCATGTATCCTTTTATGGATTTTTTTTTGTTTTAAAGCCTTCTTAAAATAATATTCATTGGGGGTATTGGTGTGGACACTAGTGATGTTGAGTTTTGTTGAAATTCTTGAATAAATTACTGCAACATTAAACCTACTCAATCTCATACACTAGTTAAATAAATGGTTGCCCCAGGGATCAAGATTGTTCTATGATCACCCCGGTTATAATTAAATGTAATTAAAGTACCTATGATGGTTAAATATAAATATTTTCACATCCTTTTGATGGGTGTGGAAATGTCTTGTGTCTTGTTGTGTATTTTAATTTTATGTGAGTTGTTTGCTGATGCTGTTAAGAGCATGGTTATATGGAAAAATTTTATAAAATGAATTTTTTATATTATATGGGTCTGGTATTTGTTTGCGTCGAAGATATGGTTCAAGAGTAATTATTTTGGGAATTGTGTGTGAGGAATTACATGGAGTTTTGTGGGTATAATAGTTTTAGAAACTGATTGATGGCAGAATGGATGGACTTTTAGGCATCTGAACTACCTTTGTTGTGTTGTGCCCATCGAACAACGTTGGGTAGTGGGATTTTGTTGTGTTTAAGAAAACCTATTCAATGGGACTCAATATTTTTATGAGGTTTTGGTATGGATATTATTGGTAGATTTATATTAGTGTTGGAATAAATTAATGTAAACCCCTCAATTAATAAATGAAAACTGATTAAATGGAAAAATGGGTAGGGTTATGCTTTGGTGGTGGGTGTTGTGTGGTTATGCATATGGTGTAGAAGCAAATGTGGTATTGTATGTGTTTTTTGTTAGTCATGGGGACCCATAGGAAGAGGGGAGTGTTTCGTATATATATATACATATAAATAAATATTAGTTCTATTGGATTTGTATTGAAAGAGCACCCTTGTTGATATATAAGTGCCGAACACATCCAATTAATGGGCGAGGGGGGTTTTCTTAAAATCCCATAGTGAGGATGGATGGATGGTTGCTGACTTTCACTCTTACACCCTCTTATGTGTTCATACTGATCGAGTGTATCCAAGTAATATATAATTACATGAGGCTTAAAATTGTCCAAAATTCTTTGGGATGTTTTTTAATTGATGATAGGCCTAAATTTTTGTGGTATATGATTATATTCCCATGTGTCTTTAAGATGAAAACCCTGTGTCTTTGAGAGAGAGGTGTGGTTATCGTGGCCTAGGTTTCAGCGAGCAGGATTCTGTGTGGCTTCAGTCCCAGAAATGTGTAGGTAGGATGTTCCATTGGGAATGCGTATGGGAAGAGTGGTAGCATCAAGACATTATCTATAAGGGATAATCAGTTAAATAGTGGTAATGCAGTGCGGGGTTCCCAAATATGTATGTTCTATAATACTACAAAACATGACATGCGTTATTTGTTGAGTATGTCTTGGTGAGGTAGGGTTGGTTAGTATTCCATGGGTAGGTTCATTGGGGTTCTTCTAATTTATAAGAGGGTAATTAGTATATTCCCCCACTTGGGCACGATTATATTTATTTTTCCAACTGGTTATACATGTATACTCACCCTATGTATATAAAACTATTTTAGGATTCTAGGAGCACTACTAGGACCATGCTGGACAAAACTAGCCTGGGCGTCAAGATTAGTTGTTGTTGATGCCTAGCTATTCTCTTCTATTACTTTTCTAATGTTTTTTTGTTTTACATTGTATCCTCATTAATTTTGGACATGAATTTAGGAATGAATTCTAGATTCACATTCAATTCTGGTATTTGGAGTTGTTTGGGGATTTAACATCTTAATCTCATTATCTTGTTCAATTAAATTTGTAATTCCTTCCAGTTCTTTGTGAGAATTAACACCCTTGTGGTTTCTCTCCACTCTGGGGTCTATAGAAAAAATCACTCTGGGTCATTATCTCTCCATAAACATGAGTAAGGAAGTTCATGGCACCTAGTTGTCACTTCCCTCATCTTTATGAAGGAGGGTCATGCCAAAATGTTATTAAAGGGAATGGTTTTGATAGTTTTAGAGGTATGATGTTTTTTTGTATTTGGCATAGTTATGATTTCATGGGATGGTTGTAAAATTGTTCTTGGTGAAATTAGTGCATGAAAGAGTCCAGGAAAGACTAGTTAGAACATAGGATATTATCCCCCCTCACGATCTGATGTAAGGAATCTGGTCAAACTGAACAACAAAGAGAGGCTACACTGATTTCAGGTTAATGATCCATGGAAATGTACATTCATCATAATGTCTTTTGTTCTTATAATAATGAGGTGTTTTTAGAATATAATATAAATGAATAATTACACTAAAATTAAAATATATTTTCCACACTTCATGGGATTAAGTGTTCTTTCCTTAATTTTTCATTTATGGCACCCAGAAATCAGCACCATGATAGATGAGTATCTGAAGCTTGACAGGTTGACCCATTTGATCAAAGGAGGGAATATTGAAACGAGATATATGACATGTGGTTAAAGTTGCTTCATTCCATCTGTTGGCAGACTCTGGGAAAATACAAGGTTAGTGTCTCGAACATGAAGATGAAAGTTGGCTCGAGGTGTTGGTGATCACATTCTGCTTAATCAAAGATCTAAAAAAGTAATGGGTTCTTATAGAAGTTATTCAAGTAAGAGTAGAAATGTGTTTGTGTTAGATTCTTTACTTTGGGGAGAGGAAGGAAACCGAGGTTTCAAGGGGTTATATTGAGATGGAGCTTTAGTTGTAATTTATTTCATTCACAATGATTTTTGAGAAGATGCAAGAGAAAATCACCCTATAGCAGTGGGAGTATGTTGGTGAGGGAACTAGGGTTCATGTTCAAGGGACACCTACGCATCACATAAGATATTTTTGGGATGAGGATTCCATAGAGAGATTCTTAGGTGAGGCACTATGTCCTTCTATTATGTATGTTGTTACCCCTATCACGTTACAGACATATCTAGAGTTTCAAAAATATTATGTGGTAGTGGATTGGATGAACTCACATTGAGGTTTTCCAGGAGAGGGGATCCAATCAATTTCGTTGAAGTGGAAACACTTCAGTAGCATGTTTCCAGATTAATGAGATTGATTGTTTTAGTTAGTGGGGAGTAGGCCTCTGCCATTCTATTTATTATCTTCAGTTCCTCTTACATTCCCCATGTTCTCATGAATTAGGTGTTTCTTCTATGGAGGCCACACACATCTTCATGAAATGTTACCAGTACTTGCACAATATAATTGTAATGGGATGGTTCATCACTCAACACAACAGTAGTAGTTACATGTTATAACATTCTAGGAGTAAGGGCAGTGAGTTCCCACTCCACTGAGGGTAGATGATGCAGAAGGAGACTGGAATCAGAGTGTTAACCATGGACCATGACCATGCGTAGTCAGGGACTCAGCCGATAATATTGGGATAGAGGAGTTGGGCCCGGGAATTTGCAGGCCGTAGAGGTAGTAGTTCCATCATGGAAATATGTTGTTCAATGTACGACCAGTCTTTTTAGTACCTTTGAATGTACCTTGGATAATCTAAGAGCATCACAATACCTTTTTCACCAAATCTAGTAAATTCCAAGGGTCTAGACATTGAGCGACTTTCCATGCCCCTGCTGTTGAGTATGCTAGTTGGTGTTCATACCAAACTTTTTGCAGTTTTTCTATAATGTATACTAATTTTGGGATTCACGAGTTTAGAGAGGGTCCTTTTAAGCTATGCATTCACCCATTAAATGTCATCCTAGGCATCGAATGGTTTTTTTCAATGCAAGTTGTTATCAACAGCTTCTTGAGAAGGGTCGCGTTATTAGATATGGGTGACCATCACGTAGCATTTGTTGGTGAGAAGAGTTGTTAGGAGTGAAACAAACGTGTGGAGCCACCTATTATATTATTAGCTGAGTTGTATGTGGAATCATATGATACAATGATGGTGGATGTTTTTGGGGTTGTCAGTGAGTTCCATGAGGTCTTTATCGAAAAGGTTGTGAATATTCCCCCTTGAAGTGACGTTGAGTTTGTTATAGACTTGCAATCAGATGCCCACCCAATTGTGATGGCTCCCTATCGTATAACACCTTCTGAGTTGCGGGTGATAATGAATCCGGTTTATGACCTAATGAATAAGGGTTTTATAAGACCAATTTTGTTGATGTGTGGTTCTCTATTCATTCTCTTGAATATGGAAGATAGTGGTCTAAGAATGTGCATAAAATATCGGAGAATAAATAGTGTTCTGGTCAAGAGTTGTTATCCCCATCCAAGGATTGATGATATTTTAGACCATCCAAATGTAGATGGTGTGATCTATAGGATCAAAATGCAGTACGAATATCACCAGATTAGGTTAATGGAGGGTGAAATCATAAAAACATGTTTCAGGTGCAGGTATGGGAACATCGAGTTCATGGTCAAGTCGTTCGACGTTATGAACCCACCAACTGTGTTCATTGGGCTAATGAAATATATCTTATGAGAGTACATAGACCCGTTTTTTATCGTGTTCATCGAAAATATTCAGATTTAATCAGAGTCAGAGGAGGAGCACATTGAGAACCTCATGATAGTCTTGGATGTCCTATAACACCACTAGATCTATAGGATGTTGTCAAAATGAATTTTCTGAATGTGAGAGGTGAACTTCCACAGACACATGGTGTTTCATAATGGGATAAAATTTGACACATCAAATGTTGATGTAATAATTTCATGGGTAGCACACAAGAATTTTGTGGAGGATCATAGTTTCCGTGGCCTTTCGGGGTATTACTGGATGTCTGTACCCTAATTCTCTCAGGTTAAATCTCCATTAATGGATTTGACCATAATAGAGAAGCCTATCATATGGAATGAGTAGTTCTATGAGGCTTTCATCTATCAAAAGAGGAACCTTGTCAGTTCCCCAGTGCGTAGGATTCAAAATGAAGTGGTGATGTTTGAGGTGTTCTATGATACTTCCAGCCCTGTCTTGGGATGTGTATTGATGCAATAGCATGGAGTAATCTCTTACAAGTCTGGGAAATTACATCCTCCCAATCATAATTATGCCTCCCAAGATCTTTAGGTTGAAGTGGTCATGTTCGTACTTATGATATGGAAACATTAACTCATCGAGGAGCACATTGTGGTCTTCACGGATCAGAAGGCCTTGAGGTATATTTTTTTCCCAATGAGACCTAAACATGAGATATTGATGGTGGATGGAGTTCATTAAAGATTATGATATTTAGATCTCTTACACCATAGGGAAATAGAATGTGGTGGCTGATGACTTGTGATGGAATTATCTAAAATAGGTGGTTTGAGAATACCCAAATTCATGGAAGGAAATGGAAGTGTTGGATGCATTGCAACTGGACACTTGGGAAAACAGTTGAAGTGGAAATCTATTTTAGATGATAGTGCAATATTCATTTGTGTGTAAGGTAGAAGAGTCTTAGTGGGGAGACTTAGTGGATGAAGTGATTCATGATCATGTTGTCTAGGGTGATGCTTCGAATGGATATTTGGAGGATTGACCGAATCAGATTTTGAATTATGGAATGGTTTTTATCTCAGTGGAAATTCATAAATAACTTCATTGTGAGTTTCATAGCTCACCCACAATGGTACACCAAGGGGTTTCCAATATGTACTGGGGCTTGAGGAATCATTTTCATGGGCTCGGAATAAATAGGGTAGTGGATGAGTTTTTGGTAACGTTCCTAGTGTTTCAACTAGTGAAGGTCAGGCATTGTGTTCCCAGTGGTCTTTACTATCCCTTATATTTTCCCAAGTAGATTTGGGATGAAATATTGTTGGATTTCATCATGGGGATTCCTAGAATTTAGTGAGGATTCAATGATCTTTTTGTAGTAGTGGATAGGTTTGTGAAATCACCTCACTTCCTATCGATCAAGTCGTAGAGCATAGCAGATTCCTTTTCACATACATATGTGGATAAAGTGGTGCTGCTACATGATGTTCCAATATCTATTGTCTGATAACAGGATACACATTTTGTGTTTTTATTATGGATGGGATTTTAACATTCCATTGGAAAATCAATGACACCTTCTCACTTCTATCGAAGGTTGTAAGGATGGGAAACATATGGGACATTCCATATGATGGAATATATGATACAAGCTTCTGTTTTAGACTTTATAGGATCATGGGTATGAATAAATTTCCTATTAGTGTTTTTTATAATAAATTTTTTCACTCTAAAATTGGCATGGAACCGTTTGGAGCCTTGTACGGAAGACTATGGTGCTCACACGTCTTTTGGATAAAGTTATAGGAAGAATTTTATCTTGTACTAGAGTTAGTGCAGAGCAAAATATATATGGATAATATTGTGCATGAGTAGATTTAGGTGTCTCGGGACTGGTAGAGTTCACTTGAAAATCATTGGAGGTTTCCTTTGGTGTTTAAGGTTAGTGGCCATTTTTTCTTGAAAGAATTCCCTTGGCATGGACATCGAATGATCGGTAAAGGAAGAAATATTTCTCCCATGTCATCGGTCCTTTCATGGTGTTGGGAGGAGTTGGAGAGGTGGAATATTATCTGGTGTTTCCACTGCGTTGTTAGAAGATCAATTATATCATCCATATCTCTTATCACCATTAGTATCTAAATTAGGACTCCCATATCATTACCTGGGGATAGTTGGATATCGAGGTGAAATGACATTCATGGAGTGACCAGTAAGAATTGATGATTGTGAGGAGAAAGTGTTACGTGGATGCACCATTCATTTGGTTCATGTGCTATGGAGGCATAGTGGCCTTGAGGAGAGTACTTGGGATTGAGAAGCACATATGTGTACATGGTACCCAAAATTGTTCTATGGCGGGCCTTGTGTCTTGCTTTGTACATTGCCTATGATGTAATGTTTAACCTCCCTGGTAGTATGAATAGTTTTTTCCTTTTTCTATGATTTTGTATGAATATTCTAGTCTATGGGGAAGGTAAAATAGATTCCTAATAAATACGCATTAAATTGTATGGTACTAAACATGATCATGTGACACAGTGATACCCAATGAAGATAGTATATTGACATGGAGGATGGATATCCCGAATCCATGTGTTGGGACACGAAGACCTTTGGGTTTTTCTGTAGTTGATTGGGAACTGTGGACATAGTGTTTCTACAATTGTTTATGATATATATGACAAAAAAATTTCATTGGATGTAGATGTTTTCAATGTATATTTAAAAATAACACAATGTGGTTTACACCTAATAGGTAACTTAAGATATGGGTTTTAAAACATTTTCCTTCTATGTTACTTTTGAAATTCTTTAGGGGAAAGAATAATTTGAGAGGAGTCTGATGTAATAACCCAGATTTCTTCGGGCCTTTATTTTTTGAAAATACAATGTTTAAGGTGTTCTCAGATCTATCGGTGTATTATTTATGGAGTTATCAAAATTTACATTTTTTGCGTTGGCATGTCAGTGCGTCAACATGTTAGTGCGTCGACATGTTTTTGTCATTACATGTCTGTGTGTCGGCATGACAGATAATCAGCACAGGTGATTCTATGGGATCAACATCAATGGAATGTGGGATTCAGCATTAGAAAGTCGAAGGTGTCAGTTTTGGTAGGTTGAGGGAGTCACTGTCAGAAGGTTAAGACATCTGTAGGTTAAGGCATTAGTGGGACTCAGGGGGTCATTATCTCTTCTACAATATGAGGAAAGAAGGGAATGTCACCTTATTGTAGCTTCCCTCAACTTGAGGGTGGGTCGAGACAACTTGTATCGATATATTGGTATATTCATATATATATCTAACATAAATTATATAATAATTGTTATGTTTTGGTGAATTATTCTTTCTTAAAAAAAAATTACCCCAATAAAATTCATAACAATGATCATGCATATGTACAGCCCTCCATCTATAGGAATATTTTTATTCATTTTTAAATATCTTTGTTTTATAAATTATTCTCATTATATATATATATTATTATATTTATATTTATATCATAAATAATATTCATGATATTATAGAACCTGAATAAAATTAAAATGAACAAAACTAGCTATCATAAATTCTCATGAAATTTATAACCCTAAACACACGGAGATTACTCTGTTATTAAACAATTATTTGTAATTGGGAATTGAAATGACCTAAATTTAACATATATATATATATATATTATTAAATGTATTTAAATTATTCTTCATTGTAATTAAAATAAATTATAATTATTTATATAGTTTGTTAGAGGATCATTGAATCAAGATAAAATTGATGTTGTGGATTTCAGAATTATGCTCATTGACTTTGACGATTTTTTTATGATTATGATTATAGTGATAAAATAACATGGTCTACATATTAATAATATAATTAATTTTATTCTCCTATAGTTATTAATTGATTTTTTATGTTTTAAATTATTTTTCCTTATTGTATTAGGTTATGATACATGACTAACATTTGTGACAAAATATGATATTTTTTCTCACTTTGGTGAAAAATAATATTTCATTTGTTCCCTTGATTTAGAAAAATAAATCCATAGTAAGTTTTAATATTATTTCCACAGAATAAACCAAATAATCTATCACACAAGTAATCAAAATTCATAATTCGTTGATTAAATTGAATTCCAACGCCCTGCATATTAGAAAAAAGACCCTTTTCTGAACAATAAATAAAATGAAAAAATTATCCATGGAGGTGTTATAAAATAATATAATATAAATCAATAAAAAATATTTATATAAAAACACCATAAAAATTTAATCAAATGATTAAATATAAAAAATACTATATCCTCCAAAAATTACCATCTCACTATAATGAATATATATCAGAATAAATGGGAAATAATGTAAAATAGTTCCACCAATCACAACCATCATCCAATTATCCGTCCAAAAAATAACCATAGCCCAATAGTGATTTTTTTGTCATTTTATAGTCCTATAATTCAATAATCCAAAAATTCGAAAAGGAGGAGGTAGAGTGTCATCTAAAAAATCATATTTTCTCACAATGACATCCATATGACGTTCAAATAAAAATAATCAATATAGGATATAGTTTACATAAAAGGGATAGGAATAAACATTTTAATAATTTAAAAAAATTATTTTATTAATGAAAAAATATTTATGATAAATAAAATTATGATGTAATGGTAAATATCAAAAAGAAAAGGCATGAATAATCATTTTCCTATAATCAGTTTTTTATAATATTCAAATGTCACCCAAAAAGACAATTGAAAAAACAAAATGGTTCATTAGTTCAAGGATATTGGAACCTATAATATCTATGGAAATCATCACAACATAGTGTGTGTGTGTGTGTGCACATCTAGAGGCTTGGTCCATCTAGATATAATATGTCTATAACAAATCCTGGGAGTCTTATCGTAAATGGTTCTGATAGAGTTGTCATCATTAATGTGTTTATAGAGATTCATAGTCCTAAAATCATTATATTAATTAATATCTCTCTAATGAGACCCACATGTGATTCATTAATTAAATAAAAAATTCAAAAATAATTTATTTTAATTCAAGTCATCATTCATAGTTAAAATTCAAAACTTCATGTTTTGAACTTCAAATTGAACTTCAAATCATATAATATAATTTAGAGATATAATTCTTATTAAAATGGTCACTAATTCAACTACATTTTCGAAATGATAAATAATAAAATCATTTAATAAAATCAATTATCAAATAAATCTATATTCCTAGAAATATTTTCAATTTTTCCAATCCTAGGAAAAATGAGTTTTTATTTTCAAAATGTATTAATTTAATGTCATAAATCATATATAATATTTTGGAAGATTTAAATTGAAATTAAAATTTTTAAAATAAAATTAATCTTTGAATAATTTATTTCAAAATCGATATGAAAAAACCTAAAATTTATCACATGGTCAATCAATTTGGCACACAAATTGGGAACAAAATGGAGAGTCCAAGGACCCAAATATAGTTAATGAATTCCTTAAAAAACAACATATGTGACCATGTTTCATTTCCATAAATATCATGATTATTTTTCTTGAACAAATAGTGATTGAAAAGGAATTTAATGAAGGGATAAAATACTATATTGAGATCATCCAAAATCTATGAAGTATAATGAATATGAGAGGATATTTGATGGAATTTAAATAATCTCATGATTTTTTCAATTTTGTTTCAAAAAAAAGACTACATCATGGACCAATAAACCATAGTATATGTATACTAATGATTAGTAAGACCACAATGTAATATGGGATACAACTCCACAATCACCCTATACTAAAATATAACTAAAATTAATACCCAAAAATCATCCCATGTAAATTTTCCTTTGGATTACACTTATTAGTCTATTACATAATCATCTTTACAAACGGTAAGGCTATTGTGTATACCATAAACCAAACCAAAACCACTAAAAATATAAGAGCTATCAAATCCACCGTGTTGTTGCATCCCTCTTATACATTGAAATCCAAAATTATTTTAAAGATAGGAAAAAATCCATCATGTTGTAGAATACTGGTCCTTGTCATATACATTAAAAAAGAAACATATAATGATAAATTTTTTGTCTCATAGCCCTGAGTTTTACAAAATATCCAAACACCCTCCACACCACTTACATTAACCACTAAAATATATACCCATGAAGAAACAAACTAAATCAAATCCTATGTAAGTGGAGGGAAAATAAATGTATATTTAGATCTTAAAATCAGTAATTATTATTTTCAAAAACCCCACCATAAAATATTTATACACCTTAAAATATAGTAAATATATATCTATATAAAAAAAATTTGAGGCCTTTAATACCATAATAAATCCATATTCTACAAATTCTATTATAAATATGAGTTTTTCATACATTTCACTAAAACCAATAGTATTAACATCCCATGGATTCTGTTTTTCTCAAAATCAAAAATCCACACTAGGTTCTTGATCCTGAATTAGAAATTATCAATATTATGGTCCTCACATATCAAAAATATTACATATCGTAGAGTGATAAATTTGAATTTCAAATAGGTAAAACACATTTTTTATCACCATCAAATGGGTTTTCATGGCCAATTGGTAATCCACCATTAAAATATAATCAATACCCAAAATTGGACCCACATATCTAGTGGCATGTTTTTTTTATTTTCTAATAATTTTTGAAAACTAAACAAGTTTAATATCTAAAAAACAACCAATTAAAAATAGAAAATTATAATAGGAATATGTGATATGAAGAATCATATTAAACCATATTATTGGAATAATTTTTATCTGAAAAATGAATTGAAGCATTTAAATTTCATAAAAAACAATATCCCATGATATTACTTTCAACAATCATTGACCATCACAATTATTTTTTATATGGGTGTCCATTCATGTCCGTTGATTGAGAAAAATTAATGTATGTATTTTAACTACTATTATATAAAATATTCGGTTTTCCCATGGGGCTATGACATTTTCCATTTACATTAAGAACATATGAATAAATCATGAAATTCCTGATTTTTATATCTCATTTTCAGCTATCCATATATGTGTGATTTTTCAGGCTGAATATAACACGGGAAACAAACACCACCAATATGCCTCTTATAAAATGAGAAATAAAAATCAACTATGTGTTTTAGATTCATCATTATATGTAACTCTATGTCATCTGTTAATGACATTCATATACATGCATACCTTGCCCATAAAAATATATATTACCATAAATGGGTATAATGTAATGTGGTTTATCCAGATGATTAATACCAACAAATATCATATTAAAATATTGATGGTTATTAGGAACACACAAATCTCAAACAAAATTAAATATCATCTATTTTCTATTTCCATAAATTATGGGGATAAATAAATACCAAACATAGTTTATTCATAATAATGACTTTATGGTCAGAATAGAAATGAGAAATAATGATAGCATTGTCTCATCTTTTACCTGTCCACTGGAATTTTCATCACATATCAAATAACACAGTTTTTGTTCCAAGGTAAAGGAACCAATATAAATAATGGGAATCTGAAATAATAGCATCTCTATTTAGAAATTTGATAAGGTACTGATTCCAAAATATTAAGATACTAAAAAAAGATAATATCCACAAGACAATGGTCTCCCCACAATAAAGAGTGTCCATAAAAATGATTCAGTCATCCACATGATGATACTCAAAAATAAAAATCTAATGAAGGAATGTGAACTATTTAAAACCCCCTTGAATAATATCTAGTTAATCCCCTAACCTTATATAGTAAATAAGATCATAAAAAATTACACTCCTATGATGACTAAACCATGGAAGATGTTGTAAATTTCTCACTCAATGAATTTTCAATGATATTTCCCTTTTATGTTGTTTATATAATGTAAAAATAAAAATAATGTAGTCAATCCATCTAATAACCCTATCTAAGAATTCAATATTATTTGAGAATATATAACTCATACATGTGTGATCAGAAATGAATGCAAAACATTCCTAAAATATTCATTCCCACAAAATATAAAGATATTTCATCATAGATTTCAATTCAATTTCATGTTTAGGATAATTATTTTTTATGTGTCCATATCTATCATAGACTATTTGCCTCCATGAGGTCAGCTAAAATGTGAAGACATCTCAAAGGCAATCATGATAAATCAGAAAAAGACCATATTAGAATTCACATACCAACAGAAGAGTCAACAATAGAAAATATGTTAAAATAAATTAAAACATATTATATGAATTATATAATTTTATATCCCATAATAATATTACCATATTTCATGTGAGATAACTCATTTTATAAGTTAACTAAAATAATTCTACAACATACAAGTAATAATAACTCACAAAAATTAAGAAGCTCAAAATCTCAGAATCATTCCATGTTTGTTCCCATGTCAAAATTTCCTCATTAATTTCATAATCAGTATAATTACAGCTATTTAACACTCTATTTTACAAGAAGATATCATTTTGAATATATAAAACAAATATCAATTAGTTTTCACAATATTTTTGATCCCTCGTGATTTTTTAACTGCTCTATGATGTTACTCATAATCCTCCACTGTTATATAGTAAACCAATATTTAATCCAACAAATCAACATTGAATTATTATATGTACTAATGCATTTTCCTATTTAACATTTCTATAAAAACTATAGATTGATGGGTAGAACAAGAGCCAGAACAAGAACCTCATAATGATAACATATACATATAATGGAAGTCATTGGGTGTTAAATTATTTAATTATATGCTGGTCAGAACTCTATCAATGTTTGATATTTGAAAAACACATATCCCCCAATAAAAATATCATAAAGATCATTTTACTTTTAAATAAATATAAATTCAGTACCATAAATCAATTTAGATATTATAAATAAATATAATGATGATGTGTCCCTTAATCCTTTATGTCAATGGGAACTTATTCTATTTAATGTGACATAGTCATCCATTTAATTCCATTATCTATTAGATAATTTATTTGGCTTTTAAAATATTAAAATTAGATCAATCCAGAATGTATGAATGAATAGATATTTGATGGGTATGAATTACCTAGTAATTAAATATCTAAAACTCTATTACCAGTGGAAACACAAATAAATTTATATATAAATAATTAAGGAAACACTACCATCATCATAATAAGATCTATATAAAAATATTCTTCCACTATATTAATGGAAAAACTAAAATCATATTAACCATATCAGAAATGGGTGCCTTTTGTTACCCTAACATGGATTTCATTGTCATGATAGACATGATATATTCTATAAGGGGTGGTAAAGGATACCCATAAATTATAGTAGTAAATATGGACTTTACTGCATATTAACAAATCCATACTTATAATCGTATCATTAGTCATATTGATTATATCTCTAAAATCCCATGACATATAGATCTATGATAATTAAAATACATGAGAATGGCATTAGAGATGATGATCACTATTTATTATGAGGGGAATTTCTATATCCTTCACATGATTCATAATATCTATAGAGAGATTTAAAATGATAATAATATTAGTTGTGATTAATGAAGGAGATCTATAATTATCAACATATGTACCCAGTAAATACAAATTTATAATAATAATACCTCTCACTATCACTACACTAACATCATCTCTAATTGGAAACTCTTTCATAACATAATAATGATTCATTCATGATTCCTCTTATTGTAAACAATGAGTTTATAAATCATCATGAAAAATTGTATCATCTTTGAGGATATTGATAATTTTATTCCATAATGTTAATAAAATATGATGTATTATATTTTTAGGATTCCTAATTCAATATATGAATGATGAATCTTTTGTACCTCAATATAATCCCAACATAAATGTCAATTCTTATGAAATAAAAAAAATGCAATTGGACTCTTATAATAATTAAAAATAATTAATATGATTCATTATTTCAATACCCTCTATGATAATCATAAAGGTTTCTCATTATAGTACAAGAACTAACAAATCCACTTTTGTGAGTAAGATCGACTTCTTTTAACCATTACAAGCCAATCAGGTTGAGATCAGCGATCAATGTTCTATCCATTATGGTAGCATAATAAGTTTTAGTCAGTGTTTATTTATATGATTTAATATTTGATAGAAGACCCAACATAATTTTATAGACATTAGGATTGTCAATCCTGACAATATTTATAGAAAACATAAAAAATTCAACAAAACAATTTACAAACTAACTCAATATCTGATCACTGTGTTAGTGATTGGAAAACACTGACGATTTTTAAAAATTCAAGGAAACTATAAATTTTTTTTATAAAGATGTATTTTATGGTGTTCCACTCTAATAATTAATGTTTCTTCATTGTAACTATCATGTGACTTCAAATCATGAGTGGTCCTTCAAAAATAAAGGAGCCATATTTTATTATTATCAAATCATGATTTTTCTAGGAACTGAATAAAATTTCAATCATTAGACAGAAATATTATACCACATAAAGATAATTTGATCCCTGTAAATATTTTTGTTTATGCTAAGATATATTTATAATTGCCTTCATATTCATCCCTAAAATGTTCCACTAACAATGCCTTAATTGTGGCATGTGTGGTTACTTGTCCCAAATCATGGGAAGCATGATCCAACGTCACTGTAACATGATATCCTAATAGAGTATCCTCTTTTAATAGTTCACTAGGTACTACCTCTTTTTTCATATTCAAAATCTCATTAGAGGCATGATGATACACAATTTGAGTATGAAACACTAAAAACATCAAAAT
The DNA here is from genome assembly GCA_963277665.1 of Viscum album. NCBI lineage: Eukaryota > Viridiplantae > Streptophyta > Magnoliopsida > Santalales > Viscaceae > Viscum > Viscum album. Next base: position 1,755,030,355 of record OY728146.1, on the reverse strand, counting down.
TCGTTTAATAATTATCATCTCAATCACGAGATAAAAAATATATATTCCCTCAATGGGATTCAATGTTTTTAGATTCCAAATGGAAAATTAATATTTTGAACTAGAATATAATCATTTCAACTTGTTCTCAAGGTCTATTATTAAAAACACATATAAGGATTTAAGTCACTCTATAATGAGAAATGTCAAATAACTCGCATGTATCTACCACTTAATCAACATCATGCCCACAGCTTATAATGAACAACTTCCCTTTCATTATATAGTCATTAAGGGATGATGAAAAAACATTCGTTGATATCGCTCTACGATGAACCATCACTTATTAAATGGGACACCATTACCCAAATTGACTCTATCATAGTCTAAACGGGGTTTCTAATAGCCATGGGTTAGTGGGTAGCATCTTACATAAAATTATAGATAATGGGGAATAGTATTTCTGCGCGATTGTGATAAAAAATCATTAAATAATCAATAAAAAGTCATTAAAAAACATAAAACATCATATATAATGATCCATGTATTCAATGATGTCACATTGAACATATGAATGAAAAAACATCAGATCATTAAGAATAAAATTCCTAAAAATAAATATGATACAAGTGGAAGATATCTCTACTTGTCACCATTATAACTCCTTTTATTATCCCCAAGCACATCATCCACCTATATGTGGAACATATCTTATTTCTATACGTAGAATGAAAAATATAAAAAAATATTCAAGGAATATTTTGGGTGTCACTTAATCATTCATGTAGAGACTCAAAAAGCATTCAATAGGTAACTATAATACAAATAAATAATTTATTTCTAAATTTAAATTAAATGATGTCATTAAAAATTATTTTTCATAATTTCGTGCAATAATTATTTTTATGAAATAATAACGAATATATATCAAAATTACGATTTAATTAAAATTTTAATGAATTATGGGTATAAATAAAAGAAGAATAATAATCAATGAAATGATAATAATTAAATAAAAAATAAGAAACATTCATATAATCCTTGTAGTATGTTAGTTATAGGTTATATGATCATCAAATATGTTACCAAACTTCCAAGTTTAGTGTGTTGTCACATGAAACATGGAAAAAGAATTTTGTATGTAATAAATCAAAACAAAAAATGGTGGAAGTGATGTTTAACATGGTTTAGTTATATTTTCCTCATTAATCCATTTCTAGGGAGTAATGTTCCTGATATTCTTTTCATAATCAAATACTCACTTTCTATGATTATAAGTTTTTAAATCAATCAATAAATTATAGAAAAAAATTTATTTCTGTTAAATTAATAATTATATGTCTAGATTCCCAATATATTCATTTAGTAGTCCATTACATCATCAAATTAAAATATTTTTTTCATCAAATTTCTGAATTTGTAAATAAGATGTTATTTATATATGTTTCTAAAAAGAATAAATCATCAAATTATTTTATCAAATCATAACTAAAAAAATATACATTTCTAAAATTAATCAAAAAAAAATCATAGCCCTTATAAAATGGGTATCAATTAAAAAATTAACATGTATTTTTAAGGATTCGTCAAATCCAATCACATAAAATACATCCCCTAAAAATTAATTTTAAATAATATAAAATAATAATTAAGTTATAGAAAAATCTATATATAACCATATATATTTTATAGAATGTTTAACAAATCAAATCCCTAAATAGGAAATTTAATTTTGATTCCAAGGAATAAATTATCTGAAAAAGAATCACTTTAAGCACAACCTTTATGATTGAATATTCTATCCATCATTTTAATGGGAATAATTTAGTCTAAAAATTGATATAATGGATAAAAGATTATTCCATATGAATTAACAGTAACTTACTACAAATGGATTGATCAAATACATTAATAAATTGATATGAGAAGATAAAATTATGGAGGGTAAATATTAATCTATTTAGAGCCTCTAAAATCAATTGACTATAATTGAGTCAGGATATATTATTTTTAATTATTATGACCCTTATGATTATTAGTTTGTGAAAATAGAATATGCCATCGAATGAAAAGATACCATGGAGAACTGACATTAAAAATTCGTTAAAACAATACATAATAGGTTAGAATTTTTTGCAGTCACCAAATTAAAAAATCTTTGAAAAACGTTTTATTCCACAAAAAACATGCTTAAAAATTGTAAGGATACTCTATTACATAATATTCTAAGATTCACTATAACATTGTTTAAAATAGAGACCCATCATTTCCATAAATAGATATTAAATATTATTAGAGGAATATTCAATATATTAAACAAACAAAATATTTATTTACAAACTATAATTATGTTTTTAGATATTAGTGTTGCAACCTTCTAATTTTGAGATTGATCATTAACATCTCACACAATGATTTTCTCATGTTGTATGACACTTAGGCATACAATACCAAAACATTTATTCCTGACATGTAGATGAAAACATAAAAACTTTAGATCTTTGATTACAAACAATGTTAAAATAAGAGATATCAATCAATGATATTTTGAAATCATAATATGCTCATAGTGGTATGTTATTTTGAATATAACTTTTCATTATCATACACGACCTGTTATAGTTCTTAAAAGATATTCATGTATATAACATTATCAATTTTGAAAACATGTACCATAAGGTAGATAAATCATAATAAAAAACAATGAATCATATAACCATGTCATAACGATTTATCACCATCATAAATATTGAAAACCATTTCATATGAAAAATTTAACTACTTAGACCCTCAACGTAAGGGGCATATACACATTACATTTTTTCATTTGTGCATTTGGAGAAACCAGTTTCCTATAATTGATTAGGATATACATACTTCCCATATTATAACAATATAAACTTATATCCCATAGTAGATTACGTCCCACATTTTTCCATTGTATATCAGGAATCTCTTTTTGAAATAGATGACCTATTCCATCAACTTGATTACCATTTTTCCCCATGAGATATAAATAATTACCCAATTCATTAATGGGATATATATGTCACATCTATCTCATAATAGAATACCCTTTTCATATCTTCTACAAGAACATAAATAATTCCCATTATCATAATCCATCAAAATAATGTGGTTATATAATCATTTAATCATATCGTAAAAAGTGGAATGGATAAAAGTTTATTAATCATCACATCATTTCATTACAACATAAAACAGGGAAAACAATACAGGTTTCAAAATAATTTTATCACAATATATCATGTTTCATTGAAATGGGTTTCATAATGATCACTCCATCACAAATATAATTAATTATGGAAAATAATAAGAAATCTATCTTTGTATTACATCCACTATAAGGTATATATAACATAAATGGATTTAATCATAGATATAAAATAAATATTATTGATAATTTACATAATTTCTTATGTATAATTTTTTTTCTAATTTGGAAAACACCGTTTAAATTTAAAAACAATTTAAACACGATTTAATTTAAAAAAACTCAAAAACATATAAAGGAAGATATAAAAATATCATAAAAAATCCTTAGGAAAATATAATATCAGCATTTAAAAACACTTTTTGAGCATATATTTTTTAAGATACTTTTATTGTAAAATAATTTTAGGTAATTAGAAATGAATTTTTAGAGAAAATAATATCCATCATTATAGGAAATTACCTTCATGTCATACATAATAATATAAAAATTCATTTATTATTATTAGATAAAAGAAAAAATAAAGACTGTTTTTAAAAACAAACCTAACGATTACTATCAAAATTTGTAAAAAATAATAACATGGTCAAAATTACATTGAAAATTAATTTAAAAAATATTTAAAACATTTTTAAAAAATATTTTTATGAATCATTTTATTAGAAGAAAATGGTTTTTTTCACTATAGATGAAATACAATACAATATTTATTAAATCAATTTATTAATTAGTTTAATTCCGATTAAGTGGGAAATCATAGTATTATTACTATAAATAATTATAGGAGTATAAAAATTGTTAATTTCATATGAAATTGATCAAAATATTTATTCATTGAATTCATAATCATAAATTTCTATGATTGACTATGTGGCTGTAAAAAAATACATATAACATTAGAAACATTGAGATATAATCACCATTAAGTAACATAAGTAAATGAAAATTAAGATAAAATTATGTTATATAATTTATTTATTTAATATGTCAAATGGGTTGTATATAAAACCTGTAAAAGATGATATGTTCAAAATATAAAAATGGAAACAAATAAAGAGAATGGAAACAAGAATCTATTTTGATTTGGTATTTTTAAATGAAAAACACCATTATATAAAATAAAAGTGAGACACAAATCAATTAGAAAAAGTCTTGAAATCCTTAATACACATTTAAAACTCCATTGAAATAAATTTAAATTTTTTATAAATCTTATAAATATCCACATATATATTTATATATAAAAAATAACATATAATATTTAATAATTACCTTATTTTATGTGTTTATTGACAATTTGAATCTAAATTCGAGTATAAGGATATAACTACTTTTCTCATGAATGTTTTGATTCGAATTTTATTTTTTACTCATATATGGATAACTTATACGTAATATCTAAAATTTTTACCCTGAAATAAATATCATATATATTCATTATATATATATTATTAGAGTGATCTATACATGTTAGAGATATATAATGTATTATGTTGTTTATGGAGATGGTCAGTCATATGGAGGCATGATCATTGTTTACATTGTCTCGACGTATTAAATGAATAGAAAATAACTGTTATATAATCATTATAGAGTAATTTTTAGTTCACATATATTATTTTTATTCATTAAAATAAAACTTATTATATTATATATGGTTCATGAGTGAATCACATCACTTCATGACGTGGTGGTCTACCTCACACCCAAGTGGCGGTATCAAATTTACACAACTAGAAATTGTTAAAGTATTTGTGATATTATAATTTTAGAATAATAATATGTTATTAAATACATTTTTTTAAAAAATATACGATTCATTATTTTGGGTTGAGAAATGTTTTGATGGAAATAATTAATGACATCAGTTTATGAAGTGGTAGTCGAAACTACACAAGATTAATGATTTTGTAATAGATTTGATTGAATTATAAATTGGTTTAGTTTTTTAATAGTCATAATAACATATCATTATATAGTGTATAATTTATAATTTATATTATAATATTTAATTAAATATAATTTTTTTAAATAATAATTAAAAAATGATCTTAGTAATGGACAATATGTTCTCTTATAATCATAACATTTTCATCTCTTTAAATAAAACCTAGTGTTAGTCATTGGGGGAGGTAGAAGAAGTAGAATTTTTTTGATGTTGGGTATGTTTTTTAGTAGTTTTTTTATAATATTCATCATTAATGTTCTGAATATATAGAAGGATGTGGTACCATTTAATAACATGGGGAGAGGAACACTCAGAGAAAATACATGGCTATTTCCCTAAAGAATCCCAAAGAAAAACATAATTCTTATAAAAAAGGGTTAAAATAACCCTATATTAAATATTTGGAAGGATATGATTTCAATTATTCCATTACATAGGGACATGGCTTGTCTGATAGAATATTTTACCAATAATTTCATAGTTTAACATATTGTAGTGCTATTTTTTCAGATCCTTAGTAATACTTTTTTTTTCTATTCTAACGATAATTTTTTGTGAAAAAATAATTTAAAAATATAAGTCCATATAAATATTTGTGACTAAAAATATTGAAAAAATTGTTTCAAATTAAATTCACATATTTTCAAAATTATAATATTATATTTTTCACATATATTTGAAGAGAAAACGAGGTTTAAAAGAGATAATGTTCTAAATATTACAAGGTATTTATATCCAATTTCAAAATGAAATTGATTCCAATGTCCCAATTTGAGATCATATATTTATTATTAATGTAATATTACTCAAAATAAAATAAAAAATATAATTTAAATTTATAAGTTAATTAAATGAAATGTAATTATCTATTTACAATTCTCTAGATTTCATGATTCATAAAAAATTAATAATTTATGATAACTCTAGAAATATTAACCAAAAATAAATTTGAGATGATGATTTCAAAAAATAATATTTTTATTAATATAATTCTAAAACTGAAAAATTTATTTTTCATCTGATTGTGGAAAAGAGGATAAAAATGGTTTATAGAAAAATTGTGTTTTATGTGTAAAATGGAATTGATTATCACATTTTATTTGAAAATCATATAATATGGATATTAGTGAGTTCACTAAATAATATATATATATATATATATTAAATTAAATTAATTCACCAAAATTCGAATTTATTTCCTTTATAAAAATACGTGTTTTCTGTAGAATTTTTCTAAATAATTTTCATTTTCATTTTCGAATTAATTAGTCAATAAAAATTTAATTTTAAATAGATGTGTAAAACAAATATTATATAAGCAAGATAATAATATTCATAAATACCAATCCAATCTATAATAAATAAAAATCATGATAGTATTGGAATTTTATTTTATATTATATTAATCATGTTGTTGTTTTTAAAACATGATAAACAATGTGATGAGTGTAATGAAAGCTCAACATGGTGTTGAGTGTAACAAAGAATATTGAAAAGATTAATTTCATGTGATAAACATAAAACCTTTTATTGTTACATATTATCCCTTTAAAAAAATTATCATCTAGTTATTACTCAGTCATTAAAGGTTTAACATTTGAAATTTCATTCTTAGAAACCCAATTCATATAATGGTTTAATACATCATTATTGATTAAAAAATAAAATGATGTGTGAATGTCAACTCAAATAAAACATACTAGGTTTAAAAAAAATAAAATAGTGTATAATTTCTGATATTTATATAGAATGAAATTATATATAAGTATAGAGTGTGATATAAATCTTTGAGTATAGTAAATTTAATGATCAATTGAACATTAAGGGTCTTAGAACCATAAATATTTGACTATTTAAATGGCCATTAGTTCAATAAAAAGGTATAAAGATATCATTTTGTTTAAATATTTTTTTCTATATTTTATGAATATATTTACTATATGAAAATATAAGTTGGTATATTTACTTGTTTAGTTTATAATTCATAAGAATAGTATTATCATGTGCATAGATAAATTATGAATCCATCATTTAGTCTAACAATTTAAAATTATTTAATGTATTTTTTCCCAAATTATAATAATTCACAATTAAAAGATCACAATATCCTTTTTAGAAATTTATTTTATTCCATCAATATCAATTATTATTAAAAACTTTTAGAATAAGTTATGCATAAATCATCATATTTTGAAATAATATATTAATCACTAAAACCACCTCCGAGCTTTGAATTAAACCATTCCATAAATGAATAATAATATAACCCATATAATATTATTACATTATAGATATAGTATCTATAAGTTTGAAATTAAACATTATATAAATATCCATGTATAATGATTTTTCCATTTACAATCACATATTGATCATATAAATATCATAGTCATTTATTATCAAGAAAAAGGTAGTAACAACATTTTTCATTAAAATAATATTGAAAAAAACGTTATTCCATATTTGTATAATAATTCCCAATTGTATTGAATATATTTCGTAAATGTGAGAGTATTGTGAACTCCAACAATGATAACATAACCCATTATTCCATTAAACCGTTAATGTGTTTTATTGTTATCCATAGTATCAAATTTTCATTATTATTAACAATCATATCATTATCTAAATATAATTTTCTCAACATCTAGAACATATTAATGGGTTTATTTCCCATAATAAAGAGTTTTACATTAATATTATTAATAAATTAAATCACTTTTCTTCTTCATCATAATTATTCAAGATATCCATTCAAATCCATAATAAATACATATACTTAAAAATCCATATGAATTTTATATATCTTTAATATGAAAACATTAATACATCAACCATCCCACTTCATCTCAATTTTTTTAACATGAATACATCATAATAATACTTAATTAATCATTCCATTAAAATATCATTCGATGTATCATTAATATCAATAGAAAAATCATTACTCATACAACATTGTTAACTATAACCAAGTGCATTACCATTAGATATAAATTAAAATAGTTCTCTTACATTCCATCATTTAATAAATTATCCACTAAGGATTGTTATTACAGATAAATATTACTATCCATTTTTTTAACAAAACATTTCCATTTCCCACGATAATTTCAGGTTTTTTTCTTTTCGTTATTCAAAAAATATCCACAACCCTGTCAGACATTCTGTTTACTGCTTCTTTTATAACTCTCAACATATCTGATAATAAATCTTATTTTACTATGGATTCATTAGTAGAACTCCAAGAAAACTCTATTCATCTATGCTTTGGGAAGTACAAGTGTTTTTAATGTGAAATTCAGTAATCATATATCATGATTATGGATTTGGAATAACCAAAATATGCTTAACCATTGTCACCATAAAATTTGTTTTTTCATCTAAAAATTCTCGACCACATTCTATTTTAACCCAATTCCTTATGGTTACCACTATTGAGTAAAAAAATTAAAAATGGTGTGAGCAATAGTAATCATAATGTGAAAGTAAATAATCATGAAAATCATTTAATAGATATCCAAATCCGGACACAATCCTTTTATTTAATGTAACATTTGGTTTATACTATGATTTTCATTTTCATTCCATTTTTGAATCCTTCATGATGGGTTAAAAGAGATGGGGATTTTCAAAACCATATTCTTATATTCTTTCAGACCAATTGTTCAGCTAGTCCCATTTTAATGAACCAATATATAAATTAGTCCACCTAAATAGGACCTTTATGTAGTTATTTTTGCTATTTAATAATTTGTTGCTGCCACATCCACTTGTTAAACAAATATAAATATGTAAATTATTAGAAACCACATGATTTATCTACTAAAAAAATTCTAGAAAATTTTATTATAAATTGACTCATCAATAGAGTAATCATTCGAGACATGATTGGATATGTCCCTAGGTATGTAACTAAGTATATACCATTGAATTTTAGTTTTGATAAATAATATATTCCTCTGATAAAAAATATTTCTACCCATGAATTTTATATATAGATTTTAAATATATTTTTATAAATATTCATTACAATATACTAACACAGTATTAATGACCATAATAGTTTATATTAATTGGATAATCAGAACACATTAATCTAATTTGTGTATTTATCTTCAACATTTCCCAAAATTATCATCTCTCATAGTACTCCTCTAATTAATAAACTACTTATACGTTTCTTTATAAAACTAAGAAGTAAGAATAATAATAGATGATCATAGATTTTCATTAAGGTTAAAAATAATAGATATAAATATTTCAACATTTTAAATCATAATATAAGATATTGGGTAGGTGATAATTAACATAACAAATTATTTAATATCCTTAAAATCATATATCCTAAATATGAATCATGGGGTAAAACATTATTATTTTTAAAAATATTTCCCATAAGTGTTACAGATCACTATAATATAATGATGAACCATATAACCATGTCAGAAATGTTTGGAACAATCATAAATATTTAAAATAATTTCATATATGATGTGTATATACCATGAACATCAACATTGAGGATGAAGGGCTCATCCTAAATTTATTATTATTGATTGGGAAACATATATTTCATATTTTTTATCAGGTCATAGTTATTTCTAAATGTTTATTAAGAAATAATTGATTCTTATAATGGATTATTACAAACATGTTTCCAATAGTGGATTAAGAAAAAACATATTTTCCAAATTTGATCAAGCCCATATTCTAGTATACCATTATTATATCATGTGATATAAATCATTATCCAATGAATCAAATAAAGGTATAAGGACCAAGCATATCATAATTAAATCCATATTTATGTATTATATATGATTACAAAACATTCACCATACCATGAAGACTTAAACGAAATGGTTATCATGAACATTTAACATATCATTACCTGCTGAAAATAGATAGTTTTCATAATCGTCTCATAATTTCATGATAGCATAACCTCAATAAATTTATGTATATTTTATATAAGTATTATAATATTATAACATGTGTATGAGAAATAAGTTACATAACCATTATACCATCATAATAAATTAAAAAAATAGATAAAGAAAAAAAGAATGTTTTCATTTGATCATATACCCAATGAAGAATAGAACACAACAATAGAATAAATATTAGATGTAAAATTATATTTATTTATCAATTACAAAAATTCTGGAGGAAAATATAATTTTAAGATTGAAAAATATATTTTAAAACAAATTCCATTTATAAAAACCTATTATTTTAAAATAATACTGAATATATAAAATGAACTAATTAAAAATAATTCATATTATTTATTAAAGAAAACTTAATTTAATCTATGAAAATGAATCTTTTCTTCGAAAATAATTTTTTTAAAAATAATGATTCAAACATACAATTAATTATTATATACAAATAATGGTCATGGAAATTGAAAATTTCATTCAATTTTTTCACATTAAAACAAATATTCATCTAAAATGTTCAGTAAAATACAACATGTCATAGTTTTTTAGAAAATAATAAAGATTATATTCAAATAACATTTGTCAAAAATTAATAATTAGATGAAAATATCAATTATAAATCATTTAAAAATACAAAAAAAATTGGAAAATAATTTTAGAAAACACGGATTTTGGAGAAAATGATTTTTGTACATTAATAGAGAAATAAAATTCATTGTTTGTAAAACAATTATCAATTATATCATATACCAATGATATAGAAACTGGTACTATTGATACCATGACTATGAATAGTAGAATACATGTCATTATTTTATTCATATATATATATTATAATATATTATCATTTAAAATGTTATAATAAACAATATTGTAAAAATATTAGATTGTATCATAAAATCATTACCAATTTTTAAAATTTAAAACATAAAAACTATAGAGGAAAAATATTAAATGAAAAATTAAATACTATTAGTGTAAATAAATTCATGAAATTATGATGAAATTGGGATGTATATACACATCATAATTTCTTTAGGATAATAAGATAACATATTACTCAAATAAGGAAAATTAGGACAAAAATACTTTACTAATTTGGTAACATTATAACTTTAAACCCCATGAAGTAGAGGTCATATTGTGGACATTATAATACAAATAATTATATGTTGAATAAATTTAGAATACATTCATGGTCAATAAATACATAATATAAAATAATCAAATGGTGAATATGTGATGTGTCTCACAGGCTATTTAAAATGATATTTAAATACCTTAATATATGTATTGAATTCATTTGTATATTTTCTGAAGATCCTATTTAAAAAATATAAGTATATTATAAATTTAAATTTCTATAAATAATATATATTTAATACCATTTATGATTTACTTAGGAATTTGTTCACCTATTTCTTAATTATTTAATGTTAAATTCAATTTTTTCGCAATAAATACTTTTTTATCTATGATTGGATTTATTAATTTTTTTTATTTTTTAAATGATAAAATTTATATTGATAAGATGGGATAAATATTCATCCAAAATAAATATTTTTGTACATATTTAAATAATAATTCCCATATAACTTCCCCCGATGGTTCTGTATAGTGATCTTTTTTCATTATTGGCCATGTTGTTGCCTTATGTCATTGTTTCTCCTACTTGGGTCAAATTTTCTATATCCCATATATGATTTCTCCAAATATCAACCTATTATAATACATTACATTCAAGTTCAGATTCCATTATAATGATTTGATTTGTATTGTTGGGTTTGATAATTAATGATCCACTTCTGTCTATATGTTCATGGTGGGTTTCTTTCCTATTGAAGTGGTTCTGGTGACTCCTATAATGATGATTTTTTAGGTATTTTGGTTTGATTGTAACCCGATGTTGTGGAATGCGGTGCATTCGTGTCATGTTTGAATCTGGATTTTCTTTATATAGGTTGGATTATGGGATTCATAAATCCTAGAACCAATCAGGGTGTTCAGTCATGGTGTCTCCATATCCATCTCTAGTGAAATTTGATGACATCGGGTGTGGAATTAACCGATTGGTGGCACATTGTCCAAGGGATTGGTGTCACTGGAGAAGGATATGATGTGGTCACAATTTTGGGAGGAAATATGGGATTTCATGGGTAATGATGTGTTTCTATGTATTTTGGGTAGGAATGGACTAGGACAAGAGTCCTTTTCCAGCTAGTTTTTGTATAGTTTTGTTCAAGTTCTATTTTGGGAGGGTCTTCTCTTTGGCATAATTTGGTTCTCGGACAACTTAAGGCTCTCCGTGGGGGTGTGGTATGATTTTTTCTCATAGAAAATTAAATTAATTATTTTTATTAAAATCATAAATTTGTTCAATGGACTTGATTTAAAAAATTTGAAATCAAATAAATCACATCTAAATTACATGTTTAAAATTCAGTGTGAGAATTTATATTATTTTCCTTCACTATCATATGGGTATATAAAAACTATATATTATTAATTAGTCAATAAAACGTGTACCAACACCATATAGAAACATTCTATATACAGATAAAAATTACTAAACAGACTCTCATCATTTTAGAATGATTTCAAACTAAACAATTGATCCAAAACCAAAAATGATGCCTCTGTTAATAATTCCCCAAAAATTATCTTAGGTCAAATATTCATGAGTCTAATGGAATTCATAATGATGAGCCCAGTATGATTAACTCACTATGATCAAATAAATGTGATGCTCCATTTATCTAAATTCACATATCAAACTATACACAAAACCACATTACAATCTTCCTCCATCTAATTGAGTCAATATGATCTTCTCATAACAATGTTTTTATTATATTAAAAATCAACATGAATTATATCCTTCTATTGATATATTGATCTAGATGGACCAATTAATTACTACTCTTCCTTTTCATCTAGTGTTAAAATTTTCAAAATGAGAATTATGTATTCTATTATTTATTAGCGACTTAGAAAATAAAATAAGTGAAACTGGGTAACTTCTCATACTTAATCATATTTAAAAACACTAAAAATAACTCTCATTTAATATAATTATTTTAAATCATTAAACCATATATATATATTTATTCAATAATAGTTTTCTCAAACTAACAGAAGTTTCTATAGTCCAATATAACATCTTTAGCTTTATCTTTCTCTTCTCATTATGATTTTTTCTAAATAATGACATTACATTCATACAAAATTAACTTGAATATAATTTTGATATACATGTTCAAAAGGAATCAATATATCTAAAAAACCATGTATAATGATTTCTATCTTCATGAGTATGGATTTGATACTGATTTTCAATCAAATAACCAACTTAATTGTTCAGATGACTCTTACGACTGGTGTTTCTCATTCAGATATTCTGAGTTTGGTTTTTAGATGATATTCTAGGTCAGATAACCTAAACTTAAATAGCACATTTCATAATGAAATATTTTTACCACATTATGTGTAGGTTCAAACATTCATCAACCTTAAATATTCTTGTAAAATCTCATTTGAATGGAAGTGTTTTGACCGAAAAAAAATTCTTATACATAAATGATATTTTTCAACAACTGAAAAATATCTATTAAAACTTATTATCATAATGGTTCGTCAATTTACCACTTTTGATTTTTTTGATAACCCTCATTAACACTTTTCAACTCTTATAATTTTTCAAAACTCAACTCTTGTAAAAAAATAATGGTTTTAAACATTTATCAAGACATATCTTTTATCAAAAGTTATAATTCCAAATCCCTAATAATAGTAAACTAAAATATTGGATGAATATAAAACGTCGGATATAAATTTTTTTTGAGGCTATACTTGCACACACTATTGAAAACGTTATTATCTTTTCTTAATATCACTTATTTTCAATCATCACAATGTTTACAAACACTATCATTTTTATGTTTCATCCAACATAAAATCACAGATCCTTAGATATCATGTATTATACATAAATTCTAAATAGTTCAATTACTTTTATTTTTATAGAACTAACATTACCAAAGGTAACTATTCTCTTATCATGACATTCAGTATGATTCAAGGAAATTATATCACGTGTCATGTGTGATTAATAACCACTACAAAGTATACATGGTTTTTTCATTTTATGTGGGATCAAATTTTTTAAACAAAAATTAATCCATCATCAATTTTCATTTTTCTAGGTTCCTTTTATTCTCTACCTTTATAATATTTTCCAAGAAGTATTCTGATATTTTTTTGGCATGATTGTCAACATAATCGTAACTTATATAACCATCATATAGAATGTAATTTTTGTTGTTGTAATGTTTCCAATATATTAATTGTTTTATAACATTATATCAGTAATAAATTACACTCATCATTCATTAACAAAATATTTCCCTTTTTTCAAACCATCTAATGGGATGGAAAATATTACACAGTCAATTATAAGATTGGATCCCCTATATTCCACAATAATAGATATATTCATCAAATATTGACTGTCTACTGATGAAATATCATAATTTATAGATAATTTTTATAGGATGATAACTTCATTCTGCTCAATCCTAATCGGGATGATGTCCATCATTCTCTCAGGTTGCGGTTTAAATTTTTTTAGAAGTGATAGGTTTCTCACCTCTTTTTCCACCCATGATTTCAATACATTATTATAAGAACATTAAATGTTAAAATAATTAGATGATACATTATAATTACTGAGTGAGGATTTCAAATTATTTTGTTTCCTTTAGAACAACATTATATTTCTTTTCTTTTACAACCAATGCTTTGTTGCTTTTTTATTCATTTTAATAAAATTAATTTCATAAAAAATATGAATATATTAAATTTTTTAAAATTATATATTTATAGACTCTATGTAATTTATAATAACTTCAACCATCTTTCCATGCCCAATAATTTTATGATTGTAATATAATATCTCATAGAGTTACGATTTATCATTCATGATGAAATATTTTTTTCATTCAATAAATAATACACAATAATTCTATACTACACTAATTTCATTCTTGAGAGTATTATTTTTATCAGTACATGAATCATGTTCAACTCTTTTATGATAACTTGTATATTATTCTTCACATCCTTGATCATAATTCTAGGAATCATTTTATCTCATATTTCTAAAAGAATTTCAATAATTTTTATGAACATTCCTCCTTTGAAGTGTTCTTTTAAATTGATTCTAAATAAAATTTATTAATAAAAATATTAATATTGTTCCCAGTAAACCTTTTTTAGATTTATTTCGTGAATTTTGAATTTTAGAACAAAAATTAACTTCTTTAATCTAGAATTTTCATTTAAACTAACTTTATATTCATAAATTTATTCTTAGTAAAAATCATTTAAATGATTTTAAATCCACTCTAGTCAAAAAAATTGAGATTAAATTTACCTATATTAATATGTCATCTAATTTGATGGTTTTTATATATAATATACACTATTTTTAATTGAGCTCAATTTCTTATTTTTCATATGAATTTTAAGGATCCAGATATTCAACATCTTATATCGAATAAAAATTTATAAGTTGGGGGGTAGTGAATCTGTTGTTTACGTATTATATGTTTCAATAGTTTTATCAAAATAACCCTTAAAAATAAATAATGTTCATATCATTTTCATCCATTTATAAATAATCATGTAGGAAAATTTAGAAGTGAAATTAAGGAACATGGTATTTATAAGGTTCATCCCTAGTGTGAGAACCTATATACATTCCTTTGCCACTCCGATCAGTCTATGGAACTTATATATTCCTCCAATTAATTGGATAATTATATTATATCTGATGAAATAGAACATACTATAACATAGACTGAGAAGATATCAGAAATGGTTGGAATGTGATGTGAAGTTTGTTACGTGAATGTGTATGTCTACTGTGATACTTTTGGGAGTGAATAATTATTACTATGATGGTTTGGGGAGAAAACCAAATCCAATTTTATAGTCTTGTAAAATATCCTTCACATATAATGAAATGTTCTTGAATGGTTTTTTGAATTCCACATTTTCATTCTTTTAATATTTTGATATTGTATGATGCATGTCTTATGAATTTTTATGATTGAATCCATAACTCTAGATTATGATCATTAATTTCGTGGTCATAATTTTAAAATGTGGTGTCAATATTTTAATTAACATTTTTTTATTTGTATATTTCTTTTTTACCCTCACTAAGCATCTCATCTCATTCTTCTCTTATAATAATGTTACCCCATGATATGAAACAATATATTATGTGGAACATGTCAAAAATGGTTTCCAATCTGATGACATAATAAGTATACATTATAGATGTTATATAAACCATTTTTTATGAATTCATATTTCTAATGGATCTAATATAATAAGGTATTAGTGTGTTTTTTGTGTAACATATCGAATATTCGGAAAATTAAAGTAATGATTATGTATGTTAACCATGTTTCATTATAATTCTATTAAAGAAAACATTAACTTTTCATTTTAAAAATACAATGATAAAAACATAGTAATAACCCAATTTATAATACCATGTCACAATATTTGATATTTTTAATGATACTGAATATATTAGGTTAATCCTATTGTTCCATAGATTGATATTTTATAAGAAAATTCCCTTGATCACGTGGTTTTATGACCTTGATTTGTGTTTCTTATGAACAAAATTATGGTATTAGTCAATTTATATATCATAAAAGAACATTGTAAAGAGGAATGTAATAGGCAATGAAATTATGGTCATCCTAATAAAATGATTTGTAAACAAGAAGGAATGAAAAGCCTCATTGTTATGACAACAAAACCATATCAAATAATAAATCATGTTGAGCTTCCAAATGACTAAAATAAGGAATGAAAATTTCCAAAATTCATCTTAGGTAAATTTCCACATTCCTTTTTGGAACAATTATTACACTATTCATAGGGAAATGGACATATACTAAAAACTATATTTTTCATTCTCCATTATTTAGAAAAAGAATAAATTTATTTGGAAAATTATTTCATGGAATAGAAAGATAATCAATAAGGATGCATTATAAATAAAAAGACACAAGAATATAAGATTGAATATATTTATTCGGAAGAGTTGATGAACTCATTATTCAGAAATTACATTCCATATATTTTATATGCAGAAAAGGATATTTTCTTTTACCACATAACTAATGATTATAATAATAAATAATGTATATAATTCAAATGAAACTCCCAAAAACAATAGAGTTAACATTTTAAGATTTAAATTATATTCAATTTGTGTATAGAAACATGTAAAAAATTGTATTAATCTAACTGGTAAGTGTTTTATGAGTTGGAAATATCTTCATATGGAATTTTACAAAAAAACTAATGGGAATTAAGAGAATTCTCCAAATAGTGAGACTCCTGAAATTTTTTGTCAAAAATTTAATGAGTTTTGTAATTATTATATTATGTTTCATAATCTAATGATTAATATGGATGGTAAGATAAAAACCCTCTAAAGAAAAAAGAATACATTTAAATCTTCTGGTATAATAATGGATAAAGTATAAATTGATAATTAAGAAATATTTAACCTCCACCTCATTCCTTAAAATTTACTTATTTATTGTTAATTAATTAGACCTATAGAAACCGAATTATTCATCGAATATTTATTCTTCATTCGATAGTTTACATGGATTCTAAAATAATAAAATCACTTATTTTATTGTTACACTATCGAAAGAATGCTTCAAATGAAACAAATATTATATATGATAAGTCGATATAATATGAATGAACACGAAAGTGTGTATTTATTATGGGTATTCATCTTCTTTCCATGTTTAAATACAATTAATGATGATTATATTTAAATGGTTGAAATGTGAAATTAGTCTGCTATATTATGTTTGTTAGTGGATTAATGACATGTTTATTTTGGAAATTTATTAACATTATTTACAATGTTTTGAATTTCAATCATTAGTTACATTCAAATGTGTAAGAATTAATTATTTTTTATCTAATAACAATGTTTTATATATTATTTTTGTATTCAACTATATATTGATTTTTGTGTGTTGGATAACATATTAAAACCATTTTGTTGTGATTATAATTAGAGATATATGGAATAACATGTCATCTCATTATAGATATTATGATCCACTTGTTGTCTATATTTTAAAATTTATATTAAATTAATTTTATTAATAAATGAAGTGAAAATTGATCAATCCACATCTAGAAAGCGAGATTATACTTACGAGATGAAATCATGTAATTATATCATATCATATTATTTTGAAATAAAAGGTTTTAATGTTATCATAATCTATGTTAATATCAATGACCCTGTTAAGCATATTTGTTCTATGTATTTCTATTATATAACATATAATGATAATATTATCTATCATTCTCCATCCTAAAATGAATGTAAAAAAATTACCTTTAATGTGCATATTTTCCCCTTTTTTAATGTTCTCCAAAACATAATCCTAGTTTTTTGGTGATCATCTGCTCTCACATTTGATCTTTTTTAGAAGAATCATTGATTACCATTTTTTTATGTGGTTTTCCAAAAATAAAAATTTTCAATCATACATATTTTATTTTCAGTTAAAATTTATAATTTCCTTGTAATTTTCTTAATTAATAAAATTATTGTGACATTAGGTTAATGATATTCTCTTCCATAGAAATTGTATCATGATCAAAATGTTTTTCATGTATCTCTCCAAAGAAGAATATTCCTGGAAAACGAAATGTAACAATTTACAGGGATAAATGACAAGGGAATGAACCTTCTTATTAATAACAACTGATAAATATTTTGGAGTCTAGAGATATTTTTATACATAAAAATCACTCACATAGTAAATTATTTCTGATGAATCTATCAATTCGATGAAGCTATAAGAAAACATATAGTTGTGATGCGGCCGAGGTTCCTTAAAAATTTTTCTCGTGTGATGAAATTCAAGTCAAAAAAAAAATAATTTTATAGGGGAAATAATTCTGGAACCATATTTTTTATGACAAATCCCTATGTTTGATTTCATAACAATACACCACATAATGATTAGATGGACATCAAAATATTATAATTAAATATTCCATTTATTTCCTAACCATTATATTGGTGGGTATAAATAGGAATATATATTTTATTTTTAATCATTTTTTTTTAATTTTTTTACATTAATATAAAATATTTGTATAAGATAAGAATAAATCCAATTTTACATTTAATATTTTCTTTTTATAAAAAGTATTTCTACCGAATTTTAATAGAAATCTTGTTTTAAAACAAAATTTTGTCACTATTATAAATTTTATTTGATGAAATTAAATTTATTATTGAAATAATAATATCAAAATTTAATTTTAATTAATTGTTTGTATTTTTCTATTAAGATTCATTTTAATGAATAGAAAAAATAGGGTATTTTGATTAATAAAATTATTTTTTATGAATTATATAAGCAGATAATTTATATTTTATATTAGTCTTAAATTTAACATTATATAATAATAATGTAACAAATACAATTTAGGTCATTAAAATCATTTTCACCTTATAATTGAATATAAAATTACTTTAAACATTTGAATATTCTTGTGTTAAAACCCCATTATGTATTCAGGTTTGTGGGGTTAATATTAAATTAATTTATTCAAAATTAGGGAATTTAGTTTTAAAAAATATATTGAATATTTGGAATAATAAAATCCATATTTATTAAATATGTCCCATTTATGATTGTCTATTATTAATTGTAACTCTAGAAATTTTTTTACTATAGTAATGGGAAAATTAGTTAAAAATTGAGTAATTAAGGGTAAATATAATATATAATGGATTATAAAATGTCATATAAACTTGCTTATATTTTATTATAGAAACCCATTTCTTTTATATTCTTTCATGGTTCTAATATAATTCCTTTTGATAACATAAATATATATATATATATATAGGATTATGAAATTAATATATGATTATTTATTGAAATGATACATAATCATATTCTTAATGATAAAAATATTTATAATTACGGGTTATAAAAGTGCAATTAATGACAAAAAATTGTAATTTGTGAGGTATAATATTTATTTTTATCATGGAAAATTACTATAAATTTTTAAAGAATAAAGATTTACCATAAATTCTACCACAATAATGATGTAGTAATTATTTTTTTAATGGAAATATATAAATAATGTTTTTAAAAATATTAAAATAATTATATTACATTATAATTAATTTGTTGAATGAATTTTATTGACTATATTGAGTTTCAATGGTTGCTTTACATTATTTGTTCTATGTTATATTACTATTTTTATGTTTTTAAATGACAATATAATGATGGCCTCAACATTTAAATTAATTATATTTTAAAAGATAAAATATTTTTTTAAATGATATAAAAATCATAAAAATTATAAATTTCTGAAAAGTGAATTATATTCGGACAATAATTTCATTTATGATCTAATTATGTTTATTTTGTAATTTTAGAGTAACCATATTAACCCTCAAAAAGTAAAATTCCATGTTGTAATGGTTTGAATTGAAGGGGTTTAATAAGTGTTAAAACACAATGATATGGTAATAATAAATTAAATAATATAAAGAATAATTTTATAATATTAAATGAATCAGTTGTTTTTTTATTTATAAATAATTAATTTTTAAGGAATTTTAAATTCAATATTAGAATAATTAAATTTATTATGTTGTGAAATTCCATGTATTCCCCATCCCACTCCTATAAATGGACTCAGGTACATATCATTTAATCAAAATTAAAAAATTTATGTTTTGAAAAAAAATCCAAAATGACTTAATATGTTCCCTACCTAAATTTCATATCTCTTATTTTAGGATTCAAATGACCCTTACTTGTAATTAAAGGTCAGAAAAAGTAAATTTTCCAAATATGTGGTGTCGTATTTAATCAATTATATAAGTTTTAGTTATTTTTTGTCATCCTTCAATTATTATTATATAAATATTATATAATATAAAAAAGTTATTATATATAAATATATTATATTATGTTATTATTATGACTTAATTAATCACAATCATCCATCAAATGGGATATTCAATCATTGTTTGTTTGTACGGTAGACTACCACCTCTCGAATCGATATAGTTCATTAATCCATTACAAACATTTCCGGTTGGTAATAATGATGGATTTATAGTTTTTATCTGATATATTTTAATTTAATTATTTTCATGACTCATTAATTAATATATAACACATTTATTCATGATTTCCATTATTATGAGAATATGATAAAATTGCTCATCTATATAGAAGACTACCACCTCTTGAAGCCATGCAATTAAATCCTGATTCACGTGGAATTAATTATGGATTGTATTAATATACATTTATGATTTATATGAAATAATAATTACACTATAATGGTAATATATATATACATATCCTTTACTTTTCACTCATTCATTGTGAAAATAAAATTGAAACAGTTCTCATGAATTGTCTACATTCTCCATGAATTTTGTATTTCATTTTCAATTTATCTATTTTATATATTAATATAAATACATTGATTCTGAATATATATAATATTTAATTTATTATTTATATTAATCAATTTTTTAAATCATGATCAAAATAGTTGAGAAAAATATGAAATTAAAAAATTTATTGAAACCTACATGGTTGTTAAACAAAATGTATCTTTAAAGTGGGATAGTTAATAAAATGACTATATAATGACATAATAATGTCATATATAGAAATAAATATTCAAATATGATTCTTATATAAATATACTAAACTAATATATATTTCACAGTAGGTTCTAAAGAATACTAAGGATGATATGACTTCAGGTAAGTGGATTTAAAGGCTCACTTTTAATTTTACAAGACTTATACAATATTAATCAATTTTTTTGTAGTATATAATTACCATTATTTTATTATATAATAAATATAACAAAATATCTGGTTACTTAAACACACTATTAATTGTATCTTTTTCATGGTGATTTTGGTTTAAGAGTTACCAAATCAGTAATATGAGTTTTCTAGAATTTTCCTCCTTTGATACATGTGTACTGTTATCTTATTATATTATTTTATGTGGTTTATATAATTACCTTGGAAACATTAAATTTTAAATTTTCTTATTTTCCTTACATTATATGTTTCATGTATTCTTATTACATCATCAGTTATACTTTTTTAAAAATCATATTTTCTAAATATGATTACAAAATATTATTTTATGAATTCATTCAGAAAATGATTTAAAAATGTTTAAAATTGTTTTAAAATATTATCATATAATTTTTAAAGGATATTTTCAAAAAATAATTTTATCTAATTGATTTATGATTTACTAATCATAAATTAAATTTGAATGGATATTTTTCTCAATAAATGTTTTAAAAGGATCATTAATCTTTTTTCTATATAAGATTATATAGGTTGTTATTACTCATTCCTTATTGGGTATATGATCCATGGGTATCATTAATGTTTATTCTATGAATGATTTGTTTTTCTAGGATAATATATTTATGAAACCTATTATTTTTCAATGTGATCTTCTATGATAAAATATTTATAAAAATAGTTTCTTTTCATGACTTAAGATGTGATGAATGATTTGTGTTCAATTGAATCAGATATGTATGGTAATAATGATGTTATGTGTGGAAATATTATCCCCCCTCAATTCATTTGGGAAATTATATTATATCTACATATATATAAATGATAGAAATAGGGATTTAACTCGGTTCATACTGGGCTATAATTGGAATTTATAGTGGTCTAGTAAAAAAAAATTCACCATGATAGTTTTCGGAGTGAAACATATCAACTACGATGGATATGTAAGTAAGTTGAATCAATAATTTCAGTCTTAGGAAATATCATTCACTATCAAGGAAACAATTTTCTTTTCTTATGTTTTTTAAAAAATTCCTTGTTTTATTCCATTTAACTCCATTATTTTTCATTTCTTATGAATTATTATGATTTATTATATGACCCAATCTTATGATCAATTATATATCAGGTGTAATTAAAAAAATTTATCTTAATATTATTGTGTCATTATGTTTATTTTTTTATTTATATATCTATATTTTACCCTTACTTACTTATAGTCTCCCCTTCACTTATTCTTATTTTACATCTATGATATAAAAGAAGTTATTATGTATAATATGACAGAATTTGTTATATTTCTAATGAAATAAGTGGGAGATTATCTTGATTTCCTTTGTCCCTATTTTTATTTTTCCATATTTTTAATGGAACTTTATTAATATGGTCTTTGAAAATGTGTTTGTGTAATGTATTAACTATTCCATAAATATGATGTAATGCTTATGTATATTAATATTGGCTCGTTATTGTTAATTAAAGACCTATTAAAACTATTGAATCTTATTATTGAATAATTTACACATTCTAGATAAAATAAATACTTTTAGATGAATTAAATGATGAATTAATTTTCTAGGTTTTATTATATGAAAATGTACATATAGTCAATTGTTTAAAGAAATATATATACTTTTATCACCTTTAAAGTTATATAATTATTTGGAGCCTAATCCACCAAAAAAGGCCCTTATTCCACCTTGGTGAATCATTGTATTTATTATAAGATTTTTTACATATGGTTTCCAATTATAGAAGAACCACACTCTATACCACATAATATTGGGTTCTAACTTATCAAAATAAATAACTATAGTAACAGTTCCATAAAATTAATTTATGTAAATCAATTTAATATATCATGAAATGAATTTTTTAATAAATACTATTTATTTTATAAAAATACGACAACCTAGAGAAACAAAAAAATAATACAATTCATTATTCATGCCTATCTCATTTTATTCTAGTGTGATGAAAAAATTATGACATATAGAATTATTCATTACGATTTTAAAAAAAATTAATAACTATTTGGAATAAATTTACACATTGTAAATCATCAGTTGGATATAATATATTATCATGTGTTTTATTTTTCTAAAATAAATTATTAAAATTTGTTCCATGAATCCATTGAGTGTTGTTTGATCCAATGATGAAATGTATGTGTCTTTCCAGGAGTTTCCAAAACTCACCATGTTGTTCATCATAAATAGCCTTGAGTTAATAATTTCATTAAAATTTTGGATGTCTAACATAGATGATTACCTTGATATGATTTTTCTGTCACCGTATCATGATTGTTGTAATTTATATTGAACGTATTTAGGTTTGTGTACCCCATGAGACATATTTATAATTATTAATTCCATGAGAATTATTTTATCTTATTTTGATATGATTGATGATGTTTTCGTTTATATTTTTTACTATAATTATACAATGATTATATGATTTTATTTTATTATACACATTTTTATTTATACATCATTAAAAAAAGTGGTTTTGTTCATAATATTCAGAATAGGTAGACTATTACGGTGTTATTTTCTCTTATATATAGTTTTTAATGAATCTTTATGATTTAATTTAGTAACTTATGTCCATACAATGATACCATGTATTTCCATATTGAGTGTGCAATCGAAACATTGATGCCAAGTTTTATGTTTCTCGAATCGAATTTTATTTTTAATATAAAACTCAAATACATTTTCTTTTGAGTATAATTCAAGACTCCTAATGATTTAAGATTTTAAAAATTGATTAAAATGGATTTTTGTGTATCAATAATACATCATACATAAAAAATATTGAACAATATGTACATATGACACCATGATGTGGATAAGAAATAAATTGACTATCCCTGTGGATTATTTTGGTAACATGTGTAGTCTTCTCACTATCCTTACATCATGTAGCCAAATAATATATGGTCATTGGTTTTTAGTATCTTGGTTAGAAGATGAAATCCAAATATGTGGTTATGTATTTTTGTTGTTGTTTATTATTTTGTTGTTATTATAATTTCATGCAATGATTATACATGTGCACATCTTGTTAGGTTGCAACAATTCTTTCATACGGGGTTTCAATTCAAACAATATACATATTAATCTTGGTCCATGTGAGGAAATAATGTTTAGGGGGATAAATAAAGGAAAGCGGAAAGTGGAAGATAGTTGACCTATGTCATATGGTGATTTAGGGGTATCATTAAAGACTATATAGGATAACTAGAACTTAATTTTTTATTACCAATTAAATATTTACCACAGTTTGGATTTATAATTTTCATTCCATGTTTTTTAATATATATATATATACATATATATATGGTATTCCATTCAATTATCATTCACATGTCTACTTATATAATATTATTATATTATTTATATATACATTATTGGTTTCATTACAAGATATTGATCATATAATTTCAACACTAGTGTACATTGACCCTCCTTGCAAGTTGGGAACCCCTTATGATTGGGGAGGAACAAGTGAGGTCATGTTTCAATGTAGTGTAGACTAGTATGATTAGTCTAGGGAGTTATAAAATTCATATATGTAGTAGAATAAAATTTTAATTAATCACTCCAACAACAAAGAAAGAATGTTTTCACAAAATTAATTATCAAGTGTTTTACTTTATTTAATTCCATTACAAGAATTTTAAAACCCAAGAAATTAATAATAAAATATTATAGTGAATTTATAAAATATATGTATATTTCATAGAAATTAACAATAAATAAATACTTAATTAATTTATTAGGACAATAATAAAAAAGCATACTATAACTATATTTTTTTAAAATGATTTTTTATGTAAAATAATTAACTTATACCAAAATCATGTATAATGTTGATTAAATTTTAATTAATAAAATTATTTCCCTATAAATTAAATTTTTTGTAATTTATAACATGAATCAACACATAATGGAAAATTTACATGAAAAATTTATAACTGTCTAAAAAAACTAAAAAATTTACTATTCACTAAAAATAACAATTTTTTAGGGAAAATAACTAAAAACACACTAAAATATAATATTAATAGTATTATTTCATACTATTATTCCATTAATAAAAGAATATATCAGAATATGTTATAATTTAGTTATAAATTTATATTCGTAAAATGTTGGGAATGTTATTTTTTCATAAATTCTTTTTTTGGATTAATATAACATTACATAAAATTGAGTAATTATTTATTATTCATTACACAATAAGTTATCAGAAATATAAAAAATTAATTTTTTCATTAATTGGTTATTAATAATTTTACTTCTAATTTAACGAATTGGTTATAATGGTTTTTTATATCACTCTTTATGTAGAAATATGGTACCATATAAGAAAATATATCAAATAATTCTTTTATATTTTGTAAAGAAACACATATAAAATCATATTGGGTTACTATATAACACCATTAATATTAATTTAACTATAAAAATTCAACCACATATTTATACAAAAATGTGGATATCATAAATTCATCAATTTCAGTGGTTCATATGTTTCTTCCTCAAAAATTATATTTCGTAATTGAACATTAACAAGTCAATGTGCCTTATTTAATAGAATATTATATATATGATCCATAATTATTATTGGATTTTATTCAAAGGGATTATCATTATCTAAATGATCAATCCCTGAGTTATATATATGCAATGTATCACATCCTAACATACACTAGAGAGATACAAGTAACACATCATGAAATTAAAATTACATTGCTTGGAATTCCAAATAATTAGCTACTGACCCAACATGATCAAGAATCATGAAAGGATAAATATAAATATAGATTAAAATCCCATAGAATAAAAATATGATTTCCTTCACCCATTTATAAATTAACAGGAATCATTACTCACTTACGTTGAAATAAAGATTCTTCTACATATTGTCAATATTAGTCGTTTCTCGACTCTGATTTTCCTGGATACGTTATTTAATGGATCTAATAAATATGTCAATTACTCATATAGATTCATTCCCAATAATTCTCTTTTTCCTCTATGATATTCAATTTATCTTGTATTTCAAAACATCAAGTCCATATAAAATTTATGAAGATTCATTTCAATGCTCATGGGAAATATGTTTTCATTTGATAAATGAACTAGAAATTGGTTTTGATCGTTCAACCCATTAAAATATAGAAAATATGATCTCAACATCACCATTTGGGTATGGATTATCCTATTAGAATTTCCATATGTATGTGGATACTAATTAGTGGTAAAAAACAATATATCTAGATCTCTTTATAGGCTTTTATAGAATATCTAAAAAAAATATAATATATTTATTAGATATAATATAACTTGGTAACTTATATATCATTAAAAATTCATTAGTGTGTGTCATTGAATTTTCATATAGAGGGAAATATTTTATAAAACAACTTAATTGTACTATCATTGTAAATAGATCGATGAAATCGCAAAAATAGTAAATGAATTTAGATATTTTAGGGAGTCTAACAACAAAATCCAGGCTGATTTTTTCCGCTTAAATTTTTGGTATGGATAATGGTTGTAAAATAACAATATAATAATGTCCATAATACAGAACTTACTAATATAAAAATCAGAGTGAAACATTATCTATAATAACATGTTTCATGTTTTCAAACAAGAAAAAAACATTTATATCAATAAAGCATGCCCAAATAATATTAAGAATATATAATATTATCTATGATACTATAATAATAATTAGATCTTATATTTTATTATTGATTATAAAAATAATTTAACCTTATCATCCAATTAATGTCAATAATAAACTCATGTACATTTAACGAATTATTTTTGTAGCTCAAAATAATCTTGTTTTCCTTCTTTAATAATCAAATGGATAAATAGTTGAATTTAATTTTGATAAAGATAATATTTCTCAGAATCTTTATTAATTGAAGGATCATCATTTTAAAATCAATAAATATAATTTTATTTGTTATCATTTTTATTGATATGATATAATGTTCCTTTTAACTAAAAACATTTTGATCCTTTTTCAGTTTCATAGGTATGTATTATATTAAGATGCTAAAAACTATATATAAATAATAATATATTCCTTTATGTATATTTAACTTATTATTGTTGATGATATGCATAAAAATTTTATGATCAGAATTTATAACACAAAATTTTCTATTAAGATAATACCTCCTTGGCATTAATGAAATTATTAATAATACTAACTTCAAAAAATGGTTCATGCTATTTTATTATTATCCTTTCACGGGTGTGAGGTATAGGCTTTAAAAATATATTTGTATTGGTAAAATCCACACATAACATTATTGGATGAATTAGTAAAAAAGAAAAATCCATTATCCATAACTTCATAGTGTGAGAATGGTTATACTGAAGAACCATCTCTTTAGTTCATTGAATTTCTCATTACACACAGAAATTATGGGGAACATAACAGTCCAATATGTTATCATGGTTTGAATATTAGATATTAAGGACAAATACTTGAAAATTAATTTTAAATATCAATCCATTCAATGAAACCTCTAAATTTTAATTATAGTTCTTAGTATGATGAAATTCTCAATAAAAAATCATTTGTTGATCTAATGAAATATTGTCACATGATTTTATAGGACCAAAAAATGATAAATTTTATTTCCAAAATCTATACATGGTATATTTATTATAAATATTTTCCTTCCATATTGTTTATTGAAAAATTATAAACCTGCATTAATTTTTTATCATGGTATATATAATTATTTCATCTATAAATACCACCATATACTACTCAAGATGACCATTAAACATTATATTCATTAAATTAATGAATATATAAAAGGAATTATTAAGAAAAAATTAAATCAATATATATTCATAATGGGTTTACCTGAAATATGAATTTGTTATATGTATGTATTTAATTTTTAACCACATGAAAAACTATATAGATCAAAGATGAATATTGTAAGTTCTTCAGAACCTTGAAATTTATCAAAAATAATATCGATTTTAATTAGAGGACACTTTTACATTATCATGATCTTGTTATATTCATGATAAATAATTCAATGTCTAATTTCATAATATTTCTTATTAACATTAGATATTAGTGTGGCCATGGTGATGCACCATGTTAAATTAATCCATTATCATGATTATCTTGGAGTGGTTTCAATTTTTTTAATCTCGTTTTGGTACA
Organism: Viscum album; assembly: GCA_963277665.1. Lineage (NCBI taxonomy): Eukaryota > Viridiplantae > Streptophyta > Magnoliopsida > Santalales > Viscaceae > Viscum > Viscum album. The sequence goes on along the minus strand of OY728146.1, from coordinate 1,755,001,079 downwards.
TTGAATATATACTATTTTTAATTGGTGTAGATGAATGTTTTAGATCAATTAAAAACACTATATTATAACATTTATGTAGAATATAAAAATCCTTAGGGAATATACAAACAAACTAATGTTCACTATTCATATCAATGAGGCTGATTATCTGTCTAACATTCTAAGAGAAATGCCCACATTTACTCAGAATAGGGAAGATAATTTTAATGTTCTTTCAATTATACATTCCCATTTTTTCTTTCATTGATATAAAATCACATGTTTCTTTAGAATAAAAATTATAATTTCAATGCCTAGATAATTATAGTGGTATTTTAATAATGAAATCCATTCCATGAAAGAAATTACATTAAATTGAACTCAATGAAGAATAAAAAAAGGTTTACATATAAATTTTTTACAAACATCAATTGGAAATGTTTTAATTTCTTTATTTTAATTATAAAAATGTATGTTTATTATTTTTATAATTTGATTTTCATTTTATTAAAAAAATTCAATATATTGAATTTTGAATAAAATGAAGCTATGTTATAGATTTATTGGCCACAATACATGACTCATTTTTAGTACCAATGTATCATTATCACACATGTCTCACCCCTACAATATCTTCACGACAAACATGAATTACCAACAAACATGATAAATAATATTTTTAATTTTATTACCACAAAAATGACATAGTCGCTCACTTGAGTCACTGTTAGTTCAAATGACTCAATTACAAATGGATTCACCATCAATATTATAGACTATTAGTGCAAATAAGACATCAAAAACTGACAAAATACTACATTAACTCCCCACTAGACAATACTCACCACTATACATAAGTAACATCCAAATAGCGTCACTATCATATATTATTATCCACCAAACATTATTCCCCGCCATATTGAGTCCCTACTAGATATGAATCATCACCCGATATGAACCACCATCAGAAATGATTCACTACACGAGGTGCTACAGTCAATTGTCTCCCATCTTTTTAATTAAATTATACCAATATATATAATTATTAAATAAATGAAGATGGTTATTTTATGATTTTTTACAACAACATGGATTAATTAAGAACAATGTTTTAGTACATGGATCCAAAAAATATTGACGAAGATTATTCAATGGGTACATTTAGTGATTTATATTAAAAGAAGACTCTCGAGTGAGGAAGTATGTTTCATGATTAATAATTGGTGAAATTTAGAAACACTTTAAATCATCATTACCCGAGTTCCTACACATTTCACACCATCAAAGAATCAACTATGATATAGTGTATGTAATTAGAGATAAAAATCACTTACTACAGATAGAAAAAATATATATTCATGATGCTCTATTTTATAGAAGCGTTTAGAGAATCAATTCAAGTTCATCGAGTAGCCATATTCGAGGAAACATGATCATCTGATACACTACAATCCGATAAACATTATATTTTTATACAATTTTTCTTTCTATTTATTATTTATGAATTCATTTTATAGTAGTGAGTTTTTTTCATTATTTGTTAACATCCAACATCTCATGTGCTCCAAGTGGAGAATACTTGATTTTTGTTTCTATCAACATTATTCTATTTAATAATGGTTATTTGTTAATAGGAACACATGCGACATGTAATGGTTTTAGATCCCATGTATTAAAATGGAAGATGATTTTTTTCAGGAAATCATATATGTTTCATTCAATATACCAGATCTAGTTTTAGGATGACAATATTTTTATTTAATATTATTGTAAGCATGTGATTTCCAAGTGAAGGTGATTAGTTCTTATAATGATATTGAATCCCTTGATTTTTTTGTTTCATTAATGTGTTTTTTTATTTCATATAGATGAAATAGATTGTATTTGTTTAAATTTGTGTAAAAAACACATACATTGGTTGTTTTTCATTACTTGTGTTTATTTATGGATTTGTTTGAGTAAATTTATCTCAAATGTTAAAGTAATATTTCAAACTGATTTAAGAAATAAATAATTCAGATTTCAGAAGTCATTTAAAATAAAATTCATATATTAATAAAATATTTCGATTTTCTAGTTGAATTAATTTTAAATTTTAGGATTTTATTTGGACTCTTTTAAATTGAAATTTTATAGGGATATAAATTACACCCCTTATTTATTTACTCATTTAATAAAAAATATTGTATGAAAAGTCTTTTTGATGTTATTAAACTGTGATTTTAGTAGTTTTTAAAGTTATAAAATTTATATATGTTCAAAATTTAATTAATTGTGATAATAAGTCAATATTTCTACTACAAACATACAAATTTTTTTATGGAAATAACAATGATAAATTTAAAATAAATATGATAATTCTTATTGGGAGAATAATTTTGAAATTTGAAAATGAAATATATATAAATATAAAATATAATAAACTATTACAAATATAATGGATGATCTAATAAAAATTGGTTATAATAATAATTATAAATCTAGGAATGATCTTTTTTGTTCATTGGGATATGATGATATAAATATGATAACTTCATGAAAATCAACTAATGAAATATTAGATACTTTAGTTATCTCTCATGAAGTAAAATATAATATGAAATAAATGAGATAAAATACTAGGTATATTTATTATGATACTTTTAAAATGAAACTTGTCCATACTATTTATGTATTGTATATCATGTTTTATTTGATCATGAACATGATTCACTTCACTATGGAATCATGTTTCTAATAATGACCAAGTTATTCAATGGTTGATAACCCTTCCAAAAAGATGAATAAGAACCTCATGCTCATTTAGAGAATTGTGTGATATTATGAATTACCATTTTATGAATTGATTTAAAAATTTATGATGTGTAAGGATTAACTCAAAGTAATATATTAAATTCATGATGAACCCAAATGGAAATATTTAACCTTAAAATCCACTAATCCAAGAATGAATGATAAAGATCAATATGAAATTTCATGTGATGAAAAATCACCAACTGATAGTAATGATGAGATTAGCCATTTGTAATGAATATTTAATATGTTTTATAAAAAGAATACATTATTTTGGAAACCAATATATAAATGTAAATATGTTAATGGAAGAAACTGTGTAAATGATTTTAAAAGAGATGAATCTTAAAATGAAATAATATATTATGACTGTAAAAATAAGTTCATGTCAGTGTTCAATATCCTAAGATGCAACATAAGAAGAATTAAGAAAATAAGCATATGTTGTAAAAGAAACAAATTAATTGAACCGGGAGGGATTCTATTTATATGTCATTTTATTAATAAACAACCTTATATGAAAAGGGTGATATAGCTAATATGTGTTTTTTAGAAAACATAGATGAGGTTTTGATTGAAAATAAAGCTTCTCTGTCACGTATTTATAATCATTCTAGAGAAAAAAACAAAAAATTAATTTCTAATGATTTGATATTTGTGTAATGTATCATGCTTGAAGATAATTTTAAGGAGCCTAGAGTTAAATATAAGTCTATAACGAAAAAAATGATATAAATTCATGTTTTAACTCTGACGTAGTAATTTAACAAAATCATAATTATTAAATAATAATAATTAATTGAAAATACCTAATAATAATATTTTTTATAAAAAAGATATTCACTAATGTGATAAATAATCTCACTAAATTTCATTGGAAACTAAATTAATACTATACAATTCTGGCATAATGTATCATTCATAATATAGGATATGTGTTAATAATAAGTATATTTATAGTTCTATTTCAAGAGAAATTGTTATTAGTTTTTAATCATTGAAACCCTATAAAATATTTATTTTAAAAATAATTATAATATTCTTCTAGGATATCTATTAAAAAATATGAATTCTTAAACCATTAATTTATAATATTTTTGGAAATAATAATATTTTTGAACCAAACTCATTTTTGTCTTATTGTTTTTTTAGGATAATATATTATTGTGCCACAGTAAGAACATAGGATACCTAGAAAATGTATTTTCAAGACACATTTCTAGGTATAATTCAAATTTAAATAATCTTATCAACATGGATTGTGGAAATTTCAAATTTTTTAACACATAAAAATGGAAAAACATTAGCGTGGTGAAATTTATAATTATAATTCTATCTAATTATCAAAAAAATTATTTTTATACCATTTAAATTTAATAATTTGTACCTTATCATATCTAGTTTATGATGGTTTTCATGTGATGTTGTAAAATAATGGTTTTAATGTTTTTGAATCTAAAAAAACAATGTTATTTAGTTTTTTTAAAATTAAAATTTTATGATGTTAATTTAGACTCTATATTTTCTCAAAATTATTTCTTATTTATGTGAATTTCACAGATAATATTATCTTAAGAATAGGATTCTAGGCTTTTGAAATATTCCCTAACATATAAAGGACACACCGAATACGTTTAATATAAATCTAACTATAAAATAATTATTATATTATAATGTCTACGATCCAAGTAAAAATTAGAAACAATGTTGAATAAATTTCAAATGATTGAATGTAGTCTCAATATCTCAACACTTAGTCTTTGTTCACATGTATTTGTTTGGATCTTATATATTTTTACTCTAAATGGTAAGAATAATGATTATGTCATTTAACTGATTTTTTTGTATAATTATGTATTTTTAGATCACAAGAGTGAACAATACTCTTATTATACCATGTATGCTCAATGTGTAGAAAACTGTAGTTTAAATAGGATCATGAAATTGAAAATTGGTCATGGTTTTTACCTTTCAAAATAGGAATATTAATTTTTTGGCTAAAATATTTTATGATCGAAATATTTATTATCCTATGAGCCCACAAGAGAATAGTGTTATGTAGAGAATTAATAAAACACATAAATATGTTTCTTTTACTATGGTTATTGTATTTAATGTAATTTTTTATTTTGGTATAAAGTAGGGAATATAGAATTTTACATAATTAATTGTGTATTAATCATAAATATTTTAAAGGAAAAAACATATGAATTACTGATTTTTATAAATACATTGATTAACTACATTACCATTTTCAAATGAAAAGTCTTTATTCAATAAACTATGTATAATGGTGAAAATTTTATTCCAAAAATGGTTAAGTAATTTTTTGGGTTATAAAATTCTTGAAAAAAATATTGACTATTTAATAAAAGATCTTGAAATGTGTATATATATTTTCATGTCATGTGTGATGATAAATAATCACACGATATTATATCCAATTTAGAAAACCATGAGAATGAACTTTTAACTATTAATAATGATACCAAACCTTCATTAAAATCAATGAAACATTCTAAAATGTCATCTATTTATGAAGAAGAACCCAAAATAGAACATATATATGTTCATGATAATTTTATCCCTTCTATTCCTTCTAATATTAGGAATCCTTGATACCATCCTCTAGATGTTGTAGTGAGAGTCGAATATAATGATACAAACACACTATAGTCTCTTATAAATTTAGTGGAATATGATTCATTACATTCATATATTGAACCAAATATAATTAACAATGAACCTATGGATAAATTATTATTGATGAAAATTCATATGGAACATAATATGTTTGAAGGATATGATCTTTTGAAATTTTTAGTTTTCCCAAAAGAAACACTATCTATTGGAACTAAATTTTAGTTTATAAACAAGGGTGACGAATTTGGAACTATAGTCACAAATAAAAGATAGGTTAGTTGTATATGTAAATACTCAATAAAAGGATTATGACAATATGGAAACTATTACACCTGTACCTATACATGAATCCATTACAATACCTTTATACTACCAAGAAAATTTGGATTTCACAATTTTTTTGAAATGGATGTAAAATTTGCATTCAAAAATGGTTATATTATTGAGGATGTTTCTATTGAAAACCCCCTTGATTTTAAAATACACATTATCCAAATCATGCTATCAAAAATAAAGAAGCATTATATGGTTTATAATAGGCTCCTAGGTCATGGTATGAGAGGATAATATCTTTTCAAATTTATAATGTATTTTTAAATGGCATACCTGACCCAACTAATTTTCTAAAAAGAATTTGAAAAGATGGTTTGTTAGTTTAAATCTATGTTGATGATATTATTTTGGATATTCAAAATATTATATTTGTATTAAATATTCAAAGATGATTCAAAATTTATTTTAAAATAGTGCAATTGCTGAACATTAATTCTTTATTTGAGTTCATACTTTTCAGGAACAAAGATAGAATTATTTTATTTCTATATAATTAAACTAATATACTTCTAAAATGTATTAGTTTGGTTATAGATAAATATAGTGATATTACAATGACTAAATAATGCAAGCTAGATATCAATGAATATGTAATTCCTTTGGATCAACACAATTATGGAGGCATGATATTTAGTTGGATATACTAAACTTTTAGTCATCCATATATTATTATTACTATTTTTATGTGTTCCCATATTCAATCAAAACCTATAAAAACTCTTCCACATGATTCTAAATTGATTTTAAAATAAATAAATTATACAACCAACTTTGGAATATAATACCCAAGATGATAATTATTTTATATATTAGGTTATTTAGATGTGTATTTTTTTGGTTGTATGTTAGATATAAAAAGAACATTAGGAAAATGTCATATTTTGAGAAACCCTCTTGTATCATAGTGTGATAAAGATACAATATTTGGCTTCAATGTATATTATGGTGACAAGATAAACAACTTATATGAGTTATTGTCATCAATTATTTTATGTGAATCACACATTCATTTATAGGAATTTAGACTTGTCCCAGTAAATGTTTATTACACAAGAGTGACAAACATTTCAAAGAAGCAAGTGTATCATTCTAGAACAAATCATATTAATGTAATACATCAAATTTTAGAGATCAATTTCAATATAATAATATAAAACTTGAATTTATATATAGATTGGAAATAATATTGTTTATATTTTTAATAATAAGTTTATTTATTAGGGTCTTAACTATATCAAATGTGAGTTTCTAATGATTAAATTCAGTTTGAGTTTAATATTGGAGAGCCAACATTGGTGATATTCCATTGGGTAGTAACAATTGGCGAGTCCATCCTTTTGTTCCATTTTTTGTGAGTAACCATTAGATATTCATCCTTGGTGAGTCACCGTTGGTGTGTCATTGTTGGAATGTCAGCTTTGGATAATCCACATTGGTGAGTAAATGTAGGTCTATTTACTAGTCTTTATTTAATGTTTTACTACTATTAGTAATTTTATGATATTAAATTTTTTTTTATTAATTTATTTTTTTAAAAATTTTAAAATTTTATTTTGTAAATTGATAAGTAAGAAATAATTGAAAAAAATGAATCAATATCCCTTAAAACTATTTTAAAACCATTCACACTTCCATTTCACTTGAATATTTACATTCTGGAACCCTATATTATCTTTTATTCTACAAAAATTGTTAAAATTATACAACCTACAATTTTTTCTTCAATGTAATCATGGCCTAAAAATAATTCAATAGTAAATCTAGGCCGAGATGTTCTCAATTTAAGGATCTTAAAAATTTAGATCATGTGGTGGCTTCCAAAAAATATGTTCATTATAAATGGTTTCATTATTATATATATTTGTAGTCAATAGTAATATGATAACACATAATAGTATACATGTTCTCACCAAATGATAGAGCATTCTATCCCGTCTTATTTCATCAAACATTCTAGGATGGATAGTTGAGTTTTGGAATGTAGAATAATTTGATTTGAAGCATGATAAATTGAAATTAGTTTACCATTTCATAAAATGAATGGGAAGGGTATTTGAATGTTCCTCATTAATGTTTTTTTCATGATTCTCAAGTTGTGATACCCAGTTACATTGAATCATTCAATATAAAAAATTCATTTCTAGTGGTACATAGATAACAAAATCTAAGAAGGGCCATTTATACTAATTTTGTTATAGAATTAATGATTTTATTTTAGTTTATCGAAAATTTTAAAGTACTATGAATGGGTAATTTTTACTAGGATATATTAGTATGTGTACCTATTATTTATTATAAAGTGAAATGAAAATATAATCCTATGAAAATATAAAATGAAACACAATATTGAAATGTTTACATAATCATATTGATTCAATGTTCCCATTTATCCCTAGATAATTTCCACAATTTTGGAAACCTTGTTTACATTTTGGTGAGGAGGAAGTATATTTTAAGTGTTGTTGTTCCTACCTGACTAAATTTTCATTTAAATGTACGATGGTTAGTTGGAACCCTGTGGTGAAGAAGTGAGTTATGGATAATGATATATTCTATTATATTTTAATCATCTAGGTCTTCCTACTATTCTAAATAACCATTTTGATATTGGATTATATCCATATATAATAGTAGAATAATATAATTATGGGGAATAAGATAATGTTATTTTAGCTGCTGATGAGGAGGGGGATACCTTAGTTTCATTGGGTAATGACCCTAACATCCATAAGAGCCCTTCAAGGTCTTTCTTAATTTCTAGTTACCCAGTTTGTATAACTTGTTGTGATAGTAAATAGAGTAAAAGAGATGATGATGATAAGGAGAGAGAGGTTTGAATTGAATATAGAATAATATTTTTTTCCACTAAATATACACAGGAGATATGGATTACTCCGATAAAGAAAATGGAGAATATGTCAATAATGCTGATGATGATGATAGTGATTTTGAGTTATGTATCATGATGATGTTGATTATATTAGGGACCAAAAATATCATATATCCCCTAATTGTTAATGACCCTCAATTAGTTCAATTGAAAGAACATTTTATGTTAGGTCTAAGTCATTGATGAGATCGACACTAGAGTAACATGTTGTTGGTTCTAAATCAACTAAAGGTGATACTTAGGTATATGGTGAGAGAGATAAATCTCATAATTCGGTAATATTTGACCATGATGGTGATACTTATACCAAATTTTTAGTGTATTAACATCTTGAGTTATAGAAATCTTAAGTATATGTTCTTTTTATTTTTCATTATTTCAAGTCTAATGTTGATGAAAATGATAGACAGTATATAGATATTGAATATGTTTCTACATTTGTATAGAATGAAGTATCGTTAATGGAGTAGTCTTTCCCATGTTCTAAAATTAATTGACATTATTATGTTGTTTCATATGATAATGGGAGTAGTTCATGAAATGATGTGGGATATGATATTTTGTTTAGAGTTGAGATAGATCATATGTGAAATATTTTACAGTATTTTGATCAAAACATATAGCTTGAGTCCTTCCATTAAGATAAATATCTTTCTATATTAGAGCCTATAATAGAAAATTTTCTTAGTTTTAAAGGAGATTCATTAGAGACATTAGATATTTTTCTAAGAGTAGATGTGGATGAAATCAGGGAGAGAATTTTTTTAAAAATTAATGTAATTTTTAGGTCATAAAGAACTAAAATCACTTAGCTGTTAAAGGATAATGAAATAAACCACATAGAGCTAGTTTCTTCGCATATTTTTTTGAAGGATAATTTTTTTCCCATTTTGTATGTGAAAATTAATAACCGAAGTTTTTCTATTAAAATGGAATTTATGAGGTCAATTATGGGGAAATGAGATCATCTATTCCCTATTTTTAGTCTATCATGATGGATAAGTTGAATATTTTAACTTATGTGGACTCTTAATGTTTTTCTCTACCTCCCTCAAATTTAGCCAATGCATATTTGATCTAATTTATGAGGTCAATTAAGAGGACATGTGGTATATTGATCAGTATAGTGAGGACGTATATATTTGTTTAATATAATTATTAAATGATTCCATAATTGATATGGAATCCCAAAATAAGTACATTAAATATAACATTTCCAGGGTGAATAAAAAGTTGGAATTATTATCACATTTCATGTTTTTTGGTGAAAACCATCAGATGCCACAAATCAACAGAGAATTTATGTAATTGCTCGACCTGTTGAAGATGATGAACCCTCTATAAATTTATTTATTAAAGAAAAAGAATATGTATTCATTGACATAAAGAGAATATAGAATCTTAATATTTACTTTTTCAATATTATGAATCAATATATTTATGTTATTACAATATGTTCATTTTTCGATAGGAAAATCCAATTACAGCCTTCAACTATTATCCCTCATCATCCAATTTACCTCTACACATCCATACATTCTGTATAACCCATGTTGTATCTATCAATAATCTATTAATATTAGTAATTAGAGAGCATCCTCCCAAATACATCATCTTTATTTAGACTTACCTCTATCCCACATTATATTAGGGACATGTTTCATGAAGATCCTAATATAATAGATGATATCCAAATCGTTTTGAAAATAGACATTGATAATGATTTCTATTTTATTTACCCTATAATTTTGTTCTCTAAATTTTTATCTCTCTATGGTTAATACAATTTCATTTTTTTCATCCAATATTCATTATTTACATTCACCGGTTTCATTATATCCATTATAATAATCCCAAATGGGGTAGAAAGGTTGTGGATGGAAATTATCAATGATATGTTATATTTTGATAACAATTAACCCTTTTATATTTTTTGATACCACATATTTCTTTGTAAGAATAGCTAATTATATATCCTTATTTTATTCTGTGATAAAATTTATTTCAATGACTTCCTTTCATACCTCCATTTGTTTTGATATGATTTACATTACCTTTTACAAAAATAATTAACCATTTCCTTATACCTCATATATATATATATATATATATATATATATATATCTCACATGTGAATTTAGAAGTATTTAAAAGGATGTTATCCTATTAATTATTCTATATACTGTATCACTTATTTTATACACGGTTTATAAAATTTCCACAATTTTTTATCATCAAAATGGGGAATATTTAAGGAAGAATTTTTTTTTAATTTACAAAAATAATTTTTTTCTCTTTTTAATGAGAATACTATTTTATGATAAAATATCATTTTATAAGGATATATGATGAAAATGTAGTTATATGTGGGATTGACTTACCACTAGTCATGAATCATAGTTATATTAAATTTACCACATTTTGAATTTTCTCACAACCAAAATATCATAGAACTATTAATATATTAATTACATACATGAAACATATTTAATTCCTGTTTGTTATTACAGATATAGCATTGCACCAAAATTGAGTCATTGTTAGTTGAAATAAATCACCGTCAGCTTGAGTCACCACCTGCTTTAGTAATAGATATATCCAATGATGCACCAATAAAATTACTCAACACGAAACTGAGTCTCCACAAAATACGACTCTTCATTAGACATGTGTCACTAAAAAACACAAGTCACTTCCATATATGAGTCACCGCCATAAATGAGTCACTATAAGGGGATATATTTTCTTTTTCATTCATTATTTTAAATTAAAAATTCTCAATAGCTATATTAATGAAATTTTTAAATTGGGTTATTTAACGGTTATTTTTTTAACTATTAAATGGATAAATTGAATAAAATTATTCTATATGTGGATCCATAAAATCTTGATTATTATTATTTAGTGGGTGCATAGAGTGATTCGTATTTTCAAAAGACCCCCTCGTGCAAATGTGTGGTGCATGATTAAGAAGTGATAAAATTTCTCAAAATATAAAAAATTCATTACATAAGAAATACCACACTGTATACATTATTATACTCAAGTATAAATGATTTAAACACATTTACGATCAATATAATTTTATATAGTGATAAGAAACAAAACATCATGATGTTTTTATTTTTTGCAACTTTTAGTGAATTTGTTTGAGTACAACGCCTTGCCACATCTATGGACACAAATGCATTTGATGCAATACAGAATGAGAAACAGTAAAAATTATATATATTATTATATGATCTTTATTTTGTGTTCATTTAATTTATATTAATATATTTTTTCTCGATTTAAAATTACACACAATCTCCTACACTAGAACCGAAGATTAATTGATATTTTATTGTATCGACATTCATCTGTTTACCCGTATTGATTATAGAAGTGGTCACTGTGAATATTATGGTAATTTTACTTCCCATGTATGACTATTGGGTATGATTTTATCCTTGAAATATTATTAGTTATTTTTTGTAATTTTTTTTGGCTTGTGGAACAAATTTTGTGGATATATTCATCTTAGGAGTGGGTGATTTTTATGTGGAGGGGTTTAGGACTTGGATTTAGAATAAACACCTTATTTGCTCCATTTTTTTATATTTTCTATATCATTACAATGCTATTAGTTTTATTTTTTAAAATATGTTAAAAAAAATATATTGATAGTTAGTCATAAGAAGTACTTATATAAGTATGTTTTTAGTAATATGAATTAATATTTTATGTAATTAGCCATATTGTTTAAATAGAGAACTACTAAATCATGGAGAAATAATATAAAAGATCCACATTATATTAAGCTTATAATAGTAGTTATTGGGTGATTCTATTTTGAATGTGAGGAATTTATTTTATCTTTTTATGTTTTTTTATTTAGGAAATCAGTTAACCCCCACTATCTTACTCCATCAAATCCACATTGGAAAAATAATAGACCTGAGATTTGATAATCATAAAATTTGATTTTTTCTACTTTTTAATCAGAAAATAACTTTATTTTCGAATTAGAATTCATATATGTGTTTGATTAAATATATGAATTCATATAACAATTCTAATTGAAGACACATAAATATATGGGTTTACCTTATACCACATAAACATTATCTTTCAATATTAAATATCATTCAAAAACTAATATCCATATCATGATCATCCTTCATCATTAATTACAATGTTCCATTATAAAAACATTATTCTTGTACTTTCTAAATTGAAACCCCATTATTTCGATCAATGACATAGTAGGTTCTTCCTAGGTCACATATGGTTAATATATATTCAAATAATTTTAAAAACCTCATAAAAATGTAAAGTATCCATTGCATATCCCACAAATTTTTAATTCTTTGTATATATGTTGTACTCATTCATTATGCACCACAATGTTGATAAAATTAATGCTCTACTAACCCTTTTTAATATGATTAACCTTATGTGAATCATTGACTAACCACATCCATATTAAAGTATCCAATCTATGATTTATGATTTACGAAAGACACTTTTTCAAAACTATACAAATATTTTAGGATTTCTTCTAATATATAGACTCAATTATATTGTTTTTTCTAATTTTCCCTAAAATATATAAATATTAAGTAAACTAACAACCTAGAATATCTAAAAAATTTCCAAAGTAATGAATAACTACACTGATATGAACTATAGTATCACATAATTTTCTAATGTATATATATTTTCATTTTATATTAATATTAAATTTATTTAAAAATAATAAACAATATAGAATTGTAGAGGTTTTGTATAATTGGTAGTAGGGATACATAAATTATTAGTATATATTAACAATATACATTATTTCTAATGTATTTCTTCATACATTTAACCCTTAATAGACATTACATTCATAAACACATTGTATATAACATATGGAAGGTGAAAATAAAAACAACTATGTCGGGATATTATTTTAATGAAATGTTAAGATATATTAATAAATTGTTATATGTTAAATCATGATAAGAACAATGGTATGAGATCATGATCTAAAATAAAAATAACCATACCCTATAAATAAATGAACTTTAATCACAATACATGTTGAAATGTTTATTTAAAAAATGAAAAAATTATGAAAAATAAGAGAGCAATAACATCAATATTAAATAATAATTCTTTAAAATATATCATCATAATTATCCATATATTTTATTCCAAAAATATAATAATCAAAAGTAAATCCCTTATTCGAGGATCAATAATAATTATGTCATAGTTGATTTGGATCACTCACCATTTCATCCATTAATAGTCACCATTCACTCCAAAGACTACATTATTGGGAATATATTTTTATGAACTTAGTTTCAATAACTATTTCATTCCTTTTTGTAATACTATTAAATTCAGGTATATAGCTCTCTAAAAGTGAATATAATTTTTTTTATTGGATTTGTAACATGAAATAATAATCTTAATGGAACAGTGATATACTATTAAAAAATATAATTTCATGTAGCATTTACGACCTCTCTAATAGATTGGAGATTTTGAATTAGACTTATATAATTTTGGAATAATTTACAGTTTAGACGTGTATAAAATGAATTAATTGGTATCAATTATTTATAAATAAAATTAATAATCATTTGATATGTAAAAATATGTTTTTTTTTTGAAAAATACATTTATATGGGTTATGGGTTTTTTTAAATATAATAAAATATTATATATTGTTGATTTTGTTTAATGAAATTTTATTATTATATATTTAATCATATTTTTTAACATTCATATTTTTTTTCTACATTTGGAATTATAATAAATTTATTTTTATCACTAAAATATTTGTTTCTAAAAAATAGCATTCATATTTTTTATTACAAATATTATTAAATGAATTTTTACATCTTATTATAATTGAACATTAATAACTGTATCAGTTATTTTTAATCGTGATATTCAATTTTATTTAATATTAATTGTATTAATTTTCAATAATTATAAATAGAAATAATATATAATGAAGTCCACATCTATAGAGGTAAAACCGGTAAAATATGGTCAAATCATAGGGTCAATTTTTTAAAAGTTCTCAAATTATGTCTTCATACTATATTGTCATTGTAAGTAGTTTAATCTCATAATATTCTCCTAAAAATTGAATAAATGTTAAATTTTTCATTAATTAGAACTATTATATTATTTTAAGAAATGAATAAATAAAAAATATTACTGTCTTGATGTTATTAACTATAAAATTTAATTAAGGAGTAAAGAAAATATTTGGTTTTAAATAAAAATTCTAATGGGAAATTAATTATATTAATGAAGGGCCATTCTTGATTTCCATGGGATTATACAATTACATAATATTACTATACTACTCAAAAATTATATTTATTTAATTAATAGAAAAAATTAAATACATGATTTCAAAATTATTACAAGTAATATAATTTAGATGAATTGGTGGGTTTATTTAATTTTTTAGATAAATATATGATGTTAAATTTCATTAAATGTTTATATTATAATAACTTATAACTCAATTTGTCTCTAAATAAATCTTTAATAGATTGTTTAAAAATTTTAAATAATAATACTTAATGATAAATATTATTTTATAAATTTATTTAAATAAATATTTAAGGTTGAATTTTGGTTTTATAAAATATATAAAATATATACAATTTACCAGTTCTAAAGAAATATTTAACATATATGTATAATTATAGCCAATTATTAATTAATGAGTTGTTATAAAAATTATTAATCAAATTGATTAATTGTGGTTTTAAACAATAATATAACATATTGAATTACAAAATAACCGATCTTAATTTTGTTAAATGATTATATTTATATCATATTCACCTTTTCAGGGAATATATTGAATTTTGGATTAATTTTTATTTCAAATGAATTAATTATATATTAATATTTATTGTAATTACAAGTACATACATTCCCACCATAATAAAAGTAATAAGATTTTCTATTTTACATACCTGAAATAAATCTATATAAAACAAAAAACCCATGAAAATTATATTATCAACATCCGTAGATACAATTTAGTGTTTTGGGTTCATAATATACCATTTCAAAATACCTTATTAAATGACTTAAAAGAAGCCACGTGGAGAATTTTTAGTCATCTTACCCAAACACTTTACTTTTTTATTCTTCCATTAATTATTATATAAGTAATGTATTTATAATAAAAATAAAAACAGTATCTTATATAAACATATGAAATTATTTTTCATTCAGACATAATTAACCACCCCCATTTCCATCTAATGGGAATTGAATGTGTATGTAATTTTTATGTGTGGAAAAATGCCTCCACATAGTGATAAAATACATTATCCATAAAAAACTTCAATTGATGGCTATAATGATGTTTTAAATGTTTTTATATTCCCTTTATGTAGTTATTAATTTTATGGAATTATAATATTATAGAGAACAACATACATTCCAATCTATCAAGAAATAATAATGTCACTTCTGCAAATATGCGGACTGTCACATCCCCAAAGAGCTGTGAATCATTATTCAAACCCATTTTAACTTATAAAAAGAATAAATATAATATATATTTCATAATAATTATTTTTAATAGTGATGTTTTATTTAAAATTCTTTTATTCTATTTTTTAAAAAGTTAAAACAAAATTTATGTATATATATGGCATACCCCCTAGAAGAGAGGTGTGATCCCATTTAAAATATATAACTATTACGGATGATTATATATATAAATATAATTCATTTTAATATATTTTCATCAAAATAAATTCATTAAATGAATGATCCATGGACAAATTATATTGACGATAAGTACAAAACTAGTCCATTCAAAAAAATGATATGGTCACAAGAAGATGTAAGTATTTTAATATGAAATTACTATTGAATCAATCTTGATGTAATATAAGTGATTCATATATGATTCTTTAAATATTTATATTAATATGTTTTAATTGTATAATAATATTAAATTTATGAAAATGTTTTTTATACCAACTTAAATGAAATTGTAACTTGTTCTATGGGATTTATGTCACAATATCATATTTTATATAGATTATATATGATTGATTTTATGATGATGATATTACATTACCTATATATATAATATCATGTATTTTATTCCCCTATATTAATTTCATTATTATTAATTTATTCATTTTATTGTTCACTTTTTATGTACATAAAGAATTGTGAATGTATTTTTCATGAAAATCGAATATAAATCTCTCAATGATCAAAAATAGCTTGTCTTCATTGAACATGAATTATAAACAAATTTTGAAAATTAATTATTATATTATATTAACTATTAGTGTTATTGGATGCCATTATTTACATTTTTAGATTATCTTTTAATAGTATGCTTCTTATAATTTTCAATTTATCTTAATTTTAAAATTTTACACAAATATGAAAGAAAGATTTGATTTAATGTATATGGAATGAACATAATTTATGACCACCATAATCACTCAATTATTTCATACCCCTTTAATAAAACCCATTTTTACAATCAATTAAATTTCATCATTAATAATTGTTAAATTTTTTGAATTTATTATCCTAAATAAAATTATGAATTTATTTTCTGATAAACATATAATAGATGATTTTTAATCATATTTTGTATCTCTTATATGGAAGGACCCGAAAATTCCCCATAATTTTTTTTTAAAAAAATATTTGCTTATTACAAGTCCGTGAAAATTGGCATCGCTTGATTCTGAATCCCGATGTGCCCAGAATAGAAGATTGTTATTTTTTTAAAGGTACGTTCTATAAGCGTCCAAGAATAAATTTAAATCAATTGAACCAGTGATCAGAATTGAAATCTGAGGGCATTGTTGGATCTGCAACACCAGTTTTCACTTATGGGATGATTAAAATATACCATAGTTTTTGGGGGAAAATATAGTTTTGAAATATTTTTGAAGGATAATAAAATAACATAAAAATTTGAATTTAACTTTTCAACAAACATTTGGGTGAAGGTGGTGGTACTGCTGGGTTTTCAATCCATTTAATGGTGTGACTCTTCTGTTGTGTGACCTCACATTTATAGATAAGCGGTTCATTAATTAAAACATATCAATGAACCTCATTAATTATTATGATGCATTAATGTCCCTAACTCTCTATTTAAATGATGCATGGTCCTGGGGTTTTTACACACAAGAGAGAAACCTCCGACAAAGTGCCGCAATGTCTTCCACTAACATAGAATGATGGCTTGAATGACTTCATTGGAGGTATCATTCCAGAGATAATGAAAGATTACAGCTTCATCAAATGTGGAATTCATCGTTCACAACTTTTACACCTCTTTGGAATAGGATGTAGGGGTTTTGTTTAAATTATACATAATTTATTTCAAATAGTATCCATGAAAAATAAGACAAACAAATTTTAACCAAAAATGAGTTAACCCATTATTCAAAAGAAAATACTGGTGGTTTATTCAAGAATTATTGTGAATGGGGTTTTAATTTATCTTGTGATTTACACACCCTCGTTTAATTACGAACATGAAGGACACATGCCAACTGAACAAGGCCTAGACCCTCCACCACTTCTGGTTTTATTGCGTTATTTGGGGCTGGATTTTCAAATCAACAAAATTGGGAATCCGGGATCCACACAGTGATGGTGGCATCTCGAGAGGCTATTAAGCACAATTAAAAGGAAAACGGTCCACCAGACCTCAATTATTGGCCTGCAGAAGCCCTGCAGGTGCCAGTGGGCGACAACGGTTGTCGGCTGTCACTGACCATGGAGTGGAGCCATGCCCAAAGTTGTCACGGAAGGTAGCCAGGGCGTCTAACTACATTTGCGGAAAGTGGAATGCATTGCATGTAGGTCATTGCATTGAAGTCACAAAAAAGGGGGACCCACACCCTACGAGTCCTGGTGACAGAGGGTGGCACCACGTGGCACCACCATTTGGAGAAATTGAGCTCCTTTTATTCATTTGGGAAGGGGGAGAAACCCCTGCACAGGCCACCCAGATTGGGACATAACCCGCCAGCAGGCCTGGCAGACCGTCGAAGGGTGGTCGGGTTGGATCCTATTCCTGAAACCCGAACTGGGACGTATCTGCACTTGTGGGGGCGGGTCGAGTCGGTTCGATGTGGTTGGACAAGACATGGTCCCTTTTCGGCACATATAACCTTAAAAGGCTATATCTCACAAACCAGGCATCCATTTGATGAACATTCTACGACACTGGAATCCTTGAAAGGAGATAATTCTTTTGAGATATTATACCTGTGGATTGGAGAAATTTGGATTATGGACAGGTTTGATGGACCTTGAATCCAACCAGGCCATTGGTACTAAAATAATTGTATCTTATAGACTGGGTGTCCAATTGACGCACCATCATTCATGTTGTGATGCATACAACTTGTTTGTCATTGGGTTACTTCTTTGTGAAAAATCATGGTTGTTCTGGAATGATTGTTATCCTGAGGATCAGATTCTTTAGAACTCAAGCGCACCAAGTGCAGGGAATCCTATGGCTGGTTGTCAATTGAATAATGACCTTGTGTGTATTATCATAATAGAGACCTTGTGTGTATATGAATCATAGAGACCCTGTGTGGATCAGAATTACAGTGACCCTATGTAGATCTGCAATATAGGGACCCACTATCGATCATTATTATATCAACCCTATGTGGACTAGTATTAGATCAACCCAATATGGATCAATATTCTAGCAACCCTTTGTAGATCATATGTTCTCAACAAGACAAGGACTATCCCTAGAGCTAACCATCATGGATCAGCTCCATACGACTCTGTGTGGATCGATAATGGAACAACTCATTCGTGGTTCAGTTGTTGAAACTTTTTAATGGAATAAAATGATATAGCTTAAGTCTGGTAATCTTTATTCTTAAACAATTAGTGGTATAACTAATTTGAGCTGAATCTTTCGCTTTGTGCATTTAAATTGAGATCATATCTTATGGTTTTTCTGTTATGGAGTTCTGAGAGACCTTCAATGGTCTCAGTGACCCTAATGTGTATTGTTATGTTCACCCCTCCCTGAGCCTCACATGAACATTGTTGTTTCAACTACAGATGAAGAGAATCTTCCCTGAGACTTTATGGATCCATGACTAGGTGATATGCAGAGGTGGCTCGTTTACATGGATAACTTTAGAGACGAGTTGTACCTATACTTCAGTTAATATCCTTGGGGGAAGATCTCAAAATTTTATATCTATTATAGTTGTATCTTTCTGTTGGGCTTGTATTCTAGCACATTTCATTCAGTACACACTTTTCTACTACAGTTTTACTATATGGTTTGCATCTTGTAGTGCTCTTGGACTATGTGTCTACATGCTCAATTGAAATTCCTTCCCATTTTAGGGAAATTCCTTTTTAGTGCTTGTCGAAATCCCCTAGCCTATGAAAGGCGTGAATGGGTAGTCACGACACATGCCATCAGGGATGGGTCATGACAAAGTTGTATATGATGAGTTTGCTCTACCGAAGAATAATGATACTGATCTTTCCAATGGATAAATACTATTATGTGTTGTAAGTGTGGTTTTCAGTTCGGGATGTCTATTGTTGTGGTGGAGGGTGATGTATCTGTATACCAGGAACCTTAATTCTGATTTCTGACTCGGTGCACAACAATACTGATTTCATGGGTTTTGGAAATGTTTTACTTTTTATCTCTTTTAAGACAGCTCACCAGGTATATCTTATTGACCACGAAACACATGTTTCTTTCCAGGATGACTCCATGTATAGAGCCATTTATGATTCTAGAGAGGGTTCACGATGACGTACAACCTAGTTATGTGGCTTCGGTGCAGGGACCTATTATAGAGATATCCCTTCAGGTGGTGCACCAGATGCACCACTAATCTTTGGGAAGTAGTACCCACAAGCCACCCTTGCTGGTGGCAGCCGGCTATTTCCTTCCATGTACATGGAGATGAAAACAAAGTATATTTAGTTCCAATGAATAGTATCTATTTTTTTCAATAACACCACCATATAATATTTATACACCTAGAGATATATTAAATAATTCTCCATAAAAAACAGAATTTGAGACATATAATACCTTAAAAAATCAATATTCTATAAATTTTATTATGAATTTGAAACGTGCCTACATTTCACTATATCCAAAGGTATACAAATCCCAAGATTAACTTTTTTTCAGAATAAAATATTTATACTAGCTTCTAAATCCTGAATTTTTCAAGTTCAATATCATGGTCCTCCCATATAAAAAACATAACATAGTTCAAATAGATACATTCAAATATCTAATTTGTAAAACATATTATGAATCACCATCAAATTGGTTTTCATGAACAATTAGTAATCCATCATTAAAATATTCTATATAACCACAATTGGAAAAAACATATGAAGTGGCATATTTTCTAATTTCAAAATAATTTTTGGAACCAAAAAGGGTTTAATCACTCAAAAACAACAAGTTGAATATAGAATACTATAAAGAAAATATGTGATATGAAAAATAATATTTAGACCATATTTTGGGAATCATTATTCTCTGAAAAAAAAATTGAATCATTTTCATTTAATAAAAAACTACATCCCATGATATTACCTTCATAAATCATTGAACTTCAAAATTATGATTTACATGGGTGTCCATTCAAGTATGTAGAGGAAGAAATATAGATGCATGTTTATTAATTATTGTTATAAAACATATTCATGTTTTTATAGAGTTATCTCATGAGCCACCTATATGAAAAACAAATGAATAAATCAGGAATTTCATGACCATTATATTTTATTTTTTATCCCATCGATATATGGATGATTTTCCCAGATCAATATCACATGGAAAACAAAAACATTCCATATGCCACTCAAAAATAGAGAAAAAATCAATGAGGTTTTTCAGATACATTATCATATGTAACTCCATGTAATCTGATAATCTCATAAATTTACATGTTTTGCATTTAATAAAAAAATAATCAACCTTGAATGGGTATAATGTAACATGTTTTTTCCTTCCAATTGATATAAACAATTATCCAATTATTCTATTATATTTTATGAAGAAAATATAATTATTAAACACAATTAAATATCATCCAATTTTCATTTCATTAAATGATGCGAATATATAAATACCAAAAATATTTTATTCTCAACCTTCATATTATGGTTGGAATAACAATGATAAAAAAATTTATTAAATGTCTCATATTTTACTAATCCACCATATTTTTCATCAAATATACAATAACATATTTTTATTTCCACTGAAAAATAACCACTATAATTTATTGAAATATGAAATCATAACATCTCTCAAAAGAAATTGGATAAAGTACCGATTCCAAAATATTATAAAACAACAAAAGAAAACATCCATAAGATGATGTTCTCCCCACGATAATGAGTGTTTGCAAAACTGATTATGACATCCTCATAATTTTACTAAAAATTAATAATCTAATTAATTGAGTGGGTATATTAAAAAACTCATTGAATAATATAATTTCATACCTGAACATTATATAGAATATAAGAGCACAAAAATACACTATTATGGTGACTACACATTGAAATGTCTTGTAAATTCATTACTCATTGAATTTTCAATGATATTTCCCATATAGGTGTTTATAAAATGTAAGAATAAAAATAATTTAATAATCTATCTAATGATTCTATCTGAGAATTAATTTTTTTTGAGAATATATAACTCATATATTCATGAACAAAACAGATGGTTAAATATTCCTAAAAAATGTATTCTCTCAAAACCTCAAGAGATTTAATCATAGATTTCAGTTCTATTTCATGTGTAGGATAACTATTTTTATGACTCTATATATTTCATAGACTATTGTCCTCCATGTAATCAACCAAAATGTGAAGACATCCCAAACCCAGTACAAATAAATCACAAAAATACCCCATAAGAATTCATAGAGAATAGAATATTCAATAACTAAATATATTTTAAAATACATAATAATATATTAAACGAATTATATCATTTTATATATTATAATACCATTCCAACATTACATATCTCATAATATTATTCCAACATTACATGTGATAGTACTCAATAAATAATTAAACTTTTATAAAGCCTTAATACACTAGTAATAATATCTCACTAAAACCATAAATTGTGGAATCATCAATTCATTCCATGATTGTTCCTATGGTAATGTATCACCATTAATTTTATAATCAACATAAATACCATGTTCTAAAACCATATTTCACAATAAAATCACATTTTTAATCTAGAAAACATATATCAATTAGTTGGCATAATTTTTTTGATCCATCATGATTTTTAAAACTACTATAAAATGATGAACATAATCATCCTCCAATATAAATTAAACTAACATTTAATCCAATAAATCATCTTTGAATGAATATAGGTACTCATGGATTACCATATTTATCAATTCTATAAAAACCACATGATTAGTGGTTAGACCAAATGACATAACAATGCACTTGTAGTGATCACATATACCCTGAATGGTAGTCTCATGGTGTCATATTCTTTAATTACAAACTTATTATAACTATATTAATTTTTGATATCTGATAAACACTTATCCCTAAATTATTTTATGATGAAAATCTTTATATTCTTGGAAGGAAATATTAATTCATTAACAAAACTAAATTAAGATATCCAAAATCATTATAATGATGATTTATCCAATTATCCTTCATTGAAATGGGAACTTTTGATATTTAAAATTGAAATATCCATCCATATAATTCCATTATCTAATAGATAAATAAAGTTAATTTTGAAATATTAAATTTAAATCAATCTATATTGTATGAATTAATAGATATTGGATGGGTATGTAGTACATTATCAATAGATAACTATAACTCCCTCACCAATGTGAACCCAAAAATTAATTTTTAAATAAGCTAGGAAACTCTACCAGTATTATAATATGATCACCATGAAAAGATTATTCTTCTATAGACATGAAAAGGTGGTCTTTATGTACACTAACATAGTTCTCGTTCTCATTATAGACATGATATATCCCATAAAAGATAGTAAAGGATACTGATGAAAAATAATATTAAATATGGTATTTATGACATAGTAATGTATCCTTCCCTGGAATAGTATCTTGAGTCATCTTTTTGATAACTAGAAAATCCTAAAAAAGACCACTCTATGATAAATAAAATATAAATAAGGGTATTAGAGACCTGATTCACTGTACATTATGAGGGGAATTATAATATCATTAATATGATACATAATATTCATTGGGATATTCAAAATGATCATAATATATGTAGATAATAATGAATAAGATGGAATATAATCAACTAATGTACTCAAAAAATATGAATTTATAGTGATGTTACCTCTCACAATCACTAGAACCACATCATCTTGAATCAGAGACTCTTCAACATCAAAAAATAATTCATTTATGATTCTTCTTGTTGGATCCAATTTGTTTCTAAATCATCTGGTAGAAATGTGGTTTTTTATGATGGTGATACTTTTTTATAATGAAGTTCAAAAAATGTATTGTATAATATTTATTACTTTTCTAATTGAATACATGAACCATAAATCATTAGTACCTCAATAAAATCCAAACATGAATACCTACTCTTGCCGAACTAAAATAAATGAAATGGGACTTTTCAACATAGTAAAATTTTCTTAAATGATACATGTTTTCAATATCCTCCATTGTATTCATCACGATTCATAACACTAGTATAGGATCTAATAGAACCAATTCTTAGAGTATGACTAGCTACTATTAACTTTGACATGAAAACCAAGTTTTGATCAGAGATAAATGTTCTATCCATCATTGCAGTATAAGAAGTGGATGTCCATATTAATTTAAATGATTGAATTTAGATAGAATAGCCAATAGGAATCTATAGAAATTAAGATTCTCAATCATAACCACATATGGAGAAAACAGAAAAAAATCAGCATTACAGTTAACACACAAACTCTCTATCTTATGACTATTATAGATTTTAAAACTATATAGATTTTTTAAAAATCATTGAATCCATAAATAACAATTATATAAAGATTTATTTTCTTAAGTTCCATTCAAAGAATTCATGTTTCTACATTGAAACAATCATGTGAATACAACTCTTATATGGTATTTCATGATTGAAGGTGTTATACTTTAGATTTATCAAATCATGCTTTTCTCTAAACTAAAAAAAATTTAAAAATTATATAGTAATATTCAACCACCTGAGGATAAATTGAGCCTTGTAAATATAATTTTTTCTACTGAAAAATATATATAATTATATCCATATTAATCCATAAAATGTTCCACTAACAAAGCCTTAGTTGTGACAAGGGTGGTTACTCGTCTTAGTATGTCAGAAGCTTGACCCACTATTGCTATAATATGCCGGTCCACAAGAGGATTATCTTTCTATAATTTACTTGGTAATTCTTCTTTCATCATATGCAAACAAATCATTAGAGTATTTATGCTACACAATATGAGTATGAAACACTAAAAAGATCATCAGAGGTTCACAGATCATCAACACAGTCACGAGATAAAAAATTAGTTATTCCATCAATGAGATTCAGTTTTTTTGTCTTCCAAACATTAATATAATCATTTTATTAAGAATATAATTTGATAAATTTGGTATAAATGGCCATTTTTAAAAACACATATAGTTATTTAAGGCACTCTATGATGAGCGATGGCTAGGAACTCACATGTATCGACCGCTGAAGCCACATCATGCATACCTCTTATCAACAACTACTTCTCTTACTACATACTGACATTAAGGGATGATTCAAAACATTCATTGATACAAATTTATTATGAACCATTTTTAATTACATGGGAAATCATTATCCAACTTTACTCTATCATTTCTCGAATGGGGTTTGTAATCCCCATGGTTTTTTAAGAGTATATTACATAAAATTATAGATGATGGGGAACAATGTTTCTTCAAGAGTATATCAAAAAATCATTAAATATATCAAATAAATCCATTAATAAAATCAATCATCATGGATAAATTTCAATTTATGAAATGATGTCAAAAAGAATATATTATTAATGATATTTTAGAAAATAAAAATTATTAAAGTGTAAGATATCTACAATAGTCACCATTATAACTCATTTCCTCATCCTTAGGCACACTGTCCACCTCTATGTGGAACATTCCCTACAGACCTTCCAAGAATAAAAATTTTAAAAAATATTCAAGGAAATTGTTAGGTGTCATCTAATCATTTTAGTAAAATCTCAATAATCATTACCAAAGAAAATCTAATACAAATTACTAATTTATAAAAACATTTAAATCAAATGATTTATTGTAAAATATTATTCTATTACATTAAAAAATAATTATTTATATGAAAAAATAATTAATATATATCTCAATTGGTATTTAAATAATATTTACATAAAATAAGAGTATAAATAAAAGAAGATTAGTAAACAAACTAATGTTATTAATAAAATAAATAATAAGAATCATTTATATAATCCTTTCAGTATGTTATTTTTAGGTTATAGGATCATCACACATGTCACCAATCTTCTAGGTATAGTGTGTTGTCACATGTCACCTAGATTAGGAATTGTTGATGGAATCAATTAACACCACAAAAGGGGGAAATGATTTCTAACATGGTTTAGTTATATTTTTAATCATTAATGCATTAGTAGGGATCTAAATTCATTATACTCTTTTAATAACCACCTACTCACTACTCAAGATGAATTGTTTTTAAATCAATCAACAAATGATAGAAAAATAATTCATTTCCATTAAATTTACTATTTAATGTTCTGATTTTGAATATTATCATTCAATAGTCCATTCGAATTTCATATCCAACCCCTTTATTTTTATCAAATTATATAATTTTAAAATAATATTTAATTTACAAACATTTCCAAAAGTATAAATTATTAAATTATTTTTGGAGGTCATGACACAACAAAATATACCATTGTAAAATAAATCTCAAATTTTAATTAGCACCGAAATGGGGGATTCATTTCAAATAATAACTGATCATTTTAAGGATTCATCATACCTAATCACTTAATATAAATCCACTAAAAATACATTTTAAATAAGAAAAAAATAATAATTCAATTCAAGGAAAAGAGAAATTTTAACGCCTCAACCCCAGTTACCCAGAGTCGGTGAATTATTACGTATCATTGGCATGATCACAAATGATCAAATCTCGAAAGACTGATTAGTTTAGAAGCCTTGGAATCAAAATATACATTCATTTGTCTTATATTACATGATAAAATGAAAAACTAAAACAACATATTGTATCCATACACTACACTCATATTACCTCATACTATCCCTGCAGGTCATTCAAAAAATACTTCCTCACATCCTGTAAAAAATAAAAAATAAAAAGCGGTGATCTCACATCCCCAGTAAGGATGAAAATATATTAGAAACATTCTTAAATAAGAATAAACATTGAAGGAAATGTATAACTAAAACAAAAGCCTTTTAAACTTGAACTTCGGCATAATGTGATAAAAATAAAATGAAATAATTCCACTTACTTATTCACATGGATATTCTACTAGTCGAGTCATCACATGAAATATGAATAACCACTTTCATAATGATGGAATGCATAATTATAGACTATCATAACCACATAGTCAAGCCATTGTGCCAAGACTAAAAATAATATTTTGTCAAGGCCTAGTTCCAAGACACTATTTTGACTCATAAGACCTACCAATGCATTGAGGAGCTATATCAGGCTCCACCCATCAATTACTAAGTCCAATGCATTCCCATATGAGATGTTTTAAACATAACATAAACATTCATATTAAAATTAGCAGACGAAATATCAATACTTTCTCCAAAAACCATGAATGGTATAAAAAAACACATCTACAGTCAAACATATCACAAAAACTTCATTACAATACAGAAGTTTTGTATCATAATAAATCAACATCAAATAATCATAAAATCCACCAAAGGATGTTGACATAGATGAAATCAAAACTATTTGAGATTAGTATCACTTTTTTTAATCATTTAAAAACAACATAATTATAAAAGAAAAAATTTTCTTTGAAAATATTCTTATAAGCTTGTAATGGAAGCTTTACCAATTTTCTAACGATGGAAAATATCTGCACCCTCCGTATAAGTTAAAAAAAATAAATCTTTACCTTAATTTTGCCGAAAAGGTTAAAAAGGTCCTTGTTTGGAAAACGACGGAAATATTCCGTTATAAACATCGTATAAAAAGTCAAGCAAGGGTATAAATTTCTTTAACCCATAGTCTATAAAATAGAAATTTTTTAAAAAATGCATTTTTATGAAACATGGATGTGGATTCTAAAGAGGTCCCAATATATAATTACATATAAACAACCTCTGATAATGAAGAGATTGTGAAATAAACCCTTACCTTGTACTTTTCCTTGGTTTAGAGTAGGTTAACCTCCTGTATAATGGTGAAATAATTTTTATTAAATTATAAAAGAATTATATACATTAATAGGATATCATATATGATCTTTTAACATTGTTCTGTAAATAATATCTTAGTATTATTGTCGTTTCAGGTGTTAACTTACTCATTTTCATTTATGTGTTTTATTACATAAGTTATGTTTGTTATGGATAGGTGTATCTTATTCATATACAGAATGATATCAAGTCCTTAAACATTAATTTTAATCATAAAATAATAATTATACATGACTGGATACGATGGGGAATTAATCTCATCGCGTTCGTGAAGACGGTAATCCATACGTACGCACGAACGATACATCCATTTCATTTTTCATTCTAAAATGGATAAAAACAAAAGATACATGTGTAATATATTATTATAGTATAATATATATGTTATATATGTTACTTATCTTCATTACCACCATCATTTATACGTTCCATGTATGGTATGAACAAGTCATATCACTTTGAGGGGGTGGTAGTACGCACTTCCTCAAATGAAATTATCGTATATATATACAAAATGAAACAAATAATGGTATGATATAAAAGGGAATTAAAGAAGATTATATATAAAATAAATATAATAAATATCTTATTTAATTATAGTTGCATCATAATGTCCACCGTGAGAGGCGGTAGTAGATAATTTGAACAATCATCGTTTCGTGAGGCGTTTGGTTACCATCCACAGAAACATTATGTTCTTCACCCATTAGATGGAGGTGTGTGTAAGTGTAGTTAGAATACTTCTCATAAAAACACCCTATTAAATTTTTGATAATGGTTTTTCTACAAAAGAAAATAATAAAAAGAGTTTAGGGGTTGGAGATTAAAATAAAAGAAAAGAAGCCAAGAGAAATCGTTACCTTTAATTTGGGTAACTCTATTAGGTTTGTATCAAAAAGGAATTTTGAAGTGCTTTATGCCTAAGTTATGTCTTCTATGAGGAGTATAGGGATTTAGGGAGCTTAATTGGGTAGAGGTTGGACGAGCCAAAAGGCTTGAGAGGTGTGAGGAATTGGTTAGAAGTGGTGTCCTTTTGTAAATAGGAGGAGTGGCTCTTTAGAAAAAACTTAAAGTATTATTTTAAAATAAATTCATATTCGGTTTCTAATGGCTCCAAACTAAATTATTTAAAGTATAATGTGGTTATGGGTCTAAAACCACTCAAAAAATAGATTTTATATACGTTTGGGTCACTATATTAACCTTATTTGTAAAATTAAACTCTTAGTTAAATAGTTTGACATTTACCATGTCTCTTTAGATTTTTATCTTATATAGTTAATAAACTTACTATATACTCCCAAGAGACCCCATGTCGTCCATTAATTACATAAATATAATAATATAATTCCATTGGACTATCCTTAGATATGTAGGAATATTATATCAATTAATAATATAATATTTGTTTTAAAAACTCCTTTATGTCAATTTTCACACTATTTAATAAATGATTTTTGGTAAAGTCTTAATAACATTATTAATTCGAACCAAATTCATTTAATAAATCCTAACATGTCATAGTAACCAATAAAATTCCTGGAATTCATTAAAAGTCTCATATTTTATTTATTTGGTAATTTATAATATCAATTATTTTAATATTTCACTAAAAAGGTAATTATTTTATCATCATGGTGTCATACATATATTAAATTATCTAATGAATAAAAATTATAAATAAATACCATTATGTATGAAAAATTTTATATTTCTAATTAATATTTATAATCGTATTTATCTTATGTATAACCCTATATTAAAAATGTTTTAGTTATTAAACATGGATTTTAACTCTTTTAACACTTCTTTGAATTAAATAATAACAAATGTCCTAGTCTAATCCAAGTAGACCAAATAGGTTCATATTTTATTCATATGGTTTTTTTTTGGTAGATTTATACTTATCCAATAAAATTAGGACATCTGTTAGGGTAATAATAATATCATTTTACCCTTAATTACCCTATTCACTTTTTACCGTGGTAAATATATGTAAAAAGATACTATTTAAGAAAAATTATTTTTAAATTATTAAACCAAATTTTACTCTTTTATTTTAACCATGTCTCTCATATTTTCAAAATTATACTCACATAAGCATTAAAATTATGTTTAATGTGAATTTTCAAATTCTCCTTGGAGATGGGTAAAAGACGGTGAACAGTTAATTAAAATTTTTTTATATCTAAAATTATTATAAACAACTCCAATGAATTATATTAAACTTATATAGTTATTAAGTATCTATTTTTACTTAAAATAAATTTACATAAAATAAATAATTATTTAAATAAAAAGTCAGTTTTAACCAAAAACTCAGTGTTTTCACTATTCATCAAAAATTAAATGTTTTCAGAAAAATACAAAAAAATCACCCTAATCTAATTTCTATATTCTGAATTCAATAATTAAGTATATTTTACCAAATTAAACACACATAAGTTACATTTATTAATTTAAAATTAATTCCCGCTGTCAAAACCAAAAGGCATATTTTAATAAAATAATAACTATCATGAGTTTGACACTTGTTTATGTCCAATTTCAAAGTAAAATTAATTACAATGACCATAATTGGATTAAATTGTGAAGATGTAATCTATTTATATTTCAAAACACTTAAAATTTATAATTTAACACTATAAATAATTTTGATTAAAAAAGTTGTTTTTAGTTAAAATATTATATTTTTCACTATTTTATAAAATATGAAAGTTATCCGAAAAAAACCAAAACATTTTTGAAACTAAATTATTATGTCTCTAATCTAATGAAGAAGTTTATTTTGTAAAATTAAATATATAAAAGTTTCAAATATTTGATTTAAACAAGTCTTCTCCATTAAATGGCGGTAAAATTGCATTTTTTGAAAAATACTTCTTTTATCTGAAAAATATGTATTTGTTTTTCAATTATGTCTAATAAACACATAATATAGACTCCAAAATTATAAGGATTATATAAAGTTAAAAATTCAGTTAATAATAATCATTACCACTTTTTAACGGCTAGTTTGTTAACTCATGGTGTGTTAGAACTCGGTGTTGCGTGTAGTGCAATCTATTGAAGTACTATGAAAAAAATGTACTATGAAATCATGGGGTGTTACATTCTTCCCTTCATAAATAAATTTCATCCTCGCTATTTTAAATTTTTCTTCAAAAATAAATGGTTAAAAATAGAAAATACATTTCTATGAAAACTGACATTGGAAATTGGTTTTAAAAAATTTAGTTTTAATAAGAGAAAAAATGGGAATGAAAAAGTCACCACCAAATTATGATCTCGATTAAGAGAGAATTGGTTGAATTTAGAGACACATAATTGGGGGAAACGTAAATATCTATTGGGAGTGATTGAGTTCATCAATCATAGACAATTGTAGAGTTAAGGGCCTCAAATCCATCATTCTATGATGATTTTAAAAATCATCGGTTCAACAAAATATAAGGTATTAGGATAACAAATTTTTAGTTTTAAGATCCCTTACCCAATTTTTAAAAATTAATTTCTTCCTAGAATAAGAGAAGAAAGAATATATACTTGACAAGTAGAGTTCCATCATTTAACTAATTTCTACCACAAAATAATCTTTTACTCTAAAAGATAATAGAAATAAAAAAATTATTCTACTTATCCTATTTGAAAAGGGTTAAAAAATGAATATATAATTCATCTACCAGACCCTTTAAAAAACTGCCTTATTCAATCTAAGACATCACGTGGGTCAGTGGTAGGTGATACACCCTTGTCGCCCTTCGGTTGTGGGTTCAAGTCTCTAGCCATATCAGATGTGACGGGTTGCCGCCTGACCTCTGGGTTGTCATTTTATGGAAATCCAAAAATAATCTCAAACAGGAATTATCCAAAATACTTCTGTCCAAACTCACAGTCCAAAATTTATAATGAAGGTAAACACAATGAAGATCCATTTTTCTGCGTAAAAACATGTGAACACCTTCATCATTTATTCTTTTAAAACACTACAACATCCTGAATTACCATAAATTTTTTTGATTGCATTCATGACCCCTTATTAATTATAGAATACTGGATATAGTCCTTCTATCCAAAATTTTCATTAACTCCAAATATGATGGAATATACAAATCATTAATCAGTTTCAAGGTAGTCAAGAATATACAATATAATTTATCTAAATCAATCATGTATTATTTCAAAATCAGTACCTTAGAATCAGAACCATATTATGGTTTATCTTTTTTTCAACCATATATTTTCCAAAATTTTAACGTGCTATTGAGTCACATTTCCTGGTTCCACACAATCTCAAGTCCTTAATGAAGTCGTACTGTAGTACAATACTTATATACTTCATAATTATTACAACCAGTACATCATTGATACAACACTCAAATGACATTGTTCTTTAATAACAACATAAGAACTCTAATCATTCCTCCTCATCTGTAGTAGTATCATAACATGATTATTATCCAATATCATCATCCGGGGCATACTCTGATGATTTAGACATTGGTTCGCGTGTACTCACAAATCTTTGCAGATGAATCATTGTACATTTGAAACTGTTTTCTTACCCTTGCAGTCACATACATGGTGTCCTTTTTCTCCAATCATATAACAAACCCCCATTCCCTTCAGGCAAGTTCCAGCGTGTTTCTTACCACAGTTATCACATATCTGAAAATTCTTCTTTTCTCTCTTCCATTTATTCATCTTTCTCTCTTCTATCCTTTTCTTCTCTTGCTTCCCTTCAAATCCATAGGACTCAAGGAATTTTTTACTAATATTTTTAACACATGATACTATTTCTTCATATGTTGAGAATGCATGGGAGACAATTTCCCTTCTAAATGTTGGCATAATATCGTGAAAGATATGATCCTTCGTACTCTTTGGATCATACATTTTGCTGGAGTTCACATTCCATCGGCAGGGTGCCATTTCTATATGATGACATACAGTGGGTCAGCTTATGAATTGCAATGAATAATTCCAAACATTTAAAATACCTAATGTAGACTGAACAGTTTATGGATATAATCCGTAGTCATTAATTTTTTTTAGGAAGTATAAATTCATAAACCCTTCATAATTGTTTGTAAAGAAAATGATAATTATCCTAAGCATATCCCATAGAAGTGTAGTAACCAAGAGTGCAGTGAGGCCCGTTGTCGTGCACCAGTTCTCGTTTGAGTCGAGCTCAAAGCGGTTTTTTGGGTTTTACACCTAGGTACATCTGTGCCAGAGATGCCTCTACCTGCTCGTATCCAAAGAGGGATGTATTTCTCAGAAATACTCACAAAATCTCTACAATACCAAAATTCTAGGAAGTTCTTCTATACTAATGTTCAAAGGTAATCTTAGGGTTATGTGCTCTAATCAGAGTTTATCTAAATCTAGCTTCCAAGGTTTGTACTAAACCTCCCTCTAATACCAAATATAACACCCCGAACCTAGTTACATAGAGTCGGTGCATTATTAAATATCATTGACATGATCACAAAATATCAAGTCCCGAAAGACTGATTGGTTTGGTAGCCTTGGAATCATTTGATACATTCATATGTCTTACATTACATGATAAAATTAAAAACTACAACAACATATTGTCTCCATATACCACACTCATATACCCTCATTCTATCCCTACAGGTCATTCATAAAATACTTCTTCACATCCTAGGAAAAATAAAAAATAGAAAGGGGTGACCTCAGATGCCCAGTAAGGATAACAATATAGCGGAAACATTCATAAATAAGCATAAACATTTAAGGAAATGTATAACTAAAAAAAAGCCTTTTAAACATTAAATTCAGCATAAAATGGAAAAAATATAATCAAATAATTCCATTTACTTATTCAGAAGGATATCCTACTAGTCGAATCATTACATGTAATATCAATAACCACTTTCATAATTAAGGAATGCATAATGCTAGACTATCATAACCACATAGTCAAGGCCTTGTGCCAAGATTATAAATATGATTTTTTCAAGGCCTTGTGCCAAGACACAAGTTTGTCTTATGAGACATACCAATGCATCGAGGAATTATAGCGGGCTCCACCCGTCACATACTATGTCCAATGCATTCCCATATGAAAAGGATTAAACATAACATTAACATTCGTATTAAAAATAGCATACGAAATGTCAATACTTTCTCTATAAACTATGAATGGTATAAAAATAACACATCCACAGTCAAACATATCAAAAAACCTTCAATACATTGTGGAAGATTTGTATCATAATAAATCAACATCAAATAATTTTAAAATCCATCAAAGGATGTTGACATAGATGAAATCAAAACTATTTGAGGGAAATATCTCTTTTTTATGAAATCATTTAAAAATAACATAATTATGAAAGAAAAAAATTTTCTTTGAAAATATTATTATAATCTTTTAAGGGAATCTTCAACGATTTTAAAATAGTGTAAAATAGCCACACCCACCGTATAAGTTAAAAAAACTCATTCAACCTTAATTTTGCCGAAATGGTTAAAAAGGACCTTGTTTGGAAAATGACGGAATGATTACTTTATAAAAATCATATAAATAGTCAAACAAGGATATAAATAAATTTAACCCATAGTCTATAAAATATTAAGAATTTTTTGAAATAAATATTTAGGAAACATGGATTTGGATGATAAAGAGGTCCTAGTAGGAAATTACATATAAACAACCTCGGATAATGAAGAGATTGTGAAATAAACCCTTACCTTTTACTTTTCCTTGGTTTAGGGTAGGTTAAACTCATGTATAATGGTACAATAATTTTTATTAAATTAAAAATGAAACATATACATTAATATAAAATCATATATAATCTTTTAACATTGTTCTGTTAATAATATCATAGTATTATCGTCGTTTCAGGTGTTAACTTACTCATTTTCTTTAATATGTTTTGTTACATAAGCCATCTTTGTTAAATATATTTTGTATCTTATTCATATAATGAATGATATCAAGTACATAAAAATTATTTTTAATCATAAAATTAGAATTATACTTGAATGGATACGATGGGGAATGAATCTAATCGTGTTCGTGGAGACGTTAATCCGTACGTACGCATGAACGATACTTCCATTTCATTTTTCATTCTAAAAAGAATCAAAACCTAATGATACATATGTATATTATTATTCCAATATAATATAATATGTTATATATGTTACTTATGTTCATTACCACCATCCTTTATACATTCCATGTATGATATGAACGAGTCATATCACTTTAAGGGGCGGTAGTCTGCACTTCCTCAATTTAAATTATCGTATATATATACAACTTGAAACAAATAACGGTATTCTATAAAATTGAATTACAGAATCTTGTATATAAAATAAATATCATAAATATCATATTTAATTATAATGTCATCATAATGGACACCATGAGAGGCGGTAGGAGATAATTTGATCACTCATCGTTTCGTGGGGCGTTTGGTTTCCATCCATAGAAACATTATGTTACTCACCCTTTAGATAGAGGTGTGTCTAAGTGTAGTTAGAATCCATAACAAAAAAACACTCTAGTATATTGAGGATACTGTTTTTGTTATAATAGAAAAGAATAAAAAAAAATTAGGGGTTGGAGAAGTAAAATAAAAGAAAAGAAGCTAAGAGAAATCATTACCTTTAATTTCGGTAACTCTCTTTGGATTGGACCAAAAAAGACTATTGAAGTGCTTTATGCCTAAGGTAATACTTTAATAGGAGGATAGGGATGTAGGGATCTTAATTGTGCAGAGTTTGGAAGAGAAAAAGGCTTGAGAGGTGTGAGGAATTGGTTAGAAGTGGTTTCCTTTTATAAGGATGAGGAGGCGCTCTTTAAAAAAACATAAAGTATTATTTTATAATAAATTCATATTCGGTTTCTAATGGCTTAAAACTATAATATTTAACATATAATGTGGGGATGGGTTGAAAAACGCACAACCAAAATATTTTAGACAGGTTTGGGTCACTATATTAACCTAATTTTTAAATTTAACTCTTAGTTAAATAGTTTGACATTTACCATATCTCTTTGTATTTTTATATTATATAGTTAATAAACATACTATATACTTCTAAGAGACCCCAATGAGGTCCATTAATTAAATTCATGTCATCATATAAGATTTTTGTCTGAACCTTATATTTTTAGAAATATTATATTAGTTCATAATATAATATTTGTTTTAAAAACCATTTTATGTCAATTTTGTCACTATTTAATAATAGATTTTTTTAAAGTCTCAATAACTTTATTAATTCGAAAAAAATTAATTTAATAAATCCTAACATTCCATATTAACCAATAAAATTCTTGGAATTCATTAAAAGTCTCAAATTATATTTATTTGGGTATTCATAATATCAATTATTTTAATATTTCACTAATAAGGTAATTATTGCAACATCATTATGTCATACATTAACAAAATTATATAATTTCTAAAAATTAAAAATAAAATTCCATAATATAGGGAATAATTTTAGATTTCTAATTAATATTTATAATAGAATTTATATTATGTATAACCCTATATAAATTTTTTTTAGTTATTAAACATTGATTTTAACTCTTTTAACTCTACTTTGAATTAAATAATAATAAATGTCCTTATCTAATCCTAGTGGACCATAAAGGTTAATATTTTATTCCTAAGGTTGTTTTTGGTTGAATTATACTTACTGAATAGAATTAGGACATTTTTAGGTTAATAATAATATCCTTTTTACTCTTAATTACCCTATTTACTTTTTACCGTGGTAAATAAAAGTAAAAAAGTTACTATTCACCAAAAATTATTTTTATCTTACTGAACTAAATTTTACTCCTTGATATTAACCGTGTTTCTTGGATTTTTGAAATTCTACTCACAAAAGTGTTAAATTCAATTTCTATGTGAATTTGAGAATTCTCCTATGAGATGCGTAAAAGACGGTGAAAAGTTCAATAAAATTTATATATGTCTAAAATTATTATATAATGACTCTGATGAATTACATTGAACATATATAGGTATTACATATCTATTTTGACCTAAAATAAATTTAAATAAAATAAATATTATTTAAATAAAAAGTCGATTTTAACCAATAACTCAGTGTTTTTCACTATTCATCAAAAATTAAAAGTTATCAGAAAAATACCAAAAATTATCCCTAAGATAATTTTGATATTACGAATTCAATAATGAATTATGTTTTACCAAATTCTAAATATAGAACATTCATTTATTAATTTAAAATTAATTCGCGCTGTCAAAAACCAAAAGGCGTATTTTAAAGAAATAATAACTATCAAAAGTTTGAAACTTTTTTATGTACAATTTCGAAGTGAAATTTCTTAGAATGACCATAATTGGATTAAATGTTAAAAATATAATATATTTACACTTCCAAACCATTAAAATTTATAATTTAACAATATAAATTATTTTGATTTAAAAAGATCTTTTTAGTTAAAATATAGTATTTTTCACTATTTACCCAAATATGAAAGATATCAGAAAAACACCAAACCTTTATTGAAACTAAATTCTTATATAACCATTATAATGAAGAAGTTTATTTTGTCAAAATGAAAATAAATTTTTCAAATATTGGATTTAAAAAGGCTTCTCCCATAAAAGGCGGTAAAATTGAATTTTTTGAAAAATACTTCTTTTATCTGAAAAAAAATGTATTTGTTCTTACATTATGTCTAAGAAACTCATAATATGGACTCTAAAATTATAAGGATTATATAACGTTCAAATTTCAGTTAATACTATTCATAACTACTTTTGAATAGCTAGTTTGGTAACTCATGGTGTACTAGAACTCAGTGTTGCTTGTAGTGCAAGTTATTGAATTACTTTGAAAAAATAACATACTATGAAATTTTTGGATGTTACATATATGGAACCATATGTATTTTATCAAATTATCAATTGATCAAATCCCAAAATGGAAAATCTAATTGAGATTCAATGGAATTGAAAATAATAAAATGAATCCCTTACAACACAACTGATATGATAAAATATCCAATCCATCATTTTAATGGGTGTATATTAATCTAATATAATGATGTAATTTAAAATAGATGATACCATATGAATGAAGATTCACTTAATATTTATGTATTGATCAAATCAATTAATACATAGATTTGAGAAGATAAAATTATTAGGGGAAATATTAATCTCTTTAGAGCCTCTAAAATAATAGGATTCTAATTGAGTAAAGATGGATGATTTATAATAAAGAACATGGTCATGATTTTTAGCCTGGGAAAATATAAGACCAAGCCTCATCTGAAGACATCATGGAGTAGTGCCACTAAATACCAGGTAAAACAACACATAATAAGTTATACTTTTTTGTTGTCACCAAATAAAAAAAAATAATTTTTAAAAGTTCTACTCATTATTAACCAGGGTTAGACAACCTATGGACTCCATAGCACATGCTATGCTAATATACACACAAACAATGATGAATATAGGGACCCATCATTTTCTTTCATTAATATTATATATTATTAGAATAATATTCAATATATTAAACAAACACGTGAACGATTTCAATAATATAATTGTGTATTTAGATATTAGTATTGTGACCTTGTAGTTTTGTGATTGATCTTCAAATTCTCAAAAAACAATTCCCCTGATTTATGCCACATATGCATACTATAATAAAACTACTCTTCCGAACCTGGGGAAGAAAACATATTAATTTGATATATTTGATGCCACATAATGTTAAAAATAAGATATATCAATCAAATATATTTGAAATCATATGATAATCATGAGGGTGTATTATTTTTAATATAACATATAAATATCATACCCGACCTATCATAGCTATTAAACAATAGTCATGGCATAAAACATTATCATTTCTAAAAACATTGACAATAAGGTAGATAAATCATAATAAGAAAATCATGAACCATAATACCATTCCATATCTATTTCTCACCATCATAAATATTGAAAACAATTTTATATGACAAATATAACAACCATGACATTCAACATATAGGAACCATATGTATTACATTTTTTATGTTGTGTATTTGGAGACACTATTTCCCATATTGGATTTGGAAATAGTTGTTTCCCGTAGTGGATCAAGATAAGAATGTTTCCCATAGTGGATTGGGACACACATTTTTTATATAGTATATCAAGAAACATTTGGTTCACATAAAAGTCAAAGATCTTCATCTCATTTTCCATTTATATCTCATGATATTTATATCATTACCCAATTATTTTTAGGGATATTTAGGCCCCATCCATCTCATAATAAAACCCATTTTATATTTTTCACAATAACATAATGTATTAATCTTATCATAACTCATAAAATGAATGGGGTTTTATAAACATTTTAACATATCATAACAACTTGAAAGGATATAAGATTTATAATCATCTCATCATTTCATCATAGCATAACACAGGGAAAACAAAGCGGGTTTCATAATAATTTTATCATGGTATATCTTGTGTAATATAAAGGGGTTTCATAACGATCACACAATCATATATATAATTAATTATAAAAAATATTAAGAATTATATTGTTGTAATACTTCCTCCTGAATTCATATGTAACATAAATGGATGTAATCATAGTTAGAAAATGGAAGTTATTAAAAATTTCAGTAATTTATTGTTGATAATATCGTTTCTAAATTGGGAAAATCTTTTTAAAACATAAAATATTTGTAACATTATTTAATGTGAAAAAAATAAAAAACATATAATGGATGCTATAAAAATAAGGACAACATTTCCTATGGAATATATCACATTGATATTTATAAACACTTTTGGACTATATTATTTTTAAAATCATTTTGTTTTAAAATAATTCTGAAAAATTAAAATGTAATATTTGGTGTAAATAATAACTCCAACTATTAGAAATTCGATTCATGACGTACATGATAATTTGAAAATTCATTTTCAATTATTGGTAAATGGAAAATAAACATTATTTTTTAAAAAAACATGATAATTATTATCAAATAATATTTAAAAAAGAAAAACATGGTTAAAAATGTCATTTAAAATTCATTTGATTAATATTAAAAACATCTTTAAAAAAAAGTATGAATAATTGTATTAAATGAAAATGTGTTTTTCATATAGAAGAGAAACACAATAGGATACTCTATAATTCCATTGATTAATCAGTTTTTGTACCATATATTGGAAAATCAAAGAATTAATATCATAAAATATTAGATAATTATAAAACTCTTTAACATCATAAGATACAAATGAAAATATTAATTCATCTAATACATAATCATAAATTTTCCCTAATTTACTATGTGATTGTAAAGAAAAATAAAAACATCATTGGAGACATTGAAATGTAATCACCATTTAGTAACATACGTAAATGAAACTAATAATATAAATTGGATTAAAAATTTATAATATTATCTTATAATGGAGATGTATATAAATCATGTAATGGATTATATTTTTATAACATTACATTGGAATCAAAGAAAAAGAATGGAAACAAATATACATTGTTATTTGGTATTATTGAATGAAAATAAAATCATAGATTAATCTTGAAATACTCGAGTAAATAGAATCTATTTTCATAATAATTATTATAATATAAATAATTTTAAGTATATACACAACATAAAAGAATCATTCGAAGAAAATTGAATATTTCTTATATAATAATAAATGTGTGACAGAAATCTATTAGAAAAAATCTTCATGTACTTCCTAAACATTCCAAACTCTATTATAATAAATATAAGTTTTTAAAAATAAATCAAATATCCAAATATATATATATATATATCATACTATATAATATTTAATAATGATCTTATTTTACATGTTTATAAATAATTCTAATCTAAAATCAGGTTTTTGGAAATAACAACTTTTTTTTCATAAAGGAAATGATTCGAAATTTATATGGAATCCATAAATTGATAATTTATACTAAATATAAAAATGGTTAACCATGAAAATAATATCATATATAATAATTATATATTTATTTATAGTGAACTATAAAAGTTATTGATATATAATCTAATACATTTTTCGTGGAGACGGTAGGTCGTAAGTAGGCATTCTCATTATTTATAATGCCTCGACGTATTGAATGAAAGAAAGTTAATTGATATAATATCATTATAGAGTATATTTTATTTAATATATTTAATATATATTCATTAAAACCACACTTATTACATTTTATATGGTTCTTGAGTGAATCAGGTTTCTTTGTGATGTAGTGGTCTACATCACACACAAGTGGAAGTATCATATTCACACAAATTAAAAATTAATAACCTATGCATGATATTATAATTATAGAATAATAATATTATCATTATTGTATTGTATATATAAAATAAATGTATCATTATTTCAGGTCGATATATGTGGAAATGGAAACAATTAATGACATCAGTTCGTGAGTTATAGTCGAACATACACAAGACTAATGATTTTATTTAAGATTTGATGGAAGTAGAAATGGGTTTAGGTTATTAAGAAGTTATATTAATAAATAATTATATATTTTGTATATTTTGTATTCTATTTATTATATTATAATATTTAATGAAATATTAATGTATGAAAAATAATAATTAAAATATAATGATCATAGTGAATGAAATAACATTCTCTTATAATCTTATCCTTTTCATCTATTAATATAAACGTGGTGTTAGTATTTGGGGTGGAATAGAAGAACTAGGAAATTTATGTGGATGTTGTGAGGGTATTTGGGTAGGTTATTATAAAATATATGGAGTGAATGGGGTGAATATATTGTGGGATGTGTTGGCTGTATATAAGTTATTGAAAGGAAAACTCTTGAAAACTACATGGAAATTTCCCTATAGAATCCCAAATAAAATGTTATTTTCTATAAAAATGTTTATAATTTCTAAACAATAAAAATGGGTACGATATGATTTCAATTATTCCATTAAATAAAAATTTTATGAGTCTGATAGTATATTTTATGCATATTTCCATATTTTAACCCATGGTAGACCCATTTTTCATATCCTTGGAAATTAATTTTTCACTGTATTAACTATAAATTTTTGTCAAAAATATTGAAAAAAATTTCCATATAACATTTATTTATTAAAATTATTTAACCAATTGTTTAAAATTTAATTCTCATAATTATAAAATTATAATTTATGATTAATCCCTTAGATTTGATGAGAATTAGGGGTATCAAAGAGATAATGTTCAAAAAAAATTCAAGGATTTCTAAACCAATTTCATAATGCAATTGAGTTGAATGTACTAAAATGGGATCATAGATATGTTATCTATTATATATTACTATTAATAAAATTTAAAATACAATTTATATTTTTTAGTAATTTAAATGAAATGGAATTTTCTAATTAATATTTTCTAGTCTTCTTTATTCATAAATAATTAATTATTTATGAAAACAATAAAAAACTAAAAATAAGAATATTTTGTGAGGTTTATTTCAAAAAAATAACTATTTTATTTATAAAAAATATTCTAAAATTGAAATATTTATTTTTCAAATTATTGTGGATAAGAGAAGAAATAATAATTTTATAGAAAGAATGTTTTAAGTGTAAAATAGACTTAATTCTAACCTTTTGTTTGAAAAAATAAAGACAAATATTAATTAGTTCACTAAATAACATGTATATATATATATATATATATTAAATTTAATAATTAAATCAAATTTTATTTTGTCTCATTAAATAAAAAATGTGTTTTTTGTAAAAAAATTGTTTTTCAAAAATAAATTTCATTTTCAATTTTCAATTAATTACCCAATAAATAATTAATTTTAAATATATTTTTAAACCTAATATTTTTATAAAATTAGAAAATCTTATTTATAAAAACTACTCTAATGTATAAGAAATAACTATCATACTAGTATTTTAATTGTATTTTATGCTTTATTAAACTTGTTTTCTATGTAACACAAGTTTAAAACATTGTTGACTGTAGTAAAATCAAAAAAAAATGTTGGGTGTATCAAATAATATTGAAAAGATTAAATTCATGTGAAAAGACATATAAACTTTTTTTTACATTTTATCACCTCAAAAAAATTTCTCTACAAGAGTTTTAATCAGTTATCAAAGGTTTACCATTTGAAATTTCATTCATAGAATCTCATATCCTAAAATGGTTTAATAAAACATACATTTTGAAAATATAAATTGATGAGTGAAATTTAACAAAAACAACACATAATAGGTTTCCAAATAGGATAATAAATGTGTGAATTCATGATCTTTATAGTGAATAAATTTGTATATAACAATAAAGAATGAGATAAATCATTGAGTATAGTAGAGTGAATGATCAATTGAACATTTAGGACTGCAGAACCATAAATATTTGATGTTTTAAATGTTCATAATTTCAATAAAAATGTATTAAGATAGTATTTTGTTTCAATATTTTTTCTGGTATTTAGGAATTCATTTACTATAATAAAATATAAGTAAATATATTTACATGAAATGTTTATATTTCATAATCACAATTTTATCAGGTGCTTCTATAAGTTACAAATTCATCACTTAGTCAATGAAATGAAAATAATATAATGAATTTTTCCATAAAATAAAATAATTCACTATTAAAAAATCATAATATCTATTACTGAATGATATTTTATTCCTACAATATCAACATATTATAAAAAAATGATCGGAATAAGTTATGCATAAATCATCATATATTAAA
This sequence comes from Viscum album, assembly GCA_963277665.1. Lineage (NCBI taxonomy): Eukaryota > Viridiplantae > Streptophyta > Magnoliopsida > Santalales > Viscaceae > Viscum > Viscum album. The sequence continues at coordinate 1,754,957,132 of OY728146.1, read as the reverse complement.
ATAATACATTAATCATGAAAAACACCTCCAAAATTTATCTTAAAAACATTCCATATATGGATTATAAAATAACCCATATTATATGGATAATTTATAGATAAGGTAGATATAATTTTTAAATTGATCTTTATATTAATCCCCAAGTATCATGATGTTTCTATCATCTTCCAAATACTTATCATATAAATATCGTAGTCGTGTATTATCTGGAAAAATATAATAACCTAATTTTCCATAAAATATTAATGAAAATATAAATTATTCCTTATTCGTAGAATAAAACACTATTGTATTGAATATATTTCTTAAATTGGATAATGTTTTGAACTCCATCAATAACAACATAAACCGATTTTTCCTGAAATAATTAATGTGTTTTGTGGTTATTAATAATATAAAATTTACACTATTCTTATCAATCATCTCATTATACAAAAACAATTATCTCAACGTTGAGATCATATTAAGGGATTTATTTCCAATAATAATGTATTTTTGCTGAATATGATCATGAAATTAAATCAATTTTCTTCATCAACATATTTATTCAATATATACATTAAAATCCTTAATAAATACATATACTGAACAATCCTTAGGTATTTCATAATTCATGAATTACAAATCATTATGACATATATCATCCCACTTCTTTCAAAATACCATAATATGAATTCATCATAATATTATTTATGTACTCATTCAATTCAAATATCATTATAAATATCATCAATATCAATACTATAATCGTTAATCCTACAAAATATTATTTCTGTGTAAGAGAATTACCAAAAGATATAAGTTAAAATATTTCTCATGCATTACAAAAATAAATAAATCATCCATTGAGGATGCTTTATGGAGATACATTTTCCCACCCATTGTGTGGACTAAACATTTCCTTTTCCTCATTAATTTTACATTTCTTATCTTTTTCCAAATTAAAAACATCTACACATCCTTCCAATACATTCCCTTGACTTCTTCTCCTATCACTCTCATCATATAGGAAAATGAATCTTATTTTACCACGGTTACATTTACAAAACTCCATGAAAATACAATCCATCATTTCCATGGTGAGTGCAAGTGTTTTCAGGTTGAAGTCATTAATCATGTATCATGATTATAGATTAGGCATTATAAAGATATCCCAAACTATAGTTAACATCAATTTTTTTTCTTTATTTAGAAATTTTCTTCCACATTCAATTTTAACACAATTCCTCATGGTTACCACCATTGACTGACATCAATATATGTGGTGTGAGACACAATAATCATGATCTGAAACTAAATAATCATGAAAATATCTTATTTTGTGTTCAAATCATGACAATTACTATTTAATTAGTATGGAATTCTGTTTATCCTAGGTTATTCATAGTCATTATCTTTTTGAATCCACAATGATGATTTTAATGAGGTTGTGAATTTCAAAAAACAAATTCCCCTAGAGTGTCAAACCAAGTGTACAACATGGCCCATATTCATTCACCAATATATATATGAGTCCACATATACATGCCTTTTTTATATTTATTACTTATAGGTAATTATGTTTTGCTTCCACATCCACTTTTTATACCAATATAGATGATGTAATTTATTCGAAACCACATGATCTATATGCTAAAAAAAATTCAAGTAAATTTTATTATAAATTGAATAATCCATGATGTAATAATTAGATACATGCTTAAAAATATACCTATTCATGCCACTATGTATTTATTATCATAGATTCAAATGGATGACTAATCATTTCCACTGATTCTAAATATATCTACCCATACATTTGATATATATATATTAAATATTATTAATTTAATATTCATTTAAATACAAAAAAACAATATTTAGGACTTAAATAGTATATATTCATTGGATAATAGGTATAAATTATTTTCATTTGTTGATTTGTCTTCAACATACACCAAAAATATCATTTCACATAGTTCTCCTATTAGAAATAATCATCTCAAATGATTCTTTATAAAACTGGGAAGTCAACATACGAAATGGTGATCACAGATTCTCATTATGGTTAAAATAATATATATAAATATTTAAACATATGAGATCATATGATAAAATGTTGGGTATGTGATAATGAGTATAACTTATGATTTTCATACCCTAAAAATCAAATAACCTAAATATGAATCATAGAATAAAATAATATCATTTTCAAAAATATGTTCTATAAGTGTGATAAATTAGAATAAAATAATGATAATCCATATAATGATGTTAGAAAAGTTTTAAATTATCCTAAATATTGAAAATAATTTCATATATTCAGGTTATATACCAACAACACCAACATAGTGGATGAGGTCTCATCCTAAATTTCTTATTATAGATTTGGAAACATATTTTTTTTATTTTTCATATCCATATTGTTATTTCGCATACTTTATCAAGATATACTTGTTTCCTATAATGGATTATTACACACTTGTTTCCCATAGTGGATTAGGAAATCACCAATTTTCCTAATTGGACAAATCCCTTCAACATATATCCCATTATTATATCTGTTTATATAAAAATTGATACAATTTATTGAAAAGAGGTATAAGGACCAACCATATCATAATGAAAACCATATTTATGAATAAATGATAATTATAAAACATTTAACATATCATGAAAAATGAAATGAAACTATTTTAAAAAAACATTTCATTATATCATAACATGTTCAAAATATATATGTTTCATAATCATCTCATCATTTAATTATCGATTTACCAATGGAAAATAACTCATATTTCATATTAATATAATCATGTTATAAAATGTGTAAGAGAAATGAGTTCCATAAAAATAATAGAAAATAAAAATAAAAAATAGACAAATAAAAATTTCATAGTTCAATCATATACCCAATAAGGCATAGAGATAACAACAGATTAAATATTAGATGGAAAATTATTTTTCATGATAATTTAAAAAATTTCTAGTAGAAATTATACATTGTTATTTTATATATAATTTTTAAGAATAAACCATTTTTAAAATTATATTAAATTAATATAATTTTGGATACAAAAAAAATCATTAAAAATCATTTATAACATTTTCTAGATGAAATAACATTTCTTTTAAGAAAATGATTGTTGTTTTGTAATTATTTTTATTTGAAAATAACTTTTCAACATGAAATTAATTCATAAAAAAATAATTGCCTAGACATATGAAACTCTTATTCAATATGTACACAACAAATCAAATATCGCTGTATAATTTTCAGCACAATAAAACTTCATATTGTTTATGAGAACTAAATGAAGATTAAATTTTAAAAACATTTGTAGAAAATTAAAAAATTGGATGAAAATATCATTAATAAATCATTTAAAATATAATATAAAAATATGGAATATAATTTTATAAAAAATGTTTTTGGAAGAAAATGATTTATCAACATTAAAAGAGAAATGAAAGCTAGTTTTATAAAAAACATTATCAATTATTTCATGTGCCAAAGAGATGAAACTTGGAACTATTGATATCATGAATAATAATATTAAGAGAAAATTCATTATTTTCTTGAGATTTGTATCACAATATCTTATCATTCGAAATGTAATCGTAAATATTCCTGAAAAAATAATTCACTGTAAAATAAAATATTTACCAATTTTTAAATATTAAAACATAAGAGCCTTTAAGGAATATTATTAATTAAAACAGAAAATATCACGAGTTTAAATAAATTCATGAAATTACAAGGACATGGGGATGTATATACACCTCATAATTGATGATAGGATCGTATGATAACATATTTCTCAGATAACAAGAATTAGGAAAAAATTAATCACAGATTTGGAAAAATTATGACCTTAATTCCAATGAAGTTGAGTTACTATTATGGATATGATAATACTGTTAATTTTATTATGAATCATTGTATTATATATTTGTGTTCAATTAATACAAAACATAAAATAATCAAAACATGAATATATCATGTGTCTCACAGAACAATTAATGTGATATAGAAATAACTTTATATAATAATTTATTTAATTTTCATAGGTTTAAACCTACTAAATAATAAATATAATTTTACTATTGTTTTACTATAAAATCATTAATATATATAAAATAACATTTATCATTTAATTTTTACATTTGATACTTTTTTATGGATAATATAATCTAAAATTCATCTTTCATGAAATAACAAATTTGTTTTTTATATATCTTTTGATTTTTTATTTTTCTATGATCAAAAGGATTAAATGAAAATTGAGATGAAGGATTGAATCAGTCATTAAATTTCTATATGTTTCAACTATTTTTAAATAATAATCTCAATCCAATATAACATGGTAGTTCTGTAAATTTAACTATTTTCAATTTTGTTACGTAGTTAGATTATATAATTGTTTCCCCTACATGGGTCTACTATTCTATGGCTCCTCTACAATTTCTCCTAGTATACACCTACATCAATCCACTCTAGTCTATTTCAGATTCCCTTATAACTATTTGAGATGTGTTGGTGGGTTTGATAATTAAGGAAATACTGGGGGATCTATGTTACTCATGGATTTTCAAAAAATTGTGGTGGTTTCGGTGACTCCTATGACGATGATGATTTAGAGATTTTTGTTAGGGTTGGACCCTGATTTTGTGAATTGTGGTGCATTAATGTCACATTAGAATCATGCTTATCTTCCTCAAGGTTGGAGGTTGTGTAACCTAAATCATGGAACAAGTCATGGTGTTCAGTCTTGGTAGATCCCTATCCCGCTCAAGTGAGATTTCATGGCTTCCACCATTGAATCGTTTTATCGGTGGAACTTGTTCTCAGGGGTTTGTTATATAGGGTGAGGATATGATGGGGTCACAGTGTTTAGTGGTGATAGGTGATGTCGTGGGTAATGAAGTGTTGTTGTGTTTTTTTGGAATGACTAGTCTAGGATAGGGGTCCATTTTTTGCATGTTTTTGGTAGGTTTCATTCAGGTTCCTTTTTGGATGGGTCTTCTCTATGGTAGGGTACATTTCTCGACCCCATATGGATCTAATTAATGGTGTGGTATTATGTTTTTATCACATAACATTAAATTAATTTTTTTATTAAAATCAATAAAAAAATGATCGATGGTCATGATTTTAAAAATTAGAAATCAAGTAAATCACATCATAATTAAAATGATGGGATTCAGTGTGAGAATGTACATCATTTCTATAGATAATATAATGGGACAATAGAAAATAATATTTATTAATATGTGAATAATACTTTAAATATTCTAGTTAGAAACTTTTTTAATACCTAGGTAAATTTAAAAACTATCTCTCATCAGTTTGAAATGTTTATATATTAAAAAATTGATCCAAAAAAAACAATAAATCCTCCATTCATAATTCCCCATAAATTCTCATAAGTCAAATATATGTGACTCAAATGGCCTTCAGCATGAGGAACCTAGTTTGATTCATTCTGTATGATAATATCAATATTATTCTACCTTTATCAATGTGTACTTCTCATACTCTACTCAAAATCTCATTCAAGTTTTCCTCCATCTGATCGACTCAATATGATATTCTCATAACAATGTATCTTCTTATAGTAAAAAAATAACATAAATTCCATAATTCAAAACATATCTCTATATGTACGGATGAATTCATAACTACTCTTACTTTTAATTTTTTTATGAAATTTTAAAAAATGATAATATAGTGTCATTTTATTTATTTGCGAATATGAAAAAATTTAAAAATGAGTAACATTTCCCAATTGATCATGTTTCAAAACATAAAAAATTACTATAATTTAATCTAAATATTTGTATTCATTAAACCATATCAATATTTATTTGATAATAGTTTTCTGAAACTAACTGGCTTTTATATAGTTCAATATAACATCCTAAGCTTTATCGTCCTCTTCACATTATGATATTTTCTAAAAATTGACATTAATTTATTAAAACATTACTTCAACTTTATTATGACTTTCTTATTCTGCAGGAATAGAAATATCTAAAAAACACCATGTTTGGTGAATTTGATATTCATGAAGATGGTTCTAAGGCTCTTTTTTCATCCTATATCAAATATCGTTATTCTGATGGCTCCTCCAAGAGGTACTGCTCATATTTGAGTCGGGTTCTTCATAGTATGATCATCTGGGTGTGATAACATAAATCCCAAAACCACATTTCACAAAGACAAAAATCATCTACCACATTATGTATAGGATCAAACATTCATTAAACATCATTATTCTTATAAAATCTCATTCCAATGGTAAATATTCAATCCTAAATAAAATTTATACAAAAAATATATTTCTCAACGAATACAAAATATCTTCTAAACAATATTATCTAAATGGTTCATCAATCTCCCCATTTATATTTTTTAATAATCCTCATTAACAAATTTTAAATTCTTGGAAATTTTCAAAAATAAATTATTGTAAACAATGCATAGTTTTAAAAATTGATCAAGACATAGTATATATCAAAATGTATCTTCCCAAATTATTATTACTAGAAATTAATGTTTATGATGAATTACTTCCCTTAGAGATGAGAACATTTTGAGTTCATGTTATGATAAACTCCAGAACCATTTTTTCCTTCACACATTTTTATTTGCCACCCCCCATTTAGTGATTACCCATGATTTAGATTAATGCAAGAAAGATAAGGAAATACATCTTACAAACAAAAAATTTATTATGTACTATCCACCTTAGAGAAAAAAAATAAAAATCATGATGGGGAAATTCCGTATGAGATTTTAGAAGTCATTAGAGGATTGTAAACATGAACTTGAACTCTCAATTCAACAATCCTTTCCATAGTTATTTCTTATGTTGTGAAATCATAAATTTGATACTTTATTAATATATATTCGAGAAAAAAAATGTAGATGTCACATTATAATTTATATTGTGAAACATTATATAAATTTGTGTCGATATTGAATGTTGGACATTATTTTTAGAAATATTTATTAAACATGAATTATCAAAATATATATTTAATGGTTTTGAAATATTTACTTGAGAATCATCAAGTTGAAATTCCATCGACAATATATGAGTAAAATCTAAACTAGCTGGATGATGTTCTAATTAAACTATGATAAATATTACAAAACATCATTTTTCACTAACCCAACTCACATAATACTCACCAAGAAAAATGTTCTACCCGAGGTTGCCTTTTTATCACTATAATATCCATCGCAATAAATATATGTATATTCAAGAAACCTCATCATAAAATTTGTAATGTTTAACAAACCATGTGATATTTCTCCTCAGAAATATCTTATAATTATCAATTATCCTATTATATGTTACTCTTCTGGATTACATTGATAACTGGAACATAATTTCAAAACATAAACAATATATATCCTTGAGGCTGTAAGGTAATGTTTAATTCATATCATCTTCTAAAAGTAATTTTGACTAACACAATTTTTTGGTCTCATCATTACAAAACATTGTCATTAAATTTAGAGGAGTAGAAACTTATTTGGATTATAATATCCATAAAATTCATACAAAATTACCTATAATACATATCATTAGATAAAAAATACAATATTTTTTTAATTTTTAACTCTTGGAAAAAAGATAATTATAGAAAAAATAACATTTCAAAATTATAATTTTTTTTTCATTATATGTATTATAAATATCATCTATATCCATAGAAAATATTATATCATCCACAGAAAACTATGAATTTATATTTATATGATATTCATTTTAATTCTCGTAAGAAGCCACTTGTAAAAAAGTTGAGTAGTTTCTAAACATAAAATAAGGAAATGGATTCATGAAAATCCACACCATCCAACTATGAATATCCTTTACAAAAATGTATTTGTCTTTTGAATGATCTCAATGCACATTCAATTTTTTTTGTAAACCCACATTATTATAATATCAATACTACCTTTTGAATATGGAACATGTTCCCATGTATCATTTTTCTCAATCTAATATAAATATTTTTCATGGAATACACCCATTAATTATGATTAAATCCTTTCTAAATTGATTCTTGGACATCAATTTCAATACCTGAAGATATATTTTTTAATACCATCATTATTTGAATTGAAACTGGTACATTTTTATTTCCAAGAATGTTTTTAAGACTAAACATGTTATTATAATATATAAAATTCTAAATTTTCATCAATGAGTGAACATTAATCATCACAAAATTCTATAGAATATTTTTATGTATGTTCTAAGTTACATTAAATATCATTGTAAATCCTTAGTTTAACCTCCTCATGAATCTTAGTGAAGTTTTCTATAGTTGTTTAATTTTCAATTATGTATATATCATAAGATTCAACCAATATTAGTAATAATTTGATCCAAAATTTATTACTTATTCAATATATTCGATAACACATAAAAATTACATCCTAATCTATCTCATCAAACTTTTCCAAATATATACTAAATATTTTTTAGTGAAACTTTATTTCAAAAAATGTTTTTTTGTATTCAATGGAGAGATTTATTTATACCACATTTCATAAGATGTTATTTTGGTATTCAATGTCAACATGAATATATTATGAACATGTACATCATTACTAATGGAATATTTCTAATAGTCTATTTAATGATTGTTCTTGTAACACATTACATTCCATTTCCACCAAGCATATATTAATTCATTATAAAAATCCATTTTTTATGTATTTGGAGTGATATTCGTATGTTAATATCATTATTTCTAAAATAAGTCTTCAATTTATTTATTTTGAATTTGGTACCGTTCTATATTCTAATATTATATATATAACCTCATTTTTATCTCAACTTCTTTTATAAAATACTTAAATATTTCTATAATAACGGAAATATGTTTCACAAACTTGAATTTTTTCATCCATGTGAAATGATCTATAAAATTAATGATGTATATATCTCTATATTTTTTAATGATGTCACATAGTTATTCATAAATCATAAAGGATAAGGGTAATATGTATGTCAGATTGAATCTTAAATTTCTTATAGATTTTATTAGTCATCTTCCTTATTTGAAAAGGAACATAAGCATCTTCAACTCATCTTCTAAATACTATAAAAAACATAAAACATCCTATTTTGAGACATTTATATTTTTTTTCTTCCAATGGTGGAAATTTATTTGGATCCACAACTTAATTTCTTCTTTATCACTCAAGTTACTACTTTTATCCAAATATCTTATTTTGAAGATATCCCGAATGTTTTTCTACTTTTTTCATAACATTTCCAAATTCCATATTTTTTATTACCCAATTTTCTTTTCAAAATATCAATTACTTTTTATCATCACAATGGTGACTTACACTATTATTGTTACGTTTTTTCTATCAACAAATAATATATCCTTAGATTTAATGTTTTATATATCAATTACAAATTCTTAAATTTATTTGATATTTATAGAACTAACATTACCAATGGAAATAACTCATCCATAATGATATTAATTATGTTTCAAGGTTATTATATCATGTTTTATGTGTGATTAATTTCCATTATAATGTATCCATGGTTTTTTTATTTTACTTGGTTTCTAATTTTTCTCAATAATAAATACTATTTGTTCAATTTTCTTATTTTATAATCTTTTTTCATTTATTCCGTAGGAAAATTTTATTTGAAGAAGTGTAATATATATTTTGGCATGATGGAAATCCTTATCATAGCTTCTATAACTGTTATCTCTGCATTCAAATTTGGTTTTGGTTATAATGATTCTAATATATTTTGTTTATTTTTTATAAAAAAATTTCGATAATGAATGATACTCATCATTATTTAACCAATGATTTATTTTTTTTCAAATAATATTATCGAAACAGTTTTATTCCAGAAATTATATGATCGGTTCTTATAGAATCCACGAAACTACATATTGAAATCAAATATTGATGTTCTACTGAAGAAATATCAATATTTGTAGATAATTTCTTCAAAATGATAACTTCTTTCTAATATATCTAATATAGATGTAGTACATTATACATTCATGTTGAGTTTTTAAATATTTTAAATTTGATAGGTTTATCACATCATTTCCCCACATCATATTTCCTGACACATATCTTAAAACATTAAATATTATAATAATCAAATGAATCATTATATTCGGTGAGTGATAATTTCACCTAATTTTTTTTTCGTTTCAAAAACATTATATGTCTCATCTTTTATTTCCAATTCATTGATGATGTTTTCATTCATTTTAATCATGGTACATTTATAGAAAATATGTTTTGATTGAAACTTTTTTCATTTCTTTTCCATATACTCTAGATACATAATGAGAAGATCAACTATATTTCCATGTTCATAGATTCTATGTTTGTAACTTAATATCTCATGGACGTTTTATTCCTCCTTGTTGGTGAAATATTTTCATCATTCAACTACTTATCAACAATAAAAACTCATTTCACTTATTTCATTCTTGAGAGTCTTATTTGATATAGAAAAAGTAACACATTCATCTCTTCGTTGATACTCTCTATATTATTATTCACCACCTTGATCACAATCTTTAAAATCATTTTGTTTCAAATTTTCAAATGATTTTTAATATTTGTTATGAAAATTTATTTTTTGTAGAGTTGTTTTCTATTGATTTTGAATCAAATTTTTTATTTATAATACTATTCATGTTCCAATTAAACTAATATTTAGATTTCATTAATAGAATGGTTTTTTAGATACTATTTTTCTCCTCTTTCCTCAAGATTTTCATCTAAATGATATCAATATTCTATAAATTACTTCTTGGTAAAACTTTTATAAATTATTTTTATTCCACTATATTCAATAAATTTAAGATTAAGTTTACCACTATTCATTAATCTCTAAAATTGAAGGTCTTTATATATAAGATACATTATATTTGAATAAAACCCATTATCCTCTTTGTCACATGAGTAACAAGGACTAAAATATTCAACATCTTGTATTTTTCTTTTTTCTCATGTCAGTAAAATCTATTTAGTGTTTCATATTCATTCTGTATATTTATACTTTACACAATTTAAAAGAAATAAGAATGTTATTCTAATCATCATGAGATAAATTATATATATCTTCTGAAGGAAAATATTTGGAATCAATCATGTTATGAATGTCCCTTATAATTTTCTTCACAATTTTATAATATTATTGGTAATCTCCATATACTATGTGGTTGCAAAAAGATTATTTACGATGTTTAGTTATTCATAAATAATTTATTCATCTCTCATTCTCATTTCATTACTCATACTATGATATATTATTGGCTTTTATTACTTCACATTATCATTCCCTTCGAATATAATTTACATCATTTCTTTATACTATTTTAGGTTTTGAGACCCATAACCTTCATATAATAATTTTCATATATATTAATAAGGATATAATTTATAATTTTTTCAATATATTTTATATTTATATTATCAACAATAGACAATGGGGAATCCATCTCAATAGGTGGAATTATATTATAAGAATTAGTATATTTTAGGCCTACTGTCATGATATATGGTATCATCTTATTTGTCAATCCGTGTTAATTGGTTCCATAAAATGTTTGAATTTATCTACTAATGATAGAATTGATATTATCTAAAATAATAATACAATGAGGTAACCTTACCATTGATACCAATTGATGTTCTAATTTATTGAATAAAATCTGAGAAGGGGAGGTGAATCACTTATTCACGTTTTATATGTTTCAACACTTTTAAAAACATAACGCTCAAAAAATAATATTGACCATATCCTTATCATCCATTTCTAAATAATCATATTGAAAAAATTAGAAGAAAAATTAAAGAACATGGTATTTAAAAGATTCACCCCTAGTGTGAGAACCGAAATGAATGCATTTCAACTCAAGTAGGTCTATAGAAATAAAAAATCATGGAGAAGTGAATAAAACATGTTTGAACTCCCATTATACAATATCTATATATAAATATTAATGAAAGTACTAAATCCTTCATGTTTAAAATGTATTCTTAAAAAAAATTAATAAATAAATGAATAATATTTCATAATTGATCAACAAAAGTTTATATATATATCAACGGTGTGTTCATTGTCTTTTAGTATTATGATCCAAGTCTGATTGATGAAATATAATGAAATTAACCCGATGATCCTATTAAAAATGTTCACTACCCAATATCTACTAAAAAACATATTCTAATATTCTTTAGTTTGATTGAATCAGTATTATCTTATAAAAATGATGTTTCATAGTCTGATAAAGAAAACCACATCTTTTTCATCATTATAATGATATGGATTTCTTATAGAAACATTCACTATTAATATTTAGTTCTCATCAATTTATTCTTATTTTAATAGTTCATCAATTCAATTAATGCGTGATTTTATTTACTGGTACTTTATTTTGAAAAGGTCGAGAACTGTAAAACATTTCTCTTATACTCAATTTTAAAAAATCTGAATATCAAACACATTTTTATAAAAATATTTACATCATTAAAACATATCTGTTACTCATTGTGCTCATTTTTTTAAAAAAAAATCTTATCTCTAGTCTAATATAACATCCTCAGCTTCATATTCATCTATTCATTAAATTCATCCATTATTTCTTATTACATTATGATTTACCTTTCTTTCAATGATCTTTACAATATTAATTTCATTATGAGCTCCTTAATATCTAACTTTCATTCATAGTTAATTGAAACATTCATTTCATTCTAATCTAATTATGATATGGATATCTTTATCCGCACATTATGTTCTGAAAATTGTACACAGCTCATTTTGATCAGACTATGTTATTTAGAGTTAGTTTGATTGTATTTGCTACTAAGATTTAGTTTGACGTAATCCACATTATGATGGAATTCCCATTAAGATACCATTAAAATTATGATATAAAATCAGGTTATACAATTTTAAATTATTTAAAAGTCATTAGCATTAACTCATTTAAAATTATAAACAATTCTAATTATTGATAATCTGGATCTGAATATCTTTGTCTGGGTATATGGAATAAATAAAATCATTATTATTCCTCTATTTATACAAAATAATTCATCATGATAGTTTTTGTGATTTTTTACAACTACATGGACATCAAATAATCATTTGATTTATTTTATGATGTTTAAGAACATAAAAATCATCATTTTAATATCATAAAACATTTGCTTCACTAACATTATGACTTACCCACCCCAAAATATCAGATGTGTTGATTGATGCCAATTCCAATGAATTTGGAATACATGATGATGGATCTAATACAGATGATGCACCCATTAAATACTTCAAGAATTTGGTGACTCATTTGACTTGTTATTCATAATAATATATTGTGATTTCTGTTCTTCTCAATACTTTCATCAAGGTCTTGAAACTTATGTCATGAAATAAACATTTTGAAATAAAACAAATTTAACAACCTTTATGATTGGATTTGAACATTCAAAAAATTTCATTATTCTTACAAAACATCATTCTGACGGACATGGTGTGATCCTGAAAAGAAAATTCAGATACAAAAATGTTAATTTTCAACAAATACAAAAAATTTGTTAAACCAAATTATCAAAAAGGATAATCAATTAATTTTCTTCATAATTATTTCATAGAATCATAATATATATAAATTTAATCAAGAGTTAAATATCATATATATTCATTATATATTCATATATTATGATCCCCTGAAATTATAAATAGAAAATAAATACAACATTCCTTCATTTGGTTGGTTATATATACATAAGAACATTCTTTTTAATTTTTTGTACATAATTAAATAAATATTTCTAATTGATTTATTATCATTAATGAATAATTTATAGGTTATATATATGGAGTTTCTTGACTAATACTAGCTTTATTAGCTTCCTTGTAATGTGTAAATAACTATTATTACGTCACAATCTAGTAGACTATCATACTGATGAAGGACATTACCATTTTCCCACATAATGAAATGTCAAAATTTGTGCATGTTATAATAATTTTAGAAGGAAAATAATTTTTTCATCATAATATTTTAAAAAAATACCGCATTATGTGTATTTATGAGACTTGTACTAGAAAAAATAAATGGAATTATTTTATGAGGTTGTAGAATTTCACATATACGAATGAATATTTAGTAACCCATTTGGTTAAGGTATTACTAGATTTAAAATAATTTACTAGTATAATGGAGAATATATTATTATTATACAATAAGATATAATACATATTTAATGTTATAAAAATATGAATCAAATTTAAAGAAGCTTTGTTAAGGTAATTTTATTTAAATAGAATAACATACTACAGGTATATTCTTAAGGACTATAGTGTTAATAATTTGAGGATAAAATAATATCAAGAACATGTAAGGGGATGTTGGGATAATTTGGTTTGGTTTTGAAACCTATATGAATTGAAATTTTTTAATGTGTTCATAGTGGCAACGACATTTTATTAGTGGGGGAAAATCCAAATATAATCTAAATAGAAACTTCCTAATAGAATCCCAGATCAATAGGTCATGCCAACAAAACACCATTCGAATTTAATATATATTTTAAATAATGAATTATAATATTATTCTATGTAAATCCAATAGATATATTACAATTTTTATTATTATTTTAACCATTTCATCATTTTTTACCCCCAGTTTAACCCATTTACACATTAAATATGGTAATTAAATTTTTTTAGATTAAATATTTATATTGATTAAAAATTATGTTTAAATTATTATATAACATAAAATATTTTTATTATAAATTTGGAATACATTTTTCAAAAATCAATTCACATAATTGGAAAATATTATTTTAAAATATATCTCAAATATGGGATGAGAAATGGATTTTCATTGATTGAATAATTAAATATTTAAAGTTATATTATATCTGAGTTTAGTATGTAATTGATTTTAATGAGAAAAAATATCATAATTGAAATAAAATTATATTAATACTACATTAAAACTAATTTTCATATATTTTAATCTTATAAATAAATTAAATTAAAAATAATGTTTTAATTAAAATATAGTATTTCATATTAATTATAAAAAAAATTAATTTGGGAATTTTATCCAAAATGAAAATTGTGATAAATTTAAAATTATTATTTCAATAATTAACATGATCATCTGAAATAAATTTTCATTGTGTAAAAATCAATTTTAAATTAAATTTAAAAAAAGAAAGGAAAACCTTATTTTTAGAAAAATATAATTTTATTTGTAAATAGTATTTATTATTATTTATTTTCTATAAAACACATAAAAAATATTACTATAAATTAATTAAATAAATTATATATATGTTTTTTAAATTTATTCACTAATAATTGTGTTTTTCAGTGAGATCAAATGTCATTGTCTCCATAAAAATATATTTTCAGAATAGTATTTATATTCAATATTAAATTAATTTCCAACAAAATTCTTAATTTTATGTACATATGTAAACCATAGGTTTTTATAATTTATTTTAATCTACTAATATACATTATTACAATGTGTACCTGATACATACGAAAATAATTTCTTTGTGACGACCCAAACCTAGTTCCCTAGAGTCGGTGCTTTACTTTTTTACATTATCATTATTAAAAGGAATCAAATCCTGAAGGACCAACGCATTTAATGGTCTTGGAAAACCTGATACATACATGAGTATTGTCTTATAAATGAATACACTAATTAAATAATAAATTTAATCAAGTATAACATTATTCCCACATGGCATATAAGTTTATAATTTTCTTATCATGCATCTTGTCTTCCTCGAAAAGGGAAACAAAATAAGCATGAGATCAAATGCTCGATAAGGGTTTTTATCAATGTAATCCAAAATAAATCAATAATATTTGTTAATATGCAATGATAAATAATTTGAAATACATTACATTAAAAAAAATAAACTTATAGGGTTCTCGTAAAAAATATCTAAATTTAATTAACTTAACAAAAAATAGATTTTAATCAATATATATGGAAGAATTAGTGTGGGAACGAAAATAAATAAAAAGACACGACATGTAATCAATAAACTGGGAACCAGAATGCATCCATATATAATGTAAATTAAAATACCTCGGGGATTATAATTAAAATAGATTACTCAAAAAATTCAGTTCTTAGTCACTTAATATCATCATTTAATGGAAAATGAGACATTTACTATAATGATATATCTTCAATAATTATTAAAACCTACTTCGTAAAACCCATCCAATTCATCTAAATAATTTAGTCTTACAGGACTACAAATACATTTAGGGTATTTAATTAACTAGAATGTAACCTATGTATTGATTTTATAGATTATTTAACATATTTCAAATAATAGATATTATTAACTAACAACATGCCTTGTCCTAAAATTCCTATATTGAGTAAAAGAAATAGATTTACCAATATTTCCCAAATTAATCAAATAATTTTCCAAGTGAACACTGTATGTCAAAATGGTATATGTTTTAGGAAATAATAATATACATTTAATCAGAATATGCATTTTTATGATAAATAAATTTAAAAATAATATAATCATTTAGATGTTTTTGTTTCGAGATAAAATTATTAACATCCAAAAAATGTGATTTAGAAAAGGTAACTTTCACCACATGGAAATTTTCAAGTCAAAAACCCCTTGAGAGATATAGTTTTATTATGAGATATAATATTCTATGGGTTATCCATGAATATTGATACTACATTAAAAAAATTTAGTATATACATCAAATTTTATGAATTGGTGCATAATAAAAAAATATCTCTCAATGATAAGTAAATTGAGACCAAACCATTACATTATGCTCTCTTTTTTGTTGAAATCCCATTAAATTCAACTATAATTATTTTAATCATGTTACTAACATCATATAGAAACGTTTTAATATTTATTATTCCATATATGATATTATTATAACATTTTATTACCTATTTGATAGTAATCATTATTTATTTCCAACATGTTAGGTGTGAACAACCTACTTCTTTGAGAATTTTTTGAATTTTTATTTATTGTTACAATTCCATATATTAAGACATCATCATCTTCATAATGTAAAACATTATGTAATTTCCATATATATTTAAAATATATGTATTTATAATAATAAATAAAATTTAGGGAATGGGAAAAGTAATACACCATCCATGAATATAATTGGTCGTATGTACTCATGATTGATGTTTCCATTTTATACTCATATAAATTTAGTGAAAAATAAGTGAAATATATATGTGTGTGTGTGTGTGTATTCAAATTCAATTATCATATTTATTTATATAATTTCACATATTTTTATTAAAACTGTTCGTAAAATAATCTATGTATAATGTGATTGAATCATATCATTTCAAGGAGGAGGTCGTCCACATGTCAACAAATGATGATATCATATTACACAAGATGGAAATAACGAAAATTAGAATTTCTAAAGAATTAATTAAATATATAGAAATTAATTTTAACTTATATATAATATATACACTATAAATCCATTATTATTATTTTCCATGAAATGTGGTAATGAATAAATGAATGACATCATTACGCAAGGATGTAGTCCACCATAAACAAAAAGGGTGATTTTGGAACACATTTTGATGGATTTTATTATGAGTATATATCATAAATATTACATATTAAAATATAAATATATAGATTATACCTAGGAAACTATATGATAAATATATAATAATAATTAATTGCGTGAAGAAGTAAATGAAACAAAAGATAACATTGAAGAACATCACCTATTAGTTGGGTAACTACTATAGGATTATACAAAATTACTTCATGGGTTTCATATATTCCAAAATTTACACTTTAAAAATTATGGGAGGTAATTTGGGAGAATATGTTTTCTTTTGTTTTGATGTAATAATTGTAATGATATGTGTGAATAATAGGGTGGTTTGAGTTCCTTTTATAGTGGTGTAGAGTGTCATTATTATAAATATAAAAAGGTATAAATCTTTGGTATCCCCTATATCATTTTACGAAAAAATATTATAATGGAATATTGTTTCTATATGTTAAAATAATATATGTTTTAGACATGTGTATATGTCATTAAGGTCTTTATAATTATGGATTAGTCCATGGTTACTCTAATAGTTCTCTCCATCACAGCAATTAATATTAATTAATTTCAATATTATTTTCAGTAAAAAAATTACATTATTTTATTATAAATTAAAAATTAATATGAATCAAAATTTGGAATATATTATTCAGAATTACTATCGGATAAGAGTTATAAATTAATTTGGTTTTAATAGTATAGATAAGGTGGAAACAATGAACTTTAATGTAAAAAATTTTCAATAGATTGAAATGTTTTTATATCCAATATCAAATTTAAATTGACTAAATTGAATGAAATTTAATTAATATATAATAAATTTAACTGAATATACATGAAAAATAAATAAAAATATTATTTTACTATAGAAATAAATTAGATAAAAATCATTTATAATTCACTATTTTTCACTATTCACCACATCAAATATTATGTTTAGTTTGTAACATACAATAATACTAATAAGAATCTATAATCCTGGTTTCGTCTTTAATACAAAAAATTAATGAAATTCATTGTTTTGTGTAACACAATATAAATTAGTATATCTAGAATTGTAAGATAATAAAAATATTTAGTTCTTATTTTAAAAACTGAATATATTATGAATTATATACATTTTATATTCCCATCTACACATGTGGTTGTGTGTCATACACTCTATCTAATACAATGTTATTACCATATAAATTTGGTGAGTTACATCATCCTTAACCTAATTAAATTCTTTCTCCCATTTTAACATGATCATGGAAATCTAGTATTTGATATTTGAATTTAACATTAACGATAAACAGAGATTGTGAAAGAGTTTATAAAATATACATGTAATATGAGAGAATAAAAACTATATTGGTAAAAGTAATGAAATATAACTATCTTTCTATATTGAAGAACATTAGTGGAATGTGATAATATGGTATTCGTGGAAAATAGTAAATAATTACAAAGAGGGTTTAGGGTTATTTGTAACAAACAATTTAATAGTCAATGGAATGTATAGGGCCTTTATTTAATAAGTCAATGATCATTCCAAGGATCATTGGTTTTTTTAAAATGAATGTATTAGAATAAAAAATTATATACATATTTCTTATTTTTGAGGAATTCATTATGTGACATGGAATATATAGAAATATACTTACGTGATGAATTTTGATTTCAAAACAAATCCTTAAAAAAATTTATTCAAAAATAATAATAATTTATTCCTTACGCACATAAATATTAGTCATAAATTTAAATTTTTTTATTCCCAAATCACTAAAATTTAATTTTTATAGATTTCATAAACCATAAGACTAGGATTTATGGTAGAGTCTAATTATTTGAAAAAAGTAATATGGTTAATACATTAAAAACTAAAAATAAAAATTGATACTATTTGTTCATAATAAAATATTTTTAACAAATTGGTTAGAAAAAAGATATGTTACATTAAAAATGACCTCACATATATAATTGGTATGAGAAAAAATCCATAATCATCCATCAGTCATTTGTTTATGTCTAACCACCATTCCAAATTTTATAGGTTTCCACCTAGCATACACGATCCCCTTTTTTAAAATCTTTAAAATAATAATTTTAAAATTAAATATCTTGTACATCCTTGAAATATGGTAAATCATCAAATATCCTTTTAAATAAGGTTTGTAATACCTCCCCAATACATACATACTCCATCCATTTATTTATACATGGTTCCTTCATTGTTTTATAGTTTTCCGTATCGTATAGGTCATTGAATCATTTAATACAAAGGTGCCCCACATTTAGGGTAATTAATTAGAAATGGATCCTTAGGATGATTTCTTTCCACCCAACATACACTTCTTTTTCCCTAAAAATTGATCCTTTTAGGTACTTATTTCCAACACATAATGAAATTTTCATGTTCACTAAGACACATTACATGTTTCCTCCATCCACTTTTCATGAATGATGATATTGTAGTTCTTTTTTTCCATGGTTTATAGAACTAATGGTCTTATAAAACATCATCAATATCTTATTTGATGCATCTAGGAGTTCAATAAGGTGTATGATTTTAATCATATTTCTAAAAAATTGAATTATAATGAAATTATATATTTTACTCTTATAACAAAATAATTTATCATTTCATCATCATCATATTTTTTTAATGTCCAATATTAACATATCCCTATTGAGTTTCAATCATTGACTAAAACCATAAAGTACTGTGTGTGAAAAAAAATTCAATGTGAGAAAATTTGAAAATAATTTATAGGATATCTAAAAAATGAAATCTTATTTTCTATGTAAAAACATTATTTTTAACCTTGGATAGTTAAATTCATCATATATTAAAATCCATCATAATGTTTAGTAAATTAATTTTAAATTGTCATATGAATATCGCAAAGGAGTGTCAAAGTATGTGCACATTAATGTGCATTTTTATGTACCATGTCACACTCGATTCATGGCCGACACACATTTTCTGTATTGTTACACCAACACACATTTTTTCTAGAACTATGTCTACTTGTAGTACCCACAAAGATATGTATTTCCATGAAAACCAAACAATACCTATCTAACTAAATCATTGGGATGTTCTTAAATACATATCTTTAAATTATAAATTTAGTTTATATTTTCTAATATATTTATTCTTAAATATATTTTCTATGTTTTATAATAAATATACATTGATACCAACTCTTGAAACATGACCAAAGTATGTCAATAGTTGGTGTCTATTACTATTATATTATCATCATTACACAGAATCAAATATCAATGTACTAGAAAAAATAATTTTCATGGTAAAAAAGATACGTACTTTATTCTAGTTATACAAATTAAAAAACTAACTAATTAATATTAATTTGATGATGAAAACTTTATTAACACGTGGCATACCATTTTATATCATTTTTAGTATAATTTTCGGTTTCTTGGTGGAATGATATAAAATTCGGGTGAACTATAGTTCTTGGTAAAGATTTTTTAAAGAGAAAAAGGTAATAAATAAATAAAAATAATCATTATTGAATGATACATAACATATCACACACTCAATTGAATGAATAAATGTAGTTGGAGAGGATAAAATATATTAAATGTCAAATAATTAAAAAAAATCTATTTAAAAAATTGGATAAGTTATCATGTATATGGAAAGGTATATAATTGATCAAATATTCCTTTTAATGAAAACATAGAGAACCAAAATGGGTCTATATATAATGAAATAGAAAAATACCATGTGTACTATAATTTAATCAATTTTTAATAAAGTAAATACTCATTTCTTGGTGTTTATGTTTCCCAAGAACATGATACATTCACTATCATGATATATTCTCAATACAACTTAAAACATAATGGGAAAAATCCCACCATATTAGTTCTACTAATTTTGTATCATGAGACTACTGATGAATCTAAGCGATTTCATTATATAGTCTGCAAAACATGTAGTTAATTTCTAAATAATTCATCAAATACAAAGACTTAATCTAAATATTGAAATAAATTACATATCATGAAATATATTTAGTGAGTAAATGATATTGATAGATCAATATTACCCCAATAAACCAAATTATGTTCAATGTTATCACTATATATTAAAATGGAAAATTGATTATGAAATGAAAATAATAATCACAAGATAATATGGAATTTATTGTTTCATGAAAAAAATAACAATCGCAAAAGAACGTGATTTTTCAATGATAGATTTTACCACCATAAAAATTACAATTAAAAATCCCTTAGGCGATATTCAAATATAAGAAAAATAAAATACTATAAAATATTGTTTAATATTTATATTTAATGAGAAAATGGAAATTATAAGAACCAAATTAATCTGAATTGGTTTATAATCACAAATAAGTTTGAATGGAATGTATGATGAGATGAAATTTCTTTTTTTATGCTTTGTTTTTGGTTGAACACTCACTAAACAACTATATAAGGGTTATAAAAAATATAATTACTTATTATAGAACAATATTAATATTTATTATATCATATATGATCTTATTATAAAATCTTATTACCCATTTGTTTTGAATCATTCATTATTTCAGTATTTCATGTATTAATTTGGTTGTTTCTTGAATTTGTTTGGACATTTTATTTTTTCATCATATTAATTAGATCATAGTTTCATCTAATCCAAAATGAAAAATTTATAATAATAACATAAATTCATTATATAAATATTTATAATAATCTATAAAATTTTAATAATGGAAAATTAAATACACAGTTCAAGTAGATAGTGAGTCGTATATACGTCTGAATGATGTTTCCATTTACTAATAACATTAAATCAATGAAAAGGAGAATAAATTTATATGTATATGATAAATATGTAATCTTATATATATAAAATATTTGAACTATTTTTATTGAAATCGTCCTTAGTTTATACTACAAACAATGTGAATGTATCACAGTACTTTGAAGAGGCAATTGTTCCACCATCCACAAATGAAGTTTTCATATTCCCACAAAATGGTAATCATGATCAGAAGCCTTATAAAATAATTATATAAGAATAAAATAACTATAAATATCATATATATTATATATATCCTATAAATATATTATTATTTTCCTCTTTTAGTTATGGTAAAGGAAGAATGAAAGACATTGTTTCGAGAAGAGGTAGTTTATCATACACATATATGATGATTATATATCCCATTTTATGGAATTTATATAATTTTTGGTTATACAATTGAGATAAAAATTCTCAGTATATTGAATATATTGATGTTATTAAATAATAAATATATAATAAAATAACAATGTGAGGATAAGTAAATGATATTAAATTTGTCGTTCAAGAACGTAACCTTTTTTGTGGTAAATACATTTTGATTAATTTGAGAAGAAATTATTTTTAAGTCGATAGAAAATAAAAAAAATTCTTGACTTAAAATTTTTAATCAATTTACCAAATTACAATCACATACGTGGTAGAAATTAAATTAAAATTATTATCACATATGTAATGGTAAATTGGTTTTTAAAGTAAAAATGCACACAAGATTGAATTTTTTATACATAAAATATCAATTCCAATAAACTTGATTGAATTCTTGTATTTAAAAGTGATGTAAATTTAGTTTAAACCATTATTAAAATATAATTTAACAATATATGAAAATTAGATTAAAACTCAATTTCAATTAAAATTAAATATTATTCAAACTAATAATATATTTTAAATACATAAGTATAATATTAATTTATGGAAATAAAATTGTTATATTACATGTTTTATTTTCATTTTAACAATTTCTATATTGTTTTACCCCTTGTTTAACCAATTTACACATTAACTATATTAATTAATTATAGATTGGTTTCATAATTTATATTGATTAAAAATAATGTTTAAATTATTACATAACATAAAATATTTTGATTATAAATGTGGAATGCAATTTTCAAAATTTAATTCACATAATTAGAGAACTTGATTTAAAAATTAATTTCATAAATGGGATGAGAAAGAAGATTTTCATTAATTGACTGATTAAATAATGAAAATTTATTTATATCAGACATCAGAATGTTATTGAATACAATGAGAAAATAATGTTACAATACATATAAAATTTTATTAATGAAACATTAAAGATAATTTAAATACTATTTTAACATATAAATAATTTAAAATAAATGGAATGTTCCATTAAAAATTCAGTATTTCTTACTATTTATAAGAAATAAATATTTTTTAAATATTATTCAAAATCTAAATGGTGATTAATTTGAAATTTTTATTTTAATAATGTGCATATTTTTCAAAAAATAATTATCTATGTTTAAAAAAAACATTTTAAAAAATTATACACAAATACGATGACAAAACTTCTTTTTAGAAAAATATAATTTTATGTGCAAACTGGATTTATTCTTATATCTTCTCAATAAACCACATAACATGAATTACTATAAATTAATATAATATAATATATATATATTTAAGTAGACAAATTCACTAATAATAGTTTTTAAATTTATTAAGATTAAATGTGTTTGTTTTCATAAAAATATATTTTCATAATAGTATTTATAATCATTATTAAATTAATCTATGACTAAATAATTAATTTTCTGTACATGTGTAAACAATATATTTTTAGAAAATATTTTATTTTAATAATACACATAATTCCATTGTGTAGGTGATACATATGAAAATAATATCTTTATAATGACCCAAACCTTGTTCCATTAAGTCGGTTCCTTATATTTTTACATTAACATGATTTACATGCATCAAATCCTGAAGGGGCAAAATGTTTAATAGTGTTTGATAACATGATACATCCATGAGTATTGTGTCATATATTAATAAACTAATTAAATCATAAATTTATTCCAGGATAACTTTATTCCCAAATTGGATATACATGAATAATTTTCATAGTTTACTATATGGATTCTTCAGCAAGGGAAACAAAATAATAGCAAGCTCAAATGCTTAGTAAGGGTTTTGTGATATGGAATAAAAAATGAATCAATAATATTAGTCAATATGTAATGATTAATAAATGAAAAAATGATTACATTAAATAAATAAAATGATAGGGAGATCGTAAACAATAGGTAATGGTAATTAACTAAACACACAATAAATTTAAATAATTTGATATGGTCGAATTAGTATAGAAAAAAACTAAAACAACTGTCCATTTAATTAATAAATTGAGAACTAAAATGAATCCATATATAATTTAAATGAAAGTACCAGATGGATTATAATTAAAATTGATTACTCCTTATATTTATGTGTAATCATTTAATATCATGTTTTATAGTCTCTTGATACCTTTACTATCATGATCTATCTTCAATAAATTTTAAAACATACTTTGTAAAAAAATTGATTTATCCAACTAATTTTGTCTCATGAGACTACCAATACATTTGGGGTATTGAACTAACTATACTACAACCTATATATTGATTTTAAAAATTATTCAACATATATCAAAAATATATATTTTATTAATTAACAATATTACTTATCATAAAATATCTTTATTGGATAAAATAAATATATGTAAAAATAAATTTATCATATGGATGTTATTTTTTGATTATAAAATTATCAATCCCAAAAAAATATGATGGTGAGAAGATATTGTTCACCATAAGGTAATTTTCATGTCCAATCCCCTTTGGGAGATATAGTTTTATTTTTAAAGATAAAATACCACAAGTTATGATTGAATATTGATAATAAATTAAAATGGTGTAGTATATACATCACATTTAAATGAGTTGGTACAGAATAACAAAATATCTCTAAATTATAAGTAAATTGAGACCAAACTCATTACCATACACAACAATTTTTTGTTGAATTCTAATTTACCTCATCTATAATAGTTTTAATCATGTGACAAAATTATTATATAAACATTTTAATATTTATTATCTCATATATGATATTCTTATAACATAGTATTACCTATATGTTATTAATGATTATTTTATTTCAATATTTTAGGTGTTAACTGCCTAGTTCCATGAGTATGTTTTGACGTGTTATTTATCGATAGAATTACATAGATTGTGATTTCATTATCTCTATAATGTAAAAAATTATGTAACAATCATTTATATTCAAATTATATGTATTCATAACAATCCATAAAATTTGGATATTGTGAAAAGTAATACATCATCCAGGGATATAGTAGGTCACATGTACCCATGAATGATGTTTCAATTTTCTTATCCTATTAATACAATCAAAATTAAATGATGTGTGTGTGTGTGTGTGTGTGTGTCTGGATTGGTGTGTCTGTGCATGTATATTAAAATTTCTTTATCATATTTATTTCCTATATTTTAGATAGTTTAATTAAAAATATTCATAATAAATTCCATGTATATTATGAACAAATTGCATACATTTAAGGAGGAAGTTAGCCACTTTTCAAAAAATGGTGTTATCATATACCCACGATATGGAAATAATGTTGATGGGTATTATAAAATAAGAAATGATATTTATAGAAATTATTTATATCATATATAATATTTAATATATAAATCCATCATTATTATTATATATTAATGGTGGTAATAAAAAAACAAATGACATCAGTACAAGAAGTGGAAGTCCACTGCAAACCTAAACAATGATTCTGTAACACATTTTGATGAAAGTGTGTATAAATGTAGATCATACATATCTCATAATAATATATAATTATATTTATTATACTATGGTCACTATATTATATATATATATATATTTATATAATAATAATAATTCATTGTGTGAAGATATAAGTGAACCACAATTAATCGTTGAAGAACATCACCTCTTTTCCAGGTAACTACTATTGGATTTTACAAAATTACATCATGGGTTTTAATTATTCCAAAAGTGATGCTTTTAGAATTATTGGAGGGAATTTGGGAGAATATAATTTATTAGTTTTTATGATATAATGGGCCTGATTTGTGTGAATAATAGTGTGGTATGAGTTCTTTTTATAGTGGTGGAGTGTGTCATTCATTTAAATATAAAAAGATAAAAAATATGATACATGTCTCTGAAATCATGTTAAACAATTAGAAAATAAAATTAAATATAAGGGAATCTATTTTAAATATTTTAAAATACAACTGGTTTTGGGCATGTGTATGTCATTCCGATCCATATATTTACGGTTTAGTTGAATTTTATACTAATTTTTCTTTTCATAACTATAAATTTTTTTAATAAATTTCAGTAATATTTATAGTAAAAAATAAGTTCGTTTTATTATAAATAATAAATTATTCTTATTCCACTTATGGAATCAATTTTTCAAAATTTTAATCAGATAAGTGTTATAAATTAATTTTTTGTTAATATTGTAGACAAGGTTTAAAAGGTTTATTTTGATGTATTAATATTAAATTATTTCAAACATTTTTATATCCAATATCAATTTTAAGATAAATAATTTTATATAAATTTAAATAATATTTCTCATTTAACAAAATATACTTCAAAACTAAATGAAAATGTAATTTAAAAATATAAATAAAATATAAAAAAGAAATTTTAATTTATAATACAATATTTGACACTATTTATTACATCTAATTCAACATTTAGGTTATATATTTTTATAGTAATATTTATAAAATTTTGAAAACACATTCTGAATGTAATGAAAAATATCAATGAAATTCATTGTTTTATATAGCACAAGATAATTTTGTATAATGAGAATTTAAATATAATAAAAAATATAGTTTTTATTTCAAAATACTAAATATATTATAAAGAATATAGATTTTATATGCCCATATACACATGGTGTTGTATATCAAACACATTATCTAATACAATGTTCATACATTATAATTTTGGGGATTAACATCGTCCCCAGCCAAATAAAATTTAATTCCCTAAATATAAACATGATCATAGTAATCTGGGGTTTCATATTAGAATTTAACATTAAAAATAATTCCACATTATAAAATATTTTATAAAAAACACCTAATAAAATATAATTAGAAAATTAAAGGTAAAAATAATGACATATAACTAGATTTATATGTAAGAAATCTATAGTGGAGTGTGATAATATGGTCTTGGAGTATATTAGTAAAAAAAATAAAATGATGTTTTGTGATCATTTTTAAAAAAATAATTAATAGTCAATTAAATGATGATGTAATATAATTAATATATCATTAATCATTCCATATATCACTAGTTTATTGAAAAATAATGTATTAAGATGAATTTTTTTTACATATTTCATAATTTTGTAGAATTTATCATGTGGAAAGGAATATAAGGAAATATACTGACTTGATGCATTTAAATTTTATAAGAAACCATTATAATTTTTGTTTTGATTAAAAATTATTATAATGCATCCCTTACTAAATGGAATTCTAAAACAAGAATTAAAATTTTCATATTCTTGAAGAACTATAATTTATTTTTTTTAGATTGAATGGTCTATAAAATGAGGTTGTATGCTAGACTCTAACTATTTTCATAATCAAATTTGGTTAATAAATTAAAAACTAAAAATAAAAATTCATATTAATTGTTCATAATAAAATATTTTCAACAAATTGTTTAGAAAAATTATATGAAACATTAATAAGGACATCACATGTACAATTTGTAGGTGTAAAACTAAAATCATCAACAATCATGAATTCATGTCTGACCCCCTTTCCAAATTTGATGGGTTACCACCAGGCATATGGGTTCTGATTATTTTAAAACCATGTTTTAATAATTTAAAAATTAAATATGGTATACATACTTGAAATATGATAAATAATTAATTTTTATTTCAAATAAGGATTTTAATATATCCCCAATACATACAGACATCATCCATTTAATTAAAAATAGGACATAATTTGCAGTAGACATTATCCTATAGAGAGGGCATTGAATTATGTAATACCTAGGTTCCCCAAATTAATGGAAATGAACAATAAATGGATCCTTATAATGAATTTTATTTTCTCCAATCATACTCTTCACTTTCCTTGGAAATTAATCTCTTTATGTATTTATTTTCCACACATAATGAATATTCCATTTTCACTAAGACACATTCTTATGTTCCTCCATAAACATTTCCTTCATGATTTAAATAATGTGCATTTTTCTCTATGGTTTCTATAAATTCTGATCATATAAAACATCATCAATATCTTCTTTGGTGAGTCCACGAGTTTGATAAGATTTTTGTTTCTATTCAAATTTCTAGAAAACTAAATAATGCTAAAATTTTATATCTTACTCCTATAAAAAACTCATTGTGTTTCTCATAATCAACATTTATCTATAATGTTCTATTTTATAAAGATATAATTGTCTTCTAGTGACTGATTAAAACCATATTTCATAGTGTGAGAAAAAAATTTCATATTGAGAAAAAAAGTAAATTACATTATGGGATATTTAAAGCATTAAAACCAAATTTTCATTGTAAAACACATAATTTTTAACCTTGGTTAGTTACAATCATCATATATTAAAATTTTTCATAATAGTTAGTAATTAAATTCTGAAATTTCATATAAATAACCCATAAGAGTTTCAAAATATGTGAACAGTATGGATCATTCTTATTTTCCATGTCACACATGTGTCATGCACGACACAACTTTTTGAAATTGTTACCCAAACATACATTTGTACTAGAAATATATCCACTTGTAGTATCCAGATAGAGATGTATTGTTATGGAATCCAAATAAAAAATATCTAACAAAAAAATTTGGATGTTCTTCAATACATATCCTTAAACTATTAATGAGGGTTCTGTTCTCAATTATATGTTTTCCTAAATCTATATTCTACGGTTTCTATTAAATATACATTGATAATAACTCTTGAATCCTAACCACAATATTCCCAAAAAAGGTGTCTATTACCATTATATTATCACGATTACACAAAATCATATCTCAATGTACTAGGGAGTATAATAGCCTTGGTAAACCAGATACATACTAGCTTATATTAATAAAAATGTAAAAACTAATTAAAACATATATATTTAATGAGGATAACGTTTTTAGCAAATACAATACCATTTAATATCATTCATAGTATATTTTTTGGATTATTGGTGAAAGGAAAGGAAATTAATGGTGAGCTCTAGTTCTTAGTAACGGTATAATAAAGAGGAAAAAATAATTATTAAATGAGAATAGTCATTATATATGGGTATATAACTTATCACACAATCCATTAAATGAATAAATTTAGATGTAGTGGTTAAAATATAAAAAATGTAAAATAACTAAACAAACATTCTATTTAAATATTTTTATAATTTATAATAAATATGAAAGGGTATATAATTGAACAAGCAATACATTTAATCAATAAATAGGGAAATAAAATGATTCAATTGATAATGTAATAGGAAAAATATCACGTGTAAAAATTATAACTAAATTTTCAATAAATGAAATACTCATTTCATGGTATTTATGTTTCTCAATATCATTATACCTTCACAATCATGATCACCTCTTAATATAACTTAAATAATAATGCCTAAAATCCCATCAGATTTTCCAACTGATTTTGTATTACGAGACTATTGACGCAACTATGTGATTTCATTACATGGTTGTCAACCCATGTAGTTAATTTCCAAACCACTAATAAAATAAAAATATTTAATCTATATACTGAAAAAATTGCATATCATCATATATATTTATTTAGTAAAAGATATTGATAGATCAATATTTCCTCAATCAACAAAATAACTATCAAACTGATCACCATTTATAAAAATGTTATACAATTTATGAAATAATAAAATCTATCACATGAGAATATGTATATTAATGATAATATTAATGTATAATAAAAATTATCATAATGAATTGATTGTTTCATTATAATGTTAGAAATCATAAAACAAAGGGATATTGTAAAGAAAAAGTTTACCACTAGAAAATTGACAATTGAAAAACCAATGGGTGAGATAGTTATATGAGAAACATAAAATACCATAAATTATGGGTAAATCATGATTATTAATTAAATATGGAAATTATATAAACCAAATTAATCTTAATTGGTTTGTAATTACAAATAAGTATGAATGGAATGTATATTGTAAAAAATTGATTCCCTTATCCTTGTTTTCTTGGTCCAAAACACATAAAATTACTATATAATGGTTCTAAAAAATATAATGACTTGTTATAAAACCATATTAATATTTATTATACCATATACTATCTTATAATAATATCTTATTACCCATTTGTTAGTAACCGTTCATGGTTTTCACTATTTCTTGTATTAATTTCATAGTTTCGTGAGTATGTTTTGAAATTTTATTTGTTATTCATATTACATATATAATATTTTAATCATCTCCATAATGAAAATAATATAATAATATTAATATTAATTCAGTATATATGTGTTTATAATTATACATAAAATTTAAATATTGGAAAATGAAATACACAGTTCAAGGAAATAGTGTGTATTATGTAAGCATGAATGATGTTTCTATTTTTATATTGATTTAAATAAATGAAAAGTAATGGAAATATATATGAATATGATAAATGTAGAATCATATATATATATATATATATTATATGTAACAAAAATTATTTAAATCATCTTTAATTGATTCGACATACAGTGTGAACGAGCCACCTTACTTTTAGGAGGTAGCAGTCCATCCATCAACAAATGATGATTTCATATTCTCACAAAACGGTAATCATGATAATTGGAATTATAAAAGAATTATATAGAACTAAATAATTATTAATACCTTATATATTATATACATAACATAAATAAATCATTATTTTCATTCATTAAATGTGGTAAAAGAATAACAAATGGCATTGGTTTTCGAGGTAGTAGTTCATCATACACATATATAATGATTTTATATCTCTTTTGATGGAGCTTATACGAGTTTTTGTATAAAAAATGGACCTAAAACATTATGATTATATTGAATTTATGTAGGTTATTATATTATATAGATAAAATAATGTTTTAATGGGTGGATAATAAATGGTATAAAAGTGGTTATTAAATAACATAACCTTTAATTGGTGTAAATACATTTGTTTTATACCAAAATAGTTCATCGTTTCATTATATATAAATATAATGGATTATAATGTTATAGGATGTAATTTTAGAGCTTATTTTGGAATTTAATTGATGATATAAATGGATTAACTAGAGTGAAAACGTGGAGGGATGAGTGCCTTTTTATAGTTAAGGCAGAGTGGAATTTAAGTTAATATAAAAAGGTAAATAATATTGAGTTGTTCCACATTCTTAATTTTCCTCCAATTATGCATGAAATAATAAAAAATTTGTGATATGGTGTAAATATGGATATTCAATAGGATTTGGACATGATTAAAGGAAATTGTTTCACTTAAGTTTAAGATTTATCCCCTATGAAGGTAATTTTTTTTCTTAATCACCTTAGTTAATTATAATTATAATCAATAATATTTTTGGGAAAACATATATTTACATCAATTGAAAATAAAATATTTCCTGATTTGAAAGATGATATCAATTTCCCAACTTACAATCACATAAGTGGGAGAAATCAATTTAAAATTAATCTCACATAAATGATGATAAACTGGGTTTTAATGTAAAAACACTCACAAGTATCAATTTTTTTATATCAAATATCAATGTATATTTGAATACAATAAAGAAAATCTAATTTATGGATATATAAGTGAATTAATTTACATTAAACCCATTTAAAATATATTTTTACTATGTAATAAAATTTGATAAAAAACTTATTTTTCAATTAAAATTTAATGTTATTCATAATTCATTAGAAATTGAAGATTCACAGAAAAATAACAAAACAATAACCGTTGGGTGTTTTTGATGTTAAAATACATAAAATAATATATATATATATATATATATATATTAAATATATATTTAATTTCTATTTTATTAAATATTCACTTTAGTAAAAGATTGGAAAACAATATTTATTAAAGTATAGAATTTTATGCATAAAATTGTGGTTATTATTATTTTATTTCATTCAAATATATCGGTTAAATTTAAAAATTATTTGATTTAATATATAATATATACTTTTCATTAGTAACGTTCACTATTTTTAATTATTTAAAAATATTTTATTTTTGAAGGATAAAAATACTTTAAATAATCATTTTTGTAATATTAAATCTGTTTTTATATTCATTTTTAATGAATTTATTACCTATGAATATGTTTTATTATTCTGTAAACCAAATATTTTTATAATTAGTTAATCCTATTGATATCCTGTAATTTAAAATCTAAATCATATCATATTAAAATACTATTAATAATAAGCTATCAAACTCAATCTGTTTTGTAACACAATCTATTAGACAATGTCTTTGTTGAATGAAACACAAGCTAACACGTTATCAAATGTCCTAAAAGCTATAAAATATATTTAATTTGTTTTAAAAATTGGGAATAAATTATAATTTAATGGGATTTTAAATTCCCCTTCATAATTGGTGTTGTGTTTCATACATTCAATCAAATTCAATGTTCTTACATTATAATTTTGGGGTGATATAATTTTAACTGTATTCCATGTTTCATTCAAACTCAGTCTTACATGTTACTCAATATAAATCAAATTTTAGATATAATAAAAAAATTTCAAAATATTGAATTCTTTTAAAAGAAATTATTCCAAACAAATTATAACTAATTCACCATGGATATGTTTGTTCTATAGACAATGTCATACCCACCTAAAATTTTTTGAGGCATTTCATCCAACACCATATCATAGATATCCTATACACCATAGCCCTGAAAAACTTGTCTGATGCTAAAATATCACCACATTATAGCATTATGAGTCATTCCATACTCGGAAGACTATAAAATTGGAATCAAAATTTGTTATTTTAGAGACCATTGGTCTGGTTTATAATCAAAATTACACAACATATTTTTCATTACCCTCTATAGTGCATTTCTATGATAAATTGACCTTAAATAAGTTCTAGGAAATATAATATATAAATATGTGATATTGAGTACCTAAATTTGGTAATATTATGTGACTATTACTCAATGATTGGTTAAAGTTATTTAACCCATTATTTATACTTTTATTGAATGTTTCAAAAGTATTCAACCTTTTTATTTTCAAAGGGTTGACATTTGTGATTTTATATAATATATAAATTGAAATATTATAACTATTTATATTTCATGAAAGAAAATTCGAATCATCATTACCATTAAATGGAATGAAAATTCCGATAAAGGTTATATGGTTCATTAAAATTTATTTTCCTTATTATTTTTAATTTCTTTACATTTTCATTTGTTTTAAAAAAAATAAAATATACAGTGTCTTTAGAAAAAATCATTTACCTTTTAACATATACTATCATCTTTTAAAATATATTTTGATATTGTTTATTCTTTATTGTGGATATAATATAATGATATTATACATTTTTTTATTTTTATGGTTTATTTATGTGATGATTTAATATAAATAAAACACATTTTATTATCTATGTGCTATGTTATAATGATTCCTTTTTTGATAATGTGTTAAAAATATGAATGGATTAATGATTATGTGACTTATGGAACTTAAATTTTTTTACCCTCCACTGATTATAAAATATTATATATCAATGAGATCAAACAATAAACTATATGTTTTCAAAATCTCGCAAAAGGGGGTACATGGGATGTTATCCCATTATCATAATAGGATAAATGAGAGTTCATCCATAGACCGGAGCCGGCACATCTGTGGTAACCCTAAAATAGCATCTTATGAATTTATTGGTGTGTATTCCTGATACATGACTTATTTTATTATAATTATTCCAAACATATTACAAATAAAATTATCGGATATAATGAAAATATAATTTCCTTAATACCAAAAATGAATCCTATATTAATATCGTGTATGAATGGTTGAATACTCATTGTAACATACCAGGTAAATAAAGAATAAAGCATTTTCATATTTATTAATATTTATGAATTAAATATTAATTTTACTTTAAAGGGGTTTCTATGTTCGATAGCGTACCCGATACGCAACAAAGAGTTTCATTGAAATCTTACGTTGCACACTAGTAATAAAATAATATTATTTTAAATGGTAGTTAACACATAACAGTTGTATTGGAAGGAATGGATAGAAATAACTAAAATATGATTATATATGTTTTTTAAATGTTTTTACATTTATCCAATAAAAGATAAAGGCTTAAAATATGAAAAGAATTCAATTTTAGGCATATATACTCTAATTTTTACTAAAGGTCCACTTATCGCCTTTTGATGGCGAATCATCATTAAATATAGTTTTGGTCGCTCTTATACATTCTATTGTACGAAATAATATTCTTCTTTATAATCAGGACATCAAATTTTACATTGTGTTATTTTTTGGTATTTTTCCGATGAAGTTCATTTTTTTAATGAATAGTGAAAAATGTTGTATTTTTAATCAAAACCTATTTTTAATCTAATTTATTTATATGATTAGATTATATTTTAAATGTGTTTTAAAGTGCAATTAGAATATATTTTTTCCATTTAATCCAGTAGTCGTTGTTGAAATTAATTTCACTATGAAATTGGACTTAAACTAGGGTCAATCTTTTGATATATATTGTTTCATAAAAACACGCTATTTGTCCTCACAACGGGAATTAATTATTAAATTAATTAATTCAACTTATATGTTTTGAATTTTATAAAATAGACATCATTTTTGAATTCGGAATATCAAATATATCTTAGGGTGAATTTTTTGTATTTTTATGAAAATCTTCCATTTTTGATGAATAGTGAAACCACTAAGTGGTACTTAAAAACTGATTTTCCGTTTAAATGAAATTTTACCACCTCTGTGTTTTGATTTTCAAAAATCCGACATACATGATTGTCATTAAGAAGTAAAATGTTGTTTAATGGGATTAAAATAGTTTTTTGGTGAATAGTAACTTTTAGGTTTTTAATCGCGATTATAGGTAATTTGTGTAATTTAAGGTAAAAATGATGTTTTAATAATATGAAATGACCTAGAAACATATCCTACCTTTATTGGATGTGTCATGGCCGACCAAGAAAATCCATGGGTCATCTTGAGGACCCCATGGAGCCACTTTGGTAGGAAAATGACATTATTAACATTTTATTTAAAGTTAAAATAAAAATGTCACAAACATGATTTGTTTTACTAAAACAATTTTTAAACGGGGTTATACAAGTCAGAGTTTTGACTATAAATATTCATTAGAAAGAAAAAAATATTTCCTACATCATGATATATTTATTTATAATTCGTAGACATTAAATAAATTAAATTATTTTTTGGCACCATAATGATGCAGCGATTACCTCATTATTTAGCGATTTAAATAAAATGAAAAGATAATATAAAATATAATACCTACACATGTCAAAAACCTATTGGATGAGTATATCTAAAACCCTTATCACCGTATCCTAGAAATATATAATTTTGGGACCTTTTAAATCCTAATAGCATTTTATGATAATGTAACCTTTTATAACATTCCAAGAGTGCCCCTCCTCTCCTCTTATAAAAGGCCCCCACCTCTACAACCTTACCCACACTTCCAAAGCCTTTGGCTCTACCAAACCCTGACCATTTTGTCTCTCCACATCGATATATTACTCCTAAAAGCCTCACTTTGGGTAGAAGTCTTCTCAAGGAAGCCTTTGAGATCAAATCTAAGAGAGTTACCCGATTTTAAGGTAATGTCTTCACTTGTGTTCTTTTGTTTTATTTTTCTTTTCCAACCCCCTAAACTCTTTTTATTAATTTATTTTGTAACAAATCCAATATATTCAATATACTAGGATGTTTTTACAAGAATAATTCTAGCTACACTTGCACACACCTACATCTAATGGTTAAAGAACGCATTGTTTCTGTGTTTGGGGAATTTCTGCCTCATGAAATGATGATTGTTCAATCTTCTTTTAACACATTTAATGGTGGCCATTAAGATGTAACTCTATTTATTTATGATATATATTATGTTTATGTTTTCTTTATGCTTCTGTTTTTTTCCTTTGTGGCATACCTTTATGGTTTCCATTGTGGGTAAACACGATAATTTCATTTTAGGAAGTGCGGACTACCGCCCACTCAAAATGATTTGATTCGTTAATGCCATTTGTGGGATGTATATAGGATGGATTTAAAGTTATTATATATGATTTATGTTACATCTAAATGTAGAATATAATTCTTGAATTAAAATATACATATCTCTCATTTAGTTTTAATTCCATTAATATGACATAGAAATGAAAGTAGCGTTCATGCGTACGTACGGCTTACCGTCTCCATGAATGGTGCATTTCATTTCTTACATCTAAATGATTATGTAACATTATAAATACATGTATATTCTGGATATATATGATATATATGATATCCAAATTTTGAATATCATTCTGGATATAATGAACCTCTGACCACCGGAACAACATGTAATTGTAAGAAGTCCACTTTCGACTTAAGAACCAAATATCGACAAAACAAACATTATTAACTTAAATGATTACATAATTTTTATAACATGGTAATAAGTGATATAAAAGTAATAATGAACTTGAAAAATGTTCTTAAGCAAGTAGAAATTAACTCAATTTTATTATTCAGGACGTTAAAGAACGATCGAGTAAAGTCGGACCCAAGGTAAGGGAAATTCTTAACCCAATTTCTGTTCTTTGGGTTAATATCCAACATTCAAATTATGTCGTTATGTTATTATGTCCTATATTGTATTTGTACTTTCTTTATTTTTACTTATAGTGAAAACACATAATAGAACTATTTTATTTAAAAAATGATATTTGTAAGGGACTTCGTCTCAATCTCCTTTCATTGAGGCATATTTCGTTTTATACACACTTTCTTTTATATAGTGTATAAACCACTTTGACTTTTAATTTTATACAAAAGGAATCTTTTTCTACGAAGCGTTCTACAAAACGACAAAAAGGAATTTTCTTTTATCATATGCGGTGACAACGACCTTTTCCGCTGCCGCGAGTCTTATTTGGTCTTTGGTTTCCTCAACAGACCGTAATGTTTTTAAAATGAAATAAATACCATAAAATATTTTATTTATTTTGGTATTGAAATTGGTTTTTATAATGGATTTGTTATATCAATATATTTAAGTGATATATTGTGATCAAAGTGTGTAAATGTTTTCTTACCATTATATTTGTTTTAAGTCTTATGATTTTATAATGGTACTTGGACATTTGATGGATGGTTACGGGATAAACCATATGACGGGTGGTGCCGTGAATACCAATATGAGTGGTTACGTTATAACCTCCAATGAATTGGGTATGAAATTCGGCTGTATGGCTATTCCATTAAGTGATATGTGTGGAATTCAACCGTATGGTTATTCCATTTAAGTATGTTTATGTCTCTAGTTACCTTTATATGTTATGTGATCTTTATATGGGTTTTATGGTAATATTTTGGTTACAAATGGGTAAGTAATGATATTTTATTCAGTGAAGAGTTTTTAATACGTCATAAAGGTGAAAAGTATTACTTTGATAAAGTATACATGGTTTACTTGTTGTTTTGAAAAACTAACAGTTTTCATTCATTGTGTATCCCATACTGGTCTTTTTATGCTCACCCCAAGTTTTTGAAATACAGGACTTAACATGGAATAGGGTCAAGGATGGGATCAAGGGAAAGTCATGCTACCTAAACATGGAACTATACATGTTTCTTTTTAAGAGTTTTTATTTTATGGAAACTTAGTAGAAGTTTCTACTTTGTAATCTTTTGGGATGTACTAGTTAGGTCCTAATTCTCTATAACTCTA
The DNA here is from genome assembly GCA_963277665.1 of Viscum album. Taxonomy (NCBI): domain Eukaryota; kingdom Viridiplantae; phylum Streptophyta; class Magnoliopsida; order Santalales; family Viscaceae; genus Viscum; species Viscum album. The sequence goes on along the minus strand of OY728146.1, from coordinate 1,754,918,571 downwards.
AACCTGAAAAGATTCTCAATATAAATTATTCATATAATTCAATATTAAGTAAGGTTTAAGGCTGGGACATTATAGTTGGTATCAGATGTCGGTTTAGACAACTTTAAGAGTTAGAAAATCGTTAAATTATAAGTTAATTTATTGTATGACTGAAATGATATAGCATTTAAAGATTACCATGTTGCTTCACCTAAGATATTTCTGTGTTAAGAATGGTTTTTCATAGAGGAACAAAGCAGATATTCTAGGAATGCATATAGAGGGACATGACATTCCAAAGAATTCTCATGAGATTGTCAGAATCAGAATTAAACAGTTTTTTGCAGTGAGGGCTCAGTTGACTGAGGTGATAAATGACGGTTGTGTTTTTTGATGATATTTTGGTGTTTTCTAAAAGTAAAGAGGAGAATTATAGTCATTTAAGGGTTATCTTGAAAACCTAAAAGAAAAGAAACTGTATGAAAAATTTAGCAAGTGTCAGTTTTGGTTACAAAAAATTTCTTTCCTGGGTCACATTCACTAGTAGAAAAATCATTTTTAACTTCGTCAATTTGACGTCAGTTTCTTATAAATGGACGTAAATTATTTTTGCGGAGAATTTTTTGCATCATTTTTTTAAAAACCGATGCCAAAAACTAAAAAAAGTATCTTTGGAGTTGTTTTTTAAAAAAACCGACGTGAAAAAATAAAATAAAATGTTTTGACGTCCGTTTTTATGAAAACCGATGCCAAAAATTTAAAAACAAATACAGCCCTATAGATAATTCCCTAAGCTTTGATTTGACTGGTCATGGAGCAAAAACGGAGTTACGGATCAAATGTTATGGATGTTGGAAGTTAATCTTCTCTAAAAGAAGTCTTAATTAAGACCAACTTTGAAAGAACATAACTTTTAATCCGTAGCTCCGTTTTAGCTCCACGACTATTCAAATCGAAGCTTAAGGAATTCTCTAAAACTTGGTAATTTTTTTTTATGTTTTGGCATCGGCTTTCATAAAAACCGACGCCAAAAATAATTTTATTTTACTTTTCTCGTCGTTTTTCATTAAAACCGATGCCAAAAATTTGAAAAAAAATTACAGTCCTATAGATAATTTCTTATGCTTTGATTTGACTGGTCATGAAGCCAAAACGGAGTTACGGATCAAAAGTTATGGATGTTGGAAGTTGATCTTCTCTAAAAGAGTCTTAATTAAGTCCAATTTTGAAAGGCCATAACTTTTAATCCGTAAGTCCGTTTTAGCTCCACGACCAGTCAAACCGATGCTTAAGGAATTCTCTAAAACCTGGTAAATTGTTTTTTATGTTTTTGCGTCGGTTTTCATTAAAACCGACGCCATTTTATTTTTTTTTTCTCGCGTCGGTTTTGAAAAAAACCAACGCCAAAAATAATTTTTTTTTACTTTTCTCGTCGATTTTCATAAAAAACGATGCCAAAAATGCTTTTTTGTTTTTCGTGTCGGTTTTTTTAAAAAACGACGTAAAAAAAATACTTTTCGCATCGGTTTTGAAAAAAAACAGATGCGAAACATAAATTTTTTTTCTCTTTTTCGCATCGGTTTATTTAAAAACCGACGCCAAATAGTATTCACCAATACGTGGGATTAGAATTTCAATTTTTTTCACAACGCACGTTTAACTTTTTAAAATCCCGCCTACATCTTCATACAACGTAATCAATAATATTTCATTTACTATATATAAATCCATTTCTCCTTAGTTAATCATTTTCATCCTCTTCGGTTCATCTTGTTTTCAACGCGGCATCAATCATTAATTTGAATACGGTACCTATTCTATTCATTTATTTTCTTAATTATTAATGTCCTTCATTTCTAAGAAACTCAATTAGATTTCATATAATTATGATTTACTTTTATTATCGAGTTAAAAAACAAAATATTCAGATGAGATTTACCAAGCTTGGTGTAAGTTTATTTATCGATCGTCGTTTTCATTATCGCATGAGTTATACACTAAATATAAGATATATGATGATAAAAAAAATATCATTTCAATGAAAGATCCAAAAACAATTGAAATTTGTTTGATTTATTATGTATATTTTATATCATTTGGTGTATGTGATTTTAATTCATTTTTATCTTGTTTTCTTTAAAACAAGTTGTATCAATCGAAACATTGACTTGTTCAACTTCCGACGGCCATAACGTTTGATCTGTAACTCCGTTTTAACTCCAAGAACTGTCAAATCAAAGATTAGGAAATTCTATAAAACATGGAAGAATAAAAAATTACTTTTTGGAGTCGGTCTTTTTAAAAACCGACACCAAAAAAAAGTTTTTTCCTTTTATGGCGTTTTCTTTTTCAAGAACCGACGATGAAACTATTATTTCAACTTTTTGGCATCGGTTTTTATGGAAATCGGCACCAAAAATGATGCAGATGAATTTATTTGGCCTCGATTGATTACAAAACCGACGCTAATAAACAAATGAAATTTGTTTTTAGCGTCGATTTACAATAACCAACGTAAAAAAGTCATATTTTTTACGTCGGTGACTTCAACGTCGGTTAAAAACCGACGTAAAAAATAAAAAAATGGTGTTAAAGACCTTTTTTCTACTAGTGATTGTTTCAAAATATGGCATAACTATTGGTCCTGATAAAACAAAATTTGTTGAAGGATGGCCAAGACCCAAAAATGTAACCGAGATCCGTAGTTTCCTTGGTTTGGTAGGTTACTACAGGTGGTTTGTTGAAAATTGTTCATGATTATCTAGTCCAATGACTAAGCTAACTCGGAAGGGTGTAAAGTTTATCTGGACAAAAATAATGTGATGATTGTTTTTAGGAGTTGAAAATAATATTGGTGAATGCTCCAGTTTTGGAACTTCCTTCCAGAAATGGTGAGTTTGTTATCTACAGTGATTGTTCATTTAAATGACTTGGTTGTGTCCTTATGCAGAATGATCGGGTAATTGCATATGCTTCATGTCAGTTGAAAACTCATGAGGTAAATTACCCTACACATGACTTGGAATTAGCTGATGTTGTTTTTTCTCTAAAAACTTGGAGGCATCATTTGTATGAAGTAAAGTGTGAAATATATATTGATCACAAAATTTTAAAGTATATATTCACTCAGAAAGAATTGAACATGACACAGAAGAGATGACTAGAATTAAAAAAGGATTATGATTGTACAATTCATTACCTTCTGGGAAAAGCAAATAAAGTGGACGATGCTTTGAGTCGAAAAATTAATGCTTCATTAACCATGCTACATTTGGAACGAGATCCTTTGGATTTTGATTTGATGAAATTTGGCATATAAGTTGTTTGTGTAGAAAGTTCTTCATTTTGGTTTCAGGTATCAGTGAGATCATCCCTATCAGACAGAATTATGCAAGCACAGAGGGAAGACAGTGAGTTGCAGAAAAAGGTAGAGCTAGTTTAGAAGGGTAAGTTTCTTGAATTCAACATTGATAATGATTTTGTTTTGAGGTTTGGGAAGATATTATGTGTTCTTGGTGATTCACAGTTGAAGAATGAGTTGTTATGTGAAGCTCATAGTTCTCCGTTTTCAGTTCATCCTGGTAGTACTAAGATGTATTGAGATCTTCGGGAGTATTACTGGTGGGATGGAATGAAAAGAGATATTGCTGATTTTATTGTAAAGTGTTTGACTTGTCAGCAGGTTAAAGTAGAGTGGCAGTTACTGAAAGTGATGCTTCATCCTTTACCAGTCCCAGAGTGGAAATGGGAAAATATATCCATGGGCTTTGTTGTGAGATTATCAAGGACATCTCGAGATAATAATGCAATCTAGGTTATTGCCGATCAATTGACTAAATCTGCTCATTTCCTTACTATTCGAGATACTTTGTCTCTAGATCAACTTGCTCGGTTGTATCATAAAGATATAGTCAGGTTTCATGGAGTTCCCCTCTCCATTGTATCTGATCGTGATCACAGGTTTACTTCTAACTTTTGGAAAGGCCTTCAGAAGTCATTGGGTACAGAATTAAATTTTAATACAACTTTTCATCTGCAGTAAGATGGGTTTTCAGAATGAACAATTTAGACATTGTAGGATATGCTACGTGCTTATTCGATGGATTATCAGGGAAGTTGGTACCATCATCTTTCTTTGGTTGAGTTTTCTTATAATAACAGTTTTCATTCCAGTATACAGATGGCACCATTTGAGGAATTATATGGGAAGCGGTGTTGAACTCCAGCTTTTTGGGATGAAGTGGGTGAAAGGAAGTTTATGGGAACAGAATTGGTAGAAGAGATGGCAGAAAAAGTTCAGTTGATTCAGAAACACATGAGAACATCTCAGAGTAGGCAGAAGAGTTTTGCGGATAACTGGAGGAAGGATATATCTTTCAAGGTAGGTGATCATGTTTTTCTCAAAGTTTCATCATGGAAAAGTGTGATGCAATTTGGTAAGAAATGAAAGCTAAGTCCAAGGTTCATTGGACCATATAAAATTATATAGAGAGTTGGATCAGTTGCATACAGATTGGAATTACCTCCGAGTTTATCTCAGGTATAAAATGTTTTTCATGTTTCGATGTTTAGAAAGTATATTCCAGATTCATCTCATGTTTTGAGCCCAGAGGTAGTTCAGTTGGAAGAGAATCTCTCTTATGAAGAACAACCAGTTCAGATTCTTGACCCAGGAGAGAAGGTGTTGTGAAATAAGGTAATTCACCAGGTAAAGGATTTGTGGAAAAACCATATTGTTGAAGAGGCAACGTGGGAATCTGAAAATGCTATGGGGGATAAATACCCCCACTTATTTCGATAAGTGAATAAAATTGCGAGGATGCAATTCCCAGAAGGGCGGAAGGATGTAACATCCTAGGTAAATTAATAATAAAGCATTTTCATAGTTATTAATATTTACGAATTAAATTTTAATTTTACTTTAAAGGGGTTGCTATGTTCGATAGCATGCCCGATACACAATAAAGAGTTTCATTGAAATCTTACGTTTCACACTAGTAATAAAATAATATTATTGTAAATGGTAGTTAACACATAGCCATTGTATTGGTGGGAATGGATAGAAATGGATAAAATATGATTATATATGTTTTTTAAATGTTTTTACATTTATCCAATAAAAAATAAAGGCTTAAAATACGGAAATAATTCAATTTTAGGCATATATACTCTAATTTTCACTAAAGGTCCACTTATCTCCTTTTGGTGGAAAAACGTCATTAAATATAGTTTTGGTCTCTCTTATAAATTTTATTTGACCAAATAAAATTATTCTTTAGAATCGTGACATCAAATTTTACTTTGGGTGAATTTTTGGTATTTTTCTGATAAAATTCATTTTTTTAACGAATAATGAAATATGTTGTATTTTTATTCAAAACATCTTTTTAATCTAATTTATTTATATGATTCTATTATATTTTAAATGGGTTTTAAAGTTCAATTAGAATATATTTTTACCATTTAATCCAGTAGTGTTCGTTGAAATTAATTTCACTTTGAAATTGGACTTAAACTAGTGTCAATCTTTTGATATATATTGTTTCATAAAAACACGCAATTTGTCCTGACAGCGGGAATTAATTATTAAATTAATTAATACAACTTATATGTTTTGAATTTTTTAAAATAGACATCATTTTTGAATTCGTTATATCAAATATACCTTGGGGTGAATTTTTGGTATTTTTCTGAAAAACTTCAATTTTTAATGAATAGTGAAACCACTAAGTGGTACTTAAAAACTGATTTTCTATTTAAATTAAAATTTACCACATCTGTGTTTTAAATTTCAAAAATAAGACATACATGGTTGTCATTTAGAAGTAAAATGTGGTTCAATGGGATTAAAATGATTTTTTGTGAATAGTAACTTTTATGTTTTTAATCGTGATTAGAGGTAATTAGTGTAATTTAAGGTAAAAATAATGTTTTAATAATATGTAATGATCTAGACACATGTCCTATCTTTATTGGACGTTTCATGGCTGACCAATACAATCCATGGGTCAACTTGGTGACCCCATGGAGCCACTTTGGTTGGAAAAATGACATTAATAACTTTTTATTTAAAGTAAAAATAAAAATGTCACAAACATGAGTTGTTTTACTAAAAAAAAATTTAAATGGGGTTATACAAGTCAGCGCTTTGACTATAAATATTAATTATAATTCTAAAAATATTTCCTACATCATGATTTTTTTTTTAAATTTTTAGACATTACATAAATTAAATTATTTTTTGGCACCATGATGATGCAGCGATTACCTCATTATTTAACGATTTAAATAAAATGAAAAGATAATGTAAAATCTAAGACCTACACATGACAAAAACCTATTATATGAGTATATTTAGAACTCTTATAACCTTATCCTAGAAATATATAATATTGCGACCTTTTAAATCCGAAAATCATTTTATGATAATGTAACCTTTTATAACTTTCCAAGAGTGCCCCTCCCCTCCTCTTATAAAAGGCCCCCACCTCTACCACCTTACCAACTCTTCCAAAGCCTTTGTCTCGGCCAACCCCTACCCATATTGTCTCTACACATCCCTCTCTTACTCATAGAATCCTCACTTTGGGCAGAAGTATTCCCAAGGAAGCCTTTGAGCTCAAATCTAAGAGAGTTACCCGATTTTAAGGTAATGTCTTCACTTTTGTTCTTTTGTTTTATTTTTCTTCTCCAACCCCCTAAAAACTTTTTATTAATTTCATTTGTAAAAACACCTGTATATTCAATATAATAAGATTTTTTTACAATAATAATTTGAGCTACACTTACAGACTCCTACATCTAATGGTTAAAGAACATACTGTTTCTGTGTTTGGAGAATTTCTGCCTCACGAAACGATGATTGTTCAATCTTCTTTTTACACCTTTAATGGTGGCCATTAAGATGTAACACTATTTATTTATGATATATATTATGTTTATGTTTTTTTATGCTTATATATTTTTCATTTGTGGAATACCTTTATGGTTTCCATTGTTGGTAAACATGATAATTTCATTTTAGAAAGTGCGGACTACCACCCCCTCAAAGTGATTTGATTCGTTAATACCATATGTGGGATGTATAAAGGATGGATTTAAAGTTATTATATATGATTTATATTACATATAAATGATGAATATAGTTCTGGAATTAAAATATACATACATCTCATTTAGTTTTAATTCCATTAATATGACATAGAAATGAAAGTAGCGTTCATGCGTACGTACGACTTACCATCTCCATGAACGGTGCATTTCATTTCTTACCTCTAAATGATTATGTAATATTATAAATAAATGTATATGATGGATATATATGATATATATGATATCCAAATCATGAATATCATTCTGGATATAATGAACATCTGACCACACGAACAACATGTAATTGTAAAAAGTCCACTTTCGACTTAAGAACCAAATATCGAAAAAACAAAAATTATTAACTTAAATGGTTACATAATGTTTATAACATGGTAATAAGTGATATAAAGTTAATAATGAACTTGAAAAAGGTTCTTAAGAAAGTATAAATTAACTCAAGTTTATTATTCAGGACGTTAAAGAACGCTCGAGTCAAGTCGGACCCGAGGTAAGGGAACTTATTAACCCAAGTTCCATTCTTTGGGTTAATCTCATACTTTCAAATCATGTCATTATGTCATTATGTCCTATATTGTATTTGTAATTTATTTATGTGTACTTATAGTGAATACACAAAATAGATCTATTTTGTTTAAAAATATGATATTTGTAAGGGACTTCATCTCAATTTCCTTTCATTGAGGCATATTTCATTTTATACAAAACTTTTTTTATATAGTGTTTAAACCCCTTTGACTTTTAATTTTATACAAAAGGAATTTTTTCCTACGAAGAGTTCTACAAAATGACAAAAAGGAATGTTTCTTTTATCGTACATGGTGACAACGACCTTTTCTGCCACTGCGATTATTATTTGGTCTCTGGCTTCCTCAACAAGCTGTAATGTTTTTACAATGAAATAAATACCATATAATATTTTATGTATTTTTGTATTGAAAATGGTTTTTATAATTGATTTGTTATGTCAATATATTTAAGTGATATATTGTGATCAAAGTGTGTAAATGTTTTCTTTCCATTATATTTGTTTTATGTCTTATGATTTTATAATGGTACTTGGACATTTGATGGGTGGTTACGTGATAAACCATATGACGAGTAGTTCCATGAATACTAGGACGGGTGGTTACATTATAGCCTCCAATGCATTGGGTATAGAATTCGGCTGTATGGATATTCCATTAAGTGATATGTGTGAAAGTAGACCGTATGGTTATTCCATTTAAGTATGTTTATGTCCCAAGTTAACTTTATATGTTATGTGATCTTTATATGGGTTTTATGGTAATATTTTGGTTACAAAAGGGTAAGTAATGATCTTTTATTCAGTGAAGAGTTTTTACTACTTCATAAAGGTGAAATGTATTACATTGATAAAGTATACATGGTTTACTTGTTGTTTTGAAAAAATAACACTTTTCATTCATTGTTTATCCCTTACTGAGCTTTTTATGCTCACCCCAAGTTTTGGAAATGTTTTTCACAGGACTTAACATGGAATAGGGTCAACGATGGGATCAAGGGAAAGTGATGCTACCTAAAACATGGAACCATAAATGTTTGTTTTTAAGATTTTTTATTTTATGGAAACTTAGTAGAAGTTTCTACTTTGTAATCTTTTGAGATGTAATAGTTATGTCTTAATTCTCTAAAACTCTAAACCTGAAAAGATCCTCAATATGAATTATTCATTTAATTCAATATTAATTAATGTATCAGGTCGAGGCTTTATACTCATTATATAAAAAACAATCAACGCTAAAAATCATTTTATTATTGTAACATTTTAAACATGGTGACAAAAATAAATGGTTCATGGGTTATCTACATAATATCCCACTAAGTTCTATAATTCTAGAACAATTTTTGGACATATCATTCATATTACATTTTATCATAACCTATAGCTGTAAATCTTTATAAAGAGAGAACACAAATGATCAACAAGGTTAATTAATAAATATATCAACAAATCATCATAGAAATGGTATTTAAACATGAGATAACATTTTTAAACCATTATTTTATGTATCATATTTCATAAAGTTGTTTCACGGAATAAACCATGGAATTAAATAATACATGAAAAAGTGATTATTTAATCAATATAATCCAAGGATAAAACAATTTCTCTTAAGAAATAAAACTTTAGAAAACACATAATTGTAAAAAAACATTTCTTATATTGTAAATGATCATTTTTAAGACTCATAGTTGGTTGGTTTCACACACCAAATAATGTTATTAGTTATGGTTCACTCCAAATTCTCCCATTATGTATTGGGTTCCCTTACCAAACCATTGTAGTATTCATATTTCACCCCAATTTCCATCATAGTGGGAAAGGTACCATCCATAGCATGGTTCACTACCCATTTTACTATTTTTAACCTCATGAGATTTCATTATTTACACAACAAATTAGAGGGTTGTATAGGACCCAGTAATCACATAATAAAAAATATTGTATGTGTTCTACATGATCATAATAAATTCATTGTATGATAATTCATAAATAAAAATGGGTTTTATTATTATTTTATTAAAGCATAAATAATGAAAAATAAACATGTTTCTTAAATATTTCATCATATCATAATATTATATCCTATATAAAAAACATGTATTATAAAAATAATTTCATTATAAACAAAAACAATGTATATAAATAGTATCTATATTTTTATTGGATAATAAACCTGTTAAATAATCAGTAACTTTACAAGATTTCATCATAGATAAAAATTGATTTGGAATGATAATTTTTAACATCTTATATAAATTATCACTTTGACATTGAAATTAAAATTTTCAAAGTAAGATAAATTTTCCAAATATTATTAAAATGTATTTTTTAAAAATAACAATAAAAACATATATTTTATGCTTCAAATAATTGTGTGGTCATGATTAGAGTAATATATGTTCTTGTTTTGAATGTTAAAAGCGATGCTTCATTTTAAACTGTTGGAAAAAATCAAGAGGACCTCATTATAAAAATGATTGGAATATTCATTTTAACACATTCAATGAAAATTCAAATAGGAGTATTTGTTTTAATTTAAAATTAAATGTATAACAATAAAAACATTCTTTGAAACTTTTTTTATTATATTAATATGGAATAAAAATGATTTTCTATCAAAGAGAGAAATACCATCGATTTTTATTTAACCCATTTATATTAATAGTTTATTACATAAATAGTGGAAAATTAATTGAACATATGTATTTTAAAAAATAAATATGCGTATATAATAATTAAATAAATACTTGATAGATAGTGAAAAATATTTCATAATTCTAAACAAAATCATAAAATATTGATAATCATTGAGATAAAAATCCCTTACAATAAGTCGCGAAATATCTCATACACATTAGACCCAACAATACAAAAAGTAATGGTTTATTTTATTTTTATTACATAATAATACCCATACTTATTATTCCATATATGATTAACATATATTCCTTTTTACCTTTTTATTAAATGTTCCATGTTAAAATAGAATTTTGGAAAAAACAATGTTTTTTCATCCATGATTTGGTTTTGTATTATCTATAAGATTACCTTTATCATGATTAAATAAATTAAAATAACAATAAAATTAATATAATTATATTATTTATTAATTATATATTTATTTATAGTAATTCATAATTTTTTAGTAAGAAATAAAATGAAATTATTCATTGAGATGGTAGGAAACACATACACCTTAAAATTGTTTCCAATTTATAGATGGATAAGATGAAAGAATTATAACTAATATATTAAATTTATTGTATTATAATAATGTAATATATAAGAAATAAGTACATTAAAAAATACATATTAAATTCAATATAAATAATATGTAAGGAAAAAATTACTTTGATATGTGTGGCAGTTTTCCACAATACAGAAGAGTGACAATATCATTTTCCCGTGAAATCTATATTAATAAGATATATGTGATATAACAATTACATAATTACATTTAGCTCATTAATAGCATTACGATATATCTAATCCATCATTATATCTATACATGGTAGGTTGGGATGAAAAAATAATTATATTAGTTCTGGAGGTGGTCATCCTATATATATGTTATTGTATATTTTTGTCCCCATTTAATGGAATATGATGTAAATATTTTTTATAAAACTAAAAAAATAAAAAATAAAAATATATGCATTACTTTATTTTTTATCATTTAATTTTGTAATATTATATGTTGGTGGATGTATAAATAATGAAAATATATACAAGAATAATAACTTTACCTATTCTTCAGATAACAACTTTAGGTTTATACATAACGCCTTCATATGAGGTGTTAGTAATAAAAATTATGACCATAGAATGTAGATTTGGATGTAATGATTTTATTCAATTAGTTCTTCTCCTAACCATAACTTATTATCTGTGTGAGGAGGAGAGTATATGGGGTTCCCTATTATATGTGGGGGGAGGACACAAAAGGTATTATAAAAAAGAAAATGTTGTACCCAATTTCTAATCAGAAAATAAATAACCAATAATAACACATTAATTGACCTCAGTGGATATAAGAATGAAATATATCTAGATAAATGGAATTGGACATAAATTGAGGTCATTTAACCCATTATATTTTTTGATTAACTTCTAGGTAATCCTATTTTAAAATTATCTATGTTAATCATTTTTAACTATTAATAAAATTATTTTTTTAGAAAATATAATTTGACTATGTTATATAATATTAATTATAATAAAAAAAATATGTAATCCTTTTTTCAAAATTAAATTCATATATTTATAAAAATTTAATTTACAAATAACTTGCCGAAGTGATGTAAAAATTAGTTTCCAAATAGAATCATTAATTAATTATAAAAATGTTTTAATATAAAATCTCAATATGAATATCTAAATAGTGGGATATATAGTATAATTACATCATTATTGATCTTATTTTATTTCAAAATACTTTTATACATGATATAAATAATTATATCGATAAGAAAAATTATTGTTATAAAAAGCTGTATTTTTCACTATTTAGTGAAATATTTAATATTTTAAAATAATTTTAAAAAAATCACAGTAAATCAATATTTATAAGTTAATTACGTTAATAATGTTAATATTTTCCAATATATTTACTAAAAGTGATAAAAATTATTATAAATTTTTTATAAAAATTTAAAACAAATTATATTTTGAGAAAATGTATTTTGGAAGCATATATTTACATTTTTAAAATTTATTTACATATTTAAAAATATATATTCATTATATAACACCATTATAATTTATATTAAAATTATGATTATTCTTATTCATATGAAAAAAATTAAATGTCATGTTATAATAGTCAAGCATAAATAATAATAATATCATTATATCATGATTCATTAAAACTCAGTGTTGCGTGTAACACAAGCTAAGAAAAAATTTATTCTAAATTATTCTGTTTCATAAAATCTAATGTTGTTTTATTATACTTTACATAGAATTAATTTCACCCAATAAATCATTTAAATTAAAAAAACTAATCAGTATACTTCATTTTGGATAAAATTGAGTGGTCTTGTTTCATAAAACATTATATGCACTATAAAAAATATCATACAGTTGGTACACATTAATATGATTATTCCTATGTGATATGATATATCTATTCAATACATGTGATAGATAATGTGTGATCTTTCTCAGGGAAAATAAATAAAATACATAATAAAATTGAGTGATTATTAGTGGAATCTCTAAATGATAAGATTTAATTCCAACTAGATCAGAATCATTAAATTGACTTTATACCTTGGGATCAACATCCTATTACACCGAAAATTTATAAAATTCAACCACGGGAAAATTTTCATAATATACATCTGAATGACATCAAACACATTATGACATTTGGGATTGTCTACATTGCATTTTTTGTTGATATTGTAATGAATTTACACTTTATTGAATGGATCTGAAATTATATTTATTATCATTAGAAAAATATGGTAACAGTATGGTTCATTCTATATATATACCTCAATAATTTTTATTTATACACATCTATCCAAAGAGGGAATTAAAATTATCTATATGAATGCTTGAATGAAAGGTATGGTTTTACAAAAACTCATATAGGGGATGCGGATGACACCAACAACCAATTCAATACATTTATGAAGATCTCAAAATATCATATATGGTTAAATTTTTTCTCCAATACCGAATATATATCTATTGATGATACACAATTTTTAATTATAACTCCATATATAAATCTTGTAAAATATTTCACCAAAATGTCTTGGTTACCTCAGAACATGATCCAAAAAATAGAATGTGGCACACCATACATCCATATCACATCCGTATTATATATCCAGAAGAAATGATCCACATATATATATTCTCTAATTATGATCAAGTGTTATAAAAAATTAAGGATATATAACACAACCCATATATAATGGTACCATTTAAATTTTTTAGGGAGACGATGGAAATAATCCATAGTTATGTTTTTCTATGTTCATTATATTATAGGAATGGTAATTCCTTCATCTAAAAAAAATTCTAGCATTAATTTTATAAAACACATAATACCATGATATAATCTATTCCATATTTCTCCCTTTTCCATTTTTCTAGAAAAATTTATTTAATGATTTTCACGTATTTTTACATCAAAAATGAATGGATAATATGGATCTATGGGATTTATCTAGTACCTATTTCATCAAATACGGTATGGGAGGAAACTATAAAATATTCTTATGCATTATAATTCCATCAGGAACATGTTTAAACCAATGAAAATTTCTATCCATCTTTTATAGCTCAATATAAACCTTCTACACATCTTTTATCCATGCATGGATAATAGGTTAAACAATTATTTGAGAGAGATAAAAATTTTCATACTCTAAATATTTCATGCTCCATCGTTTTAAAATTATTAAATATTGGATCTTTTTTAACCTCATAATTGATAATTTAGTAGTATACTTTCAACTAAAAATATCAACCAAACTTTTCTCATTCATTATGTGGTAATTTAAAAAATTTTACAATAATTAATCATTTCTCTCAATAATGTTTATTCATATTCAAATCCTTATATGTGAATTAATACAATAATAAATTTTGATACTTATATATATATATGGAAGATTTCCACCTAACGATAATTCCTCAATATCTATAATGAAATAATTGCTGAATATAACTCAATGAGTTGGGAAATTTTTATAATAGACCTTCCTTTTTCATTGTCACAACCCGTCCCCTGAGGCCCATATCGTGTATATCCCAAGCCCGCCTTCCATAGACCAGGGGCTGGAGACTAGCACCAAAGGCATAAATCTCTAAATTGGGAAGCCATCGTCTTTATAATTGTAAAAAAACACATCAGAGTAGACAACTAGAAGAAAAACACTAAGTAAAATTGTATACAAAAGAAGTGTTGGAATGTAAATGGGGCTGGAAATACAGGCCCAATAGGAAAGTACAAGTACAACTGAATGCAATAACAATTGAAGAAAAGTAAATCAGCTATTAGGTCATCCTCTAGGGTTCCTACCTGAAGGGTAGGTACAGATGGCCTCTTTAGCACTCCACGTCCGTCTGCCTCCTCCGTGTTTCGTCACACCAAGTGGTCCACCTCTGGGTACCGTCCAGTCCTGCTACTCTCTGCCTCAGTCAGCACTATTTGTCATCTGAACCCAACACAATGAGGTATGAGCATAGCCTATGCAGAGGTGAGTATAACGATACTCAGTAGGGACACCAAGACCCTCAAGGTCTCACTAAATTCCCACAAGGATAAACCACAAAGTATGAAATCAACGAATAACCATTACTTGGGTATATGTCCATAAATATACCTATGTTATCTATTGACCCATCTTAATCATAAGGAAAAGAAAAAAGTCATTGACTCAAATCAAACCAGGATTTGTATTATCAAAACAACGGTTGTTGGATAACTCCTCCTCTATCGAGTACAGCAGGCATGTCGCGACACCGAGGCGCTTCTTACTAACCTTTTACTGTTGAGGTAATCTTCTTGTAGAGTACCGTGGGTCTGCTACCAACTACCAGGTGTTTCTCCGCTATGGGTTTGTCGCCAACTAACTGGCGCTCCACCTAATAGCCTGCTGAGGTACTCCTCCTACCGAGTACCGTGGGTCTGCTACCAACTACCAGGTCCTCCTCTACTGTGGTTCTTCCTCTATCTTTCAGGCTCTCCCCACATGCCTAGTCAAATAAATCCGAGTCGAATTGGTCATGCAGTCATCAGGTCTTCCAGCTACTAGGACTCCACACTCTGCCTCCTCATCACTAGAAGGATCTGCTCAACGAGTTACTGGGAAATACTCCAACTGTTGCGAAGGGCCACAAAAAAGTATATCAAAGGTCCACCACGTCATAGGGTTCTCAACTCAATAGACGGTTCATCAATCGAGCGCCCAATCTATTAGTTATTAGCTTTTTAGTCTCGAGGCCCCGGTTAGATTTGTGTATGATCCAACCTGATCGTAACTCAAAAATACCTCGAACTCCAGTGCAGTATTTTCAAAAGAACCATCTCTCATTTAGATTATCAGTGCCACTGACGGTTCGTCAGACGGATTTCCGGTGCCAAATATATGGACAAAGCAAGAAAAGGCTCGGTAGTGGGACAAAGTTTGGTCCGACCCGGTCTGGGTAAGCACTGACAGACCCATTGGGTCTGACTCGGCCTATTGGGTGGGTCAGCCTGTTACGTTCAACCTGGTCCACTGGACCTGACCAAGCGGACTGCGGGGGAAGTTTGGCCCGTGATCGAAGCCAGTTCAGCAAGGAGCGTTCCGAGGGTGCGACCCGGCATGGTTCATCCCATTGGGTATGGCTGGGCCGAATCGGCCAGGGCACTGCGAGGGGGGATAGGACATCGGCGCGTACAGGTGGCCTTGAGGGAGCCAGGATGCCGTGGGAGGCCGGGCAGGGTGTGGTAGGGCACCGGGGGCACCGGGCAGGGCGAGGTAGGGCACCAGTGGCGCTGGGCAAGCCGCGGCAGGGGACGGGCAGGTCGTTGGTTCGTGTGGGCAGACCCAAAGTAGTGGACGGGCAAGCCACGGGGCATCGTTCAATGCACGAGGCAGCGCTCGGGGGGCGCGGGCAGCACGCGGGGGCGCCGCGCAGGGCGCATGCGGTGCCTGGCAAGCTGCTGGGAGCGCGTGGGCAGCGCGCGGGGTCTCCGAGCAGGGAGCCGGTGGGTCTGGGATGGCTGGGTGCCTCTCAGGTCGGCGATGTCCGGCCGGGAGTGTCGGTGCATCGAGGGGTTCTCGGAGGCCATGTGTAGCACAACCTTTTTCATCGCCGCCTTTGTCGCGTCGTTGTAGTTACATCACAATGCTGGAAGAACATCCTAAAAAAGATCAGCGGAGGGATTCGGGCCATGTTAGTTGGCCGACACCCTCCATGTTTAGGGGTGATAACAATTGTTCAACAAAGAGGAAGGAAGTTTAATTTAAATCATTTAATATTTCTCATCGATTCTTTTCAATGAAGAGGATAAAAGAAATGGAAAACACCAACTTGAAATAACCCCCTACCATGATCGATGTTTTTCAAAGATGGAACGAGGAGATGGTCGTCGATCTGTTGATGACATCACCGAAGGAAGACGTCTCATGATGGTTGTGGAAGACGCTCCATGTTTGTAGGATTTGATGAAGGGAGTAGAAGAAGAATCGTCGATGTCGTTCTTCGTGTTCTTCGTTCTTCGTTTGGAGAAGCGTCCTTCGTTGGAGGAACATTTCTCCCAAGCTTTCCTCTACTCAAGTTCTACCAAAATCCAAGTGAATATAATATTAGATTGAGTTGTCTTATATTACGTTAGCACAAAAATTCAAAAAGTAGAAATAAATTATGTATGCTCCCCTAATTAATCCACGATAGGTTGAAACTTGAATTAAAGGGGTTGGATCCATTTAATTAAATGGGATGGTGAAGAGGCTCCATGGGTGGTGGCACCATTAAGTGGAGAGTTCAATGGTTCTCCCCACTTAAGGAAGAGTTTCAAGGGGTTAAAATTCGGGTGTTACCCACCTCATTTATCCTCTCATGGGAGGTTGAGTTCGGGTGGGCCCCACCACCATCACCTCTCATGGGAGGTTAAGGTGTGGTGGACCCCTCCTCCAACCTCCTCTTGGATGTTGTTTCCTCCACACACCCAAAGGTGACTCCAATAAAATAATGTTGTTGCACACATTATTTTATTATTATTTTCTATAAAAACCCAAATACTATGTTTTATTCATGACCAACTATCGTCAAGGTGAAAATCTTCATAAGAGAATACCGGAACTTCAAGTTCAACAGTGCCCTCAGATTTCAGTTCTGAGCACTGGTTCAAAAGTTATAAAAACCCATTCTATGTTTACTGAACATACCCGAAAAAAATTTCAGAAATTGATTCCAGGCACACCGGGACTCAGAATCATTCTCCATCATTTTTTGCGAACTCATAAAATTTCCATGTATTTAAAAAAATTCCCACAGAATTTCAGGGTCTATAAATTCTCCCCACCATAGGCCATTACATCCCCATAAGCTGCAATGTGAACTATGGGAATAAATGGGGGTACTGAGCATACATCTGAGCCTCCTGTTCCTGTGTGCTATCCTGGAGGTTCTCGTGCTGCCAGCGAATGTGCACCAGGGATATCGACCATCCATGAAGGACCCACTCCTATTGATCCTCAATATCAACTAGACCCTCTGTGAATGTCACCCCATCTTTGACATCCTTCTCCCCATGGTCAATGATGTGGGAAGGGTCTTTCATGTATCTCCTCAGCTAAGATACGTGTAATACATCATGCACCCAATGCAACTGTGGTTGTAATGCCAAGCGGTATTCCACCTCGCCTACTCTGTTGAGGAGTTGGAAAGGCTCGATGAACCTCAATGATAACTTGATGCCTCGACCAAATCTCTGTAAAACTGGTCGAGTTGAGACCCATAGAAAGACGTGGTCACCATCCTCGAACTCCAGAGGTCTCCATCTCCTATCAGCATACGAATTCTGCGTGCTCTATGCAGTCTTCATCCGCTCATGTATGATATGCACCTTCTCCATTGTAGCTCGCACAATCTTTGGTCCCACTAGTGCCAACACCCCAAGGTCTGTCCAGCACAAGGTTGGTTTGCAAGGTCTCCTATACAAGGCCTCAAAAGGTGTCATCCCTATGGTGGAGTGATATTTTTTGTTGTATGGAAACCCCACCAAAGGCAAGTGATCCTCCCAGCTACGACTAAAGTCGAGGACACATGCACATACCATGTAATTGATTGACTGAATGGTCCGCTTAGTCTGACCATCTGTCCAAGGATGGAAGGTAGTGCTTAGACATATCCATGTCCCGAAAGCTTTCTACAACCCCTTACATTTCCGAGAAGTAAACCATGTTTCATGTTAAGAAACAATAGAATAAGGTACTCTAGGTAAACGCATAATCTCCTACACATAGAGGCATCCCAAGATCCCTATAGAACCCTTCTCTCTGATCGATAGGAAGTGGGACGACTTTTTGAGTCGGTCAATGATCACCTAAATCAAGTCGTGACCCCGGGATGTACTTGGATGACCCATCACAAAGTCCATGGATATCTCATCCCACTTATACTCTATGAACTCTAAAGGCAGAACCAAGCCTGCTGGTACCTGGTGCTCTGCCTTCACTTGCTAGAAAGTGTGGCACCATGAGACAAACTCTGCTACTACCTTCATCATACCTGGCCACCAGTGATGTCGTCGACGATTATGGTACATATTTTCCACTCTTGGATGTACCTCTAGAGGGGATGTGTGGAACTCCATCAACATTTCCTCTTGAAGTGACACTGGTAGCAAGGTACGTCCTCTGAATAGGTTGACGTTCTCCCCACCTTAAAAAAATCAATTAGGTGCTTTCCCTATGGATATCTGAGTACGTCGTTTCTCTTAGTCAGCGTCCCCATGTTGTGCCTCCCTGACTCGCTGAAGAAGTGGGGGAGTGACTGTTATAGAATGACGACAGGTTTCCCTATCATTATCCACAAAGGATATCGGTAAAGCATCCATGTGCTTTTCCACCTCTCCTAGAAGCTATTTTCTAGTCCTCTTGGTGAGCACATATACAACAACGTTCCCCATCCCAGGAGTATAGATTGTCTCAATGTCATAGTCCTGGAGGAAGTGAATCCAACGTCACTGTCTCAAGTTCAGGTCCTTTAGAGAGAAGATATACCTGAAACACTTGTGATCTAAGTACATGGAAAAATGCTCTCCCATCAGATAGTGTTGTAACTTCTTCAAGGCGAAGACCATTTCACCTAACTCCAAGTCATTGGTAGTGTAGTTCTACTCGTGTTATCTCAATTTTTGAGAACCATAAGCAATCACTGCTCACTCCTTCTTTAGGACACACCCGAGTCCAGTCCATTATGCATCATAGTAGACTACGTATGCTACACCTTCCTCTAGAAGTTCAATATTGGGGCAGTAGTCAGCCTCTACCTCAGCTCCGGAAAGCTCTACTGGCATCTCTCCGACCACACGAAGGGTTTCCCCTTCTTAGTCAAGGCTGATAGTGGTGCTGTGACATTGGAGAAATCTGGAACGAACCTCCAGTATTATCCAGCCAAACCCAGAAAACATCATACCTATGTCACACTCTTGGGTGGCTCCCAAGAAGGTACGACTTCAATCTTCACGGGATACACTGCAACTCCAGCCTCTGAGATGACATGTCCCAAGATGTAATCCTCTTGAATCCAAAACTAGCACTTCGAGAGCATACCATAAAGTTGGTGCTTTCAGAGTGTGTCTTGTACTAACTGCAAAGGGTAGGCATTCTCCTCCTCAATAGTTGAGTAGATCATAATGTCATTGATGAAGACTATGACAAAGTGGTCGAGGTAAGGCTATAAGATCGTATTCATCAGACTCATGAACACTTCTGGATCATTGGTTATGCCAAAAAGTATAAACAAGAACTTTTAGTGTACGTATCGACACCTGAAAGCCATCTTCTACACATCCTCATCTCGA
This sequence comes from Viscum album, assembly GCA_963277665.1. Classification (NCBI taxonomy): domain Eukaryota; kingdom Viridiplantae; phylum Streptophyta; class Magnoliopsida; order Santalales; family Viscaceae; genus Viscum; species Viscum album. The sequence goes on along the minus strand of OY728146.1, from coordinate 1,754,898,415 downwards.
ACTCTGAGCTGGTGATAGCCTGATCTGAGGTATATCTTTGAGAACAACTATGCTACCTTCAACTGATCAAAGAGGTCGTCAATCCTCGGGAGTGGGTACTTGTTCTTTACAGTCACTTGGTTCAGGTAATGGTAGTTTACACAGAGCCTCAAGCTCCCATCCGCGTTCTTGGCGAATAGAATCGGGGGTGCCTAGGGAGAAACACTGGGCTAGATGAATCCCCTCCACTGCAAGCCCTCTAGTTATACCCTCATCCATAGAAGCTCAGTGGGAGCAATCCGATATGCTAGAGTAGATATCGATGTTGTCCCAGGGTACAGGTCAATGTAGAAGTCCACCTCTCTGTGAAGAGGTAGTCCGAGAACATTGTCAGGGAAAACAGCCATGTACTATGCCACCACTACAGGATCAGTTGGACTCTCCACATCAACTGCTTCGAGGGTAAGTCAATAGAACTGGGGAGTGATCGGTTTCACCCTCCTTCAAGTAAGTTTGTCATGTGCTACAATTGTTCCCTTTTAGCCATTGAAGGTTATCCTTGTCCCATCCGTGAATAAACACTTCACTTTTCACCTAATACAATCGATCTGAGCATGGATTGTACATAAACAATCCATACCCAAGATACGTCGTAAGGCCTCGACACCGCTACTAAGATATCCCAGCCGAATCTCTCGCCTCCTAGAGTAAGGTCATGCAGCCAGAACCAGTGTGTAATCATCAAATCATCTCTCATAAGCATCTCTAGAAATAATGATCGAACTAACAGCTCCTTCGGAATCTCCGAGCTCTGAACGAGGGATGTTTCAAAAAAATAGTGAATGTAACTTGTGTTTATAAGAACATCTGCTAAGGTGGAAAAGACACAGATAGTACCTCAGTTCATATCGTAAGCATTATCTTCCTGAAGCTTGGGTCTCCATTGTCCATCTACTCCCTGCGGTCAGGGTGGTACTCCTGGTGGTGGATGTGGTAACACCTCATAATGTTTTCCACCGCTAGCTGCACGTACAGCTCCTCTTCAACATACACCTCCTCCCTGTAGACCACCTTGTTTGAACCTATGCCTTTACCTAGGAGGTCCCTCAACTATCTGCTGATCATCAGAAATGTAGGTCGGATAGACACGAGCCATGTGACTAGGCCCAACGCATGAGTAACACTGCCCTCTTCTGGAATGACTGGCTCTGTCTTCACTCTGGATGCCCCAAACAATTGATCCTGAGTCATACAGTCAACCACCAGTAGGCTTGGTCCACATAGACCGCATTGAAATATATCTACTTCCAGCTACAGAGGACTCCGCTGCGTGTCAGTTAGTGGTAGGTCTCACTCCTGGAGACTGCTCAGCAGGGAAAATATCCACTAGGAGGGCTCTCTCTAGCACCCCCGTCTACGTCGGGATGTTATGTTAAATCATCGGAGCTCTAATCTCTCTCTTGAGTTCCTTCTCAATGGTCAGGGCCCTGATGAAGGGGTATCATACTGTATCTGTGGAGTAGCATGAGAGGTCGGTGAACCTTGCTGAGTGTTGTGCTACTATCATGCTGCCCTGCTGTAGATGCAGTAGCTCGTGTATCCGCACTGGTCGAAGGGTGGCTGGGAAAAACTCTTCCCGGAACAGGCTCTCAAAGTCTGCTCAGAGTAGCATCTCCACGTCATTCACCTAGAAAATATGGCTCCACCATCTACCTGCTACTTCCAGAATGAGGCTTACATCAAGGATCACCATGAAGTCTCCTTGTGTCCCCACTAGTCTGATGACTCTCAGCATAGCCTCCAACCAATCTTCAAATGCATGTGGGTCAATCTCTCCCCTGAACCTGGGTGGCCTCTTGCACTAGAACTCATGCAATGTGCCCAAGTGGCGTGCATCGTCTACTACTGGGGTTGGTGGCATTGGTTGCCCAATGAGAAGTGGTACCACTGGTGCATCCCCAGGAAAAGGGCCTTGCACCGAGGCCTAGTTGTTCGGGGGGCTGTCAGTACGTACGACTCTCGGGGCTCTAAATGGTCATCTGTGGGGAGGCATCCTGAATAAAACAAATGCAACACACTCAAAATACTATACCTGGTGAGCTGACTAGGTTGATCTGACTAAATGAAAAATTTAGAAAACATAAACGCAATTTTGGTTTTCGTGCACTTAGTCGGAAATTAGAAGTTTGGGTCCTGATGTATGGATACGTCAGCTACCCGCACCAACACTGGAGTCCCTGAACTGAAAACCTCACTTAGTACCATTAACACTATTGCTTCACAGAAAAGAAAGATCAGAGTTAAATGTCATGTGGTAGAACCAACTCCTTTGATACAAATTTTTCATGACCCGTCCCCCGGGGCCCATATCGTGACTACCCCAAGCCCGACTTCCATATACTAGGGGTTTCTGACTATCACCAAAGGAGTAAATTCCTAAATTGGGAAGGTGATGCCTTTATAATTGTAAACAAACACATTAGAGTGCCTAACTGAAAGCAGAACAGTAAGTAAACTTGTATACAAAATAAGTTCTAGAACGTAAAAGGGTCCAGAAATACAAGCCCAATAAGAAAGTACAAGTAAAACTAAAAGCAAGAACAACTAAAGAAAAGTAAACAGATATTAGGTCGTTCACTGGGGTTCCTACATGGAGGGTAGGTACAGATGGCCTCTTCAGCACTCCACTTCCATCTGTCTCTTCTATGTACCGTCACACCGAGTGGTCCACCTCCGGGTACCATCCCGTCCTATTACTCTCTGACTAATTCAGTGATGTTTGTCATTTGCAACAAACACAATGAGGTGCGGGCATAGCCCGTGTAGGGGTGAGTATAACGATACTCAGTAGGGACCCCGAGACCCTCAAGGTCTCAAAAAATCCAACAAGGATTATCCACAAAGTATGAAATCAATGGATAACCATTACTTAGTTATATTACCCGACATATACTTAAGTGATATAGTGACCCATCTCAATCATGAGGAAAACACAAATGTCATTGACTCAGCTCAAACCAGGATTTTTATTATCGAAACTACAGCTACTGGAGAACTCCCTCACTGTCGAGTACAGTGGGCCTGTCACGAAAAAGAGGCTCTTCACACTAACCTTGGACTACTGAGGTAATCCTCTTGTCGAGTACCGCGAGTCTTCTACAACTACCATGTGTTTCTCCACTGTGGATCTGCCGCCAACTACTAGGCGCTCCCCCTAATAGCCTATAAAGGTACTCTCCTTTCAAGTACTGTGGGTCTACCACCAACTACATGGCACTCCACCACCATGGGTCTACCGCCAACTACCAGGTGCTCCCCACTAGGCTAGTTGAATCACTCTGAGTCGAATCGGTCAAGCAGTCGTCAGGTCTACCAGCAACCAGGTCTATGCACTCTGTCTACTCGTCACTAGAAGGATCTGCTCTATGAGTTACTGGTCAGTACCCCCACTGTCACGAAGGGCCACGAAGAAGTATCTCGAAGGTCCTCCAAGGTATAGGGGTCTCAACACCATAGACGACGTGTCAATTAAATGACCGGTATGTTAGTTATTAGCCTTTGTACGATCCAATCTGACCATAACTCAAAAAATCCCCGAACTCCATTGGGGTATTCTCAAAGGGACCATCTCTCATTGAGAGTACCAGCACAGATGACAGTTCATCAAATGAACGTTCGGTAGCAAAGATCTGGCCAATGCAAGAAAAGAATCTGTAGTGGGTCGGAGTCTGGTCCTTCCCGGTCTGGGTCAGCCAGGACATACCCGTTGGGTCTGACTCGTCCCGTTACGTGGGTCTGCACGCTTTGATCAACCCGGAGCATTTCGAGCACACAGCCCAGCACGGCTTGGCCCAGTGGGCGCTTCTGGGCGGATCGGCCAGGGCACCATGAGGGGTGCTGGGACACTAGCTCATCTGGGTGGCCGCGAGGGAGCCGGGACGCCACAGGGGCACCGGGCAGGGCGCGGCAAGGCTCCAGGGGTGTCGTTCCGGGCAAGCAGGGTACTGGGATGGTCGTGGAAAAGGCTGGGCAGGCCGTTGGGTGTGTGCGAGTGTGTGCGGGCAGATCTTCGGTCGGTTCGGGCAGGCCGTGGGCTATCGTGTAGCGCGTGGGGCAGCGTACGGGGGCGCAGGCAGCATGCGGGGGTGCCCGGAAGGGCACCAGCGGGGCCGGGTAGGCCGGGTGTTAGTCGGGCTGGTGATGTTCGGCCAGGAGCTTCAGTGTGCGGGTTGTTCGCCGAGGCCGTGGGGTTCCCTGAGGCCATGGGTAGCATGGCCTTTCTCGTCGCTGCCTTCGTCGCCTCTTTGTAGTTACGTCGCCATGCAGAAGGAACGTCACAAAAAGATCATCGGAGGGAGTCGGGCCATGTTAGTTGTCTAGCACCCTCTACATTTAGGGGTGATAACAATTTATCAACAAAGAGGAAGGAAGTTGAACTTCAATCATTTAATACTTTACAAGGATTCATTTCAACAAATAGGGGAAAAGAAAAATAAAACCACAAACTTGTAATAACCCCCCTACCTTGCTCGACGTTTAACGACGTTGGCTTGAGGAGATGGTCGTCAATCCGTTGATGGAATTGAAAAAGGAATAATTCTCACGATGGTTGTGGAAGATTCTCCACGTCGGTATGATTAGATGAAGGGAGTCAGAGAAGAATCGTTATCGGTGGTCTTTACGTTCTTCATTCTTCGTTGGGAGGATCATTCTTCGTTAGAAGAACTTTTCTCCCAGCCCTTCCTCTTCTCATGTTTCCCTAAAATGCCAAGTGAAAATTATATTAGATTGAGTCGTCTAATATTATGTTGGAAGAACAAATCAAAAAGGAGAAACAAATTAAGTAGGATCCCCTAATTAATCTATGAGAGGTTGGCACATTAATTAAAGGGATTGGCTCCATTAAATTAAATGGGAAGGTGGAGAGGCTCCAAGGGTGGTGGAACCATTAAGTGGGGAGTTCAAGGGTTCTCAACACTTAATGAAGAGTTTGAGGGGGGTATAAATTCAGGTGGTCCCCACCTCATTTATCCTCCTATGAGATGATGGGTTCGGGTGGGCCCCACCACCATAACCACTCGTGAGAGGTTAAGGTGTCGTGGCCCCCACCTACAACCTCCACTTTGAGGTTTTAACCTCCACACACCCAAAGGCGGCTCAAATAAAATTAAGTTGTTGCATAATTTATTTTATTATTTTTTTTAAAAAATCCAAAAAATAACTTTTATTTTCAACCAAATTTTGTCATGGTGAAAATCTTCTTAAGAGAATATCGGTGCTGCGAGTTCAACAGTGCCCTCAGATTTTAGTTCTATGCACCGGTTCAAAGTTATAAAAACCCATTCGTACAATTACTAAAAGTACCCGAACAAAACTTCCGAAATTTATTTCGGGCACAACGGGCCTCGGAATCACGCGCCGTCAGTTTTTGTGGACTCATAAAATTCCCATGTATTTAAGAAGAATAAAATTTCATGGTATTTTTGGGTCTTTACATTCATGTTTCATGAGATAAAACACAGTCATATTTAATGTAATATATCCTATTACATTCAAGGATTCATCCCTTTAGATTATAGATCATTCACTACTACATAGAAATGAATGAACAACTATGATGGCAAATATTATTTTATTTTGACTAAAATATTCATTTCATTTATCTATATAGATGAGAATACCCCCAATCCTTGTTAACATGGGTTCTGTATTTCATATCCATGAGATTATTTAAGAAATAATAATAATTTATAGATAATGAAAGAAAAATTTGGATATCAGTTATAGTGGTTGGTTTAAACCAATGCATAATAGCCTTTGTATATTATATATCCACTTATATACCTTATCATTAGACTATTTAATACAAAAATGGTTCATTTCCTATAAACAAATTAAGGAAAATTAAATTTTATATAATGGATATAATTCCATTTATTCATTTGTTTCTTTAAAAAGTGATCTTCATGCACACACTTTTTCATTGGAAAAAAATAAAATATATATCATATATGATACAAAAAATTATTCAAGGTATTTTATGTAGAATCTTTTAATTTAATCAATGATGATAATAGTAGGATTGGTAAGATCGAATAAAATCAAAATATAATCAAAATTTCCATTCGCTATATAGAATTATTTTTGGGAATATCTTTTTTATGAACCCATAATTGATGTCATAGAAAATGATGTAGATCCAAGTGAAAATATTGAGCACCTTGTAGTTTGTGATAAATTTCATCAATAAGCGGTAGATGATTTCATTTCTTGCCTTTTTTTATAAGGCCGCATCCTTAAACATTACATAATATTCGGTTATGTCTTTAATTTGAATTTAATTCTCTTTGAGAATATTTTCATGTTTATATCTATAGAGAACTAGGTTATAACTTATAAATAGAAACATAAATATTATAAGCAGACAACTGTACTCACTATCCATTTTTTACTAAACAAAAACTCAATAAAAATAAAAATTATATCATATATTATTTTAATGCATAACTTTTCCATGATCCCACCAATGACATTATTCTGCATTATGTTCTATGAAAAAAAATTAATAATTGGGATGAGCAAAAATATTATAGTAAGGGATAATAAAATAAGGAAAACTATTCTTCATTTGAAAACATGAAAACCATGAAAACTTTGACATAATGAAATACTATTCACCATTTAGAAGTAGTAAATATAATTAACTGAATATATGTTTATTGATTACCATTTTTGTTAGAGAATTATTACCCTAAATCCCATAGAAATTAACATATAACATATAAATGTAACATAGTACATAAACATACATAACTATAATAACATTACAATCTACTTCCACTTATATATCTAAATGGAATAGCCATATGGTCGACTGCCATACCCAATGCATTGGAGGATGTAACATAACCACCCATCTATGGTTTATCATAGAACCACTCAACATTATACTATAACATAACCAATAATCAGTGATTTTATATGTAACCACCCTTATTTGGTTATCACGTAACCACATGTCAAATGTCTATGTACGATTATATAATAATAGCACGTAAAAGTTTTAATTTTAAATGTTTTACTAATAAAATTTCATTTCCAATAAGATGAAATCATTTCATGATATTGAAATAGTATATCAACTTTCAAAACCATTTTCAGTAAACAACTCCAAAAAATGGAATAAGGTAATTCTTTTCATTTTTTTACATACATTAAGGATTATAGAGAAATCCAAATATGAAATAATGGTTATAAAGGAAGAGAGGTCATTGTTTCCACATCCATTAAAAACAATGAATTTATTAATTTAGGAAAAGAATTCATAGAAACAATATTAGCATTTAAGGATATTAAATGAAAAATGGTCTTATTATAAACCGTATAAAAGAAGGCAGTGTATAACATCAAAATATTCCTCAATGAAAGAATATTGAGAAAAGGTCCCATACAAAGATGGTATCGTTGGATTAAGGATAAATCAATGAAAGTATTATGCGTGAAAATAAAAATACACAAAATATATGTGGATAATTAGTTTAAAACAATCAGATTCCATTTACACATATTCTATGAAAAAACAAATGAAATATATATTTAACACAATGAATGGAGATAAAGTTATGATTTCAATTACCTTGAAACTTGAAATATTATATTCATTATTTAAATTATTGAATAATAAAAATAGTTGAATTTATAATTTCTTCATTGTCATTTTCATTTTTATTATTCATTTTATATTAATAATATAATTTTGTAAAAATTATATAATTATTTAATTCCATATCGAACGTTCGTCGATTTTCTGTACTTGAGTCAAAAATGAACTTGTTTTCATGTAAATTGTCTATGTGGTGATAATTATATTATCTCAAGAATGATATTCGGAATATAAATGACATATAAATATCACATGTACACTTATTTATAATAATTCACAACATTTGAAGATAATAATTGGAATGCACCATTCATGGAGACGGCAGGTCGTACGTACGCATGAACACTACATTCATTTTTATGTCATATTAAAGGAATCCAGCAGAAATGATAAATTCGTTTATTATAAATCTGGTATAATATATATGTTATATATGTTACATAAGATTATTAAATCCATCCATTATATGATCCATGTAATTGATGAATGGGGCATATCACATTGAGGGGTCGGTAGTCCACAATTCCTCAAATGAAATTCTCATATTAACACATTATGGATAGCATACCGGTATGTTGAAAATAAAAAATTAAAAACAATATTGAAAAAATAAAAATAATATATTTCATATATAAATATAGTGACATCGTAATAGAAATCACGAGTGGTAGTAGGAGAAAATTAAACAATCATCCTTTCAGGAGGCAGCAGTTCGCCGAACACAGAAACAATAAGCTCTTTATCCATTAGATAGAGGTGTGGGTAATTGTTGTTATAAAAAATAGAGTAAAAACCTAATATTATATTGAGGATACTTGTTTTATTATAATATAATGTAAATTAAAGTATTTATTGGGATGGAGAAGGAAAATAAAGGAAAGGATATTGAGAGGAGATATTACATCTAAATCAGTTTACACCATTTGATTTGAGCCAAACGATTTATTGACCTTCTTTATTACAATGGTAATGATTAAATGGGAAAGTTATGGATGTTGGGAGATTATGTGATTATATTATAAAAGATATAAATAATTTATTGGTATTTATAGGTTGGTAAAACTGGTTCCTCTTATAATATGGAGGAGGGACACTTTAGGAATATCGTGAAATATTTTTTTTTTATCAATTTATATTAGAATTATAATAGTTAAAATGTTATATATTTATAGTATAATATGATTCTGGGTCTAAATAATCACAACAAATTTGTTTTAGACAAATTTCGGTAACAAAATTAACCTTATCTATTCACATTAACCCTTTGTTAAAAACATTAACTCTTTTCATGTCATCTTGTATTTTCATAATATATGTTTACTATAGTAACTATAAAATTCTAAGAGAACCAAAAGTGGATCATTAAAGACATTATCTACATTATCCAAGTATTTTGGTAGAATATTATATTTTTATGAACACAATGTCAATTTAATAAATTTTTATACGATTTAAAACACATTTTGTCAATTTCACACTATTTAGTAATTGTTTTTTTCTAAAGTCGTAACAATTTCATTCGTAAGAAAATATAATTAAATAAAATATAAAAATTAATATTAATCCTTAAAATTATTTTATATAATAAAAATTTTTAAATTACAGTTATTTTAATATTTATAATATCATTTATTTAAATATTTCATTAGTATTGTAATCACTGCATCATCATTATGTCATAAATAAATTTATTTACATTATTTCTAAAACATAAAAATAAAATACCATATTTTATAAAATACTCTTAGGTTTCTAATAAATATTCATATATCAAAAGATCATTTATATAATCCAAATTAAAAAATTTCTAGTTTTGGGATACGTGTTTCTGTTATATTCTCTGGATCATTTAATGAAATATTATAAAAGGTAATTATCACTCCCAAGTGGCTGAATTGAGTCTTAAAATTGACGCAAGGATCCTCATTATCAGAAAAATCTCATAAAATATGATTATTACACATTTTACTATATTTTTATATAATTAAAATATAATGTTTTTACCCTTATTTATATTATTTTACCTTTAACATTGGTAAATAAAAACAATTACTCATGTTATTATTCCAAATATCCAGAAATAAAAGGGACCTATTTACATAATTTTGGCCCTATAATTCAAAATACATAATATATTTTTCTATATTCAAAACTTATAATTTTCTTCAATTATTTAAAATTTAATTCTATTTATCAAAACCAAAAAAGGGGATTTTTAAAAGTTATAACATTAAAAAATATTAAAATTATTTTACATCTGAAACCCATATATATTTAATAAAAATGAAATAAATTATAATAAATGATAAAAAATATTATTTTTATACATTAAAATCATTATATAACTTTTTATAATGATATAAATTATCTAAATGGAAAAAATCTGTATTCGATTATAATTTAGTGTACTTTTACATTTTATAAAAACATTATAATTATCAGAAAAATATCAAAAAATCATCCAAAATAAATTTTTATTTCCTACTTCGAAAGAAGAAGTATATTTTGTCAAATTGAAAATATAATGCTTCCAAAAATTAAATTTTAAATCGGCTCACCCTCAATAAGAGGTAAAAAAGTATTCTATAAGTAATTTTTTTATAAGAAAAATTAAATTACATTTAATATCAATTCTAAAAAATATATAAGATGAATTTTACATGTTATATTTGAAAAATTATTCATTAATATAATCTTAAAAGAGAGATATTATTATTTTTTAATAAAAATTATTTACATTTAAAATGTTTTAAAAAAATCTTTTATTTTGAAATTATTTTTAGTTTTTTTTGAGTTATTTTGGTAACCAATAAGTCATTATTTAAATTTTTGTAAACAATATTTTCATTATTCATGGGATATTATTCATTCCTCTCATTTCAATGTCATGGTTAATTAGGAATAATTTGAATAATAATATTTAGTTGTTCATTTATGCTAGATGTAACGTATAATGTATACTATTAAACATAGATTTTATTTCATAAAACATGGGACGTTAAATCCAACCCTCTATAATAAGTTTTATTATCACAATTGTGTTTTTTGGTCATAAAATGGGGTATAAATTTTAAAAATACTTTAAGTGCTTACCCATATCGTAAAAAGGGTAAATAAAACATCCACTATAAAATAAAGAATGATACGTACAAAGTTCACATGAGATAATAGAAACTACGGTTCCATATTGGAGAAAATGATATGGAAAAGAAAAATAATAATCGTGTTATGATGAAAATTAATAGAATACAATATAAAGATAATTTTTACAATCACCAATCAAAAAAAATAATTTGTTAAAGGGTTTTTAATTTCCTGTTATGTAAATAAATCTGATATTGTTTTTTGTTTCAGGATCCATTTTAAATAATTATAGAATTTCAGGAGTACTTTTAATTAGATCATAATGAAATATACTTACATGAAATGTAGGGCCTCATAAATTAATCGATTTCCAACAAAAATAATATTTTCTACAATTGATGTGTATTCCAGATGTTTTTTTCACACTTGAACTACTAGAATAAACTTCTAGAGAATCAAATATTTAAAAAAAAATATTATCATTCTATTTATCCAGTCTTAAAACTTCGAGATAACTGTAATTGTAAAGAACATGCTAAATTATTTCCCACTAATAATAATATTTTATAAAAAGAAATACTAATCTTAATCTCTAAAATGTAATAAATGATACCCAAATATCAGCAAAGACCATTCAATAAAAAAATTTCCTTAAAATTCAACAAAAATACTCCAAAAAAATATTAAAACCCACAATTCAGAAGGATTTGACCAAATAATCTTCATTAATAAAACAACACATTTACCTCCAAATAACAATGAATAATCATAATGTATCACACTTAAAATTAATTAACCAAATCACATATTCTCTATGATAGGTTAATCATTTCCATTAATAACACAATTCTCTATATGTCAATAATAAACACAAATATTCATAAAAAATAATATTCCATAACTACTCATCAAATACGATCCCATATTATTCTATTTTCCTTATGCATATAGTGTTCCAAAAATAGTATAGGTCTTACGAAATAACGATTATCTCTTAATCACCCAATCATTTTCCTGTACTAAGGATATTCATTTGATAAAACAATAGTATCAAAAATCCACTTATTATTATTTCATGATTTCATTTAACTAAAAATAATAATTGATACTATCTTGGGACTCCACATAGGCTAGTGGTAGTTGATTCACCCTTTTATCCATTATATTGTGGGATCTATTCTTGGGTTATTTCCAGAAGCGATAGGTTGTCACCCATATTGTGGGTTATCCCATTTATAAAACTCCAAAATAAACCATGAATGTTTGAACCCTAGTGGTTGTCTTATACCTCTCATTTTCATCCTGAAACCAACTGACCTCAAAATCTTAATTCATGTAGTCTTATATATACTGATTTTTTTATTTCACCTCAATATGAAAAAATAAAAATATTCCCAATATAATGAACATCATATCATGATAATGGTATCCCCCTAGTTTCATCTTCATATTGTTCACGTAGATATAAGGTCTATAAATTGAAAAAAAAATATTTATATACTCTTCAAAATCATCAGCTTACTTGATCCAAAAACAACTCATACATCATGGTTCATATGGCTACTGATGGAAAATTACTTTTTGAAAATAATCGTGTATGACATCTAACTTCAAATAATCTGATTAAACATGATTCTTTTATTATATATTGAACTATTTTTAGTTTAATCATTTAATCAAAAGTCATTTTAAAATAATTTTTGTATGTCATAAAATATTATATATTAAAAGAAAATTTTAATCGGTTCCACAAGGGACTCATTCTTCATCACCTTTTTCAAAATCATAATATGCTTCAAAATCTTGTGATAATCTAAAATATTTAAAAATTCATTGATAATATTTAAATTTTGTGAAATCATGAGGATATTGAGAAAATAGGATTTGATTAAATATAACTTCTCATCTATGATGGTATTAAGGTATATTATATGTTTTTGATATCTCAAACTACATCTTGCAAGTGTTTTTTATGTTATAAAAAGATTCACCATCATCTGGACAAGACTTTTCAAAAATTATTGCTATAAAATCATCAAGATTATATTAGAAAGCTATTTGAGATTCTCCTCCTCCCATTATTAACAGATATTTGTTGATATTAAAAAATTATAATAATAGGATTTAACTAAAATAATAGACATGGAGGCTTACCATGTGTTCATCCAAAACTCGAAATACCTGATGTTGTCTAATAATTTCCTCTCAAACCAACTATAATCCCCAACCATAAATGTTACATAATATTGAGTTATATAAATAAATTGAATTTAATTATCTTTCAGGATATTTTCTGGTTTAGAGATTTAGATAATTAGGTCATAATTAACACATTGAAACTTAAATATTACATGTAGACACTTGTACTCACTATACATTGGTTTCATAGAACAAAGACTCTGTAAAAAGAAATATGGTAACATTTAATGTTTTAATAGAATAAATTTTCCTTAACATATACATGACTCTATTCATATTTTGATCCAATGAAAATCATGTCAAAACTTGGTATTATCATAAAAAGATCATTATATTATACACAATAAAGGAAAACTGTTAGTCTTGGAAAAACATGAAAACCATGAATACATTATCATAAATTAATACTTTTCATCTTTATGATGTATTAAATTTACTTCCCTAATTATAAGCTCATTTATTAGTTTTTTTATCCAAAATATTACCATAAATCCCATAGAAAGTAGCATAAAACATATAAGTGTAACTTCAAGCATAAACAAACATGAATGAAATTACCATATGGTAAAAATCCACACATATCACTAAATGGAGTATACATATGACAAAATTCTATACCCAATGCATAGTAGGTTATAACGTAACACCACCCATCAATAGTTTATCATGAAACCACCCATATTTGGTTTATCATATAACCACCTATAATTATTTTATCACAAAATCACCCATAATAGGTTTATCACGTACCCACCTATCAAATTTCAATGTCCCATTATATAATAAGAATACATAAAAATAGAAATTATCAATATTTCACTAGAAAATATTCATTTGAAATCATAGAAAATCCACTTTCAAAACAAGATTCAATACCAAAACACTCAAAAAGGGAATATGGTATTCCTTTAACTTTTATAAAAATTATTTTTTGTAGAGTAATCACAATATAAAATAAGGGTTATAGAGGTAAAAATATATACGTTAAAATTTTCATTTTTTTAATTTAGTAAAATACATCATAGAAAAAACTCCATTTGAATGAAATTAATTATAAAAGGGTTTTATTATAAAACTTATAAATGTTAGGAGTGTATAACATTAAAATATTATTCAATGATAAGAGATTTAAGGGATGTCCCATACATATATCACATCATTAGAGGAAGGATAATTCAATGACAATATTATGTGTGAAAATAAAAATATGCCCAATATAAGTGAATATTCCGTGTAATGAAATCATAGTTCATTGAAACATATTCATTGAAAAATAAAACCACTGACATGGATATTTAACTTAATGAATAGATATTGAGTTATAATTTCCCTTGCCTCAAAATTCGACTTGCCTCGTTCGTTCATCATATTCAAGAATAAAAAACATTGGTTAATTTCTTTTTTCCTCAGAATAACTTTCATGTTTATTATTCATTTTATAATATAGATTATCATATTATAAACATTACATAATTATTTATTTTCAAATCAAATTTTTTGTCGATTTTTGGTACATGAGACAAAAATAAACTCATTCTGATGTAAATTGTCCAGGTGGACATATCTAAATTATCTATACATTTTTAGTCATGATTTAAATATCATATAAATATCATATATATATATTTATTTAGAATAATCCTTAAAATTTGAATATATGAAATAAAAATCACCATTCAGGGAGATGGTATGCCATATGTATGCATGAATTCTACATTCATATCATTAACATATTAAAAGAATGAAAACTAAATGATACATTGGTATATTATAATTATAGTTTAATATATATTCTATATATGTAACATATATTCATTAACACCATCCTGTATATGTTCCATGTATTTCATGAATGAGTAATATCACTTTGAGGGGTCGGTAGTCCACATTTCCTCAAAGGAAATTATCATAATTACATATTATAGAAAGCATAAAGATAATGTGTAAATACAAATTACATATAAATAGATACAATATAAATATCATAAATATCATATATTAATAAATTTTCATCATAATGTCCATCATGAGATATGGTAGGATAAAATTGAATAATCATCGTTTAACGAGGAAGTAGTTCACCCTACACAGAAATAGTATGTTCTAAATCCATTTGTTAGAGGTGTGTGTATGTGTAGTTAGAACACATAGAATAAAATTATCCTACTATATTTTGGATATTTGTTTTGTTATAAAATAATTTTAATAAAATATGTATGGGTGGTTGGAGAAGGAAAATATAGGAATGGATCTTGGGAGGAGATGTTACCTCTAAATCGAGTAACTCTTATTGATTTGAGAAAAAAGATTTATTGAATTTTCTTTTTTCCAAGTTAAGTCATATAAGTTAAATATAGGGATTTTGGGATCTTATGTGAGTAGATTTTGTTGGATACACGAGGGTTTAGAGGTGTTAGTAAGTGGATAGAAGTGGCGTCCTTTTACAAGAGGGAGGAGGGAAACTTTCGTAAAGTCTTGAAATATTATTTAATTATAAATTAATTCTCTAATTTTATTAGAACCATTATAATATATTTTGATTATAAGATATGTATGAGTCTAAATAATATAATAAATATATGTTTTATACAATTTTAGTCAACAAATTAATCTTACCTTCTAGCTTTATATTTTAGTTAAAAACAATAACTTGAACCATTTAATTTTTTTATTTTCAAAATATATGGTTACTATAATTTCAATAAAATACCAAGAGAAAAAATAGAGTAACATTAATGATATTTTTTAAAATATCAATGTATGCTGGAAGAATATTTGGTTTTTATTAATATCATATCATTTAATAAAATAGTATTTTATTTAATTCATAAAAACATTATTCCTCTAAAATAAAACATTAAATCAAATATAAAATGTCAAATCGTCCATATAAATAATCTATGGTATCATAGTTTTCCAATTAAATTCATTTTAATATTTATAATCTGATTTATTTTGAATATTTTATTAATAATTTAACCACTTCATCATTATTGTGTCACAAATATATTTATTTATTTAATTTGTAAAAATTATATATAAAATAACAATATTTAAAAAAAATTATATATTTATAATGACTATTTATATTCTATGTGATCATTTATATAAACCAAATTAATTTTTTTTAGTTTGGAGATACATGTTTGTGTTATATTTCCCCTTTCTTTAAAATAAATAATATAAAAGGTCATTATAACACCGAAGTGTCTCCATGGGGTCATAAAATCGATACAAGTATGGTCATAGTTGGAAATATCTTCTACAATATGATAAATAAATGTTTTCATATAGTTTTATGTTAATATAATATTATAATTTACCCTTATTTAAGAGATTTTCCCTTTAACCATGATAAATAGAAATAGTTGCTGAAGTGACTATTCATAATCTTCATATTTAAAAGGGACAGATTTACATAATTTTTCCATGGGATTCCAAACATCAAATCCATTTTTCCATATTCATAACCGAGAGTTTTAAAAAATTAATTTAAAATTAATTCATGTTGTCAAAACAAGAAAAGATGGTTTTAAAAGTTAAAACATTGAAAAACATTAAATGGTTTTACATCTAAATTCATTATAGTGTTAATAACAATAATCTATGTTATAATGGATGATAAAAATATATTATATTTATAAAATAAAACCATTAAATAATAATATTTAACCCTATAAATTATCTAGATGGAAAAAGTTTTTTTCAATTAAATATTACTAAATTATTTTTATTAATCACAACATTATACTTACCTAAATGATAATAAAAATTCATCCAATGTAAATTTTAATGTCCTATTTTTTAAAAATAATTGTATTTGGTGATATATAACATAAAAAGGTGTCAAAAAATAAATTTAAAATCAGGTCACCATTAAAATGAGGTAAAACTAATTTTTTAAAAAATACTTCTTTTATGTGAAAAATTGAAGTTTTTTTATATCATGTCTAGAAAATAAATAAGATTAATTTGAAACATTATATTTGATTGATATTTCTTTAATATTATCCAATTAGTGTGATATGATTTTCTTATTAAAAAATTATTCACACATAAATAGTTTTTGTATATAAAAATATACTATATATTGAAATGGTTTTTAGATTCATTTGAAGTTACTATGATGACCAACGAGTCATTATATAAACACATGTAAATAATATTTTTATAAATCAAATGATATTATTCATTACTTCCATTACATCAAATATTTTATAATGGTAACATTTATATAAAAATATTTTCTAGTTCCTTTAATCTTGATGTAGCATATAATGTATGATATTGATCATATTGTTTCTTTCTTAAAACTCGAGTTGTATTAGGGATCTTTTTCTAGTATTGATAATCAATGTATAGTAACAATGATCTATTTTTTTAAATAAAAATATATGACCACCCCTTGGTGACACACTTGGGTAATGAATCTTTATCACATATGTCATATATTTTTATATTTAATACATCAAAATCAATTGACGTTATTCTATTCGGAGTTTTGGATATAGTTGTATCACCGCATACCATTTCTTTTGTGATATGATTTTAACTTGTCATTGGATGACTTGTAGTATATTCTATAGGGTAATAAAAAATCTCATGTACATGAGGATTACCATTGATTTTTTACAATCTAACCACCAATATTTTTAAATACCCCATATCAATTGGAATCAATCAATATATAATGTCTAAAATTTACATTGGATGATCATATTAGTTGCCTAACAGATTAACAATGATATGCATGTTTGTAATATCAAAATTAACTTTCCTCTCTTGGAAATTATCATGGTATTTATTGATAAAAATCAAATACATGGCTATGATAACATCAAATTAAACTAGTGGAATAAAAAAATATATAAAGGAAACACATTCCAAAAATAATCAACTACAAATGAAAAATAATCATGAGATGTGATTAACATACCATTAGGGGGTTTCGTATATAATTCAACATGAATGTATTGCTGTAATAATTAACATTCCAAAATAATTTTTATAACATAAGGGATCTAATATAACCAGGAAAATATAATATACTTCATTATTTTTTCCTACCTATCCCCAACCCAACATCATTATTTTATTTTCAATACATAAAAAATAGTTAGTATAACAATCAATAATCATTAATGTTAGTGATTAATCCTGAAAAAACATTTATATGATGTTCAAATGGTGACAGAATCACTTCATTGAATGAATCTGTAGGTTTAAAATAAGTTATTTAGGGTTATCATCAATTCAATTACTTCATAATCGATCAAATAGATATTTTAAATTTTCAAAATATATCTCTTAGGTTTTGAAATTTAGGGGTGTAGGTACAATAATTTACCTTTAATAAATGGTGGTGGAGACAATTCCATATTCTCCCTATTTAGAGTTATTATCCTTAAGTACATATTTTCTTGATCAATTTCAACATATTAAATATAAATTGTGTTATAATTTCATGGAAACCGGTCTCTATCAGTCAAAAAATATATATTATGTTTTCCTATAAATTGGTTTATCATTAGTCTTATAATTATAATTGTTGCTAATTTGTTTATCATAGATTGAAATGAATAACTAATCCTTGTGTTGATAGAAACTATTAACACCCCAGAAAAATCATACATATATATCACATTTAAAAGGAATATTCATTAGAAATCATAATGATCCATGTGAAATAATTTATGACTACTTAACTTTCATATATTTATACATAAACAACAAGTTGACAAGTAAACTACATCATCTTCTGTTACATTATTCATAATAATAAAATTCATAAAAATATAATAATAACACCATTAATCATAATATAGAGAAATGAAATAAAATCAAATATGTTCTTCGATGCTATATAAGCGTTAAAAATGTATATATCCATCTATAAATTCTATGAGGGTATGAGAACATTACAATAACATTTGTAAACAACACCATACATATTATAGATCATAAAAATGATTCATGGTAAATAACATTATTTTATATTGAACATTATCCATAAAAGATTCAATAAAAATAATCCATATAAGTAAAACATTTTCACGGTATATCAAATTGAGGTATATATATATGTATATATAATAATAATAAAATTATTTCATTCTTAATTCAAAGTCAATTATTGTAGATTGGTTTTAGTCCCCAACCTATAATTGTAGTGAAGGTTAACTCCCAATACCATCGTAGTAGAATGGGATCACTTTCAGAACAATCATAGTAGTTGTGGAATACCCACATTACCATCATAAGGGAAAACGTATGTTATTGAATTACATTCACTCCCTAATAAAGTCCTATTGTTTTAAAATATATTATAAGCTCATTGGATAATAATTAAATTATCATTAAAATATATTTAAAAATAATATACAATGATTAAAAAAATTTATTAGAGAGAAATTATGTATATTTTTCTCAATAACATTCATTTGATCACCATATTATATAAACAGAAGAAAGTTAAAAAAAATATTTATTTTCATCAAATAATATTTATAAAATAAATTTCATGGTTTTAATAATAGTTTTTTCTTACCATTTTTTAATTATAATATACATAATATACACTAATTATAAACCATTATATTTTTACATCGGAAATTTACCACATTGTAATCATATGGATCAAATTCGCCTTTAAATAAATAAAATTAAATTGTTTTTTAGATCCCATAATTTCAACCTAATAATAATATATGAAATTCATGGTAATTATATCTAAACATAAAATAAATGAATTGTGAATATGTCATTTGTCCCACAAAAACAAATATGAGCAGAGAATCAATTACATTAAGTCCAGAATTAATTTTTTATAAATCTAATATCAGGGAAAATAAATATAGGATTATTATATGTATATTAAATTAACATACCCAAATGTATTACATGATATATTATTAACCTACGACTTTATATTATATATTTATTAACAATTCCCTATTAAAATCACATTATATGTATGAGCTACATAATTTTTTTTGGAAAGATTTGGTTTTTGAATTTCATTCCTTTTAAATTGAAAATGGATAAATAATATAAAAAATTATCAACATGAAGAAATTTTGCCAAAATTTTAACATATAAGTATTTTTAGTAATATATATAAGTTAAGTATATTACATGATATTCACTATCTATTAAAATGGTATGCCATACATATTCATGAACACTATTTCCATTTTCTCGAAAGATAAAATAAAATAACAATAAATATTAGATTTTATTCGTAGATTGAATTATTTTTAATATATAAAATATTTTTTCAATAATCTTATAAATATTACTTTCATTATAATGTTTATATGAAGAAAAAATCACATCTCTTTGTGATGTGGTAAACTTCGATACACACAATAGACTTTATCAAAATTCAATATAATAGAATGTAAGATGGTATATTTTATATTATAATTTCAGATGTATAATTATTTCATTAACATCATATAAAAAAGATAAATATATAGTGATATCAATCTATTAGAGGTGGTTATGGAAAATGTATTACATCTGTTCATGAGGTTTTCTTCTGTCATATATTTGAGGTATATTTGATATTATAAATATAGTAGTATAATTATTTGATAAAGGTAATAAAAAAATATAGTTATATAATTATTGGCATCCATTAGAGGGGGTCATGGAAAATTATATACAATGGTTCATAGGGCAGTTATACGTCCTACATGTAATCAAATGTTTTGATTAGAATTTAATTTAAGAGGAGGTGAATATAAGTTATTCCATTAACCTAATAACATATTGCAATATGTTATATATTTTTCTTATTATAATTGTATAATATAAGATTATTTCAATGATGTTGATGTTGAATTAAATCAAAATCACATGTTCCTAAATTTTACATCTTATCCAGAGACCCCCATTAGGTTCAACCATAAATCCATAATAAGGGGTTTTATAGTAAAACTATAGACACCATTATATGTGAAGGGATGTAAGGTAGTTATTTCGGAATTTTTTTCCATAGAAAAACAGTTTTTGATGTGTGGTATAGAGAGTAAAGGTAGTTCCATTTTATATTTGGGGGAGAGGACACACATGTAATTTTTTTATATTACAATATTTTTCCCACATTTTAATCATGACTCATTGTTCTTGATTTGTTCAATATACAATTTTATAGGTTATAGGATCAAAATATTTCAAGAATACATAAATTAGACATGTTAATAGGTCATATAAAAAATTATTATTTTAGTTTAACCCCTCAAAAAACACGTGTTAACGGTAACGATAGTAATTACTTTATACTATTTTTAATATTCATTTTGGAAAAATATTATGTTTAATATATTATATATTACTAATTATGATGATTCAAAATATGTAATTTGTTTTCCAAAATCGAAACACAATATCTGTAATGTTTAATTTTAAATTTATCCATAAGGATCGATGAAAATATAGTTTTCAAAATAAAAATTTCTATAATTATATAATGTTTTAAGATTCAAAGTAAATATTAATTTACTTCAATGAGATAAATTGGTTTAATAATAAACTAAATTTAATAAATTTATTATAAACCATTTTTAAACAATATTTAATGTGCTAAAATATTTTAATAAAATTTAGTTTTATAATAAAAATAAATATTTTTCACAATTCCCTATAAAATGTTTCCATTTATAAAATATCACAAAAATCACCCAAATATAATATTTACATGATAAATCTAAAAATATAATTAAATTTTTAAAATATATTTTCAAAATTTAAAAATATTAATGTAATTATTTATCAATAAATAAATAAAAAACATTTTTTTAGAAGATTGTGTTATTTAAGAATAGAAAGACCAAACTAAAAATTAAGTATTGATTTATAAATATATTTTCATTATATAAAAACATTATACATAATTTTTATAAAATATTTATTTTATTAATTGCACTAAATTTAATGTATTTTTTATAATGTTCATGGTTAATTAATAATGTTAATAATATATAATTGTTCATTGAAAATGGTTTTGGGTATAATGAAATATATCATAGAAATTGAATTATTTGATGGAAAAATATTTCATAAAAACATTGGCTGATATATTTTCTCTTATAGATCATATGCATAGATTCCTATTTAATTAATTTATTATGATGTGTCAGTATTTTTATTTTAACTCTTGTTCATGATCAAATAAATTTTTGGTACAATTTTCAATGTTTATACAGATATTATAATATCCTAATACACATATTTTTTTTTCAAATGATCACCATTATAAAATTTTATTACCTTTACTAGGAATTTGATCTCACAATTTCATATTCTCCCTTTCCCCAATACATGAAGTTTTGTCATTAATAAGATATGTTCATAAAGTGTCCCATTTATGAATCTTTTAGTGTATTAAGTTTTATATAACTTTTAAATATGTGGTTTTAATATACAACTTTCCAAGTACACCAAATTCAAAATATTATGTCATTAATCTTAAAGTTTTATAATTATTTTTCATTATATAATATTTAAAATTTACATATAAAAGGTATAGTTTATTATAATTTTTACCTGCATGTCATAAATAATTACAAAGTGAATTTCTTGGTTATGTCATTATATATCCAAACATCATATAATGAAATCAATTCATATTATTTTACAATATTATAAAAAAATCATCAAATCATTAAATCATAATATGTGAAATGGATGTGGGTTTTATAAAATGTTCATCAATTAAATTATATAAAATATACTTAAATAATATATATAGTAAAATTAATATTATCTATAGTATGTAATAGGAATAACCAATGGTTGGTGTAATATATAAATACACCATTAAAATATCAATAGAAAATTTACAGTGGAAATAACCATTTTATTTGAAATCCAATAATTTCAATATATTATTTTCGAAAAAAATGATGAATCCATTTTCATTTAATTGATCTATGGAAACATATAATTTAGTTATAAATAAAAACAATTGTTGATGCTTTCAAATAATGTAATTCATGAGATGTATGAAAAAATATATGTATTCCACATTGTTGGTAAAAATACAGAAGCACCATGTTCAGATAGTGATAGGAATATTTCTTTCAATAAAAATTATTTTATTTAAAAAATTGATAAAAATGAAATTAATAAATATTTTTATAATTGTAATAATATTCTGGGTAACATTTGAAATAAACTATAGACACTAATAATGGGATCCCAAACAAAAGAATAATATAAATTATGTTTTCCTTAAAAACATTCATTAAATATTTTTAGCATATAAAAATATTTAAATTAAAGGGAAACACATAATATCTGAAAATAACTACTCTACAGTAAATGCAATATCATATTAGGGAGGTTGTTTATTTAATTTCATCATCCTAAAATTAGTCTTTAATATAAATTGAATAAATAACATATTATAGAAATCTTTATGTGGTTTCCTAAAATTAAAAATATAACTACATTTAATAATTAATATAAAAAAATTAAAATTACATTAAAATGAATATAATTACTATAAAATAATTCAATTGGGTAGAAGATAAACCTCATAAATGAACATATGTTTCAAATATTAAACATATCTCCATGGATCAAAATTGGGATGAATAAACCTTGGAGACATTACATTTTCTAAATCAAAAGTTATTAAAATCTGAAATTGATATTATTATACAAATCCCTTGAAAAAGATAAAAAATTATTCAAAAATTATTTCTATGGTAGTATAATCATCCAAAATATAATAATCAGTGTCTCGCACTAAAACATGAATCAATCAAGAGGAATTGAGACTATACCCATACCTAATGTGAATCTTGGATCGTAAGGGAACAAACCTCAGGTATAATAAATTTAAAATTATTATGTTTTTTTAGTATAACAATAATAAAATATATTATACTATTCATGTATAATGTATAACGTATTATCACCTAATAATTATCATAATTCTTCGTCAACATCTTTTTATGTCATAAGAACTCTTTTTTCAGGAATGTTTTGGTTTGCTGATTATAGTCCACACAATATGATCATAGTTTATTTTTATCAAAAATTATAATCATTATACTAAAATAATATATATTCATCATATACATATTTAAAACAATTTATATAATGATGATATAAAAAAGGAAATACACCACAAAGTTGATATTGTAGTTTGTAAAAATGCATGATTTATGAATATATTATTTGACTGATGGAATAGAAGAAACATAAATATTAATTTACAATTAAAATTATATTTTTATAAAATAAATTTAATATCAAATTATAAAAAATTTAATATTAAAAATACATGATATATTGTGGTGTAAAATTATTTGTATGCATATGAGACATTGGTAGTTCAAATGTGTATATGAGTTAAACATGCATCTCCTATTAGACTGATAATTGGTGGTAAATTACATTGAACACTTCCTAATATAATATATAACTTTTTATGACTTTTTATTCATAATGAATTAATTTATAAATCATTTTATTCGATGAATGAGGAGAAATAAGATTGAATGATCTTGGTTAACATCTATATGTCTTCCTTAAAAAACCTATGTTGGCTAACCACATAAGCCATGAACGATTAATCTTAGTAGAAGAACATAAGATCAATGATAAATGGAAGGATTTTATGGAGGATATGAGGAAATTATTTTAAGATATTTAATGATCTAATTTTTTTTATATTTTAGTTGTACTGGTTCCCTATTATAATTGAGGGGATGGAAAAACATGATATTTATTAATAAAAATCTTTGTTTTAAGAACTCTATATTGGAAATGTTTCTCCAATTTCTAGGTATTCGGATTTTTTATATTATAGGATTGAAATATATTAATACAATAATAAATTTCTTGCAGTTTTTCAATTCCATCATTATTGGTTTATTGACACCCCACCCCTAGTAATCTGTTATTACATTAATAGTTGTATCAAAATTTTACCTTTTTTTACTATTAATGAAGAAAAAATAATAATTAATTACAATTGAATTATATTCATTATATTAATTATATTTGATGATTAAATATTCCCAAAACAATTTTTTGTAAGCTGGTGAATCTAATATAAATTAATCGTGAAAACCACAACCATAATGTTTTTTCAAAAATTGATTGTTTTATTACTAAAACCTAATTTACATTTATTCATTGTATTGTGGAAACCATAAAATGAATATTAAATTATTATATTAAATATATAATGGTATAAATAAAATTAGAATTATTATTCAATAAATATTTATTTATTTTACTAATATAAAAATAATTTGTTCATTAAAAAAATTTGAAATTAAATTATATTCAAAATGATGAACTTTTAAAATTATAAAGTATAATAAGGATTCCTAAATAATTATTTAGAATTATTTATAACTATTTTAAACATCACATAGATTAAAAAACAATAAAATTTTATTCAATATTTTAGTTGAAATGATACACTATTATACACTTACATTAGAGGCACCATATTGTTTGTATTGTGTCACTTGTAACCCAAATAATTTTATGTTTGATGGTGTATTCAACACACCAAACTAAATATAAAAACCCCACGATATATATTTTCATTATAATTGATATATTAAATAAGAGGGTATTAATATTATTCAATAATTTATTAAATATTTAAATATATATTTTATGTCCCACATAATATTAATTATTGATAATTGTTTATTAAATTTTTAATCTATTTGCAAGGAAGTGATTTTATTCTTCAAAAATAGGATATCATCAAAAATGATTTTTTATTTTTCATGAAAAAAGAATTTTAGAAATTTTATAAAATTTATTTTATCAATTGATAGTTATTTTTGGAATCAGAATATCAATATTTATATTCAATATAATTTTGTGATTTTTTAGAAAAAAATTTATTTTTTAGTGAACTTTAAAAAATAATGTTTTTTTTTTAAATATTATTTTATTATTAAATAGACTAATTTAAGACTCAAAATATGATTGAATAATTTTTCATATAAAGTTATTATTTATTAGTAACTATTTGTTGACATGATTATTTTTTATTCATTTTTTGGTTTTTCAAATACGATTATTTTTGGGTTTACAAACTTATCTACAAAAAAAATTAAACTGTATAATATTTCTCGATTTTAATTAATTATAATAATACCAACTATGAATTTTTTAAAATTAAATTAATAAATTATATGATAATAATTATTACTTTATTTTCATAAAATGATTATTGTCAAATGCTGATTTAATATTGAATAATTTTTTTAAAAAATGTGTTTCATAAAACCACATTATCTGATAGTTTATATTTGATGAATGTTAAATTATATTATTCAATAAATATGAACTTATTTTTTTAAAAAAATTAAATATTTATAATCAAAATAATTTAAATGTTTTCAAAAAGAAAATAAAATATTTGACCAATGTCATTTGTGAAAATTGTTTAATTTAATTACATTGATTAGTTTAAAAATGATTTTACCAATAGATTAAACACTAATATGAAGGTGTAAAATTATGATAAACATGTCCAAAACCAATAATTAGGGAATATGTAGACCCTTATGATAATTGTATTAACTTTTATAGGTTTTTGGGATATTATTCCAAGAATATGTTCGATATTATAAGTAATATAAAAAATTGAAAAAATGAAATTGTATTCTTACTAATTTACATAAAAACCTTGGAAGGGTAAACAACATAGATATTATTAAATATATTTATTTAATAAAATAATTATACTTTTTATCATAATTATAAATTAGATGTAATTATATATGACATTATTACATAGAATGCTTAAGAAAATACAATACAGTAATAATTTAGTCTGAAATTAATTGAAATAAATGATACAAAAAATTAAAATTAAATTAAATTTATTGAATTATTATGTTACATTATTTATTAGATGAATAGTTATTCTTAAATAGGATTAAAAAAATAAAATTATATCATTTTATTTATATTTTTAATAATTATATTTAAATGAATAATTTAAAATTTGACATTAATGTAATTTCAATATAAATGTAATTTTGAGAAATGTTGTAAATTACTAAAATATGTATTCTTCATAATGTATTATATATAGTAATAAATATATAACATGGTCCATTATTGGACCAATTAATCTTTTATAATTATTATATTGACAACAAAATTAGTAAGTATCCTCTAAGAAAATTTATGGATAAAAGACTGTTTTTACATGTTACATGCAATTTTTTTAAAAATATCTTCCAATATTTATATATTTATTTGAGAAATTTTATTTCATACTTCTAGTATGTGGGAATATTTTTTTTAATAATAATTATGTTTTTTCTGCCATAAAGGATAAATTACCAAGGCTGGAAAATTTTATAAAATAATGAAAAACCAATAAATAATAAATAATCATTTGAATTATGGAATAAAATTATTGAATTAGGTGTTTTATTTTGGGGTGTATTTTTTATCAAACCAAAAAATATCTATATACCATTAATTAATAGTTATTGAGAGATTTTATATAATTTTGACCTCTTAAAAGTCAATAATATAGAAAATTTGTAGGAATTATGCTTCTCAACTAATACAAAAGGGAACTCACTCCCCTAACATCTTCAAACACCTAAATCCAATTTTCACATAAAAATTATTCTAAAAACATTCCAATATCTATCCAATCAAACAAGAAAACTATTATTTTTTAAAAAAAATTACCAATTAATGCCTTTGGTGAACACATAAATGAGTTACGTGAATAAGAGGTAACATTATTCACCTCGAAATTTAGTTTTATTTATTTCTACACTTTCTATAATTTTTATTATATCATACATATATAAATAATTATGTATCCTAAAATACATAGATCATCACGTATTATGATTATAAACTAAAAAAAATCGTTTGTCAAATGGGTTACAAAATCATTAGTTGTGTTTACGAAAGACTACTGCCTCGTGAACCAATGCAATTCATTTTTCATCACCATCACTCTATCTTATGAAATATGATATAAATAATTTTTTAATAATTTATTTATAGTATAGTAATAACACTAGTTTAATTAACTATACATTATATTTCAATATTCCTTACTATAAGGGATTTGATAATGCCAGTCAAGTGTATGTGGAACTACTACCTCATGAAGCGATATAAATAATTTTTCATTAATGTGCTACGTAGTACGTAATATGGTTAACTATAAATAATATATATGATATATATTAAATAATTGTTATATTAGTGAATAAATTTTCTTTCTGCAAATATAAAATATCATTTTTTTTGTTAACTTCTCCCAAAAAGAAAAATTGATAACGTTGTTTCAGGACATGTGGCCTACCACCTCACAAAAGGTATGTGATTCCTTTTACATAAAATTAATAATATATTTATATATACAAGTACATTTTTTATAATTATAAATATATTTAGGATATAATTTTCATTCTTTAAAGGTAATAATTTATATATCTTCATTCTATAACAATCATTGAAAATGGAATGGTTACCCATGCATAAATATGACCTACCATCTCATTGATCATATTGTATATTCAATTTTCATAACAATATTTCCTGATTGGTTATAAATTTGTAATTAATTATTTAGTATAAAATTTCCTTCATGATTATTTTTATATAAATGTTCAAATAAATAAAAAATTTATCACATTAAACCTACCAAATTAATTTTTTATATACAAGTCAAATATGGTCAAAACATCCATCATAATATAAATAGACTATGTAATTATAAATAAATTATATATATGAGAAATAAAATTAATAATAAACATTTAGATGATTATAAAAATTTAATTAATAAATTTATTTTCATTTTTTTGATGATATTGAATATGTATGAAATTTTTCCTCAATGTATAGGTTCTTCCCATATCACGTTCATTTATATATTGTACATGAAATATTAATATAGAAGATTTAATTTTTTGTGTATTTACTACTCATAAATGTAATTTTGTATTATTAAACATAATTTTATTTTCATTTACCAATCTAATTAGGTATATACCTTTCTTGGGATTTGCCGTTTCACTATTAAAAAAGCAAAGTAGGGTTTTTGTGAAATATTCCTTCCTTGAATGGGTTTTTTTCTATACAGCTATCTTCTTTATAAGGTATATATACACCCCCTATGAAATTTTATATGATAAATATACTTATTTTTAGGATTTCATTTTGTACATTTAAGGATATTCATTCATGGGACTTACAATACAATTTTTAGAGTGTGGTAAAAGGATAATGTTGCAATCTCATTAATCTTCAGAATTCATTATTATAATGTCTCCTATGATAAAATATTATTATCCACCTTTAAATTACTTCCATGAAATTTATTTCCCTTTTCTTATTCCAAGAGAATAAATAAATCGAATTCATCTTCCAATTATTATGAAATCATATGTTCAATGTAATTTTTCTTAAAAACCATATTTTATGTTGAAAACTATTTTTCTTTTAAAATAATGTTTAAAAAAATTAAAATTTTATTCTAAATAATGAAATGATAAATGAGATATGAAATTTTTTAATTTATTTATAAAAAAGTTCTTTATATTCTTCCAACGGTATTTTTAAATAAAATTGTTTTCATGATTGATAATGTCTTAAAAAAATTTCTCCAAATTAATAATTTAAAATTATTAAAAATGTTTTTAGCAATATTTCATTTTCATATTCATTTATAAACATTAGAAAACAATTTTTTTGTACTTATGGTATAATGGGGATATTTTTTAATTATACCATCTTCATTATTTCTTTGTATGGATTAAGATTTTTATTCACCTATTTCTTTTCCATTGGAAAATCAGGCTTTAAAGATACAGTTATGTTACCTTTTTTTCTAGGTTAATCATCATTTAATGAAATTTTAATGATTCCCATTTATCACACATGGGTTGATATTTTTTCGATAGATTTAAATTAATCCAATTATTTAATATTTTTTAATCATGTTATAATGGGAAATAAACAAATCTTTGATATATAAGATGAAATATAAATTTACATTATTCTAGTAATTAATCATGAAAATCATATACGATGGGGAAATAAATATTGCATCAGGTGATTGGGTTATTTCATATATGAATATGTGTCCCATATAGCCTTGGGAGTGTACATTATAAATTATTTGATGGGGCGACCCAAATAGTGCTGAGTGAGCCTATTACATCTTATCTAATGGGTGCACCCAAATAGTACTATAATTCATTCAGTTGTGATTATAAATGAATTTTGATGAATATTTATTTCAAATATATAAGTTTTGAATGTATTTTATGAATACGATGATACATTTTACAAAAAAAGATTTAAATTTCATGAAATTGTGTTATAACGATTCACATGATAAGAATTGATATGACATTGATCATGATAATTAACTCTGATGAATCTTTCATTTACCATGTTTTCTATTCTATGATCTATGTATTTATGGGTATGATTTATTTTATGATTTTCTAATGAACTATTTTTTTCATTATTACATTATGAAATTATTCCACACATTGATGACATTCAATTGATAATTCTTATATTTACCCTTAAAACACATTTGGTATCACCCTTTTTATAATTCATTTCCAATGGGTATAAATAAGTTTTTTATGTGTTATATATTGTATGGATTTCATATATATGATAATGATGTATTAATGTGTACGAAAAATCCTAGGATAACTTGGATAAACAAACATTTAAAGTCATATGAATTGTTCCATTAGGATTTTATACTAAATCTCTAAATATATTAACAAAAAATTCCTTCAATTTTATAATTGATCTATGTTTTCTTGTTGGTTTTTCATTGTTTGGATAGAAAATATTGATTCATAGTCATTTAAATTAAATAAGGAAATTTAATTCTTATTATTTCAACACCACATATGTCAGTGTAGGATTTGGGATGTAATAGTTGTTATCAATGGATGGTTTTAATGAATTTTGAAATTATTATATTTTCATGTGGGGTTATCTTATTAGATATATAAACCAACATAGAACTATAATATTATGTATTTTTCATGGTTTCAAATTATTAGACACGTCATTTTATTGTTTGAGGTTGTAAATATTCTATAGTTTTTAATGAAATTATTAGAGATCTATTATTACATTAACATATTTGTGACCCATGGGATAACCATTATGTAATTTTTGTGTGGATTAATTTTCTATGGAGAAACAAAAAATAAGTACAAACCATTTTTTGGAGATAAAATATCACATCTAGATTGGTGATGGGGTTTGAATCCAAGTACTAAGAATAATAAGGGTTTCATCACTACCAATGATGTATGTGGTGTAATATTTAGTAAAAAAATAAAATTTTAATATAAATTTTATTTTAGAAATATAATATATTATACTCGAGAAAATATAGTTGACTAATAATAGAATCTTATATAGTAAAATTTTTATAAATAGTTTTTTTGGAACATAGTCAAGAAAAGTATGAATAATTTAATGTATAGTAAATTATGGAGTGATTTAGTATTAACATTGTGTATTAAAATTTAATTTTAAAATTTCTATTTTATACGATGTTTTATCATTTTTCTAAATTATTATACCATGTGATAACCACTATAAAATGGGATCCTGTTTAATGAGATTAAAAATAACTTCCTATCCCATTTATGATTATGTGGTCTTAAAAATTTTGGGTCTCCAAAAAAAATCATATTCAACATAAATGAAATGTAAAAGAAGAATATATTATTGTTTAATTATCTAAATGAAGAAATTTTACCAATCATATAGGTTTAATAAATTATTCACTTAGTCTATATACTAAGACAATTCCTTGACAGTTGGAAAAAGATCTGGAAAAAAATTATCATAGTACCTTAATTTATTATTAATTGATGTTATTTTTATCATCGGATATATATGGTTTTGAGGGTATTAAATTTACATTAACCATTTTCTAATTTTGATAAATTACCTCAAAAACAATATATAATTATTAACAATTATAATTTATATAAAAAAGGTGTCATATTTAGAAAACTATTTATGTGTTATTACATATGACCATTTTACTTGCCCCTCGTTCTTATTTAAATATATTTTTATTAACCCATATTGAGATTTTGGTTTAAAAAATTATTTTCTAATTATAATTCTGTGATAATTGAGATAATGATAAAATTTCAAGGATTAAATTTATTTAATAGGGAGGATGTAACACCCTGATATTTTAAAAGTAGATAATTATATTCAAATGTGAAAATAAGAATAACTAAAATTAACTATTAATAAATAAAATAGTCAATTTTTTTTATTTCATGATACTCATATATGTTTATGTTCGATTCTGTATTCAATAAGAAATACCAATCTAAAATAACATAATATTTATATTAAAATTATAACATTCTACTTAAAAGGGGTGGGGTATGTATAGTATTAACTAATTTATGATATATATATATATATATATCTCATCCAATATAATTTTTTTTTTGATTTTTTTAAAATAATCTATCAATTATTATTAATGAGATATTATTCGGCAAAATTTTTTTTTGAAAAATTATTTATAATGATTTTCAGGAAAAAAATATAAAACACGTTTTTTAAAATTATAGAAAATTTATTTTAAAAAAATAAATTTTTTTATTGATAATATACAAAATTAATTTTCTTTATTTGTTGTTAGTTTTTGAAAATATTAAAATTTCAACCAATAGAGAAAAATATAGATTTTTGTATATAATTATTTTTTTCTAATAAATAAATTAGATTTAAATTCCCAATCTAATTTTAAAGTATTTTAACGTTTTAAATTTATAATTTAGTTATATTTAGTACAAAAAATTAATTTTTAAATAACATCATATTTGTTTCTCATTTAAGATTGATTCTGGGTTTAGGAATGGGGTTTTCAAAAAAATGTCGTAATATTCATTGCAATGTCCCTCTACTTATCGTTGGCTTGAGTGGGTAGAAAGTAATTTCTTGGCCATATGAAAGATCCACAAGATATCAATGTGTGGTAATAAATGATGAAGTGTTTCAATATATGTGGTGGAATATTTACCCTTTTAGAATAAAACCATTATCCATAAAAACCACAATATGACTCAAGATAATAACAAATGTCAACTCAATATCACAATTATCAAAATTATTCTAGAATGATGTACCATAATGGAAGTCAACAATATCAAATTAAATAGTGAATGAAAGCTAATAAAATATCCATGACCACAAAATCACTCCATTCTCCACAAGATTTATATACCAACATCACAAATAACCAATGATAAATGAGATATTTATAAGGAAAATAGATACATTACATTTTCCCTTGCCAGTTGATGAAATCTGTAAAAGATCCAACATTCCAACTCATGGGTGAGTACTAAAACTCAGTAGGTTTTCCAAATGATTTTTTTTACTGATGGCACCGTGATTAAACATGTTATAAAAAATTATGTAAAAGAAATTAAATATAAACTATATAATAATTATTATATGAAAATATAATCTAAATCCATTTTTAATAGTTTCCCATGAATTTCATCAAAAAAAGTATTTAAATTATTTAACCTTCCGTTTTGGAATAACACATCCTACTTGAAACAACCATACATCCAACCATGCATGAAAACCACGGACATCCCTAGACCCACAAGTGGTGAGTAATCCTTCCAATTATCCCTCACATAGTGGTCCAATTTGATGGAATTAATTCAAATTCATACCCATATGAACTTTTTTATAGAGTTAATCCATGCTCTAATCAATCCCAATTCATATGAACAAACCCCAATAAAACTATGCCAACTCACACCAAATCGATCTGTGTTCAAAAAAATCAATAAAAATTAATTCTTTTCACTAAAACCGAATTTTCATCCATATTGTAGAGAAAATAATTACTTTAAAACAATATTTTAAAATATTATTATAAGAAACTTATTCCAGTACCACACAAATGGATAGAAAAACCATGTGATAAATATACTCCTACTTTTACCTTAAAGTAGACCTCACATACTCCTACTTTTAAAATATTATTTTCATCTCGATCACGGTTCAGTCAAATGGATAGGAAAACCATGTGATAAATATACTCCTACTTTTACCTTAAAGTAGACCTCACATAGTTTCCTTACACAATATCAAAACCATGCCCCAACCATTTCAAAGATCAATGTCCAATAATTTCTCCACATGAGATGATTTCTCTTAGGAATTGCATGGTTTGGATATACCGTACACAGTCCATGAGCCTTCCCTTATTCCCCGATCTTATTATTCATTGTTTTTTGTAACTGTGGCGTTGTTTCCACATACTGTTCACCTCCCGTGCACCTCTAAGAAATCCCAAAACAAAACGAAAATTTTCTCTAAAATATACCAACCTTTATACTTATACATTGTATACATAAAATGTGTAAATAAAGATTACAAACAATTTACAGGGGTGTTACATTTTCCACACCATTGGCCTTTCCATTCCATGAATGTTGAAACCCACTGGTTACTTGAATGAGTTTTGGGAATATCTCTTACATCTCTTATCATGTTCACAAGAATCTTCATGTATTTGAATGTGTTTTAAAAAAATCTCCAATAGATCAATGATTTTATCAACAAAGACATTCCATTTCCATTCATCAATATGAACTATGATATATACCAATGATGAATCGGGATCAAGGTCAAGGTGAACCCATTTGACATTATAGTCAGGATCAGGTTCAAACATTTTCAATTGAATTAAATTGAACAAGTTTTGTACCACAATAAACAATTGTTGTAATTCAAATTGATATTCAATCTGTATAACCCATTCCATTATATCACAATGGCTTATACATCGAGGTGATGAGCTACCCTACTTCTCAAAATATTGTTTTCTATGTTCTGGATATATCCTTAGGATCACATGATCACTCACAACAAATAATAATGATATTCGAAAAAGATACCATTATAAATTTCACAACTACGAGTTGTCTCCAAACATTTATAATCAACTAAATTTTATCCATTTTCACTTGAACAATAATCAGAACAAAAACCGAGTTATCACTGGTTTCCACCCAAACAAGTGGATACCGATAAGGGTTCTGATACAATTCTTCCAAAGGGGCCTTGTTTATCGAGGCTTGATAGTTGTTGTTTTAAGATAACTCCACCAATGTAACATTATATTCCCCAGAGTCACCAAAAACCATTACAGAAGCCCATAAATTGTCTCTAAAATCTGTATTGTCAGTTTATAGTGGATGTCCATCTGAGGTAGATACACCGTACTCATAGTCAACTATGTTCTAAGGTTTTTTTGAAAAGATTTCTAGAAACGATATATAATCCTTGAATATATATCTAACTGAGTTAAAAGTAGTAATACATACCCCTTTAACTATTCTTGAATATAGATTTTATAAAAATTTTCCATTATATGAGTTTCATGGAATTTAATGAAATGGTATTACTTTGTGTGTTGATCCACTACAATCTATATGGAATAGTTATTCTAAACCATTCTTGGGAGACCTATAAAAAATCTTTTTTTTATTTTATCTCATTTCCATACTATGATAGATAAAGTCTACAATATACATACTTATCACTGATGTTATTCCTTAGCATGTAGACAATATTAACATCATTAAACAAACACATCCACCTTCATTTTTATGTCAATCCACCAAAAGTGTTCCATAAAGGCATTATAGGTTTTTTTCTAAGATAGACATCCCCTATAATATAGAGTTAATCAGGAATAATTTGTTCATGAGAATCCCTATGTAGGAACATATAATATAGAAACAAAAAAATAGAGCTCACATCTAACGTACATCCCTCAATGGTCTCCCATATATTGAGTTTTGAACTTATTTCCACACATTCTACATCAGATGTTTGTGCATCTTTTACTATCTTAATCAAATAAAGACCTATCAAAACTAGATGTATAACTAAAACATCACTTTGATCATCTCATTCCACATTAATTTCAGGTAAAATAGACATTTTATGCCACTAATCTGATGATTTTATTTTCAACTGTGTGAATAAAATATGCATATTTCATCTGACACCAAATTTCCTTTACTCATTCTGTGCATCAAGTCAACATCTAACATTTTGAGACACTCCATTCATCTTTATAACCTCAAAATTCCAATTATTTTTGGGATAAAATACGATTCATTCTCTTATGATATGTGAAAACAATTAATTTCTCACCGGAGAGATAATGACACAATGTTTTTAAGACATGAATGACTGCAGCTACCTCCAAATCAGGATTTTGTTAGTTCTTCATAGGTAATCTTAAAAACCATGATCCAAAAGTAACAACATGGTATCCTTGTATAAGGAAACACACCAACCGAGATCCGGAGGCATTGGAACACTTCATGTACCATAATCATGATTTTGAAAAAATCAAGATTGGTTCTGATGTAATGTGAACCTTTAAGTATTTTTTTTTTTGAATTCTTCCCTATATTTTAAAGGATTAAATATAGTTTTTCAATGATAACATTGTACAAGTCAATACATGTAAAATCATGAACAAATACACTATAATACCCTCCTAGTAGAAGAAAACTTAGTATATAAAAATCATTCATTGGGGGTTGTAAACAGATAACAACATCTATCATTTACGGATATAATAAAAATCATTTTTTAGAAATTTGATGTTAAAGAATAAATTCTTCATTATCCAAAATATTTAATTTAATTATTTGGCATAAAAACAATATTGTCTTTCCATTTCCAACACTCTTGCAAAGTGTTTTTCCTATTCATCCCTTTAACATCGAATACACTAATCTGTAATCTAGAGACAAAATAATAGAATAATTTTTATATCACTAAAACATCCAGTTCATCAATTCCATTATGACTTATGCTGAATTCATAAATTCGAGAGGCATTACAACATAATGAGAATATAGATATTTGCTTCTATAATCTATATTCAGAATATCATCCTTCTGAACTCGCAACTAGTGATTTCATAATCATAGGTCAATCATAGAGAACCAATGATCTCCTGTCAATTAATTGAAAATATAATATAATTATTGATTTTTATACCGATTTTTTATCAAAACATGGTTAATCATACAATAATCCACACATAACATTAACATTATATAAATTTGTTTCATGAACAAAAATGGGGATACCCATGGAGAAGTTCATAGCTAAATAAAACACTTTCATTCAATATATTACTACTACAAATTTGGTTTCCTGAATTCCCTTCGTTCCATTTGATAAGACAGAAGTGATATAGGACTTTTACCTTGAAGGATACCATTCTAAAACACTAATTGTCTCATAGGTGGAAACCCGATAATTCATCAGGAATGATATCCCGAAACAAACCAACAACTATCAGAAAAACATTTCATAAAAAATCATCCATTTATTCTAATAGAAATTCATCCAAAAAGTATGATATTGTTCCCTTAGCCTATGCCAACATTCCCATTGCACAAGTCTTCTGATTCCTTTCGACATTAATGAGTTGTTTTTCCCGATCCTATGTCTCAAAACTAACTATTCTGCTATATCAATTGGTGTGAGACATGAATATTAACAGTCAATCCATACCTATGATTTAATCATATACCCTCATATCTAGCATCGATAAGTTTCATTAATGTTCATAATCATACACTATTATAAAAAATTATCTTGAGAGAAAGGTTCATCATTGTCTTTCCCAAAGAAGAGTTTGATGTTTTACTATAGATGGAATTATATCATGTTTTATACCTAGATTATCAAGGGAATGAGAATAAATAATGTAATGTGATACACTTGTATAAAACAAAAAAAATTTAATAAGGATATAATTCAAATGAATCGTACCTCTCACCATAGATAGTCATGGCTAACTATCAACAATCACCTTCTCAACTCTATATATTTTCTTAATCACTGCACATTGTAATTTGTTTCATTATTGAGATATCCCTTACTGATGAGGAATGGTATTAAAAAATATACCATGGATAGCTCTGTTCTATTTATGATATTGTTTCTCTTATCCTGGTAACCTAAAAATATATAATGTCTATGACACTTGATAAATTTCTTATGCACCTAAACTAGGAGAACTACGACAATTGTGATAAAGCTGCCCAATAATCATGTATTTGTGGAATGATGTAGTTTGTGTCTTAAAATATCACATTATGTGGTCATGAGGACAATATTTGAAAATAATTAATCTCTCTGGGGTCATGGATGAAGGTTTACTGATCAGGACATCTCATGTTTATTCACATTTCCAATATAGAAGAAGGATTTCATCTTCAACTTTCTCTCAACATAAAAGTTCCCACCATTTACCATTGGTATCAATATACTTCCTCTTTCCGTAACACATGATGTATATTAGTCATCCCCCAATTATCTTTTACTCTATTTTTATAGTCCATAATACAGTGAATATCTAAATTTGGGTGAATATCCTAATTTTTCCACGATTTAATGATTTGTTCCATAAAGGGAGGAACTAGAAAAAACCTCTAGTGTAAAGCATACTAAATTCATGGATTTTTTCACATACTCAATAACAACGATATTTTCATGCTTCCGGATGGAAAGGAATGTTGTTCATTAAATATTAAATGTATGAGGGTAGATTTGTTTGTTGAAAAATTCAAAATATCCATCCCAACTAAGGACTTGTTCTTCATTAGCTTAGACAAATACATCACAAAACTAGAATGAAATAAACCAAATTACGTATCTCTATAGTTTGAATTTCTTCACCACTTTTGTGTTGATAAAATCGATGATATGATTCATCCCAATCAGCCACACCTCTACATATTTTTGTTCAAAATTAGCTTGACAGATGAGTGGATTCTGCTTCTATAACTCGACCAAATGGTCCACATCCTTTAGAACATCTCGTGGATTCCTTTTGTCTATGGCTTGAAATTCTTTTATGGTTATCTGAACTAGGTCATGGTCCACCTGTGACTTACATGAAACCATATTCTCCACGGCTTCTTCTGATTGCTTTCTAGGATTCCTACTAGGATCCATTTTCTAAACAACAAAAAACATTGTAAGTCACAATCTATATTTACCAAATTTTTTAAAATTTAAAATTTTACTAAATCAACTATCATAATATATATTTCCTGAATCAAAATTTTTAATGTTAAATAATTTTTTATAAAATTTACATGTTTTTTGAAAATAAATCCATTTTCCAAATACCTCTATCATGCACTTTTTCAAAATCATTCATTTGAAAATATTTAACTAATTTTTTTCTTTGAAAATATGCACTTTTTCAAAGGAAATATATCATAAATCATAATTATGTATACACTACTAGTGGGATATCATTCCACAAATGTATAACATGATCATGTAATTTCATAAACCTATGAAAATGGGATTTCAAATTCACATAGGTTTACCCATAAATACTTATTTACCAAACTCCTTTGTTACTTGATGTTCAACATAAAATGGTTTCCTAGGTCTTTTTATGCTCTAAATTTAAATTCCCAAAATTCTTACTACATTCTTTGATCCCATCGTAATAAATGGATGATAATGATATTAAATTAAAGGATTGACAGATTTGACGACTACTTATTCCACCAGATAAGAACAAGTTGATACCATTTATCTCAAACTCACTTTTGGAACGATCAAAACTATTAATATTTTCTTCAAACTAAAATTTAGATTGAACAAAAATGATACCATTTTCCTCAAATTGACTCTTGGACTGAACAATGTTGATAGCATTTATAATGTCACACCCCTCCTCATTGTCATGATAGTGAAGAAGGACATTACATGACCTTATGTGAAGTCTCTATGTGGCCAATAGATAGAAATAAATTCTGAAGGGTTTTAATATATATGGGGGATGATTTATTCTTCAAGAATTAAACCATTGATGAAAAATGACACTATATGTTTTATAACAACACTAAAAGAAATATCAGTATCTTAATTATCAAAATAAATCTAGAATCATGTACCACAACAGAAGATTACGATATCAAAGGAAACAGCTGATGAAAACTAATAAATATCTATGGACAACACAAGAATCCATTATCTGCACACTCCATGTTCAAACTTCCCCAAGCATCCCAAGTATCAAGAGGTAGTGATAAAGTCATGTGATACAATACACATTCCGATGTACCGATTGATTTCATATTCAAAATACCATATTTTCCAAAGCAGGGGTGAGTAATATAAATCAGTAGGTTTTCCCCAATGGCATCCCTACTCACAATGATGGGATATAACATGTTAGCAAGAATTATATAAAAAATTTATATGAGACAAATTCTAAAAAAATAATATCAAATTATAAAATAAATCAATTGTAA
Organism: Viscum album; assembly: GCA_963277665.1. Classification (NCBI taxonomy): domain Eukaryota; kingdom Viridiplantae; phylum Streptophyta; class Magnoliopsida; order Santalales; family Viscaceae; genus Viscum; species Viscum album. The sequence goes on along the minus strand of OY728146.1, from coordinate 1,754,858,104 downwards.
ACAGTTTCCCACGGAAAGAACAGATGTTTTTCTTTACACCGTTTAACATTCAATTTTGGCATAACCCATCCTTTTCCATAACACCATAAATCCAACCGTGCATAAAATCCATAGACCTCCTTATACTCTTGAGTGTTGATCTATCCTTACAATAATATTTCACATAATTTACCTCTTTGCCTAGGTACTTCATGCCCATATTTGTCCCATACATTTAATTGGGGTACCTTACACCCTTATCCATCCCAATGAATATAAAAACATACCACAAAACTATTCCAACTAATACAAAATAAATTTGTCTATAATCCATTAAATAACTCATCATTATTTTTGTGGAATCTTACTTTCCATCCATATAGAAAATTTAATAATTATTTTAAAATCATCATTTTAAAATCATGTTATCAAAAACAATTTCAAAAAATAAGAAAATTTCCCAAATTCCAAAAATCATCTCTCAAGTGGGTTTCAACAAATACTAAATAGTAATTAAACTGTAATTTTCAACCAAACCAATAAATTTAAAACTAATTCTTCATGATCTAAGAGGTAGGTGTCAATATTGAATCCACCTACTTGATTGTTTTGGAAAAAATGATAAACAACGTGACAAAACCATGATAGATTATCATAAACTTGCCTCATCTCTCTTCACCTATCAATAGCAACATCCATTGTAATCATATTTGGAATAAATAACCATAGATCAACCCAAAAGGATATATAAATAAGAAAATTATTTAGAGGGTGATGTATAATAAATAGAACTAACATTAACGGTGAATAATGATAACTTATTATGATAATCAAGCATCAAAACACCAATTAATGGCTTCAGATCGATTGGAATTCACTTGGGATATGATCGCTAACCCTTGATAGAGAAAAATCAAATGATAGTGTTGTTTTTGGGAAATAAATGAACATATAGTTATAAAAATTTTCGATACAAAATTTATGGATCTAACATTGACCAGAGAACAGTTTCATTAGACAGCTAGAGAAATTGTGCACAAAATGTGCTCTGGACTTTTCTTTAAGGGTGACCTCACACTGTAGCCTCACACATTCTCCAAACTATGTGAAACCATTTAAAATATATCATTCCTACCATTTAACCACATGGAACAACTTCTCCTAGTCTTCCACATGGTTTATACACATTGTGCACAACCAATAAACCTTCCCTTTTCCTATATCTTCTATTTTATGTTATCTTGCATGTTTTGTGCAGTTTTCAAAAGTTGTGCACCAACCGTGCAACTATAGGATATCCCCAATAAGTCTCAAAAATTTAACCATATTTTCACCAAAATCACCCTTATTGTTTATATAAAAAAAATTATAAAGAACATTTCATGTACTAGAATGAGAGGGTTATATATGCCTAATATTTCTCATATTTAATTAATTGTCATAATCATGAAGGCGGAAAATTATCAATTAAATGTATAGAAATGATATAATTAAATATTAAATTTTTTTGTAAGATTATTATTGTTATTCATTGAATTAATATATAAAAATAATTTTTAATAATAATACACATCTCAAAAACTCGGTGTCTTACTACATCGATGGGATTAAAATTAAAATAATGTTTTTAATTTTTTTAATTGAATTTGGAAATATGGAATTATTTTTTAGAATCTTAATAATTTTTAATATCTTATAAAGGAAAAATATATTTTTATCAATGTGATTAGTGAAAATGTTGTGTTGAATTACAATGGTTAAGGAGAAATTGAAATAACTAATAGATTAAACATTAAGCATAAGGATAAAAATTCCTTATGAACTTGTCTAAACCCCATTTTGAGACATACATCAACTATTATGAAAAAATAATATATATATATATATATGTGTGTGTGTGTGTGTGTGTTTTTTTATAATGTTTCTTGAAATTCCCCCATATAATATGTACTATAAAGAAAAATATGTTAATTAACCTCTTTTAATTTGTACTTTCTAAAAAGTAATGGTTTTAGAAAAAATAGTATATGTTTTATAAATAATATTTTGATAAATAATGTTTATTTTATTACAGTAATAATTTCGAATTAATTTTTAGAGAATAAATAATTTAAAATAATACGTATTAAATTCCAATGAAGTAATTATATATTTAAAAACTTAATTAATTAAATGATACCAAATTTTTTAAAACTTGTGTAAATTGATTGATTTATTACTTTAAATAATTATTTTATGTAGTATATATAATGTTACGCATTTATTAACATTATATAACTATAATAAAACATCTTATTTATATTTTATTAAAATAAAGTTTAAATTAATAATATCAAAATTGACCTTAATATTTGTATCTATGAAATTAAATTTAATTAAATGATTTAAGATTATTAAAAACATATCTTTTGAAATGTAATATTTAATTTATTAAAATTGTGAAATATTTTCTATTAATTGGCCAATATTCATTTTAGAATGATTATATTTATCTACTACTTAATAAATTCTTTTTTATTGTAGTTTGGGATAAAATAAGTTTTTTAAAATTACATGTTATTGTATTGAAACTAAATTTCAAAAGAAAAATTTATTATATTTGATAAATTGTATTAATAAATAAAAATTGTTTATAATTTATCAAGTAATTATATTTTTATGTATAATATTAATGTATAAATAACATTGGATTGAAAACTGTTAACCTAACTGAAAAACAAAAAATAATAAAAATAATGAATCATAAGAGTTAATGAAAAATATTTGTAAAAAATTTTTCATTGTTTTTAGACCTCTTTCTCACCATAAAATCAATCCCAATATTTTTTTATAAGTTTTGGATCCACATTAGTTAATTATTACATAACAATATTTAACACATTAGAATAGTTACAATAATGCCACACCACCACCACTCAAAAAGGACACTCACTACTCTCACCTCTTCACAACTCTAAAAAATTTGGATCATCCATCATATTACAAAATAAAATAAGAAATTCTTTATTATGATGATATAAAACATCAATTCTAATAGAAATAAAAAAATTAAGGAATTTGTTTCAAAGAAAAATGATTTAGCCTAAGAATATGTAACATTCTTCAATTATCTTCTTTGATTTATTTGTTCCTCATCAAATATAATTATTCTTTTTATGGTCTTATATAATAACATCATTATCATATATTAACTATGATCAATATATTTTATGGTAAAAACAAAAATCCATAAACACATCCATCTAATAGGATATAATATCATCATTTGTTTGTATGATGGGCTACAACTTCACAAAATGATGTCATTTTCTTTTCTGTTACCACCTATCATGGTTGGAAATAATGGTGGATAAAAGATTTATATATCATATTTATGAAATAATTAAACATATTTTATCATTATATCATATATGAAACTTTATAAATACCATATCATTGGGGGTATGATGACGCCGTTACTGTATACGATGAACTACCACCTAATGATGTGGTGTGCGGCCTTTTTCACTTAATGGTTACATAAAAGGAAATATGGGAAATGATAATTAATATATATGAAAAAAATTTACATAATTATGATAATAATTTAATATATATCTCTATTTAAATATAATATGTAATTTTATTTATTACCCTTTGACACATTGAAAAAGTGGAAACATCATTCGTCGATGTGTGGAGTACCACATACTCAAAGTGGTGTGATTAATTTTACAAAAAAAGAATGATATATAGAGTATATAAAATTAAATATTTCTGTATATATTTATATTTATTAATATTTAAATATATAATATTACCTACTTTCATTCCATAATTACCATTGAAAAATATATTTTTTTCTCATGATTATGAACCCCTAACATCACTATGAATGAAATGTTAGTTCATTTTTCATAACCATGATTAATGATATAATTTAAATTTAATATTTATGTTTTATTATGATAATCATTTTTTTATTATAATCCTAATATTTTTAAATAATGACATTTTTTACCACTGTATATCTATCATAGTCATTTTAAACACATAAGCTGAATATAGTCAAAACAAATAATATATAATTAATTCATTAACTAATTATATATGAATTGTTTCTAAGTGAAATAAATATAATAATAAAAATTTAATGTATTATAAATAAATTTTAAAAACATAACATATTATTATAATTAAAAATCATGATGATCTAGACTAATGATATGAGGTTATCCCATCCCAAATTGATTTATATATGATACATCACATATTTACCATTTATTTTTTTTTTGTAGTTTATATGAAGGCCGTGAATGTATTTTAATATTTTTATACATACATTTATTGTAATTTAAAATAAATTTTAGGATATCTTCTCTCTATGGAATATAGTTTTATTGTTACTAAAGTGGTAATGGATTTTTCTCTCTATTTTAATTCTTTAAGATGTTCGTTACATTTTACAATTTTATTATTTTATGTAGTCTATATACTGGTCCATTGTAATTTTATATCATCAATATCCTTAATTTAATGATATTTTATGTTTTATTTAATTTTATTAACTTCTATGGCATATTATTGATTGTTTACAACGTGGTAAGAGTTTCATGTTACAAACTCATCATTTATTGAGATTTTTTATGATTAAGACTCAAATAATGTACTATTATTATATACCACTAAAATATTATAATAAAATTTATTATCCCTTATTTATTTAATGATAATAACTTTTTTCCATTAGTTTTATTTTACTAATGTACCAATCTGTTCATAATAATGTTGTTCGGAAAAATCATCTTCTCAATCTAACACTCTATTTTCTACAAAACCATTTCCAAAAAAAAGGATTTATATTTTTAAATATATATTTTTAATAAAGAAAATTTATTTTTTTTAAAAAAATATAGTTATTTTTTAACATCCTTTGTAAGATTATATTAATACATTCATGCTATGTTATTATTATAATGATTTAAATTTTGAGAATTTATTTTCAAAATAAAAAGAGTATTTTCCAAAAAAAATTATTGATCTTTTAAATATACATATATTCATCAAAATTAAAAATTATTTTTCTTTAAGTATTCGACATTAGGGATATTTATTTAATGATACAATTGTAATTTGTTATTGGATAGAATTTAGATTATTGTGGAACCATTCTATTTTTCATTAGGTAATCTTAATTAATGTTAATATTATGTAAGCCTGTTATTATCGATGAGTTAATCATTTTTTCACGATGTTATTATGATATCCATTAATTTTACACCGTTAAATATTATTTCAATGAGATTTAAAGTAAAAAAATTCCTCGTACATGGGTTAATCATGGAATAAGTAAATAACTATTTTTTCTATGAATTTTTTGTGAAATAACTATGTACATTTATCATGTTGTGGTTCTTGAAAAATATATCCAATGGGGTGGTCTATATACCAATATGTGGGCCTATTACAGAATATACAATGTGGAGACATTGATAAAACTAGGTTACCTATTAGATCATGTAAAATTGGGTGGCCCAGATAAAACCCCATAATCTCATTACAATATATATTGTGGGGTGGCCCAGATAACACCAGGTTATCCAGTTAGAACATATATTTTCGGTGCACCTAGATTGTGATCTAATACATTAGGTAATTATTATATAGAAAAATGGTTGTATGTTTATTCAAATTAGTATTGTTTTGAATGGGTTTTATGGATATGATTATCCCAGATAATAAAAGGTGTTTTATTTTCATTTTATAGTTTCATAATATTTTTCCTAATCAAGATTGACATTATTGGTGCTAGGATTAATATTTTTATGAATATTTTCATTGCACATTTTCAAATTTGATGATATAGGTATTTATGGTTATGATTTATTTTTTTATTTATCTCATTCATAAATATTATACTGTTATAACAATATTAAATTCTTATCCTCATTTATTACCTTCAATTTTCTAATGATTATATTTACCCTCACTGATCATTATTTCATACAACTATTATTTTTCATATTCTGAATCTTATAAAGAATATTGTTAAATGATTTATATTTATAATGGATTTTATATGGATGATGGTTATGTAATAATGTGAAAACAAAATTATAAGGACCCTACATTAAAAATTACATAATAATAAATTAAGATAATAATTCACATTGAGGATATTTTCAAGTTTATAGATTTATTGAATTAGTTCATAATATATACATAAAACTTTGAATATTAAATGTAGACACTTTTACCCAGGTATCCATTTTTTCATAAACATAAATCTCTTGAGAAAAGAGACATGTCTTGTTCCATATTTTAAACATCATGACTTTTCTTTGATCTCATCTGTGACTCTATTAATTATTAAGTCCTATGAAAAATATTACAAATAAACTTGGGATGACCATAAAAAGCTCAGTGCGGGAGACATGAAAAAGTAAAACTATTAGTTTTTTAAAACAAGTAAAAAATGGATACATTATTATAACTAATATTTTTCATCTTTATAAAGTATTAAATATTGTTCCCTGAATAAAAGATAATTTATTTACCTTTTGTAACAAAAATATTACCATAAATCCTATATAAATAACACATAACATATAATGGTAACCTGGGACATAAAAATACTTAAATGTATTAACCATACGATCGACTGCCACACATATATCTAAATGGAATATCCATACAACTGACTTCTATACCCAATGCATTTGGGGTTATAATGTGACCACCCATCCTAGTTAATCACAGCACCACCTGTGATTTGGTTTATCATGTAACAACCCATCAAATGTTCAAGTACCATTGTAAAAGCATAACACATAAAATATTTCCAATATAAACATTCCACTAATAACATTTCATTTTCTATCAAATGAAATCACTTAAAGATATTGAAAAAATAAATCCCCTTTAAAATCCATTTTCAATACCAAAACACCCAAAAACAGAACATGATATTCCTTTTACATTTAAAAAAATTATGTCTTATGGTGGTAGCCAACTAACAATTACGACGACAGAGTGGTCATTTTCGCTGAAAACGATAAAAAAATTCCTTTTGTAATTTACTAAAATGATTCATAGAATTTGTTTTCTCTTTTAATGAAATTAAAAGTCTAAGGATTTTATTATATACTGTATAAAATAAAGAGGTATCTATTATCAAAACATGACTCAATCAAAAGAGATTGAGATGAGGTCCTTTACCTCATATCTTACATGACCCGTTCATTATTTCATTTTCAAAAAAATAAACTTATGTTAATTTCTACATTTTTAAGAAACAATTTAAGGTTTATTATTTCTTTTATATCACTTATTAATTTTCTATAACAATTAGTTAATTATTTGAGATTATATCGGGCATTCTGTCGATGTTTGGAACTTGAGTTATAAATAAACATGTCATAATTATAAATTATCTATGTGATTGAAATTAAATTATCTCTAGAATGATATTCATGATTTATATAACATATATATAATATAAATTTAGCATATATATATTTATAGTAGTCCATATCATTTGGTTATATTAAAATGAAATGCATTGTTCATGGAATCTGTATGTTGTACATATGCATGAACGCTACATCCATTTCATTTTTTTATTTTAAAAGTAATGAAAACATAATGATACATAGATATATAATTATTCCAGTAATATATTTAAATTTTATATACATTAAATTTATTCATCACCATAATTTATATTTTTCATCCACTGTATGAATGAGTCATCACACTTTTATGGGCGATAGTCCGCACTTCGTCAAATAAAATTAACATATATATACAACATGAAAATCATAATGGTATGTTATAAAAGATAATTATAGAAGAATAGATATAAAATAAATATCATAAATTCCATTTATAATTATAGTTCCATTATAATGGACACCAAAAGTGGTCGTAGAAGAATATTGAACAATCAGCGTTTTGTGACGCAGTAGTTCACCGTCAATAGAAACACTAGGTGATATACACATTAGATGGATGTGTGTGTATGTGTAGTTACATACTTCTCATAAAAATAACCAATTATATTGAGTATACTGTTTTTTATAAAATAATGTAATAAAAATAGTTTATGGGGTTGGAGAAGTAAAATAAAAGATAAAAACTTAAGATAAGATGGTGCCTTTAAATCGGGTAACTCCTTTTGGTTTGAACCAAAAGGCCTCTTTGAACAGACTTCTTCCTACGATAAGGCGTCTAGGAGGAAGATATAGATGTAGGGAGATTAATTAGGTAGAGTATGGATGATCCAATGGGCTTTATAGGTGTTATTAATGGGTTAGAGGTGATGGATTTTTATAAGAGAGAGGAGTGGCATTTTATTAAATTCTGAAAACATTATTTTTTTTATAAATTTATTTCTGGGGTCAAATGGTCCAAAATAAAAACAAATTGGAAGATAATATGACTATTGTTTTATAAAAAATCCCCCAATAATATTAGTATTAGTTTTGGATAGTTTTTAAAATTTTATAATCTCATTTATTTAAATCATTCATTATTAAGATAATAGTTACATTGTCATTGTGTCATTAATAAATAAATACATTTGATGTCAAAAAATTAAAAATAAAATTATATGATGTAGGAAATCATTTTATATTTATAATTCTTATTTATATATTGGGAGATAACTTATATAACCCCACGTAAAAATTGATTTACTAAATGATATTTGTTTATGTCATTTTTTTCTTTACATTAATGTAATAAATATAATGTGTCATTATCACTCCCAGGTTGCTCTATGTGGTCCCAAAATCACCCCAAGGATGCCCATGGTCAGACATGTATCAACAAATATAAATAAGACACATGTTAGGGTAATTTAATGTTATTATAAATATTATTGGGTACACTTATTACCTGATTTACCCTTCATGCACGGTAAATAAAATATTTACTGAAATAAGTTTTCATAATGTATAAAAATAAATGTTATATATTTACACAATTTGGACATCCTGATTCAGAATATGGAATCTATTTTTCAAAATTCAAAAAACCAATGTGGTGGAAATTAATTTAAAATTAAATCTCGTCTTCAAAACAAGAAAAACATGTTTTTAAGAAATAATAATTATCAAAATATTGACACTTGTTTGATTGTAATTTAAAAGTGAAATTACTTCAAGTGATAAAAATTGGATTAAATGGTAATAGTATAGTATTATTATAAATTAAGCCATTTTAAAAGATAAACTGATCATGTAAATAGATTTTATTAAAAGGTTGTTTTGAAATAAAATACATTATTTTTCACTATTCATTAAAAAATGAACATTATCAGAAAAATAAAAAAATTTACCCAAAGTAAATTTTTATGTCTTTAATTTAAAGAAGATTTTTATCTTGTTGAATATAGAATATAAATATGACTAAACTATATTTAAAAAGTTTTCTTTATCTATAGGTGGTAAATCAACCTTTTAAAAAATATTAGAGTATTTATGGTTAAAATTCGATTATTTCACAATTTAAGCCTATAAATTTTATTAGATAAATATAAAAACATTAAATAACATGTGTAATAATATTTTAGTTAGTTATGTTCATTCCCCCCAATACAACAGTTATGCGCTAACTGTCATTTGAAATAATAATATTATATTAATATTATTTAGTATAACTCAACATTGTTTGCAACGTACGATTTGAAATAAAATTGTTGTTGCGTATCAGGTATGTCGTAGAACATATAATCCCCTTTAATTTTATATAAATATTTAATTCAATATTATTAGTAATTAAGAAATTTTATTACTCTTTATTTACCTAGGATGTTATAGAAATGATGTGTTAAGTGGGAGTAATGGTCATTTACTTTTATGAGAATGGATTATGTTGTATTTTTTCTTAATTCCCAAAAACTATAAACATAAGAGGCCCTAAATGTTAGAAGTGATGTAAATTTTTTAAATTTTTTTGTTTGTTTTGGATGGAAAATAGTGGGTGTTAATTATCGACACTTAATAAAGATATTTATGTTTATTATTTTAACCCAAAATTTGGGAGTGAATATTTTTTGGATGTTATATTAATGGAGTTTTAAAATAATTAATAATCAATATCAAAAAAAATCGGAAATTTAATTATAAATAAATGAATATAAGTACATAAATGGTACATCCAAATATTTAATGAAAAATAATTATTTTTAGAATAAAAATCACTTTATTCTAATATTGAATAAAATATATTTATTTTTTCAATTAATATTAGAGAAAATGGTTGTGGAAAATTATTTTTTTTAGCTTGAAAAGCATAAAAAATCATTTTTGAATAAAATTTATTTTTAAATTATAAATTGAACTCACTGATTATTGATTATTTATTTGTTATGAATCAATCAATAGATTTTACTTAATAAAATCCAATATACATATTTTTTATAAATATTTTTTTAATAAATATACCTTCATAAATTAATGTCTTGGTTATAATAGATTATAATAAGAAAATTCATATAAACTCAAGGATGTGTATATGAATTTTGATTGAACAATTCCAGGAATATTTCAAAAAAGTTAATATAAATCCATTGATTGTCATATTAATCATTGTAGTTGTAGAAAATATGGTAATAATAGAATAATTAATTCACATATTTTTTAAATATTAAATATATAGTTATATATTTTTAAAAACCCTATATATATTATAAATCAAAAAGTAAATAGTTTAACCGATCTATTTTTATATAATGTTTCACTTAATGTTTTTATTTTTAAAATTTATAATATGAATTTTAATAAAGTAATTTCATTTTTTAAATGAACATATCAAAATTTACTTTAAGTGGTATTTAAATAATATTTAAGAATATAAGTTTTTCAGTGAATAGTTACAACTACAATTTTTTTTGTAAAAACCTTTTTTAATAAACTGAAAATTTTTACACTTCTAATATATTTTGAATATTATTCCATTGAACATATGTATTATTTGGTCACATTTAATAAAATTAATTAATTTTTCTTAAAAAAATATTATTACTTTGTTTTTATGTTATGTAAGTGGTTATATAAAAAATTTAAAATTCAAAATTTTTTCCATTTTTGTTATTTAAAAATAATACCCAATGGAGAATGTTTTGAATGAAATTTATATAACATATATTTTTTTAATGTTAATTTATTTCCATTAATTTTTTATAATTGTTCATTGAATTAGCATTGATTCATGATTCTCTAAAAAATTAATCTTCTTACAGACAGATGATCTGGCACTGTCTACAAGATTTATATGAAATAATATTTTTTTCACATAATTTAGTTGAATTTCATAAAACAATTCCCATATTTGGAATCAACATAAATTATATTGTCTTAAATGACTAAAATAGTATTCAACGATAATGATTATTGAAAATAGTTTAAAATAATCATAGAGATTGAGGAAAAAATGATTTTACTAAGTGATTAAACAATAAACATAATGATTAAATATATTATATATTTATCCAAAAACCATTTAATGGGAATATTTTACAATTATTCAGTTAATTATAAATTATGGACCATTATTTGGGCATGGTGACAATATAAATATGTGTCAGATACACTCTATCCCAAATTATAACTAATTCACTCATCTGATATATAAAAGACCACCTGCTCTCCTTCAAACTTCACACAATTAAAACGAATTGGATCATAAAATAAAATAAAAACGACTTCTCAATATTTTTCCTCTCATCAATGAGGCCTTATTTTTTGATTCAATCTATCCATAAAAAATTTTGTATAAAAACAAAAGAGATACTCAATGAAGAGGTATCATTCATCAAAAATACTTTTCCTTATATTTTATCACCCAACACTCTAAATTTTTCTTATACCATACATATATAATAAACTCATTATATAACACATAATTATACATTTTTAAAGGTCATACCTGAATCCACACACCAATCCAACAAATGGGTCACAAGATCATTATTCGTGTGTACTGGAGACTATCTCTATGTGAAATAATGTCATAATTTTTTACATTTACACCTATCACTATTAGGTATGATGATAAATATAGTTTTTATATATTATATCTATAAATTATTATACATACAGGGTAAATATATCATATATAACAATTTATTTTCCTATACAAATGGAATATGATATCATTTCTCGTGTGTTTGTCAAATTACAGCATCATGAAGTGATGTGATTTGTTTTTCACTAACTCAATACATGGAAGGTAATAAATGAATAAAGAATAAATATATTTAATATAGATGATATATTTAAGATATTAATGACTAAAATATTATTCAATAAATATAATATATCATTTTTTTCTTATTCACTCTATGAAAAAATTTATTACAATGTCTGTATACGTGTTGACAACCTCCTCTTCAAAGCCATGTAATTTCATTTTCAACATCATATCAAATGTTTGAAATATATAATTATGTATAATTAAATTTTAGTTTATTTATGATATTATGGTAATTATTTAAGGATGAAGTCATATACCATATTTATTTAATGATTATCATAAAATTAAAATGGTACTCATGCGTATATATAGTTTAGTGTCTCTATGACCATAACATTAGTTCATTTTTTATAACCAGAATTAATGAATGTTTTTAAAATTATAATTTCTGTATAAATTTTATAATTATTTTATGAAATTTATTAATATGATCATTTTAAAATGGTGACCACTTTATCATACCAGACATATTAAATCCATTATGAACACATAAGAAAAAAATTCAAACCCTCAAACATAAAATCAATTGATTAATTATTTCCATATAACATGTAAATAAGTGAAATAAATGTTATAATAAAATTTTATATGACTCTAATATACATGAATAAATATCATTATTGTATTTTTTATGATGATAAAGACATACATGGTTAGTCAAAATCATTATAAGGTATATAGTCTCAATTTAATTTAATTAATGCATATTTTTATTTTATGAACTTATATACATTTATAAGGAGTTTATAGAGCCACCATTACAAAATATATTTGTAATGTATCTATTTTAATTATATTAATTTTTTATGTTAATATTTAATTTGATTTCTAATTAATGTTTTTCACATTTGATAACATTCATTTATTTGGAAAAAAAATCACATTTAATGTTTTTCTTATATATCTTATCTTTATTCTATAATAATCATTGAAAAATGGAATGTTTACTCATGCATAAATATGACCTACCATGTAATTGATCATATTGTTTGTTCAATTTTCATTACAATAGTTCCTGAATGGTTTTAAATTTATAATTAATTATTTAGTATAAATTTTTGTCATGATTATTTTAATATACATGTTCAAATAAATAAAAATTGTACCATATTAAACCAACAAACGTAATTTTTTATATATAAGTCAAATATGGTCCAAAAATACAACATAAAATTAATAGACTTTGTAATTATATATAAATTATATATGTGGGAAATAAAATTAATAATAAACATTTAAACGATTATAAAAATTTAATTAATAAATTTATTTTTATTTTTCTTGATGATATTGAATATGTATGAAAATTTTCCTCAATGTATGGGTTCATCCCAAATCACCTTCATTTCTATGTTATACAAACAATATTCTTATTAAAGATTTATTTTTTTATTTATTTAATACTGATAAATGTAATTTGTGATTATTAAACATAATTTTATTTTCATTTACCAGTCCAATTGGGAATATCCCTTTCATGGGATTTACCGTTTCACTATTAAAAAAGAAAAGTAGGGTTTTTGTGAAATATTCCTTCCTTGAATGGGTTTATTGGTATACACATATCTTCTATTATAAGGTATATATACCACCCATATGAAATGTTATTTCATAAATATAATCATTTTAGGAAGTCATTTTTTCCATTTAAGTATATTCATTCATGGGTCTTACAATACAATGTTAAGAGTGTGGTAAAAGTTTAATGTTACAATCTTATTATTTATCAGAATTCACTATGATTATGTATCCTATGATAAAATATTATGATCAACCATTAAATTAATTCCATGAAATTTATTTCACTTTTCTTATTCCATGAGAATAAATTAATTGAATTCATTTTCCAAAAATTATGAAATTAGAAGATCAAAATAATTTTTTTAAATCACATTTTAAGTCGAAAACTGTTTTTCTTTTAAAAAAATGATTTAAAAAATTAAAATTTTATATTCAATGATGAAATGATAAATTACATGTGAATTTTTTTAAATTATTTATAAAAAAACTCTTTATATTCTTCTTACTGTATGTTTAAATAAATTTTTTTTCAATATTGTTAATGTCCAAAAAAATTTACTTCAAATTAAAAATTGAACATTATTAAAAATGTTTTTAGAAATATTTCAATGTTATATTCATTTATAAACATTAGAAAAAAATTGTACTTATGGTATAATGGGGATATTTTTTAATTAAACCATCTCCATTATTTATTTGTATGGATTAAGATTGTATTTCACCTATTTCTTTTCAATTGGAGATTCATATTTTAAAGATATGGTTATATTACCTATTTTTTCCTAGTTTAATCATCATTTAATGATATTTTTATGATTCCCATTTATCACCCATGGGTTAATAATTTTATGATAGATTTCAATTAATCCAATTATTTAATATTTTTTAATCGCGTTATAATGGAAAATAAACAAATCTTTGATATATGGGATGAAATATAAATTTACATTATTCATGTAATTAGTCATGAAAATAATATAAAATGGGTAAATAGAGATTATATAGGGTGATCTGGTTATTTCATGTATGATTAGGCGTCCCATATAGCATTGGGAGTGTACATTATAGATTATTTGGTGGGGTGACCCAGATAGTGCTTAGTGAGCCTATTACATCTTATCTAATGGGTGCACCCAAATAGTGCTATAATTAATTCATTTATTATTATAAATTATTTCAAGTGAAAATTTATTTCAAATATATATGTTTTGAATGTATTTTATGAATATGATGATCGGTTTTACCAAAAATATTTTAATTTCATGAAATTGTATTATAACGATTCACATGATGAGAATTGATATGACATTGATCATGATAATTAACTCCAATGAATCTTTTATTTACCTTGTTTTTATATTCTAAAATCCATGTATTGATGGGTATTATTTATTTTATGATTTTTTAATGAACTATTTTTTTCATAATTACATTATGAAATTATTCCATACATTGATGACATTCAATTGATAATTCTTATGTTTACCCTTACAACACATTTGGCATCTCCATTTTTATAATTCATCTCCAATAGTTATAAATAAGATTTTTATGAGTTATATATTGTATGAATTCCATATATATAATAATTATGTATTAATGTGTAAGACAAATTCAAGGATAATTAGGATAAATGAACATTTAAAGTCATATGAATTGTTCAATTAGGATTTTATACTAAATATCTAAATATATTAACCAAAAATTTCCTCACTTTTATAAGTGATCTATGTTTTCTTATTGGTTTTTCATTGTTTGGATATAAAATATTCATTCATAGTCATTGAAATCAAATTAGAAAATGTCATTCTTGTTATTTCAACACCACATATGTCAGTGTAGGATCTGGGCTATAATAGTTGTTATCAATGGACGGTTTTAATGAATTTTGAAATTATTTTATTTTCATGTGGGGATATCTTATTAGATATATAAACCATCATAGAACTATAACATTATGTATTTATCATGGTTTCAAAATATTATACATATCATTTGATTGTTTGAGGTTGTAAATATTTCATGGTTATTAATGAATTATTAGAGCTCTATTATTACATTAACTTCTTGGTGGCCCATGGGATAACCATTATGTAATTTTTTTGTGGATTAATTTTCTATGGACAAACAAAAAAACGGCACAAACCATTTTTTTGGTGATGACATATCACATACAGATTGGTGATGGTGTTTGAATCCAAGTACTAAGAATAATAAGGGTTTCATGACTACTAATGATGTATGTGGTGTAATAGTTAGTAAAGAAATAAAATTTTAATATATAATATTTTAGAAATATAATATATTATACATGAGAAAATTAAGTTGACTAATCATAGAATCTTATAAAGTAAAATTATTATAAATAGTTATTTTGGAACCTAGTTAAGAAAAGTATGAATTATTTAATGTATACTAAATTATGGAGTGATTTAGTATTAACATTATGTACTAATATTTAATTTTAATATTTCTATTTTATATTATGTTTTATCATTTTTCTAAATTATTATACCATGTGATGACCATTTTAAATGGGTATCATGTTTAATGAGATTAAGAATAACTTCTACTCCCATTTATGATTATGTGGTCTTAAAAAATTTAGGTCTCAAAAAATAAAAATTCATATTCAACATAAATGAAATGGAGAAGAATAATATATTATGTTTTAATTATCAAAATGATGAAATTTTACCAATAATATAGGTTTAAGAAATTATTCTCTTAGTCTACATTCTAAGATAATTCCTTGACAATATGAAAATTCTCTTGAAAAAATTTATCATAGTACCTTAATTTATTATTGATTTATGTTATTTTTTATCATCATATATTTATGGTTTTCAGGGTATTTACATTATATTATGAATTTTCTAATTTTTGATAAATTACCTAAATAACAATATATAATTATTAACAATTATTCTTTATTTAAAAAAAGGTATCATATTTAGAAAACTATTTATGTGTTATTACATATGATCATTTTACGTATCCCTCATTCTTATTTAAATATATTTTTATTAACCCATATTAAGATGTGGTTTTATAAAGTTATTTTATAATTATACTTCTATGATAACTGAGATAAAGTTCAAATTTCAGGGATTAAATTTATTAAATAGGGAGGATGTAACACCCTGTTATTTGAAATGTTGATAATTATATTCAACATAAAAAATTAGAAAAACTAAAATTAACTATTATTAATTATAATAGTAAATTTATTTTTCATTTCATGATACTCATATATTCTTATGTTCGATTGTGTATTCAACAAGAAACACCAAACAAAAACAACATAATATTTATATTACAATTATGACATTCTACTTAAGGGGGGGGGGGGGGGGGGTAACTATAATATTAACTGACTTATGAATTATATATATATATGTAAGCCAATATAAAAAAATTTCTGAATTTTTAGTGAATAATCTATCAATTTTTTTTTAATGAGATATTATTCTTCAAAAATATATTTTTTTTCAAAAAAAAATTTATAATGATTTTCAGGAAAAAAAATTTATAATAAGTTTTTGAAAATTATAGACAATTTATTTTAGAAAAGTAATTTTTTTTGATAATATCCAAAATTAATTTTCATTATATTTTTTTCTTTTTTTGAAAATATTAAAAATTCTATGAATAGAGAAAAATATATATTTTTGTATATAATTATTTCATTCTAACAATTTAATTAGATTTAAATTCACAATATAATTTTAAAGTATTTTAACGTTTTAAAATTATAATTTCATTATATTTAGTAAAATAATAATTTTTAAATAACATCATATTTGTTTATCATTTAAGATTGTTTCTAGGTTTAGGAATGGGGTTTTCAAAAAAATGTCTTAATATTCATTGCAACGTCCCTCCAATTCTCATTGGCTTGAGTGGGTAGAAGGTGATTTCTTGGCCATAGGAAAGATCCACAAGATATCAATGTCTGGTAATAAATGATGAAGTGTTTTAATACATGTTGTGGAATATTTACCCTTTAAGAATCAAACCATTGTCCATAAAAACCACAATATGACTCAAGATAATAATGAAAGTCAACTCAATATCACAATTATCAAAATTATTCTATAATGATGACCATAATGGAAGTCAACAATATCAAATTAAATAGGGAATGAAAGATAATAAAATCTCTATGACCACAACATTACTCCATTATCCACAAGATCCATGCACTAACACCACTAATAGACTATAATAAATGAGATATTTATAAAGACATTAGATACATTAACTTTTCCCTTGTACTTGTTGATAACATCTGTAAATAACCAATGTCCAACTCATGGGTGAGTACTAAAACTCATTATGTTTTCCAAATGATTTTCCTACTGATGGTACTGTGATTAAACATTTTAGAAAAAATTATGTAAAAGAAATTACATATAAACTATATAATTATTATTATATGAAAATATAATCTAAATCCATTTTTTATAGTTTCCCAAGAAAATCATCAAAAAAAATTATTTAAAATTTTTGACCTTCTGTTTTGGCATAACACATCCTCCTCCAAGCAACCACACATCCAAGCATGCATGAAATACTTGGACATCTCTAGAACCATGAGTGGGGAGTAATATTTCCAATTATCCCTCACATAGTGGTCCACTTTGATGGAATTACTTCACATTCATACCCATATGAACCGTTTTATAGAGTTAATCCATGCTTTAATCAATCCCAATGCTTATGGACACACCCAACAAAACCATGCCAACTCACACCAAATCGAAATGTGTTCAAAAAAATCAATAAAAATCATTATTTTAACTAAAACCGAATTTTCATCCATATATTAGAGAAAATAATTACATTAAAACAATATTTAAAAATATTATTATCAAAAACATATCCCTCTAACACACAAATTACCCCATTTTGGAAAATAGTCACTCAAGAAGGCTTCACGAATTATTTCACAACAAATAAAAAACCAATACAAATAAATGAAACTAATTTTAAGAAAACCCATCGATCTCCATGGTATATGAGTCAAGAGTTAAACTACATACTTTAGAGTTTTTAAAAAATATTATAAATAGTATGAAAAAACATCACAAAACTGGGTTGGGTCCTCATGAACCCACCTATGATCTCTTCCCCTATCAGGAAAAATAAAATATCTTAATTTATATTGAATACAAAGCCTTATCTGTACCCACATCATCCATAGATCTATGATTTTATGAGAGAGGGATAATTTACCTAATAAAACATACAATAATGAATATGATCGATCATATAAGATGATAATCTATTAACAACCCATTTTGAAAGGATATTATTTGATTTTAAATCATTTGGTAGAGGTTCTCAACACGTTGAGTGCCATTAATATTTAGTTAGATATTTTTTGGGGTTAAAATGAGATAATTAGTTTTAAAAATGAATTAATTATATAATTAAAGGATAAAACATCGTCTCGAGCATGGTTCAGTCAAATGGATAGATAAACCATGTGATAAATATACTCATATTTTTACCTTAATGTAAATGTCACATAGTTTTCTTACACAATCTCAAAACCATGCACGAACCATTTCAAATATCAATGTCCAATAATTTCTCCAAATGGGATGATTTATCGTAGGAATTGCATGGTTTGGATATACCGTACACAGTCCATGCGCCTACCCTTATTCCCTAATCTTATTCTTCATAGTTTCTTGTAACTATTTCATTGTTTTCACATACTCTGCACCTCCCATGCACCTATAAGAAAGCCCAAACCAAAATAAAAACGTTCTCTAAAATATACCATCCTTTAGACATATACATTATATACATAAAATGTGTAAATAAATTTTTACCTACTATTTACAGGGGTGTTACATTTTCCACACCATTGGCCTTTCTATTCCCAAAATGTAGAAACCCACTGGTTACTTGAATGAGTTTTGGGAATATCTCTTACATCTATTATCATGTCCACAAGCCTCTTGTTGTATATGACTGTGTTTCGAAAAAACCTACAATAGATCAATGATTTTGCCAAGAAAGTCATTCCATTTCCATTCCTCAATATGAACAAAGATATTAACCAATGAAGAATCAGGATCTAGGACAATGTGAACCCATTTGAAAATATGGTCAGGATCAGGTTCATACATTTTCAACTGAATTACATTGAACAAATTTTGTACGAAAATAAACTATTGTTGTAATTCCAATTGACATTCTATCTCTATAACCCATTCTATTATCTCACAATGTCTTATACATCAAGGTGATGACCTACCCTACTTCTTAAAATATTTTTTTTGTGTTTTGGATATATCCTTAGGATCACATGATCACTCACAACAAATAATAATGATCTTTGAAAAATATCCCCATATAAATTATCACAACTATGAGTTGTCTCCAAACTTTCTATAATTAACTAAATCTTATCCATTTTCACTTGAATAATGATCAAAACAAAAACTGAATTATCACTGGTTTTCACCCAACCAAGTGGATAACGATAAGGGTTCTAATACAATTCTACCAAAGGGGCCCTGTTTATCGAGGCATGATAGTTGTTGTTATAAGATAACTCCATCAATGTAGCATTATCTTCACAAGAGTCACCAAAAATCATTAAAGAAGCCCATAAATTTTCTCCAACATCTGTATTGTTAGTTTAATATATGTCCATCTGAGGTACATACAACGTACTCATAGTCAACTATGTTCTAAGGTTGTTTTGAAAGGATTTCTAGAAACGATATGAAAACCTTGAATATATATCTAACTGAATTCAATTTAGCTATACATTCCCCGTTAACTCTTATTGAATATATATTTTAGAAAAGTTCTCCATTTTATGAGTTTCATTGAATGTGATGAAATGGTCTAACTTTGTGTGTCGATCCACTACAACCTATATAGAATCGTGATTCCAAACCATTCTTGGGAGACATATAACAAAACCATTGTTTATCTTCTACCATTACCATACTAGCATAGGTAATGGCTGGAACAAACTTACTTATCACTGATGTTATTCCTTAGCATGTAGACAAGATTATCATCATGAAACAAACACATCCACCTTCAATTTTATGTCAATCTGCCAAAAGTGTGCCACAAATCCATTATACTTTTTTTTCTAAGATGGACATCCCCTATAAAATAGAGGTAATCAGGAAGGATTTTTTCATGATAATCCCTATGTATTACCATATAATATTGAAAAAACAAGACATAGCTCTCATCTAATGTACATCCATCAATGGTCTCACATCCATTGAGTTTTCAACTCATTGCCACAAATTCAACATCAGATGTTTGTGAATCCTTTACTATCTTCATCAAATAAAGACCTGACAAAACTAGATGTATTACTAAAACATAAATTTTATCATCTCATTCCACATTCATTTTAGTTATAATAGACATTTTATTCCACTCATCTGATGATTTTATTTTCAACTGAGTGTATGACATATGCATATTGCATCTGACACCAAATTGCCTTTACTCATTGTGTGCATCAAGTCAACATATATCATTTTGAGACCCTCCATAAATCTTCATAACCTCAAAATTCCAATTCTTTTTGGGGGAAAATATGCTTCATTCTCTTATGATATGTGAAAACAATTAATTTTTCACCAGAGAGATAATGACACCATGTTTTTAAGACGTGAATGACTACAGCTAACTCCAAATAATTATTTGGTTAGTTCTTCACAAGTACTCTTAAAAACCTTGATCTGAAATAACAACATGGTATCCTTGTATAAGGAAGCACAACAACCCAGATCCGGAAGCATTAAAACACTTCATGTACCATAGTCATAATTCTGAAAAAATCAATATTGGTTTTGATGTAATGTGAACATTTAGCTATTGAATTTTTTTTGGAATTCCTCACTCTATTTTAATGGATGAAACATAATTTGTCAATGATATGATTATACAAGTCAAGACATGTAAAATCACGAAAAAATACACTGTAATACCCTTCTAGTAGAAGAAAACTTAGTATATAAAAATCATTCATTGGGGGTTATAAATAATAACAACTTCTATCATTTATGGATCTAATAAAACACTTTTTTATGAAATTTGATGTTAAAGAATAAATACTTCATTATCCAAAAATTTTAATTTAATTATTTGGCATAAAAACAATATTGTCTTTCCATTTCCAACACTCTTGCAATGTGTTTTTCATTATCATCCATTAACATTGAATACACCAATCTGTAATCTAGACACACAACAATAGAATAATCTTTATATCACGAAAATATCCAACTCATACATTCCATTATGACTTCTGGTGCATTCATACTTCCAAGAGGCATTAAAACATAATGAGAATAGAAATATATACTTCTAAAATATATATTCAGAATATCTTCCTTCTGAACTCACAATTAGTGATTTTATAATCATAGGTAAATCATAGAGAACCAATGTTATCCTGTCAATTAATTGAAAGGATAATATAATTATTGATGTTGATATATATTTTTTATTATATCAAGGTCAATCATACAATAATCCACAAATAGCCTTAATGTTCCATAAATGTTTTTCATGAACAAAAAATGGGGCTACCCGCGGAGAAGTTCTTAGCTATATAAAACACTCTCATTTAATATATTAGTAAAACAAATTTAGTTTCTTGAATTCCCTTGGTTCCATTTGATAAGAAAAAAGTTATATAGGACTTGTACCTTGAAAAAGATAAATCTAAAAGACTAATTATCTCATAGGTGGAAACACGATAATTCATCATGAATGATATCCCGGTACAAATCAACATCTATCAAAAAAACTTCCAAAAGAATCATCCATTGATGCCAAGGTAAATTCTTATAACTGGTATGATATTGTTCCCTTGTCATGTGCCATCATTCCAATTACACAAGTCTTCTGATTCCTTTCTCTATTAATGAGATGTTTGTCCATATCCTCTGTCTCAATACTTTTTATTCTTCTATATCAATCGGTGTGAGACTTGAATATTAACAACCAATACAAACCTATGATTTAATCATATACCCTTATATCTATCACCCACAAGTTTCATTAACGTTCAGAATCATCCACTATTATAGAACATTCTCTTGAGAGAAAGGCTCATCATTTTATTTCCCAAATAAGAGTTTGATGTTTTATGATAGAGGGAATTATATAATGTTTTATACATAGAATATCAAAGGAATGGTAATAAAGACTGTAATGTGATACACTTGTATAAAACAACACATTTTAATAAGGGTATAATTCAAATGAATCGTACCTATCACCATAGATAGTCATGCCTGACCATCAACAATCACCTTCTCGGCTCTATATAATTGCTCAATCACTGCACATTGTAATTTGTTTCATTATTGAGATATCCCTTCTTGATAATACATGGTATTAAAAAATATACCATGGCTAGCTCTGTTCTATTTAATATATTGGATCTCTTATCCTATTAACATAAAAATATATAATGTCTATGACACCTGATAAATTTCTTATGCACCTAAAAAATGAGAATTATGAAAATTGTGATAAAGATTCCCAATCATTATGTAATTGTAGAATGATGTATTTTGTGTCTTCACTATCACATTATGTGTTCATGTGAACCACATTTTCAAATAATTAATTTCTGTAGGGACATGGAGGAAGGTTTACTGATCAGGACATCTCATGTTTATTCACATTTCTAACATAGAAGTAGGATTTCATCTTCCACTTTCTCCCAACTAAAAAGTTCCCACCATTTACCATTGGTATCAATATACTTCCTCCTTCTGTAACACATGATATATATCATTCATCCACCAATTATTTTTTACTATATTTTTATAGTCCATAATATAGAGAACATCTAAATTTGGGCGAATATCATAATTTTTTCACAATTTAATGATTTCTTCCATAAAGGGAGGCACTAGAAGAATCCTCTAGTGTAATGAATTGTAAATTCATTTATTTTTTCACATACTCAGTAACACAGATAGTTTCATGCTTCGGGATGAAAAGTTATGTCATTCATTAAATATGGAATGTATGAAGATATAATTATTTGTTGAAAATTTCAAAATATTTAGCCCAACGAAGGACTTGTTCTTCATTAGCTTAGAAAACTACATCCCAACATTGGAATGAAATATCCAAAATCACATTTGTCTTTAATTTGAATTTTTTTCCCCACTTTTTTGTTGATAAAATAGATGATATGATTTATCCCAATTAGCCACACCTCTACATTTTTTGGTTCAAAATTATCTTGATAGATGGGTTGATTCTGCTTCTGTAACTCAACCAAATGGTCCACATCCCTTGGAACATCCCATGGATTCCTTGTGTCTGTAGCTTGAAATTCTTGTATGGTACTCTGAACTAGCTCATGGTCCACCTGTGTCTTAGGTGAAACCATGTTCTCCATGGTTTCTTCCAATTGGTTTCTAGGATTCCTACTATGATCCATTTTCTAAACAACACAAAACATTGTAAGTCACAATCTCAATTAACCAAATTTTTAAAAATTTCATATTTTTCGAAATCAACTATCATAATATTGATTTCCAGAATCAATAATTTTAATGTTCAAACATTTTTTAAAAAATTAACATTATTTTTTAAAATAAATCCATTTTCCAAATACCTATATCATGCACTTATTCAAAATCAATCATTTGAAAATATTTAACTAATTTTTTCTTGAAAAATATGCACTTTTCCAAAGGACATAAATCATATATTATAATTATGCATACACTGCTAGTGGTATATCATTCCAAAAATTTATTACATGCTCATGTAATTGGATAAACCTTTGAAAATTAGATTTCAAAATCACATAGGTTTCCCAATAAATAATTATGTACCATACTCCTTGGTTACTTTATGTTCAACATAAAATGGTTATCTTGGTCTTTTTATGCTCTAAATTTAAATTCCAAAAAGTCGTACTAATTTCTTTGATACCATCATAATAAATGGATGATAATGAAATTCAATTACAGGATTGACTGTTTTGATGACTACTTGTTCCACCATATAAGAACAAGTTGATACCATTTCTCTCAAACTCACTTTTGGAATGAACAAAAATATTAAAATTTGCCTAAAACTAACATTTGTATTGAACAAAAATGATACCATTTGCCTCAAATTGACTCTTGGATAGAACAATATTTATATCAATTCTAATGTCGCACACCTTTTCATTGTCATGATAGAGAAGAATGTCATTAAATGGCCTTATCTGACATCTCCATGATGCCAATGGCTAGAAATAAATTTTGAAGGGTGTTAATATATATGCGGGATGATTTATTCTTTAAGAATACAACCACTGACCGAACAAGCCACTATATGTTGTATAACAACACAAAAAGATATATTTGTGTCTTAATTATCAAAGGAAATCTATAATTATGTACCATAACAGAAGATTGCAATATAAAAGGAAATAACTGATGAAAACAAATAAATATCCATGGACCGCACAAGGCTCCATTCTCTGCACACTCCATGTTCAAAATTCAACAAGCATCCCATGTATCAAGAGGTAGTGCTAAAAGAATGTCGTACAATACCGATTCTAATGTACTGATTGATTTCATACTCAAAATAACCAATGTTCCAAAGTAGGGGTGATTAATATAAATCAGTAGGTTTTCCCCAATGGCATCCCTACTCACATTGATAGGATATAACATGTTAAAAATATTTATATTAATAATTTTAAATGAGAAAAATTCTAAAAAAATTATATCAAATTATAAACTAAATCTATTCTAAACAGTTTCCCAAGGAAAGAACAAAAGTTTTTCTTTAAACCATTTAACATTCAATTTTGGCATAACCCATCCTTTTCCATAACACCGTAAATCCAACCATGATTGAAATCCCCAGACCTCCATATAATCATGAGTGATGATCCATCCTTCCAATAAGATTTCACATAATTGACCACTTTTCCTGGTTACTTCATGCCCATATTTGACCCAAGCTTTTTATTGGGGTACCTTACGCCCTTATCCTTCCCAATGAATATGAAAACACACCACACAACAATGACAAATAATAGAAAATAAATGTGTGAATAAACTGTTAAAAATCATCGTTATTGTTGGTGGATATTATTTTCCATCCATATAGAAAAATTAATAATTATTTTAGAATCATCATTTTAAAATCATGTTAAAATTCAAAAAATACAAAAATTTCCCAAATTCTAAAAATCAACCCTCAAGTGGGTTTCAATAATTACTATATAGTAATTAAAATATAATTTTCAATCAATTTGAAAATAATAATTCATGCTCTAAGAGGTAGGTTTTGAGATTGAATCCACCTACTAGATTGTTTTGGAAAAAATGATAAACAACATGACAAAACCACACAATATTATCATGAACCTGCCTCAGCTCACAACACCTATCAACAAAAACAACAATTGTAAGCATATTTGGAATAAATAACCATAGATCTACCAAAAAGGCTATATATATAAGAAAATTATTGATATTATGATGTATATCAAATAAAACTAACATTAATAGTGAATAATGATAACTTATTGTGATAATCTAGCATCAAAACACCAATAAATGGCTTCAGATCGATTGGAATTCACTTGGGATATGATCTCTAACCCTTAATAGAGAAAAATCCAATGATAGTGTTGTTTTTGGGAAAAAATGAACATATAGTTAGAAACAAGTTAGATACAAACTTTATGGATCAAACATTTACCAGAGCATGGTTTCGTTAGACATCTAGAGAAATTGTGCACAAACTATTCTCTTGCCTTTTCTTTAAGGGTGACCGCACACTATAGCCTCGCAAAGTCTCCAAACTGTGTGAAACCATTAAAAATATCTCCTTACAACAATTTCACCATATGGAAAAACTTCTCCTTGTCTTCCACATGGTTTAAACACATCGTGCACAACCAATACACCTTCCCTTTTCCTATATCTCTCATTACATGTATCTTGCATGTTTTGTGCAGTTTCCAAAAATATTGCACCAACCGTGAAAATGTAGGATATCCCAAATAAGTCTCAAATATTTACCCATATTTTCCCCAAAATCACCCTTATAGTTATATAAATAAAAATTATAGATAAACTGTTATATACTATAAAGAGAGGGTTATATATGCCTAATATTTCTCATTTTTAATTAATTGGGATAATCATGAAGGCGTAAAATTTTCAATTAAATGTATAGAAATGATATAATTAAATATTAATTGTTTTTTTAAATTATTATTGTTATTCATTTAATTAATATATAATATTCAATTTTAATAAGAATAAATATCTCAAAAACTAGGTTTCTTTCTATATTAGTGGAATTAATATTAAATTATTGTTTTCTAATTTTTTGAATTGAATTTGGTAAAATAAAATTATTATTTAGAATCTTAATAATTTTTAATATCATATAAAGGAAAAATATATTTTCATCAACAAGATTAGTGAAAATTTTGTGTTTAATTATAAAGGTTAAGGGGAAATTGAGTTAACTAATTGATTAAACATTAATCATAATTGAAAAAATGTCATATAAACTTGTCCAAACACCATTTAGGGGCATACATCAACTTTTATGAAAAAATGATATATATATATATATATATATTATAATGTTGCTTGAAATTCCCCCATATAATATGTACTATAAAGAAAAATACATTAATTAACCTCTTTTAATTTTTACATTTCATAAAGTAATGGTTATAGAAAAAATTGTATATGTTTCTAAATAATATTTTGATAAATAAAGTTTATTTTTTTTCCATAATAATTTAGAATTTATTTTTAGAGAAGAAATAATTTAAAATAATACTTATGAAATTCCAATGCAGTAAATATATATTTGGAAACTAAATTAATTAAAAGACACCAAAACTTAAAAAACTTATGTAAATTGATTGATTTATTGCTTTAAATAATTATTTTAAGTATTATATATAATGTTACGCATTTATTTACATGATATAAACATATTAAAATATTTTATTTGTATTTTCTTAAAATAAAATTTAAATTTATAATGTCACAATTTACATTAATATTTGTATCTATGAAATTAAATTTAATTAAACGAGTTGAGATTACTAAAAATCATATCTTTTGAAATGTTATTTTTTATTTAATAAAATTATGAAATATGTTCTATTAATTAGTAAATATTCATTTTAGAATGATTATATTTATCAAATACTTATTAAAATATCTTTTATTATAGTTTGGGATAAAATAAATATTTTACACATTACATGTTACTGTGATGAAACTAAATCTCAAAAAAATTGAGTATATTTGATAAATTGGATTAATTAATAAATAATGGGGTATAATTTATATATTAATTATATTTTTATGTATAATATTAATGTATAAATTACATTGGATGGAAAACTACTAACCTAACTGAAAAAAAATAGTCAATCATAAGAGTTAATGAACTATATTTTTAAAAAATGTTTTCAATGTTTTTAGACCATTGTCTCACTATAAAATCAATCCCCAAATTTTTTTATAAATTTTGGATCCACATTAGGTAATTATTACATAACAATATTGAATACATTATAGTATTTAAAATAATTCAACAGCACCTCCACTCAAAAAGGACACTCACTACCCTCACCTCTTTATAACTCTAAATTTTTTTGATCATCCATCATATTACAAAATAAAATAAAAAATTCCTTCCTGTGACGATAAAAACATCAATTTTAATAGAAAGAAAACAAATTGAGGAATTTGTTTCAAACAAAAATTATTTATCCTAAAAAGATGTAACATTATTCAATGAGCTTTTTTTATTTATGTGTTCCTCAACAGCTACAATTCTTCTTATAACAGTCTTATATAATAACATCATTATCATATATTACGTATGATCCATATATTTTATGGTAACAACCAAAATCCACAAGAACTTCCATCTAATGGGATATAATATCATTATTTTTTGTATGTTGGGCTACCGCTTTTCAAAATGATGTCATTTTATTTTCCATTACAACCTATTATGATTGGAAATAATGGTGGATAAAAGATTTATATATCATATTTATGAAATAATTAAACATATTGAATCATTATATCATATATGAAACATTATAAATTCAATATCTTTGGGGGTATGATGACGCTACTACTGTATAAAATGAACTACAACCTAATGATGTGGTGTGAGGCCTTTTTCACTTAATAGTTACATAAAATGTAATATGGGAAGTGATAATTAATATATATGAAAAAAATTACTTAATTAGGATAATAATTTAATATATTTCTATATTGAAATATAATATGAAAATTTATTTATTCCCTTTTGAAACACTGAAAAAGTGGAAACATCATTCGTCGATGTGTGGACTACCACATACTCAAAGTTATGTGATTCATTTTACATAACAAGAATGATATATAGAGTGTATAAAATTAAATATTTCTGAATTTATTTTATATTTATTAATATTTAAATATAAAATTTTACATACTTTCATTTCTTAATTACAATTGAAAAATAGATATTTTTCTCATGATTATGAACCCATAAAATCTCTATGAATGAAATGCTAGTTCATTTTTCATAACTATTATTAATGATTTAATTTAAAATTACTATGAATGCATTAGTATGATTATTATTTTATTATTATTATTCTAATAGTTTTAAATAATTACATTTTTTACCACTGTATATCTATCATAGTCATTTTCAACACATAAGCCAAATATAGTCAAAACAAATAACATATAATTAATTCGTTAACTAATTTTATACAAATTGTTTATAACTGAAATAAATATAATAATAAAAATCTAATTTATTATAAATAAATTTTTAAAAAATAACATATTCTTGTCATTAAAAAATATAATTAAAAATCATGATGAACTAGACTCATGGTATAAGGTTCTCCCATCTCAAATTGATTTATATATGATACATCACATATTTACAATTTATTTTTGTTGTGTATTGTATATAAAGGACTTGAATGTATTTTATTATTTTTATACATACATTTATGGTAATTTAAAATAAAATTTAGGATATCTCCTCTATATGGATAATAGTTTAATTATTACTAAAGTGGTAATGGATTTTTCTCTCAATTTTCATTCTCTGAGATGTTCATTATATTATAAACATATATTATTTTATGTAGTCTATATATTGATCCATTTTAATTTTATATCATCAATATCCATTATTTAATAATATTTTATGTTTTATATAATTTTATTAACTTATAAGGAAAAAGATTGATTGTTTACAATGTGGTAAAGTTTCATGTTACAAAATCATCATTTATCAAGATTTTTTTATGATTAAGTCTCAAATGATGTACTATTATTATATACCACTAATATATTATAATTATATTTATTATCCGCTATTTATTTAATGATAATAAGTTTTTTTCCATTAGTTTTATTCTACTAATGTACCAATCTATTCATAATAATGTTGTTATGAAAAATAATCTTCTTGATCTAACGCTCTATTTTTTTAAAAACCATTTCTAATGAAAATGATTTATATTTTTAAATAGATTTTTTCATTAAAGAAATTTTATTTTCCTACAAAAAATAAAGTTATTTTTTTAACATCCTTTGTAATATTATATCGATACATTCATGTTATGTTATTAGTATAATGACATACATTTTAAGAATTTATTTTCAAAATAAAAAGGGTATTTTCCTAAAAATATTATCGATCTTTTAAATATACATACATTCATAAAAATTAAAAATTATTTCTTTTTAAGTATTAGACAATAGGGATATATATTTAATGATACAATTGTAATTTTTTCTTGATGGGAATTTAGATTATCATGGAACCATTCTCTTTTCGATTAGATAATCTTCATTAATGTTAATATTATTTAACCCTTTATTTTCGATGAGTTAATCATTTTTCCATGATGTTATTATGATATCCATTAATTTTACACTGTTAAATATTATTTCAATGATATTTAAAGTAAAAACAATTCCTCATACATGGGTTAATAATTTAATAAGTCAATAATTATTATTGTTATGCATTTTTTGGTGAAATAACTATGTACATTTATCATGTTGTGATTCTTGAACAATATATCCAATGGGGTGGTCTATATACCACTATGTGGGCCTATTACAGAATATACTATGTGGAGACCTAGATAAAACTAGGTTACCTATTACATCATGTAAAATTGGGTGGCCCAAATAAAAACATGTGATATCATTACAATATATATAATGGGGTGGCCCATATATCACCTGGTGATCCAGTTACAACATATATTTTTGGTGCACCTAGATAGTGCTCTAATAAATTAGGTAATGATTATATAGAAAAATATTTGTATGTTTATTCAAATTAAAATTGTTTTGAATGGGTTTTATGGATAAGATTATCCCAAATAATAAAATGTGTTTTATTTTCATTTAATAGTTTTATAATTTTTTTCCTAATCAATATTGGCATTATAGGGACCAGGATTAATATTTTTTATGAATATTTTCATTCAACATTTTCAAATATGATGATATAGGTATTTACAGGTATGATTTATTTTTTTATTTTTCTCGTTCATAAATATTATATTGTTATATCAATATGAAATTATTATCCTCATTGATTACCTTCAATTTCTAATGATTATGTTTACCCTCACTGATCATTATTTCATACAACTTTTATGTTTCATATTATCAATCTTATAAAGAATAATGTTAAATGAGTTATATATATGAGGGATTTTATATGGATGATGGTTATGTAATAATGTGAAAACAAAATTATAAGTAACCTACCTTAAACAATACATAATAATAAATTAAGATAATAATTAACATTTAGGATATTTTCAAGTTTAGAGATTTATATAATTAGTTCATAACATATGAAAAACAATTTAAATATTACATGTAGACACTTTTACTCAGTATCCATTTTTTCATAAACATAAATCTCTTGAAAAAAGAGACATGTGTAGTACCATATTTTAAACATCGTGACTTTTCTTTGATCTCTTCCTTGACTATATTAATCATTAAGTCCTATGAAAAATATTACAAAAAAACATTAGATGGCCATAAAAAGCTCAGTGAGGGAGACAATAAAAAGTAAAACTATTATTTTTTTTAAAACAACAATTAAAAAATGGAATCATTTTTATAAGTAATAGTTTTCATCTTTATGAAGTAGTAAATATTGTTCACTGAATAAAAGATCATTTACTTACCTTTTGTAACCAATATATTTCCATAAAACCTATATAAATTACACATAACATATAAAGGTAATTTGGGACATAAAAATACTTAAATGGATTAACCATACAATCGACTTCCACAGATATCTCTAAATGAAATATCCATACAGCTGACTTTTATTCCCAATTCATTTGGGGTTATAACGTAACCACCCATCCTATTTAATCACGGAACCACCTTCCATTTGTTTTATCATGTAACAACCCATAAAATGTCCAAGTTCCATCATAAAACGATAATTCATACAATATTTCTAATATAAAAATTCCAATAATAACATTTCATTTTCTATCAAAAGAAATCACTTAAAGATATTGAATAAAAAAATCCCTTTCAAAATGTATTTTCAATACCAAAATACCCAAAAACATAATAAGGGATTCTTTTTACATTTAAAAACATTAAGTATTATGGTGGTAGCCAACTAACTATTACGGCGACAGA
The DNA here is from genome assembly GCA_963277665.1 of Viscum album. Lineage (NCBI taxonomy): Eukaryota > Viridiplantae > Streptophyta > Magnoliopsida > Santalales > Viscaceae > Viscum > Viscum album. The sequence goes on along the minus strand of OY728146.1, from coordinate 1,754,825,633 downwards.
GAGTTTATTATTGTCACAAAAGTTTAAAACATTCCTTTTGACATTTAGTAAAATAATTAGTAGAAAAAAATTTCACTTTGAATGAAATTAAAGTTACAAGGGGTTTATTATATATCGTATAAAAGAAATAGGTATCTATTATCAAAACATGCCTCAATGAAAGGATATTGAGACGATATCCTTTTCCTCATATCTTACATGACCCGTTCATTATTTAATTTTTTGAAGAATAAAATTATGTTAATTTCTACATTATAAAGAAAAATTTCAGGTTTATTGTTTCTTTTATATCACTTATTAAGTTTCTATGACAATTAGTTAATTATTTGAGATTATATCGGTCATTTTTTTGATGTTCGGAACATGAGTTAAAAATAAACTTGTTATAATTAAAAAATTTCTATGTGGTTGAAATTAAATTATGTCTATAATGATATTAATGATATATATATCATATATATAATATATATTTATCATATATGTATTTATAGTAGTCCATATCAGTTGGATATATGAAAATGAAATGCATTGTTCATAGAGACTGTAAGTTGTACGTATGCCTGAACGCTACTTACATTTCATTTTTTTATTTTAAAAGTAATGAAAACCAAATGACACGTAGATATATTATTATTCAAATAATATAATTAAATTTAATATACATTACATTAATTCATCTCCATAATTTATATGTTCAGTCCATGGTATGAATGAGTCATATCACTTTGAGGGGAAATAGTCCGCACTTCCTCATATAAAATTAACATATATATACAACATGAAAATCATAATGGTATGTTATAAAAGAGAATTAAAAAAGAGTAGAGAAAAAATAAATATCATAAATTCCATCTATAAATATAGTTCCATTATAATGGCCACCAAAAGAGGTCGTAGAAAAATATTGAACAATCAGCGTATTGTGATGCAGTAGTTCACCGTCAATAGAAACACTAGGTACTATACACATTAGATGGAGGTGTCTGTATGTGTAGTTAAATACTTCTCATAAAAACAACCTATTATATTGAGGATACTGTTTTTTTATAAAATAATGTAATAAAAAGGGTTTATAGGTTTGGAGAAGTAAAAGAAAAGATAAAAACTTAAAAGAAGATGTTACATTTAAATCTGGTAACTCCATTTGGATTGAACCAAAATGCTTATTTGAACAGCCTTCTACCTAAGATAAGGCTTATAAAAGGAATATATAGATATAAGGAGATTAATTAGGAAGAGGTTGGATGATCCAATAGGCTAGAAAGGTTTGATTAATGGGTTAGAGGTGTTGGATTTTTATAAGGGAGGGGAGTGGCCTTTTATGAAATTTTGAAAATATTATTTTTTTATAAATTGATTTCTGGTGTCAAATGGTCTGAAACTAATTAAATTGGAAGATAATATGACTGTTTTTCTAGAAAAAATCACCCAATAAATATAGGACTGGATTTGGATCATTTTTAAAAAAAATTAATCTCATTTTTTTAAATCATTAATTAATAAGATAATTGTTTCATCATCATTGTGTCATTAATAAATTTATATATTTGTTGTCAAAAATTTATAAATAAAATACCAGAATGTAGGAAATCATTTTATATTTATAATTATTATTTATAGATGGAGTGATAACATATATAACCCCACAAAAAAATTTATTTACTAAATGATATTTGTTTATGTCATTTCTTTCTTTAATTTAAAGTAATAAATATAATGTGTCATTGACACTACCAAATTGCTTTATGTGGTCCGAAAATCTCTCCAAGGATACCCATGGTCCGAAATGTTTAATCCAGTATAAATAGGACACATTTTAGGACAATTTAATATTATTATAATTTTTTTGGCTACACTTATTACCTGATTTACCCTTTACACATGGTAAATAAAATATTTACTAAAATAAATATTCATAATGTATAAAAATAAATGTCAGATATTTACACAATTTGGACATCCTGATTCAGAAAATTTAATCATTTTTTCCAAATTCAAAAAACCGAAGTGGTAGAAAATCATTTAAAATTAAATCTCGTCGTCAAAACAAAAAACATGTTTTTAAGAAATAATAACTACCAAAAGATTGACACTTGTTTATGACTACTATACAAGTGAAATTTTTTCAAATGATAAACATTGGATTAAATGGTAAAAATATAATCTCATTATACAGTGAAACTATTTAAAAATATAAATTGTTCATATAAATAGATTTTATTAAAAGGCTGTTTTGAAGTAAAAAACATTATTTTTCACGATTCATTAAAAATGAACATTATCAGAAAAATTCCAAAGTACTACCCACAGTAAATTTTGATGTCTTGCATTTAAAAGAATATTTTTATCTTGTCGAATATAACATATAAATGTGAGAAAAACTATATTTAAAAAGTTCTCTCTATCTAAAGGCGGTAAATCAACCTTTTAAAGAATATTAGAGTATTTTTGGTTAAAATTCAATTCTTTCACAATTTAAGCCTATAAATTTTATCGGATAAATATAAAAACATTTAAATAACATGTGAAATCAAATTTTAGTATGTTATATTTATTACCTCGATACAATAGTTATGCGCTAACTACCATTTGAAATAATAATATTATATTATTATTATTCAGTATAACTCCGCATTGTGTGCAATGTAAGATTTAAAAGAAAACTGTTGTTGTGTATCAGGTACGTCGTCGAACATATAATACCCATTAATATAAAATTAATATTTAATTAAATATTATTATGAATTATAATGTTTTATTACACCTTATTTACATGGGATGTTATAGAAATGATGTGTTAAGTGGGAGTAATGATCATTTAATTTTATGAGAATTGATTGTGTTGTATTTTTCCATAATTTCCAAAAACTATAAACATAATAGGCCCTAAAGGTTATGAGTGATAAAAAATTTTTTAATTTTTTTATCTGTTTTGGATGGAAAATAGTGGGTGTTAATTATTGACACTGAATAATGAAATTTATGTTTAGTATTTTTACCCAAAATATGTGAGTGAAGATTTTTTGGATGATATATTAATGGAGTTTTAAAAAAAATTATAAATAATATCAAAAAAATAATAAATTTAATTATAAATAAATTAAAATATTTAAATAATTGGTACATCTCAATATATAATGAAAAATTATTATTTTTAGAATAAAAATCACTTTATTATAATATTAAAATGATTATTTAATAAAAAATATTTATTTTTTAAATTAATATTGGAGAAAATGGTTGTGGAAAACTATTATTTTTAGTTTAAAAATCATAAAAAATCATTTTTAAAGAAAATGTAATTTTAAATTATAAAATGAACTGACTTTTTATTGATTATTTATTTATTATGAATCAATCAATGGATTTTACTTAATAAAATCCAATATACATATTTTTCATAAATATGTGATTAAAAAATATACCTGAATAAATTAATGTCTAGGTTATAATAGATTAAAATAAGACAATTGATAAAACTCAAGGATGTGTATATGTCTTTTGATTGAACACTTCATGGAATATTTTATAAAAGTTAATATAAAAATGTTTGTTGGAACATTAATCATTGTTGTTGTAAAAAATATGTCAATAATAGAATAAATAATTATCAATTTTTTTAATATTAAATATATAGTTATATAGTTCTAAAACCACTATATACGTTATAAATCAAAAAGTAAATAGTTTAACCAATCAAATTTTAAATAATTTTTCACGTAAATTTTTTATTTTTGTAATTTATAATATGAATTTTAAAAAAGTAATTTCATTTTTCAAATGAACATATCAAAATTTAATTTTAGGTGATATTAAAATAATTTTTAAGAATATATGTTTTTCAGTGAATAGTGAGAACTACAAATTCTTGTAAAAACATTTTTTTAATAAACTGAAAGATTTAATACTTCTAATATATTTTGAATATTATTAAATTAAACATATGTATTATTTGGTCACATTTAATACAATTAATAACTTTTTCTTAAAAAAATATTATTACTTTGTTTTTATGTTATGTTAGGGGATATATAAAAAAATTAAAATTCATAATGTTTTCCATTTTTTTATTTAAAAATAATTCCCAATAAGGAATGTTTTGAATGAAATTTATATAACATATATTTTTTTAATATTAATTTATTTCCATAAACTTTTTATAATTGTTCATAGAGTTAGTATAGATTCATGATTATCTAAAAAATTAATCTTCTTACAAACACATGATCTAGCACTATCTACATGATTTATATTAAATTATATTTTTCCACATAATTTAGTTGAATTTGTGAAAATGATTCCCATATTTGGAATCAAAATAAATTATATTGTCTTAAATGCCCGGAATATTATTCAACGATAATTATTATTGAAAATACTTACAAATAATCATAGAGATTGAGGTAAAAACGATTTTACAAAGTGATTAAACAATAAACTTAAGGATTAAGTGTATTATAAACTTATCCGAAAACAATTTTATGGGAATATTTTATATTTATTCAGTTAATTATAAATTATAGACCATTATTTGGTCATGGTGACATGATAAATATGTGTGGGATACACTCTATCCCAAATTTAAAAATATTCACTCATTTGATATAGAAAATACCACCCACTCTCCTCCGCACATCACACAATTAAAACGCAATGGATCATAAAATTAAAAAAAAACCACTTCTCAACATTCTTCCTCTCATAAATGAGGCCTAATTTTTGGATTCAATCTATCCATGGAATATTTTTGTATAAAAACAAAAGAGATACTCGATGAAGAGGTAACATTCATCAACAATCGTTTTTCTTATATTTCATACCCCAGCACTATAAATTTTTCTTATACCATATATACATATATATATTAAACTCAATATATAACACATAATTATACATTTTAAATGTCATACCTGAATCCAAATAGCAATCCAACAAATGGGTCACATGATCATTATTCGTGTGTACTGGAGACTATCTCTATGTGAAATAATGTCATAAGTTTTTACATTTCCACCTATCACTATTGGGTATGATGATTGATATAGTTTTTATATATTATATCTAGAAATTATTATACATAGAGGGTAAATATATCATATATAACAATTTATTTTCCTTTACAAATGGAATATTATATCATCGCTCGTGTGTATGTCAGATTACAGCATCATGAAGTGATGTGATTTTTTTTCACTAACTCAATACATGGAAGGTAATAAATGAATAAATAATAAATATATGTGATATAAATGAAATATTTATGATATTTATGACTAATATATTATTCAATAAATATAATATATCATTTTTTTTCTTATTCACTCACTGAAAAATTTCATAACATTGTCTGTATATGTGTTGACTACTACCTCATCAAAGAAATGTAATTTCATTTTCATCATTATATCAAATGTGTGAAATATATAATTATGTATAATTAAATTTTGTTTTAGTTATGATATTATGGTTATTATGGAAGGATAATTTTATATTCAATATTTATTTAATGATTATCATAAAATGAAAATGGTACTCATGCGTATATATAGTTTACCATCTCTATGATCGTAATGTTAGTTCATTTTTTATAACCAGAATTAATCAATGGTTTTAAGATTATAATTTTTGTATAAATATTATAATTATTTTATGAAATTTATTAATATGATGATTTTTAAATAGTGACCACTTTACATATCAGACTTATTAAATCCATTATGAACACATAAGGAGAAAAAATTCAAACCCTCAACAATAAAATCAATTGATTAATTATTTCCATATAACATGTTAATAAGTGAAATAAATGTTATAATAAAATTTTATATTATTCTAATGTACATTTATAATTAGTATTATTTTATTTGTTATGATGATAAAGACATACAAGGTAAGTCAAAGACATTATAAGGTACATAGTCTCAATTTCATTTAATTGATGCATATTTTTATTTTATGAACTTATATACATCTATAAGGTGTATATAGAGCCACCATTACAGAATATATTGGTAGTGTACTTATTTTCATTATATTAATTTTTAAAGTCATTATTTAATTTGATTTCTGATTAATGTTTTCCCATTTTATAACATTCATTTACTTGAAAAAAAATCACATTTAATGTTTTTTTTATATCTCTTATATTTTAATTTGAATAAAATAATATTGGTTTTATGATTATTTTTAATGTATTGAAAGTATTTAAAATTTATATTACTTTAACCATTTTCAAAAAGGAATGTTTTTATATTTTTTATGTGGAATGTTTAGAAAATTGAAAAAATTAATGTTCTATTCTTAACATATATGCATACAATGACTTTTTTGATGCCATGAACATTATTTGATTTCTATATTTATTTATAATATTTCATGTGTTATTAAAATAAAATAATTTTACACATTTTTTTATTTTGGTATTGAAAATTAGGATAAAAATGAATTGTTTTTTTATTCAACAAAGGATTTAAAATATAATTATGTTTTGATATCCAAAAGTGATATATACTCATGTTCTAAATTGAATATAAAAATTTAAATCAAAAAATTATTTTTTTTCATCTTATAGTTTATGAGAGTGATAAATTCAAATATGGGTGCACTTATATAGAGTTGGGTGATCCTATTACATCTTATAAGATAGAGATCCAAGATAGAACATGGGGATCCCATTACATTATTGGGGTTGGGTTGGACCAAATTGACCCAGGTGAGCACTTAATATCTTAAATGAATGGTATGAATAATAGTGATAAAATTCATTGGGTAAAGATTATATTTGATGTGGATGTATTGTTATTCCAATTACTATTAGGTTGAATGGTTTTTATAAATATGATGATCAATATCACCAAAAATGGGTTTTATTTTTTTGTTATAGGTTTTAATGAATTCATTTGATAAAAATAATGAGTTATTTTCGGGTGAAAATGTTTTATTTCATATTATCAAAAGACATTGAAGATATTGGGAAAATTTATATATTTTTTTATATTTTCATTGTACTAAGGATTTTATTTCTTTTTAAATACCTCTTTGTCTTTTATATACATAATATGTTCTCAAATGTGTTCCACATGATTGGCATAGGAAAGGATGACGTCTAGCTTAAAATATTGAATAATTTTCATAAACAAAATTTAATTTTTTATTTCAAAATTATGATTTTTTTGGAAACTGGCTATTATATTAGAATTTCCCACATTTTATTTTATGGGCTTGTAATATATGAGTTATATCATAATTATTTAAAACTATATACATGAAAATTTCTTTAGAAATAACCAAATTAAATTTGTGACTAAAACTCAATATTATGTATCATTTAGGGATAGGGCATTGTATTTTGTAAAAAAAGGAATTTTAAATAAATATTATGTTTATTATAATGTTAATAGAATTTCAATGAATGATTTTACCCTATGGTTATGTTAAAATTATATTGAATATTAAATTTCCCATGTTGCAACACATAATCCACATCGGTTCATAATATCATTCCATAGAAAATTGTGTGATGCTACAATGGAAAGGAAATATGTCTAAAATATTTATCTAAATTATAGTATTAAGATAGTTAATATTATAACCATAAATTTTTAGGAAGTGGTGAATAATTTTAAACAAGATATAATTGGTGGTTGTATTCATACCTGATAGGACCCCGATATATATCACCCAGAGCTTCCATGGTTCGCTTCTTTTTTAATAATATAATATCTTTTGTTGTATGCAACGTCGAGTTCTAACACACCACAACCAATAAAACTAGCCGTTATGAATATTAATACCCACTTTTTGTAATATTATAAATTTTATTTTTTAAAATCAACTTCATTTTTTGGTTTTGGAATATCAAAATTAGCATAGGGTGAATTGTTTTTATTTTTCAGAAAACCTTCAATTTTAGATAAATAGTGAAAAACACTGTGTTATTATTTCAAACTGACTTTTATTTATATAATAATTTATTTTATATAAGTTTATTTATGTCAAAATAGATAAATAATACCTATATTTGTTCAATGTAATTTATTGGAGTCGTTTATTATAATATTATAAGTATAAAGTTTTATTGAACTTTTTAATGTATTTTACCCGTCTTCTAAGAACATTAGCAAGTTAGAATGAAATGTAATTATACTGATTTTATAATTTTAATTTCAAAAAACTGATATATATGGTTGACAAAAGTAAGTAAAATGTGGTTTAATATGATGAAAATAATTTTTGGTCAAAATTAACTTTCGGAATTTTTTTATTTACCACAGTAAAAAGTAAATAGGTTAATTAAATCTAAAAATGATATTGTATTTACAGTTAAATGTGTAATAATTCTAATAGATATGTTTTGTTCGACCAAAATCCACCTTAGGAATAAAATATGACCCTATTTTATCAACATGAATTAGATTAGGATATTTATTATTATTTTTAAAAAAAAAATAGTTAAAAGTGTTCACTTCAAAGTATAATAACTAAACCATTTTTAATATAGGGTTATACAAGAGTTAATTTTGACTATAAATATTAATTAAAAATATAAAAATATTTAATACATCATTTTATTTTATATATAATATTTAGACATAAATAATTTAATTTATTTATGACACAATGATGATGCAATAATTATCTTAATAATGAATGATTAAAATAATTGATATTATAAATATCAAAATATATTTAAATTGACACTTTTAATGAATTAAACTAATTTTGAAGGTTAATATGACATGTTAGGATTGATTTAATGAAATTTTTTAGATTTCGTAATCTTTTTTTGACTTTCACAAAAACCAAATACTAAATAGTGTCAAAAGTGACATAAATGAGTTTTTAAAACAAATAATATATTATTAAATGATATAATATTAATAAAACAATAATTCTCATCCAAAAGACTTATATAAGGATATATACTTCCTTAATGAACAACTATTAGTTCTATTGAAATATTATTGTACGTTTATTAACCTTGTAGTATAAAAATACAATAAGACATTGTAAATGTTAAACTATTTAACTAAGAGTTAAATTTAATATATAAGGTTAATATGGTGACCGAAACATGTCTAATAACTATTGGTTAAGATTATTTCTACCCATACACACCTTATACTATAAATAAATCACTTTATATCCATTATACACAGAATATGATTTTATAATAAAATAATAATTCAATATTTTCTTAAAGTGACCCTGACCTCTCTTAAAAAAGTGTACTTCCCCTTCTCTAAAAATCACATCTCTAGATCCATTTGAATCGGATAAACCCTTATCAAGTTTATTTCCAACTACCCTCATATCAATCTAGAGGAAATAATTTTATCAAAAATCATACACATGGATCCATTTGGATAAAATCAAGACGTAGCACCCGAAGAGGATGTAAAATTTTTATCACCTCTTTCAAAGATCATTATTCTCTCAATTTCTCTTTCATTGTTGTTTCTATATAAAAATAATAACTTCGGTACCATATACATAAAATTATTTTATTATAAATATTATTAAACCCTATTCATTATTCAATCCATCCTATGAATGACAAAGTCACTATACATGTGTACAAACGGATTATCGTCTCCACATCGTGGTGTAGTTTGTTATTCAACACTTCATTCATTTGATTGGTATAATAATGAGTATAATTGATATGAATAATAGATATACCATGATAATTATTATTTATATATGATATTCCATGCATTTATATACTATTTAACCATTAATTGAATGATATTGTCGCATGTGAGTACATACAGATTACAGTCTCCACGAAAGCGATGAGATTCATCCTCTGTCGTAACCATTAAATAATAAGTTTCATAATATGATTAAAAAGAATATTTAAAAACATAATATCATTTTTTATATTATTAAAACACATCCTATAAATAACAAACATGACTTTCATAATAAACCATATAAAAGAAAATAAATAACTTGACACCCGAATTAATGATACTACATAAATATTATTAACAAATAAATATTAGAAGATAATATATGATATAATATTTATGTATGTGGTTCTTTTAAAATTTAATAACATTGATTTATCTATTATGCATGAGGTTAACATAGGATCAACTAAAAATATGATTGAGGTAAGGGTTAATTTTACAATCTCTTTATTATCTGAGGTTGTTTATATGTGACTATCTACAGAGTCATCTTTATTATCCACATATGGGTTTCTTAAAACTATATTTAAAAACATTTTTACTATTTACTAGACTATGTGATAATTTATTTTATACATTGGTTTGACTTTTTATAAAATTGGTTGAATTGAATCTTTTAGTTGTTTTCTAAACAAGGTAGTTTATGACCTTTTCAAAAAATTAATGTAAGAATGTTTTTTTATCATATACTGGGGTGCGGCTATTTTGCACCATTATAGCACCTTCGACATTTCCCTTACATGATTTTAAAAATATTTTCAAAATAAATTTGTTCTTAACTTTTTGATGATTTCAATGTAGACTGAAATATTTCACTCCAATTGTTTTTTGAATTACTTTATCATTGTCAACTTACTTTGTTCAATTTTACGTTTTTTTGAATTTAATTTATTATGATATAATCTTCCATATTTTATTGAAGGTTCTCTGATTTCTTTTTCTATGGATATATTATTTTAATAACATTCGTTTTTTATTATTAATGTATTGACATTCCATATGTGAGTTTTAAAACAAATTTTTATATTATGTTTCAACCTTTTCATAAGAAGAATGAATTGGACTTAGTATGTGATGGGAGGAGCCTACTATAACTATTTGATGCATCGGTAGGACTCATGTGACAAACTAGTGTCTTAAAAATAAGCATTGAAAAAATCTTATTTAGAGTTTTGGGATGAGGCCTTCACTATGTGGTTATGATGTCCGAAATTATGCATTCCATCATTATGAAATTATGTATTGATATTACTTGTGATTATTATACTAGTAGAATATCCATGTAAATAGGTAAATGGAATTACAATTTTTATATTTCCCATATTATGCTAAAATATAAATTTAAATGTCTTGTGTATTTGTCTTATATATTTCCTTAAATGTTTGTGCTTATTTATGATAGTTTTTTCTGTATTGTAATACATAAAGAGCATCTGAGATCACCCCGTTATTATGTTTTCATTTTCCAAGGATGTTAAGGTGCATATTATGATTAAACTGCAAGGATAATTCAAATGATATGAGTGTGTTCAAAGGGGACACAATGTTGTTTTTTTATTTAATGATGTAATGTAAAACTCTTGTATATATATCTACTACATCCATATATACTAAACTAATCGGTGTTTTGAGACATGTTCTCTTGTGATCATGCTAATGTCATGTATTAATTCATAAACTCTAGGTAACTAGGGTTGGGGAGTTAATGTTGGTATCAGGGAAATTTTAGTACAAACCTTGAAAACTCTATATAGAAAAAATCTTATTATATAATGTTACCCTAAGATATAATTTTAGGATTAGTAAAGAAGAAATTCTTCAAAATATGTTATTGTGACGATTTTGTGGATTTTCAAAGAAATACATCAATGTCTAGATACGATCAGGTAGAGGCGGCTCGGGGCCAAATGTACCTATATTTGAAAACTCCGACCAGCTTTTTCTAAATTGACCCAAGAAATCCTGGTACTCGACATTGGCCCTTACTGCACTCTTGGTTATGACACTCCCAGAGGATATTCTTAGGATAATTAAAATTTTCATTAAAAGATATTATAAATATTTATGAGGTAATAATTCTTCAATGAAAATATTTTTTTAGGACTATGGATTTTATGCATAAACAGTTCAATTTATGGTAGGTATTTTACTATTTTGAAATTATGTATTGTGATTCACAAACTCATATAGTGTATGACATTGTTTACAAATAGCGCCTAGTGGATAGAATGGAAACCATATAAACACATTTAATCCATGTAGGGATTGACCTCCTAGTCAAGTTATATATAGTGGAGATGGTGATGCAACGGGTGCTGAGCAGCTTATAACCATACATAGACAACTCACTCAGGTTATGAATAATAACCTTACTCGTATGGAGAACCCAGATCCAAACTGAGGATGATCAATGATAGACTGCTTCATGAGGCCACAACCACCAACATTAAATGTCACTAAAAATTCATTTGTATCTTAACAGTGGACAAGTTCAATATATATAATATTTCATGCTTTTGGGAGCAATAAAAGTGAAAAAGATGTTATGGCAGTTTATCGCCTCATAGGAGATGCAGATCAATGGTGGTCATTAATTCAAAAAAAGCAGGATTAAGTATAAAATATAGAATGGAGGGATTTTAAATATCATTTCATAGAAATTTAGTTTCCTCGTGACCATCAAGCAGATATATAAAGTCAATTTTTGAGTCTAAGGAAAAACAATGATGAAAATGTCTCAAAGAATGTGGGTAACATTACAAGGTTAGGCAGACATACTATAGATTATATAATAAACCCACAGTGTAAGACTGATTGATTAATTTATGGGTTAAACCCATTTCTCCGTCAAAAAATATTTTCAGAATTCCTCTCGTCATACAAAGATATAGATTAATGGGCGATCAAGATAGATAAAATATTCTTTACGTTGTACGATTTTAAAGCAAAACCAGAGAAGAATAGATATTCTAAACACTATGGAAATGGAAATAAGGGGAAGAAGGGAAATTTTTAATTTCTATCATGTGGTAAATGTGGGAAGAAACACCAAGGTACTTGCCTGAAGGGAATTGGAGTTTCTTACAAGTATGGTGAAAAAGGCCACCAAGCACGTGATTGGAAGGGAAAAATAGAGTTTTTCAATGTTGAATGCTAAAATTGTATAGAAATGGGTAATTATGAAAATAAATTTTCTAAGCTCCATGTAATATTTCCTCAGAAAAGGCCAAGGGATAAAGGATTATCTTATGCGATCACTACTGGTGAGGTTGAATCTCCTAATAAAGTGATGGCATGTACTTTAAGGGTTTCCTCAAATGTAACCAATGCTTTATTTGATTCAAAATCCTCACAATGTTTCATATCTTCCTCTTTCACTAGAAAAATATATATTTCTAATTTTATTTGATAGGGTATTTGTTAGACAAAACATGAAAGGGAAGTATCATTTCAATAATGTTTTTTGAATCAGTTCCCATTATAACATATAAACGTTCTTTATATTCTTATCCCATCTTCATATACATGATTTAATTTGATATAATCCTTAATATGGTTTTCCTTTCATACCATGATGTGGAAATTTATTTTAAGAAGAAGAATGATACCATTTTTGATGATGACATGGAATACCTAATCTTTAGAGTAGAAACATCACCATCTGATTCTCATCTACATCCACCCCTGGTAGCTCAACTAAATTAAATTTTTAGAGAGGACGATAGTAAAATAACATTTCTTGAGTAAAGTAATGTTCAAAAAGATTACATACCTATTGTGTAAGAACATGTTTATGTGTTTCTATAGGACTTACCTAAAAATCCTCCAGAATGAGAAATTGTGTTTCCCATTGATTTAATTTCTGGTTCAAGGACCATATCAAATACCCCTTATAGATTGGACACTGTATAATTATTTTAACTATAGTAAAAACTAGAGAAATTGTGTAATAATGGATTTATTCACCCCAAGTGTTTTTCAATGGAAAACCCAAGTTTTTTTTGTTAGAAAGAAAGCTGAATCTATGAGGTTGTGAAATGACTACATAGAGATTAATGCAATAACAATAGAGAAAAAGTTTCCCCAAACTCCCATAGATGATTTATTAGATAAACTTCATTGATCTCAATATTTTCTAATTATTTACCTTTGATCTGGATACCATCAGATGTGCGTGAAAAAGGAATACATTCTAAAGAAAAAAATTCTATCCAGGCACGCACATTACATGTTTACAGTAATGCCTTTTGTACTGACTTGTGCACCCTTTTTCATATATCTAATGAAGAATTTTTTCAAGTAATATATTGGAGAATTTTTAGTGGTATTTAATAATTATGTCATGGTACACTCCAAAGGGTTCAAAGATCCTGAAAATCACATGCACAATATTATAAAGACTCTAAGAAGAAATGAACTATGTGGAATGTTTAGAAAATATGAATTATGGATTTTGGAGATTAATTTTCTTGTCTATATTGTGTCTAAGGATGTAAAATATATTTATCCTTCCATGAAAAGAGCAATACATGAAATACCATCACCGATGAGTATAACCTAGGTACGTAGTTTTTTTGCTTTATTAGGTTATTATCGGTGTTTTGTCCATAATTTTCCTGATTAGCTAACCCATTAACCAAGATCACATGTAAAGGTGTTAAATTTGTTTGGAAAAAAGTGTGTAAAGATTTTTTTGAATAAATAAATAGAATATTAGTCAATGATCCTATTTTTACTCTACCATCAGGGAATTGTGGGTTTCACATTTATAGTGATGCTTCAAATAAAGGACATTGTTGTGTCCTTATGAATAAAGATAGAGTCATTGCCTATTTATAAAGATAGCTAAAAAATCATGAACAAAAGTATCCTACTCAGGATCAGGATTTAGTAGCTGTAATATTTTATCTGACAATATAGATACACTATCTATATGGTGAAAATGTGAGATATATAATGATCCCAAGAGTTTTATGTATAATTTCTCACCGAAATAACTCAATATGAGGAAAATATGATGTCTTGAACTACTCATGTATTATGATTCCATTATACACTACCAGCCAGGGAAGGAATATAAGGTGGTATATTTTTTTAGTAGAAAATATCTGTGATATTTTAACAAGAAGATAGGTGAAAGGGATAATATGTTCATGGATCTAGCGAGGATGGATATAAGAATAATAATGGAATGTGAAACATCAAGACTTTTTTAGATCGTATCCAAACCATCTTTACTAGAAGGGATAAATATTTCCCGACTGGTGATGAGGATTTTCCAAAGAAAATTAAATTTGTGAATGATGGGAGATTGATTAACTTCTTATATAAAGATGGAATTCTAAAATATTGGAAGATACATTCTCTTATTGTCATAACTGATCTAAAAAGGGAATTGTTAGATGATGCTTATAGCTCTAATTTATCTATGCACCCTTGTATCATTATTATGTACAGTGATTTTAAGGAACAATTTTGCGGGGACAACATGAAGTGGGAGATTTCTAATTATGTATCAATATGTATGGTTTGTCAACATATAATAGCTTAAAGACAACATCCTAAAGGAGTAATGCTACCTCTTCCCATACCAGAGTAAAAATGGTATGACATTATGATGGACTTCATCATGGGGCTACCAAAGTATCCTAGAAGGAATGCTACAATATAGTTCATTGTTGATCATCATACCAAGTCATCACAATTTCATACTATAAGAGAAGATTTACCACTTGAATGTTTAGAAAAACTATACATTAATTAATATGTATGATTCATGGACTACCCCTATTTATTATTTCTGATCATTACCCTTGGTTCACATCAAGATTCTGGATAAATTCTTCAGAAAGTATTGGATATTGAACATTGATTGAGCACTACATACCACCCTCAAACTGATGAACAATCAGAACAGAGTATTCAAACCTTAGAAGACATGATAAGATATTTCTTAACTGACATTCAAGGTATGTGGGATCAGTATTAATATTATGTAGAGTTTTCCTATAATAATAGATTTTATTTGAGTATTCAGATGGCACCATATGAAGTTTTATTTGGAAAAAGATGTCACACACCAACTTATTGGGATGATGTTGGTGATAGAAAATGAGTAGGCCCAAAACATGTAGATGAAGAAATGGAAAAGGTGAAGATTATGAAAACCCACATAAATGCATCTCAATGTAAGAAAAGATCTATGCCGATAAGAAAAAAAGTATTTTTAATTTTTAGTAGGTGATTAGGTTTTCAAGAAGGTATCTTTTGGAAGGGTGTTATAAAATTCCGAAAGAATTGTAAATTAACTCCCATGTACATGGGACATTTCAAAATTCTAGAAATAATTTTAGTTGTATCTTAATATTGGGAAATGTTTCCATATCTATCCAATGTTCATTATGTGTTCCACATATAATTGTTGAGAAAATAAACTCCTGACCCAACATATGTACTCACCTATGAAGAAATATAACGATAACCCGATCAGTCTTATTGTGAAGAGTCTATCAAGATTCTTGATACTAGAGAACAAGTATTGATAAATCAGATGAATCGTCTGGTATTTTTGTGTGGAGATACCCTAAGATGGAAGAGGAAAAGTGGGATCCCAAGGAATATATGATGAAGAACCACCCAAATCTTTTAATGCAGTAATATTCTAGAAATTTGTAGGACAAAATTATTTGAAGGATAGAAAAGTGTGACACCCCAATCTTTCACGGTACACATCCCTTTGAATAATACAATAGCTTATGTTGTACACAACTTCGATCTCTAGCACACCTAAACCAATCAAACTAGTCGTTATCAATAGTAATACCCACTTTATAAAATTTTATTAATTTTATTTTTTATAATGGATTTCATTTTTGGATTCCGAATATAAAAATTTCATTACGATGATTTTTTGTTATTTTTCTAAAAAGATACAATTTTTTATGAATAGTGAAAAACATTGTGTTATTTTTTAAAACAAACTTTTTATTTAATTGATTACTTATATTATATAAATTTATTTTATGTCAAAATAGTTATATAATACCTATATTAGTTCATTATAATTCATTGGAGTCACTTTATAATAATATTATATGTATAAATTCTTACTGAACTTTTAACGTATTTTACACACCTTCTAGGAATGTTGGATAATTTGCATAAAACATAATTTTACCTCTTTTGTAAATTGAATTTTAAAAAATCGAGAGACACAGTTCACAATAGTAAATATAATGTGGTTAAATAGTATGAAAATAATTTTTGTTGAATAGTATCTTTTGGATTTTATTTACCACGGTTTAAATTAAATAGGGAAATTAAAAGTAAAAATCATATTAAAGTTACCTTAAAACATGTATTAATTATTTTTGGATAGTTTTTTTACCTAAATCAACCTCATGAATAAAATATGATCTTATTTGATTCATTTGGATTAGATTAGGAAATTTATGATTATTTTATTTAAAGATGATTTAAAAGTGTTAAATTCAAATTTCAATAACTAAACCATTTTTAATATAATTCTATAAATAAGATAAATTTCAAAATAAATATTCATTAAAAAGGTAAAAATGTTTCCTATATCATGGTATTTTATTTATAATTTTTTTGCATTAAATAATTAAATTTCATTATGACACAATGTTGATGTAGTAATTACCTTATTAATGAATGATTAAAATAATTGATATTATAAATATTCAAATAAGTTTTAATTTAAACTTTTTATGCATTCCAATATTTATCTAGGTTAATATGACATGTTAGGATAGATTTAATGAATTTTTTTCGATGTAATAATGTTTTTTGACTTTAAAAAAACAAAAAAAAACTAAATAGTGTTAAAATTGGCATAAATGAGTTTTTAAAAAAATTACAATTTTGTTAAATTATATAATATTTATAAAAATATATGGATAGAAAAAAATACATATATAATGAATCATATGTTTTTTATGAACCACATGGGTTTTAATTTTCATTTTATAGTCTGTTTAGTAACCATGTAATATAAAAATACAAGAAGACATCGTAAAATATAAACTATTAAACTAAGAGTTAAATCTAAAAGATTAGGTTAATATGGTGACCTAAACTTGTCTTAATAATATTTTTTGAGATTATTTCCACCACTCCCTACCTTATCCTCGAAAAAAAAAATTTTGGACCCATTAGAATCCAAATTTGATTTTATAATAAAATAATATTTCATGCTTTTCCAAAAGGGACCCTCGGCTAACTTTAAAAAAGGTAGCTCCCTTCTCTCAAAATCACAAATTCAAATCCATTTTTCTTAGGCTCCCCCATCTAAAATAACTTTCCAACAGTACTCACTTCAATTTAGAGGCCCTACATTGATCATAATGCCAACCTATGGAGCCCTTTTGATCAAATCATAATGGAAGAATCCGAAGAAGAGGTTATAATTTCATCACCTCTTTCAAAGTTCTTTTCTTATTCCACATCCTCTTTATTTGTTGTACCATAACAAAACAATAAATATAGTATCTTCTACATACTGTTATGTTATTATAAATATGGTACAACAATATTCATTATTCTATCCATCCTATCATAGAAAAAATCACCATACATGTGTGCGAACGGATTACCAACTCCACGTTGTGGTGTATTTTGTTATTCAACACTTTATTATTTGGATGGGTATAATAATGAGTATAACTGATGTAAATATAAAATTTATCTTGTTAATTATTCTGTATATATGATATACCATCCAATTACATGTGATTTTACAACCAATAGAATGACATTGTCGCTCGTTCATACATACGGATTACCGTCTCCATGAACATGATGACATTCATTTCCCATCGTAACCAATCAAGAATAATTATTATTTTTTGATTAATAATAATGTTTAATAAATTAATATAATTTTGGATATTAATTAAATAACTCATATCCATAAAAAACATGACTAACGTAACAAAACATATTAAGGAAAATGAATCAGATGACACCTAAAACTATGATACAACTGTAATATTATTAACAAATAAATATTATAAGAACATATATTATATAATATTTATGTATTAGGTTCTTATATAATTTAATAAAAATTATATATCTATTATACAGGAGGATAATGTACCCTTGACTAAGGAAATATACAATTTAAGTGTTAATTATACAATCTCTTTATTATCTGAGGTTGTTTATATCTAAGTATCTAGTGGGACCTTTTTATCATTTACATCCATGTTTCTTAAAAAAATTCATAACATTTTTAATATTTACTAGATTTTGGGTTAGAGTCATTTATACAGTTGCTTGAATTTTTATAAATTTTTATAAAAGGAATCATTTTGTCTCTTTCCAAACAAGGTATGTTATGAAATTTTCGACAAATTATGGTAAGAATTTTTTTAACATATACATGGTGTGAAACTATTTTTTGTCATTATAACACATTAGAATATTACCTTAATAGGTTATTATAATATTTAAAAACTAAATTTTTTCTTTACATTTTAATATTTTTAATGTAGTATGAAATATTTTACTCAAATTTTTTTTTGGATTGGTTGTATCTAGGTCAACATCCTTGACTGTATTTTATGTTTGTTTGAAGTTGATTTATTATGATACAACCATCCGTATTTTATTTAATGTTTTGGAATATTTTCGACTATGGATGTGGTATTTTTATACCATTCATTGTTAATAGTTAAATTATTGACATTTAATATTCTATTTTTAATATGAATATTTATATTATGATTCAACATTTTCATATGTGGAATTCATTGGACTTTGTAAGTGAAGGGTGGAGCCCTCTATAGATCCTTGATGCATTAGTAGGTTTCATGATACAAACTAGTTTTTTTGCACACACTTATGAAAAATATAATTTGTTGACTTGGAATGAGGTCTTGACAATGTGATTATGATATTTTGAATTATTCATTCCATCATTATGAAATTACATATTGATATTACATGTGATTATTCGACATGTAAAATATCAATTTGAATAAGTGAATGGAATTATTTGATTTATATATGCAATATTCTATTGAAGTTTAATTTTAAAGGATTGTGTTTTTGTCTTATACAGTGCCTTAAATGTTTAGGATTATTTATGATAGATTGTATTATATTGTTATCCTTACAGATAATATCACATGATCCCTTTCTTATGTTTTCTATTTCCCATGATGTGAAAAAGTATATTATGATTAACCTAAATGGATAAGACAGAGGATATGACTGTGTTCAAAAGGAAAAACATGTTTTTTTGTTCACGATATAATGTAAAACATATGTATGTATTAAGTACATACAATTATTCTAAACCAATTAGTATTTCGATACATGATATCTTGTGATCATTACAATGTTATGTAATAATGCATTGTATCTAGGTAACATGGGTCAGGGAATTCCACAATCCACCATAAATAAACATGACTATCACTGTACATTTTGTGCAGAATCATCACACATCATTTACTATGACATATGACCCTATGACATCATAAATATTGATTAATTTGATATATATGATATTTCAATTCATTGGTTATTTGAAATTCCTAAGGTAATTATTCCCATTTTTTATTTGAAGGTAAAACTAATTAGTGGTGGTCATTGGTTGAGAGTACCAAAAATAAATATTATAAATATTATATATAATTCGGTTAATTTATGGATCATATCAATGAGAAATATTTCATAACGTTTTATGAACTATAAAAGAAAAAAATACTCCAAATATAGAAAAAATATAACGAATATGTAGTTTCATATGAAGAAAAATTCACATGATTTTTCTTGTATGTTACAAACATTTTTTTGGACACTGTTTTTAAAATTAATATATTTGACATTGGATTTTAAACCATTTCACAGAAGAGATATGTCTACAAAATATATAATATTTGTGATAAATTAGGTCATTATAGAGAGAAAGTTGAGATGGAGTTTATTGATGCACATGTTCCTTGAGATAAAAATTGTAAAAAGGTCAATGTGGAAGGATACATGTAAAAGTCAAGCTAATATGTCGAAATATAATTTCAAATATGTTATAAATATAATTATAAAACTTTCAACGTTACATAATCTTAAGATATGTCGTGAATTTTTACTTTATTTTACATTTAGTATCTTTTTAGGAAAAAAACATTAATAAGTTAGGTCATAACTCAAATATAACAACATAAATATTACAAGTAGACACTTCTACCCAGTATCTATATTTTTTTCATAAAACATAATATTTTAAAAAAGAAACATGGTTCATTTAATATTTAGACAACATGACTTTTCCTTGATCCCATCTTTGACTATATTCATCATTCTGCCTTGTGAAAAACATTTCAGAATGAGGGATGGCCATTAATGGCATAGTAAGAGATTAATAAAGAATAAAAAATACCAGTGTTGTGAAAACAAGTACACCATGAATACTTAATAATAATTTAATATTTTTTACTGTTATGAACTACCAAAAAAACTTCACTAAATATAACATCATTTCTTTCCTTTTTTTGTTACCAAAAGATTACCTTAAGGCCCATAGAAATAGAAATATAACATTTAATGGTAGTTTTTGAGATAAAAATTCCTAAATATAATTACCATATAGTTAACTTCAACACATATATGTAAATTGAATAGCCATATGGCCAACTACCATAACAATGCATTGGAGGTTATAACGTAACCACCCATCCTTGGTTTATCACGGAACCACCCATCATTTTTTTAGTACATAACCACCCATCATAGTCTAACATGTAAAAACCCATAAAAAATCCATGTTACATTTAATAATTATAACACATAAAACAATAATAGATTGAAATTAAAATTAGCGCACTCCAACAACAAGATATCATTTTAAAATATAGAAATATTCAACTGATTTTCGAAACCATTCAAAACATTCAATAAATGGAATTTTGAATCAAAGTGTCTCATACCACATTGAATATATTGAAAAAAATTATAAATTGAAAAAATTAATGTTCATATAAATAAATTATTTGAACCCATTTTGAATACATGGACATGAAATTGAAGGTTTTAAATGAATAAATCTTTAAAAATTTAAAACGATGTTTTAGTTCAAGTGTCCCTTACAACGTCAGAAACACATGAATAAAAATATGTAAGGAATAAAAATTAAATAACATTAAATATAATGGTAATATACTAATTCTTGATATAATTAATGAAAATGGATGTATATATATATATATATATATTATAGGATGACAAATGTGCATGAAAAAAAGATATTCTTTAGTGAAAAGAGATTGAGATGAAATCCCTTACAAATATCATATCATTAAATTATGGATAAATAAATGACATAGATATATGTGAGAAATATAATTGAACAAAATATAAGAGTATATTCAGTGTAGAACAATCATAGGTCATTCACACATATTCATGGAATAATAAAACCAATGACATGGATATTTAACTCAATGAATTGAGAATGAGTTAAAATTTCCCGTACAATGTTTGTATAAATGATATTAGAATTTATCAATGGGGTGATTATGTTTATAAAAATTATATCCAAAACAAGGGATGAATAAATTAAAATATAAATAAATATTTATTTATTACACACATAATAGTTTCATAATATAATCAATTAAATATGCATAAAATCCAATTAGTGAAAATTGAGTTCAGAAATTCCATTACCTTGAGTCTGACTCATCACGTACCATTGTTATGTTCCTGAATAATAGACATAGGTTAATTTAATTATTATTCAGTGAATTTTATCAAGTTTTTAATTTATTTTTTATCAGTTATTACCGTGTTATAAAAATTACAAAATTATTTATGTTCATATAAAAAGTTTTTTTGATATTTGGTACATGAGTCGAAAATGATATTGTTTTGATGTAAATTGTCCATGTAGTCAAATTTCCATCATCACCAGAATATTATTAGGGATGTAAATATAATATATATCCAGTAAATATGTATTTATAATATCTATAATATTTTGATATAATTAATTAAATGAGATAAGAAGTGAAACACATTGTTCCTGGAGATGGTAGGTCGTACGTACGCATGAACGTTACTTTCATTTATTTATTATATTTAATTAATGAATATAAAATGATACATATATATATATATATAATAATTTTAGTATAATATATATTTTATATATGCTAATTAATGTTATTAACATCATCCTTTATATGTTCCATGTATGGAATGAACAAGTCATATAACTTTGTGGGGGTGGTCGTCCACAGTTCCTCAAATTAAATAATTATATTTACATATTATAGATAGAATAAATGTATATTATAAATAAGAATTAATGAATAATATAGTCAATATTAATATAAAATATATCGTATTTATTCAATATATTTATATATGTAATCGTGGTTTAATGATGATCTTGTAGAATCAATCACATCACATCGTGGAGACGATATGTTGTACGTACGCATTAGAGACAATATCATTCACATAATGGTTAAACTGTTTAGAATTGGAAGAGATATTAATTATACAGAAGAATTTTAATTTTACATTCACTATTTACAGCAATTATACTCAACATTATTCAAATCCAAATTTAGTCTTTTTGAATAACAAATACACCATGTTGTGGAGATGGTAAGTCTTTCTTAGGCACACATGATGATATTGATATTTTTAGGATGGATAAATGGAGTTATAAGGTTGTACAAAACATTAATAAAAACTTATAATATATAACATAAAATTTATTTTACTTTATTATTGAATCTACATAAGATGATAAAGTATAAGAAGAAACTAATTTTGAAAGAGGTGATAATAAAATACCTCTTCTAGGAGTATCTCCTTTTTATTTTTTTAAAAATGTATCCGTAGGTTTAATTTATGGGAAATGTGCAGAATATAGAAGGAAGGGTGTTTTTTTAGGAGGTCATATAATCTTAATATGGACAAGAAAATGGGATTTAATGGTGTGACTAACTGGGTATTAGTAGTGTATTTTTATAAGAGGGAGGAGAGGAACTTTAAGAAATATTTGAAATATTATTTTATTATAAAATTATTTTCGAATTAAAAATGTTAAAAGTTATAAATGAATTGAATAATATGAGAATGGGTCTAAATCCTTCCAACCAATAGTTTTTAAAAAAAATATTGTTAAAACAATTAATCTTGTCGTTTAGCATTAAACCTTAGTTGAAAACTATAACTCTTACCATGACTTCTTGTATCTTAATAATATATGGATAATATATATATATACTAAAAAACAATCAAACCACAAGTGTATCATTAATGAAAAATTTAAAATAATATATTTCATTTGGACATGTATTAGAATTTTAGGACTATTATATAATCCAATAAAATAGTATTTTTTTTTAAAACTCATTATGTCAATTTTTACACAAGATAGTAATTAATTTTTATGAAGATCATAAAAACACGATTCCTTCAATTGAAATGCATTTAATCATCCCATACATGTTAATATAATCCCAAAAATTCTTCCATGAATAAAAAATAATCAAATTTAATTTAATTTAATATTTATAATAGTATTTATTTGATTTATTCATTAATAAGGTAATCACATATTATCATTTTTTCAAAAATAAATAAATTTATTTAATGTATAAAATTTATAAAAAATATATCATTGTATATTGAATATTTTTATAAATAGAATGACTATTTATAGTCAAATATATTAGTTATATAAACATATATTAATTTTTTATTAACGAATACTTGTTTTTGTTATATTTCCCTTTTCATTAAAATAAACATTATAAAATGTCATTTTCACACTCAGGTGGATCCAAAATACCAAAAGTTCATCCCGATGATACTCACGGTCTGACATATCTCATAAAATATGATTAGGGCATGTGTTAGTTAGTTTTATGATATAATATTATTATTTTTACCCCTATTTATATGATTTATCTAGTAACAATGGTAAGTAAAAAAATAGACATTATTATTCATAATGTTCAAAAATAAAAGGTACCTATTTACGCAGTTTGGATATTTTTTTTCATATATGAAATCCATTTTTCAAATTTCCAAACACATAATTTTTAGAAAGTAATTTAATATTAATTCACATTATCTAAACCTGAAGGAGGGTTTTTATGAAGTAAAAACTATCAAATGTATGACATCTGTTTTTGTCCTATATCAGTGTGAATTTACATCAAATGACAAACAATAGATTAAATCTGAAAACATAATATAATTTCAAAAAAAATATATTTTTAATGATAATGTTACTATATAATTAAAATAGATTAAAGGAAAATTTTGAATTAAATTGCCGTATTTTCACTAGTCATTAAAAAATATTTTTCTTAAAAAATCCAAAATTAATCCAATGTAAATTTTTTTGTCCCACTTCTAAATAATAAGTATATTTTGTTATATAGATCATATATATTTTAAAAAACTATATTTAAAAAGTGTCCCCCAAAAAAATGTGGTAAAACGAACTTTTAAAACAAATTGAGTATTTTCTACTTAAAATTATATTCATTATCATTTAATGTCAAATAAATATATTTGGTAAATGTAAAAACATTTAACAAAAATTTATAATAATATTTTACTTAATTATATTCATTGTATCCAATACAATGGTTTGGTGTCAACTATAATTTTAAATAATATTTATATTGTAGCATTATTTTTCAGTATAACTCAGTGTTTTGGGAAACATATGATTTTGGAGAATCCTGTTGTTGCACATTGAGTAATCTATCAAAAAAATCATCCCATATAATGTAATATTAATATAATTTTCATAAATATTAATAGATATTAATATGTATTATTCTATTAATTTCTAGGATGTTTTATCATCCCCCTCTTATGGAAATTATGTCCGCACAATTTTAAAATTTTTCTTGATAACATCATTGAATATCTCACATGAAA
The DNA here is from genome assembly GCA_963277665.1 of Viscum album. Taxonomy (NCBI): domain Eukaryota; kingdom Viridiplantae; phylum Streptophyta; class Magnoliopsida; order Santalales; family Viscaceae; genus Viscum; species Viscum album. The sequence continues at coordinate 1,754,799,996 of OY728146.1, read as the reverse complement.
AAAATAGTAAATAAAACTAACACATTAAAATAAAGAAATATAAGTATAGTGGTTACCCGATATAACATATACATGGATTCCATTTAAGATAACATGTATATTTAATGAAAACCAACCATTTTGTTCTGATGTCGAGTGATATTAAACATTTTAGGTAAAATTTAACAACCAAAAAACCATCAACATGTGATCGGTGAAGTGGTTTTTGATTTTCCATAGGAAAAGTAATTGTAAAATATTTTTGTTTTAATATATTTTTAATAAAATTGATGGAATTTTAAATTATCGTGACTAAGAACATAAGGAATCATATATTGTTGTCAAGAAGAGTATCATCCTTTAATAAATGTCTCCCACAAACTCATATTTTCTCTAAACGATAAGTAATCAAGATGACTTGGTCACACATAAAGCACTAGAATCAACATCTAGATAATCACATATTCCAAATAGATGAACTATATATTTTTCCTTCTTTTTTACATTAACATAAAACCAACATGTATATTACATGATTAGGTAATCTCCAAAATAGACATTCCATTATAAAAATAAATAGTACTCTTAATCTCAATAATTCATCAAAAAATACCCAAATTTCAATAAATACCATTTAATTAACATTTGTCCATAAAATTCATCAAAATAAGTGAGACTAATATAGAAAGAAAAAATTCAAAATCATTTGATAACATAGTCTTCCACAAGAAATCTTAACATTTATCTTTAAATAACATCGACTAATATTAATGTCTCTTGCTTGATATTAACTAAACTAATCACATATTCTCTATTAATGGTTAATAATTTCCATAAATAACCCAAATCACTATAATTCCCCAAAAAAATATATTATTACAAAAATAAAATTTAACAATTACTCCTCAAATGACATCCTATATTATTCTACTTTCTTTTGGAATTTAGTGTTCCCAAATGAGCAAACATATTACAAAATAAAATTTATCACATAATCCCCGAATCATTTTCCTATACAAAGAATTTCCATTTGATAAAACATAATTTCCAAAATTCAAATTAATCTTAAACCATAAAAAACAATTACATAAAAAGAATAAGTCATACTAAGGAAGAACTTCATATAGGCTAGTGGTAGGAGATAAAGCCTAGTTTTCCTTAGATTGTCAATTCGATTTCTATGGCCTTGTCTCACACGATGGATTGTCACCCTTCCTACGAGTTGTCTTTTTTCTAAAACTATATTATTAATAAAACATTTCCAAAATGATATAAAATATTCCAAAACAACTATAACATAATTTACACTCATTTTTATAGCATTCATAAAATTTTTTTTCTCAAAATGTAATAAACATTAATTACCCAATAATCAAGGGTCATATAAACACTAAATATTCGTTATAGTTATATCCACAAAAGAAAAGTTAATTCTTCTTCAAATAGTATTATTCCATAACAAAATTTAGGCTTACACCTACTAGATAAAAGTCTTCTAAAATAATCCCTTCAAAAAAAGTTAATTAATTATTTTAAAAATATTATCACCAACAATTCTATTATAATTAATTAATTTCAAAAATTTAGACATATTAATCATATACAATTTTTCATGATGCCTTAAAAATATTTGTAAACCATTTTCTATAATACTTATTTCCTAGATTCATAATAATGAATCATGTATGAAGAGTAAATAATTTCAAAATATGAGATAAGAAATAATCCACACCTTTCTTATATAATTATCAGATTCCTAAAATTTAATAGGAATAACATTAGGTATTTCTGAACATAAATATTTTGTGTCCTTATAATCCCATTCTGAAACCACTGTTTCCAGATATCTATTTTCATAATGAAAATACTCCCACAATTAAAACATTTAATTGATTACTCAAACATAATTTCATTACCTTTCTTGGAGTCAACTGAATTCATCAATTTTAAATTACAAGTTATTTCCCGAATGGCTTAAAGGCCTTCATTTTTATTGATTTTTTATAACCCTTTTTTCAAGGGATGAGGCGGAACCCTTACAAGGCTCGTAGGATCCGAGATTACAAGGCCCTTAGGCATAGAAGATTACATTACTCGACGGTCTTAGGGAATTAAATTAGACTATCTACAAGGAATTTCCCCTCCCCAATATCATCATCATTATAGTAGCTCTCCACCATCGTATGGTCGTCATACTTGGCTTTTCGTGCAGGCACAGGCTGATCCCGATGGCATATCTATACCCTCTAATTCTGACAAATCTATTTGGCTCTACTATGGTGAGGCACTTTCTCTGAATCCCCTTCTAGGGCTACTCCTTTTTTTATTGTGTCTAGGGAAACTACATGTTGCCCGAAGGTCTTGAGTTGTCCTGAAGGCCTAAATAGTGGCTCGAAAGCCCTACTTACCTGAAGGCCTAGGTGGCCTAAAAGCCTTAATTGTTTGATCAAATATGTAGATGTAGATGTATATTAGATAGAACAATACATGAGGGGGTGAATTCTATGTTTAAAAACTTTGTGTTTAAACACTTTAGAGATTAGTTTAAAATATCTTAAACTAATACTATTCAGACAACCACAATTGTGTTGAATATTAAGGTATGATATAATGTAATGCTATCATAAAAGTAAAGTAATTGTATTCAATATGAATACAACAATCCGAGTAAAACATGTGTGAGAGATTCTACCATAATGCTTATATAATCTGTTAATACAATATGTAATAAAATAATCATAATTGAAACAATTACAATTGAAAGTGTAAACAAGAAAGGAAACAATACAAATTCCTTTCTGATACAAACAGCAGCAGAAAAGTAAAAGTATTACAATTATTTTGACCCAAAGAGAAGGGTTATCCTTTCACCTAGGATAAGAGGTTTATCTTACCACCACCTTTTCAATCCCTCGATATGATGATCAGAATGTCTGTCTGCCTATCCCTGGAAGCCCTCGATATGATGATCTGAATGTATGTCTGCCTATTCCTGAAATCTCTCGATACGATGATCGGAACTTCTATCTTCCTATCATTGGAAGCCCTCAATACGATGATCGGAACTTCTGTCTGCCTATCACCGGCAGCCCTTGATACGATGATCGGTTCGCCTGTCTGCCTATCCCCGACAACCCTCGATTTAGTAGGTAATTGGTACCTCTGTCTTTCAATTACTTGAAAGCCCTAAATTCGAAGATCGTTCTCCCAAAGCACAAAGCATGAGAAAAGACACAACATATCTCTCTACAACTTGATAGAAGAAAAGTATCACAGTTATTCACACGTTCCTTTTCATGTCTTCAAATGACCTCTGATTTATATGCCTCACATTCAAATGGTCATATTGCCTCCAACTGTCAAATTTCTCTGAAAAACTCGGAGGGACTTGGACACCTAGAATTATAACTGTTATATTGAAACAGAAATCACGACCTTGTTTTGATTAGTTTGTAACTAACTCAACGACATCGTATTGGTTAAAAAAATGATATGTGAACATGATAATCATGAGTACGATTGATCTAAAAAAAATCATATGATGAAATAATAAAAGCATGAAAGTGATATAATTATGAGTACTATCAGTATTACTAAATGTAATGTATTGATATAATACAAAGTAAGATACACAAAAGTGAGTACAATTGACAGAGTCGGAACAATACAATTGACAGAGTCAGTACGACAAGATTGACAGAGTCAGTAAGAAGAAATATAATCTGTGCGATCAGTATGGTCAGTACGATCAGCATGGTCAGTACGATCCGCATGGTCAGTACGATCAGCATGGTCAGTACGATCAGCATGATCAGTATGATCAGCACGGTCAGTACGATCAGCATGGTCAGTATGATCAGCATGGTTAGTACGATCAGCATGGTCAGTACGATCATCATGGTAAAAGATATTTGTGATTTCCAAAATAAGGTATAGAAGTCAAAAGAGAACTTTTGACTCAACAATCACACCCATTTTGGAAAGAAAAAAACACAGAGTAAATACAACAAGAAAAACTTTTCTCCCCCTTAGTTATTGGAAACTCTTCTGAATATGAATTTGAATACAACTAACTCCCTCTTAGGTATATACTTTCCTAAAAATTGTATTCATAGATTTTCTTTGGTTTTGATGTATTTGACTAAAACATTCTCCCTTTGTAAAACATTCTCCCCCTTTATAAAACATTCTCCCCCTTTGTGATTTACAAGAAGAATGGGATAACCTTGAGTTGCCTGAAAGAGATAGAAAAAATAATTGCAGGACTAAAGAAAGAGTAACATAAGTGTCATTACAAAACAAACATGTTCCATATGAAAAGAAAAACAAATACAATAGTCATTTGTTTTCTCTTCCCTTTTCCTTCTTTATCAGCTCATGAAGAACAGCTTTCATCTTTTTTATTTCATTCTTGTCTTCAGAAATTGAATCACCCTGAGATCTAAGAAGCTCTTGTTGGTCGGGAAAAATCTTATCTTGATTATTGATAGTCTCCTCCTGAACTCTGATTACTTCATCAAGAGTATCAGTTCTGTTTTGAAAATTCTTGTTATCTTTGGATAACACAGTATTTTTTTCTTTAACAAAACAATTTCATCTTTGAAAGATGAAACTTTCAAAAATTCAGACTTAAAATCATTCATCCTCTCTTGCAACTCTTTCACTGAAGGTATATTGGTTCCATGAGCTACCTGTTTCAGTCTTTCAACAGTTTCTTTGTCAAGCTTATTGAAATCAATCGCAAGATCATTTGACAACCTCCTTATATCTTCAGTTTCTATCTCATGGTCATTCAATGAGCTCTCTATTTTGTATATCCACTTGGTCATCCTATTGCAAGCATTCTAATGGGTGGCTGAACTTTCATATAGAACTTTCAAATTGGCTTCAACTGAAAACACTCCCTTTCTCAATTCTCTTGCAGATCCGAACTTATTTTTATGATTGTCAGTAATAAAATCATTTTTTCCTTCCAACCTGGGGAAATAGGGAATAGTCTTCTCAACCCTCCTTAGAACATGAAAAATGTAGTCACTTTTCTTGAGAGAAATTGTCTGTTCTGAATCAGTATCCTCATTATAGGAATCATGTTCATTTGATCGGCTTGAGTCAACAACTAGCTGTTTTCCTTTTGCTTTTTCTTTCTCCCATATTTCTTCTTATACTTTGTCACTGATGACAATAACTTTTTCCATAAGAGAAGATTGAGCACCTTTATATTCTTGAGAAGGTGTTTTATCCAGTGTTTCAAAAGATTCAACCGGTGCTTGATCACCATGAGGAACTTGTTGAATACCTTCACTCAGCTTTTGGTAAGATTCTTCTCTATTCTTTTTCGAACTTTGAAGAAATTCTAAAAGAAAATATCCTTCTTCTTCTTCAACTTCTTCTATCTCTTCCAAAATTTTCTTCCCTCTTTCTTTCTCTGGAGGATTCTGTACAATAGGTTCTTGATGTATTTCTTCCATTATATGGGCACTAGCATCCTCAACCATTCTCAGAACTTTAGAGATATCAATGACTTGAGCCTTTATTTTCAAAACAGTCTTCTTTTTCATTTCATCTTGAAGTACTTCCTCTACCCTTATTCTTTCTTCAAAAGCTTTAGTTGGATCAAGTCAAAACATTGGATCACCTTCTTTTCTCTATTCCTTATCTTTTCTCCACATGGCCACAACCTTTTTACAGTATCTTGGTTTCTTATTTGGCTTTGAACTGGTTTGCAGATCTGACTTTTGACGAACACCGACAGATGGATTATCATTGACTGGAAAAGGTACCGATTGATTCTGAGCCGATCTAGCTTCTAGATCCTTTACAAAAAGTTTTGAATTCAGATCAAAACAAACATTCAACTTATTCAAATTACTCTTACTAATCCATGATGTCTTCAGATCTATCAGTTTTTCTTTCAAAGTAATATTGCAAAACATCAAAATCTCAAGAATAAAAATTGTAAGGATAGTTGGATACATAATCAAATTATATTTGATTTCTCTTGACTTTACATTCTTAATTTTTTCAACGATTTATCCCATAATATTTACTTTTCTCATGTTGACAAGATAGTCCAAAATGAAGATATTAGAAACCTTCAAAGTCTCTCTATCCCCTTTCCTTGGGATAAGAAAACCTTGCATCCAAAGAGACACAAATCTGTTATCTGGTGAAAAATGAGCCACTTTCCTCTTCTCTTCATTTATAATAAAAAAATACTTTTCAGAATTTTCTATGTTAAACATAACAACTTCCAATGGTAGTTTATGAGATGTACAGAAAGAATCACCTTCTATCAGAACATTCATAAAATGAGCTGCTTGATTCACAGACATAGAAATATTTCTATTTTACACATAGAAGTTGATAGTAATGTTCTTATCAAACGATACGGTTTTGTAAAAATTACTGACCTCATCAATAAGAACCGGATCTTGGGAGACTGGTTTTTCAACACATAAATGTTCCCAGCCTTGAAACAAAATGATTCTTCTGATTGTAGAATCGTACGAATCAAAAAAGTCCAGAGAAACTAACCTTTCTCTAAAAAAGTCTTTCTCTGTAAAAGTATTTGAAGACATTTTGGTGGGAGTATTAGCAGAGCACTGAGAAATATAGGCGAAGCCGCTTGAAAGATTGTACGATGAGTTAAATCAGTGGAGCAGTGCTTCGGCACAAAACCTGAAAACCCAATGTGGGCTTGGAGAGGGGGGGATATTTATAGGCGGAAAAAAGGGTGACCGTTGATCTTCTAAGGTTGATATTAGAAGAGAGTAAATCAATGGTTAGGATTAAAAAGAAAATAAATTTAAAAAAATTTAAAAGTATGTACCTGCCGGAGATCGTAAGATAATTGTTGGTTTAGATAGTATTAAAAGAAAAAAACAAGCGCACGAAGTAAAAGAATACAATAAACTATCATGACAATGGAAAACAAATTCATTACCATTAACTGATGAGCCGATGGAAAATAATATTATTACAATGGCCTGAAAAGCTGATGGAAAAACAAACTTGTTACCATGAACTGATGAACCGATGGAAAACAATCTTTTTATCTTGAGCTGACGAGCCGATGGAAAAAAAACTTGTTACCATAAACGGACGTGCCGATGGAAAAGAAATTAATTTCCATGATCAGATGATATGATAAGTAGATAGGTAAATAATACAATAAAAGTTTCAATATGATAAACAGATAGGTAAATAATACAATAAAATTTTCAATACAATAAATAGATAGGTAAATAATACGATAAAACTGTCAATACGATAAACAGAAAGAGAAGTAAAATGATAAAACTTTCAATAAGATAAACAGAAAAGTAAATGATACGATAAAACTATCAATACGATAAACAGAAAACTAAAAAAACACATACCAAGAGAATAAATAATTAAATATCATAAGATAACAAGAAACATGGTATGAAATATAGAAAGAAATGTTCTCCCCCTTTCTAGAGGAGTAGTTTGATGTAAGGAGAAATGTAAAATAGGAAGTGGATATGAATGATTATTTTAATGTAATCATTCCTAGCTTTTGTTTTATAAACTCAAATCTTTCAGAAGGTAATGGTTTTGTAAAAATGTTAGCAAGTTGTTCTTTCATGCCGATGAATTGTAAAATAATATCTCCTTTTTGTGTGTGATCCCATAGAATTTGATGTCTAACATCTATGTGTTTTGCATGAGAGTGATGTGCTGGATTCTTACTAAAAGCTATGGAACTAGTATTATCACATAGAATTTGGGTTTTGGAAAAACTCAAACCATAGTTAGTGACTGTGTGTTGCATCCACAAAACGTGAGCACAAAAACATCCAGCTACTACATATTCAGCTTCAACAGTGGAAAGTGCTACCGAGTGTTGTTTCTTATAGGACCAAGAAACCAGAGGATCTCCTAAGAAATGACATGTTTCAGATGTACTTTTTCTAGCCATTCTACAACCACCAAAGTCAGAATTTGAAAAAAAAATTAAAACAAAATCATTTCCAGAAGAGTGAAAAAGTCATAAATCTATAGTGCCTTTTAAGTACCAAAATATTCTCTTTACGGCTTTTAAATGAGACTATTTTGGATTATATTGATGTCTTGCACATAAGAATATAGGAAACATTAAGTCTGGTCGACTAGCTGTCATGTATAGAAAACTTCCTATCATACCTCTAAAGATTGTTTGATCTACCGGTTTCCCAGTTTCATCTAGATCAAGTGAATTTGAGGTACCAATTGGAGTGCAAATACTTTTAGAATTGTCGTAACCATACTTTTTGAGAAAGTCTTTGATATACTTATGTTGGGATATATATTTTTCTTCTGGTTTTTGAGAAATTTGTAAACCTAAAAAGAAGGTTAACTCACCCATCATACTCATTTCAAACTCAGACATCATAAAATTTGCAAAAGAATCGGTTAAATATTGTTGAGTTGAACCAAATATGATGTCATCAACATAAATTTGAACAAGCAAAACATTTTTGTTTTCCATTTTAATAAAAAGTGTTGTATATATTATACCTTTTTTATAAATTTTTTGTAAAAGAAATCATTTAAGTCTATCATACCATGCTCTAGGGGCTTGTTTAAGACCATATAGGGCTTTGGTAAGTTTAAACACCTGATTAGGAAGTTTTGGGTCTAAAAACCAGGAGGTTGTTCTACAAAAACATCTTCTTGAACAAAAACATTTAGAAAAGCACATTTAGCATCCATTTGATATAGTTTTAAGTTAAATTTTGTTGCAAAGGCTAATAGAATTCGAATAGATTCAATTCTAGCTACCAGAGTATATGTTTCTTCATAGTATATTCCCTCTTGTTGATTATATCCCTTAGAAACAAGTCTTTCTTTATTTCATACAATGATTCCATTTTCATCACATTTGTTTCTGAGAACCCATTTTACTCCAATTACAATAGTTTCTTTAGGTCTTTGAACTAAAGTCTAGACCTAATTCCTCTCAAATTCATTTAGTTCATCTTGCATTGTTGTGATCCAATCCTCATCACCTAAGGCCTCAATTGGACTTTTAGGTTCAAATTGGGAAAGAAAAGAAAGATGTTCTATTTCATTTCATAAGGAATTTCTGGTCCTTATGGGCTGATTTACATCACCAATGATGTTATCACTGGGATGATTCTTATGAAAAAATTGACTTGGATTTTGTAAAACCTTTTCATCATCATATGGTAGAAATTCTTCTGTGGTAAATATTTTAGAAGTATCTTCATGAACATTTTCATTATCAGAAGGATCTTCTAACAAAGGTTGATAATCATTTTTTGAAAACACATCTGAGGATGTAGGTTGGGATGATTTAAAAACAAAAGGATCAGTTTAATCAAATTTTACATGTATTGTTTCCTCAACAGTACAAGTGTTTTTATTGAATACTCTATAAGCCTTAGAAGTTGTGGAGTAGCCTAGAATGATTCCTTCATCAAATTTTGGTGCGAACTTGTGTATATTATTTTTGTATTCAGAATGAATACTTTTCACCCAAAAGAATTAAAGTATGAAACTTTAGGTTTTCAGCCAGTCCATAACTCATAAGGTGTTTTATTAAGAAAAGGTCTGGTTAAAACACGATTTATAGTATTACAAGAAGTACTAACATCTTCAGCCCAAAAGTTCTTAGCAATTGAGTATTCACTCAACATGGTTCTAGTCATTTCTTGAAGAATAATATTTCTTCTGTCAACAAAACCATTTTCTTGAGGAGTTCTTGGAGCTGAGAAATTGTGAGTAATACCTTTCTTTCTACAAAAGGTTTCAAATTCACAATTTTAAAATTCACCACCATGATCACAATGAATAGTTATCAATGGTAGGTTTTTTTCATTTTTAACTTGGGCTCTAAATGTTTTGAAATAAGAAAAGTCTTCATATTTCTTTGTTAGAAAATAAACCCATGTGAATCTATTAAAGTCATCAACTAAAACAAATACACATTATTTTCCTCCAATGCTTCCAATTTTTGAAGGACCGAAAAGATCCATATGCACTAGCTGTAATGCATTAGAAGGTGAAACTTCATTAATTGATTTAAAGCTAGTTTTATGTTTCTTTCCAAATTGACAAGGGTCACAGAATTTTGAAGAATCATATCTAAGAACTGTTAGTCCCTTTATAAGTCATTTCATCGAGGTTTTACAAAGGTTTCTTAGGTTACAGTGTCTTAGTCTTCTATGCCATAGCCATGATTGATCTTCTATTGCCCTTATGCATGGTAAATTTTGACTCCTAAGGTCTTATAAGTTAATAGTGTATACATTCTTTTGCCTATGGGTAGATAGAATGAACTTTTCCTTGGAATTTTGAACTAAATACTTATCATTTCTAAAATTTACAAGTTAACCTTCATCTCATAATTGGATTATGCTGATGAGATTGTGCCTAAAACCTTTAACAAACAAAACATTTGAAATAAGAACATTTCCAAGAAAAACAATATTTCCTATACCAACAATATTTCCTTCAGTATTAACTCTGAAGGTAACCTTTCTACCTTTTGTTTTGATAATATTTTCATTGAAATCTTTGTTTTCAGGTCATGTGTCGAGAACAACCACTATCCATGTACAAAATATTCTTATTGGTACACTTCTTATTTTTCTGAAAAAGAAACAATTAGTTTTCCAGAATACAAACTTGTTTTGGTCCAGAATGGTTAAATAACCGAATTTTAGGAATCCACATTTGTTTTTAAAATGGGATTTATTAAATCCTAAAGTCTGAGTTCTATTAAGAGAACACTCTCTTTTCCAGTGTCCACCACATTGACACTTAGAAAAAAAGGATTATTTTGTGGAAAAAAATAGTTATTACTAAAAACAGGTTTGGAATGATTATAACCAAGTCCAAAATGATTTCTCAAAGGCCGGATTTGGGAATACATTTTATCAAAATTCTCTTTTCCATAAGTAAAGTTTGACAATCTTTATTTCAAAGAAAAAAAATTCTGACTTTAGTTTTAAAACTAAATAATTATCCTCCAAAACATTTGATTTTGAACTATAGTTAGGCTCTAAAACATTTTTCTTATAAATTACATTTTCTATATCCTTATAATGTTTATCCTTATCAGATTTGACTTTGTCAAGTGTTTTTAAAATACTTTTAAAATTAGATGTTTTTGTATCAAGATCATTAGAAAGATCTGATACTTTGTTAGTTAAAACTGAAATTCTAGAATTTTCTATATCATGTTTCTTTTTGACTTTAGAATTTTCATTCTCAAGTAATTTAGCAAAACATGATACTTCTTTAAAAGAATGTAATGTATCATCTACTGATGATTAAGATTCATCAATTGCAGATTCATAATATTTACTATCAGTATAATTTTTGTTTAAATAGAAATTTGTAATAGCTTCAGCATTGTGTACCTTGGCCATAAGACAATGATCTTCAATTGGTAATCAGGCTATAAGTCCAATATTTCTCTATCCTGATGACTCATATTCCGAAGAATTATATGAAGAATCACTACCACTTTCAGTCCAATTATCATTGGCCTTTAAGAGTTTATTTGTCTATGAATTGTAATACTTTTTCATATTTCTTTCAGAATGTTTAACCTTTCTGTCTTTTCTCTTCAGTAAAGGAAAATCACGCCTTATATGACCCACTTTCTTACATTCATAACAAGTTACCTCTAAATCATTCTTATCCTTCCAATTTTTTGAATCTGTATTGGAATTCTTTATTTCCTACAATCTTGTTCATCGTTCAAGCAAGATTGGCTAACTCATTTTCCGAGTGATCACTATCATTAGATTCTGATATAATAACTTTCTTGGCTATGGATCTTGTTATCCTTTCATGTGTTTTAGATTTAGATGTAAAGGCTACACTTCCATTCCAATTTTTCTTCTTATTGAAATCAGCATCTCTTTTCATTCTTGTCTCTTGCTGTAGAAGAGTTCCAAAGAGTACATCAAGAGTAATCTGGGAAACTTTTCTGCTTTCATCAATAGCTTTCCATTTTGACTCTCATTCATTAGGAATTATATCACAAATTTTATATAAAAGAGCTTCATCATAAAGTCTTTTCTCTCCCACATATTTTAAACTATTGAAAATTGTCATAAATCTTTGATGCACTTTACATACTGGCTCTCCATAAGGGAAAACAAATCCATGATACTCTGCTCGAAGCATTTCCCTTCTTGTTTCTATAACCTTGGATGTACCAAAATGTGTGATTTTAAATTTCTTCCAAATACAGCTGGCTACTTCACATGAAGATATCTAACTGTATATATTCCTGGTCATATAGGATAATAAAGTATTGTGTACCTTGTAATTTAGTTGATATTATTGATTCTCTTGGTTAGTGAAAGTACTGACTTCTTTGGCAAGAATTTTGTAACCTCCAAAAAGCATAATAAAATTTTCTACACCAGTATTGATAACAAACATCTTCATTCGATCTCTCCAATACTCATAATCATTCCCATCAAAGATAGGTGGTCTAGAAGGATTTAGGATTCCAATTGACCCAATATTCATTCCTTCCATCTAATGAAACAAATAATATTTTCCACTCCACACGTTAGTGTAGTAAGTAGTTAAAATGAAAGTTTGAAAGAAATAAACCTAGTAAAACAAATCAGTGGAAACCTCCTTTGATACCAATTGTTGGATCGAATATTTAGATGTGTATGTATATTAGATGGAATAATACAAGAGGGGGGTGAAGTGTATGTTTAAAAACTTTTTGTTTAAACACTTAAGAGATTAGTTTAAAAGATCTTAAACTAATACAATTCAAACAACCACAAATGTATTGAATATAAAGGTATGATGTAATGTACTACTATTTGAAAAGTAAAGTAATTGTATTCAAGATGAATACAATAATCAGAGTAAAAAAGTGTGAGATATTCTACCATAAAGCATCTAGAATCTGTTAATACAATATGTAATAAAATAATCGTAATTGAAACAATTACAATTGAAAGTGTAAAGAAGAAAGGAAACAATACAAATTTCATTCTGATATAAACAGCAGCGGAAAAGTAAAAGTATTACAATTCTATTTACCCCAAGAGAAGGGTTATTCTTTAACCTAGGATAAGAGGTCTGTCTTACCACCACCTTGGTAAGCCCTCGATATAATGATCGGAATGTCTGTCTGCCTCTCCCTGGAAACCCTCGATACGATGATCAGAACGTATGTCTACCTATTCCTGGCAGCCCTCGATACGATGATCGGAACGTCTGTCTGCTTATCCCTAGCAGCCCTCGATACGATGATCGGAATGTCTTTCTACCTATCCCTGGCAGCCCTCGATATGATGATCGGTTCGTCTGTCTAGCTATCCCTGACAGCCCGCGATTTTGTAGGTAATCGGCACCTCTGTCTTTCAATTACTTGAATGCCATTGATACGAAGATCGGTCACACAAAGCACAAAGCATGAGAGAAGTCAAAGCGTCTCTCTCTATAACTTGATAGATGAAAAGTATCACAGTTATTCACATGCACCTTTTAATGTCTTGAAATGTCCTTCTATTTATAGGCCTTAGGTTCCAACGATCATATTGCCTCCAACTATCATATTTCTCCGAAAAACTCAGAGGGACTGGGACACCTGGCATTATAATGGTTATATTGAAACAGAAAGCACGACATCATTTTGATTAGTCTGTAACTAACTCAACGACATCATATTGGTTAAAACAAAGATACATGAACATGATAATCATGAGTATGATTGATCTAAAACAAATCTTTTGATTAAATAATAAAATCATGCAAGTGATAGAAGTATTAGTACTATCAATATTACTAAATGTATTATATTGATAAGATACAAAGTAAGATACAAAAAAGTGAGTACAATTGACAGAGTCAGTACGATACGATTGGAAGAGTCAGTATGAAAAAAAATATAGTTTGTACGATCATTATGTTTAGCACGATCAGCATGGTCAGTAAGATCTGCATGGTCGGTACGATCAGCATGGTCAGTATGATCAGAATGATTAGTACGATCAGCATGGTCAGTACGATCATCATGATCAGTACGATCAGCATGGTTAGTACGATCAGCATGGTCAGTATGATCAGCATGGTAAAAGATATTTGTGATTTTCAAAACAAGGTATAGAATTCAAAAGAGAACATTTGACTCAACATTAATGACTTCAAGTCCAAACTGGTGGCCCAAGGTGAGTAGTTCCAACTACTATAGTACTGAATAGTACTTGCTACTGTAACTGCTACAGTACCTGCAACAGTACCCACACTGTGTACAGCTCTGTACAGTACCTGTAAAGTGTACCGTTCTGCTACAGCACTGGCACAATGTACAGTTCTTCTACAGTACTACTACAATGCCTTCTACAATACTGTTATAGTACCCCGGAAATATGCCTCTACTTGGTTTTGAACATGGGTCTTATGGATTCACTTAAGGATAACCCACCAAACGGGCTAAGGCTCATGTGAAAATAATAGGTTGTTTCTTTATGACCATCATTACCACGTCTATAAACTTCATACCACCCCTTTAAAACATTTTATTAGGTGTTTCATTCAACATCTTTGACACATAGGTTTTTGAATATACATAACTTTTTGATATTTAATTGATCTTCTATAGAGATTCGATTCTCGGATATATGATGCCTTTGAAAAAACACCATGGCTCATGTAGTCAATTGTGACTTTAGATAGTTTGTTATGAATAACCATAAGAGTTCTCAATACATCTCCCATTTCATTCATTTTCTTATTCTGAAATCCAACACAGTTTCAATCACATATATTGATAATTTACAACATGTTAGATACAAAAATTTATTAAAACCAAAAAGTTCAGTGTGTTTATAGTAGTAAAATCATCATTTAAAATCTTATGGGGAGGGTAAATAGTAAGATATAGTCATCAATGTTATCTTAAACTCATTCAGTTTGTCCAAAATAACTACGACTATCTGTAATATTATAGCCATTTTGGTAATATAAAACATTCAATATATACTTAAATAACAACCTAACATCTAAATTTATTTAGATCGACCTATGTTACCAACTGTATGGCCACATCCTTCAAAATTACATAATTTTAATATAATTAAATTCATTTTAGTTTATTATTCAATGAGGATCTTTTTAGGCTTATAGGATTAGAGAATTAAGTCATTACTCATACATAACAACGTAAATATTACATATAGAAATCTCTACTCACTATCGACATTTTTTAATAAAAAAAACTTTTTAAAAAGTAACATGGTTTGTTTCATGTTTAAAAAAATGACATTTCCATGATCCCATCCTTGACTCTATTCTTCAATATATTCTATTAAAAAAATTTCAAAACATGGGATGAGCATAAACTGCTGATAATGACATTTATATATAATAGAAATTGTTAATCTTTCAAAAACATGTAAACCATGAATACATTATCACAAAGTAATAATTTTCATCAGTCAGATGTAGGTAAAACACTTAATTGAATATAAGTTTATATATTACCCTTTTTACCACCAATAGGTTACCATATATCCCATACAAATAAACATATAAAATTTAAAGGTAACATCAGACCTAAACATTGATAAATAGACTAATGTCATGACATGTCCCCTAGGACTCGCATCGTGACTACCCTAAGCCCAACTTCTATAGGATAGGGTTGGTAACTATCACCAAAAAAGAATATCCCTATAATGGTAAGGCATCTTCTTTAAACCGATACAAACACAAAATCCAATAACACAGCAAGAAGCATCTATGAAGTAAACTGCTGTAGTAAAAAGAGTACTGAATGTAAAGGGGGTTGGAATACATTCCCAAATGGAAAGTATAAGTACAACTAAAAAGAGTAAAAAACTCATGGATCATCCACTATGGATCCTTCTTGAAGGGTAGGTATAGATCATCTCCATAGCACTCCACATCATCCCATCTCCTCCATGTACCTCCTGGTACTCGCTCCCTCAATACTCAGCCCACTGCTCATCGCCTACACAAGACACTATAAGGTTCAGGTGAAGACCATGCAGGGGTGAGTATAACAATACTCAGTAGGGACCCTGAGTTCCCTTAAGGTCTCCCAGAGTTATAAAAAGGAAATACCAACAAGCGAGACCTTAATCACAAAGAACGAAGAAGTCATCAACTCTACATAGGTATATGACCATACATATACCTATGTTATCGGATTATACTCATCTATTACATAAAGAAACACAAGGCACCACCCTATAATACATTTTAACAATTGAGTCACTATATTAGTATAAAACAAAGGTAACATCACAAAGGTAACGCCAAAAAGGTAAATGTATCACAAAGGAAACATGACAAAGGTAACACCACGAACGTTAAAGTAACACAAGGGTAACACCATGAAGTTATCACCACGAAGTTAAAGTACCACAAAGGTAATACCATGAAGGTAAAAGTACCAAAAAGGTAACAGATCTAAGGTAACACCATGAAGGTAACATACCAAAAAGGTAACACCAAAAAGGGAACAACAAAATGGTAAAGTACCACAAAGTTCAACAATGAAGGTAACACCACGAAGGTAAATGGTACCCCAAATGTAACACCATGAAGGTAATATAACAAAAAGGTAACACCACGATGGGATCACCATGATGGTAAATGTACCACAAAGGTAAATAATCAGATCACACTAGGTATATAACTTATGTATATAAGTATGGATGATTTTTCATATTTCTAGATAATCTTATTCTGTCGAGCGACTCTACTGCTGACCCACATAAGATCATTATGATATGACATGGACAATATTGATGAGCGTCATCCCACGTGGGAAATAACCCACATAGGATCTGTATGCAATGAACCACATAGAATTTTAGAGTGCTGGCCACATAAGATTGATAGATATGGACCCACAAAGGATCGGTGTTCATTATTCACGTCACTACCTACCACAATATTCTTTCACAAATCATGATTGATTCCATAATTATCCTATTCTCATACTATAGGACATACCTCATCCACCACAATGTTCCTTGATGAAGTATCACACAGGTATTTCATGTTGTAAGGGTTCCAACCCTATAGATGATGCATTGATCGGATGTGCAGACAGTGAGATATGGGCACTTTTGTAAAGAGGGCCTCATTGGATCCATGTCTGATCAAACCTGAGTCACACGTTAAAATATATAAAAAATCCCTTAAAGTATCTCAAAAGGACCTCTTTTTCAATAGGGTCCTTATTCCATAGATAGAGCATCTATCAAATTCACGGTATGTTAGTTACAACACATTCTGTGAAATGGGGTGTGATCAATCCCTGGTCCGGCCCAGCACAGCCGAGCCCGCTGGAATATGCCAAAGGGACCACTTCCCAAATTGGTTCTCAATTCCATTGAAGGCATGTCCATCGGGCACGTGGTTTGTTAGTTAATGGTGTTTCTTTATTCGGGTACCGGTTGGGTCTGGGCCCAGGCCTGACTCAGTCAGACTGGCCCGACGCAACGTGTCCAAGGGTCTACCTAACCCCGCTCAGGTTCATCCGACTAATCTTTAGCCATGTCCATTGGGTTCGTCCCATTAGGGCCGGACCAATTAAGTTAGTGGGCCTGAGGTACAGATGGCCCAGCCCGCCGGTTGGGGCTCGGCCCACTCGTACTGGCCCGCTGGGCTGTGGGTTTGGCTGGACCTACTGGCAGGTCCTACCTTCTTGGTGGGTCTAGCATGCTTGGTAGGCTCACGCCGGCTTGGTCTGGTGGATAGAGGACTGCATCTTTTGCTGGTCTCGCGGTCGCAGGGCTGTTTGGCCCAACCGGTAGGGCACTGCCCCAACGCATTAACCGGTCGGCAGTTCGGCCGACGATGTTCTGCCAATGCGGCGCGGCATGGGCCATGCCGCATCCTCTTGTCACAGCTTATTGTCCACAATCGCTTCCTTCTATGGTGCATTCAGGTGATGCAATTGTCCCACACGGCTGGTTTGGATAGGCCTCCCTTGGCCATCGTGGTGTGTCACCTTCCACCACCCGCGACCGGTTCTCGCGGGTCTCCTCTAGCCACCTGTAACGACCCGATGTTTTTCAATGGAAAATTTCCTTCTTATATTTATGTCATAAAAACACAAAATAATGAACTAATAAGTCATAAGTGACCTTTAAACATAAGTTTGTCACTCCAATGTTTGGAATTTTTAAAATACGATATACACGGTTGTGTTCAAGATGATTTTTGGAGTCTGATAAAACAAAAATAATTTTAGGTGAATAGTAACCTATCATTATGAATATTAACATACACTTATGAGTAGTAAAATTAACCTTATTAATATTAAATCATCCAACATAAGAGTTACCTTTCCCATGAATAATTAAATAAAATTTACACATCTTAGAAAGTGACAATTTGACCCTAGTAAACGTTTTAGTATTTTGTAAGTCATAAATAAATATTTATAATTAATTAATTAATTTAAAAGAATATTTATTTCCCTAAAATTTATTAAATAGATTTATTATAGTTTTTATATAATTTTATAAGACCCTAAGTAATTTTTTAAAGAACTATAAAATTAGTTTTAATCTTTAAAATTGTTTTTTAAATAAATTATGATTTTTATTGAATATTAAATTTATAATATTTAGAAAATTATTTTTGAAAAATGGAATTCATTGTTGGATTCTACACGTTGAAAAATGGTTGGGGTAAATTTTTTGGATTTTTCAGAGATACTCGAATTTTTGATGGATAGTGAAATAACAAAATTTACAAAATAAGCTAAATAAGCTAATTATAGGGTCATGTGTGATGTTATGTTGATGTAAGCTTTTTAAGGATAACATTATAAAATTACTATTATTGGTCTTTAGAAACTAAATATTCCTTGTCTTGTGGGGAAATAATAAACTAATGGATTTTATATTAAGGAATCCCCTCTCCCCTCCACTATAAAATCCATCCTTCACACCCTCATTTCCTCACACCTCTCAAGCACCAATACTTCTCTAAACTCTGCCCAAAACTCTTCCCTATCCCCTCTCCCACGTCAAAGAGCTTCTTTACTCATAAAAATACCATTCTTAGGCCCTTAAGGAGGTTCTCAAGAGAAGGATTCAAGAGGTAATTTCCCTCCCTCTTCTCCTTTAATTTCCATTCAAGTTTAAGTTCATTTCTTGATCTCTCCCCATCTATCTTTGTCCAAATTGTATTGAAACTCCATTATTATACATATAATGTAATTTTATAAATCTCATGGGATATTATATCATCCTACACCCTTTCCCTCTTCCTTTTATTGTATTAAAGAGAACGTTGTTCGTAAGGTGTTCATTTATCACCTTCAAGAAGGACATGCTTTCTTCTTCCATTTCTACCTTTTGATCTGGTCATGAAACCATTTCTATGGTTGAAAAAGAATATGTTATATGTATTATGTTCTATTTAACGTTCTTTAAATAACCTATGGCCATATTACTAAGTGATAAGTTAAAACAAGTTTGTTGTGATCCAAAAACCTCCCAAATTGACCCTAATAACCATCATTTAATTATTATCTAATGATTCATCCAAATGGATCTAATATAATTAATTATAAGTTAATTAAAACTCCTGTATTATAATTAATGACATGTAATATCATTTCTGGATATTTACTCATGTTCTTGCCAAATTTAAGAATACAAGTGAACCACCCAAGAAAAACCATAAAAACGAACATCCCCGAACAATGTTTTTAAACTATATAAGTCATCCAATGGAACAAAAAAATGACATAATGAAAACAGAATTAACCCTATTAATTTAAAAATGGTTATTTATTTCTAATTAAAGAATATAATATCATTATACATGACATTAAAGAGAAGGAACCATTTGGGTACAAGGTAAGTGGAAATTCTCGAACCCAACATTCATCCTTCTGGTTCTACCTCTTTCACTCCATTTTTGATATGGTCACTCCTTAAAGATAATTTTTTCATCATTGTATTTTCTTTTCTGGGATATAAATGTTTTCTAATGAATTTTATGTCAATACAAATGTTTTCCAAAAGAACTCTTCTCTTAAGAACTCAACTTTTACCTCTCATACAAGGTTGATGGTTCTTGTATCAAGTTTGTTATTCCCTCTTTCTATTGGGAACCCAAAATTTATGAATGTGTTCTTATGAGATGAAACCCATTACTTTTCATGGGTTAGTTATTTTAATTAATATTATATTTTCATTGCTTCAATCATGATAAATGATAATGTTATGATGTGACGGAAGCGCCCGGAATTATATAGCGCAATATGAATGTTTAAATGTGACTGGTGCGCTTGGAATTATATAGCGCTCCAATGCATTGGGTAAAGTTAGGAATCTCATTAGAAAATATGGAATGATGTGTGAACAAGATTCTATATTTTTTCACAAGTATGTGTGGTTAGGTAACCACTAAGACATGATGTTTCATTTTTATGCTTTTCCACATTTCAAGTCTTTTATTTATGTTCCTCTCATAATCAAGATCATTTTCCTATGTTGTAGTTATGATCACCCAAAGATATATTGTTCATATCTATCATCTTACTGGGCTTCTTGATCATCCCTTTTGATGTATATCCTCAGGTGGCTACATGTACTATGGAGAGGACAAGTGCCAATAAGAATCTAGAGAAGTAGAAATTAAATAAATTTTTATGCTAGATATTTTATTTGTTATGTGTGATCCTAGTTTTCCCAAGACACTAAGACTTTGGATCCTATTTGTGTAATACTATTTTGTTGTTTATCTTTGAAATTATGTAATAGTAATGTAAGAAAATTCTAGGTCGCTATAGTTGGTATCAGAGGCAAGGTTTAGTTAATTTTGGAATTATGATTAGTGAACCCTAGAGAAAACCTCTAGTATGAGACTAAGTAAAAATATGAACACAAGAATATTTACCTAGGGAACCCATATGTTATGTTTTTGGTATAATTTTCTAAATGAATGAGTTATTCATGGCTTGTTTAGTTATGTTTCGTTCTATCCTTTTCTATTTTAGAAAACGGTGGGAACCAGGAGAAATCAGGCCAACAAACCATGTGAGGGCCAATGAAACGATTGCCCGAATGACATCCCTACTGATTTGGGAGGTGGAGTTAAAAACATCATGGCGATGCTTACCCAATTATCTCAGGTTATGACTAATATCCATAATAATGGGGAACATCCTACTTGACCAAAGAGGGTGTAACTAGCTATTGATTGTTTTATGCGGCAACGACCACTGACGTTTTGTGGATCTTCTGATCCACTAGTTGTGGAACAGTGGGTCAACTCCATAGAGAAGATCTTTTCGGTGCTTCAATGTTCTGAGATGGAGAAGGTGACTCTAGTCGTTTATCGTCTAGATGGAGAAGCTGATCAATGGTGGGATTTTATTAATAACACCAAGCCAATGGAGGAAATTGAAGACATGGAATGGGAAGACTTTAAGATAATGTTTCTTAATAAGAATTTACCATGAACTCCTCGCACTAAGATGGAGAGATAATTCATAGAGCTCAAGCATAAAAGAAGGATAATTTTTCACAACCTGTGATGTGAATTTCACAAGGCTTGCAAGGTACGTTTCAGGTTTTGTTATCAAAAATGATATAAAAATTGATAGATTGTTTAGTGGATTAAAACTACACCTTCGAAAGGCTCTTGCAATTTGAGAATTTTGAAGTTATAAAGAAGTTGTTTGGTGTGCTCTCAAAGTGGAGATGGAGTTTGGAGAATGGTCCCATGGCTATGGTGATAAGAAAATAATAATGGAGTTTCAAGTTGGTGGATTAATGACAAAGGTGGGAAGAAAAATCAATGACCCACATGTCAAAATTTTGGAATGTTGCACAATGGGAACTGCCTCAAAGGGATGGGGAAATGCTTCAAGTCTGGGAAAGAAGGACACCATGCTCAGGCATGTTGAAAAGACATTAAAAGGAAGGAGAATTTAGCTGATGGAAGGAGAGAACCCCTCATGGTTCAATGCTACAATTGTAGGGAGATGGGGAACTATACAAACCAGTGCACCAAACCTCAAGTTCTTGAGGGTAATCTGCGCGATCATCCACTAAATCCAAAGAAACAAGGTATGGATTATGCCATCACTACTGTGGAGGTGGATCATGATAATGAATCCATACATAGTACACATCCTATTCACTCAATAATGAAAAAAAACTTATTTGATTCTAGTTCTACGCATTCCTTTATATCTTTCAAGTTTTCTAGAACTATAGAATCGAAGCCCCGAAACCTTGAAGTAGATATATCTATAAAAAAACCAAGTGGTGCAATAATTACAATCTAAGTGATTGACTCTTCTTCTGTTGGCATTTGTGGGAACATTCTTCCAGAAAATCTCTTAATACTACTCTTGGTGGAATTCGACGCTATAATGGGAATGGATTGGCTCTCGTTATATAGAGCCCATATCAACTGTCGAGAAAAGGAAATATCCTTTCATATTCCAAACCATATCATGCTCCTCTACAAATTTAAGGAATACCGTGAATATCCTTTGAAAATCGTTCAATGGTGTGGGTGTTGATTCCCTATGAAGAAGAATACCTCTACCAAATGGTTGAGTCGAAGGAATGTTACAGCCTTGAGGAAATGCCCATCCTGAGGGAATACAGTTATGTATTTCCCGAAGAGTTACCCGGAATTCCCCTGAATTGTGAGGTAGAATTCTCAATTGAACTCATAACTGGGGCTACTCTTATCTCTAAGTGCCCCTATAGGATGGCTCCTATCGAACTGCAAGAGTTAAAGAAACTGTTGAAAGAGCATCTGGAGAAAAGGTTCATATGACCCAGTTCATCACCTTGGAGTGCACCGGTTCTCTTTTTGAACAATAAAGATGAAACCATGTGGCTATGTATCGATTATAGGGAACTAAAAAAGATCATCATAAAGAACAAGTATCCTCTCCCAAGTATTGATGACTTGTTCGACCAGTTGAGAGGAGATCAATACTTCTCAAAGGTGGATCTTCGTTCTGGATATCATCAGGTAAAGGTGAAGAAGGAATATATTTAAAATACTGCCTTCTATACAAGGTATGTGCACTATGAGTTTTTAGTTATGCCCTTTGGACATACTAATTCCCCTGCAATATTCATGGATTTGATGAATAGAGTCTTTACACATTACCTCGACAAATTTGTGGTAGTGTTTATCGACGATATTCTCATCTACTCCAATATCAAGGAGGAACATGAAGAACATCTAAGATTTGTGTTGGAGACATTGAGAGAGAATAAGTTATATGCCATGTTTATAAAGTGTTACTTTTGGATGAATCAAGTCACGTTCTTGGGACATGTGATCACAAGTGAGGGAATTTTTGTGGATCCTTCAAAGACAAAGGTGATTGAGGAATGGATCAGGCCCTCTAGTGTCACAGAAATCCGTAGTTTTCTTGGATTAGCTGGGTACTATTGACGTTTTGTGTGGAAATTCTCACGATTGTCAAGCCCACTAACAAAGTTAACAAGGAAAGGGGTAAAGTATGTCTGGATAGAAGAATGTGAGGGAAGCTTCAAAGAGATAAAGAGAAGGCTGATCACTACACATGTAGTCACACTACCGAAAAGTGGATAATGTTTAGTGATATACTGTGATGCTTCAAAGAAAGGATTGGGTTGTGTACTCATGAAAAATGATAATGTGATAGCCTATGCCTCACGACAGTTGAAGATCCATGAGCAGAACTACCCAACGCATGATCTAGAGCTGGCAGTTGTGATTTTTTCCTTGAAAATCTGGCGGCACTAGCTTTATGGTGAGTAGTGTGACATATACACCGACCACAATATCCTAAAGTATATATATTCACACGAAAAGGAGCTAAACATGATTCATAAGAGATAGTTAGAGATAATCAAGGATTACGATTACTCTATTCACTATCATCCTGGAAAGGTGAACAAGGTAGCTAATGCACTAAGAAGAAAAGAACTTGCTACTCTATCCATGTTGCGGATTGAGAAAGACCATATCTTCTTGGATATGCAAAGAATGGATTTAGAAATCATAAGGGCAGGGGATACATCCTACCTTTCCCAAATTATTGTGCAACAATCCATCCAAGAGATGATTAAGGAAGCACAAAAGGATAATGTGGAGATACAAAAGAGTGTGAATGCAGTAAAGAAAGGGAATCTGTAAGAGCTCCATATCTACGATGATGGTGTGATTCGGTTTGGAATGTGGATTTGTGTGCCTTCATCACCCAGGATAAAGAAGGAGATATTGGAAAATGCATATATCTCAACATTCTATATCCATCCTGGGAGTTCCAAGATGTACCGTGATCTCCGAGAACACTTCTGGTGGGATAACATGAAGCAGGAGATTGTGGAATATATATCAATGTGCTTGGTATATTAGCAAGTTAAAGATGAGTGAAAAAATTCCAAAGGTATGATGAAGACATTGCCTATACCCATGTGGAAATGGGAAAATGTTACTATGGACATTGTCAAGGGTCTCCCAAAGATGTCAAGGGGAAATAATGAAATATGTGTTGTGGTTGACCGACTCACCAAGACATCCCATTTTATCGGTATTTGGGAAGATCTATCGCTTGATCAACTTGCAAAGATATATGTGAAGGAAGTGGTGAGGTTGCACAGTGTTCCACACTCAATTGTCTCTGACCGTGATCCAAGGTTCACATCTAAATTCTGGAGGAGCCTTCAACATGATTTGAGTACCGAATTAAATTTTAGTGTGGCATATCACCCTCAAACTGATGCCCAGTTTGAAAGGACTATTCAGACGCTTGAAGATATGCTAAGAGCCTGCTCTCTTGAATTCAATGGTGGTTGGGATCATCATCTCCCATTCATTGAGTTCTCATACAACAATAGCTTCCACTCGAGTATTCAGATTGCTCCGTATGAAGCTCTTTATGGGAAGCGATGTAGAACTCCAACCTGTTGGGACGAAGTTGGAGAAAGAAAGCTACTTGGGCCCAATCTGGTTCAAGAGATGACAGAGAATGTTCAAGCCATCCAAAAACACATCAAAGCTGCTCAAAGTTGGAAAAAATATATATGCTGACAACCATCGAAGGTACTTGGAGTTCGACGTTGGAGATAAAGTCTTCCTTCGAATATCTCCATGGAAGAGAGTCAAGCGATTTGGGATGAAATGGATGCTAAACCCAAGGTATATTGGCCCCTTTGAGATCCTTGACCATATAGGAGCCATGGCCTATAGTCTTGAACTTCCACCAAATATGGCTTAAGTTCATGATCTGGTTCATGTATCACTACTAAGGAAGTACATACCAGACCCCTCACATGTATGAAACTCAGAGGTGGTGCAGCTGGAAGATGATATCTCCTTTTAGGAGAAGCCAGTAAAGATTCTGTATTGCAGAGATAATGTTCTACGTAATAAGAAAACCCATCTTGTCAAAGTGTTGTGGTGGAACCACAAGTTTAAGGAAGCAACTTGGGAACCAGAAGAGGCAATGAAGAATAAGTACCATAACCTGTTTGTGTAAAGTTAAATTTCAGGGGTGAAATTCATTAAGGGGGGAAGAACGTAACTACCCAATGTTTTTCAATGGAAAACTCCCTTCTTATATTTATGTCATAAAAACACAAAATAATGAACTATTGTGTGATAAGTGATCTCTAAACATAAGTTTGTCACTCCTATGTTTGTAATTTTCAAAATACGACATACACGGTTGTGTTCAATATGATTTTTGGAGTTTGATAAAACAAAAATAATTTTAGGTGAATAGTAACCTACCCTTGTGAATAGTAACATAACCTTATGAATATTAAAATGACCCTTATGAGTAGTAAATCATCCAATATAATAGTAACCTTACCCATGAATAGTTAAATAAAATTTAGAGATCTTAGAAAGTGACAATTTGACCCTAGTAAACGTTTTTGTATTTTGTAAGTCATAAATAATTATTTACAATTAATTAATTAATTTAAAAGAATATTTATTTCCCTAAAATTTATTTAATCAATGTCTTCTTGTTTTTTGATAATTTTATAATACCCTACGTAATTTTTGAAATCACTATAAAATTAGTTTTAATCTTCAAAACAGTTTTTTAATTAAATTATGATTTTATTAAATATTAAATTAATAATATTTAGGAAAATATTTTTGAAAAATGGACTTCATTTTTTTAATCTAAACATCGAAAAATGGTTGAGGTAAATTTTTATATTTTTCTGAGATACTTGAATTTTTGATGAATATTGAAATACCATAATTAACAAAATAACCTAAATAAACTAATTATAGAATCTTCTGTGATGTTCTTCTAATGTAAGCCCACTTGGTTCGGGATTACATTATAAAATTACTATTATTGGTCTTTCAAGACTCATTATTCCTTGTCTTTTGTGGAAATAATAAACTAATGAATTCTATATCAAGGAAACTCATCTCCCCTCCACTATAAAAGCCACCCTTCACACCCTCATTTCCTCACACCTCTCAAGGTCCAAGACTTCTCTAAACTCCGCCCAAACCTTTTCCCTAGCCCCTCTCCCACGTCCAAGAGCTTTTGGCCTCATAAAAATGCCAATCTTAGGCCCTTAAGGAGGTTCTCAATAGAAAGATTCTAGAGGTAATTTCTCTCCCTCTTCTCCTTTAATTTCCTTTCAAGTTCATGTTCATTTCTTGATCTCTCCCCACCTATCATCATCCAAATTGTACTACAACTCCATTATTATACATATACTGTAATTTTATGATTCTAATGGGATATTATATCATCCAACCCCCTTTCTCTCGTCCTTTTATTTTATTAAAGATAACGTTGTTCGTGAGGTGTTAATTTATCACCTTCAAGAACGACATGCTTTCTTCTTCCATTTCTACCATCATA
The DNA here is from genome assembly GCA_963277665.1 of Viscum album. Classification (NCBI taxonomy): domain Eukaryota; kingdom Viridiplantae; phylum Streptophyta; class Magnoliopsida; order Santalales; family Viscaceae; genus Viscum; species Viscum album. The sequence continues at coordinate 1,754,773,148 of OY728146.1, read as the reverse complement.
TCTTATCATGTAACCATTTTTATAGTTGAACCAGAATATGTTATATTTATTATTTTCTATTTAAAGTTCTGTAAATAACCTTTGGCCATATTACAAAGTGATAAGTTAAAAAAAGTTCGTTGTGATCCAAAAACCGCCCAAATTGACCCAAATAACCATCATATAATTCTTATCTAATGATTCATCCACATGGATCTAATATAATTCATCATAAGATCATTAAAACATCCTGTAGTATCATTAATGACATGTAATTTCATTTCTGGTTGTTCATTCATGTTCTACCCAAATTTAAGAATACAAATGAACCACCCAAGAGAAACCATAAAAACAAACATCCCCGAACAATGTTTTTAAACTCTATAAGTCATTAAAAAACATAAAATGACATAATGAAACAAGAATTAACCCTATTAATGTACACATGGTTCTGTATTTCTAATTAATGAATATAATTTCATTATACAGGACATTAAAGAGAATGAAGCATTCTTGTACAAGGTAAGGGGAAATTCTCGAACCCAACATTCATCCTTCGGGTTCTACCTATTTCACTCCATTTTTGATATGGTCACTCCTTAAAGATCATTTGTTCATCATTTTATTTCCTTTTATGGGATATAAATTTTTTATAATGATATTTATGTCAATCCAAATGTTTTCCGAAATAACTCTTCTCTTAAGAACACAACTTTTACCTCTCATTCAAGGTTGATGTATCTTGTATCAAGTATGTTGTTACCTCTTTCTTTTGGGGACCCAAGGTTTATGAATGTGTTATTATGAGATGAAACCCATTAATTTTCATGGGTTTTTTATGTTCATTTATGTTATATGTTCATTGTGGCATGCATGATAAATGATAATGTTATGATGTGATGGGTGCACCCAGAATTATATAGCGCAATATGAATGTTTAAATGTGACGGGTGTGCCCAGAATTATGCAGCACTCCAATTCATTGGGTAAAGTGATGAATCTCATGAGTAAATGTGAAATTATGTGTGAATAAGATTCTATCTTAGTTCACAAGTAGGTGTGGTAGTTAACCACTAAGACATGATGTTTCATTTTTATGTTTTGCCTCATGTTCATGATATTTTTCATATGTTATGATTATGCTCACCCCATGATATATTGTTCTTATATATCCTCTTACTGGGCTTCTAGATCACCCCTTTTGATGTATATCCTCCGGTGGCTACATGTACCAAGGAGAGGACAAGTGCCAATAAAAATCTAGAGAAGAAGAAATTAAATAAATGTTTTTGGTAGATGTTGTATTTGTTATGTGTGATTATAGTTTTCCCAAGACACTAATCCTTCTAATAATCTTTGTGTAATACTATTATGTTTTTTATCTTTGAAATTATGTAATAGAAATGTAAGAAAAGTCCGAGTCTCTATACCACCACTGGCCGCCACTGACATTGCGCACCGAAAATTTCATCCACGGGTCAATAGATGTGCTCTGTTGTCCGTTCTTGGTGTCCTCTTCACCTATGGCTCTTACACACTGTCACCAACATAGTGTGTCCCACTATTTCATGTTGTTGTCGATTTAGTAATTGTTTTCTGAATTTCAAACCCATGATGAAGTGGTGGAGAGTCTGTGACCTGTTCGTTTTTACCGCGCCTTCCACGTTAAGGTGATAGTAAGAGGGAGAGGAATTAATTAATCATGGAAATATTTAAAATAAACATATACCTCAAGATCCATGGAAAACATTCGTGCTTGAGGAAGATTTGGTGTTCTTCGTTCGGAGGCGATCATCACCGCCCAATTGAACGGGTTATGTCCTCCATGTGGTTGGCATTGTGAGCCATTTCCAGAGCTTTGTTTCTTGCTGAATTCATGTCGATAAATCTCCCCATGCTCCATTTAAATAGGAGGGGGTAGGGGTGAGTAACACACGTCGATTACTGTGGATTTATTAATTAAGGAACCTTCATAATTTCAATGGCGATGTTATAATGAATTGAGGAGTCAAACCATTTAATGGATTGAAATGTTTTCTATCATGCCACCACTAATTGTCCGTTGGAGAAAAATAAAGAAAGGAAATAAAATAAAATTTTTATTTTATTATTCTTTTAAAAGTCCAAAAACTATGTTTTTCTTCCGACCTTCTGCGTTTTATGTGAAGCCTCCCTTAAGCAAATCTCAGTGCTGTAAATTCAATGGTGCCCTCCAATTTATAATCTGAGAACCCATTCAAAAGTTAGAAAATGCAGCTCTCGTGTTTAATGAACGTACCTTAAGAAAAGCTCAATAAATTTTTATCATTCACCCTCAACCCGCAATGGTCGTGGTTTGGAACCAACTAAGAGAATAACACCCCAATAAACTCAACAGTACTCTCAGATTTTCAATCTGATTTACCTTTTAGATTTTATGGATTTTGAAAATAAAATAATCATTGCATTATTATTTTTTAAGGCCCAAAACTAACATCCATTGTTGGCCCACGCCGGCCAATGTTAGTATCTTTATAAAGAAATCATACCCTCATGAGTTCAGCTGTGGTCTCAAATTTTAAATCCCAGTCACCATCTTTGAGTTATAAGAACTTGAAAAATAAAATATCATTATTTAATTATTTTATTTATGAATATTTTTTTGGGTTTTCTCAACGGAGGTTTGTGCCGACTAAACTTATGTCTCACCTAGGGTAAACCTACTATCCAGAACAAAATGGTACCCTCAGATTTTGGATCCTGGAACCTGTTTAAAAGTTATTCCACTTTTTCATTAAAATAGCTCTGAGGCGCTAAATAAATCTTAACAAAATTTTGATAAATCATTCTGGGAAATCATGGCCTTGGAAATGGGTGTCGTTGGATTTTCCAACCATGAAATAATAACAAATAATGTTTAATAATTTATATGGAATTTCCATGTCTTAGAATTCTCCCCACCTTAGGGTATTTTATCCTTGAAATAAAAAATAATATAAAATTAAACAAATGAGGGTACTAAGTATGAATCTGAGTCTCCCACTCCAATGTGTTCTCTTGGTGGTTCACGTGCTGCACAGAACCCGAATAAGATGGATCACTAATCCACCAAGGTCTCACTCTTTTTGATCCTCTATCTTCACCTAAAACTCCGTAAAAGTTACCCCATCGTCAAGGCCCCGCTCGCCCCAGTCGATAACATGTGATAGATCATGCATATACCACCTCATCTATGACTCATGAAAAACATTATGCACCCGATGCATCTATGGGGGAATATCTAGATATATCACCACCTCAAATACTCTACTGAGGATATGGAAAGGTCTGATGAACCTCATAGATAGCTTTCCACCCCAATGGAATTGCTACAATCCTCATCAGGGTGAGACCAGTAGGAAGACATGGCCTCCCTACTTGAACTACAAGGGTCTTCGTCTCCAATAGGAATAAGAAATATGCTAACTATGTGTAGTATTAAATTCCTAACAAGTATGGAATCATAATTGAAACTATGTGACTTCCTTCTCTATCCCTGGCTACCAGTACTGATGTCGTAGGTCCTGGTACATCGTCACCAGTCCAGGATGTACCGCTAAAGTTGATGCATGAAACTCCCTCAACACCTCTTATCGTAGCATCCCTGGTACATTGGTGCATCATTTGAAAGGAATAACATTCTCCCCACCTTCATAAAATCCGTATAGAGACCATCCTAATGATATCTGAGCACGTCGGGCCTCACAGTCGGCATCCCCAAGATGTACCTCTCGAACTCGCTGAAGAATTGAGGTAATGAGAGACATATATTAGAGTTAATTTTCTCCATCTTTATCCACGAATGATGTCCTATGTGAGACAAGATTCTCTGATACCTCACTCAGCAACTGTAGACCAGACCTCCTATTGATTTTGTCTGCTATCATGTTTCCATTACCAAGTGTATAGACTATCTCAAAGTCATAGACCTTGAGGAACAATAGCCATCGTTGTTTCCTCAAGATCTGGTCCTTCTAGGGGAAGATATACCAGATACTCTTGTGATCAGAGTAAACAGTATACCATTCACCATTCATGTAGTGTTTCTACATCTTTAGCGCAAAGACCAATGTAGCTAAATCCATGTCATAGCTAGCATAGTTTTGCTCATCTTGTCTCAACATCAGTGAGTATTAGGTGATCACTATCCACTCTTGCATCAGGGAACAACCTATTCTGGTCCCTGATGCATCACAGTAGACTACATTCCCAACTCTCCCTTCTAGTAGCATCCAGATGGGGCATTTTTCGGTCTATGTCTCACATCATAAAAGCACTGCTGACACTTCCCCATATATAGTAAAGGCTCCCCTTTCTTCTTCAAAGGTGACAAGGGTGCTTCTACCCTGGAGAAGTCAGGTAAAAATAATTTTTAGTACTCATTCAAAGCCGAAATTCCTCTCCCTTTGTGGAGTTAGTGTTGTAAACATCATATCTAAATATGTCCCCACACACTACCAATAATGTTGGAAATAGAATAAAAAAACTTTTATAACCATGAGGGTAAGGTTGGATGACTCAAGAGTGCTCGAATTCACCATATTATGCAATAGTCTATCATGTGCTTCCTTCTTTTCAATTTTCTCCAAACATAGAATAACACATTCCAACATTGTTGATATACTACGACCATTTTTCCTAAAATAGTCAATCTGATTATGAACTGTGGAGGTCATGTCCATCCCCAAAATAACATAGAATGTCCTTCATGCTGCCACAAAGAAGTTGTAGCTAAAACTCTCACTTCCATGGTTAGATCACACTGTCGACATAAGCGTGATTATCGAGTCTCCTCCTAAAACAATCTCCATATGTAAGGGTCTAGTCATCAGTTTAACTAGAAACTCTAGGACATGAACAATATTCATGGAATGAATAAATGATTGCTACCTATGCCAATTAATATGGAAGTTAGTAGTATAAAATGATCGTACCTCGAATCATTCCCGGAGCCCTGGGGTCACACTCCTTGACCACATGAAGCTACTAACTTCCTCTGTCCTCGAGCTCCCTGAGTATATTGGGGGCCACATTAGGTTGGTGGTTGTAACAGGTCCAAATTTATACCACCTTAGGATGCCCTCCTAGTTCCACTTCCACGTCTACTACCCAACATATTCATCTGTCCCTATCACTTCACCTTCCCGGAACATTTTAAATGCCCATGTCTTTGGTACTGGTATCAATTTCATGCTTTCCCACTCTTAATAATCCCTGGTTGTATCCGCTAAACCAAAGAAATATCAACCCCAAATGTTCTCTCTAGCACCTTAAAATAAAATGGATTTCATGGAAGAATAGTGATGGATCATATATCCTTAAATGCTCCTCGCTCTGAGGTCCAGGACCTACTGCACTAACAATAATGTATTCATCCAGTACTTGGGATAGTAGGCATGCCTCAATGAATACTCAGCTACCGACATTTCATCATGTTAGAAATCTAGAAGCTATTGGTAACACTCATCCCTTAGCATTTTATGGAATTATACCCCCTTCTATGAGGAAGGATCTCATACTTTTCCATAGAGAAGTCACCTCTTCACAAGAATAGGGTAATATAAACCCTGTAATCATCCTACTGACCCACGTAAAAGGTTCTCTACCAGGAACGCCATCTGATCAAATGGTTCCCTAGCAAGATAGAAACATGGCCACCAGCTCATGCCAGTCCTTAGCCACATGGGATTTAGGAATGACTCGGAACCTAAGGGGAATCTAATGTTGAAACATGTGTAAGGAACTACTTCAACATGTGTCCGATAGTGGTACAGCCAGTTTTAACTACTGACCAACATGCATTGATATAGATGGTACACTAAAAAAATGTACCATCTCAGCAAATAGTCCATGTACCAAAGCCTCATCACCATGTGGAATATCCTCATGGTCACACACTGTTAAAGACTATCATCTAGGATCACTATCTAATATGTTGGTGTCCCAACTAGGTGAAAAACTCCAGTCACAACCTCCAGCCAGTTCTCAGCTGCATGTGGATATGTCTCACCTCAAAACCATACAGGCCTCTTCCACTGGAACTCGTTCAACACATTCATTCACCATGCATGGTTCTCTTCAAGAATCGGTGGATGATTTTCACAAGATCGCTAGGACGTAGATCCACATAGGATCGTTTGGTGGGCCATCATCGTGTACTCTATCAAGAATCCAAGTAGGTTGTCTATGAGGTGGAATCCTGCTAAAGAACATGTGTTCCATGGTCAGTATGTTATACTTGGTGAGCTGACTCCAAATAAACCAATTAAAATTAAGTCCAAAACACACACAATCATTTTTTTGTCCACCTGGTCAGAAATAAGAATTCATGATGCTGGTGCATGGATACGTCAGCCGTCACATCAACACTAGGTTTCCCAGAATGAAAACCTCACTCATAACACATAACATTTTTACCATATATAAATGATCTGAGCTCTAGTTAATTGGTTGAACTCACTCCATTGATACCACTTTGTCACGACCCGTCCCTCGGGGCCTGCACCATGACTACCCCAAGCCCACCTTCCAAAAGTCAGGGGTTAGCGACTAGCACCAAAAAGGTGTATCCCTATAATAGGAAGTCATTTCCTTTATACCTATACAAACACTCAATCCAATAACACAATAAGAATCATTCATGAAGTAAACATATATAGTAAAAACTGTATTAAATGTATATGAGGCCCAAATATAAGCTCAACTGAATTGTTCAAGTACAACTAAATAAAGAAAACGACTCCTGGATTGTCCATTGAGGGTCCTTCAAGTAGGATATGTACAAATCATCTCCACAGCACTCCACATCATCATTTCTCCTCTGTGTACTGTCTGTTCATGGCTCACTCGTGTCTCAACTCAGCTGCTCGTTGTCTGCACAAGACACAACAAGGTGCGGGTGAAGCCTGTTTAGGGGTGGGTATTACAATTCTCAGTAGGGACCCCGATACCCCCGAAGGACTCCTAGTGTTCCAGAAACGAAATACCACAATTAAAGGCCTCTATCACCAATCAAAAAGAAGTCATCAACTCTATTAAGTTATATGCCCATACATATATCTATGTTATCAAATTATACTCATCTCTTACATGAGGCAACAGAAGTCCCAAACCATTAAACCATTTTCACTATTGATCCAAAAGGGAAGTATACCAAAATGGTAGAACCACAATGGTAACACCACGAAGGTAAAATTAACTCAAAAGAAACACCATGAAGGTAACACCATGAACATAAATATACCACAAGGGTAACACCAGGAAGGTAACACCACGAAGGTAAAGTACCACAATTGTGACACTGTGAAGGTAACACCGTGAATGAAAAAGTACCACAATGGTAACACCAGAAAGGATACACCAAGAAGTTAAAGTACCACAAAGGTAACACTTCGAAGGCAAAACTATGAAGGTAAAGTACTAAAAAGGTAATACAATGAAGGTAACACCACAGAGGTCAATGTATCAAAAAGGAAACACTATGAAGGTAAATAAAATAATGGTAACACCAAAAAGTTAACAACATGAAGGTAAATGTACCCCAACAGTAAATAATCCTCTCAAAATAGGGATATAACATAAGTACATAAGTACTAATGATTAGTCATAAATCTAGATCATCTTATTCTGTTGAGAGGCTCTACTGCTAACCCACATAGGATCATTATGCATTGACCCACACAGGATCACTGAGCACATACCCACACAATATCTAACCCTCATAAGATCTGTATTTCCTGACCCACATAAGATTGTTGAGACAGACCCACACAAGATAAATAGATACTTACCCACACATGATCGATGTTCATTATTCACGCCACAACCATCTATGAGATTCTCTTAGTAAGAACACTTGATTTTGGGAGGATCCGATCCTCAAACTGTCAATCATACCTCAACCTCCATGAATTTTTAATACGAACTATTCAAAAGGTCTTCCATTTTATAATGGGTCTAATGCGATAGACGACGCGTCGATCAGACACCCGGTCTGTGATATATGGGCACTATTGTAAAAAGGGAGTGGTTGGATTCAAGTCTGACGCAACCTGATTCACATGTTAAAATCTGACAAAAAACATAGAGTATCTCAGTAGGACTACCCTGTCACTAGGGTCCTTATGAAATAGACAACACGTCAATAGGATGCCCGGTCTGTTAGTTACATCCATTTCTATGAAACAAGGGGTGATAGAATATTTGTTCGGCCCCGCTCGGTTGGGTCTTCCAGAATATGACAAAGGGACCACGTCCCATAAAGGGTCCAAATTATACTAATGGAGTGTTAAATAGACACCCAGTTTTTCAGTTACATTCATTTCGTTATTCGGGTACCGGTTGGGTCTGAGCCTAGTGCAACTCGTTGAGACAGGCCCAATGCAACGGGTCCCACAATCTACCTAAACCCTATTTGGTCGGGCCCCTAAGGGTCAGCCCAGTTAACTGGGTCTTCCTATCATGGAGTTCCTAGTTCAGTTTGCAGGCCTGAGAAATGGTTGGCCAAGCCCTCCGGGTAGCGGTCGGCCCACACGGTCACGGGTCCTGCCCGCCCCAGCTCGGTCCGCCAGAAGGCGTATATCAATTTTCGCTTGGCCAGTGGTTGTGGGGCCGTTATACCAAACTGGTGGTTCTTAGACCCATCGCATTAACTTCTCAGCCGAATGAGAGACTGGGTTCCGCCAATGAGGCACGGCACAAGCCAGGTCCCATACTCTTTCCATGACCTACTGGTTGCATACGCTCTTGCAGGTGGCACCTTCTAGTGCTTCACTTGTCCCATGTGGCAGGCTTGGGCCAACCGCCCTTGGCTGCCACGATGCGCCATCAGGCACTGACTTCTACCGCCCACAACTGGATTTCATGGGTTTTTACTTACTTCCGCTAACATGGGGTTCCTATGGTTTTTTCTACGTGTCAAAAGACGTGCTCGGGTGGCTATTCTGGATGCAGTCTGTGCCTACGACACTTTCACACTGCCACCGACATAGCATGACCCTCTATTTTGTCTTACCATCGATTTGGAAATTGTTCATTGTATTTCACATCAAGAATGGAGTGGTAGAGGAGTTGGGCCTTGTTCGTTTGGCCTACGCCCTCTGGGATAAATTGTTAACAAGATGGAGAGGATTTAATTAACCCAATGAAACATCAAAACAAACCCCCTACCACAATATCATTGGAGAACATCCATGCATGAGGAAGAGATAGTGTTCGTCATTTGGTGGTGGTCATCACCACCCACTGCAACCGGTTTTGTCTTCCAGGTTATTGGTATCACATTAATTTTCCAGAGCTTCGTCGTTTTGTGAAGATGTCCCAATACTCTCCCCAAACACCATATAAATACTACAGGGGGAGGGTGAGTAATGCACGTGGAATTAATGGGGTTCAATGTGAAGACCCGGAAATTCCGTGAATTTTTTTATTAAATACATGGAAATTTTATGAGTCTATAGTTTCTAACGGAACTTGATTCTGAGGCATGGTGTGCACTGAATAAAATTCTGAAGTTTTGTTCGAGTACGTTCAGTAAACGTACGTGCGGTATTTTAGATCTTTTAAATTAGTTCTCAGAATTAAAATTTGAGGACACTGATAAACTCACAGCGCCTTTATTCATATAAAGAGACCTTCACTGCAGTTGCATTTTATCGGGAGTGGAAGATAATTTTTGGAGAATTTCTAATTTAATAAAAAATTTGTGCAGAAATTTTTTTAAAAATGTGTGGTGGTTAAGTTCTCTAAACGGGAGTTCAAGGTGGGTCCCACCCCTATATAACCTCTCAGGGGAAGATATTATGTGGTGGGTCCCACACGATCACATAACCCCTCATCACCCCTTGAACCCCATAAACTCTACTTGAATTTAATGATCCAACCCAATTTTTTAAATTTGGGCGAACTCTCCACCTCTCTACCCCTTAATTGTTCCAAAAAAATTAATTAATGTCTTCATTTAACAATTTGAGTTTTTGAATTATATTGAAAGGCATGCCAACATAAAAATATTAAGGAGCCTAATATTTTCTTTTTCTTGGAAATAATTATATTGGGAGGCTTTGGGAGAATTGGAAAGAAAGATTTTGTCCCACTAAGAACATATCTAACGAAGAACATCTCCAATGAAGAACGGTGTCCTCTCCGACAAGAAACGAGGAAGACGCTTGATCCCGGAATCGGCGGCGTGTGACGGGTGGAACATACGACGATGTCTTCGAATTCTCATCTCGCGGAACCGTCAAGAAAACTTTGAAATCAAGGTAGGGGGTTTCGATTATTTAAAATTATTTCCACCCTCTTTGACACTTACTTTGTTGGACGGTGGCCATTTGTTATCATATAACGCGGAGGGCGCGGGCCGAACAAACACGGCCCGACATTCCTCCATTTGTTAATATTATTTGACGTCGGAGGCGGCGGTGGTGCGGCGTCGACGCGTCGCGCGGAGGGTAGTGGGTCTGCGGCGTCGTCGCGCCATGCTAGAGGTGCAGAGGTGGCCGACCGAGCCTGCCGTCGTGGAGCTGGGCTGCGTGATGACCGGTTGGCCGACCGACCAGCCCATTGGAAGATTGCGGCGCCCGAAGGCACCGTGTAGAGGAGGATCGCGGCGCCCGCAGGCACTGGTCGGTAGGAGATGAACCGTCCAGACTCATGTCGGCAGGGCTAGAAGAACCGGCTGGCTACGGCCAGTCGGGCTAGAATATCATGGTGCCCGTAGGAATCGCACGGTAGAGGAACCGTGGCCCGCTTCTACGGGCTGCCCGGCGGGCGAACCAGCCAGGCTGAAGAATCACAGCGCCACTCGGCGCCGCCGGGAGAACCGTAGGATGCTTATACGGCCCACTCGCGCATGCCGGTCAGAACCGGCTGGATTTGGCTAGCCGGGTAGGAGGGGCGGCACCGCTTGGCACCGCCGGGTGAACCGAACAAGCCCGCAGGGTGGGCTGGGTCCGTAGGTGTGTCGCACCCCACCGGGCTGGGATGATCCCCCCAACCGGGTCGGACCCACTAAACTATGTTGGGAGGACCCCCATTCGGATCGGAGCAGCCAAACCAGGCCGGGATGACCCCCCAACTGGGTCGGACCTGCCAAGCCAGTTCGGGCCGCCCACTAGCCCACTAGGCTTGACGGGCTGGGCCCAACTTCGCTTAAATAAATATATCTTCAAGATCGTGTGTCCGAACGACGTTTCGTCTAAGGAACTTGGATCCTCGTGACGAGGTGGTCCTTCTGCGATACTCTAAGTGAGATTTGGAAAACATTGGAATACATCTTGGTCTGGAACGAGCGTAAATCCAACTAGGCCCCTGGAATGGAAATGCCAATAACTCTCAGACCGGGCGTCCGATTGACATGTCGTCTATCGCGTTGGGTTCTTAATGATGAGGTGGAACTACATGATACATCAAATCAGGACATCATGATAGTTGATGTATCGACACTTGACTCAAGGAGAGGACCCTCCTGGAATCGAGCGTGCTGTGTGCGGGAACCCTAGAGCTGGCTGAGATGACTATTGTACCAGAATCCTACGTGGGTTCAACAGCAACGACTACTGTACCGGAATCTTATGGGGGGTTCGACAGTGACGACATCTGTACCGGAAACCTCTGTGGGTTAGAAAGTTCTAACTTCTGTTCTTGTATCATGTGTGGGTCCGACATAGTAGCTGGTCATGTATCATGTGTGGGTCCGACAGATTAGATGAATCAGTGACTACATATGATCATCTCTATCACTCAAAGAAAGATGTATACATATGTGAGATGAGTCTTGAATTTCATTCATAAATCATTGAGGTGATTGACTTACTTCTAGGGGGACTGGGTTGTTCTTGGGCACGAGAGTAGGAGTCGAACCGTGATTGATAACTTAGGTATATATATGGTCATATACCTAAGTGGGGTTGGTTGATACTTTGTGATTGTATATTTCATCTGTGGTATATTCTTTGAGGTTTCTGGGAGACCTTCTTGGGTCTTGGAATCCCTAATGAGTATCGTTATACTCACCCCTATAATGGATATGCCTGAAATTCGTTGTGTTGGTTGCAGATGATAGGAAGCACTGATCGAGGTAGAGACTTGTACACCTGGACAGTACCCGGTGGTGGACCACTTGGCGAGACGTACACGGAGATAACGAATGGACCTGGGGTTCTGAGGAGGCGATATGTATCCACCTTTCAGGTGGGATTCCTGGAGGATTACTCAGTAGTTTTTTTTACCTTTCTCTAGTTATACTATATTTTCAGTCGTTTCTACTTTATTGTGGGGCTTGTATTTCCGGCCCCCTTTCCTTTTAGCACTTTCTTTTGTATACAGTTTTACGTAGTGTTTACTTTTAGTTGCATAATCTGTTGCATGTGTTCTAGTTGTGTGTGTGATATAGTTTAAAAGGAAATGTCTTCCCTTTTCATAGGGATTACGCCTTTGGTTCTATTCGCCAGCCCCTGGCCTATGGAAGGCGGGCTTGGTGTAGTCACGGCACGGGCACCGAGGATGGGTCGTGACAAATAGGTATTATAGGAGTCGGTTCTACCTCATAACTGGGAATCTAATTCTTTTAAAAGCAATATTTTTAAGTGTTTTGGGTGTGTTTATCAATTTAGGAAAACTAATGTCGGTGTGGCGGCCGACGTATCCATACACTAGGAGTCTAACTTCTGATGTCCGACTTAGTGCACGAAAACACAGATTGCGTGTGGGATTTCTTTGAAAAAAAAATTCATTGTGATTACACTGTGTTAGCTCACCATGTATACATTTTTAACCGTAGCACACATGTTTTTTTTTCGGATGGCCCCATGAAGGCAGCCAGCTAGGGTTCCGAGTTTTGTATGAGATGGTAGCCCAACGTGCGGCGATGCCTCGGTGCAGGGCCCCATCACAGCGGAGGTACCAGCGGTACCACTACCCGCTGGGCCACTGATACCACCTGCTCCAATTGTTGAGAGTGCATGCCACCTGAGTGCATTTAATGAGTTCCAAAACTAGAGGCCATCCAGATTTTTGGGAGAGATGGACCCACAAGAAGATGAGGATTGGCTGGAGGCTGTCGTGAGAGTTTTCATATTGGTAGGGACACCATGCAACCTCATTGTGATCCTTGTTGCGAGTCTCCTGCATGCAGCATCGAAAATATCGTGGATTCTGATGCTCCAGGTGCATGACGGGGCATCATTACTCTGGATAGACTTCGAGATTCTCTTCCACTCGGAGTTTTTTTCAGCCACCCTTCATGCGGTGAAGATTCAGTAGTTACTTCATCTGCAACACGACAGCATGACAGTATCTTAGTACTCATTAAGGTTCACTAACCTCTCGCGCTACTCTTCAAATATTGTACAAGACCCGTTATTCATGTACCAGACCTTAGAGAAGGGACTCAGGCATGAGATCAGAGCTTCGACTATTCCCCTCAGCATTCTGACATAGGCGGGGGTGCTGGAGCGATCACTTCTAATGGAGAGTTTTCAAAATGAGTAGTCACCAGCGGTGAGACCCAACATAGGGTGACACATAGCAGAGTCCTCTGTCGCCGGCAGTATAAAGTTGACACAAAGCTTCAATCGGACCAGGCCATCAGGTGGGTGACCCTAGGATACAGGTTCGGTTGTGCGGGGCACACGATATAGATCCATCTATATGAGGAGCAGGCAGTGCTATGCATGCGGCGGGTAGGGCCACATGGCTCGTGACTACATGACCTGCCATGCAGATGAGCAGCAGATGGTAGAGGGACCTCCAAGGTAGAGGCAGAGGTTTGACCATGGTGGTCCTATGGGAGTATGCGTACGTTGCAGAGGAGCTGGCCGAGCAGTAGGTGGTGGAAAATGTTTCGAGGCCCTACCACCACCATCACCAAGAGGTCCACTCCAACCAAAGGGAGCAGGTGGAAAGTGGCAGGCTCAATCCTTATGGATAGAATCTTCTATGGAAGAAAACTCGACGATTGCGCACTGGTGCCGATAGTGTGAGATTACTCTAGGAGGCGAGAGCATAGACTGGGATCTTCTTGTAGTGGCATCACGGCCTTACAACGTTATGTTGGGTATGGACTGTTTATCCATAGTTCATGCTTAGATTGACTGTATTCGGCACAAAGGGAATTGTATCTACATGGATGGGACCAGGTTCACCTTCACTGGTGTGATGGGAGCCTTTTCAGCACACGGTGGACTTACGCAGAAGAGGGGGTAGCCGATCACACAACAGCTTTCTAGTCTCATCCTCGGAGCGGTTGATGTGCACAGTTCGAGTTTTCCTGTTGTGGTGGATCAGTACGAGGATATTTTTCCTGACGATGTTCCAGGACTACATCCTCACAGAGAGGTAGACTTCTACATTGAAAAGTACCCTGGTACATCACTGATATATATTCCAGCATATCGAATGGCTCCCACCAAGCTTCGTGATCTGCCGGTACAGTTGGAGGACTTGCAGGAGAATGGATTTTTATAAAACAATGTTTCACCCTAGGCATCACTGATTTTGTTCACCTAGAATGCAGATGGGAGGTTGTGACTGTGTGTTGACTATCGTCACATAAATCAGGTGACCGTGAAGAACAAGTACCCACTCCCGAGGATTGACGACCTCTTTGATCAGCTCAATTGAGCACGATGGTTCTCGAAGATAGACCTCAGGTTATGCTATCACCAACTCAGTGTTCAAGATGAGAATGTGCAGAAGACGACCTTCAGGTATCGTTATGTCCAGTACGAGTTCTTGGTTATGCCCTTTAAGAGCATGCCTACCATTTTCGGGTAGTACTGGACACACTCTGAGATCACCAGCATTATGGTAAGCTCTCGAAGTTCTGGTTCTAGATTTGAGAGGTTCACTTTATGCGACACATCATCTTAGAGGCTGGATTTGCAGTGGATCTAGAGAGGATCGAGGCACTATTTTCTTGGGAGCCACCCAGAAGTTTGACGAAGGTTCAGAGTTTTCTGGGACTGGTTCGGTACTATCAAATAATTGTGCCAGACTTCTCCGGAGTTGCAGCACCACTTTCAACATTGACAAAGAATGGGAAACCATTCATGTGGTCAAATAGATGCTAGCAAAGCATTCAGGAGCTGAGGCATAAGTTGAATAGTGAACCCATCTTGAGGCTACCGGAGGAGGGTGTAGGGAACATAGTTTACTGCGACACATCAGGGACTAGACTCCGGCGTGTCCTGATGCAGGAGAGAGTAGTGATCACATATGGTTTACTGAAGTTGAGACAACATGAACAGAACTATGCTACCCATGACATGGATTTTGCAGTAGTGGTCTTCGCCTTGATGATGTGGCGGCACTATCGGATGGGTGAGACTTTTATAGTCTATTCTGACCACCAATGTCTCAGGCACATCTTGTCATAGAAGGACCTGAACCTGAGATAGCGGCGACGGCTCAAGTTCCAACAAGACTATGACTTCAGGATAGTCTATACTCGTGGTAAGTGGAACGTTGTAGCAGATTCTCTTAGCAGGATATCAGGCATTCATCTGGTAGGAGAGGCGACGGAGCAGCTGGCCATGTTGCATATATCTTTTGTGGATAGGGATGGAGCTGACTTTATACAGTCACTACTCCAATCCTTCAGTGAGTCAGGGAGGCACAACATGGGGGCATTGACTATGAGACGCGACGTGATCAGATATCCTCAGGGCAGTCACCTGATTGATTTTCTGAATGTGGAGAGCACGTCATCCTCTTCAGAAGATGCACTATGTTACCAGTTTTACTAAAGGAGGAGGTGTTGAGGGAGTTCCACACTTCCCCTTTAGAGGTACATCTAGGAGTAGAAAAGATGTATCGGGACCTCAAATGACATCACTGGTGGTGGAGTATGAAGAAGGAGGTTGCATAGTTTGTCTCGCGATGCCTCACTTGTCAGCAAGTGAAGGCAGATCACTAGGTACCAGCAGACTTGGTACATCCCTTAGTGGTCCTAGAGTGGAAGTGGGAAGAGATAACCATGGATATCGTGAAGGGACTTCCACGTACATCCAGAGGACACGACTCTATCTGGATGATCGTTGACCGACTGACCATGTCGGTCCACTTCCTACCGATCATAGAGCAAAGTTCCGTAGAGGTCTTAGGATGCCTCTACGTGCAAGATATTGTGCATTTTGATGGAGTACCTTCGTATATTTTCTCCTACCATGGCGCATGATTTACTTACCGGCTTTGGAAGGGTTTGCATGATGCTTTTGGGATGATTCTTCTCTTGGGAACCGCCTTCCATCCTCAGACGGATGGCCAAACCAAGCGGACCATCCAGACACTTGAGGGCATGCTCCGTGATTGTTTCCATGACTTTGGTCGCAGATGGGGGGATCACTTACCCTTGGTGGAGTTTGCGTACAACAATAGATACCCCTCCACCATCGGGATGGTACCTTACGAGGCACTGTATAGCCGACCTTGCATATCGCCTCAATGCTGGACTGACCTAGGTGAGTCATCACTTGTAGGACCAGAGGTGGTTTAGGCTACGATGGAGAAGGTGCAGATCATCCAGGAGCAGATGAAGACTGCACAGATCAGACATAAGTGGTATACTGATAGTAGACGGAGACCACTGGTGTTCGAGGATGGCGACCACGTCTTTCTACGTGTATCACCACGACGAGGTCTATGGAGATTTGGTTGAGGAGGAAAGTTGTCTTCGCGATTCATCGAACCTTTTCAGGTCCTCAGCAGGGTAGGTGAGGTGGCTTACCTCTTGGCCCTTCCTCCTCAGTTGATTCTGGTGCACGATGTCTTCCACGTATCACAGCTGAGGAGATACGTTCAAGACCTATCCTACATCATCGACCACAGAGCGTTGGACGTCGATGACGGGGCGAAACTCACGGAGGTCCCAGTGGAGATCGGGGATCGAAATGAGCAAGTCCTACATAGACAGTTGATTCCTCTGGTGCGCGTTTGCTGGTAGCACATGATCCTCCAAGAGAGCACATGGGAGCAGGAGGCTCAGATGCATTCTCAATACCCTCATTTCCTCCCTTAGTGTGTGTAATGGATTATGGGGACGTACACCCCAGAGATGGGGAGAATGTAAAGACCCTATAATTCTGTCAAAATTTTTATCTTAAATAGATGGGAATTTTACGAGTCTGTAGTTTCTGACGGCGCTTGATTCTAAGGCCCGGTGTTCCCAGAATCAAATTCTGAAGTATTGTTTGGGTACGTTCAGTAAACCTACGTGCAAGATTTTATATCTTTTGAACTGGCACTCAGAATTGAGATCTGAGAACACTGATAAACTCACAACACCATTATTCTCTTAAAGAGACCTTCACCGCATTTGCGTTTTATCGGGAATGAAAGTTATTTTTTGGGGAATTTATAATTTAATAACAAATATGTGTAGCATATTTTTTTAATTGTGTGGCGGTTAATTTCTCCAAAGAGAAGTTGTAGGTGGGTCCCACCCCCACATAACCTCCCATGGGAGGATATTATGTGGGGGGCCCACATGAGCACCCAACCCTTCAACTCCCCTTGAACCCCTTAAACTCCCCTTGAATTTATTGAGCCAACCAACTTTTTTTAAATTTGGGTGTACTCTCCACCTCCCTCCTTCTTAATTGTGCAAACACAATTAATTAATTTCTTCATTAATTAATTTGAGTTTTTGAATTATTTTGAAAGGCATGCCAACATAAAAATATTAGGGAGCCAAATATTTTATTTTTCATTGGAATAATTATATTGGGAGGATTTGGGAGAATTGGAAAGAAAGAGTTCATCCCACTAAGAACATATCTAACAAAGAACGAAGAAAATCTCCAACTAAGAACGACGTTCTATCCGACGAATAATGAGGATGACACTCGAGCTCGGAATTGGCGGCGTGTGACCTGGTGCAACGTATGGAGACATCTTCAAATTTTCTTCCCGTGACACTGTCATGTGAACTTTTAAATCTAGGTAGGGGGTTTTGATTACATTTAATTATTTACGCTCTCTTCGACACTTAATTTGTTCAACGGTGGCAATTTTTTATCATATACCGTGGAGGACGCGGGCCGAACAAACACGGCCCAATGTCCCTCTCTTTTTTTATATTGTTTGACGTCGGAGGCGGAGGTGGCGCGGTGTCATCGCGTCGCGCGGAGGGTAGCGGGTCCGGGGCGCCGACACGAAGCGGTAGAAGTGCAGAGGCGGATGACCTAGAAGGCCACCGTGGATCCGAGCAGTGGGACGACCGGACGGCAGACCGGCCGGCCCATTGGAAGACCGTAGTGCACGCAGACACCACGTAGAAAAGGATGGTGGCGCCCGTAGGCGCCACTCGGCTGGGGAAGAACCGTCCAGCCTCATATCGGTCGGGCTGGAAGAACTACCAGCTATGGCCGACCGGGATGGAGGATCGTGGTGCCCGCAGGCGTAGTGTGGCGAAGGAACCACGACCCTCTTCCGTGGGCCGCTGGCAGGTGAACTATCGGCCACCTGCCGGCCGGGATGAAGAGTCGTGGCGCCGCTCGGCGCCGCGCGGAAGAGAATCGCGGCCTGCTGTGTGGGTCGCATGCGTCGGGTGAAACCTGCTGGCTACTGCCAGCAGAGAAAGAGGGGCGGTGTCGCTTGGTGCCATCGGGCAAACAGAACCGGCCCACAACACGGGTCGGGTCCACGGGTTGGCCGCACCCCACCGGGTCGGGCCGACCCCCCAGCCGGGTCGGACCCGCCAAACCGGGCCGCGCCGACCCCCCAGCCGGGTCACACCCACCAAACTGGGCCGAGCCGACACCACAACTGGGTCAGACCCACCGAGCCCAGTCGGACAGACCCGCCAGTCCACTGGGCCTGATGGGCTAGGCCTGACTTCGCTTAAATACGAATATCTTCAAGATCGTACGTCCGAACGACGAGCCGTCTGGGGCAGTGGGATCCTCACGATGAGGTGGTTCTTTTGCGATAATCTAAGTGATATTTGGACAACTTTGGAAAATTTTCGGGTTTGGAATGAGCATAAATTCAACCGGGCCCCTGGAACGGAAATGCCAATAACTCTCAGACCGGGCATCCGATTGACGCGTCGTCTGTCGCGTTGTGTTCCTTATGATGAGATGGAACTACGTGATACATCAACTCCAGACTTCATGATATTTGATCTATCGACACTTTACTCGAGGAGCATACCCTCCCGAAATCAAATGTGTTGTGTGCGGGAACCCTAGAGCTGGATGTGATGACTATTGTATCAGAATCCTACGTCGGTTTGACAGTGACGACTACTATACTGGAATCCTACGTGGGTTCGACAGTGATGACTTCAATACCAGAATCCTCCATGTGTTCAATAGTTCTTACTTATGTTCTTGTATCTTTTTTGGTTCCGACAGAGTAGCTGGTCATGTATCATGTGTGTGTCTGACAGCTTAGATGGTCCTGTATCCTGTGTGGGTCCGACATCTTAACTGAATCAGTGACTACATCTGATCATCTCTATCACTCTGCAAAAGATGTATACCTGTGTGAGCTGAGTCATGAATGTCAATCATCTAACATTGAGGTGATTATTTTACTTCCTTTGTGGACTGGGTTGTGCTTGGGCTCGAGAGTTGGAGCCGAACCATGATTGATAACTTAGGTATATGTATGGGCATATACCTAAGTGGGGTTGGTTGATACTTCTTAATTGTATCATTCTTCTATGGTATGTCCTTAATGGATTCTGGGAGACCTTCGGGGGTCTCGTGGTACCTACTGAGTATCATTATACACACCCCTGCACGAGTTGTGCCCGCACATCATTGTGTTTGTTGCAGATGACGGGCATCACTGATCGAGGGAGAGACTTTTAGAGCAGAACAATACCCAGTGGTGGACCACTTAGCGCGACGTTCATGGAGCGAACGGACAGACCTGGGGTGCTGAGGAGGCCATATGTAACAACCTATTAGGTTGGATTCCTAGAGGATGACTCAGTAGTTTTTTTACCTTTTTGCAGTTGTACTAGATTTTTAGTTGTTTGTACTTTACTATTGAGCTTGTATTTTCGGCCCCCTTTCCTTTTAGAACATTATTTTGTATACAATTTTACTTCATGTTTACATCCAGTTGCGTACTCTGCTGCTTGTGTTCTGGTTGTGTGTGTGATATAGGTTAAAAGGCAATTCCTTCCCTTTTATAGGGATTACGCCTTTGGTGCTAGTCGCCAGCCCCTGGCCTATGGAAGGTGGGCTTGGGGTAGTCACGACACAGGCCCCGAGGACGGGTCGTGATATTCAATTAATTAAGGACCCTTCTTTATTCCTACTATTTTATTACAAAGAATAGAGGATTAAATCCATTTAATATCTTGACACATCATTGGTCCAGCAACCATTGCATTTCTGTTGGAGGAAAAGAAAAAAAGGAAAAAAATTACTATGTTAATTTATAATTCTTTTAAAAGACCAAACTCTGTCTTTTTCCCCCAAACATCTGTGGTCGATGTGAAGAATCCCTTAAACAAACCACAAAACTTCCGATTCAATGTTTTCCTTATATTTTTATTCTAAGCACTGGTTTAAAAGTTAAAAAACAATGCCCGCGCATTTATAGAATGTATCTTAATAAAAGTTCCATAAATTATAAACATTCACCCTCACCCCACACCGGTCGAGGGTAGTCTCTGCATAAGGGGAACACATCCCAAATACTCAAATATACTCTTGGATATTTAATCTAAGTTACTATTTAGAAGTTATCAATTTTAACATTGAAATAATTGTTACTTAATTATTTTATTCATGGACAAAAACTAACTTTAATAGATGGTCCGCGCAGGCCAATGTTAGTATCTTTCTTAAGAATGTATTCCCTCAAGAGCTCAGCGGTGGTCTCAGATTTTAAATCTGAGTCACTATTCTTGAGTTAGAAACATTTTAAAAATAAAATAACTTTCCTTATTTATTATATTTATTGTATTTCAATTTTCTGTTTTTCTCACAGGAGGCCTATGTTGAATAAACTTATGGAGCGCTTAGGGAAAACCTGATATCCGGAATGCTACGATGCCCTTAGATTTCTAATTCAGGCACCATTTTAAGAGTTTTTTCCTTTCTCATCAAAACTGCTCACATGTGCTAGAAAAGGCTCAACAAAATTTCTATGGATCATTCTGGGTACTCCGGACCTCGGAATCGGGTGCCCTCTGATTTAGAAACCTTGAAAAAATACAAAATAATGTAAATAACATTTATGGAATTTAAAGGTCTTCATAACTAACCAAATGGAAACTTCAAAACATATCACTAAATAGAATAGTCATATGGATGACAACTATACCCAATGTAGTGGAGGATATAATGTTGTCACCCATCCTTGGATTATCACACAATCCCCCATCACTTGGTTTTTCATGTAACCACTTGTCTTGGTTTATCATGTAACTACTCGTCAAATGAACAAGTACCGATTAATAATCATAACACAAAAAACAATAATAAAGGAAAAATAAAAATTTCAATTGAACCACAGGATATCATTTTAATATATGGAAATATTCATCCAATCTCAAAAACCATTTAAAACATTTAAGATTTTTTTTTGAAACAATGTGTTTCATACCACTTTAAAAAATGGAAATAACTTTTAAATTTAAAAGAATCATGTTATTATAAATAAATTATTAAAATCTATTTTGAAAAAATAGACATGTAATAGAAGGTTTTAAATGAAGAAAATTTTAAAACATCTAAAATGATGTTTTAGTTAAAGAGTACCTTCCCACTTGAGAAACAGTTGAATAGAAATAATTGGAGACTAAAATTAAAGAAAACATTAAATATCATGATAAAATACTAATTCATGATATAATGAGTCAAATAGGAAGTATATACACAATATAGGATGACAAATGTGCCTGAAATGGATGTTTAACTCAGTTAATGGAGATTGAGTTATTATTTCCCTTACAAAGATCATATAAATAACATAATAATTTATCAATGGGTTTATTATGTTTAGTAATCGTATATAAACACAAAGGGATGTGGAAATTTTAATATAAATAAATAAATAGTGATTCCACACATAATCTTTTCAAAATATAATCAACGAAGTATGCATAAAATCCAATGAGTGGAAATTGAGTTTTGAAATTCCCTTACCTTGAGCTTGACTCATCACGTACAATCATTGTGTTACAAAATAATAAACATTGTTCAAATTTATACATTCATGAGAACATTTTTAATTTTTATTAATTATTTTACATTACTTATTACCATGTTATAAAAATTAATATGTTATTTACATTCATATCAGATGTTTTTCGATATTCATTACATGAGAAGAAAATCATATTATTTTGATTTTAATTGTCCATGTAGTAAAAACCCATAATCTCTAGAATATTATGCATGTTTTTAATATAACAGGTATTCAATATATATGTATTTATAATATAAATAATATTTTGAGATATGAACTGAAATGTAGAGATAAATAATGAAATGCACCATCCATGGAGATAGTAGTTGTATATACACATGAACGCTGCATTACTTTCCTTCTCATATTAATAGAATGAAAACTAATTGATACATAGGTATATAATGATTTAATTATAGTACCTATGTTATATATGTTATATATGTTCACTAATTTCATCCTTTATAAGTTATATTTATTGAATAAATGAGTCATGTCACTTTGAGGGAGCAGTAGTCCACACTTCCTCAAATGAAATTATCATATTTTCTCATTATGAAAAGCTTAAATGTATTTTGTAAATAATTATTACAGAATCATAGATTCAATAAAAATGTAATATATATTATATTTATTCATTTGATTCATGTATATATTTTTTGTTTAATTTAGATTTTGTAGATTGAATCACATCACATCGTGGAGACAGTATGCCGTACGTATGGACGATAGACGATATCATTCACTTAAGGGTTTAAAAGTATTGAATTGTAGGTAATATTAATTATATATAATAATTATCATGTAATATTATTTATTTAAATAAATTATAGTCATCATTTTTCCAATCCAAATTCAGTCTTGTTGAATAACAAATTAAACGACGGCGTGGAGATGGTGAGTCGTACACACACACATCATGATATTGTTATTTGTAGGATAGATAAAATTGAGGTATATGGTTATCCCATAATTATAATAATATATATATATATGTAGAATATATTTTATTTATATCATTATTTTAGAAGTTACATAAGAAGAGGGAGTATAAGAAAAAATGATTTTTAAAAGGGGTGATAAAACAAATACTTCATTTTAAAGTATCTCCATTTCATTTTCACAATAGGACTCCATAAGATGGATTTATAACAATTGTGAATAATTTTAGGGGAAATTTGGGATGTTGGGAGGATATTTCAGTAGAATTTGATGAGAAAATGGGATTGAGTGTTGTGAGTATGTTGGTAGAGTTGGTGGCCTTTTATAAGAGGAAGGAGGGGCACTTTAGGGAATTCTTGAAGTTTTATTTTATTATAAATTTATTTTCACATTATAATAGTCACAAAATTATATATATCTTTGATATGATTATATTGGGTTGAAATAATCTCACAAATAGGTTTTATACATGTATACATCCCAAAATTTATCTTTTCTTTTACTTTTAACCCTTAGTTAAAATCATTAACTCTTACATTATCATCTTCTATGTTCATAATATATGGTTACTATATTTATTATAAAATTACAAGCGAACTACAAGTAGATAATTAGGGAAATTTTATCATTATATAATTTAGTTGTCTAAATATTATATTTTTTAGAATATAATATTAGTTAATAAAATAGTATTTATTTAAAAAATTCATTTATGTCAATTTTGACACAACTTAGAAATTGGTTATTGTTATAGTACTGACAACATGATTTATTCAAGAAAAGGTATATCCTTATAACTAACATGTCAATGTAAATGGAATGTTTTTGTGGATGGAATCAAAATATTCAAATTACATTTAATTTAGTATTTATAATATCATTTATTTGAATCTTTCATTAATAAGGAAATCATTGCATCATCATTGTGTCACAAATAAGATTATTTATTAAATGCCTAAAAAAATACCAGGTTGTAGGAAATATTTTTAACTTTATAAATAAATTTTTTTGTTTAATTGATTAGTTTTATAATCATTTATTAACATTTTATTGTTAAAAGATACATGGTTTCATTATATTTCCATTTTCATTAAATTAAATATTATAAAATGTCATTTTCACACATAAGTGGTTCCCAAATGCCAAATAATCATCCTAAGGATGATCAGGGTCTAAAAAATCACATCAAATAGGGTTATGACGTGTAATAATATAGTTTTATATTATTATAATATTATTTTTACACTTATTTAATTGGTTTACCATTTAACCAGGGTAAATAAAAATAATTACGAAGTTAATATTTATAATTTCCACAAATAATAGGTAATTATTTACAAAATTTAGAAAATATTATTCCAAATATGAAATTATTTTTAAAAAATAAAATGAATAAATTATCCAGTCATTAATTTAAAATTAATTCTTGTTGTCAATACCAGAATGTTGGTTTTTGTAAAGTAAAAACTATCAAGAGATTGACATTTGTTTGTGTCCAATTTCAATGAAAATTTACATCCAGTGACCTAAGATGCATTAAATGATAAAAAAATAATTTAATTCTACTTTAAAACGTATTGTAAAGATAATGTAATTATATAAATAAATTAGACAAAAAGGAAGTTATGAATTTAAATGTTGTATTTTTCACTAGTCATTAAAAAGATATATTTATCCTAAAAATGTCAAAATTAAACCGAAGTAAATTTTGATTTCAGGATTCTAAATAAGAAGTTTATATTTTCAAATATAACTCATCAAATTGAAGAAAAAAATTTAAAGCACTTCTCTATGAAAAGGTATGAGAATTAACTTTTAATCATATTAGAGTATTTTATGCTAAAAATTTGATTCATTCTCATTTTAAGCCTCTAAAATTTATTGGATAAGTGTAAAAACATTTATAAAATATATATAATATTATTTTAGTCAAATATATTTATTCTCCCTAATAAAATGGCTAGGTGTTTACCAATATTTAAAATAATAATAATATTTTTGTTTTATATTTTGGTATAACTTAGTTTTCTCTTCAATGTAAGATTTCAGGGAAAACTATTGTTGTGTGTCGAGCATGCTCAGAAAATTCATGCACAATAATATAGTAATAATATATTATTCAAAACTATTATTATTTATAAAAATTTATTATTCAATAAATATCGGTGATGTGACAATATATGTGTCAAATAACATTAAAAGATTGTTTTACATGATCGGGGAAGTGTTTCATGAGTCTTCTATTTGGTCACATGAATCTTTATTTTAATGAATGTTTTCTTAAACAAAAAATAATAATGGGGCAATCAATATCAATTTAATAGTGATTTATTTTAATAAAATGAATTTGTTCACTATGATAAAATTTTCCAAATATCACATTCATAGGATTAAAATCAAAATGATCATAAAAATAAAGGTGTAGTAAAGATATTATCTACTACTAAAATTGATTTTGGGACATAAAATTATATGGTGAAAGGAATTACACATTTTTATTTCAATTATATCAATATACTTAAAATCTCTATATTATCAAATTATTTTGTTTCTGATAAATTATCATTAATGTTTAGAATATCACCTTGTGATTATATGATATAAAGTTTTTTTAAAAATATAGTTAGTTGTACTATAACAACCATGATTTAATAGAATATTCCTATTTTCATTAATTTAATGGTCTTTCATAAAAATTATATTGGGATGGTTGTGTTATTGTTTGATATCATTCATTGTATTTATTGTATTTATTTTTATCATGATATTATATATTATAGATGAAATAAATTATTTCTTGTAGTTTCATGTTAGTGATAACATACCATGATTCTATGAAATTGATTAGATGTGGAAGTGAAATTTACCCAGATCATATTGTTCAAAATAAATGATCTATTATAATTAGAAATGGTCCAGTAGTAAGTAAATACATGGTTATATTTCCAAATAATTTTATAAGTTTTATTCCCGACTATAAGAATAAGTTTCATGTTTACTTAGTACATGATGGAAATCCTATTTCTAAACCCCCATATATGAAGGATCTTGTAGAAAATTCATAATTTAAAATGTAATCTTCTGAGTTAGTAGATAATAGATTCATATGATCTAGTACATCACCATGAATTGATCATGATATTTATAAAAAATCATGTTGCTTAAATAGGATTTTTAAATGATTATAGATTATTGAATCATATCACTATTGAGAACATGATTCTTTTCACTAATGCTGATAATTTCATCATGATCTCTAGTGAGACAAGTATTTTTCAATTGTTGACCTGAGTTTAGGGAACTATCGACATAAAGTGATGTACGTAGACATTAATAATAATGTGCTTAAAAATAGATATATCCATAATGAGTTAGAAATTATGCCATTTGGGTAATCAAATGCACTCTATATATTTATGGACTATATAAATAGAGTTTTCTATAATTCTTAGTGAATATTGAGGTTGTTTCCACTAATGATGATTTTTTTACCTTATAAAATTCAATAAAAACATTAATGACACATAAAAGTCATTTTAAAAACCATAAATCAAAAATAAAATATATGGAAAATTTAAAAAGAGTGAATTTTTTTTTCAAAATTTTTTATTTCATTGAAATATTTATTATAAATATAAAATAACTCTTTATCCTACTAATAATAAATTTCTAGAAATGGATAAGGCTCTCTATGGTCATAAATATTCAATGTTTTATTATATTATATATTTCCTAGAGGTAGGTTTTTGAAAACGTTGCTCATATTCTAGCCTAGTAAATAAGTTAACTTGAACCCGAGGGAAATATATCTTGATTAAAGAAGGTGACTAATTGGTCCATAAAATAAAAAATGATTGATATAGGTTTTTTGGCCCCGCCTTCCCATAATGTTGATTTTCATCATATGTAGTAATTATTTTTTTAATGGACTTGGTTTTTTCTTAATATAGAATTATAAGGTGATTGATTATGCTTCACACTATTTGAAACCTCATTAGTTAAATTAACCTATACATTGTTTGGAATTATCTAATTAGTTTTTAATCAATAATTTAAAGTCATCATTGGATTGGAGGAAATTATGTAATATATACAAATAAAAAACCATGCATTCACTATAATATAACTAAAAATAATATAAGGATGAATGATTTAATTGATCAAGTAATATGATTGTAGGATTGATTATCACAATGGTTAATAAAAATTGGTTGGTTCATTTTGTAAAAAAATTATTCTCACACTAAACAAGTTTTGTTTAAAACATGAAACAGTATTTATTGAGTTTATATATTTTTTCCTTGGAGTCATAAATTCTAGAATAACCTCTACATTGTACCAGGTTTCATTGTAGTCGACTTTTCCCAAAACATATTTGATATTGATATAAGACCAATATTCTTAGGTAACAATATAATCAATCATGAAGGAATGCTTTCAAATATTAATATTGATGTGGAATGTGTTTTAATGTTTTAAATACAATTATTTATGCATTGTGATTCCTAGTTGAGGAGATAAATTTTTAGGGAAGATCATATTTCTCCATTATCCATTCATCTAGATACCACAATGATATAAAGAGTCATTCTGAAGTATAAATGGTTTGTTGGAATGAAAATGAGATATATCTAACATCATCATGATGTTTTTGACTTGTTAATATAATACATAATAAATATAATTACCGAAGTAGATTCTTAAAACATGTCCATTCCTATAGTAGAAATGGGATAGCTTATCTGTTTAATTCATGGTGTAATTATAAAGGAAACAAGATAAAATAATGAAATTTGGGTTATAAATGGACATTTCACTAAATCTACACATTTCTTTTCCAGTAAGGATAAAAAATTAGATAATATTTGTAACACCGGAGATTTTTATGATAAATATTTTGTATTTATGTTATATACATAATCAAAGGAATCTTTCACTACACACAACACTATCTTGGCTTACTTTACATGAAATCGCGACCTTCCTCGATATCTTGCATTGTACACAATACTGAGTTTCACTAAATAACGATATGCTATTAAAATAATTTTAAAACTCGCCGTTATGAATAGTAATACCAACTTTTTGAAATTTTATAAATCTTATCTTTCAAAATGGACTTAATTTTTGGATTTGGAATATTGAAATTATCCTAGGGTGAATTTTTGGTATTTTTCTAAAAACCTTCATTTTTTGATGAATAGTGAAAACACTATGTTACTATTTAAAAACTGACTGTTTATATAAATAATTATTTATTTTATTTAAATTTATTTTAAGTCAAAATTGATATGTAATACCTATATATGTTAAATGTAATTCATTGGAGTCATTTTATAATAATTTTAGACATATAAAAATTTTATTGAACTTTTCACGATCTTTTACCCCACCTCCAAGGAGAATTTGAAAATTTACACAAAACTTATTTTTACCGCTTCTATGAGTGGAATTTCAAAAATCTGAGAGACATTGTAAATATTGAGGAGTAATATGTGGTTTAATAAGATTAATTTTTTTTGGTGAATAGTAACTTTTTACTTTTTTACCACGTTTAAAAGTAAATAGGGTAATTAAGGGTAAAAATGTTATTATTATTACCCTAACACATGTACTAATTCTATTGGATAAGTTTAATTCGACCAAAAAAAACCTTAGGAATAAAATATGACCATATAGGTCCACTTGGATTAGATTAGGACATTTATTATTATTTTATTTAAATAAGAGTTAAAATAGTTAAAATCAATGTTTAATAAATAAAAAATTTTAATATAGGGTTATAAATAAGATAAATTCGACTATAAATATTTAATATAATTATAAAAATATTTCCAACATAATTTTATTTTATTTATAATTTTTAGACTTTAAAGAATGTAATTTATTTATGACACAATGATGATGCAGTAATTACCTTATTAAAAAAATATTAACATAATTGATATTATAAATATCCAAATAAATGTAATTTGAGACTTTTATGAATTACACTAATTTTATAGGTCAATATGACATATTAGTATTGATTTAATTAACTTTTTTTTGAAATAATCATGCTGTAATTATTTTCACAAAAATAAATTACCAAATAGTGTCAAAACTGACATAAAATAGTTTTTAAAACAAATATTATATTATTAATTGTTATTTTATTCCTAAAAATCTAAGGTTTGTCCAAATGACTTAGATAAGGTTATATATATTAATAATGAACAACTTGGGGATCGTTTGTCTTGTTATAGTATGTTTATTAACATTATAGTGTAAAAAAACAAGAAAACACAGTAAAAGTTAAATTATTTTACATAGAGTTAAATCTAAATGATACGGTTAAAATAGAAACCTAAACTTGTCTAAAATATACTGGTTGAGAGTATATCGACCCATACCCACCTTAGCTGTGAAATTAATCAATTTGGAGCTATTCAAAACCGAATATGACTTTATAATAAAATAATATTTTAAGTTTTTTCTAAAGTGCCCCTCTCCTCCCTTATAAACGGGCACATCCTCCCTCTCCTCCCCACTCCACTTGGAGACTTTAAGCTCAGAAAAACCCTTCCAAATTCTATCCTCCACTTCCCTAGAAACATACTAGAGGTTCTGGTCTTCTACAAAGACCATCTTTAGTTCTCTAAGAGAAGGTTAAGAAGAGGCGCTTCAAAGAAGAGGTAATGTCTGTTACCGATTCTTTCAACTTTATTTCTTCTTATACTTCTTATTATTTAGTTGTTTCATTATGAATTAATAACATAAGTATCACTCATAGACTTATATGTTATTATAAATATGAAACAACACTATTTCACTATCTATCCATCCTATGAAAAAGGAAATCACTGCGCGTGCGTACGTACGGAATACCGTCTCCACATCATAGTGTAATTTGTTTTCCACCACCACCTTAAATGGATGTGTATAATGGTGTAAAGAATAATTATATATGATTATTGTATATTTATATTGATTCTGGATTAGTATACATACATTTCAAAACAATTCCATGATCATGGGAACAATATCATCCCTTGGGCGTACGTACGGCCTACCGTCTCCACGATGTGATGTGACTCGTCCTACATGATCTTCAATCCTTAATGATAATATAATTGAATTTAATGATTAAATATGATATATATTACACTAATACCATTCTGTAAATTATGTATCTATAACCTAAAAAAGAAGAATAAGAATTTATTCGACAAAACACGCATAAGAACAAAAAGCAATAAACACCTGAATAACAAGTATCAATGAAATATTACTAATAAGAAGATAAGAATATCACCATATATGATATCATAACAATGAGTAAGATTCTGTAATAAGTCAATAACATTATTTAAATCATTATACAGGATGTTCAGATACGTATGAAGCAAATCAGACCTAAGGTAAGGGAAAATCTCACGGTCTAATTTTTATCCGAGATTGTTCATACTTCAGAATTTCATGGGGAATATTTATTATCTACATCAATGTTTCTTCAATATGTAATATTATTTACATCCACCTACAATAGTTTAAATCTAATTTTACCCATTGGTGAGTTTTTAGTAAAAGATATTAAAGGAATCATTTTTCATTTTTAGTACGAGGTAGTTTTTGATTGTTCTGACCAAAGTACGAGAAGAATTTTTTTTTAACTTATATGGAATGAATGGACTTTTAGAACATCATTTCCATGAAGCTTACTATATAAGTTTTTTTGAAGTTTATTTTTAATCAACTTCTTTTAGTTTAAAATTATATGACATTTTAATAAAGGAAAAATGTTTTTGAAGTAGAAAGCATATTTTCTTCAAGAATGGAGTTCCAGCGTTCTATCAAAATTATCTTCCATATAAGATAATATAGGGTTCTGTTTTTATCCCTATTTTTTCATTGTTTTGATTATGTTATGACGGAATTATTTTTATGATGTCCTTTTATCTTGAATGGATTATGTTATGATGGAATGATGTTTAAGAATTCATTTTTTATTACATCGGTTATGCTATGATGTATGATTTATGATACTGTGGCACACATAAGAATGGTATCATTATGAGATGTGTGGGACCAATATATCCCTCCATTGCATTGGGTAAAGATTTATATCTCATGAGATAGACATGGCTGGAATGACAGGTTAATCCAGTTCAGTGATACGAGACTGAAACGAGGAGTGAACTCGGTTCAGAAATGGACTTTGTCCGCTAAGATAGTCTTGGAAATGAGTCTTTACTACTAAGAAATTATTCTATATTATTATTTGTTTATTCCACAAAGTTTCATGTATTATGTTATGATTATTGAGATTACATTTCACTACTATGATTTATCCCATGTTATGAAATTATGATCTCTTATGTAGGTTATGATTTCCAAAATGTTATGTTCTTATGAATGTGATGTGATTGATATTTCTTTTGTTTACCCTTACTAGGCATTTGAGCTCACCCTTTTGTATTTTTTCATTCCCCAGGTCAGTAATAAGGTTATTAAGTAGGATATGACAAAAGGGACTCTAGATATGATGAAATTAACGGGAGACAATGTGGATTCTTTATGAACCAGTTGTTAATGTTTCCCAATTTCTAAAGACACTATACCTATACGGTCCTTTCCTGGTTTTGTTATATGTTTTAATAAGTTTGCATAATTTTTTAAGTGTGAACAATGTATGTAAAGTATGGGTTGGTATAGTTGGTATCATAGGAAATGTATAGTCAACCTTTGGAAACTAGGATGTGAAAGCCTTAGTAAGAACCCTAAGTATATATCTAAGTATAGAACACAATATTAGTGTTTTAGAAATGACCATGAATAACCTATGATAAAACCCTAAGTGTGAAATTTTATTCTTGATTATGTGGTTTTCCTATTATGATTAGTGTTTCTCACACTATGCTTATTGGTTTTAGTCAATGGCTATAAACCGAAGTAACTATGTTAATGTTGAATGCGACGGGCAATGCAATGATTGTCCCCCTAAGCAACCAAATGTTATGAGAGCTGGAATGAAAAATCTCGTAGCCATGCTCACACAACTTTCTAAAGCTATGAATCATAAAGGACTTCCAAACGAGCAAAATAAGGAGCAACATTCTATTTAATCCTTCATGAGGCAGCGTCCACCCTCATTCAGCAGATCTACTGATCCATTAGGGGTTGAACAATGTATCAATACCACTGAAAATATATTTTTAGTTCTTAAATGTTCTGAACATGATAAAGTCATCATAGCAGTATATCGTTTGGAAGGGGAAGCTGATCAATGGTGGAATCTTATCAAGAATACAAGGCTAAGAGATGAAATTGTGTCCATGGAATGGGACGTGTTCAAGAACTTATATTTTAATAAGTACTTTCCTCGTATTCTTCAAACAAAGAAGGATAAGTATTTTCTTGAACTGAAGCAAAAGGATGATGAATCTGTTGGTACCTACGAAGAAAATTTTACAAGACTTGCAAGGTACACTTCTGGGATTATTATCCAACCTAAGAGTAAGATCGATCGATTCTCTAGTGTCTTAAAACCAAGTCTTCGAAGGGCGTTATCCATAAGGGACTTCAATAGCTACGATGAAATCATTAGATGTGCTCTCAAGGCTGAGATGGAAATTGGAGTAACCCATCATTCATATGGGTTTGATAAGAAGAGGAAAATGGAATTCAAAGGAAAGTCTACCGAGAACATTGAAAAGAAGATGATATTTCCCATACGCTCAATGTGTGGAAAGAAACATGGAGGGTGTTGTCTTAAAGGGACAAGTAAATGTTTCAAATGTGGAAAGGAAGGTCATCAGGCATTGGAATGCCGTAGTGATGGGAAGAAGATGTCTAGTGATGCAAACAAAGAAAAGGCAACATAGAGTGCACCTCCTACACATCAATGTTACAAGTTCAAGGAAATGGGGAATTATGCTAATCAATTCCCTAATCCAAGGGTTGTTTATGATGATCTACATCAATAAACTATTAAGGCTACAGACAAAGGAAAGTCACAAGCAATTTCTATCAGTGATGTGGAGTACGATAATGAAGTGGTGAAAGGTACACTTACCATCCACTCTAAGGTAGCAAATGATTTATTTGATTCTGGATCCACCCACTCTTTTATTTCTGAAGAATTTTATTAGGGTATCTCTGTATTACCTCAACAATAAGATATTGAGTTAGTTGTGACAACTCTTAATGGAACAACGGTCGCATCAAAAGTTTACAATTCTTCTCCGATTTAAGTTTGCGGGAAAGTGCTTCCTGCAAATCGTGTGATCCTTCTTATAGTGGAATTTGATGTGATTCTTAGCATGGATTGGATTTCTTTATATGTATCTCATATCAATTTCCAAATAATGGAAGTCACATTTCATGTTCCAGAACAATCTATGATCATCTATCAATGCAACGATGAACATAACCTTCCCGTGGAAATTTATTCCATTATATGGGTCTTGATTCTACTAAATAAAGGTTATTTATCTCAAATGGTTGGAGAGAAACTCACGATTAAAAATAAACCCTTTGTACGGGATTTTGATGATGTATTTCCGGAAGAATTGCCAGGTCTTCCACCAAATCGTGAAGTTGAGTTTTCAATAGAACTCATACCGGGTGCTTTTCCTATTTCAAAGACACCTTATAAAATGGCCCCAATTGAGTTGCAGGAATTGAAGAAGCAACTCCAAGAGAATCATGATAAGGGATTCATACGCCCAAGTGTGTCACCTTGGGGAGCACCTGTTCTATTTGTTAAGAAGAAACATGGATCAATGAGACTCTGCATTGATTATAAAGAACTTAACAAGATCACTATCAAGAACAAATATCCTCTCCCACGCATTGATGACTTATTTAACTAACTACATGGAGCTCAATACTTTTCCAAGATTGATCTTTGTTTAGGGCATCATCAATTAAGGGTCAAAGGGGAGGATATACCAAAGACTTCTTTCTGTTCAAGGTATGGACACTATGAATTTATAGTGATGCAATTTGGTCTTACTAATTCCCCTACTATCTTCATGGATCTAATGAATAGAGTCTTTAGAGATTATCCTGATCAGTTTTTAGTAGTCTTTATAGATGATATTCTTGTCTATTCAAAGAGAAAGGATGAACATGAAGATTAATTTAGAATTGTATTTAAGACCCTGAGAAAGGAGAAGCTTTATGCCAAATTTAACACGTGTGAATTTTGGCTTCAAAAACTTGCATTTATGGATCACATAATCTCAAAAGAGGGGATATCTATGGATCTCGCAAAAACAGAGGTTATTGAAAGATGGTCGAGACCAACAACAGTAACTGAAATCCGAAGTTTTCTTGGTATGGCTGGATATTATTGACATTTTGTGAAATAATTTTCATGATTATTTAATCCACTAACCAGGTTGACTCGAAAAGGAGTTAAGTTCGTTTGGACGGAGGAGTGTGAAGATAATTTCACGGAGTTAAAAAGAAGGTTATCTAGTGCACTTGTGCTCACCCTACCTTATAGTGGAGAAAGGTTTGTGATTTATAGTGATGCATCCAAGAAGAGACTGGGGTGTGTTCTCATGCAAAATGATATGGTGATAGCTTATGCCTCACGACAGTTGAAAATCCATGAGAAAAATTACCCAACTCATGATTTGGAGTTAGCTTCGGTAATATTTACATTAAATATTTGGAGGCATTATCTTTATGGAGAAAGGTGTGAAATTTATATTGACCATAAAAGTTTAAAGTATATATTCACACAAAAGGAGCTGAATATGCGCCAAATAAGATGGTTGTAGTTGATTAAGGATTACTACTGCTCAATTCATTACCACCCATGGAATGCAAACAAGGTGGTAGGTGCATTAAGTCGACAAGACCATGCTAGCTTATCCATGATGAGGATAAAAAAAGATCCAATATTTATTGATATATAAAGGATGGAACTTGGAATTATAATGTAAGGGGAAACATATTATCTTTCTCAAATGAATTTTCAACCATCAATACATGTAAAGAATAAAGAGTCATAGAAAGAAGATGTACAGTTTCAAAAGAAGGTGATAAATGTTCGAGAATTCAACCTTGATTGTGATGGGATAATAAGGTTCAGGAATTGGGTTTGTGTTCCTCCCATCCTAGAATTAAAGAAGGAGCTTCTGGATGAGGCTCATATTTCTTCATTCTCTATTCATCCTAGAAGCACGAAGATGTATAAGGACCTGAAAGAGTACTTCTGGTGGGATGGCATGAAAAGAGATGTTGTTGAATATGTCTCTCGAATCTTGGTTTGTCATCAATTTAATGTTGAGAGATAGAAGTCTAAGGGGATGTTACATCCATTAGCCATACCTGAATGGAAATGGGAAAACATCACTATGGACTTTGTCACCGGACATCCTAAAACATCCAAAGGAAATAATGCTATCGGGGTCATAGTTGATCGTCTTACGAAGTCGGCACACTTCATTTCTAGTAGAGAAGATTTCTCTCTAGATCATCTTGCCAGGATATATGTAAAGGAAGTGGTAAGATGTTATGGAGTACCACTTTCCATTATATCTAATCGGGATCTGAGGTTTACCTCAATATTTTGGGGATGTCTTCAACATACTCTGGATACAGAGTTGAGTTTCTGCACTACTTATCATCCTCAGACAGTCGGTCAGTCTGAGAGGACAATTCAAACTCTAGAAGATATGTTGAGGGCTTGCTCTATGGATTTCAAATTTGGTTGGGATAAACACCTTCCTTTGGTGGAATTTTCTTATAATAATAGCTTTCACTCCAGTATTCAGATGGCTCCTTATGAAGCTCTCCATGGAAATAAATGCAGGACTCCAACTTGCTGGGATGAAGTTGGGGAAAGAAAGCTATTAGGACGTGATCTTGTTGATGAGATGGCAGAAAAGGTTAGATCTATTCAACAACACATAAGAGCATCTCATATTCGACAAAAAAGTTATGCCGATAACCAAAGAAAAGACCTAGTGTTTAAAGTTGGTGATAAAGTGTTATTATGAATATCTCTTTGGAAGAGAGTATTGAGATTTGGAAAGAAGGGAAAGCTGAGCCCTAGGTATATTGGTCCTTTCGAAATACTGGATCGTGTTGGGAAGGTAGCTTACTGATTGCCGCTTCCACAGATTCTCTCTCAAGTTAATGATGTGTTCCATGTATCCATCCTGAGAAAGTACATACCCAATCCTTCACATGTACTCAGCTCCGAAGTTGTACTGCTGGAGCAAGATCTTTTTTATGAAGAAAAAGCCGATAGAGATTCTGGATCGTAGAGAAAAAGTCCTATAGAACAAGACCACTCGCTTGGTGAAAGTTTTATGGAAGAACCACCAATTAGAGGAAGCTACATTGGAGCTTGATGATATGATGAGGGAAAGGTATCCTCATCTGTTTGTTACAAAGTGACGAATTTTGAGGGCAAAATTTATTTTAAGGGGGTCGAATGTAACACCCGAGATTTTTATGAGAAATATTTTGTATTTATTTTATACACATCATCAAAGGAATATTTCACTACACACAACACTATATTGGCTTTCTTTACACTCAATCACGACCTTCCTCGATAGCTTGCATTATACGCAATACCGAGTTTCACTAAACAACGATATGCTATAAAAATATTATTAAAACTAGCCATTATAAATATTAATACACAATTTTTGAAATTTTATAAATTTTATCTTTCACAATGGATTTCATTTTTTGATTTGGAATATCGAGTTTAGCCTAGGGTGAATTTTTGGAATTTTTCTGAAAACATTCAATTTTTGATGAATAGTGAAAACTCTGGGTTACTATTTAAAAACCGACTTCTCATGTAAATAATTATTTATTTTATTTAAATTTATATTTGGTAAAAACTGATTTTTAATACCTATATAAGTTCAACTTAATTCATTGGAGTCATTTTATAATAATTTTTGACATATAAAAATTTTATTGAACTTCTCACCATCTTTTACCCACCTCCTAGGAAAATTTGAAAATTTACATAAAACATAATTTTACCACTTCTGTGAGTGTAATTTTGAAAATACAAGAAACACGGTAAATATCAAGGAGTAAAATTTGGTTCAATAATTTAACAATAATTTTTGGTGAATAGTAATTTCTTAATTTTTTTACCACGGTTGAAAGTAAATAGGGTAATTAAGGGTAAAAATTGTATTATTATTACCCTAAAACAAGTCCTAATTCTATTGGATAAGTTTATTCGACCAAAAATAACCTTAGGAATAAAATATGACCATTTAGTTCCACTTGGATTATATTAGGACATTTATTATTATTTTATTTTAAGAAGAGTTAAAATAGTTAAAATCAATGTTTAATAACTAAAGAAATTTAATATAGGGTTATAAAAAAGATAAATTCGACTATAAATATTCATTAGAGAGATAAAGAGATTTCCTACATAATTGTTTTTTATTTATAATTTTTAGAATTAAATTTATTTAATTTATTTATTACACAATGATGATGCAGTAATTACCTTATTAAGGAAATATTAACATAATTGATATTATAAATACCCAAATAAATGTAATTTGAGACTTTTTATGAATTAAACTAATTTTATAGGTTAATATTACATATAATTATTTATTTAATTAATGTTTTTTGAACTAATAATGTTGTTATGATTTTCACAAAAATCAATTACCAAATAGTGTCAAAAGTGACATAAAATAGCTTTTAAAACAAATATTATCTTATTAATTGTTATTTTATTCCTAAAAATATAAAGCTCAGAGAAATGACTTATATAAGGTTATATATATTATTAATTAAGAACTTGGGGTTCGTTTGGCTTGTTATTGTAATTTTATTAACCTTATAGTTTAAGAAAACAAGAAGACACGGTAAAAGTTAAATTATTTAACTTAGAGATAAATCTAAATGATAAGGTTAAAATAGTAACCTAAACTTGTCTAAAATCTATTGGTTGAGAGTATTTCGACCCATACCCACCTTATCTTTGAAATGAATCAATTTGTAGATATTAAAAAACCGAATATGACTTTATAATAAAAGAATATTTTAAGAGTTTCATAAAGTGCCCCTCTCCTCCCTTATAAAAGGGAACCTCCTCCCTCTCCTCCTCAGACCACATGGATCCTTCAAGGTCGGCCAAACCCTAACAAATTCTCTTCTCCACTTCCCTAGAAACATACTATAGGTCATTTTCTTCTACAAAGACCATCTTTAATGCCCTAATAGAAGGTTAAGTAGAGGCGCTTCAAAGAAGAGGTAATGTCTGTTACCGATTCTTTCAACTTTATTTCTTCTTCAACTTCTTCTTCCTTAGTTTTTTCATTATAAAGTAATAACATCAGTATCACAAATATACTTATATTTTATTATAAATATGAAACAACCCTATTTCACCTTCTATCCATCTTACGTAAAATGAAATCACCGCGCGTTTGTACGTACGGAATACCGTCTCCATGCCGTGGTGTAATCTGTGTTCCACCACCACCTTACATGGATGTGTATAATGGTGTAAAGAATAACTATATATGATTATTGTAAATTGATATTGATTCTGAAATAGTATACATACACTTCAATACAATTCCATGATCATGGTAATGATATCATCGCTCGTGCGTACGTACGGCCTACCGTCTCCACGATGTGATGCGACTCGTTCTACATGATCTTCAATGCTTAATGATTATATAAATGAATTAAATGAATAAATATGATATATATTACACTAATACAATTCTTTAAATTAGGTATCTATAACCTAAAAAGAATAATAAGAATTTATTCGACAAAATACGCATAAGAACAAAAAGTAATAAACACCCAAATAACAAGTAGCAATGAAATATTACAAATAAGAAGATAAGAATATGACCATATATGATATCATAACAATGAGTGATATTATAGAATAAGTCAATAACATTATTTAAATCATTATATAGGAGGTCCAGACAGGTATGAAGAAAATTGGACCTAAGGTAAGGGAAAATCTTACAATCTCATTTTTATCCGAGATTGTTTATACTTCAGAATTTACTGGGGAATATTTATCATCCACATCCATTTTTCCTCAATATGTAATATTATTTCCATCCACCTAAAATTTTTTAAATCCAATTTTACCCAATGATGAGTTTTTAGTAAAAGATATTAAATGAATCTTTTGTCATTTTTAGTACGAGGTACTTTTTGACTTTTCTGGCCAAAGTACGAGAAGAATGTTTTATTTTAACTTATACTGCGTGAATGGAATTTTAGAAAAATATTTACATTAATCTTCCTTTAAAATTTTGCTAGTTTATTTTTAATCAACTTCTTTTAGTTCAAAATTATATGACATTTTAATAATGGAAAAAAATTTGAAGTAGAATGGATATTTTCCTCAAGAATGGAGTTTAAGAGTTCTATCAAAATTATATTCCATGTAAGATAATATAGGGTTCTGTTTCTATCCCTATTTTTACATTGTTTTGATTATGATATTATGGAATTATTTTTATGATGGGCTTTTATCTTATATGGATTATGTTTTGATGGCATGATGTTTATGAATCCCATTTTTATTACATGGGGTATGCTATGATGTATGATTTATGCTCTTGTGGAACACATAAGAATGGTATCATTATGAGATGGGTGGGACATATATCTCCCTCCAATGCATTGGGTAAATATTTATATCTCATGAGATAGACATGGCTCGAATGGAAGGTTAATCCGGTTCAGTGATACAGGACTGAAACGAGGAGTGAACTCGGTTCAGAAATGGACTTTGTCCCCTAAGATAGTCTTAGAAATGAGTCTCGACTACTAAGAAATGATGCTATATGATTATGTGTGTATACCACAAAGTTTCATGTTTTATGTTATGATTATTGGGATTACATTTCACTACTATGATTTATCCCATGTTATGAAATTATGATCTCTTTTTTCGGTTAAGATTTCCAAAATGTTATGTTCTTATGAATATGATGTGATTGATATGTCTTTTGTTTACCCTTACTGAGCATTTGAGCTCACCTTTTTTATGTTTTCATTCCCGAGGTTAGGAATAAGGTTATTAAGAAGGATATGCCAAAAGGGACTCTAGATATGATGAAATAAACAGGAGACAATGTAGATGCTTTATGAACCAGTTGTTTATGTTTCCCAATTTCTAAAGACACTATACCTATACATTCCTTTCATGGTTTTGTTATATGTTGTAATAAGTGTGCTTCAATTATTAAGTATGAACAATGTATGTAAAGTATGGGTCACTATAATATTTAATTGTTATATATAATGGATATATTACAGATAAATGGAGAGCCTCCCTCTAATTTTTTATAATGAGATCCATGGGTCAATTCTAGTACTTTTTAAATACTTCTGATTTCATTTAAAAATTGATTAATTTTTAGTAAAACATTTCATTTGCAACATGATGGATTGTTTGAGTAAAATTTATAAAATGACAGATATGATTTCTTCTTTATTAGTGGACTATAAGGGAATTTGGGATGAATATATTTTTTGGTTGACTTTTCTTATAATTACAATTTTCAATTCATTTTATAGATGGAATAATTTGTGGAATTGTAAGTAATATGTTGTCTAACAACATCTATTTGGGATCAAGTAAGAAAAAAAATTTCGATGGGTCCAAATATGTTAGATGAAATGGCTAAGATGGTTTAACTAATTTAGAAATATATTTTGATGACCCATATTATGTGGAAATTTGATGCTTATAAATAGATGGAATATTTTTCTTCTGAGGTTGGTGATAATGTATTTCCCAAAAATTCTCTATGGAAAAATAATTCCATGTTTTTCTAAAAAAAATATTTTAGTCCCAATTTCATTACATCCTATTTATTCTTAAAAAATTTAGAATAATATTCCCCGATAATAGACTTACCTCCAATTTTATCTCATGTACAAAATGTATTTCTTAAATCCATGTTATAGAAATATGATCTATATTCATCTCATGTATTAATCCCTAATGTAGTTATGTTGGAAGGGAGACATTCATATAAAGAATATCCACATAATATACTTGAACATATAGATAATGAGTTGTGGAATAAGGTGATTTTCTTTGTCAATGTTTTATAGAAAAACCTTATGGTTTAAGAGGCAACATGGGATTATAAAAATGATATAAGGGAATGATATCCCAATAAGATTAATAAGTCTATAAAATTATGTTTATGAAATTTATTGAATGGTGAAGGATGTAACAACCCATTATATGATTTAATAAATAATTGAAAATTTTTTTAATAAAAATTTTATAGACATATCAGTTATAAAAATATCATGTAATTTTAAAATCAAATAGGAAATCATTTAACAAAACTCATTTTTTATGGTTTAATTTACTATTTAAAAATCGAAATATTAGAATTTTAACTTCAAAATAATTAAATTAATATTTTATATTAGAATATATGTGATTAAATTGGGGGAAATGTTTTGATATTTTGGAAAACATTGAATTTTAATTGAATAGTGATAAAACCCATTTTTTTAAAAGCATTTTATTTTAAATAAATTGTGAATTTTTTGAGTCATAATATAATTGGATTTTTATTTAATGTACTCTAAATATAAATTAATTTTGTTGAATCTATCTAATTTAGTTTAAATCATATTTATATTGGTTTTTAGTATAATTTTTTTATATTAAAAATAGATGTTTTTGAAAACATATCTAAAATGAATAATGTTTTTCATTTATAATTAATTAAAAAAATTATAAGAAAATTTTATAAATGAAATTAATATATTATATATCACTAAATATTTATTTATTTTTAATAAATGAATATTAATATTGATAAATTTAATATAGACTCTTATTTTTCTTTAAAAATTCTATTCTTATAATCACATTATAAAAAGTAAAAAAAAAAAATTTCCATTATTATTTGTAACAACTATTAAAATAACTGAAAGTAAGGTAAAAATGAGTTTTCTAAGGAGTAAACATTAATATTTTTTGTGAAAATGATCTAGAAAAATTGAAAAAAATAATTTTATGGACATATATATACATGATTACTTCTAGGATCTTTAAAAGATCATTTTGGAACAAGGTGACATGAAAATGGATAGGGATAAATATATTATTTCAAAATATTATAACTGTTACAATCACATCATTCATAAAAGATCAGGGCTTATCCTACTCTATACAATCCTTGAAAATCAATTTTATAAAAAAATACCATAATTACTTATAAAATTTCATTCTATGATCATAGTGTCTATACATTAAAAAATCCAACCAACAAAGACCATTATGGAAAACCAAATGGATATTTCCTACGAAGATGTAACATTCATCAATGTATGTTTCGATTTAATTTCAACCTCCTCCCCATTTGATTATTATAATAATTTACTGATATAATTTTCTAAGTATTTCTTATATGTATATAGTTTTTTATGTTATTTAATTGACCAATAACCACACACACATTCATCAAAAGGTTCACGAAAGTGTCATTCATGTTTAAAGACAACCACCACCTCGTGAAATAATGAAAATCATTTTTCCATTACCAAATGTACTGGTTGGTAATGATAATGAATCAAATGTTTATATTTTATATTTATAAGATAAATATACCTAATTATTTATTATATCATATATACCATTTAATTGTTTTTATATGTAGTATATATGATTTTGTCCCTCATATCTATGAAAGACAACCGTCATTCTATGTGATGTGATTCATTTACCAGTAGCACATTATTTTGAAGGTAATAAGGGTAAATATAATAAATATATATAGTTAATATGAAATATTTATGATATTAATGACATATTTTTCATTCATAATCTTTAATACATCATTGTCTTTTAAAAAACTACTCACTAAAAATAGATAATAATGTGTGTGGACGTGTGTACTACCTCCTCCTTAGAGCGATATGATTCTTTTTTCATCACCAAATCACATGAATTATATTTATATGTATATGTAATAAATATTATTTTCATTATAATATTATCATCAATATGTAATTAAAATATTTAATTACTATCTATCCATTATTATCATTGGAAAATGGAAACGTCACTCATGTGTACGTACATCGTATCATCATTATGATCATGTTGTTAGTTCATTTTTCATAACCACATATTTTTATTATTTTTAAGATTATTATTAATGTATAAATATGATATTTATGTGTTGATTATTACTACCTATATATTTAAATAGTGTCTTTTTTTCTCTAGTCAACCTTTGAAAGCCATCTTTGACACATAAACTGAATATGGTCAAAACCCCCAATATAAACATAATTTATTATATACTTTTATAAGACATGTCAATAAGTAAATTAAAATATACAATAAAATGAAAAAACTTATTTGATGAAATTAAATAATTGACATATAGTTGAATTTTAAGAATATAAATTCACATGTGACATGCCAAACGCAATTTAAGGGACATTATCATAATATCATTTCATTAAGGAATATTTTGATTTTACGCACCTAAATTAGTTTATAAGGTGTAAATACAACCCCGTAGAAATTTTATTTCATGAATTTTTCTATTTTAATGATATTTTATGTTATATAAAAATAAATTATTTAATTATTCTTTTTATAATTATGTTTCAAAAATAGTAAGGGACTTTTCATTGAAAATAAAAACCTTTAAATGTTTCATATAAAACACCTACTTTTTGAAATCCCAGTGTGGAAATTTTTTTATTATTGTTTTTATATAGACATAAATGATTTATAAATTACATATTTTTCAATGGTTTTAATAAATGAATCATTTACATCTTTTAAATAAAATCATTTGACAGAGTGAAAAAAGGAATTTTATATTCTTAATGTATATGAAGATAATGAATTTTACACTTCCATGACCATTATTTAATTTCTAGATTCCTTTGAATGAATTTATATTTTATTAAAATAATACATCATTTCCATTTCATTGTTTGTTTTGGAATGTAAATTTTTTTTTTCAAATTAAATGTGTATTTTTTAATTAAATATCGGGTTTAAAAATTTAAATATTTATATAAAAAAATGTTTTTTTATTTTAAATGAGTTTTTTATAAAATAGTTCTTTGAAATTATTTATTCATGTTTTGTTATATGAAAATTATACATATGAAATCAGTTCTCTTTGATAACTTTGGGTCATCCCATTAAATCATATACAATGGGGTAGCCCATATTGAATCATGTGAGCATATTACATCTTATGTGATGTTG
Organism: Viscum album; assembly: GCA_963277665.1. Lineage (NCBI taxonomy): Eukaryota > Viridiplantae > Streptophyta > Magnoliopsida > Santalales > Viscaceae > Viscum > Viscum album. Next base: position 1,754,728,813 of record OY728146.1, on the reverse strand, counting down.
TGGACCAAATAATGTTAGGTGAATCCATTATACAATAATTAACATGTAGACCGTGATATATCTAATGCATTGAGTAATTTTTTATTAGATCTAGACACATGGGTTTTCCAATAATTATGGTCTAGAATAACTTTAAATAATTTAGTGATCTCAAACACCAAAATTGGTTTTAATTCCCTATTTTGGTATTTAATTAATTTATTTTATCATAATTGTATTGGTTTTTCATGTGGAATATTTTTATTTCTTATTAAAAATGAAAATTTAATAAAAAAGTATATTTTATATGAGTATTGAGATTTTCACTAGACTAACATTTCCATTTATTATATAACTTACTGATTTTTTGTTCTCGTTGCACTATTTAAAATTCTACTCATTGAATTGTTGATAGAATTAATTAATTCATGTCAAAATTAATGATGAATTTTCATTAAAAGAAATCATGTTTTGATTTAAATCAATTAAATGGATGAAAAATGGATAATGTATAAAACAATTTTCTTTGTATTTTTTGGTTTTTTAATGTATTAGTTATGACCTTATTAATTTTGAAACTAATAATGAAAACATACTCATAGGGAATCATAGTTAAATTCTAACTAAAAAATATTATTTAATATTTATGTTTAAGGCATTACAATAGTAATTATTTGAATGATGTTAATTATAATATGTTAGGTGATAATATTTTAACAATTATTATTGATTCATTTTGATTTTGTGTTTTTATTTATTTCCCAATTATTTATAATATCATCATGAGGATTATTGCATTTTGGGTAGGAGGTTATAAACCAGATATTTACCTTCCCACATTTACTATGTGTTTCCTCAAACATCTATTTTAATTCTCATAGAACCACCATTTGGGTAATTTGTATTAATATATACTTTTAAAAATCATGATACAGAAGTTACCGCAAGAATTTATATACCTCTTATATTATTGGATCATTTATATGATTTTATGTTTTGTACATTGATACTAGGAAACACTCTATATGGTACATTCCATCTTGCATAAAAATGTTTTGTTTCCCTCTAAAGAACCATGATAAACTGCTGATTATTTATTATAATATCAATGTAATGGTTTTATATTATAATAAAATATTAATTATGCATATTTTATTTTTTTGTGTCGGGATTCAAATGAAATATGACTTTTTTATTTATAATGTCATTTGGGAATTGGATTTAATTAAGAGTTTTATAAAATAGGTTTTGTCCAAGGACACAGTTTTCATAATGATGTATTTCAGTTGTGAAAAACTATTAGTTGTTTTATAAAAAAATTCATATAATTTTTTTTACATTTTCTCATATGTAATGAAATATTTGATTAATTTGTATCAATAAATTTTTGATGAAATATTTATTTAATGGATTTTAACAAATAACGGTCATAAAATCGTGCAAGGGTATTCTCCACCAACACCTCTAAAGACCCGGAAATTCCGGGGGAATTTGTTTTAAAATAGATGGAGAATTTTATGAGTCTGCAAATTTTGACGGTGCACGATTCTGATGCCCAATGTGCCCAGAATCAATTTCTGAAGCTCTGTGTGGGCACTTTCGGTAAACATAAGAGAGGGTTTTTATAACTTTTGAACCGGTGTCTGGAATTGAAATCTGAGGACACCGTTAAACTCGTATCACTGGTATTCTCTTAAGAAGACTCTCACCTCGACAATAGAGCGTTGAGATTAAAATATAGTTTTGGGGTTTTTAAAGCTTTAATTAAATAATAAAAAATGTGTGTATTAATTTTTTTTGTAGGTTAAAACCTCCTCATGGAAGTTGGAGATGAGACCACCACACCGTAACCTCCCTTGAGAGGTTATGGTGGTGGGACCAACCCAAATCTAACCTCCCGTGAGAGGTTATGACATAGGGAACACACGAGACTAAACCCCCTATTAATGGTCGGAGAGGAAAACCTCTCAACTCTCCTTCATTAATGAGGGAGATCCTATTGAATCCTCACACTTTAATGTTTCCAATGCACCATCCTTAATATGCTAACCTACGTAATTAATTTCCCCAATTTGAAAATTGTGCCAACAATTAAATTGAGGAAATCATATCACTTTTGGCTTGGCATTTTCAATTTGGTGGAAGCTTTGGGAAGAGGAGAGAATGGGAGAAAGCTTCCAACGAAGAATGAAGAATTCGTTCTTCCAATGAAGAACACTGGCAATGATCTTCATCGAACTTCTTCCCCATACACCTATCGACATGTAGTGTCTTCCACAATCGACATGAGAGATCGGGATTGGATGTGCGCGGTAGACATGACGAATGCTGACAACACCGTCTTCTTCCTTAGAACACCGTCGACGAACGACGAACAAAGGTAAAGGCAATTATTTGAGTTTTTTTTTCAGGATGATATGGGGTGATTTTTTTTATCTTTATCCACTTTCTATTTGTGAGTAATTCTTAGAAAACTCAAGAATGCTTGAACCGATTCCTACCACCCTAAACACGGAGGGTGCATTCCAAAACAACATGGCAAGACACCTCCACACTTCTTATTTGTGATGATCTATGGCATGGCGATGCCTTGTTGAATGTGACGAAGGCAACATGCAATGGTCGCGCTTTCCATGGCCTCTGCAAGCCACACTGTGCCCCGGCCATACAACACACCATGCCGAACTGTGGACCACTGTGCCGAGAAATCTCGGCCCACACCACTGCCAGCCTTCAGTGCGCCTCAGCCCAACCCTGCCGGCCCACCAGTCGGCCTGCCCGGCCTACCCGGTCGCCCGCTGGACCGCCTGCCAGCCTTCCAGGCCATCTTCCGGCTCTAGAACGCCCGGCCTCCCGAGCCACCACCCAACTGAACTACCGCACTAGACATGCTGTCCTCTCGTGTTGGCATGCTACACCCCTCGTGGTGCCCTGGCCAAACTGGCCTTGTCGCACCCTCCAGGATGAGCCATGCCGGGCCGCACCCTAATGGTGCTCTTGGATAAACTATCCCAGAGCCCGGGTTGAACCACCCACACAGCTTGTTGCGCTGGGCCCAATGGACCAGGCCGAACCTAACAGGCCGGCGCACCCAATTGGTCAGGCCAGACCCATCAAGTCTGACCGGGTCAAACCGGACCTGAGGCCACTACATACCCATTACTTTATTTGTATAGAACTTTGGCACCAGATGAACGTTTGATGAACAGTCAGTGTCGCTGGTATTCTTGGAGCGCGATAGTCCCTTTTGAGTTTACCCCACCGGAGTTTGGGGTAATGTTGAGATACAGTCAGTTTGGATCATGCATTATTCCAACCAGGCCCCTGAGACTAAAAGGATAATAACTCACAGACCGGGTGTCTGATTGACGCGCCGTCTGTTGCGTTGAGACCCCAATTACGTGAAGGAACATTGAGATACATTTACATGGGACTTCGAGGTAGTTGTATCATCAAACAGTATCTTGTGGAGCATATCATCCGGAGATGAGTGAGAATTTGTGTGGGAACCTAGTAGCTGGCTGAGACCTAAAGAATGCTCTATGTTTGACTCAGAGTGTCTTTACTAGCCAATTGGGGAGAACCATGGTGTCGTGGAAGACCCGCAGTTGGGAGTGCCTTGGTGACGTATCAGACCCACGTTACATGACAGGAGGAGTACTTCAACTGGCTATGAGGGGGAGCACATCTATGTGACGTGGTAGACCCATGGTGGGGCGCGTCTCTGTGTGACGCGGCTAACCTACGATAATCGATAGGAGGAGTACCTCAGCAGTCCATGGTTAGTGGAAAGAACCTCTGTGTGATGCGGTAGGCCCACTGTACTCGATAGAGGAGAAGTTATCAAGCAGCATAGGGTTCAAAATGATAGTACCCCTAGAATAAAATCCTGTTTGAGCTAATTTTGTATCATTTTTGTTTACCTTATGATTGAGATATATTACTTGATAACTTCGGTATATGTATGGGAATATAACTAAGTGATTTGATCTGTTGAATTCATACTTTGTGGTTATCCTAATTATATTTTGTGACACCTTGAGGGTATCAGTGTCCCAACTGAGTATCATTATACTCACCCATGCATGGTCTATGCCCACACCTCGTTGTGTTGGATGCAGACGATGAACAGTGCTGATTGAGGCTAAGTGTACCAGAACTGGACAGTACTTAGAGGTGGACTACATGGCTTGAATGTACATGGAGGTGACAGACGAACATGGAGTGCTGCAGAGGCGTTCGGTACCAATCCTTTAGGTTGGAATCCCAGAGGTTGACCCAGAATCTATTTTACCTTTCTTCTATTGTACTTGTTTTTCAGTGTACTTGTACTTTCTTATTGGGATTGTATTCCAGCCCCCATTACTTTCAGCATTCCCTTTTTGGTTATACAGTTTACTTTATTGTTTTTTTAATAGTTCATACTCTGTATTGTGTGTTTTCATGTTTTAAAGGCAATGCCTTCCCAATTGAGGGATTTACTCCTTTCGTGCTAGTCGACAGCCCCGGGCCTATTGAAGGAGGGATTGGGGTAGTCATGACACAGGCCCCAACGGATGGGTCGTGGAAAATTGGTATCAGAGTAGTTAGTTCTACCACAGAACATAGGACTCTGATATTTTTTGTGAAACAATAGTTTTAAAGGTACTAAGTGTGGTTTTCAGTTCAGGTAGTCCAGTGTTGGTGCACTTGTAACATCCCCAAATGATAAAGGGTTAAATTACTACATGATATGAATCATGTCAACAAGGCGCACCTTCTTTTTTGGGAGCCTGTCTGATAAGAACTCCACAGTTAAGCGTTCTTAGTCTGGAGTAGTAATCAGGATGGGTGACCTCCTGGGAAGTTTCTCTGGGTGTGTGTGAGTGAGGACAAAGCACACTAGAAAGGACATGTGTTGGCCTGTGGGGACTTTCATTAGTTAGATGACCCGTTCAGGCAGCTGGGTGGACCCTAGGGTGGGCCCCACGTGTCTGTGGGGGCAACTGGTGGTACCTTATAGGCCAGGACCTGACGGCCTTGTTAAGGCGGGGTGGTTGTGCTGTCACTGGGGCCAGTTGTCACATTTGGTATGAGAGGGAGGTTCCCAGCCTTAAGTGCGGTGCACTTCCTGGGGTGGGCCCCATGTTTCTGCGGGGGCAACTGGTGGTACCTGGTAGGCCAGGACCTGACGGCCTTGTTAAGGCGGGGTGTTTTTACTGTCACTGGGGCCCGGTTGTCACATTTGGTATCAGAGGGAGGTTCCCAACCTTAAGTGAGGTGCACTGCCTGGGTTGAGATGTAGGGCCCACAACGATGGCGTTGTGCTCTAAAGGGTGGGTGATTGTAACATCCCCAAATGTAAGGGGTTGAATGACTAAATGATATGACTCATGTCAACAAGGTGCACCTTCCTTTTCGGGAGCCTGTCTGATTAGAACTCCACAGTTAAGCGTGTTTGGCCTGGAGTAGTAATCAGGATTGGTAACCTCCTGGGAAGTTTCTATGGGTGTGTGTGAGTGAAGACAATGCACACTGGAAAGGACATGTGTTGGTATGTGGGGACTTTCATTAGTCAGATGACATGTTCAGGCATGTGGGTGGACCCTGGGGTGGGCCCTACGTGTCTGCGGGGGCAACTGGTGGTACCTAGTAGGCCAGGACCTGACGACCTTGTTAAGGCGGGGTGGTTGTGCTGTCACTAGGGCCCGGTTGTCACATTTCCTCTGATCTTTCTTCGGTGTGAAGTAATAGTGTTAAGGGTATTGAGCATGGTTATCAGTCCAGGAAGTCCAGTGTTGGTGCGGCGGGCGACGTATCCATATACCAAGACCTTGATTTCTGATTTCCGACTCAATTCATGAAAACATTGATTACATGTGTGTTTCAAAAGTTTTCATTGTGATTACTTTGTGTCAGCTCACTAGGTATACTGTTTTGACCGTGGCGCACCTGTTTCTTTTGAGGATGGACACACGATGGCAGCCAGCTAGGGTTCCGATATTTGTGCCTAGATGACAACCCACCAAGAAATGAGGCCTCGGTGCAGGGCCCTTTCTCAGCGGAGGCACTGTCGGTACCTCTACCTGCCGAGCCACCGATGCCACCAGCCCCAGCCACTGAGAGTGCACGTCGCCTTAGTGCACTACATGAGTTTTAGTGTCAGATACCGCCCAGGTTCCACTGGGAGACGGAACCTCAGGCAGCCGAGGACTGGCTGGACGCTGTAGTTCGAGTTTTCAGGTTTGTGGGGACACCAGCTGACCTCATGGTGATCCTTGTAGTGAGCCTCATGCACACGGCAGCAGGCAGATGGTGGAGCTTGATGCTCCAGGTGCAGGACGAGGCATCTCTCCTCTGGATGGACTTTGAGATCCTCTTCCAATCAGAGTTCTTCCCAGCCACCCTTCGTGCGGTGTGCATTCAGGTGCTACTACAGCTACGGAAGGGCAACATAACGGTCACCCAGTACTCATCGAGATTTACTGATCTCTCACGCTATTCGACGGACATGATACGAGACCCATTCTTCCAGGCCCGGAACTTTGAGCAGGGACTGAGGCATGAGATCAGGGCATCGATGGTCTCCCTTATCATTTTGATGCTTGCAGGAGTAATGGAGTGAGCCCTTCTCATAGAGAGCTTTCTTGCTGAGCCTACACCAGCAAGAAGACCTGCCGCAGGGCGGCACGTAGTAGAGTCGTCTGCAGCTGGCAGTCGACGGATGTCCCAGGGGTCCAGGCGGACCAGACCATCAGACAGATGACCTCAAGACACTAGGTCAAAGGTGAGGGGCACACAACATAGAGCCAGCCTTCCGATGAGCAGACAGTTCTACGCATGTGGCGGGCAGGTCCACATGGCTCGTGACTGCCCGACCTGCAATGCAGAGGAGCAGTAGACAGTTGTGGGGCCACCCAGGCAGAGGCAGAGGGTCGACCATTGCGGTCCGCAGAGAGCAGGCGGATGAGGTAGGGGAGCTGGCTGAGCAGCAGGTGGTGGGCGACGCTTTGAGTCTTTACCACTACCACCACCAGGAGGTCCATCCCGACTACAGGGAGCTGGCGGGAAAATGCAGACTCAGCTTCAGGCAGCGAAGTCCTACGACCATGACGCGCCAGAGATAATTCGAGGTACTATATGAGTCTACTCCACCCTTGATTCAGTTCTTATAGACACATGGTCATGTCATTCTTTCATTGCCGCTACCCTTTCTCAGAGCTCGGAGATTCTGACGGAGCCGTTGGCTCGATCCTTACGGCTAGAGACTCCTACGGAAGCAGACTCGATGATTACGCACTGGTGCCGGCAGTGTGATCATACTCTAGGAGGCGAGAGCTTCGGCTGGGATCTTCTTGTAGCAGCATCGAGGCCTTATGACGTCATCTTGGTCATGGATTGGTTATCTACAGTACATGCTTAGATTGACTATATTAGGCGCAATGTGTGGTGTGTTCGCACCGATGGGTGCAGGTTCACCTTCACCGGCAAGAAGGGAGCATTAGCAGCACAGGATGGACTCACGTAGAGGAGAGGGCAGCCAATCACTTATTAGTCGGCTAGCCTCATCCTAGGAGTAGTTGACGTGGAGAGTCCTAGTTTTCCTGTAGTGGTGGATCAGTATGAGGACGTTTTTCTTGACGATGTTCCAGGACTACCTCCTCACAGAGAGGTAGACTTTTATATTGAACGGTTTCCCGAGACAGCCCTGATATCCACCCCAGCATATCAGATGGCTCCCGCTGAGCTTCGAGAGCTATAGGAACAGCTAGAGGACTTATAGGGCAAGGGATTCATCCGCCCCAGTGTTTCACCCTGGGCTTCCCCGATTTTGTTCGCCAAAATGGTGGACGGGAGTTTGCGACTGTGTGTCGACTATCGTCACCTGAACCAAGTGACCGTGAGGAACAAGTATCTACTATCGAGGATTGACAACATCTTCGATCAGCTCAAGGTAGCATGGTGGTTCTCAAAGATAGACCTCAGGTCAGGCTATCATCAGCTCAGAGTTCGAGATGAGGATGTGCAGAAGACGACCTTCAGATGTCGGTATGACCACTATGAGTTCTTGGATATGCCATTTGGTGTAACCAATGCTCCAGTGGTGTTCATGAGTCTCGTGAACAGGATCTTTCAGCCATACCTCGATCGATTTGTCATGGTTTTCATCGATGACATATTGATATACTCGCCCACTGAGGAGGAGCACGCCTACCACTTGCGGGATGTACTGGACACACTCTGGGAGCACCATATTTATGGTAAGATCTCGAAGTGTCAGTTCTGGTTACGTGAGGTCGACTTCTTGGTACATGTCAGCTCTGTGGCGGGAGTTGCGGTGGACCCTACGAAGATCGAGGCAGTGCTAGCTTGGGAGCCACCCAGGAGCATGACAGAGGTACGAAGTTTCTTGGGTTTATCTGGGTACTACCAGAGGTTCGTGCCAGACTTCTCCAGAGTTTCATCACCGCTCTCAGCTTTGACGAAGAAGGGGAAACCCTTCGTGTGGTAAGACAGATTTCAACAGAGCTTCCAGGAGCTGAGACAGAGGTTGACCAATGCACCTATCTTGAGTCTACCGGAGGAGGGAGTAGAGTACGTAGTCTACTGCGATGAATCAGGGACTGGACTCATATGTGTCCTGATGCAGGAGCGGGCAGTGATCGCCTATTGATCACGACAGTTGAGGTAGCATGAGCAGAACTACGCTACCCATGAACTGGAGTTAGCAGTAGTGGTCTTCTCTCTAATGATGTGGCGACACTATATGATGGGTGAGCACTTTACAGTCTACTCTGACCACCAGAGTCTCATGTACATCTTCTCGCAGAAGGACCTGAACCTGAGACAGCAGCGATGGATCGAGTTCGTCCAGGACTATGAATTTTCGATAGTCTATACTCCTGGAAAGGGGAATGTAGTAGCCGATGATCTTAGCAGGAGGACGGGCATTGAGCTACTTGGGGAGGTGACAGAGCAGCTAGCCACTTTTCAGATATCCTTCGTGGATAGAGATGGAGCAGCCTTTCTTCAGTCCCTCACAGTCACTCCTCCACTTCTTCAGTGGGTCAGAGAGGCACAACGTGGGGACGATTACTGTGAGATGTGGCGTGCATAGATATCCTCAGGACATGCACCTGATGGATTCTATGTGGGAGAAGAGCACATCATCCTTTTCAAGGGATGTACCATGCTACCAGCTGCTTTACAGAATGAGGTGCTGAGAGAGTTTCACACTTCCCCTTTAGAGATACATCCAAGAGTGGCGAAGATGTACCAGGATCTCAGATGACCTGACTGGTGGCCGGGTATAAAGAAGGTTGTGGCAGAGTTCATTTCTCGATGCCTCATCTTCCAGCAGGTGAAGGTGTAGCACTAGGTACCAGCAGGCTTGGTACAGCCCTTGGAGTTCCCGGAGTGGAACTGGGACGGGATATCTATGGATTTTGTGACTGGACTTCCACGCACTTCCAGAGGTCACGACTCCATTTGGCTGATTGTCGACCGACTCACCAAGTCGGCCCACTTCTTACCCATTAGAGAGAAGGCCTCAGTAGAGAGATTGGGACGTCTCTGCGTTTAAGAGATTGTACAGCTTCATGGAGTGCCATCATCTATCATCTCCAATCGAGATTCCCGCTTTACTTCCTGGCTTTGGAAGAGGTTTCATGAGGCATTCGGGACGCAACTATGTCTGAGCATCGCCTTTCACCCTCAGACGGATGGTCAGACGGAGAGGACCATTCAGACTCTCGAAGACATGCTCCGTGCATGTGTCCTCGACTTTGGTTGTAGTTGGGAGGACGAACTACCCTTGGTGGAGTTTGCATACAAAAATAGGTACCACTCCACCATCGGGATGGCACCATATGAGGCATTGTACGACCGACTTTGCAGATCACCTCTGTACTGGATAGGCCCTAGGGAGTCAGCACTTGTGGGACCAGAGATGGTCCAGGCCACGACAGAGATGGTCCAGGTCATCCAAGAGCGGATGAGGACAACTCAGAGCTGGCAGAAATCTTATGATGATAGGAGGCAGAGACCACTAGAGTTCGAGGATGGCTGTCACGACCCGTCCTCGGGGCCCGTGTCGTGACTACCCCAAGCCCGCCTTCCATAGGCCAGGGGCTGGAGACTAGCACCAAGGAGTAAATCCCAACAAAAAGGGAAGGCATTGCCTTTGAGAAGTAAACAAGCACCACAGAGTAAGCAAGCGGAAAAGTAAACACTAAGTAAAACTGTACAAGCTGTGCTGAAAGTAAAAAGGGGCCGGAAATACAAGCCCAACTGTAAAGTACAACTGAAAGGAAAAACAGCAACTGAAAAGGGAAAACTGCAGCGTCGAGCCGTCCACTGGAAGTCCCACCTGAAGGGTGGTTACAGATAGCCTCCACTGCTACTCGGGTCCACCTAACCGCTCCGAGTACGTCCCGAGGAGCAGTGGAGGCTATCTGTACCCACCCTTTAGGTGGGACTTCCAGTGGACGGCTCAACGCTGCAGTTTTCCCTTTTCAGTTGCTGTTTTTCCTTTCAGTTTTACTTTACAGTTGGGCTTGTATTTCCGGCCCCTTTTTACTTTCAGCACAGCTTGTACAGTTTTACTTAGTGTTTACTTTTCTGCTTGCTTACTCTGTGGTGCTTGTTTACTTCTAAAAGGCAATGCCTTCCCTTTTTGTTGGGATTTACGCCTTGGTGCTAGTCTCCAGCCCCTGGCCTATGGAAGGCGGGCTTGGGGTAGTCACGGCACGGGCCCCGAGGACGGGTCGTGACAAATTGGTATCAGAGGTGGTCGGTTCTACCGCAGACTCTGATCTTTCTTCTATGTGAAGCAATAGTGTTTAGCGTATTGAGTGTGGTTATCAGTCTAGGGAGTCCAGTGTTGGTGCGGCGGCCGATGTATCCATACACCAGGACCCTGACTTTTGATTTCCGACTTAATGCACGAAAACATTGATTGCATGTGTGTTTCAAGTTTTCTTTGTGATTACTTGTGTCATCTCACCAGGTATACTGTTCTGACTATGGCATACTTGTTTCCTTTTCAGGATGGCACGACGAAAGCAGCCAGCTAGGGTTCCCAGAGTAGGGCGCGACGACAGCCCGCCGAGCGACGAGGCCTCGGTACAGGGCCCGTTGATAGCAGAGGCACCGGCGGTACCTTTACCCGCCGAGCCCCCGATGTTTCCAGCACTGGAAGCTGACGACGCACGACGCCTTGGAGCTCTGCACGAGTTCCAGCGCCAGCGACCACCCAGGTTCCGTGGGGAGTTGGACCCCCAGGCAGCCGAGGACTGGCTGGAGGCGGTCGTCCGAGTTTTCAGGCTAGTGAGGACGCCAGCAGACCTCATGGTGATCCTCGCGGCGAGCCTACTGCACGCAGCAGCCGGACGCTGGTGGATCCTGATGCTCCAGGTACACGATGAGGCTACCCTCATCTGGACGGACTTCGAGAGCCTCTTCCGCTCAGAGTTCGTCCCGAACACCCTCCGTGCGGTGCGCATCCAGGAGCTTCTTCAGCTGCGGCAGGGCAGCTTGACGGTCGCTCAGTACGCGACGAGGTTCACCGACCTATCTCGCTACTCGACAGACATGGTACGGGACCCCTTCTTCTGGGCCTGTACCTTCGAGCAGGGATTGAGACACGAGATCAGGGCATCGCTGATCTCCCTCAGCATCCCGACCCAGGCAGGAGTACTGGAACGAGCCCTCCTGATCGAGAGCTTCCTGGCTGAGTCCACAGCGAGACCTACCGCAGGGCGGCAGATAGCGGAGTCTTCGGCAGCTGGTAGCCGGCGGATGACTCAGGGTTCCAGACGGACCAGACCTTCCGGCAGGCGACCTCGGGACACTGGCTCAGCAGTGCAGGGCACCAGGCCCGGAGCCAGCCTTCCGAGAGGCAGACAGTGCTACGAGTGCGGCGGGCAGGGCCACATGGCTCGTGACTGCCCGACCCGTCATACCGAGGGGCAGAAGACGGTGGAGGGACCACCCAGGCAGAGGCAGAGGGTCGACCGTGGCGGTGCGCAGGGAGGAGGCGGACGAGGCAGAGGAGCTGGCCGAGCAGCAGGTGGTGGGCGACGCTTTGAGGCTCTGCCACCACCACCACCAGGAGGCCCGCCCCGACCACAGGGAGCTGGCGGGCAGAGACAGGCTCAGCTCCAGGCAGCGGAGGCCTACGACCATGGCGCGCCAAAGATGATTCGAGGTACGATCTGTGTCTATTCCACCCTTGATGCAGTTCTGATAGACACAGGAGCAAGTCACTCTTTCATAGCCACTGCCCTTGTTCGGAGCTCGGAGATTCCGACAGAGCCGTTGGCTCGATCCTTACGGCTGGAGACTCCTACGGGAGAAGACTCGACGATTACGCACTGGTGCCGGCAGTGTGAGCTTACTCTAGGAGGCGAGAGCTTCAGCTGGGATCTTCTAGTAGCAGCGTCGAGGCCTTACGACGTCATCTTGGGAAGGGATTGGTTATCTACGGTCCATGCTCAGATTGACTGCATTAGGCGCAAGGTGCGATTTGTGTGCACCGACGGGAGCAGGTTCACCTTCACCGGCGAGAAGGGAGCCTTAGCAGCACAGGATGGAATCACGCAGAGGAGAGGTCAGCCCATCACTCATCAGTTGGCTAGCCTCATCCTGGGAGCAGTTGACGTGCGGAGTCCCAGTTTTCCTGCAGTGGTGGATCAGTACGCGGACGTCTTTCCCGACGACGTTCCAGGACTACCTCCTCACAGAGAGGTAGACTTTTATATTGACCTGTACCCCGGGACAGGCCCGATATCCACTCCAGCATATCGGATGGCCCCTGCTGAGCTTCGAGATCTGTGGGTACAGTTGGAGGACTTTCAGGGAAAGGGGTTCATCCGACCCAGTGTTTCGACCTGGGCTTCCCCGATTTTGTTCGCCAAGAAGGCGGACGGGAGCTTGTGACTGTGTGTCGATTATCGTCGCCTGAATCAGGTGACAGTGAGGAACAAGTATCTGCTACCCAGGATTAATGACCTCTTTGACCAGCTCAAGGGAGCACGGTGGTTCTCGACGTTAGACCTCAGGTCAGGCTATCATCAGCTTAGAGTTCGAGACGAGGATGTGCAGAAGATGGCCTTCAGGTGTCGGTATGGCCACTATGAGTTCTTGGTTATGCCTTTCGGCGTGACCAACGCTCAAGCAGTGTTCATGAGCCTCATGAACAGGATCTTCCAGCCATACCTTGATCGATTTGTCGTGGTCTTCATCGACGACATTTTGGTGTACTCGACGACGGAGGAGGAGCACGCCTACCACCTGCGTGTTGTACTAGACACACTCCGAGAGCACCAGCTTTATGGAAAGCTCTCGAAGTGTCAGTTCTGGTTACGTGAGGTCCACTTCTTGGGGCATGTCATTTCTGAGGCGGGAGTTGCAGTGGATCCTGTGAAGATCGAGGCAGTGCTAGCTTGGGAGCCACCCAAGAGCGTGACAGAGGTGTGGAGTTTCTTGGGCCTAGACGGATACTATCGGAGATTTGTGCCGGACTTCTCCAGAGTTTCGGCCCCACTCTCAGTATTGACGAAGAAGGGGAAACCCTTCGTGTGGTCAGACAGATATCAGCAGAGCTTCCAGGAGCTGAGGCAGAGGTTGACCAGCGCACCTATCCTGAGGTTTCCTGAGGAGGGAGACGAATACGTATTCTACTGCGATGCATCAGGGACCGGACTCGGGTGTGTCCTGATGCAGGAGCGGGCCGTGATTGCCTACGGATCATGTCAGTTGAGGCCTCATGAGCAGAACTACACTACCCATGACTTGGAGTTGGCAGCTGTGGTCTTTGCCCTGAAGACATGGCAACACTATCTGATGGGCGAGCGCTTCACAGTCTTTTCTGACCACCAGAGTCTCAGGTACATCTTCTCTCAGAAGGACCTGATCCTGAGACAGCGGCGATGGCTCGAGTTCCTCCAGGACTATGACTTTGAGATAGTCTATACTCCTGGGAAGGGGAACGTAGTGGCTGATGCCCTCAGCAGGAGGACGGGCATCCAACTACTTGAGGAGGCGACATAGCAGCTAGCCGCTTTGCAGATATCCTTCGTGGATAGAGGCGGAGCAGCCTTCCTTCAGTCTCTCACAGTCTCTCCTCCACTTCTTCAGCGGGTCAGAGAGGCACAGCGTGGGGACGTTGACTGTGAGACACGGCGTGCACAGATATCCTCGGGACAGGCACCTGATGGTTTCTCCCTTGGAGCAGAGCACGATGTCTTTTTCAGAGGACATACCTTGGTACCAGTCGCCTTACGAGAGGAGGTGCTGAGAGAGTTTCACACTTCTCCTTTGGCGGTACATCCTGGAGTGGCGAAGATGTACCAGGATCTCAGACGACAGCACTGGTGGCCGGGCATGAAGAAGGCTGTGGCAGAGTTCGTTTCACGGTGCCTCACCTGCCAGCAGGTGAAGGCAGAGCATCAGGTACCAGCAGGTTTGGTACAGCCCTTGGAGGTCCCGGAGTGGAATTGGGATGGGATATCTATGGACTTCGTCACTGGACATCCACGCACTTCCAGAGGTCACGACTCCATTTGGGTGATTGTTGACCGACCCACCAAGTCGGCACACTTCTTACCCATCCGAGAGGAGGGCTCAGTGGAGAGCTTGGGGCGTCTCTACGTTCAGGAGATTTTACAACTTCACGGTGTGCCATCAAATATCGTCTCCGATCGGGATGCTCGTTTTACTTCCCGGCTTTGGAAGGGGTTGTAGGAGGCGTTCGGGACGCGGCTACGTCTGAGCACCGCCTTTCACCCTCAGACGGATGGTCAGACGGAAAGGACCATTCAGACTCTCGAGGACATGCTCCGCGCATGTGTCCTCGACTTTGGTCGCAGCTGGGAGGACCACCTACCCTTGGTGGAGTTCGCGTACAACAACAACTACCACTCCACCATCGGGATGGCACCCTACGAGGTGTTGTACGACAGGCCTTGCAGATCTCCTTTGTGCTGGACAGACCCTGGAGAGTCAGCACTTGTGGGACCAGAGATGGTCCGGGCCACGACAGAGAAGGTCCAGGTCATCCAGGAGCGGATGAGGACAGCAGAAAGCCGGCAGAAGTCATATGCTGACAGGAGGCGGAGGCCACTAGAGTTCGAGGATGGCGACCACGTCTTCTTGCGTGTCTCACCTCGACGTGGTTTAAGGAGATTTGGCCGAGGCGGCAAGTTGTCTCCACGCTTCATCGGGCCTTTCCAGGTCCTCAGCAGGATTGGCAAGGTGGCTTATCACCTGGCTCTGCCACCGCAGTTGCACCGGGTGCACGACGTCTTCCACGTATTCCAGCTGAGGAGATACGTGCACGACCCGACGCACATCATTGACTATGGGGAGCTAGACGTGGATGATGGAGTGACTTTTGCGGAGGTCCCAGTGGAGATAGAGGATCGACAGGAGCGGGTCCTACGTGGGCGATCGATTCCTCTTGTGCACATCAGATGGCAGCACGGGAACCTCCAGGAGAGCACTTGGGAGCGAGAGGCTCAGATGCGTGCTCAGTACCCACATTTGTTTCCCTAGTTTTTATGTACCTTTAAGAGGACGTAAAGTCCTGAGGTGGGAGTAATGTAAAGACCCGTAAATTTCAAGGAAATATTTTTCTTAATTTTCTTTGGAATTTTACAAGAGCGCAGTTTCTGACGGCACCTGATTCTGAGGCCCGGTGTGCCCGGAATCATTTTCCGAAGTTTGGCTCCGGTACGTTCAGTGAACGAACGAGCGGGTTTTTCTAACTTTTGAACCGGTGCCCGGAATCGAATTCTGAGGGCACCGATGAAATCGCAGTGCCGGTATTCGCTTAGAAATTCCTCTTCCGGAGTTGCGTTTGCTCGGGTGTGGTTTTTAATTTTCGGGCTTAAAGTTAAGAAATAAAATATTTTGCGACAACTTTACTTTATTTCACTTAATCCACTTGGAAGCCACTTGAAGCTACTTAAAGGCGGATTGAACTGAGTTGAACTGGATAGGATGCTATCCAGAAATATCCTACCCCCTTGGTAGGATATTTGTGAGGTGGGGCCCGCACGAGCCCCGCCGTTTCTTTCCGCTAAGAAACGCACCAGTGAAAACCCGTCTTAATGAAAGTCAACTGACGCGTTTTCTAAATTCTTAACAGACCATTTAATTGGGCGGTTTATTTAGTGAATTAAATGGGCTGTTTCTTTCGTGAATTAAATGGGTCGTTTCTTTCGTTGAATTAATTCAACGAATTGATGGATCGTTTCTTAACCAGTTTTTCAAATTCGTTGGCGTAATAATAAAATAAGGCCAACGCTCAACCTCTAGTTATTTGCGCTTGAGAAGATTTGAGAGAACCCTCGTAACTTCTTCTCCCTCGCGAAGAACGCGAAGAACGTGAAGAACGCGAAGAACGCGAAGAACGCCGAACCCGGAAATCGACGACGCCTTCGTCCGAGACGTTCTTCCGATCTCCGATCTCCGATCTCCGTTCACCGACCATTTGAGGTGAGTGATTTCGGATTTCCGCTCAAGGTTCTTTTCTTTTGGTTTAAACACAGATTTAATTAATTATAATTTAAATCTGTTGTTCTTGGTTCGTTGAGCTCGCCGACTCAACGCCGGAATCAGCGACGACGCGACACCTCCCTGCGACGACGCGACGATCCCTCTCTTCCGCGACGATCTTATCCGCGAAAAACGCCCGCGCGCGACGATCATCAAGGTAGGGATTTTTATATTATGGTATTTACCCCCCCTTTTTAATTAAATCCCGTCAATGTTTCTTTAAAGAAATTAAAGAACCGTTTTTGTGAACAATTTTAAATCTTATTAAAATTGTTTTTTCCTGTGTGAAATAAAATTCTCCCGGTTGTTTATCTCTAACGCGGAGGGTTCGGGCCAAACGAACACTACCCGAAAACCCTCCGCCGTTTTTCGTTTTGTGCGGTTTTGACGGACGACGACGGAAGGTGCCGTAGTGGACGTTTGACGATCCCGCAGTAAAGAACGGATCCCGGGAGGAGCAACGGCGCAGACGGGAAGGAAAACGGGCCACCGGAGCGACGCCGGCGGCCCGCGGAAGTTGCCGGCGGCGCCCCGGCGCGCCGCCGGACGAGCCCGCCACGGCTGCAGCCGCGGCGGCGGCAGCGGACGGACCCGCGGCCACGCAGGTCCGGTCCGTTCAGGCGGGATGCGGCAGATCCGTGTCCGCGGTTCACCAGCGCGGCCCGCACGCGGGCCGCGGTTCTTCCTCAGGCCGCGGGTCGGCGCCCGCGGCTTCCACCCGCGCCGCTCGGGCGAGCCGAGCCGGCCGAGCCGGACCGGCCCTGGCCGGGCCGGGCCGGGCCAACCGGGTCGGACACGGGTCGGGCCGACCCGGTTCGGGCCGGCCCAGGGGGGGTCGGCCCGGGCCCGTACCCCCCTTCTTCGGACGTTTTCGTTCAAACGCCCGTAACATGAGCTTCGTGCCTCCAAACGACTCTCCGTCAGCGGCAACGTGATCCTTGGATCGAGACGGTCGTTTCAGTATATCGCACTCAAGGTTTCGTAATACATTGAGTTCATCCGGGTTGGTTCGTACACGAGACCAACCGGGCCCTCGGAGCGGAAACGCTCATATCTTGAGCTACGGACGTCCGATTGACGTGCCGTCAGCTTTGTTGAATTCCTCTAAGTGAGACGGATCTTTTGGTATACTCCGCCCGAGGTTTGGACGCAGGTGGAGTGCAGTCGGGTTGGTTTTGCCTTAAAAACCAACCGGGCCCCTGGGACGAAAATGCCAATATCTCTCAGACCGGGCGTCTGACTGACGCGCCGTCTGCGACGTTGAGTTCCTGTTGACGATACGGAACTTTTGGATACATAAACTTCGGACTTCGTGTCAGTTGATGTAACAGCCTCTCGGCTCGTGGAGCGGACCCTCCCAAACGAGCTTGCTGTGTCCGGGAACCCTAGGCTGGCTGCAACTGCTACTTCGACAGCGACGACCGTGTAGAGATCCTCAGTGGACTGCGGCGACGACTGTGCAGAGATCCTCTGTGGACTCCGACGACGACCGTGCAGATATCCTCAGTGGACTGCGGCGACGCCTGTGTAGAGATCCTCAGCGGACTGCGACGACTACTGCACTCAGCGATCCTATGTGGATCAGTGCTACAGGTCCTGTGTGGGCCCGATCCTGTGTGGGTCCGATCCTGCGTGGGTCAGCGCTCAGCGGTTCTGTGTGAGCCAGCGCCTACAGGTCCTGCGTGGGCCCGGTCCTGTGTGGGCCCGATCCTGTGTGGGTCCGATCCTGTGTGGGTCATCTCTCAGCGGTTCTGTGTGAGCCAACTCCTACAGGTCCTGCGTGGGCCCGATCCTGTGTGGGTCATTGCAAGGTTAGTACCTATTGATCCTTCGTGGGTCCGACGACTTAGATGGTTCAATGATCATCTTTATCTTCATCCGAAGAAGTATACCTGTGTGAGTTGAATCTTGTGTTACTCTCCTTTGTGGATTGTGTTGAGGTTTCCTGTGTGGATTTACTGTTTACTCTCCTTTGTGGATTGTGTTGTTCTATCCTGCGTGGGTATGCGTTTTGCTTTCCTGTGTGGACTGGGTTGTGCTTGGGCTTGGACGTTGGAGCCGAACGGGGAATTGCAGACTTAGGTATATGTATGGGCATATACCTAAGCCGTGTCAGATGTTACTTCGTGATTGTATCTCTTCTTCGTGACTTATCCTTTGTGGATTTCGGGAGACCTTCGGGGGTCTCGGGGTCCCTACTGAGTAGCTTATACTCACCCCTGCACAGGCTATGCCCGCACTTCGTGGTGTTGGTTGCAGACGACGGACATCGCTGATCGTGGAGGAGGCGTGCGGAGCAGGACAGTACCTGGAGGTGGACCACTGGGCGGGAAGTACTCGGAGCGGTTAGGTGGACCCGAGGAGCAGTGGAGGCTATCTGTACCCACCCTTCAGGTGGGACTTCCAGTGGACGGCTCGACGCTGCAGTTTTCCCTTTTCAGTTGCTGTTTTTCCTTTCAGTTGTACTTTACAGTTGGGCTTGTATTTCCAGCCCCTTTTTACTTTCAGCACAGCTTGTACAGTTTTACTTAGTGTTTACTTTTCCGCTTGCTTACTCTGTGGTGCTTGTTTACTTCTCAAAGGCAATGCCTTCCCTTTTTGTTGGGATTTACGCCTTGGTGCTAGTCGCCAGCCCCTGGCCTACGGAAGGCGGGCTTGGGGTAGTCACGGCACGGGCCCTGAGGACGGGTCGTGACAATGGCGACCACATCTTCTTGCGGGTCTCACCTCGACGTGGATTACTGAGATTTGGCCGGGGTGGCAAGTTATCTCTGGGCTTCATCGGACCATTCCATGTTCTCAGCAGGATAGGAAAGGTGGCTTACCATCTGGCTCTACCACCTCAGTTGCACCGGGCGCACGACGTCTTCCTTGTATCTCAGCTGAGGAGATATGTGCACGACCCGATGCATATCATCAACTATGGGGAGTTGGACATTGACGATGGGGCGACTTTTGCGAAGGTCCCTGTAGAGATCGAGGATCGACAGGAGCGGGTCCAACGTGGGTGGTCAATTCCTCTAGTGCGCATCATATGGAAGCATGAGAACCTCTAGGAGATCACTTGGGAGCGGGAGGCTCAGATGCGTGCTCAGTACCCTCATTTGTTCCCCTAGTTTGTGATGTATTTTTATGGGGACGTAAAGCCCTGAGGTGAGAGTAATGTAAAGTCCCATAAATTTCAAGGGAAAGTTTTTCTTAATTTTTTTTTGGGATTTTACGAGTACGCAGTTTCAGACAGCACCTGATTCTGAGGTCTGGTGTGGCCGGAATCAATTTCCGAAGTTTATCTCGGGTACGTTCAGTGAACAAACGAGCGGGTTTTTTTCTAACTTTTGAACCGGTGCTCGGAATCGAAATCCGAGGGCACCGATGGAATTGCAGCACCATTAATTTCTTAGAAACACCTTTTCTGGAGTTGCGTTTGCTCGGGTGAGGTTATTAAAGAAATGGGTTAACTAATGAATGAAATAAAAATTTGTGCAAAAATTTTTATTTTCTATTCTAAGTAGTGATAACCTAGGCATGGTGGTTGGAGTGGGACCCATTACATCCTAACTCCACTAGGTAGGATATTAGTGAAGTGGGGCCTACATGAGCCCCACCCCTTCAAATCCCTTAAAACCTCCCACGTTCATTTAATTGTGTAACACACCCGCAAACCCCCATTTTAATTATCAAGTCAACTCTCGCAATTATTTGGATAGTTAAAGGCTCATCAATTAATTTAATTAATTGAATGAGATCTTTTTTAATTTCAAATTTAATGTTTTCTTGTGTGTGTGTTTACAAAATAAGACAAGGTCTTATTTTATTGGGGGGGTTGATTCGTTGTGCGGAAACAAGGAGAGGACTCATGCGCTCTTGAGGAACATCTTCTTCCTCGTCTAAGAACGTGAAGAACGCTGAGTCTACGATGAATAACTCCATCACCGCAAGGGAATTGTTGTGCCATCTCCACACCTCTCTGCAGCTGGCGAGAGAAACCTTCTTCGGAGAACGACGACGCAACTCATCCTTCTTCGGGCGAACACCGACGACGTATACAACGTCGTCTTCCGCGACGTTCTCTTCTGCAACTCCAACTTCCACGACGCCGTTTTTCCACGATGGCTTTTTTCAACAACTCTTTGAGGTAGGGGTTAATTTTTTTCGTGAATATTCTTTTTCGTTCATCGTCTTTTTTTTGGGCCGCCTGTAATCGTTATAACTGGAGGAGGTCAGACTGCACGACCAAGACCGACCCTCCTCCCCCTTTGTTGTTGAATTCTTTGTGGCTTGAACAAAGGTGGCGCGATGCAACGACACCATGGAGAATCATAGAGGAACACGGTGATGAAGCGCGACGCCATCACGCCGCGCCGTTGAGGCCAAATGAAGCTGCGACAAGAGTCGGGCCATGGAGAAGGGGCGCGACGCCATTGTGCCACCCCAGAAAACCACGAAGAGCTCGTGGCCGGAGCGGGGCCGCGGCGTAGGGGCACGGTGTCGTCGTGCGGCGCCGGTTGGACAAGGCCGCAGTGGTGCGGGGAGCAGCGGCCGGAACCGCCGGCCTCTGGCACAAGGAGGGCGGGACCCGCGAGGGGGGTCCCTCGATGGCACACTGGCCGGCCGGTTTCCGGGAAATCCAGGTTTCATAACCCCCGGCTGGAAAAGGGGGGGCCCCACATGCGAGGGGGGGCCTTTCTTCAATTAGGGGGGCAGCGCCCCCCCCCCCCCCCCCTTTGCACGACCCCTCAGCCAGCGCCGGGCCGCCCCGCTCGGCCACCGCCCAGGCTGAACCAGCTAGGCCGCGCCGGCCGTGCCGGGCCGCGCCGTAATGGACCGGACCCGGACCCGAGTCGGGTTGACCCGGTTTGGGCCAACCCAGGGGGTCTTGGGCCGGGTCGGTCGTGGCCAAAAACCCCATAATACTGGAAAGGTTCGTTTAAATTCATGTAACATGGGTTACCGACCTCCGATCGATGAACCGTCTATTGCGATGCGATCCTTGGATCAAGACGGTCGTTTAGGTATATTACACTCATGTTTTCGGCGAACATTGGGTATGGCCGGGTTGGTTCGAACATGAAACCAATCTGGCCCTCGGAGCGGAAACGCTTATAACTTGAGCTCCAGACTTCTGATTGACGTGTCGTCGACTTTGATGGATTCATCTTAGTGAGATGTACCTTTTGGCTTACTCCGCTCGAGGTTGGGATGCAGATGGAGTGCGGTCGGGTTGGTTTTGACTTAAAAACCAACCGGGCCCCTGGAACGAAAAAGCCATTAACTCTTAGACCGGGCGTCCGATTGACGCGCCGTCTGTTGTGTTGAGTTCCTTTTACCGAGACAGAACATTGGGATACATAAACTCTGGACTACGTATCAGTTGATGTATCGAACCCCCTTGGATCATGGAGCGGACCCTCCTGGAATCGAGCGTGCTGTGTGCGGGAACCCTAGAGCTGGCTGTGACTGCGACGACGATGACCACTGCACTGAAACCCTCCGTGGGTTCGGCAGCGATGACGACTACACTGAAATCCTCCGTGGGTTCGGCAGCAATGATGACTGCACTGAAATCCTCCATGGGTTCGGCAGCGATGACGACCGTACTGAAATCCTCCATGGGTTCGACGGTGATGACTACTGTTCTTGTATCCTACGTGGGTCCGGCAGTGTTTGACTTTGTTCTTGTATCCTACGTGGGTCTGGAAGAGTAGCTGGTTTTGTATCCTATGTGGGTCAGACAGCTTAGCTGGTCTAGTATCCTACGTGGGTCCCAACTTAGATGAATCAGTGGCTACATCTGATCATCTCTATCACCTTACAAAGAAGTATACCTGTGTGAGCTGAGTCTTGACTTTCAATCATTATCTTCGATATGATTGACTTGTTTTCCTATCTGGATCGGGTTGTGCTTTCCTGTGTGGATTGGGTTCTACTATCCTATGTGGACGTCATCAAAATTGGGATCAGATGTTGGAGACGAACTGGAATTGATGAATTAGGTATATGTATGGTCATATACCTAATTTGTGTTGGTTTTTACTTCGTGTTTTTATCATACTTTTGTGTATTATCCTTTGTGGATTCTGGAAGACCTTAGGGTGTTTTGGGGTCCCTACTGAGTAACGTATACTCACCCCTGCACGGGCTATGCCCACAATACGTTGTGTTGGATGTAGACAACGGACAGCGCTGATCGTGGTTGAGGCTTGTAGAGCACGTCGATACCTGCAGGTGGAACACTGGGCGGGACGTACACTGAGCGGACGGCTGGACCTGAGGAGCTGAGGAGGATATCTGTACCCACCCTTCATGTGGGACTTCCAGTGGATGGCTTGACGTTGCTGCTTAACTTCCAGTTGCTTACTTAATTTCAGTTTTACTTTACTTTAGTTGGGTTTGTATTCTGGCCCATTTACTTTCCATCACATACAGTTTTACCCAGTTTACATAGTGTTTACTTCATCTTTCTTACTCTACTGTTTGTTTACTTTTTAAAGTCAATGCCTTCCCTTTTTATCGGGATTTACGCCTTGGTGCTAGTCGCCATCCCCTGGCCTATGGAAGGCGGGCTTGGGGTAGTCACAGTACAGGTCCCGAGGACGGGTCGTGACAGCAGCAGACGATGTATCCATACACCAGGACCCTGACTACTTATTTCCAACTCAGTGCATGAAAACAATGATTGTGTGTGTGTTTTCAAATGTTTTCTCTATGTAAGCTCAACCAGGTCAGCTCTCCATGTATAAATCATTTACCGTGTCACATCTGTTTCATTCAAGATTCCTCCCCGTGGATGATCAGCAAGAGTCCCAATAGTAGTACACAAAGATAGCTCATCGAGCGACAAGGCCTCGGTGTAGGGACCTTTCCTAGTGGAGGCACCAGCGGTACTACATTCCGTTGGGCCACCAATTCCACTAGCCCCAACAGCAGACGATGCACACCGCTTGAGCGCATTGCATGAGTTCCAGCACCATAGGCCACCCAATTTCATGGGAGAGATGGACCCACATGTGGCTGAGGATTTTCTAGAGGTTGTGGTGAGAGTTTTCAGACTGATAGGGACACCGGCCGACTTCATGGTGATTCTTACTGTCATCCTTCTACAGGTAGCAACGGGCAGATGGTAGACCCTGATGCTCCAAGTGCATGACGATGTGACACTTTTCTGGGAAGACTTTGAGAGACTGTTTCTAGCAGAGTTTGTTCTAGCCACCGTACGTGTGGTGCAGATACAGGAGCTACTTCAATTACAACAGGGAAGCATGACAGTGGAATATTACACAGTGAGGTTCAACGACCTCTACCGCTACTCCCCTGGTATGATATGGGACCAATTCTTTATGGCCCGGACCTACGAGAAGGGGATCAAGAGAGAGATCAGGACTTTGATGATCTCCCTGAACATCCCGACATAGGAATGGGTGTTGGAGAGGGCCCTCTTAGTAGGAAGTTTCCTTGCAGAGCAGTCTCCAACAATGATACCCACCACTAGTCGACATTCAACAGAGTCTTCTTCAGCTTTCAGTAGATAGATGTTGCAAAGGTCCAAGAGGACCAAACCCATGGGTGGATGACTGCATGACTCAGGATCAGTTGTGAAGGGCACCCAGGGCAGTGACAGACATACAAGGAGCAGTCAATGTTACTCATGTGGTGAGGAGGGTCACATGGATCATGACTGTCTGACCCGATGTTCAGATGATCAACAGATGGTAGAAGGACCGCCTAGGAAGAGATAGATATTCTATCGATCTGTTTCATAGGGAGAATGTAGACATGGGAGAGCTTAGCTCCAGGCAGTTGAGGCTTATGATAACGGTGCTCTGTAGATGATTTGAGGTATAATCTCTGTCTAGTCCACTATAGTTGCAGTTCTTATAGACACAGGTTCTAGTCACTATTTCATTGCCACTGCCCTCGTTCAGATGTCTGAGATTTTGACAGAGCCGTTGGCTCGATCCTTACGTCTAGAGACTCCTACGAGAGATGAATCGATGATTACACTCTAGTGCCGGCAGTGCGAGCTTACTATAGGAGGTGAGAACTTCGTCTTGGATCTTTTAGTAGCAACATCGAGGCCTTATGACGTCATCTTGGGTATGGACTGGTTATCTACAGTCTATGCTCAGATTGACTATATTAGGCGCAATGTGCGGTGTGTCTGCACGAATGGGACTAGGTTTACCTTCAATAGTGAGAAGGGATCCTTTGCAGCACATAACGTGCATAATTGGAGGACGGTGAAACCAATCACTCATCAGTTGGATTGCCTTACCCTCGGAGATTTTGATGTGGATAGTCTGACTTATCTTATAGGGGTGGACCAGTACGTGGATTTTTTCCCTGATGATGTCATAGGTCTACTTCCTCATAGAGAGGTGGAATTCTAAATTCACCTCTACCCTGTAATGGAAATGGTATTTAAACCAGCATATTGGATGTCTTCCGCTGAGCTTTGTGATCTGCGGGTACAGCTAGAGGACTTGTCGTAGAAGGGATTCGTCCAGCCTAGTTTTTCTCCCTTGGCAGCCCGAATTCGGTTCTCCAAGAAGGTGGATGAAATCATGAAAACAAAATTCGACTACCATCGCCTGAACTAGGTGACCGTGAAGAACAAGTACCCACTCTCGAAGATTGATGTCCTCTTTGTTCAACTGAAGGAAGAACGGTGGTTCTCGAAGATAGAAATCAGATCAGGCTATCACAGGCTCAGAGTTTGAGACAAGCATGTGCAGAAGATGGACTTCAAATCTCAGTACGACCACTATGAGTTCTTGGTTATTCCTTTTAGAATATCCAATGCTCCAGCGGTGTTCATGGGACTCATGAACATGATCGTCCAGTCATACCTCGATCACTTTTTTGTGGTCTTCATCAAAAAATTATGATCTACTCGACTATTGGGGAGGATCATGCCAACCATTTACAGGTAGTACTGGACACACTCTTAGAGGAATACCTTTATGGTATGCTCTAAATGTTCCAGTTTTGGATATGAGAGGTTCACTTTTTGGGACATGTCATCTTGGTGGCTGGAGTTGTAGGAGATCCAGCGAAGATTGAGGTGGTACTTTCTTGGGAGCCACCCAAGAGTGTGACGGAGGTACATAGTTTCTTGGGTTTGGATGGATACTACTGGAGGTTCGTTCCAAGCTTCACCAGATTTTAATCACCACTAGCAGCCTTGAAGAAGAAGGGACAACCCATCGTGTGGTTGGAGAGATACCGGCAAAGCTTCAAGGACCTCAGGCAGAGGCTAACTAGTGCCCCCATCCCGAGGCTTCCAGAGGAAGGCGTAGAGAACGTAGTCTACTGCAATGTGTTAAAGACCAGACTCGTGTGTGTCCTGATGCAAGAGAAAATAGTGATTGCGTATAGTTCGTGGAAGCTGAGACAACATAAGCAGAACTACACTGCCCATGAACTAGAGTTAGCCGTAATGGTTAAATTTTTTACCGTGTACTCTGATCATAAGAGCCTCAAGTATATAGTCGCTTAAAAGGACCTAAACCTAAGAAAATGATGTCTACTTGAGTTCCTCCATGACTATGATTTTGAAATAGTTTATACTCCTTGAAAGGGGGATGTTGTAGCAGATGCACTCTGCAGGAGATCTGGTATACAACTGTTAGGCGAGGGGATAGAGTATCTGGATGCTTTATAGATATCCTTTGTAGATAGTGATGAACAAGCTTTCCTTAACTCCCTTAAAATCACTCCCCCGCATCTTCAGCGATTCAGGGAGTCACAATATGGGGATGCTGATTGCTAGAAACGACATGCTCAGATATCCATAGGGCAGACATCTGATGGATTTTCTGAAGGTGGAAAGCATGTCATCCTCTTCAGAGTATGTACTATGGTACCAGTTTCACTTAAAAAGGAAATGTCGAGGGAGTTCCACACATCCCCTTTAGCAGGCATCCATGAGTATCGATGATGTACCAGGACCTTCGATGACAGAACTGCTGGCTAGGTATGAAGAAGGCAGTAGCAGAGTTTGTCTCTTGATGCCTCTATTGTCAGCAAATGATGGCAGAGAACCAGGTACCAACAAGATTTGTTCAGCCTTTAGTGGTCCCAGAGTGGAAGATAGATAACATATCCATGGATTCGTGATAAGACATCCACATACATCCGAGGTTCATGGATTGATTTGGGTGATCATCAACCAAGTCACCAAGTTGGCTCACTTCATAACGATCAGAGAGCAGGGTTCAGTAGAGAGCATGGGATGCCTCTATGTGCAGGAGATTTTGTGGAAACATGGAGTACCTTCTTCTATTGTCTTCGATCACGATGTACTATTTACTTCCCTGCCATGGAAGGGGTTGCAGAAGGATTTCGGGATGCAGCTACATCTGAGAACCTACTTCCATCCTCAGACGAATGGCCAGACTGAGAGAACCATTCAGACTCTTGAGGAAATGATTCGTGCGTGTTTCCTTGACTTCAATATCAGTTTGGAGGATCACTTACATTTGGTGGAGTTTTCATATAACAACATCTATCACTCCAACATATGGTTGGCACCTTTTGAGGCATTATACGGGTGACCTTGCAGATCACCCTTGTGCTAGACAGACCCTGGGGAGTCAGCACTGGTGGGACCAGAGATGGTATGGGCTACCACCGAGAAGGTGAAGATAATCCAATAGTAGATGAAGACTGCAAATAGTAGGTAGTAGTCATATGATGACAGGAGATAGAGACCTCTGGAGTTCGAGGATGGAAAGCACATCTTCTTACGGGTCTCACCTTGACGAGGTCTACGAAGATTTGTCTGAGGTAGAAAGTTATCTCTTATGTTCATCAGACCTTTCTAGGTCCTCGGCAGAGTAGGCAAGGTGTCTTACCGCCTAGATCTTCCACTTTAGTTTCACCAGGTATACGACGTCTTCCACATATCTCAGTTGAGGAGATACGTGCACGACCCTTCCCACATCATCGATCATACAGATAAAGACATCGATTAGGGTGACTTTCACGTGGGCTCCAGTAGAGATTGACGATGTATATGAGTGGGTCCTACGTGGATAAACGATACCTTTGGTACGTGTTCACTATCAGCATAGGTACCTCTAGAAGTTCACATTAGAGTGGGAGGCTCAGATGGGTGCTCAGTACCCCCACTTTTTCCCTTCGTTCGATTTGTAACTTACAGGGACGTAAAGCCATGATGTGGGGAGTATGTAAAGACCCAGAAATTAAATGGAATTTTTTTTCTTCAATACAATGGAATTTTAAGATTCTGCAAATTTTGACACGCATGATTCTGAGTCCCAGTGTGTCCGAAATCATTTTCTGAAGATTTGTTCTGGTACGTTCAGAAAACGTAAGAGTGGGTTTTTATATCTTTTGAAACACTGCTCGGAATTGAAATATGAGGACATCATTGAACTCGCAACGCCGATATTCTCTTAAGAAGACAATCACCTTGATGACAGAGGGTCGAGATAAAATGATTGTTTTTTGTTTTTTAATGCTTGAATTAAATAAAAATAAAGTGCGTGGCTTAATTTTTTTTGTTGGTCAAAACATTCTCATGGAAGTTATAGGTGGGACCACCACACCTTAACCTCCCATTAAAGGTTATGGTGGTGGGGCCCACCTGAACCTAACGTCCCTCGAGAGGATACAACGTGTAGTGTCTTCCACAACCGATGTGTGAGCTTGGGAATAGAAGTGTGCGGCGGGCGCGATGAATGGCGACAACACTGTCTTATTCCCTGCAACTTCGTTGATGAACGACAAACAAAGGTATAGGGATTATTTGAGTTTGTTTTATTTGTGGGATAATGTGGGGTGATTTTATTGATCTTCCTCCCCTTTTCTATTCCTATGTAAATCTTTGAAAAATCAAGAATGTTTGAACCGCTTGCTACCACCCCGAACGCGGAGGCAGCGAGCCAAACCAACATAGACTGACCCCTCCACCATTTTTATTTGGATTGTTCTCTGGAACAGAGGTGCGACGTTGAAGGTGATGAAGGAAATAGGAAAAGGTCGCGATTTTTGTGGCCCCCGCAATCCGTCTCTCACCCCGGCCGTGCTACACTCCTGGCCAAACCGCATCCCACAGGCCGCGCCACCCCGGCCCGCACCGCCACCTGGCTTCCGCGTGCCCCAGCTAAACCCCTGAGGCCCAACGGCCAGCTTTCCCGCCGCCTCACGGCCTGCCCGGCCGCCCGCTAGCCCGCCCGCCGGCCCGCCCGACCCCCTACTAGCTCTTGGCCACCCATCCTCTCAGGCCGCAACCCGACCGAACTGGTGCCTTGGCCGCGCCAGCCTATTTAGCCGGCTCGCGGACCCCCTCGCGGTGCCCAAGAAAAACCAGCCCGGACGCGCCCTTTGTGCGTAATCTCCCTTGTATGCTCCCTCTGGGCTGAGCCGCACCCTCGCGGAGCCTCGGGGTGAACTAGCCCCGAGCCCGGGCCGAACCGCCCACGCAGCCCACTGGACGGGGCCCAACGGGCCGGGCCGGGATGAACCTAACAGGCTGGCCCGACCAATTGGCAGGGCCCGACCCAATAGGTCTGACTAGGTCGACTCAGACCGGGTTGGGCCAGACTGGGTCAAACTGGGTCTGTATGACAGGGTCGGACCGGACCCAAGCCCAGCACCGACCCTTTACTTTCTTTGGCCATATCATTGAAACCAGATAAATTTTTGATGAACCATCTGCAGAACATGTATTCTTGGAGTTTGATGGTCCCTTTTTATTTTACGCCATTTGATTTCGAGATAATTTTGTGATATTATCAGGTTGGATCGTGCATGAATCCAACCGGGCCCATGGTACTAAATGGCTAATAACTCACAGACTGAGTGTCTGATTGACAGTTCATCTATTGCGTTGAGACCCCTATGACATGGAGGAACTTTAAGATACTTCTATGTGGGACTTCTTGGTAGTTGTAGCAATGACCAGTAGCATGTGGAGTGGATCTTCCAGAGATGAGCGAGAATTTGTGCGGGAACCTAGTAGTTCGCTAAGACCTGACGACTGCTAACCGTTTGACTAGGAGTGACACTGCTGGCCCAGGGGGGAGCACATTGGTGTCCCGGATGACCCACAGTGGGGAGTACTTTGGTGACACAGAAGATCCATGGTAATCGACAGGAGGAGTACCTCAGCAGGCTATGAGGGGGAGCTCCTCTGTGTGATGCGGCAAACCCATGGTGGGGAGCGCCTCTGTGTGATGTGGAAGACACATGGTACATGATATAAGGAGTACCACAGTAGTCTAAGGTTAGGGGGAAGCGCCTCTGTGTGTCGTGGCAGGCCCACTGTACTTAAGAGAGGAGGAGTTCTCCACTAGCCGAGGGTTCATAATGATACTACCCCTAGAATAAAATCCTGGTTGGGCTGAGTTAGTAACTTTTGTGTTTACCTCATTATTTAGATGGATTACATGATAACTCAGCTATATGTATGGGCATATGCCTATGTGAGGATATATGTTGAATTCATTATTTTTGGTTATCTGTGTTGGATTTTGTACGATCTTGAGTGTATCGGGGTCCCCACTGAGTATTGTTATACTCATCCCTGCATAGGCTATGCTAGGACCTCTTTGTGTTTGATGTAGACGACGAACAGTGCTGACCGAGGCTGAGTGTACAAGGACTGGATGGTACTCGGAGTTGGACTACATGGGTTGACGATACACAGAGGTGACAGACAGACGTTGAGTACTGCGGAGGCATTCTGTACCTACCCTTCTTGTAGGAATCTCGTAGGATGACCCAACAGCTATTTTACCATTCTTCTATTGTGTTTGTTT
The DNA here is from genome assembly GCA_963277665.1 of Viscum album. Taxonomy (NCBI): domain Eukaryota; kingdom Viridiplantae; phylum Streptophyta; class Magnoliopsida; order Santalales; family Viscaceae; genus Viscum; species Viscum album. Next base: position 1,754,698,511 of record OY728146.1, on the reverse strand, counting down.
TTTCAGTGTACTTGTAATTACATATGGGGATTGTATTCAGACCCGCACAACTTTCAGCACACTCTTTTTGGTTATACATTTTACTTTAGTGTTTTTTTTCTAGTTCATACTCTATTGTTTTTGTTTTCAAGTTTTAAAGGCAATGCCTTCCCAATATAAGGAATTACGCCTTTGGTGCTTATCACCAACCCCTAGCCTATGGAAGGCACTGTTTGGGTGGTCACGACACAAGCCCCGATGGACGGGTTGTGACAACACCATTCATCCATCATTTATTACATGGATCATTTACCAATTTATTTTTTGTGAACATACTTTAGTCATGTAGTTTATGGTTTTCTTATTGTGCAGGGATTGTTTTATTCTGATGTGGAGAGTGAAATGGTATCTGATATAGATGTTTTATCATACTTCAATTTTTTATTTTAATTTTTATCCATTCTGAGATGGTAATTTATTATCCATGACCTCTTGAACTATTTCTGGAATTTAATATTTAAGTGATAATGATTATAATATTAATGTTCACTTTCATATATATCATTTCTTATTTATGGTTAATACTCAAAGTGTATGTACTTTTACATTTATAATCATTGGAAAAAATATATGGATATGTCATGTTTAAAATCAATGTCAAAATTTTTTTGTTTTAATTTAACTTCAATGGGTGAAATCATTACCTATTTTTCATGGCTTTATTCCAAGGAACTACTTGCCCACCCAGGTTGATTTAAAATTATCGGTGACTAATTAAATAGTCTGAAATGGTTTCTTTGAGCTTTGGTGACCAGGGATGGTTTTTCAGAAACATATAATATATAAAGTATCATATGCATTAGATTACAATATTTTAATATAACAATAATTCTATCATTCAAATATATATTCAACTTGATCACCACCTATATTCTAATGACTAAATCATTAATCCTCCTCCACAACTATATGCATATATAATTTCAAATGTTTGAGAAGACATTCCAGAGAAATTCTCATTTAATAAATATTGGGTATCATGTAATGGAAGTAAATAATTATTGTTAAACCTAAAATATCAAATAAATCAGACGATAAATACTTAAAAATGTATGATTTGAATAATCTATATCTATAAACAACATTATCATTAATAAATATATGTAAAAAATAATTATCAAATCTGGAAATACCATTATTAATTTGATCATCACAACATCATTATTAATAACATACTATAGAAAAATATTATTACTAACATCAACACCATGTTAATTAGAATATTAATAAAAAACATTAAATTTTAAATTTCAATCCCATAAACAACGCCAAAATCTAAAAGGTAAAATTCCTAGAAATAAATAATTTCACAGAACCAATCATCACCATACATGGGATTATATTAATATTTGGGGATCCATAGGTGGACTATATGATATAAACCCGAATATAGTGATATTCACTATGAGTGAATTTGTACAAATACAATATAATAATACTTTTAAAAAATATTCGAAAAAACATGTCAACCCGATTTTCATTGTTTTTTTGATCCGGTTCATTGGAAATATTGATCCTTTTCCTGGGTCATGGGTGATATTAATGTAGAGTTTTGAAGTATAATATTTATCTAATAATCAATCTTTGGGTGCCTCATTTCTTTTTTTGGGATATTTTGTAGAAAGGGTGGTTACTGAATGATTTGGTCCTAACCGTGAGCATATTTCCAGATTTAAAAACATATTTTTTTTATTTTATTTCTCCTTCATTTTTTACATTTTTAATGCATTAAAAATATTATTTTTCCTCTTCTGACATATTCATGACTAAATATCATCTGGGCCCCATTAATAAATAATAATCATGGTGAATTTGTGTTATCTATTCAGGTATTGGGCCAACCCGTGGGCCTATTTACAGTTTTTTTATTAATATTTTGTCTCATTTATATGTTATTATATTTTTGGACATTTTTTAGTGATTCCACCTCCCAATCTAGCCCAAGATAACCATCCACACTCCCGTTGTCGATTTCCACTCATTCAAGCTCATCTGAGCCGAGTATTTGGGTGAAACCTCTCAAGATTCTTGAAAATGTCTTGATTTTTTAAGATATATAGTCTATTTCATAAATCCTTTATCTTTAAATATTTTTACCTAAAATTAAATTTAAATATTTCTTCCATATCTAAGGAAAATTTATAAGATATTCCATTCCATTATCATTCTTCTATGTGTGTTGATCTAAGGGAAGATGAAGAGTCCTTTGGTTTCCATTGTGAGATTCCCTATCCTTTCTTCTCCCTCTTCCTTTTCCTTCAATTATCTTTTTATTTAATCTTATTTCTGGTAATTAATGACCTAGTTTACAATTTTCGAATGAATATTTATGGGGGTTTTGTTTTTTTATGATGGTTCTTCATAGATCTATAGTGTCATGAACCGCAACCGGTGATTCCGGGTGTGTGTTTCATTTCCTCCATGGAATTGACGTAGGATATCCCTTGAACAAGATTTTATTATTTAATTTTCATAATTATATGTTTTTTTAACCTTATTTATATGATATGTGTTGTTTTGAAACCTTTTTTTAATTGTTTTGTGTGAAAATGTTGTTTTATGCATTATTTTGTTAAAATTATTGTGGTTTTGCTATAAATGTGCACTTCTCTTGTATGATAAATTATTCCATGAGATTTCATACTTGGTTTATAGAATTTAGAATATTTTTTAGTATCTTGAATAAATTAATGGCATGAAAATGATATTTTATCACTTTTTAAATGCTTAAAATAAGTTGTTTTATAAAGATCGAAAACCATGTGTTGGGTAAATTGCATGGTAGGAATTTATTTTTCTAGTGCAATTTAAATTTTTTTTCTAGATTTAACAATACAATGAAAGCATTAAAAAGTTATTTTGGGATATTTTTATGGATCTCCAATATGGATTTGGTTTTACAAATAAATTTTTCATGGTTTATAACATGTTTTGGCATGAGTTTCTAGAAAATGGCATATTTGGTATCCTTATGAAAATGGTCGTGGTTGGAATATGTAACCATAGTGTTTTCAAATATTTATGAAAGTTGTTTACAACTGAAAATTTTGTGTATACAAATCATTGGTAAAAGTGAAATGTCTACCTTTCACAAACATTGTTATTTTGAGAAATGCTTAAAGGACCGTTTGGAAACATTGTAAAAAATGGGGAAATATTTTATTATGAAAACATCCTATGGATGTTATACATACCACAATTGTATATATATAATGGACGGCACATCTTTTCTATTAAATCCTTGGTATCTAGTATGAGATTACCTCAGTTTGGACTCTTTATGTTCTTTCTGATTAATGGAATGAGATCTTCCCATGGAGTGACATGGGGTGATGTCTGTTTTGAATTATCATTATATATATGTTGTGATTGGATTCCTGGATGGAATCAACTAGAATAGATCCTTTTTATATACATGAGACCTGGGAACATTGAATATTGAGATAACATTCTACGATCTACTGATACACTAGTAGAGGATGGAATGACCAGTGTCACATAGAATGTGGATAAATATTGGGTTTATTACTATGATATTGGGCCCCTCTATGTGTCTTGAGTTATGGAGCCCATCCATTTGGATGTTTTGATTTTTATCATCAGTGGCATGTAAATGGGGATGATTTATCATCTATTAGTATGTTCAGGTTTGTTCCAGATCTCTTAGGTTATCCCATGTCTATTTGCGTTCAGTTTCATATAGTAATGAATATGATTCTTTTATATATATTTACATTGCCCTTATTGTGTGATTACTATTATTTATTCTTGTGCATTTTTTCTAGGAAATTGGTGGTATGGATTTGATTAGGTTTATGAAAATGGTTTTCAAATTAATGTTTTTTATCCTCTTGTGCATATCTGAAAATGTAAACATCACATTCCCCATGAAAATTCTATTTGTATCCTAGTTGAATGAATCTAGTTTTGGAAAGGAATAAGGGAAATTGCTTGTACTTTTATTTTGAGTTACCTGGTAGAAAACCATACTTTTATATTTTGTATTTCAAACATATAATTTATGATTCTCTAATTTTAATGGATGTGCATTAGGAATTGAGTATCACGCTAGCCTACTGGCTTTTAATACTCACCCCTGTAGATCATTTCTGTTTTTATCCCATGTATAGGTTCCACCTTATGTTCGATCGCATTGAGTGGAATTTTATTGTCTTGTTAGAGAGTGAAAATTGGGGTCACATGGAGTTAGTTTTTCATCATTTCTTGTCGTTTTAGTTGTATTATTCAGTTATTCTCCCAGTTCTGTTGTATACATGATGACTAGTTCAGTTTTTTTATATAAATATGTTTGGGTTGTCCATTTGTAATCACTGTTGTTTTAATATTTATTTTTTGGAGAAATAATTACCGTGTCTACTCTATTTAGGCCCTTAGTGCTTGTCGCCATCGTAGGAGGATTGGAAATGCCTCTCGGGACATGTCGCATGTTGGCATGGGTGACCGGTTTAGTGTCGAGTCAGGTGGGTTCATGAAAAAATGGTATCAATGGAGGTAAAATATTAGAGTATACTTTCATTATAGGGAACCATTTTTTATTCAGATATTTCTAGGTAGATGGAGTACGATTGTTGGGAAACTAAGGTTATGTTTTATTAGATCATCGTGAACTGTTTCTGATTCCAATCCTCAGGTGGCCTTGGGAAGTCCATTTTTATTTTTGTATTTGGATATGTTGATTGTTCGGTGTTGGGATACGACAAGGGATGATGGACTAGTGGTCTCTGTGAACTCGCAGGGCCTAGAAAGCCATGTGGAGCCTGAGGCATGGTCCTATGAAGACAATTTTTGTTGGTGGTGTGTCTAACATATGGCCGTTAACCAAAAGATCAAGCCACCCACCAACACTAGTTCCCTTTTGTGGTTCTCTTTGATCATTATTGAATTGTAAAATTTGTTTTGAAAATCCTTGTGTGAGAATTTTGAAAATGGGTTTTAAAGAAATATGTGGTTGTTGTAAAGTGGAAAATGGGTTTTTAAAATATAATTTGAGAACTGTTTTTGGAATGTTGGGTTTTTGAAACGAATTTTGGGTATAAAGAGGAAAAAATTTAGTGGGATTAAATTTTCTTTAATCTATACATAATGATTCTTGAATTGAAATTTTTGGAATGCATGAAATATTTTAAAGTAATTATGTAACATTGTTTTAAATGGGGTTTTTAGGCTATAGAATTTTTTTTGAATATGATGAAAATGTTTTGGGAATATGGTTTTGAGCAGCTGGGGTTTTTCTGGGAAGGTTTTTTGTTCTTTATAGTGGTTATATTATGAAAATAGACCATGACAGAATTTTTTTAAATGGGAAAGGTATATTTGGAATATAATTGTTGTATTTGGAAGTTCTATTAAATAAAAATGATTTTTTTCTTAATATAACTGTTCTTGATGAAGTATGGTTTGTCTTATGACATTTAAAAAAGGTTTTTGATTTGGTGGTTAATGTTCCTTTGGAAGGGTCATTATTATTTTTTAATGATTTTGTTTTCTTATTTTCCATTTATGATTCCATGGGTTATCACATGCATGGTTATTATGGATATATGGATTAATGGCTAGTATGGCATGGAATTTTAGTTCATGGGGTGGCACGTAAATGTTCACGTTAGTGAGACTTGATGAAAAACCATTGGTGAAGATGAAAAATCAACCAAGTTAGTTTCTTTTTTCAATACTTTTATTGAGAAGAAAAAATTGTGGTGTTTGTTATTTAACTGATGGTTATATGGATGGTTTATCAATTGTCTTAAGAAGTGTTTTCTATTCGGTATGCATTCCTATGATTTAGAATACATACTCTTGTAGCATCTTGAGATGGGATCTTGTTGGTGGCTTAGTTTTGCGGTAATGCTTAGTGGGTTTCTAAAGATGTGTTAGATGTTGTGATGTGGCCACGAATGGTTCTTCATTGGAAACATTTCCAGTTAATCAACCTAAGGATTTGTTTCAAATGTTTGATCCATCGCTTAGAATGATACATCCACCAGTTTGTTGAAATAGAGAGTTTTTTGGGCTGGATTTAATGTTTCATCCCTTTATAGTGATTCCCACAGTTGTTTTAGTTGTTCACGGTGATGTTTAGTGGGTGTTTTGTGTGCCTTGTTCATTCTGCTCCTTGTTTGGAGTGAGAGAAAATAATTTTTTGTATCTCAGTGTTCTTGTTTAGTTAAAAGTGTTTTGTTGAGGATTAGAGTTTCATGGTGTCTATTGATCTATTTTTTCTTCCTGGGAGTGTTTTGTTGTACTGTGTGGAACTATGGGATAATGTAAAAGTTGGACAATTATCAAAGCCTAACTACGAGGCATGAGAAGCTTCAGCCATCAGAGCTCCAACAAAAGGTTTTGGGAGTGAAGGTTGCATATAGTTAGGAGTCCTAGGATTTTGAGTAGTATTTATAAGCTCGTACATCTACCATTTCATTGATTTAGTTCTTTTTTTTCTTTTGTAGTTTCAAGGCCCAATGATTGAGTCACCTTCCCTCACCGTCATATTTAGTGGGGGTTTGGATTCAGGCAAAGAGTGTTGGCCTAGTTCTTGTTGCCTCGATTCAAGAGTGGGTAGATTAAATGTACATGTTTTGTTCCTCTTAACATGGGTTAGTAGGTTGTTGCAGGATATTTTTGGTGATCTTGTCTGAGTGTGGCCTAATTATATCTATTGTTGAATTCTTGTATGTCTGTTTATAGTTGGTTATTAATGATGAGTAGACCCACCTTGGGTCTCGTGGATTTTCATCCTAAGAACATGTATAGTGATATTTGTTTATTAATGGTAGGGAGAAAATCTTAGAATCCCCTATAATATTTTGTTTTCATGAATACAATTTGATTTTGGGGATCATTTTTTTCATTGGGAGAAGTCCCAACAATATGGTTCCCGATTTGGTTGTGGAGGTTGTGACTACATCCATCGGTTGATTCTCAGGAAGTGGTTGTGAGTTGGTGTTCTGTTTGATGAAAAAAATGTTATGTTACTCTAATTTTGAATTATTTATACTTGTATTGAGATGTTGGATCATAATGATAAATAATTCTTAGGTGTTTATATTTAAGATAGAAAGTTCTATAACATTCTGGGGGCGGAAAGCTTTAGTGGTGGGGAGAGTTGTCACACCTCGTTTTACATGTATAAGTTTTGATCTGGTTCATTAGATATCCAGATCCTTTTCCTAGGTCTTGGGTTAGATTAATGTTTCATTTTTATGTTTCTTATATATATAATCATCTACCTTTGGGTTCCCCAATATTTTTGGGAGTTTTTATAGAATGGGTGGTTACTTCATGATTTGGGCCAAATTGTTATCCCATTTCCAGATTTAAAAACCACTTTTGATTCTTTAAACACTCCATCATTTTTAAAATTATCGAATCATTCCACTTCCTATTTTTCGTCACCTAACATATTAAATACTACATATACTTTTGGACACATTATTAATTAATAAGAATTGTGAATGTAGGTTATCTATTTAGGTATTCGGCCAACCCGTGTTCCCATTTATAGTTTTTTTTAATAATGTTTTCTATTATATATTATTTTCTTTTTTTGACATTTTTCAGTTATTAGGACCTACACTCAAGACCAAGATACGTAAATTCACCCCCATTTTTTGTTTTCACTCTTTGGATCTCATCATATTAGAGTATAAGGGCAAAAGTTTTCTGGATCCTTGAAATTGTGCATATTTTCTAAGTTAAATCCTCTCTTTCATAAATGATTTATCTTCAATATTATTTCCCTAATAAAATTTACCTAGTTCATCAATACCTAAGGATAATATCAATGAATTTAAATTCCATTACATTTCCTCTAAGGGTGCATATCTATGGGAAGATGATGAGTCATTTAGTTTTTAAGATGAAATTCCCTCTCCTTCCTTCTCCCTCTTCCTTATCCTTCAATTTTTATTTGGTTTCCTTATTATCCCTTGGTCATTAACGACTTATGATACAATTTTGGAATGATTTTTATGGGGTCTTGGTTCATTTGTGATGGTTATTCCCTAATCTAGAGTGTTGGGAACTGTAGCGGTTGATTTCGAGTGTGCATTTCCATTACGCCATGGATTTGAGGTAGGATATTCCTAGAAGAAGCAATTATAATTTATGTTTCATAATTAAAATGTTGTTCAAAACTTATTTATATGATATGTACTACTTTGAAAGCATGGTATTATATTTCTTGTGTGAAAATGATGTTTTATTTCTTATTTTGATAAAAATATAGTTGTTTTTCTATAAATGTGCATAACTTTTATTTGATAAATTATTCAATGACCTTTCGCACATGGTTTATGTTATTTTGAATATTTTTCAGTATCTTGAATAAATTTATGGCATGAAAATGGTATTTTATTCATTTTTAAGTTCTTAAAATAGGTTGTTTTGTTAAAGACTTCATGCCATGTGTTTGGTAAATTTCCTGTTGGATTTTTTTTGTCTCTAGTAGAATTTAAAATAATTTTTTTGATTTATATAAACTTTGGAATCATGTAAAAAATTATTTTGGGTTCCTTTTATGTCATTCAAATTTTTATTTGGTTTTACCAACAAATATGTTTTGGATTAAAACATGTTTTGGCCCGAGTAGCCAAAAAATGGACCGTTTGGCATCCTTAAAAAAACAACATGTTTTGAATATGTAACCATATTATATTAAGGGATTTATTAAAGTGTTTAAATACTTTAAAGGGTGTGTATACACCTCTTTATTAGAAGTGAAATGTGTACCATTGGCAATCATTTGTTCTAAGAAACACATAAGGGCCTGTTTGGCATCTTTGTGAAATATGCTGAAATTGATTATTATGAAAAACATTTGTGGGTGTTTCTTATCCCAATATTATATGTATTTAATGGATGATACATCCTTACTGAGGAATCCTTTTGATATATTATGTGAGTGCCTTAGTTTTGACTCTTTATTTTCTTTTTGATTAATGGCATGAGATCGGTCCTTGGAGTGACTCAGGGTGATGTCTATTATGAAGTATCATTATATATATGTTGTGATTGGATGCTTGGATAGAATCAATTGGAAAACCACCATTTTATATACAAGATAAATATAATCTTAGAATATTTAGAGGATATTCTATGAACTAATTCTACAATGGTAGTGGATATACTGACCAGTTTCCCATAGTAGGTGGATATATTTTGGGTTTAAGACTATGGGAATGGGCCCCTTAGTCTGTCCTGAGTTAGTGGGGTCTGGAATTTGGGCATTTTGATTTTCATTATGTGTGGAATTCCAAAGGGGATGGAGTCTCATGTATTTGTATGTTCTGATTTGTTCTTTATCTCTTAGTTTCACCCATGTCTATTGGCTTTTAGTTTCTTGTACTAATGAATATGATGCTTGATTATATATTTAAATTTCCCTTATTGTCTGATTACTATTATTCCTTCTTGTGTATTGTCTTTCATGAGAATTGGTGGTCATTTTTTAATTAGTTTTATCAATATGGTTTTAAAATTAATGTGTTTTATCCTCTTGTGAAAATCTGAAAATGTAAACATCACTTTCCCCTTAAAAATTTTATTGGCACACTAGTTAAATGAAACTAGTTTTGGAAAATAATAAGGGCTATGGCTACTAATTTGTTTTTATGTAACCGTGTAGAAAACAAAACTTTTATATATTATAGATTAAACATGATATTTATGTTTATATAATTTTAAATACCTGCATAGGAAATAGATTATCGGGCAAGCCTTCTGAGTTTTAATACTCATTAATTTAGTTCATTTATATTTTTACCCTTTTTACAGCTTTAATGTAATGTTCTATTTCATTGATAGACATGTGATTTGTTTGTTAGAGTTTGAATAGTGGGATCACATGGAGTGATTTGGTCATAAGGTTTGGTCATTTTAGTTGTACTGTTCTATTGTTCTCCCTGTTGTGTTGTATTCATGATGGCTAATTTTTTTTATATAAATGTGTTTGGGAAATCCATTTCGCTTCTCTGTTGTTTAATTGTTTATGTTTAGGAGAAATTGTTCCCTTTTCTACACTATTTATTCTGTTGGTTCTTTTTAGTATCCCAGGAAGATCGGGAACCCCACTCTGGACTTGTCCAGTGTTGGCCTGGGTGACCGGTTCAAAGATGACTCGGGCTGGTTCGTGACACACGACTTTATAATAAAATTCAAAAATTGGTTAATATTTTAAATGAAAATATATTTATATTTTATCATTCATACATGAATGAAACACAATATTTCATGACATATAGTAATTATGAGACACCAAATTTATCACTATGATATTTCAAAATAGCTAATATATATATATATATATATATATATATATATGTATATATATATATATTCTTTTCACCATCCTTTGTGAAACGATATGAATCAACATGATTGAAGTATTATAAACATCATTAAAAAGACCCATAAACAACTTGATATATAAAAATATTCTAAAATATTAATAATAAATATGTTCATAATATAGTAGTTCTAATAATATCAAAATACTCATGTTGTTTCATGTTTATAATAAAATTTCGCTTAGAGTTCCTTATGACTAGTAATTGAGTGATGTTATATTTAATAATAAATTATATGCTCATAAAATTATATTATATATGGTCCTCAATATTAAAAAAATAACATAATTAAAATTCATTAAAGGATCCAAAAAAATGATCAGGTGAATTATTGATCCATTTGATAATATTTCAATTTTTAAATATTATTGTGTCTTACTTTTTATAATTAGAATGACTAATATTATTATATTGTATTCATCAATTAAGATTTTTGTACCATTAATTATACTATAATTCATGTAAAAATTATAATGTGATCATCGTTCCTATAATATAAATCCTATAATTTCTAAGTGATCATGATTGTTTTTAATATAATTTGAATAATATGAAAATGTATATAGTAGTAGATATAAATAATTAATTAATGAATGCCAGACACTATTGAAAAACACAACCAAACATGTAGAAATATATAATAAAGAAAGAAGAATAACATCACAAAATGTAATGGAATAATATTAACATATTGTAAGTAAAAATAGATAATTTTATTTATTAATTGAATGAAAACATTTAATCATATAAAAATAGATGAGATTATGTATTTTGAAAAAAAAAATATAGTATAATTTTGTTAAATCAATAATAATGTGTTTCAATAATTTTTTGAGTATTTTTGAATGTTAAAGATTAGATGATACCAATAACGACTATTTAGATTAGATAAATCAACAATGAGAATTTTGATGAATAATAAGTTTTGAAAATATTTTAACTTATTTTTTAAGGGAGTATTAATTGAATAATGATCATTTCCATTATTACTATTATTACATATTATTGATAGATAGGATAATGTATTTTTACATAGATAGGAGTTTATATGAGTAAAATTTGAAATAAATTTCATCAAGTGGAATAAGAAATCAGGTAGAAATTCTTATATATCACAGAATCATAGTTATGAACTAGAATAAATTGACATGCATTATATTCGACTAAGTTGATGATTATTATACCAAGATATGTTGTCAAATAGAAAATAATTGGATGGAATATTAAAATACCTTTTAAGAATATAGAGTTGTTAAACCAAATACCAATTATTAATTATATTATAATAAAAAACAATAATTATAAATTATTTTCAATGTATAGAAATTTATTTTTTAAAAAATATAACCCCATCTAAAAAGCAGATGTGGTAAAATAATTACATTTTAATTATTATAAGGGTGATAAAAAATATAGTGAGATTAGAATTTAATTTAATGATATATATAACATAAGATGTGTTAATAAATTAGAATATTTATATAGCATATATGGTAGAATCAATCATTGTGTAAAAATTGATTTAAAGTGATCTAATTATTAAATATTTTAATAGAAGTGACTCAAAATGAATTAACATTATTGAACTATAGTTGCGAATGGTATTATATAATTGTTCATAGTTAGTGGAGTCTATAAATATTCATTATATTATCTCTTATAAAATAGTTTATCGATCTAACATACAAATTACATAGGTATGGTTTACATTATCCACTACATATTTATGTAACAATTTATTTACATACATAATTAATGATTAATATGTTTATTATATCATTTCATCAATATAATATTTATGTAAATTCATATAAAAATATTAAACAATCCATTATCTTCAACATATATTAACTTTATTTTTTTAAAATAAAAACTTTTTATCATTAAATTTAATATCATCAAATATTCATAAATGTCAAGGAAAGTATATATTTTTATGTTGTTATTGCCTTCTGTTTGGAATTGATTGTTTTAAAATGTCCTATTTTTAGTTTGATAATTATGGTTAAATTATAGTTGTAATTGATATTTAAAATTTTCAAAATAACAAATGTTAAGATAATGGGTTTTTATGGTATATAATTCATTAAATTATCCATGAACAATATTATTTCTTATTAAGAATATTTTCTCCATTAAATAATAATCACTTAATTTTTTAAAATTGCAAATGGAATAAATAGGAAATTAAATTTTTAGAAGCTACATTTATTAATTAAATAGTATTTATTTGATAATATCATTTATTAAAGTTTAATTTTATAGTATTATTATAGGATTATTACATTTCTAAATTCTAGGGCGATAAATCAAATATTTTGAGTCATTATTAATATAATATAATTTTATTATTTTCCATAAAAATGATATTATTTTTCCTAAATTCCCACCCATAACATAAAACCAATTTTAAAAAATAACTTCATCAATTTCACCATTATATTATTCATTATGTATCATTGGAGTTGGGATATTGGAATTAGAACATTTAAATGTGAGGGTTATGAATTAAGATCAATCGATGCTTAGAACCAAATTTTCAACAGAAAAAATTTGTTTAAAACATAACCATTATATAATATCATTGAAATATTAGTATCATAATATTACACACGATGGTGGTCCAACAAAAATTCCTTTGAATTAGGTGGCATCAATGTTATAGACAGTCAAATTATATAATATAACGATCATATAACTATTGTATAATTATATAGTACCTCAATACATGTTCATCTAAAATTATATAAATATACTTCCAAAACTCATTTTAATTAGATAAACTAAATTTTAATGACTTATTACTCATTTCAACATTCAAATTACCTAATTTTAATCCATGAGTTGCCTGAGGATTGTAACAGGTTCCATGGGATTTGAAATGATCATTCAAATTTCATTTTTATCATAAAATTATACAACTAAATAACAATAAGAATGATAATTATTTTTGAAGAATTAATCATTCAATTAATACTAATAATTGGATTATAGGATTCAGTAATGAATTAAAATATAATATATATTGAGAAAACACATTATACCACAATTAGGTTACTAGTATATGTATACCATAAAATCCAATGAATTATTTAAACAATATGGAAAACATCTTCCAATCCCTTAATAAATATTATTCATATAATACATGTTTGATAAATATAGAAGTCATTCTAATTATTTTAGGGTGATAAGCTTCATTATCATGAAATTGGAGATATCCATGTATGTGAAAGTAACATATTCACAACAATATTTTCTAAAATAATTCCCTTGAATTAAAATAAAGGATATATTCCAAAACATATATCAAATACTGTTTATACATTTTATAAAAAAACAATAGTATAATAATTATTAAAATATTTAAGAAATTTAATAATAAATTCATTAATCTATATTAAATAGTGGTAATTATAATAAAATAAATATTTTTTCTATTTCACCATATACCAAATAATTATAATATTTATTTATCATAAAAACTATAACATGTAATCAATTATGAAATCACTAATAAACATAACTATCTATTATCATAATATAAAATTAATGAATCCTCACCAACCAATAGGAATTTTTATGTTTTTTTAACCTCGCCATATATATATATCCCCCAATACATCATGTCCATTCCTAACCGTTTTTATGAATATTTTAGTTATCATATAATGTTTCAATTTTTATAGATTTAAATATTTAAAAATACTATATTTCAAAAATAATTTTTCCTATAAAATTTAATTTATGAACCAATCATAAAAACAAACACATTTAATGATAAAAAAATTTTACCAATAGAAACCATGTATTTTTTAAAACAACATCGTCAGGATATTTGAAAAAAATAAGTTTATATTAATCAAATTTATTAAATAAGTGAAACTATATTTAATTGATTTAATATAAATATGTGATAATATCCTAAAAAAATATGATATTTAAATAAACATCATTCAATACATTTGGAATAATAACAAATCCTTTTATATAATATTATCCACCTATGAGAGAAAATGTCACATAAATTCATTAAATGTTTTTTACAATACAAATATTAGAAGGAATAAAACTAATTTCTCCCTTGGAAAATATATATAACAATTAGTAAATAAAAGGAAAAAATAATAATAATTAGATGTTTTTATTCATATTTCACATTCAAAACATCATCAAAATTTATTTCCATAGAATGTAAAATAATGAACATACCATATATCTCTTTTGTGATATGTGTATATATAATTATATCCAGATATGGCTCAATTGAATATTGGGAATGTATTTTGTAACTCACAGAGACAAATGTATAAAAGTGGAAGAAATAGAAGGTTCAATATTGTAGTGTCTCCGACCTCTCCGGTCCATTCCATTGTGAAAATTTGGTACTGGAGGCATTCGAGGAAGTCAAGGTGACTTGGGGGTGCGTTTGGGTGGACTTTTAAAAAAAGTTTAAGGGTAATAGCTTTCGCACGGCTCGCGCATGGTTTTCATAAACCGTGCGGCCAAACCATTCAAGGTTGGTATTGAGGGCAGGGACTAATACACGGTTAGCACACAGTTTGCCTAACCATGCAGACTAACAGTGCGAGGAGGGGTTTTCGAGCCAAAAGCTACTGCACGGTTAGCGCATGGTTTGTTAAACCGTGCAGACTGACCGTGCGGGCACATAAAGTTAGATCCAAAATTTTTGGATCTAACTCTTTTTTCCTATAATCACCTCATTTAAGCCCCTTATCGGCCATAACTCGGGATTACCCTTCCTTAGAGGTGGAAGAACCTCTCCCAAAAATTTTGGAGGCGATCTGAATGCTTCTCTTCATGAATCAAAGCTAGTTACTCGAGGTAAGTGATCCTTTTTGTTTGGTTTCTTATATCTACCTAGAACTACTCCTCCTTTTCTCTAAGGATCTTAGATCACCGCCCGTTATGGGTAGAACTATGTGTGTGGATGACATTTGTGATGAGATTTGGTCTTGGTTGTGTTAGGATATGAGATCTAATGGAGATTTGTGGAGAATCGACCTGGTTTCATACGCGTTCATCGACCGTTGTGGTTTTCCACGAAAACCTTTGAGGTAGGGGATTCGTGGCTTCCCTAATTGTTTATGTGAAATCATAGAGTTAGCATGATTTAGCCCTTTGGATCACAATGGAATTGATGTAATTAAAAACTTGAACCAGATTAAAAGAATTAGTTTGGTCGCATGTTGTTTCTTTGTACCGTGATAACAGTTTACCTCTTGATTTGCTAGATAAGTGTGATATATATGCATTTCTTGTTATCACATTTTTCATGATGAAAATTGATAAAGAACCTAATGCAGGAATTTATTTATAATTAATTGACTAAAGAAAATGAGGCATGTAAATGAATCTAGTTGTTGTCGTTGTTGTAGTTGTTCTAATTTTATGTTGATCAAATTAGGCATAGTAAGCATGTTTAATCATTGGTGATAAATTTTTGAATTGGTTCATGATGTTGGAACCAACAAATTGAAATTTTTTAATTAAAGATGGACTAAGTAACTTAATTGAGTTCCATGAAGGGTTCAGAGTTACCCTCTTGTTGTGAATTAGGGCTAAAATCCCATTTTATGTGATTGTTGGTGTCTGTTGTTTGAAGGTCAGATGGCTTGCTAAAGGGCCAAGATCCCATTTGTTGTAATGATTGTTTTCCAGCTTCTTGTGTTGTGCTGTGACCCGGGAAGGGGTGTAGTGATATCTTGTGTTGTGATGTGACCCTGGAGTTGTCTTGTGATACATGGAGGCAGGGAGGCCTTGTGGTTGTGGCAGTGGATGACGCCTAGAGTGGCGAGATGCATCAGTTTATGCATGTGGGCGTCAGGGTAGACACCATGGATGATGGAATGGGATGGTTGTGATGGTTGGATGTTGTTGATCCTTGGTTGTTTATCTGATTTACTTTTCCCCACTGCTCAAGGCAGCTGTTCTTGCTTACCCTTCTTCCGAAGGATACGAAGACACGTGGGGTATGCCACGTTTTTTATGTGTTTAGCCTCTCAAGGTATAATGGGTCTACACTCTTCCTATAGGCGGCAAAGACTCGACGGGTAGTATGTCTACTCACCGCGTTGATCCCCCTTGAGTTTAGTAGCATAGGTTGCTTTTCTAGAATGCTTGGGAATATAGGAAAGTAATTCTATAATGAATGTTTGAATAAATGATGTTAACCCATGGGGTTAGATTTTGTTTGAACTTAATTATGAGATTGAAAACATTTTAAGGGACAGTGGTTTTTGAATATGATGCCAAGAATGTTAATGTGGGTTATTCATGGTTAAATAATAATGGAAGAATTAATTAACATACAGAGGAATTGATAAAAAGGGAAGAAAGTAATTTAATAAATCCCTGTAATTGGTTGCGTGCTTAATGGATAGCTAGTCTTAGAATTGGTAGCCCGGAGTCCGAGAGACGTTAGTTGTAGTTATGTCTAAGACTAGGTTATGACCATAGTGTGGTTGTGAGTTATAATATATTTTATACTTTTTGTGTTTCTATATGCTACTCCACCCTGTCAGTAAGGGAAACTGACACCCCTAGGATTCTGAGCCCTGGGGCTGTTTTCCCAAACATTCCGATGGGAGGATGAATGGTTGACTACACCCTTTGACCTTTCTCTCTTCTCTTGGTAGATACTAGTGTCATTGGTACAACTGTTAGTTTTCCCCATATATGTGTGTAGAGGGCTGTAATGGCTTGTTGTTATTTCCACACATATATTCTAGATGTAGTATCTAACAGACTACTGTAGGTGTAACGTGTATAGGCTGTGATGGCTTGAGGATCCTACTGAGTATACTGTTATACTCACCCTACATATATATAAACTGTTTGTCAGGTCACTTAGAGCAGGTTAGAGATCAGGATGATTACTACTAGCTTGCGGTTGCAGGAGCTGTTCAGGCTTGTGGTCGCTACAGTTTTTCCTTTCTTTGGGGTACCTGTAGTTTTCCCTTTCAGTTGTAGTACTTTTGTGTGGCATTGCATATATGTACTTGGTTTTCTTTTGTTTTTTTAGTTTTGAGTTGGAGTTGGTTGGTGTCTATCATATATCTCTCTTCCGCTTGTGTTCTCTTAGAGGGTAATGCCTCCCATTTGTGTGTTTACTATACCCTCAGTGCTAGTTGCCAACCCATGGCCTACTAGCGGCGGGAGTCGGGGGTCATTATCTCCCTTCTCACATTGCCGGCCTAGGAGGGTTACACTTTGTGGGGAGGGGGTCGTGACAGAGAAGTATCAGAGGCTCTGGTTGAGGGATAGGATTGAGTTTGGAGATAGAAACATGTGAGGATGCATGGGTTGGTAGGGAAACAGTTTCATTCATGTTTAGAAAGTGGGGTAAACAATGGAGACAGGCAAGGACATAGGCAATTAGGGCCCCCTATGATATGTTGCACGGACCATTATGTTTACAATGGCTACTAAACTAGGTGATACTGGTTGTAGGGTAGAGACCTAGGAAAGGGTCATGCATCATTCTTCTTTGTGCCTATGTTTGAATGGGTAGACCATGTGATAGTTTAAACTAAAATGAATTAATGAAAAAAATAAATAAATTAATGTTGAGTCCTCCATATTCTAAGCTTAGGATCTCTAACGGTTTGTTATTTTATAGGTATGGATCCAGGTCGACGTCCTCGTCAGGTTTGCATAGAAGATTTCCAACAGGCTATCCCAGCAGATCGCCATAGGGTGTAGGTTGACGATGACGACACTTGGAGGAAGACACTCCAAGAGATTCGTCCCCAGAGTCTGCATAAGTATGAGGGCTCCGTTTCTGATTCAGCCATGAATGACTGGATAGAGGAGGTTGAGATAGGATTCAGTTTGATCCATTCTCGGAAGGAGCACTGGGTGTTTTTGGTTATAATGATGTTGTATAGAGTAGAGAGGAAATGGTGTCTCTTGTTCCTCGGGGATCGCGAGGAGTCAGCGATCTCATGGGAGGTGTTCTGATACATGTTTAGAGTTGAGTTCCTTTCTTCGACTGCGAATGCGTCCAGTCCTCAGGAGTTTCTTACACTTTTACAGGGGAGCTCCAGTGTTCGAGAGTTTGGAATCTGTTTCAGGAACCTTCTACGATACGCTTCGGACCTATAACCCGATGAGGAGACCAGGGCGAGGCATTTCGGGGAGGCTTTGTATCCAGAGATCTAGTGCTAGGTCACCCCATTTATGATTAATACATATCATGAGGTGCTGGCGAGGGTGAAGGTTTTTGAGTGGACTTTGGCTAGGACTGGATCGTCATGAGAGGGGAATCACCATGATCCCTCATGGAGCAGAGCTGATGTCCGGGGTTACCGATTTCAAGGGTAGAAGAGTTTCCATTCACCTAGGGGTAGGTCCCAGCCCTTTCCAACTTGTTTCTCAGGAGGTAGAAACTCTCAGGCCTATGACAAGTGATCATGCACTTGTTTTTCTTGTGGTGGTCATGGTCATCAGTAGCGGGAGTTCTCGACCTTTCAGAGTAGTCATCATGCACCGGGCGCTCCGCTCCAGGTTCTTCCGTTGAGGCAGTTCCAGCCGAGGCAGCAACAGCCTATTGCACTAGCTTTCGATCAGTAGAGGGTAGATGGGGAAGCCCGAGGATAGCCCCATGATGCTCCTCATCCTCAAAGAGCAGAGCGCGGCCGTGGTGGTGGTCTTTATCGGGGCCAGAGAGGCCGTGGAGGAGGTCATGGTCAGCTTCATGCTCTAGCGTATCCATCAACAGATGAGCCATATGTCGTTCGAGGTACCCTTTTCTTGTTTTTTGCCTTGGTTTATGCCTTGTTTGATTCAGGAGAGACAAACTCTTTCATATCACCTACCCTTGTCAATGCTTTGGGACTTGAGGTAGAGATGCTTTTAGTGCCCTTGGTGTTGACTACGCTAGTTGAAGGTCAAGCTAGCTTGTTTGAAGTATGTAGAGACTGTGAGCTACTGTTGGGGCAACACCGCTCTTGGGGAGATTTCATATGTTTACAGATACAACCATATGATGTCATCCTCAGCATGGATTGGTTGTATTCGGTACAGTCTATCGTGGATTTCTTCAGGAATAAGGTTATCTTCATCGGTGCGGATGGAGAACAGGTGGTGTTTGATGGTGAGAGAGATCCTCAGATGGGTTATAGGCGCGTTCCATCCTTATCAACCATGGCAGAAGAGATTACACTGAGTTCTTTAGAGGATTGGTAGTCGGCGTTTCCTAGGGTCGTAGATGAGTACCCAGATGTTTTTCCAGAATAGGTTTTAGCCTTACCCCTTCGACGAGAGATCGAGTTTGGGATCGAGCTACAGCCAGGTGGGTCTCCTATATCTATGTCTCTATATAGGATGGCCCCTTATGAGTTATGAGAGCTACGTATATAGCTTTATGGTATGTTGTAGTGTGGTTTATTTCAGCCAAGTGTGTCACCATGGGGTTCACCGGTCTTGTTCGTGAAGAAGGCTGATGGCAGTTTGCGGTTTTGTGTCGATTATCGTCTCTTAAACAAAGTGACAATAAGAATAGTTATCCTATTCCGCGGAATGATGACTTATTCGATCAACTGAAGGGTGAAATTTGGTTCTCAAAGATCGACATGCGGTCAGGATATCATCAGATTCGTGTGAAGGATGAGGATATCCTAAAGACTGATTTCTGTTGTTGTCATGGGCATCATGAGTTCATTGTAATTCTGTTTGGTATGAAAAATGCTCCAGCTATGTTCATGGGTTTGATGAATCTTGTGTTCCATGAGTTCCTGGACAAGTTCATGGTATTTTCCATCGAAGACATCCTTGTGTACTCCACATCAGAAGAGGAGCATGCAGAGTATCTACGAGCCATCCTGGGAGTTCTTCGTCGACATCATCTATTTGGGAAGTTGTCGAAGTGTGTGTTTTGGGATCGAGAAGTCCTTTTCATGGGGAATGTTGTGTCCCAACAGGGAGTATCTGTGGATCCATCAAAGATAGAAGAATTGGTGTCTTGGGAAGCCCCCAAGACAGTGTTAGAGGTGCGAATTTTCTTTGGCCTCACAGACTATTACAGGAGGTTCGTAGCCAATTTATCAGGGGTTGAGACTCCTCTAACATCTCTGACCAGGAAGGATCAGGCCTTCGAATAGACTAATCAGTGCCACGAAACCTTCAAGTATCTAAAGGAGAAGTTAGTAAGTGATCCAGTCCTTTGTCTTCCAATTGAGGGAGTTCATTTTCTTGTTTTGTGTGATGCTTCACATCTGGGGTTAGGTTGTGTCCTTATGCCGTAGAGGTCAGTTGTTTTTTATGGGTCTCGGCAGTTGCGTCCCCATGAACGCAACTATTCCACCCATGATCTTGATTTGGCAGCCGTGGTTTTTTCTCTGTAGTTGTGGATACATTACCTCATTGGTGAACGCTTTGTGGTTTTCACTTATCATAAGAGTATGAGGTATGTTTTCTCCCAGCGTGACTTGAACGTGCGACAACGTCAGTGGATGGAGTTCCTTCAAGAATACGACTTTGAAATATCGTATACACATGGAAAGGGTAATTTGGTAGCTGATGTGCTAAGCCGAAAGTCACGTAGTGATGTTGCGCCTGAATCTGGTGATTCCTAGAGATTAATGGATGAACTGTCATCTTTTCATCTTGACAGGGGAGAATTTGGGGGGTAGAGGTTGTCTTTTCCAGATGACGGTACAATAATCCCTGATGCAGAGGGTGTAAGAGTCCCAGTTGGAGGATCTTGATGTAGCAGTCTAGAGAGACAAATTTTTTGTGGTGAGGCCCCTGATGGTTGGTCTGAGGATGAAAAACACAATGTGTTTGATCAAGGAAGGATTTTTGTTACCTTGACGATGTGAGAGATGGTTCTCAGATAGTTCTATAGTTCGCCTCTAGCAGTACATTCTGGCGTGACAAAGATGTACCGAGCTTTGAGGAGTCAGTTTTGGTGGCCTAGGCTGAAGCGCGTGGATGCGGAGTTTGTGTCTCGATGTTTAGTCTGCCAGAAGGTGAAGGCTGAACACCGTGTTTCTGGTTGACTTCTCCAGCCATTAGAGATTCCTCAGTGGAAGTGGGAGGATAACTCAATGGACTTTGTTACTGGTATACCACGAGCTCCGGGATGACATGTTGCTATTTGGGTGGTAGTGGATCGTTTAACAATATCAGCCCACTTTATAGCAATCAAGGAGTCAAGATTAGTGGAAGTCTTGTCTAGGCAGTGTATGGAGGAGGTGGTGGGACTTTATGGAGTCCCTAGGACTATCATATCTGATCGAGATCCTTTTTTTACCTCCAGGGTGTGGAGGGGTCTCTAACATGCTTTCAGTTCTCAACTTTCCCTTAGAACTGGTTTTCATCCTCAAATGGATGGTCAGACGGAGCGAACCATCCATACTCTTGAAGACATGTTGTGCTCTTGTATTCTTGATTTTGGAGGTTCAAGGATGAGGCACTTAACCTTGGTGGATTATTCCTACAATAATAGTTTTCACTTCACAATTGGTATGGCGCCGTTTGAAGCCTTGTATGGATGGCCTTGACATTCTCCATTGTGCTGGACTGGGGTTAGAGAGTCAGCAATTCTCGGACTGGAACTAGTGAAAAATACAACAGAGATGGTTCAGGTGATTCGTGAGAGGATGAAGGCAACACAATATCGTCAGAAATCATGTGTCGATCAGAGAAGGAGACCCTTAGAGTTTATTGTTTGGGATCATGTGTTTCTGAAGGTGACTCCCTGTCATGGGCAGGGAAGGTTTGGTCATGGGAGTAAGCTCTATCCCTACTTTGTTGGGCCTTTCAAGGTGTTATCTCATGTTGGAGTTGTGGCATATCGAGTATCACTTCTGCCACAGAAGAGTTAGATACATGATGTTTTCCATGTATCGTAGCAACGTCGTTATCTTCATGATGACTCTCACATCATCGATTAGGGAGAGGTCGATGTTAATGATGATTCCACCTTTGAGGAGTGCCATATAGATATACAAGACCGCAAGGATAAAGTTTTGTGTGGACGTTCCATCCCCTTAGCTCATGTCTTGTGGTGACACGGTGGCATTAAGGAAAGTACGTCGATATGTGAGTCACAGATACATGATCAGTACGCAGAGTTGTTTGATGTTTAACTATTTTCTGGTATTATTGTAACTTTTGTGGTTATGAAACTTTCATGTTTATGAGATGACTCCCTTTGTTTCTTTGGTGTCTTGCTCTCTTTTGAGGGGTATCTCGAGGGGTGGTTGGTCAGACCCTATTTCGTTTTTCTACTTAGGTGGGTTTTCGATTCTCGAGGATGATAATTTTTTGAGAGGTATCTGATGTAATGGGTCAGACCTCTCCGGTCCATACCTTTGTGAAAATGCAGTACTAGAGGTGTTCCGGGAAGTCAATGTGACTTGGGGGTGCGTTTGGGTGGACTTTTGAGGAAAGTTAAAGGGTTATAGATTTTTCATGGTTGGGGCACGGTTTTCCTAAACCGTGCGGCCAAACCATGAAAGGCTGGTGTTGAGGGTAGTGGCTAATGCACAGTTTGCGCATGGTTTTCCTAACTGTGCGGACTAACCATGCGATTAGGGGTTGTCGAAGCAGAAGCTAACGCACGGTTAGCGCACGGTTTGTTAAACCGTGTGGACTAACCGTGTGGGAACATAAATTTAAATCATAAAATTGTGGATCTAACTCATTTTGCCATTAATCACCTCGTTTAAGTCCCTAATCGGCTATAACTCGGGATTACCCTTCCTTGGAGGTGGAAGAACCTATCCCAAGTGTTTTGGAGGCGATCTAGAGGTTTCACTTCCCGAATCGAATCCGGTTTCATGAGGTATGTGATTCTTTTTGTTTGGTTTCTTAGATCTACCTAGATCTACTCCTCCTTTTCTCTCAGGATCTTAGATCTACGCCCGTTATGGGTAGATCTAAGTGTGTGGATGACGTTTTTGATGATAATTGGTCTTGGTTGTGTTAGGAGAGGAAATCTAAGGGGGGTTTTTTGTTAATCAACCTGGTTTCATGGGCGTTCATCGACAGTTGTGTTTTTCCTTAAAAACCCTTGAGGCAGGGGATTTGTGGCTTCACTAAATTTTTATGTGAAATTGTAGAGTTAGAATGATTTTTCCCTTTGGATCACAATGGAATTGACTTAATTATATAATTGAACTAGATTAAAAGAATTGGATTGGTCACATGTTGTTGCTTTGTACCGTGATAATGGTTTGCCTCTTGATTTCCTAGATAAGTGTGATATATATGCCTTGCTTGTTATCATGTTGTTCATGATTGAAATTGATAAAGAACATAAAGCTGGAATTAATTGACAATTAATTGGCTAAAGATAAAGAGGCATGTAAATGAATCAGATTTTTGTCGTTGTTGTAGTTGTTATAACTTGATGTTGATCAAATTTGGCATAGTAAGTATGTTTAATCTTCAGTGATAGCTTATTGAATTGGTTCATGATGTTGGAACAAACAAAATGAAATTTGTTAATTCAATATGGATTAAATAACTTAATTGAGTTCCATGAGGGGTTCGGAGTTACCCTCTTGTTTTGAATTAGGGATAAAATCCCATTTTATGTAATTGTTGGTATTTTTTTTGAAGGCCGGATGGCCTGTTAAAGGGCCCAGAGCCCATTTGTTGTAATGATTGTTTTCTAGCTTCTTGTGTTGTGTTGTGACCCTGGAAGGGTTGCTATGATATCTTGTGTTATGATGTGACCCTGTAGTAGTCTTGTGATATGTGGAGGCAGGTAGGCCTTGTGGTTGTGGAAGTGGATGATGCCTAGAGTGGCAAGACGCATCGATTTATGCATGTGGGTGTCAGCGAGTTCACCGAGGATGATGGAATGAGATTTTTGTGATTGTTGGATATTGTTGATCCTTGTTTGTTTATCTGCTTTACTTTTCCCCACTGCTCAAGGCAGCTGGTCTTTCTTACCCTTATTCCGAAGGAGACGAAGACATGTGGGGTATGCCACATTATTTACGTGTTTAGCCTCTCTAGGGAGAATGTGTCTACACTCTTTCTATAGGTGGAAAAGACTTGACGGGTAGTACGTCTAATCACCGTGTTGATCCCCCTTGAGTTTAGTTGCATATGTTACTTTTCTAGAATGCTTGGAAATATGGGAATGTAATTTTGTAATGAATTTTTGAATAAATGAAGTTAACCCATGGGGTTGGAGTTTGGTGGAAATTAATGATGAGATTGAGAACTTTTGAAGGGACAATGGTTTTTGAATGTGATGCCAAGAAAGTTAATGTGGGTTGTTCATGGTTAAATAATTATGGAGGAATTAATTAACATGCAGTGGAATTGATAAAAAGGGAAGGAAGTAATCTAATAAAGCCCTTTAATTGGTTGCGTGCTTATAGGATACCTAGTCTTAGAAGTAGCCTGGATTCTGAGAGACATTAGCTGCAGTTGTGTCTAAGACTAGGTTATTCCCATAGTGTGGTTGTGAGTTATAATATATTTTGTACTATTTGTGTATCTATATGCTACTCTACCCTGTTAGTAAGGGAAACTGACACCCCTAGGATTCTGAGCTCTGGGAAGTGTTTTCACCATCATTCTAGTGGGAGGATGAATGGCTAACTACACCCATTGAACCTGTACTCCTCTCTTGGTAGATACTAGTGTTGTCGGCACATCGGTTAGTTTTCCCCATATATATATGTGAATAGGGCTATAATGGCTTATGGTTATTTCCACACATATATTCTGGATGTAGTATCCTATGGAATACAATAGGTGTAACGTGTATAGTATATAATGGCTTTAGGATCCTACTAAGTATACTGTTATTCTCACTCTATATATATATAAACTATTTTTATGGTCACTTGGAGCAGGTTAGAGATCGGGCTGGTTACTATTATCTTGTGGTTGTAGGAGCTATTTGGGCTTATGGTCACTGCAGTTTTTCCTTTCATATGGGTTCCTGTAGATTTCCCTTTTAGTTTTAGTACTTTTTCATGGAATTCCATATATTTACTTGGGTTTCTTTTATTTTTTCAGTTTTGAGTTGGAGTTGGTTGGTGTCTATCTTATCTCTCTCCCCCGCATGTGTTCTCTTAGAGAGTAATTCCTCCCATTTGGGTGTTTACTATACCCTCAATGCTAGTCAAAAACCCAGGGCCTACTGGATGTAGGACTCGTGGGTCATTATATCCCTTCTCACATTACCAGCCTAGGAGGGGTACACTTTGTGGGGAGGGGGTCGTGAAAGAGTGGTATCAGAGGCTCTGGTTGAGGGATTGGATGGAGTTTAGAGATATGAACATGTGAGGATGCCTGGGATGGTAGGGCAATGGTGTCATTCATGTTTAGAAAGTGGGGTAAACACTGAAGACCGGCAGAGACATGAGAATTTAGGGTCCCCATTGATCTGTTTCATGGACCTTTAAGTTTACAATGGCTACTAAACAAGGTGATACTGGTTGCAAGGTAGAGACCTAGGAAAGGATCATGCATTTATATTCTTTGTGCATGTGTTTGAATGGGTAGAACTTGGTATAGTTTAACCTAAAATGAATGAAATAAAAAATTAATTAATTAATTTTGAGTGTTCTATATTCCAGGCTTAGGATCTCTAACGGTTTGTTATTTTTCAGGTATGGCACTAGGTCGAAATCCTCATCAGGTTTGCGTAGAAGATGTCCAGCAGGCTGTCCTAGCAGATTGCCACATGGTGGAGGTTGATGACGACGACACTTGTAGGAATACCCTCCGAGAGTTTCAGTGCCAGAGTCTACAGAAGAATGAGGGCTCCGTTTCAGATGGAGTCACATATGACTTGTTATAGGAGGTCGAGATAGGCTTCATTTCAATCCATGCTTGGAAGGAGCACTGGGTGTCCTTGGTTGTGACGATTCTGCGTGGAGAAGAACGATAGTGGTAGCTATTGTTCCTCGGGGATCGTGAGGAGTCAGCGATCTCATGGGAGGAGTTTCGAGACAAATTTATAGTTGAGTTCCTTTCTTCAACTGCGAAGTCGTCCAGTCATCAAGAGCTTCTTACCCTTCGACAGGGGAGCTCCATTGTTCGAGAGTCTGGAATCCATTTTATGAACCTTCTACGATAGTCTACGGACCTGTTACCCGATGAGGAGACCAGGGAGAGGCATTTAGAGGAGGCTTTGCATCCAGAGATCCAGTGCTAGGTCACCCCATTTATGCTGAAGACATATCTTGAGGTGTTGGAGAGGGCAGAGGTTGTTGAGAGGACTTTGGCTAGGACTGTATCGTCACAAGAGGAGAATCAGCATGATTCCTCATGGATCATAGTTGTGGTCCGGGGTTATCTATTTTCAGGGTAGAAGAGTTTTCGTTCACCTGGGGGTAGGTCCCATCCCTTTCCATCTCATTTCACCAGAGGTAGCAACTCTCAGGCCTATGCCAAGGGATCATGTGCATGTTTTTCTTGTGGTGGTCATGGTCATCAGTAGTGGGAGTGACCGACCTTTCAGAGTAGTCATCATGCACCGGGTGCTCCGCTCCAGGTTCCTCCGTTGAGGAAGTTCTAGCCTAGGAAGCAGCAGCCTGTTTCACTAGAATTCGATCAGCAGAGGGTAGATGGGGAAGGTAGAGGACAACCCCATGATGCTCCTCATCCTTAGAGAGCATAGTGCGGCCATGGTGGTGGTCATCATCGGGGCCAGAGAGGCCATGGAGGAGGTCGTGGTCAGCTTCATGCTCTGGCTTTGCCAGCAACAGATGAGCCAGATGTCGTTCGAGGTACCCTTTTCTTGTTTTCTACTTGGTGTATTCCTTGTTTGATTCATGACCGACACACTCCTTCATATCACTTACCCTTGTCCATGCATTGGGACTTGAGGTAGAGATGCTTCCCGTGCCCGTGGCGTTAACTACGCCAATTGGAGGTCGAGCGAGCTTGTTTGAAGTATGTAGAGAATGTGAGCTAGTGTTGGGGAAACACCGCTCTTGGAGAGGTTTCTTATGTTTACGGATAAAACCATATGATGTCATATTCGGCATGGATTAGTTGTATTTAGTGCAGGATATTGTGGATTTATTTAGGAAGAAGGTCATCTTTATCAGTGCAGATGGAGAGCAGGTGGTTTTTGATGGTGAGAGAGATCCTCGAATGGGTCATAGGCACGTTCCATATTTATCAACCATGGCAGATGAGATGATGCTGAGTTCTTCAGAGGATTGGCAGTTGGCATTTCCTAGGGTCATAGAGGAGTACCCTGATGTTTTTCCAGAAGATGTTGTAGCCTTACCCCTTGATGAGAGATTGAGTTTGGGATCGAGCTACAGCCAAGATAATCTCTTATATATATGTCTCCATATAGGATATCCCCATATGAGTTATGGGAGCTACGTATACAGCTTGATGTTATGTGGCAGTGTGGTTTTGTTCGGACATGTGTGTCACCCTGGGGTGCACCGGTCTTGTTCGTGAAGAAGGATGACGGCAGTTTGCGGTTGTGTGTCGATTATCATCACTTAAACAAAGTGAAAATAAAGAATATGTATCCTATTCTTCAGATTGATGACTTATTCGTTCAACTAAAGGGTGCAAGTTAGTTCTCAAAGATCAACTTGGGGTCAGGATATCATCAGATGCGTGTGAAGGATGAGGATACCCCGAAGACTGATTTCCGTTGTTGTTATGGGCATTATGATTTTGTGTTAATGCCATTTGGTGTGAAGAATTATCCAGATGTGTTAATGGGTTTGATGAATGTTGTTTTCCGTGATTTCCTGGACATGTTTTTGGTAGTTTTCATCAAAGACATCCTTGTGTACTCCACATCTGAAGAGGGGCATGCAGAGCATCTACGAGCCATCTTGGGATTTCTTTGTCAACATTAGCTATTTGGTAAGTTGTCAAAGTGTGAGTTTTGGGCTCGAGAAGTCCGTTTCATGGGGAATGTTGTGTCCCAACAGAGATTAGTTGTGGATCCATCGAAGATAGAAGCATTGGTGTCTTGGGAATCCCCCAAGACAATGTCAGAGGTGCGAAGCTTCCATGGTCTCACAGGCTATTACAGGAGGTTCGTAGCCAATTTATCATGGGTTGCAACTCCTCTAACAGCTCTGAACAGGAAGGATCAGGCCTTTGAATGGACTGATCAGTGTCAAGCAGCCTTCGAGTATCTAAAGGAGAAGTTAGTAAGTGATTCAGTCCTTTGTCATCCAGCTCGGGGTGTTAAGTTTAATGTTTTATGTGAAGCTTCACATCTGGGGTTAGGTTGTGTCCTCATACAGTAGAGGTCAGTTTTTTATTATGGGTCTCAGCAGTTGCGTCCCCATGAACGCAATTATGCCACCCATGATCTTGAGTTGGCAGACGTGGTGTTTTCTCTGAAGTTTTGGAGACATTTCCTCGTTGGTGAACACATTGTGGTTTTCACTTATCATAATAGTTTGAGGTATGTTTTCTCCCAGCGTGACTTGAAATTGCAGTAGTGTCGGTGGATGGAGTTCCTACAGGAATACGACTTTGAAATATCGTATACACCTAGAAAGGGGAATGTTGTAGCTGATGCGCTAAGCCGAAAGTCACGTAGTGATGCTGTGCATGAATCGGGTGATTCCTGGAGAGTAATGGAGGAACTGTCAGCTTTGCATCTTGACATGGGAGATGTTGCGGGTAGACGTTGTCTTTTCCAGATGATGGTACAATCATCCATGATGCAGAGGGTGGAAGAGTCCCAGTTGGGGGATCTTGAGGTGGATGTATGGAGAGACCGAGTTGTTTGTGGTGAGGGCCCTGATGTTTGGTCTGAGGATGAACAACACAGAGTGTTGTATCAAGGAAGGATTTTTTTCCCTTGACGATGCGCGAGATGGTTCTTATAGAGTTCTATAGTTCGCCTCTAGCAGTACATCCGTTCGTGACAAAGATGTACCGAGATTTGAGGAGTCATTTTTGTTGGCCTGGCCTGAAGCGTACAGTTGCAGAGTTTGTGTCTCGATGTTTATTCTACCAGAAGGTGGAGGCCGAAAAAAGTGTTCCTGGTGGTCTTCTCCAACCATTAGAGATTCCTCAGCAGAAGAGGGAGGATATATCAATGGACTTTGTTACTGGTTTACCTCGAGCTCTGAGAGGAAATGATGCTATTTGGGTGGTAGTGAATCGTTTAACAAAATCAGAACTCTTTATAACAATCAAGGAGTCAATCTCAGTGGAAGTCTTGTCGAGGCAATATCTAGAGGAGGTGGTTAGACTTCATGGAGTCCCTAGGATGATCATATCTGATCGAGATCCTCGTTTTACCTCCTGGGTTTGGAGGGGTCTCCAACATGATTTCAGTTCTCAACTATGCCTTATCACTGCTTTTCATATTCAAACGGATGGTCAGACGGAGAACCATCCATACTCTTGAAGACATGTTGCGCTCTTGTATTCATGATTTTGGAGGTTCGTGGATGAGGCACATACCCTTAGTGGAGTTTCCTACAATAATAGAATTCACTCCACCATTGGTATGGCTCCGTTTGATGCCTTGTATGGATGGCCTTTCCATTCTATGTTGTTCTGGACTGGGGTCGGAGATTCAGCAATTCTCGGACTAGAACTAGTGAAAAATACAAGAGAGATGGTTCAGGTGATTCATGAGAGGATGAAGGCAGAAAAAGATCATCAGAAATCATGTGCCGATCAGAGAAAAAGACCCTTAGATTTTAATGTTGGGGATCATGTGTTTCTGAAGGTGACTCCCTGTCATGGGCAGCGAAGGTTTGGTCATGGGAGTAAGATTTATCCCCACTTTGTTGCTCATTTCAAGATGATAGCTCGTGTTGGAGCTGTGGCGTATCGAGTAGAAATTCTGCCACAGATAAATCAGATACATGATATTTTCAATGTATCGCAGCTACGTCGTTATCTTCATGATGACTCTCACATCATCGATTAGGGATAGATCGATGTTGATGATGATTACACCTTTGATGAGTGATCTGTAGAGATCCATGAGTGCAAGGAGAAAGTGTTGCGCGAACGTCCATCCCCTTAGTTCGTGTCTTGTGGCGACACAGTGCCATGGAGGATAGTACTACGGAATGTGAGTCACAGATACGTGCTCAGTACCCAAAGTTGATTGATGTTTAACTCTTTTCATGTATCGTTGTAACTTTTTTGGTTACGAAACATTCATGTTTATGATATGGATCCGTTTGTTTCTATAGTGGCTTTCTCTCTTTTGAGAGGTATCTCGAGTGGTGATTGTTCATACCCTGTTTCGTTTTTCACTTTAGGTGCGTTTTGGATTCTCGAGGACGAGAATGTTTTGAGAGGTATCTGATGTAATGGCATAGACCTCTCCAGTCCATTCCTTTGTGAAAATGCAGTACTAGAGGTGTTCCAGGAATTCAATTTGACTTAGGGGTGCATTTGGGCGGACTTTTTAGGATAGTTAAAGAGTAATAGCTTTCGCACGGTTGGGGCACGGTTTGCCGAAACTGTGCGGCCAAACCATGCAAGGCTGGTCTTGATGGAAGTGGCTAACGCACGGTTAGTGCACGGTTTGCCTAACTATGCAGACTAACCATACGAGTAGGGGTTGTCGAGGAAGAAGCTAACACACGGTTAGCGCACGGTTTGTTAAACCGTGCATACTAACCGTGTGGGAACATAAAGTTAGATCCTAAAATTGTGGATCTAACTCGTTTTTCCTATAATCACCTCGTTTTAGCCCTTAATTGGCTATAACTCGGGGTTACCATTACTTGGATGTGGAAGAAACTATCCCAAGGGTTTTGGAGGTGATCTGGAGGATTCTCTTTGCGAATCGAAGTTGGTTTCTCAAGGAAAGTGATCCTTTTTGTTTGGTTTCTTAGATCTATCAAGATCTGGTCCTCCTTTTCTCTCGGGATCTTAGATCAACGCCTGTTATGGGAAGATCTAAGTGTGTGGATGAAGTTTGTGATGAGCTTTGGTCTTGGTTGTGTTAGGAGAGGATATCTAAAGGTCATTCATGGAGAATCGACCTGGTTTCTTGGGCGTTCATCAACCGTTGTGGTTTTCCTAAAAAACCCTTGATGTATGGGATTTGTGCCTTCTCTAATTTTTTATGTGAAATCATAGAGTTAGAATTATTTATTCCTTTGGATCACAATGGAATTGACCTAATTAAATAATTGAACTGGATTAAATGAATAGGTTTAGTCACATGTTTTTTCTTTGTACCATGATAACGGTTTGCCTCTTGATTTGCTAGATAAGTGTGATATATATGACTTGCTTGTTATCATGTTGTTCTTGATGGAAATTGATAAAGAACGTAAAGTTAGAATTAATTGATAATTAATTGGATAAAGATAAAGAGGCATGTAAATGAATCTGGTTGTTTCCATTGTTGTAGTTGTTTTAATTTGATGTTGATCAAATTTGGAATAGTAAGCATGTTTAATATTCGGTGATAGATTATTGAATTGGTTCATGATTTTGGAACCAATGAATTGAAATTTGTTAATTCAAGATGGATTAAATAACTTAATTGAGTTCCATGAAGGGTTAAAAGTTACCCTCTTGTTGTGAATTAGGGCTAAAAGCTGATTTTATGTGATTTTTGGTGTTTGTTGTGTGAAGGCCGGATACCTTGTTAAAGGGCCAAGTGCCCATTTGTTGTAATGATTGTTTTCATACTGCTTGTGTTGTGCTGTGACCCTGGAGGGGTGCTGTGATATCTTGTGTTGTGATGTGACCTTGGAGGGGTCTTGTGATATGTGGAGGCAGTACGGCCTTGTGGTTGTGGCAGCGGATGGCACCTAGAGTGGCGAGATGCATCGGTTTATGCATGTGGATGTGAGGGAGGACACTGGGGATGATGGAATGGGATGGTTGTGATTGTTGGATATTGTTGATCCTTGGTTGTTTATCTACTTTACTTTTCCCCACGGCTCAAGGCAGCCGGTATTGATTACCCTTCCTCCGAAAGGAGGCGAAGACAGGTGGGGTATGCCACGTGCTATCCGTGTTTAGCCTCTCAAGGGAGAATGGATCTATGCTCTTGCTATAGGCGGTAAAGACTCGACGGGTAGTACTTCTACGCACCGTGTTGAGCCCCCTTGTGGATAGTAGAATAGGATGCTTTTATAGAATGTCTGGGAATATGGGAAAGTAATTCTATAATGAGTGTTTGAATAAATGATGATAACCCATGGGGTTGGAGTTTGTTAGAGCTTAATGATGAGATTGAGAACCGTTGAATGGAAAATGGTTTTTGAATGTGATGCCAAGAAATCTAATGTGGGTTTTTCATGGATAATTAATGATGGAAGAATTAATTAACGTACAGTGGAATTGATAAAAAGGGAAGGAAGTAATCTAATAAATCCCTTTAATTGGTTGTGTGCTTATAGGATACCTAGTCTTAGAAGTGGAAGCCTGGAGTCCGAAAGACATTAGTTTTAGTTGTGTCTAATACTAGGTTATGCCCAAAGTGTAGTTGTGAGTTATAATATATTCTGTACTTATTTTGTTTCTATATGCTACTCCACCCTTTCAGTAAGGGACACTAATACCCTGGGGATTCTGAGCCTTGGGGGTGTTTTCCCAAACATTCTGGTTGGAGGATGAATGGATGACTACCCCCTTTGACCCCACTCTCTTCTCTTGGTAAATACTAGTGTCGTTGGCACAACGGTTAGTTTTCCCCATATATGTGTGTAGAGGGATGTAATGGCTTGTGTATTTATCCACACATATATTCTGGATGTAGTAGCCTATGGACTACTATATGTGTAACATGTATAGGATGTGATGGCTTGAGGATCCTACTGAGTATACTGTTATACTCACCCTACGTATATATAAACTATTTTTCAGGTCACTTGGAGCAAGTTGGAGATCAGGCTGGTTACTACTAGCTTGTGGTTGTAGGAGCTGTTCGGGCTTTGGTTCGCTGCAGTTTTTCCATTCTTTTGGGTACCTTTAGTTTTCCCTTTTAGATGTAGTACTTTTACGTGGCATTCCATATATGTTCCTGGGTTTCTTTTATTTTTTTCAGTTTTGAGTTGGATTTGGTTGGTTTCTATCCTATCTCTCTCTTCCACTTGATTTCTCTTAGAGGGTAATGCCTCCCATTTGTGTGTTTACTATACCCTCGGTGCTAGTCACCAACCCGGGGCCTACTCGAGGCGGGACTCGGGGGTCATTATCTCCCTTCTCAGATTGCCGGCCCAGGAGGGGTACACTTTGTGGGGAGGGGTTCCTGACAAATATGGTGTTCGTTATTTACCCTAAATTAATTTTAACAAACACATTCCAAACATTTCCATCAAAATTGTATCATTATTTACAGTTAGATTTTATAAAAATTATTAATCAATGATATAATAATATCTTATCCAAAACGAAATCAATTATCAAAACACTATAACATCACTTAGAGATATATCAACATACTCATTCTGTGATCTATCAATGTTTTATTATATGATGATCTTGAAAAAATATATACACATTTGAAAACATAGATAATGAGAATGATTGATAAAAGTGAAAAATATTTTTTTACATCATACTACTAATGAACAAAAATATTATTAAATTACAAGATATATATCATCCACCATAAATATATTCCATTATATTTAACCTACCCATTATGACATATCTCATTAAAACTACCTCATTATAAGTGATCCAATTTAATAATCGATTAAAGATACTACAATTCATTAATTAAAGTATAATATAAATATTTTGATTGTAAAAAATTAATTAACTTTATTTAATATAATAATTATTTATAAATATTGATTCAACCATTCCCATATTTAATACCAATCAATAATTGTAATAAGAAATACTTTTGTGGGAATTGTGAAAATGGGTTTTAAAGGAATTTTTGGTTATTGAAATGTAGAAAATGGGTTTTGAAAATATAATATGATAAATGTTTTGGAATTTTCTGTTTTTTAAACAAATTTTGTGTATAAAGAGAAAACATTTTAGCGGGATTGAATTTTCATTAATCTAAACATAATGTTTGCTGAATTGAAATTTTATGAAATATTGGAATATTTTAAATTAATAATGAAACATTGTTTTAAATGAGATTTTTTGGGCTATTGAAATGTTTTTGAATATGATGAATTATTTTTGGAAATTTTGTTTTGAGCTGCTAGGGTTTTCTGGGAATGTTTTTTGGCCATTGTAGTGATCAGATTATGGAAAGTGACGATGATAGATTTTTTAAAATGGGAAAGGGATATTTAAAATAGAATGATTGTTTTTTGAAGTTCTATTAAATAAAATAATTTTTTTATATAATTGTTCTTGATGAAGCATGGTTTTTATTGTGAAATTTGAAAATGGTTTTTGATTTGGGGGTTAATGCGCCTTTGGAAGGTACATGATTATTTTTTAATGATGATTTTTTCTTGTATTAATTTTGTGTTTCCATGGGTTATCACAATCATGATTATTATGGATATATGGATGAATGGCCGATTTGGCATTGTATTTGAGTTCCTAGGGTGGAACGTAAAAGTTCATGTGAGCGAGACTTGATTAAACACCAGTGGTGAATGTGAAAAATCCCCCAAGTTAGTTTCTTTTTTTAAATTTTTTTTATCAGAAATTTTTTTGGTTTTTGTTATTTAACTGATGGTTATGTGAATGGTTTATCCATTGTATCCGAAGTATTTTCTATTCGGTATTCTTTCATATGATTTCAAAGTCATACTGTTGTTGCATCTTGAGATGGGATACTGTTGGTGGCTTGGTTTTGGGTAATTTTTAGTGGGTTTCTAAGGATGTGTTAGATGTTGTGATGTGGCCATAGATGGTTTTTCATTTTAAATCTTTCCAGTTGATCAACCTAACGATTTGTTTAAAATGTTTAATCAATCTCTTAGAATGATACATCTTCCAGTTTGTTGAAATAGAGAGATTTTTTCACTCGATATAATGTTTTATCCATTTATAGTGATTCTCTCGATTGTTGTAGTTGTTCTTGGTTATGTTTAGTGGGTGTTTTTTGTGCCTTGTTCATTCTGATCCTTGTTTTGAGTGAGAGAAAGTAATGTTTTGTATCTTCATGTTCTTGTTTGCATAAAACTGTTTTGTTGAGGAAGAGAGTTTCATGGTGTCTCTTGATCTATTGTTTCATCCTGGGGGTGTTATGTGGTACTGTGTGGAACTATGTGATAATATAAAAGTTGGGAATTATGAAATCCTGAATGTGAGGCATGAGATGTTTCTGCCATCATAGCTCCAACCAATGGTTTTGGAGTGAATGTGGCATGTAGTCAGGAGTCCTAGAATTGTGAGTAGTATTTCTAATCTTTTACCACTACCATTTAAGTGAGGTAGTTCCTTTTTTTTGTTTCAATAGACCAATGATTTGGTCCCCTTCCCTCACCATTGTAATTAGTGGGGGTTTGGATTCGGGCAGAGAATGTGGGCCTAGTTCATGCCACCTCTATTCGAGAGTGGGTGGATTAATTGTTCATGTTGTGTTCCCCTCAACATGGGTTAGTAGGTTGTTACAGCATGTTTTTGGTGGGCTTGTCTAAGTGTGGCATGATTCTATCTCATGTTGAATTCTTTTTTTCTTGTTGCTAGATAGATCCTAATGGTGAGTAGACCCACCATGGGTCTCGTGGATTTTCATCCTAAGAACATGTATACTGATAGTTGTTTATTAATTGTGGTGACTCCATCCAGGACTCCCCTAGAATATTAGGTTTTCTTAAGTACTCTTTGGTTTTGGTGATCATTTTTTTCATTCGGAGAAGTCCCAACAATCTGTTTCATGATTTGGTTGTGGAGGTTCTGACTAGATCAATCGGTTGACTCTCAGAAAGTGGTTGGGAGTTGGTGTTATATTTGACGAAAAAAATATAATGTTCCTTAAAATTTGAATGATGAATACTTGGATTGGGATGGTGTATCATATTGAAAATGAATATTTAGGTGCTGATATTTAAGGTGGAAAGTGCTATGACTTTCTAGGGGCGGAAAGCCTTAATGGTGGGGAGAATTGTCACACCCAGTTTTTCATGTATTAGATTTGATCTGGTACATTAGAAATCACAATCCATTTCCTGGGTCTTGGTTGAGATTAATATTGAGTTTTTTTGTGTCATATATATATTATAATATATAGTTGGATGCCTTAATTTTTTGGGTGTTTTTGTAGAATGGGTGGTT
This sequence comes from Viscum album, assembly GCA_963277665.1. Lineage (NCBI taxonomy): Eukaryota > Viridiplantae > Streptophyta > Magnoliopsida > Santalales > Viscaceae > Viscum > Viscum album. The sequence continues at coordinate 1,754,661,981 of OY728146.1, read as the reverse complement.
ACTTCATGATTTGGGCCAAACCGTGATCCCATTTCAATATTTAAAAACATATTTTGATTATTTCATAAATCCTTAATCTTTTATCATATTCGACTCATTCCACTTCATATTTTTCTTCCTCTTACATATTCACTACTACATATCTTTTTATACACATTAAGTATTAATAAAAATGGTGAATGTGGGTTATCTATTCAGGTATTCGACCAGCCTGTGAGCCCATTTACAATTTTTCTAAAAAAATTACATGTTTCTTTTATATTTTTTTTTATTTTTTGACATTTATTCGGTGATTCCACCTCCCACTAAAGACCAAGATACCTAAACTCACCCCCATTATCGATTTTCACTCTTTAGAGCTCATCATAGTCGAGTATTAGGGCACAACTTTTTAGGATCCCTGAAATTGTACATATTATATATGGTAATTTGTCTCTTTAATAAATCCTTTATCTTCACTATTTTTTTCAAAATAATGTATAAATTTTTCTTCAATACCTAAGTAGAATCTCCAAGAAGTTCAATTCCATTACATTTACTGTAAGGGTACATATCTATGGGAAGATGTAGAGTCATTTATTTTCTAAAATGAGATTCCCTCTCCTTCCTTCTCCCTCTTCCATCTCCTTCTATTTTTATTTGGTTTTCTCTTCTGCCATTGTCATTAAACACCTAGGTTACTGTTTTGGAATTATTTTTTTGTGGTCTTGGTTCTTTTATTGTGGGACTTCATGGATCTAGAGTGTTGGGAACCGCAATGGGTGATTTCCGGTGTGCATTTCCATTACGCCATGGATTTGAAGTCAGATATCCCTGGAAAAAGCCATTATTATTTATGTTTCATAATTATAATGTTTTTCAAAACTTATTTATATTACATGTACTGCTGTGAGGCCTTGTTTTTAATTATAATGTGTGAAAATGAGGTTTTATGCCTTATTTTGTCAAAAATTTAGTTGTTTTGGTATAAATGTGCACTCCTCTTATTTGATAAATTATTCAATGACCTTTCAAAATTGGTTTGTGGTATTTTGAATATTTTTCAGTAGATTTAATAAATATATGGCATGAAAATGGTATTTTATCCTTTTTTAAGCGCGTAAAATAAGTTTTTCGTTTAAAGAGTGCCTGTCATGTGTACGGTAAATTTCCAGTTGGCATTTATGTGTCTAGTATAATTTAAAATGATTTTTTCGGATGTATAAAAACAATTTAATCATGAAAAAATTTATTTTGGGATCCTTTTATGTCTTTCAAATTTTTATTAGGTTTTACAAATAAAAGGGTTTTGGATTATAATATGTTTTGGCCCGAGTAGCCATTAAATGGCGCGTTTGGAATCCTTATGAAAATGGTCGTGTTTTTAATATGTAACCTTATTATTTTAAGGTATTTATGAATGTGGTTTACTACTGTAAATGGTGTGTATGTAAAAATTTATTATAAGTAAAATGTGTACCATTAGAAATTTTTTTTTCTGAGAACAGTTAAGTGTTTGTTTGGCATCCCTGTGAAAAATGGTGAAATTGATTGTTATGAAAAACACTTGTGGATGTTTCTTATTCAAATATATTTGGTATTTAATGGATATTACTTCCTTATTGAGAAATACTTTTCATATATTATGCTAGTGCCTTGGGATGGACTCCTTATGTTCTTTTTGATTAATGGCATGAGATTAGTCCTTACAGTGTGTCGTGGTGATGGCTGTTGTGAATTATCATTATATATATGTTGTGATTGGATGCTTGGATGGAATCAATTGGAACACCCCCTTTTTATATACATGAGACATAGGAACTAAGAATATTTAGAGGCCATTCTATGAACTATTTCTATAACGGTAGTGGATGGAATGACCAGTGTCCCATAATAGGTAGATATATTTTTAGTTTGATACTCTGGGATTGGGCCCCATAGTCTATTATAAGTTAGGGTGGTCGGGCGTTTGGGCATTTTTATTTTCATATTGTGTGGAATTACAACGAGGATGTTTTCTCATTTATTTGTATCTTCTGATTTGTTCTTGATCTCCAACGTTCACCAATGTCTATTTGCTTTTAGTTACATGTATTGATAAATATGATGCTTGAATATATATTTACATTGCCCTTGTTGTGTGATTACTATTATTCCTTCTAGTGTATTGTCTTTCATGGGAAGTGGTTTTCTATTTTTAATTAGGTTTATGAAAATGGTTTTCAAATTAAAGTGTTTTATCCTCTTGTGAAAATATGAAAAATGTAAACATCACTTTCCCCTTGAAAATGTTATTGGCGCACTAGTTGAATGACTTAGTCTTGGAAAGGAATAATGGAGATGTCTAGTACTGTGTTTTTTTATAACCTTATATAAAACCAAAAAAAATTATATTTTAGTTCAAACTAGATATTTATGTTTATCTTATTTTAAAATATGTGCATTTGGAATAGATTATCGTGCTATCCTACTGAGTTTCAATACCCAATCCTTTAGTTTTCTTCTATTTTTATCCTTTGTGAAGGAATAAATTTATGTTCAATTGCATTTAAAGACATGTAATTGTTTTTTTAGTGAGTGAATAGTGTGAACACATGAGTTAGTTGGTCAACAATTTTGGTCATTTTAGTTGTATTGTTCAGTTTTTATCCCAGTTTCATTATATACATGATGGATAATTTTGTTTTTTTATTTAAATGGGTTTGGGATGTCCATTTTTCTTCAAGGTTGTTTTATTGTTTATGATTAGGACAAATCATTATGTTGTCTACTCTATTGATTATCTTAGTGTTTTTCGGTATTCGAGGAGGATCGGGAACCCCACTTGGGTCTTGTTGCGGGTTGGCCTGGGTGACCGGTTCAGGGTCGCCTCGGGATGGTTCGTGACACACCACTTCATAAAAAAAATACAAATATTAATTAATATTATAAATGAAAATATATTGATATTTTTTCATTCATACATCAATGAAACACAAAATTTCATAACATATAGTTATTATTAGACGCCAAATTTATCACTATGATATTTCAAAATAGCTAATATATATATATATCCTTTCATTTAACTATCCTTTGTGAATTAATATCCATAAACATGATGGAAGTATTATAAACAAGGTCAAAAACACCCATAAACACCTTGATATATAAAACAATTCTAAAATATTAGTAATAAATATGGTCATAATATAGTAGTTCTAATAATATCATAATACTAATTTTGATTATTGATTATAATAAAATTTCTTTATCGTGCTTTATGACTAGTAATTGAGTGATGTTATATTAAATAATATATTATATTCTCAAAAAATTATATTATATATGGTCTTCAATATTAAAAAAATTAACATCTAAAAACAAGTCCTTAATGGATAAAAAAATGATCCTGTAAATTATTGATCCATTTGATAATATTTTAATTTTTCAATATTATTGTGTCTACCTTTTTATGATTATAATGAATAATTTTATTATATAGTATTCATCAATTAGGTTTTTTGTGCCATTAATTCTAATATAATGATATACAATGATGAATGTAATAATTATAATGTGATCACCATTGCTATATTATAAAACATATAATTTCTAAGTGGGAATGATTGTTTTAAATAGAATTGGAATAATATGAAAATTTATATAATAGAATATATAAATAAATCATTAATGAATTCCAGACACTATTGAAGAACATAACCTAACATGTAGAAATATATAATAAAGAGAGAATAATAACATCACAAAATGTAATGGAATAATCTTATCATATAGTAATTTAAAACATTTAATTTTATTTGTTAATTGAATGAAAAAATTTAATGATATTAAAAAAGATGAGATTATTTATTTTGGAAAAAATTTATAGTATAATTTTATTAAATCACTAATATTGGTTTTAAATGATTTTTGGAGTATTTTTGCATGTTAATGTTTTGATGATACCAAAAAAAACTATTTATATTACCTAAATAAACTATGAAAATTTTGATGAATAATAAATTTTGAATATATTTTTAACTTAATTTTCAATAGATTATTCATTCAATATTGATCATTTCCATTATAACTATTATAACATATTATTTACAGATATTTAATGTATTTTAACATACAAAATAGTTTGATATGTGTAAAATATTAGAAATGGATTTCATCAAGTGGAATAAAAAATAAGGTAGGAATTTGTATAAATCATATAATCATTGTTATGAACTTGAATAAATTGTCATGCATCATATTCGACTAAGTTGATGATTATTATAGAGGGATATGGTGTTCAATGGAAAATACATGAATGGAATATTAAAATCCTTTTTAAGAATATTGAGTGGTTAAACCAAATACCAAGGAAAAATTATATTATAATCAAAATAACAAAAGTTTTAAATTATTTTCATTGTATAGAATTTTATTTTTTAAAAAATAGAACCCCATATCAAAAGTAGATGAGGTAAAATAATTAGATTTTAATTATGATAAGGGTGATAAAAAATATAGTGTGATCAGAATGTAATATGTTTTTATATATAACATAAGTTGTATTATTCATTTAAAATATTTATTTATCTTATATGGGAGAATCAAACAGTGAGTAAATTTTTTTATAGTGATCAAATTATTAAAAATTTGAATGGAAGTGTACCAAAATGAGTTAAAATTCTTAAACTGTGTCTGCGAATGGTCTTCTATCATTGTTCATGGTTCTATGAATATATAAATATTTATTATATTATCTCTTATAATATTTTTTATCGATGTATCATCCAGATTAGATAGAGATACTTCATGTTGTCCACTAAATAATTATGTAACAATTTATTGACATAAAAAATTAATTATTAATATATTTATTATATCATTTCATCAATTTAATATTTATTTAAATTCATAAAAAAATATGAAATAATCCATTATCTTCAAAATATATTAAATTTATTTTTTTGATAATAAAAACTAATTATCCTTGAAAGTAATATCATCACATTTTCATAAATGTCAAGGAAAATATATAATATTTATGTTATTGTTGTTTTATATTTTGAATTGATTGTTTTAAAATGTCATATTTTTAGTTTGACAATTATTCTAGAATTCTAGTTGTAATTGATATTTAAAATTCTAGAAATAAAAAATGTTAATGTCATGGTTTTTTTGGGTCTCCAATTAGTTCAATTAACCATGAACATTATTATTTATTGTTAAAAATAATTTCACAATTAAATAATAATCTCTTAATTTTTGTAAAATGGAAATGGAATAAATAAGAAATTAAAATTTTAAAACTTACTTTTATTAATTATTTTGCTTTTTATTTGATAATTTTATTTATTGAATTTTAATTTAAAAATATTATTATGGGTTTATTAGTATTCAAACTTTTATGGAATTAAATCAAATATGTTGTGTCGTTATTAATATAAAATAATATTATTATTATCCTTAAATCTTATAGTATTTTTCCCATATACCCACTGATAACATAAAACCCCTTTTAAATAATAAAATCATCAATATCACCGTTATATTAATCATTCAGCATCGTTGGAGTTGGGATATTGGAATTTGAACATTGATATTTGGGGGTTATGAATTAAGATTAATGGATGTTTAGAACCAAATTGTCAGCAGAGAATTTTTTTTAAAACATAACCATTATATAAATTCATGGAGGAATTAATATCGTAATTCAACAAGTGATGGAGGTCCAAAAAAATCCTTTGAATCAGGTGGACTCAATGTTATAGACAGTCAAATTATATAATATAATTATCATATAACTGTTGTATAATTATATAGTTCATCAATACATGTGCATCTAAAATTTTATAAGTATACTTTAAAAACTAATTCTAAATAGATAACCTAAATTCTAATGAATTATAACTCGTTTCAACATTCACATTAACAAATTTTAATCCTTGAGTTTCCTGATTATTGAAAAAGTTCCAATGGATTTTAAATGATCATTGAAATTTGAATGTTTCTCATCAAATTATAAAACTAAATAACAATAACAATGATAATTATGTTTGATGAATTATCCATTCACTTAATACTAATAATTAGATTCAAGGATTAAGTAATTCATTAGAATAGAATATATAATGAGAAAACACATTATAAATCAATTAGGTTACTAGTATATGTATGCCGTAATATCCAATGAATTATTTCGGAAAAAGGGAAAACATATTCCAATTCCTCATTAAGTATTATTCATATTATACATGTTTGATGAATATGAAAGTCATTAAAATTATTTTAGGATGATAAGATTTATAATCATGAAATTGGAGATATCCATGTATGGGAAAGCAACATTTTCACAATAGTATTTTCTAAAATCATTCCCTTGAATTAAAATAATGTATATATTCCAAAACATATATCAAATAATGCTTATAATTTTTAATAAAAAAATAAAATAATTATTAAAATAGTTATGAAATTTTATACAAAATTCATTAATCTATAATAAATAATGGTAATTATAATTAAAGAAATATTCTTTTCATCTTACCCTATACTGAATAATTAAAATATTTATTTACAATTATAACTGTAACTTGTAATCAATTTCAAAATCACTAATAAACATAACTATCTATTATCATATTATCAAATTAAAGAATCATAATTAACTAATATGATTTTTATGTTTTTTTAACCTCACCATATTTATATCCCACCATACATCATTTCCATTCCTAACCATTTTTACAAATATTTTTGTTATCATATAATGATTCTATTTTTATAGATTTAAATCATTAAAAAAATTATATTTCAAAAATAGTTTGTCATATAAAATTTAATTAATGAACCATTCATAAAAATAAACACATTTTATAATAAAAATCATTTTTACCAATTGAAACCATGTACTTTTTTAAAACCACATCGTTGGGATTTTTGAAAAAAAATAATTTTATATTAATCAAATTTATTAAATAAATGTAATTATATTTAATAATTTTTATATAAATATTTGATAATATCCATCAAAAAAATATTTTACTTAAATAAACATCATTCAATAAATATGGAATAATAAGAAACCCTTTTATATAATATTATCCACATATGTGAGAAAATTTCATATAAATTCATTACGTGTTCTTAACAAGACAAATATTAGAAAGAATAAAACCTATTTCTCCCTTTGAAAATAAAAATAACAATTGGTAGATAAATGGAAAAAAATTCATATTTATTATATGTTTTTATTAATAATTCACATTTAGAACATCATCAAAATTCATTTCCTTAGAATGTAAAATAATGAAAATACCATATATATCTCTCGTGATATGTGTATTTATAACTATATCCAGATATGGCCCCTATGAATAATGGTTATGTATTTTCTAACTCACTGAGACAAATGTATAAAATAATGGATTTAAGGTTCAATATGGTGTTCATTATTTACAAAAAATTATTTTTAACAAACACATTCCAAATATTTACATCAAATTAGTAATGTTATTTATAGTTAAATTTTAAAAAAATTATTAATAAAATATATAATAATAGCTTATCCAAAACAAAATCAATTATCAAAACACTATAACATCACTTAGTTATATTTCAACATAGTCCTTCTATAATATATCAATTTCTTATTATATGATCATCTTCAAAAAAATATACACATTAAATAAATAGATAATGAGAATGATGATAAAAGTGGGGAATAATTTTTTACTTCATACTAATGACGAACAAAAATATTATTAAAATACAAGATGTATATCATCCACCATAAATATATTCTTCTATATTGAACGTACCCATTATAACATATCTCAATAAAACTCCCTCATTATTAGTGATCCAATTTAATAATCGATTAAAGATAAAATATTTATTTATTTAATGTATAATATAAATATTTTGACACTAAAAATTAATTAATTTTTTTTAATATATTAATTATTTATAAATATTGATTTAACCATTACCATATTTAATACTGATCAATTATTTTAATAATAAATTTTAGGATCGAAATAATGATGTAGATTCTCAATATACAAGAGGGGGGGTGAATTGTATACTTTAAAAATTCCTTTGGAACCTTTAAAGTTAGTTACAATTAACTATGTTTTCCTTAAGCAAAGGAAAGGGATAAGTTTGATAAAGTTAAACATAAGAAAATTCACAACACCTCTAACACCAAATGAAAACTTGGAAAGATATTCCGAAAGTAGGTTCCGGAAATTGAAACTTAACGAAAGATTACAATATAATATTCTACCTTTAAAGTGTATAGAATCTAAATGAAACAGAGTACAAGTAAGGAAGTATAAGAAATTTATACTTTCCTTATAATACAAAATAAAGTGGAAATAAACAAGTAGTAAAACTACAAGTAAAAAGATATAAGTCATTTAACCCAAAGATAAGGGTATCCAACAACCTTGGATAAAGGTCCCTTGATTTATATTTTCAAGAAAGTCTATCTTACCCACACTAGGGTAATCCCTCTATACGAAGATAAGAGTCTCTATCTTGCTATCCCTACAAGCCCTCAACTTCAAGGTAGTTTGAAACCTCTGTCTTCCTCAGCAAGGAATCCCTAAACTTCAAGGTAGTTGGAAACATCTGTCTTCCTCAGCAAGGAAGACCTCGACTTCAAGGTGTTGGCAACCTCTATCTTCCTCAGTAAGGAAGCCCTCAACTTCAAGGTAGTTGGCAACCTCTGTCTTCCTCAGCAAAGAAGCCCTCAACTTCAAGGTGTTGGAAACCTCTATCTTCTTTTCCCTGGAAGTCCTTGAATGTAATCACCAACATTTGGAGTCGCACGAAGCTTTGAGAGTTAATAAGATCCTCTCTCTCTAGAAATCACTTCAAGTGTGTAATCACATGTGTTGAATATCAGTCGTCATTTAAGCCTTTTTTTGCAGTGAGCTCTTTCAAATGAGCTCCTATTTATAGGTAAGGTTTTCCTCCTTTCCAACGGTCATATTTTCCTTAAAAATCAGAGGGACCTGTACACTTGTAACTTAACCAACAGTTAGTTTATAACAGAATAGACGACATCGTTTTATAACAAAAAAAGTGTAACAGAATGTACGACATCGTTTAAAGTCTAACTAAAAAGTTCGGAGTGAATGTTCGGAGTGAAAAAATATATATATATTAAAGAGTAGACAAATTATAAAAGCGTATGCAAAATGAAAGTTTTCGTCTAACCAAAAATAATTTTCAGAGTCTAAATAAATTCGGGGTGTATAAAACAAAGATGATCAGATTTTGTTTAATAGGTGAATTCGGAATGAGAATTCGGAATGAGAATTCGTCAATAGAATTCGTAATGAGAATTCATCATGAGAATTCGTAATGAGAATTCATCATCAGAATTCGTAATGATATTTCATCATCAGAATTCATAATGAGAATTTGTATCCAGAATTTGGAATGAGAATTCATCATTAGAATTCGTAATGAGAATTATTTATTAGAAATCTTCATGAGAATTCGTCGTCAGAATTCATAATGAGAATTCGTCATCAGAAATCTTCATGAGAATTCGTCATCAGAATTCGTAATTAGAATTCATCATTAGAATTCGTAATGAGAATTCGTCATTAGAATTCATAATGAGAATTCTTCATTAGAATTCGTAATGAGAATTTGTCATTAGAATTCTTAATGAGAATTCGATGTCGAACTTCATAAGGATTCGTAACCTGAATTTGGAGTAGAACTTAATCAGAGTTCGTATCTGGAATTCGGAATGAAATTTTATCACAGTTCTCATTCTGGATTTCGGAGTGAAACTTTATTACAGTTCTTATCCAGAATTCGGATCCTAAAATAGAATACTTCATAACAAAGTTTCAAACAATTCCGAGAATATAGAAATGAATCTGAATCTTATACTTAAGAAAAATATGGATGAAAATATGATAAGGATAATTTTTCTTACAAAAGATATTTTCCTTATAATAGCAATTTTCCTTACAAAAGGGATTTTCCTTATAAAAGTGACTTTCTTAAAGAAAGGTGTTTGTGATTTTCAAAACAAGAAGGAATGGAAAAGTCCTAAGGAAAACCTTATTGACTCAACATAAATAATATTATTGATCACTATGAATAAAATTAACTATGTTTATTAATAACCATAAAATAAATATCTATAAAACATGAATGATAACAATTACATTAAATATTGATTACTAATAAACAGTTCATCTCATTAGATGAATATTCTGAAAGCATATTTTTTCACATAAAATGTAAATCATTTAATTATTTAATAAATTTATAGGATTGAATTCTAATACCTTTAAATGGTATTATATTAAATAAATAATGACATAATTATATATATATATATATATTAATATAATTATAGTATATAATTGTTGATATAATTACCCTCTCCATTGGATGAGTCATCAATAAATGTGTTTTCATTGTATAATTTATTTTAAATGAAATTTATCCTATTAATGTTTGAAAATCATGTTTTCCAATAATTTTCCTCCATCATCATTATATTTTCACAAATAAATAGAATGTAATGTAATTTTCTCTTAATAAATTTTTTATCCTACTCAATATCCCCACTAAAATAAAATGAAAAGGTATTAATTGTAAAAAAATATATTCCCATTGATTAAAATGATATTGGCCTACTTGATACTAAAGAATTTATAAATAATAAAATATACCATGAAAAATACCATACCTTTTGTTAATTGGAATGTATACGACACAATAAATTAAAACAAATAAATTATTTAGAAATAAATAACGAGTAAACATTACATATATATAATGGAATAAAATTACAATCAATGGAGAAACTCATATTTTTACTCAATCATGAACATCAATCTAAGATATCAATTATCAACTAATAGATAAATGATTTTTAGAATTATATATTTCATATATAACATGAATAATTTATATATATATATATATATATTTCTAATAATCTGCAAATAGTCTCTAGAATGATTTTTATTCCACCATAGATATATAAAAACCTAAATGATGTGGGATTATTGATAGTTAATATAATTAAGATATACAAAATATTATATATTACAAATTTATATTTTCAAATTCTATAAATATATATTATGATATTATGATCTCTATAATATAAACACTTGTTATTAAATAATAACCAATATACTCTGTATATAGCACTATCAATTCCATTTTTCAATTGATTGAAAAATATTTTGAAATTATATATAGTAACCTTGTATTTATTCAATCATCATCACTACCACACTCCAAAGAAAGGATAATGATTTTATATAGTCACTAATAGAAATATATTTAACCCGATGTTTTAAATCTTTTTAATAATGACCCCAACACCATCCACCTATGATTAGTGATTACATTATTATATTGGTACTAGATATACATGATCTTATTATAAGGGATCAAATAGTTTAATACTATTATATAAACTTCTACATAAACAAATATCACTTTTTATCTGATAATTTAAAATACCCAATTTAATTTTAATAGATCACGCTTTTAATTCAATTTATATTTCCCTTCATGATTATCATATTACACTTCCTAGTATCCTGGTGAAAGGAAACAGAAGAAAAGAGTTAGAAAAAGTGAATATTGGGGTATGTACAATGGAAACTATATTTAGTAAATAATGAATCTTAAATATGGGACTGTTAATATATAAAAATGAAATCCATTTCATCAAAAACACGAGCACATGGAATAACTGGGAATGAATAAAGATGATAAAATGATGCAACAAAAATAGTTAAATTATCTTGAAATGAGTCAATGGTTTTCATAACTAATAAAATAATCCCATGGATGTTAATAAATAATCTCATAATGATGAAATAAATAATTAATGATATCATTAACTAATATATAAGAACATGTATGCAGACATTGTACATTAAATAGGTATATCCCCAACTAAATACCAAAAGAATACTCTCTATTGATACATAGTAATGCACCATGTTTCTATAGAGGTCCCCAAACATAACATATTTTATCCAATTAATTCATCATATGAAATGGGATAATAAAAATTCAATTCAAAATCATTGTAAATTTGATTATTTGAAAAATATTAATTTTAAATGTTAAAATCACCTGATCAAACTAACGATAATACATTCATGAAAAATAACATTGATATTATCATCAATACATACCCCTAGTAAATTTTATCTTATGTAAAGGTTTGTTATTCTCAATTTATATAAATATAATTTAATGGTCACAAAAATATGTATTTATAAAAATACCCATTTTACATTGAAATTCAATTTTGAAAACTAAAAATCTCCAAAATATTAGTAAAATTATTTTCATTAAAATAAATCATGTAGACTGTAAAGGCCTATTAAATAATTATGTATTCACGACTAAGGGAAATTGAATTTTTTTATTATGTGAAAATAAGGATTTTTATCACATTTTTTGATAAAATTTCAAAACATAACTTATTTGAAAAAACGAAAGAAAATTTATTTTAATCCATTATCTACAAATTACAAAATGTTTATTTATTTTATTTAATCATTATTTATCATAAAAATATTCATTAAATTTATTATGGAAAATATAGATATGAAGGAATGATATTCTAGAATGAGTAGAAAGTCATGTTCGTAATCCAATAATACATAATCTCTTTATCATGCGTAATTAATGAGTATAAAATTATATGGAAGAATATAATTTTTAAAAATAATTATATGAGAGAAAACTTGTCCAGCTAATAGTTATGAACTTCAAATAATTCTCAAATTATATACTTTAAGAAAAAAAATCAGGAATAATTATGTGATTATAAAATAAACACATACCAAATTATTAACATTGATTAATAACCCCCTAGAATGAAATAACGTAAAATAAGTAATTAAAACCATGCATATAAATTGTTTTATTATATAACCTGTCAAATGTGAATGTGATACATCACCTAATATAATTTTTATTCATAAAAATTATTAGTCCAAAAGAGAATATAGACTTGAAATGTCATACCTCATGTCTGACTCATCTATTAAATTAATTATTCTATATAATAATAATACTATGTCAATTAACATTCATAATAACTATTTTATAGATTATTATTTTATTTATTTTAATTATTTTATTTTTTACAATTTTATATATAATTTCATAATTAATTAATTTGACTTAATATGTTCTGAGGATACTCAGATAATATATCCAACATGACTTTGTTAGGTTCAATACTATAAAATATCTAATAATTCCAGCATGTCCAAAATATTAATAATGACATAATATTCTTTTTATACATAAATTTTACATTTAAAAACCCATGATATATTTTTTTGATAAATGAACAAGTATACACTCATAGAGACGTTATGTTGTGTGTACGCATGATTGACAATTCCATTTTCAGCGATCATTGGGAAAAGTAGGAACAAATATCATTAAATTATAGAATAAAAATCATATAATAATATAAATATTATTTATTTAAATAAACACCAAAATTTATAATTTGTCTAATTTGGTTATGAGAAATAAGTCATATCATTTTGTTGAGGTGGTAATCTGCACATACGTAAGAAAGATATTATTCTTTTATAGAGAATGTAATGGTAACAAAGTAAATGATAAATATATATTATTTAATGATTAATATATCATGAATACCATATTAATATATATATATATATATATCTGTTAAAACCATTATTACTACCATCATTAAAGGGATGTGATGGAAAATTATTTACAAGTGTTTGGGGTGCGGGAAATTTTTGTATCCATAACCATTGAATTTATATTCAATTTAATTGAATATGAGATTGATATATGTCATTTTGTCAACATAAAAACACATAATATTTGGGAGATTCAATATTTATTATATCATCATGGTATTATAATATTTTAAGGACGTGGAAGAAGATATAAAATAAAAAATATTTTTTATGATCTATAGATCTTTTTCAAACAACCTCTTTAGGTTTACATCAAAATCCATTTTTAGAGGGTTTCCTAAAAAATTACCTATATAATGTTTCTAGTCGTTTATGGATGGTATTTGTGTAGGTAATATTTTGATACCTGCTTTTCATGAGTTTTGAATAAAATATATTTAGTGGTGCCATTTTAAAAGAGAGTGGACACACACACAGACATAAAATTTCATAATGTATTATAGTAATAAAAGTATATATTTTTATTATAATGATCTAATTTAAGAAAATTATATAATCATATATTGATTAAATTTCATGAAATCATAAAAAAATTATTGTTTAGATTATTTATTTAACCCCCATGTTATGTTTTTATGTTTTTCACATTTTTGTATAATTATCATGGCATTATAGTATTTAAATTTTTATTGTAAAGAATGATTCTCTAGAAGGATAAAATTCCAATAAATGGAACATGTAAAATATTTTAAACTAATTCTTACTCTCATGAACAAATATAATATTTTTAATAATTTTAAATCAGTTAATTAAACATTATTTATAATAAATTATAATTAATGTCAATATTGACACTATTCAATTAATTTGAAATTGAAAACCACAATAAAATGTTTAAAATAAAGAAAAAACATCTATTTAATCACTAAATTGTTATATTTATCTAAAATAAAATTTTAATCTAATAATTTATTAAATTATATTATGTTAAACTTTTTAATGATTTTTTATTTTCCTTTTTGTTAAATAATTCATTTATTGATGTTGCATTAACATTTATGGAAATTAGTAAATAACCGAAAAATATAAAAATTTACCACTGTTAAAAATTTATTTATGCATAAAAAAATTAGAAATTAACATATCTTATTTTTAATATATATGTCAAAAATTTAAATGCAATAAATCAACAGAAATGACATTATTTCTTTTCATTACATACATTTTTATAAATGTATAAATAATATACTATGGAAACATAAGTTCATATCATAGTGATTAGATGATTATGGATGAAATTTACTAATCCATTAAAATTAATATAAGTGTTAGTGTATCTTTTTTCCATTTTAGAATTTTTTATCATTATTTAACCTATTTTACCTTTATAGCAGTTGAAAATATTAACTATGATTAATATTCAAAATAAATAAATATAAAATAGGAATTTTTATAAAATTATTAAAATATTATTTGAAATATGAAGACATTTTTAATGGTTTAAAACCAAAATTTGAGAAATTATGATTTTAATTTAAACAACAGGTATAAGATGAAAAATGGGTATTTCTAAAAAATTAGTGTAAATATTATACATTTCTATACATAATTAAAGAATAAAATTAATTAAAAAGACTATAATAGTATTATCTATTAATAAAATGAAAATAATTACATTCTCAAACATACCCAAAATATAAAAATACCATTTAAATACATAAAATAATAATACATTTTTCAATAGGATAATATTTGTCATTATTCATTGAAAAATAAATATCGTCAAAACAATATACTAAAATACCACCATAAAATAAATTTTGAATTTATTATTTATAAAATTTTATCCTCTTTATCAAATATAATTTTATGTCTTCCATAATTTAATTATAAAAATTTATTACCAAAGAAAAAAAATAGTTTTCAAAATAATTCTTTTAAGATGAAAATTACAATAAAAAAATTTATTGATTATTTAAAAATCAATTAAAATTAAACCTATATTTTGTTGGAAAAATATACATATTTAATAAGGTAATTGAATCTATTTATAACACGTAATTTAAATTCATGTGTTTTTACAGTCATATTTAAACAATATATTTCACGGGTAATTTATGATCGTTGTTTTTCTGAAAGATGTTATAAACAAAATGTTCATATGTTAAATTTTAGGATGTAACATTCTCCATGAAATAAATAAATTAAATCCCCATAATTTAAACTTGTGCTATGAAATAAGGGGTATCACGATAGAAATTCCCGTTGAAGAAAAAAGTCTTAAAAGGGATAATAAAACATCTACTTATAAAATGTGAAAGGGAAATATGCAATCTATATAGAATAAAAACATTTTATCCTAAATTGAGTACATTAATGAAAAGTGAAAATTTTGAAATATATGACATAATTAACACCTAATGAGTTTTAAATATATATATGAAACATTGTCAACATAAACATAATTGAAACAGTGTTAAAGATATTGTTGTGGTGAAAAGAACGTTGTTTAATAATAAATGAATAAAAATATATAATAGTTTTATTTAATGATACTTTTTGATGTAGATGAATTTTTTTATTATAATTATGGAGAACACCATAAAATATATACACATGAAATATTATTATTTGATAATCAAAAATTCATCATTGTGGGTGGTTTCAATCTATTTCTACTTTATTTATTACAATAAAAATTAATATACATTATAAAATTATTAATTCCTAAATAACTAAAATACTTATTTAACAGTAACACCAAATATTCAAAAAAATCAATAATATATGTGTTTATCCTTAAATACCTTACAAAACATATCAAACCATATTAAAAATTCTAAAACAAACAAATAATTTAATGAAATTTCAAAAAAATTAGTTCACATTAATACCCATAATATTATAAGGTAACTCTTCATGTTAGATACAAATTATTTTATCATTATGATAAAGAAAAAAACTAAATTTAAAATATATACACATCCAAAATTAAAAATAAAATTATTACATAAATAAAATAAAATATTATGAAATATATTCCAATAATTAGAAAATATTTTAATGTCAATCATAACATTATTTTTCACCAATCAAATCATCATTTTCATGTCCAAAAATATTATATAACATACATCATCGATGTAAATAATTTCATAGTACAAGCTAATCATTACCACTTCAATATAAAACAGTAATTAATTGTAATAATTTCCCTCTAACCGTATGTTTTCCCTAAAATTTCACATTTTAATTAAATAAAATTTATAGGTCATTAGTAAAATTTAACCTATTATTAAAAATCTATAATGAAAATTATTAAGACATAATCCTTAGATGTATCATGATTCATATATCTAAATAATCCTTGAAATGGTAATTATAAAATATAATTATCAAAAAATATACATAAACACGTCAATCTATAAAATTCCATGACTTTGAAGGAATATGAAATTCATTAGTATTTGACATAACCCTTGTATTGTGGAATTCAGCTGTATAAATACCATGTTACACTCACATAAGACATTGAACTCTTTTGAAATTTGTTTCTCTATCTCATTTACATCAAAAAATAGAAAATATTCCAATTACTTTTAGGCATATCAATGAGTGTCTCTATCAAAATTTATGACATAAAAGATGTTGAGTCTTCCTACCACTGTTATCAACACAATATTACATCTTATAAAACTCTAAAAATTACTTTTTTTGTAATTCTATGAGTTTTTTAAACATAATTCCATTAGTCATATATTTTGATAATTTTTAATCCAAAATAACTGGACAATTATGACTAATTATCATTCAATTTTTATTATCATAATAATTTAATTATCCTTCTCATTTTATGTTAAAATGATTATTCTTAGTTAAATTAACTGATTAAATCCTAATACAATAGTATTTGAAAAATAATCTTAATGGGAAAAAACCTAATACTTTTTAGGATATCTAAATCAAGACACTTCACTTAAAATATATTCCACCATAAGTTTAATGTCGGTCATTCATTTTCATAATATATTCAAATCCATAATTATTATTCAAAATTATTTATTATATTAACCCATCGGTATACCCTATGATAGACAAACTAATATTTAGTAAGTGAATCCTAACTATGCACACTAATTATAGACATGAAACAAAAAACCATATCTTTTGTGCTTTTCAGCAAAAGATGCATCAATTAAAACAACATTTAAACATGTATTAACAATAAAAATATATATTTGATGAATATATTATTAATATCTACCATAAAAATTATAATTTATATCTAAAACATAGACTTTTACTAAATTTCTGTCATATTGAAATTTTCTGTAATCAATTTTTCTAAAATAATGTTCCCACGGATTCTAATAAACAATATCTAATATGAAAAATAATCACCTAGACCATTATATCTATGAATTTATGGTTACATTATTATAATTTTATTATTTATAATAAATCTCATTCCAATGGATTGAATAATTTAGTACTCCTGTAATGGAATGATAAAGACTTGAATTTCATATTACATCTGAAAATTTAAAATACAATATAGTGTATTCCATGATAATTCAATTATTTTATTTTGAATAATCATTTTTATTAATCATAATAAACATACTAATATTCTATGAAAGGAAAACATAATAATGGTGTGGGATTAGATTCTTTTCTTGGGTATGTTCTGCAGATGATATAAGGAGTAAATAAGGAATTGTCATTATAGAATAGTAAATAACAGAAAGATCAAGAAATTTAATCAACATCATGGGAACATTTAATAATATTTTCAGAATAAATGATTATCAATATATTCTATATAAATAAAAACATGATATTGTGAATTATCAATAGATATAAAAACTAATAAAATAATAACATAGACATCAAAAATAATATCATAAAAATTGAATCCAAAATGTCTGACACCATAAACAAACCATTACGGCCATGTGCTATGAAAACAGACATCAAACAGATAACTCATAGCCATATACCCAAAATTATATGTTTCATGAGGCTAACTAGTTCATCTAGGGTTTTTATCAGGCCCTTCACTTAGTCTAATGCATTAATTATATGAAATATTATAATAATAACTAAATGTATAATAAAGAATAATAAATTCTATTTGAATATATAGAAAATTAAATATTCATATCTCCCAATGAAACATATCATAAAGAAACCAATAAAATAATATAAGTTATATTAGTATAATATATTCATAATGTAGTATAGGTTATGTAATGGGTTCTTGTCATTGATCAATTGGAATTTATTAACATATCGTTAAAAAAATATCGGTAAAATACCATTTTAACATTGAAAATCTTTTTTAAATGTAAATATTTTTAGCGTATTAGGTATTTTAAATTAATGTCTAAAATATGCAATGGATTTTTTTATTTTTGAATCATTCACGAGGATAGGAAATTCCATTCATTTCATGTATGTGATAACAAATATTTCATTCATGTTTTTAGTAAAATTTCATGGAGTGTCCTATTCAAAAATTAATAAAAATATTCCATTAAAATAAATAAATAATTAGAAATATATTAACATTTACTTATAAAATAATTGTAGATTAAGAAAATTATTCTGTAAATTATTTAATGGAAGATAATGATATTAATGAATTTTTTTGAGAATATTATAAAGTAAATGTCATTTATCATAAAAAACCATGATACTAGTGTGTTGTGTAATTAAAGAATTTATAATGAATGAAAAAATAATAATTTCAATAAATTACCATAGGACAGGAATAAAAATGGAGTTTATGATATAAATATCAAACAATTTCCCCTACTAATACATTAACATATGAAATCCCAAATAAAGATTAGATTGAGAAATTAACACTTTCATTTCTTATATCATTGAATCAAAATATCCGTTAAATAAATTTCAACAATTTTTATAGTAAATTCCATGTATAGAAATAGTTTTAATAAATTTAATATCAATGGGGATGTAGATAAAACTAATAAATGAAAATTGAATAAAAAAATTAAAATATTCATTAATGAAATAAAATTGAGTTGGAATCCCATAAAGTAGATCTATCTCATCGAGTATTTTCATTTTCATCATTGAAAATAACCTAATTCTAATTATTTATATTATTTTATATTTATTTATATCTATTATTAAATTTATATTATTTTTTAACATATATCTTTAAATAACATAATTAATTAAAATCATGTTCGCGGTATGGGTTATATTTGGTTCATATGTCCAAAATGACTTTGGTAGACTAACTGTGATTAAGTGTTGATTATTTAATAATCCTTAAAATAATAATATATAAATAATTATCATAGATAAAAATATATAGTACTATTAAAAATAATAATGAAATATGGCTATAAAAATTTACCATGTTATAATCATATAGGCATTATGTCATACATACACGTGAGTAATATTTCAATTTTTCAACAATAAATATAGAATGAAGGAAAGTATTATTTTGTATTATATAAATATTACAATATCATGAATAAATTTATTTTTCCTTAAATAATCGTATATATATACAATATATGGGATGTGGTGATGAAAATTAAATGGCATTCTTGCGTGGGAATGGTAGTCGACAACTGTGTGTTGAGGATATTATCAATTTACCATTAATGGAAATGGGTGAAAATAAATGATATATTATCTTTTAATAATGAAAATAATAAGTAATAATAATTATATATATATGAATTAAATCATCAATTAAAACAATAATTTGGAGGATTTGGTGGAAAATCAATTATATTGGTCTATAACGTTGTATTGCAACATAGAGACAATCGATATTTTTGTTTCAAGTTTGATGGAAGTGGAGGTGAATATATCACATTACCAAAAACATCAGTGTTTGGTAAATTCAAATGTTATTATTTTGGAATTATTAGATATTAATCGAAGGCATTGGGTGATGAAATAAAATAAAACCACTCGGTCAATAATGATACCTCTTCTTCAGAAAACCACTTTATCTTTTCAAAAAAATCCATCATAAGTGAGTTTTGTAATAAATATATGTCTTCTAAGAAGTGTAGATAAATTTATCATATTGATTTAAAGTTTTATTGTCTCAAAAAAGGTTCATTAATTTTGATAAAAATTGAAAAACATGCGCACTTGTATAAGAGTGGGGAAGGCCACTATTGGAATTTCATAAAGTGTGATATTTTAATAAATTAATTTTCATATTAAAATGTGTCAAGAACCAACCCATGTACCTTGGTAACCTGATAACCAAGCCAACCCAAACATTGCCCAAAGGGCATTCCCAATCCCCACGGGTCGGCGGCTAGCACCTGGCATCACATAACAAGCAAGTGAGAATGATTTTTCCACCCACAATACAGAAGAATAAAAAAGATAGTTTTCATAACAAACGAAACTCCACCAGGAGTAATGTACCAAAATAAAAAGAGGCAAAAAAATCCCAATGTACTACAACCGAAGTACTAAAATGAAAAAAACAACCCTAAGTTCTTGAGGAACACAAATCACTAAGCCTAGTGATAAACAATAGGATCCACCTCCAAGATAACCCTTTCCTTTTCTTGGACCTAGATGAAGAAAGACTACAAACACCTAAAGGAAGAAAGTAGTGTTTGAGCTAAAAAGCCTAGTAGGGTCTCACCAAAGATTCTATAAAAGTTTCCAACAATTGATTAACCCATGGAATGATTTGAATATTAAATATACACAGGTTTTACAGGTTAAATCAATATTAAACAATTCATGTTATACAATTCAAATGATGGAAAAATATATTAAGAAAAGTCTTTGAAAAATGATGGAATATTTATAAAACAATGGGTTAAATAGAATATTTATATAAAACCATTTATATATATTTAGTAGGCTTGTAATGTAGTTCAAAATCCTTGGCATAAATTTATATCTTAAATATAAATAAACAAGTGAGAAACTTGGTCATTTACCAAAAGGTATAATAGTATTAACTAGCTATAATATTTTTCACTCTATATTTGAACTCAGAAAAATTTGTATTCACACATCCCTATGACACTGTCCAATGGAGACTCGTCACCAACTCGTTAGGGATGTGACCCTCCACAAGTATTGTTTACAATTTTGTTATAGCGTAGAGTGTATCCAAATTACTCACTAACTACCTAAGGCTTCCAGGCACTCTTACATGATGGGTGAATGATTTTAAAATTTCTTAAAAATATGATCAATCCCATTATTCCATTTCAAAAGTGCCAGTTTCTTTCTATTTAAAACCAAAATAGGTTTTATTCAAAAATCTACCATTTTCACAAAATAAAACCAATGGGTTTGAATCAAATCATTTTAATCCATATTCACAAATTTGAAATCCATTCAAAACAAATTCCATCATTACACAAATTATTTCCACAGAAAATTCAACAATTTTATTGAACCCATTTACATATAATCCACAATTTCAATTAAACAATATAAATTATCAAATTTCCCTAAACACACACAATTCAATGGAAATGAGGGTTTTCCAAATTTATATGCCAAACTATTTCAAATATCTCGATTCATTAGAACCGGGTTTTTATCAATTTAATTGAATAGAAATTTGAGCAATTGAATTTAAATCAACAATTGAAATAAATCAAGCAACACAAGGTTAATCAAATTGGCTAATTGAAATGGAATTACCTACCTCAAGGTTATCAATTTTAGAAGCAACAATAATCCACCCAGTGTGGTTCAATACACCTCCTCAATACCCTATTATCATAAAATTCAACACACCAATGTTTGATGTTCGTCAAGGGGTCCAAGAACCAATTTTAATTATTTTATTTAAAAATAAAATAAAAATTCACATGCGATAATACATTCTCTCTCTTGAATAATTTTCAAATTATAGATTAAATTAATACATGCGATAATATTATTTTATCCCTCATGGTTAATTTCAAATTATCGATAAAAGATATTAAATATGACAATAATTTCACTCTCATATTTAATTCCCAAATTATGTTATTGATTGTCACATGTGATCAGAAGAAATATTGATAAGAATAATTATTAACATCATATGATAAATTATATTCCTAAATTAATTTGAGAACAGAGGCGGTATTCTGCATAATTATTATTCTTCTTTTCAAATATATATATATATATATATATATATTTCAAAATATTCTTGATAATGTAACTATCATTTAGTAAAACTTTTTATCTATATAGTGATAAAATTTTCAATACCCAACCATTGATAAACTCAAGAAATTATCCTTTGATTATATTAATAATTACAAATTTATAATCCAAAAAATTATAATATAAAAATTTTAAAAAATATTTTCCCGATCTAATTATCGTAAATAATTCTTTGCATATTTAGACCTTGAAAATTATACATTTATAATTTAAAGATTTATTTTAAAAATCCTCTGACTAAAATTATATTATAATATTCATTCAAAAGTTAATCATTTATAATTTAGAAATTATCTTTCGATATGATTAAGTTACGTCTTCATGATTTTCAGATGGAATAATCATCAATCAACAATTCATTTATAAATTTATTTTTTATCATATTTCTTGTAAATAATTTATGATAAAACAAATAAATAACCTTTTAATATTTTGATAAAACATCTATAATGTGATATATATATATATATATTGATAAATTTGGTGTTGTCAGTTTATTTAAAATCGTCCTTATCTATTTTTTTATTTTTTTATTTTACTCTTTTTTTCAAAATTAAGATTATGGAATAAAAAGGAAATTAAAAGAAAATAATAAGAGAAATAAATAAAGAAAAAAAGAAGAATAAGGTGTCACATTGGATAGGTGCAATAAGAAGGTGGCACACTGATTGGTATCTGAGGAAGAGGAAAATGTGAGAGATCAGTATCAACCTTATGAAATCGACACCCAATGATGTTCTCACTCAAGAAGATCCACTAGGAACCATAATGATTGGTCCTTTTAAAAATAATTCCCTACCCCATGTGTTCATCATTTCAAAAAATTAATAACTATTATTTAATCCGTTATTTAACGTACAATTCATTACAGAGTAATTTATTTCTCCCATTTAAGTCGTTTCCATTGAATCATATTAAAACGGTGAATAAACAAATGTTTTTGAAAGATAGATCATTCAACAATAATGGTTTTCAGTTCAGGATGATGAAGCATCATTTTTACAGTTGGGTTATTATTATAATTTTATTGGAATAAATCTAATTTATTAAAATTATTAAAAAAATAACCATAATGATGAATGTGACCAAATGCATATTATTCATCAATGTTATACTCTGTCTAGGGTAAACACCTCATTCCAGATCCAATTGGGTCTTAGATTAGTCTTACGATGCACCATATAAAAGATATTAATGATTTATTATTTAAAATATAGAATAAATAAATAATTAAAATAAAATGTTTTATTTTAGTGAGAGAGGCATCTAAACATTCAATGAGAACAAATGTTATACATTTTCTAGTCTAAACACAATGTTCTGGACACAACGGTGGTCTTGAAATTTCCATATGATGCACCATTTGAGAGATATTTTATTTTTTTAATAAATAATATATTAAATATTATTTAATAACATTGTCTCACGAGCGAGACATCCATGTTTTCTATCACCATCGAATGTTATAACCCTCTTAGAGAAAACACCATATTTCAGACATAACAATGGTCTCACATTTCTCAAATGATGCATCATTTAAGAGTTATTAAAATATTTTGAATAAAAAGTGTGCATTCAATATATTCTATTTAATAATTTTATTCCATCTTCTCTAGCCTTTTCTGGGCCTCTAATTCATGCACCAACACAATGTTTAACTCAAAAAGTATTTAACTGAATATTCTTGAGTATTAATTAGGAGTTTTACCATTCCGTGATGTGTTTTATCAAAAAAAAACTTTTCAATGACAACCTATTTTTACCCATTTAATATAATAATAATTTAAGCCAACCGGTTTTATGAAAACCTAAAATATTAAAAGGATGTTTAGAACTCCACGCCATATGATCTTTTTTCCCGAAGAAATCCTACAAAGTACGACGTCAAAAAGATGAGGCCATTGTTCTCTAATCAGTGCTTCCCTCTATCAAGTATCATGATAATTATAACTGTTCTTCCATATCATATGAACATGAGGTATCATCCATTAATGATGTTATGTTGTCTCAAAATCAACAACCATGAAGAGAGATTCAAACAGAGATAAAATAGGTTCCACTGCAAGATCACATGAACTCAAAAAAAATGGGTCAGATAAATGATTTCGAAGCTGAGATACATGAATCAAATTATTTATCGATGTAATATGAGGTGATAGTACTAAATGGAAAAAAATTTATCCCACCTAATAAACAACCTCAAAATATCCAACAAAATAAGGAGCATGCTTCCCTTGACTCCCAAGCAGTTGATGACCCAACCGGGGTGAAACTATGAAGAATTAAATATCACCAAAACTCATGCTACAAGGAATAGAACATGTTAGTGCTTCCTGGGTGCTCAAGACATTGGAATATATGGAAATCACCCATTATAGCATTGCTTTTCTCTAATAGTGAAACATAACAGTTTCAATATCATAGAAAATCTTCTTTGAAGAACAACCATTGTGTATTAGTCTCCCCACCATAAAAAGAGTCTCAAACACAAAAAGAATTCTTCAAGAACCTTTTATTCCTGAAGATTCATCTCTATAAGTGAATGATGTTAGAGAACCATAATCTTTCATGGAATATAGAACTTGAACCTCCAAAGGTGACACACTTGGGTTAATAAAAGATTTATAAAAAAGATCATCAAACTAGGACATTAGTTCATTCTATTCATTTAGAGCCATTTGGTAAGGGTAAAATGAAACTGGTTTAGTATAGGGCATCAAGTGAATGGAAAACTCAACCTCTCTTACTGGTGGTAAACCCGAAAAAAATTATATGGAAACACGATGGGAATCTCAACGACAACTGGAGGGAGACCACTACTCCAAATCAGAAGTAAAAAATAATATTACCATCCCAAACTATTAATTAGAAGGGTTGGCCCCGCTTGACCATGGGTCTATTTTCCTTGAAACACAGGAGACACACCACTGAGTGTGTTATGATAGACCCATTGAAGATAAAAATAAATTTGAAAATTATTTAAAACAATCCAATCCATCCCAAATATGATGTCAATAGATTTTATGTCGAGTACCAGAAAACTAAAATAATGTTTTAAATATGATATATATAGATGACACAATTAGGACTAAAGGGACCTTACTCTCTCAACACGCCAAGGGGTGTAGTAATATATATTGAACAAGATAAAATCTCAATAAGGATATTAAGAAGATTAATGGTACAGTTTGAAATAAATGATTGAGAGGAACCCGTATCAATTTGGGTAGTCACTAAAGATAAATATATATTATTGAGACATATCATGTTCGTTGGACCTGTATCAGCTTCCTCTAGAGAATCATTCATTACGTGAAGCAGCTTCGTCCGAGATGCTTGTGGATGGAACTCTTTTATACGTGAATCATTTGATTGACTCATAGTTTTTGAAGGTTTTGATGTTCTTTTTCCATTTAGTGGAGTGGAGAAGTTGGGGAAAAACTTTTGAAAGTCCCTAAAAGGTCGACCGGAGCCATAGTTCATTCAGATTTCTCAAGCTTGAAAAACTCCACAACTTTGGCCAACACCATTTACCCTGTATAGATCTATTCGGTGAAAATAACATTGATGTCCATCAAATATAATCCCTCGTGTTTATTTTTTATCATTATCGTGTCCCACCATATTCTTTTTGGTCCCTCCAAAAAAATGTGATAGACATCACCTTGATCTTACCCGATGACTACAAGAACTCAAAAAAATTATATCTTTCCCAACCATTCCATATCCTATAGAGGATCAGTGGAGCCCTTGATAACTGAAGGTCTATGGTGAATAAACTCTTGAGAAATTATTTGAACACCACCCCCCAGGATCCAAAGCTTGAGCCTGAACTGGGACTAGAGGCGGTGCCTATCCCATAGCTTGGACATTGCACATTATCACAATAATTAGGATCAAGTACACTAGAGGATTCGCTCATCGAAGTTCAGTGTTATCCTCTTTTTGGGTCTGATTCACACATCTTCTTGGAGACATGATGTCACAAAACATCATCAGACATCATGGAAGATATTAGATAAACACTCAAACAGAGTAAAGAGAGAATGTATTCTAAAAAGAAGGAACAAACATGATTTGGATTTAATTCTATCCAAATACCAATAGGGAAAATACTGGAACTATATCAGTAGATATCATTCCTCAACCACCCTTGATGTCTTAAGGTTCATTGCGGTGAGAGCTATCCAAGAACACAATCATAACTACCTCTTAAGTCCCGACAAGAATACTCAAATGCATACTGTCATCACGACAAGATTCTTATCCTTCCTTTCATACCACATTGTCATGAACGGACCTAGGTACCTAGGTTACCTAATAAGTGAACTAGCTCTGACATTGCCTAAAGGGAATTCTTGATCCCCATGGGTCGGAGACAAACACATGGCATCACATAACATGCAAGTGGCAATGATTTTTTCACTAACAATGCGGAAGAAAATAAACAAGACAATATGCGTAACCAATGAAACTCTTCTGGGAGTAAAGTACCAGAATATAAAGATGCATAAAAACCGAATGTACCCCACCCCAAGTGCTAAACTTGAAAAAAAAACAACCCCATTGTTCTGAGGAACACAAATCACCAAGACGAGCATTAAATAGCAGGATCCACCTCCAAGAGAACCAATCGCTTTGCATGAAACATAAAGATGAAAGTCTATGAACACCAAAAGAAAAATGTAGTGTGTAATAAAAAGCCTAGTTGGGTCTCACCATGGATTCAATAACATTTTCCAAAAATTGATTAATTAAAGTAATTTTTCAATATTAATGATACATAGGTTTTACATTATAAAGAATAATTAAAAAAATCATGTTTTACATTTAAAATGATGGAAACATACTTTAAGAAAAGGCAATACAAAATAATGGAATATTTTTAAAACAATGGCATAAATAAAACATTTATATAAAACATATTATATAAATTCACCAGGCATATAAAGCAGTTCAAAATCATTGACATACATTTATATCTCTAATATAAATAAACATAAGAGCAACATGGTAATCTACCAAATGGTACAATAGTATTAACCAGTTATAAGATTCGGCACTCTCTATGTGTACTCAGAAAAATGTGACAAATGGGAGCTTGTGACAAAACATACACCCCACCTTTACATGGTCGTTCAGTGATGGTCTTCGAAGTACCACCAGTTACCTTGCAGACACGTGGCCCCACCCTGGGACCCAACCACATGCTCAAAAGGGTCATCTGACTAATGAAAGTCCCCACAGGACAACATATGTGGTTTCCAGTGTGCTTTGTACTCACTCGCACAAACCCTGGGAAATATCCCAGAAGGTCACCAATCCTAATGACTACTTGAGGACAATCATTCTTATATGTGGAGTTCTAATCAAGAAGGTTGTCTAAATGGAAGGTACACCTTGTTGACATGTGTCAAATCATTTAGCCATTTAACCCTTTATCTTTATGGGGGTGTTACAATAACCCCCCCCCCACCCCCCCTTAGAGAACAAAACCCTTGTTGTGGGTGCTACGTCTTAACCAAGGCAGTTTTCTACACATAAGTTAGGGTACCACCTCTGATACCAAATGTATCAACTGTGTCCCAGTGATAGCCCAATTACCCCGCCTTAACATGGTTGTCGGGTCTTGACCCCCCAGGGACCATGTGTCTATGGGGAAACTTGTGGAACCTGGCAGGTCGGGAACCAATGATCAAGTTAAGGTGGGGTGGTTGGGTTGTTATGGGACACAGTCATTACATTAAATGAGACAACTGGGTTAGATTGATAGCCCATGCACCCTGCCTTTACATGGTCATCGGGTCCTGGCCCACCAGGTACCACCAGTTGCCCCGCAGACACGTGGCCCCCACCCTGGGACCCATCCACATGACAAAACGGGTCATCTGACAAATGAAATTCCCAAAATACCAACACATGTCCTTTCTAGTGTGTTTTTTCCTCACTCACGAACACCCTGATAAACCTCATAGAAGGTCACCCATCCTAATCACTTCTCCTGGTCATTCATGCTTAAATGCGTAGTTTTAATCAGGTAGGCTCTAAAAAGGAAAGTCCACCATTTTTACATCAGTCATATCATTAATCCATTTAACCCTTAATCAGTTTGGGGTGTTACAATCACCCAACTTTAGACCACAGTGTCTTCGTTCTAGGCCCTACATCTCAACCCAAGCAGTGTGCTGCACTTATGACTGGGTACCACCTCTAATTCCAATTGTAACATCTGGTTCCCAGTGACAGCACAGACACCGTGCCTTTATGTGGCTATCGGGTCCTACACCTCCAAGTACCACAAGTTTCCCCGCAGACATGTGGCCCCCACCCAGGAACCCAACCACGTGCCCGAAAGGATCATCTGACTCAAGAATGTCCCCACAAGCCAACATGTGTCCTTTCTAGTGTGTTTTTTCATCACTCACACACACCCTGGGAAACATCCAATAAGGTCATCCATCCTAATAACTACTACAGGACAAGCATGCTTATCTGGGGAGTTCTAATTAGGTATGATCTTGAAAAAGAAGGTGCACCTTGTTTACATGAGTCATATCAATTATCTATTTAACACTTTATCATTTGGGGGTGTTAAAAATGATTTAAAATTTATAAAATTAAAATAAATTACAAATATAGGTTTATTTATTATCATAATATAAAAACCTAATTTGATTAAGATATATTTTTACTCTTATCATTTTTCTAACCCATATTATCCCTTTTATGAAAATATATGTCATATTAAGGAATCCAATCTTTATGTGTAATGAATGTGACAATATAAGGATAAATTACACATTAATTGACATTAAAAGATATTATCAACCAAATAACTTTCACTTATATTTATATGTTATTTTATGAGTTTTAAATTAGTAAATTAAATATTATTAATTATAAATTATCATTTACGTCAATTTGACAACTATTCATTTATTTTGGCATAAAAACATCATAATAAAGTCATAAATAGTATATATACACTTCAAAACTCTTGAAAATGTGAAATTCTATATAAAGGTTATATAATAAAACAATATATTAAAATTAAAATAAATATAAAAATTTTATATAATTTATTTTATTTTCCTTTTAATTAAACAAATATTTTTTTGTTGGGTAATAATTTTTTATAATTATTTAGTCACTAAAAATTATAAATAAATTCGAACGTAAAATATATTTAAAAAATTTAAAATTTAAATTTAATGTTGAATATAGATTTTTTATCTAATTTTTAAAAATTACTGTAAAAAAAATTAACAAATAATATTTTTTCCATACATAACATATTATAATAGTGATATTGAAGGTCATATAGAAAAAGTGCTCATATATTCAAGTAATGTATAATAACTGATTAACTGTACTCATCTAATAAAATTTCAGATAGAGTTAGGGTTACTTTTTAGTCCTTATCAAATTATTTCAACCTTTAATAAATAAATTTTACCTTTTTCATGGTAACATATTTTGAATATGGTTTCTCTTCTTGACGACCTTAAATAATAGTATCATATTTTCAAAATTTAGAACCATTGATTAGAAATATGAATTATGTTTTTAATTATTTAAAAGACTGATGTTATACAGTTTAATATTTATATAAATGGGACAACACACATTGAAAATGGGTATATTTAAAAAATATATTTATAATTATAAAATATTTATTTTCAAAAATCATGAATATAATTTTTTTCCAATATTATAACAGGATTATTTTTTTACAAAATTATATAAATGAAATATTAAAATTATTGAAATATATAATTATCCATTGTAAATAATTTAACATACATTATAGATTTTAATAAAAAAATTATATTTTTTTATTTAGTTAATAGATAAATTGTTTTTGAAATATCTCAAATTTCCACCATAAATAATTATATTCTAATTTCAAATATTATATCCTTTTATCCTAGAATTTTTTAATTGTTCCAAATATTTAATTTAATATTTTTTTCATAGAAATCAATGAACTTTACTTGTAAAAAAATTTATTTTGATTAATAAAATGATATTATTAAACATTTCCTTAATTTCATATAAAAAAATTTAATGTCACTTTTATTTAAAAGTAAATTGATGTAAATTTAATATTTATTAAATACTATTAATAAGTAGAAAATTATATTGAAATGTTATAACATTCATATTTGATAATATATTTTTTAGGACATTATATATTGTTGAGGTGAGTCATATACGATATCTAACATAATGTAATTATTTCAATAAAACTTTATTAAAATATAACACAGGCACATTCCTTACATTATAAATATATTGATAAAAGATATAAATAAAATAAATTATAATATAATTTTTTGATTTATTAAATTTATATCCCAAAAAATTGAATAACCCTGAGAACGTAATCTTCAATGCGTGTAATGACCATTAATATAATAATAATATTTTACCCAACTAACATTCATTTCTCTTCAATGTATATATATTACCACATTTTCTAGTCATATAATTTTTATGTCTTATATTCAACATTTGGGAAAAAACATAATAAAGGGGCATTGTAAAAAACATATTAATGGATAAATATAAATTTTAACAATGATGATTTTATAAGAATAAGTAAAATCATAATCATAAGATATATATCATTTCCTCAGGAGTGATATCCATATGACATAGGTAAAGATACAATTAGATTTTATAATAAATTTCATCCACAAATGATAAATATTGTTGTAAAATGGATCAAACATGAAATATATAAATTTAAAATAAACCATAAATCATGAGAAAATAAGATTAGAACGAGTAGTGTTCAATATCAATTGAATTAAAAATAATATGAAGCAATTACATTATTGATGGACATCATCCATGCCCATCATTACAAGAAACAGTAATATAATCTTGAATAATTTTTGCAAGACATTGAATCTCTTAACCAATGCATTGTAGGGTGATATAAGACCCATAATGTTATTTATTTAGGCTCACATGTTATACTATTAAATAATTCACTTTTAAAATCAAATAGAACCTATGTATATAGAATTTGAGTTATAAAAATGAACAATTAAAAGCATTCTCATTTCTTAAATATTAATTAAAAGTAAAATGGATTTTAAAAATAATTAAATTTAAAATCATTCACATTTCATAAAGAACATATTGAAATATTATTTAGTTTTATACAACATCCAAAATAAATAAAATAACATCATGTATTAAATAAATTCTTATGGAAAACATTAACCAAAATATAATAAAATTATAAAAAATTTATGGATAATCAAGAATCACAACTCTAGTAAAGGTAGACCATTTGAAGATAACAGAAACAAAATCAGTTGAATAATTTCAAAAAGTACATTGTATTCATTACATTAAAATTCATTGTTATTATTCATATGTCAAAATTTACTTTTTTATTTAAATGAAATATTTTATTGAAAATTATATATGTCAAAAAATATTTTCCTTGGAGATTAAATTTTATTAAATTACACAAAATAGAGTGTAGAAATTTTCAATAAGATGTTTTTCATGTTAATTAATGGAATTAATTGAGTGGTAGAATGTAAATAAGTCGTTTATGGATGTGGTATGAGAACATAGAGGTGATAGGGAGACTTATTTATTCATAGCCTCATTGGGTTTTTGAATCTCATTTTTAATAAGAAACAACATATGGCTAATGGCTGGACCAAAATTAGGGCTAATAGTTCATTCCAATCCCATAGATTTTTTTTAATATAATCTATTTTCCAAGACATACATGGGGCATAGAAATAATGAAATTTTCTAAAAAGTTATTTTAGGATCCATATAGTTTGTGCATTGTTTTCCTAACAATACCTTGTGACCAATATAAGTTTATTCTGGTTTGGATTATGTGACTATATGATTAATTAATTATTTCACTATCCATGCGAACAATCCCTGGGAATGATTAATATGGAGAAAATACCAATTTATCACTGCCATTAAAGCATTATCAATCCATTTTTTATCCTCATTACCACAACACATACTCTTATACAAACCACATCTTTCTCCCATCCTCAATGATATATCATTATCATTTCTGCTCAAATAAAATTTCTTATATTTCAATAAGTTACATCTGTAATTGAATCTCTACATTCTCTACGATTATTATTTACATTTATTATTATGTTCAGTCACACATTTTATCATCAGTTTTCACTATTTCATGGGTGTCTGTCTCTTATCAAATTTACTATATATTTTTTTCCAATTAATGATTGACACCGAATGAGTCAATTATATATAGATTAATTTAGGAGTCCTAAATTTTTTTCTAAAAGTATTCACATATATAAAATATTTCTCTATTAAATAAGTCGGAAATTTTCTATTTTACGCATGATGTTTATAATATTCCAAAATAGTTTCATAATTATTATATAAAATGTAGTATTATATTCCCTTAAACCATATAAGGTTAATATCGTGAAATTCCACAACCCCTTAAGGTTATTACAGTATAATTACTTTAATGACATTATATTTATTGAATCCAAATACCCACATAAAGTGTCTCTAACATTAAAATGATTAAATTTTAAACATATTATTATCTATAAAATAAAACAACCACAACGGGTGTGTTCTAATTTTCATTTGAACGATAGTCCTTATAGTTGGACCATAAAAATGACTTTGGTTTCACAAAAGACCATATAAACATAGGTTTCAGTGAGAAAAATATAAAGGCAATGTTCTCATCATTTTCTATTATATTTTAATTAAATTTATAAAAATAATTATAATTTTATATGATAACTTATCTTCAACCACATACACATACCATGAATGCCCTGTATTCCACATTCATGAGGAATTACATAGAACATATGACATATTAAAGTAGGAACATAAAAATATTTATATTAATTAATTTAATTGGTGAAGTTATTATCATATAATGATACTATCTAATTTTACAACAAATATACATAACCTAAATATTTATTAAAAATTGGTGATATTTTATTTAAAGATAATATTAGATCTTGGTAATTTAATAAATATATCATTATAGGGAGGATTATCGTGAGTTAAACATGGATTATATTTTCAAATTCTATGTTTGAACTTCATATATAACACAGTATTCATTGTTGTGGATTCAAAATGGGTTTCCCACATTGGATCTATATATAGTCTTTCAGTATTGAATTCCTTCAAATTGAATGAAAATTATCATAAACAATAAAAAAGAAATACTAATTAGATAAGATCTAATGATTAAATTTTAATTTGTTCGAAAATTCCTACCTTGATTATTTTGTTTTACTTCAATAATTATTATCATAAGATTAATACGGGGTTGTCTTCTCAATCTCAGTTAGAGTACATTATTGAAGTGTATAACTTAGAGTACTCCATGGTCTCACTTATCCCATAAATTGATATGTCATAAAGACTGAATAAAACAAATCATGTATGATCTTGAGGGTCACATTTACAAGAAACCCATATATATTAATACGTAACATATAAAACATGGATAGTTTAATAATTGAATAAATAAATAATATACCCAAAACATGTAAATTGTTCACATAGAATGAAAATTATTATGAATGATAAAAATGAAAAATTTATACATGTCACACAGAAGGAAATATCATGTTTAATAGTTTATTATTACACCGCATGTGATAGAAGAATTTTTACATGTCACTTATTTATGTGATTTTTATTCTTCAGTCAATGTTGATTGAGAAGTGATGTGTTTATGAATTTTCATAGGCGCACTAGAATATATTACCATAATATTTATATCTTGTATACCATTATTTTATAATTTTATTCATTTCATTTATGTACACTTTCTTGAGTGATATTTGTCATTTTATAATTCTTTATATGAATGGATAACTTATTACACCCCATATTTCTAAAATAATAATATGTTATTCAATATAATTTTAGACACGGAACACCTAGAATAATCAACCCATGTAATATGTCAAGTAAAAATTAATCTCTTTGATAGCATGTAGAATATAGAACCCCGAGTCTAAATGAACAAAAATGTTGTTTATTATTATGAACTAGTCATTAAATTGGATGGTATGAACAGTAATTACAATATTATAAAAATAAAATTTTATCAAATTCGAAAAGAAATTAACTTTTTATCAATTTAATTTAAATTAAATGTCTATCATTTCATAGAAAAATAAATGTTTTCTAAAAAATAGTTTTTTCTATAAAAGTAATATTTTCACTCTTTATACACATAATAGAAAATTTGTTTTTTGATATTTTATATTCAATATATTAAAAAATAATCATAATTTTTTAAATTATCATATCAAAATCATCTTAGGTAAAATTTTATGTATTTATTTATATGATTCATTTTTTGTTTAATAGTTAGAAATATAGAATTTTAATTGATAACTATCATTTTATTAAAAAATTTCAGAAGATAAATTTTATTCTAGGTTTTTTATACTATAAAAGTTTTAGAATATTATATCAATTAACAATATCATTCTCAATAGTTTTTTTAATATTTAATTTAGATATGAAAACATTGAAAACATTATATAATTTTCTCTTTGATTGCCCGATTTTCCGTTATATATTCATAATTAATGTAAAACTAAAATTTCAACATATGTTTATGTAATTTGAAAAAATGGATTCCATATTTAGAATAATAATTATTTATATTATATAATAACATAAATTATTTTTTTTACAAAAAATAAATATTAAAATAAGTAACAATTATTTACCATGGTTAAGGTAAAAATGGATTTACATGGGGTCAAACTTGATTAATATAGGTTAAATAGACCTAAATTATTTTACAAAGTGTTTTTTCTATAAATATTTCAAGCCAATAAATTATAATATTTACAAAACAACATTTTTTCCCTTTTGGATAAGTAAAATAAGGGTATAAATTTTTCATTCCAAAATTACAAGTGTACTACTCTCCACACATATAAAAGGAAACCCACTCTCAATAATAATTCATATACCATGATCTTTTTATTATTTAATAAAAATACTAAATAAATATGAAAATTGCATCCCCCCATCATAGAATACATTCTCTTACAAATCATGCCATTGAACGAATTTGGCTAAAACCTAAGAAGGTAATATGAAGAAGTGTCATAATTAATCAATGGGGGGTTTTTAATTTTAATTATTCTTTAACCTCCATAAAATTAATAATAATCCAAACTAATAAAATAACCTAATTATATTAAATAATCTGATCATTTTCTATTGTAATGGTAATAGAAAAAAGTATATTCTATGACATCAAATATGATACAAAATCGTCATTATTGTGTATGGTAGTCTACCACCTCATTAACTGATGCAATCCTTTTTCCACTAAAATCTATCATAGATTGTTATGATAATTGATATTATATATATATATATATATATGTGATATTTAAAACATAATTCTTACTTAATAGTCAATATGTTAGAAAAGAAATTATGTAGTATTTTTGTATTGGATACGATAATGTCTCTCATGTGTATAGGGGACTACATCCTCATGAATTGATTTGATTTATATTTCATTATTTTTTAATATGGAATGTGGAAAGGATAATGTAAATGATTTTAGTTTATATATATTACATAATAATGATATTACTGACATATTTATCATCCATAAAATATAATATATCTATAAACAAGTGGAATTCCCAGGGAAGATTCTTTTTATACATTGGTATTTTATGAGTCCGCAGTTTGTGGCGACGCTTGATTCTAAGGCCCAGTGTGCATGTAATCAATTTCTGAAGTTTTGTTCAGGTAAGTTCAGTAAACATGCGAGAAATTTTTTATAACTTTTGAACCAGTGCTCGGAATTGAATTCCGAGGGAACTGTTGAACTCAAAGCGTCAACAATTGCTTAGTGAGACCTTCACCGCAGTTGCGTTTTATCGAGAGTGGAAGATAGTTTTTGGAGTTTTTAATTAAATTGAATAAAAAATAAAGTTTTAACTTTATTTTTATTTTGGTGGTTGAAACCTCCAAGGGGAGGTTGGAGGTGGGGGGTACCACACCCGAACCTCCCATGGGAGGTTATGGTGGTGGGGCCAACCTGAGCGTAACCTCCCTTGGGAAGATGTTATTTGGTGGGACCCACCCGAGCTCCTTAACACCTCTAACCCCCTTAAACTCCTTGGAACCCCCAATTAAATGGGGGATCCTCTACAAATTCCCCCATTACATAAATGTTCCAACTCTCTGACAATTAATTTATTAAACCCTTTCAATTAATTAATTGGAACATTTCGAATCATGAATCCTTTCTACCCCAATTAATTAAATGAGTTTTCTCATTTAATTAAACCCAACTCTTTGTGTTGTTGTTCCAATAAATAATTGACTTTTTATCTATTATTTTTGTTTGGAAACATGAAGATCTTGGAGAAACCTTAGAGAAAGAAATCAACGAAGAACCGTTCTTCTAATGAAGAACGTGAAGGACGCGAAGAACGTGAAGCGCGTCATCGAACATCTTCTTCCATCTTCAACTGAATCAAAGGAATGATCTGACCGTGAAGAACACCGACAACACTTCTTTCTCGGCCTCCTACCCCAGAAGCTTCCTGATGTCGATGAATCGACGTTCGCCTTCTGTGACTCCGTCTTCGAAGAAGGAATTCAAGGTAGGGGGTTTGATTTGTTTTCTACTCATTATTTATTGTAAAATTTTTATTATGAGAGCCGAATGATATCACCGTAACGAGAAGGGTTCGGACTGCACGAACACGGCCCGACCCTCCCCTTTCATTGGTACTTTTTTGACGATGACGACATGGCATAGAGGTGATGACGAACAAAGGTCGCGCTCCCCGCGACCTCCGCGAAGCATACCGCCAGCCAAGGGGTGCCCAACCTACGCCCACGCGCTGCTCTGCGGCCCTACCGTTGGCCCGCCACACCCTTCCGGTGTGCTGCATGTGCCCCTGGCGCACCGTCCAACCTTTCCGGCAGCCTGCCCTCACCCCCGGCGCCCTGCCGGGCTACCCGGCGCCCCTCGGTGCCCTACCGCGCTGCCCGACACAACCCGAGGCCCCCTACCGCCCATCCCCCCCGCACACTGTCGCACTGCTCGGGGCCCTACCCGGCACCCCCACAGCCTTCCCATTGACCGGCCGGCCTATGCACGCCCCGCGTGGCCTTCTTGCTGGCCTCCCGGCCACCAGACTCTCAAGCCGACCCATGGCTTCCCCCGCAGTGTCGCTAGCTGAACTGGCCCGGTCTCACAGGCGGAGTTACCAAGAAAACTATGTGGCGACTACCGAGTCGAACTGCCCTCGTGGTCCGCTGGGCCGGGTAAAAATATAGCTGGTTGACCCACCCAATGGGCTGGGTTAGACCCAGCGATTCTGACCGAGTTGACCCAGGACGGGTTGACCGAGACTGGGTCGGGCCGAGTCAGTCTGACCGGGTTGGACCGAACCCTGTCCCATTACTGACCCACTACCTTCTTGGGTCATATCTTTGGCACCAGACATCCATTTGACGAACCATCAATAGCACTTATATTCTTGGAGCATAGTCATCCCTTTAAGGATACCCCACCAGAGTACGAAGTGTAGTTAAGATACAGTCTGGTTTGTTCGTACACGAAACCAACTGGGCCCCCGGGACTAAAAGGCTAATAAATCACAAACTAGGCATCTAATTGGTGAGTCGACTATTTCATTGAGACCCCAATGAATTTCCATTCCTTTGAGGTACTTCCACGTGAGACATCGTGACACTTAGAGTATCGACCAATAGCTCATGGAGTGGATCCTCTTGGAGACGATCATGCAGAGTGTAGAGAACTAGTAGTTGTAGAACTGACGATTACTTGACTGATTCTACATGGAGTGATTCTATTAGCACAGTAGATGGAGCCCCCAGTATTTGGAAGAAGACCCATGGCAGATGAAGCACCTAGTAGTTGGAATTAGACCCACGAGTCTCAAAAGGAGAAGTACCTCTGACGGCTATTTGGGGGAGCACCCGGTATTTGGTGGCAGACCCAACAGCTGACAGAGCGCCAGGTAGTTGGAAGTAGACCCTCGGTACTCGATAGGAGGAGTACCTCAGCAGTCTATGGTTAGTGAGAAGTGCCTTGGTGTCGTGACAAGCCCACTGTTCTCGATAGAGTATGACTTCTCCGGTAGCCATATTTTCGATAATGAAAAATCATGGTCCTAGCTGAGTGAATTTTCATTGTGTTTTCCTCATGATTGAGATGGGTTAATTGATAACTTAGGTATATGTATGGGCGTAAACCTATATAAAGGTTATCCGTTGATTTCAAACTTTTTGGTTTATCCCTGTTGGTTTTTTTGAGACCTTGTGGGTCTCGGGGTACCTACGGAGTATCGTTATTCTCACCCATGAATGGGCTATGATCGCACCTCGTTGTGTTGGATGCAGACGACAGATAACGTTGATGGAGGCCAAGAGTGCCAGGACTGGACGGTACCCAGAGGAGGAGCTTACGACGTATCGGTAAATGGTGGATTTTGACAGATGTGGAGTGCTGTGGAGGCCATATGTACCTATCGTTCATGTAGGAACCCTGGAGGATGAACCAGGAGCTTCTAGACACCTTTTAGTAGATTGTCTTTTTGTTTCACTGCTTTTTTATTTTCTTTATACATTACCGTTGGGCTTGTATTTTGGCCCCCCTTTACATTCTGTACACTTGGTATATAGGTTTTACTTAGTGTTTTCTTCCACTTATACTCTGGTTGTGTTTTTTTACGATTTATAAAGGCAATTCCTTCCCAATTTTATAGAATTACGACTTTGGTGCTAGTCGCCAGCCCCTGACCTATGAAAGGAAGACTTGGCATAGTCACGATACGATCACCATGTGATGGGTCTTTAAAAATTAGTATTAGAGGACATCGGTTCTACTGAAGAACTTGGGACTCTGATATTTCTTTTCTGTAAAGCAATAATGTTAATGGTACTAAGTGTGGGTTTCAGTTCAGGGAGTCCAGTGTTGGTGCGGGTGGCCGACGTATCCATACACCAGGACCCTGACTACTGATTTCCGACTTTGTACATGAAAACAATGATTTCATGTGTGTTTTTAAAAGTTTTCTTTATGTCATCTCAAACCAGGTCAGCTCACCAGGTTTAGTCTTTTGACCATGTCGCATCTGTTTCATTCAGGATGCCTCCCCACAGACGACCAACTAGAGCCCCATGAGTTGTACATATAGATAGCCTTCTGAGCGATGAGGCCTCAGTACATGTCTCTCTTCTAGTTGAGGAACCAGTGGAGGCACCAGTGGTACCACTTTC
The DNA here is from genome assembly GCA_963277665.1 of Viscum album. Classification (NCBI taxonomy): domain Eukaryota; kingdom Viridiplantae; phylum Streptophyta; class Magnoliopsida; order Santalales; family Viscaceae; genus Viscum; species Viscum album. Next base: position 1,754,621,803 of record OY728146.1, on the reverse strand, counting down.
TGTTGGGCCACCGATGAAACCATCCCTATTATCATAGAGTGCATGCCGCGTGAGAGCGCTACATGAGTTCTAGTTACATGGGCCACCCAGTTTCAGGGGAGAGACGGACCCACAGGCGGATGAGGATTGGGTGGAGGATGTGGTGAGAGTCTTCAGGTTGGTAGGGACACGAGCCGACTTCATGGTTATCCTTGATGATAGCCTCCTTTAGGCAGCATCAATCAGATGGTGGGCCCTGATGCTCCATATGCACGATGAGGCGACACTTCTATGGTCAGACATTGAGAGTCTGTTCCGGACGGATTTTGTACCAGCCACCCTTCAAAAGATAATGATATAGGGGCTACTTCAGCTACAATAGGGGAGCATGTGTGTATCTCAGTACTCAGCGAGGTTCAACGACCTCTCACGCTACTCCACTGATATGGTACATGACTCGTTCTTCAGGGCCTGAGCCTTTGAGTAGGGACTCAGGTGAGATATCATAGGTTCAGTTATCTCCCACAACATCCCAATGCAGACAGTGGTGTTAGAGTGAGCCCTTCTAGTAGAGAATTTCCTTGTTGACCAGTATCTAGCAGCGAGACCCACCACTAGTCAACTTGCAGCATAGTCTTTACAGCTGGCAGTAGAAAAATGAAGCAGAGGTCCAAGAGGACCAGACCCATAGGTGGTCGACCGCACGACTCAGGATCTGTTGATCAGGGCACCGAGAGTGGAGACAGATAAAGTCATTCCAGGAGCGGACAATGTTACTCCTACGGCGGGCTTGGTCACATGGCTCGTGACGTTCCGACCTATCGTACTGATGATCAGCAGATAGTTGAGGGACCTCCCAGGTACAGGCAGAGGTCTGATCGAGGCGGTCCACAAGGTGCATGCGGACGTGGCATAGGATCTGGCCATACAGCTGGCGGTGGACGAGGTTTCAAGGTGCTACTGCCACCACCACCAGGAGGTCCACCCCGACCACACGGAGCGGGTGGACAGAGCAGAGCACTAATTCATGCAGCTGAGGCCTATGATCACTACGCTCTAGAGATGATTTGAGGTACGATCTATGTCTATTCCATCTTAGCTGCAGTTCTTATAGACACGTGTTCTAGTCTATCTTTCATTTTCACTTCCCTCATTCAGAGCTCGGAGATTCCGAAGGAGTCGTTGGTTCAATATTTACGGCTAGAGACTCTTACAAGAGTTGATTCAACAATTACAAACTAGTGCCGGTAGTGTGAGCTTACTCTAGGAGGCAAGAGCTTCAGTTGGGATCTCCTAGTAGCATTGTCGAGGCCTTATGACGTCATCTTGTGTAATGTCTCGGATCTGGGTACCACTCCACGGGTGCCCCGAACCCGGTTCGCCACGTGACCTCAAGCGCATTTCCTCAAATTCCAGAGGTTGTCGACTAGGAGCGAGGGCCCAGGTCTGATAGTGGGGAAACTATGCCCTCATTTGTCAAAGTGTAGTGCAGTGGAATACAAGATAAAACATACAACAACAGCAGACGAAAATAAACCATACACACAAAAACAACTAAAGTAAAAGATAACCAACAGTTATATATTAATGATGCAACATGCCTCATGTTCTAAGAAAACAACCAGATCATGTTACAAAACAATACAGGACAGTACAATACAGATTACAACAAATCAAAACAAAAAAGCTAGTAGCATCACCAGCTTAACTTGGTCCCATGCTCCCCTACTTCCCAGCAACAATCAAGTACCTGTATAGGGACCTTTTCCCTTATCCACACCTGTAGAAATGTAATCTGTTTGGGATGAAGACATGACCCAAACCAGGTGTGAGAAATAATTCCCAGTAGGCACCCACCAATGGCCCATTCCCAACTGTGTAAAAATATGCAACAACAGTGTGCAGTAGTAAAATGAAATAAACCAATACGTACTCAAAAGTAACTAACTTTACCAATTATATTTACATTTTATTGTTCATTTAATCGTTCATTATAAGGAAACCACCACAGTGAATTTATATGTAAACAGTCAGTGTTCTAAGACACGCAAACCCTTACACTCAGGTAATTAGAAACGTAACCCATAGGTAAATGCCCACAGACATAACATATATTACCCTCAGGCATACGAAGTTTCTCCCTCAGGCACATAGTCTATTTCCCACAGGCACGAAATAAGTTTCTCTCAGCCCGAAATAACTACTGTCCTCAGGCTAAAGTTAACATTGCGCTCAGGCTAAGTGAAGAACTGCCCTCAGGCTGAGAAAGTAACTGGGCCAAGCCCAACATATAAACAAGCAATACACATGAAATTACTCTCAAGGAAATTTAATAAACATTATTACAATTGCATACCCTCGGGTATCCGGCCAAATTTCTAAATAGTGGAACGCACCCCCGGGGTGGTCCTGGATCCAAGAAGTGATCCCAAACAACAGTTTATTATCTAATTTAATTACCTATACAATTATAGGTATTTAATTCAACAAGGCCTCATCCATACTTCACCCCATTCATGGGTGCATTTCATAACGGTACAAAAAAATGCACAACAGTTGGATTTTAATCACCAAGACACCTACCTTTAATTTCCCGGAACGGTATACGTGAACGATGATTCCAGAAACATTCAAGAATAACATAGATCTGGGATAAGAAAATTAATGTTGAATCATAAATAACTTCCCCTCTGGAAATAATTGGTAATAACTACTCAATGAGAGGAGAGGTCTTACCCATACGGTTCCAGGGAGATTGATGATGCAGAAAACAGATTCCCGGTACTTGATCTGGAGCTCCTAGAAGATCCGGCCACCCCTCCCGAGCCTCCCTCCGGTTCTAATCTTCCTCTATGAATAGAGGAGGATACTGCCCATTTTAAGTGAAAAAAACATGTTACACGGCATGTACTCTCAAGTACACGGTGTGTACTTTCCATTTTTAACTGTTCCGCTGGCGGCTTCTTGCCAGCGTGTCACTGTTCATATGTCAACATGGTACACGACATGTATGCCTCTATACATGGCGTGTACTATTTCCTAGCTAGCCACTGCCTTATTATTAGCCTACTGACTGACTACACAACGTGTAAATATCTACTACACGTCCTGTACTCGGTTTTTACACCCTTCGTCGCCGACATGGTTACACACAATGTGTACTCATTCGACACGGCCACAAGTACACGGTGTGTAGAAAAGTACATGGCGTGTACTTCCAAAATTAAGGATTTTTCCTATTTTCATTATTTTTTCAAAAAAACCGAAGGAGAAGTGAAATGAAGAAACTCGTACCTCAAAATAAGAACCGGGTTCTTACAAACATCCCCCTTAAAGCAATTCATCCTAGAATTTACCCTCAATGGTGGTGAAGATATAGCCACGAACAACTCTAGCCACTGAACACATATGTCGGTCTCCCACTACCAGGTTTCGTCCTACACTCGTACATATTTCCATAGCACTCATAGGAGAGGAACTGACTGGCCTCAGAGAAACTTCGTGCTCCTATCAACGATACAAATCAGATGCTCCTCAAAGGACACTTCTATTTCAAGCTCAACCTCCTCGAGCTGAAAGACATGAGATGGGTCTGAATGTTAGCGACCCAACTGAGATAGATGGAAGACGTCGTGCATGGCTCGGTACCTCTGTGGTAACTGCAACTGATAGGCAACCAGCCTGAATCTCTCCAGAATCTCTAATGGACCCACATACGTCGGGGAAAGTTTACCCTGTCTCTTGATCAGCATGTGTCTCAATCTTAGTGAAACACGCAAGAACTCCTGATCCCCAAACAGTAACTCCAAGGGTCGTTTGTGGTGATCAACATAAGATTTCTGATGAGACTGTGCGGTAGCCATCCGCTTCTGAATCAACTGGACCTGCATAGAAGTCTCCTCCACGAGACATGGTCCCAGGGAAGCTGCCTCACATTCCTCTAACCAGCACAATGGTGATCAGTATTTCCTACCATATAAAGCCTCATATGGTGCCATCTGAACAGTTTCCTGAAAACTATTATTATAGGCAAACTCGACTAGGTGTATATGCTTCCCCCAAGATCCCCCAATGTCTAGGACACATGCACATAGCTTGTCCTGAAGCACCAGTATCGTACGCTCTGACTGACCGTCGGTTTGAGGGTGGTAAGCTGTGCTAAGAAGAACCTGTGTACCTAGTGCCCTCTGAAAAATCCGCCAGAAACGATACGTAAAACGAGCATCACTATTTGAAACGATAGAATGAGGGACCCCATGAAGACATACGATCTCTGGGATATAAAACTTCCCAATCTCATCCACACTGAAGGTCTCCTTGATCGGCAAAAAGTGAGCTACCTTTGTGAATCTATCCACAACAACCCACATGGCAGCATTGCCTCAAGGTGACCTCAGAAACCCCGTCACGAAGTCCATTGCGACATCATCCCATTTCCACTCTAGAAGAGATAACTATTTAAACAGTACGGCTGGCCTCTAATGCTCCACCTTCACCTACTGATAGGTGGAACACCTCATAACAAAACCAGCTACTTCTCTCTTCATACCCGGCCGCCAGTACTAAAGTCGTAAGTCATGGTCCATCTTTGTAACTCCGGGATGTACTGCCCAAGCTGAAGCATGAAACTCTCGCATCAGCTCCTCACGTATATCCACTAGAACCCTCACTCGTCCATGAAAATGCAGTATCTCACCATCACCTGTTGTCCACCCAGGAGGAGGGTCCTCACTTTCCACCGACTCCCGTTGGACCAGGCCTGCTGAATCAGATAGCTGTCTCATCCTCACTCTATTCATGAGGGTAGAGGTCACAGCTAAAGATGAAATATAGGTTTTCCCCTAACTGCCGTGTACCTCCAAATGCATCTCAGAGAACAAAGCCATAAGATTCCTCTCACCACTGGACTCATGAACTGCATGTGTCTGAGTCTTCCTGCTCAGTGCATCAGCAACTGCATTACCCTTACCAGGTTATAGGAAAGCTCAAAATTGAAGGACTAAAGGTATTCGAACCACCTTCACTGTCTCAGGTTCAAGTCATGCTGGGTAAAGATGTACTTGAGACTTTTGTGGTCCGTGAACACCAAAAAATTTTCTCCCAAGAGATAATGTCTCCAACAGTGTAATTCATGAACAATTGGAGCCAACTCAATATCATGCATCTGGTAATTCCTCTCATGTGGCCTCAACTGCGGAGACCCGTACGCAACTACTCGATCACCCTGCATCAACACAGCTCCTAGCCCAATCCCTAATGCATCACAGTAAACTGTATAGCTCTTCACTTACTCTGGGAGTATCAAGACTAGTGCTAATGTCAACCTTCCCTTAAAATCCTGAAAGGCTGCCTCACAAGCTTCCGACCAAAAGAACTTCACACCCTTCTTAGTCAAACCTGTCATCAGCACTGCTAAGTAGGAGAAGTCACGTATGAAGCATCTGTTGAAACCAGCTAGCCCCAAGAATCTCTGTATTTCAAACATGTTCTTAGGCTGCTCCTAGGAATCTACTACTCTCACCTTCTCTGGGTCTAATGCAACTCCTGCCTTTGAGATGATATGACCTAGGCAGTGTATCTGGTCCATCCAAATTTGGCACTTTAAGAGCTTAGCATATAGCTGATTCTCTCTCAGTTTACTCAATATGATCTCAAGATGGGTGTCATGGTCATGTCGAGTGTGAGAGTACACCAAGATAACTTCTGTGAATACTACTACAAAAGAATCTAGATAAGGATGGAACACACAGTTCATCACAGCCATGAAAACTGATTCTGTGTTCATGAGTCCGAACGGCATAACCGTATACTCGTATAGACCATACCTACTCCTGAAAGTTGTGAGAGGTATATGAGATGGTCTAACACGCAACTGATGATATCCTGATCTCAAGTCAATCTTAGAGAACACTCGTCCTCCACGAAATTGGTTAAAAAGATCATCAATCCTTGGAAAGGGATATTGGTTCTTAACTGTCAACTGGTTCAACTTCCGATTATACACACAGAGTCTGAGGGTACCGTCCGCCTTCTTCTCAAAGAGGACCGGCGAACCCCAAAGAGATGTACTGAGTCAAATGAAACCATTTGCATGTAACTCCTCTAAATATCTCTTAATCTCCTGCAACTCCGTTTTAGCCATCCTATAAGGAGTAATGGACACTGATGCTACTCCTGGAACAAGCTCAATAGAGAAATTCACCTCACGCTCCGGAGGAAGACCTAAATAGTCATCCGAAAAGACATCCCTGAAACAATCAACCACTGGAGGGAAATCCTTCTGAAAAGTCCCCTGATCATCCCGATATAAACATGAAATCTGGGCTATGATTCCACCTCACCCATGATTCTCCGGTCTAGTTCGACTCGCCTAAACACCCCACCCGCCCTTGTATAGAATCTATCCACCCTCTGGTGACATGAAACTCACCGTGCGACGATAGGAATACACAAAGGCTCTAAATGGAACCAACCCGTCCATCCCGAGAATGACATAAAATCTCGTCATCTATAAGACATAGAGGTCCCAAAGGAAGTGACACCCACCAACCTCAAGGGGGAACTCCTTGCACTGATGCAGACCAGCCGTTTTAGTCCCCAACGGAATTTCTTGCATCATAACAGTGGAATAAGAAGAAACACAAATCCCAAGGCTCTCCAAAATTGGAACATATATAAAACTATGTGTAGCACCTATATCGAAAATTACTAAAGATAAGACAGAAACTACTAGAATAGTACCTCTGATAGTAGATGTTCTGGGATCCTGCTCATGCTGGGTCTGTTGCACTGCATATGTCTGCCCAGTGTCGCGACCCTACGACATAAGCTGGCTACCCTGATTTTTCCCGCCCGACTGCCTCTGAGATCCTGGTGTCTGTCTACCACAGCCACGACATCCATCACTACCTGCACGCCCTGATGTATTCTAGTTTCCTGAATGGTATGAAGTTGGTTGTCCTACTCCCGCACGTGGAGTGTACAGAGAACCCATCTCACTAGCCACTGGTGGAAACCCCCCTGAAAAAGAGCTGTAGATGATCCATCTTTCCATAAGCTCGGCACTCCACTGGTTCTCGTGGACAATGAGGTCTATTGTACCACTTTTTACCACACCGGTAGAACATGACCGGACCACCTAAAACATTCTTCTAGATGGTACTGCCACCCTGAGAGAAGTCTATATGTCTCTTCCTCTTACCAGTAAAAATAGTACCAGAAAATGGTGTCGAACCACCCTGGCCCACACCACTATATTCCTGCAGGTTCCTTTCTGTAATTAGCTCATGGTTCACAAGACCATGTACTGAGGGAAACCTGAAAACATTCACCAGTTCTTGGATGTCATATCGAAGACCATCCTCAAAGCGTCTGGCTCTCAGCGTCTCATCGCCCACTAGAACAGGTGAAAAATGCTGAAGCTCGGTGAAACAAGTAGAATAATACATCACCGACATGGATCCCTGCTGTAGATTCATGAACTATCGATCTCTATCTTCCCTCAGCATCTCTGGAAAGAAGAAATCATATAAGGATATCTGAAAATCTTCCCACGCCATGTCGCTGTGATGCTCTGACTGGGTGGTAACATTCCACCACCTCTTGGAAGAATCACGCAGCATATAAGTCGCGAGCTTGACACTCCGCCCTGGAGGAATCACTAGGTGCTCGAAAATAGTCTTCATAGACCCCAGCCAAGCTCCACAGCCTGTGGTATGCCATCCCATCAAAATGTAGGCGGATGCTGCTGCTGGAAGATACGTGTCAGATCTGTCATAGATGTGGCAGCCGGCGGTGCTCCCTGAATGGTCAACATGAACCGCATAAAGCCTTCACGGAACTGCGCATCCGGACCTGTGTCCGGTAGAATGGCTGGAGCCACATCTAGATCTGCTGGAGGTTCAACTGGTAGACCATATCCCACCATCTACGGATTATACTCATTGTCTCTCTCCTGGAGAACAATGCATGAACGTCTCGGAGGCATGACAATACAAGGTCAAATTTACACCTTAGATCAATATTATCACAGTCTGAAAATGAAGGAACCAAAAGGGGAACAAGAGGAAGAAGGCATTCAAAATTGCATAATAAGACTACACAGCATGAATATGGACTACACGGTGTGTACCTGACTTTTCTTCCCCTGCCCAGGTCCTACACGGCCAAACCACAAGGATCTCATTAAACAAAACTACACGACGTGTATATAATGTACATGGCGTCTGTGGTGTAATTTTCCAACTACCCGTGTCATTTGGGACATGTCTGACTACTCGTCTTGATACTACACAGCGTGTTACACACTCAAACGGAGTGTACACCACTCCATCTTCCCACCCACATGGCTAAGTCCTTACGGTCTATCCTCAGACAAGACTACATGGCATGTCCCATAGGTACACGGCGTGTACTAGATGAGCTTCACCAATCCGTGTTGTTAGTTACATGGCCGAATACACGGCTCACACTACACGGCGTGTTCCATATACACACGGAGTGTACATGAAAGGATTATACTAACCTGTGTTGTTAGTTACACGGTCAGATTGCAGGTCAGACTACACGACATGTTCCACAGTGGACACGACATGTTTATATTAAGGTCTCCCCCATCTGTGTTTCTAGTTACATGGGCAGACTCTGGGTCAATACTACATGGCATGTACATAAGGTACACGACGTGTTCACCCCAAGCACTTCCCTTCCCCATGTCCCCACCCACACGGTCTATGACACGGGGAGAGAATACACGGCATGTACTTAAGGTACATGGTGTGTACTCAAAATATTTTTTTTTCTTCCTGAACAAAAGGACATACACGGCATGTTTAAGGTACTACATGGCGTTTATACTGCGTTTTCGGACATTATGCATCAGAAACTTCTCCAAAAACTAGAAAATACAAAAAAACAACACCTAAGTGAAAATTTCTGATATGTGAGGGCCCATACTCCCCGCGAATCAAATTTTGTCATCCTATATATGTTATAACCGAATAAACAGCCAATGATCCACCAAATTTTGATCAATGAGATCCCATACTCCCCAAAAACCAAAGTTTTGCATCCATTCTATAAATAGTCTCACACAATAATACCTTATCAACCAGCAGGTATCTATCAAGAAGCTATCACATCAGCATGCTTTTACTAGCAGAACATCTATCACAACAACATTCAATTTCTAATGCACCTACATGGAATGGAAGCTACGCATGGCATGTGATTTATAGAATATGCCTAAATGATGCATGAGATGGCATACCATCATCTCATCGGGTTTCAACTGAATAGAAGCCATGGATAAAATATAATCAGAACAACCTCAAGTGCGTCACCTAACAATGAAATCAAATCAACTATAAAATTAGCAAAATCAGAATAATTGAAAAAATACAAGGTATTATAGCTTTTTCCTGTACACGGGTTAGCTACTCCCGGGCACATCTTATTACCAACTACCATTCATGTCCTATCTCTGTATGAGGCTCCAAGTAGTAATTCAATGAAAAGAACTCGTCTGATACCACTTTTAACGTCCCGGATCTGGGTACCACTCCACGGGTGCCCCAAACCCAGTTCTCCACATGACCTCAAGCGCATTTCCTCAAATGCCAGAGGCTGCTAACTAGCAGTGAGGGCTGAGGTCTGATAGTGGGGAAACTGTGCCCTCATTTGTCAAAGTGTAGCGCAACAGAATACAAGATAAAACATACAACAACAGCAGAAGCAATAAACCATACACACATAAACAACTACAGTAAAAAATAACAAAAAGTTATATATAATGATGAAACATGGCTCAAGTTCTATGAAAACAGCCAGATCATGTTACACAATAATACAGGACTGTACAATATAGATTACATCAAAACAAAACAAAACATCCAGTAGCATCGCGAGCCTAACTCTGTCCCATGCTCCCCTACATCCCAGCAAAAATCAAGTACCTATATAGGGACCCTTGACCTTATCTACACCTACAGAAATGTAATCTGTTTGAGCCAATGACATGACCCAAACAGGGTGTGAGAAATAATTCTTAGTAGGCATCCACTAAAGGCCCGTTCCCAACTGTGTAAAAATATGCAACAATAGTGTGCAGTAGTAAAATCAAATAAACTAATCAGTGCTCAAAAGTAACTAACTTTACCAGTTATATTTCCATTTTATTATTTATTTAATCATTCATTATAAGGAAATAACCACATTGAATTTCTATGTAAACTGTCAGTGTTACCATACATGCAAACCCTTACCCTCAGGTAATCAGAAACGTAACCCATAGGTAATTTCCCACAGGCATAATAGATATTTCCCTTAGGCATACGAAGTGTCTCCCTTAGGAACACAGTCTATTGCCCATAGGCACGAAAGAATTTTCCCACAGGCCGAAATTACCACTTCCCTCAGGATAAAGGTTACACTACCCTCAGGCTAAGTAAAGCACTGCCCTTGGTCTAAGCAAGTAACCGGGAAAATTCAAACATATAAACAAGCAATACACATGCAATTCCTCTCAATGAAATTCAATAAACATTATTACAATGGCATACCCTCAGGTATCTGGCCAAACGGCTTAATAGAGGAACGCACCCACGGGGTGGTCCTAGATCCAAGAAATGATCCCAAGCAACAGTTTATTATCACATTTAATTTCCTATTCATTTATAGGTATTTATTTAAAAAAGTCCTCGGCCATATGTCACCCCATTCATGGGAGTGTATCACAACGGTACACAAAAACGCTCAACAGTTTGAATTTAAACACCAATCCACCTACATTTAAAACCCCTGAACGGTATACGCGAACGAAGATTCCGGAAACTTCCAAGAACGACGTAGATCTGGGATAATAAAATTCTCGTTCAATCATAAATAACTTCCCCTCAGGAAATAATTGGTAATAACTACTCAAGGAGAGGAGAGGGCTTACCCGTACGGTCTAATGAGATTGACGGTGCAAGAAAACAGATTCTCGGTACTCGATCCGGATCTCCTTGATGATCCGACTATCCCTCATGATCCTCCCTTGGTTTTAAGCTTCCTCTGTGAATAGTGGAGGCTACTGCCAATTTTAAGTGAAAAAAACCAAATAAACGACATGTACTCTCAAGTACACAGCATGTAATCTCAAGTACATAGCGTGTACAATCCATTTTTAACTGTTCCTATAAGGTCCCAGCCCTAAACCTTAATTAATATTGAGTTATTACAAGATTAAAAATTGAGGATCATTTCAGGTTTAGAGTTTTAGAGAATTAGATCATATAACTTGCCTTACATTCCAAATTTAAACAAAGTTGTTACATAAAAGATAGTATTAATTTTTCCCATCGATGGAAACATATTTAAAATAAAACATGTATTCTTTCTTGACACTTCCTTGAAAATATCATCACATCATGTACCTTTCCCTTGACCTGTGAAAATCATTTCAAAAACATGGGATGAGCATAAAAAGCTCAGTAAGGGTTATAAAAATATGGAAAGGAAACATGAGTTCTTATATACATAAGAATGAAATCATACTTTAACCATAAAACATAGGCACATTAACATACCTCATAAAATCATGAATAAATCATAGAAATCATAAGACATAAAGGTAACTTGAGGCATTCATAACATTCTTACGTAGGGAGTAACCCTCTTGGTTACATTTGGAATACCCATCACAGTATATTCCCTAAATCTCTTCGGAGAAACCTTAATGTTTAACTCATTCGCGTTACCCAATGCATTGGAGAGCTATATCCGGCTCACCCGCCCTTAGTTTATCACGGAACCACCGATCTTAATATCAATGCCCAAGAACCATAACATAATCGTACCACAAAATACATGCATAAAGGAAACATAACATTTCCATATTTCAATCACAGGTTATCAATATAACACATTGATATAAAAAACATCATGAAAATCATTATCAATACCAAAATAAAAGAAAAGTAAAACATGTTATTTATTTTTCCTTTTAAAAAAATGGTATGGCTTGTAGAGGAAGCAGAAACTCAAATAATGGTCACGGCGGCGGAGAAGTCATTGTCGCCACATACGTAGGACAAAAAAACAAAAAAACATTCCTTTTTTCATTTAGTAAAATTCTTCATATAAAAAAAATATTCCTTTTGAATAAGCATAAAAGTCAAAGGGGTTTATACACTGTATAAAAGAATGTTGTGTATAAAACAAAATATGCCTCAATTAATGGAGATTGAGACGAAGTCTCTTACCTCGTATCCGACTTGACTTGATCCTTCTTTAATCTCCTGAATAATAAACTTGAGTTAATTTCTACTTGCTACAGAACCTTTTTCAAGCTAATTATTCCTTTTATATCATTTATTACCATGTCATGAACACTATGTTATTATTTAAGTTTATAACGGTCGTTTTAACGATCATTGGAACTTGAGTCAAAAATGAACTTCTTATATTTAAAAGTTGTTCACGTAGTCAAATATCCATTATCTCAAGAATGATATTCATGATGTAGATGCCATATATATCATATATATCAAGTATATACATTCATTTATAATATTACATAGTCATTTATAGGTAAAAAACTGAAATGCACCATTCATGGAGACGGTAAGCCGTACGTACGCATGAACGATACTTTCATTTCTATGTCATATTAATGGAATTAAAACTAAATGAGAGATATTTATATTTTAATTCCAGAATTATATTAATCATTTATATGTAACATAAATCATATATATCCATTATATATATGTACTTATAATAGTACATTACATTTGGGGATAAGAAATGATATGCACCGTTCATGGAGACGGTAAGCAGTACGTACGCATGAACGCTACTTTCATTTCTATCTCATACTTTAATGGAATTAAAACATAATGATACATAATAGTATTATAATTCCAGTATGGTATCATATATAATATCATTAAATCTATCCTTTATACGTACCACATATGGTATTAACGAATCAAATCACTTTGAGGGGGTGATAGTCCGCACTTCCTAAAATGAAGATATCGTGTTTACCCATAATGGAAACCATAAAGGAATGCCATAAATGAGAAATACAGAAGCTTTAGTAAAACATAAACATATTATATATCATATATATATAGTGACATCTTAATGGTCACCTTTGAATGTGTTTAAAGAATATTGAACAATCATCGTTTCGTGAAGCAGAAATTCTCCATCCACAGAAACAGTATGTTATTTAACCATTAGATGTAGGTGTGTGTAAGTGTAGCTAGAATACTTATTATAAAAACATCCTAGTATATTGGAGATACTGGAGTTGTTACAAAAGAAATAAATAAAAAGAGTTTAGTGGGTTGGAGAAGCAAAATAAAACAAAATAACACAAGTGAAGACCTTACCTTAAAATCGGGTAACTCTCTTTGATTTGAGGTCAAAGGCTTCCTTGGGAAGACTTATGCCCAATTTTAGGCTTCTAGGAGTAAGATAAAGATGTGGAGAGACAAAATTACCAGGGTTTGGCCGAGCCAAAGGCTTGAGAGGTGTGGGTAAGAAGGTAGAGGTGGGGGCCTTTTATAAGAGGAGAGGAGGGGCACTCTTGGAAAGTTACAAAATGTTTCTTTATTTTCAAATGAGTTTAGGATTTTAAAGGTCCCAAATTGATGTATTTATAGGATAAGGTGATAAGGGTTATAAATAAACTCATCCAATAGGAATTTTACAAGTGTAAGTCTTAGATTTTACATTATCTTTTCATTTTATTTAAATCGCTAATTAATGAGGTAATCGCTACATCATCATGATTTCATAAATAATTTACTTTATTTAATGTCTAAAAATTAAAAAAAAAATACTATGATGTGTGTCATCTTATTAGTTTTCTAATGACTATTTATAGTCCAAAATATCATTTATTATACAAACCTAAAAATGTTTTACTCAGGTGATACATTCTTTGTGATATATAACTTTCTTTAAAAATAAAAAGATGAAAAGTCACTTTCACACAAAAGTTATTCCATGGGGTCCCCAAGTTTGGAACAAGGAATCCCATGGTCGGCCATGAGACAAAAAGTAGCATTAGGACACATGTTGGTGTCATCTTTTATTATTATGATATTATTTTATTATCCTTAACTACCCGATTAGTCATTAATCAAGATAATTAAAGATAATTACCGTCGTTACTATTCATAATGTCCAAAAACAAAAGAGTCTTGATTACATAATTCGGAAATTCTGATTCCAAATATGTAATACATTTTACCAAATTCCAAACAAAGAAATTGCAATAATTTATTTAAAAATAATTCCCGTTGTCAAAAGAAATAGCGGATTTTTTTGAAACAATATCTATGAAAAGTTTGGCATTAGTTTATGCCCAATTCCAAAGTGAAATTAATCCTAATGACCACCATTGGATTAAATGGTAAAAATATATTCAGATTACACTTTAAGACCAATTAAAAATATAATCTAACCATATAATTAAATTACATGAAAAATCAGTTTTGATGTAAAATCCGGTATTTTTCACTATTAATTAAAAGATGAACATTGTCGGAAAAATACTAAAAATTTATCCAATGTAAACTTCAATGTCACAATCATAAAGAATATGTTTATTTTGACAAATAGATATTATAAAATTGTCAAAAGTTTGATTTAAAAATGGTTTGCCATCAAAAGGCAGTAAAATAATCTTTTAAAAATATTAGTGTATTCCATGCTTAAGATTGGATTTATTCTCATTTTAATCCTCTAAAAAACTATCTAATTAATAAATAGACATAGATAAAAATATCTATTATCCACTACTTACTTGGGAAGTTACATCCCTCCCCCCTTTAGAAAATTGTGTCCCCATAATTTATTTACTTATCGAATAAGTGTGGGTATTTATCCCTCATTGCATTTTAAGATTCCCATTTGCCTCTTAAATCATGTGGTTTTTCCACAAAATCTTTACTTGATGAATCAACTTATTCCACAAAACTTTCTCCCTGTGATCAAGAATCTAAACTGGTTGTTCCTCATAAGATAGATTCTCTTCCAACTGAACTACCTCTGGACTCAAAACATGAGATGGATCTGGCATATACTTTCTCAACATCGAAACATGAAAAACATTGTGTACCTGAGATAAACTCAGAGGTAAAGCCACTCAGAAAGCAATTGATCCAACACTCTCCAGAATTTTATATGGTCCAATGAACCTTGGACTCATATTTCCTTTCTTACCAAATCGCATCACACTTTTCCACGGTGAAACTTTGAGAAAAACATGATCACCTACCTCAAAAGATATATCCTTCCTCTGGTTATCCGCATAACTCTTATGTCTGCTCTGTGTTGTTCTCATGTGTTTCAGAATCAACTGAACTTTTTATGCCTTCCCTTCCACCAATTATGGTCCCATCAGCTTCCTTTCACCCACTTTATCCCAAAAAGTTGGAGTTCGACATCGTTTACCATATAATGCCTCAAATGGTGCCATCTGTATACTGGAATGAAAAATGTTATTATAGGAAAACTCTACCAAAGAATGATGTTGGTCCCAACATCCCTGATAATCCATTGAAAAAGAACGTAGCATATCTTTCAAAGTATGAATTGTTCATTCTGATTTCCCATCTGATTGAGGATGAAAAGCTGTACTAAAATTTAATTCAGTACCCAACGACTTCTGAAGGCCTTTCCAAAAGTTAGAAGTGAACCAGGAATCACGATCAGATACAATGGAGAGAAGAACTCCATGTAACCTAACAATCTCTTTATGATACAAATGGGAAATTTGATCTTGGGAAAAAGTATCTCGTATAGCAATGAAATGAGCAGATTTAGTCAAGTGATCAATAATAACCCAGATTTCATTATTACCGTGAGATGTATTCGGTAATCCCACAACAAAGTCAATGGATATATTCTCCCATTTCCACTCTGGCGCTGGTAAAGGCTGATGCATCCCTTTCGGTAACTACCGCTCTTCTTTAACCTATTGAAAAGTCAAACATTTCACAGTAAAATGAGCAATATCCATTTTCATTCCATCCCACCAGTAATACTTCCGAAGATTTCAATATATCTTAGTACTTCCAGGATGAACTGAAAACGGAGAACTATGAGCTTCACATAACAACTCTCTCTTCAACTGTGAATCACAAGGCACACACAATCTCTTCCCAAATCTCAAAACAAAATCATTATCAATGTTGAATTTAGGTAACTTACCTTTCTGAACCAGCTCTACCTTTTTCTGCAACTCACTGTCTTTCTTCTGTGCTTGCTTGATTCTGTCTGATAGAGAAGATTTCACTGATACCTGAAATAAAACAGAAGGACATCCTGCACCAACAACTTCTATGCCAAAGTTCATCAAATCCTTAAACAAATGATCACGTTCCAAATGCAACATTGTTAATGAAGCATTACTTTTTCGACTCAAAGAATCAACCACTTTATTTGCTTTTCCCAGATGGTAATGAATTGTACAATCATAATCCTTGATTAATTCCAGCCATCTCCTCTGTCTCATGTTCAATTATTTTTGAGTGAATATATATTTTAAAATTTTGTGATCAGTATATATTTTACACTTTACTCCATACAAATGATGCCTCCAAATTTTTAAATCGAAAACAACAGAAGCTAATTCCAAATCACGTGTAGGATAATTTACCTCATGAGTTTTCAACTGACGTGAAGCATAAGCAATTACCTGATCATTCTGCATTAGGACACAACCAAGTCCTTTCAATGAAGCATCACTGCAGATAACAAACTCACCATTCCTAGAAGGTAGTGCCAAAACTGGAGCATTCACCAATCTTTTTTTCAGTTCCTGAAAACAATCATCACATTCTTTTGTCCAGATAAACTTAACACCCTTCCGAGTTAGCTTAGTCATTAAACTAGATAACCGGGAAAAATTGCTAACAAACCTTCAGTAATAGCCTGCCAAACCAAGGAAGCTACGAATCTCAGATACATTTTTGGGTCTTGTCTATTCTTCAACAACCTTTTTTTGTAGGATCAACAGTTATCCAATCTTTAGAAACAATGTGACCAAGGAAAGAAATTTGATGCAACCAAAACTCACACTTGATGAATTTCCCATACAATTTATTTTCTTTTAAGGTTTTCAAAATAACCCTTAAATGACTTTCATGCTCTTCCTTACTTTTAGAGAACACCAAAATATCATAAATAAACACAACCACGATTTATCACCTGAGTCAACTGAGCCATCACTGCAACAAACTATTAAATTCTGATTCTAACCATCTTAGGATACTGATTTGAAAGGTCATTTCCCTCTGTATGCCTTCCAAAAAAATATATTTTGTTTTCTCGATGAGAATCCATTCTTGACACAGAAATATCTTTGGAGAAGCAACATGGTAATCTGAAAATGCTATATCATTTCAATCATACCATAAATTAACTTATAATTTAACAATTTTCTAACTCCTAAAGTTGTCTAAACCGACCTCTGATACCAATATAAGGCCCCAGCCTTAATCCTTACTTAATCTTGAGTTATTACAAGATTACACATTGAGGATCTTTTCAGGTTTAGTGTTTTAGAGAATTAGATCATAAAACATTCCTTACATTACAAATTTAAACAAAGTGGGTACATAAAAGATAGTATTAATTATTCCCATCGATGGAAAAATATTTAAAATAAAACATGGATTCTTTCTTGACACTTCCTTGACACTATCATCACATCATGTACCTTTACCTTGACTTGTGAAAATCATTTCAAAAACTTGGGATGAGCATAAAAATCTCATTAAGGGTTATAAAAATATGGAAAGGAAACATGAGTTCATATATACATAAGAATGAAATCATACTTTACCAATAAAACATAGGCACTTTAACATACCTCATCAAATCATGAATAAATCATAGAAATCATAAGACATAAAGGTAACCTGAGGAATTCATAACATTCTTACGTAGAGAGTAATCCTCTTGGTTACGTTTGGAATACCCATCCCAATATATTCCCTAAATCTCTTCGGAGAAGCCTTAACGTTTAACTCCTTTACGTTACCCAATGCATTAGAGAGCTATATCGGGCTCACCCGCCCTTAGTTTATAACTGAACCACCCATCTTCATAACAATTCCAAAGAACCATAACATAATCATACCACATAATACATGCATAAAGAAAACATAACATTTCCACATTTCAATCACAAGATATCAATACAATACATTGATATAAAAACATCATGAAAACCATTTTCAATACCAAAATAAAAGAAAAGTAAAACATTGTATTTATTTTTCATTTAAAAAAAAGGTATGGCTAGTAGAGGAAGCCGAAACACAAATAATGGTCACGGCGGCGGAGAAGTTGTTGTCGGCGCATACGTACGATAAAAAAATAAAAATAAACATTCCTTTTGTCGTTTAGTAAAATGATTCGTATAAAAAAATATTCCTTTTGAATAAGAATAAAAGTCAAATGGGTTTATACACCGTATAAATGAAATTTGTGTATAAAACAAAATATTCCTCAATTAATGGAGATTGAGACGAAGTCCCTTACCTCGTATCCGACTTGACTTGATCGTTCTTTAATCTCATGAATAATAAACATGAGTTAATTTCTACTTTCTTAAGAACCATTTTAATGTTCATTATTAATTTTATATTATTTATTACCATTTCATGAACACTATGTTATTATTTATGTCTATAACGGTCGTTTTAACGATCATTGGTACTTGAGTCAAAAAGGAACTTCTTATATTTCCAAGTTGTTCACGTAGTCAAGTATCCATTATCTCAAGAATGATATTCATGATGTAGATGCCATATATATCATATGTATCTAGTATATACATGAATTTATAATATTACATAATCATTTAGAAGTAAGAAATGAAATGCACCGTTCATGGAGACGGTAAGCCGTACGTACGCATGAATGCTACTTTCATTTCTATGTCATATTAATGGAATTAAAACTAAATGAGAGATATGTATATTTTAATTCTAGAATAATATTCATCGTTTAGATGTTACATAAATCATATATATCCATTATATATATGTACTTATAATAGTAAATTAAATTTGGGGATAAGAAATGAAATGCACCGTTCATGGAGACGGTAAGCCGTACGTACGCATGAAAGCTACTTTCATTTCTATCTCATACTTTAATGGAATTAAATCATAATGATACATAATAGTATTATAATTACAGTATGGTATCATAAATAGTATCATCAAATCTATCCTTTATACGTACCACATATGGTATTAACGAATCAAATCACTTTGAGGGGGCGGTAGTCTGCACTTCCAAAAATGAAGATATCGTGTTTATCCATAATGGAAACCATAATGGTAGGCCATAAATTAAAGATACAGAAGCTTAAGTAAAACATTAACATATTATATATCAAATATAAATATAGTGACATCTTAATGTCCACCTTTTAAGGTGTTTGAAGAATATTGAACAATCATCATTTCGTGAAGCAGAAATTCTCCATCCATGGAAACAGTATGTTCATTGACCATTAGATGTAGGTGTGTGTAAGTGTCGCTCGAATACTTCTTATAATAACATCATAGTATATTCAAGATACTAGAGTTGTTACAATAGAAATGAATAAAAAGAGTTTAGGTGGTTGGAGCAGCAAAATAAAACAAAAGAACAGAAGTGAAGACATTACCTTAAAATCGGGTAACTCTCTTTGATTAGAGCTCAAGGCTTCCTTGGGAAGACTTCTGCCCAAAATTAGGCTTCTAGGAGTAAGAGAGGGATGTGGAGAGACAAAATGAGCAGGGTTTGGCCGAGCAAATGGTTTAAGAGGTGTGTTTAAGGAGATAGATGTGGGGGCCTTTTATAAGAGGAGAGGAGGGGCACTCTTGGAAAGTTACAAAATGTTACTTTATTTTCAAATGAGTTTCGGATTTTAAAGGTCCCACATTTATGTATTTCACGGATAAGGTGATAATAGTTCTAAATAAACTCATCAAATAGGACTTTGACAAGTGTAAGTCTTAGATTTTACATTATCCTTTCATTTTATATAAATCGTTCATTAATGAGGTAATCGCTGCATCATCATGATGACATAAATAATTTAATTTATTTAATGTATAAAAATTATAAAAAAATACTATGATGTAGTAAATATTATTAAGCTTCCAATGACTATTTATAGTTCAAAATATAATTTATGTAGACAAAATTAAAAAAAATTTACTCAGGAGATACATTCTTTGTTATATTTAACTTTCTTTAAAAATAAAAAGATAAAATGTCATTTTTCACACAAAGGTGATTCCATGGGGTCCCCAAGTATGGAACAAGGCATCCCATGCTAGTCCATGAGACAACCAGTAGCATTAGGACACATTTTGGTGTCATTTTTTATTATTATGATATTATTTTATTATCCTTAAATACCCGATTACTCATTAATCAAGATAATTAAAGATAATTATCGTCGTTACTATTCATAATGTCCAAAAACAAGACTTTTGATTACATAATTTGGACCTTATAATTCCAAATATGTAATCCATTTTACCAAATTCCAAACACAGAAATTGCAATAATTTATTTAAAAATAAATCCCGTTGTCAAAACAAATAGCGGGTTTTTTTGAAACAATATCTATGAAAAGTTTGGCATTAGTTTATGCCCAATTCAAAAGATAAATTAATCCTAATGACCACCATTGGATTAAATGGTAAAAATATATTCAGATTATAATTTAAGACAAATTAAAAAGTTAATCTAACCATATAATTAAATTAGATGAAAAAGCAGTTTTGATGTAAAATGCTGTATTTTTCACTATTCATTAAAAAATAAACATTGTCAGAAAAATACAAAAAATTTATCCAATGTAAATTGCAATGTCCCAATAATATAGAATATGTTTATTTTGAAAAATAGAGATTATAAAATTATCAAAATATTTATTTAAAAATGGTTTTCCATCAAAAGGTAGTAAAACAATCTTTTAAAAATATTAGTGTATTCCATGCTTAAGATTAGATTTATTCTCATTTTAAGCCTCTAAAACACTATATAATTCATAAATAAACATAGATAAAAATATCTATTATTCATTACTTACTTGGTATTTTACATCCTTCCCCCTTTAGATAATTGCGTCCCCACAATTTATTTACTTATCGAATAAGTGGGGGTATTTATCCCTCAATGCATTTTCAAATTCCCATGTTGCCTCTTCAATCATGTGGGTTTTCCGCAAAACCATTACTTGATGAATCACATTATTCCGCAACACTTGATCCCTATGATCAAGAATCTGAACCGGTTGTTCCTCATAAGATAGATTCTCTTCCAACTGAAGTACCTCTGGACTCAAAACATGAGATAGATCTGGCATATACTTTCTCAACATCGAAACATGAAAAACATTGTGTACCTGAGATAAACTCGGAGGTAAAGACACTCGGTATGCAACTGGTCCAACTCACACCAGAATTTCATATGGTGTAATAAACCTTGGACTTAGCTTTCCTTTCTTACCAAATCACATCACACTTTTCCACGGTGAAATTTTGAGAAAAACATGATCACATACCTCAAAAGATAGATCCTTCCTCTGGTTATCCGCATAACACTTCTGTCTGCTCTGTGTTGTTCTCATGTGTTTCTGAATCAACTGAACTTTTTTTGCCATCTCTTCCACCAATTCTAGTCCCATTAGTTTCCTTTCACCCACTTCATCCCAAAAAGCAGGAGTTCGACACCGTTTACCATATAATGCCTCAAATGGTGCCATTTTATACTGTAATGAAAACTATTATTATAATAAAACTCAACCAAAGAAGGATGTTGGTCCCAACTTCCCTAATAATACATCGAACAAGCACGTAGCATATCTTCGAATGTATGAATTGTTCGTTCTGATTGCCCATCTGATTGAGGATGAAATGTTGTACTAAAATTTAATTCAGTACCCAAAGACTTCTGAAGGCCTTTCGAAAGTTAGAAGTGAACCTTGGATCACGGTCAGATACAATGGAGAGAGGAACTCCATGTTACCTGACTATCTCTTTAAGATACAAACGAGAAAGTAGATCTAGGGATAAAGTATCTCGTATAGCAAGGAAATGAGCAGATTTAGTCAAGCGATCAACAATAACCCATATTGCATTATTACCTTGAGATGTCTTCGGTAATCCCAAAACAAAGTCCATGGATATATTCTCTCATTTCCACTCTGGCACTGATAAAGGCTGAAGCATCCCTTTCTGTAACTGCCGCTCTGCTTTAACCTATTAACAAGTCAAACACTTCATAGTAAAATCAGCAGTATCCCTTTTCATTTCATCCCACCAGTAATACTCCCTAATATCTCTATACATGTTAGTACTTCCAGGATGAACTGAAAACAGAGAACTATGAACTTCAAATAACAACTCTATCTTCAACTGTGAATCACAAGGCACACAAAATCTCTTCCCAAATCTCAAAACACAATCATTATCAATGTTGAATTCAGGAAACTTACCTTTCTGAACCAGCTCTACCTTTTTCTGCAACTCACTGTCTTGCTTCTGTGCTTGCTTGATTCTGTCTGATAGAGAAGATTTCACTGATACCTGAAACAAAACAGAAGGACATCCTGCACCAATAACTTCTATGCCAAATTCCATCAAATCCTTAACAAAAGGATCACATTACAAATGAAACATTGTTAATGAAGCATTAATTTTTCAACTCAAAGCATCATCCACTTTATTTGCTTTTCCCGGATGGTATTGAATTATACAATCATAATCCTTGATTAATTCCAGCGATCTCCTCTGTCTCATGTTCAATTCTATCTTAGTGAATATAAACTTTCAACTTTTGTGATCAGTATATATTTCACACTTTACTTCATACAAATGATGCCACCAAATTTTTAAAGTGAAAACAAAAGCAGCTAATTCCAAATCATGTGTAGGATAATTTACCTCATGAGTTTTCAACTGACGTGAAGCATAAGAAATTACCTGATCATTCTACATTAGGACACAACCAAGTCCTTTCAATGAAGCATCACTGTAGATAACAAACTCACCATTCCTGTAAGGTAGTGCCAAAACTCGAGCATTCACCAATCTTTTTTTCAATTCCTGAAAACAATCATCACATTCTTTTGTCCAGATAAACTTAACACCCTTCCGAGTTATCTTAGTCATTGGACTAGATAACCAAGAAAAATTTCTAAAAAACCTTCGGTAATAGACTACCAAACCAATGAAGCTACGAATCTCAGTTAAATTTATGGGTCTTGGCCATTATTCAACAACATTTGTTTTTACAGGATCAACAGTTATCCCATCATTATAAACAATGTGACCAAGGAAAGAAATTTGATGCAACCAAAACTCATACTTGCTGAATTTCCCATACAATTTCGTTTCTTTTAAGCTTTTCAAAATAACCCTTTAATGACTTTCATGCTCCTCTTAACTTTTAGAAAACACCAAAATATCATCAATAAACACAACCACGATTTATCACCATAGTCAACTGAGCCATCACTGCAAAAAACTGTTCAATTCTGATTCTGACCATCTCAGGATACTGATTTAAAAGTTCATTTCCCTCTGTATGCCTTCCCAGAAAATCTATTCTGTTTCCTCTATGAGAAGCCATTCTTAACACAAAAATATCTTAGGAGAAGAAACCTGGTAATCCTCAAATGCTATATCATTTCAATCTTACCATAAATTAACTTATAATATAAAACTTTTCTGACTCCTAAAGTTGTCTAAACCGACCTCTGATACCAACTATAAGGCCCCAGCCTTAAACCTTACTTAATCTTGAGTTATTACAAGATTACACATTGAGGATATTTTCATGTTTAGTGTTTTATAGAATTAGATCACAAAACTTGCCTTACATTCCACTTTTAAACAAACTGGTTACATAAAAGATTGTATTCATTTTCCCCATCGATGGAAACATATTTAAAATAAAACATGGATTCTTTCTTGACACGTCCTTGACACTATCATCACATCATGTACCTTTCCCTTGACCTGTGAAAATCATTTCAAAAACTTAGGATGAGAATTAAAAGCACATTAAGGGTTATAAAAATATGGAAAGGAAACATGAGTTCATATATACATAAAAATGAAATCATACTTTCCCCATAAAACATAGGCACTATAACATACCTCATCAAATAATGAATAAATCATAGAAATCATAAGACATAAAGGTAACTTGAGGCATTCATAACATTCTTACGTAGTGAGTAACCCTCTTGGTTATGTTTGGAATACCCATCACAATATATTCCCTAAATCTCTTCGTAGAAACCTTAACGTTTAACTCCTTCATGTTACCCAATGCAGTGAAGAGCTATATCTGGATCACCCGCCCTTAGTTTATCACAGAACCACCCGTCTTCATAACAATGCCCAATAACCATAACATAATCGTACCATATAATACATGCATAAAGGAAACATAACATTTCCACATTTCAATCACAAGATATCAATAAAACACATTGATATAAAAAACATCATGAAAACCATTTTCAATACCAAAATAAAAGAAAAGTAAAACATGGTATTTATTTTTAATTTTAAAAAAAGGTATGGCTTGTAGAGGGAGCCGAAACTCAAATAATTGTCACGGCGGCGGAGAAGTCATTGTCGCCGCATACGTACGACAAAAAACAAAAAAACATTCCTTTTGTCATTTAGTAAAATGCTTCGTATAAAAAAATATTCCTTTTGAATAAGCATAAAATTCAAAGGGGTTTATACACCATATGAAAGAATGTTGTGTATAAAACAAAATATGCCTCAATTAATGGAGATTGAGATGAAGTCCCTTACCTCGTATCCGACTTGACTTGGTCGTTCTTTAATCTCCTAAATAATAAACTTGAGTTAATTTCTACTTTCTTAAGAATGTTTTTCAATTTAATTATTCCTTTTATATCATTTATTACCATGTAATGAACACTATGTTATTATTTAAGTTTATAATGGTCTTTTTAAAGATCATTGGTACTTGAGTCAAAAATGAACTTCATATATTTACAAGTTGTTCACGTAGTAAAATATCCATTATCTGAAGAATGATTTTCATGATGTAGATGCCATATATATCATATATATCCAGTATATACATGCATTTATAATATTACATAATCATTTAGAGGTAAGAAATGAAATTCACCGTTCATGGAGATGGTAAGCCATACGTACGCATGAATGCTACTTTCATTTCTATGTCATATTAATGGAATTAAAACGAAATGAGAGATATGTATATTTTAATTCCAGAATTATATTCATCATTTAGATGTAAAAAAATCATATATATCCATTATATATATGTACTTATAATAGTACATTACATTTTGGGATAAGAAATGAAATGCACCGTTCATGGAGACGGTAAGCCGTACGTACGCATGAACGCTACTTTCATTTATATGTCATACTTTAATGGAATTAAAACATAATGATACATAATAGTATTATAATTCCAGTATGGTATAATATATAATATGATTAAATCTATCCTTTATACGTACCACATATGGTATTAACGAATCAAATCACTTTGAGGGGGCGGTAGTCCGCACTTCCTAAAATAAAGATATCGTGTTTACCCATAATGGAAACCATAATGGTATACGATAAATGAAAAATACAGAAGCTTAAGTAAAACATAAACTTATTTTATATCATATATAAATATAGATAAATCTTAATGGCCACCTTTGAAGGTGTTTGAAGAATATTAAACAATCATCGTTTCGTGAAGCATAAATTTTCCATCCACGAAAACAGTATGTTCTTTAACCATTAGATTTAGGTGTGTGTAAGTGTAGCTCGAATACATCTTATAAAAACATCCTAGTATATTGAAGATACTTGAGTTGTTAAAAAATAAATGAATAAAAAGATTTTAGGGGGTTGGAGAAGCAAAATAAAACAAAAGAACACAAGTGAAGACATTACCTTAAAATTGGGTAACTCTCTTTGATTTGAGCTGAAAGGCTTCCTTGGGAAGACTTCTGCCCAAATTGAGGCTTCTAAGACTACGAGATGGATGTGGAGAGACAAAATTATCAGGGGTTGGCCAATCCAAAGGCTTGAGAGGTGTGGGTAAGGAGGTAGAGGTGGGGAACTTTTATAAGAGGAGAGGACGGGAACTCTTGTAAAGTTACAAAATGTTACTTTATTTTCAAATGAGTTTCGGATTTTAAAGGTCCCAAATTGATTTATTTCGAGGATAAGATGATAAGGGTTCGAACTAAACTCATAAAATATGTCTTTGACAAGTTTAAGTCTTAGAGTTTACATTATATTTTCATTTTATTTAAATCATTCATTAATGAGGTAATTGATGCATCATCACGATGTCATAAATAATTCAATTTATTTAATGTCTAAAAATTATAAAAAAAATACTATGATGTAGGAAGTATTTTTAGGTTTCCAATGAATATTTATAGTCCAAAATATAATTTATGTAGTCACAATTAAAAATGTTTTACTCAGGTGATACATTCTTTGTTATATTTAACTTTCTTTAACAATAAAATGATTAAAAGTCACATTCACACAAAAGTGATTTCTTGGGGTCCCCAAGTTTAAAACAAGGCATCCCATGGTCGGCCATGAGACAACAAGTAGCATTAGGACACTTGTTGGTGTCATTTTTTATTATTATGTTATTATTTTATTATCCTTAACTACCCGATTACTCATTAATCAAGATAATTAAAGATAATTACCGTCATTACTATTCATAATGTCCAAAAACAAAAGAGTCTTGATTAAATAATTTTTACCTTATGATTAAAAATATGTAATCCATTTTACCAAATTCCAAACACAGAAATTGAAATAATTTATTTAAAAATAATTCCCGTTGTCAAAACAAATAGCGGGTTTTTTTGAAACTATATCGATGAAAAGTTTGGCATTAGTTTATGCCCAATTCCAAAGTGAAATTAATCATAATGACCACCATTGGATTAAATGGTAAAAATATATTCAGATTACACTTTAAGACCAATTAAAAAGAGAATCTAACCATATAATTAAATTACATGAAAAAAAGTTTTGATGTAAAATGCAGTATTTTTCACTATTCATTAAAAAATGAACATTTTCAGAAAAATACAAAAAATTTATCCAATGTAAATTTCAATGCCACAATCATAAATAATATGTTTATATTTACAAAAAGAGAATATAAAATTGTCAAAAGTTTGATTTAAAAATGTTTTTCCATCAAAAGGTAGTAAAAAAATATTTTAAAAATATTAGTGTATTACATGATTATGATGGATTTATTCTCATTATAAGCCTCTAAAACACTATCTAATTAATAAATAGACCTAGATAAAAATATCTATTATTCATTACTTACTTGGGATGTTATAGTTCCGCTGGCAGCTTCTCGCCAGCGTGGCACTGTTCATCTGTCAACATGGGTACACAGCGTGTATGCATCTATACATGGCGTGTACTGTCGCCCAACATTCCACCGCATTACTATTCGCCTGGTGACTGTCTACATTGTGTGTAAATATCTACTACACAGCGTGTACTCGGTTTTTACACACTTCGTCACCGACATTTCTACGCACTATGTGTACTCATTCCACACGACCACAAGTACACGGCGTGTGGAAAAGTACACGACGTGTACTTCCAAAATTTAGGATTGATCCCCATTTTCCTTATTTTCTCAAAAACACCTAAGGAAAAGAGAAAAGAAGATACTCGTAGCTCAATAATAAGAACAGGGTTCCTAAATCTTGGGTATGAAATGGTTATCTACAGTCTATGATCAGATCGATTGTATTAGGATAAAAGTGTGGTTTGTCCACACAGATGGGACCAGGTTCACCTTCATCGGCAAGAAGGGAACCTTTGTAGTGCATTAAAAACTTACTCAGAGTAGGGTGCAGCTGATCACTCACCAGTTGGATTGCCTCACCCTCGGAGTAGTAGATGTAGAGAGTCTGACTTATCATGTAGTGGTGGACCAGTACACGGATGTTTTCCTCTGATGATGTTACAGGACTACCTTCTCACCGATAGGTGGACTTATACATTGACCAGTACCCTGTGATTACACTAATATCTACTCCATCATATCGTATGGCCCCAGTTGAGTTTTGCGAGGTGAGGGTACAACTTGAGGACTTCTAGGGAAAGGGTTTCATCAGAACCAGTGTTTCTCCTTGGGCAGCCCCGATTCTGTTCACCAAGAAGGTGGATGGGAGATTGAGGCTCTGTGTCGACTATCTTCACCTGAACCAGGTGACCCTGAAAAACAAGTACCCACTCCCGAGGATTGACGACCTCTTAGATCATCTCAAAGAACCACGGTGGTTCTCGAAGATAGACCTCAGATCGAGTTATCACCATCTTAGAGTTAGAGATGAGGATGTGTAGAAGACGACCTTCAGGTGTCGTTATGGACACTACGAGTTCTTGGTAATGCCCTTTGGGGTAACCAATGCTCCAGTAGTGTTCATGAGTCTCATGAATAGGATCTTCCAGCCATACCTTGATCTCTTTTTTGTAGTCAGCATCGACGACATACTAATCTACTCGACTACTGAGGAAGAGCATGCCTACCATTTGCAGGTTGTACTGGACATACTCCAAGAGCACCAGCTTTATGGTAAGCTCTCGGAGTGCCAGTTTTGGATTCGAGAGGTTCACTTTTTGGGACACATTATCTCAGAGGTTGGAGTTGCAGTGGATCCAGCAATGATCGATGCGGCACTTGCGTGGGATCCACCCATGAGTGTGACGGAGGTACGAAGTTTCCTGGGATTGGCTAGATACTATCGGAGATTCATTATAGATTTCTCCAGTGTTGCGGCACCGCTATCAGCCATGTTGAAGAAGAGGCCACCCTTTGTGTGGTCGGAGAGATACCAGTAGAGATTTCAGGAGATGAGGTAGAGGCTGACTAGTGCCCCGATCTTGAGGCTTCCAGAGGAAGGCATATGGTACATAGTCTACTACAATGCGTCAGGGGCCAGAATCAGGTGTGTCCTGATGTAGGAGCGAGCAGTGATCTCATATGGTTCTCGGCACCTGAGACGGCATGACCAGAACTACGCAACCCATGACCTGGATTTAGAAGCAGTGGTTTTGGCCTTGAATATGTTGTTGCTCTATCTGATGGGTTATGGTTTTACCATGTACTCATATCACAAGAGTATCGGGTATATCTTCTCTTTGGAGGACCTGAACCTGAGTCTGTGACGATGGCTTGAGTTCCACCAGGACTATGACTTTGAGATAGTCTATACTCCTTGGAAGAGGAACGTTATTTCAAATGTGCTCAGAAGGATGACTGGTATACAACTTCTAGGAGAGGAAACAGAGTAGCTAGCTGCCTTACAGATTTCCTTTATAGATAGGGATGGAGAATCCTATCATTATTCTCTTATAGTTTC
Organism: Viscum album; assembly: GCA_963277665.1. Classification (NCBI taxonomy): domain Eukaryota; kingdom Viridiplantae; phylum Streptophyta; class Magnoliopsida; order Santalales; family Viscaceae; genus Viscum; species Viscum album. The sequence goes on along the minus strand of OY728146.1, from coordinate 1,754,592,366 downwards.
ACCTCCACTTCTTCAGCGAGTCAGGGAAGTGCAGCATGGGGAAGCTGACTGTGAGACACGACATGCTCAGATATCCATAGGGAAGGAACATGATGGATTTTCTGATGGTGGGTAGCACATCATCCTCTTCAGAAGACATACCATGGTACCAGTTATACTTCATGAGTAATTGGCGAGGGAGTTCCACACTTCCCCTCTAGCGGTACATCCAGGAGTGGCGAAGATGTACCAGGACTTTAGACGACTTCATTGGTGGCTAGGTATGAATAATGATGTAGCAGAGTTTGTCACATGATGCCTCGTTTTTTAGAAAGTGAAGACGGAGCACCAGGTACTAGTAGGCTCGGTTTACCCCTTAGAGGTCTTGAAGTGGATGTGGGATGGGATATCCATGGACTTTGTGACGGGTCTTCAATGTACATACATGAGTCATGATTCGACCCAGTTGTTCATCGACTGACTCACCAAGTTGGCCCATTTTATAATGATTAGAGAGAAAGGCTCAATAGATAGCATGGGATACCTCTACGTGCAGGAGATTGTGTGGTTACATGGAGTACCTTCTTCTGTTGTATCCGACCGTGAAGCACGGTTTACTTCCTGGATATGGAAGGGGTTGTAGTAAGAATTCAGGATACAGCTTCTCTTGAGCACCGCTTCCATCCTCAGACAGATGGTCAGACCGATAGGATGATACAAACCCTTGAGGACATACTCCATGCATGTGTCCTCGACTATGGTCACAGCTAGGAGAATCACTTGCCTTTGGTAGAGTTTTCCTACAGCAACAGTTATCACTCCACCATCGGTGTGGTACATTTTGAGGCATTGTATAGTCGACCTTGCAGATCACCACTGTGCTAGAAAGAACAAGGAGAGTCATCACTAGTGGGACCAGAGATGGTATGGGATACCAAGGAGAAGGTGAAGAACATCTAGGTGTAGATGAAGACTACACAGAGCATGAAAAATTCATATGATGACATGAGATGGAGGCCTCTGGAGTTCAAGGATGGCGACCATGTCTTCATACAGGTCTCACCATGACGAGGTCTATGGAGATTTGGCTGAGGCGACATGTTATCTCCCTGGTTCATAGGACATTTCCAGGTCCTCAGCAGTTTAGGTGAGGTGGCTTACCGCTTAGCTCGTCCACCTCAGTTTCACCGGGTGCACGACGTCATCAATGTATCCCAGCTAAGGAGGTACGTGCATGACCCGTCACAAATCATCGACCACGGTGAGCTAGACATCGATGACACGGTGATAGTCATGGAGGTTCCAGTGGAGATTGAGGATTGACAGGATCAGGTCCTACGTGGATGTTTGATACCTCTGGTGCACATTCACTGGCATCACGAGAACCTCCAAGAGAGCACATGGGAGCAGGAGGCTTAGATGCGTGCTCAGTACCCTCATTTGTTCCCTTAGTGTTAGTTGTTCCTTACGGGGACGTAAAGACCTTTTGTGGGGAGAATGTAATGACCCGAGATTCCTATGGAATTTTTTAATACATGGGAATTTTACAAGTCCGTAATTTTTGATGGCGCTTGATTCCGAGGCCCGGTGTTCCCAGAATCAATTTCTAAAGTTTTTTTCTGGTACATTCTGTAAACATGCGAGCGAGTTTTTATAACTTCTGAAACAGTGCTTGGAATTGAATTCCGAGGGCACGATTGAACTCATAGCCTCGACGATTTTTAGTGAGACCTTCCCCACAATTGTGTTTTATCAAGAGTGGAAGATAGTTTTTGGGGTTTTTAATTAAATTGAATAAAAAATAAAGTTTTAACATAATTTTTATTTAGGAGGTTGAAACATCAAAGGGGTGGTTGGAGGTGGGGGCCACCAAACCCTAACCTCGATGGAAGGTTATTGTGGTGGGTCCCACCTGATTGTATCCTCCCTTGGGAGGACTTTATTAGGTGGGACCAACCCGAGATCCTTAACTCCTCTAACCCCCTTAAATTCCTTGGAACCCTCAATTAAATGGCGGAGCCTCTCCACCTTCCCCCATTACATAAATGTGAAAACTCTCTCACAATTAATTTATTAAACTCTTTTTATTAATTAATTGGATAATTTCGAATTTTCAATCCTTTCCAACCTAATTAATTAAATGAGCTGTCTCATTTAATTAAACATAACTCTTTGTGTTTTTGTGCTAACAAATAGTATACTTTTTCTCTATTATTTTTGGTTGAAACTTGTAATCTTGGTGAAACCTTGGAGAAAGCTCTCAATAGAGATCCGTTCTTCCAAAGAAGAATATGAAGGATGCGAAGGACGTGAAGAACGTCATAGAACATATTTTTCTTCTTCAACCGGATAAATGGAAGGAGCCGACTACAAAGAACATAGACGATTCTTCTTCCTCGGTTTCCTACCATGGACACTTCCCGATGTGGATGAATCGACGTCCGCCTTCTGAGACTCTGTCTTCAAACACCGAACTCAGGGTAGGGGGTTTGATTTGTTTTTACTAGTTCTATATAGTACAATTTATGATATGAGAACTGAATGATATCATTGTAACGAGGAGGGTTCAGACCGCATGAACACGGCCTGACCCACCCCTTTTGTTGGTTCTTATTTGAGGATGATGACAAGGAAAAGAGGCGACGACAAACAAAGGACGTACTACCTGCAGCCTCCACGAAACGTCCCGCCGGCCAAGTGGCGCCCGACCCGCACCCATGCGCTGCTCCGCGGCCATGCCGATGGCCCTCCGCGCCTCGTCAGTTCATTTCCCACACCCCGCTAGTGTGATGCCTGCACCCTCGGCGCACCGCACGGCCATTCCGGCCGCCAGCCCGCACCCCCTGGTGCCCTGCCGCGCAGCCCGACGCTCCCCGCGCTCCCTTCCGCCCTGCCCGATGCCTCATGGAACCCTGTCGCGCTGCCCGGTACACCCTGCGGAGCCCTGCCGCCCTACCCGACGCCCCTCTAGCACCCTGTTGCGTTGCCTGGCACACCCAGTGGCACCCTGCCGCCCTGTCTGGTGCCCTCCTGCGCCCTGCCTCGCTGCCCGACGCAACCCGCGGCTCCTGACGCCCTGCTCGGCACCCACGTGGCCTGCCCGGTGACCAGCCGGCATGCTCGAGCCCCACACGGCCTGCTTTCTGGCCTCCCTTCCACCGGCATCCTGACCGACCCACGGCTTCCCCCGCGGTGTCGTTGGTCGAACCGGCCTGGTATTTCGGGCCGAGTTACAGAGCTTCCTACGTGGCGACTACAGGGCCAAACCGCCCTCGCGGTCCGCTGGTCTGGGCCCAGCGGACCGGGTCAAAACATAGCGGGTTGACCCGTCCAATGGTCCGGCTGAGACCCAGTGAGTCTGACCGGGTTGTTCCAGACCAGGTCGGGCTAGAATGGGTGGGGCTGAGTCGGTCTGACTGGGTCAGACCGCACCCAGGCCCATTACTGACCCATTACCTTCTTGGGCTATATATTTGGAACTGGACGTCCATTTTACGAACCGTCAGTGGTGCCGATATTCTTGTAGAATAGCCTTCCCTTTGAGAATACCCCATGAGAGAACGTGGTATAGTAAAGAAATGGTCAGTTTGGTTCGTGCACAAAAGAAACCGGGCCCCCGAGACTAAAAATCTAATAACTCACAGACCGGTCGTCCGATTGACGTGCCAACTGTTGCGTTGAGACCCCTATGATGTGGTGATATTTTGAGGTACTCTAGGTGAGACTTAGTGACACTTGGAGTATTGGATAATAGCTCGTGGAGTAGATCCTCCATGAGATGAGCGTACAGAGTGGGGAGACCTAGTACAAGTAGACCTAAAGACTGCTTGACCGATTCGACTCAGAGTGATTTGATTGGCCCATTGGACGAAGTGCCCGGTATTTGGCCGCAGACCCACATTGAAAAGAGCGCCTGGTAGTTGGCAGAAAACCTGCGGTACTCGACAAGAGGAGTACCTCTGACGACTATTAGGGGTGCACCCGGTATTTGGCGGCAGACCCACATCAGACGGAGCACCTGGTAGTTGGAACCAGGCTCACAGTACTCGACAGGAGGAGCAACTCAGCAGTCTAAGGATAGTTAGAAGCATCTTGGTGTCACAAAAGACCCATTGTTCTTGACAGAGGAGGAGTTCTCCAGGAGCTGTGGTTTCGATAATGAAAAATCCCGGTTCGAGTTGAGTCAATGACCTTTGTGTTTTCCTCATGATTGAGATGGGTTACATGATAACTTAGGTATATGTATGGCAATATAACTAAGTAAAGGTTATCCGTTGATTTCATACTTTTTGGTTTATCCTTGTTGGATTTTGTGAGACCTTGAGGGTCTCGGGGTCCCTACTATGTATCGTTATACTCACCCCTGCACGGGCTATGCCCGCACCTCATTATGTTGGATGCAGATGACGAACAATGCTGAAGGAGGCCGAGAGCACCCGGACTGGGCGATACCCAGAGGAGGACCTTACGACGTACCGGTGCATGGTGGAGTCTGACGGATGTGGAGTGTTGTGGAGGACATCTGTACCTACCCTTCAGGTAGGAACCCCATAGGACAAACCAGGAGCTGCTAGACACCTTCCCGGGGGTTGTCTTTTAGTTTCACCAATTTTTTATTTTCCTTGTACATTACGGTTGGGCTTGTATTCTGGCCCCCCTTTACTTTCAGTACACTTGTTATATATATTTTGCATAGTTTTTTCTTCCTCTTGTACTCTCGATGTGTGTGTTTGCGATTTATAAATGCAATGCCTTTCCAATTTTAGGGAATTACGCCTTTGGTGCTAGTCGCCATCCCCTGGCCTATGGAAGGCGGGCTTGGGGTAGTCACTATATGGGTCCCAGGGGACATGTCGTGACAATATCATTCTTATTATTATCTTTTCAGTAATTGAAATATGATTCTGTCTTTTTGCTGTTTGTGGACTATAACGTTCTCAAAGCGATGCGACTCTATTTTCACAACCAAAAGTCATGGATGATATGTATTTGTATATTTATGATAATAAAATTATATTATTATCATTTCAAATATCTAAAATTTTAATTCCCTCTTTTCCAAAATTATCATTGTAAAATAAAAATGTTACACATAGAAACATACAACCTACCATTTCCATGATCATAACGTACATAATTTCTCAAAACCAAATCAATAATGAATGGTATTAAAAGAATAATTGATTTATAAACATTATAATACATTTATAATTATTATTTTATTGGTTATTAACATATATAATTTTCAAAAGAACTGATACATTCATAATAAATAATAAACGAAAAAATACAAAAATTAACACATAAAAAATGAAAATAATGAAATATTATTAAATAACACGTGATAAATGGTTATAAAAGGATCATATATGATATTGTAAATACTCATATAGTTCTTGTATAAGATACAATAATTTTAAAATGATTATTTTGGAGGTTAAATCACCTTCACTAAAAATAATGCTTGATGTATGGGAATTCATCTTAATTAAACATCATTGATGAATATTATAATGATATCAAATAAATTTATAATTTTTTCTGTATATACAATAAATTAATTTATTTTATGATTCATTGGAAGATTATAAATTATGTTTACATAACCATTTTTTCATATGTCCTTTATGGTGTTTCTAGTTCAAATATTACTAAATCAGTAATAGATGTATTAAGTAAATATCCCTTCATTTGTATAAACATTTAATTAATTCATTATGTCACAATAAGATTATGTGGGTACTGACATGTTATTATTTAATTATTTATTTAAACTATTTTTATGTGGAATAAATTTTCATATACATAATCAATTTATTGATTATTATTCACATCAATGTAATGATCATTATAATTGATTATTTCCCAATCCCATTTAGAATGAGAATGTTTATTATTTTATTATTGATTGATAATACCATTCCATTATATCAACCTCCAATTATTCATGATATATTAATATAATAGTTCCATTTTATACACATGGGTACGTATAATGTTTAACAATATATTTTTAATAACACGTGACATTATTTCCCTCTTCAGTTAGAAATATATTTTGATCCAAAACAATATTTTGTAAAAAAATCAATAATGTTTTTAATTTTTTTTATATTTTATTAATGAAAATTTTCCTATTATGAATTTTTAAACATTTATTTTGAAATGAATCTTCATTTCCTTCTCCAAACATTTCCTGATGGAACATTATTAAAATTCTGGACATAATTCTTCTTTTAAAATCTATGACATGGAAAAAAAATTCTGGCCATAATGGCCAATAAAATGTTTGAAACCATATTTTATAATAATAATAGTTTATTTTAAATGATATTTTTTTCAAAAAATTATGAGAACATTATTTTTTAGTAGGTTATTTTCAAAATGGATATGATATTTTTCTCAAAAGTATTTATTTATATTTTTATGGAATCTCTATTTCTCAATGATAAAAATACTTTATTCATTGGGATTTTGGTATATATCAAATTTATACTCTCCAAATATATTTTTTGGATGGATTAAGAAAATATTGAAAAAAAATGTATTGAAATTCACTTCTGTTATTTTTTTTATATTCATTAACTTTCCCATGAATTGTTTTTTATGTAATAATTGGACATTAATCAAACATAAAATATCCATATTATTTATCATGGATATTATAATTTCATATGAAATATAACATTTATACATATAGTGATTATCATTGAATCTTATTTTTTTGAATTGATAAATATTTATAGTCAATATTTTTTCTTTAATATAGATATTTAATGGAAAAGAGTATATTTTATAAATTAAATAAATTATTTGTTATATTATTAATTATTTTTTCTTTTTGACATTATTGGGAACTTGATGTAGAGAATACATTTTTCATTGACATCCTTATTGAGTTGAATCATCATGCTAGACTAAGTTGAAAGGGTTTCTTGTGCATACCTGCCCACTTTTTTATTAATTTTTATAATGGTAGATCATAATCGTAGAGTTACCATGTTCCTAATAAATGAAATCAATTAGGCATTTCTATTTTCAAGAATTAAGTTATAATTTTTATCCATTGTATTTTCACTCTGGTATTATATGTTGATACCATTCATTATCATTTATTGTATATTTGAAAATTCATTATGTTATTTACATTTCAATATTGAATATGAATTATCGTATCATAGAATCAAATTTATATAAATGTTATGTGTATTGAAATATTTAACTTTCCATGATGATTATGCTTATTGATTCATGATAGCTTTTATTATTCTCAAACCATACCGATAATTTTAAATAACCATTATTTATTTTGGTTTCCATAAGATATTAATAATAGTTAATATAGTTAGCTTTAAGGGACTCACTTATTTTTCTATGGTTATTGATCTTTTAATTATTTTTTATATTTAATATAAAATGGGTTTTATATATTTATTTAATTTACCGTGAATAAAAAACAATTTTTTCCATTAGGATATGTATTTCATTATGTATAATTCCAATGTAAAAAAGGTGAATAATATATTTTGGGTTATGGATTTGGGGTTATTGTAGTTGGTATTAAACTAAGGGAATAATATTACATTGGAGATACAATTTTTATATCATAGGTCAAGGAAGGTAAACCTATGATATAATTTTTGGGTAATCGAAAATGAACATCAAAACGTTTTCTTAAGTAATATGTTATCCAATTTTTCCTATAAATTCATCCAAGTAAATATACTATATATTGATGTGTTTATAGAGAATAGGTAATTAGGGGTAAAAATTCCCTAAATAAAACATTGGGATTTACATAATCATCACTTGGAGTATGATAATGGTACTTACTACAAAATTAGTTTGAATCTTCAAGGTGGTATGATTAGGATAAATCACATATTCTTTATAAACCATTGCGAAGCATTTTAAAATAATTTTATCACCAAATAAACCATTTATATAATTATGTGATTAGTTATGGATAAATATTTCAACTTATTATAATTCATCAACATGTTATATGATTATAAGATACAATTAATATTACAATGATATTATCTATTTTATTCAATCATTTATAAATTTATCATAGATCGATAAATGGGAACCACATCAATGATGGTAATCCAATGAATATGAATGGACATTCCGTTGACCAGGTTAATCAAACCATTCGAAGGGAATAACTCTCCCAAACTTTTCCATCATATAAGGACAAAGAGTCATGTTATAACAAAGGTAGATAAATAATTCTACAATTATTTTTTCTTCTAATGGAATATGGGACAGAATATGACTACCTCAAAAAATATTTATAGAGGGAAGAAGATAATGATGGGTTTTCTATCTTGTGATAATTCTGTAAAAAAAATCCCTAGTTTATTAATTAAGAGAATGGATATTTTCTATGATTTTGATGAATAATTACTCTATTATCATGAGTGAATGTCCCTGAAAATTTATTCCAATGTTCAATTTTTCAGCTATAAGAAGATGGGTCAAAATGAAAATAAATTCCCCAAACATCATAATAATATACATCTTAATTTTCTAAAGGTTCATTATCATGATTTTGATATTTCCACATATAAATTAGAATTATTAAAAATATTGTGTATATATTAAAAAATAATTTAACATTACTACGTTATCAATGATATCATGGTAATATGAATTGTAATCTGTATAAGGATTATAATGTATTATTTTTTTCACAAATAATTTCAATGAATATGTTGAACGATACTGGTGACCAATGAAAAATTATTTAGTGGAATGTTGAAAATCATTGGAACCATAAGATAGAGGTTGTCAAGACCCGACCCGATTGGGATTGGGATGCAACTCCCTACACCCTCATCTATTACAATAGTGTTTGGAAACACGCACTAATTTGGAATATCACTGACATGGGAGGAATTAACATTGTATATATTCAAATTCACACATCTCCATGATCAAAAAATTAATAAATGTTAAAAAATAAAATACATTAATACATACATATCCCACAATAATAGTAATATACATGTACTGAAAGTGAATGAAAATAAAATCAATTCAAACCAAGTTAAACTATAAAAGAATCCAGCCTACTTAGAAGGAGGGGATCACTGTTAAGTAAAACCATTTGAAAGCTCCTCAGACAATCTTAGGAAAACACCTCGGTCTATCTAGCTCACTATTCAATGCCTACCTCAGTTCCTTTGTGGATTCTATCAAAAGAAATGTGGTCTGTACAAGACACAAAACATTTGTTGTCCAAAACCATACAAGTGTGACTATAAAAATACTCTATAGGTTTCCCAAATACCCCAAAATAAAATGTTCAAAAATGAAATGAAATAGTATAATTGAACTAGCCATAGGGAACCCCAATCGAGAGATAAAATACTTATCGAACCATCCTCATATTTTAAAGAAAAATCTTCTTAATCTATAAAGGGTGTCAACCCCAACATGTGAAAACAACGTAATGACTCCCATTAATCACCCAGATATACTCATCTCAAACACTAATTATCATGATGTTCCAACCTCGTACCCAAAAATATGATTCTCATCATATGCTCTAACTGTAACATGATACAAGGAGAACACAATACATGGGTCATCCATCCTAGATGGCACACTTCCAATAGATTCACTCAATCAAAAAAAATTCTACCATTCCAAATGGTATGTCTGAGAGAACATGATTCCCCGAGGACATCATACTATGTATATCTCTATTTCCTAGCACCAAAGGTCCTATCATCATTATAATGTTCCCAAAAAACCTAATGAAACTCTTGTGAAGAGGCTCTCTTTCAATAATTAACGTATTTGAGGGATCATTACTTCATACTATGCATTGCGTGCATCACCTCTAATAAAATATAATTGAGGCTATTTTACTTCAAAAAATATTTATATTTATGTGAGTAATACTTTTATATATCCCATAAATCCTCTATTACTCATGTATGGCACATCCTGCACCTCAGTTCGTCATGGGGGATATAACTCCAATCTAGGTTTCATTTATATAATGTTGATGAGATCACTCCTTGTGACTGTATGAAATAGTCGAGTGGGATCCAAATCCATTGGAGGACCACTCCCCAATGATACTCAAAAATTGGGTAGTACTCCTCCATAAGTGAGGAACCATGCCCTAATCAAGAAGGGGGGAACTACTTAGAAAACATAGTAACCAAATCCTAGTACAATAGGGTAGTAACACTCCATGGATAGAGTACTCAAGCCCTCACTAGGTAGGGAAGTACCACACAATGACAAGAGGACCCTCACCCTGTAGGAAAGGGGATTACTAACTCAACAATCTTTTTCACTAGGGGCCCGGCACCCTAACATGGTAGGGGAGTACTTACCGTAGACTAGAGGACCTACTCCTTCATTCGACTATGGAGTACCGAATCTTCAAGAAAACACATAGTTAGTTTTCTGGTGTCCATGTTCCAGACCATGTTTTATTGTATAATGTCTATGTGTTAGTAGATTGAAATGAGGTTTCACATGGATAACCCAAGGCATGTCCCATTGTCACACAGTCTAGGGAACCAAATGTTGGGAAACCAAGATACATGACGTGTATTCCATAGTCTCAAAATATCATATTCCTTAAATTGGAAGAACTACATGGTGTGTGTCCTTAATTGAGAGTTCTTATAAATGGTGATTCTAGTCAGGATTCACCTCCAATAAACCTTTCATTTTCTTCTATTTACCTGAAACCTACATATATACCTAGATGAAATCTGTAGATATTTTAATTGGGTGCTTGAACCTTGAAAGATGCATAATCAAGGGTTTCAGGACCAAAATATAATTTCTTCTACCTCGTTGGTGAAACAAAACATCTTTTTATGAAGAAAGATGAAAGAACTACTATGATTCTCAATATGATTATGATTTTCATTAGAAAATGAGATCAACATCACATTTCTTCTTTTATATAGATCATTTTAAAACATCATTCAAATATTGGAGGATGGGGAGATGATCATATCCTCTTAGGTTTGTTTTTAACCAAATAGAAGGGGGGATATAAGGATTTAGGTTTATTTTTATTTAATTATTTTAATTATTAATTAATTCAACACTTAACGACCTAACACATTCACCTCCCACCAAAAAACGCGCTGTGGATAGCCTTAGGTCATACCTAGGGTAAACATGTAAATTTGGTCTCAACTATGGTCCTAGATATATGATCTAATACTCAAAATGTGAGTTATATATGTTTCATGAGGAACATTGCAAGGACAAAAAAAATATAAAATATTTTTTAAAATATTAATGCACCTAGACTCCCCGGGCCTTGACATCCCATGACGACAATGCATATGAATTTGGAAAAATGCTCTAGAATATTCTAGAGTCTTACAAGTCAAAAAATGAGTCATTACATTTTTCCAATATAGTGATTTTTTCCGTAAAAAGATAAATCCTATAAAGAAAGTATGAAATTTAGTTTTCCAATGGACTCCCATTCCAGCGAGCTCACCAAGTGTTCATTATCTGCATAAAAGAACAAAAACAAAGGAGCCACTAAGATAAAAACAAATTTTATATATCTCTTATACCATTCTAATATTGTACAAAAAATGGGGAACATTTTTCCATAGTTGGGATGGGTTGGAAAGCCCCAAGCACAACATACCTTCTGTAGCCAGGTCATCTTGCAATACACCTCCTCACATACCTAACATAGATACTAACAGAACCCTGTAATTCACATCCAACCCTATATGAACTATTCAACAACCTCTTCAAGAATTATTGTTCTCTGGGTTGATGATGAAAACATGAGTGTATTCATTAATGAAAGAGGGATGCACAAGAGTATGCATTGGTTATTACCAACCCTTTTTTCAAAAAAACTCCAACTGTGTCAAAACTCACCCAAACAAAAACACATCCCCCCAAACTATTTTTATCCTAGATGATTATTGATGGCAGAAAACCAATCCAATATTTGAAAGCATAGTAGGGTAAAACTCTAAAACTATTGAATGTTTCTATGAAATTTACTCCCTCTCATAAGGTCGAAAAGATAAATGGGTTGAGCTAGAAAACCCCACTAGCATGGGTAGGACCTAATCTGACTCTTCATCACATAGCCTGGCCCTGAACATGCATGTTCAAGGAACTCATCCACCACACCATTATATTGACCTCTTTGAGTAGAACATACTCTCTTACATGGTTTTGGTCGTGTCACAGAAACATGTCTTGGTGGTGAAATGGTCCATATTCACTCTGAGTTCAATGCTATGTCAAACTTCACCACATACCTCGTAAGTCTATCAAGTAAAAATATGAAACCTAGAAAAGAATGGTAAAAATGATAGACTATGGAATGTATTGTCACACCGTTGGTTTTATTAATACCTCCATTTCAACTACCATCATGGGTTTCTACCGAGGCCCCGTGTAACCTAGGTAAACCTAAATCCTAGGAGGAAAGAAATGTGTACCCAAAAAAAATTCTATATATTTCTAAAAAAATTAGAAAGGACATATTGAATACCTTTATTAATCCTTAGTGGTTCAGTGTTAAAGGGAACTATGCCCTATAGCTATCCACGCCCATGTCCTCTAGCTTCATAAGATTGGTTGCGGCCACCTGGGGGTGATGTTGGAAACAACACCAACTATATTCCCCATCCTGCATCCCATCAAAATCCTCTACCTCATCCACCACCTTGATGAACTCCTTGATCCAAGAACAATTTATGCCAAGGTTACTCATCAACTAAATCCATATCTACTACATGATGGTTTGGACAATCTATTGCCAGATGACCTCGGCCCTCGCAAGCATAACATCACCACTCCTATAGTTTACATGGTCCTTATTGTTTCTCCTATAGTAAAGTCCCACATGTCTGTGTCTAGGATTTGGTATGCCTCTTACAGTGTTCTATAGTCATTTATAATCATCTAGGTCATGCTATTGCCTAATCCTTGTGATCGCTACAGAGTGACACAAGCACCTATTCCTTATCCATGAAATGATCAACCATCATATCTTTCTCCAACACACCTTAATATGTGGGAATGCACAACCAAGTAAAAAAAAACCCTGATATCCCAACTCATGCCTTACTCGAAGGACCGTTCTATGATGATCTGATCCCAAACCATATCTTAAGAGTATCACAATATGTTTATAAACCTCCCTGAAAGATCTTCCACTATTAGGATACCATGATGAAGATATATAATCTGTTGGATATGAAATGATATCTACATGTATAAGGAAAACTATTATTTTAGGATTCTATCAAACTTCTTCTATGTAAGAATCATCGCATCATGAGAAATCGTTATCAAAATCCACCATCACCCGACCTTACCCTGAAGATGGCTCACTACTAGGACCACCATCAGATCGGGAGGTGTACTCACTGCATAGTAAACTCAGGTGACTCACTCGAGCCAAACATCTTCTACCCGGGGGTAGAGATAATCCATGTATATCAATTTTTTCATCCTATAGAACTATTATAGCATGCTCATCCTTCAAAAATACTCACCATGAACTGTTGGTATAACTTTATTCTAAATATATGGTGGCACCACCAGCAGACCACATAGAAATTATGTGTTAGAATATCTGACCTACATTGAAGCCTAATCAGAGTGAAGATTTCCATCACAATCATGACATAGAATATTATCTGGTTTCCTTTGAAGAGGCATCCTGAAATAGAATCAAGACATGCCATATTAAAAAATCATATCTAGGAGTTGAATCATAATGGAATTGAAAAAACAAAAACCAATCATAAATGATGCATATACTTTTTATTTCCTATATAAAAATATCCTAATTTACTGAGTTGAATATTAGGATATCAGACTCTTTGTGAATGGATATGTAGGGTGCCACACTAACAGTGGAACTTCTTGCCTAAGATCCTATTTTGAAACATCCTAAAACCATCACTATGAATCCCAAACCAAGATCACAACACTACAGTCCCAATGTGGAACCTTTTACATCTGAAACCACTCTGTCACAAACTGACCAGTTCGTGGGTAGGGTGAAACTCCCCAATCCAACATCTATTCATCCAAGGGATAGAAACTAGAACTGAGTTTTCATATCAGTAACATGAGGGGGACGGGGTATGTACATGTTCAAAAGCACACATATGCAATCTCGAAAAATAAAGAAAATTTAGAAACCAAATGAAACTAATTCATGCATAAAACTATATCCTAATTCCAATTTACAACAGAATTACATAAAGATTATAATGTTCAAAGAAACTCTCTCCAATGAAAATTGTAAAATCATCCAACATACTCAGAAAGAGGAAATTTATTTCTACTGTAACTGCCAAAATCCTCTTTATCCATGCTCTGATAAACACATTGTTCTTTATTTATCTCTAATATTTTCTGGCCATAGTTCATCTGTCGACTTTGTTGAAAGACATGTTGTCTTCTCATTACAAAAATCATGTTTCAGAAAGTCTTGTGCAAGGTTGATTATATGAATACTCATCAGGTTCCCAAAAAACCCAAAAGAAAAAGGGAGAAACTAAAACACAATCGTTTACTCAACCTAGCCTGGGGGAACCCCAATCAAGAGTGAAAATCCTTCTCAAACCATCCTCTATTTTACATGATAACTTATATTATTCCACATGGGTGGACAACACCAAAATATGACAACACCATAATTACTCCATAAAATCACCCATACATACTTGTCTTAGACACTATGTCCGATGTGGATCTAAAATCATATCTTGAAACAAGATTCTCTTCATAGGATCTAACTATAACACATAACCAGTATAACTCCATGATCTCAGTTGTCCCATTTGGATTGTTTCGAAGATAGTCTCTCGATCGGTAACAAATCTTCCATTCATAATGGTACATCAAATAGAATATGATCAATCATGAACACCTTACTTTGTCCAACTCTAGTGACTACACTAGGGGTCCTATCGACATTACCTTATCCACAATGAAAACAAAAGAACCTATATAAAATGGCCTGACCCTCACCACTACATGGAGTTTAGGGAGTGCTACTCTAGACTTTACACTGGATGAATCCTCTATAATAAGATATAATGGGGGATCCACACCACACCACTATCCTACAATCAAGTGGGAACTTCTCCTAAATGACCCTCAAAAACTCTTTTTCTATATTAACGAGTGTCCCACACCTCAATCTTTCAAGGGAGGACTAACTCTTATCTAGGTATTGTTAACATAAAATATTGGGGACCTCTCTTTATTACTATATCCCACAATTGAGGGAGCTCTAAATTAAATGGTGGATAGTCTCCTCACTAGTACTCATAGACAATGGATTGCTACTCTATTTTTTAGGACCCATGCCCTGATCTATAAGGGGAGTACAACTTAGAGTATTGAGGACCCACAACCTATTACAACTACGGATTACCACTCATTGAACTGAGGACGTGTTCCCTAAACCAATAGAGGAGTACAACTCAGTGACTAGAGGACCCACACCCTATTAGGAAATGGGAGTACCAAACTGTCCATCTTGTTCAATATAGGGGACATGCACCCTACCACTAAAGAGGAGTATTGACCCCATGGTAGAGAAGCCACTCCCTGATATGACTTGGATGTAAAAATTATGTCATAAAACACGTAAAGAGGACCCAAACCCTGGAACGATAGGAGAGTAGAATCTACACGAATAGAGGACCCACTCCATATCATAATAGGGGAGTACCCCCTTTATATATATTCCGTATATATAGGACTTTTTCATTAGTCGAACTTGGGAGTATGCTCTATCATCACAAACATCATGGGGAAACCAACAACCGAACCTGTCAGTGTATTAACACCCTCAGAGGAAACTATCCAAATGTAATGAACTTGTTCCTATTATGTGGGGAGTTCTATATATACCTCTGTAGATAGGTATGGGAAAAACATACCATAATCCCCTAGGGATGTACATTTCCATGTCTATCTCTACACATACCACACTAGACTCCAACATCAGCTCAGTATAGCTTCACCAGCATCTCTCGAGATTTACACCACCTCATATCCTCTAAGTAATAGTAAATTCCACCATATCATACAATATATAAATAATATAGTATATGATACTCATGATCTAGAATCCAAATCTCATAGTATAATATTATAATGATAGAATATCTTGTGAGGATCTTCTAGGAGTTCATGGAATGCACTGGGGCACACATGGCATTTGACCACACTTGAACACCTAGTATTGTATGCTATCTACTAATTCTAACAACCCATATAGGGGTACATGGATTATAGAGTAGTTACACTCTATTTCCCTCATTGTTCATCCCCTATTTGTGATCCCCTTTTACATAGACATACTAACCATGTCCCATGCACACCGTGCATCCTATACTACACATAATATTCAACTTCGACTCCCACATTACAAACTAATTTTCCCATGACCTTATATAAAACATCGGGTCCATGTATCTTGGTCATGTGGTAGTACATGACAATGTATTTAGACGTGGCTAACCAAATCTATGTCCTATGGTCACATAATATAGGACACTAAAAAATGGCTAACCCTTATACACTGTATGTAGTCTATAGCCCCCAAATATCATAACCTTAAAACAAGTTGATTTACACTGCATGTGTCCATGCAGTAAATTTTTTTTAGATTGTTATTCCAATTAGGATTCACCTCAAAAAACCTCTTATTTGACCATATTTACCCCTAAACTTACTGATCCTTATATATGGGGTCTCATTTAATTGTAATTAGCCTCTACATCCTTATAAATTTGTAAAAAAGGGACGAGAATCAATAAATAAATCCTCGAACATATTTGGTGAAACTACATAGTATTTTATAAAGAAATATGAACAAACCATGTTGTTTCATGGTCTGATGATGATCTATGTTGGAAACGGATATCGACAGCACATTGCTTCATCGATGTTGGGTGGTTCCATATTTAGGCCATGTAGAGGAAGAGGGGGGTATGAGGTTATCCTCCCAGGTTTGTCATGAAACAATGATAAGGGGTATTTTGTTTTATGTTAAATTAATTTTTCAAACTATTAGATATTCTAGAAGTTAACGTCCAACCAAATTACCTCCAAAAAAAATCAAGAAACAGACAACCTTTGGTTGTATCTAGGGTAATCATAACATTCTGGAGTCAACTGTAGTCTCAGAAATAAAATACGAGGCAATAAATATGATTTATTTTATTTTTCATGAGAAAATTAATGCATGGAAAAAAATATATTTAGTTTTTTTAATATTTCCACATTGAGGATCCCCAGCCCCTGACATTCCACACCGACTCTATATCTAAATTAAAAAATATTATCCCCAATTTTCCTAAGTCATATAGGTCAAACCCCAAGTCATTATAGAAGGAATTATAGCCCATTATATGTTCTTTTTTATATAAATTTTTCATTAGAATATGATTTATATAGATAATGAAAAGTAGATAATAATTACTACCATGGAAGTATATACAGATTTTTTAAAAATGTAATATGATATCCATGATGATGTAAACAATTATTTTAAAATTTAATGAATGAATCTAATAATGTGTTATTTATTTAAGGAATAAGGTATCATTAATGTTTTAAATATGTTTTAATTTTAAATTCAGATATTACCATGTTTTAATAGAATACATTATGAACAAATTTCCATGTTTGGTATCTGACTATTAGAAATGACATCGTATTGTTTGATATATTAATGTTAAGTTTATTTTTTTGGAAATTTAGTGAACTTATTTCTATTATTCTGGATCTCAATCATTTAGATGCATTATAAAGGTAATCTTTTGTTAAATTTATTAATCTTATCATTGGATGAGGTTATACATATTAAAAAATTATTTACCCATTTGTTAATTTATAAATATTATAACACCTAAACAAATAATTTTTTTCTAATAATAACTAGATTCCTAAGGAATTTTTTTATCATTTTATATAGATATAATGATCCATTATATTTTAAATTTAGTTCTACCGATATAAATAATACATTCAGGGATATTAGTTCATTGAAATGAACGATGAATTGAAAATATATATAAGCAGAAAAGGATAAATTATACACATGAAATAGAAAATTATCAAGTAAATATATATCCTTTTATTATTTGATGGTATAATAATTATCAAATATTATGAAAATCAACTTGAAAGTAAAATATTTTTCTATTACCTTCAGATCTGATGAATTAAGAAGTCCAGTATCTCTTCGTAGAGTAATTTTTTTTCTTCATTAACCTTCTCTAGATCACCCACATTCTCATGGCCAAAGTTATCTATATTACACAATTAATCCTTCAATGTGAGAATTCTATTTAATTTCCATGAATTTAAAACACACTAATGTCCTACTACAATTACGCTATATAATGTTTTATTATATTTTACCTTCATACATTCTTTATCTCTTTTAAAGGTTTATTTCATTAACACTTATTAGGATATTGGATATCAATAAAGTTTTTTTGAAATGTGAAAACCGTGATTAATGAGATGAATATTAAATTACAAGGATGAAAAATAATTTATGAGGGGAAAATTTAAAAACCATGATTTCCAGATAATGAATATTTTATTTCATCTCACATGTGACATGAAACACCATTATTAATAAACACAATAATTATATTTATTTATATTAAGTCTCATTGATATATTATAGAGCATACAATACAAATTAAAAATGAACCTTAATATTGAATTTAAATATGTCCTAAATATTAAATTAGAGTGTATTAATTGTAATAAAAATTTAATGAAATTAATTTTTTTACTAATGTCAACAAATCTTTGTTATATATTTATTATAAGTAAAATATGTAGAATCTAAAAGAAAAATAAATTACTTTCTAATAAACTAATTTTTTTAAATATGTTTAATCACGCATCTAAAAAATGAAAACGTACATTTGGAAACATTTATAAAATTAATTTAAAATAAAATATTCATTAAATCAGAATATCCAAATTTATGTAGGGGTGTTTTATGGAATTTTATGAATTTTTTTCATTTTATATGAATAATGAAGAACACAAAATTTTAAATTAAAATATTCATTCATTTAAAATTATTTATAAAATTTAATTATATATTAAATAATTACAATGTAAATTTTTTTAAATTATATATCAAGAAACACTATTTTTTATATTTTCATAATATATATATTTTTTATATAAAAACATTTTAATTGTTTAATCATTCTATTTAGGAAAACGTAGTTACCCATTTCATCTATGAGATAAATTTTAAATTATATATTCCAATATATGTGAATTTAATTTACAAAAAATGGTTTCTTTTTTGGAATAATAATAATATATATTATCTAATAAGATCAAATTACTTTTTGAGAGAAATTAATAGTGAAATTTGTAAAAAATATTATCTGGTAAATTTAAAAATATATTTACTTAATAGTTGGAGTAGAAATATGTGGGAAAAATTTACCTAATAACCTAAATTATATATATATTATGGAAATATTCAAATGATATCATGTATAATTATCTATAATAATTTATTTCGGTACCTTGTAGAATTTAAAAACATGGGTATTCATTTTTATTTACAAAACATATGTGTTTCTCGCTCAAGTCACTTATAAAAATCCACCACATATCCACACTTCTTAACTCCATAAAAACAAATTGATATTTCATGACCATCCCAAATAACATAAAAATTATATCCCTTCATATTTGATTCCCTATTTTTTCATAATTCATGCTTATGACGTATTAGTTAGAAAACTGACGGAGGTTAAACGAAGTTGATTTAACATTCATCAATGAGGGTTTTTATTTAATTTCCTCCTCTAAATCATTTAATTATTATAATAAAATTAAGATATAATATACATAGTATCATACATATACTCTTAGGTTGTATTTTTATGGTCACGAACTTCAACCATCTCCACTCGGATTAAATGGCTAAAGAAATTATCATTTTTGTGTACAACAACATCCACCTCACAAACTGATGTCATTAATTTTTTCAGTACCACCTATCACAGATGTGATTCATGATGCATATAATGTATAAAAATAATACTTGTAAAATAATAATATCAGTGTTTTAATAATATAATATTCACTTTTTTACATTCAATTTCATATGGGGTTATGATAAGATCACCCATGAGTATAGAGAACTACCGCCTCATGAAGTAAATGTTGATGTATTTCACAAATGCTTTACAATCATGGTGGTAAGTATATCATTAATTATTACATGTGATTTAAATAAAATAATTATGATATTCATTAAATTTGTATCATTAAAAAATATAATTTTTCATTTTCCATTAAACCACTTAGGTACTTATAAAATAATTGCTTTTCTAGAATTAAATATATAAATTTATAATATAAATATATTGAAATAATTGATATTTAAAGAAATTAAAGAATATTTTCTAATGGAATTCTAACCTAAACATAAGAATATTAACAAGACCATCATTAATACAAATAAATTTAATAGAACAACAACCTCACCGACGAGAGTATAAATAATATATATAAATCATAAAATTATAATCATGAAATATATATAGCATAGAATAAGTAAATAAATATTATGGAAATTATAAATTATGTGTGGGTATTTTTGAAACTCATAAATAATTAATTGGAATTTTATAATTATTTTAATGATATAATATCAAAAACATTATCATAAAATAGGATCATAAATTAATTTTTGTATATTTTTATTCTTATAATATATTTTTATGAGACCCTGATTAATTTAACAAAGAGTTTTGAAATGTGATATAGTTTTATAATTTTTATATTCCAAATAAATTCTGATTTTAATTAATAAATAATTAAATAATATTTTTAAAATTATTATAATAAAATGGAGTTCATTTTATAATTCGACAAATCAAAAAATTATGGGGTTTAATATTTTTTAATTTTCAAAAATACATGAATTTTGGGTGATTTTTGATATAAGATAATTTATGAAAAAGATAAATAAATTAATTTTTGAGTCTTGTATGATCTTCTTATAATGTAATAACCCTTTTTTAGAAAATATAGAACTAATTTCTATATTTATTCACAAGAACAAGAAAATTATTTTCGTGAAAAATAAAATAAAATAATGATTAAAATAATGGAAACCCCCTCTCCTCTACTATAAATACCACCCTCACCCCCTCTTCTCCAAACTCCTCTAATGATTTGAGAATTGTATAATTTCCACCAAATCACCTTCCCAATACTCTTACCATCATTTAAGATCTTATGTTCTCACCAAACGTCCAAAAAATAGCCTTATGGTGTTCCTCAAAGAATATTGTTCATGATGTAAAAATCCTCTTTCAATTTTTTATTTCCTTTTCAATTATTTTTCTTTTATCAAAATCTCATCACATCTAGTTATCCATGTTGAATAAAAATTAAATTATCATAGATATAAAATAATATTATCAATTTAATGGAAATATTTATAATCATACTTATTCTCCTCCACTTCTTATTCTAAAAATAAAAACACCATCCAATTTGTGTCGATTTACAGACACCAGGGATAAGGTATTCTCAATTTCATTTACCACCATCATTTATGGTAATAAAATTGTTTTTATCATTAAATCATTTAGTAATTGTTTTTCTATAAACTCTTATATATTTTGGAATTAACATTTATACATAATATTTAATTATTTACTGAATCTTGTTTGTTCTTATCAAATAATTCAAAAAATGATCTAAAAAAATAACATTAATGTTACATCTAATTATTAGTCATAATATATAAAAAATTCATATAATTAAATATTTTTTAAACATATTAATACAATTTCATACCTCTCCTTGAGTTTTTCTTCCATTCGACAAGAACATCTTTTACGAACTAACCATGGAATCTTTAAAAATAACACAATAGAAAAAATAAAAATAACAAAATTTAATTAGTAATAGGGTGGAATGATTTTATAAAATGGTCTTAAATGATATTATAAAAATAAATATTTTTATTAAAATACTAATAACTAAATTTTAAACATTATATAGGAGGTTTAAACACATTTTAGGTCATATGAACATGATGTATGATAATCTTAACCCAAACTCAATTCGTTTGGTTAACCTTCATATTCATTAATTATGAGGTACTAAGAATATTTTTTTGATGATTTTTTTTATATTTTTCATAATTAGTTGGATTTAATGTATATATAAACATATTAATTTTTCTAATCAATTATCACATAAAATTATTATTTTTTGTTCAAGTTTTTCTTTTGAAATCCTATTTTAATTTCATTTCATTTTTTAAAAGGAATGAATTACACATTCTATGTATTTATGTTTAATTTTTTTTATCTAGCCTAGGGAAATTGTTTAAAATAAATTGTTGGACTAATATCTCCCTCTAATAAATGGGTTATGTTTATGCTAGAGGTCAGTCATATAGCTACTCCAAGAGTAACTACAATAGTTACACCATAATGTAGATACAAGGGTTAAATTGTAAGATATCAGTGAAGGATACAAATAATAATATATCCATGAGGGTTAAAATAGTATTTATAAATTATCCCATGATACCTACATGGATTAATTTATGTTTTCATTATTCAATGAGAATATCGTGTTTTCTTAGATTAATTATACGATACATATTTGGTGAGATGTGTGTTATTGTGAAAATGATTTGATGTGTTTATGAGAATTTATGTACTAACTATTTCTCTCCTATATATTATATCCCTTACTAATATTTTTATGCTCACACCATGTTTTAAAGAAAATCATTAGGTTTAAGGTAGGGTTATAAAAACCGAGAAACCAATATAACTTTTGTGAATACATTCCATGGAATGAATTTTTGTTTTTAATAAACGATTTTGTGTTTTTAAAACATGGTTATTGTTTTAGTAGTGTCCCATTTTTATACTTATGTGTATATATTTATGAATTATGTAATGGTATTCTAATAATCCAAACCTAAAATAACTTTGGGAAGGTAAAGATGTGAATTATAAAATAATGTACTAGTGCATGTAATGTTTAAGCATCTCGACCTCATAGTTGGTATTAGATCATGTTTTATATAATGTTTATGGATCAGATAATGTTAATATAATACCAAAAATAATTTTATCTTATGTTTATATAATTTCGGATTACAATTTTTCTTCATAAAATACACGTATGTTCGAAAAAAAATCCACAGAAGAAATAGGGAAGCTGATGTAGGAAGGAACTGAGAGTGTGACATCATACAGATATGTAAACTAGAACGGTAGGAATTGGAATCAAATTGTTTTTTATAGTAATGGAACATTTGAAATATTAAATAAATGGATTTTCAATCCAATCCATAGAACAACCATAGTTACCATAATGGAACATTATGAAAGTGGAACATTTTATTAGGCCACGAACTCTTACATTCTGTGGATCATCCCACCATGTGGCCACAAATTCATGGATTAAATCCCTTAAAAAGATATAATATTTCATGGGGTGTTCTAATAATCAAATTTGTAGTCCTTCAATTTATCATTTTAAGGGGAAACTGACTAGTGGTGGAAAACATTAAATAATTATAAGGATATCAAGGATAAATATTCCTTGGAATTAGATTTATTTAAGAATCTATTCCTTGAAAATTATTTTCCTAAGGTGGTTTGACATAGGTTGGGAAAAAATTACTTTATTTTAAAAAAATAGTGGAGGTTTTACTGGTCATGTATGAATAAATATTTACACAATGGTCATGATATCCTCCTAATATTATTTTGTATCTTGCTAAAAAATCACCCATTGTTAGCCAAAATTGAATCCATGATATCGATGTGCATAGTCATTAAATGAATTACAAAGTTAGGTGAAACTTTTTTAATGGGATGAGATGGTTGAAATGGAGTTCATTAAATATCATATTTAATTTTAAAAGATTAATAATAATTCATGTAGATGAAAATATATGTGTAATAATCAATCAATGAAATATAATGTTAAGAAAGTTATGGTTATAGTAATGGAAATGTCATGTAAAAATAACACTTGTGAATGCCTTACTAAAACATAAAGTGTTTTTGATCTGGAATGTTTAGACATGTGTATTGAGATTATCGTGAAAATTATCTTACTATTATCTTGATATGAAAATTATAATGTCTTTTAAGTGAGGTGGGATTGTTCATTATGAAAATACCTATACAAAGAATGATCTAAATTATGGAAAGATGCCATTTTACAAGAAGAAATGACAGGTGAGATCCTTTGAGACTAAGTCAGCTGATTTGGTCCATCCAATGAAGTGGTATGAGGTTCATTTTGTACTTAGGTTTTTTTATTATATTGTTTAATATGGGGTCTACAAAATTCTTTATGTCTAATAAATTTTCTAATATCTAGGGTTTTCACTTCACAAAATGAAGATGAAATGGATGGTTAAAAATGGAAAATATTGCAGAAAAAATATATAATAATATTCTTTTTGTTTTCTCTGGAAGGAATATACATAAAAACCATATTACATTTCGTTAGTAGAGTTTTATGACATTATGGAAATATATTGGCTATCTATTTATAATGAAAATTATTATTTTAGAGATAAAGAGGATTTTTTCAAAAACAATTCAGCATGTATAAAATAATAAAAAATTAAATTGATAAAATATTAGGATGGTTATAAATTATTAATATATTGGAATGAAATTTTTGATGATCATGTTTTTGAAAAAAATATAATTGTTCAGATTAATGATGTGCCAATGGAAAATGAAAACATTGATGTTTTTCAAGATTAATTTCTCTGTGTTATACCTATTAAGGATGTTGAATTTAATATTGATTTAGTTCCCGGTTATACTCTAATAAAAAAACCACCATATTCAATGGATCACATGTATCCTCATGAATTGAAAATTTAGTTGTAAGAGTTTCTTGATAAATTAATCATTCATCCGAGCACATCAACCTAAGGTGATCCTATTACTTTTTCAAAAAATTATAATGGTTCCTTAAGACATTGAATATATTGTATATCATTGAATAAGATTACTATTAATAATAATTCCTCTTTTCTTTATATTGATAACTTGTTTGATCATCTCTTAGGAGATTAGTATATTTCAATGATTGAAAAGAGATCTGGGCACCATAAAATGATGGTGATGGTGATGACATATTGAAAAAAACATTTCATACTACATATGTGCATAATTAGTTTTTGGTAATGTATTTTGTAAGGAAAACTGTCACTAATGTATTCATGAATCATATTAATTGAATATTATAATAATATTTTGATAAGTTTGTTTTTTTATTGATGCTATTTTGGTCTTATATTAAAGTTATATGGATCACAAAAAACATCTATGGATTTCCCTTCAAAATTCAATAAAAATAAATTGCATAGAAAATATAGAAAAAATTTATTTTTGGTTAAAAAAAATCATTTTATGGAAAATTGTAAATAAATATTTAATAATAGTTCATTTTACCAAAAAAAAGTGGGTGATGAATGGCCAAGACCAAGAAATGATACATGGATTTGTAGATTTCATGGATTAATAGTTTATTATTGATGATTTTCTAAAAACATTACTCATTTTTCTAGAGCACTAACTATTGTAACACGAAAATGGGTTATATTTATTTAAGAGAAGAATGTTAGGTTTTCTCAGAAACTGAAACAATGATTCTTGAATGACCCATTTTGGGCCCTACTATCTATAAATAGTGAGTATTTCATCCATTATATTCCTTCATTGAATGTAATTTTTTTTATTTTCATGAAAAATGGTTAGGTAATTTCTTTTGAATAAAGATAAATAAAACGCAATGAGTTAAATTACCCCACACGTGAGTTGGGATTTTGACCTATGGTTTTTTTGATTTGATAATTTGGAGGAATCTTTTATATAGATCCAAATGTGAAATATGTAATAGAAAAAAACTAATTAAATATATATTCACTCATAATGAATTAAAAATGAGGAAACAAAGATGCATTTAATTGATAAATAATTATTATTATACGATCTATTATAATCTTATAAAACCAAACAAAGTATCATATTCATGGATTCAAAAATATCATTTATCATTTACTGTGTAAAAATTTGAACATGAACCATTGGTAAAAGATTTAATAATTTTTTGGATGATTTTGGTTCAATAAATTCCCCTATTTTTCATGTTTCAGTACTGTTTTATCTATCATCCAAAATGAAGCAAGCATTGAAGGAAGACTAGGAATTATAGAAAAAAAATTCTTTAAAGAAGTAAATTTTTATAATTTAACATTGATAAATATTGTGTTTAAATATTTTTAAATATGCTCTATTTTTCTTGTGATTCACTGTTGAAGAATGTGTTGTTCTATAAAGGTCATAGTTTTTTATTTTCAGTTCATCATAGCAGTAATAAGATAAATATAGAACATTAGGAGCATGACATGTTGAATGGAATGAAAATAGATATTGAAAATTTTACCACGAAACCATACACATATAAACATGTTAATTTAGTGTAACAACTACCAAAAAGGATGCTTCAACCTTTTCAAATTCAAGAGTGGAAATCGTAAAATGTATCATTGTGAATCGGGGTGGGTCTACCAAACACTTCTAATGGTAAAACAGAAATTTTGGTTATTATTGACCAAATAACTAAATATATTAATTTAAATTGTATTTGAGATACTATGTAATTAGATCATCTATCACATTGTGCCTAAAAGTTAATATTAGTTTACATGGAGTTCCTATTTCCATTATATCTTACCATGATCTCTGGTTAACTTATATCTTTTGGAAAGGCCTTAAAAAGTCATTGGGCACAAAATTAAATTTCATCATAGCCTTTCTTCGTCAATTTGATGGACAAACCAAGAAAAAATTTATAAATTAGATGATATTATTTGAGATTGTTCAATAGATTATATTAGATTTTGGGATCAATATTCTCAATAGATTAGTTTTTTTTATAATTAAAATTTTCATTATTGTGTACAGATTTCCCCTTATAAGGTAGTATATGGGATGCAGTGTTGATCTCTTGCTATTTGGGGTGATTTTAGAGAAATGATGTTGATGGGACCATAAATAGTATAGAATGTGTTTGATATGATTAATATGATCCAAAAACACATGATGACATCTCGGAGAAAGTGGAAACGTTATACAGATAACAAGGGGAATAATGGTTTTTTAAGGTAGGTGATAATATTTATTTATAGAATCTTACTATGTAGAAGTTTTATGAATTTTGGAATGAAAGGAATGATATGTCCATGGATCATTGGGATATTTGAAATCCAGAAGAATATTTTACTAGTCACCTATCGAGTATCATTTCCACTTATTTTATCTCATGAATTTTTTTTTTCATGTATCGACGTTGAAAATGTATATGCTAGATCCATCTCATGTTTTGATACAAGAAGTATTTCAATTAGAAGAGAACTATTCCAATAAATAGAATCCTATTTTGATTCTTGACCATAGAATTAATTATTTCAGAATAAGTTAGTCTACGAGGTTATGGTTCTATATAGAAACCACATGGTTGAAGAAACGACAAGGGAATCTAAAAATAATATGAGGGAAGGGTTCCCTCATTTTTTTAATAAGTAAAAAAAAATCAAAGGATTCTATTTCCATAATTTGGTGATAATGTTACATCCCAGATATAAATAAATTAATTTATTATTAATTTATAAGTAATTAATTTAATTCATTTTATATTTATAATGAAATTATTTATATTTTTTGAAATTATTAAATTCTTACAGGTAGAATATTAGCTTGATCGTAGGTATAGTAACATGAACATTATGAATAATAATCTCTCTAATACAATAGTAACCTTTCCGATGAGAGTACAAATAAAACATATGTATTATATATTTGTAATAATGATATATTTATCTCATGGAGTAAGCAAATAAATTTTTTGGTAATGATAAATAGATTGTTTGATTTTAAAAGTCACAAATATTTAATTACTACTTTATAATTATTTTAATCATATGAAATAAAATTTATTTTCTTAAAATAAATTACAAAATTAATATTTTTATTTCTTTATAGTTATATGAATAATTTATGAGACACTGATTAATTTTTGATGGGGTTATAAATTTTTTATAGTTTATATTTTTTTTATAAATTATTATTTAATTTAAAATATAAGTTTATCATATTTTGAAAATTGTTTTGATAAAATACAGAGTGTTGTTTAATTATATACATTGAGAAAAGGTTGTAGTGATTTTTTTAGATATTTTTATAGAATACACATTTTTTGGTGGATAGTGAAATATTATAATTTACGAAATAATCTAAATACATGAATTATTGAGCCATGGAAGATGTTCAGCTAAGGTAATAATGAATGGTTAAAACTCACATACAATAATTATGGTTTTTATTCACAAAAAACAACATTATTTATTATATTGTAAAAAATATCAAAATAATGATTAAAATAATAGAACCCCCTCCATTATAAATACCACCCCTTACCCCTCTTCTTCTCACACATGTCAATATTTGATAATTTTCAAATATCATCGAAATCCTTTTCCTAATATTCCTCCCACATTCGAGACTATCTGGTCTCATTAAAATCTCAAAACCAAAGGCCTTAAGGGGGATCTAAAATAGGACAGTTCAAGAGGTAAAAATTCACTTTCATTTTCTTCCTTTTATATTTTTTTATTTTTGTATTCGATCATCACCTACACATATAAAAGATCAATAAAAACTTTAGTATCATATATATACTATAATTTTATCATGTATTTGAAAAAATGCATCATAATACTACTTCACCTCTTTATCTGATTCTAAAAATAAAAACATCGTCTATGTTGTGTCGATTTACTGACTCTGTGGATGATGTGATTTTAATTTCCATTAATTCATTCATATGTGGTCATAAAACTATTTTAATTTTTGAAATAGAGTATAAATCTTATTATATACTTTATTTTATGTTCATGAATAAACATATATAGATAATATTATATTATATAATAAAATTAGTTTTTTTTCAAAGAACCACCAAAATGATATAAAGAAATATCCTTATTGTTTTATCTAATTATTCATCACCATATCAGGAAAAATGATGTATGTAATCAATTAATATTATTTAGCATAAAAATACAATTTTCTTCTACATTTGTAGTTTCTCTTCCATTCTCTAAGAATATCCTTTACATCTTTCTATTGAAAATGTGTAATGAATTTACCCGAAACAATGGAAACAAGGGAAATATTGTTAATAAGTTGGTTGAATGATGTAATAAAATGACCTTAAAAGGTTTTATAATATATATATATATATATATTAATTACATTATTTTAACCATTTTATAGTAGGTTTAAACATAATTGAAAAAAGATGAACATGGGGTAATAAATTTATTACCCCAATTTCAATTCTGTGGGTAATGTTTCTACTGAATTTTAATGTTGTACATTGATTATTTGTGTAATTAATTTTTAAATTTTATTTTTCATTATGTGTATTTATAGTGTTTGCATGTATCTATTTCATTTTATCAATTCTCACTGCAAATAGATGATTTTTTGAACAACCTTTTCTTAATAAAAATACTAATATTTGTAATAAAATGAATTTAATATTTTAATTATTATTGTTTTAGGAACTTTTTGCTAGTTCATGGGAATTGGTTATGATTCATGGTGGTTATTATATATAGTGCCAACATATTTTTTATTTAAAAGAAAATATTTTGTATTTAAATGATGTTGTTAGTCTGTATGGTTACTCCAAGTCTAACTATTCTGGTTACACTATATGGTTTCCATGAGGGTCACATTGTCAGGTGGACATGAGGGTTAAAAAAAATTATTTATCCATGAGGGTTACAATAGTAGGTAAGTGATCATCTATGTTAACTACATGGATTTATTTATGTTTTCAATATTCTAGGGGAATCCCATGTTTTCAAAGATTAACTATATGATACATTTTTTGTGAGAAGGTTGTATTTATGAAAATTATTTAATATGTTTATAAGTATTCATCAACTAACAGTTTGTCTATTTCTTTTTATATCACTAAGATAAATTCTTATACTCATTCCTTGTTTGAAAATTCCTTATATAGGTTTCATGAATGGGTCAGTGAAAAGACACTCAATGATTATTTTTTTTGAAATCATTTTATGAAAAGATGTCATGTTATTAATGAAAGCTTTTATGTTATGAAAAAATTGATATGGTATTACGAGTATCAACTTTATTTCCTAATGGATTGTTATGTATAAAATATGACCTAACCATATAAAAACACAATAAAAAATGGTATTTGGTAATATAAATATTTTATTTCTAAATCAAGTTTCTAGTTTATGTATTTTTTATTGTTGGGTCCTTATATTCTATCTTATATTTCAATTTTTGATTGATGACAATGTATTTCATGTACATGTGGAATATCACCATCACTAAGTGACATGCCTCTCTTTTCATAACCACAACTCATGTATTATATGTATATATATATATTTAATAAAATAACATGATATTATAATCTCTTCACAAAGGTAAATTATTATTCACCACTTTTATCAAATGATCATTGAAAAATTGAATCATTAATTATGCCTACATATGACTAATTTTCTCCATGATAATAAGATTTATCATTTCTAAAAAATATAATTATATGTTTTCCTTAAATGTATAATTGACTTATAAATATGATAGTTATTTTATTATTATTATTCATTAGAGGATAAAACTATATAATATTTACAGTAATTAGATCCTTTCTGATAAATAATGAATGAGGAAACAAAGCAATGACAAACTGAAATATTGAAAATAATTTAATATTATTGACGAACTGAAGATAATGTGTTTTGAGTGAATAATATATGATATTAAAAATATTAATATGTTTAATTTGAAGCTAATTACTTGTCTAAACACTATATACAATAGCTTAACTATATTTCAACCTAAATAAGTGTTAGGTAAATCACTTTATATCAGTTTCCCTTCATTGAGGAATATTTTAATGTCATTCACTTAATTATTTATATGTGTTATGTGTACATAATATTAATTTTTTTGATAAATATATTAATTATTAGTGTTGATATTTTCATATCAATTTGTGGATATAACTTTCATGGGGTTAATGATTTAAAAGTTTTAATATCTATAAGAAATATCATATATGATGTTTCATATATTCAGTTAAACATATAACTAATTTATTATTTCATTTTATGATTATTATCTTAGACCATTAATTATTTTATATTATATATATATTTTTTATTTTTTATAGTTTAATACACATAATTAATTCACTTATTTATTATCACTTTTATTTTATTGTCATTATAATATATTATGTAACAATTTCATTCAAATAAATATTTTTCCGTTATTTCATTATTGGCTGACAAACCTATTTCATATTAAAATCCTATAGTTATATTACGATATCTTATTTTAATAATTCAATTTTTTTATGATTGGTATTTAAACCGTTTATGAGCATGTGTTTATTGAAATCAAACTTAATATTCATCTTCAGTGGAAAATCAATTTTATTCCCAAACCGTGTTCTGTAGATATTTTTTCAAAATAATTTTAAACATTTTCAAATTATTTACTACATTAATTATAAACCTTTAATATTTTTTAAAAAAATTATTCAAATTAATATTCATTACATTTTTCAAATCATTCCCTTAGTACATTTATAGAAAATGTGAAAGGAATCATTATTTTAACGGGTTTGACATGAAAATAATTTCAATATTTTACAAACTATAAAATGATATAAATCATTCTTTATTGGAATCGACAATTAATTTTGGATGAAAATATTTTTTAAAACTTTTTACTAAGATTTAGTTTCCATTGATTAATTTAAAAATGAATATAATATTTTTATCAATAACGATTTAATGGAATTTTTATGGAACTTATATTCATCAATGTGAAAACCCCTATATTATTACATAATGAGATCTTGGTTAGATTCATACTATCATTATTATTTCCATGCACGGTTTTTGATAATTTTGACTGTGAAATGTATTGTTATTTATTTAATTAATTAAATCTTTTACTCATTTCCATTCCCATTAATTATTCACTTTTAACTGAACATTGGTAATTAAATTTCTTTAAATATACATGTTATTTATAATGGACATTGTTATATATTAAACAATGTTTCATTTCTATATAAATTGTTTTAATTGTATTTTTATTTGATTTTTTAGAAAAATAATCATAATTTTTATTATTTCTTTAATAATCATATTAAATGGTTTGGAAAATTATTTATAAATTTAATTGATCTTTAAATATATACAGAATGAATTGGATATTTGGTCATGGGTGGGGCTCTATTATCAATAGCCTCTCAATGCATTGATAGGTATAATTAGGTTAATTAGTTGTCTAGATATAATTTCATGGTTTTCTAGTTTATACATACCCATCTGTTTTAAGCTGTCCCGAGGATTGATTATTACGGTATATGTATTGTGGGCCGGAAATTTGACATCCAATAATTAATCAATTCTTTCATTTAATATTTATTTATTATTATTATCCTTTAATTATTATATATCATATATTCTATTGATGCATTTCATTCTGGGTTATTCATTGAAATGAATATGTTTTTAATTATTAACCTTTCTATTTGTATTTTGTCTTATTATATCATAAAATTGAAGATATTAAAATTTCATGTGTACATAGTAATATAGCATTCAATGTTGATTTTCCTTACTTATTCAATATATTTTCCATTGAACTTATCCTCTATTTATCATTTTTTGTCACCATCATTTATTTCCTTCAAAATATATGACGATGAATTTTATGAATGGGTTTCAAGTAATGATTCATTTTATAATATTATGTTATATGTTTTATTTATAAATCCCAAATTACAATGGTTATTATAGTGACTTATGATTCAAATACATGGTATGAAATAGATATTATATGGATTCAAATACATTATATTGATCCCATTATATAAATCAATTCCCAAGGGAAATAAAAGTTATTGTCCAAGAACACATGGAAATATAATATTCTAACATATTGAACGATATTCAACATTTCCCATAAAGATATTCCTATTTTATATTTTTCACTATAGTAACATACATAAAAAGTGTTTGTAACCTTCTGAATGGAATAATAAGATACGATGATCCAAAATTATTATACAAGAAAAAAATTGAAGATACATAAGCATGACATAATAATATATATATGAAATAATGAGAATACCATTTGAGATAAATTACTTCTATATAAAAAGTCCTAATCACAAATCATGGAAAAAATAATTTATTTTCATAATAACATAACCATAAAAATACATGTGTTGTGAGATAATTACATTTTCACAAGACATACAGTTCTTACATACACATCATCTTAAAATTATTTTGGAAATTTTTTAATAGAAATAGGTTCACTAATTATGTTAAGGACAAGAAACCATGTCTTCACATAAAAATATTGACTTGCAAAAATATTGTTTCATATAATTATTGAAAAGAAATATAGGTCTATGCATAACATTGTTAACATGTTATTAGGTTCATGAAAAAAATTTCAAACAATTATTCATGTTCATTCATACCATGTTTAAAATTAAATCATGTTCATTAATAACATTGGGACCATGTAATTGGGTTCATAGATAAAATATATACTCAGGAGTTATCCATTCTTACCCAAGACATTTGAGAGAGATATGGGTCGAACCTATCAAATGGTGAAAACCATATTTATGTGAGCCAAAATTTCATTAATAATTAATCAAATCATAACACATAATATAATTCAGATATTGTTTAAATTTCATGATATAATAAACTATAGAAAAGATATAGGTTTTTTAATCATTTCATTATATCCTAACCCATGTAAATATATGGGTTACAATATGGAATAATCAATTGAAGAGAAATGGGTTCCACACACAATGCATCACTTTAAATATAAACCATTCACAGAATGAAAAATAATTTTGTCCTAGGATCATATACCTATAAAACCATAAATGAAAGAAATGTATATAATCTCATATAGAGGATTATTTTTAAATTAATCATTTATAATTTCATAATGTAAATAACCATTCATAAAAAACTAATTTGTAAATAATTAATCATTATAAAAAATTATTTATTATAAATCCACATTGAAAACATATAATATAAGAATTGAAATATAATTTCAATAATTTCTTGATGAAAAAATCCATTCCTATTTGAGAAAATAAATTAAATTGATATAAAATATTCTAAAACATTTTTAGAATGATTTATTTATGAATAAAATAAATTTCCTAACAAAGAGAGTAAAATTAATATATTCGTGAAAAAATATTAGTAATTATATTAATTAAAAAAGTAATTACATTTTACCATTATATTAGGATATATAGAATAATAAGAGTATAATAAAATTAATAATGATTTTTGAAATATGGATAAAAATGTTTCATCAAATGAGACACAATAAAAAA
Source organism: Viscum album (assembly GCA_963277665.1). Classification (NCBI taxonomy): domain Eukaryota; kingdom Viridiplantae; phylum Streptophyta; class Magnoliopsida; order Santalales; family Viscaceae; genus Viscum; species Viscum album. Next base: position 1,754,557,806 of record OY728146.1, on the reverse strand, counting down.
CAATCTTTATCAAAAGAGATTCAACTGAAAATAACCTAGAAAGAATAAAATTTCATAAATCATGAAATATAATTAAAATAATGTGGTTCATGACATTAGATTTCAAAGGGTCATTATATATACCTAGAAAATGATTATTAGAGAATAAGAAAACATGGGTCCCATATAATGAAAATTGATAAAATATTCCCTTGGTGATTTAGAAACTTTTCAACCATAAACCCAATGAAATAGCCATCATTACATTAATCAATAAAGATAATAAAGCATTATTAGATGAATAATAAAACACATAAATGGGATATATACACATTGTATAAGATGAAATAGTTGGTGAAAATGAATTGTGTATCATGGAAAATAATAGTGACACGTAAAACCCATACTTCATGAGTAACATTAGAATCATGACCTTCATGAAATTATAAAATCAATTAAATCATTTAATATCATGAAAAAATTAATGTAATTATATAACATGTCATAGTCCATTACATAAAAAACAAAAATAAAATTAGTGTTGAATACGACTTAACGATTAAATAAAGAATGTGAGACATGAAATCCCTTTATATTAACTCTTGACTTCCTTCTTACATGATTAACCATCCTCTTCTTCGAGTAAATCATTTTGGTTTTTACCAATGGAATTACATATATTGATATAATCTATAATTTAGGTTTCTGAGATGATAGTAGGGATGTAGGTATTTCAATTTAATAGTGATTGGCCATCCTAGTGGTCTTTAGAGTTGAAAATAGAGGGGGGAGATTCATGGCCTTTTATATGTTAGACAGAAGATATATATGGTATTTTTTAAAATAAGATCGGTGTAACCACATTTTTACATTAAAAAGGAATACATAGCACATTTACGTTGATCCATGAAATGTAGATTCTGAAATACATGATTCCAATGGGTGTTGAATTAGTGTCTATGTAATTTTGTCCCTCAAGTTTATTGTTTTGTTCCTTGGTAAACTCATTTATCTAGTAATCACCATGATTAATTTTTTCAGATTTCATAATAAATTTTGGATAAAATTAATTTTAACTTATAATGAATTATAATATATTGATGTTTGAAATATGAAAACCATTTTTCCAAATTAAATTCATATAATTTTTAGAAATTTTCATAAAATTAAACTCATAAATTAGACAAAACGATGTGTTCTTAATTTTAAAATGTCCAAAAGATTGAAATGTTATTGTATACAATTGTGTTGAGAAAATGATTAATATTACCTAAATTGTATTTAATATTTTATTATTGAATTAATAATATTTTTAAACAATTTTAATATATAATATAACTATATAATTAAATTTAAAAATTATTTTTCAATTAAATTACAATATTTTGTATTATTCATAAAAAAGGTAAACTTCTCAGAAAAAACCAAAAAAATAATCAAAGATAATTTTGATTTTCCAATTTAAAAAATTACTTTTTTATTTATTATATTAATTATATAATATTCAAAATTAATGCACCATTAGAAGGTGGTAAAACTGAATTTTATGGAAAAAATATTTTCATTTATAAAAATGAAATTATTTATATCTATTATCTAAAAACCTAAAAGATCAAATTTAAATTGTTAATTTAAGTTATAATATATAATTTTAACAATAAAATCTTTTAATGTGTTTTTAAATTTATTGATATAAAACATTTTTGTGGATAATAAAAATAGTTTTTTTGAAGAGGAATATCATTTATTCATATTATTTTTAATATAATATAAAATTAATTTGTTTCCAAAGAATTAATTTTTTAATCCTAAATAAAACATATTTATATAATTTAATTATTAATCTTTATACCTAATATTCATTTGGATGTGTGATAATTATAAAAATATATTAAGAATAATATTAATTGTATTTTTTAGTTTGATAAAACTAGTTCTTGTGTGTATAAAAATAAATAAAAGGGACTTGATATTGTGTGTGATCTAAGACAAAATCATTTATGTATATACAATAGGATCAACATAGTTAATCATAAAACTCAGTCAATAAATTAATTTCAAATAATTTGAGAAAAATATAATTCATAAAAACTCCTGTTAGTGCATTGTACAGTCATTAAATTGAATTTTTCTCTCAAACCTTTTCTAGGTCATCTGTGATTTAATAATTTAATTTTATTTTTGTATAAATGTTTACATTTAAAATTAATACAATAAATTTCATTAAAATAAGAAATTTGTAATCATAACATTATCCCAATGTAGTTCACATGTAGTATTCCACATAGTCATACAAAGGTTGAAGTTGAAGTCATGAACATAGAATAAAATAATAAATATTCATAGAGAGTGATGGAGAGTTATATATATAATAATGTGGTTAATATTGATATGTTTCATAATAAAAAATATGAAACCCAATTAGGGGTGGTGAGGTCATTGATATAATCAAAATTATGATAATAGGAAAACATGTTATTCCATGATCTATTTCCTAACTTTTATGTATTCTTAAAAGGACGTATAATATGTTATATCATTCCATTAAATAAGAACAATATCACCTTTTTTATGATGACCATATCCCACTTCATCTCTTACACCAAAAAGGAAGATGAATTTTTTATGCCTGAGGCATTAATGGATCATATGATTTATATATAAAATAATTGTTCTCTCTAAATAAAAATTAAATTTGACTAGAGGATGTTATATAATTTGAATAAGTCATCATATTGTGAAGTAATACATTAATATTTGAATCCTCTTCCAATATTCAACTAATATCATTCTATAAATGGTTAATCATATAACCCATAGATAATATAATTCAACCTTTATTCCATAAATTAGTTATTGTCTTCTAACAAAAACATTTTTATAGGAAAAATAGATTAATAAATGAACTGATACAATATTGTATGTGATTTTATTATTCTATAATCCATGTAACAATAGATAATCATATGAAATGTAAATAAATATGAACATTGAGATTTTAATACGTCATAGTCATATATAATAACTCATGAAAATCTCCAACTATGAAAGGGATGAAATGTGTGCCCTAATTATCATGATTCAAATCATGAATTAATCATTTTAAAATCTTTCAATTGTTTCCTTAAATTTGTTTGTGTATTATCTTCAATATTATCCATTATATAGTGGAATTGATTCAAATTTTTCCCAAACTCATTGACCTTGAAACATTAGAGTGTGTTTGGTGAGCTAGTTTGTATTTTCTTCTCTTAGGTTTCCATGTCTATATGATTAATTGTATTTTTACATCAACATGACTCACAACACACCATTAAAAATTTAATTAAAATCATAAATTCATTTTAAAAACTAAAATAATGATTCATCCAACATTTCTGGAACAAATATTCCTTAAATTTATTTTCACCACATTAATATTCATGAGAATTGATCATATTTTTCTTGTAAAGACCATATGAATGACGCAAGTACCGTATTTAAATTTCTACCATTAATTCCATTTGTATGTATTCATCCTACACACCATATTCTCTAATATCCAAGGACTTTCTACATAAAATTAAATTTTAATTATTCAAAAATATTTAAGGAAATTGTGATAAAACATGAATCCAATATAGAATGACATGGAATATCCATTGAATAAAAATAAGAGAAAACTAGAATTAATAACCCCAACTTGTTTCCATGAAATGTTGGTTACCTATGTGTACGATTAATCAGTCATCGTATCTTCAAAACAGAAGACCAACTTCTCCTATGACAAGATGCACACCTCGATTCTGATAATTCCTATATATAAACCCATAATAAGAATCATGTATTGATTTTAGATCGAGGTATATTTCTCCACATTGAGGTCTACAATAAATGTCCTTGACATCATTCTAGATCTATCCTCTTCAGCAACATTATGTGAAAAAACCAGATCCAAAACTTCCTCTTCAAATCTAATAACAAATTCCACATATTTCCCAATCACATCACCTGCCGTTTACTGCTATCAGGTGACATGACTGTCTTTCTTCATCGAATTCAATAAATTTACAAACTTTGTCTCCATTGGAGGTGAAAAAAAGATTAATTATTCTTCTCTTTATAGATTATTTTCTGCTTCATGTTTTCCCTTGTCTCATAGAGATAACTCCCCAAACATCCTCATCTGATTTTCCTAAAATGGTATTACTCCTTGAGACTATCTTTCCATCTATTGATGGACTAACTGGATCATCATCAATATCTTGGTGTAGTTCCTCAATCAGAATCTATTATAAATGGTAACCAATTAATGATCTTCTACCTCCCTACTAAGACTTTCCCAAATGCCTCTCCCGTGGAAAGGGATCCTTGGGGTACTTTATTCATATAAGTTTCCCCATAAATAACAGGTGAAACTCTTCTCGCATTAGCATGATCTATTTTAATTGAACCTGCATTCCTTTCCACAATGCATGAGGTTTATCTATCTACAATTACATCTTAGGGTGGGAAGCATCAATAGAATCGATGAAAATACCCAAGACCACAACATTTACCTGAGTAGCTTCACTAAAATTCAAAGTAGAGTTCTTCTGGATAATTTGGACCGAACACAATACATTCCTCTTTGCAAGAGTTGTGTTTCATTCATCATTTAAAGACCTACCACTATCAACATGAATCCCAATAGGGGATTACACCAATTATTTCCCTATAAGAGCCTGCATAGACACCATGAGGGAACCCATATTAGACTTCAATTGATTATTGGGACCAGAGGGAACCCCCATCAGTTGATTCCGAGGCAAACCACCCTCCACACATGGGCCCAATCCTTTTTCACTACATCCACACCTACATGAAAACACAATGTGTCCCAACTTCGTACAAATGGTGAAAGAATTGATCCACAATTATTACAACAAAACCGGTCTACAAAGATATATTGTACCCGATGTGTTCAAAAAAAATATCTAAAGGGATCCTGTTGAGAAAAAATCCCTCAAGGTATCATTGAAGAATTTTTGAGGTGATTGTGTTTGTTGACAAAGTGGATATCTGAGTAGTGATTATTGACAAAGCCAAACAATGCCATAAAAATTTGTTGGCAAAGAGGATTTCATGTTGGAATGTCGAGTTCAAGAGATGAGTTCAACGATACATGTTTTATTCAAGAACGTCGATAAAAGGAATGGATGATCTGCTGGCGGTACAAAAGAACATATACAAGGTGGTGCCGTTTTCCAGTGTTTGCCAAATTTTTGGGCCTGAAAATCGGCAAATGAAGAAAAGTGTTTTTGGAAAAGGGACCTGAGTGCCGAGGACTTGGAGTATAGGAAAGTTGCGCGCCATATGTTTTTCAAGATCAGAAGATCAAAATATGGAAAAGTAAGAGGTTCGCGCAAGTTTGGGAGTTGGTCGCGCAAGTTTCCAAAAGGACAGAAGACTTGCGCGCCAAAACTGGGTGTGCAGGTGACTTGTGGGCCGTCGCGCAGGGTGGTCAGATTGCCTATAAATACTAGACCACCCCTCCTCATTTTCAACGGAGTTCAACACTTTGAGAAATCAGAGCTCCCGTCGCGCTGGTGTGGTGGTCGCGCAAGTGGTGAAGGTGGGTCGCGCAGGTGAATTTGCGCGCCAGTAGTTGAAGTTTTGCGCTGGTGTTAGAAGTTGCTCTCTGGTTGGCAGTTGCGCGCCAATATTGGTTTGGGCGTAAAAGGAAGAGAGTCACGCAAGTTTGGAGTTGAGGAAGCTTGAGTCACTCAAGTGTCGGAGGAGGACTTGAGCGCCCGTTGTGACTTGCGCACGATACTTGCGCACAGAGATTGACTTGCGCGCCAAGTACGGTTTTCTTCCAGCGGTGCTTCTCGGAGTGCGTGGAAGCTGGTACGTTGCCCGATACCTTCAGTGCAAAGAGATATTCATCTACGGGTGAAAGTTTTACTTCAACAGAGCATCTACACACTAAAGAAGATGCATTCATTCATGAAAATGAAGAGACCTACAGGTCTATAAACTGTGAGTGGATTCCCTTCTGGAGTAGTGATCTTAGGAAGAGGAAGTAGGTGATCCTCTCCACCGGTAGTGGGCTAGAGAGAGAGAAACAGGGAGTGACCCTTGGGAAAGAAGTGAGCTGACCCTAAACTTGTAAAGGCAGTGAGCCTATGCATAGAAGTGTTCTAGCCCGAACATTGTATCCAAAGCTAGTGAAGATTAGTGGAATTTGGTACGACCGACAACTTGTCGGCGTATGCTCCTTGGACGTAGCCCTTTGCGGTGAACCAAGTAAAATTGCTGTGTCTTGTGCATACTTTGCTTTCTATTTACTTTGTGCAACAGGAAAAAGAGAGAAGATATTTTTTCTCAACAGCGAAACAAGATCAGAACGGGCATTAATTTTAAATTAGTCATACCCCAATTCACCCCCCTCTCAGGGTATTCAGCCTTGTGGACCTAACACATCCTCAATGCATCCACAGCCAAAAAGACATGTGGACATACTAGATGACTGAGTGCTCTCGTTAAATTGTTAAAGCATGAAAATCTACCCCTGAGGTTGCCTAACATTTTGAATAAAGATGGGTTTTGAATTGGAATATGGAATTGAGGAAAACGTGCACATATCAAAACAAATGTGGAGTCACGCCTATTGTGTAAGATGTATGATGATCCAAACAAACATAACTAAAATCTATTATAGCTATGGGAGAACATTTTCAGGCCTTGATCAAATCAAAATTAGATTTGAACCAAATCATAATATTATTTTTTTCGAGGCAACCCATAGTTTCTCTCTCTTACAAATCCCATTTCCCAAATAAAAATCTATAGAACACATCTAGTGATGAATCTCTCTTCTTGAACAGACCAATTAGTGTATGATTCAGAAGATATGTCACCATGTATAATTCCGAAGTAGATATCCTGAGTATAGGGTTTCCACTGAATAGATCAATTACATTAGTCCAATGATTGATTGAAGGTAATAAATTAATGAGTACATTGTAAGATAAGAGAGTGATGGTCTTATAAGTCTCCCCCTTAAAGGACATCGGAGACCCCCCCCCCCTTATCGGAGGTGGGACTAACTCTATGGCCATCATAATCATAGAATATAACAGTCCATCGCAAAACCCCAAACCTTACCCTATAACATTCCAATTGACAAGGCTTTTATAATACATATTTCTAATATTCCAAATTATAGATAAATGTTTTATTCTGGGATTATGAAAAAAAATAGAAGCATAACGAGGATGTCTTAAAAAACTAGCATCATATTTATCAATAAATATTTCACCATTTTAATGAATCTTAAAGAATTAATAACTTTTGATTTACTATAGAATATAATGGAAGTAAATACCAAAACAAATCCCATTACACTCTTAGAAATATATATATTCAATTTCATCTTGTTACACACATTCTTAATAAGATCCAAAAATAGATCTTCATAAACATATAAATAATATGTAACCAAAATTACTTTTTCATGATAGGAGTAACAAATCATATAAAATTTATTTTAATTGGAACTGGTTACTTTAATATTAAAAAGTGGATCAGTGGAACCACTAAAATTAGGTAGACATTCCCTCATATAGGATTAAATTAAATTTTATATCCATCTATTCATGTATGGAAGTACAAAATTATCTATAACTATAGAATATTGATTTTGTATATCGACAATACCTTTCATTCCAACACCCATGTAGTTACGTTTCTATAGAGTAAAATAATCAAATTTTCAATTTAATTTCACATTAAAAAGGTTCACTTATGTTAAATTCATTGACTAACATAAAATAGAGATCTGTAGGAAACAAAAATCATTTTGTAAACCATTTAATAATGAGATGTTTCAAAAATGATCTCAAAATCATGAAACATTATAGTTAATATAATACACCTTAGTTTCATCATAAGATATTCATTGTAATATAATTTTTAAATGATTAATGATTATTCATAATTATATTTTGAATTTCAAACGCATATCCCCTAAGGGTGTCATACCAGGTGTGTAACAAGTCTTGTTTTCATGCTTAGGTTGCCAATCTAGTTTTCACAATATACATAGTTTTTTGGGTTTTAAATCCGATATACATCTATGCTAAAACCACATACACATGTATTATCAAAACATGGATATATTTATATGATACCACTCTCTCAATCCTTTACTAAGAATAAAGTATATTACATATATATTGAATCATCATAGTCTTATCCTCAAAAAATAACTTGACATATCCTAAGAAACATACATAGGGGTCCAAATAATGTTTTCCATTCATAGATTAAAATTATTACCAAAACAATTCATTTAATACAAACTATAGTGACTCGGGCTTCTCAAACATTGATATAGCATCATTTTAGAGGAATATAAAACACGTTTAAAAAGTAAATTCTTACAAAATAAAATAGTTTAGTGTCACAAAAAACATAGAAACATAGTCATCATAAATGGTGAATGATTTATAATATTTTTTATAATTTTATTACCATTTTTTACTCTTATAAATAATACCCTACTAAAAACCATTGATTATAACATGTTAAAAAAATATATTAAACTGTGTGCTCAATAGCTCCATAAGGGAAAACAAAGAATACACATAAGCATGACATAATCATAAGGGTATGGAATAATGAGAATAAAATTGGGAAAACATTAAATTAATATCAAATATCACAAACATGAATCATGGAATAAAAATTTACTTTTTTATATAAAATAAATAAAAAAACAAGATTTATGTGAGATTAATTATTCCATAAGACATATAATTATTGAATAAACATCATCTTATAACATTGTGATCATGTATACATAGTAATCAGTTCATTAATTAACATAGAGGTATGAAATTAGACTCTCATATAATCCTATTGACATTAAAATAGGACCACCAATATAAGTATGGACAAGAAAGGCAGGTCACCATAGAAAATTTATATCATCTAATCAGCTTCACAAAAAACAATGTGAACATGTTATCAGGCTTGTGTATAACATTATGAACATGTAATCAGGATTATTCATTTCATTTTTATCATGTATTATTGTCCATTAATAACATATATACTCGTTATTTATTCCTTCTTACATTATTATTTGGAGGTAGATGTAGTTCCGACCCAAATCATAATGAAAACCATAATTATGTATTCCACAATATCATGAATCATTTATTATATCATACCCCATGAAATAAAATTGATGTTATAAAAATTTTATAATATCATAACCATGGAAAATATATATTTTTTATAATTATTTTATCATTTACTACCCATGAAATCAATTATTTTTCCTCATGGTATAAACATGCGTCTGTGAAACGTGATTCATAATCAACCAGTCATCTTAAACATAATCCTTTCAATGAAAGAATAAGAATGGTGGACTTGGATCATATCCCTAGTAAAGAATAAAATACATCAAATGAAGAATACTTATATGGTGAGGATTTTTAAGGATAACATATATCCTTTATTAAGGGTAATAAATATTATTTATAAATCAATTTTTAAAATAGAATCCATTTTACATTAAAACTACATTAAGAACACTTAAATTATGATTTAGCGACTAATTTAAAATTATTTATGGCTATAATATAATTTTATCATTAATAATTCATTGGAAAATATAATACATTTTTTAGTACATTTCTATAATTTTTTTAGTAAAATATTTTTTTGGAATAAAGAAATGGATAAGTTTGGAATTTCCTAGAAAAAGATTCTTATTTATAGTATGTACTAACGGGTAAATAAAATTACCATTACATTAGTAAATCATGGATAACTAGTGGAGAATAAATTTATAGAGAATTATAAAAGGTTGGATCATAGTACTTCATTGATGGGTTCATAATCACAAATTTTCCTTCAAAATTGTGTGATTGTTTCCACAAACTATTACCACATTGGTATCATCAACTCCAAATATCCATGAAATAATTACATTACATGATGCATAAAATATCATTAAAATAAGTATATTCATGATAAATAATGTCAAAGGGGAGGTATATATAGTGAAAATATAAATATAGGTTCATAACATAACAATTCATCATTGAATTAAAATTTGAAAAAAAAGCTTATAGATTTGTTATCTTTTGAACCATAACCCTAATTAAAGAGAGATCCTAACAAATAAATGTATATACCAATACAATTAGTTTAATAATAATATAATACATTACCTTGAATTATAAAAAACATATACAATAAATAGGTGGTGGACATGGATTGTGAATCATGGAAAATAATAGTGATATGGAATTACCTTATTTCCTTATAAAATTTTGAATCATGTGCCTCAAGAAAAAATCACATCAATTAAAATATTGAATATTATAAAATAAATGAAATTTATGATATAAAATGTCATAGTGAATTATATAAACCACAAAAAAATTGAATTATGAATTTTGATTAAATCATTCAAAAATAAAAATGAGACATGGAATCCCCTGAACATAAATATTGGCCTTATTTGTATACACTCAAACCACCTCCCCTTTAGGAAGTCCTTTTAGTGTTTACAATAAGAATATACTGGTTTAAATTATAAAAATTGTCTGGATTCAATATATATAAGAGGGAGTTTTAGAATTGGTTTTCAAAGGACTTGTCCAATCGAATGGGCTTGATATGTGTCAAGATAGTGAAATAGGACGTTAACCATTATAAGTGATGGAGAGGGCTTACATGTAATTTTTTTTAAAAGTCTATTGAACCATTATTTTTATCAGACAAGATGATTCTATAACACACCTAATTTGTTACAATATGGGTTTAAATTGATAATTGGCCAAAAAAAGGATTTTAAAATGGTGGCAACTTTATTTCTCAATGATGTTTAATTTTCAATCCATTAGTAAACTTGTTTTTCTCCTAATCTCCATGAATAATTTAAACTAATTTCATATATAAATTTAGTAAAAAATATTTTTCCTTATTATAAATTAATAATTATACTATTTCCAAATATAGAATTATTTTTTAAATTTAATTTTTAAATGTGAGAGAAATTAATTTTAAATTAAACGCTTTGATAAAAAAACTATGAGATTTTTATGATAAAGTCTATAAAATTTTGAAATGTATATATATCCATTAATAATTTGAATTTGAATCAACTAACATAAAATGAATTAATTGTTTCATAATTGACCTATTACAATTAAAAAAATTATAAAATATAATTAAACTTTATAAATAAATTATAAAATAATGTAGTTGTCAATTAAAATTTTGTATTTTTCATTTTCCAGTAAAAATGAAAATTATCATAAATAAAAGGAAAAAAATCACCCTAATCTAATATTGAAATTAAAAATTAAAAATTAAAAATTGAATATTATTTTCCTAATATATATTATAATATCATAATTTTTTTAAATACATTGGCCATTAAAAGGATGTAAAGGTAAATTTCATAAAAATATATCTTTTTATTCATAAAATTTTATTTATTCATATAAAATTCCTATAAAACTCATTGGATTAATCATAATTAATTTATTAAAAATAGATTTTATAATTTTGATTAAAATAATTGATCAAATTTTTTTAAAATTTATTGAGAAAATACGTGTTTGTGGATAGGAAAATAATTTTTTCAAAAAATGAATTTCATTATTTTAAAATAAATATTTCAATCCATTAAAATTATTTGTATTACAAATAATTAATTTGATCAAAAATAATTATCCATATTTTCATAATTTAATTAATCTTTTTCATACACAAATTTCTAACATCTAGGTTATAACTTTAGATATATTTTAATAGTAAAAAAATATTATCAAATAATTTTCAAAACTAAGTCTTTATAATAATATAATAAATCAAATGGAATAAGTATTGTGTGTACCATAAGATGAAATCATTAATTCGTGTACTGTAATATAAATATGTTGTCACATTCCTTGAATCCATAAAAAAATTAATTTATTCTAATAATTTAATTCGTTAAAACTCATGGTGTTTTATTTATGATGTATGTATCTTTTTTTACCTTGACCAATAAAATATTATGTTCTTAAATATGTGATTCATTTTATTTTATAACATTGTATAAAAGGATAACTGTTATGTTGGATACATATGTTATGTTAGATATATAAATATATTTTCAACATAACCATAATAGTCTATTCTAGTATAGATTGATAGTGCCCTTATATCTGACCACACTAATTTAAATTAAATAATTGGATTTATTCAAAATATTTAACGAATTTTCCAGAATTTAATCATAAAATTTCATTGAAATTGAATTTATATTAATGATATAATGATATATTTTATAGATGATAATTATATGGGATGTCAATTAAAGCATCTGGAGAAACATCATTCATAAAATAAAAGTGTTTCCTAATGTAATTGATTCTTAATATTCATGATTCAATCTGTGTATATTAATAAAATAACTCTATGAATACAAGATGAATTTATTAAATAATTATGTAATTGGATTTTCCCTTTCCCATTAAATTAAAAAATTTACTTATGAATGTTAATTAAATGTTCTGCCATTTTCCTCTTATATATGATCACTTGTCTATAACATGGGAATGGAATCATATATAACTAAATAATTAAATGATCAATTTAACCCATATAGGATATTATTTCCATATTATTACAATGATATAGGCCCAATAATAAAAATTAAAATCATTAATGAATTACATATTATAGAGAATTCACTAAAATAATGTAACAATTGAATGTTTTAAGGAATTGAATCCATAATTTAGGAATATATACCCACATATCTAAACCCATTTTTGAATGACATAACTAATGAAAGATGAAATTATTTATACACTCCCCAATATTTATCCCTTTAGGATATATTTAATTAACAAAATACAGTTATATAAATTTTTTATAACCACTCATGTGTTGTTTTGTATGAATCTATGGTTAAATTTTACATTGTCGATATCTTAATAAGATAAAAGAAATTATATATGATTTTGGAGATTTTTATAATGAGTAAATAGTTAATTAAATTCACATTAACAATCAAAGGGTGTTTTCATGATTATCTATTGGTTTAAATTTCCATTAAATGAGATGAATTGTGAGAACATATGGGTAACAAGAAGTCGAAAGGTAATTGGAAGATAATGTTATATTAATTATTAATTGTGTCATATAAACAAAATATTCATGAATATTTTATAATATATCTTCATCTATAAAAGGTAATTTAATCCTAATTTTCAAACAAAAATTGTAATGATTATGAAAAATGTGAATTTATATAATAGAGTAAACAACACATATTAGTTAGGGTTATAAAAAACAGCAATGTGTGAACATTGATTTTATGATTCATTGGGAAATTCCATGAAATGGGATCTGGCTATTTCCTCAAATTCATAGTTAGTGTTATCATTTATTTGGATTTATAGGCTACGTAGAAAATCATGGTAAAATTTTAGGTGTCACACTCGATTAGGTTATTATTTCATTTGTAATGTTTATGGGTTTCATTGTTTTGTTATCATATTTTGGAAAGTTTTCATTATCATGGGAAGTGACGTCCATATAATGTTTCATATCGAGTAAGATTCTTAAAATTTGACATAATTCCCCAAGTATGTGGGTACTCATTAGGTAAGATGATTCTTGTATAGAATCATGCATCTTGTATGATGATGTGATAGAAAATGAAAAATAGGGTGAATGGTGAGATATTTATTTTGTAATATGAGGATTCATTTTTCAAGGATTTCTAACACACTAAGTCATCATCCATGTTATATTTTTTGTGGGGTTACATGGACCTGGGTTGATCTTCTATTTATTGTATCATGTTCGATGAATGTGTGGTGATGTAAAATCATTGAATCAGCTATAATTTTATCTCAAAGAGTGATGATGAAATATACTCATTGTATAATTTTTCATAGATGACATATCTTTAGTTAAGATAATATGTGGTGACTTTTCTGCGTTTTGAGGGAAAAAGTTATTGTTTTGAGGAGTTTTGGGAGATAAGGTTATGTAAAAATTAGATCTTTTCTATTTCACAGGTTCTAGTAAAATGACCATGAGGTCATGATGGATGAGTTATGGAGTCAATCCTATAATAGTGTCACCTTGGAATTTAATGATCTTTTTGTTTCATTAGGGAATATACCATTTATGTTAATTATTTCATATGTTTGTGTAAACATGTGTGGTGGGAGGTACACAAAAATTTACATGAAGAATGAATTATAATCATAAGTCGGGTTATGTTATATTTCTTGGTGGATTTACTTTTCCATGGTTGGCATAAGTGAGTTAAAGTCTTATTAAAACATCATTTAGTCGTGGACAGATCATGTGGAATAAAAAAAGTTTCATTTTTATGTGAAATAATTCCTTGAAAAATTTTATTATAGGGAGAGTTGTATTGATCTTGCAGTGAGTGATCCTTAAGAGACGATGGACATAGAAATAGAAGTAATAGTAGTGAGTTCCTGAAATTTCATATGAAAAGTGATGATCTAGTGAATTCATGTTTTCCAGACCTGGTATAAGATAATGAGTATAGAACAATGGTATTTTTTGGTTTGAGAAGGGATGTTATATTTTTTATCTGGTAGTGTTAACAATCTGTAAAATTTGATATATTCGAAATCTTATATACAATCATCAGCTATTATGTTGTGGTCTCAGGTTGATTCAAGATGACCTAACTGTAATAAGTGTTCCTTATGTAATGTAATCAATGTCAAGGAATAATCAATGACATTGGGTATCTTTCGATCAACCATAATATGGTTGTGATAATTAGTCCCCAAGCAGCATGTAAATAATCACTTTCCTATGAATCACAAGAATCTCAATTATGGTTAAAAATTATAAAAAGAATAATTCTTATGTTACTAAAGGGTAACATAAATTTTATGTATGTTTTTCTAGGATAACATATGTTTTGATTAAAAAAAATGTAATTTCATGGAGGCTCTGTCATGATCATTGAGTTCAATACAAATATTATCATATGATTTATCATGGGATAAATAAATTGTTGCCAGGTGCTTTTAACATGTCAATACATATATCCAAGAATTTTTGATAGGATATATAATTCTCAATTATCATTGTGAGGTAATGGAATATCAATATGGCCAAAAAAATAAGAATACAATAGTTATACTGAGTTGAAATAACTCATTCATTTGTTGAGATATAGTAATGTGTGTTGCATACTATGCTATTAGGTAAACCACTGCTATAATGCGTTTATTGTATATCCCAATAGAAGGAGACGCCATGGTATGTATACAAAAAATTAATCTTTTCTACGAGGTGTGGAGCACCATAAACGGTCAGTTAAATTAGACGATTATGTCGGGGTGATATGTATAATGACTTTTTAAGAGTGACATAGTAGATATTTATGATGAACATGAGTTTCATCTCAAGTTCAAGAGATATCATAAATTTTAGTTCATGTATCCTTTCTAAAGATAATCAGGTATTAGAAATAGAATAATTTAATTCAGTAATTAGTTTACAAAGAGGGTTATTCGAATGATAGATTTGGATTTCCATAGGTGATTAGCTAGGCAGAAAATTCATAATATTGAGAGTTAGACGAAATCCACTAGTTGTGTGTGTTGATAATATCGATGGAATTTCATATGGAAGGAATATTATTGGAACCAAGAATCAAGATGGAATTATGATAGTGAAAACCCTTAAAGAGTTGTGACTATATATTGGTTAATGCTCAATATGAGTCACGTGAGTCTTTATAATTCTAATGATCATCAGGAATTGAAATATCTATTAGGTAGAAAATGCCCAGGTTCCCATGGATAGTGAAAATATAATATCAACTATGCCCCCAAAAACATTGAATTCTATTTCTAAAGGAAGTTATATTGTCTAAGATGTATAAAGGTTTCATAAAACAAGTAGACATCAATAATGTTTCACAAATAATCTAATATGTGGCGCTGGGTTATTCTAAACTTGTCTTGAAACTATGCAATGGGTGGAGTGTTTTGGATAGTTATTTGTCACGTATGGAACTCATATTTCATAAACCTGATACCAAACAATTAATGATATTAAAAGATGAAAAACGTACCTTTTACCATAAACAATTAAATGGGTGTCACCATATTTGTCATCACCATTCTCAAAAAAAATCTCTTACTGCTTTTTCTTTTTAGTGACATGGTGATTACCTTAAAATACAATAATTTTTTTCGATATATATTTATATAGCTATGTGATGAGACACAATTCTATTTTTAGGCTAGACGATTTGGGAGTTAATTTTTTATAAATATTAAATATATTTTATATTGTGCATAGAAATTTTCTTAAGGTTGATATGATAACTCTAAAAAGGAAGCCGAAATTATAAATATGAGACCATGGTTTTGTATTGATATTTTCTTACCCTATGAGAATCATAAAATTGGCCTACAATGGGAATTCAGACTACACGATCATTGGTTTTACAATCATTGATATAAATTTACATATATTTATTTAATTGTTTCATTTAAACTCAATGAACTAATCGATAATAATACATACATGGGGAGATATATAGGGTCATCCACATAAAATCTAGGGGATTTATAGAACTCCTCATTACTCCTTTGTTGGTGAATCTCCTCGAATAGTTAAAATGTCATATTAGAATAGATCAGGATGAGAAGAACACAATGAATTCCTTTGGTCGTTTGAGGGAATGTTCTTTTCCGATGAACAATCGAATATAAAGGCAATACTCATCAATTTGTGTTTTATACACCCAATGATTAAAATTAAATGATAAAATTGATCCCTTCGTTCAATCTACACTAATAAAAGACATTTAATGTGCTAGGTATGGATTAAAATTTATTATTTACATGTTTTCTTACACTTTTTTCCAGTTAATGATCATTTTCGAAGAACACATCACCAAAAATTCATAAAAAATTAGTCTTTTCACCCACATTTTATTTTCATTACATAGTTGTTGGACCCTGTAGTCCTGGTTTGACATTTTTGGGTGGTACCAGTTCATATCAAACCCCTGGATTTTTAATAAATTGGGGATCGAGGACTACATTGATGAATTGAGCTTAGATAAAATATTTATCAAGATTAGGTTGGTTGTTTTGATAATCAGTTGAAATTTCACACTTGAATTTAGGTGTTGTTGAATTTAGGATGTGAAATAGATGTCCAACCTTTAACAAAGTCTGTTTTCTAGAAAATGGTTGCCATAAACAACTGTTTATGGCCACATCCACTCAACATGGATTGATTTAAGGTTATTTCTATGATGGAATGGTTTGATTCAAGAAAAAAACATATATGAGAATATTGAAAAATTCATCCTATACTTCATGTATAAGGATGAACACACAGTGTTAGCCCCTCAGCACTGGTGGATAGGGTTTTGGGAAATCTTATGGATGACCTGGTGTGTAGACCCCCTACTTGACATGTTCCCCATACCCAGATGGATAACCCATGAGTTGGATCACCATGGTGGGATCCCATGTTGTAGAAAGTGGCCATGTACTGAGGTATATAGACAGAAGGTCAGTACACATACAAATGATTCCATACGCGGACATGGAATGTGTACACATATATGGGGTCTACTATAAGGAAATGGCTAAAATGACATGACCTGGTCCTCGGGTAGAATAGATGTGTCGAGTAGTCTATTTTGATCACCTATAATCTTATATGGTAAGTAGAATTGTTCTATCTAGGGGAATGTCTAGGTGGTGGAGTGTGACCACATATCATGTGGGTACCATAACAAGTCATTTACCTATTGACCTAAACTGTGGGAACATTAATAGTCTATATCTCATTATCTTGAACTTTGATATTGGACTGACAGTAATGAATCCTGAGTGTTTTCCATATATAACGTTATGGTTCCTTTAAATGTGGAATTAGAGATACATTGAGAAATGCTTCATGTTTTGTGATTGTTTAGGATACACTCAACAATGATAGTTATATGGAATAAGAACTAGACTCTACAGATTATTGCACCCTAGCAGTGGTGGGGGAGTGGAGTCCACATCCTTTAGAGTGGAATCCACCATCAGTATGGGCTCAAAAATTATATAGCTACCTACTGATTGGAAACCCATGTCTTCTACGGTGTGGTTCATCAATAACCTGAGTGGAACCTTCTTATAGTAAGATGGCAAGGGTCCTCAACATTTCAGTAGAAATGAAAATCTGATAGGATGTGGTCCTTGATGACCTGAATGGTACCCCCTATCAAATCATGGTGATGATACTTGACCAATAGAGTAGATCCCTCCATTAACATTTGTGTGAGTCCTCTACCATACTGAGTACAACCCCTTATTGTATATGGTTAATGTTATCCCAAAAAAATGGTGGAACACCCACCCCCCAAATATACATTTTTGAGGGTCCTCTATGGGTACATGCATAGTTAAATCCCCACTCCCAACTTACTGAGGAGTTTGTCTTATATTTTGATATTTTCCCCCTCAATTATGGGATACTCTAACGAGACATTGATTTAATTAGAAATATATTTTGGGAAGATATGTATGATGGTGGGAATCATTGATAGACATTTGGAACTATTTTTTACTCTTCTTCTTGGTTTGCGATGTGAGATTGAGATCCCCTTACTCTCTTGTTGGGGATTATTTTGACAGAGAATATATATAATATTATTCCATAACAACACCATGGATTTTTTTAATATACATCAGGGAGAGATGATGAACAATGTTATATGACACAATCTATCTAATTTATATTATCATTCTTGGATGAGTCTACTCACCTGATATAGATAGAAAAGTCTCAATGGGTAGTTCATCTACTCACAATGTGGTGCCCCTTGTATGTGGATGAGGCTACATTCACCCACGTTTTTTTTCTCTTTGATGTAATCATTAATCCAATATCCATTATTCATGTTGTACCTCTTAGAACATCACTTCAACATTTGGGGATTCTTCTTAGGTACATATATTCACCCCTATATGGAATGACTACACATGTTGTGTCTCATAGAGATGAAGGAAAGCTCAGAGAGGATTTTGTAGGGACTTAGTCATATTGGGTGCCTTGGACCATGTATGGTGGTCATAGATTGGTATTTAAGAGTTGTGATCTCATAAAATATTACTTTTCAATTTTTTTGTAGTGGGAAATATTTCTAATTTGTTATTTATTTTTCCCACATTGTATTTTAGTTTCCATTATAATGCTATTGAACACCTGAGTGGTGATCCAAACAAGGTTTTCATTTTAGATGCATTTCAACATTTCCCCTTTTTTTCTACACATAAAATTCGATATAGGTATGTCTGTGTATAAAGGTACTAAGTAAAATTACTTACCATTTTTTATATTTCTTTGGCACTTTTTTCCACCCATAATCCTAAGGATGTAGTCTTGATGTTGTTGTGCCATGTGCCCAATCTTTGGTAAGGTAATGATAGATTCAAACCAGAGAAGTTGATTTCATATTTTTTATTTAGTCTAGGACCTTTAAGAGGATATGGTTGGGGTTATGGAATCATTGTGAGGGTTTTTTAATAAAGGATCACATGCCAATGAATCTAGTGATGAGGAGGGTGTCCATCTTATCCATTCACCAGAACCTTGACTACATTATTTTTAACACGGTTTATATAGACTTCTATAAAAAGATAAATTGTAAACTCATCATACTAGATTTATCCTTCGGAATTTATTCTTGAGTAATTTTGCCAATATAAATATGTGTTTATGCTAATCTAACTATGAAATCTGTTCTTTAATCACCGTATTAAACCATGATGACTACCAGCTAGGATAATCAAAACACATCATGATGATGATCTATTGAGCGATCTGGCCTCATTTAAGGGTCCGTCCCATGACACCATTTTCATGGTGGGTATATAGTAGCTACTACACCCATCTCATATAAGATATTTATAGTAGTGCAGGAATAGGGCCTATGTAGGCTTGCTTCATTCTACATGTTTCAGGGCCAGACGTCATTTAGGGAATGTGACGTGCTATATCCTTAGGAACAATAGGTTTGGTTAGAGTAAGTTGTCTATATCATTATTAATATTGTACACTAATTGATTAGGTAGTTACACATTCATCTATCATTTTCCATGGAGAAACAGGGTAGTAGTGGTGTGTCGCTAAATAGATGCATGATGAGTCGAGACTCTCTTGGATTTAATTCCTGTAGATTTTATATAATGTGTAATACCTATCCCATTTGATCTTATTTTTTATCCATGTTCATATTCATATGTATTAGGAATGGAAGATAGTGGTTGAGTATTGAACATTATTCATAGACCTTACACGATGTCCTCTAAGCATGATCTGTTAATGCTACTTCCAACGTTTGATATTTGAGGAGGGACTTCACGAGGTGGTCTAAGACAGAATTATACCCTTATACATCCCCACCATTGCAGGTGTTCTTTAGAGTGTACTCGTGACATTGATCTTTATATCAGATGGAATTCAGGTAGCCGGAACTTATAGTGGGAACCACATAGATGGGTCATCTATAATATCTATCTAAACTCGTTCCTATGATCTCGACGCATTTGGAATCCTTATGATAATGTTTAGGAACATGGTGAGGGACAGTAGAGAGAAATATAGTAGACTATAGAAGGTAGTATGTTTATTGTCACATATGCGTTAACATGGAATGAGACTACTTGAATAGACGCACTGATATGCACAAGAATTTTGCTGACATGCCACCATGGAATAGGTAGTTTCATGACCGCGAATCACCTATTGAGGGTAGGGAGGCCCCCAATGAGGTGTATCATGAAGTTGATATATATGAGCTGTGGGTGGTGGAAAATGTTTTGATATACCTCCACCAACAATACCAGGAGGAAATAGTCATTCTTATGAACATGTGGAAAAAAATATAGACTGATACACTTAATTGATAATTATGACACCAAAATAATTGAGTTGATTAGATGTATACTCTATGTGTTTTCTATAAATTCTTCTAGATTAGAAGACAAAGGTTCCGACCATTACATTATCTATATATATTTATTATGAGAGTTAGAGGTCCTATTGGTGGAGCTATCACATTAGCTTCATCTTGAGGTTCATATCATGAAACTTCTTTTGTATTATTCACCACCAAAATGTGATAGTTTTTGCTTGGTAGAGAGAGGTACACATGGGAAATATTGGTTGTCATATAGAAGAACTATAATTCCATTTTGGGTATGTATTATATGTCCATGTTCCAACACCAAATTGACTTTCATAATAGAGTATTCATGTTTTTTATGCATGCATAGGACATTGTTCTCTTTTTCTATTAAGATAAATATATTATCAAGACAAGTGAATATTGTGAGGAAGATGTTTTAACCCATCACCATTTCATACAAATTTATCGATTAATGTAGTATGATCCTTATGATTTTAGGTTTTTTCAATTGTGGGGGATTATAAGAATGTATCCCATAAGGATGTAATAGGGTTACCTCTGAGGAGGGATATAGAGTTTTTCATTAACATACATCATGATATGCCACAGATATCTTCAATGTCTTATAATATGAACCTACAAAGAATAGGTAGCTGCATTTTGTATTTTTGGACCATTTAAAGAAATGTTTTATCAGACCCATTATGTCCCCATGGGCACCTACAAAGTTTTTCTTTAATAATTTGGATAGGATCTTGCATATTTTCATGGATTATCATCATCTAAACCGTTCCATGAGGAAGAAAAGATACCCCTTTATGATGAAATATGGTCTGTTGGAATAGTTAAAAGCTGTTAAATGGAACTAAATGATTTATCTCGGGTTTGTCTACCATAATTTGATCATCCATGAGGTAGATATTCAAATGATGGAATTCTAATATTTATAAGGACTCTATTAGTTCATAGTAATTTTAATTTGGTTGAATAATTCCACCATTATGTTTATTGATTTTTTGAATCATGGATTCTAATGATACATTGATAATTTTTTATTCATCAATGATATACCCGTATACTATTAATTATTAGAAGATATTGTAGATCAATTTGTCATGGTCTTAGGTATCCATTTAGAGAAGTAGCTTTCTGAAAATATCTTGATGTTATAGGTCTTGATTCATGTGGGTGACATTATGGGGAATGTAACATCTAAGTTATTATTTTAGAAATATAACCAACTATTATCAATATATTGGTTTCTTTGGATCCACCCAAATGAATATCAACAATTGGATGATTTCATGTCATGGTGTGTTAATATTAGAGGATTGAGGTGGAATGCTATAGAATTGAAGACCATTAAATCAAAATTATATGTATAAGGAATTGGTTAACATTTTCTAAATATTAGCACAAGGAATTTTTGGAGATAAATATGAGGCTGATGAGAGCTCTAGTGTTGACACTAATAGTGGAAGGTGTGGATTTCATAGTGTATTTTAAATCTTCAATAATTGTTCTTAGCTTCATGTTAATTAAGTTTCATAAATTTTTCTTATACGGTTTGAGGTAGATGTTAGTCCACGATAAGAACTATGTTACTAAAAATATATATCTAGAATTTATATTACCTACCTCAATGATAAGGAGGACATATCTTCTAGGAATGTGATTTTTTGTTTACATAGACCATCAGAGTCTAAGGTACGTATTCACATAAAAAGAGTTGACCCTTAGAATGTGGTGCTGGTTGGAATTCCTACAAAACTATGAATTCATGATAGTAACTACTCTATGTTTGGGAATCAAAATAGTATATTTCCTTCGACGTATTTCCTAGGATTATATAGCTTTGGAGGATTTGGAGTAGTTGGCCTCATTGTTGATGGCCTTTGTGAAAAATGGGGCGTACGAATTTTCTACATGTAATGGTTTCAACTCCCCTAATTCATGATGAAGTGACAGAGTCTCATTGTGGATACATCAACTATGAGGTGTTATGTGATTACATATCCAGAATTGACTCACATGATTGATATTCATAATAAGGGAATAACATTATCTATTACAGTTGTAGAAAGTGGTTACAATCTTGATATGGAATGAGGAGATGTTTGAGTTACACACATATCCAATTACTATTTATCTGGGTGTCAGGATGATTTATAGATACCTTAAGTGGAATTTTTGGTGGTCTGACATGAGATAAAGTTCTGTTGAGTTCATCTCTCAGTTCTCCATATATATGTAGGTGAAAGTTGAGTATCATGTCCCATATTGATTTTTTCAACCCCTTTAGATCCTAATGTAGAAGTGGGATGGAACATCCAATGATATTATTATAGGGAGTCCACACACAATGAAGATCCACGATTCTACCTAGGTTATAGTTGACAAACTCATGATGTTTTTACACTTCCCTGAAATCAGGTATTAGAGTTTCATTGAGTGATTGGGATTAATTTTACATATGGGATATCATTATCCATCATGGGGTGACCTCGTCAATTTTCTCTGATCGTGTTTCTTGGTTTACATCATGATTGTGTAAAGGAATGTATGAGGCATTCAAGAACTAAATGAGGATGATTATATCCTTCTAACCCCAAAGTGATTGGAAAACCGAGCGCACTATCTTAGTGTTCGAAGATATGATGAGGTCTAACATATTAGACATTGTCTAATGGTGGAAGGATCACATGGCCTTGGTAGAATTCCGATCAACAACAACTACCACTCTACTTGTGGAATGTTTTCTGGCAGTGTATAGGAGACCATGTAGGTCACCTGTATTCTGGACATAGATTAATTATATATCTCTAATGGGCTCAGAGATTGTATGGGAGATGATGGAAAAGGTCCAGGTCATCCATTAATGTATATGGAGAGCCTTGATTTGATTTATATCTTGTGAAGATTTTCATCATATTTCCTTGGTGTTCCTCCATAAAAACCATGATTTCCTAAATTCTACCCATGAAGCTGACTATGAAGTTTTAGATGGAGAGGCATTATATCCAAGAGGTTCATCAATTAGTTCTTGAATGGGGAAAATGTTGGGTAGGATTCATACCACCACTCCCTAACCCCATAATTTGAGAAGTTGCATGACATCTTCCACGTGTAATGGAAGAAGAGATACCTAGATGGACATGCACACAACTTCAACATGGGAGAGATATCCATCGGGGATGGATCCACCTTTATTGAAAACCAGGTAAAGATCAATGATTGATAGGATATGAACCATTATGTATAGACCGTTCCCTTGATTCTAGTGTTTTTGAAGCATAAAAACTTGTAGGATGGTTCCAGGGAGTGGAATGCCCAAGTGATGGATATGTATTTGGAGTTTATTTATTTATTCATATTAAATGATTAATATATTTAACAATGATTTGATTTAATGACCCAAATTTTTTTCTTATAAGAAGTTGAATTTTATTTATATATGTATTTATATAGATATTATCTAAAGAAACACGTGATTCAGAGTCTCGGTGTTCCTAATTTTATTTTGATAAAAATATTAAATATATATTATATTGAACAAGAACATTTTCATAATTAAAATTTAATAACACATAAACTGATTCTTGGATTAGAAAAAATATATCATGGTTGAGTCCAAAAACAATTTTTTACGCTATTCAAAACATGAATTTGGTATGTGTGGAGTATTCAGAATCCTCACTCATTGAAATTATGTTCAATGACATAAATAAATAAATAATTGATTTATTTTAACATAGTGAAAGGTTTTATAAGAATACATTCATTGTGAATTATCTAGGGTTAGCTGCATAAACCCAGAGAAAAGTTTAGAGAATATCTTTTAACCATGTCTAGATAATCACCTCAAATTATGATGAAAATTCGAATAGGAGAAGATCATGATGCAGCAAACTCAAATTCATCCCTCAATCATTGGTGTTCACATTTTTTAAAAAACAATTAAGCATCGGGATAGAACATTTCATTTGGTTTTTAATGACCCTCATGATAAAAAAACTAATTGAGTATATTGGTACCCTCTAATGTCTATCACCAATAAATACCTTTGAATATGCCCTCGTATAGAATTAAATTGATTATTTCAATATTTTCTATCCTCAATTTCATGTTCATGATCACTGCACAAGAAAACATGGATAGATAGGCTCAAATTAATGGTTTTATTCTCTCCACATTTAGTTTTATTGTGTTATTTACTAGTTGTCCCCTGAGCTCGGAGATCGACTTTTTTGCGGTGTACTATGCCAGATCAGACCCCCGTAATAAACCCAAAATCGAAATCGATCCACAGATTGATGAACCAGGAATAGAAATATGTTTTTTTGTGGGATGGGGATGATAATTTTGATGAATAGGAAACATATAACTATTTAATGAAGTAACATTAGTATGTGGAATGTGGGGTTGACCTCTAATGAACAACAGAGGCCAATGTTTTTTATAATGGTGGTCAAAAAGCATTATTTTCAGATAGATCTAATAATTCAAGATGGAATTGAGGCAGGATCAAAGGTTAGATGTTCTGATTCAAAGAGGTGAGATCAAAACTATGAATCTAGAGAAAACATTACTACATTCCCTATATAAAGATGAAAACGTTATTTGTATGTCCTTATTTTTGTGGATAGGGTTTTTTGAAATGTTATTGATGAAACTATGTGTATCTCTCCTACATGTTGTGTACCACAATGTTGGATAGAAAACCCATGTGATGGGTCACCCATGTTTGATACCATGTGGAAGTACATGGTCATGTACCCGAGTACAAGTACATAGGCCAGTATATATACATGGGTCATGTGCATGAACAAGGGGTTAGTAAAATGACACAATGTTTGGTATATGGACATCACCTAATAGACATGGACCGGTCCCCTAGTAGCATGGAAATGCTGTGTAGTCTACCTACAGAACATGAACACCTACATGTTTAGGATCCATGTTCCAACCATAGACATTACAAGGTGGTGATTTGGAACCACAAATTGTTGGGGTCCCCTCCCACACTATGTAACCCTTTACATCTTTTGATGAAACTTTAATCATCCATATATCCTACATTTCAACCTATATTTGGGCCCATGAGTAGCCTTTCCTGCATGATTTTTGACATTGATCATGA
The DNA here is from genome assembly GCA_963277665.1 of Viscum album. Classification (NCBI taxonomy): domain Eukaryota; kingdom Viridiplantae; phylum Streptophyta; class Magnoliopsida; order Santalales; family Viscaceae; genus Viscum; species Viscum album. The sequence goes on along the minus strand of OY728146.1, from coordinate 1,754,531,719 downwards.
TGATTCCATTATTTGTGTATTTTTATATACTATATTAAATTTTCCCATCATAATTCAAGTTTAGGAATTTAATAATGATGATAGTGATCGGGCAGAATCGCTATAGACAACAAATTTTTACTCTCCTCTGGAGGTGGGATGTTGAAACGTTGAACTTTAGAGTGAAACCCCTTATCATCATTAGTGTGGGCCCTCTATAGTTACGTACTATGTGGATCCCCCTATTAAATAAGTCATGGGTCATTTATGACTATAGAGGATCCCCCTAATGGTAGCAAGGATCAGGTCCTCAACATCCTTGTGTCACACGATATTAGATAGAGTACATGTAATCAATAATGAGTGGGTCCTTGTCATGGAAGAGTAGAACCCCCCCCCCAATCATCATGGGTGTTCGTCCTCTATAGATTTATATAGAGGGGAACCCAAAAACGTACTAATGGGTGAGTCCTATAATATGATTTTGTGCTACTCGATTATAGGATATATTGACGACTACTGGTTTGACTTGAATATACACCTCTTAGAAAATGTGTGAGATTATGGGAATCATTGATGGAATTTTATAACTATTTGATACTATTATTCATTGTCTAATCTATGAGATGGGTATCCCCTTGCACCCTTATTGGGGATTCATTTGAGTAATCAAATATATATTATTAATTTATATTGACAACATAAATTTGGAAACACTCCATCCAAGGGTGGAAAATATGGGCAGGGTGTTCCAAATAATTTCTATTTTTATTCTCTCATGGATATACGAGGCCATTATCATTCTATAAATGGTGAAGAATAAATTGTAGTTAATCTATTATATTTTTCAATCCAGCAGTTCTTGGATGTGGCTACATTCACTCCTGTATTTGATTAACATATTCTCTTTTAATGTATTTTTTTACGTATATCATTTGATTCTATTGTATATAATACTACTCCCCCTTAATCATTCAGTGTTTCCTATTTGATAAGTATATACTCACCCCAGCTTGGGTTATTCCCACATGTGTCATTTTTTATGAAAACAATGGACAAAATCCTAGTGACTCTTGAGGTTCTTTATGACAGTGTATCTTTGGACCATTAATGGTTTTTATAGCAAGGGTTTCTGAAATAAGTAAATCTCAATAGTTTACATTTCGTGTATTTTATGGTTGGTAACTATTTTTTGTTGGGATGTATTTTTCCCTTTAAATAATAGTTTTCCAAATTGTATACTTGTACATGATGGAGGTTATTAATGGTCAATTTACTTTTTAGATGTGTTGAATATTTTACCATTTTTTTCTACACATCTGTATCAAGATGGTTGTGTGTGTGCATACATGTAATTAGGAAATGGACTACCCATGGTAGATATGTCTTCAGTTTTTTTCTACACCTCTGGCCTATATATATGGTCATGGGGTAGTTGTGACTTTATCCCTTGGTTGGGTTGGTTCAGGACATGTCTCCAAATTCTTCATTCCACCATGGGCATTCTACATCATTTCATAACCAAATATAATGTCATCAAAAACAAAAAATAAAATTCCTTAAGTTTATCTATCCTTTATCATCATTAAATATTTTATTTTTTATCATGTTAATAAAAATAGATTATGTATGATACACCCCTTTTTGGGGACATATTTTTATTTATAAGTTAATTTAATTTGGACTCAATTTAATATAGGTAACTAAAAAGTTTATGATTTAAAATCCCTATTTAGATGTTCAATGTGTTTTTGAAAAAAAATATTTAAATTTATAAGTTTTTTATTTTTCAACACATTAAAAATTACATATGTTTCTATTAAAATTTAAACATTCTATAAATTCCCACATAATGCATGAACCATACGTATAATTGTTTTCCCTTGAACCATGGAAGGTTTAAAGCCTCATTCAAAAGCTCCCCTTATTGTGATTTGGGATTAACACCCAAAACAACCATACATTTTATGAAACTGAAACACCTATTTAGTTTCCTTTGAAATGATATTTAGTAATTAACTTATTAATTCATCTATAATTTAATGAAACCACATCATAGTATGTTCTCTTATTATCACCAAAATGATGGAACTCTAGTTTGGACAATGATAATTTTATTAGTTATACAAACATTCTTGATCTTATAGGGTTAGATAATTTTATTCAGGTTCCCAATTTCTTTCCCAGTTCTATTCAACATATATCAATTTGGATAAGTTAATTATTTCTTGATTTTATATATTCTCTTGTTCCCATTACTTATATCATTAATTTCATCCATTTTAATGTCTTTTGAAATCCTATTTCACATAAAAATTATATCAATAAAGATATTTAGTTATTTAAATTAACATAATACTATTAGTGAAATTATGATCCAAAAATATTAATAAATTATTTTTGTATAATTTATAGGGAGAATAACACATATTAATAAATCTATGTTTTCATTCTTGAAATTCAATTCAATGACTCTATAAATATTATAAATTTTATTATTATTATTATAATTAGGCCTAACAAATTTCTGAGATTTATTCTATTAGTGAATTATATGTTTGAAACTGATGGAAATATCATGATTCAATGATTTATAAGACAATTTTTTTATTTCACTACAGATCTTTTCAATTACATACATTTGTAATTGAATATTCTATGCTCAAAAAGATCAACTATAATTTTTAAAAAATAAGAATGCCTTGGATGAACTTCCATGGTTTAGATTTATTCTTTTATCCATAGACTACCTTGTACTATCTCCTCTGAATCCAATTAATTAAATCTCAATGTTGAAAATGAACATTCTCTTGAATGAAATTTTGAAAACATAAAAAATGAAACCTAATTAGAGTACCCCAGTGATTCACTAACTTTTTGTTGGTGGTTTGCTCAAACCTAGTCCATTAGATCACTAAAACATTTTTATATCGATTCAATGGCATATAAGAATTCTTCAATATGCTACATTACAATAAATAAGATTAGATATATCCTATATTAGGATTAATTATATAGTATTTACTTTAAATATCAATATAATTAATTACTCAATTGTATAATGTGCACTTTTATATTTTTTTACTCTCGGACTAAATTGAATTAGACACAACTAGTTGTGGCCTATTGAGTTTTAATTACACCCAATTTGGGTAACTATTTGATACCCATATTTATCTCTTAGATATTGGTTAATAGCCTGGACCATTTCTCTCCTTTATTACTTGATTTGGTCGTGGAAATATCATGGGATCTATAGAACCATCACTTACTCATTCCGTATGAAATATTTGGGTAATCTTTTTATTTATTATTTCATTTTTATTTTGTATTTAGGTATTATCTATAGATAATATGTGTATCCTTATAAATGTGACATCCAACTGCCATTATAGGCACACTCCCCAAACACGGACCAAGAATATGGAAATCTAAAAATTCACAAAGGAAAAGGTTGGGTGTGGGCTAAAAGTATCATTGGGGCCTCACAAGGCATACCATAAATATATTCCATAAAAATAAATCTTTAAATATAAATAAAATAGGGATTGTAAATACCTTTTAATATTTATAAAAAATAATGATTTCATTTCTTACTTATGGAAAACATTTAAAAATTAGGTTATATAAACATTTTACATAAAATAGATTATTAAAATCAATAAGAATTTTTAAAAAAGTTATTTTTTGTGGAATATATTCAAAAAATAATCACATTAATAAACATGGTCATCTTACCTGATGTATGATAGTTTCTAGTTATAATATTCTCCAAATATGAAATCTGTTATAATGGTAATGTGTGTACTCGTATACCTCGGGCTAAGGCTGAATATGACTCATCAATATCCCACCTAGGATAACATCTACCAAATTTTTATATATTTTTCCACAATAATATTTTTCATGGGAATAATAATCCTAGAATGAATTTAGAAAATGACCCTATAATTTATAATGGCTTGCACGGTCTCTATAAATAAATTGAAAAAGGGAAATTAATTTAATTTTAAATCAAGCATCATTCACAATTCATTTTCCCATTTTCATATTTCAAATATCCATTATACTTTCAAAAATAAAATAATTGTTTGTTAATAATTTCAGTCCATTTCGAAAAAATCCATTTGTGGGTTTTTACAAATTCAACTGAAGACATATTTTTCAAAAAAACATTTAAAAAAAAATTGAAAATTTATTCATTTTCATATGTACAATAAATATTTTTATTCTATTTTCATTAGTGGATTTTTTGTAAATTATATTCCAATTCATATGAACATTCAAATTCATCACAAAATGGATTTTAATGAATAAATTTCTTGCAATTTAGAAAAATATAAAACAAATAAATGGTTAATTACATGAAAAAACCCAAATAAAACCCTTTAACATTAATCACTGTATCAAAAATCATCACCCATAATGAGTTCTACAAAAGAATAATTATAGAAACAAAGGTCAAGAATCCAAATCATGAGAAAACATTAAAATTAATAATGTTATTTTCTATCAATCATCTGATCATTGATCAAATGTGATTCAAGAATGAAATAGGGAGTGGGGGAGAAAAAATGGGTGGATATCCACAGACTAGAGAAATATCATATCTTCCACTAACACATTGGTTCATCTAATATTCATATTTTAGGTGATAAAATATTTTATTTATAGAATCCAAGACTAATGATTTTGAGATATGTTCTTGAAACAATCATGTGAAGATATAATAAAGAGTTTAAGAAATATTAACAAAATTAATATTAAAATGTCTAATGTTAATGGCTTGCTGGGCAGGGCCATATAGATCGAAAAACCATGCTCCCCAACCATGACCCCCGCTATTGGTGTCCCTTAGTTCTATTATGAGTATCATGGTTTTTCAAACCATGTCAAAACCATATAATCCCCCATTATATAGGGTTTCACAATTTTCATAGGATGGGTTCAAGGATTGGGAATGTAATGCACAAACTATGGATAGGCTATAAACAACAAAAAAATCAATATTTCACCTAAATAAATAATAATATAGATCAAAATAAAATGGAAACATAAATGGTTCATCCAATACCTAAATAAACTTTAATAGGATGATACATCCTCCCCACAATAGAAAATTCATCTCCAAAAAATTCATGTCAGTAGGATTAGGTATAAAAAAGTTGAGGCAATTTAACTCTCACTAGTGAATCACTATCCAAAATATGATGTGTATTCGAACCATTCTATGATTTTATTCTGATATATGTTATTATCATCCCAGAAATACATTTTTTCATAAAAAAATTCTCATCTGGATGCTCAACCATGGATATGTAAGGTTCAAAATCAAGATCACTCTAACTGAGAACATGATATTAATAAGTATGATATTTATATAGTTGATATAAAATAAATTCAATATGTATCAACATAAATTGTGTTGGTAGTGCTAAAAGAAATTATTCTTTTTTCACCATCACAAAAACCTCCAATAATACCACACAATGATGAACAATACTCATGTTCCTTTTAATCCATCAATGACCAAAATGATTTAAATAATTTAATAAATCCTGGTCACTAACTAAAAACTATAATGACCTATGATTATGTTCAATAAAAAAATTAAACCAACTGTATAACATCATTATTTTTTAATGATTCAAATAAATAATTCATGCCATCTCTATAAACTTTCTCAATTTAACTAAGGAAAAATCACGAATATCTAAACAACACAATGGGGATTTACATGGTTGGACATAAAGGCCTCAAATGAATACATTTTAATAGAATAACAACATCTACTTTTAAATTAATATTCATGAAATACCAAATGGTAATCCCTTGACCCATCAAAATTGAGGATGCATGCAAGAAATATATCTTCAAGAATCTATATGGCCCTCTAGACATCTTTCTTTTGAAGGACATCCACACCTAAATGAACATGAGATCCATGTTCCTCCTAGAAGCCTCTCTGAAAGTGATTCATAATGTTTGTATCCCTATTAGAGACAATAGTATATGTAATTCTATAAAAACAAATGATCATTTTTCATAGATATTTATGTGTACATCATCATTGTTTGGTCCATGAATGGATACAAGGTGAGTTGATTTGGTCATCCTATCAAGAAAAACACATAACTCATTCTACATTCTATAGGTACCTTTAAAACCAACTATAATGTACATAGGTATATTATCACACCTCCATTTAGAAACAATATTTTTTTAGGAAACCTCTATGGGCTTTGGTTCTAATACCAAAATTATTGCCATGTATAATGACCAATGACAAAATTAGTGAGGTCATGTATCATACCTGGCCGCCAGACTCATCTGAACATGTCATAAAACATACTTTTTCATCATTGGTAACATTCAATTAGAAGTAATATAAATCCCCCATCAATGAAATCCCCATAGATAATGATATAGACATTGAACTCCAAAAATATGGAACACCCTCAATGGAGAACTACTACATCAATGTGGTCACACCATCATAAGGTGAATTACTAATTCCAATAAATTAATGACCAATCTACTATTCATGAATATTTATAATTAAATTTATGAGATCAACTTATCCACGTCGAAGACCAACTCATCCATTGTCTCAAAAAATTAGATATAAAACGGTGAAAAAATAGCCTTCATGTTCAATTATTCTAATGATTCTATCATGACATAGGATTGGAGATTCTTACTCAAGGAATTAGAGATGAAATTCCCTTTCCCTAGTGTATAGTAAATATCACGATCAAATTATTACTAGTAAACCAATGAAAAAATGGGTTACAAATAAATATTTTTTAGAGAATATAAAACTCATGATCATGTGGTCGCAATACATAATAATCCTTTCTATGAACGTTTATTTTCATCAGATATTAAGAGCATCATAGTTTCATGTTCAAGGCCATTGGTATGATATTTATTTTACTATGACCATTCCTTTGTTATAATATGTAAATTACATCTTCAAAATTATTAAGAAAATAACGCAATGAATATACTAATGCATCATAGAATACCCCATAGTCTTTCTCAACCACATGAAGATTCAATAGTAGGATAAAATATATAAGACATTTCTGCTCAAAAAAATTAGTACATATTTTCCAAACAAAACATTACACTATTATGATTCAGAACAATCTTCCTATAAACCCACATCTAGAAATTTTTTTCAAAGGGGTGATTATATCATGAATAAAATAGTAACATTTTAATCGAAAAAACATTACACGGATCCTACCATTTCATAATATATATAGCATTATCAGGATGATATAAAATCCCTTGTTATGATACCACATTCCCCAATATGCTTACTTCTATAATCCAACAATCAAATTTTGTTATCTTAGAATAATGTGGATGGATACATAAAAAATTGAGAAGTACTATTAAATTCCCCAAATTATCTTCTTTAGACTGAGAGAAATATGTTATGTCATCCCAAAATACCAACATGAATATATCAATATACTCATGAAATATATTGTTAATAAAATCCATAAATATAATGGGATAATTGGTTAAACCAAATTGAAATGAAAATGTACCCATAATGGCCATATATACTCTAGAAGGATGTTTTCTAATTGTTAGATTATATTATTCTCAACTGTGGATATCCATATTGAAGATCTATCTTCAAGTGCCACTTCACACCTTTGAACGGGTCAAACAAATAATCACAATGTGGTATCAAATACATGTTTTATTATCATAATCCTATTTATTTTTTTATAATTAACTCATAGGTTATGTATTGAACTGATTTTCATATATTAGAGAAATGGTTCCAGCCAAGGTGACATACTCAGGATGATCGATCCCATCTCTAATGAACCTTGAGCCTTATTCTCTTGGAATGATAAGGAATACCCCATTGGGCTCAGTAAGTGAGACTCATTAATTAAAATGATCAGCTCTGGCCTTGTTATCATTTATATAATCTATTCTGAGAATGACGCTATGTGGACTCATGTAGAGAACTAGAAAACCCCCATTGAATATTAATTTATAATAATGGTAAGGCACCATTAGTATAATGCACATCCTACCCATAATTCATTTCTAGGGGTGTATTAATATACATCAAAGAAGAAAAAATATCGATATAAAAACATAGATTGTTCACACTTCAAATTTCTATATATGAATGAAATGCACTAATATCAAATAATTTAGTGATTAATGATAAATCTATAGATATTTCACCAGTCATGGTCACTAGAATTGTATCTATTCCAATGGAGATTCTTACACTATGTGTTGAAATATTATTTAGGATAAATACGGCTCAAACCACATAGATATTAATGAATTTCACTTCACCATATTACATTTTGTTGATGATGGTCTCTATCCACAATGTGGGGAATAAAAGATATAATAGAACCTATTGATGATTATAGTACATCCACATATCCTTTAAATCATGGATTACGTAGTTCAAACCTATTTTTAATCCCGAGGACTAGCACACTAGAAAAAAGTGAACACGACTCTTCCCAAAACTGCAGGATTTGTATAATTACTCCATAATCAGGAAACACTATGAGGCTTACCAAACATCTTCATTCCATTAGTGAAATTACTAGATCATACACGAGGAGAATAAAAAACTCATAACAACCATCACATACCTTCTAGATCATGTATAACCATCAATTCTATATCTAGATTATTAGAAAAAGAAATTATATTTAGCATGAAAATGTGTGAATAATATTTGAATGAGGTCCCTTCTCAAAGTTTTATGTCATCATCTTAACATTTGATATAATGTTATATGAAAAATTTCCATGCCTGGTGAAATATTTTAAATTCAATTTCATATTCTTTTCATCTATATCGAGTTTCAAAACAATATATCCTTATTGAAATTATAGATTAAATAAAAAAAGTCACTGAAAGTAAAATTTATGTCCTTAATCTCCAACCCCTTGTGCTTCATCCCCATCAACAATGAGCCTTAGCCTCTCCTAATATGTCCTTCCAGATCCATAGTGGTGAATTTATATGTGATAAAATCATGAGCATCCAAATTTTCAAATAGAATCTCTATCCTACTCAAATAATACCCACACTCCCTAGGATCATTTGATCCACTGAATCTAGTGGATTTAATCTATGTTTTTTCTTAGCATGATTCCAAGGTGCATCACGTTGAGCATCCATAGAAAGATCTATAACGGGAATGTGCACAGGTTGTAGACCCAAACCATTGACATCCCACAGAATAATATTATTGATATTCTCATTTATGGGGTTATTTAATCACAATAGATCATCATTAGCATCATTCTGGTTCTTATTAACTAATATTCTTGGATTAATGATGATATAAAATATCAAAATAACCTTGAATATGTTTACATATTAATCTTATCCACAACACAATGTAATGAAACATGTAATCATAATCCCCTAATATAGGATATCATGACTTTTATTAGAGATAATCCAAATCAAATGTAGGTAAAACAATAAAACTGCACCAAATTATTATTCAATATTCCATTCCGAAACAACCCAAGGTTACATAAGGCTTGTTATAATATTTGTTGCGAAAATATAACTCATAACAACTTTCTATGTCATAAGACATTCTCTCAAACTACATACTAGCAATAATGAATTATGTTATTCATGTACCCCTGGAACAAATTACCTTGAACCATCCAGAATGCATTAGAGCCTTAATACCCAATCGGCCACTAACATGGCCCGAATGGCACTCCTGATCACCATGGATAAAAATATTTGACATATAATTATATATCATTAAACTGGGATTGAATTGTCAAAAAATCAATGGATGAAATAAATTCAATTCAAAATGATAAAATCTGCACATTGAATAATGAAAATAAAATATATGTATATCAATACACAATAATGTACATCGTGAAATTAACTTCAAAATGTAAAAAATCAAAAAGCCAAAACAAATAAAAGGCCTATAGATCAAGAATAGACACCTCATCGAAGAGGAATATTCATATTTATTTGACCTAGATAAAGGAAAATATATAATTTATCAAAGGAAAATATAGGGTTTGAGAACAACTTTTCATGCCCCGATCCCCAAAATCCTGGAGCTGTTTCATTAATAAACATGGAGTTAAATGTTTTTTAAATGAAATGTTGATAAATTACACAATGTGTTCCATACAGATGATCATTATAGTTGAGGTTCTGGAAAACCAAATTTAAATGATACTCTTCTTCAAAAATAAATAAGAAAAAATCCCCAAAGCGGACACCATAGAGTGTAACTCAAATCTACTAAACCAGTTAAAATTAAATTGAAAACATAGGGTGAGAATAAGAATTCCTTTTAAGGTTGTTTTAAAAAAATATAACATTTCAAGTAAAACAATTAAAAAAATCCCTTAAAAATAACCATAAAACGTTTTCATAAAAGAAAATGGAAAAACTGTAGCACATAATTATATATTTCCAAATATTACTAATAATAAATTTAGGAAAAATTAAAATGATACGTATGTAAAACATTACAATCATATTCATACTAATTCAAAATGTATGGCATGAAGCTTATAAATCAAGAGTTAATCAGACTATACTAAATGTGACATGCGAGAGTGAATATACAAAATTTACAAATAAATGTAATACATGTTCAGAGTTGCATATAAAATGCTAAAATTAATTCCATTCCATACTAACTACAAACCATATATTAGATGATAAATTTCTATCATTTTTATTAAAGTTCATAAGATGACTTCTGAATAAACATTATTCCATAAACATTTACTTCTTCAGATACTCATAAGTAATGGTCTTAACCAAGGATATTCTGCCTGTCAAATATTCAATTCGTTAAAGAAATATTATAAACACAATGTGGGATTGTATAATTCTAAATTGCATCAATGCCTCGTGCTAAGACCATGAACTCTATATGAAGGCCGCGTGTGAAGACCATTATTTTTTCAAGGCCTTGTGCAATGAACTCATTTGTCTAATGAGGCATTATAATGCATCAAGAGGTTGTACTGGGCCTCCCATTTCACATAATAAGTCCAATAAATTCCTCATATAAAAAATTAAGGTCATATATTCAATGTGTCCCCTAACACATTGAATATTTAATTTATCATTTCAAATTATTCAAGGTCTCCCTTATCACATTGAATAATTTAGTTCTTTTTTATGAATTATCAGGATATTCTAGTTAACATTTAGATAAAAATTTTATCAATGACATGAATGAACTAGTATACATTCTTTTCTCGTGTAATAATGATTAAAACACATAAATAATGAATGGATGTGATTTGTCCCATAAAATGACAATATCTTAATTTTAGAATCCTTGATTCATGGAAATGATGTATTAATAAAAATACATGCCATTTAATACATTGATAATTATTTTAGTTAACATAAAAAGTAGATTAAATCATAATTTTGATCAAATAAAATCAATTATTACAACTTGTTTATCATGCAATAAAACATTAAGTAACCATAACATGATAACATGATTCAACACAATTTTTTATGAAATAATATATTTTAGTGTATTATTGAATAAATATAATCACATTTTGTTAGAAAACTCAAGATTAATACATACTAAAATAATAAAAGTATTAATTTCATCAAATCATTAATTAAATCATGTTATCTATCACTTGAAATTAAAATTTTCAAATCATATATATATATATATCCACAAAGTGTATTTATGAGTTTTACATAATTGAATCAAGATTTAATTATCCCTTACAAATAATGAAAACCTAATAGAATTATTTAATCACCAATATCGCCTAATTAAAAACCAAGAATCGTGTTAGGTGTAAAATACCTAACAGTAGGGAAATAAATATTTAAAAACTACAGTTTTGAAAAATAAATAATAATCCATTTGAACCCAAAACATTATTAAATTATAATTCATTATTAAAAAATTTAAAATCAAAATTAAGAAGAAAAAATAGAATTGGATTGAATTATATGTATATGTCCGAATATATAGTATTGTATATTCGGTTTAGTATAATCCAAAACCAGGATAAATGAACCCTTATATCATTATCAACAATAAAAATATTAATAAATGAAAACATTTAACCTTCAAAAACCTGGATTCACCTAATAGAAGATATACATATATATATATACCGTATATACATATAAATAAATGAATATGTTTTTCATATAAAAAACACAACCAAACAAGTACTGACTGAAATATTTTAACACAGATTCATTGCATTTAGAAATACATAATAGGTATAGGATGAAAAAATATATATTTATATGTATGGTCATATACATATCTGTATATACTCCTGGTGTGTATATAGTTCTGCACAAAGATAACAATCATAAAAATCACTAACATATAATTATGAAATGGCATGATAAATAATGAACATACTATATTTTGAAAACATTTATGGTGGTAATGAAAACAACCAATCATAAGAAAAAAAATTATTTCCCCATATGCGATCTAGAGAATTTAGAGTATAAATAAATAAATAAATTTACCTTACATGAAAATAACCATAAACATAAATGAAACATGATTTGTCAAATTTAAATAAAGCCATACAACAACACAAATTTGATAAATTCTAACACATTGCAAATTTGAAATAAAAATACCATAGTTGAAAATATAATTTTCACCCTTACGGTGATATTGCAAAAAAATATATAATTTTGTTGTTGCGTTTAAGAACACACCATTTATGTAATTTCAATCCTTTTTTATCATTTTCATTAGCACAAACGATTAGGGATTTTATATACATAAATAACAAGAGCTTGTAATGAAACAAGGTAGACAATTTGAGACAATACGATATTATAATTCATATTATTGTAACATAATATCCAAAAAATAAAATAAAATGCACAATAATGAGGACAAAAAAAGCATTTTGGTTCATGAGCACAATCATCAAAAACACATAGCTAAAGTAATTGGACCAATCCATGAAGAAACAAAACAATGGAATCTACAAAAAAATTAATAAAATTTTGATAGCGTGCCTACAAGAGGATAATCAACTGTTCGAAAAGGTTCAAAAATCAAAAGAACAATTGTTCAAACATCACACTGATAAATAATCAAGATAGTGAAATCAGACCAAAATGAGTACATAGTTGAAATAAACACTGTAAGGAGGAGGTTGATTCAAACACCTAAGAATCGAAAACAAAACCTACTTATTTCTGTTGAAGAAAACAGAAATCCCCCCGGATCTGGGTTTTTTGATTTGATTCCCAAAATCAAAGGGTGCATGGACTTCCCACCGGCGCTCGACCTGCTTATCCTTGACCACCGCCAAGCCTCTGCCTCGCCCAACCTTCTCAGGATCCCTGACGTCGGATGACTCTTGATGGAACTCTGCTCGATGACACCCTCATACGCGACGCCCCCCTCTGAAACCCTACGCTTATGGAGTACCTCCTCTTTTTCGGTGTGACACCCAACCCCTACACAAATTTATTTTCCATTTTCAATCCATTTTATTATTATAATACATTTATCATTATTAATTTAATCATATTTCATATTATTAATAATTTTAAAAATTCAATAGTTTAATAAAACTAATAACGTATTGAAATTATTCAACCAATACTTTTTAAAAAGTATTTTTTTTATTAAATTAATTTATAAAAAACCACCAACCATTTTTTTTATTTTTTGGGAAATCCACTTTGAGGGTAAGTGGGAACCTACAAATCATCCTCCATAAACAAGTTACACCCAAAAAAACACACATTACATAGTTTGAAGTTAAAAATATACTACATATCCTTTCACCACCCCAAGACATCCTGTTTCAAAATTCAAAAGAACCATCCTCACTGCAAATACCAAAAATCCTGCGAGCCGACCAACTGCTTCACCCACTGCTTCACCCAAGAAACCAACCACCGAAAGAATCAAAATTTTAAAATTCAAAAGGCACATCTCGGACAATGAGCCATCCAGCGTCATTCATGGGCCATCAATCACATCCCATCCATCCATCATCATCATCAAACCCAGATCCGAACTTTTCCTCACCCAGAACCGAAGAATCGCAACACACCGATAACCATCGCCAGAAGAACAACAACAATATTGTTGCCAGAGAAATACCAAATCTCTTTCCGAGGTACCACAAACTAGGGAAACGAAAACCAGAAAAAAACATAAACAATGAAATCCTTAAAAATGACATCCTCATCGTTACACAAGCTCCACCCAAAGCCATCACTACATCACCATAAAACTCCAACATCGAACCAGCAATTGGAGAACAAAACAGACCGAATACAAAAAACCCCTCAGCAGGAAACAACCCACAACTACCGAGTACGATAAAGAAGAAACGAGATTGGACCCAAGTATAAACCATGGAAAGGAAAATAACAAAAAGTGATGTGAGGGGATGAAACCATAGAAATAGATCAGGGGATGAAACCTTAAAATAAGAAGAACCAAGACACTGAGAAGACCCTCAATTGTTAAACTAGAAGCCCATAGTCTCGGTGTGCCCATCACTCCAGATCCGACCTGGAGAGCAGCAGAGGAGCTCGAGCCCAGAGCACAGAAAGGCATAAGGAAAGGTCATCGCGGATCCATGAAAGGCAAAATAGGGAGAGGATATCGAAATCGTGAGAGAGAAATAAAAGAGGTCCTGGAGAGAACGAAGCCTAGTGAACCGAGCAGAGAGAAGAGAGAACCAGGGAAATCGAAGCAGAAATAGATGACACAGGGGGGAGGTAACCAAAGGAAAGAAGCCAAGCGGAGAGCTAGAGAGTGCCCTAGAGAGTGAGGCGCCATCTATAAAACACACACATATATATCTTTCATATTATATATATATATAATTTTATAAATTAAATTAATTATTTGAATAATTATTAACTTTAAATAAAAAATATATATTATCATAATTTGTACAAAATATTTGAAATTTTGAAACATTAAAAAAGATAATATTATATATATATATATATGATTCAAAGTAACAATAATTTATATTAAAACTTCATAAATATGTGTTTTAAGAACAATGAATATATCATATAAAAAAATAATTTAGTTTACTCTAAAAAATTATAATTATAATAGTGTTTATAAATATTTTAAAACTAAAATTAAACATAATAAAAGTGATTAATTATAAAAAAATTTCTTTGATAAATTATATAAATTGAGTTTCAAAACATTAATTTTCAAAACACATGTCCATAGAACATTATGGTTATTATACATGTAAAAATATAATATACATTATATCTTAAATATATGTTATCATTTAGTCAGGCTATAATATATAAAGCATTTAAAACTTTAGAAACTCTTAAAATATCTATATAATTAAAACATATCGAAACAATTGAAATTATTAAGTAAATTATATAGGATTTATAAAAATATCAATGATTACACATTAAAATTATAAATCCATTTATTTTATTAATAAAAGACATGGTTTTATTTAAAAATGAATATTATATCCAAATATTTACACTTTCCCAATGGTAAATTTTAAAAGAAATTGTCATCTTGATAACGACTATAATAATGTTCATAAGTATTCCCAACAGAAATTAAAACCAATATAAATCTGTGTTTAATGGTTTTAAGACCATTAAATTATTTTGTCTTACAAATATGGTTTTTTATATTCCTATGATTCGTGGTACTTGTGCCATTCTTCTAGGAATTTTATTCTTTACTACAGTAATTCAAAGGGATGAGGGCCACCTTCTTAATCTCCCTATGGTTTTAGGAGGTCTCCCAGATGATCTTCTCAATATATCCATTATTTTCCTAGGCTATCTATGGAATTTTTTCCTTTTTGTAATGTAAAATGTTCATTATTGTACTAAATAAAACATGTCCTAAGCCAAGAACATCATCCCTGATGCCTCTTCACTAGGTCCACCATCGTTAGAGAATTTCATGGTAGTTTCTTCCAGTTAGATTGATCATCATGACATTCATAATCTCCTCAACTTCATTCACCCAGATAGACCTCCCATAGCTTTATTCATACTCATGTGGATAAAAGTAGGACCTCAAAATGGGTGCACTAGAGGAGTAATGAATTGAGATATTAGAATGAACGTGCTTTCGATAGACCAATCAAATGATTTTTTTATAAAAACCATTTTTATGAAGCCTCTCATACCATCTGAATCTCAAAACATGGAACATTTAGGTCTTGTGGGGGTCTCCCATGTCTACACCATCTCACAAAATCTCTATGTCCAAATAACCCTTAGATAGGGTCAAACACAAGAATATGCCCATATAGTACCTTCTATTGTGTCCATTAAATGTAAGTTTCACTTGCGACATGAGGTAGTAGATGCGACTCACTCCTTTATAAACACAAAGGATGTTTTCATTGTTATAAACTTGATAAAAGTGTTTTTTGGTTAGTTATAGGTTTGCAAATGGTTGGTAGGTCTCTGAACATGACTCAACAATTATTCATTTAAGAAACTCGGTTGGGATTGATAAAAGGATTGTTTTTTCACCCCTCGTCTTCTATATAAATATATTAAAGAAGATGTTTTACTCATTAAGGCATAACCATATTAAAACATAGATGATATTTTTAAAAAGTATATTAAATTACCAAATCATAAAATAAAACATTATACATTGAAGAAAATGTTTAGTAAACTCAGTGTGCTACATATTCATTCGTTCCCACTCACACGCTCACTGGTACTAACATCCTGACATTCATCGTGATATCCCTTCACATGTCCTTCTAGAATAGATGATGTCCCATGTTAGCAGTTAAATGGATCCCTAAAATGGTTCCAAACACATAAATATATTTGGTCAAGATGCAACACGAGCAACTTGGATCAATCCTGTGTGGACATATAATGATCCAAGTGAAAAAAATAAAGAGTATGATGTTGGGAGACATTAGTATAAACATTATTTCTATAAAATAAATAGGATGTCTCATAGTCCTGAATTTTTATGTTAGTAACTTGATTAGAAAGACCATAGGTAAAAATTTGACAAAGATGTGCTTCTCAGAGGTCAACCTCTTGTGAATCATCTCGAATGTCCTATAGAGATTGAAAATTATTGACTAGTATAAATCATTTAAATAGACCCTCGAAACACATTCCTTTATGTTCATAGAATGGAATTTGAAAATGCATCATAAATAAGTAGTCAAAGATGGATCCTTTGTGGAGTGGAAGTACACGGGGATATTTCGATACACAGTAGATGAGTTTACATGGAAGATGAAGGTTTTCAAAAGTCTCAAAATATTATAAACCTGAATTATAAGCTATAGTCTCAAATATTTATATTTGAAGAGATATGAGAGATGTCTTTTCCAGAATCTTAAAAATTATAGGAAATAATTCTACTTAGTAAGACATAATTAAATTTTTAGCGTTGTTCTAATAGTCCAGAGTTGCCTAAACTGACCTCTTATACACACTGTCACGCCATGACTGCAGAAACCCAGGATCCGATGCGTTAATAATAATGGTGTGTATGTTTTTTATAATATGAAATGATGATAAATTACACATTATGTCCCATACAGAGGATCTTTATGGTTTAGGTTTTGGAAATCTAAATTCAAATGATACACATCTTCAAAACTAAATGAGAAAGACACCACAATGATGCCACCATTTATTTTAACTCAAATATAATAATCATCTAAAAATTAAATTGAAAACGTATGGTAAGAATATGAAGACCCGGTAAGGGGGTTTTAAAAATATAATATTTCCCGAAAAACCATTAAAAACATCCTGTAAAAATTAATCATAAAATGTTTTCATAAAAGAAATTCGGAAATCATGTAGTAGAAAATTATCTGTTTTCCATGATTATGAATAAAATATTTATAAAAAATTAAAAGTCTACATATGTAACACATTCCAATCATATGCATACTTATAACAAAAATTTGGTTTGATGTATATAAATCATGAGTTAATCATACTATACAATGTGTAATGCGGATGAGTGAATGTAAAGAATTTACAAATAAATGCAATTCATGATCAAAGATACGCATAAAATTGTAACATTAATTTCATTACATACTATCCGAAAACCATACATTGGGAGAAATATTTATGCAATTTTTGTTAATGTTCAGCTGATAAGTGCAAAATAAACATTATTCCATCTGTATTTACTTTTTCTGATACTAATAAATAAGGATCTTAACCAAGTATATTCTATTCGTCAAATATTTACTTGGTTAATTAAATATTATAAACATTATGAGGCAATTTATACTGCTAGAAAATGTCAAGGCCTCATGGAATCACCATAAACACCCTATCATGGTCTCATGCAAAGACCATTATATTACCAAGGCATCATTCCATGCCATGATATGTCTTATGAGACCATCTAATGAATCGAGAGGCTGCAGTTGGCCTCACACGTCACATAAAAAGTACAATAAATTCTTGATATGTCTAATTGAGGTCATATATTCAATTATTCACATAAAAATTTGAATATTTAATTTCTCATTTCCAATTATTCAAGGTGTCCCAAACCACATTGAAGAATTTAGTTCTTGTTTTTAAAAAATAATCTTGATATGTCTGTTAACGTTTAGATAACAATTTTATCAATGACATGGATGAAGTATTAAATATTCATTTCACATGTGATAATGATTAAAACACATAAGTATGGAATGGATGGCGTTTTGCACATAAAATGGTTAATTCGTAATTTTAGAATCATTGATTCATGGGAATGGATACATAATAGATATAAATTCTATTTAATACAGTGATAAATGATTCAGTGAACATGCAAATAGATTAAATAATAATTTTGATTAACTCACAACAATTATTGAAACATATAAAACATTAAGTGATCCTGACATTATAACAAGATTCTACACATCCTTTTATACATTAATATATTATTATGTATTATTTCATACATATAAATCCATAATGGTTCGAAAACTCATGATTATTACTTACTAAAATATTACTATTTTTAATTGCATAAAAACATTAATTAAATATTGTTTTCCATCACTTGAAATTAATATTTGGAAATCATATATATATATATATATCCACATACACAATGTGTATGTATATGTTTTACATAACCAAAACAAGGATTAATGTTCCCATGAAAAAAAGGAATACTTCATAAAATTATTTAATCACCAATAACACTAGATTGAAAACCATGACTTGTGTTCGGTTTAAAATATATAATTGTAGGAAAATAAATATATATAAAATAATGTTTATCACAAGAAATACAAGTCCATTCAAACGCAAAACATTATTCTCATCCAATTCATTATTAAATGATTGAAAATCTTCCTTAATAACATAAAAATATATTGGATTGAATTATATGTATATGTATGAATATAAAAAAAAGAGTATATTAGGTTTTTTTAACACCCCATGCTTCCACGGTATGCTTCTCTTTGAATAATACAGTAGTGTGTGTTGTACGCAACGTCGAGTTCTAACACACCACAACTAATCAAACTAGCCGTTATGAATAGAAATTACCACTTTTTAAAATTCTATAAATTTTATCTTTCAAAATAGACTTAATTTTTGGAATCATAAGATATAAATTATCTTAGGGTAAATGTTTGGTATTTTTCTGAAAACTTTCATTTTCTGATGAATAGTGAAAAACACTGAGTTATAGTTTAAAACCAAATTCTTATTTAAATAATTATTTATTTTAATTAAATTTATTTTAGGTCAAAATAGATATATAATACCTATATATGTTCAATTTAATTCATTTGACTTAGTTTATAATAATTATATATATTTTTTTTTATTGAACTTTTTACCGTCTTTTACCCACATGCTATTAGAATTTGGAAATTCACATAAAAAATAATTTTACCGCTTCTATGAATGTAATTTCAAAAATCCTAATGACATGGGTGATATCATTAAGTAAAATGTGGTTCAATAATATAAAAATATTTTTTGGTGAATAGTAACTTTTTAATTTTATTTACCACGGTTAAAACTAAATAGGGTAATTAAGGGTAAAAATGTTATTATTATTACCCTAACACA
Source organism: Viscum album (assembly GCA_963277665.1). Classification (NCBI taxonomy): domain Eukaryota; kingdom Viridiplantae; phylum Streptophyta; class Magnoliopsida; order Santalales; family Viscaceae; genus Viscum; species Viscum album. The sequence continues at coordinate 1,754,511,640 of OY728146.1, read as the reverse complement.
TGTCCTAATTCTATTGGAAAAGTATAATTCAACCAAAAACAACCTTAGTAATATAATATAAACCTTTTTGGTCCACTTGGATTAGATTAGGACACTAATTATTATTTTATTTAAAGAAGTGTTAAAAGAGTTAAAATAAATGTTTAATAACTAAAACATTTTTAGTATTGGGTTATACATAAGATAAATTAGACTATAAATCATCATTAGAAAGATATCAATATTTCCTACATAATAGTATTATATATATATTTTTTATAAATTAAATAATTTAATTTATTTCTGACACAATGATGATGCTGTAATTACCTAATTAATGAAATATTAAAATAATTGATATTATAAATATCAAAATAAATGTAATTTGAGACAGTTTATAAATTACAATAATTTTATAGGTTAATATTAAATTTTATGGTTGTTAACATGAATTTTTTTCTATGTAATAATGAATTAATGAATTTAGAAAAACCAAAACACCAAATAGTTTCACAATTAACATAAAAGTTTTTTTAAACCAAATAATATATTATTAATTGATATTATATTCCTAAAAATAAATGGTTCATCCAAAAAAATTATATAATTATAGGTGTATATTTAATGAAAACTTGGGGTTCTCTTGGAAGTATATTATAAGTGTATTAACCATATAATATAAAAATAAAAAGATACATGGTAAATATCAAACTATTTAACTAAGAGTTAAATCTAAATGATAAAGTTAAAATAGAGACCCAAATCGGTCTAAAACCTATTGTTTGAGTGTTTTTCGACCCAAACACATATTATACTTTAAATAATACACTTTGGAGCCATTATAAACCGAAAATTATTTTATTATCAAATAATATTTGTAGCTTTTCCTAAGGTTCTCCTCACCCCTCTTATAAAATGGCACACCCCTTCTCTCTAATTCACACATTCAATGCCATTTCTCTCGGCCAAACCATGACCAAATACCCCCTAAACTATCCTACCTTCATCAGAGAGGCCTTATATTAGTCATAAATCCATCCTATGGTTCCCTTTTGATCAAATCAAAAGGAAAAACTCAAAGAAATTGTAAATATCTCACCACCTCTTTTAAGTTCCTTTCTTCTTCCTCTTACTTTTTCTTTGTTGTTTCCATTATAAAATAATAACTATAGTATATTATATATAATTTGATATTATTATAAATATTATACAACAAAATTCATTATTCCATCCATCCTTTGAATGACATGTCACCATACGTGCGTACGTACGGCTTACCGTCTCCAAGTCGTGGTGTAATTGTTATTCAACGCATTATTATTTGGATGGGTATAATAATGATGTTTAATTGATGTAAATAATAAATATAACATGATTTTTGTTTAAAAAATGTGAGGGAAGACTCTTTATTCATGAAAAGCAAAAAACAAGGAACAGCAAGGGAATGGGGTCAGACAAGACAAAAAACTGCCCTCATTCTAAAACATAAACTGTCAATGACATCAGCAATAAAATTCAAGAGGATTATACTCATCATAATCCCAATCAGACTCATCATCCAAGGGACTGAAATAATTTCCTCTAGCCTTTCTCCCACTGGATATGGATCTAGTCACCATAGTGGGCTTCAAATGTGAGTAGTCCTTCCTTGGCCGGGACTTTGTCATTGAGGGCGAAAAGCCTTCAATAGCAAATGATTTTCCTTTAACAGGGTCTCGATATGAACATTTATTGGGAGAACCATCATTCTCTATGTCAGACCATTTTCCCGCAATATTCATTGTGCTCCACTGCTTGTTGAGTTCCTCAATAATCTGCGAGCCTGCATCCGAAGATTTTCAAGCATCCATGTCAGGGTTCAAGATAAAAGCATCATCCTTTACCTGTGTTTCAGCATCATTTTCTTGAGTGGATTCCACCAAGACTGCATCTAATTTGTACTTTTCATGTGCAGATGGGCCATGCATTGGAGTCATAGGCCCCGCCGGTTTGTCAAAAGGCCCCTGGAACTCCACGGAATGGCCGCAGACGTCATGCTGATTCACAATATTAAGATCAGAACAATCTGCTGGAAGAATTTTTCCAGCCACAGCCTGCTGTGAATCCTCAGAGGTTCCCTGCTGAGATTGGGTAGCCTGCAACTGTGTTGGACCAGACCCATTTCCTTCATTGGCATCACCCAATTTTCTATTTTCTGGAAAAGCTTCTCCATCTTTATGCTGTATTTTATACAGTTTCTTACATAACTTCTGATTATGACCCTTAATAGAGCAATAAGAGCTGATGTCATTTCTAAAACAGTTCCTCTTTTGATGTCCAATGGTTTGACATTCCACACAAAATTGAGGTAAATTTTCATACTTAATCTGCAGATTAATATCATCCGCAGATGTAGAATGAACAACTTGCTCAACCAAGTCAGCATTTAGATCAATTTCAACAAGAATCCTAGCAAAGTAGCCATACATGGCCATTTCTGTGGCTCTGTCCATTTTAATGGGAACACCCACACCCGAAGCAATGTCAAACAGTATACGAGGGTGCCAAAAAATCCAGTTTAAGAAAAGAATTTTGATCCATACCTGGACCCTGGTGTTCTTGATAGAAAATGGGTTAAATTGGACATTCCATTCTTGAATGGTAACCATTCCCGGTTTCAGAGAGATGGATCCAAATCCCCAAGCCCTGTGTTTCAGATCTTCGTTTGGGAAGAGGATATGGAAGAAACCTCTCCCCATAGGAATACATCGGTATTCCGAGAATCCCCAGACCAAAGAGAGTCTTTCCGAAAGATCTTTCACCCTCAATTGCTTTTCCCCAACTGGTAAAATCAAACGGGTAAGAATCGAATGTCGACAAATCTTAATCCTATCTGCAATAGCATCCTCATTTACTTTGACATGCGAAATCTTACCTTTTCGGATGATTCTTTCGGGAGTGAAGGCCTTCAACGATGCAAAATGCCTCCTGTTAGCGCCATCCCCTTTCGCTATTCTCCCACACCCATCTTGCGTTGACGGCGCCGATTGACAAGAAGGAAGAGGACCTGCACCAGAAAGCAGCTCGAGATCCAAATCGAGAGGGTATTCCATTCGCGAAGTGCGTACGTACGGATTACCGTCTCAACAAACACGATGAGATTCATTCCCCGTCATATCCATTGAAGAATAAAATTCATTAGATGATTAAAAATAATGTTAAAAGACTTGATATCATTCTGAATATGAATAATATACATCCCATCCATAACAATTATGACTCACATAACAAATAATATAAAGGAAAATGAATCTGTTAACACCCAAAACAACGATAATACTAAGATATTATTATCAATGAAATGTTAAAAGATCATATATGATATCCTATTAATGTATATGATTCTTTTATAATTTAATAAAAATTATTTCACCATTATACATGAGTTTAACCTACCCTCGACCAATGAAAAGTACAAGTTAAGGGTTAATTCTAAAATCTCTTCAATATCCGAGGTTGTTTATGTGTAATTATCTACTGGGACCACTTTATCATCCACATCCATGTTTCTCAAAAATGTCTTCCAAATCATTTTACAATTTACTAGAATAGGGGTTAAAGTCGTTTATACCCTTGTTTTAATTTTTATTAAATGGTTTGAAAGGAATCTTTTAGTCGTTTTCCAAACAAGGTACTTATTAACCTTTTCGTCAAAATCAAGGTAATAATGACTTTTTTTACTTATACAGTGAGTGTGGCTATTTTATGCCATTATAACATCGTCGAAGCATCCCTTAAAAGATTATAAGATTATTTTAAAATGAAACTGTTTTGTTTTATAACTACGTGACTTTTCAATTATTTCAAAATATAAGAGATATTTCTATAAAAAAGTTTTGATTTCATCTATGTCAACATCCTTTTATAGATTTTATGTTTTTTTGAAATTGATTTATTATGATACAAAACTTCCATATTGTATTGAAATTGTTTTGATATGTTTGACACTAGATGTGCTATTCCATACCATTCATGGTTTATGGATAAAGTATTGACATTTTGTACGCCATTTTTAATTTTAATTTTTATTTTCTGTTTAAACTTTTTCATATGGGGAATGCATTGGAATTAGTAAGTGATGGGTGGAGGCCTCTATAGCTCCTCGATGCATCGGTAGGTCTCACGAGACAATCTAGTTTCTTGGAACAAGGCCTTGACAAAACGTTTTTTTTGTTTTGGAATATGGCCTTGACTATGTGGTTATGAATGTATGACATTATGCATTCCATCATTATGAAAGTGGCTATTGATATTTCATGTGATTACTCGACTAGTAGAATATGCATTTGAGTATGTAAATGGAATTATTCTGATTTTATATTTTCCATATTATGTTGAAGTTCACATTTAAAAGGATTTTGTTTTAGTATTATGCATTGGATTAAATGTTTATGCTTATTTAATAAAGTTTCTACTATATTATTATCCTTACTGAGGATCTTAGCTCACCCCTTTCTATGTTTTATTTTTCCTAGGATGCAATAAAGTATATTATGACTGACCTGCTGGGATAGGATATGGGATCTCAGTGTTGTCTATGGAAATAGTGTTGTTGTATTTTTCCATTTATGATGTAATGTAATCCTTATAAATGTATCTAGTGTTTCCAAGGATACTAAACTAACCGGTATTTCGAGACTTGATCTTTTGTGATCATGACAATGTTATGTAATAATGCACCGAATCTGCGTAACTGGGGTCGGGGGATTACAGTTGGTATCAGAGGAAGTTTAGTAAAAATCATGGAAACTAGATTTAGATAAACTCTGCTTAGAGAAAATAGCCCGAAGATGGATTTTGAGGATTAGTATAGAAGAACATACTAGAATTTAAGTATTGTAGAGATTTTATGAGTTTTTTACGAAATACATCCCTGTCTGAATACGAGCAGGTATAGGTGGCTCTGGAAAATATGTACCTAGTGGTAAAACCCGAAAACAACGCTTTGAACTAGACTCGAAAAGGAACTGGTGCACAACAACGGGCCTAGCTGCACTCTTGGTTACGACACTCCCAGGGAATATTCTTAGGATAATTCTCATTCTCAGTATAAACCATTATAAAGGGTTTATGAGTATATAATTCATCAAATAAAACATTTTTATGATTATGGATTATATCTATAAACAGTTAAATTTAGGTTAAGTGTTTTACAAGTTTGGAATTATTTATTTCGATTCATAAACTATTATAGTTTATTCCATTGTTTAGAAATAGAACCTAGTGAAACGAATAGAAACCGTACAATTGCACCCACTCCATGTAGGGATTTCACTCCTGCTCAAGATAATTATAGTGGAGTTGGTGATGCAACTGGTGCTGATCAGCTAATCACTATACTGGGACAACTCACTTAGGTTATGAAAAATAACCTTACCCATATGGAGCACCCAATCCATAGCATGGACGATCAATGTTAGATCACTTAATGAGGCAACAATCACCAACATTAAATTGGGGTAAAAAGCCATTAGTAGCTAAGAAATGGATAAATCCCTTAGATAAAATATTTCATGCCTTGGGGTGTAGTTAAAGGAAAAAGGTTGTCATGGAAATTTACTGCCCCACTAGAGATACTGATCAATGGTGGTCATTGATTCAAAACATAAATGAAGAAGATAAAGATTCAAATATGGAATGGAGGGAGATTAAAGAAATTTTCTTAGAAAATACTTTCCTTGTGACCATCGCACAGATATGGGAAGACAATTTTTGAGTCTGATACAAAAGGTGGATGAGAATGTCATAAAGTATGAATCTAATATTACAAGGATAGCAAAGTGTGATGCAGCTTATATACATAACCAAAGAAGTAATATTGACCATTTCTTTGATGGGTTAAAACCATTACTCCATCAACCGTTAGTCTCACAATCCATCTCCTCATACGAAGATATTATCTCATGTGCTATCAAGACAGAAAAATAATTCTCTAAGTCTTATAACTTTAAAGAAAAGAAAGAGAAGAAGAGAAATGATAAACACTTAGGAAATGGAAATACGGGGAAGAAGGGAAAAGTTGAATATCCATCCTACAGTAAAAGTGGGAAGAAACACACTGGTACTTTCTTGAAGGGAATGTGAGTTTCTTACAAGTGTGGTGAAAAGGGCCACCAAGATCATGATTCCAAGGGGAAGAAAGAGGCTATCGATGTTGAATGATACAATGTCATGACCCCCTCCCACCAAAGATTCCCCTCCTGAGCTGGAAATGGTGAAAGGGAGATAATGACCCCAGAGTCCCAAATCTAGTAGGACACAGGGTGGCGAGTAGCACCAAGGGTATGATTTTTCACAAATATGGGAGGCATTACCCTTTTTATTATTTGGGATCAGGAAATATGACAAGTCAACCACCAAAAAGGAAAATAACAACTGTATATAAATAAACCCAAACCAATCCCACATACATGATCAAACAATTTTATAACAAGGTATAAGTACAAGAAATTTCAAAGTAGAAGACCAAAAGAAAACAAGAGTACAACAACTGCAAATAATCCAACTGTCTGACTAGTAGGGTCTCGCACGGCCCTGGTAGACCTCCTGGAATCCTGAAAGTAAACGTAGGGTGAGCATACAAGTATGCTCAGTAGGGAAACCTAAATCTCTCATGCACAAGTGGGGAGACATCCTAATGTCCTGTGAGAACAACAAAATAAACCTAGAAAGGAATTCTATACACCCAACCTCACCATCCACACTCACCAAATGCACAATCACAATAGGTAGTAGTATATAAGATGAAAGATTATTGGGTACCCCGCACCATTTCTCTTTAGTTAGCTTCTCTTCCTAACAGTGAACGTCCTGACGCTACCACACTCTCCCCGCCCGCACACACCTGGGCCTCACAACCGCACATCCCGCCCGCACACACCTGGGCCTCACAACCACGTATCCCACCCCCACACACCTAGGCCTCACAACCACGTATCCCGCCCGCACACACCTGGGCCTCATCCCAAAGATTCTAGGGAAATAGTAGAACCTGCCCGAAGAGTCTTGGGCTAAAACCAACCCGATCTAAACCTACCGGAAGAGTCTTAGGTGTAAGGTCGCCTCAAGCCATCACAGCCAAGGGGAGAAGGAGCATGAAGGAGATAGTAACTAAGGGAAAACACCCTCTCCCATGAGATGGGAGTGTTCGACACTATGTGCTCAACATCGGTGGGGTGAGATAAAACACAAAAGATAGAGATATATATATATGTATACCAAACACACATCCCAACCTATGGATTCTAAACAAAGAAACTAAGCACATGCCTCGATACTGCTACTACAAAGCATGCATACAACAAAAAACCCAACCTCATTTAGGTTTTCAAGTTTCAATAGAATTAGTTTATTTAGTTCCTTAACTACTAGGAAATATCCACAACCAACCACATCGATCGTTTGTAAAACATATCCCTGCCATCCACAAAACATGTTAGGAAAAACACAATCAACACAACCAAGTCCATCTTATTAGCCAAACAGTCCCATTGATTATTATTCACGTTCCATTACCATGTCCCACCATTCATTAACTCTTCCACTTTTTATTTATTATTCACAACCCATAGACCATTCACATTCAAACCCATCCCTGCAGCCCCGCTTCCAACTGCCATAACCACAAACACACCGAAACACATACATCATTATCCCTTTAATACAATTTATCGCAGCCCCACTGCCCATCACCAACATAACATTCACACCAAACCACAACCAAGCCAACCGCAGCCCCACTGCTCACCCGATCCACAAAAACCCATAAAACACCCCCATCACATGCCACATATCCAATCCAACACCCACATGTTCATTTTTACATTTTGTTTAACCGGGGTGATCACACAAAGGTTCCAGATTTTAATCAGCCAAATTTACGTGATTAACCAAATTCCACATTCCACAAGGTTCCATCCACAAAAATGGTCTAAAAAGATTGGGAAACATTTAATTGCACAAGCAAAGGCCCCTAACGACCGTGATTTTTAGTAGGCATAAGCCTATTCATTTCACAACATAACAATAGGATAAACAAAGATATACATAACAAATTTCCACATCCCCGTTCTTTACCCAGTTATTATCTTTATTTAATGGTTCGACTGTTTCTCATGAAAACAAAAGGATACCCACCCCGCATGATGCACAAATTAGAGAGATGATGTTAGGATCCCTCCCTCAATAGGTTCTGATCGCAATGCTCCCCAGGATCAACTTTAGAAGACGTCTTTCAACATTCGTCACTTTCGTCGAGTCCTGACAAAGCCTCATAGGGTAGAAGTTGGAAAGAAAATTCCGAAATAAAGACATCAGATCTAAGCTTAGAAGTTCTTCCTCGTAATTACGATCCCGTGGCTGCTGACAAATCATAAATCGGAGCTCGGACGAAGACGTTATGGACGAAAAAGCCTTCGAAACTCTTGGGAGAACTCTGCTTAGAGGAAAGGGGAGGAGAGGGGTGAGATGAAAAAGAGGAGGGGACCCTTCCTTTTATAGGAGAGAAAAGAAAAAGTACACGACATGTAATTTATGGTACACAGCGTGAACTCGGTTATTTCACACGGTCTCCATGCGTCCTCCAACATGGCTCCACGACCGTTGACTGGTCAACACATGGTTTGAGGGTAACACATATGCGGGGAAGGACTACACGGCGTGTAGTTTGGACACATGGAGTGTACCCATTCATTTCAGATGGCAACGACACGGATCCAACACGGCACACAGTCGTTGACTGGTAACACGTATGCGGGGAAGGACTACACGGCTTGTAGTACTGAACACATGATGTGTACCCATTCATTGCACATGGCAAGGACACGGCTCCAACAAGGGGTATACCCTGTGAAGGGGTACACGACGTGTACTCAAACTACATGGCATGTTGTTTCAAAATTCTGGAAAGTGTGGGAAAAGTCCATTTTACCCTCCAAAACACTTCGTGGCATTCTTTTTGAAAAAGGAATGGGCCAGAGAGGTCCGGGCCATTACATCAGATACCTCTTAAAACATTCTTGTCCTCGAGAATTCAAAAAACAACCTAGAGGAACCCAAAAAGATACATCTTAGGGTTCTCGTTATAACAAGAACCCAACCAACAACCCTAATCATATGCGTTAGGAATTACTTCTACTATGTCGAGATATTATCCTCTTTAGGTGGCACTCATTCGCCTGCACGGGTTTAATCGCATCCTCATTAATGTGTCTCGATTAAGAATTGGGTGCTCCCACTTTCATACATTAGGATTTTTTAACTCGCACTACCCCCAACACCACACAACCAACACACTACCCGAACATGTGGTTTGGGGAAATTCCCTCTCCTATGTCGAGATATTATCCACTTTAGGCGGCACTGACACACCCGCACGGGTTCAATCGCATCTGCATTAATGCGTCTCAATTATGGATCAGGTTTTTCCCTTTTTCCCACTCATCCAAACATGCTACACAGTTCCATAGAACAAGGAAACAAAAGGCCTCACACCTGACAAGCCAAGATTTCCATATATCAAAGGTACAGAGTAGAACATCTACACAAAGCTCATAAGAACAAGGGAAAACACAAGTGAAAGCAACTCCGGGTACTGAGCGTGCATCTGGGTATAATGCTCCCAAGTGATCTCCTCGAGGCCGCCATGCCTCCACAACACACGAACCAAAATAATGGTTCGTCCCTAGAGCACCTTCTCTTTACAATCCTCGATTCTGACTGGTCGTTCCTCGAAGGTCGTGTCGTCTACCATATCTATCTCTCCCCAGTTGATACCATGAGAGTCGTCGTGTAATAATCGACGTAGATGGGAGACGTGGAAGATGTCATGAACCTTCTCCAACTAAGGTGGCATGGCTAGATGATATGCGACCTCACTGACTCGCCTCATCACCTCAAAAGGTCTGATGAACCTAGGTGAGAGCTTTCTCCCTTTCCCCAACCTCTGTTGCCCCCATCGAGGGTAAACCTTCAAGAACACAGGATCTCCCACCTCAAACTCTAAGGGCCTCCTCCGACGATCAGCATAAGACTTCTGTTGGTTTTGAGCCGCTTTCATCCTCTCACGTACAATATGGACTTTCTCCGTGGTGCTCTTCACTACCTCTGGCCCAAGAGCACCTGTCTCACCAACCTCTTCCCAACAAATGGGTGAACGAAATGGTCTTCCATATAATGCCTCAAACTGTGACATGCCAATAGTAGAGTAGAAGATGTTGTTGTAGGCGAACTCTACAAAAGGAAAGTGTTGTACCCATGATCCTCTGAAATCCAGAACGCATGCTCGCAATATGTCCTCCAGCGTCTGGATAGTCCGATCTATCTGCCCATCGGTCTGGGGATAGAAAGCAGTGTTAAGGTGTAGCTGGGTGCCAAAAGCATGCTTTAACCCCCTCCAAACTTCTGAGGTAAACCGAGTATCCCTATCTGAGACGATGGTCTTTGGAACTCCATGTAAACACACCACCTCATCTACGTACCTCTATGATAAGGTACTCACTAGGCATGACTCCTTAATTTCTAATAAGTGGGCTGATTTCTTCAGTTGATCCACCACTACCCAGATAGCATAATAACGACCCTGAGCTCTGGGTAGTCCTGTGACGAAGTCCATTGAGATTTCATCCCACTTCCACTCAGGGACATCTAAATGATGCAACAAACCACTAGGAACACAGTGTTCAGCCTTCACTTGTGGATACACTAGGAATTTATCCACAAACTATGCCACTACCCGTTTCACCCCATGCCACCAAAACAATTCCCTCAGGCCTTGGTACATTTTGGAACTCCTGGATGTACCACCAAGGTTGAGCTATGGAACTCACGGAGAACTCCCTCATGCATTGTCTCTGGGACAAACAACCTTCCATGGAAAAGCATCTGATGTCGGATGTCCTCTAACCATCCTTCTGGAGCATTCCCCTGATCGACATGATCCTGCATCACTTCTGCCTTAGACTCCCCCCATTGAGACTCTTCCACCTTCTACAACAAGGAGGACTGCACCATCATCTGAAACAAATAGCCTCTAACACCTTCTACCCTGGAATCCATGTTCAAGGCAGCCAACTCTCCCATCACTTTCCAAGAATCAGTGGATTCTCGAATCACTTCCTTATGTGACTTCCTGATCAAGGCATCAGCCACAACGTTACCCATACCTTCAGCGTAAGAGATCTCAAAGTCATAGTCATGGAGAAACTCGACCCATCTCTACTGCCGTAGGTTCAGGTCACACTGGGAGAAGATATAACACATGCTCTTGTGATCTGAGAAGACCAAAAAGCGCTCCCCAAAGAGGTAATGTCGCCACATCTTTAGTGAGAAAACTAATACTGCATGCTCTAGGTCATGGGTGGAATAATTACGCTCATGAGGGTGTAACTTCCTAGACCCATAATAGATCACTTCCTTCTTCTGCATCAGCACGCACCCCAGACCAATGCCAGAAGCATCACAAAACACCTCATACAACAACCCTTCCTCTAGAAACCTGAGTATGGGAGCACTGACCAACTTATCCTTCAGGTAGTAGAAAGCCTTCTGGAATTTATCGCTACATAAGAAGACTTGGTTCTTCCTAGTCAAAGCTGTCAATGGAGCAGTAACTCGAGAGACGTCTGAAACGAACCTCCGATAGTAACCTATTAACCCCAGGATAATAAGAACTTCTTCCATTCTCTTGGGTGATGCCCAAGAAACAACGGCCACCACCTTCGACGGGTCCACTAACACTCCATGCTGAGACATCACATGCCCAAGGATGTGTACTTATTGCGTCAAGAACATACACTTCGACAATTTCCCATAAAGCTGGTCGTGTCGAAGGACTTCCAAGACTACCCTGAGATTATCCATGTGCTCATCCTCTGATCTTGAGTAGATCAGGATGTCATCGATAATCACAACGCTGAACCAGTCCAGAAACTCTTGGAAGACAAAGTTCATAAGTCCCGTGAACACAGCCGGTGCATTCGTAACTCCAAACGGCATCACAACAAACTTGAAGTGCCCATACCTGCACCTGAAAGTCGTCTTCGAGATGTCACTATCCTTTACCCTTAGTTGATGATATCCAAATCATAGATCAATCTTAGAAAACCAACCTCCTCCCCTCAGTTGGTCGAAGAGATCATCTATCCTTGGGAGGGGGTAACGGTTCTTGACCATTACCTGGTTCAAACTCCGATAGACTATGCATAGCTTGAGACCACCATCTGCCTTCTTCACGAACAAGACTAGAGCACCCCATGGCGATATGCTGGGTTGAACAAAACCTTTCTCCATCAGATCATCAATCTGAATATGCAACTCCCGCAACTCCGAATGTGTCATCCGATAAGGGGCCATCGAAATCGGACGGGCACCAGGTTGTAAGTCTATCCTGAACTCAATGTCATGTCGGGGGGGGGGGGGGGGTAGAGTCACAACCTCCTTAGGGAAAACATCGACGAACTCCCCAAAAACCTCTAGGATGTCCATCATCTCAGTATCAGCTGGAACCAATGATAACCTGCCTAACAAGGAAAGGAGAGGCTTCACATGCCGGCTTCCCACCTGATAGATCCTCTCGCCAACAGAAGATATGTGCTGCCCATCCACGTTGGAGAACACGAATCCTCTCTGGAAGTAGTCGATAACGGAACTAACAGAAAACAACCATTTGATGCCTAGGATGACATTGTATGGCTGCATATGTAACAGAAGAAGGTCCCCACTAGATTGATGTGGTCCCAATGTCAGCCCACATCCCCGGGAAACACAAGATACACTGTTCTGGCCTCCAACTGTTGTACTCAGCACCAATGGTACGGAAAGTCTCTCTACGTCTATTCCCAAAGCATGGGTGATAACAGGTGCAAAAAAGGAGTGTGAAGCTCCCAAATCGAACAAAGTAGAAACAAGAGTGCTGAACAAACAAATCGTACCTCACACCACCTTTGGTCCTGCCGGAGCTGTCAACTCTGCTGCATGCAACTGTCCACGCCCAGCTCCTCTACCTCTCTGATGTCGTCCACCTCCCCGACCACGCCCTGGTCCAGGTCCCTAAGGAGCACCCTAAGGTCGGCCTCCTCCTGAAAAGTCAGCCCTCTAAGGAGCATGGTCCTGCTGCTGCTGGAAGGGCCTTGCCGGCAACTGGTGCTGCTGAGGTGGGCGATGAACCTGCCCACCTCCACCGTACTAAGCTCGGGTTGGGCACCGACTATGAACGTGCCCGAAACCTCCACAAGAAAAACACTTAGGTCCTGGGCTCGTCAAAAAGGGACGAGGACCCAGAGATCTGAACTGGAACTACTGGGGCCTTCTCCCCACTGGCCTGAACCTGGAAGGTCCCCTCGCAAGAGACCTGCTACTAACTGCCTTCCCCTTCGACGATCCCGGTTGGATCCCCTCTCATGGTTCACTTCCTAGTGAGTGCATCCTCTTTAAAACCTCTTCCTTCTTCTGTACTGCCAAGTACGTCGAAAGGGTGAAGGGGGTGACAGCATACTGGAGCGAAGGAAGAAGCGCCTCCTCCAAACATCTCGCTCGAGAATCCTCATTCGGAAAGAGATCCAGAGAAAAGCGCAAGAGATCCTTGAACTTGATCCCCAACTCTCGTACTGACATACTCCCCTACTAAAGGGAGAGTAACTCCTACCGCTTCTCCACTTGATCATGGAAGCAAGGAATTCCTCTCGGAATTCCTTCTCAAAGTCAGCCCATGAAACCTATGCCTCTATCCTCTCTCCGAGGTAGAGCGTCCACCACTGTCGCGCCGCACCTCTCAGCTGACTGACTACTAGGGGAACCCAATACTCCCTTGGAGCACGGATTAAGGTAAAAGTGATCCCTAGCTCCTCAAGCCACCCCTCCATCTCTATATCTGAGGTACTGCCCTCATACTTCTTGAGGGTCTACCGCTGAAAAGAACAGAGATTCTTCTACCACTGGCTATATTCCTTCTCTTGGTCAATCCTCAACTGATCGACCGCCTGAATCTACTGGGCCTTGGCTGTCTGAGCCACCAAGGGACGACGTCCAGGTGCCATAGCTTTATGGTAAACAAAGATCGCCTAATCCCAAGTAGTAAGGAAATTTCTCATGGTTTTATTTTATTATTTTCATTTCAATTTTTTTTCGAAAACACCCAAATCAAGTAAAACACAATCATGATGATGCATGTACCATCCCTAGGGTCTCTACCCTGCAATCAATGTAGTCTCACTTTTTTTTTCCGGTAGGCTCAGAGTCCTTGCATCGGATCATGGGGGGCCCTAAAATTCCGTGTCCTAGCCGGTCTTCCCTAGTGTTTGTCACACACCATGATTAACTAACACTATTTCCCTACCATCACATACGATCCTCACTATGCCTAACTCCAGACTCTATCCTATCTCTCAACCATCACCTCTGATACCATTCTATCATGACCACCTCCCACCAAAGATTCCCCTCCTGAGCTGGCAATGGTGAAAGGGAGATATTGACCCCCCCGAGTCCCGCCTCTAGTAGGCCCCGGGGTGGTGACTAGCACCAAGGGTATGAGTTTTGACAAATATGGAAGGCATTACCCTTTTTATTATTTATGATCCGGAAATAGGACAAGCCAACCACCAAAAAGGAAAAGAACAAGTGTATAGAAATAAACCCAAACCAATCCCACATGCATGGTTAAACAATTTTATAACAAGGTATAAGTACAAGAAAGCTCAAAGTGCAATACCAAAAGAAAACAAGAGTACAGAAACTGCAACAACTCCAGTTGTCTGACTAGTAGGGTCCCGCACGGCCCTGGTAGTCCTCCTAGAAACCTGAAAGTAAACGTAGGGTGATCATACAAATATACTCAGCAGGGAAACCTAAAGCTCTCGTGCACAAGTGGGGAGACATCCTAATGACCCGTGAGAACAACAAAAGAAACCTAGCAAGGAATTATATCCACCCCACCTCACCAGCCACACTCACCAAAAGCACAATCACAATAGGTAGTAGTATATAAGAAGCAAGAGTATTGGGTACCCCACACAATTTTCCTTTAGTTAGCTATTCTTCCTTATGGAGAAAATCCTGAAACAGCCACACTCTGCCCACCCGCACACACCTGGTCCTCACAAGTGCACATCCCGTCTGCACACACCTGGGCCTCACAACCACATATCCCTCCCGCACACACATGGGCCTCACAACCACATATCATGCCCACACACACCTCGGACTCATCCCGAAGATTATTGGTAAATATTAGAACTTTCCCGAAGAGTCTTGGGCGAAAACCACCCCAATCGAATCCTACCCGAAGCGTCTTAGGTGTAAGGTCGCCTCATGCCATCACAGCCTAGGGGAGAAGGAGCAGGAAGGAGCTTGTAACTAAGGGAAAACACCCTCTCCAATGAGATGGGAGTGTTCGGCACTATGTGCTCAACATGTGTGGGGTGCGATAAAACTCAAAAGATACAGATATATATGTATACCAAACACACAGCCCAACCTATGGATTCTAAACAGTGAAACTAAGCACATGCCTCGACACTGCTACTACGAAGCATGCATAAAAAAAATAACCCCAACCCCATTTAGGTTTTCACATTTCAACATAATTAGTTTATTTAGTTCCTTAACTACTGGGAAACTATCCACAACCAACCACATCGATCGTTCATAAAACATATCCCTTCCATCCACAAAACAAGTTAGGAAAAACACAAGCTACACAACCAAGTCCTTCTTATTAGCCAAACAGCCCCATTGATTATAATTCCCGTTCCATTACCATCACCCACCATTCATCAACTCTTCCACTTTTTATTTATTATTCACAAACCATCGTCCGTTCACGTTCAAACCCATTCCTGCAGCCCCGCTGCCAACTGTCATAACCACAAACACACTGAAACTCTTACATCATTATCCCTTTAATACAATTTATCGCAGCCCCACTTCCCATCACCAACATTGCATTCACACCAACCCACAACCAAGCTAACCGCATCCCCTCTACTCACCCTATCCACAACAACCCATAAAACACCCCCATCACTTGCCACGTATCCAAGACAACACCCACATGTTCATTATTCCATTTTGTTTAACTAGGGTGATCATACAAGGGTTCCAGATTTTAATCAGCCAACATTATGTGATAAACCATATTCCACATTCCACAAGGTTCCATACACAAAAATGGTCTAAAAAGATAGGGCAACATTTAATTGTGCAAGAAAAGGCCCCCAACAACCGTGATTTTCAGTAGGAAAAAGCCTATTCATTTCACAACATGACAATAGGATAAACAAAGATAAACGTAACAACTTTCCCCATCCCTGTTCATTAACCAGTTATTATCTTTATTTAATGGTTCAACTGTTTCTCATAAAAAAAGGATACCCACCCCGAATGATGCACAATTTAGATAGACGAAGGTAATATTCCTACCTCAAGAGGTTCTGATCGCAAAGCTCCCCCGGATCAACTTTAGAAGAGGTCAGTCGACATCCGTCACTTTCATCGAATCCCAGAAAAACCTCCTTGGGTAGAAGTTGGAAAGAAAAGGAAAAAGTAAAGACAACAGATCCAAGCTCAGAAGTTCTGTCTCATCGTTAGGATCCCATGGCCGCTGACGGATTGTAAATCGGATCTCGAACGAAGAAGTTATGGAAGAAAGAGCCTTCGAGTCTCTTGGGAGAACTCTACTCAGAGGAAAGGGGAGAAGAGGGGTGAGTTGTAAAGGAGGAGGGGACCCCTCCTTTTGTAGGTGAGAAAAGCAAAAGTACACGACATGTACTTTATGGTACATAGAGTGTACTCAGTTATTTCACACGGTCTCCACGCGGCTTCCAACACGGCTCCGCGGCCATTGACTGGTCAACACACGGTTTAAGGGTAACACATACGCGGGGAAGGACTGCACGGCATGTACCCATTCATTGCACACGCAAGGACACAACTCCAACACGACACACAACCATTGACTGGTAACACGTACGTGGGGAAGGACTACACGACGTGTAGTACTGGACACACAGCGTGTGCCCATTCATTGCACACGACAAGGTCAGAGCTCCAACACGGGGTATTCCTGGCGAGGGGGTACACGGCGTGTACTCAAACTACACGATATGTAGTTTCAAAATTATGGAAAGTGTAGGAAAAGTCCATTTTACCCTTCAGAACACTTCGTGGCCTTCTTTTTGACAAATTAATTGGCCGGAGAGGTCCGGGCCATTACATATAATTGTAGAGAAAAGGTGAATTATGTGAATGAATGTTCTATGCGTCAGAGGAAATTACCTTATAAAAGGACAAGGGATCAAGGCCATGATTATGTTATCACTACTGCTGATGTTGAAGCTCTGAATGATGTGGTGGCAGGTAATTTAATGATTTCCTTAAGTTTAGAAAATGATTTATTTGATTATAGATCATCACATTGTTTCATATCTTCCCCATTTGCAAAAAAAAATAGATATTTCCAATTTGATTTTACAGGGGAGTTTCTAGTCAAAACACCTAATGGATATATCATCGCAACAATGTTTTGTGAATCAGTTCCCATTGGATCATATAAATGTTCTTTATCTACTGGTCTCATCGTCATAACCATGATTGAATTTGATATAATCCTCTGTATGGATTGTCTTTCGGACCATGATGCAAATATTTATTGTACGAAGAAGTAGGTTACAATTTTTGATGATGATAATGAGTACCTTATCTTTAGAGAAGAAACATCACCACCTAATTATTATCTAGATCTACCCCTAGTAGCTTAACTAAATTTAATTTTTGGGGAGGAGGAGAATGAAATAACTATCGGTGAGGAAAAGAATGTTAAAATAGAGGATATACGTATTCTAAAATAATTTGTTGATGTTTTTCCATAATATTTACCTGGACATCATGCAGAACGATAAATTGAGTTTTCCATTGATTTAATTATTGGATCAAGGACCATATTTATGACCCCTTATAGAATGGCCACTGTGGAATTGGTGTAACTATAGAAACAACTAGAGGAATTGAGAAATAAATTATTTATTATCCCTAGTGTTTCTCCATGGGGAGCCCCTATCTTTTTTGTAAAGAAGAAAGTTGTATCTATGAGGTTGGGAATTGACTATAGAAAGATCAATGTTATAATAATAAAGAACAAGTATCCCCTACCTTGCATTGATGATTTATTTGACAAGCTTCATGGAGATAAATACTTCTCAAAAATTTACCTTCGATCTGGATATCATCAGTTGTGTGTGAAGAAGGATGACATTCCGAAAATAGCATTTCGAACCAGGTACGGGCATTACGAGTTTATAGTAATGCATTTGGTATTGACTAATGCACCCTCTGAATTCATGGATCAAATGAATAGAGTTTTCAAGGAATATCTTGACGACTTTGTAGTGGTATTTATTGATGATGTCATGGTATACTCCAAAAACTACTAATATAATGAAAATCACTTGCGCATCATTCTGAAGACTCTTAGAAGACACAAATTATATGGGAAGTTTAGCAAGTGTTAATTATGGCTTCATGACATTTCTTTTCTTGGCCATATTTTCTCTAAGGATGGAATCTCTGTTGTTCCTTCAATGACAAGAGCAATATAGTAATGTCCATCACCAATGAGTATGACTGAGTTATTCAATTCTATTTGTTTATCAGGTTATTATCGACATTTCGTCCAGAATTTTGCCCGGTTGGATAACCCATTAACAAAGCTCACATGAAAAGGGGTTAAATTTGTTTGAAAAAAAGAGTGTGAAGAATGTTTTGAAGAACTGAGGAGAAGATTAGTCATTGCTCCTATATTAACTCTACCATCAGGGAATGATGGGTTTTCTATTTATAGTGATGCATCAATGAAAGGACTTGGTTGTGTCATTATGCAGAATGATAGGGTTATTTCCTATGCATCACGATAGATAAAAATTCATGAGAAAAACTATATTACTCATGATCTTGAGTTAGCGTCTGTAATCTTTTATTTGATGATATAGATACATTATCTCTATAGTAAAAATTTGAGATTTATACAGATCACAATATTTTAAAGAATACTTTCTCATTGATATAACTCAACATGAAACAAATGAGATGCCTTGAACTACTCGAGGATTCTGATTGCATGTTACACTACCAACTGCAGAAGGAAAATACGGTGGTAGATGCTTTTAGCAGAAAATATCATGGAGTTTTGAACCTATTGAGAGTTGAAAGGGATCCTGTTTTCATGGATCTAGTAATGATGGATATGGGAATAACCATGGAAGGTGAAACATTAATGATTTTTCAAATGGTTTCTAAAAAATCTTTACAAGAAAAGATAAAGAGTTGTCAGACCTCTGATAAAGAGTTTCAAAATAAGATTAAATCTATGAATGATGAAAGATTGATCGACTTCGTATATGAAGATGGGATTTTGAAATTTGGGAAGAGACATTGTGTTCCTAATATACCTGATCTGAAAAAGAGAATTTTTAGATGATGTTCATAGCTCCAATTTCACTATACATCCTGGTAGCACCAAAATGTATAGAGATTTGAAAGAATATTTTTAGTGGGACAACATGAAGAGGGAGTTTTATGATTTTGTGTCATGATGTATGGTTTGTCAACAAGTGAAAGCTGGATGGAAATAGCCTGGAGGAGTCTTGCAACCTCTAACCATACCTGAGTGGAAATGGGATAATATCACGATGGACTATGTCATCGAACTACCAAGACTCATAGAAGGAATGATGCAATATGGGTCATTGTTGATCATCTTACCGAGCCATCACATTTTATTTCTATTAGAGAAGAATTACCACTTGAACGATGGGAAAGAATATATATTAATGAAGTAATAAGTCTTCATGGAGTATCACTATCGATAGTTCTCAATCGTGATCCATGTTTTACATCCCGAATCTGAAAAATTCTCCAGAAATCCCTGGATACTAAAATTCATTTGAGCATTGCCTACCACCCTCAAACTGATGGACAATCAGAACTGACTATTAAATCCTTAGAAGGCATGTTTAGATCTTTCTCAATTGACTTTCAAGGTATGTGAGATCAATTTTTACCTCTGGTAGAGTTTTACTAGAAAAATAGCTTCTATTAATGTATTCAGATGGCACCATATGAAGAATTATATTGAAAAAGATGTCACACACCAACTTGTTGGTATGATGTCAGTGAAAGAAAACTCATAGGCCCAGAACTTCTGAAGGAAATTATGGAAAAGGTGAAGGTAATCCAAACCCACATCAAAGCATCTCAAAGTAGGCCAAAGAAGTATGCTGATAACTGAAGGAAGGATTCAGAATTTCTAGTAGGAGATCATGTTTTCTTGAAGTTATATCCATGGAAGGGTGTTATAAGTTTCTGTAAGAATGGAAAATTAAGTCCTAGATACATCAGACTTTAAGAAATTCTAGAACGAATTGGGGTTGTAGCTTTCCGTTTGGAAATTCCACCATGTCATTCCAATGTTCATGATGTATTCCACGTATCACTGTTGAGAAAATACATTCCCGGCCCAATGCATGTACTCAGCTATGAGGAATTAGAACTAGATCTTGATCTGTCTTATTGCGAAGATCCTGTCAAGGTTCTTGATATAAGAGAACAAGTGTTGAGAAACAAAACAACTCATCTGGTGAAAGTTTTTTGGAGAAACTATAAGATAGAAGAGGCAACGTGGGAACTCGAGGAACTCATGATGAAGAACCACCCAAGTCTTTTTATGCAGTAATATTCTAGAAATTTCGAGGACGAATTTATTTGAAATACGGGAGAATGTAATACCCCAAACCTCCATGGTATGCTTCTCTTGGAATAACACAGCAGCGTGTGTTGTACGCTTCTTTGAGTTCTAACACACCACAACTAATCAAACTAGCGGTTATGAATAGTAATAACCATATTTTAAATTTTTTAAATTTTATCTTTCAAAATGGAATTCATTTTTTGGATTTAGAATATCGAAATTATCTTAGGGTGATTTTTTGGTATTTTTCTAAAAACTTTCAATTTTTGATGAATAGTGAAAAACACTGAGTTATAGATTAAAACTGAATTTTTATTTAAATAATTATTTATTTTATGTAAATTTATTTTAGGCCAAAATAGATACATAATACCTATATAAGTTCAATTTATTTCTTTGAAGTTAGTTTATAATAATTATATATATATATATAAATTTTATTGAACTTTTTACAGTCTTTTACCCACATCCTAAGAGAATTTGCAAATTCACATAAAACATAATTTTACCACCTCTATGAATGTAATATCAAAAATACTAGAGACATGGTTGATATAAGTAAGTAAAATGTGGTTCAATAAGATAAAAATAATTTTTGGTGAATAGTAACTTTTTACTTTTATTTACCACGGTTAAAAGTAAATAATGCAATTAAGGGTAAAAATGATATTATTATTACCCTAACACTTGTCCTAATTCTATTGGAAAAGTATAATTTGACCAAAAACAACCTGATGAATAAAATCTGAACCTATTTGGTCCACATGGATTGGATGAGGACACTTATTATTATTTTATTTAAAGAGTAGTTAAAAGGGTAAAAATTAAATTTTAATAACTGAAACATTTTTAATATAAGGTTATACATAAGATAAATTTGATTATAAATATTAATTAGAAAGATAAAAATATTTCGTACGTAATGTCATTTTATTTAATTTTTTAGACATTAAATAATTTAATTTATTTATGACACAATGATGATGTAGTAATTAAATAATTAATGAAATATTAAAATAATTGATATAATAAATATCCAAATAAATGTTATTTGAGACTTTTTATGAATTAAAATAATTTTATAGCTTAATATGACATGTTATGGTTGGTTACATGAACTTTTTTCGAGGTAATAATGCTAATATGAATTTAGAAAAAACAAAATACCCAATTGTGTCAAAATTGACATGAAAGAGTTTTTAAAACAAATATTATATTATTAATTGATATTATATTACTAAAAATCTAATGTTCACCCAACAGACTTATATAATGATAGGTGTATCATTAATGAACAACATGGTATTCACTTGGAAGTATATAGTATGTTTATTAACCATATAATATAAAAATACAAAGAGATATGGTAAATGTTAAACTATTAAACTAAGAGTTAAATCTAAAAGATAAAGATAATATAGTGACCCAGACCTGTCTAAAACTTATTTTTTGAGTGCTTTTTGACCCATCCCCACCTTTTAAATTAAATAATCTACTTTTAAGCCATTATAAACTTAAAATAATTTTATTATAAAATAATATTACTAGCTTTTTATAAGGTGCCCCTCACGCCTCTTATAAAAGGGCACTCCACCATCTCTCTAATTTACACCTTCACTGCCATTTGTCTTGGAAAAACCCTACCCAAATACCCTCTCAAATGTCACCCTTCATCCTAGAGGACTTTATTTAGTTTGAAAACCATCCTAAAGATCCCTTTTTATCAAATCAAAAATGAAGAACCTCAATAAGAGGTAAATATCTCACCACCTATTTCATGTTCAATTCTTCTTCCACTTCCTTTTTCATTGTTGTTTCCATTCTAAAATAATAACCCATGTATTATCTATATAATTTTATGTTATTATATATATGATACATCAAAATTCATTATTCTGTCTATCCTTTGAGTGACATTTCACCATACGTGCGTACGTACGGCTTACCGTCTCCACGTCACGGTGTAATTGTTATTCAACACATTATTATTTTGATGGGTATAATAATGATGTGTAATTTATTTAAATAATAAATATACAAGATAATTATTCCTTATATATGATATACCATCCAATTATATATTATTTTAATATCAATATAATGATATTGTCGCTCGTGCATACGTGTGGATTACCATCTCCGTGATTGTGATGAGATTCATTCTCCATCGTATTCATTCAAAACAATAAAATCATTAGATGATTAAAAATAATGTTTAAAGACTTGATATTATTCTATATAAGAATAATATACATCCCATCCATAACAAATATGACTCCGATAACAAATAATATAAAGTAAAATGAATCTGTTAACACCCAAAACAATGATAATACTAAGATATTAATAACAAAGTAATGTTAAAAGATCATATATGATATCATATTAATGTATATGATTCATGTATAATTTAATAACAATTATCTCACAATTATAAAGGAGGTTAACCAACCCTCGACCGAGTAAAAGTACAAGGTAAGGGTTAATTCTACAATATATTCATTATCTGAGGTTGTTTATACGTAATTATCTACTTAGACCTCTTTATCATCCACATCCATGTTTCTTAAAATTGTATTCCAAAACATTTTTACTATTTACTATACTATGGGTTAAATTCATTTATACACTTTTTTGACTTTTTATAAAATGTATTGAAAGAAATATTTCGGTCGTTTTCCAAAAAATGTTCTTTTTAACCTTTTCAACAAAATTAATGTATGAATGTCTTTTTTTAACATATATGGCTGGTGCGGCTATTTTATGCCATTATAACATAGTAAAAGCTTCCCCTACAAGATTATATGAATATTTTTCAATATAAATGTTTTTTTATAATTACGTGACCTTTAAATGTTTTCAAAATAGAAATAAATATTTCTCTAAAAATGTTTTGATTTTATCTATGTCAATATCTTGTGATGGATTTTATTTTTGTTTGAAGTTGAATTATTATGATACAAAACATCCATATTGTATTGAAGGTCTTGTGATATGTTGGACGGTGGATGTGCTATTTCATACCATTCATGGTTTATGGAAAAAGTATTGACATTTCGTATGCCAGTTTTAATACGAATGTTTATGTTATGTTTAATCCTTTTCATATGAGGAATGAATTAGACATAGTAAGTGATGGGTGGAGCTCTCTATAGATCATCGATGCATCGGTAGGTTTCATAAGACAAACTAGTGTCTTGGAACATGACCTTGACAAAATCTAATTTGTTGTCTTTGCACAAGGCCTTGACTTTGTGGTTATGAATGTCTGTCATTATGTATTCCATCATTATTAAAGTGGCTATTGATATTGCATGTTATTATTCGACTTGTAGAATATCAATGTGAGTAATTAAATAGAATTATTCTGATTTTATCTTTGCCATATTATGATTTATTTCAAGTTTAAAAGGATTTTGTTTTATATTTATACATTTCCTTAAATGTTTATTCTTATTTATGAAAGCTTCCACTATACTGTTATCCTTACTGAGAATTTGATCTCACCCCATTCTATGTTTTATTTTTCCCAGGATGCGAAGAAGTATATTATGACTGACGAGCAGGGATAGTATATGGGATCTCAGTGTTGTCTAAAGAAACAATTTTGTTGTAGTTTTACATTTATGATGTAATGTAAACCTTAGGGATGCATATAGTATTTCTAAGGCTACTAAAACTAATCTGTCTTTCGAGACATCATCTTTTGTGATCATGATAATGTTATGTAATAATGCACCAAATCTGGGTAACTGGGGTCATGCGTTACATTTTTCCTAATCAAAAAACATGTTAAATAAACACTAATATAATTATCGATCATTGAAATATTAATAAATGGAATATTTAAACTTTGAAAACCTAGATTCACCATAGTGATGATATATATATATTTAAACTGTATATACATATAAATAAGTGAATATATCATATACGATTATGGTTTCCGTCGCTCTCGCTAGGGTTTCATCTATCCCCGCATGAGATTTCTTCATCTAGCTTCGATCAGATCTATACTAATGGAAGGATTTTATCCTCATTGGGGAATGATCCTAAATATGAAATGATTGAACTGAAATTGGATGAAGTCCCCTTGGGTGAAAGACTAAAGGGAATATCCTTTCTCGAAGTGCTAAAAAGAGTTCAATGTTTCAACCCCACAGTGATGAATCTTTATCTTTGTAGGAAACTAGAATATGGTAGATTTGATGTTGATGCCAATCCCAATGCTCTTCAGCAATGCACACAACTATACAAGTTCTCGCTCATGGGACACATCACATACCTCAATGGTAAAAAGCCATGGTTAAATCCAAATCTAAAAATGTCGATCTCTCATATTTAGGGGATAACTGATTTGAAACTAGTGCCAATCGGAAATAGATACGTTCATATTCTCTTGAAATCCCAATATGAGCTCGACCGAGTTTGGATGTATGAAAATCTGCAGCATAAACCAGGTGTTCTTCACATCTCTTATTGGGATTACTTCTTCAATCTGAATAACACAAAGAACACCATGGTTCAGATATAGGTGTGACTTTATGGGGATATTCATGATGTCCCAAGCCTGTTGGCCCCTGATATCCTGTTGCAGCATGCACCTACAGGTCCCTCCTCGAAACTCTAGTGTTAAAAGGACCCCATGCCAATGGACTCGGTTACAACATATGCTACTCTTTCACCTCAGGATGGGTGGGATAGTGGTGATGATCCTATCCAGCATGATGTTCATATTCCTACTCAACCAGTCCATGAGAACAAAATAGTTTTGACCACTTCTAATATTTCAGTTCCAATACATAATCAACACATGACAATGACCACATAGCCGATTACTGGTTCATGCACTGCAAATACTATGAATCTCAATTTGGATGGAATAAGATCAAAATCCTCATCCAAGGAATCTATTAGGACAATAGAAAAATAGTCCTTACTTGTTCTATCTATTAGATCTCATAACATGGGCTATTTATTTGAAGCTTAGGGTGGCCCTACAAACACTTCATCGACCCATAAATCCCCTGTCACTATAAAATAATATTTATTACCAAATTCTAATAACATATTTTCTAATCCTTCTATGAGTAATCAGGATCATAATACTCCTCTGGTCTCCTCTAAAAATCATAGAAGATTAAAGTCTAACAAAGGATTAAGTGGATCTAAGAAGAGAAATGTGAACTCCCACTCAAAACACAGGTCCTAATGGATTTTTTTTGGAACTGTCAAGGTATAGCTAACACTGATACTCTATCTATCTTGAAAAGAATATTGATGTTCCATAAACCAATTTTTTTACTGATGAACCTAAAACTAATTAGTCTTTGAATTATAAGAATTTATCTCATATTGGTAATAATTTCCTTGATGCATGTATGAATGACAATGTTATTGGCACCCTTTGGGTTTTTTTCCACACCTCACTTCGAGATGTTACTATTTACAATGTTTCTGATCAACAGATTACTTGTGAATTTACATTCAACAACCTGCATTGCATCTGTACCTTTTTCTATTCCAAGAATAGATACCAGGATTTCCAACCTCTTTAGCAAGGCCTCTCTAACTTAGCTTGCTCTATCCAGGAGACCTAGTTAATCATTTGTGAATTTAATGCCATTGTTTCCCCTAGTGGGATACATGGTCCCACTCACTCTTTAATCAATACTAGAGAATTTAGAGCCTTGATTGAAACCTGTAATTTGATTGAAATCAACCTCTCAGGTTCCAAATAAACCTAGTAGAGGAGACACTACAATAGAGTTATTACTGTTAAACTTGATAGGGCCTTCATAATTGTGCCGACATTGGATGTCTAGGACACCATTTCTAGTATCACCTTAACTAAGTTGAACTCGGATCATCATCCTATCCCTGTTAGTTTCCTATCAAAAAGAGAAAAACCCACCATTCCCTTTCAAATTAAATAATGTTTGGTCTGTGAATTTTTAGTGCTATCATGTCATAAAAAATTGTTGGAAGTCTACAAATCATCACTCCGATGCTTTTTCTTGTGTCACTAAGCTAAAGCACCTAAAACAATGCCTTAAGGGTTTGTGTAGGGATAAATCTAATCAAATGGATAACAACATTCCCTTTCTTGAGACTGTACTCAATCAAATTCAAAACAACTCAACTTCCGCTGATTTTTCCTTAGACCCTCAGAATAAACTATACATCTCTATAAATCTTAATTCTCTTCTTATCCACAAATACAACATGTGTAAATAGATTTTCAAAATGTAATATCACTCTGATGGTGATAAACACACTAAATTTTACAATTCCCTCTAGAGAGTTATGAGAACTTGTCTTCCTTTATCCTTTCTTAAAGAAAATTAAACTCTATTTGACTCAAGAAGAATCCATATCCCATCGCATGGTCTCCTAATTTCACGATACTTTCAATGTACCTAATATTAATAAAGTTATCCTCCCTGGGATCATTCCATTTTTTGATCAATGGACAAGATAACCTCTTTCTATTAAACACCCCACTGGATCACAAAATAAAAGATACTATCTTCAGCCTTAACATTGATAGTGCTCCGGGGCATGTTGTATTCAATAATGGATTCATTCAAAAACATTGGGAGGTAGTTCACATTGATGTTTTCAAGCTGGTTCAACACTTATTTTTTAATGGAGTCCTTCCCCATGGCCTCAATGCCCAATTCTTGACTCTTATGCCTAATGTGGCTAATGCATCTGAGCTACATCTCTTCTTCCCCATTTCCATCATTAACGCTCTCTATAAAATAATTACCAAGTTCCTTGATAACATGCTTTATCCTATATGTAACAAGATCATATCTTGTAATTTTTTTGGTTTCATTAAGGGAATACCTATTCAAGATTGCATTTGTACTACCTCGGAATGCATTAGCTCTCTTAATAAAATTTACAGAGGAGGGAATATTTCAATCCATATATAAATTAAAAAATTATTTGACACCATCTATTGGAGCTTCATATTCAACATTCTTAAGGATTTTGGGTTCAATGATACTTTCATTGGCAGTATAAAATCCCTTTCCACTCATCTTTTATCTCCATCCTTGTTAACGGTTCTCCTAAGGAATAGTTGAAATGATCAAAAGGGGTGTGTCAAGGTGACTTTATTTCAACTATTCTCTTTTCCATTGCGGAATACTACCTTAGCAGGCTTCTTTCCTTCCATGTTCACCAAAGAAAGCTCAAACCCATACAGGCTGGCAGAAATCTTGTTGTTCCGACCCATCTCATTTATGTCAATGACTTTACTCTATACTTTAATAGGGGTAGAAAAATATCCTTAACCTCAAAAGGCCCGGTCTCATGATGAAGAGGTCTCTGTTCAATCCGTTATTTGAATAAAATACTTTGTATTTTTTCGGAAAACCTTCCCACATTCTAGAAAATGTTTTATCATTTAATGTCTCAGCATAAAATAGGGATCCATCCCTATTACCTATCTAAGATTCCCCCTATTCTAGAGTAGGACTAAATCTATGTATTTCAATGCTATTTTGGATCAAGTGACTAATCAACTGACCTCCTAGAAAGGGAAATCCATCTCCATGTCTAGCAGGATCTGCCTCATGAAATGAAAAATTATCTCCAAAATGGTTTACTCCCTGTTGATATATAAAATTCTTAATAGTCTTATCAAAAAAGTTAATGGCTACATCAAAAAAATTGTTTGGATTAGAAGTATTATTGAAATAATGATTGTTAATGTCCCTTGGTCAACCTGTTGAAAACCACTTGAAAGAGGTGGTTTGGGCATTAAAAATATCAAACTCTTTAATGAGGGTCTTCAAGAAAAGCTCCCTAATGGTTGATCAATGATATATCTCACACCATGGCCTTTCTTCATAACAGATTTATAGAAAAACATATTAATGTCAGTCTATCTATCTCAATTCTTCCCTCTGACCATCCATTAGAAATAACTTTGATTACATCATGCATAAATCTAGATGGATGGTTAGTTCATATTCAACTATGAATTTATTGCTTGACACCTAGATTGGAACCCCCCTCATTTCCATGTTATCTCCTGATTCCCCTCCTGATAAAATCAACCCCACCATAAAATATGTAATAAAATCTAGTCTATCTAATACCCCTGATCACATTATGCACATTGTGGACCCCTACACCTTTGTAAATGGGGATGATTTACATACTTGGGAGCCTGCGGACAATGGAATTTTCGATTCCAAAAACTTCTATAACAATTGTTTCACTTGCTATGACCCCATTTTTTCATGGTTGTAGATTTTTGACAGATGTTGGATTAAACCTTCAAGGATTAACATTGAATGGAGCATTTCCAATAAACATATTCCTATAGAGGATTGTCTTCAGTCCTTTTGTGTCCAACTATGCTCTAATTGTAAATTACGCCATTAGCACATGGAGGACACCAACCATCTTTTTTTGTCTTGTTATAAAACTTATGCTCTTTGGAATTATGTTACTGACCTGTTTGACTACAAATGGTTATCCTATGACTATATTCTCTCTCATATAAAACATTGTGTGCAACTTGAATCTTAATGGAAAATCAAGAACCTCTTCCATTCCAGTGTTGCTGAGATCCTACATGTGATCTGGTATTATAGAAACTCAATTATTCCCAACAATTAATCATTTGATTTTAATTCAAGTCGGAGGGGGATTTTTATTACCATTAGGGAAGCAACCCTACTTCAAAAATCCCACTACGATAATTCGGTTGGGGAATTTGTGATTCTTCAACCTCTCCAAATAGACGGCATATATACTAACTCGAAGCAATATCGTGAGGTGTTTTGGCATGAACTGATTCCTGGATGGATCAAGATCAATGTAGATAGAGCTTCCGGAGGAAACTCAGGTACTGCGGGATGTGGGGCCTTTTCAGAGACACTCTCAGAAAATGTCGTGGATGCTTCTTTGGGAGCTATGGAAATGCCTCTACTCTTGAATCATAAATGATGGCGGTGATTCAGGCCATTATTTTCATCAACCTTAAAGGATGGACCAACATCTGGATTGAAAGTGACTCCACCACCAATGTGCATGCAATTTTGAATGGGGTGATCCGCCTTTCTTGGCCTCTTACCACATGCTGGTTGAACTTCCTCAATTCTCATCTTGAAATCAAATACATTTCCCCCCATACATATCGTGAAGAAAACATGGTGGATATTGCCTTGCCAACAAAGTAGTCAACCAAACTAAGAAATGGAGTGATACTTTTTCGGTTGACCTTCTCTACCACTTTGAAAGAGATTGTAATGAGATACCATCATTCGTCTTTATGTAACTCATCTCCCTTTTTTTAATAAAGTGCATACTGGTCTCTGGCCAGGAATTTAGTTTAAAAAAATATAAATATGTGAATGTGTATTTAATTTCAAAAACACTTCCAAAAAAGTACTGCTCGCTCTAGTTAAACACTGATACACAACATTTAAAAATCCAGAAAATGTTCAGGATGGAAATTATATATATATGTATTATCATATACATATTCATATATACACCGACTGTATATGTGGTTTTTCATAAGGAGAACAGAAATAAAAAACCCTTAAATATAATTATGAAAAATCTTGATAGAAAATGAAACAACTATATTTGAAAAACATTTTTGGTAGTGTTGAAAACAAAAAATCCTAAGCATTGAAATTTAATTTCCATTACGCAAACCATAAAATATTGAGTATAATGAAATAAATAAATTTCCCTTACAAAACAAAAACCTTAAACATAAATTGATAAGAACAATATAATCCATTATAAAACCATAAATGAAAAATGATTTTTCAAATTAAAATAATTCCTTACAGCTGATCGAAACATTGATAAATTATATCTCCTTCCTAATTTAAAAAGTAAATACCATAGTTGAAAATATAATTTACAGAGTTACTTGATTTTGAACACGGCTAAATACATTAGTTGCTGCATTTAATCAACCAACCTTTTTGTACATGCAAACTATTTTTATCATTTTCATTTGAAGAAATGATTAGTGATTTTATAGAAATAAATAATATGATCTTATAATGAAATTGGGTAGATAGTTTGATATTTTAAGATAGTATAATTTATATTATTATAATAGAATATCTTTAGAATAAAAAAATTCATAACAATGTGGAGCTTAAAAATCAATGTGGTCAAGCTCACAATCAGAAAAATCACACAATTAAAGTAATATTTCCAATCCATGATGAAAAATTGCAATGTAATAGAAATAAAAATTATAAAAAGTTGATAGAGATGCTAAAAGAGGACAAACAAATGTTCGAAAAGGATAGTAAATCAAGAGCACAATAGTTCAAACATCACATTGATATACAATCAAGATAGTAAAATCATATGAAAATGAGTACAATAATAAGATCCACACCCTAAAAAGGATTAAGATTTGAATGCCTAAGAAACAAAACATAACCTACCATTTTAGGGTTATTAAAACTTAAATCCCCTCGGATTTGAGTTTTCCTATTTCCTTTAAAAAATTGAATGGTGAATGAACTTCCCATGGGCACTCGACCCACTCTTTATAGACCACTACAATGCCTCTGACTCACCTGCCTGCTCAAGATCCCTAACATTAGATGACTCTTGATAAATCCCTTCTCAATGCCACCCTCTTGCATGACACACATCGCTAAAACCCTATGTTCGAGGAGCACCTCCCACTATGTGGCGCGACACCCACCCACTTTACAAATCATTTTTTTGTCATTTTCCATCCATTTTATTATTATTATACAATTACCATTGTTTATTTAATCATATATTTTATTACTAATAATTTTAAAATTTCAATTGTTTAATAAAACTAATAATTTATTGATATTATTTTTTCAATAATTTTTAAAAAGTAAATTTTTTATTATTAAATTCATTTATAAAAAATATATATATAATTCATAATATATACATAAAAAATTATAAATTTAATTAAACATTTAAATATTTATTATCTTAAATACAAAAATAATAATTATCATAATTGGTTCAAAATATTTATAATTTTGAAACATTCAAAATGTTAATATTAAATATGTATTTGATTCAATGTAACAATAATTTCTATTAAAAAAGTATACACATTTTTTTAGAAAAAAAAATCTGTCATTAAAAAATAATTTAGTTTACTCTAAAAAAATTTTATATTTTTAATGATGTATTCGAATATTTTAAAATGAATATTAAACAGAATAAAAGTGATTATTTTTTAAATTGTTTCTTATGTTTTTTAATCTACTTGGAGTTTCAAAACATTAAGTTTCATAATACATATCCTTATAACGTTATGGTTATTATATATTTAAAAATATTAAATATGATATATATCCTAAAATAAAGTGATCATTTTATCGGGATATATTATGTAAATCATTTAAAACATTCAAAACTTATAAAATATCTATATATTGAAAACATATTGAAAGACATGAAATGTTTAAAGAAATTATATAGGCTTTATAAAAATAAAAAATGGTTACTCATTAAAACAAGAACATAATTTATTTTATTAATATAAGAAATTTTTATATTTAGAAAAGAGTATTACTTTAAAAAACATACACAGACCCAATTATCAATATTAAAAGAAACAATAATCTTAATAAAGACTATAATAGTCGTCATAAGTATTTCCAACATTCTATAAGACCATTATAAATACATGTTTTGTTAATTTCACATCATTAAATTAGTTTGGCTTATAAATATGGTTCCCTATGTTCCTATGATAAATATTACATGTTCCATAATTCTAGAAATTTTAATCATTTCTACAGTCAGTCCAAGGGATGAAGGCTACCTTCTTGGTATCACTGTGTTGCTATGTGGTCTCCCACAGGTGCTTCTCATTTTTTCTATTAGTTTCTTAGGCTATAGATGTTATTTTGGACTTGTTGTAATGTAATTATTTTATTGTTTAATTGAATAAAACATGTATTGTTTTTATGTTGAAATCACTCTTTTGATAGAAAAAAAATTAAAGATGTAAAACCATAATTTTTTATTATTACACATTAAATAGGTTCGGGGTGTCACACAAGAAGTGTCTCACCAATTTTTTAATAACAAGATTCCATAAATACAGACCATTTCATTATTTTCGTTTAAATAAAATAGTTCATGGAAATAATTTTTCATATTGAAATATTAAAATAATTTCATTTTATGATAAAGAAAAAAATTTTAAATAATGTATGAATAAATATTTTATATAAATTTATTTATGTAAATCACAATGAATGAATAAACAGTTTTTCTCAATGGATTATATTCATCAAATAATGACTATAAAAACTATGTCCATATTTCCTATGTTATGATAGTTTCTTAATATATTCTCCTCATACACTCATATCTGTGATCTTGAAAATATGTGTGAACATAAAACTCAAGATCAAACTAAAACTGACTCATCGACAACCCATTAGGTATAAGATTTTTCTAACATGATTTTTGTAAGAGTCATAATCATCAATGTTATGAAAGGAAAAATTTTCCTTGAATTGTTTTGCTAAAAACACACTAAAAATACATGGCTTTAATTTACTTAATCATTCATATCATAAAATGGAAGTCAATCGCTTTCAAATGTATCATCATTCACAATTCAATTACAAATTTTTTGTATTCAAAATAAAAATTCCAATTCAAAACCAAAACATGATATTATATGTAGATTCATTCATTTTCAACAAAAAAAATCTATAAATTGTTTTTATCATTTCAATTTAGCATATTTCTCCGAAAAAATCTAAAATCAATTAAACAATTCTTTAAATTTTAAATATACACCCCCAATTTAAAAATATTGGAATTTGGGGGGGGGGGGGTTCCAGAAAGTACCAACTAATTGAAGTCAAAAGTACAATTCAATTTGAATTGGGTTTCAAAAAATCAATTGCAAGAAATTAATATACAATATTGAAAATCAAGGTTTAATTACATGGAAAACTCAAACCTAATAACATAAAATTAGTCACAGAGTCCCAAATAAACACCCAAAATGTGTTTTAAAAATAAATAATGACATAGAGTGATTTTAAATGACCAATACTTAAATCAGGATCAAATCAATAGTGTTTAAGTACAACAACCATGAGGTTATCTATCATACTCTATGGTAGAAATAAAAAGAGTGGGAGAGATAAATAAAAGGAGGATATCTACTTAATGGAGAGGGATATGATCATTAACCAGTTCATTGATTCAGAAAATATTAATGATATAGGGACCATAATGTGTTCTTGAGAGCCTATATGATCTATGTATTCATGTTATGTAGTGTTAATATTGATTGGGGAATTAAATGGTTATTCATGGTATTTTAATTTTTTTTTAACAATTACAATGTCATGTGCACACTATTAGCTGGGTAGGGATGCAGGGTTAGGGAAACCATGAACCATAACTGTGCACCAATCTACTAGGGTTCATGGATTATTCATGGTGTGGGAATGGTTTTGAACCCATCCACCAAACATTCAAAACCCAAGTTTCTATGATAACATTGTTTTAAATCAGTTGGAACATGATTGGATAAAATCACGTGATAACTTCCCAATGCCACGAAACATAAAACATATTTTTGAATTTTCCAAAACATAAAAATAAATAAGAACCAAAAAAATTTTATACAAAAATGGTACATTTAATAGTTCAAAAAAAGTAAAAAGATGTAGCATTATGGGTTTATATTTGTATGATACCCCTGTCATAAGAGAGTATTTCCCAAAATTTTTATTTCTTAAAGAAAATATTATTTTTTAAATAGGTATCAAGGGAATAGTGTATTTATATCTTAATAAATGTTTTTTATCATAATCATATTGATATTTATATTATATAATATTTCATTTAAAATCGATTGCATTAAGTGGGTTGGGCTCGAATTTTTATAAATCTATTAATTTTTTTGTCACTTTTTTTGATTCCATGAGAAATAATTGATATTATGATGATTAATTTAATTTATATGGATTAAAATATACGATAATTAATTCATCTATAATTAATATCATTTATTTTATTATATTATTGCTATATGATTTTCCTTTTTTTCTTCTAATTCATTTTTTATCATTATTGTATGAGGATATACATATGACTTTTGTTTAAATGAGATTTTATTCATATTTCACTTCATATATCAATTTATTTTTGTATATATTGTAAATTGATTAATTATAAAACCTAATATACAATGTTTCTCATGTAAAATATGCTTTTTGAAATATATCACCACCTTTGCCTTACAATATCATCTACACTTACATTCATGTTTTTTATCCAATGTCATTCCTTTGTGAGCATCATATTTTTCATTTTTTACTGGAGGGAATTCACTAAGAGAGAAAAAATAATTTAATTTGTAATATTACTATATACGAAATTCTCTATATGGTCAAATTCCCAATTATTCTTACTTAGAATTATATATAATTTGTATTGGGAAAATTGTTCAAATTCATATATTTTCTATAATTTTTTTTAATTACAAAGGAATAATTCTTATATTTCATATTACATATTAATTATTTGATTTTAATTCATTATTCATTATCATTGATTTGGGGGATCACATTATCTCCTTGATATATTTATTGTTCATATGATTAAATCATGATTATTTATTATGGTATATACATTCCTAATACATAATATTTACTAAATATGGTCCATGATGTTTTGATAATTAGATTGTAAGTCATGATTTATTCTCTTATAGAAATGAATTAGTATTCTTTTATTATTTATAAAATCACTAAAGAATGTTTTTTTATTATCCATTCATTTAATTATTTTTATTTAAACTATCGATAAATTATGATCACATGTTCATTGAATTAATTAATTTTTGTATCATATATTTTATT
The DNA here is from genome assembly GCA_963277665.1 of Viscum album. Classification (NCBI taxonomy): domain Eukaryota; kingdom Viridiplantae; phylum Streptophyta; class Magnoliopsida; order Santalales; family Viscaceae; genus Viscum; species Viscum album. The sequence goes on along the minus strand of OY728146.1, from coordinate 1,754,475,991 downwards.
TACATTATGTCTTATCTTATTTTGATCACTAACATTCATGAATGGAAATAAAATATATTTTACATTATTATGAGTATAAATTGACCCATTATTTTATTTCAAGTTTGTAAATTTATGAAGATTTTTTTACAAATGATATATATTTCACCATATCAGGTGTTGAGAATATTATGGGATATATTAAATAATTTTTATGAATTAAATAGTCTCATATATTAGTTAAGATAATATATAGTTCCTGAGATATACATGTCCTTTATATGAATTGTATTCCCAAATCTATAAATATATAAACATAACATGTCTTTTTAATATTTATTACTATGTATTTATTAGAAATATAATAATTATAGATGGTTGAAATTGGTTCATTTCAATTAATTTTTTATTTTAGGAGGATATATAAAACGGAATTAAATAAAGAATATGTATTAATTTGTACGTGTTGTGTATGAGCTAACATTTCCAATGATACTAAATTTTTTTCTTGACGAATGTATTTTTGTTATGTTAATTTGAACTAGTAGGGAAAATCCATATCATTTATAATGAATAGATAATAAAACAATAGAACGTTTGGAATGGGGAACGGCAAGAACACCACCCCTCCATTTTAAAACAATATGGTCAAAAGAAGCATTGATGAATAATGTAAAAAATATTATAATTTTCAAAATTACATTTTGAACCCATATTACAAAGGACATAAATAGTAACATGGATATTTTATCCTTCGTGAAAATGATATTTTTTGGCATGTTTTAAATCTGAGTAATACTGTTTTCAAAATTTATTTCTTTGTTAGAAACGAAGAAAAATACTCATTCTCTACAACATTACATTTTATAGTACCATCTGATTAAGTTATTTTTTCTAGGGATTCATCATCACCTATGTAAGAACCTGGTTCTTATCTTTGAGGTACGGGTTTCTTCTTTTTATTTTTCCTTAATTTTTTTTGAGAAAATATGGGAAATGGGAAAGAATGCTAAATTTTGAAACTACACGCTGTGTACTTTTCCACACACCGGGTACTTTTCGCCGTGTTGGGATAAGTACATAGGGCGTGTAGCATCGCTAGCGATAAAGGGTGTAGGTACCGACTACACGCCGTGTAGTGGTCCTTTACACGCCGTGTCGTCAGTCGGCAGGGTAAAAAGTAAGGTGGTGGAGTCGCCGCCAGCTGGGCGACAGTACATGCCGTGTACTTGGGAGTACATGCCATGTACTCTTGTCGGCAGATGAACAGTGTGGTGGTGCCACTAAATGAACAGTTAAATGAAATGAGTACACGCCGTGTACATTCAAGTACACGCCGTGTACATTGTTTTTTCGGCTTAAAATATGCAGTAGCCTCCTCATTTGGCAGAGGAGGTATTTGAGCCATTTTGGAGCCAAAGGAGGAGGCCATATCTTTGAAGAACCGCCAGGCGTTCGTCTGGAATCTGAATCCGTCTCGGACAATCCCGTTGGAACCGCACGGGTAAGGGCTTCCACCTCCTTGGTTGGTTCATGGAAATTATTCACCTAACGTATGTTATTTACGTTTGAATGGTTTTTTTCATCGTCAGATCTACGTCGTTCTTGGGCGTTTCTAGAGTCGGCGTTCGTGTATAGCATTCGTTGGCATTTGAGGTAGGTGGCTTGGTGTTTAATTTCCAACTATCGTGCATTTTTGTGCATTTTCGTGCCACAAACCCATGTTGGGGTGTCATGTGGCTAAGGCCGTTGCTATATTTAATTCCTAGAATTGCATAGGTGATTAAATTTTGATAATAAAATGTTGTTTGGGATCGTTGCTTGGATCCAGGACCATCCCGAGGGGTGTGTTCCTCTGTTTAGCCGTTTGGCCCAGATACCCGAGGGTATGCCTTAAATGTAGTAACTGTAGAATTTCCTTGAGATGAATTGTTTGTTTAATGCATTTTGATATGTTGGGCATGGCCCGGTTACCTGTTTAGCCTGAGGGAATGGTTGTGATTAGCCTGAGGGCGTGACTATATTATCCTGAGGGCGTGACTATATTAGCCAGAGGGCGTGATTTATTAGCCAGAGGGCGTGACTATATTAGCCTGAGGGTGTGACATATGTGCCTGAGGGCATGACTTCTGTGCCTGAGGGAGACACTTCGTATGCCTGAGGGAGAGAATTCTGTTACAATGCCTGAGGGCGAGATTCTGTATAGCCTGAGGGCGTGGTTCAATATATTATCCTGAGGGTGAGATACTGGTTGGCCTAAGGGCATGGTGCTGTTGAGCACAGAACGATAATAAATTAAATAAATTAAATGAAAAATAAAATGGAAATTTAATTTTTAAGTTAGTTACTTTTGAATACTGCTTACTTTATTTCATTTTACAATTGCACACTATTGTTGCATGCTTACACCTAGTTGGGCACGGGCCTTTGGTGGGTGCCTACTGAGATGTATTTCTCACACCCTATTTGGGTCATGTTTTTCGGCCCAAACAGATTACGTTTCTGCAGGTGTGGATAGGGGAAAGAGTCCCTATATATGTACTTGACTATTGCTATGGAGTAGGAGGGCATGGGACCGAGCCTAGGCTCGCGATGCCGCTGCCAGCTGTTTATTCGTTTTGTTGTACTTTGCTTTTGGTTGTATCACAGTGATATATACCATGTTCTGGCTGTTTTCTTAGAATTTGAAACATGTAGAATCATCATTCATATATTGTGGGTTATATCCACTACTGTAGTTTATTTCAGTTGTGTGTGTTTACTGCTTCCGCTGTTTGTTGTATTCTCATTTTAGTATTCCGTTGTGCTACACTTTGACAAATGAGGGCATAGTTTCCCCACAATCAGACTTGGGCCCTCGCTGCTAGTCGGTAGCCTCTGGTGTTTGGGGAACTGCGCTTGAGGTCATGTGGCGAACCGGGCTCGGGGCACCGGTTGCATGGCACCCAGGATCGGGACGTTACAAATGGTATCAAAGGCGGTTTCTTTTCTTTGACTTACTGTTTGGAGACGTAGTCAGGGATAGGACAGAACGGTAGTTGGTAATAAGCTATGCATGGGAATAGCTAAACCGTGTACAGGGAAAAGCCAGTCTACCTCGTATTTTCCATTCTTTTGATTTTGCAAATTTTACGGTGGATATGTTTTCACCGTTGGGTGACGCACTTGGATTGTGCTGTTTATATTTTATCTGTGGGTTCTATTTAGTTGCAACCCGATGAGGTGAGGGTATTCCGTCTCATGCATCATATAGGCACATGCTAGATATCACATTCCATGCATAGTTTCCATGCCATGTAGGTGCATTAGAAATTTCATGTTGTTGGGATAGTTTCTCTGCTAGAAAGGCATGCTGTTGTGATAGCTGCACTAATAAAAAATACCTGCTGTTTGATAGGGTAATTTTTATGTGAACTGCCTATAGAATGGACGCCAAACATTGGTTTTTGGGGAGTATGGGCCCCCATTGACTGGAATTTGGTGGATCGTTGACTGTTTATGTTGTTATAACACAGATAAGCTATCAAACTTTGATTTGTGGGGAGTATGGGCCCTCGCGGGTCAGAATTTTACACTTAGGTGTTGTTTTTCAGTGTTCTCTGGGTTCCGGAGAAGTTTCTGAGGCATACTGTCCGGAAACCCAGTATACACGCCGTGTAGTATTTTTATACACGCCGTGTATGTTCTTCTATTCGGGAAGGAAAATGAACTTTTTGAGTACACGTCGTGTACCAGGAGTACACGCCATGTAGCTTCATCCCATGTCACAAACCGTGTGGAGGGTGACCCGGGGTAGGGAAAGACTTGGGTAAAACCCGTCGTGGAAATAATGAACACGCCGTGTAGTGTGACCTGGAGACTCGGCCATGTAACTAACAACACGGGCCAGTGTCACCTCTCCCTTAACATTCCGTGTACCTTTGGGACACGCCGTGTAGTCTTGTCCGAGGACAGACTGTGTGGAGTTAGTCGTGTGGCTGGGAAACGGGATAGTGTACACACCGTGTTCAGGTGTAACACACCATGTAGAGTAAAGATGAGTAGTCGGCCGTGTCACAGACGACACGAGCAGTTGGAAAATAACACCGTACACGCTGTGTAGATATTATACATGCCGTGTAGTTTTGTTGAACGGAAGATGTGTGGCTTAGCCATGTAGAAGGACCTGGGCAGGGGAAATGAAGTCAAGTATACACCGTGTAGTCAGTGTACATGCCGTGTAGTCTTGTTTTGCAAATTTTGAAACGCCTTCTTTCTCTTGTTACTTTTTGGTTCCTTCATTTCAGTCTTAATAATATTGAATCTGAGGCGTACTTTTGACCTTGTAGTGTCATGCCGCCTAGACGACCGCGAGTTGTTCGCCAGGAGAGCGGCGACGATTATACTCCGGAGATGGTGGGCCATGGGCTACTAGTTGATCCACCAGCAGAGGCAGATGTGGCACCAGCTGTTATACCAGACACGGGCGCGGAGGCAGAGTTCTGTGATGGCTTATTGCAGTTCATGCAGACCTTTCAAGGAGCACCGCAGGCTGCCACATCTATGGCCAAGCTGACGCGTATCTTTCAGCAGCAGCATCCGCCTACGTTCTCAGGGGATGGCGGACCACAGGTTGCAGAGTCTTGGCTAGGATCGATGCAGACTATTTTCGAGCATCTAGAGACGCCTCCAGGTTTGAGGGTCAAACTCGCGACTTACATGATACGTGATTTCTCCAAGAGGTGGTGGGATGTTACCACCCAGTTAGAGCATCACATGGAGATGGTGTGGGAAGATTTTCAGGAAGTCTTCTATGACTTCTTCTTTCCGGAGATGCTGTGGAAAGATAAAGCTTGAGAGTTCATGAATCAGCAGTAGGGCGCTATGTCGGTGATGGACTATTCTGCTCGTTTTAAGGAGCATCAGCGCTTTGCACCCGTGCTGGTGGGTGATGAGACGCTGAGATCCAGACGTTTTGAGGATGGAATTAGGTATGACATTCGGGTGCTGGTGAATGTTTTCAGGTTACCTACTGTACACGCAATTGTGAACCAGGAGTTGATTACAGAGAGGAACCTGCGAGAATCTGGTGGTGTGGGCTAGGGTGGTTCGACACCAGTTACTGGTACTATTTCTATTGGAAAGAGGAAGAGACAGATGGACTTCCCTCAGGGTGGTAGTACCAGCAAGGCAGATTCTACATGTGGTCCGATCAGGTGCTACCGGTGCGGTAGAGAGGGGCACAAGAGGCCACAGTGTCCATGAGCCCTAGTGGAGTGCCGAGCTTGCAGCAAGGCTGGTTATCTGCAACACTTTTGCAGGGCTGTTCTACCAGTGGCTAGTGAGAGGGGTTCTGTGTAGACTCCGCGTGCGGGAGCAGGACCAGTGGCTTCTTACCAGTTAGGGAACTGGAATACGTCAGGGCGTGCAGGTAGAGATGGTGGTCCTGGCCGTGGTAGCATGACACTGGGATCATAGAGGCAGCAGGGCGGGACAACTCAGGGTAGCCAGGCTATGTCGTAGGGCCGGGACACTGGGCAGGCATATACAGTGCAACAGACCCAACATGAGTAGGATCTCGGACCTTCGACAGTCAAAGGTACTATTCTAGTAGCTTCTGTCTTGTCTTCAGTACCTTTTGAAATGGGTGCTGCACATAGTTTTATATCTGTACCCATGGTGGAGAGCCTTGGGCTCTGTGTTTCTACTTCTTCCGATATCTTGATGCTAGAAACTCCGTTGGGGATGAGAACGATAGGTGTGCATCAGTGCAAGGAGTGCCCCCTTGAGGTTGGAGGGTGTCATTTCCTTTGGGACCTCTATGTCCTGGAGATGACGAGTTATGACATCATTCTCGGGATGGACTGGTTGGTTCCCTTTCGAGCCTTTGTAGACTGCTATCGACGTAGGGTGCGTTTCACGTCAGCAGAGGGCGGGGAGTTTCTATACAAGGGTGAGTGGGATGTTCAGGCGAGTCGAGCTCGACCAGAGCATCATGGGCGAGGTGGAGTCATAGCCCAGATTGCGAGCTTATATCTGGATGACCAGGGGACTTCTCAGATGGATTTCCCTCCTGTTTTTGATCGTTTCAGGGATGTCTTCCCGGACGAATTTTCAGGTCTACCTCTGGTGCGTGAGGTGGATTTCTCTATCGAGCTTGTGCGAGGAGCAGCACCAGTGTCCATTCCTCCTTATAGGATGGCCACACCTGAGTTGCAGGAGATCAAGATGCAGTTAGAGGAGATACATGAGAAGGGTTTTACCTGACCTAGTACTTCTCCTTGGGGTTCTCTGGTCCTTTTTGCAAAGAAGGCAGATGGTACCCTTAGGATTTGTGTGGATTATCGGGAGCTGAACCAGTTGACGGTTAAGAACCGATATCCCTTGTTGAGGATAGATGATCTGTTTGATTAGCTTTGTGGAACACGAGTGTTCTCGAAGATTGACCTGAGATCTGGATATCATTAGCTGCGTGTTAGACCATATGATATACCTCTCACAGCTTTCAGGAGCAGGTATGGTCTATATGAGTATACGGTTATGCCGTTCGGACTCATGAACGCGCCAAAAGTTTTCATGGCTCTGATGAATCGTGTGTTCCATACGTATCTTGATTCATTTGTGGTAGTATTCATGGAGGACATATTAGTGTACTCTCACACTCGACACGACCATGCCACCAATTTGAGATCGTGTTGAGTACACTGAGAGAGCATCCGTTATATGCTAAGCTCTCGAAGTGCCACTTTTGGAAGGACCATATTCACTTCCTTGGTCACATCATCTCAGAGGCATGAGTTGAAATGGACCCAGAGAAGGTGAGAGCAGTAGTTTCCTAGGATCAGCCTAAGAACGTGTTTGAGATACGGAGTTTCTTAGGGCTGGCTGGTAACTACAGGTGCTTCATACAGGACTTCTCCTTCTTAGAAGAACCGTTGACGGGTCTGACTAAGAAGGGTGTGAAGTTCGTTTGGTCAAAAGCTTGTGAGACAGCTTTTCAGGACTTTAAGGGAAGGCTGACATCAACACCGATCCTGATACTCCCAGAGCAGGGGAAGAGCTATACAGTTTACTGTGATGCATCAGGGATTGGGATGGGGGCCGTTCTGATGCATGGCGACCGGGTGGTGGCGTACGGGTCTTGGCAGTTGAGGACACATGAGAGGAATTACCCGACACATGATCTCGTGTTTGCTGCAGTTGTGCATGCATTGCGCTTTTGTAGACATTATCTGCTGGGGGTGCATTTTTTGGTTTTCACCGACCACAAAATCTTCAAGTATATCTTTACTCAGCGTGACCTGAATCAGAGACAAAGAAGGTGGATTGAGTACCTGCAGTCCTTCGATTTTGAGCTTGCCTATACACCTGGTAAAGGAAATGCAGTAGCCGATGCACTGAGTAGGAAGACTCAGATACAGGCAGTGCAGGAGGCCAGTGGTGAGTGGCACCTTATGGCTTTGTTCTCTGAGATGCATCTGGAGGGGCATGACAGTCAGGGGCAGCCTTATCTTTCCTCGTTAGCTGTGACTTCTACCCTCCTGGACAGAGTGAGGATGAGGCAGCTATCTGATTCAGAAGGCCTAGTTCTACGGGAGTCAGTGTCAAGTGAGGACCCTCCTGCGGATTGGGAGATAGGCAACAACGAGGTTTTGCATTTCCATGGACGAGTATGGGTTCCAAGGGATATACGCGAGGAGATGATGAGGGAGTTTCAGGCTTCATCTTGGGCAGTTCATCCCGGGGTTACCAAGATGTACCAAGACTTGAGACGTCAGTACTGGTGGTCGGGTATGAAGAGAGAGATAGCTTGTTTTGTTATGACATGTTCCACCTATCAGCAGGTGAAGGCAGAGCACAAGAGACCAACTGGGCTGTTATAGTAGTTTCCCATTCCGGAGTGGAAATGGGATGATGTCGCGATGGATTTCTTGATAGGTTTGCTGAGGTCACCTCGAGGCAATGATGCCATGTGGTTTGTTGTGGACAGACTCACGAAGGTATCCCACTTCTTGCTGATCAAGGAGACCTTTGGTGTGGACGAGTTAGGAAGGCTATATATCCGATAGATCGTACGTCTTCATGGGGTCCCTCGTTTTATTGCCCCAGATAGGGACGCCCACCTTACGTCTCGTTTATGGTAGAGTTTTCAGAGGGCGCTGGGTACACAGGTGCTTCTGAGTACATCATACCACCCTCAGACAGATGGCCAGTCAGAACGGACGATACAGGTGCTAGAGGACATGTTGCGTGCATGCGTCCTAGACTATGGGGGCTATTGGGAGAATCATATACCCTTAGTTGAGTTTTCCTATAATAATAGCTTTTATGAGACTATTGAGATGACACCATACAAGGCTTTATATGGTAGGCCATTCCGATCACCTTTGTGCTGGTTAGATGCAGGTGAGGCAGGTTTACTGGGGCCACAGCTCGTGCAGGAGATATCAGAGTAGGTCCAGTTGATTCAGAAGTGGATGGCTACTATGCAGTCTTGTCAGAAGACTTATGCTGATCACCGCAGACGACCTTTGGAGTTCGTGGTCGGAGATCAGGTTTTCTTGCATGTTTCGCCGAGGCTCGGACACAAATGGATCAGGAGACAGGGTAAGCTTTCACCGAGGTATGTGGGACCATTTGAGATTCTGGAGAGAGTCGGGCTGGTTGCCTATCTTTTGTAGTTACCACAGCGGCACTGATCCATGCACGACGTCTTCCACGTGTCTCAGTTGTGTCGCTATCATTCAGACCCATCTCACGTCTTTCAGCCAGAGGAGGTTTAGCTTCAGCATGATGTGTCCTTTGAGGAGCATCCAATCTGTATCGTTGATAGGAGCACGAAGGTTCTCCGAGGCCGGTCAGTTCCGCTCGTACGGGTGATATGGCAGCATGGCTGAGTGCAGGACAAGACCTGGGAGCGGGAGGCCGACGTACGTGCTCAGTGGCCAGAACTATTCTGAGCTTTATCTTTTCCACCCTGGAAAGGGAAATTCGGGGATGAATTGCTATAAGGGCGGAAGTTTGTAAGAACCTGCTTCTTATCTTTGAGGTATGTGTTTCTTCTTTATCATTTTCCTTAATTGTTTTTGAGAAAATATGGGAAATGGGAAAGAATGCTAAATTTTGAAACTACACGCCATGTACTTTTCCACACACCATGTACTTTTGGCAGTGTTGGGATAATACACAGGGCGTGTAGCCTCGCCGGCGACAAAGGGTATAGGAACCAACTACACGCCATGTAGTGGTGCTTTACACGCCGTGTAGTCAGTCGGAAGGGTAAAAAGTAAGGCTGTGGAGTCGCCGCCAGCTGGGCGACAGTACACGCCGTGTACTTGGGAGTACATGCCATGTACTCTTGTCGGCAGATGAACAGTGTGGCAGTGTCGCCAAATGAATAGTTAAATGAAAGGAGTACACGCCATGTACATTCAAGTACACGCCGTGTACTTTGTTTTTTCGGCTTAAAAAAGGCAGTAGCCTCCTCATTTGGTAGAGGAGGCATTTGAGCCGTTTTGGAGCCAAAGGAAGATGCCAGATCTTTGAAGAACCGCCGGGTGTTCGTCTGGAATTTGATTCCGTCTCGGACGATCCCGTTGGAACCGCACAGGTAAGGGCTTCCACCTCCTTGGTTGGTTCTTACCAATTATTAACCTAACATAAGTTATTTACGTTTGAATGGTTTTTGTTCTTCGTTAGATGTACATTGTTCTTGGGCATTTCTGGAGTCAGCGTTCGGGTATAGCGTTCGCTGGCATTTGAGGTAGGTGGCTTGGTGTTTAGTTTCCAACTGTCGTGCGTTTTTGTGCATTTTCTTGCCACGAACCCATGTTGGGGTGTCGTGTGGCTGAGGCCGTTGTTATATTTAATGCCTAGAATTTCATAGGTGATTAAATTTTGATAATAAAATTCTGTTTGGGATCGTTGCTTGGATCCATGACCATCCCGAGGGGTGTGTTCCTCTGTTTAGTCGTTTGGCCAGGATACCCGAGGGTATGCCTTAAATATAGTAACTGTAAAATTGACTTGAGAGGAATTGTTTGTTTAGTGCAATTTGATATATTGGGAATGGACCGGTTACTTGTTTAGCCTGAGGGCGTGGTTGTGATTAGCTTGAGGGCATGACTATATTAGCCTGAGGGCGTGACTATATTAGCCTGAGGGCGTGACTATATTATCCTGAGGGCATGACTATATTATCCTGAGGGCGTGACTTCTGTGCCTGAGGGCGTGACTTCTATGCCCGAGGGAGACACTTCGTATGCCTGAGGGCGAGAATTCTGTTACAATTCCTGAGAGCGATATTCTGTATTTCCTGAGGGTGTGGTTCAATATATTAGCCTGAGGGCGAGATACTGGTTGGCCTACGGGCGTGATGCTGTTGAGCACAGAGCGATACTAAATTAAATAAATTAAATGAAAAATAAATTTTCAATTTAATTGTTATGTTAGTTACTTTTGAGTACTACTTACTTTATTGCATTTTACTATTGCACATTGTTGTTGCATGCTTACACGCTGTTGGGCATGGGCCTTTGGTGGGTGCCTACTGAGATATATTTCTCACACCCTGTTTGGGTCATGTTTTTCGGCCCAAACAGATTACGTTTCTGCAGGTGTGGATAAGGGAAAGAGTCCCTCTACAGGTATTTGACTGTTGATGTGGAGTAGGAGGGCATATGACCGAGCCTAGGCACGTGATGCTGCTGCCAGCTGTTTATTCATTTTGTTGTACTTTGCTTTTGGTTGTATCAAAGTGATGTATAACATGTTCTGGATGTTTTCTTAGAATTTGAAACATGTAGCATCATCATTCATATACTGTTGGTTATATCCACTACTGTAGTTTAATTTAGTTGTGTGTGTTTACTGCTTCCGTTGTTTGTTGTATGCTCATTTTAGTATTCCGCTGCGCTACACTTTGACAAATGAGGGCATAGTTTCCCCATGATCAGACCTGGGCCCTCGCTGCTAGTCGGCAGCCTCTGGCGTTTGGGGAAATGCGCATGAGGAATTGTGGCGAACCAGGCTTGGGGAACCCATTGCGTGGCACCTGGGATCAGGACGTTACAATCTATGTTTATTTCGTTACATAGAATTATATTAGATTGACATTTTTTATTGAGATCCTTCATGATCTGGTTACAAGATATAGAATAATCAGTAATAATAACATCATCTAATTTCATTAATGAATCTTCTTATCTGAGAGGACACTGGGAGTTCCCTATAGATAGATATTGGGGGACATCCAACCCTATAAAATTAGGATTCTACTGAATATCTAATTTAAAACCATCTTGTCAATCATGTGTATCACTTATTTGAACATCAATATTGCAATTAGTTTTTTTTCTTACAATTATCTAATATTAATCTATGAAAAAATGGGTCAAAATAGTTTCATAAGTATTATGATTCATTGAAATAATTAATTAAGATTATAAAACATCACTAAAACCGATAAGTATATGTCTATTAATTAGTAAATATTATAAAGTTGTGAAATGTATTAGAGTTTTATATTTACATGAAACAAAAACTATTTCTTCATACAAAATATGAAGGTGGGTTGTCTATAGTTCTATGTATGGGTAATAACCCTATGAAAAAAATATTTCATAACAACTCAATCATCACATAGTTCATGAAATAAAGGAATGGTTTTACACATGTTTTGATACTATCAATCTATATGCATGGTTAATCACAAACACCATACAAACAACTAAAATGATATATAAATAATGTAATTTTTATGTCAATTATAGAAAACTAATTTAGGGCATACTAATAGAATAGCCATATTAGTAGAAACATAAACATAGGTATCACATAAGATATGAATGATGAATTATCATCAACACATCAATAAATTAATTATTCATGATTTTTTGATTTTTTTAATAAATATAATTCAAATATAGAAAATAGTGGAATCTAAGAGAAACTAGGAAAATATCACATATGAGGGACAATTCAATAATTTATAGAAAAATATATCCAATACCATGGGAGGTAGAGATCAAAACATTATGGTCATTCTTACCTCGTTGTATCATGAAATGAAAAACAACCTAAACCATGTGGAATGGATGTGTTTACCAAAGATGGAGAAATAATCCATTGATCCCATAGCTAGTGAAGACTGCCAACATTTTGGGGATCTTATGGTCAAAATTTCATTGAATATTTTTTTAATCAATAGAAAATTTTTTTATCCACATTTCTATGAAAAATAAATTCACCCTAGATATAAAAAATTAAGGAGTGTCCGATCGATGATGGGGATTTATGAATAATACCAAGATGATATTTAAAATGGATGAAATGGATTAGGATGACTATATGAAGTTATTTTTTTACATTTATTTTTATATTACCCTTCAATGACTGGTATAGAATAAATTCCTAGATCCAATGAAAAAGTATGTTGTATATACCATACCTTATAAGGTGACATTAACTTGTATTGCGGTATATTCTCTAGGATTTGTTGTCAACAATGATAGAAAAAATAGATTGTATGTTGTTTTAAAACCACACCATAAAAATAATTTATCTATGAGAGACATTATGAGTTATGATGATTTAGTTTAGTGATCACTCGTAGTAGATATGGTGTTTACAAAATAGATAATTGTTATAAAAATAAGAAAACAAAAAAGAGTATAATGTCAAGTGTGGTAAACTAATAAAGTGAGAACATTGATCCAATAACCCCATGTCAATAATATTTTATGATTCATGATGGGAATTTCTTCATAAGTATAGGGAATGTCATCAAGTTTATGTGATAGGTCAAAAACATCAATTATATAAAATAAAATGAAGAATAATAAGACCAAAGTAATAGGGTAACTATAGATTAATCCAAACATACCACACATGATCCAATTATTAAAATATATTTCTAAATGGGTATACATTGACTATTTAACAAAACCATGGGTTATATATTATAATCTACATCAATAATTACCAATGATTAAGAGGAAAAAGATGTATTAAGTCTTAATTACTGCTAGGGAGAACATAATAATGATGTCACATAAGGAACATATACTATTAATTAAATAATGGAAAAATGATTTTTTGATTCTTTTTATATACATTACATTATACGCTATATGTTTTATAAAATAATTTAACCAAAAAAACAATACATTTGAGTAAATATATCAATAAAAACACGTACTATTTCGACCATTAAATTCATTGTGTTAGACTATTCTCTTGATATCTTCTAGTGGTTGACTGTTATATTGAATCTGAAAATCCTTCCGTTGATGTAATTTTAAGCTATATTAGGTATGGATTGGGTTAGGAAATGTTTATCTCAAATCATATTTCATGAAATGTTAATAATTGATTATATTCTAACTCACCCCATGTTAAAACTGAAATGAAAACAATATATTGAGTTTCTATTTAAAAAATAATTAATGGTGTGGTTGTTGATAACAATTAAAAATCATTCCTTGAAAAAATGTTTGAGTAATGAAAATGTATAATCCTTGAGGAAATTATCATTTTAGAGAATATACAAATGTATTTATTAAAAAAAATACCCAACCTTCCACTATATTTTGAGTTACATTTTATTACAAAACGAATTAAAAATCCATTCATATTTTTAAATTCCACAATTGGAGTTCCTTGATCTAACTAGAATAGTTAATAGAGAATCTATAAGAGAAATTATACAAATATTTAATATGACCATATATAACATATTGATGTGAGTAGGTTCTATATTTCCTGAACCTGTATGGAGAAATGTAATAGTTCTCAGTTTTTGGTATTTCATTAAGATCACCATAAAGAAAAACCATAAGCTTTCAAGGATTAATGACATATTTGATCAATACATGGGAGACCAATACTTCTCTATGTTTCATCATCATTCTCTATATCATCAATAGAAGGTGATGAAGGAAGAAATTTATAAGAAAACCGTCCATAAAATGCATAGAAATTACTAGTTTAGAGTAAATCCAATATGAAAATCAAAAAACCATGTAATATTCATGGGAATTACAAATATGTTCTTTATATACTATGTAGGAAAATAGATGGAAATAATATTTATTTATTTTTTAATTTTCCCCATGAGAAACAAGGATCATGGATTGCATATATCGATTGTGATGGTGATATTATAGATGTGAAAAATGGATCATGTGTTTAAATTATAATAAATTTGGATGTATAATCTCACATTCATGGGGCATGTGATCACATTTGAAGGAATATTTCTAGACCCCTCAAAGAGAACTCCAATTTTGGAATGGAATAGACCCTATAATATCAGGGGAATACACATTTTTCTTAAGTTAGATGGTAAATAAAACCATTTTTGAATAAAATTATTATCTAACCTATGTAATATATTAACATGAAGTCTTTTGATATATTTTTTCATAGATGAGTGTGAGGATATAAATTAAAATCATATAAATTATTCATTCATTGTAAATGTAATCACACTACCATTATATAATGGATTTTTTGTATTTATTATGAGAAATAAATATAATAAATGGGTTTTTTAATAATTGAGGATTATAAAGTGGCATCCAATGATAAAAAATACATAAATATACACATGTGTAATTGCTCGAAACATAATCTATAATTAGTAACTATGAACTTTTCATTGATGATTTTACTATACTCCTTTTGTGGTGTAAAGTGTAAAGTATATACAGATGACCACATTATAAATTATATAATCAAATTAAAATAATATATCATGTGTTAATGAAGATTTAATGATATAACCAAATGACTGCTATTAATATATTCTAAAACATCCTGGAAAGGTGAATAAGGTAGTTGGTATACATATTAGAAATTTACCCGATTCTCTATTTATGATGTGGATTCAGAGACAACCTATATTAATCTACATATAATGTATGGATATGAAAATCATAACATTATTTAATACATTCCACCATGCCCGAAATATTTCAGAGTCCTCCATCTATGAGAATATGTAGCTGTAAAAATTGGATGATCATGAGCTTCAAAAGAATGTGTGAGAAATAAAAAGGGGGAAAGCATTCATAATTCAAAATAAATGATACGGATTCATTTGATTTTAAAATAAAATTAATATTCCTTTATCAAATGAGATAATTACAGATATATTGGGTAATTAAAATATCTCATATTTCTTCATCTTTCTAGTATGTACGATGATAAGTTGTGATCATTCAGTGGAAATATAGTGGTTGAAAATGAGAAAATATTTCACTATGTATAACTCAATGTTTATGGTATATATTTTTTTAACAATGTCTGATGGATGTCCAAATGGATGATTCATACATTGATCATACATAGTTTTTAGTATTAAAACATCCCTATAATAATCTTTACTAGTCTCCTAAAATCCTCAATTGATGAATTGTGATATGTGTTGGGGTGGATCAACTCGCCAATACATCTCACTTCATCCATAATTTGAAAAATTTCTCAATTGAATAACATTTTATGAATTATTTATAGGATAAGGTGAAATTATATAGATGAAAACATTGAATCATTTTTTTATCATGTTCCATTTATCATTACTAAACTCCAATGTAGTTATAAAAAATCCATGAATAATTAATTCATTTCAATTACTTCCTATCACCAATATACTTATAGAAAAACTTCAAGGTCCTTTTAGAAACACATAGAGAATATATGGTAATCCTTAATATAATTTCATAGTGGATTGGAACAATATATACTTTTATTTTAGTTCTCATAAAACAACTTCATTCACTCGAGTATTCAAAAAGTTTAATATAAATCCTTATATGGGAAGTGATGTTTAACTCCTATATAATGGGATATATATATGGGGAAAAAAATAGTCCCAATTTTTGAGAAATTGATAAATAAAATTTTCATTTCATGAACTCGATTGAAAAATATTCTTTGATTTAGTAGAGCATATATAGTAGAAAACACCAATGGGATATAGTGATTCAGATTGGAGAGAATTATTTCAAATATAATCATGGAATAGATTCATTCTATTTTAAATGAATAAGAATCTTATCGTAAGGAATATTATCCCATTTAAGATATTAGATCCATATGTGTGGTGTAATATCTACAAAATAAAAAAAAATAGGTTTCATTTTCCTGTTTTGTTCTATATATTTCTCCCAAGGAAGTGCATTCATGATATATTGTATGTATTGAAACCTAAGGATGTATAACTAGAACATGTTCTCTCTTATGTGGATAATACTATAATGATCATGGAAAATAGATACAATGTTACAAGAAAGAATAAAAATAACCATGTTGATATACAATTTCATAAAAATAAATATGAGTACGTGGAATAAGGACTTTAGGAAACAATGAACCAAAAGTACCCTAATTTACTTTCAACTAAGAATATGAGTTGAAATTTTGATATTTTTTCCCCACAACACAATGTCTATAAATGTTATATATTCTCCTAAATAACTGTGTTGTATAATATATATTACAATACCCATATAACACAAATCACAATGAATAAAATATTTTTTAATTAATTGAAAATGTTATATTATTCTTCCACTAAACTAATGAAAATTCAAAATATTATTATTGAGAAAAAATATAAAAGAATTTTTGAATGAAAACTCAAGGATCCCTATGATTTACTTCATCATGAATAATATCCCCCATGAAAAGGACTATATAATAGGATCAAATATATTAGAAATGAAAATAATTTTTAGATGAATAGAAAATATAGAATATTTGGAGGAATTATTCTGAATAATGTATTGAGTAATGAATTTATATTAATAGGGAGTAATGTGACCCTAAAATTGTATTTGTCCATTTTAATAGAACTATAGTGATTTCGAGATGAAAATTTACCATTGGTAATAGTAACCTAATCTTTGGAATATGATATTGATAAAAAAAATGAAATCTAAATAATATTTAAAATGAAAAATTTGAAAAAATATAAATTTTAAAATTCTATAAATTAAATATAAATTTTATAAACATCCTAAAAATATAATCATATTTATAATAAGATTTATTTTATTTTATTTTTTTGAAATAATAATTTTAATATTAAAAACTATTATTAACTATCTTTAAATAATATTTCCATAAATTAAATTAATTCCTTAGATTTACTATATAATAATTTACTATGATTTCATTATGTAAAGTTGTATGAAATATATTAATGTTTAATGAAATAATAAAAAAATGTATTCTCATAACTATAATATTTAAAATTACGTCATTTATAATGTAACAATGAACTAATATATTATATAAATGTTATATTGATAAAAATTAATTTATTTTTCTAGATGATTAATTTTGATCTTATAATCATTTTTTAGTCATAAAATACATATTCCAAGGCTTTATGTATAATCTATTCTATTATGATCATAGTTTGTCATTTCCACCATTCCTTTCGATTAAACTAATAAATTCGTACAATAAATTTTTTGAAATTATTAGAATCATTGTATTTTATTAAAATATATTTCATAATGATAGAAATATTAATATCTAACTATCTATCATTGATATAAATATTTATTCATTATTTTTTTTAATACCCCTTTTCAAGTATAGATATAACCTCATCCCTTCCTTGGAAAACAACTCCAACTCATGGACCAAAGAAATATATCTACTAAATTCTTATATATTATGGCACTTATAATTATTAAGGACAATGTTGAGTAATCATTCAATAATAATTCACGACTTTATGGGTCATATAAAAGGAATAACTTCATTAATGTTTTAATGAACTTTCTTCCTTTCATTTTATATTCAATTTCTAAATTATATCAAACTATTCATTTGAAATCCAATTATTTAAAACATAATTAAAATAAATATAAAATTTATTTTCGTTATGATAATTTAATATAATAAAATTATTTTTAATATAAGAACATAATATGTAAATATATATGTCACAGCTCTACTTTGGATAATGTCCCATTGATGGTTCGTTAACCCCAAATGATGACATGAAAAATTGTTTCCTTATTACCACACATATAAATGAATGTTATTAATTACCTATAATGTATAAATAAGAAATATCATGTATTATAATCTCATGTAGTTAGTTTTACATAAGTATAAATGATATTGAATATATATACATATATCCAAACAAAATAATACATTTTTGTAAAAATTATGATATAAAACACATGACCATTTATAATGATAATTTATGAATATTTTTTAAAGATTATAATGGATCTAGAGTGAAAAATGAACAAAATAATATAATTTTTTCATATTTTAATACAATTATTATTATTTTATATAATTATGAAAACTAAAAAAATGATGAAGGAAATTAAGTTAATGAGATTAATGAACCCAAACTCCTTCTCTCTGGGTCATCACCTCATTCAAATGTTTCTATATTAAACATATACAAGTTATTTTAAATGTACTTAAAATTTCATTCCACAATAATTTTCAATTTCTTTATAGGGATATACTGGTTTCTAAAGTTTTAAAAAAAATTAATCAACCATTAATGGTTTTAAAAAAAAATTAAATATCCAAAAAATACACATCATTGATACAATACTTGTTCCTTATCCACTTGAGAATAATGATTTATTATTCTGGAAGATATTTTCTTAATTTTTTTTGAAATAATAATGGAGAATGATGATATAAAATTCCAAAATATGATTTCAATAATTAATTTTGCAATCTAATGTTCATTCCAAAAATTATAAATTTATGAAAATTATGAAACAACTAATTTACTGTGGTTTAGTTCATCACTACGATTATTTAATTTTTTTAAGAAAATCCATGATAATGTGCCATATTATGATTTTATGGTATTTATTATAATTATATTTCTTTTAATGAAATGGGTAATGTGATATATGTTTTGATATTATGTAAATTATGAATTCATATCATTCTTTCATTGTTCATGAAAATTATGATATGGTTAAAGGACATATATTTTGTGATTACATGATTCCAAATATATTCCCAACTATGTTTCATATATGAAAATTATATTTTTATAATTCATTGTTATAAATGTCACAAATTCCATAACATTATAAAATATTTCCATAATGAATATATTGATGATCCTATGATTATTATAGGATGAATAATATTATGATTACTATTTGCACTATTTACTTATAACTCTTATACCATGTATTTTATATCTCTCCATAATTTGATATAAATTAATCCTTTTCATTTGTGTTTATAACTATGTTATTATATTTACTAAGGAAAACATCATTGATTTTACAAGGTCTATTAATAAGAAATTATATTTTTTACATTTTATTATGTACAAGTGATGTATGAGAATATGATTACAATTATAAAAATGATTTTGATCCTTTTATTTTTTAATATAATTTATTTATTTATAATTTTGTTATTGAAATAAGAAAGAAATTTTTTTTTCAATAAGTACCCTTCATATTATTTTGATTAAGATGAAACATTTCACTTATTTTCAATAATTTTTAATGCAAACCAATGTGTATTTTATGGGAAATATTTCCCCTGAATTATTCATTTAAAAATAAACTGTAATATAATATTTTAAATTGAGAAACCATTTGAAGATGTATTGTAATAATGAGAATATTTCCTTATTGGGGCATACTAAAAGTAATAGTTTAAATATATGAACATAAATGGTGATCCTCAAAGGATTTAAATTCATATATTTTACTAAAATAAAAATGATACAATGGATAGTTTTAAAATTATCATGATTTAATTTTGGACTCATGATGAAGGAAGAATGCACCTTTTAATCATTTTATTGAATAATTTAATAGGATTTATTCATATTTAAAATTAATGTACCACCTCAAATTGAAATTGAAAAGAGCACATTGAATGGTAAAATAGGCATATGAGTTTACAGTAACAGAAAAAAATGGAATTCTTGATAAATATTTGTAATAGTTATGTTTTTATTTTAGAATTTATATAGATGATTTGAAAAAAAAGTCACTCTATATAGAAATAATTAACTATTTTTACTATAATGAAGAACCGTAGTGAAGAATTAAAAATATCACTATGATTTATTCTTGTGGAATACATGGTCACATTCGGTAAAAGAAAAAATTAATGTAACCCATAGATGATGTCAAAATTATTAAAATTGATACTTATATTGGACATCACATCCTGATTTACTGATCAGATATGTATACATAAAGAACTAGATAAATATGTGATTAAAATTTTATGTTGGAAATAAAATATAATCCCAAAAAGATGAAAATATTTTACATTCTTGAAACTCTTTCAGAGAAGTATTATTCATATCAATGAGAAAGTAAAAAAGGAATAAGGGTGAGATAAAATGGTCATTGTGGTTTATCTATAATAGAATTTGTTATGACTAAATATTGAATAATCTCTATGGAATGTTATATAACTAAAAACACATTCCATTTAATCAGTTGTTTAGTCAACAAAAGATATATGGATAATATAAATGTAGTAAAATTAAAGAAAATAATAACATAATTTTTAATTATGGAAATACACATTATTAATAGACAATTTCTAAATCAACATGATGTTTTAAAAGTCAAATCTATGCGCTAAGATAGATTAATCTATTAGATAGTATAACAGAAAAACAAAATTAATAATTTTATCCTACTAATTTCATACAGGAGACCTTTTGATAAATTAAGGGGATATATAACTTTGATCCAGATTAATAACATCATTAAAAATAATTTATCGTAATTTTTATGATTAATTTAATTAAATTATAATATATATTTTCAATAAATATTTATATTGTTTATAATAATTAAAATAAATATTTCCCCAGTCAAAAATATAATTCAATGTGAAACAAAATTTTTTTTCAATGGTATATAATTTAAGAAATAATCATTTCTATGATAATTATTATACATATATTTATGAAAAATGTAATGTGTACTAATTAAATATAATTTCATGTTTCCAGAAAAATTTGACAACCAAAAAAATAAAAAGATATAATATATGAACAATAATTAATCAGATATAAGGGTTTTGTAATAGAATTACATAATTTATTGAAATAAATAAAATAAAATAGAAATGTTAAATTAAATTTCCAGTAAAATATTTTCTTTATAATTAAATTTAAAACATTTAGAGTATGTAAAGAATATAAAATGTATATAATGTAAATAATTATTGTTAATGTTGTATATTTCAAAAAATATTCCCCTTGACTTTCTTTAATAAATGAAAATAATAACCATTTATGAAAAAATATAATGACTCCTTTATAACATTTAAATAGTATATGATAAATTTTATTTTTATTAATAAATAATTTGAGTAAATAAGGAATAATAAGTAAAATAATTAACAAAAAATATTGTTATAGAAGAAAAATATACATGATTTAAATGTTGAATAAGATAAAATATTACATTAAACATTATTATTAAAATAGTACCATCAACAGAATCATTGATCATCATTATTAAATTCATACATAAGTTAAATAACCTATAGTGGAAATATATATGGCATATTAAAAAATTGCTTCATAACATTAAATATCAATCAACGGAGTTTAAATTGAGAAAAAATCCATTACCTCACATTTACCCATAGTATAGCATTCGCTAACCTCATGTATTTTAGTTTTATGCATGTTATTAATTTTTATAATAATAACATTAATATTTATAAAAACATATATGATCCCATTATAACATCTTCTCCTTCTTTTTTAATAATACTTCGTTATTTTTCTTATTTCATGTGTTAAATGATATATTTTATCATACATAATTTTTAAAAAAATTCATACTATGTTCAATTTAATTATTGTCACATAATACCCATAATTTTAGTCATGATATTAATATGATTTATATACATTATATCTATCCAAATTTTGAACAATTTATCAAATATATTTTTGGAGGGGGTTTTCCATACGCAAACATAAGCGACCTCATCATTTTCCAAGGGATTTTAAGGTGAGAAGGAACATGTAACATTATAATAAAAGGATCTCATATATTTCATAAATAACATAAATATTAATTAGTTATATGTTTCTAAATATACATGTAATCTAGGTATAAAAAATTTACACAACAATGTGGAGATAGTAAGATGTGTGTATGCACATGCGTTGTTTTTTAATTTTATATTACATAAAATATATGTACAATGGTTGTAAAAAATTATAATAACATATAAATATATTTATAACACTAGAATTATAATTTTAGATTTGTATTAATAAATTAATTATATTTCTTCTAATAATTATATTCTAATGCATTGGTATTGTCTTGTACTACTTAATCGAAAGAGATTCTTTATATATTATCACAATGGATGTTTGGTTGGACTTTTATAAAGGAAAGAACAAAAATATATCATATAAATATTCATAGAAAATAAATTAGGAGGTTTTAGATGATATTGGTTTCAAAATGTTGGTTACTAAAATGAACAAATATGTTCTCTTTTTTATGATAAGGGACATGCATTATTGAATTTTTTTTAACTATTAAACTAATATAAAATATTTTTAGATAAAAATTGATATTCATTTCTATAAATCTACAATAAAGTGATCATGAGTCCATGTATTCGAATGTAAATAATTTGGGAATGAATAAGGGCATTTTTATACGTGTATCCATGTTTTAATCCACCTTTAAATCTTTTGGAAATTACAAAAATATGAATATTTCCTACCCTGATCAAGATTGACATAATAAAAAAATTGAATCATAAATGGAAGATAATTACATATTTGACCAGATCTTACCCCAAATATAAATCTTCATGATATTTATTATTTATCAATGATACAATAAAATATTAATATTTAAATTATTATGAAATCTAATTTTTAGACTACTAATTAGATTTGACATTAAAATCATTTATAAATTTTTTGAATTAAAATTTAAAAACTTATCTCATCACTAATATTATATATTTATATTTAACTTTTTATAACAATAATTTCACTAAATTTTATTTATTTAAAAGTTTTTTAAATCATATATTTCATTTTATATAGACTAAATAAACATTATGACTGCATTCTATAAGTATATATGTTATTTTTTCAATAAATAAAAATATAAACAATTTTTTTTCATAAATTATATATGATCAATGAAATATTTTTATCTACATTCATATATTCTTTTTATACTTAATGAAAATATAACGGATATCAAATTCAAGAGAGTGACAAATTTATAATTTTCTTTTCTTAAATAAGTGTAAATGAATCTACTATGGTAATATGGCTCCACAATAAATTATATATCATAATTTGGGATTAATATGGAATAATTTATCCCCTAAAATGAATTAAATTCAAGTTATGAATAAATTATTAATTACTCCACAAATTATTATTAAACCAATTACATGATTCTTCCTTTACCGATTTAAAAATTACTAGTATACCTTGTATTCATAATTCTTAAAATTAAAAGGTAACTATTAAAAAATTGAATGTTTATAATTTTAAGAAATTAATTTGAATAAATGTTTTTAAAAAATTAATAACAGTTTCTTGAAAACTGCTTTTGAAAACATAAAACATTACTTATATAAAAATAATGAGATTTTTTGAATGTATATTATTCTTAGTACAATTTATATTATTAAATATAAAGTAAAAAAACCAAAAAAAAAAGGAAAATTTATAATAATTAATTAAATTAAGTATTTTAGAAATTGGTATTTTTCATAATATAGTTAAAATATTTTTATTTTAGAATAATTTTATAGTTTTACTCTATGTCAAATTAGTTATGCTGATTTTAACTATAAAATTAATAAAATTATATTATAATTGATTAATTATTGATTTTATTTCATACTGTAGTGTAATACTATGTGTATTATGTTATTGTTTCCATAAAATCAATATCTTGTAATAATTGATGTTTGTGGGTTACTTTCTTCCATCATTCAAATAAATTTATGCTGGAAATTTTCATAATATCACTATACTAATAGATTTTTAGTTATTATTCATATATTATTATGTTCAACATAACATATTTTATCATATAATTTCTCTAATGTGCCATTACAAGTCGAATCATCTAATTTTTAAATAATTATTCCTTAGTCTCTAAAATATTGAGTTTATATTCATTATAAAACAAATCATGTTGAATTTAATTTTCCTAAGAGCTTAAAACAATTTGTTGAATAGGGATGTAAGTTAGTAATAAAGATATATATGAAACATCATGTACTTTATAAGGGCTTGGTGGTATTTTTAAATAGTAATCCACTTCTCCAATAATTTATGAAATTTCAATAGGTCTAATGAAACTAGGCATATGGTTTCATATCTTTTCAAATCATATTACACCATTCAATGGATATAATTTTACTATAACCAGATCACCCAATTAGTATGTGATTTTTTTCTTTTTGTTATCATCTTAGAAATCTTCCATAGTTGGAGATAATGTAATTATTATTTGAATAATGATTACATCTATTTGTTTCTCTTATACTTGTTCTAGGCCCATAATAATTCTTTAACAACATGGGTTATTATTTAATAAATTATGTTCATATTATTAATATGATTTATATAATTATTTTCATTACAAAAATACTATGTAATTTTTAAATAAAATAGTGAATAGTTTTAATTAAAATCTATAATTATAAAGTTTTATTTATAAGATTTTTTGATAAATTAAATAACTTGAATTTGAAAAATGATTTCAATTTTTTAAAATTTATATATCAATAATTAATTATGATGAAATTTTACGATTTTTTTCTATATGTATATTTCATTGAAAATTGAAAAATAAGTAGTTATATAAAAATGTAATTTTCTCAATATTGATGTACTAAAAAACTCACAATATATTTATAATATTATTTAATGTACCATAATAATTATTTATATATTTGTAAACCTAGTAAATAAATTTTTATCAACATTGTATATGATTTTAGTATATATTATATTTTGGGGTTTTTATAAATGTGATTTTTCTAAAAAATGAATTAAAATAAACAATGATTATAAATATTGAATAAAAAAATATAATACATAATGAGAAATGTTTTAAATAAAAATAATTTATATTATAGAAATAAATATTCAATTTAACTATTATAATTATTAATATTTTTTATAGAGTTAATTTAAATTCTTCTTTTGGTTGAAAAAAATTAAATTCATGAATACCTTCTTTTCTATCATGTATGTATATTTTTTCAGTTATATTTTAACATATATAAATATTAAATTTGGTAAAATTTATTTTATTTTTTTAATCATCATAATTTATTTTATCTAATATGTAAATTAGTATTGTTAGTGATAATTAATAGAGATAATAGTTTAAAATCTTTACTATGGTTATGGTAACGACCAATTTATTGAGGTTTAAACTAAAAATATAAGGGTTAAGATAAATTAATAACACACATAAAATATATTTTATGGATATATATATAAATTATAGTGTCTTATAATAATTAATATCCCATATTAGTACCTTTTTTCATATCGAATTAGTGTGTACAACTTTATTATTCTAAAAAATAATAACTATGTAATTCACCTAACTTATAAAATGCCACCCATATCTTATCATGATAAACCCATAAATTCATTTAGATAAGACAATTACATTTGAAATGCATTCGTAAATTTTATATTGATGAACTCGATCCCTTTTCTGATTATAAACCAATCCTATAAATTCTTTTTGTTCTTGCATAAGGAGTATTCCTGATGAAGTAGTTTCATTATTAACTTAATGTCTTTTTTTATTTATTCATCCCCCTGAATATAATCTTAATAATTATACTCGTATAATATCAAAAATAACTCCCATATAATATGATATTATTCTATTAATGTAATTACTTAAATAAATTCCATTTTCAATAAAATTTGATATGACATCATTATTTACATTTACAGAAGACAACCACCTCACAAACCAATGTAATCCATTTTTCTCATTGCCTCTCTTTTATTTTTGCAATGACTGATATAATTTTAATATATATATATCTATCTATATTTTTGTGTGTGTGTTTGATATTTTTCACATATTAATACCTATGGAGTTATGATATCCCATTTACCTTCTTACATTCTATTTTGTGGGGGATGTGATAATATTTCTCTTGTGTATGGATGATTACCGACTCACAATGTGATGTTATGAATTTTTTCACCTGCCCATTAAATAGAAATTAATAATGAATATATGTGATATAAATATTATAATTCAGATATTAATAATTATTTTAACATTTAAAAATGAAAATATATCAGTTTCATTCTTATAGTGATAAATAACAATGTTGTTCATGGACGTGTTGACAACCACCACCAGAAAGTGATGTGATTTGTTTTCAAGAATAAATCACATGGATGACATATATATGTATATGTAACGAAATTATATGATATTTATGATATTATTATAATAATTTAAGTATATACTAATGTATAACTTATTTCTCTAATGAATACTGTAGAAACTAATTATTTCTTATGCGTATGTATGCCTTACAAACTACATTATAAAATTGTATTCAGTTTTTCAAAACCATCATTCATGATTGCTATTAATAAATTCAATGGAGGTATAAAAATGTTAACTATTTTATGAATATTATTCTATATAGGTATACTAGTGACTTGTTCGACCAGTGGTCAACCTACCAAATTCATTTTTGAAAAAAAATCTAACAATCATTGAACCACCCAATATAAGAGTAATTGATTAAATAATTTTATATGGGATATAAATAAGTGAAATAAATTTAATAATAAAAATTTATGTGTATTTAATTCATGTAAGTATTAAACAAATGTTTATTATTTGGAATGATAAATAATCTATGTAACATATTGGACTCATGGAAATTAGTTTCATTTCAAATTCTTCATATTGAAGGATATGTTGATGTTATTCAACTTTATTATTTTAAAATTAGTATATAAGGCCTCTATTTCAAGAAATATATATATTTTCTCTATTATAAAGATATTTAATATTTTTTTAATAAAAATTATTCATGGGTCTTATGATTAAATTATTCCCAAATTGATAAGGTAATTTTCTTTAAAAACATAATCAATTAGTGTTTTTTATAACTCACTTTTTCATCATTGATTTTTTTTTAAAATTATTTTATTATTTGAATAAGTTTTATAAATTAAATTTATATCTTCATATCAATGTTTTTTTGGAAAATTGTAATATTTTTATGGTTTTTTTTCTTTTATTAAAAATAATAAAATGAATGTTATATATTATTGAATATAGTGAAATGAATATTTGAATTATTACAATAATTATTATATTATATAATTTCATTATAATATTTTATCTAATCTTCAATAAAAAAACTTACTTCACTTTTTTTGGGTTTTGTGATGATTAATGATATTTTAAAGAAAAGAATATTTTGGTATAGAAAATTGGTTTTAAATGAAACCAGAATTTGGATTTTTGAAAGAGACATTTATAAGATTTTTAAAGAGTTTGTAAATGATTTATGATTAAAAACTGAACGAATAACATGTTTATTTTTCTTATATTTTCTTTGTAAATTAATTATTTAGGTTCATTTCCATTATGACCCAATGTTTTTCTCGTTATATCATACATGATGATTGTGACAAAATATAACACTAATTTAATTGCTAATGTTTTTCCTATAGAATAATACTAAGAATAATATTTATATTTATTCCAAATTTTATGGGTTTTATAAGGGTTTTATATGTTCCAATGAACCTATTTGATTTTTTATTTAATTTAAATGAATTTTTATTCATATTTTTTTTTCTAAATTAAATAAAATTATTCATCTAAAAATAATTATAATTCACAATCTAATAATTATTTTTGTTTTTATGATTTTTATTCAGATTTTAGTTTTTTCTATCGACTAATGGTTTATTTATTTATATAACCATTTCTATGATTTATGTATTAATAATTAAATTTTGAAAATTTTTATATAGGATTTAATGATGGGTAATTTTAATGGTTATGGCATTTTAAAAAATGTGATGAATTTTTATTAAATTAAAACATATTTTTTTTAGAATCATTTATTTTGTTTTAAAAAAATGTAAACTCCAAGGATGTTTTCACTTTTTACTATACAGTTATTTATGTACTCGTTATGACCAAATTTATTAAAAATATATACCTTAAAGGAACCAAAAATGTAAGAGACTGAATTCATCCCTTAAAACATATGATTATTCAATGTCTCATTATTATTAGTGTCCTAGAATAATTTAGAAAAATTAGAGGTTAGGATAATATAAATACAATTAAATTTAATTATTTTACTTTATGTATTAGTAAAAAAGATAAGACTTTTTGAATTCTTTCATTTCTTCACTTAAATTACATCAGTTCAGAACTTTTATTAGCATAAAAAATTTGGATCCTATAGTGGGAAGGTACCAAGAAGTAAATATCCATCCAAATCTGCATCCAAATATGGTTGGAATGGGAAAAGAATGATATTTTTCAAAGAATGATCAGTGGAAACAAACTATAAATTTTAGTGGTATCAATGTTATATGGGAAACCAATCTTTCATGAAGGAACATATCTATAATGAAAATTTTAATTAGGTATTATACCCCCTATTATGTGTAGTATCTAACACATTAGTTGCTAAAGGATCGATAAACTAATTGAAGAGGGTATTAAAAGTCATTAGATGTTCATAACATTTAAGGGAAACTATTTTAATTTATCATTTTTAAGGGGAATTTGATTTATTGTGTTCATTAGTTATCAATACTATAGGGAATATATTTCATGATTCTATGGAATGAAAATACTAAGATACATTTTTTTAGAAATAATTCCCTTATATAATTTGAATCTATATATATAAACAATTTACTAAATAGAGGTAAACAAATGATGATTTTTAGACTTGTATAAAGCTAATAGTATAAGATTTTACATACCCATAAGTGATTTTATTGGATAATTAATATTAAAATAAAATGATTTTACTTGGTATTAAAACATGATTTATGAAGGTATTTATCTCTATAGAAATATAAAATCTAAAAAAATATGTTAATTGTGATGAAAAAACTTGATATGTAGTTTTCTTACACATATGTTCTTAATGATGTCTAATATAATAATTGGTTGGTCTAGAATGAAATGAGGAAACATAAAATAAATAAATAGAGAGATAAAAAATATACTCCCATTTTATGGGATGTGCGGTAAAAATAACCCTATAAAGTTTCATATTAAATTAGGGAAGTGTTACAAATGTGTAATGATTGGAAATATTTCTTATGATTTCATAGAAACTTTTCCAAAATAATAAAATAATTTGGTAAACAATATACATATAATGGGAGGTTTTTTATTTTCAATTATTTTTTTCATTGTTTTAAAGTGTTTGAAAATTTAGTAATTCTAATAATAAATTATCATTATCGAAATCAAAAGGTTGTCGATAAATATTTTTCTACTACAATGTTTGATATTATATTATCCATTGATGTATTGAAATTTTTGTTTCATTTGTATTTGAATTATTTTAATACACGTTTTGACTCTGGATATTTGCATTCTTTAATTTTTGGTTATTTTTCATTAAAATTGGGAATATCATCTTTTGAATATATGGTAGAATTTCTAGTGAAAACACATTGTGGAAGTATTAAATAAATAATTATTTCTTTGAATGTTCCAATTATTATCAATGGGATATTATTTCCTAAAAACCCAATTGAAATAAATGTAGTGGTGTTTGATATAAATTTTTATATATTTAGTATTTCAGGTTATTATGATAATATATACTTTAGTGCCAAGGCTGTTTTATTCAATGATTTATTTACTTTAATAAAATCCCATTAATCTGAAAAATATATTTGAGATTAAAATGAATGATCCCAATCTCATTATTTTAAAAATGAATAAAATCTTTATATTATTGATCTTCCAGTAGTGATTAAATGCATAGATATTTTTGATAGGATTTTCTTAGTTTCATTCTTTGTTAGGTGGGTGAATTTATAGTTTACATAGTTTAGGATGATATTCTTATTTCTAAACACCCTTATTGAATAGACATTTTTTCAATTTTTTTAATTTAACATTAAATTGTATTAGGTATTGTATAAAGCATTCATTAAATCTCAAACTTCAATATAGTGACCTGTAATGTTTTTTTTTGTAAAAAATGAATATGGTTCATTGAGAAATTTCATTGACTATAGATATTTAAATTACATCTCTATTAATAAAAATTATTATTTAACTCATATCTATTATTATTTTTTTTCTTCTCAATATAGTATTCTATTTCTATAATATTGATCTCAGGTTGGTGTACTATCAGTTAAATGAGAAAGAAGTGGGAATCTTGATGGATAAGATTAAAAAAATATTTTTTCATTATGATTTTATAGTTATGAACTATTGATTTTCCAATGCACCTGTTGTATTTATAGACATTATGAATATAATTTTTGTTTGAGGTCGTGTAAACATTTTTTTTGTGGTGTTTGTTGATTAAATTTATGAGTGTTCTAAATGTGGTAAGGATAAAAAATGACACCAATGTATTTTTTTCAAATAATATAAAAATTGAAACTACACAAGAAACCTTTTAATTGTTAATTTTCATTATAAAAAATTATTTCTTGTACAAATTGATTCTAAAGATGGAATTAATATTAAAAATGATGAAACAAATTTTTTAGAATGGTATTCCTGATCCCAAAATATCACACTAATTTATCATTTTCATGGAACAATCAGTTACTTCCAAATATTTTTTGGGAAAATAATAATAGGATGTATAGACTAATGACTATGATATGTCGAAAAGGATATCAATTCTTTTAGAATAATGACTGTCATAACTATTTCCCCTAAATAATATAATTTTTGTGAATAATATAGTTTTGGATTGAAATGAATTAATTTTTAATTAAAAATATATATTGCTCCTTTATTAAAATTACATCATTAATTCCAAATAAAAAATGATATGTCAATATCTTATGTTTCATATTATTTGAAACCTCACAAGATAAAATATCCTACATATTATCTAGAACTTTTTGTTGAGTAATTTTATATAAAAAATTGTTGGAATCAATTTTAAGGGGTAAATTGTGAGATATATATCGATCAAAAAAAATTTAATGTCTATATTAACGTAGAAATATTTGGACATGAGACCAAGAATATTGTTGGAACAAATCATGGATTATAATTGGATGATTCGTTAATTTCATAGTAATAAAAAAATGTTTTTGATTCATTGTTTAGAAAAATTATTATAAAATAACAATTTTATATTTGGAATTTGACCATTGAATTAATAATTTGACATAAATATTCCTATAATATATGGAATTGTGGAATCATTTGTTTTTTTCTTGTTTTAGTAGAGTCAATATTATTAGAAAGAATTATGAAATCATTGTATGGGGATCACGATTTGTAGAAAATTTTATAAAATATTGACAATTGTATGTATTAAGATTTGAATATCGATAAAAAATATTTCCTGAAATTTATAAAATGATTATTTTGGCCTTCTCCATCCATGTAAATGAAGGAATTTTTGTGTAAATATTATAGTTGTCCAAATTCTATTCATCTAGGATGTTCATTAATGTACACTGATCTTTATGAGTATAATTTTTATGGTGGAATGAAAATATGTATTTAAATCATTATGTTGAACTATTTTTCATGTCATAAGGTTATATAAAAATGCCAATTACTAAGAAAAATTATTTAATCATATCTAATTAAATAGTGGAAATTGGAAAATATATCATTGGATTTCATGGTGGGATAACCAAATATGTCTTGATAAAACCCTAAAATTTGGGTGTTTTTGAACCAAGTGACTAAATATTAACATTGAATTCCCCTTATAATCACTATGAATTTATATTTACTTTATTAACATTATCTATAGGAGATAGTCAGGTTCCATGGAGTTCATCTCTAATCAGTATGAAATTGTGATATCACGATCACATAAAATATATATATTATACTTCAGATGTAAGTGGGTTATATTAATAAATTCAGTACATAATTTATTCCTCAATATGATGGATAGTCTATTAAAAAATTCAGATCACAGAGTACACTTATTGTTCCTGATAAATGGATTATAAGGAAAGTTGGGATAATATTTTTACATTGGTTTATTTTTCTAAGATTTACAGTTTTCATTTTAGTATGCTAATGGGAATGTTTGAGGAATTATATGTAATTTGAAAATGAATGTAATATTTTTGGGATGGAGTTAGATAATGAATATTTATAGGAACAGAGTTGGTAGAAGAAATTTCTATGAGGGTGTATTTTATTTATCAATATTTGAGAGGAGTTTTTGGTAGAAAATATTTTCAACCCTGTAATTGGAGGAAATATCATTCTTTCATGGTAAGTGATCATATTTTTCTTAATGTATATAAACATAAATTTTCTCATCATTTCGGTAAAATCAGGAATATAAGTCTATTTATTAGGGGGGCTATATAATATCTAAGAGGAATTTTGATTAGTTCCCTACCAAGTGTGTTTTAATTATAACTTATCCATGGTACACAATGTTTTTTAATGATTTATTTTAAGAAACGTTATTATAGATTTCAATAATGTTTGTAACCCAAAATTATTTTATTTTGAAGATAAATTTTATTATGAAGAATGACATATTTAGACGCTTGACCATAAAGATCTTTTTTTGGAGTAAGTTGATTAACCATGTTATTTTTTTATAGTAATCCCATATGGTTTATGGGGTAACATGGAAATATGAAAATGTATGAGGAAAAGATATGAACAACTTATTAATAAGTAAATAATATTGAGAGTATGAATTTAAAAAAACGGATATAGATATAATAACCCAGTTAAAAATATAATGAACTTTATATATATATATATTAATATTTCTAAAACAGTAATATTTATTAATGAAATATTAATGAATTTTCATCTTGAAAAGGAAATATTGTTAGATCACAGAATATATTGTAATATCTTTCATTAAAACAATAATATATTATAATTAATTTGAAAAAATGTCTTTAATTTTTTATAAAATCAAATAAAAATTACCATATTGTAAAATTTTAAGATTTTAAGGTATTTTTTGATTTTTTTATGGAATAAAAAATACCTAATTTTTATAAAAATGACATTATTTTCTATAATTTATATAAATTGAAATTACAATTATGTTTTTAATGTTATTTCAAGTATCATCATTATTATTTAGTTGTATTTAATATACATAAATCCTTTTGAAGATAATTTATTTTATACTTTTGTATATGTTTGGTGTTGGGATTAAAAATGAAATTTATTTAATAATATTTTAAAATCCATAATATCTCTCCAATTTCCTTAATTTAAATAATCTATAATGTGGAACTATTTTAATGAATTTAAATTTATATATATAAATTAATATTAAAATAAATAATTTTAATTCTTATGGTTTTTCATATAGTTATTATAAAAACATATTTTTCTATAAAAACACCTCATGAAACCCCATTTTTCGTTCTATCTATGGGTTTTATTTGAAGATATATTTGTGTAGATATATGAATCAAATTTTATAAAATAGATTCTATATTTAATATTTAAATAATTTTTTGTATCTGATATGCTCAACATATTTTTTCAATAATGAATAATTGAAACCATATAAATTAATTAATATGGATAGGGTACAAATTGATTTAACAATAGTTAAATTAAAATGGAAAAGAATAAAATGATATAAAACATTACCACAATCCATTGGATGTAAATACTTTGACATTATAATGTCTCTGTATATCTATTTGACCTTTTTTATCCTTTGGGAATATAAATTATTTTTGGACAGATTCATGGTTTAAAAATTTACAAATGTTCCACCCACCTCACTTGTTAAAGTCCACCCCTTTCCCCTCCTATTCACAACAAAAATTTTCTTTGGATCAACCCTTTTTTACCCAAATAAAATATTAAATTATCTCCCAAGACCTAGATAATTTTTTTTTGGAAATCGAAACTACAAATGGATTATTTTCATACATAATAAGGTTTCTATAGTAAGACATATTTTCCGTAACAAAGAATAATTATTTTATATCTCATTTTACCACAATATAATAATCACAAATTATAATTATATAATTAAATCTGTATTTAACATTAAAACATAGGTTACTATGTCAATTTAATAACTACATATATCTTCACTTAATTTAAATTAGACAAAAAAACACTATTTTTTTACGGCGAACCACCGCCTCCCAAACAGATGTCATTATTTTTCATTCATCTATTCCCATCGAATGTTATAATGTTGAAATTAGTGTATATATAATATATTTAAAACATATATATAAGTATAAAATTATGATATCACATGTTCCATTATACTTTCCATTTCGTGGTATATTTGATAATGTTGCTCGTGTGTGTGGAAGAACACCTCCCCATGGGCCTATATGATTCATTTTACACTAAAAAACTGTGTGAAGGATAACAAGAAAAAATTAACGTATATATTTTTTATAAAATAAATAGTAATAATTGTCATCGAATATTTATCTTTTTTTAAATGCTAATATGTTATTTTATATCACGCAATGAAAAATGATAACATTGATTATAGAAATATTGATTTCCTCCACCACACAGTGATGTGATTCAGTTTTTAGCCCTAAATAACATTAATGATATATATATATATGTATTTTTAATCAAAAAAATATATTATTTAGAACATTATATGAATTATATAATGATAAAATAATTTATAACTTATTTCCATGAAGACCATTTAAAAATTGAAATGTTACTCATGCATACGTATGACCATCAGTCTCAATGATCGCAATAATGTTAATTTTCCATTACCATATTTCATTACTATTTTTAAAAAGTGTCATTCAAGAATTTTTTTTTATTATGGAATAATTATTATTATACATATGTGTAATAATTAACACAATGAACAATTTTCAACCTACCGAAATCTTCTCTCCCAAAAAATCCAAATATCACCGAAATCCCAAAAAACATTATTGATTAAGTAATTGTATATAACAGATAATTAAGTGAAATTATATGAATATTAAAATTGAAAATATATCTCAATAAATTCAATAATTATAATAATTTTATTATTAATTATGAAAAAAAATTACATTACAATTCGGAGTCAGTATAGGTGGCTTCATTTGAATTCCCATTTTTGGGGCCATATTTTAATGTTATGGAGCCTTATTATTTTACAAGATGTATATAGTTAAACATTGACATTTTATATAATAATATCATATATTAATTTTGATTTTAATTTTTTTTGAATGTTAACACTTAATTTCTATTATGATTCAAAATTTTCCAATATGATAATAGAATTTTCATAAAAAAAATCTTTTAATGTTTTCTTTCTTTGTATATTTTTGTTATATGTCCTTGTTTTTAAAATGATATTATAATGTTAATGATGGTTTCATAAATACCATTTATGCCTTTCTATAATTTTTTTTGATAATCTCAAATTTTTATGAAAATTTTACTTTTTTTAAATGAAAAAACTAATTATCTATATTAATAAATCTGGGTATAATTATTATTCTCTCAGCAATAACCATTGTTTTTTTGTGGAATACATTACAATATTTCTTTTTCTAAATAATGGAAAACCATACTATGATATTATGTAATTATTGGTAGTGTAAATTTTTATTTAATATAAATTTTTATTTTAGTATTGAAAATGTGTTTTAAATTAAATGGGTATTTATATAAAATTATTTTGCATTATTGTTTAAAACATGTTTACAATTGTCTTATGCTGGAAAATGGGATTTTTTTTCAATTTCATGTGATTATCCTTATAAATTTTTTACAATGGTTTGAGAAAAATTATAGCTCAAGGGTGAGAACATTATATATAGTTCATTTGGTTCACATACATTTCAGTCCAATACATTGGGTGAATATTATTTTCTCTATATATTTATATTATATGTTCTTCGTATGTTTGTTCCAATTTATAATGGTTCTATAATGGGGATTTATTTTTTTAATGAGAAGATTTCCCAATGAACATATTTGACTTTTATATGATCTCTAGTTAGTTTTTATAGAAATATTTTATTTTCATAAGTTAATATATTGACCCTTTTAAGAGAATGAAAATTTTATTTCTTTATATAATTATATATTGTTAAGATTATTATTCACATGGGTTTTTATGTTTTTCACTATAATATTATTTTTCTTATTTTTATGTCCCTTACTTAAATTTTTGTGGCAATCTCTCAGTTTAATTTTTTTCAAATAATTTTACAATGGGTATTGGAAAATAAGTGGTCAATCTGAAAGTCATGAATATTTTTTAGGAAATGAAATCATGTTTTGTTTTTATTGTTTCATGTTATTAGAAAAATATATACTAATAGTAAGTGCCCATAATTTATTATATGTTTTATTATTTATGGGATAAGAATTACTTCTCTAAAACAGTAAACCCAAAATGATCCTCAAATGTAACGTGATGAATTCTTAACAACAAAAATCATGATTTTGTATTTTTTTTAATGTATGTCAGTTATAATTTATGTCAATAATGTAATTAAAATAAGTTTCATTATAAATAATATATCCATATAATTTTTCATTCAATACCATTTGAATACATTAATTCATTCCATTATTATATTAAAACACGAATTAATTTAAATAATTATACTAGGAACATTGAAATCCATGTGATGAAAACCATAAATTATCTGAAAATACTTCAACTAATAATTTATGCTCCCACTGATTGAAGGGTGATACGTAGTTCAAAAATAAAACTCTATATCAAGAGATATATCCATATTTTCCCACAATTTAAGACTAAAGCTTGTTTCAATATCTAACCAAATTGATTAAGGGTTACATTAACTATCACAAGGTCTTAAATATAAAATTTTCTAAGGAAATAAATATTTAAATAGTCAGTGATATGATAGAGAAGTTTAGATTTGGTAATGTTATAAATAATAATCCATATTGTCTTATTATTTCAATAAGTATTTGGAAATATAGATATAATGTATGTAGTAACGTCTTCCAATTTCAAAACAGAAATAGAAAGGTGATTCCTTACTTATTTTGTACGATGACACTAAAACATAACTATATATCCAAATATAAATCAATATACATAATAAAAAATAACATAAGTCAAACGACCTGACCAAAAATATTCCTTAAAATATTTATAAATCTAATTTCTACCATGGTGTAGAGGGAAATTGAAGATATGATCATTATCCAAAAATGTCTACATAATTATAGATAAAGATAAAACACATCTACCCTTTCTAAATATCAAAAATCCATTGTCATTTATATTGTATTCAAATTTACAATAAATTATGGGTTTTATTTTATTTTTAATATTATCATCATTGGAATGAGAGGTAATTTTTACTTTTAATAAATATTTTTTGAAAATTATTTTAAAAAATATGGATGTTTCTTATTTCATAATAATTTCTATAAACATTATCACTAAATGCATTAACATAGAATCCACAATAATCATTATTTTCGATAGGATTCCATATTTACTCTTACTCATTTCACCCACCAACATATTTTTCTTTATTGGGTGTTAGTGTTTTATTATTCATAATCCGTGATTTTCTAAATCCCTAAAATTTAACTAATATTGAGATATTTATGTGAAAATATCTATATCATGCACTTATAGTGAATGTATATCTCCCAACATTCATTATTGAGATATTGTCTCCATTTATTCAAAGAAACAATTATATATTCCAACTCAATATTATGTGTAGGATAGTTCTATTTTATTTTCATAATCGACTATAAGAATAAGAATTTATTTTTCCATTCAATATAATGACACATTAATGTATCTTTATTTATTTTTCCCCTTATATAATGTATATATAGTTTCTCCATGATATAGTCAAAATAAAATCATTCTACAATTTCATATTCAAATATTCACAGCATGATTCACATTCTATTGTCGTTGTGAATATTAATCCTCAAAATGTATTATTTTTTAATAGGATATCAAATGAAGATAAATTTAATCAAATCACCAATTCTAAAATAACAATCCTGTGAAATTACATAACATAATATTTTTCATTGATGTCTTCTATTATTTAACTAAAAATAACATCGTTGTAACAGTTGATATTTTATACAAGGAGGAAATATTTCTATTAAATGAAATATTTTGAGGCCGCAATATATTATTTATTAATTTTCCATATAATTACTTTTATCATATATTATTAAGAATAATCCACATGTGATTATAATGGTCCTCATAGGATTTATTTTAAAACATGATTTTATTACTATGTACAAAAATGAAATTATAAAGATATTTCTTCAATAGAATATTTATTAGCTACATAAAAACAATGGTAGCATTAGTTAATAAATATATAATTATTTTAAATTAATAATTTATTTAACAAATAATTAATACTATATTTAGAATATTCCTACTTTTCTCTTGGATTTTATGATACATAGAATAAATTCCACTTATTGAAAAATATTCAATTCCATAAAATTCTATGAAAAAGACATCAATAAGAGGATATTGATACAAGTTACTAAATATAATAGAATTAATAAATATATAATAATTTAAAATAACCATATATCAATCAAACGTCTTAATGAAAAAAACATGGGCCATACTATGTCAAACAATAGGGAGTGTAAATTTAATTTAACAAAACACTCATATTTTTTATCAACTATAGTAATTTCATAAATATTATTCTGTTTGGATTATTTGATATAGGTATCACATCACATGATAAATAAATATAAAAAAAACATGTTATGTTATATAACTAAATAATTTCTCAGGAACTATATCATTGAATTCCTATAAAATATTTTGCATCCTCAATTTGACGACTTCACATTCTAATTATTTACTGTGTATTATTGTATTTGTTTTTTATATCAGTTATAATAACTAAAGGTGTTGAATATATATATAACTCATATGATGATGTCCAATCCCTAAGGATAATTTACTTTATATCCTTATCAAGATTCATAATTTATTTCACATAGAAGTAAATATTTTTTTGGATTTTGAAATCCAATATATAAAAAGCAGTATAACATAAAAATATAGTTATATTAATAACAAATATGAATATGTTATGTTTATGAGTTATAATGGGAAATTACTAATACATCCTTTTTGGGGTGTGATTCCAAAAATGAGTATTGACATAAAACTCTCTTCTTATGGTTATAGAGAATTTTTTTATAGGAACACATTGAAGAAATAATGGTGTTAAGGGATCCATAATAAAATATATATTTAGCTTAATTAAAGGATATTATTATTGTACCGACCAAATTATAATTATGACCTTCAATATTAGCTATAGTGACCACATAATCATTCCCTTATACCATTGACATGTTTATTTTAAGTTCCCTTGATGATTTGTACATCGGTGTCTATAATGACCAATTGCAATATAGTTGGATTTTTTTTAAATATTATAATTCAACCTAGTAATCTTTACACATTTTAAACATTTCCCTGGACATTTAAAATAACATATTTTTCAATAAACATTTCTTGAGATATTTCATTATATAATTATTTCATGAATGAAATCAGATAATTCCTTTAATAAAATTTAAAAAATAACATTTTTCGTGGTTTTTTTCCAATTCCTTCTTTTATTGATTTACCTTAACGGTATTTGATCTATAAAATTATTTCTCTATTTTATATAAATAAAATATATCATCATATGATGAAAATTATTTAGAATCATTTTTTATTTAGACCCTTGGATTAAGACCTCCAATAAAATGATCAATCATAAACAAGGAATTATATTTGAAATCTATGGCATACCTATATTGTCTAAAAAATTATCCACATTTTTTGAAACAATTTCTTTATAATGTTTCTTTGAAATAATGATATTTTATAAAATTTAAATTTATATAAATTGAAATAAATATTTTTTAAAAGAATATTACCTTAATAATTATTCATTCAATATGGTGTGTTTCTTCTTCCTCATTATTATTTGGAAATTAAATCAACCACATATCATCATCACCATTAATACCATAAAAATACATCATAATATATTCACTTTCGTTTCATCCTGGGTCTATTAATGTCTTTTCAATATACATAATCCAATTCACAAGTACCATATGTTAATTTGTTTCACAAAATGATGGAGAATTATTCGACATGAAACCATATATTATATGTGTATAATTCAAAGGATCATCAATTTTTTTTAATATCTGTAAGGATATTAGTCATAACCTAGGATATATTCATTAATATGGATATTATTTTCTTAGCTTCTACACTATTTTTTCATCCTCAATTGGGAAAACCAAAAATTTTCCATAAGTTATATTCCATTTAACTCGTTAGAAAGAATAAATAAATAATTATTCTCAATGAGGTGTCTTATTTTCAGTATGACTATTGACCTAAAAAACCATAAACAAATACATTTCTCAAACACAATAAGGGAATATCATAATTCTTATAGAATATAGGTTCATTTGAAATCCAGTTCAAAAGGATTATTCTAAACATCCTCTTGTATGATCTCTTACAAACCCAATGCAAGAAAATTATATTTTGGGTCTATATTATTAAATCATAGTAAGATTTTAGTGATATAACATTAAAATACCAATCAGTTTAATTGACTTAAAGAACTAAATACATATATGGTTCACATATTAGAATGTAAATAAAATATAAAGATATAGAATAATAATTGATAAGAATTCTTGAAACTCATTTATAAAATTATTATTCATATATTGTAGAAATGGAATCAAATAATTGTAATATCAAATTAATTATATGGATTTTATAAAATGATATTTTATATGATTTAATAAGAAACAACAAATATGGAAATATAAAAAACTAAAAACCATAAAATTAATTTTATATGTAACACCCCAAGATTTCATAGTGTGTTATTTCTTCAAAATAATTCAATAACTTGCACTACACGCAACACCGAGTTCAATTGCACCATGACTTACCAAAAAA
This sequence comes from Viscum album, assembly GCA_963277665.1. Classification (NCBI taxonomy): domain Eukaryota; kingdom Viridiplantae; phylum Streptophyta; class Magnoliopsida; order Santalales; family Viscaceae; genus Viscum; species Viscum album. The sequence continues at coordinate 1,754,434,840 of OY728146.1, read as the reverse complement.
AAGCCATTAAAAGAGGTCATGAATAGCATTAACTACATTTTTAACTTTATATAATCCTTATAATTTTAGAATCCATATTATGAGTTTCTTAGTCATAATGCAAGAACAGATTCATTTTCAGTATTGCACTTTTATCAACTTTTGATAGTGAAACCTTTTTAAATACAATATTTTAAGCTTTTTGACTAAATGGAGACATCAAAAAATTTAGAATGAAACATCCCAAACTTCCTCGGTACGCTTTCCTTTGAATAAAACAGTAGCGTGTGTTGTACGCAACGTCGAGTTTTAACACACACCACAACCGATCAAACTAGCCGTTATGAATAGTAATACCTAAATTTTGAATTTATATATATTTTATATTTTGAAATGGACTTCATTTTTGTATTCGGAATATCGAATTTAGCCTAAGGTGAAATTTTGGTACTTTTCGGATAACTTTCATATTTTGATGAATAGTGAAAATTACTAAATTTTAATTAAAAACAACTTTTTTAATCAAAATAATTAATAGTGATAAATTATGAATTTTAGTGGTTTTAAAGTATATTTAGAATATATTTTTACAATTTAATATAATGTTGGTCATTAGAAAAAATTTTACAATTAAACCGAACATAAACAAGTGTCAATCTTTTGATAGTTATTATCTCTTAAAAACACGCTTTTTGTTTTGACAGCGGGAATGAATTTTAAATTAATTTCTTCCATTTCTGTGTTTTGAATTTAGAAAAATGGATTCCATATTTGGAATCAGGATGTTCAAATTGTGTAAATAGGTATCTTTTATTTTTAGACATTTTGAATAATTACTACGGTAAATATTTTATTTACCATGGTTAAGGGTAAATCCGGTAAATAAGGGTTAAAAAATAATATTATAATAATACTAAATTACCCTAAAACGTGTCTTAACCCTATTGGTTGATACATGGTCGACCATGGGAATCTTTGGGTCTATTTTGGGACCCCATGGATCCACTTGTAAGTGATAATGACACTTTATTTTAATTAAGTTAAAATGAATACAAAAATGACACAAGCATATATCTTTTAGAAAAACAATTGTTACATAGGGTTATATATGTTGGGTTTTAGATTATAAATATTAATTAGAAAGCTAAAAAGATTTCCTACATAAAGATATTTTATTTATAATTTATAGACATCAACTAATTTATTTTATTTATGACACAATGATGATGCAGTAATTACTATAATAGTGAAAAATTAAAATAATTGATATTATAAATACCCAAATAAATATAATATGAAACTTTTAATGAATTAAACTAATTTTATAGGATAATATGATATATTAGGATTGATTTAATTGACTTTGTTCGAAGTAATCAATCTGTTATGAGTTTCACAAAAATCAACTATTGAATAGTGTCAAAATTGACATAAAAGAGTTCTTAAAACAAATATTATATTATTAACTGATATTAAATTCCTAAAAATCTAAGGTTCGTCCAAGAGACTTATATCATGATCGGTTCATCATTAATGTACCACTTTGGGGTCGCTTGGATGTATATAGTAAGTTTATTAACCATATTATATAAAAATACAAAGAGACATTGTAAAAGTGAAACTAATTAACTTAGAGTTAATACTTAAAGAAAAGGTTAATATAAGTACCCAAACCTGTCTAAATTCTACTGGTTGAGTGGTTTTCGACCTATCCCCACCTTAACCTTTGAATAATAAGCTTTGGAGCCATTAGAAACCGAATATGAATTTATTATAAATTAATATTTCTAGCTTTTCCAAATGTTCCCCTCACCCCTCTTATAAAAGGGAACTCCTCCTTCTCATTTCTTCACACCTTAAAAGCCTTTTGGTTCGGCAAAACTCTGCCCAAATACTCTCCCAACATCCCTCACTACATCCTAGAGGCCTTAGTTTGATCAGAAAGCCAACCTAAGGAGCCCTTTTGATCAAATCAAAAGGAAGAACCCGAAGAAGAGGTAATGATTTCACCACCCTTCTCCAAGTTCATTTCTTCTTCCACTTCTTCTTCCTTTGTTCTTACCATTCTAAAATAATAACTCCAGTATCTCACATATACTGTGATGTTATTATAAATATGGTACAACCATATTCAGTATTCTATCCACCCTTTGAATAACATGTCACCATACGTGCGTACGTACGGACTACTGTCTCCACGTCGTGGTGTAATTGTCATTCAATATAATATTATTTGGATGGGTATAATAATGATGTGTAACTCATGTAAATAATAAATATAACATGTTAATGATTCTGTATATATGATATACCATCGATTTATATATTATTTTAATATCAAAAGAATGATATTGTCACTCGTGCGTACGTACGGACTACCGTCTCCACGAACGCGATGAGATTCATTTTCCATCGTATCCATTCAAGTATAATTATCATTTGATGATTTAAAAATGATTTTTAAGGACTAGATATCATTATGGATATGAATAAGATACAACAACCATGGCTTATGTAACAAAACATATAAAAGAAAATGAGTAAGTTAACTCCCGAAACGACGATAATTCTAAGATATTATTAACAAATCAATGTTAAAAGATAATATATGATATCATATTATTATATATGATTCTTGTATAATTTAATAACAACTATTTCACCATTATACAGGAGGTTAACCTACCCCAACCAAGGAAAAGTAAAAGGTAAGGGTTTATTTCGCAATCTCTTCATTATCCGAGGTTGTTTATTCATAATTATCTACTGGGACCTCGTTATCATCCACGTCCATGTTTCTTCAAAATGTATTTCAAAACATTTTTACTATTCACAAGAATATGGGTTAAAGTCATTTATACCCTTGTGTGACTTTTATAAAGTAATCGTTCCGTCGTTTTCCAAACAAGGTGCTTTTTAACCTTTTCGACAGAATTAAGATAAGAATGTTTTTTTTACTTATACGGCGTGTGCGGTTATTTTCCGCCATTATAAAATCGTCAAAGCTTCCCTTACAAGCTTATAAGAATATTTTCAAGAAAATGTTTTATTTTATATGGCTTTTAAATGATTTCAAATATAGAAAGAGACATTTCTCTAAAAATTGTTTTGATTTCATCTATGTCAACATCCTTCGACGGATTTTACGCTTATTTGAAGTTGATTTATTATGATACAAAACTTCTATATTGTATTGAAGGTTTTGTGATATGTTTGTCTGTGGATGTGATATTTTTATACCATTCATAGTTTATGGTGAAATTATTGACATTTCGTATGCTAGTTTTAATACGAATGTTTATGTTATGTTTAATCCTTTTCATATGGGAATGCATTGGACTTAATATGTGACAGGTGGAGCCCGCTATAGCTCCTCGATGCATCGGTAGGTCTCATGAGAAAAACTAGTGTCTTGGCACAAGGCCTTGACAAAATCTTATTTGTAGTCTTGGCACGAGGCCTTGGCTATGTGGTCATGATAGTCTGGCATGATGCATTCCAACATTATGAAAGTGGTTATTGATTTTTTCATGTGATTATTCGATTAGTAGAATATCCATGTGAATAAGTAAATGGCATTATTTCATTTTATTTATGTCATACCATGTTGAAAGTTCATATTTAAAAGGCTTTTGTTTTAGTTATACATTGCCTTAAATGTTTATTCTTATTTATGAAAGTTTCCACTATATTGTTATCCTTACTGGGCATTTGAGCTCACCCCTTTTCTATGTTTTATTTTTCCCAGGATGTGAAGAAGTAAGTTATGAATGACCTGCAGGGATTTTATGTGGGGTTAATAGTGTGGATTGTGGAAACATTATGTTGTTGTTGTAGTTTTTCATTTTATGATGTAATGTAAAACTTATGAATATATCTAGTGTTTCCAAGGCTACTAAACCAATCGGTCTTTCGAGATTTGATCTTTCTTGTGATCATGCCAATGTTATGTAATAATGCACCGACTCTGGGTAACTGGGGTCGGGGAGTTACAGTTGGTATCAGAGGAAGTTTAGTACAAAACTTGGAAGCTAGATTTAGATAAACTCTGATTAGAGCACGTAGACCTAAGATGAACTTTGAGGATTAGTGTAGAAGAACTTCCTAGAATTTTGGTATTGTAGAGATTTTGTGAGTTTTCCGAGCAATACATTCCTGTCTGGATACGAGCAGGTAGAGGCGGCTCTGGCACAGATGTACCTAGGGGTAAAACCCGAAAACACCGCTTTGAGCTAGACTCAAACGGGAACTGGTGCACGACAACGGGCCTTGCTGCACTCTTGGTTACGACACTCCCGGGGGATATTCTTAGGATAATTCTCATTTTCCTTACAAACCATTATGAAGGGTTTATGAGTATATACTTCCTCAAAGAAAACATTTTTATGATTATGGATTATATCCATAAATAGTTCAATTTATGTTAAGTGTTTTATAATTATGAGATTATGTATTTTGACCCATAAACTAATCTAGTTTATGCCATTGTTTAGAAATGGCACCCAGTAGAAGGAATGATAACTCCAGAAATGCACATGATTCAAAGAGAAGGAAGGATCATATCTCTCATGGTCTTAAGCTAGAATTTATAAGAGAAATAGTCTCCCATGTATTATCATCATATGAAGAAATAATATCATGTGTTGATAAGATAAGTAAAGAGTTTACCGAGTCCTATGGCTTTGAAGGGAAGCAAGAGAAGAAAAGGATGGAAGAGAGAAAGAGGGATAAAGGGAAGAGGGAAAAGAAGAATTTTCCCATATGTGGTAACTGTGGAAAGAAACACCCTGGAACTTTCCTGAAAGGAATGGGAGTTTGTTATAAGTGTGGAGGAAAAGGGCACAAAGTACGTGACTGCAAGGGTAAGAAAATGGTTTCAAATGTACAATGCTTCATTTGCAAGGAGTTTGGACACTACGCGAACCTATGTCCCAGTCATCAGACTATGCCGCAAATGATGTTATTGGATAATAATCATGTTATGATACTACCACAGATGAAGAATAATGATTATAGTTCTTATGTTGATTATGTCAATTGAGTGTTGTATCAACAATGTACTTGTTACAATAATCATGGAGTATATAAGGATTGTACTGCAGTACTATTTCATTAAGGACTTGAGATGGTGTGGAACAAAGAAAAGTGACTCAGTAGTAGGTTAAATGTTTGGAAAATATATGGTTGAGAGAAAGATAAACCATAATATGGTTCAGATACCGAGGTGGTGATTTTAGAATAATACATGTTTGATTTGGATAAATTATATTGGATATTATTGACTACCTTGAAGCTGATTAATGATTTGTATATTCCATCATATTTGGGGTTTAAAACATTTTTGGATTAATGAAGTATATCCAGCATTATATATGGAATAAGGGAACATGAATGTAATCAATAAGGAATATGGTAAAACATGATGAAGGTATTCATATGCTATTACGGGGTAAAAGGATCTATATTATGTTTACCTTCCTTATAAATGTTGGACTGTGAGTTTGGATAGAAGTATTTTGGATAGTTCTAGTTTGGATTATTTTGGATTTCCATAAAAGGACAACCCGGAGGTCGGGCGGCAACCGGTCGCGTCCGGCAAGGCTGCGAGACTTGAACCCGCAACCGAATGGCGACAAGGGTGTATCACCTACCACTGGCCCACGAGATGTCCTGGATTAAATAATGTAGTTTTTATTAAAAGATATTTTAGATGAATTATAAATTCGTTTATTTTGGAACCCTATACGAATAGTGTAAATAGATTTTTTTTTACATTCTATTATCTTTTAGAGTGAAAGATGAGTATGTGGTAGAAATTTATTAATGGATAAAACTCTAATTATAAAGTAAGTATATCTCCATATGATCTTATCCAATCTCAAAAAAAATTCCTCAATATTAAGAAAAGCAAATTAGAACAAAAATGTTTTCCTAGATGGTACCTTAAATCATCACTAATTTATGGCTTTGGGATTGTTGGCCTTTTCATAGCCATGTTCTCTACCACTCTCCATCAGGTAATTGATGGTTAGATTTTTTCTTCCATATCCATATTTTCCTATATGGAACCCTAGTATGTGTTATTTTCGGTAATCTTCATACTTTCGACTCTTTATTTTAAATAGAGGCCTCGTTAATTCATTTTTCGATGTGGGATTTCAACTAAGATATTTTGAAACGTCAAAAATGTGTTATCCCAATACCCTATATTTTGTTGAACCGATGGTACTTCAAATCATCATAGATTGATGAGTTTAAGGACCTCAATTATACACTTGTTTGTGATTGATGACCTCAATCACCACCTATAAATATTTACGTTTTTCCTCCGATTATATGTCTCTAATTGCCACCAATGTTCTCCTAATCAAGATCATAATTTGGTGGTGACCCTTTCATTTCTCTTTTCCTCATATTAAGACTAAATTTTAGTAACCCAATTTCCGATGTGGGTTTTCCCACAAATATATTATCTATTTTCAACCTTTTATTTTCGAAGAACAATTTCAAATTGCGAGGACGCAATTTATTGAAGGAGGGGAGAATGTAACACCCCAAGATTTCATAGTGTGTTATTTCTTCAAAATAATTCAATAACTTGCACTACATGCAACACCGAGTTCAATTGCACCATGACTTACCAAAAAAAAGCCATTAAAAGAGGTCATGAATAGGATTAACTACATTTTTAACTTTATATAATCCTTATAATTTTAGAATCCATATTATGAGTTTCTTAGTCATAATGCAAGAACAGATTCATTTTCAGTATTGCACTTTTATCAACTTTTGATAGTGAACCCTTTTTAAATACAATATTTTAAGCTTTTTGACTAAATGGAGACATCAAAAAATTTAGAATGAAACATCCCAAGCTTCCACGGTACGCTTTCCTTTGAATAAAACAGTAGTGTGTGTTGTACGCAACGTCGAGTTTTAACACACACCACAACCGATCAAACTAGCCGTTATGAATAGTAATACCTAAAATTTGAAATTATATATATTTTATATTTTGAAATGGACTTCATTTTTGTATTCGGAATATCTAATTTAGCCTAAGGTGAAATTTTGGTACTTTTCGGATAACTTTCATATTTTGATGAATAGTGAAAATTACTAAATTTTAATTGAAAACAACTTTTTTAATCAAAATAATTAATAGTGATAAATTATGAATTTGAGTGGTTTTAAAGTATATTTAGAATATATTTTTACAATTTAATATAATGTTGGTCATTAGACAAAATTTTACAATTAAACCGAACATAAACAAGTGTCAATCTTTTGATAGTTATTATCTCTTAAAAACACGCTTTTTGTTTTGACAGCGGGAATTAATTCTAAATTAATTTCTGGCACTTCTGTGTTTCGAATTTAGAAAAATGGATTCCATATTTGGAATCAGGATGTTCAAATTGTGTAAATAGGTAACTTTTATTTTTAGACATTTTGAATAATTACTACGGTAAATATTTTATTTACCATGGTTAAGGGTAAATCCGGTAAATAAGGGTTAAAAAATAATATTATAATAATACTAAATTACCCTAAAACGTGTCTTAACCCTATTGGTTGATACATGGTCGACCATGGGAATCTTTGGGTCTATTTTGGGACCCCATGGATCCACTTGTAAGTGATAATGACACTTTATTTTAATTAAGTTAAAATGAATACAAAAATGACACAAGCATATATCTTTTAGAAAAACAATTGTTACATAGGGTTATATATGTTGGATTTTAGATTATAAATATTCATTAGAAATCTAAAAAGATTTAATACATAATTATAATTTATTTATAATTTTTAGACATTAAATAATTTATTTTATTTATGACACAATGATGATGCAGTAATTACTATAATAGTGAAAAATTAAAATAATTGATATTATAAATACCCAAATAAATATAATATGAAACTTTTAATGAATTAAACTAATTTTCTAGGATAATATGATATATTAGGATTGATTTAATTGACTTTGTTCGAAGTAATCAATCTGTTATGAGTTTCACAAAAATCAACTATTGAATAGTGTCAAAATTGACATAAAAGAGTTCTTAAAACAAATATTATATTATTAATTGATATTAAATTCCTAAAAATCTAAGGTTCGTCCAAGAGACTTATATCATGATAGGTTCATCATTAATGTACCACTTGGGGGTCGCTTGGATGAATATAGTAAGTTTATTAACCATATTATATAAAAATACAAAGAGACATTGTAAAAGTGAAACTAATTAACTTAGAGTTAATACTTAAAGATAAGGTTAATATAAGTACCCAAACCTGTCTAAATTCTATTGGTTGAGTGGTTTTAGACCTATCCCCACCTTAACCTTTGAATAATAAGCTTTGGAGCCATTATAAACCGAATATGAATTTATTATAAATTAATATTTCTAGCTTTTCCAAAGGTGCCCCTCACCCCTCTTATAAAAGGGCACTCCTCCTTCTCATTTCTTCACACCTTCAAAGCCTTTTGGTTCGGCCAAAATCTGCCCAAATACTCTCCCAACATCCCTAAATACAACCTAGAGGCCTTAGTTTGATCTGGAAGCCAACCTAAGGAGCCCTTTTGATCAAATCAAAAGGAAGAACCCGAAGAAGAGGTAATGATTTCACCACCCTTCTCCAAGTTCATTTCTTCTTCCACTTCTTCTTCCTTTGTTCTTACCATTCTAAAATAATAACTCCAGTATCTCGCATATACTGTGATGTTATTATAAATATGGTACAACCATATTCAGTATTCTATCCACCCTTTGAATAACATGTCACCATACGTGCGTACGTACGGACTACCGTCTCCACGTCGTGGTGTAATTGTTATTCAATATAATATTATTTGGATGGGTATAATAATGATGTGTAACTCATGTAAATAATAAATATAACATGTTAATGATTCTGTATATATGATATACCATCCATTTATATATTATTTTAATATCAAAAGAATTATATTGTCGCTCGTGCGTACATACGGACTACCGTCTCCACGAACGCGATGAGATTCATTCCCCATCGTATCCATTCAAGTATAATTATCATTTGATGATTTAAAAATGATGTTTAAGGACTAGATATCATTCTGGATATGAATAAGATACAACAACCATGGCTTATGTAACAAAACATATAAAATAAAATTAGTAAGTTAACTCCCGAAACGACGATAATTCTAAGATATTATTAACAAATCAATGTTAAAAGATCATATATGATATCATATTATTATATATGATTCTTGTATAATTTAATAACAACTATTTCACCATTATACAGGAGGTTAACCTACCCCAACCAAGGAAAAGTACAAGGTAAGGGTTTATTTCGCAATCTCTTCATTATCTGAGGTTGTTTATACATAATTATCTACTGGGACCTCGTTATCATCCACGTCCATGTTTCTTCAAAATATATTTCAAAACATTTTTACTATTCACAAGAATATGGGTTAAAGTCATTTATACCCTTGTTTGACTTTTATAAAGGAATCGTTCTGTTGTTTTCCAAACAAGGTGCTTTTTAACCTTTTCGACAGAATTAAGATAAGAATGTTTTTTTTACTTATACGGCGGGTGCGGTTATTTTCCGCCATTATAAAATCGTCAAAGCTTCCCTTACAAGCTTATAAGAATATTTTCAAGAAAATGTTTGATTTTATTTGGCTCTTAAATGATTTCAAATATAGAAAGAGATATTTCTCTAAAAAGTGTTTTGATTTCATCTATGTCAACATCCTTCGACGGATTTTACGCTTATTTGAAGTTGATTTATTATGATACAAAACTTCTATATTGTATTGAAGGTTTTGTGATATGTTTGACTGTGGATGTGCTATTTTTATACCATTCACAGTTAATGGTGAAATTATTGACATTTCGTATTCTAGTTTTAATACGAATGTTTATGTTATGTTTAAACCTTTTCATATGGGAATGCATTGGACTTAATATGTGACGGGTGGAGCCCGCTATAGCTCCTCGATGCATCGGTAGGTCTCATGAGACAAACTAGTGTCTTGGCACAAGGCCTTGACAAAATCTTATTTGTAGTCTTGGCACGAGGCCTTGGCTATGTGTTTATGATAGTCTGGCATTATGCATTCCAACATTATGAAAGTGGTTATTGTTTTTTGCATGTGATTATTCGATTAGTAGAATATCCATGTGAATAAGTAAATGGCATTATTTCATTTTATTTATGCCATACCATGTTGAAAGTTCATATTTAAAAGGCTTTTGATTTAGTTATACATTGCCTTAAATGTTTATTCTTATTTATGAAAGTTTCCGCTATATTGTTATCCTTACTGGGCATTTGAGCTCACCCCTTTTCTATGTTTTATTTTTCCCAGGATGTGAAGAAGTATGTTATGAATGACCTGCAGGGATTTTATGAGGGGTTAATAGTGTGGATTGTGGAAACATTATGTTGTTGTAGTAGTTTTTCATTTTATGATGTAATGTAAAACTTATGAATATATCTAGTGTTTCCAAGGCTACTAAACCAATCGGTCTTTCGAGATTTGATCTTTCTTGTGATCATGCCAATGTTATGTAATAATGCACCGACTCTGGGTAACTGGGGTCGGGGCGTTACATTATAACCTGACCATTAAATAGAATCCATGTATAATAAGAAATGAAAAATATAATTGATAATAATAACTAAATTTATAATGTTTGAAATGCTTACTATTAAATTTTAGGATCATATACATCATTATATATCTATCTAAAAGGCCTTATGCCGAGACAGATTCAAATATTTGTAAGAATACACCAAAATATTAATTAATATTTTTTTACCAACCTCTAAATGCATCGATGTAGTAAATAAATTTGGTCCCCTCGCAACATTGCATGTCGAATTCATTCCGATTATATTTAACATTAATTTAATTAACTACAATTATGCATTTTTCAAAATTTACTTTTCTTTTGAATGGATTATAAAATATAAATATTTCTCAGTCAGTCAAATAAAACTCAATACAGTCTATTATATATTGAAATGGTATAATATCAAGATAATAATAATATAAATGATATAATCAAAACCGTTATTTAAGAGATTTTTTTCCAACGATCATATTAAAGTGATCATTTTAAGATTCTTTTGACAAACAAAAAATTAAGGAGAGTTAATAGATATACATAAATTAAAAAATATAGATGTTTTATAATAAAATAATATCCAATTTTGAATAAAATAAAACATTGGTGACATATTTTATAACATTTCATGAAATATTTTATTATTAAATAATAGAATACATGTATACTAGTATAATATAATAAACGATTATTAAACATAAATGTCCTATAATGTCATATACACTAATAAAAAACACAATGATTTTCATTTTAAAATGAATAAAAAAATGACTAATTAAGATAAAATTAAAAAAGTTTTCAAAAAATAATTGAACAAAAATGATAACATAAAATCTATTAAATATATCATTTTAATAATAAATTACATTTTATACAGTAATTTTGATAAAAAATGTACATGGATGAAAAATTTACCCAATAGAAAACAAAACTGAGAATGTATTTACATAGAACAATACTATTTAATTAGTTACTCATACTGAATCATTAATAATAATGAATAAATATATTTTCATGCTAAATATTTAAATTTGTAAATATAAAAATAACTTAAAATTTAATGGGTTCATAAAACCAAATTTGTATCAATGGGGTCGATATTGGGATGACATCTCTTACCTCATTTTTCCCGTAGATGACTGGTCTTATACCTATTGTATAATGGATTCAGACATGTTATTAGTATAATAAATAACCACAATAATATCTATAAAATAATAAATGGTTATATTAAAATATATTATCCTAAATTATATAATAATATTTTATTAATTTTATAGTTTTTGGTGTTAACTACTTTATTTTCCATTACTAGTTTGGTCAATGAATTTCCAGTCCAATTAATTTGAATTTGGAATGATAATAACAATAAGGTTAAAAATTATAAAAATATATTATATATTCGTTTTATTTATCCTTATTACAATCTTGGAAAATCGGAATTGAAAAATGTATAAAATCACTTATTAGAGGTGGTACTTCACACGTACGCATAAATTCCATTGGCTTTTTCTAGTAAATTTGAATGTAAGATGAAAAATATGAAATAATAATTATAGAATTTTTTTATTTCATTCAAATAAAATACCATTATTAGTTACATATTTATAATAATTCTCATAATTTTTCTTACAAAAAATAAATTACTCTGCTATGAATAGTCATTAAGCCATACAGAAGCATGAGCTATGTTTCCACTTTTCATATATAAGAAGAAAAATGGGAAATGGTTATACCATTATCATAATAACATATATGTATATATATTATAATATATTTATTATTTTATGATGTATAAAGTGGATTTATTGTAATTTTATGATGAATGAAATTAGAAAGAGTTGGTAGAGATAATTTACTCTTATTAAAAACACATCCACTAGATTTAGTCATAAAGGACCAATGGATGCTCTTTTAGAAAGACCAGCACCACCGGTACATGAATAATTGTTTTTATAATTGTAGTTATTAGGGATTTATTCATCTAGTTTTCTAAACATGATGTTGAGTGATGAGAGAAGTGGTTTTCATATATAATAGACTTGAAGAAAATTCATGGAACCTATAAATGAATTAATTGAATATAAATACCATTCCCTTTCAAAATACCCATAAATTAGTATTATTAGAATAATTATTTGATGATTATTGGTCCTTTAATCTAATTTTTAAAATTCTAATTATTTTATTCATTCTTATCTATTTGTATTAGCCTCCTAAAAAAGATAATTTGATAATGGATGCTATATATAAATTTTCTTCCAGTTAATGTTCAAGAATGTTACTATAAAAGTAATATTTTACCTTAAATGGAAGCGGCATGAAAATTATTGAAGATATATTTTTGGCATTTTATAGTTCTATTTTTATTAATTTTCAATAATTTAATAAAATTTTGTTTTCATAAAATATCAGTAATGTAATTTTTATTTGTATTCTTTTAATTTACATAAAACATTACGATCAGAATACAATTTGAATATAATGAAATAAAATAAAATAAATGTGTTTTAAGAATATATAAAAATTATGGGATAAAATATTTAATCCAAATTTTATTTATTTTAATATTTTAAATACTATTTATTTTTATTTTCTAATAATGAATTAATACTATTTTAGAATTACATAAGAATTTAAGATAAATATTTATTAAATAAATTATTAAAATAAAATACCCTCAAAGGAATAAATATATTATGTTATAAATATTATTTTAAGTCATTTTAAATAATAATATATCATTTAAAACATAAATAAGAGTTATTAATATCATGATAGTGATATTATGTAATTTTCCTTACATATAATACTATAAAAGTTATTACAAGATCAAATGGACAAAAAAATCCATATATTATTTTTTTGAATATATATATTACATAATTTCATTAATAGAATGAAAAAAAATGTCGTGGAGTGCATGTTTAATTCCATTCAACATTATTTTCAACCTTAATAACCTTAATTAAACATTATTGTTTTGAAGAATGTTACAACAATTACTAATCCTAAATATACAAAATTAATAGTTCATGTTAACCAAATTTGAAACACTTTATTATAAATGTGGTATCCATATTAATGATTCATTTTATATAAATGGTTGAAATTAATTTTAATAGAAATTTTTAATTTCAATGAAATATAATTTTTGGACTAATTTTCTAATAATTACAATATAAATATATGAACTTCATAATTTTTTCTATTAAAATGACATTATTCAAATTAAAATGTATATGGTATAATCCACAAACATTAGATATTCCGGTTATTTTAACTAGAATTATCATCATTAAATTATGTCACAACCTGACCACAATTTTCATTCATTTATTTTCTTTTCTGTTTCTTTTGGACCCTTTATATGATTATTTTTTGATTTTTTAGTCATGGTTCTGAGGATTATTTATTTGTTATTTTAAGGTTTTGGATGTTTTTTTAAATATTTATTGTAAGTGTGAAATATATACTAAGAGAAATGGTATGGTGGGATGTTTTGGACACCCTATATCCACTTCACTATGGGGTGTGTGTGATTGATGGATTAATACATTGAGTGAGAGGTGTTTTGGGGTTAGGAGAATGATTTTTGGGGACATTATCAGTTTCTCATAGTTAATGTGCACAATTAGTTTAACCACGGGCTTAAGTGGGCATAGGTCTCAAAACTATGGTTCATATTTAAATATACCATGTAACAAATGTGTGCATCTCATGAAACACTTAATAATGGTTAATTTTATTGTTTGTGCATGGTTTGTTTACTTTTGTGAGATAACCTTTAAACCAACATGATGATGGGTTTTTGGGATTTTCTCTTTCTTTTTAATTAAGCCATCATCCATTGCTTCCCCCATTCGAACCCCATGACATAGAATCTCCCAGTATATTTTTGGAACCTCCATTACCATATATGTATATTTCATGGTTGTTTCCTGGTGATTATTTACCATGATTAAAATGTTATGGATATACTATCTTAATTTTTTTTTTCAATTTTCCAATTATCCTCTAGCACTAGGTTCCATGTTTGGCCAGTTTGGATACCTAGGATGGTATGAAATTTGGTGGGGGATTGTTTCTGTGTTTATGGTTACTCTTGTATTTTCATGCTTCCATGAGCCTTCACGTGGTTTTTTGAGGTGGTCATAGTCGGAGAGTTCTATCCTTATGATAGTTTTCCATTTACAATTTTCCTCTAAAATTAATAATCTATGGTTTCTTTATTCTTCACCATTTATGTATATTAAATAATGATGTATAATTTTTGTGTATTTTATTGATTTTAAATGATTTTTTTTCATGATTATTTAAGTTATAAGATATTTCTATTTATGTTATGTACACCATGTTTTTAATAAATTTCATTGTAGGACTTTTCATGTTGAAAATTAATCTTGAAGCATGATTCAGCTTTATAAATGTATTTTTTCATTTAAAATGATCATTTGGGTTTCATGATGTAGTTTTCCAGGTTTTTTTCTTTTACATGAGGTATGTGTTTTCCTCACAAAAATGGTTTAACATGTGATAGAAATGTGTTGGTTTCCTTTTTGAAATGATTGAATTCTCAAAAGGTGTTTAAATCTTGTATGGAAATTTACAAAAAAATGGTTTTCCTGAAAACTCTTCTTCTATTAATCAAATTCCTTGGGTTTGTTGACTTTTATTGGGATTTTCTAATTATTACAATCTATTGTGATTAAATGGTTCATATAAAATATATTTTTACATGGGTGGATCAGCGGGTAGTTTCATTATGTGTGTGCGTTATGTGTATGATTAATGTTCATGATATTTGATTCTTATTTTGGAAATTATGGAATAACACCTATTTAGTATTAATAAGAGAACTATGTATAACTAGCAGTGTTTTGGTTTATGTTAATTACACTATCTTTGTGTTTATCTCTGTTAAGTGTCCCTTAGCATGTACATTTCTTCTCATTGGGTTGGTGCCTCTTCAATCAAACTAGATAAGGGGTGATAGAGCATGTAGGTGACTTGGTTTCATCAGGTTAAGAATTACGTAGAGATTATTGTGATTTACGTATGTTATATATTATTCCCCAGTTCACCTAGGTTTTCCCATGTCATTCAACATTTAGTTCTCTATGGTGTATGATTTATATTCTTTTTCTATTGGTTACTTGTGCATTCTATTTTTCAATTTCCCATGTTTTGTTCTCATTTTTGTTTCTCCCTTGTATAGAATCCAATTTGATACAATTTATATGTTTATTTTCAAAGGTATCTGAAAAATGGTTTGATTTTTTTTCACTTCTTGTCCCACATTTTTACTAAAAACAACATCATTCACCTTAAAAATCATAATCTATCTTCAATAGTCATGAATATGGAATTCAATAGAAAAAGAGAAATGGGATGTGTTATTATTTTAAGGGTAAATGTGTGAAAAATTAACTTTTTTATATTTTATATCAAACCTAATATTTATGTTTCCTTATAAGGAATTAATTACGAATAGATTGTTCATGCACGCCTACTGAGTTTTAAATCACATTCTGATAGTTTCTTAATTTTTATAATTTTGTTTATTTTTAGCTTGTTTTTGGTATTAGACAGTTACTGTAGGTTTCACAAGAATATTTTGTTGTTTTCATGTACAATTTCTTTATTTTTTGTGTTTCATATTATTATTTTTCGTATTAATAAATTTTTGTTTTAATTTTTTTTTACATTGGGATTATCTATATATTTTCCAATATTTTTTTTCATAGATAAAATAGATTTTATTTGATTATATGTTGATGATTATTCCATGTCCTATGGCTCTCATCATCATCAACAACATGAGAAAAATTCCACACTTATCATTTACTAATATTTATGGATATTCATATTACTAATTGATGAATGTTCTATTTTTTTAGAGTAGTTCAAGATATATTCTGATCAGACGATTTTGAAAAAAATATTTTCTGAAAAGGACCTAAATATTAGTCACATATTGTGGATATAATTTATTAAAATTCTTGATGTTGAAGTCACTTATACTCCAGTAAAAGGGAATGATGTTACTGACACTCTTATTTGGAATTTTCCTCCCCAACTGACCTTGGAATCAATGGGGGAGTGGAACATCATGTACTTACTATAGAATTTAATATTAAATAGAAGGACGATATTTTATCTATAGTTACTAATATTAATCAATTATTTTAAACTCTCATTGTGACTGTTAAACAAGGCCAGTTTTTGGATGATAGATAAATGGATATCAAGGAATCCATTTATTATGGGGTGACAATTTCGGGTATGATTCTTCCATTTGATGTTATTCATCAAATGAGGATCCATTTTAACCTAATCTATTAGGAAGTAAATCTTGAAATATGTTTATAATTATACATAGGATTTTATCTAAATATATTCATTTATATATTATGATAGGAGACAATGATTACTTTGGTCGCTATTGATGTGAGACATCACTAATATTGTGACATATTATTACACCAAACAACAATTAGTTTCAACGTAACTAAAGCTTTATTTTATAGTCCCAACAATTCTTGTATCAGTTTAGAAATGGGATAAGCTATCCATGGACATAATTATTGTACTACCATATATTCATTAATGAAAAAATTAAATCTGTGTGGTTATTTATCTTCTGATAAATTCACCTAACAGTATTCTATTCATTGACATAGCCATTATTAAAGATATACTGTTTGATGTATGTTCAAGGGATCAAGGTGTTTCTTGGGGTTGTCCTACAGTATTCTTAGACATGGATTCCATGATTACATCTATATTATGGATGATTATCATTGATGTAATGGGGACCTAGTACGTATTGTGTATGTAAAAAAACCTCAGTTTTGATGTCCATAATGATGATGCTATTTAGATTTTTGAGTATATAATCCATGACTATCTTGAAATTTAAAAGGTCATTACATATGAATTTCAGAGTATTTTAGATCTATTATAATAATATTTTAAATTCATATATCAAAATACATCTCTTTGTTTTTTCATATGTCCACCCATGTAGGACATCACTTTTTTGGGATAATGGGGGAAAAGCCTCTCATTTGACACCTAATTTAATTTAGATTATAATGTAAATTATTCAAGAAATATATTGATTATTAGTTAAATATAAGAGCCTTAAAAATCATATGGGTATTTTCGATTAAATACTTTGAGTACTCAATTAGTGACTGAGTTTTCATGAATGCTTCTCTTAGTTTGGGAAACCGTTATTCATCGAAATAGAAAATGGTTGCTTCAATATTATATAGCTAGCTTCAAATCACATAGAATTTTTGTAATATATATTTTGAACTAGAACTATTACCTCATTTTAATGGTATAAAAACATTCTACCATAAATCTCACATCATGATGCATTTCCTTCATCCAACTCATTTTCTTAAAAGGGAGTAGTCTGAGAGAGAGATGTATGTTTAAATTATGGAGAATCTAATAGGAATATATGATACTAAAATAAAAGACCACAAGGCGAAAAAAATTCAATTATAAATATTGATGTCGAGACAATGATTATATTAATAAAGGCATTAGAGTGTGTATCAGTGGTGTGAGAATAGTGGCATTAAAAATATATTTAGAATCAATCCTCTACATGAATATATTGGGATGAAATATCCTATGGTGGTATGAATAGTAAAATAATCATAATTAATTCTTTTTTTTAATTTAAATAAGTCTTACATTGGTTTTCTAATAATTATTATGGTGATATGTATGTTTCATATAAAAACATTACTACTTCTTGAATGTATAATACATTCATGCGTTGAATAGTTTATTCAAAACATGAATTCTATTTTGTTAGAGGTTGTGAATCAATTTCTAGTTGTGAAAAAATGATCCTGATTTGAAACTTTATTCTGGTCATGATTTGTTCATTTGTTATTTTTATTCTATGGTTAAATAGTTTTAGTGTTCATGAAATCTTATGGGATTGCATCATGAATCAATGATTTACAATAGAAATAATTTCTCCCCATAATGATTTTTACATTTCACACATGTATCATATCACATTTGGTATTGAAACTCCTGCCACAAAACCTAGGAATTATCCATGATATAATCAATGGTTCTGAATCTTTGAATCCTCTTAAATAAATTATTTGTTCTCTAGATTTCATGTATATTTTAATGATTGGTTATGTATTCTTAACAATATCTATGTTTCTTATATATTTAGTTGCAGTGTTGGGCTATATTTCTAAATTCTCTATATTGTTATGTTTTATTTCTCAAAACATTTTAGGATCATTTCTGTGTTTTTCATTCTCTGATTGGTTCTAGTGTTGGTTATATTTTGATATGTCAGATTTGTTATATATTTGTTGATAAAACATGTTTTTCCACCCATTAATTTATGGAATTATAATCTAAGATGATAGAGTTTATTATATGGTATCATTTCTCTTCTCTTTTTTATATTATAGTACTGATGTGTGGATCCCATATTGGTTATAATGTATCCTATGTTGATTTAAGTTGTTCCATCTATATGTAATGGAATATAAACTAAATTTTTTAAAATTTTATTCTAAATTAAATGTAATTATTAATGTATTATTATGTGTAAATTATTTTTTAGAAATTATGTTTATAAACTATCATTGTTAAATTATATTTTTTCATATAATACGAAAATTTATCAAAAAATTATATTCCAAAACATGTTGTAGATGATTAAATGTTTTATGGGAAATAAGAGTGTAATGTTATAATCAATTCGAAAATTATTTTGGCTTTTTCCACACATTGGATACCATGATACATTGGTTGAATGAGGGTATTGAGTATCTTGCAATAGTATTTTATAGGGGATGTCATATTCATGGTTTTTTTCATTGATATAATGTAGATTAATGTTTTCTACAACTTGAATAACATTATCAACCATTCATATTTTCACATGTTCCTTTACTTCAATGGCTTGGATTCATGGGATATTGAGAGTTGGTTTAGTAATTATAAATTGTGTATATGGAGGTATGAGTTAACTTTCTTAGTTTACCTATGTCACCACATGCATGTCTACCACTATGGTTTGGATTTTAATCTTTTTGATTTGTTATACCTATTTTGAAGAAATGTAACTATTTATTATAAATATTACTTTGAAACTATTTAATCCTGATTTTATTTGGAAATATGAAAAAATAGTAACTATTTTCCTTCATTTGGAATGAAATTTTTTTGAATGAAATATTATTCCATGGTTTTAATAAGTTGAGTATATTGGTATTTTTAACAATATATGATATCAATCACCTATGTTGGATATATCCAATATTGTTCATCTATCAACATAGAAATTCCCTTGGGGATGTTTTTACCTTGCGTTGTATTATAATATTGGGAATGTAAAGTATAATAATTGAGGTGGTTATGTTTACGTTAAAAAGGAATGTTTATCTAGTAGTGAGATAAAATAATGTTTCCCACACATCAAATACAACATCTATTTCAAGGATTCAATATCATTTTTGTTGTTGGACATGTTTAATGGATGTTTATGTTTCTCTTATTTGTTTTTAAATCTACAACTTTCTTTGTTTTCGTATAAAATGTAATTTTTTAGTTTTAATTCAATATATAATATATGTATATATTTTTATGTATGAAAAAATAAATCATAATATATATATTTTTTTGATTCTTTGGTTTTTGTTTCTAGCCTATGGGGATATTGAATACACTTCAGGTTACTAGAGAATTGGTATTGCCACTTGTTTAGAGGGTATCCCAATTTTGTTTGTTAGAAATATGATATATCACTATAACAATTAAAATTTTAAAATACTTTTCTCCATGCATTGGAGAGATATAAAATGGATCACATTATTGAAAAAAACAAATATCAAAGGAAATCATTGTACAAGATGAATTAATGATGTGAGGAGAATTCACCTAATTTGGTGTGGACAAACATATTAATTTCTATTAGGGTCCATTGGATTCAATTCATGGGTAATATTGGATGATATGGTTTTCACAATCAGATTCTACAATAAATAGATGAATACACACATGGATAATGAAATTAATGGAAAAATGACCCCTTTACCACATAAAATACAAAGCAATGGTATATTGTCTCATGACCAAAGGAAGTCCACAATGAAATTTCCACTCCTATAAATTTTTTTCCATGTGACCATATGGTTCATAGAGTTATGTACCACTTCCTATATGAGTAATAAAATATTAGAAGATGATTCAAGGGACAACACCTAGAATGATATATCATCATACTCCCCATTGAAAAAAATTGTAAAAAAACATACTTATTTTGTACAATATCTCTAGAATTATAATTTAAATAATTCAAATATCAATAACTCTATCGTATAACCTATATTATTTTATGATCCACCCCCAGAACAAAAACCTATACCTATGTTATAATCCCACCATGGTGTTGTGTACACCATCATTGTGAAATTAATGTACACCCCTACGCCACATGAAAAAACCAATATTGATGATTGCTCTTTCTGTTATACAAAAAACTATATCCCAAACCTAGAAAAACTCCTCTGTAATGTCTGGAATTAGGTTTATCACCACCATAAACACAAAAATACAGGTAAAATCATTTCATTCATGTGTTCTAACTCATAATATTTTTATTTAAATCCCAATTCATAGAATACACCATTATATGATATGATAATATTTCAAATTTTCACTATTATAATTTACCTAAAACAACACAGGTTTTTATAATTATTTCTCTGGTATCATAATCGTATTTGGTTTCATAGTTAATTATAAATAAAACAAAAGGAAAAATAAGACCTATTATTGATAAGGCCACCCACATCTTTTTTCATTACACTATATAATCCATGGGAACTTAGATTGAGAGTAAACCACCTAATATGATAATTGAGGAATTGATAATAGTTTATTTTTAATTAATTCAATGAAATTTTGAATTTAATGTGTATTTGTATCTATCTTTTTTTTGAAAATTCGTTATTATTTTCATGTATTTGTGCTTTTATTTATATATATTTTAATACTTATTTTTCTGCTAAATAATTATTATCAATAATTGATTATATGTAACTATTTTGAAAACTCATATCATTTGTTCTAACTTTATTTGTACAAGTCTGGTATCATCAAATCAAAATTTTATCTGAAATCATTTTATGTAAATTCTAACAATCCTTAAAATACAAAAACCCTATAATTGAATGTAGTGGGAACAAGTATCTAACCACCACATTTCTAGATTGAAAAAACCCTTGTTGGAAATTCAGTAGTTTGAATCAATATCCCTCAAACCACGGTTTATTTCATAAGAGATGCATAGATTACATGGCAATTCCAAACACAAGTACATACACACTTTAATTAATATATTAATTCAACCATGTAGCATAAACTAATTAAATTTTATGGTTAATGTGAACAAAATTGGTTATCATACCTTTCATGTAACTCAATAAATGCATATATATAAAATTATAGTATGTTTATAACACATTAAACA
Organism: Viscum album; assembly: GCA_963277665.1. Classification (NCBI taxonomy): domain Eukaryota; kingdom Viridiplantae; phylum Streptophyta; class Magnoliopsida; order Santalales; family Viscaceae; genus Viscum; species Viscum album. The sequence continues at coordinate 1,754,412,694 of OY728146.1, read as the reverse complement.
AATTTATACATCATTACATTATATGATATTTATAAATTTCAATAAATAAGGAAATTACACATTACAAATGTATAATTGATAAATATAGACATGAGGTAAAATTTTAAGAACAATTTATACACGAATAATTACATTAATTTTATTAATTATCAATTCACTATCAAATTTTCATAAATTAAATCTAAATATTATAAAATTATTTCTATTCTGAAACCCATCACATAATAATTTTTTATTAAATTAACCAAAATAAATTATATTTTAAATACTATCATGTAATATATTATATCTATTATCAAAACATTATAAATAGATAATATATCATATATGTAATATTATTTGAGCAACTTTTCGTCGAAATGATAATGAATTATTCTGATATAGTTTAAATAATTTCTCAAATAAATCATTTAATTTGAACATTTTAAATTATCTATTTTTATAAATTCGTAATTCCACATTTATTTATTTATATTTTTCTTAATTCATAATTTTATAATTATATTATATATTACCTTTTCAATTTATAGATGACATCCATATATCCAACTATGTCATTCCCTATAAACTGAATTCATTAAATAATGACATTTACTATAATGGATATTTATTTTTTTAAATGTAACCTAACTATTTAATAATGAATGATAATTAATTTTTTTTAATATTTTAAAATAAACATTATTAAATGAATAAATATTACAAAATAACATCTTTACATACTTATATAAATATATTTAATTTCTTATTTCAACTCATAATTGAGAATTAGATAATTTCAAATATTAATTCTTTAAATATTAAAAAATATATTTTATATACTATGTTGTGAGTAACCCAACAATTAAATGTCAATCCTTATCATGGGTGAATATAAATAATTTTCAAATAATGGGGCCATAATCACTCATAATTTATCATTTTATTATCTAATGTAATCCATGGTATAAATGACATGATTATATGTGTCAATTTCAATGAAAATTATAATGGCTCAGAACTCTCCGGTCCATTACTTTGTGAAAATGTGGTGTTGGAGGTGTTTTTGGTGGTCAAGGTTACTTATCCCCAACACTTTGCCAAATTTCCAGTTCTGTGAATAGTGTTTCTAGTTTTATGAATAGTATCAGTAGGTGTACATTGTTTCCAGATCGGTAGACTTGTACAGTTTTCTCAAATCGGTAGGTGTACAATGTTTATAGATCAGTACACTTGTACTGTGTTTCCAGATCGGTAAGTGTACAGTGTTTCCAGATCGGTAGGTGTATAGTTTTTCTAGATCGGCAGACTTGTATAGTGTTTCCATATCAGTAGGTGTACCGTGTTTCCATATTGGTAGACTTGTACAGTGTTTCCAGATCGGTAGACTTGTATAGTGTTTCTAGATCAGTAGGTGTACATTGTTTCCAGATCAGTAGACTTTTACAGTATTTCCAGATCGGTATGTGTAAAGTGTTTCAAAATTGGTAGACTTGTACAGTGATTCCAGGTCGATAGGTGTGCAGTGTTTCCAAAACGGTATACTTGTACAATGTTTCTAGATCGGTAGACTTGTACATTTTTTCCAGATCGGTAGGTGTACAATGTTTCCAAATCGATATACTTGAACAGTGTTTCCAGAATGGTAGGTATTTAGTGTTTCCAAAATAGTGAAGTCTATTGGTAACCTTTAACGGTGAGGTCTATCAGTAACCTCTAATGGTGAGGTGTATTAGTAGCCTCTAATGGTGAGGTCTTTTGGGAACCTCTAATGGTGAGGTCTATTAGTATCCTCTAACGGTGAGGTCTATCGGTATCCTCTAACGGTGAGGTCTAAAGCTGTCCTTTTCTTTCCATTGCCAAATTTTGAGTATGTGAATAGTGTTTCCAGCTTTCTACAGTTTCACCCCATTGACATTTTCTTTAACATGAAATACATATAAAGTATTATTTTAAGGACTCTTAAGGTCGATTAAAATGCAATAAATCCTATATTAATTATCCCTAGAGGTCGGATGTTTTTATTTAGTCAACCCGCGTTGGATAATGCAGTCTGCTTTTAATGGAGAATTAAGCGTATCTTAAATCGTCGCCCCATTAAATCTTCAAAAGGGACAAGATATCATCCTCCCTTGTTCTTCCTCTTTTGTCTTGGCTATGAGATTCTAGAACCTTTAAATCCTTTCTGTAGGAGTCTCACAATCAAACCCTACTCCTCCGATTGGTTCTGCTCTATTTTAGATGCAACTGAGTTGTGTCGGTCAGTCTTCCATATAAGGTATGTTTTATCATTGATACCTTGGGGATCATCTTATCATGTTTCTCCTTTCCATATTATAACATGTAATATCTAAGATTCTAATGGGTTTTTCTTGGGTTTTAGTTGGTGTTGTTGTACCGTGGCATCCTCTGGGGGGTGCAATTGTCCCGAGAGAAGGATTGTGACCCATTGTGTGGATAAAGAATGTCAAGAGTTGTTGAGGTAGGGGATTAATTGATTCTCTTTTCTTTTACGTGCAACTATATCGTTAGAATATTTTATCGCAGGGGATCACAGTGGAATTGACATAATAAATATTTTAACTGGATAAATAAATTGATAACTATCGTATGTTTTTCCTCTTGTTTTTCTTGATAGTGTGATATCTATGCTTTCATTGTTTAGATATTTTTTCTCAATGGAAATCGGTAAAGAACAAAAACCGGGATTAATTAATAATTGTTGGCTAAAGATAAAGAGGCATGGAAAATAATCTGGTTCTTATTGTAATTTTATGTTAATCAATTTAGAACAGTAAGCATGATTAATTATTTATTATATCTTACTGATTTGGTTTCCCAAATTTTCAACCTAACTTTAATAAATCTGTTAATTCAAGATGGATTGAAGAACCGCTTGTTTGATAATTTCTAAAAGGGTTCTCAGTTACCCACTTGATTGTTAAAGGTCCAAGAGCCATTGATGTGATTGTTTTTTTCCTACTGCTTGGGCTGTTATGTGAGCCTGGATGGCTGTTGAGATATGTGAAGGCATGGAGATTTTTTGTGGTGGCAGTAGATGATACCTAGAGTGGCGAGATGCATCAGTGTATGAATGTGGGTGTCAGGGAGGACACCAGGGATGATGGAATGGGATGGATGTGATTGTTGGATGCTTGTTGATTGTTTGGTTGAATATCTACTTTACATTTCTCCACTTCTCAAGGCAGATGGTCTTTCTTACCCTTCTTCCGAAAAAGGCGAATACACGCGGGGTATGGCACATGCATTCTATGTTTATCCTCTCAAGGGAGAATGGGTCTACACTCTTTTTATTGGTGACAAAGACTCGACAGAAAGTACATCTACTCACCGTGTTGATCCCTTTGTGTTTAGTATAATAGAATTATTTTTTAGAATTCCTGTGAATATGGGAAAGTAATTCTATAATGAATAATTGAATAAATGGTGTTAACTCATGGGGTTGGATTTTCTGGAACATAATGACAAGGTTGTAATTTGGATGGTACAGTGGATATTGGGTGTGATGCTAATGATGATTAATGTTAAATTGTTCATGGTTAATTAATTTTTAAAGTATTAATTAACGTAAAATGGAAATGGTAAAAAGGGAATGAAGTAATCTAATAAATCTCTTCAAATGGTTGTGTGCTTATAGGATACCTAGTCTTAGAAGTAGCAGCCTGAAGCATGAGAGACATTAGCTGCAGTTGTGTCTAAGTCTAGGTAATGCCCCTAGTATGGTTGTGAGATATAACATATTCTGTACTTTTTGTTTTTCTATATGCTACTCCACCCCGTCAGTAAGGGAAACTGAAACCTTGGGGATTCCGAGCAATGGGGGCTATTTTCACGAACATTATGATCAGAGGACGAATGGCTGACTACCCGCTTTGTCCCCGCTCTCTTCACTTGGTAGATACTTGTGTCAACAGGCACAACGGTTAGCTTCCCATATATGTGTGTAGAGGGATGTAATGGATAGTGGTTATTTCACAAAAATATATTCTGAATATAGTATTCTATGGACTATTATAGGTGTAACGTGTATACGTTGTGATCGCTTGATGTTCCCTACTCAGTGTATGAGTAATAATGGCTTGAGGCATAATACCCGACATATGATACACATTATGAGGGTTGTGGTGGCTCCCAGAACATACCTGGTTACTTTTGGTTGTGAGGATGGTGTGGTGCTTCGCCTAGGTGTCTGTGGGCAAGCCTTTGTGGTGCACGAGGTGCAGATTCTGGTGCTTTACCCGGGTGTCTGCAGGAAAGCGTTTTCGGAGAGAGATGCTTAGGACGTGAGACGTTGAGGAAAAGTGACAAACCAGTGGGGAATTAGTAGTGGGGTACCCTTGATGTTCTTTACTATATGCTATATTCTTATATGTGTTACTTGGTGAGAGTGGCCATGGTGAGGTTGGGAACTTAGTATTCATGTTTAGGTGACGAGTTAGTTTCACTTGTTGTTCACTGCGCTTTAGTATTATTTCATTACTTTTTCTTGAGAGGCTTCGTAGAGGATCATACTGAGTATACTATTATACTCACCCTATGTATATATAAACTGTTTTTCAGGTCACATGGAGCCGGTTATAGATTGAGCAGGTTTATACTAGCTTGGGGTTGCAGGAGCTATTCAGGCTTGTGTTTGCTGCTGTTTTACTTCCTTTTGGGTACTTGTAGTTTTTACCTTCTAGTTGTAATAATTTTTCATGACATTTCATATGTGTACATTGGTTTCTTTTATATTCAAGTTCTGATTCGGAGTTGATTGGTGTCTATCTTATCTCTCTCTTCCGCATTTTCTCTCTTAGAGGGTAATGCCTCCCATTTGTGTGTTTACTATACCCTCGGTTCTAGTCACCAACCTGGGGCCTACTAGAGGTGGGACTCGGGGGTCATTATCTCCCTTCTCACATTGCCGGCTCAGGAGGGGTACACTTTGTGTAGAGGGGGTCGTGACAGAGTGGTATCAGAGGCCTGGTTGATGGATAGGATGGATTTTTTAGTTAGGCACAAGTGAGGCTTCATGGGTTGGTAGAGAAATAGTGTCATTAATGTTTAGAAAGTGAGGTAAACACTAGAGACTGGCTAAGACATAGGTGTTTAGGGCCGCCTATGATCTGATGTACAGACCTTTAAGTTTACAATGGATAGTAAACAAGGTAATACTAGTATTAGGGTAGAGACCTAGGAAAGGATCATGTATCATTCTTCTTGTGCCTGTGTTTGAATGGGTAGACCTTGTTATATATTAAACTAAAATTACAGAATGAAAAAAATAAATTAATTACTGTTGAGTCTTCCATATTCCATGTTTAGCAGATCAAACGGTTTTTTATTTAACAGGTATGGATCCAGGTAGACGTCCTTGTCAGGTTTGCACAAAAAATTTCCAGCAGGCTATTCCAGTAGAACGCTGCAGGTTAGAGGTTGAAGACAATGACACATGGAGAAAGACACATCGAGAGTTTCATCTCCAGAGTTTGCAGAAGTATGAGTGTTATGTTTCAGATGAAGTCACAGAAGATTGGTTAGAGGAGGTAGAGATTGGATTTAGTTTGATTCGTGCTCATAAAGAGCACTTGGTGTCCTTGGTTATGACAATGTTGAGTGGAGCTGCGAGGGAGTGGTGGTTCTTGTTACTCAGGGATCGTGAGGAGTCAGCGATCTCATGGGAGGAGTTCCAAGATAGGTTTAGATTCGAGTTTCTTTCCATGACTGTGAAAGAGTCTAGACGCCAGGAGCTTCATACCCTTCGATACGGGAGATCCAGTGTTCTAGAGTTTGGAATCCATTTTAGGAACCATTTATGATATGCTTCAGACCTACTGCCAGATAAGGAGGCCAGTGCAAGGCATTTTGAGGAGGCTTTGCATCCAGAGATCCAGTGCCAAGTCACCCCATTTATTCTGAAGACGTATCTTGAGGTGCCGACGAGGGAAGAGGTTTTCAAGAGGACATTGGCCAGGAACAAATCCTCACGAGAGGGGAATCGACATGATTCCACATGAAGTAGAACTGTGGTTCGGGGTTCTCAGTTTTCAGGGTAGAAGAGTTTCCGTTCACCCGGGGGAAGGTCCCAGTCCTTCACATGTCGTTTCACTAGAGGTAGCAACTCTTAGGCCTATTCCAAGGGATCAGGTGCATGTTTTTCTTGTGGTAGTCATTGTCATCAGGAGCGGGAGTTCCTGACCTTTCATAGTGGCCATCGTACGCTAGGCACTATGCTCCAGGTTCCTCCGTTGAGGCATTTCTAGCCGAGGCAACACCAGCCAGTTGCACCAGCTTTAGATCAACAGGGGAAGATGGGGCGGGCAGAGGACAGCCCCATGACACTCCTCGTCCTCAGAGAGCAGAGTGCGGATGTGGTGGTTGTTGTCATCAGGGTCCGAGAGGCCGTGGGGGAGGTCGTGGTCTGCTTCATGCTCTAACGTTGCCAGCTCCAGGTGAGCCAGACGTCGTCTGAGGTTCCCTTTGCATGTTTTCTACCTTGGTGTATGCCTTGTTTGATTCAGGAGCGACACACTCCTTCATATCACCTACCCTTGTCCATGCTTTGGGACATGAGGTAGAGAGGCTTCTAGTTACCTTAGCATTGACTACGCCAGTTGGAGGTCGAGTTGACTTTTTTGAAGTATATAGAGATTGTGAGCTAGTGTTGGGGAAGCACCGCTCTTGGGGAGATTTCCTATGTTTATGTATACAACCATACCATGTCATCCTCGACATGGATTGGTTGTATTCGGTGCAGGATATCATGGATTACTTCAGGAAAAAAGTCATCTTCATTGGTGTAGATGGAGAGAAAGTGGTGTTTGTTGGTGAGAGAGATCCTCAGATGGGTCATAGGCACATTCCATCCTTATCATCGATGATGGCAGAGTGGATGCTGAGTACTTCAGAGGTTCATCAGTTGGCGTTTCCTAGGGTCGTAGAGGAGTACCCTAATGTCTTTCTCGAAGAGGTTGTAACATTACCCCCTTGATGAGAGATTGAGTTTGGGATCGAGCTACAGCTAGGAGCGTCTCCTATCCCTATTTCTCCATATAGGATGAGTTATTAGAACTACATATGAAGCTTGATGGTCTGTTACAATGTGGTTTTTTTCAGACAAGTGTGTCACCGTGAGGTGCACCGGTATTGTTCATAATGAAGTCTAATGATAGTTTGCGTTTGTGTGTCGATTATCATCGCCTAAACAAAGTGACAATAAAGAATATCTATACTCTTTCGCGGATTGGTGATTTATTTGATCAACAGAAAGGTCCAAGTTTGGTTCTCAAAGATCAAATTACGGTCAGGATATCATCAGATGCGTGTAATGGATGAGGATATCCCGAAAATTTCTTTCTATTGGCATCATAGACATTATGAGTTTGTTGTAATGCCGTTCAGCGTGACAATTGAGCTGGTTGTGTTCATGGGATTGATGAATGATGTGTTCTGTGAGTTCCTGGACAAGTTTGTGGTGGTTTTCATCAGTGACATCCTTGTGTACTCCACATCTAAAGAGGAGCATGCAGAGCATCTACAAGCCATTTTGGGAGTTCTTCACCAACATCAGATGTTCGGGAAGTTGTCGATGTGTGATTTTTGGGATTAATAATTCTATTTCTTAGGGAATATTGTGTCCTAATAAAGATTATCTGTGAATCCATCAAAGATAGAAGTAGTTGTGTCTTGGGCAGCCCCCAAGACAGTTTCAGAGGAGCGAAGTTTCCTTGGGCTCGCAGGATACTACAGGAGGTGCGTAGCCAATTTCTCACAATTTGTTACTCCTCTGACATCTTGGACTAGAAAGGATCAGGAATTCATATGGACTGATCAGTGTTAGGCATCTTTCGATTATCTAAAGGAGAAGTTAGTAAGTGCTCCAGTTCTTTGTCTTCCCACTGAGGAAGTTCAGTTTGATGTTTTCTATGACGCTTCGCATCTAGGGTTGGGATGTGTCCTCATGTTGTAGAGGTCAGTTTTTTCTTATGGGTCTCAGCTGTAACGTCCCCATAAACGTAACTATGCCACTCACGATCTTGAGTTGGCATTTTTGGTGTTTTATCTGATGTTTTGGAGACATTACCTCATTGGTGAGTGATTTGTGGTTTTCACCAATCATAATAGTTTGAGGTATGTTTTCTATCAGCGGGACTTGAACTTGAGACAGTTTTAATGGATGGAGTTATTGTAGGAATATAGCTTCTAAATGTCTTATACACCTGGGAAATGGAATGTTGTAGCTGATGCGCAGAGCCGAAAGTCATGTAGTGATGTTGTGCTTGAATCCGGTGATTCTTGGAGAGTAATGGAAGAACTGTTAGCATTACATCTTGATATGGGAGAGGTTGGGGGTAGAGGCTGTCTTTTTCAGATGATGGCACAGTCATCCCTGGTGCAGAAGGTGGAAGAGTCCCAGTTGGGAGATCTAGAGGTGGAGGTCCAGAGAAACAGATTTGTTTGTGGTGAGGCCCCTGATGGTTGGTCTAAGGATGAAAAAAAATGACTGTTGTACCAAGGAAAGATTTTTGTTCCCTTGGAGATGCGCGAGACGATTCTCAGAGAGTTCCACAATTTTCTTTTAGCAGTACATCCTTGTGTGAAAAAGATGTACCGATCCTTGAGAAGTTAGTTTTGGTTGCCCCGACTGAAGTGTACAGTTACAGAGTTTGTGTCTCGATGTTTAGTTTTCCAGAAGGTGAAGGTCGGACACCGTTTTCCTGGTGGTCTTCTCCAGCCATTAGAGATTCCTAATTGGAAGTTGGAGGACATCTCAATGGACTTTGTTACAGGTTTACTTTGAGCTCCGGGATGACATGATGATATATGGGTGGTAGTGGATCGTTTAACAAAATCAGCCCACTTCATAGTGATCAAGGAGTCGGGCTAAGTGGAAGTTTTGTCGAGGCAGTATCTAGAGAAGGTGGTGAGACTTCATGGATTCCCTAGGATGATCATTTATGATCGAGATCCTCATTTTACCTCCAGGGTGTGGAGGGGTCTCCGACATGATTTATATTCTCAACTATGCCTTTTCAATACTTTTCATCCTCAAACGATTGGTCAGACAGAGCGAACCATCCAGACTCTTGAAGACATGTTGTGCTCTTGTGTTCTTTATTTTGGAGGTTCAAGGATGAGGCACTTACCCTTGGTGGAGTTTACATAAAATAATAGTTTTTAATCCACCATTGGTATGGTGCCGTTTGAAGCCTTGTATGGAATGCCTTGCCATTCTCCGTTGTGTTGGACTGGGATGGGAGAGTCAGCAATTCTTGTACCAAAACTAGTGCAGAATACAACAGAGATGGTTCAGGTGATTCATGAGAGGATGAAGACAGCGCAAGATCGTCATAAATCATATGATGATCAGAGAAAGAGACCCTTAGAGTTTGATCTTGGGGATCTTGGGTTTCTGAAGGTGACTCCCCGTCGTGGGCAGTGAAGGTTTGGTCATGGAAGTAACCTTTCTACCCAGTTTGTTGGGACTTTCGAGGTGTTAGCTCGTGTTGGAGCTATGGTGTATCGAGAAGCACTTCCAGCACAAATGAGTCGAATACATGATGTTTTCAATGTATCTCAGCTCTTTCGTTATCTTCATGATGACTCTCACATTATCAATTGGGGAGAGATCAATGTTTATGATGATGCAACCTTCGAGGAGCGACCTGTGGAGATCCAAGACCTCAAGGAGAAGGTGTTTCATGGGATTTCTATCCCCTTAGTTTGTGTCTTGTGGTGACACAGTGGCATGGAGGAGAGTACCTGGGAACGTGAGTCACAGATACATGGTCAGTACCTAGAGTTGTTTGATGTTTAAATCTTTTCATGTAATGATGTTTCCTTTGTGGTTACACCTTTCATGTTTTATTTATTAACTTCTCTAGTTCCTTTTGTGGCTTGCTCCCATTTGAGAGGTATCTGGATGGGTGGTTGTTCGGACCCCATTTCTATTATTTTGTCTCTTTAGGTTGGTTTTGAATTCTTGAGGATGAGAATGTTTTGAGAGGTATCTGATGTAATAGCCCTGACCCCTCCGGTCCATTACTTTTTCCAGTTCTGTGAATAGTGTTTCTAGTTTTATGAATAGTATTGGTAGGTGTATATTGTTTGCAGATCGGTAGACTTGTACAGTATTTCCAGATTGGTAGGTGTACAATTTTTCAAGATCAGCAGACTTATACAGAGTTTCCAGATCGGTAGGTGTATAGTGTTTCCATATCGTTAGACTTGTACAGAGTTTCTAGATTGGTAGGTGTAATGTGTTTCCAGATCGGTAGGTGTACACTGTTTCCAGATCGGTAGACTTGTAGAGTGTTTCCAGATCGGTAGACTTGTACAGTGTTTCCAGATCGGTAGGTGTATGGTGTTTCCAGATCGGTATACTTGTACAGTGTTTCCAGATTGGTAGGTGTACACTATTTCCAGATAGGTAGAATTGAACAGTGTTTCCAGAACGGTAGGTGTATAGTTTTTCTAGAACGGTGAATTCTATCAGTAACCTTTAATGGTGAGGTCTATTGGAAACCTCTAACGGTGATGTGTATCAGTAGCCTCTAACGATGAGGTCTATCGGTAACCTCTAATGGTGAGGTCTATCGGTAACCTCTAATGGTGAGGTCTATCAGTAACCTCTAAGATTGAGGTCTAAAGGTGACATTTTCATTCCTTTTCCAAATTTTGAGTATGTGAATAGTGTTTCCAACTTCCTACAGTTTCACCCCTTTGACGATTCCTTTGACGTAAAATACATTTAAAGCCTTATTTTAAGGAATCTTATGGCCGATTCAAATTTTCTAAATCCTATATTAATTATCCCTATAGCTCGGGATTTTTTTACTTGGTCAACCCGCGTGGGATAATGTGATCCACTTTTAATGGAGAATTAAGTGTATCTTAAACTGTCGCCCCATTAAATCTTCAAAAGGGACAAGATATCATCCTCCTGTATTCTTCCTCTTTGTTCTAAGATATGACATGCTAGAACCTTTCAATACTTCCCATATGAGTCTAACAATAAAACCCTACTACTCCTATTGGTTCCGCTCTATTTTGGATGTAACCGAGCTGTGTCAGTCAATCTCCCATATAAGGTATGTTTTATCGTCGTTCCTTTTGGGATAATCTTCTCCTATTTCTCCCTTACATATTATACCATGTAATATACAAGATTCTAATGGGGTTTTCTTGGGGTTTGGTTGGTGTTGTCGTACCGTGGCATCCACTGGTTGATGTAGTTGTCACGAGAGGAGGATTATGACCCGATGTGTGGATAATGAACATCCAAAATTTTTTGAGGTAGGGGATTCATTGCTTCTCTTTTATTTTACGTGCAGATGTATCATTACAATATTTTATCCCAAGAGATCACAATGAAATTTACATAATATATATTTGAACTAGATAAATAAATTGATATCTATCGTATGTTATTGCCTATTGTTTTTCTTGATAGTGTGATATCTATGATTCCTTTTTTATTTGCTTGTTCTTAATGGAAATCGGTAATGAACATAAACCGTGATTAATTAATAACGGTTGGCTAAATATAAAGAGGTTTGAAAAAGAATCTGGTTATTATTATAATTTGATGTTAGTCAAATTAGTATAGTAAGCATGATTACTTATTTTTTATAGCTTAATGATTAGGTTTCACGAATTTGGAACCAATGTTTAATAAATCTATTAATTTAAGATTGATTAAAGAACCGATTGTTGGATAATTTCTAAAAGGGCTCTGAGTTACCCTCTTGATTATTAAAGGGTTAAGATCCACTGATGTGATTTTTTTTCCTGCATCTTGTGATGTGATGTGAGCCTGGATGGCTGTTGAGATGTGTGGAGGCATGGAGACTTTTGGTGGTTGTAGAAGATGATTCCTAAGGTGGAAAGATGCATTAGTTTAGGCATTTGGATGTCTGGGAGGACACCAGGGATGATGGAATGGGATGGATGTGATTGTTGGATTCTTGTTGATTATTTGGTTGATTATCTGCTTTTCTTTTCCCCACTACTCAAGGCAGCTGGTCCTACTTACCCTTCTCATGAAAGAGGCTAAGACACATGGGGTATCCTACATGCTTTCCGTGTTTATCCTCTCAAGTGAGAATGGGTCTATGCTTTTTCTATAGGCGGAAAAGACTCGACGGGTTTTACATATACTCACTGTATTGATCCCTTTGTTTTTAGTAGCATATAATGCTTTTCTAGAATGGTTGGGAATATGGGAAAGAAATTTTGTAATGAATAATTGAATAAATGGTGTTAACTCATAGGGTTGGAATTGCTGGAACATAATGACAAGGTTGTAATTTGGAAGGTACAGTGGATATTGGGTGTGATGATAATGAAGTTTAATGTTAATTTGTTCATGGTTAATAAATGATTAAAGAATTAATTAACATATAGTGGAACTGATAAAAAGGGAAAGAGGTATTCTAATAATGCTCTTAAAATGGTTGTGTGCTTATAGGACACCTAGTCTTAGCAGTAGTATCCTGGATTTTGAGAGACGTTAGCTAAAAGTGTGTCTAAGACTAGGTAATGCCCATAGTATGGTAGTGAGATATAATATATTATGTACATTTTGTGTTTCTATATTCTACTCCACCTTGTTAGTAAGGGAAACTGAAACCCCGGGGATTCTGAGCCCTGAGGGGAGTGTTTTCCCCAACATTCCGTCGGGAGGATGAATGCATGACTACCCCCTTTGGCCCCGCTCTCTTCTCTTGGCAGATACTTGTTCCAACATGCACAATGGTTAGTTTCCCCATATATGCATGTAGAGGGATGTAATGGCTTGTGGTTATTTCACACACATATATTCTGGATATAGTATCCTATGGAATACTATAGGTGTAACGTGTATAGGCTGTGATGGCTTGAGGATCCCTACTCGGTGTATGGGATATAATGGATTGAGGTATAATATCCGACTTATGATACACCTTATGAGGGCTTTGGTTGCTCCTGGAACTTACCTGGTTACTTATGGTTGTGAGGATGGTGTGGTGCTTCGCTTAGGTGTCTGTCAAAATGTCTTTGTGGTGCATGAGGTGTAGATTATGGTGCTTCTCCCAAGTGTTTGTGGGAAAGCCTTTTTGGAGAGAGATGCTTAGGACGTGCGATGTTGGGGAAAAGTGGAAAACCAATGGGGAAGTAGTAGCGGGGTACCCCTGATGTTATTTACTATATGTTATATTGTTTTATGCGTTACTTGGTGAGAGTGTCCATGGTGAGGTTGGGAACATATTATACCTATGTAGGTGACAATTTAGCTTCACTTATTGTTCATTGTGCTTTAGTATGCTTTCATTACATTTGCACGAGAGGCTTCGAGGAGGATCATACTGAGTATACTGTTATACTCACCCTATGTATATATAAACTATTTTTTAGGTCACTTGCAGCCGGTTGGAGATTAAGCTGGTTTCTACTAGCATGGGGTTGCAGGAGTTGTTCGGGCTTGTGGTTGCTGTTGTTTTACATCCTTTTGTGTACTTGCAGTTTTTCTCTTCCAATTTTTGTAATTTTACATGACATTTCATATGTGTACATAGGTTTCATTTATATTCCAGTTCTGATTCGGAGTTGATTAGTGTCTATGTTATCTCTCTCTTCCGCATTTGTTCTCTTAGAGGTTAGTGCCTCCCATTTGTGTGTTTACTATACCCTCAGTGCTAGTCACCAACCGAGGGCCTACTGGAGGTGGGAATCGGGGGTCATTATCTCCCTTTTCACATTGCCGGCCTAGGAGGGGTACACATTGTGGGGAGGGGGTTATGACAAAAATAATTTTTATTATCATTATAATACAATGAATATTCAAGACTACAAAAAGATAAATAATAAGTGAAAACTTAAAAAAATTAAACCCTATATTAAATTTTATGATATTGTAAAAAATGGATTTATACTATATCTATTACATTGATAAAAATCCTTATTTGAAAAATCTATCACATCTTACAATATCACATCTTGTTAACGATTCCATTATTAAAACTCAATGCCATGTTTTATGATTTAGGTTGTGATAATAGTATTCATAATAAAATCTATATCATTTATAATGATATCCCATACAACATCAAATTCATCCACATTTTCAAATTGATTTCATGAATAAAAATTCAAGGAATATCTTTGATACCAGTTATGAGTTTTGATAGATAGAATAATCCTTATTTAAATAAGGAAATATGTCACAGATTCCAAAAATGATGATATAAAATTTTTTAAATATTAAATTATGTAATAATAAAAAAAATATCAATGTAATCTCCCTATAATGAATATAGTCCATCATATTATCACCAAATTTTTTTTGATGGTGATCATTGATAAGTAGATTTTGGAAACCTTTTCTTAGGGTGTACCGACAAGCTAACATAAATAATCAAAAAATATAAAAGTATAATCTTATTTTTATGTTATGTTTGTACATAAATTAGATAATAATTTTGGATAATAGATCATTTGAGAATAGAAAATTTAATGGCACCATTAGAAGCATTTTTTCCATTTGACTATTTATATTAGAATCAGGATAACACCATGAGACATCATTAAATTATATGCAGGTTTTTAATTATAAATAAAAATTACATTGGTTAAATTTATTTTGTAAACAACAGATATATCATGAATTCTTTATATAAATGTTATTATGTATTTTTAAATATGTTAAATAATATTAAATATTAATATTAATTATTTCCAATAGGCCAGAGATCAGAGTGTCAAAAAAATCCATTACCTGTAAATCATATAAAAAATTAACACATGTTGTAAAAAATATTATAATACTATACCATATATTATCATATAGATTAATATTTGTATTAGATATATCAATATCCCTTTATGATATTCCCTATGTTTTTTAATTTCAAACTATATAACAATGTAATTTCTTGAAAATTTTTATTAGACACAATACATATCCTGTATAAAAGAATTTGAGAATACCACCATCCATGAGTAGTTTTGGTGGTATATTTCACAATTATTATTTAGTTTTAATAAATATATACATGTTGAGTGGCCAAAATGTTTTATTTTATTTATGACAGTTTTCAAAATATTTTTTTCTCTTTTTAAACATAATATAATATATATAATGATTTATATTCTAGAAAATGGGACACCCCCTTTAATCTATATTTTATATCTAATGGTCTTGATTATGTATATTATTTTAGTAGGTCATGTTAAAATTATACTATATTCAAGTAGAACTATCTATATATATTATATGTGGGAATATTTTCCCAATGATTATTCCTAACATTCATCACTATTTGGAATCCTCATGAATTCATAGAGGTTTTCATGAGGTCATGTGATACACCAATCCTGGAACCGTTATCTTAATCGAGGTTGGGGTGTTATAGTGAATAATAATTAAATTCTATATTGTTTATTTGATAATAGAAATTGGGATTGGGAATTATATTTATGAATAAGGGATAATAATTTATTTGTACAATGGGTTGAACCCCAAAGAGTTGGAGGGTTTAATAACTTGATTTTATGTGTATATGACACCTAATAATTTCTCATATTGTTATTTTAAATCCATAGAAATCATCCTGAATATATAGTTTTTAAATCATGGATCATATTAATTTATAGTTCTAAACATTTCTTATTTTTATTCTTTCCTTTATAACTTATTTGAGTACTCTTTTACATTCGAATGTTATTATTTATAATATTGTTTTATTTTTGATATATCAAAATACATGCACCTATGATTCTCATTAATATAATGATAAAATATAAGGCCAATAAATATTTATAAAAATTATTACATTTTCAGAAAAGGTAGTCTAATAAATTATCTAATTAAGTGAGTTGAATAATTATCTTCCCCATAATGATTTTCAATCATATAATGAAACCAGAATTTATATCATTTAACCATCCAAAACAATTATAATCCCAATTATATTTTATAAAACAAAATTTCTTATTGATATTCCACGATGAATCAAATTATTCACATTAAATACATCAATCTCAAATCTAAATGTATCAACTAGCATTGAATATTGTTTTCTTGGTCAAAAGTACTAAGTTACTTTTATTTTTTTATATTTTATTATACATATAATTTTTAATCATTCATTGATTATTTTGGGATATATATTTATAATATTTCAACTATTTTAGGGGTATTCCAAAACAATATGTCTAATATACATCATACAATGTTAATTTAGTGATAAAATAGTGAAAACATGGGTTCATGTTGAAATGTCGATTCATTCCACACACTGCATAAAATAAATAAATGATGAATATATTGGAATAATAGTTATATATGTGTTTACATTTAAATTCATTAGATGGGTTAATATAGTAGAGTTATAGGCCAAAACATGTATCCATTGACTATTTGTTGACCTGATAAAAAATGTTTTTAAATTTAATAATTATATTTAAAATGAAATTATTTATTAATTTTATAATTTATAATCAAGAATATTTATATTCCAATTATTCATATATAATAATTGTTATAAATATTTATGCGATTAGGTGTATTATGAATAATATTCATGGGAATCATTCGTTTTATTTTGTTCTTCCTAGACCATTTAAGAATTATATCTATATTTTCACATTTAAACACCTGATTAAAACTCAAACCTCAGCGAAAAATTATATAATATCATTACAATGTATGATAATGATCGTCATTTTATTATCGGACCTATATGCATCAATATCGTGACGACATAATACGTTTACCATTTTTTGGATAATCCCCCCATTTACTAGGTAGATAGGGAACCATTAAAATATCAATAATCTCATCGGGATGAGTATAATGACCCTACCTTAAACATTAAACAATCTTGAATTATATGAAAAATACAAAGTGAGTATATTTTTAGGCTTATTTCATTAGATAATTAGGTCATAACATATAAATAACAACTTGAATATTACAAAGTAGACACTTCTACTCAGTTTCCATATTTTTCAAAAAATAAAAATTCTTGAAAAAAGTGTCATGCCTAGTTCCATGATTTAGGAAACATGACCTTTCCATGATCCCATATCTGACCCTATTCCACTTTATGTCGAGGGAAAAACATTTCAAAAACATGGGACGAGCATAAAAATCATAGTAAGGGATATACTGAGAAGGAAAACTATTAATTTTTTAAAATAACAATTAAACCATGAATATTTTATCATAAATAATACTTTTCACCTTTATGAAGTGGTAAATACTCTTCGCTGAATAAAATATCATTACTTTCCCTTTTATAAAAAAATATTACCATAAAACCCATATAAAAAACACTAAACATATAAATATATCTTGGGAAATTAATTTACTTAAATGGAATTACCATATTTTCAACTTCTACACATCTCACTAAATGGAATATCTATATGGAATAATTCCATACCCAATGCATTGGAGATTATAACTTAATGGTCTGTCATGGTTTATCATGGCATCACCCTTTAATTGATTTATCATGTAACTACATTTTATATGTCTAAGTACAATTATAAAATCATAACACATAAAACCAATATAAAGGAATGATAACATTTCCACATTTTAGTCTCAATATTTCATTTAAATATATTTTCATAAGAAAATAAATTATATAAAACCATTTTAAATACAAAAATAAGTAAAAGAGTATATGGTATTTATTTTTCTTTTAAAAACATTATGGCTTGTTAAGGAAGCCAAAGAACAAATAATACTCTTAGCTGTGGAAATGTCATTGTCACTGCTTACGTTGAAAGAAACATTCCATTTTGTCATTTTGTAAAACGCTATGTAGAAAAATATTACCTTTGAATGAAATGAAATTTCAAAGTTGTTCATACATCGTATAAAAAATTTCTTTTATTATAACAAAATATGACTCAATGAATGATGATGGAGACGAAGTCCCTTACCTCCTGTCTGACTTGACCCGTTCATTATTTAATCTCGTGAATAATAAACTAATGATAATTTCGGCATGCTTATGAAATTTTTTCATGTTTATTTTTTCATTTATATCAATTATTAACATTTTATAAACATTATTTAATCATTTAAGTTAATAATGGTCATTTTGTTGATATTTGGTACTTGACATCAAAATGGACTTTTTATAATTACAAGATGTTCATGTGGTCAAAAGTTCATTATATACATAATGATATTCATGATTTAGATATCATATATAATTTATATATATAGTATATACATCTATTTATAATATTACATAACATTTGGATATAAGAAATGAAATGCACCGTTCATGGAGACGGTAAGTCGTACGTACACATGAACTCTACTTCAATTTATATTTCGTATTGTAATTGAATAAAAACATAATGATAGAAATGTAAATTATAATTATAGTATGATATAATATATAATATCATTAACTCTAAAATTTAAAAGTTCCACATAATGCATGAATGAGTCATACACTTTGAGGGGGCGGTAGTCCGCACTTCCTCAATTGAGATTATCATATTTACCCACTATGGAAACCATAATGGTATTCTATAAATAGAAAATTCAAATTAATATATTTTTTTAATATAATATATATCATATATGAATATAGTTCCATCATAATGGCCACCATAAGATGTGGTTGGAGATATTTGAACAATCATCATTTCGTGAGGCTATAATTTCACGTCCATAGAAACAATATGTTCTTACCCATTAGATGGAGGTGTGTGTAAGTATTATTCAAATAATTATCATAACAACATCCTAGTATATTTAGGATACTGGTTTTTTAATAAAACAATTTAATAATAAGAGTTTACTGGGTTGGAGAAGTAAAATAAAACAAAGCACTTAAGAGAAGATGTTACCTTTAAATCGGGTAACTACCTTTGGTTTTAACCAAAAGGGTTTTTTGGAGTGACTTTTTCTAATGTTAAGGCTCTTAAGATGTGGATAGGTATTTAGGGAGATCAATTGGGTAGAGTTTTGTTGAAACAAGGGGCTTTAGAGGTGTGAGGAATGGGTTAGAGATGAGGGATTTTTATAAGGGGTAAGAGGGGATCTTTAGGAAAGTGTGAAAATATTATTTTTTACATAATGATTTTCGGTTTGTAAAGGTGAAGAACTAATTAAATTCAAAGATAAAATGGATAGTGGTCAAAATAAAGTCATCCAGTAGGAATTGAACATGTTTTGGATATTATTTTAATCATTGTAATCTATTTTATTTAAATCATTTATTAATGAGGTAATCGATGCATCATTATTGTGTCATATATAATTAAAATTATATGATGTCTAAAAAATATAAAAAAATTCTATGATGTTGGAAATATTTTTATATTTCCAATGAATATTTATATTTTAAAATATAATTTACATAACTCTAGAAAAAAAAATTAATTTACTAAAATATTTTTGTTTATGTGATTTTTGACATTACTTTAAGTGAATTAAATTAAAGTGTCATTATCACTCCCATATGGCACCATGGGATCCCTAAATAGACCCAATGATGCCCAAGGACGGCCGTGTCTCATAAAATAAGATTAGTATAAGTGTTAAAGTAATTTTTTATTATTATAATATTCTTTTTACCTTGAATTACTCTATTTAGCTTTAACCGTAGTAAATAAAAGTCAAAACTTACAATTCACCAAAAAAAAATTCATCTTATTGAACCAAATTTTACAAAATAATAAAAACCATGTATGTTAGACTATTGAAATTCTATAAGTGGTAAAGATTTATTTAAATGAAAAAGTTAGTTTTTAACTACTACTTAGCGGTTTTACAATTAATCAAAAATTGATGTCTTTCAGAAAAATACCAAAAATTAAGCCTAAGCTATATTTGATATTCCGAATTCATAAAAGATATAAATTTTTCCAAATTAAAAACATATAAGTTTGAATAATTAATTTAAAATTAATTCCCATTGTCAATACAAATATCGGGTTTTTAAGAAACAATATCTATCAAAAGATTGACACTTGTTTATGTCCAATTTCAATGTGAAATTAATTCCAATGACAACCATAATGTTAAATGGTAAAAATATTATATAATTACACATTAAAAAATATTAAAGAGATAATCTATACATGTAAAAAATTAGATTAAAAGGTAGTTTTGAATTAAAATATAGTATTTTTCACTCTTCATTAAAAAAATGAAATTTATCAGAAAAATACAAAAAATTTACCCAAAGTAAATTTTGATGTCCAAATTCTAAATAATAATTTTATTTTGTCAAATAGAATATATAAAAGTGACCAAAACTATATTTTAAGAGAGTTATCCTTTAAAAGATGTTAAATCAACATTTAAACTTAAATTATGCCTAAAATTTGATTCATTCACATATTAAGAATAACATTTATTTGAAAAAATGTAAAAACATTTAAAACATGTATACTAAAATTGTAGTTAGTTCTATTCATTCTCTCCAATACAATATATTAGTGTTAACAACAAATTAAAATAATAATTAAATTATATTGTTAATGTGCAACATAAGATTTCAAAGAAACCCATTGTTGTGTATCAAGTATGCCATCGAACATAGAAACCCATTTAAGTTAAAATTAATATTTAATTCACAAAATATTAATTAAAATGAAAATGTATTATTTCATAATTTACCTGGGATGTTACATCCTTCCTCTATTTTGGAAATTGCTTCCTCACAAATTTATTCACTTTTCAAATAAATGGTGGTATTTATCCTTCATAGCATTTTCATATTCCCATGTTTCCTCTTCAACCATATTGTTTTTTCAAAAAATATTTACCTTGTGAATTACCTTATTCTGTAACAATTTATCTCTTCGGTCAAGAATCTAGACTAGATATTCCTCGTAATAGAGATTCTCCCCCAACTGAACTATCACTGGGATTAAAATTTGAGATGAATCTGTCATATACATTCTCAACATTAAAACATTAAAAACATTATGTACCTGGGACAAACATGGAGGTAATGCCACCTTGTACGCAACTGATCCAGCTTTCTCTTGGAATTCATAAGGTCCAATGAACCTCAGACTCAACTTTCCCTTCTTACCAGAATGCTTCACACTTTTCCACAGAGAAACTTTGAGATAGGCATGATCACCTACCTCAAAATATACATTCTTCCTCCAGTTATCTGCATAACATTCCTACATACTCTAAGTTGTTCTCTTGTGCTTCTAAATCAACTAAACTTTTTCTGCCATCTCTGCTACCAATTCTGGTCCCATAAGCATCATTTCACCTACTTTATCCCAAAAAGATAGAGGTCGACACTACTTCCAAATATAATACTTTAAATGGAGCCATCTATATACTGGAATAGAAACTGTTATTATTAGAAAATTCAACCAATGAAATATGTTGGTCCCAACATCCCTGTTAATCTACGAACAATAACGTATCATATCATTTATGTTCTGAATTGTTCGTTCTGGCTACCTATCTGATTGTGGATGAAAAGCAATAAAAAATTTAATTTAGTACCCAATGAATTCTGATGTCCTTTCCAAAATTTAGAAGTAAACCTGAGATCAAGATCAGATAACATGATGAGGGGAACACCATGAAACCTGATTATCTCTTTGACATACTACCGAGAATGTTTATCTAGAGACAATGTGTCTAGAATAAGAAGGAAATGAGCAGATTTAGTCAGCTGATCAACAATAAATCAAATTACATTATTAATACTAGATGTCTTCGGAAATCCCACAATGAAGTACATGGATATATTTTTCCATTTGTACTCTGGCACCAGTAAAGAATAAAGAATCCCTTTTGGTAACTGCCTCTCTGCTTTAACCTGCTGATAAGTCAAACTCTTCACAGTAGAATAAAAAATATCTCTTTTCATTATATCCCTCCAGTAATACTCGCGAAGATCATTGTACATCTTAGTACTGCAAGGATGAAATGAAAACGGGGAGCTATGAGCTTCACATAACAACTCATTCTTCAACTGTAAATCACAGGGAACACATAATCTCTTCCTAAACCACAAAAAATCATTATCAATGTTAAAATCAGGAAACTTACCCTTCTAAACCAACATTACCTTTTTCATCAACTCACTGTCTCTCTTCTGCACATGCATAATTCTGCATGATAAGGATGTTCTGACTAAAACCTGAAACAAAATATAGGAATTTTTTGCACCAACAACTTCTATGCCAATGTTCATCAAATCAATAACCATAGGATCTCATTCCAAACGTAGCATGGTTAATGATGCATTACCTTTTTTGAATCAAAGCATCAGCCACTTTATTAGATTTTCCTGGATCTTAATGGATCATGCAATCATAATCCTTGATTAATTCCAACCACCTCCTATGTCTCATGTTCAACTAATTTTGATTGAATATATATACTTTTAACTTTTTTGATCAGTATATATTTCACACATTACACCATAATAATGATGCGTCCAAATTTTTAATGCAAAAACAACAGCAGCTAATTCCAAATCATGTGTAGGGTAATTTAACTCATGTGGATTCAACTGTCATGAAGCATAAGCAATTACCTGATCATTATTCATAAGGAAATTTACATGTACTTTCAACGAAGCATAACTATAGATAATAAACTCCCCATTTCTAGAAGGCACTGCCAAAACATGACAATTCACCAATATTCTTTTAAATTCCTGAAAACAATCATCACATTCTTTTTTCCAAATGAACTTAAAACCTTTTCGATTTAACTTAGTCATTAGACTAGATAACCAGGAAAAATTTTCATCAAACCTCTACTAATAACCTACCAAACCAGGAAAACTATGGATCTCGATTATATTTGTTGGTCATGGTTATTCATCAATAACTTTTGTTTTATCTTGATCAATAGTTATGCCATTTTTTGAAATAATGTGACAAAGGAATGAAATTTGATGTATCAAAAACTCACACTTGTTGAATTTCACAAATAGTTTCATTTCATTTATGGTTTCAAATACAACACTTAAATGACTTTCATGTTCCACTTTAATATTATAATAAACCAAAATATCATCAATGAACACAATCACAAACTTATCCATGAACTTACTGAAAATTCTATTCATAAGATTCATGAATACAGTAGGTGCATTTGTTATACCAAAAGGCATAATTACTATTTCCTAATGGCCATATCTAGTATGAAATACCGTCTTCAGAATGTCTACTTTCATTACTTTTAACTAGTGGTACCTCAAACTCATGTCAATCTTCAAAAAATATTGTGTTCCTTAGAGCTGATCAAACAAATCATTGATATGAGGCAAATGATACTTATTCATAACAGTGATGTTATTCAATTATCTATAATTTATGAAAAGTCTCATTGAACCATCTTTATTTTTAACAAACAAGACAAGATCACCCCATCTTTATGTTCTAGGTCGAATGAAACCCATATCTAATAACTCCTATAATTGCCTCATTAACTTTAAATGTTAAATTAGAGCCATTCTATAAGGGGGTTTGGAAATTGACTTAGTATCATGAACTAAGTCAATAGAAAATTGAACTTCTCAACAAGGTACAATACCATGAAACTCATCAGGAAATAAATCAGGATACTCATTTACCACTATCACATCATTAATTTGACCAATTCCATTTTTTCAACAAAATGTTCTAGGTAACATTCATTTCCATATTTTTCTAGTTTCTTAGCTTACTGATATGTTATCAAAAGTAATGGCTCATTCTTTTTCACAAATGGAAAATAATTCTAAAAATAATCCTCTTTAGATATTTATATAATCTTAGCATGATAAAAAAACAACCAATCCACCCCTAAATAAAATCAAACTCTACTAAAGGAAAAACAGAAAGGTTTGTATGTACATTGCTTTCGTATACAAGGAAAAGAGGGTTCTTATAATTTATTTTTGCCTCAAAATTTCCTCCTGTTGTTTTTACCATAAGTACAAGATTCATATCATGATATAAAATTCCCAATTTGCTAGATAACTTTTTAGAAAAGAAAAAATGTGTAGACCCAGAATCAAACAACACATTGGCATAATCTGAAAAAAAAAATAGAGTTCTTCATACTACTTAATTTGATGGCCCAAAATCAGCTGAAGTAGCTCCAAGTATTTCACCACCCCTTTATGCTTATATTCTGGAAGCTTTCCCATAGTTGAGTTCTTCGTTGGACACATATTTTCATAAAGATCCATTTAATTTCACTTAATACATCATAACTCTGGATTTTGATTTCATACTTGGTCATATTCCTTATTATTATGAGCAATATGACTAGACTTACCACACCAGAACCACTTTCCAAACTTTTATAAACATTTTCCTGGATTCTTTTTACAACAATTCTCACAATATGGATATTTATTTATCTTACCTCTAGGATTATTTGATGAAATATTTCACTTTTCCTACCAACTGGACCTATTATTCTAATTTTTGAAAAAGAACACCTAATCATTGGAAAACTCCATTCAACATTCTCCGCACATTGAACATGTTTTTCATAACATCTGAACTCATGAGTGGATAATTTTTCTCGATATCATAGATTCAGTCCGAAGTAAAATTGATTCATCTTACTGTCATGATCTCAGATATAGTTTGGAGCATACCTTGCCAGTCGAGTGAACATTCCTTCATAAGAATCAATTTATTCATCCTCTTCCTCTATTATAAGAATTGTTTTTCCATACTAAGTTGAACCACCTTTGGAAAATATTTCTCAAAGAACTTATCCTTGAATTCATCTTAATCAAACGCATAAATCTCTTTACTATCACTGATATTTTTCACCATAGACCACCACTGATCAGCTTCACCATCATAACGGTCAACAAAAAGACTAACCTATTGATGTTTTGAACACCCCATGACATCAAAAATCTTTTCCAGTGATTTAATCCTCCCTTAAGTTAGCATAGGGTTAGATGATCCTCTGAATGATAGGGTATGTTGCCTCATGAAACGATCCACTACTAACAGGTTCCTCTATGGTTGATCTAGATGATCTCATGCATGGATACCACCACCATTAATATCCTTAATCAACTGTTCCATCACATAAACATACTATTTGGTTATGATTCTGACCATCTCAGGCTACTGATTTGAAACAATGTATTCCTCTTAATGTCGTCCCAACAATTCTTCCCTATTTTCTCTGGGGAAAAACAATCTAAACACTGATATATCTTAGTAGAAACATCATGGTAATCTATAAATGCTATACCATTTCAATATTATCATAAATTAATTTATTATAAATACTCAGAATTTCAATGTAAATTTTTTTAATTAAACCAATATTTTATGAGTACTTAAAAATTGGCGGCATGTGATTTCGAGGCCCGGTGTGCCCAGAATAAATTTATAATTTTTTTTGGGTATGTTCAGTAAATGTACGAGATGGTTTTTGTAACTTTTGAACTGATGTTTGAAATTGAAACATGAGGGCACCGTTGAACTCACAGTGCCGGTATTCACTTAAGGAGACCTTCACCTCGACTGCAGTGCATCGAGAGTGAAGTATAGTTTTATTGTTATTCAAGAAAGAATAAAAATAAACCAAAAATGTGTAAATTTTTATATTCTTTTTTTGAAACCTTCCATGTGGATGTTTTAAGGGTGGGGAGCACCTGTACTAAATCCTCACAACATAGTATATAGTGGTGGGGACCACCTGATCCTAACCTCCCGTGTGGGTTATGGTGGTGGGGACCACCCGAGACTCAAAACCCCTTGAACCCATTTGAAATCCCTCTTAATGGGGAGAAACCTCTTGAGCTCCCCCACTTAATTATTCCAACTGTCCCCTTTAATTAATTAATCTAACCCATCATTTAAATAATTAAGCTATATTGAAATTATGCCAACAAAAATAATAGATAACTTGTTATATTATGTGGGCTACCTTCCATTTTGGAGGAATTGGGGAGAGAAGAACTATTGTGAGAAAGCTCTTCAATAAAGAACGCCAACGAGGAACATCTCCAATGATGAATGAACAGAAGGTCAAGGAATGTTCGATGTCACCGATGTCCAACTATCCCCAACGACATCATCTCTGTCCTTGCGGCCCCCTTCATAAAACCTTCAAGGTAGGGGTTTATTTAGGAGTGATTATCATTTCCCATGTTCTTCTCTTCTAAACTAAGAACACAGATCAACTCTCATAAACTAGTTGATTCGCGGATGTTTTTATATTCTGTGATTGGGAATAGTTACTGATGAATGTTGTGAGGATTGATGTTTTTAAATGTCTTCCATACATGTTCTTGATTCATTATCATTGTTGAGCCACTTGCTAACGCCCTAACACGGAGGGTGCGGGACAGAAAAACATGTCCCGACCCCTTCATCGTTCATCTTTAATGGTGTGTTCTTCGCGAGGCTGACGCCGACCGGCGTCAGCGTTTGGCACCGGTGGAACTCGAGATCCATGATGAAGGTGATGAATGAAGGGCGGCCTATCAAGACAGCTGTCGGCGAAGGCCCAGTTCCACACAACAAGCCCCAGTGGACCGCCGCCCCCAGGCCTCTACCACCCCGCGACCTCTCTACGCCACCCCGTGGTTCCGCCCTGCCACCCGCAACCACACTACGCTGCTTGTTGCTATGCTGTGCCGCCCCGCGGCTCCGCTGCCCCGTCTCACCGTCTGCAGCCCCGCAGTGACGCTCCACCACGCTGTAGCCCCGCCCCTCTGCCTGATCTGCCGCCTCGTGGCTTTTCTGCCCTCACAGCCCCATGCTCTCCACACCGGTGGGCCTAGCTACTCTACGTGATTAGGACTGCCCCATGGGCCGGGCCGCCTGGCATGGGCCGAGACGGACCTAGCGGGCCAAACCACCCAGGGGACCAGGCCGCCCAACATGTGTCGGGATAGACTCTGTGGGCCAAAACGCAACACAGGCTGGGATAGAACCACCGGGTCGGGATGGTTTGACCCAAACCGAGTCGGTCATGGTCGGGTCAGGCCAGGACGCTCTACCCAGGTCCGAACGTACCTTGACCCACTACGACCACTTTATGCTCTTTTGGCCATAACTTTGGAACCTGACGTCCGTTTAACAAATCGTCATAGGAGTTGGAAACCTTGGAGTGAGACTGTCCCTTTGACTATAACCCAATGGAAATTTGGATAATGATGGAATACAGTTGGGTTGGATTGATCATGAATCCAACCAAGCCCTCAGAACTAAGCTGCTAATAACTCCTAGATAGGGCATCTAATTGATGCACCGTCGGTTGCGTTGAGACCCATATGACGTGGAAGTACTTCGAGATAATTTTTTGTGAGACTTTGTGGATGTTGGTGTATCAATAAAAGGATTGTGGAGTAGACCCTCTCGGATACAAGAAAGCATTGTTCGGGAACCTTGTAGATAGTTATGACGTGAAGAATGATGAGTGATCCTGTGTGGGTCAGCACTGAGCGATCCTGTGTGGGTCAACACAGAGCGATCCTATGTGGGTCCACACCTAGCGATCCTATTTGGGTCAGCACCTAGCGATCTTGTGTGGTTCATCACTGAGCGGTCTTGTGTGAGTCATCATCGAGCGATCTTGTATGGGTCGGCCTCTTAATAGAGTTAGATAATTCAGAAGTTACATCTAATCATTTACACAACTGTACTTATGTTATACAAGGTGTGAGCTGAGTCTGTACCTATGTGTTACTTTCATTCATGGTAATACCTTGGTGGAGTTCTTCTGTGTGGTGTAACTATGTGGTACTTTCCTTCCTAGTATTTCTTCCATTGGCGAACAGTTTAACGTGGTGCATTCGAGTTGGACTCGGTGTTTTCCTCATTTTTGACATGGGTTCACTTGATAACTTAGGTATATGTATGTTAATATACCTAAGTAGTGTTATACGTTGTTTTATTCCTTTTTTGGTTTATCCTTTGTAGATTTTGTGAGCCCCTGATGGTCTCGGGTTCCCTACTGAGTATCGTTATACCAACCCCTACACGAGCTATGCCCGCACTTCGTTGTGTTTGGTGCAGACGACGGACAATGTTGACTGAGGACGAGGGTTCCATGGCTGGAGGTAGCTCGGTGGTGGATGTGAAAAGAGGCGAACCGCAGGGACAACCGTTCATGAGCTGTACCTTCCCATCAGGTTTGATTTATGTTGGATGATCCATGAGTTTATTTTCACCGATCATTTATCTTTTACTTTCAAGTTTTCCTTGTACATTCATATTAAAATTGTATTCTAACACCTTTTTACTTGATGTACTCACTCTATTTACTATTTAGTTTAGTTTATTTTTCATCTTTCTCTGTTCTTGGTTGTGTTTGTTTTAGGTTATAAAGAAAATTATTTCCCTGTTATAGGGATTATGCCTTCGGTGCTAGTCGCGAGCCCCTGGCCTATGGAAGGTGGGTTTGGGGTAGTCACGACATGGGCCCTGGGGTACGGGTCATGAAAAACTGGTATCATTAGAGTCTGTTATGCTGTAGAACATAAGACTCTGATTTTTTTAATTGAAATATTGTTATGTGTAGTGAGTGTGGTTATCAGTTTAGGGAATCCAGTGTTGGTGTAGCAGCCGACGTATCCATACAACAGGACCATGACTTCTGATTTCTGGCTCAGTGCACGAAAACACTAATTGAGTGTCTGTTTCCATGAGTTTTCATTGTTTTCTATTGAGTTAGCTCACCAAGTATAACTTATCAACCGTGTTGCACCTGTTTTTTTTAGGACGCCTCCACGCAGACAGTCAACTAGGGTTCTGAGAGTGGTACGCACTGATAGCCCACCAAGCGAAGAGGCCTCGGTGTGGGGCCCTCTTCTAGTAGAGGCACCAGTGGTACCATTAACCATTGGGCCACCGATTCCACCATCCCCAACAACATAGGGTGAACACCTGTTGATCACGTTGCATGAGTTCTAGGGCCAGAGGCCACCCAGGATCAGGGGAGAGATGAACCCACAGGTGGCTGAGGATTGGCTGGAGGCCGTAGTGAGAGTCTTCTGACTAGTAGGGATACGAGATGATCTCATGGTGATCCTTTCTTCCAGTCTTCTATATAAAACAGTAGGCATATGGTTGAGATTGATGTTACAAGTTAACGAATAGGTGACGCTTCTTTGGGCAGACATCGAGAGCATGTTTCGGACAGAGTCTGTTCCTACGACTCTTTATACAATGTGAATACAAGAGCTACTTCATCTGCAGCTGGGCAGCATGACTATGGATCAGTACTCAGTGAGGTTCACTGACCTCTCATTCTACTCCAATGATATGGTTTGAGAAACATTCTTCAGGGCCTGGAACTTTGACTAGGGACTCAGGCGAGAGATCAGGGCTTTGATGATCTTATCCAGCATCCCGATGCAGGTGGGGGTGTTTGAGAGATCCCTTTTAGTGGAGAGTTTCCTTGTTGAGTAGTCACCATCAGTGAGACCCACCACCAGTCATCATGTATCAGTGTCTTCAGAAATTGGCAGTAGACAAATGTCGTAGAGGTTTAAGTGGACAAGACATATAGATGGACAACCACAGGAATCAGATTCGGTTGTGCGGGGCACACGAGGCAGAGGCAGTCAGGCCAAGAGTGGGCAGTTTTACGAATGTGGTAGGCATGGTCACATCACTCATGAATGTATGACCCAACATACAGATGATAAGAATACAGTCAAAGGACCACCCACGAAAATAGAGAGATTCGACCGAGTAGGTCCATATGAAGCAGAAAGACGTGGAAGATGAGATAGTCGTGCAGCTGGTGGTGGGCGACGATTCGAGATATTACTGCCACCACCAACAGGAGGTCCACCCCAACCATATGGAGTAGGTGGATAGGGGAGCACCCAGCTCCATGCAGTGAAGGCCTATGATAATGGTGCTCTATAGATGATACAATGTGTGATCTGTGTCTACACCATCTTAGAAATAGTACTTATAGACACAGGTTCCCATCATTATTTTATTACCACTACACTCGTTCGATTCTCGGAGATTCCAACGGATTCGTTGGATCGAGAATTATGGTTAGAAACTCCTAAAAGAGAGTATTCGACGATTATGCACTAGTTCCACCAGTGTGAGTTTACTCTAGGAGGAGAGAGGTTCAGCTAGAATCTCCTAGTAGCAGCGCCGAGTCCTTACGAAATTATCTTAGGAATGGACTGGTTAACTACAGTCCATGCTCAGATTGATTGTATTTGGCACAATGTGCAGAGTGTCTGCACAGATGGAACCAGGTTTACCTTCACCAGTGAGAAGGGAGCATTTGCAGCACATGATGGACTTACCAGGAGAATGGTGCAGCCGATCACTCATCAGTTGGCTAGCCTTACCCTCAGAGTGGTGGATGTGGAGACTCTGAGTTATCCTGGAGTGGTGGACTAGTATGCTGATGTCTTCCCTGATGATGTTCCAGGTCTACCACCTCACAGAGAGGTGGACTTTTACATTGACTTGTACCCTAGGAAAGAACTGATATTTACACTAGCATATCGGATGGCTCTTACAGTGCTTCGTCAGCTGCAGGTACAACTAGAGGACTTGTATGGGAAGGGATTCATTCGGCCTAGTGTTTCATCATGGGTAGCCCCAATTTTGTTTGCCAAAAAGGTGGATGGGAGCTTGAGATTTTTTGTCGACTATCAGTTCCTGAACCAGGTGACCATGAAGAATAAGTAACCACATATGAGGTCTGAAGACCTCTTTGATCAGATGAAGAGAGAATGGTAGTTCTCGAAGATAGTCCTCAGATCAGACTATCACCAGCTTAAATCATGAGACAAGGATTTGCAAAAGACGACTTTCAGATGTCGGTACGACCATTAGGAGTTCTGGTTATTCCATTCAGTGTAACCAATGCTTCAGTAGTGTTCATTGGACTCAGGAACATTATATTTCAGACATACCTTGATCGCTTTGGAGTAGACTTCACTGACGACAATCTGATCTACTCGGCTATTGAGGAGGAGAATGCCTATCATTTGTAGGTAGTACTGGACACACACTGAGAGCACCAGATTATTAGTAAGCTCTCGAAGTGCTATTTTGGGATCCGAGAGGTTCACTTTTTGGAATATGTAATACAAGAGGTTGGAGTTGTAGTAGATGCTGCGATGATTAAGGCGATACTTCTTTGGGAGCCACCCAAGAGTGTGACAAAGGTACCGTGTTTCCTACGTTCGGACGAATACTACTTGAGATTTGTGTCATATTTCTCTAGAGTCACAGCACCTCAATCAGCATTGATGAAAAAGGGGAAACCCTTCAAGTGGTTGTAGATATTCTTGTGGAGTTTTCAGGAGTTGAGGCAGAGGATGACTAGTGCCCCCATCATGAGGCTTCAAGGGGAGGACATAAGGTACATAGTCTACTGTAACCCATAAGGTACTAGGCTTAGATGTGTCCTGATGCAGGAGAGAGTAGTGATCGCATATGGCTCTTGACAGCTGAGACAACATGAGACGAACTACAATACCCATGACATAAGGTTAGCAGTATTGGTATTCTCCTTGAAGATGTGGAGACACTATCTAAAGGGATAATGATTTACAGTGTACTCTAATCACAAGAGTCTCAGGTATATCTTCCATCAGAAGTAATTTATCCAAAGACAACATCGTTGTCTTGAGTTCCTCTAGGACAATGATTACAGATTATACTCCTTGGAAGGGGAACATTATAGAAGATTCACTCAACAGGAGATCTGGTATACAGCTGCTAGGAGAGGCGATACAGCAACATTCTGCTTTGTAGATTTACTTTGTGGAATAAGATGGACCATCTTTCTTTTAGTATCTTATAGTCACTCGCCCAATTCGTCATCGAGTCAGGTAGGCATAGTGTGGGGACACTGACTGAAAGGCATAAAATGCTCAGATATCCATAGGGCAGGCACCTGATGGATTTTATGATAGTGGGGATCACATCATCCACTTCAGAGAATGTACCATGATACCAGTGTCTCTTCAGGAGGAAGTGATGAGGGAGTGTCACACATCCACTCTAGCGGTACATCCAAAAGTGGTGAATATGTACCCAGATCTCTGGTGACACCATTGGTGGCCGGATTGAAGAAATCGGTAGCAGAGTTTTTCTTTCGGTGCTTCAATTGTCAGCAATTGAAGGTGGAGAATTGGCAACCATAAGGCTTGGTTAAGCCTTTAGAGGTCCTAGAGTGGAAGTGGGATAAGATATCCATGGTCTTTGTGAAAGGTCTTCCACGTACATCCCTGGGTCAGGACTTGATTTGGGTGATCATCTAGAGACTCACCAAGTCGACCCAATTCCTAGAAATCAGAGAGAAGGGTTCAGAAGAGAGCTTGGGACACCTCCATGTTCATGAGATTGTACGATTACATGGTGTAACCTCGACGATTGTCTCCGATTGTGATACATGTTTCACTTCCCAACTATGGAAGGAATTGCATCATACTTTTAGGATGCAGCTTCATTATAGCACTGCCTTCCATCCATAGACAGATGGCCAGACTGAGCAGACCATTCAGGTCCTCGAGTACATGATGTGTGATTCTTTCCTAGACTTCAGTCACTACTGGGAGGATCACATACCTTTTGTAGAGTTTTTATACAACAACATCTATCACTCCACCATTGGGATGGCACCTTTTGAGGCTTTGAATGAGCAACCATGAAGATCACCTTTGTGCTAGACAGACCCTAGGGAGTCAACACTAGTGGGACTAGAGATGGTGTGAGCTACCATAGAGAATGTGTAGAGCTTACAGGAGCAGATGAAGACTGCACAGAGCAGGAAAAAGTCTTATGCTGACAGGAGATGGAGACCTCTAGAGTTCGGGGATGGTGACCACGTCTATCTATGTTTCTCACCTCGAAGAGGTTTGCAGAGATTTGGATGTGGTTTTAAGTCATCTCTGAGGTTCATCAGACCTTTTCAGGTAATTATCAGAGTTGGCAAGCTGGAATACCGCTATGCTCTTCCACCTCAGTTTCACTGGGCGCACGACGTCTTCCACGTATCCCAGCTAAGGAGATACGTGCATGACCCTTATAACATCATCAGTCACGGAGAGCTAGACGTCAACGATGGGGAAACATTTATGGAGTTTCCTGTAGAGATTTATGATCAACAAGAGCGGGTTCTTCATGGGTGGTCGATACCTTAGGTGTACGTTCGTTGGTAGCACGGGAACCTGCAAGAGAGCACATAGCAGCGGGAGGCCCATATTCTTGCTCAATACCCCCCACTTGTTTTCCTTGTTTTGAGTACTGTCTTATGGGGATGTAAAGCCCTGATGTGGGGAGAATGTAAAGACCCAAAACTATCATGTAATTTTTTTAATTAATTGGTAATTATATGAGTCTATGAAAATTAACATTTCATGATTCCAAGGCCCGGTGTGCCTGAAATGAATCTCTAAACTTTTTTCGTGTATGTTCCGTAAACATACGAGTGAGTTTTTCTAACTTTTGAACTGATGCTCAGAATTGAAATTTGAGGGAACCATTGAACTCACAGTGACGATATTATCTTAAGGAGACATTCACCTCTACTGTAGTGGGTCGATATTGGATGATAGTTTTTATGTTTTTCATGAAGGAATAAAAATAAAATAAAAATTTCTAACATTTTTTTTCTTTTGTTGAATCCTTCCATGTGGATGTTTTAATGGCGGGGACTGTAGAAAACCAAAGCATGACGTACATGTAAATTAAATTACTTTTTTGGAATATCTAATACTTAATAATAATAGACATGAAAGGACCGTAATAGTCTAGTGTCTATGGAAACACAAAACATAATCTTCTAATCGTGGTGAAAGATCTTCAACATCTCCAATAAAGATCTTCCCCTTTTGTTTTCGTATATAAAGCCTTTTGTTATTTCCTTGGTAAAAGAAAACATAAAATGGGTGAGCTCAAATTCTCAGTAAGGGAAAGAATGGGGAAAATAAAACAAACCATATACATTTTAACATAAAAACATGAACATAATGTTTAAACATAGATATCTTGAGCAATGACATAAAACATGGATCTACGTAAGGAATATATCATAATGTAACATCAAAAATGATAAAATATAATGGGAATAAAACATATAATTGTGGAAACCATTCAGCACATGTTATGATTTCAATAGTAGCCAAGGCATTGCTGCCAGAACCATCTTAGTGGACAAAGTCCCTTTCTGAATCGAGTTCACTCCTCGTTTCAGTCCTGTAACACTGAACCAGAATAACATACCATTCCAACCATGTCTATCTCATGATATATAAATCATTACCCAATTAATTTGAGGGAGATATAGGTCCCACCCATCTCATAATTAAATAATTCTTACTTGTTCCACAATATAAACATAAATCATTCATCATAACCCAAGGAATAAAAATGGGTTTCATAAACATCATCACGTCATAACATTATCCATATAAAAAATGGATATGATTTCATTATAAGAAATCTGAAACCATGTAAATCATAGAGATATTATACTTGAAACATACACATATGAAATAATGTCATCTTGGATGGAAAATGGTTTTGATAAAACACTTTAAATGAATTATTGAGTAAAATATCCTTTCTTCATCAAAATCATTTTCTTTTTACAAAATGCCATGAAATTTTAAAAGAAAAGGATTTTGTTGAAAATAGTCATGAAATCTTGTAGAGTAAGACTCTTGAAAATAAGGAGTTATGAAACCATAAAAATCTGTTCATACCATATAAGTTTTAAAAAAACATTCTCCTCGTACTTTTGTCAGAAAAGTAAAAAAGTACCTCGTATGGTAAACAAAAGAAAGATTCCTTCAAATCCTTATGGTAAAAGTCATAAAAGGGTAAAAATGACTTTAAAAATACATGGAATAATACTAATCATTTTATGAAAACATTTTTATAAAACATGGACATGGATGATAAACATAACCCCAGTAAATACTTACGTATAAGCAATCTCAGATAAAAAATGAGATTGAAAATTTATCCCTTACCTTATGTCTGATACGCTTCGTATGTATCCGAACCTCATGTTTAGTGATTTAAATAATGTCATTTACTTATTACAGAAACATATTCATTGTTAGATATCATATATAGTTTACTTTTGACTTTATATTACCCATTTTTAGTAAATTCGATGTAAAAGCAGCGATTTGGGTAAAATCGTTTCATTTATTGTACGTGTTTCGACTTTTTGTTCTTGATATTGTTACTTATTTTCTTATTTACATAATTCTAGAATGTAAAACAAGATTTATATATAATATATATTCAGCATATACATATATATATGATTGATCGATAAATGGAATGAAATACACCGTTCATGGAGACAATAGGCCGTACGTACGCATGAACACTATTTTCGTTTCCTTATGAAGTAGATGATATATATATATATATATAAATCTAGTATCATTATTATATCATATATTCCATGATTACTTATTATGTATACTTTATAATCATTCATGAATGGTTAACATGGAGAATTAATCTCATCGCGTCGTGGAGACGGTAGTCCGTACGTACGCACGTGCGATGATACCATTCCCATGATCATGGAATTGTATTGAAGTGTATTTATAATATTTCAGATTTAATATCACATTATAATAATCATATATAGTTATTTATTTACACTGTTATACCCATCCAATCAAGGTGGTGGTTAAAAATAGATTACACCACGGCGTGGAGACGGTATTCTGTACATACGCACACACGGTAATTTCATTTTCAATAGGATGGATAGAAGGTGAAATATGGTTGTTTCATATTTAAAATAACATATCAGTACATAAGTAATACATATGATATTACTTTATAATGAGACAACTAAAGAATAAGAAGTTGAAGAAGAAAGAAACTTGAGAGAATCGAAAGAAGAGATTACCTCTTCTTCGACACGCCTCCTTTAAGCCTTCTCTTAAGGAAGTAGAGTTGGTCTTTTGAGAAGACCAGAACCTCCAGAATGTTGATAGGGAAGTGGAGAAGATAAATGGTCCGGGGTTTTCTGAGCTTCAAGGCTCAAAAGGGTGTGACGAGAAGAGGGAAGGGGTGCCCTTTTTATAAGGGTGGAGAGGGGAACCTTTGTAAAAACTTAAAATATTATTTTATAATAAAGTAATATTCAGTTTTTAATAGATCTAAATTGATTTATTTAGAATATAAGGTGGGTATGAATCTAAATACTCTCAACCAATAGATTTTAGACAGTTTTGGGTCATTATATTAACCTTATCTTTCAGTTTTAACTCTTAGTTAATTAGATTGACTTTTACCATGTCACTTTGTATTTTTATATTATATAGTTAATAAATTACCATATAAATACAATAGACCCCCAAGTGGTCAATTAATGATACACCTATCATTATATAAGTATCTTGGCTGAACCATAGATTTTTAGGAATATAATAACAACTAATAATATAATATTTGTTTTAAAAACTATTTTATGTCAATTTAGACACTATTTGGTAATTGAATTTTTTTTTGTGAAAATCATAACAGAATTATTAGTTTGAAAAAAGTTAATTAAATCAATACTAACATGTCATATTAACCTAGAAAATTAGTTTAATTCATAAAATGTCACAAATTACATTTATTTGGGTATTTATAACTTCAATGATGTTAATATTTCATTAATAAGATAATTATTTCATCATCATTGTGTCATAAATAAAATAAATTATTTAATGTATAAAAATTATAAATAAAACACCATTATGTATGAAAACTTTTTATATTTCTAATGAATATTCATAGTCTAATTTGTCTTATGTATAACCCTATATTAAAATTGATTTATTTATTAAACTTTGATTTTAACTATATTAACCCTTCTTTAAATAAATTAATAATAAATGTCCTAATCTAATCCAAGTGGACCTAAATGGTCTTATTTTATTCCTATGGTTGTTCTTTGTCAAATTACACTTATCCAATAGAAATATGACACGTTTTAGGGTAATAATAATATCATTTTTAACGTTAATTACCCAATTTACTTTTAACCGCTAAATAAAATTAAAAGTCAATATTCACCAAAAATAATTTTCATCTCATTGAACCACATTTTAGTCCTTGATATTAACCGTGTCTCTCAGATTTTCGATATTCCACTCATAGAATCAGTAAAATTATGTTTTATGTGAATTTCCAAATTCTCCTAGGAGGTGGGTAAGAGACGGTGAAAAGTTGAATAAATTTTTTATATATCTAATATTATTATAAAATGAATCCAATGAATTACATTGAACTTATATAAGTATTATGTATCAATTTTTACCTAAAATAAATTTGAATAAAATAAATAATTATTTAAATAAAAAGTCGGTTTTTAAATTGTAACCCTGTGTTTTCACTATTATTAATAA
The DNA here is from genome assembly GCA_963277665.1 of Viscum album. Classification (NCBI taxonomy): domain Eukaryota; kingdom Viridiplantae; phylum Streptophyta; class Magnoliopsida; order Santalales; family Viscaceae; genus Viscum; species Viscum album. The sequence continues at coordinate 1,754,375,378 of OY728146.1, read as the reverse complement.
ATTGAATGTTTTCAGAAAATTACCAAAATTTTACCCTAGTCTAATTTCGATATTCTGAATCCAAAAATGAAGCCCATTCTGAAAAATAAAATTTCAAAAAGTGCGTATTACTATTCATAACAGCTAGTTTATATAACATATTGTTGTTTAGTGAAACTCGGTATTGTGTACAACATACGCTGTCGTGGAAGGTCGCGATTGCGTGTGATGAAAGCCAAGTTAGGGATGTGTGTAGTGCAAGATCCTTTTGGTGTAGCATACAAAAAAAGACACTAATGAAATTAAAAAGAATATTTTTCATAAAATCATGGGGTGTTACATTCTACCCCCCATAAAATGAATTTCTACCTAGAAATTCATTAGGGTTATAAATGGTTTACTACTCGAATGTTTCTTTAATAGAAACCCATATCGTATAAAGGAATACCAAAACTTATCTTTAAAAACGAAAGTATGAAATGTAAGGGTTACACAATTTAAATAATCATTGGGTTTCCATGTAGGATAACATATGTGAAAATATGGATATGGAAGAGAAATCTAACCATCATGTTCGGATGGAGAGTGGTAGAGAACATGGCTATGAAAAAGACAACAATCACAAATCCATAAATTTGTGATGATCTAAGGTACCATCTGATTCATTGGAAATAAGGGCACTAGGAAATTTTTTTTGGTTTTCATGATCATTTCCCTAAAGTTGATGAATTTTAATTAGAATAAATACTTAATTTATTTTGGTATAATCTCACCGTTGTTCATGCCTTGAACAATTTCCACTTCATCTCTTAAAGTAATGAAGTTGAATTTGTCTTTCGCGATGTTTTAACAGATCATGCGGTAGAATGATAGGTCATTCCATCTGTCTCAAACATAAGTTAGAAAAAGATATATATATAAGTCCATATATGGTGAGATTAATTAGATATGGTTCCAAAATGGAATTATACTGCTTCTATCATCCTGCATAATAAATTAAAACTAGTTTCTACTAACCAGGGACTTCCGGTAGGCCAGTGGTAGGAAATAAAGACCTATCGCACTTCGGTTGTGGGTTCGATTCCCATATCCTTGTCTGACGTGATGGGTTGTCGCCCATCCTTTAGGTTTTCCTTTTTCTAAAAATACATTATTATAGCATTCCATCAATAATATCGAAAAATTTCTGGATTTAAACAATACTAACTTATGTCCAACATAATCCATTCCAATCTTTAGACTTATCCAAAATAATGTTGTCCAATATCATATTATAATGAAAACGATTACCAGAGAGTTCATATAACAAGCATGTTAATACCATCGTTGATCCCCATATATCATAAGATATGTATTGTTGGCCACATTGCAAACATTCGAAGGCCTTAATCATGTATTCTCTTGAAAAATGAATAACCACTGAACCTTAGTGAAAACATGAGTGCTATCAAAATTTAACTCTTTCCACATACCAAAATACAAAAATTCTGTATACTCAAACCATGATATCTCTTAGTCCTTATAACAATCATGAGCTCATGAATACTATCAAACATATTATTTCCTCTTTATCCATTCATTATGTGCATATCATATTCTTTCCAAAAATATCTCAATAACGTTTCATGGTTACCAGTACCATTCAACATATACATTCAAATACTATAGGAAAATCAATAGTGTAACAATCCTTATATGTTTATTTATTTTATAGTACCGTTAAATTACCTATATAACATAACTCTTGATAAACATACAATCATTCCAATTCCTTCTTAAACCATTGACCAAGCTTCAACACTTCTTTAATCTCATTTATCATTTGTAGTCGCCTCATCATCATCCACATAAATACTACCCATATGACCATGCTGATGCTCCTCATGAGATTTTCCCTTAGGTAATTGGTTTACATAATTCCCATGCATTCCACATTTAAAACATCTAATCATTGTTGATGTCGTAGCAATACCATTATCCTTTTCCATGGTGTTAACTGAACCTTTTCCTTTGCACTTACTGGATTTTTGTCCTTCTTTTCCACACCCAAAGAATCTTTCAGTTCCTTTGAAACATTCTCCTTGATGCCTCTTCCCACATGATTTACATGATAGAAATTGAACTTTCCTTCCTCTATGATCATCATGAAACTCTATTTTTCTCTTATTAGCTGAGTCGGGAAACATACCAAAGTTGAGATTATTGATCATATTATGAGATTTCTGATTAGGCATAATAATGATATGTGGACCTTCATATCCAATTTCATTCGGTTGATCATGCAGAATATCATTCCATTGTCCATCATATCCTCCATTATCGTAAATCTTCTCGTTCCCATCCATTTTCTAAAACCCAAAAAGAAAAGTGTGAGAGGATAAAATCATAATCAAGGAGGATTACCTTCAATATCTAACATCTTAGGTTAAATTATAATATTGTTACCATAATTCTAGGACTATAACCTATACATATACTTAACCTTAGGGACATCCCTAGACATACCTTAGAAACATCTCTAGGGATCTCACTAAAGTTCTCGCATCCTAGTTTCCAATAGTTGACTAAACCTTCCCTCTGATACCAACTGTAGAGACCCAAATATTGACATACATGGAAATTAAATTACTTTTTCAGAATATCTAATACATAAAAAAAATAGACACAAAAGTACCGTAATAGATTAGTGTCTTTGGAAACACGGAACATAATCTTCTAATCGTGGTGAAAAATCTTCAACATCTCCCATAAAGTTCTTCCCCTTTTTTTCTTACCTGAAACCTTTATTTATATCCGGGGGAAAATAAAACATAAAAAGGGTGAGCTCAAATGATTAGTAAGGGAATTAATGGAGAAAATAAAAGAAACCATATACATTTGAACATAAAATCATGAACATAATGTTTGAACATTGAAATCTTGAGCAATAACATAAAACATGGAAGTACGAAGGGCATATATCATAATGGAACATCAACCATGATAAAATATAATGTGAATAAAACATATAATTATGGAAACCATTCAAAACATGTTATTATTTCCATAGTATCCAAGGCATTTCTACCAAGACCATCTTAGCGGACAAAGTCCTTTTCTGAATCGAGTTCACTTCTCGTTTCAGTCTTGTAACACTGAACCGATTTAACATACCATTCCAGCCATGTCTATCTCATGAGATATAAATCTTTACCCAATGAATTGGAGGGATATATAGGTCCCACAAATATCATAATGTAATCATTATTACTTGTTCCACATCATAAACATAATTCATTCATCATAACCCAAGGAATAAAAACGGGTTTCATAAACATCATCCCGTCATAACATTATCCATATAAAACAAATAGATATAATTTCATTATAAGAAATGTGAAACCGTGTAAATCATATAGATATTATACTTGAAACATACACATATGAAATAATTTCATATTGGATGGAAAATGGTTTTGATAAAACAGTTGAAATGAATTCTTGTGGAAAATATCCTTTCCTCTTCAAAATCATTTTCTTTTTACAAAATGCCATGAAATATTAAAAGAATAGGATTTTGTTGAAAATATTCATGAAATATTGTAGAGTAATCCTCTTTAAAATAAGGAGTTATGAAACCATAAAAATCTGTTCATGCCATATAAGTTTCAAAAAAAAAATCTGCTCGTACTTTTGTCGAAAAAGTCAAAAAGTACCTCGTATGGTAAACAAAAGAAATATTCCTTCCAATCCTTGTGGTAAAATTCATAAAAGAGTAAAAATTACTTTAAACATAAATGGAATAATATTTAACATTTTATGAAAACATTTTTATAGAACATGGAGCTAGATGATAAACATAACCCCATTAAATACTTACCTATAAGCAATCTCAGATAAAAAATGAGATTGAAAAGTTATCCCTTACCTTATGTCTGATATGCTTTGTATGTATCCGAACATCCCGTGTAATGATTTAAATATTGTCATTGTCTTATTACATAATAATATTCATTGTTTTGATATCATATATAGTTTACTTATGACTTTATAATACCCATTCTTTTGTAAATTCGATGTAAAAGCAGTGATTTGGGTAAAATCATTTCATTTATTGTACGTGTTTCGACTTTTTGTTCCTGATATTATTAATTATATCCTGATTTATTTAATTAAATAATTTAAAAAATTATTCACATTAAATATATATTCATCATATACATATAAATATGATAGATCAATAAATTGAATGAAATACACCGTTCATGGAGACAGTAGGTCGTACGTACGCATGAACGCTGTTTTCGTTTCCTTATTAAGTAGATGACATAAATATATATATAAATAAATCCAGTATCATTATGATTTCATATATTTCATGATTACTTATTATATATACTTTATAATCATTCATGAATGGTTGACATGGAGAATGAATCTCATCGCATCGTGGAGACGGTAGTCCGTACGTACACACGAGCGATGATACCATTCCCATGATCATTGAATTGTATTTAAGTGTATGTATAATATTTCAGAATCAATATCACATTACAATAATCATATATAGTTATTTATTTATACCATTATACCCATCCATGTAAGGTGGTGGTCGAAAACAAATTACACCACGGCGTGGAGACGGTATTCCGTACGTACGCACGCGCTATGATTTTGTTTTCCGTAGGATGGATAGAAGGTGAAATGAGATTGTTTCATATTTATAATAACATATAAGTATATAATTAATAATGATTTTATTACATTATAATGAGACAAATAAAGAATAATAAGTTGATGAAGAACGAAACTTGAGAGAATCGGAAGAAGAGATTACCTCTTCTTCAACGCACCTCTTTTAAGCCTTCTCTTAAGGAAGTAGAGTCAGTCTTTTGAGAAGACAGGAACCTCCAGAATGTTTCTAGGGAATTGTAGAAGTGAAATGGGTAGGGTTTTCCCAATATTCAATGCTCAAAAGGGTGTTAATAGAAGAGGGAAGGGGTGACCTTTTTATAAGGGAGCAGAGGGGCACCTTTGGAAAAACTTAAACTATTATTTTATAATAAAGACATCTTCGGTTTTTAATAGTTCCAAATTGATTTATTTCGAATCTAAGGTTGTTATGGGTCGAAATAATCTCAACCAATATATTTTTGACAGGTTTGGGTCATTATATTAACCTTATCTTTTAGTTTAAACTCTTAGTTAATTAGATTGACATTTACCATGTCACTTTGTATTTTCTATTATATAGTTAATAAACATAACATATACATCCAATAGACACCCAATTGGTCCATTAATGATACACCTATCATGATATAAGTGTCTTGGTCAAACCATAGATTTTTATGAATATACTAACAATTAATAATATAATATTTGTTTTAAAAACTATTTTATGTCAATTTAGACACTATTTGGTAATTGATTTTTTGTAAAAACCATAACAGTATGATTAGTTCAAAAAAAGTTAATTAAATCAATAATAACATGTCATATTAATTTATTAAATTAGTGTAATGAATAAAAAGTCTCAAATTACATTTATTTGGGTATTTATAACATCAATTATGGTAATATTTCATTAATAAGATAATTACTGCATCATCATTGTGTCAGAAATAAATTAAATTATTTAATGTCTAAAAATTATAAATAAAATATAATTATGTAGGAAATCGTTTTATCTTTCTAATGAATATTTATAGTCTAATTTATCTTATGTATAACCTTATATTAAAAATGATTTATTTATTAAACATTGATTTTAACTATTTTAACCCTTCTTTAAATAAATTAATAATAAATGTCCTAATCTAATCCAAGTGGACCTAAAAGGTCATATTTTATTCCTAAGGTTGGTTTTGGTCGAATTAAACTTATAAAATATAGTTATGACATGTTTTAGGGTAATTATAATATCATTTTTACCCTTAATTACCCTATTTACTTGTAACTGTGGTAAATAAAAGTAAAAAGTTACTATACACCAAAAATTATTTTAATCTCATTGAACTACATTTTAGTCCTTGATATTAACCGTGTCTCTCGGATTTAATAATTTCACTCCCATAAGCGGTAAAATTAAGTTTTATGTGAATTTCCAAATTCTCCTAGGAGGTGGGTAAAAGACGGTGAAAAGTTCAGAAAACTTTTAATATATCTAAATTTATTATAAAATGACTGCAATGAATTACATTGAACTTATATAGGTATTATGTATCAATTTTTACCTAAAATAAATTTAAATAAAATAAATAATTATTTAAATAAAAAGTCGGTTTTTAAATAGTAACCCAGGGTTTTCACTATTCATCAAAATTTGAAAGTTTTTAGAAAAATACAAATATTTTACCCTAGTCTAATTTCAATATTCCAAATCCAAAAATAAAGTCCATTTTAAAAAATATAATTTCAAAATGTGGGTATTACTATTCATAACGGCTAGTTTATATAACATATCTTTGTTTAGTGAAACTCGGTATTGCGTACAACATACATTATCGTGGAAGGTCACGATTGCATGTAATGAAAGCCAAGTCAGGGATCCCTGTAGTGCAAGCTCCTTTTGGTGTAGCGTACAGCACAAGACATCAATGAAATGAAAAAGAATATTGTTCATAAAATATCAGGGTGTTATAGGGACTACCTGTACTAAAACCTCTCAACATAAGAAATGCTGGTGGGGACCACCTGAGACTTAAAACCCCTTCAAACCCTTTGAAATCCCTCTAAATGGGGATAATCCTCTTGAGCTCCCCTACTTAATGAATCCAACTCTCCCATTTAATTAATTAAGATACCCAATCAATTAATTAATTAAGCTATTTTGAAATTATGCCAAAAAACATAATAGATAACATGTTCTATAATGTGGGATACCTTTATTTTTGTTGGAATTATGGAGAGAAGAACTATTGGGAGAAATCTCCTCAATAAAGAATGCCAATGAGGAACATCTCCAATGATGAACGAACCGATGATCGAGGAAACGTCGACATCGCCGACGTCCGACTATCCCCAATGACATTGTCTCCTTTCTCATGGAATGTTTCCCAGAACCGTCGAGGTAGGGGTTAATTTATTAGTGATTATCACTTCCCATGTTCTTCCCTTCTAAAATAATAATGCAGATCAACTCTCATAAACTAGTTGATCCACAAATGTTTTTCTTTTGTTGGATTGGGAATATCGATTGACTATGGTTATAGGGATTGATGTTTTTAAATATCTTCCATACATGTTCTTGATTCAGGATCACTGTTTAGAATCTTGCTACTGCCCTAACACGGAGGGTGCGGGATAAACAAACATTGCCTAACCTCTCAACCATTATTCATTATTTGTGTGGTCCTGGTGTTGGTGACAGCGATCAATGTCGGCGTTTGGCACCGGTGAAACTCAAGAACTGCGACAAAGGCGACGAAAAATGGGAGGCCAGTCAAGTCTGTCGTCAACACAGTCATGGCGCGGCACATCCAGCCCCAGTGGACCATCGCCCCACAGCCTCTTCTGGCACACACTGGGGCTCTACGACCCCGTCACGCCACTCCGCCGCCCCACAACTCTGTCGCACTGCTCGTGGCCCCGCTGCGCCGCCAGGCCGGGCCGGACCCTGTGGGTCGTGCCACAAAATGGGCCAAGATTGACCAAGCGTTTCAGGCTGGGTCAACCCAAATTAGGTCGGCCCAGGCCGGGTCAGGCCGGGTCGGTCCGACTGGGTGGGACCAGACTCAGACCCACTATGACCCATTTATACTATTTTGGCCATAAATTTGTCACTAGAAGTTTGTTTGAAAGTGTTGGAAACCTTGGGGAGATTCAAACCCTTTGAATATACCCAATTGGAGATTTGGATAAATTTTTAATACGGTTCGGTTTGATCGAGCACGAATCCAACCGGGCTCTTGGGACTAAAATGCTAATAACTCACAGACGGGGCAACCTATTGACGCATCGTCGGTTGCGTTGAGACCCCTCTAATGGGGTGGTCCTTTTAGATACTTCTTTATTAGACTTCGTGGAAGTTGTTGTATTGAATAGTGGCTCATAGAGTGGACAGTCTTGCAGAAAGCAAGAGTAGTGAGGGAACCCTATAGCTAGCTATAACGTGAAGAATGAAGAGAGATCCTATGTGGGTCAGCACCGAGCGATCCTTTGTGGGTCAGCACCTAGAGATCATGTGTGGGTCAACACCTATCGATCCTGTGTGGGTCAGCACCTAGAAATCCTGTGTGGGTCAGTATCATACGATCCAGTGTGGGTCAGCACTGAACGATCATGTGGGGGTCTTCCTCTTAACTGAGTAAGATGATTTAGTAGTAACATTTAATCATCTCTAATACTATAATTAATTTATACTTGGTGTGAGATGAGTCTATACCTGTGTGGTACATTCCTTCATGGAAATACCTTTGTGGTATTCTTTTGTTTGGCGTACCTGTCTGGTACTAACCTTCGTAGTATTTATTTCATTGTGGAACATTTGAGATTGGGGAATTGGAGTTGGACACCGTGTTTTCATCATGATTGAGATGGGTTTACATGATAACTTAGGTATATGTATGGGCATATACCTATGTAGGGTTATCCGTTGTTTTATTCCTTTTTGGTTTATTGTTTTTAGATTTTGAGAGACCTTGAGGGTCTCAGGGTCCCTACTGAGTATCATTTTACTCAACCTTGCACAGGTTATGCCCACACATTATTGTTATTGGTGCAGACGATGGAAAGATTTGACTGAGGATGAGGGTACCAGGACTGGAGGTAGCTCGATGGAGGATGTTAGACGAGACAAACCTTAGAGACGATCATTCACGAGATGTACCTACCCATCAGGTAGGATCCATGGTGAATGATATAGGAGCAGATTTTCACCTATCAATTTCCTTTTACTTTTTAATTTTCATTTTACCTTATATTCGGGCTGGTATTCTTCCCACTTTTTACTTGTTGTACTCACTTAGTTCACTATTCAGTTTACTTGAGTTCGTATGTTTCTTTGTGCTTGGTTGTGTGTGTTACATGTTATAAAGAAAATGCCTTCCTAGTTTTTGGAAATATGCCTACAATGCTCGTTGCCACCCCCTGGCCTATGGAAGTTGGGATTATGAAAGTTATGGCATGGGCCCTGGGGGACGGGTCATGAAATTTATGGATAATATGTTAGCAATACCCTACCTTCCAATGTTTTCTAAACTATCCTTTGATACCTACTATAATGATCTGACCTTATACATTACATAATATTGAATTAAATGAATAATTCACATTGAGGATCTTTTCCGGTTTATAGCCTTATAAAATTAGGTTATAACACATACCTAACAACTTGAATATTACAAAGTAGACACTTTTACATAGTTTCCATATTTTTCAAAAAATAATATTTCTTAAAAAAAAGTCATGTCAACTTCTATGACTTAGACATCATGACTTTTTCGTGTTCCCATCCTTGACACTATTCCACTTTATGTCATGTGAATTTTTTTTCAAAAACAAGGGATAAGCATAAAAAGCTCACTAAAGGAATCACAAAGAAGGAAAACTATTAGTTATTCCAAAAAAAGCAATGAAACCATGAATAATTTATCAAAAGTAATACTTTTCACCTTAATTAAGTAGTAAATATTATTCATTGAATAAAAGATCATTACTTACCTTTTTATAACAAAAGGATTTTAGAAAAACCCATACAATGAACACATAACATATAAAGGTAACTTGGGACATAAAAATACATAAATGAAATAACCATACTAATGAATTCCACATATATCCCTAAATGGAATAGCTATATGGATGAATTCTTTACCCAATGAATTGGAGGTTATAACATAACCACCCATCCTAGTTTATCACATCACCACCCGTAATTTGGTTTAATGCATAACCATCAGTCAAATTTCCAGGTACCATTATAAAATCATTACACATTAAACAAATATAAAATAAAGATAACATTTCAACATTTTAATCTCAATATATCATTTAAATATACTGACATAAAAAAATCCATTATCAAAACCATTTTCAATAACAAAATATGTAAAAGATTATATGGTATTTATTTTCCTTTTAAAAATAATATTACATGTTAAGGAATCCAAAGAGAAAATAATACTTGTTGTGGCGGAACGGTCATTGTCACCGGTTACGTTAAAAGAAACATTCCTTTTGTTCCTTCAGTAAAAATCTTCATAGTATAATATTTCCTTTGAATGAAATGAAAATTCAAAGGTGATTATACAACGTATATAAAATAATGTAGTGTATTAAAAAAAATATGCCTCAATGAATGGAGATTGAGACGAAGTCCCTTACCTCATGTATGAATTGACCCGTTTGTTCTTTAATCTCCTAAATAATAAACTAAAGGTTAATTTCATCTTGATTAGGAACCCTTTTCATGTTTATTATTAGTTTTATATCAATTATTACCATGTTAGAAACATTATGTAATCATTTATGATAATAATGGACATTTTTTCAATATTTTGTACTTGAGTCAAAAATGGACTTTTTATAATTACATGTTGTTTATGTGGTCAAACGCTCATTATATCCATAATGATATTCATGATTTAAATATTGTATACATAATATATATCGAGTATATACATGTATTTATAAAAGTAAATAGCATTTATATATAATAAATGGAATACACTGTTCATGGAGACAATAAGCCGTACGTACGCATGAATGCTACATCCATTTCTATTTCGTATTGTAATGGAATGAAAATATAATGATAGATAAGTATATTATAATTCCACTATAATATAATATATTATTTAATTAACTCTACAATTTATACATTCAACATAAGGCATGAACGAGTCATATAACCTTGAGAGGGTTGTACTCTGCACTTCCTCAAATGATATTATCGTATTTACCCACTATGTAAACCATAAAGGTATTAAATAAATTAAATATAAATAAGCATATAAAAAATATAAATATAATAAATATAATATATAAATATATTTCCATCATAATAGACACCATGAGAGGTGGTCGGAGATATTTGAACAATCATTGTTTCGTGGGGCAGCAGTTCACCATCCACAGAAATAGTATGTTCTTTACACATTAGATGGAGGAGTGTGTAAGCGTAGTTTAAACCATTATCATAAAAACATCAAAAAATATTGAGAATACTCGTGTTGTTATAAAATTAAGGAATAAAAATAGTTTTGGGGGATGGATAAGTAAAATAAAACAGAATAATTTGAGAGAAGATGTAACCTTTCAATCGGGTAACTCCATTTGGATTGAACCAAAAGGTTTTGTTAAAGTGCCTTCTTCATATTTTAAAGATTCTATGAGGAGGGCAGAAATTTAAAAAGTTTAATTGGATAGAGTATGGATGAGCTAAAGCGCTTTAGAGGTTTGAGGAATGAGTTTGAGATGAGGGCTTTTTAGATGGGGAAAGAGGGGATCTTTAGGAAAGTGTGAAAGTATTATTTTATTATATAATGATTTTTGGTTTCTAAAATTCCAAAAATATTTAAAGTAGAGTATTATATGACTTCTGTTTGAAATAAAATCATCCAATATTAATTGGACAGGTTTTGGATATTATTTTTATATTTATAGTCTTTTTATTTAAATCATTTATGAATGAGGTAAACAATGCATCATTATTGTATCATACAGAATTTAATTTATTTGATGTTTAAAATTATTATAAACTACCATGATATAGGAAATATATGTTTCATTCCCTTTTAAAGAAAATATTTTTTATTTAATATCACACTATTTAAATTTGAATTCATTATTGAATGATGAAAATGGGAAAATGTAGAATATCATTAAATTAAAAGGAACATATATTTTATCAATTTTTTAACATTAGAATTAATTTTAAAAAAATAAATACTACCAATATCCAAATGTGATCATAATTAAATGAATAGAATTAAAATTAATTTTATTCCTAAAAATTGCTTAAAAAAATAAATTCCAATAAAAGGTTCCCATACATTAAGGAAAATTTATTAAGAAATTTATCAAATAATTTATTATCATTATGAATTTTCTATATGTAAAATATGTTTTCAATATTCCAAAGATTACCAAAATATATTTTTAATTTTTAACTCTCATTTTTTTCAAAACATGAATTAAATTATCTAAATCGATAAAATTATGGAGTTTTTTATAATAATAAGTAAAAAATATAATAAATTAATTTTTTACCCATATGAATGTATTTAAAATAAATTGAAAATTTTTCACCAAAAATAATAAAATTATCATTAAATGAATAAATTTTTTTAACATCATAACATGAATCATAGAAAAAAAACTTTTAAAAAATATAGATATTAATTCAATGTTTGGAAAAAGATTGATTATTTATTTTTAGCCTTTATTTATAAAAAAAATTAGTATAACTATCAATATGATCCGAATCATATAATATCAATTTATAAAACATTTTACAATGTTTTTTTAAAACAAATATTAGATGATCAAAATTAAAAAAATATCCAGTTATCCCATAAAACCTATCTTATAATCATTAATTTATTTTTTACAAGTATTAAGGAAAATAATGCTAATAATAAATACGGGGTTCTAAGAATTATCAAAACCTTGAATACAATATTAAAATTTATTGAATAAATAAATAGAATGATTCATTATAATTTTTTAACTTTATAAATTAATTTCACTTCAATACTATGTGCAATGAAGAATGAATGAAAATAAAGATTTTTTCAATGTTATAATTGTTTTTTCTGTACTAAATAGATCACAAAAGATAAAAAAAATTAATGGAATTTTGATTTTCTAGGAAATTTTCCCAATGGGGGTCAACTAATTTCTGGAATATATGAATAAATCAAAAATAAATATAAAATATATATAAAAAGTTGTGGTCAAATAAATAATAATAATAATAAAATATATAATCAATGAATTTAGAAAATAATGAAAACCAAAAAAATATCCATTGATCCTAATTAAAATGAAATTAAATGATCACCATCAAATTTATTACTATAAAAGGTAACAATATATCATTACAATATTTTATTATCTATGTACTTAAAGAATATTATTTTCAAAATATTTATCAATTTTTTTAAAAATATTTTTATGATTGACCCAAAATATATAAATGTTTTATATTGTAGGGAGTATGAAATATTCTTCCCATTTCTTACAATTCTACATCTATGAATGAACAATATATATAATCTTCTTGTGATCCATCTTCAATGATAATAATTCATTTTAACAATTTAATTTATATTTAATGTAAACAGATACCTAAATATATCAAAACAAGAAAAAAATATCATATTTTCATTAATTTTTAGTAATATAATCATCAATTATTATTTATCAGTATGTGTGAGCAAACTATTAATGTAACATCTGATGTAGATAAAAATCTGATTTTTTTGAAATAATTACCTATTTATAAGTTAAAATTATATATTGAATAATAAAATATATGAAATAAATATCGAACTATTAAAAAACTCAATAAAATGATCACTAATTAAGTTGTTTTATTTATTAATAAACAACATTTCAATAAAACAAAGAATGATCCAAAAAATTTGATCATTTTAATTTCAAAATTAAACCAATTTTTTATATTTATAATATTATTAAAATTATAAAATTAAAAAAATTGATATTTAATTTTAATAAATCTTGGAAATTTATATATAATTAATTTATATGTCTTAGGGAAAATTTATATATTTTGTTTTTTTGTAAATTTGTTTTAGAATTTGAATTTCATAAGATCAAAATATTCAAAAAAGAAATAAAAAATGGAGAGGATTGAATAACACTAATTATTTAATATAATGGTAGTTAATATTTATTAGAATAATACACAAATAAATATGCAATAAAATATTCTTCATATAATATCCCTGATTCCAGAAGACCGAATTCAGTGGGTACATTATTACATTATCCCCAGATATATGGTATCAAATCCCAAAATACATTATAAGTTAATATTATTTTTAAACTATATACATACTATAATTTTATATTTCATTTTAAAACATAAAAAACATAGTATCTTTATTGAGATAACTATTATTAAAAGGTATATGTGTTAAACACATTACATTTTACAAAAATCATTATCATAATATGGTAGGAATAAAGGATGATCAAATAATTCATATAAACAGTCACATTATTCCATAAATTTTCTATGTATTTTCAATGTTATTAAAATATTAAACCTACAAGAATAATTGAATTCATAATGGTGGAATAAAAAATTATAGAAATATAAATCAAAATGAACATTCCTTGCCAATGACATATAAAAAATAACATCAAGGCCTTATAATCTAACACTTAATTAAATTGATAATATCTTGGATAAAACCCAATATAGTTTGTCTCATCTATCCCATTGATAAAAAGATTTGATATTGAGGTTCCTTACCATCACTTATTAAGTTCAATTCATTCCGCATATGAATTAATAATACAATTTAATTAACATGTCTTAAAAAACCAATAACATTACATATTTAAGGAATTAGTAATATAGTGTATCATTGGTGTCCCCTGTGAAACATATCATAAACTATCCAATAAAATATGATCAGTAATATCATTATAGTACATGATAATCATTATATAAATCCAATAATGTTTAGAAAGTTGAAATTTATTTAAAGATTTTACATGGGTATTTCATGATGGAAATACAATTTTACTTTGAAAATATTTTATTAAATATAAAAGAAGTCCATGTAATAAAGAATGATTTTATTTGAAAAAAATATTTTTAACATATATATTATGCATCAAAGAATTTTGGTTTTCAGAAAATGGTATTTTTTATTAATGAAATGTTGGTTAAAACCCATTACTTTCATACTTTTTATGAAAATTACAAAACGTACATTTACATGAATACTATATAATTATTCTTTATAAAATAGCTCATAAAAAGTAAAATTATGTTAAAAATTGCGTTGAAAAATAATTAATAAAAATTTAGAAAACTTGAAATGATTTTTATAAGACATTTATATGGAAGTGAAGTAGATCCTTGTTGATACGTAAACATAAAAAATACAAAAAATGATGATATTTTTAAATAAGCCCTTTCCATATGGGTTTTTTGATATGTAATTCCTTATAAAAGTAATAAAATCACATGAAACATTAAATTCCATATAGACTGGTAGATTAATTATATAATATATCAAAGTTGAAATATTAAAACAACAGAAAATAAATATGTGTTGAATATGGAATATGTCTTAGGGAAGTAATTGTGAGATGATAAAAAATTAATGGAGGTCTAGAATCCATGGGAATCATGTCACTATTTCCTTCATTATTTCCTCAATGATGTAGGTCATGGATGCACTGCCAACTCCCCTCCTCTTCCCGCACCAACTAGGGAGGGGGATAGGTTTATTCTTCATACTCATTTCCCCCTCACATCTTTTAATTTTCACCTTTCGTTGAACCATCATTTCTCCCCCATATAACTCCCATCTAATTTATCCCAAATGTCTAATACTATGTGAATGTAGTTAAATCAATCCATATTTCTTCATTGTAGTTCACATACACATCCTCAATGATCAATCAAAATCTAGTTTTCCTTTTGGGAAAGAAACAACTCCCCATATATTCCATTGATAGGTTTTCCTTCTAAACATTGATGTTACGGGATCATGTGTTTGTTTGAATTTTATATTTGAAGCATATCCATATTAATTTTTCTAATGAGTAATATCTGATATCTAATTGGGTGAATGCTCCATGAGTTATGGAAGGATTCTATTTTTATTTATTTCAATTTTATTTTTATTTTCATCTGATGCATTACCCCTCGGTCACGATGCTATGGATATCTCCTCCCGACCATCCGTTACCATTCCAGAATCCTGTGATTATTTTTCTAATCAGAATAATGATACACCTATACCATTATTTTTATTCTTATACTAGTGTTGTTGTTAGGACCAATAGGGGCCTATATACCCTGAGAGGGGGGGGGGGTGAATCAGGGTATGGATATTCTTTCTCAAAGTTCTTCCTGCCCCATTGGATCTTGACCTCTTCGTTACAAGGGTCACTTTTTTTGCACTTGTGTGTATGTTTTGATCACTTAATTTCTCCTTTATCTAATGATGATGCTTTAAATGCAATGCAGGCAAATTAACAGGCAGACGCAACGATTTTTACTTGGTTCACCCTCACTGGGCTACGTCCAAGGAGCATACGCCGACAGGTTGCTGGTCGTACCAAATTCCACTATACTTCACTAGCTTTGGATACAAAGGGTTGGTCTAGATCACTTCTATGCCCAGGCTCACTGCCTTTACAAAGTTTAGGGTCAGCTCACTACTTTCCCAAGGGTCACACCATATTTCTTTCTCTCTGGCTCACTGCCGGTGGATAGGATCACCTTCTTCCTCTTCCAAGCTCACTGCTCTAGAAGGGAATCCATTCACAGTTTATAGACCTGTAGGTCTCTTCATTTTAATGAAATAATGATTCTTCAACTATTGATAGATGCTCTGTTGAAGTCCAACTTTCATCCACTGATGAATAGAACTTTGCCTCTGACCACTGGGCAACTACCTTTGGAAAGTACCTTCGCAATGCTCCCTACTTCGCGAAGCTCCCAATTTCGTGAAGCTCAAACAAACCTTCGTGAAGCTCCTGCCTTTTCGCGAATCACTTCCGCGAAGCTCAAGCCGTCGCAAATAAATGTCCCTCGCGAAGCTGACTAAGCCAATGCGGAGCTCGCAGGTTTCGTGGAGCTACAATAGCCGCCGCGATGCACCTCTTTCGCGAAGCACACTGGCTCCGCGAACCACCTTCGCAAATCGAGATCAAAGGGTTTTCTTTGAAAATTCTCTCTACTTCTCTCGAGGGGGTCGAACTCTATTTATAGGCAATTCCACTGACCCTCAGCCCTTCCATGCGAAGTCAATGCCACATCATCTCAATTCGCAAAGCTCCAAAGTTTCCACCGGAATAATGTCCAAATCGCGAAGCACCACGGCAATTTTCCGTTCGCGGAGCTTGACGTAGTCGCGAAGCATCACCGTCAACATACCTTCGCGCCTTCGTCGCGAAGCTCCCTCGCAAATCCCTTCACCACCGCGATGCGCTTTAGCCTCCGCCATTCGCGAAGCTTGACGTAATCGCGAAGACTCACCACCTCCATTCTTCTGGTATTCACGATTTCCAAACGATGAATCACTTCTTCGCGAAATTCATGTCTTTCCATACTGCTCTTTTATACCGCCTCCAGATCATTCTTTCCTTTGTCATAGTTCTTTGTCAACAAGGATTGTCAACAACTTCTTGGGAACTCGACAAATATCCATGAAATCCTTCTTTTTCAACAAACACAATCAACCCAAAAATACTGCAATGTTACCTTGAGGGATTTTTTCCCAACAGTTGTATTCCATATATTTTCTCTGTGAAATTTTATTGAAGTAAAGGCTACAAGGGGATCATTGGAATACGCAATCAATGATATTAATGGGAAACATCATTGGAATTAAAATGTTTTCATTGATTTTATTATTCCATTCTATTTGGAATTTAATCATATGAATCATGAAATTAATAACTATAATTTAATCTTCTATTATTTTTCTCGATGTGACCCGCCTCGTGGTCTTCTCAAAGTTGGTATCGTAAGAGCATGCAATATCATATAGGTGAATCAACTAGGTACTGATGGTGTTGGAACATGTATTATTCTATACAATGATGTAAATGTATTGAATCTAAAGGTGAGAGTGGTGGATTATATCTAAATACCATGATATTATTAGGGTATCATCAAATATGTATAATGAAATGATCAAGGGATATATGCGGCACAGAGAAGCCGTTAAAGCATATTAACTTTTTTTTGCTACAAATGTAGAATATATTGGTTGTTTTATACAAGAGATTGATTAATCAAATCATGGTCTAATTTTGGGTAAGATAAGTTTGGTAAGATGGAAGATAGTTTCTCATAGAAGGATATGGATGATATCTCTATTTATCCCTCTATGTCCAATAGTTTCAAAACAGATGAACCAATGGGAACTAATTTTTTCAAGTGTCTGATAGATAATTTTAGGGGTTCTCCCATCATTGTGAATGAGTATATTTTTTGTGTTACTACAATCTATAGGGGAAATTATTGCATATATTTTTTTTAGACTGATGATATGAGGTCACTATTCTAAATATCACTGTCCTTGTTAGGGAGTATTCTGATCGAAATTTAATAAATGCAAAGGAACTAGAGTCTTCTGGTAAGAAATATTAATCAAGTCCTCTTAAGACTCATAAATATTTTACTTGATTATATGGAAGAGACCAAGTAGATGTAAATCATGAAGGGTCATAGAAATTGATTAAAAAATAAAATTATGTGGGGTGAATCAAAGTACTTTGATGGTGGAAAGATGATTGATAGAGATAGTGACTTTCAACCAGAGATCGATTATGAGTATGATATATAAGGGGAAATAAATGTTGTATCCTAATTGGGGATGTGAAAATATTAAAACCTCTAATCTGAGAATTTCGCAACTCAAAATCAATCGACGAAATCTAGGCCCCATGCGGATTATTATAACCTCTATAATATTTTTTTTTCAAATTATTTGGTAATTCTAGGTATGGTGTATCATGAAAAGATGTAGATGAGTTATCAACCACTAAAGTTGTTATTTAAGAACATGTTGTAACTAGAGAGATACTAGTTAGTATAAATACTGAATATGGATCAGAAAGTGGGAAAATGAATAGTGTAAGAAGAAAAATGGGAGTTTTATTGATCATCATCGATTAAAAGGAATATATGAATGGAAAATATGTTAGGGTTAATTCCTCAATAGATAGGTCATAAGAAATTATGAACGAAGGTTGTGAGTATATACCAACGATGAGCATGAGTTTTGGATTAATAATCAAGACCAAATACTACCTCATTGCATCAATCAAAGTAAAATGAACTTAGGAGAATATATGAACACATCAGATAGAATGGTTTATCTCATTAAATAACTTATCAGTGATAGAGATGATATGAAATTATGTATACATCACTAAGAATATTATAAGGTTATTAATTGAAATCATCTCAGTCTTTTTTTAATCAATTTTTTAGTTCATTCAATTTGTAGTGATCAATTTTTTGTCGATTGTGGTTTCCCACTTCTCTTAAATGTGGATTCATAATAAAATATTATTTGGTTGTCAGGTATGTCTTAATTCACAAATGTCCAATACTCATACATATTAAATAATTATTTATTTTAAATCTATTCAAAAACCATGTTCACATTAGTAATACTATTTTTGAAATACATATTGTCATTTTTAAACCATTTCATAGTAATAATCTATTAAAAAACCTCATTTCAGGTAATAATTAATTAATTTTGTTCTTTATTGTTTTTCAGTAGTTTTATTATTTATAAAATTATTATGGGTAAATCGTACGTATAATGTAATTAAATATCATATACACACATTAAAATCATCATAATTAAATTCCATAATATATATTATAGGAATAATAATTGTATCACCACGTAGATATTATAAGGTGCATGTTTGTATCAGTGATGCATTCACATCTAATATGATATAAACATGATTTGGTAATGGTTATTTCATATTCATATTAATCTTACAGTATATTTAAGACATTTAATTTATTATATGTTGATACCATCTACTGATTTTGATGAGTTTGAAGAAGAAATAATTTCAAAGAGGTCAGGTAAGTCACTTATATCTTTTTCATGAGACTATATTTAAATCAATTCATAAGGGAAGAAAAATTGGAATTTTATGGAGACCACAACCACTAGAGAATGGATAAGTATGTTTATAAGATAAATAATATGGGATTAGTTGAGCTATATGGCCTAACGTGGTGTGAATAAATGGGGGAGAATGTACTCATTTATAATTTAGGTGAGGGTCCTTTTTGAAATTTCATAAATCATTACATTATAAAAATATAATTCTCATATAAAATGAATTTAAATGGACCGTTATTTGTTAATAAGTATTAGTATGGTTTTAATACAAAATAAATTAATTTAGAGTTGTTTTAGTGATATTGTAAACATTGTTATTTTGATTAATCCATGGATTAAATTTTCCATCATAACTATGGTAGCCACTATTTTAACCATAAAAGGTTAGTTATGGTTCTTTAAATGGGAAAATGACACAATAATAAAACCATATTATTTTTCAACTATATTCCATTACCATGGCTAGATATATTATTTTTTGGATTTCAAATTATTTAATAAAATATTATTTTCATAAATTATCATTAATGTCAATTTCGACATTATTCATTTATATTGTTTTGAAATATTTCCACTAAAAGGGGAAATTAGAATATAATTATTTAAAATATGATTAATATTCCATTTAGATCAATGAAATTAATTGGACACACAAGGATATTCATATAATCGGAAAAATATTATTTTTAAAATCAATGAATTTATTTTTCTATTAACTAAATATAAAACGTAATTTAAATGAAAAACAATTTAAGGTAATTATATAATTTATAAAGAATAAAAATATATTTCTATAAATAAAAAAAATCATTATCTAAAAATATACATTTATATTCATTATTATATTTCTTTAGTCATTTTGGGGACACATTACAATATATCAAAAACAAAAAGAATGATATTTTGATACTATATTTGAATAAAATAATATATAATTTTTTAAGAGTAAAATTACATTGAAATGACATAATCAATACCATGGTATTATTATACATTTATTATTCCTAAAATAACAATTATGTTGAATAATTATGACCATATCACATAGTTTTAACAAAAATTATCCAAATTTACCCTTTATAAATGTGATAAATTTTACCATGGTTTCTATTAATTATGAACACAAAAAAAGGGGTCCAATTAAGAAATTTTAGCCTAAAAATTATACAAACGGAAGTCAATATTTTAAATTCATTAAAATTACTATAAAACATTACTTTTAAAATGCGATGAATACCACTTTTCATAAAATTTAGTTTTATAGAAAAAACTGAAATAATTCTTATAATATGCATAATAATATTACTACATTAATGTTAAATAAATTAAATTAAGATAAATATATACATAACATAAATAAATCACTAAATATAAAATTATTGTTTTTATGTTATTTATATATATATAAATATTTTAGGGAAAATAGTTTTTTAAGAAAAAACTATTTTTAATGTTTTAAATTTTAATTTCTAATAAATTGATATCCACAGAATATATCATATATATGTATGAACTATATATATTTTAAAAAATAGTTAAATCAATTTATAACCCCAAATTGTATGGCTTTGTTATAACAGTTTTATAATAGTGGATCAAATTGAGTTTGAACATGTTGTATCATGTAACACTAGCTATCGAAGAAATTAAAGTTATTTTAATATTGAAATACTTTAAAATCTTCATATCCTTTATTATTCCCCAAATAAATAAAATTTATTATCAAAATTTATAAAATTTCACTACATAAATTGATTTTTATGTTATTCATCATAATTTCCATTATTTTCCATGTCTTCAATTCAATCATATGATATTTCCAATGTTAATATACGAGATGAGTTGTCTTATTATACAAAACTTGTTCTCCTATATCCAAAATCTGGAAAAATGTTTTTATGTAAGAAACACTATATTATACTTATAATTATTCATAAGTGATAACATTATTGAGTTGTGTCATTTACTTAATTAAAAAATTGATATGTATCACATCGTGTACTTTGGAATGCATATGTTGCATTTTCAAATGGTATGACACAAATAAAATTATTTCTTGGATTTAAAATGAAATAATGTCTATGGGGATTTTTATTCCATTGATATTGAATATTATTACACACTTCCTTGGATATTACATAATTAAAACATGATCCCCTAATTTAAATTTCAAATAAATCCTCGAGTCATCCTCATTTCTCTTTTTCTAAACATGAGATTATTTGATACATTTTTGAATAATCATTTCCTTTTCCATTGTTTCCACTACAATGTTTCATCAAAAAAACTTCTATTCCCCAATTTCATTCCAAAAAGTTTTTGTTGATATAGCATTCCATAAAATACATCATATTTTTCATTTTAATATTTAATGTATGATAATTTCATAGGAAAATTATGCCAACTGAAAATAATGATCCCACATACATTGAAAAAAAATTATAAAGACCCCATCATGTATTATAATTTTTGGATAGTCCTTTATGACTAATCCGAAAATTTATGGTGATAATAATTTCTCAAAATATATCTTAATATGAATATAGAATTTATAAAATTTTTAGAATTTATATCTAAAACAGGGTCTTTGATCATATCCAATTTAAATAGGTTCCTTGTAATACATTAAAACAACATTATAATAGATCAGTTCAAGAATATATAGTAGAAAATATTCTCTTATAGTGAGAAACTACAACACCCTGACCCCAGAATCCCAGAGTTGGTGCATTATTTTAATACATTGGCAAGATTACAATGAATCAAGTCTCTAAGGACCGATCAATTTAGTAGCCTTGGAAAATAGATTATATACATGAACATTATATTGCATTATAAAATGAAAAAAACAATATTCTCTCCTTTTAGCACATTCATATCCCTTATATTATCCCTAAATGTCAGTTATAATATACTTCTTCGCATCCTGGAAAAAATAAAACATAGAAAGGGGAGACCGCAGATGTTCATTAAGGATAAAAATATAGCGGAAAATTTAATAAATAAGCATAAACATATAGGGAAATGTATAAGACTAAAACATAGGACTTTTAAACATTAACATCAGCATAATATGGAAAATATAAATCAAATAATTCCATTTACTTATTCACATGGATATTCTACTAGTCGAATAATCACATGCAACATCAATAACCAATTTCATAATGATAGAATGTATAATGCCAGACATCATAACCACATAGTCATGGCCATGTTCCGGGACTAAAAATAAGATTTTTTCAAAGATGTGTCCAAAACACTAGTTTTTCTAATGAGACATACTGATTCATCAAGGGGAAATAGCGGTCTCCACCCGTCACTTACTAAGTCCAATGCATTCCTCATATAGAAAGGTGTAAACATAACATACACATTCGTTTTAAAACTATCATACGAAATGTAAAATCTTTATCCATAAAACATGAATGGTATAAAAATAACACATACACATTCAAACATATCAGAAAACCTTAAATACAATATGGAAGATTTGTATCATAATAAATCAACCTCGATTGAGAATAATATCTCATAAAGGATGTTGACGTTATAGAAATGACTAGTAAATTTTTTTGAGAGAAATATACCTTTTTTCATGAAATCATTTAAATGTCACATAATATATATTGTAATTTATTTATAAGTTATTTTTGAATCAATGTGACCCATACCACATTTAATCATTTGTAGAAAATTAACATTTAAAAACATTCATGTCCAAATAAATTAATCATTATAACCATTTTGAAAACATGGACATTAATGACAATTTTTTAGAAGAATAAATCTTTAAAACCATTAAATCATGTTTTAGTAAAAAAGTACATTAAAATTAATCCCTTGAAAACACTTTTATGAAACATGTACATTGATTATAAATATTTCCCAGTAGATACTTATGTAAAAACAACCTCAGATTATAAAGAGATTGTGGAATTATCCCATACCTTTCCCTTTCCATTGGTCAAGGGTATGTTTAACCTCCTATATAATGACCATAGTATGTTGATAAATAATAAAAAAACCATATTAATATTTATTATATCATATATGATTCATATTTGACTTTACACTACTCATTTAATAATTATTTCTATGTTAAATTAACATTTCGGGTAATAATCGCCTTCTTTATCGTACATGTTTTAACTTGTTACTCTTGAGAAAATCATTTAGATCAAGATATAAATACTTATAAAAAATAAAACATGATTTATATAGCATATATATTTATAATATAAATATTTATTATATATATATATATATATATGAAATGGAAGGCACCATTTATGGAGACGGTAGACCGTACGTATGCTAAAATGTTGTTTCCGTTTTCATATCTTATTGAACAAAATTATGTGAATAAAATATATCTAATTATATATATATATATCCAGTTTCATTATTATGTCATATACTACAAGCTAATTAATAATATATATTTTTATAATCATCGTTGAATTGTGAACGTGGAAATGAATCTCATCGCATCTTGAAGAAGGTAATCTGTACATATGCACGAGCGACAATATAATTATATTGATGGGGTAATAGTATTTAATTGGATGGTATATAATATATACAAAATAATTAACATGTTATATTTATTATTTACATCAGTAATACTCATTATTATACCCATCTAAATAATGAAGTGTTTGAATAACAAACTACACCACGACGTGGAGACGGTAAGTCGTACGTACCCACATATGGTGACGTTGTCATTTATTGGATGGATCAAATAAATAATATGGTAGTAACATATTTATAATAAATCACAATATTTATAAGGTAATGGAGTTATTATTTTGTTATGGAAGCAATAAATAAAGGTGAATTGTTTGATGAAGAAATCCTGAAAGAGGGTGGTAAAATTATTACCTCTCTTTCGGGTGATTCATTTTGAGTTGATCAAAAGGGATCCTTATATTAGATTTCATATCAATGTAAGGCCTCTCGATTGATGAGAGGAAAGCTGGTCGGAGATTTTTTCAGGGTTTGGCTGAGCCAAATGGCATTGGAGGTGTAATTTTGAGAGAAGGGGAGGTAGCCTTTTATAAGAGAGGCGACGGTCACTTTAGGAAATGCTTGAAATATTATTTTATAATAAAATCATTTTTGGTTATTAATGGATCCAAAATGATGGATTTATATTATAATGTGTGGATGGTTTGAACACCTCTCAACCAATAGGTTTAATACATGTTCAGGTTACCATTTAAACTGTATCTTTTAGATTTTACTCTTAGTTAAATAGATTAACTTTTACCGCGTCTTATTGTATTATTATACAATATGGTTAATAAACTTATGATTAACTTCCAAGAGAACCACAAGTGGTTCATTATTGAAATATATAATATTATTTAGTTTTTTCCGAATATTTTTTTTATGAATATTTTATCAACCAATAATATCTTATTTATTTTAAAAATTAATTTTTGTGAATTTCGACACTATTTGGTATTTTTTTTTGAAAGTCATAACAACCTAATCACATCGAATGAAAATTTATTTAATAAACCCTAAAATTTTATATTGACCTATAAAATTACTGTAATTTATCAAAAGTCTCAATTTACATTAATTTGTATATTTATAATATCATTTATTTTAATATTTCATTAATAAGGAAATTATTGCTTCATCATTGTGTCATACATAAATTAACATATTTAATGTATAAAAATTATAAATTAAATACCATTATGTACAAATTTTATCATCTCTCTAAAAAATATTTATAGTCATATTTATATTTTGTGAAACAATATATTAAAAATTGTTTAGTTATTAAGCATTGAAATTAACACTTTTAACTATTCTTTAAAAAAATTAAGAATGAATGTACTAATATAATCTACATGGAACAAAGTGGATAATATTTTATTCCTTATGTTTATTTTGGTCGAATTACACTTATCCAATAGAATTAGGACATGTGGTAGGGTAATTATAATATCATTTTTACCCTTAATTACCCTATTTACTTTTAAACATGTTAAATAAAAGTCAAAAGATACTATTCATAAAAAACATTTTTATCTTGTTGAACCACATTCATAAAAAACTATTATCATATTATTTAATCCCATAGTCAGTGCATTATTTTAATACATTTTCATGATTACAAGGAAACAAGTCCCAAAGGACCGATCAGTTTTGCACTCTCGAAAAATAGATTACATATATGAACATTACATTATATTATAAAAAGAAAAACAACAACAACATTTTCTCCATTTACCACATTCATATCCCTTAAAAAATACTTGTAGATAAGTAATAATATAATATTCACATTCAAGAAAAAATAAAACATAGAAAAGGGGGAGCTCGGATGCTCAATAAGGATAAAAATATTCCAGAAACATTCATAAATTAGCATAATCATTTAAGGAAATGTATAAGACTAAAACATAAGACTTTTAAACATAAACATAAGTATAATATAGAAAATATTAATCAAATATTTCCATTTACTTATTAACATGGATATTCAACTATTTGAATGATCACATGCAATAACGATTGTCAATTTCATAATGGTGGAATGAATAATACAGACTTCATAACGACATTGTAAATGCCTTGTGCCGAGACTACGAATAATATTATGTTAATGCCTTGTGTCAAGACACTAGTTTATCTCATTAGACCAACCAATGCATAGATGACTCATAGTAGGCTCCACCTGTCACATACTAAGTCTAATACATTCCTCATATGAAAAGGCTTAAACATAACATACACATTCGTATTAAAACTAGAATAAAAAATGTCAATACATTATCCATAAACCATGATTGATATAAAAGATTACTCATCTACAGTCAAAAAAATCACATATAATTCAATAAAATATAGAAAATTTGTATCATAATAAATCAACCTCGATTAGGAATAATATTCCATAAAGGATGCGGACATAGTTGAAAATGATTAGTAAAAATCCATGAGAGAAATATAACTTTTTCATGAAATAATATAAAATTCACATAATTTATCATGGATGTAATTTAAAAGATAATTTGTGAATCAAACTGTCCCATAATACTTTGAATTTTTTGAGAGGAATTAACATTTTATAACATTAATGTCCATATAAATTATTATTTAAATCCATTATGAAATCATGGACATTAAGGAGGAAGATTTAGAAGAATAAATCATTAAAACATTTAAACTGATGTTTTATTAAAAAATTATCTTAAAAATAATACCTTTAAAAACTATTTTATGAAACATGGACATTGATAATAAATATGTCACAGTAGATACATACAAAAAACAACCTTGGATAATACAGAGATTGTGGAATTAACCCTTACCTTGCACTTTCCTTTGGTCAAGGGCACATTTGACCTCATGTATAGTTACCATACTATGTTATTAAATTATCCCTGAACCATATTTCTATTTATTATACCATACATTATTCATCTATTTCTTTTTACTACCCATTTAATAACGACTTCCATGTTAAAATAACATTTCAGGTAATAATTGCTTTCTCTTTCGTACGTGTTTTAACTTGTTTTTCTAGATCGTATCATTTAGATAATGATTTTAATACTTCAATATTATATAACATGATTTATAAATCATATATCTTTACTATATAAATATTTATAATAGATAGATATATGAAATGGAATGCACTGTTTAAGGAGACGGTAGGTCGTACGTACACAAAAGCATTGTTTATGTTTTCCTATCGTATTGAATGGATGTAAGTGAATAAGATATATGTAAGTATATATATATATCTCTCCAGTATAATTATTTTGTCATTTATTACATATTTATTAATAACATTTATTTTTATAATCATCGTTGAATGGTGTACGTGAAAATGAATCTCATCGTGTCGTGGGGACGTTCATCCGTACGTAGGCATTAGCGTCAATATCATTATATTGATGGTGAAATTATATGTAATTGAATGTAATATCATATATAAATAATCATTAACATGTTATATTTACTAATTACATCAATTATACTAATTATTATACCCATCCAAATAATTAAGTGTTTAAGTAACATACTACACCACGACGTGGAGATGGTAAGTCGTACATACACAAGTATGGTGACATTGTCACTTATTGGATGGATCGAATAACAAATATGATTATAATATATTTATAATAACATAAAAGTATGTATAATGTACTGGAGTTATTAATTTGGTATTCAAAAAACAAATAAAGAGGAAGAGTAAGAAGAAAATAACTTGAAAGAGGGTGGTGAAATTATTATCTCTACTTCAGGTGTTTTTATTTTGAGGTGATCAAAAGGGAACCATAGGTTGGAATTATAATCCAATTATGGCCTATAGGTATAATTTAGGAATTATTTGATGAGATTCTGGTAGGGTTTTCCCGATCCAAATGGATTTTGAGGTGTTATTTTGAGAGAAGGGGAAGTACACTTTTATAAGCGAGGTGAGGGTCTCTTTAAGAAAAATTGAAATAATTTTTTATAATAAAATAATTTTCTGTTTAATTGATCAAAAATGATTTATTTATAATATAAGGTGGGGATAGGTTTATAACATCTCAACCAATAGGTTTAATTCAAGTACAGGTTACCATTTAAACCTTATCTTTCAGATTTTACTCTTAATTAAATATTTTAACTTTTACTGTGTATTCTTGTATTCTTACACTATATGGTAAATAAACATATTCTAAACATCCATGATAACCAAAAGATTTTATATATTTAAATATATAATATTATATAGTCCCTTTATGCAAACATTAGTTTTATGACTATTTTATCAAACAATAATATAGTATTTGTTTTAAAAATTAATTTATGTGAATTTTGACAATATTTGGTATTTTGTTTTTGTAAAATTCATAAAAAACATATCAAATAGAAAAACATTTATCTAATGAACCTTAACATGTCATATTGACCTATAAAATTAGTGTAATTCTTCATAGGTCTCAATTTATATTTATTTGTATATTTATAATATCAATTATTTTAATATTTCATTAATAAAGTAATTATTGCATCATCATTTTGTCATAAATAAATTAATTTATATAATGTCTAAAATTTATAAATAAAATTCCATTATGTATGAAATTTTATTAGATCTCTAATAAATATTTATAGTCGAATTTATATTGTGTGTAACCATTTATTACAAATGGTTTAGTTATTAAACATTGAAATTAACAATTTTAACTATTCTTTAAATAAAATAAGAATAAATATCATAATCTAATACAAGTGGACCAAAAAGAATCATATTTTATTCCTAATGCTGATTTTGGTCTAATTAAACATAAATAATAGAATTATGACATGTGTTTTTGTAATTATAAAATCATTTTTACCCTTAATTACCCAATTTACTTTTAAACGTGATAAATAAAATTAAAAAGTTACTATTAATCAAAAATTTTATTCATCTTGTTGAACAAAATTAATCAAAAACTATTTTCATCTTATTGAATCCAAAAGTAGGTGAATTATTTTATTACATTGGCCTGATTACAATGAATCAGGTCCCAAAGGACTGATCAGTTTAACAGTCCAGGAAAATAGATTACATACACGAACATTACATTATATTATAAAATGAAAAACTACAAAAACATTGTCTCCATGGACCAGATTCAAATAACATAGACTATCCCTTCAGATCAAACATAATATACTATTTTTATCCAATGAAAAATAAAACCTAGAAAAGGGGAAGCACAGATGCTTAGTAAGGATAACAACATAGCGGAAACTTTCATAAATTAGCATAAACATTTAAGAAAATGTATAAGACTAAAACATAACCATTTTTAACATAAACTTCAGAATAATATGGAAAATATAAATCAAATAATTCCATTTACTTATTCACATATATATTCTATTATTCAAATGATCACATGCAATACAAATAGTCAATTTCATAATGGTGGAATGCATAATGCAGACTTAATAACCACATAGTCAATGCCTTATGCCAAGACTATGAATAATATTCAATCAAGGCCCTGAGCCAAGACACTAGTTTATCTCATTAGACTATCCGATGCATAAATAACCTATAGCAGGCTCCACCTGTGACAGACTAAGTCCAATGCATTCCTTATAGTAAAAGGTTTAAACATAACATAAACATTCGTATTAAAACTAGAATATGAAATGTCCATACTATATCTATAAACCATGAATATTATAAAAATAATACATCTATAGTAAAACATATCAAAAAACCTTCAATACAATATTCAAAATTTGTATCATTATAAATTAACCTCAATCAAGAATAATATCGCGTAAAGGATGCTGAAAAAGTTGAAAATGATCACTAAAAATCCATGAAATAAATATCCATTTTTTCATGAAATCATTTAAATGGAACATAATTTATAATATATGTCATTTAAAAGTTATTTTTGAATCAAAATGTCTCATTCCACTTTGATACATTTGAAAGGAATTAACATTTTAAAACATTCAGGTCCATGTAAATAAATCCTTAAATCCATTATGAAAACATGGACATTAATGAGAGAGGTTTAGAAGAATAAATCATTAAAACTATTCATATGATGTTTTAATAAAAAAACTCTCTTAATAGTCCCTTTAAAAAAAATTTAATTAATCATAGACATGGATAATAAATATGTCCCGATAGATACTTAAGTAAAAATAACCTTGTATAATAAAGAGATTTTGGAATTAACCCTTACCTTGCACTTTCTTTCCGTCAAGGGTACATTTGACCTCATGTATAATTTCCATAGTATGTTATTAAATTATCCCTAAACCATATTTATATTTATTATCTCATAAATTATTCATATATGACACTATACTACTATTTAATAAAGATTTCCATGTTAAATTAACATTTCGGGTAATAATTGCGTTCTTTTTCATACGTGTTTTACCTTTTTTTCTAGATCGTATCATTTAGATGATAATTTTAATAAATACAGATTATAAAACATTATTTAAATATCATATATATTTATATTATAAATATTTATAATATATATATATATATATATGAAATGGAAGGCACCGTGTATGGAGAAGGTTGGCCGTACGCACGCAAAAACATTGTTTGTATTTTCATTTAGTATTGAATTGATGTAAGTGAATAAGATATATGTAAGTTTATATATATATATTTATCTAAAATTTCATTATTATTTCATATATTACATACTTATTAATAATATATATTTTTATAATCATCATTGAATGGTGATCGTGGAAATGAATCTCATCGCGTCGTGGAGACAGTAATCCGTACGTAGGCACGAGCGACAATATCATTTTATTGATGGTGAAATAGTATTTAATTTGATGGTATATCATATATAAATAATCATTAAAATGTTATATTTACTAATTACATCAATTATACAAATTATTATACCCATCCAGATAATTAAGTGTTTGAATAACAAACTACACCACGACCTGCAGACGGTAAGTCGTACGTACACACGTATGGTGACATTTTCATTTACAGGATGGATAAAATAAAAAATATTGTCATACCATGTTCATAATAACATAATAGTCTGTATAATTAAGGTGAGTTATTATTTTGGTATGTAAACAAAATAAACAGGAAGATAAAGAAGAAAAGAACTTGAAAGTGGGTGGTGAAATTATTACCTCTTCTTTGGGTGTTTTTTTGAGTTGATCAAAAGGGAACCATAGGTTGGCATTATGAAAGAAGTAAGGCCTCTAGGTAGAAGGGATAAATTTTTGGAGGAGATTAAGGTAGGTTTTGACCGAACCAAATGGCTTTGGAGGTGTGATTTTGAGAGAAGGGGAAGTACCCTTTTATAAGAGAGGTGAGGGTCACTTTAGGAAAAGCTTGAAATATTATTTTATAATCAAATTATTTTCAATTTTTAATGCATAAAAAATGATTTATTTGTAGGATAAGGTGAATATGGTTTTAAAATCTCTCAACCAATAGGTTTGAAGACAATTTCAGGTTACCATTTAAACATTATCTTTTAGATTTTACTCTTAGTTCAATAGTTTAACTTTTATCGTGTCTTCTTGTATTCATACAGTATATAGTTAATAAACATACTCTAAACATACAAGAGAACCACAAGTGGATAATTATTAAAATATTTAATATTATTTAAGCCCTTTGATTGAGGAATAGATTTTTAGGAATATTATATCATCCAATAATATAGTATTTGTTTTAAAAATTAATTTATGTCAATTTTGACACAATTTGGTATTTTTGCGTGAATGTCATAACAACCTTATCACATCAAAAAAAATCTAATCAAACCTAAAATGTCATATTAACCCAGAAAATTAGTGGAATTCATCATAATTCATAATTTACATTTCTTTGGATGTTTATAATATCAATTATTTTAATATTTTATTAATAAGGTAATTACTGCATCGTCATTAGGTCATAAATAAATTAAATTATTTAATGACTAAAAATTATAAATAAAACAAAAATTTGTAGGAAATATTTTTATCTCCCTAATCAATATTTATTGTCGAATTTATATTGTGTGTATATGTATATTAGTAATAGTTTAGTTATTAAGCTTGGAATTTAACATTTTTAACCATTCTTTAAATAAAATAATAATAAATGTACTAATATAATTCATGTAGACCAAAGAGGATCATATTTTATTCCTAAGGTTTTTTGGTCGAATTACGATTATCCAATATAATTAGGATATGTGTTAGGATAATTATAATATCATTTTTATGATTAATTACCCTATTTACTTTTAACCGTAGTAAATAAAAGTCAAAAGTTACTATTCTTCAAAAAATTATTTTCATCTTATTGAACTAAATTATATTTATTTATATTGACATTATCTCTCTAATTTTTTAAATTCAACTCATAGAAGCAGTAAAATTACGTTTTAGGCAAATTTGCAAATGCCACTAGAAGGTGGGTAAAAGAGAGTAAAAAGTTAAAGGAACATTTATACATCTAAATTTATTATAATATGAATCCAATGAATTAAATTGAAATTATATAAGTATTATATATATATTTTAACTCAAAATAAATTTATATTAAATAAATAATTATTTTAATAAAAGTCAGTTTTAAACAATAACGTATTGTTCTTCACTAGTCATCAAAAATTGATTGTTTTCAAAAAAATACAAAAAATTAAGCTTAAGATAATTTTGATATTCCTTATTCAGAAGTGAATTCTATTTTACCAAATTAAAAAAATATAAGTTTCATTAATTAATTTCAAATTAATTTCCATTTTCAAAGTCAAAAAGCAATGTTTTAGAAAATAAAAAACAATCAAAATATTTCCATGTGTTAATGTCAAATTTAAATGTGAAATTACATAAAATGATGTAAATTGTATTAAATGATAAAAATATAATCTAATAATACTTTAAAACCATTCAATTGAATAATTCAACACTATAAATTATTTCGATTAAAAAAAATTTCAATTAAAACATAGTATTTTTTTACTATTCATCAAAGTATGAAAGTTATCAGAAAAGTACCAAATATTTGTCCAAACTGATTTTTTATGTCCTGCTTCTAATTAAGAAATTTATTTTGAAAAATTTAATATAATGTGTCAGGTATTTCATTTAAAATAATTAACTATTAGTAGGCGGTAAAATTGCATTATTCAAAAATACTTCTTTTATCTGGGAAATAGTATTTTGTTTTCCTATATTATGTCTATGAAACACATAATATATGTGTTATAATTATATAGAGTATATAAGATTCAATATATTGTTAATACTATTCATAACCTCTATTTGAACAGCTTGTTTGGTATGTTGTGTTGCGTTCGAACTTAGTGTTGGATGTAGCGAAAGCTATTGAATTAAATTAATGAGATTGTGTACTATAAAATCATTGGGTGTTACATTCTACCATCCTTCAATAAATTTCTTCCTCGCAATTTGAAATTGATCTTTGAAAATAAAATGTCTAAAATAGAAAAATACATTTGTAGAAAACTCACATTAGAAATTCGGTTAACAAAATATATTAATAATAAGATGAAAAGGGAAAAGAAAAAGTGACAATAAAAATTATGATATCAATTTGGAGAACATTGGTGAAAATTAGAGACACATAATTTGTGGGAAAACATAAATATTTAGAAGGAGTGATAGATGTTATCAATCACAAAAGTGTAAAATTGAGGGTCTCAAAGCCATCAGTCTATGATGATTTAAAATATCATGTCTTCAACAAAAAATAATTTATTAGGATAAGACATTTTTGGTTTTAAGATACCTTCAATAATGTTCAAGAATTAATTTATACATTTTATAAGATGGAAAATAATATTCTTTACATGTAGAGTTTCATCCTTCAACTAATTCCTAGCACAAACTAATATTTAACTCCAAAAGATTATAGAATTCAAATACATTATTTTTATCCTAATCGTGTAGGGTTTCAAAAATAATGAATTTATTATTCATTTTTATTACTAATAAGAATACTACATTATAAAAAATATGACATCACATGTGTCAGTGGTAGGCGATCCACTTTTTTCGCCCTTTGGTTATGGGTTCAAGTCTCATGGCCACACCAGACGCAATGAGTTGTCACCCGACCTCTGGGTTTCCCTTTTTATGACAATCCCAAAATAATTTCAAGTAGTGAATTAACATTAAAAATAGTATCCAATGTCAAACATAATCGATTTCAACCTTTAGACTTATCCAAATTACTTTTTTCCAAACTCATAGTCCTAAATTTATATGGAAGGTAGACACGATAAAGAAACTTTTCTCCCACGTAATAACATGTAAATACCTTAATAATGTATTTTTTAAAACACTATAACACCCTGAATTAACATAAAATCTTATTTATTATATTCATGCTCTCTTATTCCTCATTGAATAATGTATATACACCTTCTATCCAAAAATGTTGTAAACTCCAACAATGATGGAATATAAGAATCATTAATCAGTTTCAAGGTACTCATGAAAATCCAATATAATTTATCTGAATCAATAATATATTATTCCAAAATCACTACCAGAGTATCAGAACCATATTATGGTTTATCTTTATCTAGACCATATATTTTCCAAAAAATATTAACATGCTATTGTGTCACTTTTCTTAGTTCCACACAATCTCAAGTCCTTAATGAAAGAGTATTGCATTACAGTCCTTATATACTATGTAATTATTATAGCTAGTATATCATTGATACAATACTCAAATGACATAATTATTTAATATAAACATAAGGACAATTGTTATTACTCATCATCTGAGTTAATATCATAACATGATTGTTATCCAACAACATTATTTGTGGTATACTATGATGATTTGGACATTGATTCACATAGTGTCACAACTCCTTGTATATGAAGCATTTTACCTTGGAAACCTTTTTATTACCCTTCCAATCAGGTACTTGGTGGACCTTTTTTCCACACTTATAACAACTCCCATTCCATTCAAGAATTTTCCAAGATGATTCTTTCCACATTAATCACATATGGGAAAACTTTTTTCCCCACTTACCTTTATCCATATTCCTCTTTTTCATTCTTTTCTTCTCTTTCTTCCCTTCAAATCCATATGACTCAGAGAATTATTTACTTATATTATTTATACATGATACTATTTCTATATATGATGAGAATACGTGGGCCATTTTAAATATTGGATTAATAACACGAATGATATAATCATTCTTAATCTTTCAATCATGTGTATTTCTATAATTTTTATTCCTTCTACTAGGAACCATTTCTAAAAAATGACCTACAATAGGTTATTTTATGAATTTCAATGCATAATTCCAAACTTGTAAAATACCGAATGTAAATTAAAAGGATTATTCACATAATCTATAATCATTAAATGTTTTCTTTGAGAAATTATTTACTCATAAATCCTTCATAATGGATTATAATGAAAATGTGAATTATCTTAAGCATATCCCCCAGGAGTATCGTAACAAAGAGTGCATCACAGCCCGGTGTCGTGTTCCAGGATACCCCGAGTCAAGCTCGAAACTCCTTGTCATAGTGTTCACTATAGGTACATCTGTGCCAGAGCCGCCTCTTCCTGCTCGTATCCAGACTGGGATGTATTTCATGGAAAATATACAGAATCTCTACATTACAAAAATTTTAGGAAGAGGGTTTATACTAATAATCAATGTCTATCTTAGGGGAATGTTCTCTAAATAGATTTTTTCTAAATCAATTTCGAAAGTTGTTGAAAAACTTCCTCTATACCAACTGTAACGCCTAAACCACAGAAGCC
This sequence comes from Viscum album, assembly GCA_963277665.1. Classification (NCBI taxonomy): domain Eukaryota; kingdom Viridiplantae; phylum Streptophyta; class Magnoliopsida; order Santalales; family Viscaceae; genus Viscum; species Viscum album. The sequence goes on along the minus strand of OY728146.1, from coordinate 1,754,339,303 downwards.
CATAATAGGTGAATTATTTTAATTCATTGGCATGATTACAAGAATTAAGTCCTGAAGGACCGATTGGTTTAGCAGTCCTAGAAAATAGATTACATACATGAACATTACATTACATTAAAATATAAAAAAAACAATAACATTATCTCCATCTACAACATTCAAATATATTAGAATATCCCTACATTTCAGTCATAATATACGTCTTCACATCCAGTGAAAAATAAAACATAGAAAGGGGTGAGATCAGATGCCCACAAAGGATTGCAATGTTGCCGAAACTTTAAAAAATAAGAAAAATCATTTAAGGCAATGTATAAGACCAAAACATTTGCCTTTTAAACCAAATCATCATCTTAATATGGAAAATATAAATTAAATAATTCCATTTACTTATTCACATGGATATTCTATTAGTGGAATAATCACATGAAATATCAATTATGAATTTCATAATGATGGAATGCATAATGCCAGACTTCATAACCACAAAGTCAAGTCCTTATGCCAAAACTACCAATATGATTTTGGAAATTACTTGTTCCAAGACACTTTATTGTCTCATGAGACCTATATATTCATCTAGTAGCTATAGCGTCCTCCACCCATCACATACTAAGTCCTATGCATACCTCATATGAAAAAGATTAAACATAACATATAAAAATCATATGAAATGTCAACACATCATTCATAAACAATGAATGGTATAAAAATATCACATCCAAAGTAAAACATATCACAACATGTTCAATACAATATGGATTATTTGTATCATAATAAATCAACCTCTATCAAGAATAATATCCCGTAAAGGATGCTGATATAGATGAAAATGATGAGTAAAAATAATTGAGAAAAATATCCCTTTTCATGAAATCATTTAAAAGTCACAAAATGTATAAAGGAAGTAATTTAAAAGATATATTTGAATCAATGTTTTCCATACCACTTTGAAACCTTTTAAAGTAATTAACATTTTAATAGATTCATGTTCAGATAAATAAATACTTAAAAAAACTCATAAAACATGGAAATTAATGAGAAAGGTTTAGAATAATAAATCGTCAAAACATTTAAAATGATGTTTTAGTAAAAAATTCTCATAAAAAAATTCCCTTTAAAATCAATTTTAAGAAAAATGGACATGGATAATAAATATGCCCCATTAAATACTTACGTAAAAACAACCTCGGATAATAAAGAGACTGTGGAATTTACCTTGAACTTTATTTCGGTCAAGGGTATATTTACCCCCTATATATTAACAATAGTATGTTATTAAATAATACTAGATACATATTAATATTTATTATATCATACATGATTCATCTATGACTTTTTACTTCCCATTTAATAATGATTTCCATGTTAAATAAACATTTTGGGTAATAATTGTTTTCTTTATCGTACGTGTTTGGACTTGTAATTCTTGATTGTATCATTTAGATCATGATTTAAATAATTATAAAATATAAACCATGATTTATATATCATATATATTTAGAGAATAAATTTTTATAAGAGATATATATATGAAATTGAAGGCTCTGTTTATGTAGACGGTAGGCCGTACATACACATAAACACTGTTCCCGTTTTCAAATCGTATTGAACAGAAGTAAGTGAATAAGATATATGTAACTATATATATATATATTAGAATTATTATGTCATATATTACATACTTATTATTTATATATGTATAACAATCATTGAATGGTGAACGTGGGAATGAATGTCATCGCGTTGTGGAGACTATAATCCATACCTACGCAAGAGCGAGAATATCATTTTAATGATGGTGAAATCATAAGAAATTGTATGTTATATCATATATAAATAATAATTAACATGTTATATTTATTATTTACATCTGAAATAATCATTATTATACCCAACCAAATAATAAAGTGTTTTAATAACAAACTACATCACGACGTGGAGATGGTAAGTCGTACGTACGCACGAATGGTGACTTTATCATTTATAGGATAGATATAATAAATAATATAGTAGTACCATATTTATAATAAATCACAATATGTAGATGATACTAGAGTTATTATTTTGGTATGGAAACAACACATAATGAGGATGTGTAAGAATAAAAGTTCTGGAAAGAGGGTGGTTAAATTATTACCTCTTATTCATGTGTTTTCAATTTGGTTTATCAAAAGGTCTCCATAAGTTGGGTTTCTGATAAAATTAAGGCCTATAGGTAAAATGGAGGAAAGTTGGTAGGAGATTTGGTTAGGGGTTGGACGAGTTAAATGGATTTGGAGGTGTGATTTTGAGGGAAGGGGATGTACACTTTTATAAGGGAGATGAGGGTCACTTTAGGAAAATCTTGAAATATTATTTAATAATAGAATAAATTTCATTTTCTAATGGATAAAAACTTATTTATTTCTAGGAAATGGTGCGGATGGGTCGAGAACCACTCAACCAATAGGATTTAGATATTTTATGTGACTATTTTAGCTTTATCATTTAGATTTAACTCATAGTTATGTAGTTTGACTTTTACCGTGTCTTCTTGTATTCTTATACAATATTATTAATAAACATACTATAAACACCCATGAGAACCACAAGTGGTTCATTAATGTAATATTGAATATTATTTAAGCCCTTTTTCCAAACCATAGATTTTGAGGAATATTATATCAAAAATATATAGAGTATTTGTTTTAAAAATTATTTTATGTCAATTTTGACAATATATGGAATTTTTCTTTTGTGAAAGTCATAAAAAACTTATGAAATTGAAAAATATTTATCTAATCATCCCAAAAAAATTTATATTAACCTATATATTTCGTGGAATTTATTAGAAGTCTCAATTTACGTTTATTTGGATATTAATAATATCAATTACTTTCGTATTTTATTAATAAGGTAATTATTGGATCCTCATTATGTCATAAATAAATGAAATTATTTAATGTAAAAAAATTATAAATAAAATACCATTATGTTGGAAATCCTCATAGATTTCTAATAAAACCTTACAGTGAAATTATATTGTGTGTAACCTTATATTAAAAATTGTTTAGTTATTCAGCTTTGAATTTAACACTTCTAACTCTTATTTAAATAAATTATTAATAAAAGTCCTTATAAAATCCAACTAGACATAATGAATCATATTTTATATTTAAGGTTGTTTTGGTCGAATTACAATTATCCAATAGAACTAGTACATGTGTTAGAGTAATTTCAATATCATTTTACCCTTAATTACCAATATTATTTTTAACCATGGTAAATAATAGTCAAAAGTTATTATTCACCAAAAAATATTTACATCTTATTGAACCACATTTTACATACTGATATCGACTGTGTTTTTCGGATTTTTGAAATTCAACTCACAGAAAGCGGTAAAATTGTGTTGTTTGTAAATTTGAAAATGCTCTATGAAAGTGGGTAAAAGACGGTAAAAAGTTAAATAAAAATTTATACGTCTAATTTTATTACAAAATGACTCTAATGGATTAAATTGAACATATAAAGTTATTATATATCTATTTATATTTAAAATAAATTTTAAAGAAAATAATTAAATATTTAAATAAAAAATTTGTTTTAAACAATAACGTAGTGTTTTTCAATAATCGTCAAAAATTGAATGTCTTCAGAAAAATTCCAAAAATTCACCCGAAGATAACATTGAAAATCCTAATTAAAAAAATGAATTCTATTTTACCAATTTCAACACTTTGAGGTTTCATTAATTAATTAAAAATAAATTCTAGTTGTCAAATCCAATAAGTGGGTTTAAAAAAATAAAAACTATCAAAAGATTGACATATTTTTATGTCAAATTTAAATTTGAAATTACTTTTAATCACCTAAATTGTATTAAATGATAAAAATATAAAATAGTTATACTTCAATACCATTCTATTGCATAATTTAACAGTATAAATTATTTTCATTAAAAAATTAGTTTTCAATTAAAACATAGTATTATTCACTATTCATAAAAAATAAAAGTTATCAGAAAATTACCAAAAATATGTCCAAACAAAATATTTATTTCCAACATCTAAATAAGAAGTTTATTCTTTCAAATTTAATATAAAAGTGTCAGGTATTACATTTATAAAAAATCACCATTAGTAGTGTCACGACCCCCTCCCCACAAAGTGTACCCCTCCTGGGCCGGCAATGTGAGAAGGGAGATAATGACCCCCGAGTCCCGCCTCCAGTAGGCCCCGGGTTGGCGACTAGCACCGAGGGTATAATACACACACAAAAGGGAGGCATTTCCCTCTAAGAGAACACATGTAGAAGAGAGAGATAGAACAGACTCCAACCAACTCCAACTCATAACTGAAATATAAAAGAAACCCAAGTACACATATGAAATGTCATGAAAAAGTATTACAACTGAAAGGGAAAACTAAAAGTACCCAAAAGAAAGTAAAACGGCAGCGACCACAAGCCCGAACAGCTCCTCCTCCAACCGCAAGCTAGTAGTAACCAGCTTAATCTCCAACCTGCTCCAAGTGACCTGAAAAACAGTTTATATGTACATAGGGTGAGTATAACAGTATACTCAGTAGGATCCTCCTCAAGCCTCTCGTGCAGAAGTAAAGAAAGCATGCTAAAGCTCAGTGAACAACAAGTGAAACTAACTCGTTACCTAAACAGGTATACTAAGTTCCCAACCTCACCATGGCTACTCTCACCAAGTAACACATACAAGAATATAGCAAATAGCATAGATTATCAAGGGTACCCCGCTACTACTTCCCCACTGGTTTGCCGCTTTGCCCCAATGACATACGTCATGTGCATCTCTCTCCAAAGGCATGCCCGCAGACACCTGGGCTAAGCTCCACAATCTGCACGTCGTGCACCACATAGGCTTGCCCGCAGACACCTGGGCGAAGCACCACACCGTCCTCACAACCATAGGTAACCAGGTAGTTTCTGGGAGCCACCAGAGCTCGCATAACGTGTATCATACGTTGGGTATAATACCTCAAGCCATTACAGCCCATACTCCGAGTAAGGATCCTCAATCCATCACAGCCTATACACGTTACACCTATAGTAGTCCATAGGATACTATATCCAGAATATATGCGTGTGAATAACCACAAGCCATTACAACCCTCTACACACATATATGGGGTAACTAACCGCTTGCCTCATGGCACCTGTATCTACCAAGAGAAGAGAGCGAGGCCAAAGGGGGTAGTCAGCCATTCAACCTCCCATCAGAATGTTGGGGAAAACACCACCCCCCCCCCAGAGCTCAAAATCCCAGGGGTGTCAGTTTCCCTTACCGACAGGGTGGAGTAGTGTATAGAAACACAAAAAGTATAGAATATATATAACTCACAACCACACTATGGGCATTACCTAGTCATAGGCACAACTGCAGCTAACGCCTCTCAGACTCCAGGCTGCTACTTCTAAGACTAGGTATCCTATAAGCACACAACCATTTGAAGAGATTTATTAGATTACTCCATTCTCATTTTATCAATTCCACTGTACGTTAATTAATTCTTTAAACATTAATTAACCATGAACAATTTACCACATTAAACTAAATTGGCATCACATTCAAAAACTGCTCCTTTTTAGGATTCACATCACTACTTAATTCTAGTTTCTCCATCCCCGTGGATTATCACCATTTAAACAAACTTTAATTATTGAATTACCTTCCCTATATTCCCAGGAATTCTAGAAAAGCATCCTATGCTAATAAACACAAAGGGATCAACACGGGGAGTAGATATACTACCCATCGAGTCATTGCCACCTATAGCAAGAGCATAGACCCATCCTCCATCGAGAGGATAAACACGGAAAGCGCGTGGCATACCCCGCGTTTCTTCGCCTCCTTTGGAATGAGGGTAAGAAAAAACAGCTGCCTTGAGCAGTGGTGAAAAGTAAAGCAGATAAACAATCAAACCACCAACATCAAACCATCACATTCATCTCATACCATAATCCTTGGTGTCCTCCCCGACACCCACATGCATAAACCGATGCATCTCACCACACTAGGCGTCATCCGCTGCCACAACCACAAGTCCCCATGCCTCCACATATCACAACAGCCATCCAGGATCACATCAAATCACAAGCAGCAGGAAATCAAAGATCACAAAATGGGCTCTCGACCCTTTAACAAGGAATTCAGCCTTCATACAAGATGAGCACTTAGAGCACCAAACCACAAGGCATTCAGCCTTACAAGCAAGAAGGTAACTCAGAACCCTTTTGAAATTATCGAACTAATAGTTCTTTAATCCGTCTTGAATTAACAGATTCATTAACATGCCTCTTTATATTTAGCCAATTATTTAACAAATAATTACGGCTTTACGTTATTTATCAATTTCCATCATGAACGAGCAACAAATTAATGAAAATCAAAGATATCACTCTATCTAGGAAAACATGAGGCAAACCGTTCTCACAGTACAAAGTAACAACATGCGATCAACCAATTCCTTTAATCCGGTTCAAGTATTTAATTAGGTCAATTTCATTGTGATCCAAAGGACTAAATCATGCTAATTCTACGATTGCACATACACAATTAGAGAAGCCATGAATCCCCTACCTCAAAGAGTTCTTGACGTCCTTTATCCACACAACGGGTCATAGTCCTCTTCTCCTCACGACAGCTGCATCCACCGGAGGATGCCACGGTACGACAGTACCAACCAACCCCAAGAAAACCCATTAGAACCATGGATATTACATGCTAATATGGAAGGAAGAACAAGAGAAGGTGATCCCCGAAGGAACGATGATAAAACATACCTTATGTGGAAGAACGATCGACACAACTTGGTTGCATCAACGGATCAGAACTGATCTGAGTAACGTTTGATTTTGAAACTCCTACGAGAATGAATGCAAGGTTCTAGCGTCTCGTAGATGAGAACCAGGAGGAAGAACAATGAAGAATGATATCTTGTTCCTTTTAAAAAAATTAGAGAGGCGACAGTTTAAGATCCGATTTATTCTCCATTAAAAACGGATCGCATTAACCCACGCGGTTTGACCAAGTAAAAACATCCCGGCATTAGGAATAATTAATATAGAATTTATGGCCTTTGAATCGGCAAAGTCCTTAAAATAAGGTTTTAAAAGTATTTTACGTCAAAGAAAACGTCAAATTTACGATGCTGGAAACACTGTTCACATACTCAAAATTTGGCAAAGTATGGAATCGGTTGCTCTTAGGATTCTGGAAACACTATACAAGTCTACCGATAGAAGTCCACTAATAGAACCTCACCGATAGAAAACACTGTTCAAGTCTACCGATAGAAGTCCACCGATAGAACCTCACTGATAGAAACACTGTTCACTGAACCTCACCGATAGAAACACTGTTCACAGAACTAGAAATTCGGCAAAGTGTTAGCCGAGCTACTGCTGGACTGCGGCTACCAGTATACCGAGCTATCAGTACGCCGTGGCTACCGGTAAACCCAGCTACCGGAAGGATGCGGCTACCGGTAGACCGAGCTACCGGTAGGCAGCAGCTACCGGTAGACCGAGATACTGGTAATCAGCAGCTACCGGTAGACCGAGCTACCGGTAATCAGCAGCTACCGGTAGACCGAGCTACCGGTAATCAGCAGCTACGGGTAGACCGAGCTACCGGTAATCAGCATCTACCGATAGACCAAGCTACTGGTAATCAGCAGCTACCGGTAGACCGAGCTACCGGTAATCAGCAGCTACCGGTAGACCGAGCTACCGGTAATCAGCAGCTACCGGTAGACCGAGCTACCGGTAATCAGCAGCTACCGGTAGACCGAGCTACCGGTAATCAGCAGCTACCGGTAGACCGAGCTACCGGTAGGCAGCAGCTGGGGGATAAGTCACCTTGACCTCCCGGAACACCTCCAACACCACATTTTCACAATGTAATGGACCAGGGAGGTCCGGGCCATTACATTAGATACCTCTCAGAACATTCTCGTCCTCGAGAATTAAAAACCAACCCAGAAGAAAAGAGGGGTCCGAACAACCACCCCATAAGATACCTCTCAGGGGAAAACCACCATGAGTTGTTCAAAAGCTGGAACAAAACTACGACATCCGAGAGTATGGAAACAAATAATCCATAACCAAACAATTCAAACATAACATTACATCAAAGGTACATAAATAAAACATGAAAGGTATAACCATAAAGGAAACGTCATTACATGGAAAGAGTTAAACATTAAACAACTCTGGGTACTGAGCACGTATCTGTGACTCGCGCTCCTAGGTACTCTCTTCTATGCCACCGTGTCACCACAAGACACGAACTGAGGGGATAGAACTCCCACGCAACACCTTCTCCTTGTGGTCTTGGATCTCCACAGGTCGCTCCTCGAAGGTTGCATCATCGTCAATATCGATCTCTCCCCAATCGATAACATGAGATTCATCATGAAGATAACGACGGAGCTGTGATACATGGAAAACATCATGTATCTGACTCATCTGAGGGGGAAGTGCTACTCGATACGCCACAGCTCCAACACGAGCTAACACCTCGAAAGGCCCAACAAACCGGGGAGAAATCTTACTTTCACGACCAAACCTTCGCTGCCCACGACAGGGAGTCACCATAAGAAACACATGATCCCCATCATTAAACTCTAACGGTCTCCTTCTTTGATCAGCATATGATTTCTGACGATCTTGTGCTATCTTAATCCTCTCACGAATCACCTGAACCATCTCTGTTGTATTCTGCACTAGTTCTGGTCCGAGAATTGCTGACTCTCCGTCCCCAGTCCAGCACAACGGAGAACGGCATCGCCGGCCATACAAGTCTTCAAACGGCGCCATACCGATGGTAGAGTGAAAACTATTATTGTAAGAGAAATATACCAAGGGTAAGTTCTTCACCCATGAACCTCCAAAATCAAGAACACAAGAGCGCAACATGTCTTCAAGAGTCCGGATGGTTCGCTCTGTCTGACCATCCGTTTGAGGATGAAAAGCAGTGCTAAGGCATAATTGAGAACCAAAAGCATGCTGGAGACCTCTCTACACCCTGGAGGTAAAACGAGGATCTCGATCAGAAATGATCATCTTAGGAACTCCGTGAAGCCTCACCACCTCCTCCAGATACTGCCTCGACAAAACTTCCACTGAGCTCGACTCCTTGATCTCTATAAAGTGGGATGATTTTGTTAAACGATCTACTACCACCCATATAGCATCATGTCCTCCCGGAGCTCGAGGTAAACCTGTAACAAAGTCCATTGAGATGTCCTCCCACTTCCACTGAGGAATCTCTAAGTGCTGGAGAAGACCACCAGGAACACGGTGTTCGGCCTTCACCTTCTGGCAGACTAAATATCGAGACACACATTCTGCAACTGTACGCTTCAGCACAGGCTACCAAAGCTGACTCCTCAAGGATCGGTACATCTTCGTCACACCAGGATGTACCGCCAAGGGTGAACTATGGAACTCTCGGAGAACCGTCTCGCGCATCACTAAGGGAACAAAAAGCCTGCCATGATACAACACCCGGTGTTGTTCATCCTCCGACCAACCATCAGGGGCCTCACCACATACAACTCTGTCTCTCCAAACTTCCACCTCTAGGTCACCCAACTGAGACTCTTCCACCTTCTGCATCAGGGATGACTGCACCGTCATCTGGAAAAGACAACCTCTACCCCCAACTTCTCCCATATCAAGATGCAAAGATGATAGCTCTTCCATCACTCTCCAAGAATCACCAGATTCATGCACAACATCATTACGTATCTTTCGGCTTAGTGCGTCAGCTAAAACATTCCCTTTTCCAGGTGTATACGATATTTCAAAGTCATATTCCTGCAAGAACTCCATCCACCGACGCTGCCTCAAGTTCAATTCACGTTGGGAGAAAACATACCTCAAACTCTTATGATCGGTGAAAACCACAAAGTGCTCACCAATGAGGTAATGTCTCCACAACTTTAGAGAAAACACCACGGCTGCCAACTCAAGATCATGGGTGGCATAGTTGCATTCATGGGGACGCAACTGTCGAGACCCATAAGAAACAACTGACCTCTTCTGCATGAGAACACAGCCTAGCCCCAGATGTGAAGCATCACAGAAAACATCAAACTGGACTCCCTCCGTTGGAAGACAAAGGACGGGAGCACTTACCAACTTCTCCTTTAGATACTCGAAAGCTGTCTGACACTGATCAGTTCATATGAACGTTTGATCCTTCCTGGTCAAAGCTGTCATAGGAGTCGCAACTCGGGAGAAATTAGCTACAAACCTCCTATAATAGCCTACGAGACCAAGGAAAATTCTCACCTCTGACACGGTCTTGGGGGCTGGCCAAGACACCACTGCTTCTATCTTCGAAGGATCCACAGATACACCCTGTTGGGACACAACATGTCCCAAGAAATGAACTTCTCGAGCCCAGAACTCACACTTGGACAACTTACCAAACAACTGATGTTGGTGAATAACTCCCAAAACGGCTCGTAGATGCTTTGCATGCTCCTCTTCAGATGTGGAGTACACAAGGATGTCGTCGATGAAAACCACAACAAACTTGTCTAGGAATTCACGGAACACAGCATTCATCAACCCCATGAAAACAACTGGAGCATTCGTCATGCCGAATGGCATTACAACAAACTCATAATGCCCATGACGACAGCGGAAAGTAGTCTTCGGGATATCCTTATCCTTTACACGCATCTGATGATATCCTGACCGCAAGTCTATCTTTGATAACCAACTTGCACCCTTTAGTTGATCAAATAGGTCATCAATCCGCAGGAGAGGATAGCGGTTATTTATTTTCACTTTGTTTAACCGACGATAGTCAACGCACAACCGCAAACTGCCATCAGCCTTTTTCACAAACAAAACTGGTGCACCCCACAGTGACACACTTGGCCAAACAAAACCACACTGCAACAGACCGTCAAGCTGAATATGAAGCTATCGTAACTCAGAAGTGGCCATCCTATATGGAGACATAGAGATAGGAGACGCTCTTGGCTGTAGCTCGATCCCAAACTCGATAACTCGTCGAGGGGGTAAGGATACAACCTCTTCTGGAAATACGTCAGGGTACTCCTCTACAACTCGAGGAAACGCCAACTGTTGAACCTCCGAAGAACTCAGCGTCATCCCAGCCATCATGGATGATAAGGATGGAACTCATCTATGACTCATCCGAGGATCTCTCTCACCAACAAACACCACTTTCTCTCCATCTTCATCAAAGAAAATGACCTTCTTCCTGTAGAAATCCACAACATCCTGCACCGAATACAACCAATCCATGCCAAGTATGACATCATATGGTTTTATTCTCAAACATAGGAAATATCCCCAAGAGCGGTGTTGCCCCAACACTAGCTCACAGTCTCTACATACTTCAAACAAGTCATCTCGACCTCCAACTGGCGTAGCCAACGCCAAGAGCACTGGAAGCCTCTCTACCTCATGTCCCAAAGCATGGACAAGGGTAGGTGATATGAAGGAGTGTGTTTCTCCTGAATCAAACAAGGCATAGACCAAGGTAGAAAACAAGCAAAGGGTACCTCGAACGACATCTGGCTCGCCTGGGGCTGGTAAAGCTAGAGCATGAAGCTGACCACTACCTCCTCCACGGCCTCTCTGACCCTGATGAATACCACCACCACGGCCGCACTCTACTCTCTGAGGACGAGAAGCATCATGGGGCTGTCCTCTGCCTGCTCCATCTACCCTTTGGTGATCTAAAACTGGTGCAACCTGCTGCTACTGCCTCGGCTGGAACTGCCTCAACGGAGGAACCTGGAGTGGAGCGCCCGGTGCACGATGACTGCTCTGAAAAGTCGGGCACTCCCGCTGCTGATGACCATGAACACCACAAGAAAAACAAGTGCATGATCCCTTGGCATATGTCTGAGAGTTTCTTCCTCTGGAGAAACGAGATGGGAAGGGCTGGGACCTACCCCCAGGTGAACGGAAACTCTTCTGTCCTGAAAACCGGGAACCCCGGACCACAGCTCTACTTCATGAGGAATCATGACGATTCCCCTCTCGTGACGATCCAATCCTGGCCAAAGTCCTCTCAACAACCTCTTCCCTCTCCAGCACCTCAAGATATGTCTTCAGCATAAATGGGGTGACCTGGCGCTGGATCTCTGGACGCAAAGCCTCCTCGAAATGCCTCGCCCTGACCTCATCATCTGGTAACAGGTCTGAAGCATATCGTAGAAGGTTCCTGAAATGGATTCCAACCTCTCGAACACTGGAGCTCCCCTGTCGAAGGGTAAGAAGCTCCTGGCGACTGGACACCTTCGCAGTCGACGAAAGAAACTCGACTCTAAACCTGTCTCGAAACTCCTCCCATGAGATTGCTGACTCCTCACGATCACTGAGGAACAAGAAACACCACTGCCTCGCTACTCCACGCAGGATCGTCACAGCCAAGGACACCCAGTATTCCTTCTGAGCACGAATCAAACTGAAGCCTATCTCGATCTCCTCCAACCAGTCTTCTGTGACTGCATCTGAAACGGAGCCCTCGTACTTCTGTAGACTCTGGCGCTGAAACTCTCGAAGTTTCTTCCTCCAAGTGTCATCTTCGTCAACCTCTACTCAGCGGCGATCTGCAGGAACAGCCTGATGGGCATCTTCTGGGAAAACCTGACGAGGATGTCGACCTGGAGCCATACCTACAAAATAACAACTGTTTGAGCTCCTAATCCTGGAATATGGAAGACTCAACATTAATTAATTAATTGTTTTGTTTTATTTATTTTAGGTTACCTATCCCATGGTCTACCCATTCAAACACAAGCGCAAAGAATAATGATGCATGATCCTTTACTAGGTCTCTACCCTGCAACCGGTATCACATTGTTTAGTAGCCATCGTAAGCTTAAAGGTCCGTGCAACAGATCATAGGGGGACCTAAACGCCTATGTCTATGCCGGTATCCAGTGTTTACCCCACTTTCTAAACATGAATGACGCTGTTGCCCTACCATCCCATGCATCCTCACTTGTGCCTAACTCCATACTCCATCCTATCCCACAACCAAACCTCTGATACCACTCTTTCACGACCCCTCCCCACAAAGTGTACCCCTCCTGGGCCGGCAATGTGAGAAGGGAGATAATGACCCCCCGAGTCCCACCTCCAGTAGGCCCCGGGTTGGCGACTAGCACCGAGGGTATAATACACACACAAATGGGAGGCATTTCCCTCTAAGAGAACACATGCAGAAGAGAGAGATAGAATAGACTCCAACCAACTCCAACTCATAACTGAAATATAAAAGAAACCCAAGTACAAATATGAAATGTCATGAAAAAGTACTACAACTGAAATGGAAAACTAAAAGTACCCAAAAGAAAGTAAAACAGCAGCGACCACAAGCCCAAACAACTCCTCCTCCAACCGCAAGCTAGTAGTAACCAGATTGATCTCCAACCTGCTCCAAGTGACCTGAAAAATAGTTTATATGTACATAGGGTGAGTATAACAGTATAATCAGTAGGATCCTCCTCAAGCCTCTCGTGCAGAAGTAAAGAAAGCATGCTAAAGCCCATTGAACAATAAGTGAAACTTACTCGTTACCTAAACAGGTATACTAAGTTCCCAACCTCACCATGGATACTCTCACCAAGTAACACATACAAGAATATAGCATATAGCATAGAATATCAAGGGTACCCCGCTACTACTTCCCCACTGGTTTGCCGCTTTTCCCCAACGACATACGTCATGTGCATCTCTCTGCAAAGGCTTGCCTGCAGACACCTGGACTAAGCTCCACAATCTGAACCTCGTGCACCACATAGGCTTGCCCGCAGACACCTGGGCGAAGCACCACACCATCCTCACAACCAAAGGTAACCAGGTAGTTTCTGGGATCCACCACAGCTCGCATAACGTGTATCATACGTCGGGTATAATACCTCAAGCCATTACAGCCCATACTCCGAGTAAGGATCCTCAAGCCATCACAGCCTATACACGTTAAACCTATAGTAGTCCATAGGATACTATATCCAGAATATATGCGTGTGAATAAACACAAGCCATTACAGCCCTCTACACACATATATGGGGTAACTAACCGCTTTCCTCATGGCACAAGTATCTACCAAGAGAAGAGAGTGGGGCCAAAGGGGGTAGTCAGCCATTCAACCTCCCATCAGAATGTTGGGGAAAACACCCCCCCCCCCCCCAGAGCTCAAAATCCCAGGGGTGTCAGTTGCCCTTACCGACAGGGTGGAGTAGCGTATAGAAACACAAAAAGTACAGAATATATATAACTCACAACCACACTATGGGCATTACCTAGTCATAGGCACAACTGCAGCTAACGCCTCTCAGACTCCAGGCTGCTACTTCTAAGACTAGGTATCCTATAAGCACACAACCATTTGAAGAGCTTTATTAGATTACTCCATTCTCATTTTATCAATTCCACTGTACGTTAATTAATTCTTTAAACATTAATTAACCATGAACAATTTACCACATTAAACTAAATTGGCATCACATTCAAAAACTGCTCCTTTTTAGGATTCACATCACTATTAAATTCCAGTTTCTCCATCCCCGTGGATTATCACCATTTAAACAAACTTTCATTATTGAATTACCTTCCCCATATTCCCAGGCATTCTAGAAAATCATCCTATGCTACTAAACACAAAGGGCTAAACACGGTGAGTAGATATACTACCCATCGAGTCTTTGCCGCCTATAGCAAGAGCATAGACCCATCCTCCATCGAGAGGCTAAACACGAAAAGCATGTGGCATACCCCGCGTGTCTTCGCCTCCTTCAGAAAGAGGGTAAGAAAAACCATCTGCCTTGAGCAGTGGGGAAAAGTAAAGAAGATAAACAATCAAACCACCAACATCAAACCATCACATTCATCTCATACCATCATCCTTGGTGTCCTCCCTGACACCCACATGCATAAACCGATGCATCTCGCCACACTAGGCGTCATCCGCTGCCACAACCACAAGTCCCCATGCCTCCACATATCACAACAGCCATCCAGGATCACATCAAATCACAAGCAGCAGGAAATCAAAGATCACAAAACGGGCTCTCAGCCCTTTAACAAGGAATTCATCCTTCATACAAGATGAGCACTCAGAGCTCCAAACCACAAGGCATTCAGCCTTACAAGCAAGCGGGTAACTCAGAACCCTTTTCAAATTATCGAACTAATAGTTCTTTAATCCATCTTGAATTAACAGATTCATTAACATGCCTCTTTATATTTAGCCAATTATTTAACAAATATTTCCGGCTTTACGTTCTTTATCAATTTCCATCATGAACGAGAAACAAATTAAAGAAAATCATAGATATCACTCTATCTAGGAAAACATGAGGCAAACCGTTCTCACGGTACAAAGTAACAACATGCGATCAACCAATTCCTTTAATCTGGTTCAAGTATTTAATTAGGTCAATTTCATTGTGATCCAAAGGACTAAATAATGCTAATTCTACAATTGCACATACACAATTAGAGAATCCATGAATCCCCTACATCGAAGAGTTCTTGACGTCCTTTATCCACACAACGGGTCATAGTCCTCTTCTCCTCACGACAGCTGCATCCACCGAAGGATGCCACGGTACGACAGTACCAACCAACCCCAAGAAAACCCATTAGAACCATGGAGATTTCATACTAATATGGAAGGAAGAACAAGAGAAGGTGATCCCCGAAGGAACGATGATAAAACATACCTTATATGGAAGAACGATTGACACAACTTGGTTGCATCAACGGACCGAAACTGATCTGAGTAACGTTTGATTGGGAAACTCCTACGAGAATTATTGCAAGGTTCTAGCGTCTCGTAGATGAGAACCAGGAGGAAGAACAACGAAGAATGATATCTTGTTCCTTTTAAAAAAAATTAGAGAGGCGACAGTTTAATATCCGATTTATTCTCCATTAAAAACGGATCGCATTAACCCATGCGGTTTGACCAAGTAAAAACATCCAGGGCTTAGGAATAATTAATATAGAATTTATGGCCTTTGAATCGGAAAAGTCCTTAAAATAAGGTTTTAAAAGTATTTTACGTCAAAGAAAACGTCATATTTACGAAGCTGGAAACACTGTTCACATACTCAAAATTTGGAAAAGTATGGAATCGGTAGCTCATAGGATTCTAGAAACACTGTACAAGTCTACCGATAGAAGTCCACCGATAGAACCTCACCGATAGAAAACACTGTTCAAGTCTACCGATAGAAGTCCACCGATAGAACCTCACCGATAGAAACACTGTTCAAGTCTACTGATAGAATTCCACCGATAGAACCTCACCGATAGAAACACTGTTCAAGGAACCTCACCGATACAAACACTGTTCACTGAACCACACCGAGAGAAACACTGTTCACTGAACCTCACCAATAGAAGTCCACCGATAGAACCTCACCGATAGAAACACTGTTCACTGAACCTCACCGATAGAAACACTGTTCACAGAACTAGAAATTTGGCAAAGTGTTAGCTGAGCTACTGCTGGACTGCGGCTACCAGTATACCGAGCTATCAGTACGCCATGGCTACCGGTAAACCCAGCTACCGGTAGGATGCGGCTACCGGTAGACCGAGCTACCAGTAGGCAGCAGCTACTGGTAGACCGAGCTACCGGTAATCAGCAGCTACCGGTAGACCGAGCTACCGATAATCAGTAGCTACCGGTAGACCGAGCTACCGGTAATCAGCACGTACTGGTAGACCAAGCTACCGGTAAGCAGCAGCTACCGGTAGACCGAGATACCATTAATCAGCAGCTACCGGTAGACCGAGCTACCGGTAATCAGCAGCTACCAGTAGACCGAGCTACCGGTAATCAGCAGCTACCGGTAGACTGAGCTACCAGTAATCATCAGCTACCGGTAGACCGAGCTACGGGTACTCAGCAGCTACCGGTAGACCGAGCTACCGGTAGACCGAGCTACCGGTAATCAGCAGCTACCGGTAGACCGAGCTACCGGTAATCAGCAGCTACCGGTAGACCGAGCTACCGGTAATCAGCAGCTACCGGTTGACCCAGCTACCGGTAATCAGCAGCTACCAGTAGACCGAGCTACCGGTAGGCAGCATCTAGGGGATAAGTCACCTTGACCTCCCAGAACACCTCCAACACCACATTTTCACAAAGTAATGGACCAGGGAGGTCCGGGCCATTACAAGTAGTCAATAAAATTGCATTTTTGAAAATACTTCTTTGTTATGAAAAAGTTTATTTGTTCTTATAGTACGTCTATGAAACACATAAGATGTGTGTTAAAAATATATACAGTATATAAGATTCGAAATTTAATTAATATTATTTATAAATTCTTTTTTAATGGCTATTTTGGTATGTTATGGTGCGTTCGAACTCGGTGTTGCGTGTAGCGCAACCTATTGAATTACTTTAATGAGATAGTGTACTATAAAATATTGGGGTGTTACATTCACCCCTCATTAATAAAATTGATCTCTCTCAATTTTAATTTTTTATTTTAAAATAAAATGATTAAAATAGAAAAATACCATTTTGGAAAACCCACAACGAAAATAAGGGTAAAAAAATATGGTCTTAATTAGAGGGAAAGGGAAATGAAAAAGGAACCACCAAATGATGATATCAATTAAGAGAAAATTCGTGGCAATTGGAGATGCATAATTGGTGGAAAATTTAAATATTTAAAGTTTGTGATTGAGGTTATCAATCACAAACAAGTCTAAAATCGAGGGCCTAAAATCCATCAATCTATGAGGATTTAAAATATCACCGATTCAAAAAAACACATGATATTAAGATAACACATTTTTGGTTTTAAGATAACCTCCCCAATGTTTAAGAATTAATTTATTCATTCAATAATAGGGAAAAAACTACATGACATGTATAGTTTCATCCTTCAACTAATTACTACCACAAACTCATCATTCACTCCAAAAGATAATATAATTGCAAAATATTCTATTTATCCAAATCGTATAGGGTTCAAAAAATAAATAATTTATAATTCATTTTACAGACTATTAAAAAAAACTAAATTATACAAACCAGGACATCACGTATTCCAGTGGTAGGTGATCCACCCTTGTCGCCCTTTGGTTGCCAGTTCAAGTCTCAGGGCCTTGCTGGACACGACAGGATGTCTCCCGACCTCCGGGTTGTCCTTTTTATGACAATACAAAAATAATCTGAAGAAATTATTTAACCTTAAAAATAGTATCCAATGTCAAACTGAATCTATTCCAACCTTTAGACTTATCCAAAAATACCTTTTTTTCAAACTTAAATTCCAAAATGTATATGGAAGTTAAACATGAATAAGATCCTTTTTTACACATAATAACATGTGAATACCTTCATTTTGTATTCTTTTAAAACACTGTAATCCCTGAATTACCATTAGACCTTATTTATTACATTCATGCTCTCTTCTTCCTTATAGAATACTGGATATAGTCCTTCTATCCAAAAATGATGTAAACTCCAACAGTGATGGAATATACAAATCATTAATCAGTTTTAAGGTAGTCATGAATATTCAATATAATCTATCCAAATCAATATTATATTATTCCAAAATCACTACCATGGTATTAGAACCATATTATGGTTTACCTTTCTCTCAACCATATATTTTCCAAAAAAAATTAACCTACTATTGAGTCACTTTTCTGGGTTCCACACAATCTCAATTCCTTAATGAAATAGTACTGTAGTACAATCCTTATATACTCCATAATTATTATAACCAGTACATCGTTGATAAAATACTAAAATGACATAATTATTTAATATCAAAATAAGAACACTAGTCATTACTCTTCATATGTGGTAATATCATAACATGATTATTATATAACATCATCATTATTGGCATATACTGATGATTTGGACATTGATTCACGTAGTGTCCCAACTCCTTGCATATGAAGCATTGTACATTTGAATCCTTTTTCTTACCCTTTCAATCACGTAATTGATGTCATTTTTATCCTCACTTATAACAAACTCCCATTCTCTTCTATCATTTACCAAGTTGATTCTTTCCACAGTTATCAAATATAGGAAAATCCTTCTTTACCCTCTTCCCTTTATCCAGCTTTCTCTCTTCCATCTTTATCTTCTCTTGCTTTCTTTCAATGCCATAGGACTCAGAGAATTCATTACATATCATATTAACACATGATACAATTTCTTCATATGATGAGAATTTTTGGTAGTCTATTTCTCTTTTAAATGTTGGCTTAATAAAATTGAATATATTATCCTTCTTAATATTTCGATCATATGTATTGCAAGAATTCTCATTCCTTGTACTAGGTTCCATTTTTAAACAATGGAATACACTATGTTAGTTTATGAATCGTATTTCACTATTCAAAACATGTAAAATACTTATCCTATAATGAAAATATTATGCATATATTCTATAATCATAAAAATTTTTCTTTGAGGATGTATATACTCGTATATCCTTCATAATTCCTTATAATGAAAATGTTAATTATCTTAAGCATATCCCCAGGTAGTGTCGTAACCAAGAGTGCAGCAAGGCCCATTGTCTTGTACCAGGATACCTTGATTCAATCCCGAAACTCCTTGTCATTGTTTACACTTATAGGTATATAGGTACCAGAGCCACCTCTACCTGATCGTATCTAGATATAAAAGTATTTCTTGGAAAATACACAAAATCTCTACATTACCAAAATTCTAGTAAGTTCATCTATACTAATCCTCAATTTATATCTTAGGGTAATGTTCTATAATCAGAGTTTACCTAAATCTATTACAAGGATGTTGATTAATTTATTATGATACTAACTATAATGACCCGACCCTAGAATCCCAGAGTCGGTGCATTATATTAATAAATTGGCATCAATACAAGGAATCAAGTCCCGAAAGTGCGATCAGTTTAGCAGTATAGGAAAATAAATTACATACATGATCATTCAATTATATTATAAAATAAAAAATAAAAAAATCATTGTCTCCATCGACCACATTCATATCCCATAGACTATCCCTGTAGATCAGTCATAATATACTTTTTTCATCTAATGAAAAATAAAACATAGAAAAGGATGAGCTCAGATTCTCAGTAAGTATAACAATATAGTATAATCTTTTATAAATTATCATAAACATTTAAGTCAATTTATATGACTAAAAAATAAGCCTTTTAAACATAAAATTCAGTCTAAAATATAAAATATAAATCAAATAATTCCATTTTCTTATCCACATAGATATTTTATTATTCGAATGATCTCATGTAATATAAATAGCCAATTTTATAATGATGGAAAGTATAATGCAGACTTCATAACCACATAGTCAAGGTCTTGTGCCAAGACTACGAATAATATTTTTTCAAGGCCTTATGCCAAAACACTAGTTTGTCTCATTAAACCAACTGATGCATCGAGGACCTATAGCATGCTCCACCTGTCACATACTAAGCCCAATGCATTCCTCAATTGAAAAGGTTTAAACCTAACAAAAACATTAATATTAAAACTAGCATATTAAATGTCAATACATAATCCATAAACCCATGAATGGTATAAAAATAACACATCCACAATAAATCATATCAAAAAACATTCAATACAATATATAATATTTGTATCATAATAAATCAACCTCGATCAAGAATAATATCCTGTAAAGGATGCTGATATAGTTGAAAATGATAAAAAACAAATCATTGAGAGAAATATCCCTTTTCATGAAATCATTTAAAAGACACATATTTTATAATGGATGTCGTTTAGAATATTTTTTTGAATCAAAGTGTCCCACACAAGTTTCAAACATTTAAATGGAATTAACATTTTAAAACATCCATGTCTATATAAATAAATCATTAAAACCATTATGAAATCATGGATATTATTGAGAACTGTTTAGAAGAATAAATCGTTAAAATATTTAAAATGATGGTTTATTGAAAAAGTCACTTAAAAGAACCCATTTTAAAACTCTTTTATGAAGAATGTAAATGGATAATAAATATTTACTTGTAGATACTTACGTAAAAACAACCCTATATAATAAAGATATTGTGGAATTAACGCTTACCTTTCACTTTTCTTCAGTCAACAGTACATTTTACCTCCTATATAATGACTATTTTATGTTATTAAATTATATCTGAACAATATTCATATTTATTATATCATAAATGATTCATCTAAAACATTATAGTACCCATTTAATAATGATTTCCACGTTAAATTAATATTTCAGGTAATAATCACTTTCTTTATAGTACGTGTTTTAACTTGTTATTTTTGATCATGTCATTTAGATATTGATTTATATACTTATATAATATAAATAAAAATTTATATATCATATATATTAAGAATATAAATATTTATAATAAATAGATATATTAAATGGAAGGCACCGTTTATGGAGAAGATAGGTCGTACGTATGCAAAAATGTTATTTCCATCAACATATTGTATTGAACAGATGTAAGTGAATAAGATATATGTAATTGTATATATATATATATATCTCAAGTGGAATTATTATTTCATATATTACATACTTATTAATCATATATATTTTTATAATCATCGTTTAATGGTAAACGTGGAAATGAATCTTACCAAGTCGTGGAGACAGTAATCCGTATGTACGCACGAGAGAAAATATCATTGTATTGATGGTAAAATTGTATGTAATTAGATATTATATCATATATAAATAATAATTAAAATTTTGTATTTATTAGTTACATCATTTATAGTCATTTTTATACCCATCCAAATAATGATGTGTTTGAATAACATACTACACCATGACGTGGAGACGGTAAGTCGTACATACACACGTATGGTGACATTCTCATTTATAGGATGTATCGAATAACAAATATGGTTGTACCATATTGATAATAACATCAAATTATTTATATGGTACTAGAGATATTTTTTGTTTTGAAAAATAGAAATAAAGAGGATGAGTAAGAAGAAAAGAACTTGAAAGAAGGTGGGGAAATTATTACCTCTTCTTCAGGTGTTTTTTTTGAGTTGATCAAAAGGGAAACATAGGGTGGATTTAAGATCAAATTAAGGCCTCTTGGTAGAAGGGAGGAAATATTGGAATATATTTATGTAGGGGTTGGCTGAGAAAAATGGTTGTGGAGGTGTGATTTTGAGATAAGGGGAAGTACCCTTTTATAAGAGAGGTGAGGGTCACTTTAGGAAAAGATTGAAATATTATTTTTTAATAAAATCATATTCAGTTTTTAATGCCTCAAAAATTATTTATTTCTTGGATAAGGTGGGTATGGGTCGAAAAATTCTCAACAAATAGGTTTTAGACAAGTTCAGGTTAACATTAAAACCTTATCGTTTAGATTTTACTCTTAGTTAAATAGTATAACTTTTACTATGTCTTCTTGTATTCTTGCACTATATAGTTAATAAACCTACTCTAAACATACAAGATAACCACAAGTTGTTCATTATTGAAATATTTAATATTATTTATTCTATTTTCCCGAACAATATATTATTAGGAATATTATATAAACCAATAATATAGTATTTGTTTTAAAAATTAATTTATGTCAATTGTGACACTATTTGGTATTTTCTTTTTGTGAAATTCATAACAACGTTATCACATGGAAAAAGTTTTATATAATCAACCTTAACATGTCATATTAACTTATAAAATTAGTGTAATTTATCTTAAGTCTCAATTTACATTTATTTGGATATTTATAATATCAATTATTTTAATATTTCATTAATAAATTAAATACTGCATCATCATTGTTTCATAAAAAATTTAAATTATTTAATGTATAAATATTATTAATAAAATAAAATTATGTAGGAAATATTTTTATCTCTATAATAAATATTTATAGTAGAATTTATATTATGGGTATCATTATATTAAAAAAGTCGAGTTATTAAGCTTTGAATTTAACATTTTTAAATCTTCTTTAAATAAAATAATAATAAATGTCCTAATCTAATACATGTAGACCAAAGTTGATCATATTTTATTCCTAAGGTTGTTTTTGGTCGGATTACACTTCTCTAATAGAATCAGGACATGTGTTAGGATAAATATAATATCAATTTTACCCTTAATTACCCTATTTATTTTTAACTGTGGTAAATAAAAGTGAAAAGTTACTATTCATAAAAAATTATTTTCATCATGTGGAACCAAATAATACTTATTTATATTGACAATGTCTCTTGGATTTTTGAAATTTAACTCACAGAAGTGGTAAAATTACATTATATTTAAATTTGCAAATGCCTCGAGAAAGTGGGTAAAAGACATGAAAAAATTGAAGAAACATTTAATCATATAATTTTTTTTAAAATTATTCCAATGAATTAAATTGAAAATATACAAGTATTATATATAATTTTTAATTTATAAATAAGTTAAATTAAGTAAATAATTATTTAAAAAAAAGTCGGTATTAAACAATAACACATTGTTCTTAACTAGTGATCAAAAATTTAATGTTTTTAGAATTTTACAAAAAATTACCCTTTGATAATTTTGATATTCCACAATAAAAAATGAATTTTATTTTACCAAATTGAAAAAATATAAGTTTCATTTATTAATTTAAAATTATTTCCTTTTTTCAAAGCCAAAAAGTGGGGTTTTAAAAAAGGAAAAACAATCAAAAGATTGACAAGTGTTTATGTCAAATTTAAATGTGAAATTACGTATAATTATGTATATTGTATTAAATGATAAAAATAAAATCTAATAATGCTTAAAAACCATTTAAATGAATAATTTGACAATATAATTTTTTTTTAATAAAAAATTTGTTTTCAATTAAAACATAGTATTTTCCACTATTCATAAAAATATGAAAGATACCAAAAAAGAACAAATTTTTTTTCCAAACTAAATTTTTATTTCCTGCTTCTAAATATTAATTTTATTTTGACAAATTTAATATAATTGTGTTTAGTATTGCATTTAAATTTTTTTACCATTAGTAGGCGGTAAAATTAAATTTATGAAAAATACTTCCTTTATCTAAAAAATTGCATTTGTTCTTATATTATATCTAAGAAACACAAAATATTGGTGTTAAAATTATAGAGAGTATATAAGATTCAAAATTCTGTTAATACTATTCATAACCACTTTTTTAATGGCTAGTTTGGTAAATTGTGGTGTGTTCTAACTCAGTGTTGTGTGTAGCGCAAGCTATTAAATTAATTTAATGAGACAATGTACTATAAATTCTGGGGGTGTTACATTCTCCCCTTTTTCAATAAGTTGCGTCCTCGCAATTTTAAATTCTTATTTGAAAATAAAAGTTTAAAAATAGAAAAAATTCATTTGTGGAAATCTCACTTCAGAAATTGGTTTAAAAAATTTGGTTTTAATAATAGGGAAATGGAAATGAAAAAGTCCCTAAAAAATAATGATCTCAATTAAGAGGACATTGGTAGAAATTAGTGACACATAATTAGAGGGAAAACATAAATATTTATAGGGAGTGATAGAGGTCGTCAATAAAAAACAAGTGTAAAATTGAGGGCCTCAAAGACATCGATCTATGATTATTTGAAATGTCATCGATTCAACAAAACATAATGTATTATGATAACACATTTTTGGTTTTTAGATCCATTCCCTAATGTTTAAGAATTAATTTATTCATTGAATAAGAGGGAAAAAATACACTTGACAAGTAGAGTTTAATCCTTCAACTAATTCCTACCACAAACTCATCTTTCACTCTAAAAGACAATAGACTTCAAAAATATTATATTTATCCTAATCGTATAGGATTCTAAAAATAATGAATTTGTAATTAATTTTTCAGAATATTAAAAAAAATACATTATACAAACCCGAATTTCATGTATTCTAGTGGTAGGTGATCCACCCTTGTCTCCCTTTGGTTGTGGGTTCAATTCTCATGACCTTGCCGGATGCGACGGGGTGTAGCCCGACCTCTGGGTTTTCCTTTTTATGATAATCCAAAAATAATTTCAAGAAATGATTTAACATTACCAATAGTTTCCAAAGGAAAACATAATAGATTTCAACCATCATACTTATCCAAAATACTTCTGTCCAAACTCACAATCCAAAATTAATATGGAAGGTAAACATGAGGAAGATACTTTTTCCCATGTAATGACATGTGAATACCTTCATCGTGCATTATTTAAAAACACTATAACACCAGGAATTACCATAAAATCATATTGCCTTTATTCATGCTCTCTTATTCTTTATAGAATATTGGATATACTCCTTCTATCCAAAAATGATGTAGACTCCATCAATGATGGAATACACAAATCATTAATCAGTTTTAAGGTGGTCAAAAATATCCAATATAATTTACCCAAATCAATCATATATTATTCCAAAATCACTACCACATTATCATAACCACATTCTAGTATATCTTTCTCTCAAACATATATTTTCCAATGATAATTGTCCTTCTAATGAGTAACTTTTCTTGGTTCCACACAATCTCAAGTCCTTAATGAAATAGTACCACATTACAATCCTTACATAATCTATAATTATTATAACTGGTACATCATTGGTAAAATACTCAAATGACAAAATTATTTAATATTATCATTAGAACAGTAGTTAACACTATTCATATATGGTAATATCATAACTTGATTATTATCCAATAGAATCATTTTTCTATACTCTAATGATTTATAGATTGATTTGCGAAGTGTCCCAACTCCTTGTAGATGAAGAATTGTACATTTGAAACCTTTTTCGTATCCTTTCAATCACGTACCTGGTGTCCTTTTCCCCACCCTTATAACAATGTCCCATTCTCTTCAATAATTTAACAAGGTGATTCTTTCCACAATTATCACAAATGGAAAAATATTTCCTTCCCATCTTCCCTTTATAAATATTTTATCTTCGATTCTTTTCTTCTCTTTCTTCCCTTTAAAGCGATATGACTCAGACAGTTATTTACTTATCTTATTATCACATGATACTATTTCATTATATCATGAAAATATGTTGTAGAGTATTACGCTTTTAAATTTTGGATTAATACCATGAAAGATATGATCCTTCTTAATCTTTTGATCATGCCTATTGTTGGAATTATAATTCCTTCTACTATGCGCCATTTCTAAATAGTGGCATACACTATGTTAGTTTATGAATCACAATGCATTATTCCAAACTTGTAAATTACTTAAATTAAATTGAAAATATTATGCATATAATATATAATCATTAAATGTTTTCTTTAAAGAATTATTTACTCTTAAATCCTTCATAATGGCTTGTAATGAAAATGTGAATTATTCTAAACATGTCCCCTTGTTGTGTCGTAATTGAGAGTGCATCAAGGCCCATTTTCAGGTACGAGGATACCCTGGGTCAAGCCCAAAACTCCATGTCATCGTTTTCACTTCTAGGTAGATCTGTGCCAAAGCCGCCTCTACATACACTTATCCAACAGAGATTTATTGCTTGGAAAATACAAAAAAATATCTACATTTCCAAAATTATAAGACATTATTCTATACTAATCCTTAATGTATATCATAGGGGAATGTTCTCTAAGTAGAGTTTATCAAAATCTATTTCCATGTATTTTGATAAAATTCTTCTGATACCAACCGTAACGCCCCGACCCCAGAAGCCCAGAGTCGTGGCATTATTTTAATACAATGGAAATATTACAAGGAATAATGTCCTGAAGGACCGATCAGTTTAGCAGTCTAGGAAAATAGATTACATACTTGAACATTACGTCATATTATAAATTGTAAAACACCAACAAAATTATCTTCATTGACCACATTCATATCACTTAGACTACGCCGAAAGGTCAGACATAATATTCTCTTCACATCGATGGAAAAATAAAACATAGAAAAGGGTGAACAAAGATGCTCATTAAGGATAACAATATAGAGAAAACATTCATAACTTAGAATAAACATTTATGAAATGTATAAGACTAAAACATAATACTTTTAAACATAAACATAAGAATTATATATTAAATATAATTCAAATAATTTCATTTACTTATTCACATGGATATTCTACTATTCGAATGACCACATGAAATACTAATAGTCAATTTCATAATGGTGGAATCCATAATGCAGACTTCATAACCACGTAGTGATTTCCTTGTGCAAAGACTATGAATAATATTTTGTCAAGGCCTTGTTCCAAGACAGTAGTTTGTCTCATTAGACCAACTGATGCATCAAGGAGCTATAACAGGATCCACCCATCACATACTAAGTCCAATGCAATCCTCAAATAGAGAGGTTTAAACATGACATAAACATTGGTATTAAAAATAGTATAATAAATATCAATACATTATCCATAAAACATGAATGGTATAAAAATAACACATCCAAATTCAAAAATATCACAAAACCATCAATAAAATATAGAAAATTTGTATCATAATAAATCAACCTATATGAAGAATAATATCCCGTAAAGGATGCTGACATAGTTGAAGATGATCGGTAAAAATCATTGTGAGAAATATTCATTTTTCATGAAATCATTTAAAATACACATAATTTATAATTGATGAAATTTAAAAGATATTTTTAAATCAAAGTGTCCCATACCAATTTGAATCCTTTTAAAGGAATTAACATTTTAAAACACTCATGTCCATATAAATTAATATTTAAAACCATTATGAAAACATGGACATTATTGAAAATGTTTTAGAAGAATAAATAATTAAAATATTTAAAATGATGTTTTAGTAAAAAATACCTGTAAAAATAATCCCTTTTAAAACTCATTTACGAAACATGGACATGGATAAAAATATGTCCAATTAGATACTAACGTAAAAACAACCTTGGATAATAAAGTGATTGTGGAATTAACCCTTGCCTTGCACTTTCCTTCGGTAAAGGGTACTTTTAACCTCCTATATAATTACCATAGAATGTTATTAAATTATCCTTGAACCATATTCCTATTTATTATATCATACATGATTCATCTATGACTTTATTCTACTCATTTAAAAATTATTACCATGTTAAATTAACATTTCGGGTAATAATCACTTTCATTATCGTACGTGTTTTAACACGTTATTCTAGATCGTATCTTTTAGATAATGATTTAAATACATCCCAAATATAAAAAATGACTTATATATCATATATATTTAGAATATAAATATTTATAATTGATAGATATATGAAATGGAAATCACCTTTTATTGATACGTTAGTCCGTACATACGTAAAAACGTTGTTTCTCTTTTCATATCATATTGAACGGATGTAAGTGAATAATATATATGTAAGTATATATATATATATATATATATATATCTAGTAGAATTATTATTTCATCTATTACATACTTATAAATAATATATATTTTTATAATCATTGTTTAATGGAGAACGTGGAAATGAGTCACATCGCGTCATGGAGATGGTAATCTGTACGTACACACGTGCGGAAATATCATTATATTGATGGTTAAATTGTATGTAATTGTAGGGTATATCATATGTACATAATCATTAAAATTTTATATTTATTATTTAAATCGGTTATACTTGTAAAGTCCCGAAAATTCTGTGTAATTCTATTTTTAAGTATATGTGATTTTTTAGGAGTTTGTGAAAATTTACGGTGCTTGATTCTGAGGCCCGGTGTGCCCTGAATCAATTTCTAAAGTTTTATTCATGTATGTTAAGTAAACGTATGAGTGAGTGTTTATAACTTTAGAACCAGTGCTCGGAACTGAAATCTGAGGGAACCGTTGAACTTGCAGCGCTGTTATTCACTTAATAAGACTTTCTCTTTGATGGTAGTGAGTCGAGGATAAAAGTTAGTTTTTCGGTTTTCTTAAAAAAATTAAAATAATGTGTAACACTTTATTTTATTTTTGAGATGACAAGTGGTTGTGGGTAGTTGGAACATCCACTTTGGAGTTGGTAGTGGGACCACCACACCCCAACATCCCATTAGAGGTTATGGTGGTGGGGCCCACCTGACCATAACCTCCCACGACAGGTCACGATGTGGAGACCACCCGAGACCCATTACCTATCTATTAAATGATATGGGTGGGGAAGAAACGACCCCTATTGATGATGGAGGATAAAAACTCCCACCTCTCCCTCTTTAATGAGGGATAACCTCTTTCCATTCACCTAATTAAATGTTAACTCTCTCACAAATTTTATTTGGTGGGGCCCTATTTATTAATTCATTAATTTTGAATTACGTGCCAACGTAATAATAGAAAAACCCCCCTATTATTTTTCTTTGGAATATTCTTCTTTTTATTGGAGGATTTGAGAGGAAAGCTAGGGAGAAAAGCTCACAACGAAGAACGCGAAGAACACGATGAACGCCGGTGACACTCTTTCTTCATCGACTTCTTCCCTGGCCACCTACTGATAAACTCTCTAAAACATCGTCAAAAAACTGACACAGCTCGGAATTGATGATGTGCGGTGGACTCAACGAATGACAGTCTCCTCCGTCTACCTTTTGCGACTCCATCAACAAACAACAAGCGTCAAGTGACAAATCAAAAGGTAGGGAGTTTACCTTAATAAGTATTAATTTTTATTTTATCATTTTTTTTGAAAGAAATATTTGGAATGTTTTGTGATTAAACTGTTGTTCATTGTACCTTTGATGAACCAACTGTTATCACCTTAAACACAGAGGGTTCATGCCAACTTCACATGGCTCAGAACCCTCCTTCGATCTTTCTTTGTGGTGTTCTTAGAAGTGGCAACGAGGCGACGAATACATAAAACATTGGTCGTGCTACCCGTGGCCTCTGGGAATCCTTCTATC
Source organism: Viscum album (assembly GCA_963277665.1). NCBI lineage: Eukaryota > Viridiplantae > Streptophyta > Magnoliopsida > Santalales > Viscaceae > Viscum > Viscum album. The sequence continues at coordinate 1,754,309,425 of OY728146.1, read as the reverse complement.
CTCGCGACACTGCTGGAAACCCGCCCCGCGTTTCCTGCATGCACGCCACCGCAGCCCGCAGCGTCTGCCCGCTCCCCTCGAGCGATGCCCGGTGCACTACCTGCGCCCCTACACGCTACCCCAATCTGTTTCCCGAAACCCCGGTCCCCTACCCAATACTTCTGCGACCCCTACCGCGCCCTGCTCGGCGCCCTACCTGGAACCCCCGCGGCCCTCCGCTGCGGCCTGCCCGGCTCCCCAACACGCTGCCAGTGCCTCGACGCCCTGTCTGGCAACACAGTGGCCCCCTTTACACACCCTTCACGGTGCACCCGCAACCCGCATGGTGTCCAGCCGTCCTTCCCACACCCCGCATGGCCTACAGCTTGCCTCTCGGCTATTGACCACTAGATCCACTCCCTCACTGTGTTGTTCGAACCAGCCCCAACCTTCGGGCCACGCCCCCTGCGTGGCAGCATCCGGGCTGAACCACCCTCACAGTCCGCTAGGTCGGGCCTAGTGGACCAGGCCTAACATAGCGGGATGTCCCACCCAACGGGTTGGGTCAGACCCATCGGGACTGTCCGGGTTTACCCGGACTAGGTTGGCCCAGACTGGGTTTGGCCAAGTCGGTCCGACCGGGACTGACGGACCCGGGCCCACTAATGACCCATTGCTTCTTTGGCTATATATTTGGCACATGATGTCTGTTTGACGAACCGTCAATAGAACTGGTAATATCAATGAGAGACAGTCCCCTTGAGTATACCCCATTGGAGTTCGGGGTATTGTTGAGTTATAGTCAGGATGGATCGTACACGAATCTAGTTGTGCCCCCGGGACTAAAAGTCTAATAACTAACATACCATGTGTCCAATTGACGTGCCGTCCATTGCGTTGAAACCCGTATGAAGAGTCATATCTTTGAGATACTTCTACATGAGACTTTTTGACACTTGTAGTATTGACTTTTAGCTCATAGAGCGGACCCTCCCGGTGACGAGTGAGTAGATTTTCGAGTCCTAGTAGCTAGATCCGACTTGACGACTACTGAACAGATGAATCAGAGTGATTATGATGGCCCATAGGGTAGTGCTTGGTTATTGTATCAGACCAACGACGAAGGAGCGCTTGGATGTAGCGGTATACCTACAGTACTCGACAGAATAAGAATCTATGTAGGCTATGAGGGGGAGAGCTTGGTTGTAGTGGCATACCCGTTGTGGGGAGAGCCTCTGTGTGAGTGCGGCAGACCCACAGTACTCAATAGGTGGAGTACCTCAGCATTCCAAGGTTAGTGGAAAGCACTTGGTTGTTTTGGAAAGAACCTTATACTTGATAGAGGAGGAGTTCTCTAGCAGCTGTGGTTTCGACATCGTAAATAAAATTCCTGGTTTGAGCGGAGTTAATGACTTTTTTGTTTTTCTCATGATTGATATGGGTTACTTGATAACATAGTTATACGTATGGGAATATACCTAGGTAATGGTTATCCATTGATTTCATACTTTGTGATTAATACTTTTTGGATTTTGGGAGACCTTCAGGGTCTTGGGGTCCCTAATGAGAACTATTATACTCACCCCGGCAGGGGCTATGACTACACCTCATTGTGTTGGATGCAGATGACAGACAACGCTAACAAAGGTTAGAGCACCAGGACTGGATGGTACCTGGAGGTGGACCACACAATGTGTCCAAACATAGAAGAGTCTGACGGACGTGGACTATCGAGGTGGCCATCTATACCTAACCTTCAGGTAGGAACCATGGAAGACAATATAGGAGTTTCTCTTTAACTTTCAGTTGTTTGTCCCTTTTTTCAGTTGTAATTGTACTTCAAAGTTGGGCTTGAATTTCTAGCCCCTTTTTTACTTTCCAGCACACGTTTTTATTCAGTTTTTACATACTGTTTAATTTCAATTGTGTAATATGTTGTTTTTTGTTACAGTTATAATGGAAATGACTACCCTATATAAGGATTTATGCCTTTAGTGTTATTCCCCCTCCCATGACCTATGGATGGCGGGCTTAGGGTAGTTACGACACATGCCACGGGGGACAGTTCATGAAAAATTGGTATCAGAGGATTCAGTTATACTATAGAACATAGGACTCTAATAATAAATTTCTATGAAGAAATAATGTTATGTGTACTGAGTGTGGATTTCAGTTCAGGGAGTCTTGTGTTGGTGTGGGTGGCTGACGTATCCATACACTAGGATCTGACTTCTGATTTTCAACTCAGTGCACAAAAACCCTTATTGCATGTGTGTTTTCAAAAAAGTTTCTTTAATTCACATGAACCAGGTCAGCTCACCAGGTATAGTCTTTTGGTCGTGTCGCATCTGTATTCTTTCGGGATTCCTCCCCACAGATGACCAGTTAGAGCCCCGAGAGTCGTACGTACTGACTACCCACTGAGCGATGAGGCCTCGGTATAGGGCCCTATTCTAGTTGATGGACCAGTGGAGGTACCAGCAGTACCACTCCCTGTTGGGACACCAATACCACCAACCCCAGCAGCAGACGATGCACGCCACTTGAGTGTGTTTCACAAGTACCAGCACCAGAGGCCACCCAGGTTCAAGGGAGAGACAGACCCACATGCGGTTGAGGAATGGTTAGAGGCTGTGGTGAGAGTCTTCCAACTAGTAGGGACACCAGCTGACATCATGGTGATCATTGATGCTAGCTTCCTTTAGGAAGTAGTAGGCAGATGGTGGAGCCTGATTTTCCAGATGCATGACGAGGTGACACTACTCTGGTCAGACTTTGAGAGCCAGTTCCTATTAGAGTTTGTACCATCCACCCTTCATGAGGTGTGGATATAGAAGCTACTGCTTTTACGGCAGGGTAGCGTGATGGTATTGTAGTACTCAACGAGGTTCACCAACCCCTCACGCTACTCCACTGATAAAGTACGGGACCCGTCCTTTAGGTCCCAGACCTTTGACAAGGGACTCATGTGAGATATCATAGCTCTGATGATCTCACTTAGCATCCAGAAGTAGATAGGGGTGTTGGAGCGAGCCCTCCTAGTGGAGAGTTTCCTTACTGAGCAGTCTTCAATAGGGAGACCCACCACTAGTCGACATGTAGTGGAGTCTTCTGCAGCTATCAGTAGACAGATGACACATAGGTCCAATAGAACCAGACCTACAGGTAGTCGACCGCATGACTCATGATATGATGTGCGAGGCACCCAGGGTGGAGACAGACCTGCCAGGATTGGCAAGTGTTACTCATGTGGCAGACAGGGTCTCATGGCTCATGATTGTCCATCCGACCACACAGATGATCATCAGACAGTTAAGGGACCTCCCAGGTAGAGGAATAGGTTCGATCGAGGTGGTCCATAGGGAGGAGGAAAACGTGGCAGAGGAGATGGACATGCAACTAGTGTTGGATGAAGTTTTTAGGTGCTAATTCCACCACCACTAGACCCCCCCTGACTGTAGGGAGAAGGTGAACAGGGGATATCTCAACTTTAGGTAGTTGAAGCATACGACCATGGTGCTCCAGAGATGATTCGAGGTACAATCTGTGTCTATTCCACCTTATCTACAGTTCTTATAGACACAGGGCCAGTCACTCTTTGATTTCAACATCCCTCATTCGAGGCTCGATCATTCTGATAGAGCCGTTAATTCAATCCTTATGGCTACAGACTCCTATGAGAACTATTTTGTTGATTATGCACCAGTCCCGGCAGTGCAAGCTTACTCAAGGAGGCGAGAGCTTCAGCTGGGATCTCTTAGTAGTGGCGTCGAGGCCTTACGATGCCATCTTGGATATGGACTAGTTATCTACAGTCCATGCTCAGATTTAATATATTTGGAGAAAAGTGTGGTGTGTCCGCACGGATGGGACTAGGTTTACCTTCACCGGTGAGATAGGATCCTCTACAGCACATGACGGACTTACTCGGACAAGGGTGCAGCCGATCACTCACCATTTGGCTTGCCTTACCCTCAAGGAAGCAGATGTGGAGAGTTCAACATATCCTGTAGTGGTGGACAAGTACGCGGATGTTTTCCTGGAAGATGTTCTAGGACTACCTCCTCATAGAGAGGTGGACTTCTATACAGACTTGTACCCCGGGACGTCACTGATATCTACTCCAGCATATCAGATGGCTCCCACTGATCTTCCCGAGCTGTGGGTACAGTAAGAGGACTTGTAGGATAAGGGATTCATCTGACGTAGTGTTTCTTTCTGGAAAACCCCGATTCTGTTCGCCAAGAAGGAAGATTGAAGCATGAGGCTCTGTATCGACTACCGTCACCTAAACTAGGTGACTGTGAAGAACAAGTACCCACTCCCGAGGATTGAAGACCTCTTTGATCAACTAAAGGGAGCACAATGGTTCTTGAATATAGGCCTCAGATCAGGCTATCACCAGCTCAGATTTCGGGACGAGGATGTGCAGATGAAGGTGTTCAGGTGTCAGTATGGCCACTACAAGTTTTGGGTTATTCCCTTCGGTGTGACCAATGCTCCAGAAGTGTTCATGAGTCTCATGAACAATATATTCTAGCCTTACCTCGATAACATTGTCATTGTATTCATCAATGACATACTGATTTACTCGACTAATGTGGAGGAGCATGTCTACCATTTGTAGGTATTACTGGACACACTCCGATAGAACCAGCTTTATGGTAAGATATAGAAGTGCCAGTTTAGGATTCTAGAGGATCAATTCTTGGGACACGTCATCTTGGAGGTTGGAGTTGGAGTAGACCCAGCGAAGATCGAGGCGGTACTTTCATGGGAGACACCTAGGTGTGTGACGGAGGTATGAAGTTCCTTGGGTTTGGTCGGGAACTATTGAAGATTCATTCTAGATTTCTCCAGAGTTTCAACACCACTATCAGCCTTGAAGAAGAAGGGGAAACACTTCGTTTGGTTAGAGAGATTCCAACAGAGAATTCAGGAGATGAGGGAGTGGCTGACTAGTGCCTCCATCTTGAGACTTCTAGAGGAAGGTGTAGGGTGCATAGTTTACTGCAATGCATCAGGGACCATACATGGGTGTGTCCGGATGTAGGAGTGAGCATTGATCAGATATGGTTTTCAGTAGCTGAGGAAGAACGAGTAGAACTATGATACCCATGACCCGGAGTTAGAAACAATGGTCTTCACATTGAATATATGGCGGCACTATCTGATGGGAGAATATTTTACCATGTACTCTGATCACAAGAGTTTCAGGTATATATTCTCTTAGAAGGACCTGAACATGAGAAAACAACGATGGCTCGATTTCCTCCAAGACTATGACTTTGATATGGTCTATACTCCTGGGAAGGGGAATGTTGTAGCATATTCTCTAAGTAAGAGATCCGGTATACAACTGATAGTAGAGGTGATAGAGCCGCTGGCCGCTTTGCAGATATCCTTTGTGGAAACAGACGGAGCAGAATTTCTGGAGTCTCTTACAGTCACTCCTCCCCTTCATTAGTGAGTCAGGGATCCACAACATGGGGATGATGACTGCAAGAATCAATGTGCTCAAATATCCACAGGGAAGGCACTTGATAGATTTTCTGAAGGTGGGGAGCACGTCATTATCTTCAGAGGATGTACCTTGGTACCAGTTTCACTTCCGGAGGACGTATTGAGGGAGTTCCACACTTCCCCTTTAGAGGTACATCTAGGAGTGGTGAAGATCTACCAGGACCTCATACGACAGCATTGGTGGCCAGGTATGAAGAAGGCGGTAGCGAAGTTTGTATCCTGGTGCCTCGCATGTCAGCAAGTGAAGGAATAGAACCAGGTACCATTAGGCTTGGTTGATCCATTAGAGGTCCCAAGATAGAAGTGGGATGGAATATCTATGGACTTAATGATGGGTCTTCCACGTACATTCAGGGGTCATTCTTTTATATGGGTGTTCATTGACCGACTCACCACGTCGGCCCACTTCCTACCTATCTGAGAGAAGGGTTCAGTAGATAGCTTGGGATGCCTCTATGTGCAGGAGATTTGTGTGTTTCAATAGAGTACCTACATTTATTATCTCTGACCGTGACGCATGGTTTACTTCCCAGCTATAGAAGGGTTATAGGAGGCTTTCGGGATGTAGCTTCTCTTGAGCACCGCCTTCCATCCTCAGACGGATGGTCAGACTGAGCGGACTATTCAGACCCTCGAGGAAATGCTCCATGCATGCATCCTTGACTTTGATCGTAGCTGGGAGGATCACCTGACTTTGGTAGAATTTTCATACAACAACAGCTATCACTCCACCATAGGTATGGCGCCCTTTGAGGCCTTTTATGGTCGACCTTGCAGATCACCAAAGTGCTAGACAGTCCGCAACGATTCAGCACTAATGGGACAAGAGATGGTACGAAATACCATAGAGAAGGTGAAAATCATCCAGGAGTAGATGAAGACTGCATAGAGCAGACAGATGTCGTATGATGATAGGAGATGGAGACCTCTAGAGTTCGAGGATGGTGACCACATCTTCCTACGGGTCTCACGTCGACGAGGTGTACAGAGATTTGGCCGATACGACAAGTTATCTCTGAGATTCATCAGACCTTTCCAGGTCCTCAGTAGTGTAGGCGAGGTGGCTTTCCTCCTAGCTCTACCACCTTATTTGCACCGGGTGCATGACTCCATCCACGTATCTCAGCTGAGGAGATACGTGCATGACCCTTCTCACATTATCGACAATGGGAAGCAAGACATCGACGATGGGGAGACATTCATGAAGGTTCAAGTGGAGATTGAGGATCTAAAGGAGTGGGTCCTATGTGAATGGTTGATACATATGGTGTGTGTTCATTGGTAGCACAGGAACCTCCATGAGAGAACATGGAAGCGGGAGACTCAGATTCATGCTCAATATCCCCATTTGTTCCCTTAGTGTGAGTAGTAGCTTACGGGGACGTAAAGCCCTGAGGTGTGGAGAATGTAAAGACCCAAAATACATGGGATTTTATTACGAGTCTGTGAAGATTTACAGTAGTTGATTCCAAGGCCCAGTGTGCCTGAAATCAATTCTTGATGTTTTTTTGGGTACATTCAGTAAAAATACGAGTGAGTTTTTATATCATTAGAACTGGTTCTCAGAATAGAAATCCAAGGGCAATGTTGAACTCACAACACCAGTATTCTCTTATGAAGACATTCACTTCGACAGTATTGAGTCGAGGACAAAATATAGATTTTGGGTTTTCTTAAAAAAATAATAAATAGTGTAACACTTTTTTTTAATTTTCAGCTGCCATGTGGGTGTGAGTAGTTGGAACCTCCACTTGGGAGTTGGTGGTGGGACAACCACCCCCCAACCTCCCATGAAAGGTTATGGTGGTGGGGCCCACTCGAGCATATCCTCCCACGAGAGGTTACGACATGAGGACCACCCAAGACCCATAACCTCTCTATTAAATGATAGGGGTGGGGGCCACCCGACCCCTATTGACGATGGGGGATAAAACCTCCCACCTCTCCCTCTTTAACGAGGGAGATTATTTATCCATTCACCTAATTAAATGTGACACGTCTCACGAATTTAATTAGGTGGGGACCACTCTTTTAATTCATAAATTTTGAATTATGTGCTAATGTAATAATAGAAAACCCCTCCTATTATTTTTCGTTGGCATAATCTTCTTTTTGGAGGAGGATTTTAGAGGAAAGCTAGGGAGAAAATCTCCCAACGAAGAACGCAAAAACGGAAAGAACCCCAATGATGCTCTTTCTTCTTAAACATTTTCCCTGACCACCTACTGATCAACAATCTACAACTTCTTCAATGAACCGACGCTGCTTGGAATCAAGGACCTGAGGCGGACGCGATGAACGACAGTCTCCTCCGTCTACCTTTCGTGACTTCATCAACAATTGACGAGCGTCGAGTGACAAATCAAATGGTAGGGGGTTTACCATAAAAAGTATTCTTTTTATTTTATCATATTATTTTGAAAGGAATATTTATGATGTTTTGTGATTAAATTATTGTTCATCATACCTTTGATGAACCAACTCCTATCACCTTAAACGCGGAGGGTTCAGACCAACATGACATAGACCAACACCCTTGGCTCTTCATTCTCGGTGGTGTTATTAGAATCTTCAACGAGGGAAAAAAGATGGTGAACAAAGGCCGTGCTTCTTGCGGTCTCCATGGATGGCGCTTCCCTCGCGGCGCTGGCGACGCCCTGCCCAACACCGCCAGCCTGTGCTGCCTACCCACGCACCGCAGTGCCCCTCGCTGCCTGCCCACGCGCCTCGCGCACTGCCTGGATTTGCCGGTTCCCTTCCGGGCGCCCCGGAGTGCTACCCAGCACCCCCGTGGCCCCCTGCCGCGCCCTTCCCGGTGCCCCGCCGCACTGCCCGCACCTCAGCATGTTGTCCAGTGCCCCGACGCCCTTCCATGTGCCCCTGTAGCCCCCGGTCGCGGCATGCACTGCGCCCCGACACCCTGTCCGATGCCACCACACCCCCCTGCCTCACCTGCCCGGTGCACCCACGTCCCGCCCAGTGTCCAACCGGCCTGCCCTCACCCCTCACGGCGTTGGTTGAACCAACCCCGGCCTTCGGGTCGAGCCACCTATGTGGCGACATTCGGGCCGAACCACCCTCGATGTCCGCTAGGCCGGGCCCAACAGAACAGATATAACTTAGTGGTATAACCCACCCAATAGGCTAGGTCAGATCCCTTAGGTCTTTCATGCTTGAACCTGACCGGGTCAGCCCAGATTTGGTTGGGCTGAGTCGGTCCGACTAAGACGGACCAGACCCGAGTCCACTAATGACCCATTGCTTCTTTGGCCATATCTTTAGCACCAGACGTCCGTTTGAAAAACCGTCAGTGGTGCTGGTAATATCGTTGAGAGATGGTCCCATTGAGTATACCCCATTGGAGTTCATAGTATTGTTGAGTTACGGTCAGGATGGATCGTACATGAATCCAACCGGGCCCCCAGGACTAAAAGGCTAATAACTAATAGACAGGGCATCCAATTGACGCATCGTATATTGCGTTGAGACCCCTATGATGAAGAGGATCTTTGATATACTTCTACGTGAGACTTCGGGACTCTTGGAGTATCAAATTTTATCTCGTGGAGCGGACCCTACCTGGTGACGAGCGATTGAATTATAGAGACCTAGTAGCTGGATGAGACTTGACGACTGCTGACTGATCGACTCTGAGTGATTCTGATGGCCTAGTGGGGAGCGCTTAGTTGTACCAACAGACCCATAGTGGAAGAGAGCTTGGTTTTAGTTCCAGACCTGCAATAATTGATATAAGTAGTACCTCTGTAGGCTATGAGGGGGAGCACTTGGTTGTAGCGGCAGACCCCTGGTGGGGAGCGCCTCTGTGTGAGCACGACAGACCCACAGTACTCGATAGGTGGAGTACCTCAGCAGTCCAAGGTTAGTGGGAAGCGCTTTGTTTTAGCGGCAGACCCACTGTACTCGACATAGGAGGAGTTCTCTAGCAGCCATGGTTTCGACATAGTGAATAAAAATCCTTGTTTTAGCTGAGTAAATGAATTTTGTGTTTTCCTCATGATTGAGATGGGTTACTTGATATCTTTGGTATATGTATGGGAATATACCTATGTAATGTTTATACATTGATTCCATACTTTATGATTTATCCCTTTTGGATTTTGTGAGACATTAAGGGTCTCAGGGTCCCTACTGAGTATCATTATACTCACCCTTGCATGGGCTATGCCCGCACCTCATTGTTTTGGATACAGATGACAGACAATACAAACAGAGGTGAGAATGTCAGGACTAGACGGTACCCGGAGGTGGACCTTATAATGAGTCGGTACATAGAGGACTCTGACATACGTGGAGTACTGAGGTGGCCATCTATACCCCCCACCTTGTAGGAACCCCGTAGGACGATCCAAGAGATTCTATTTACCTTTCATCTGTTTTCCCCTTTTTTCCGCAGTACATGTATTTTACAGTTGAGCTTGTATTTCCAGCCCCATTTTACTTTCCAGCACACTTTTTGTATATATTTTTTACCTAGTGTTTTGCTTACAGTTGTGTACTCTGATGTGTTTGATTATAGTTATAAAGGTAATGCCTTACCAGTTTAGAGATTTACGCCTTTGGTGTTAGTCACCAGCCTATGGCCTATAAAAGGTGGGCTTGGGGTAGTTACGAAACGGGCCCTGGGGGATGGATCGTGACAATACTAGTCATTATACCAATCCAAATAAGGATGTGTTTTAATAACAATCTACACCATGACGTGGAGACGGTAAGTCGTACATACGCACGTATGGGGAAATTGTCATTTATAGGATGGATCGAATAACAATTATGGTTGTACCATATTTATTATATTATAAAAGTATGTAGATGGTACTAGAGTTCTTATTTTTGTATGAAATAAACAAATAATGTAGAAGAGTAATATGAAATGATCTTGAAAGGTGTTGGTGAAATAATTACCACTTTTTCGGGTGTTTTTTTTGAGTTGATCAAAATGGAACCATAGGTTGGATTTTTGATCAAATTAAGGCTTCTATGTTGATGGGGGGAATATTTGGAGGAGATTTGGGTAGGGTTTGGCCGAGCCAAATGGCATTGGAGGTGTTATTTGGAGAGAAGGGGAAGTACCCTATTAGAAGAGAGGTGAGGGTCACATTAGGAAAATCATGAAATATTATATTATAATGAAATCATATATGGTTTTTAATTGATTCAAACATATTTATATCTAGGATAAGGTTGGTAAGTGTCGAAAACCTCTCAACCAAAAGGATTTAGATAACTTCATGTTACAATTTAAACCTTTTCTTTTAGATTTATCTCGTAGTTAAATAGTTTAACTCTTACTCTGCCTTCTTGTATTCTTACCCCATATGTATAATAAACATACTCTAAAAATCCAAGGGAACCACAAGTGGTTCTATATTGACATATTTAATACTATTTAAGCCCTTTTTCCGAACAATTAATTATTTGGAATATTATATCCACCAATAATATAGTATTTGTTTAAAAAAAATTTATGTCAATTTTGACACAATTTGGTATTTTGTTTTTGTGGATGTCATAACATACTTATCACTACGAAAAAATTTATCCAATTAACCCTAACATGTCTTATTAACCTTGAAAATTAGTTGAATTCAATATAAGTCTAAATTTTCATTTATTTGGATATTTATAATAACAATTATTTTAATATATCATTAATAAGGTAATTACTACATCATCATTGTGTCATATATAAATTAAATTATATAATGTCAAAAAATTATTTATAAAATACCATTATGTATGAAATATTTTTTTCTCTCTAATAAATATTTATAGTCGAATTTATATTTTGTGTATCATCATATTAAAACGGTTTAGTTATTGTGCTTTGAATTAAACACTTTTAACTCTTCTTTAAATAAAATAATAATAAATGTCACTATCTAATCCAAGTAGACCAAAGATGGATATATTTTACTCCTAAGGATGTTTTTGGTCGAATTACACATATCCAATAGAATTAGGACATGCGTTAGGATAATTATAATATAATTTTTACCCTTAAATACCCTATTTAATTTTAACTGTGGTATATAAAAGTCAAAAGTTACTATTCATAAAAAATAATTTTTATATTTTCGAAATAAATTATACATACTGATATTGACTAAGTATCTCAGATTTTTGAAATTAAATCAATGAAGCGGTAAAATTACATTTTATGCAAATTAGCAATTGCCTCTAGAAGGTGGGTAAAAGACCGTAAAAAGTTAAAGACAAATTTATACATCTAATTTTATTATAAAATGACTCTAATGAATTAAATATAAAATATTTAGATATTATATATATATATTTTGACTTTAACTCAATTTAAATATATGAAATAATTTTTTAAATTAAAGACAATAATGTAGTGTTCTTCACTAGTCACCAAAAATTGAATGTTTTCAAAAAAATACAAAAAATTATTTTTAAGCTAAATTTGATATTTATTATTAAAAAATGAAATCTATTTTACCAAATTCAAATCATATAAGTTGATTTAATTAATTTAAAATTAATTCTCATTATCAAAACCACAAATTGGTTTTTAAAAAAAATCAAATGATTGATATGTGCTTACGTCAAATTTAAATGTGAAATTACTTATAATGACGTAAATTGTGTTAAATGAAAACAATATAATATTTTTATACTTCAAAACCATTCAAATGGATAATTTAACAATATAAATTATTTCGATTAAAAAGGTTGTTTTCACTTAAAACATTGTGTTTTTAACTATTCATCAAAATATGAAGGTTATCATAAAAGTACCAAAAATATGTCCAAACTAAATTTTAATGTCCCACTTCTAAATAAAAAGTTGTTTTCATAAAATTTAATATAAAAGTTCAAGGAATTTCATTTAAAAAATTTCACCATTACTAGGCTCTAAAATTGCATTTTTGAAAAATACTTCCTTTTTTTGAAAAATTTCATTTGTTCTTATATTATGTCTATGAAACACATAATATCGGTGTTAAAATTATATAGAGTATATAAGATTAAAAATTCAGTTAATACTATTCATAAACACTTTTTGAACGGCTAGTTTGCTAAGTTTTGGTGCGTTCGAACTCGGTGTTACGTGTAGCGCAAGCTATTGCATAAATTTAATGAGACAGTGTACTATAAATTCTGGGGGTGTTACATTCCCCCGTCCTTCAATAAATCACATCCTCACAATTTGAAATTGTTATTTGAAAATAAATAGAGAAATACCATTGTGGAAAACCCAAATCGGATATTGTGTTGACAAAATTTAGTATTAATAAGAGGAAAAGGGAAATAAAAAAGTCACCACAAAATTATGATCTAAATTATGAGAACATTGGTGGAAATTAGAGACACATAATTTGAGGTAAAATTTAAATATTTATAGGGATTTATTGAGGTCATAAATCACTAACAAGTGTTAAATTTAGGGCCACAATGCAATTAGTCTATGATGATTATAATATCATCTTTTCAAGAAAACATAAGGAATTATGATAACACAATTTTGGTTTTAATATCGATTCCTTAATGTTTAAGAATTAATTTATACATTGAATAAGAGGGAAAAAATATGCTTAAAAATTAGTGTTTCATCCTTCAACTAATTTATACCACAAAATCATTTTTCACTCAAAAAGATAATAGAATTAAAAAATATTCTATTTATCTTTATCGTATAGGGTTCCAAAAATAATGAATTTATAATTCCTTTTTCAGAATATTAAAAATACTACATTATACAAACTAGGACATCACGTAAGCCAGTGCTATGTTATCCACCCTTGTCGCCCTTTGGTTGCGGGTTGAAGTCTCATAGCCTTGCCGGATAAGACAGGCTGTCACCCGACCTCCGGGTTGTCCATTTTATGACAATCCAAAAATAATCTAAAGAAACTATTTAACATTAACCATAGTGTACAAAGTCAAACATAATCGATTTCAACCTTTAGACTTATCCAAAATATTTCTGTCCAAACTAACAATCCCAAATTTATATGAATGGTAAACATGATGAAGATCCTTATTCCAATATAATAACATGTGAATACCTTCATCATATATTCTTTTAAAACACTATAACACCCTAAATTACTATAAAATATTATTGTTTACATTTATGGTCCCTTATTCCTTATAGAATATTGGATATAATCCTATCCAAAAATGATTTAATCTCCAATGTTGATGGAATATACCAATCATAAATCAGTTTCAAGGTAGTCAAGAATATCAAATATAATTTATCCAAATCAATCATATTTTATTCCAAAATGACTACCATAGTATCAGAACCATATTATGGTTTATCATTCTCTAAAGAATATATTTACCAAAAAAATTAACCTCCTATTGAGTCGCTTTTCTTTGTTCCACACAATCTCATGTCTACAATGAATTAGTATTGCATTACAATCCTTATATAATCCATAGTTTTTATAACCAGTACCTCACTGATAAAATACTCAAAGGACATAATTCATTAATAGAAACATAAGAAAAATGGTCATTACTCTTCATCTATTGTAATATCATAACCTGATTATATTCCAACAACATCATTTGTGGTATAGATTGATGATTGGACATTGATTCACGTAGTGTCCCAATTCATTAGAGATGAAGTAGTATAAATTTGAATCCTTTTTCTTACCCTTGCAATCACGTACTTGGGTCTTTTTCCTACACAATTATAATAAAATCTCATTCCATTAAAGAATTTACCAAGGTGATTCTTTCCACAGTTATCACATATGGAAAAATATATCTTTCCCCTCTTCCCTTTATCAATGTTTTCTCTTTCATCCTTTTGTTCTATTGCTTCCCTTCAAAGTCGTAGGACTCAGAGAATTCTTTTCATAACTTATTAACACATGATACTATTTCTTTATATGATGAGAATACGTGCGAGAGTAATACCCTTTTAAATTTTGGCTTAATAGTTTGAATCATATGATTCTTATTAATATTTTGATCATGCATATTGATGGAATTATCATTCCTTCTACTATGTTCCATTTCTAAACAATGGCATACACTATGTGAGTTTATGAATGACAATGCATAATTAAAAACTTGTAAAATACATTACATAAATTTAAAAGATTATGCATATAATCTGTAATCATAGAATATTTTCTTTCAGGAAGAATTTACTCATAAATCCATCATAATTTCTTATAATGAAAATGTGAATTATCTTAAATATATCCCCCGATTATTTCATAACCAAGAGTGCATCAAAGCCCATTGTCTTGTACGAGTATTCCCTGGGTCAAACCCAAAACTCATTGTCATAGTTTTCACTCATATGTACATTTTTTCCAGAGCCTCTTCAATATGCTCGTATCCAGCCATGGATGTATTTCTTGGAAATTACAGAAAATCTCTACATTACCAAAATTCTAGGAAGTTCTTCTATACTAATCCTCATTGTCTATCTTAGGGAAATGTTATCTGAAGATTGTTTATCTAAATCTATTTCCAAGGATGTTGATAAACATTCTCTGATACCAACTATAACGCCCCTACCCCAAAATCCTAGAGTCAGTGCATTATTTTAATACATTGGCATGATTACATGGAATCAAGTTCCGAATGTCAGATAAGTTTAGTAGTCTTGGAAAATAGATTACTTACATGGACATTACTTTACATTATAAAATGAAAAAAAAACAACATTATCACCATTGAAACATTAAAATCCCTTATACTATCCATGTAGGTCAGTCATAATATACTTCTTTGAATCCTGGGAAAAATAAAACATAGAATGGGGTGAGCTCTGATTCTCAGTAAGGACAACAATATAGCAGAAACTTTCATAAATAGGCATAAACATTTAATGAAATGTATAAGACTAAAAAATACTTTTAAACTTAAACATCAACATAATATAGAAAATATAAATAAAATAATTCAATTTACTTATTGGCTGTGATATTCTTCTTGTCTAATAATCACATTAAATATCAATTTTCAGTTTCATAGTGGTGGAATGCATAATGCAAGACTTCAAAACCACATAGTCAAGGACCTGTGATAAGACTAAAAATATGATTTTGTCAAAGCCTTGTTCCAAGAAACTAGTTTGTCTCATGAGACCTACCTATGCATTGAAGAGATATAGTGGGCTCCACCCATCACATACTAAGTCCAATGCATTCCTCATATGTAAAGGTTTAAACATAACATAAACTTTATTATTAAAACTAGGATAAGAAATGTCAATACTTTATCCATAAACCATGAATTGTATAAAAATAAAACATCCATAGTAAAACATATCACAAAACCGCCAATACAATATAAAAGAGTTGTATCGTAACAAATCAACCTCGATTAAGAATAATATCCTGTGAATGATGCTGACATACTAGAAAATGATTAGTAAAAATCATTGAATGAAATATCCATTTTTTTGAAATCATATAAAAGTCACATAATTTATATATGAAGTCATTTAAATAATAGTTTTGAATAAAAGTGTCCTACACCACTTCGAAAAATTTGAAAGGAATTAACTTTTGAAAACATTCACGTCCATATAAATAAATCCTTAAAACAATTTTGAAAACATGGACATTAATGAGAAAGGATAAGAAGAATAAATCATTAAATCATTTAAAATGATGTTTTAGTAAAAAAGAACATTTAAAAGAATCTATTTGAATTTTTTTATGAAACATGTACGTGGATACTAAATATCTCCCGTTATATAATTATGTAAAAACAAACTCGGATAATAAATAGGTTGTAGTATTAACACTTACCTTGTACTTTACTTCAGTCAAGGGTACATTTAACCACTTGTATATTGACCATAGTATTTTATTAAATTATACAAGAACCATATTAATATTTATTATATCATACCTGATGTATCTACGACATTATACTACCTATTTAATAATTATTTCAATGTTAAATTTACATTTCAGGTAATAATCGTTTTCTTTATCATACGTGTTTTAACTTGTTATTCTTGATCATATCATTTAGATAATGATTTAAATACTTCTAGAATATTATCCATGATTCATATATCATATATATTTTGAATATAAATATTTATTATAGATAGATATATAAAATTGAAGGCCCCATTTATGGACACAGTAGGTCTTACGTACGCATAAATGCTGTTTCCATTTTCATATCATATTGAACTAAAGAAAGTGAATAATATATATGTAAGTATATACATACGTATATATATATATATCGTAAGTATAATTATTATTTTATATATGAAAAACATATTGATAATATGTATTTTTATAAATATCGTTGAATAGTGAATGTGAAAATGAATTTCCTCGTGTCGTGGAGATGGTAATCCTTACATACGCACGAGCGACAATATCATTATATTCATGGTGAAATAATATTTAATTGGATGATATATCATATATATTGAAAAATTAACAAGTTATATTTATTATTTACATTAGTTATACTCATTATTATCTCCATCCAAATAATAAATTATTTTAATAACAATCTACACCATGATGTGGAGATGGTAAGTTGTACGTAAACTTGTATGGTGAATTTTCCATTTATAGGATAGATAGAATAACTAATATGATAGTAACGTATTTATAATAAAATCACAATATATATAAGGTACTAGAGTTGTTTTTTTGTATGGAAAAAACATATACAGTTCAAGTGTAAGAAGAAAAGAACTTGAAAAAAGGTGGTGAAATTATTACCACTTCTTCGGGTGTTACTTTTTGGGATGATCAAAATGGATCCTTAGGTTGGCTTTTTGATCAAAGTAAGGCCTCTAGAGGTGACTGTCACTTTCGGAAAAACTTGAAATTTTTTTTATAATAAAATCATTTTTGAATTATAATGGCTCCAATATAATTTGATTATTGGACAAGGTTGGGATGGGTTGAAACACACTCAACTAATAGGTTTTAGACTATTTTAGGTTACCATTTTATCCTTATCATTTAGAATTAACTCTTAGTCAAATAGTTTTACTTTTACCGTGTCTTCTTTTATTCTTACACTATATGTTTAATAAACATACTCTAAACAAACAAGAGAACCACAAGTGGTTCATTAATAATATATATAATATTATTTAAGTCCCTTTGCTGGTCCATATATTTTTAGGGATATTATATCAACCAATAATATAGTATTTGTTTTAAAAATTAATTTATGTAAATTTTGACAATATTACGTAATTTGTTTTTGTGAATTTCATAACAACCTTATCACTTCGAAACGATTTATATAATCAATCCTAACATGTCATACTATCCTATAAAATTAGTGGAATTCATTATAAGTCTCAATTTACATTTATTTGGATATTTATAATATCAATTATTTTATAATTTCACTAATATGGTAATTACTGCATCATCATTGTGTCATAAATAAATGAAATTATTTAGTGTCAAAAAATTATAAATAAAATACCATTATGTAGGATATTTTTTTATATTTTTAATAAAAATTTATAGCTGAATTTATGTTGTGAGTAACCTTATATTAAAAATGGATCAGTTATTAAGTTTAAATTTAACACTTTTAACTCTTCATTAAATGAAATAATAATAAATGTCATAATCTAATCCAAGTGGACCAAAAAGAATCATATTTTATTTATATGGATTTTTTTAGTCTAATTACACTTATCCAATAGAATTAGGACATGTTTTAGGGTAATTATAATATCATTTTTACCCTTAATTACCCTATTTAGTTTTAACCGTTGTAAGTAAAATTCAAAAATAAGTATTCGAAACAATTTTTTTATCTTATTGAATCATATTTTACTTACTAATATCGATTTTGTCTCTCAGTTTTTTTCAATTAAACTCACAAAAGTGGTAAAATTACATATTATGTAAATCTTCAAATGCTCTTAGAAGGTGGGTAAAAGTCAGTAAAATTTTAAATAAAATTTTATACATCTAATTTTATTATAAAATGAATCCAATGAATTACATTGAATTTATATAGTTATTATATATCTATTTTGACTTAATATAAATTTAAATAAAATAAAAAATATATATAATTAAAAAGTCAGTTTTAAATAATAATGTAGTGTTTTTCAGTAGTCATCAAAAATTGAATGTTTTATGAAAAATAACAAAAAATCACCATAAACTAATTTAGATATTCCCAATTAAATAAATTATTTATATTTTATCAAATTAAAAACATATAAGTTTAATTAATTAATTTAAAATTAATTTCCATTGTCAAAGACAAAATGGTCGGTTTTTAAAAAAGAAACAACTATCAAAAGATTCACATGTGTTTATGTTAAATTTAAATTTGAAATTACATATAATGACCTACATTGTATTAAATGAAAATAATATAATCTAATTATACTTTAAAACCATTCAAATGAATGATTTAACACTATAAATTATTTCGATTAATAATTTTTTTTCAATCAAAACATAGTATTTATCACTATTCTTCAAAATATGAGATTTTTCAGAAAATACCAAAAATTTTCCCAAACTAAATAATTATATCCCTCTTATAAATAATAAGATAAATTTTTCAAATTTAATATAAAAGTGTTAGGTATTTCATTTAAAAAAATTCACCATTAGTAGGCTCTAAAATTGCATTTTTTAAAAATACTACCTTTATCTGAAAATTTGAATTTGTTCTTATATTATGTCTATGATACATATAATATGGGTGTTAAAATTATATAGATTATATAATATTCAAAATGTAGTTAATATTATTCATAAACTTTTTTTGAAAAGATAGTTTGGAACTTTGTGATGTGTTCGAACTCGGTGTTACGTGTATTGAAATCTATTAAATTACATTAATGAGAGAGCATACTATAAAAAATTCGGGTGTTACATTCTCCCCACCTTCAAAAAAGAGTTTCCTCATAATTTGAAATTTTTATTCAAAAATAAAAGGATAAAAATTGAAAGGTACCTTTGTGGAAAAACCAAAACAGAAATGGGATTGATAAAAATTAGTCTTAATAAGAGGGAAATGGAAATGAAAAAGTCACCACAAAAATATAATCTCAACTAGGAGTATATTTGTGCAAATTAAGGACACATAATTGGAGGAAAATTTTAATTATTTATAGGGAGTTATTGAGGTCATCAATCAAAAAAAGTATCAAATTGATGGCCTCAAAGCAGTCAGTCTGTGATGATTTAAAATATCGTCAGTTCAACAAAACATAAGGTATTAGGATAACAAATTTTTTGTTTTAAGAACCCTTCCCTAAAGTTTAATAATTAATTTATTCATCAAATAATATGAAAAAACATAATATACTAGTATAGTTCCATCATTCAACTAATTCCTACCACAATATCATCTTTCACTCCAAAAGATAATAGAATTTATAATTTTTCTATTTATCCTAACCGTGTAGGGTTCAAAAATATTGAATTTACAATGAGTTTTTTGAATATTAAAAAAACAACATTATGAAAACCAAGAAATCACATATTTCAGTGGTAGGTGATCCACCCTTTTCACCCTTAGGTTGCAGGTTCATGTCTCACGGCTATGCTGGATGCGATGAGTTGTCACCTGACCTACGAGTTGTCTTTTTTATGACAATACAAAAATAATATCATGAAATTATTTAACATTAACAATAGTAACCATAGTCAAACATAACTTTTTACAACCTTTATTCATATCCAAAATACTTCTGTTCAAACTCACAATCCAAAATTTATATGGAAGGTAAAGACGATGAAGATCTTTTTTCCTACGTAATATCATGCGAATACCTTCATCATGTACTCTTTTAAAACATTGCAACAACCTGAATTACTCTAAAACCTTATTGATTACATTCATGCTCCCTTATACTTTTTAGAATACTAGATATACTCTTTCTGTCCAAAAATTTTGTAAACTCCAACAATAATGGAATATAAAACGCATTAATTAGTTTCAAGGTAGTAAATAATGTTTGATATAATTTATCCAAATCAATCATATGTTATTGCAATATCACGACCACAATATCAAAACAATATTTGGGTTTATTTTTCTCTCAACCATATATATTTTTAAAATATTTATCCAGCTACTAAATCACTTTTCTTGGTTCTATACAATATCAAGTCTATAATGAAATAGTACTGCAGTACAATACTTATATACTCCATAATTATTATAACCATCACATCATTTATGCAGTACACAAATGAAAAAATTATTTAATATCAACATAAGAAAACTAGTCATTACTCTTCATCTATTGTAATACCATAACTTGATTATAATCCAAAATCATCATTTTTGGTATACTCTGATGATTTTGACATTGATTTGTGTAGTGTCCCAACACCATGAAGATGATGCATTGTACATTTGAAACCTTTTTCTTACCCTTGAAATCATGTACTTCGTGAATTTTTTCTCTACACTTATAACAAAATATCATTCCCTTCAAGGATTTATAAAGGTGACTATTTCTATTGTTATAAAAAATGGGAAAATCCTTGTTTCCCATTTTCCCTTTATCCATATTTTCGTCTTCCATCCTTTTCATCTCTTTCTTCTCTTCAAAGTTGTAGGACTTAGATAATCCTTTACTTATATTATTAACACATGATACTATTTCTTCATATGATGAGAATACATGGGTGTCTATTTCCATTTTAAATGATGTCTTAATACCATTGAAGATATGATCCTTCTCAATATTTTGATCATTCGTATTGCTAGAATTCTCATTCCTTCTATTAGGTGCCATTTCTAAATAATGGCACAGACTAGTTCAGTTTATGAATAAAAATACATAATTTCAAACTTGTAAAATACCTATCCTAAATTGTAAATATTATGCATATAAGATATAATCAAAAAATGTTTTTTTGAGGATGTATTTACTCATATGTCCTTCATAATACCTTGTAATAAAAATCTGAATTATTCTAAGAATATCCCCCGGGAGTGTCATAACAAAGAGTACAACAAGGCTCATTGTGATGTACTAGGATACCCCGGGTTATGCCTGAAACTCCTTGTCATTGTTTTCACTTTTAAGTACATCTGTACCAGATCCACCTCTACCTTCTTGTATCTAGACAAGGATGTATTGCCTAGAAAATACACAAAATATCTACATTACCAAAATTCTAGGAAGTTCATTTATACAAAACTACAACGGTTATCTTTGTGTAATGTTCTCTAATCAGAGTTTATCTATATATATTTCCAAGGTTGTTGATAAAATACCTTTTATACCAACCATAACTCCCCAACCCTGGAATCCCAGAGTCGGTGCATTATTTTAATACAACGACATGATTATAGGGAATAATGTTCTGAAGTACTGATTAGTTTAATAGTCAGGGAAAATAAATTATATACATGAACATTACATGACATTATAAAATTAAAAACAATAAAAACATTTTCTCCATTGACCACATTCATTTCCTTTATTTTATCCCTCCAGGTCACTCATAATATACATTTCACATCCAGGGAAAAATAAACATAGAAATGGGTGAGCTCAAATGCTTAGTAAGGATAACAATACAACAGAAACATTTATAAATAAGCATAAAAATTTGAGGCAATGTATAAGAGTAAAACATAATCCTTTTAAAATAAAACATCAATACAATATTAAAAATATAAACAAATAATTCCATTTAATAATTCACATGGATATTCTACTAGTCTAATGGTCACATGAAATATCAATAGTCAATTTCATAATGATAAAATGCATAATGCCAGACTTTATAAACACATAGTTAAGGCCTTGTTCCAAGACTACGTATAAGACTTTGACGAGGCCTTGTGACAAGACACTACTATGTCTCATGATATCATCCAATGCATTGATGAGATATAGCGGGATCCACCCATCACATAATAAGTCCAATGAATTTTTCATATGAAATGGTCTAAACATAACATAATCATTCGTGTTAAAACTGGAATACAAAATGTCAATACATTATCCATAAACCATGAATTCTATAAAAATAATGCATCCAAAGTCAAACATATCACAAAACATTAAATAAAATATGGATGATTTCTATAATAATAAATCAACCTCTATCAAGAATAGTATCCTGTAAAGGATGCTTACATAGTTGAAAATGATCTGTAAAAATCATTGAGAAAAATATCCTTTTTGGTCATGAAATCATTTAAAAGTAACCTAATTTATAACGGAATTAATTTGAAAGATATTTCTGAATAAAAGTGGTCCATACCACATTTTAACTATTGAAATATATTAACATTTTAAAACATTCATGTTAATATAAAAAAATCCTTAAAACCATTCGGAAAAAATGGACATTAATGGGAATGATTTGGAAGAATAAATTGTTAAATCATTTAAAATGATGTTATAGTAAAAAATTACCTTAAAAAGAATTCCTTTTGATACTATATTATGAAAAATTCAAACGGATAATAATTATATCCTAGTAGATACATACGTAAAACAAACTCGGATAGTAAAGAGATTTTGGAACTAACCCTTACCTTGCAATTTCCTTCGTTCGAGGGTACATTTAACGCTTTGTATAATAACCATAGTATGTTATTAAATTATAAATAAACCATATTAATATTTTTTATATCATACATGATTCATATATGACTTTATACTGGCCATTTACTAGTTATTTCCATGTTAAATTTACATTTCGGGTAATAATCACTTTCTTTATCGTACATGTTTTATCTTGTTATTCTTGATCGTATCATTGAGATCATGATTTAAATACTTCCAAAATATAAACCTCGATTTATATATCATATATATTTAGAATATATAAATTTATAATAGATAGATATATGAAATGGATGGCACCATATATGGATACGGCAGGGAATACGTACGCATAAATGCTATTTCAGTTTTCGTATTGTATTAAACGAATGTAAGTGAATAAGATATATGTACGTATATATATATATAAATATAAATATATCTCCAATACAATTATTATTTCATATATTATATAATTATTAATAACATATATTTTTGTAATCCTTGTTGAATGATGAACGTGGAAATGAATCTCATCGTGTTGTGGAAACGGTAATCCATAAGTACGCATGAGGGACAATATCATTATATTGATTGTGAAATTGTATGTAATTGGATGGTATATAATATATAAATATTAATTAACATGATATATTTATTAATTACATCATTTATACTCATTATTATACCCATCAATATAATTAAGTGTTTGAATAACAAACTACACCATGACGTGGAGACGGTAAGCCGTATGTACGCACATATGGTGACATGGTCATTTATAGGATGAATAGAATAACGAATACGGTTGTAACATATTTATAATAACATAAAAATATTTATAAGATATTGGAGTTATTATTTTAGTACAGAAACAACAAATAACGAGGAAGTGTAAGTAGAAAAGATCTTTAAAGAGGGTGGGGAAATTATTACCTCTTCTTTGGGTGTTTCCTTTTGAGTTGATCCAGAGGGCTCTTTAGGTTGTCATTATGATGAAATTAAGGCCTCTATGATGATGGAATGATAGTTGGGAGGTGATTTTGGCAGGGTTTGGTCGAGACAAATGGCTTTGGAGGTGTGATTTTTAGTGAAGGGGAAGTACCCTTTTATAAGAGAGGTGAGGGTTACTTTAGGAAATACTTGAAATATTATTTTATAATAAAATCATTTTCGGTTTCTAATTGATCCAAAATTATTTATTTTTAGGTTACAGTGGGGATGGGTTGAAATCATCTCAAACAATAGGTTTTAGACAAGATTAGGTAACCATTTTAACCTTATCTTTTAGATATAACTCTTAGTTAAATAGTTTAACTTTTACTGTGTCTTCTTGTATTCTTACACTATATGGTAAATAAACATACTCTAAACATCAAAGATAACCAAAAGTTGTTCTTTAATGACATATATAATATAATTTAAGTCTTTATTTCTATCCTTATATTTTTAGGAATATTATATCATCTAATAAGATAGTATTTGTTTTAAAAATTGATTAATGTCAATTTTGACACAATTTGGTATTTTGTTTTTTGTGAAAGTCATAGAAACCTCATCACATGAAAATAATTTTATCTAATCAACCCTAAAATGTCATACTAACCTATAAAATTAGTGTAATTAATTATAAGTTTAAATTTACATTGATTCGAATATTTATAATATCGATTATTTTAATATTTCATTAATAAGGTAATTGGCGCATCATCATTGTGTCGTAAATAAATTAAATTATTTAATGTCAAAAAATTATAAATAAAATAAAATTATAAAGGAAATACTTTTATATTTCTAATAAAAATTTATATTTGAATTTATATTCTATTTATCCTTATATTAAATATGTTTCAATTTTTAAGCTCTGAATTTAACACTTTTAACTCTACTTTAAATAAAATAATAGTAAATGCCTTAATCTAATCCATGTAGACCAAAGAGAATAATATTTTATTCCTTAGTTTTTTTATTGAATTACACTTATCCAATAAGATTTTGACATGTGTTCGGGTAATTATAATATCATTTTTACCCTTAATTACCCTATTTACTTTTAACCGTGGTAAATAAAATTCAAAAGATACTATTCACCAAATATTATTTTCATCTTATTGAAAAAAATATTACTTACTGATATCAACAATGACTTTTTATTTTTTAAATTCAACTCACAAAAGAGGTATAATTACTTTTTTTTTGCAAATTTGCAAATGCTCCTAGAAGGTGGGTAAAAGACGGTAAAAAGTTAAAATAAATATAGATCAAATTTTTTTATAAAATGACTCCAATTAATAAAAGTGAACATATATAGGTATTATATATCTATTTTTACATAAAATTAATTTAAATTAAATAAATAATTATGTAAATAATTTTTTTTTAAAAATAATAATGCAGTGTTTCTCACTAGTCATCAAAAATTGATTTTTTTCAGAAAAATACAAAAAATTCACTTAAAGCTAATTTTGATATTAATAATTCAAAAATGATTTATATTTTACCAAATTAAAATAATATATGTTTCATTAATTAATTTAACGTTAATTCATGTTGTCAAAACCAAAAGGTGGGGTTTTAAAAAAGTAAAAACAATCAAACGATTGTCATGTGATTATATCAAATTTAATGTGAAATTACCTATAATTACCAAAACTGTGTTAAATGATAAAAATATAATCTAATTATACTTCAAACCCATTTATATTCATAATTTAACTCTATAAATTATTTCAATCAAAAAATTTATTTTCACTGAAAACATAGTATTTTTCACTATTCATCTAAATATGAAAGTTATCCAAAAAGTTTCCAAAAGTTGTCCAAACAAAATATTTATGTCCCTATTCTAAATAAGAAGTTTATTTTTTCATATTTAATATAAAAGCTTCATGTATGTCATTTAAAAAAATTTAACCCTTAGAAGGATGTAAAATTTCATTTTTAAAAAATATTACCTTTATTTGAAAAATTGAATTTGTTCTTATATTATGTCTATGAAACAGATAATATGTGTGTTAAATTTATATAGAGTATATAAGACTAAAAATGTAGTTAATACTATTCATGAAAACTTTTTGAATAACTATTTTGGTAAGTTGTTCTGTGTTCTAACTCGGTGTTGCGCGTAGCGCAAGATATTAAATTACTTTAATGAGATGGTGTACTATAAAATCTTGGGGTGATACAGGAAATGTGGGGATTTGGTATGTTGATCAAAAAATAACCCATATCACATTATAAAATCATGGTGTATGTGGTAATATAGTATAAATATCATTAGTAATGTAATCAAATTTATATATAGCAATAATTAGTGGTTCCATAACTCCTCTTGGATATTTTTTCCCATCCTTAACTTATTGAAAAACCCAAAATCATGACATGTACGAATAAATTTAACACATAATATTATCTTAGCAAAAATATACCTTCAAACCCATATACATAAAGTTGATATAAGAGGTTATTGAAAAGTTTGAGCTATCTGAATCATCCATTAATTACCTTTTCTACTCATGTATAGATATAGCACATAAGCACTTTCTAATTTTCAGTACACTTTATTCAAATATTAATTCTTCAAATTTTCCATTATTCACATTTGAAATTTCCTTTTGAAAGTACTCATCATTATAATATGAACATTTTATCTTTTTCAAAAATTATAGTTTGAAATTTTTTTATAAAAGATTGATGTTTCCACTTCCTTAATAATTCACTTATCTAATTTAAATAGAGGTGTGCACACATAACCATTTTCAAACCCTGTTTTTTATAACACTGTGATCCTTCATCAATAATTCATATGCTGCTGTATTATCATTCCATGGGTGGTAGGCTATTGATAAATCATAATCCTTGAGTAGATTAATCCATTGAATTTTCCTAATGATGATTACTTTCAATGATACTATTTACTTCAAATTATTATACACACTATATCTCTCACATATGTCACCATAGATATACTGACTCCACATCTAAAGAGAAATTATAATGGATTCTAACTCATTATCACGAGTCTAATAGTTTTGTTCATTACATTTTAACCATATATATGTTTATGAAACACTTTAACCATTCTACATATGGACACAACAATGTTCCTTAATTAATGAAATTCTATATAACACAAATCCTTGTTTTTCAAATTTTAGATTCAATAATAGAGAATAAAAAATTTCCAAATTCTCTTTCTTAAAAAAATTAATCACATTGCACTGTATAATTAAATTTAACACCATTATGAGTAAGCTTCATTAGAATTTTATAAAATCCTATTAAAATTTAACCAAATATAAAATATTATCATACTAAACAAATGAATCTATATAAATCAGTTACATTCATTGATATATGTCATTCTTTGTATTTCATTGTCTTTTTAGAATCAATTATAATTCCATATATGGATATAATATTTCATTTAAATAAAACTTTTCAAATTTATAATTAACACATCCATCATATTTATTATAACTAATTTAATTTGAGAGTCTCAATAATGAAATAATAGTGGTTATCATGTTTGTTATAGTTCAGGGAGTGCACTAAGGTATCATGAATAATTATAACAAAAAATTATCGAGATCTAATAGAAATAATCTGGTCATTAGATCAATAAAAATGGATTATGAATTGTTAAATAAAAATTGATTTACATTGAATACATAATGTGTTTACATCATTATAAATAACTTATTTGGGAAAACCTCATTTTTTAATCACAATTTATGATATGAAAAACATTGTTCAATCATTGATCAAATTGTTCACTATGATATTGGATGAATAAGTTATCAATATGATGTTGGGGATACAATTTACTATAATAGCATTTATTTCTCAATGATTAATGAACATCCCAATATAACTTTATTACTTATTAATGAAATGAACATGGTCACCCCAATATGAAACACATATATTATAAATATCTTACTAATGTAATCGTCTATTATTTTATTCAACTCCACTAAATATATAATGGTATTTCTATTCGTAACTTATGATATATGACTTATATTTTTGATTACATCACAGGAATACTCATATTCCCACTATACATAATATCCATGTAATCCATGAATTAATACATCAATATATTCTTCACGATAGGAACATCCACAATATTGTGAATACAATTTAAATAGTAGGTTGTGTCATATGTTATTCTATAATAATAACAATTAGAAGATCTAATGGAATTATATCCATACAATACGTAGATGATGACATATCTCCTCTAAATATGGAGAATTCTGTATCATTATCTGAAATCATAATTTTATTTCTTGGATAGAAATTCATTTATTATATATTAAAATAATGTCTATATGAGGGATTATATCAAATTTGACGATAGCTATGATAATAAAATAAATAAAGATGTCATGTTTAATTGTTATAATAAAAACAACATGGAATGTCTTTTTTTTATTTTCATATTTAATAAGGGATTTGACTAAATTCACCCTTCTTAATGAAAATTTGAAAAGTATATTTTTTTATAAAAAAGATACATTATAATTGAATGAAATGATCCAAAAATAAATAATATTGTATCCCAATCATTATATAGGATTAAATTATATTCAACAAAATCATTAGGAACTTTAACCTCATCTTTTGGGATTGTAAAATAAATTTCCCATCACTGTTTTCTTATTCCATGTAATGTTACCTTGATGCGTACTAAAATAATTTTCATAGATTTCAATATACATATAGACAATTCAATTAATATTGAAATATTCTTTATCTATTTTTAAATTATAGTCTTGGTGTCCATTTTCTATACACCTACATTAAAGTCACATTCCAAACAGTAATGTTTCACGATGTTTCATTCCACATTTGATGAAAGTTAGAAATTTTACTCTTAACATTTTTTCCTTTTCATTATTTCCATTTTTAGAGCATTGAATATACCTTTTATTAAAATTAATTCATTAAAATCATTAAGACAATGATAATATATATATTTTTCTTCATAGAACGTGATATAATATCATTATATGATGAGAATGTTTTGGATTTTATTTATCAATGGTGGATTTGCACAAACCCATAAAATATATTTTAAATAATGATATTGGGATTTTGTATATAGTCAAAAAGAAGTTTTTTTATACTTGTGGTAATGTTTGATTAATACATACAAACATTCTATTATCTTATTGATCTCAAAATAATGAATTTTAACGCTATATCTATTCGTTGGTCAAGATATAAATATTATTCCCTAGAAAAGTTCTATATATTCCTTCTATATGTTTTTTTATATTTCCTATTCTTTTGTTGTCTTGAATAAATGTACTCTATTGATCTTCCACTCCTAAGAGTTGAAAATTTATAATGACAACCATATTCTATTCATTACATCTCAATGAATGAGATATCTTCTGTAAGGAAGTTATGTATTGACCATATATTAATAGACTTTTAGTCCATTCTGATGATGGGGGTTGATGTCAACAAAAGTGTTCTGTCATTTTTGCACTACATTGATGATCAAAAGGATTTTCTGCATTGGAAATGATATTTCTTATAACCTGATTCATTTGTAAAAATACAGTTATAAGTTGTTCTGATCCATCTATAGCTCCATATTCAATATCAATTTCATTACATGAAAAAATCCTTATATTGATTACATTAATTTTATTATTCCATTTGTTTTCTGTCATTTATAAAAAATGGTACACAGTAGATTAAATTATGAATCTTAATATATAATTTCATAACATGTGATACATGTAACAAAAATTGAGAATTTATCCCTAACTATTATAAAAAAAGGTTTCATTTGTAATATTTTGAAACTATGTTATAGTTTATTGTATCCAAAATCTATGTTTTGATAAATATAGTACCCACACATTCTACTAAAAATCATTTCATAACAACTATTATTACCCTTATTCCAGTTTCATATATTTTGTGGTTTCATTATTAAAATGATATTAGATTCATGGTATGACATCCCCATGTTCAATATACCTTAATATTATTGGTAATCTAGATATATTCATTAATTACATATAATAATTTAAATCATAAAAGACAACATATTATATTAATTGAGTACAACATTTATCTATTTATCAAAAAATTTCATATCAATAACATAACACTCTTTTCTATACTTGGAAAACTGAAAAATTAGAAAGGGGTGACCACATATACTCAATAAGGGGATATATAATACATATCGTGTCATCAATAAATAGGAATAATGTGAAAATCCTGACTCATATACCCTTAAAAATCAATACCCAAATGAAATCATCAAATAATCTAAGGCCGTTCATGATACCCACAAGATTGGGAATACCACCCAAACATCAAAAATAACTATATGGAACGATTTGACACAAACTAAAGAAGAAAAAATGACATATATAGATATATAAAATGGGAAAACATATGATATTTTTAAAAGAAATTTATTTTATGTAAAAAAAGATATAGTAGGATTGATAAAACTCAATTAATAAAAACAATCTACATTAAATAATTACATTAGTAATGGAATTCAAGAACCAAAACATCTACACCAGGTGATGTCGATGTAAATCTATGACAATATCACCACCATCGACCGAGACACAGCCAACAAAAAACCTCATAGACTCATTGTTATACCTTGCCATTCCTTACGTAAGAATTAATACAGTGGGTTAAGCAATGGAAAATGGGTGTGTGTTGTGTGATCTAAACAGGCTAAGTTGGATACCACCAAATTGTTCAATATCCATTATCCAAATAAAAATATTAATAGTATCAAAATTAAATAAATATGACAAGAATAACAATTCTATATTTTCTATATCAAAATCATATTTGCATATTTCTCCTTTATTCACACTTCCGAATTATCTTGGTCGAACAGTTTTAATTCATATAACAGATATCAAAGGAGTCAAATCTATGAATTTACCTAATATCACATAAAATAAATTAAATGTTTATTAAATTTAACAAATTTCCATATATCACTATATTTTAGGATATCTAGAAACATTTCCCTAATAATACACAATATAACACATCATCTATCTAGACCTATGACTAAACTCTAGATTGAATAGGAACACACTAGAATTATAACCCCCAACAGGTTTAAAATGTCCATTTATCAATAGCACTAGGAAGCATATGAACATCCCATGAGTGAACCCCATATTTTTTTCAATTGAGGAGACCTTTTACTACTCCATCCATGTATGTACCAATACTTCCAAAGTTATCAATTTTCCAAACCATTTCATCAGAACAATTCCATGAAAGCATTTTTTTTAAATCCCTTTCAAACTTCATTGAAAATTCATTTCCTTTTCCAATAATTGTGTAAACCATATTTTAATGAATGTATTTTTCAATAACAACAATTCATTCTTAAAATAATTCAAAAATTTTGAAATGCGTTGTTGATATGACATATGGTAGAAAAGGAACCACCTTAATCATACATTTGATTCAGATTCCCCTAAATTGATCCACAATTAAGAAAGAATAGAACGAAAATGTAAGAGGATATTTAATCAATCCTAATATCTCATAATAAATTAAGAAATAAAAATGGTTGGAGAATATTATAGATCACAACATAACGAAATAAATGCTCCCACCACACCAGAACCCACCCATGATCATCCTCCAAAATAAGAACTTACAATTAGTATATAAATAATAAAAATAGTTATCATTTGATATCAATGGATCCATATACATTGCACGATTGTGCAACCAAAATCCTAAAAAATATACAAAATGAAAAATATCTTACCCAGATAGAACCAATAGAACAACCACATTAGTCAATCTCAAAATTAATAATATTCATGTAGTAGAGAACTCGAATGTATCACCCAGAATGTGTAATGTCATTTACATTATTTAATTATTGGAATTTGATCTCTGTTTGAGGTCCAGGTTGATCCCAACTTTAATGTTTTTATTTTTGGATGTCCCAGGTGAGTTTTTGTCATTTTCATGGTTAGCACATGGTTTGGGTAAATTGTGTGTATTTACAAAATAAATGTGGATCTTTATTGGGTCCAAGAGTAAGGCTCACAAGTTGTTCATAGTTGGGAAACCATGAAAAAAAACATGTGTTTTTTCTTTTTGGATAGAGGATACCATACAATTTTCTTACTATTTAGAAAACCATTCAAGTTGTCCAAAAATTTTAAATCATTAAATCCCTGTTCTACCCTCACTTCTTCTTACCCTTAATCGAGCACCCAAACCATATGTAATTATTTGAAAAATTACGGGCCACAAAACCCTTATTCATTATATTTTCATACCAATTTTCATCTCTTCCATGATTCTAAGGTAATATTAATTGTGTTTTTGTTTGATTTCATCCTCCCTTATCTATCCTATCCCATGGTTCTTTGTTCTTTCTTAGTGGTATTACATCATGGTCTAACCCTAGGGTTAGGGTTGGATAATTATTATCTATTTTATGAATGGTTGGGTTCCTAGATTCTATCATATGATTGAATCTCCCTCCCCCAAATGTTTTCATTATGTGTGCTCTGTTGAGGTAGGGATTTCCATCCCTTTCCTTTCCGGCTCATTTAATTTGGTACTAATAGGAAATAAAATAATATTTAAATGTTTTTTTAATTCTTTTAAAATTATTTTATGGCTTGGTTTACTTATTTAGATTGGGATTGAAGTTGATGAAGTGTTTATAAATGGGTTTATATAAACAAGTTACATATTTACTCACAAATGGTGTTTGATAAATAGTATATTTTTCATTTAATGTGAAAATCAATGCTTTGAGTAAATTTTGTCCTTAATAATTTTTTGAAATCATTTATGGGTTGTGAATTTGGAAATATGTTTGATAATTAGTGACTTTTATGTAATTTCTATTATGTTTGGTTTTTTAATTATTTTAAATTCAAGTGATGCTTCATTTAAAAGTTTTTCTTATAGTGAAATGATGTGAACATGTGTTTAAAGTGGGGATTTCAACAGAAATGGGGTTTTTTTTGGCACATAAAATTATTTATTTTTATTTATCAAATCATTTTTCAATTATGAATGTATTATCAAACACATTAAAAATGTGGGTTTTAAATTTTAACATCAATATTAATAAGGCTATGACAATGGAATCATTTTTTTCACAATCTTTCCTTTGTAGTGTTATAAAAAAGACTTTATAAGATTCATAAATGATGATAAATGTAGTCCCAATTTTTTTTAATTGTGTATAAACATGAGAAAGGGGACATGGCACTGAAATAATTTTGTATATGTGTTTTTATAATTTTTTATTGAGACTTATTTGTAACATAAGATATCTTTTTTAAAACAATACGAGTAATGTCTCAATTGGAATTATGTTTGAAAGCGATGTTAATTTTTCTGAAAATTATTTTTATTTTTTTATATATTTTGATTGATAGTTTCAAATTCCTGATGTGTAAATTATAATTATTTGGATGTGAATAGTAGTTTTTCAAGCACAATGTACAGGTAGGTATTATAGTATGTTATGATAAGTGTTTTAAAAGATTGGTTGATGTGGATGCTCTATTGGAACTTGTGAATGTCAAGTTTTGAGATGGGAACCCCTATGTGTAATTACCCAAATATTTTCTGTATATATTCTTTAAAATATATGGAATTATTAAAAGTCTATGTAAATTGGATGTTCGTGATTTTGTTTCCTGGTATGATCGGAATGAATTTATTAACTTTTTTAGGTATGTTCGTTAAATATTTGGGAGGCATTTTTTATATTTCAAACTAGTCCTCGGATTCAATATCTGAGGGCACATTTGAATCCACGGTGTTGGGATTCACTTATGGGAGGCTTCACTTCGACACAATATATCTAGATAATAATTTTTATTTTGGAAATTTTAAAGTATAATAAAATAACAATGTTATTTTAATTCTCCCCTTTTTCTTTTCCTCCAACAGAAAAGCGGCGATGGAGGGACCAATGACACGTCAACCCATTTAATGTCTTGACTCCCCTTTATTATTTTAACCACACTTTTGGATTTAATGGTGTTCATTTTATTAATAACCTTCCTAATTCCAACTGTGTGGTTAAACGAATAAAGGGGAGTCAAGCCATTTAATGGATTGACATGTCGTTGTTCCCGCCCCCTCCGCTTGTCCATTGGAGGAAAATAATCAGGAGATAAATAAAATAACATTGTTACTTTATTATTATTTTAAAAGTCCAAAATCAATCTTTTTCTCTCCACCTACTGCGGTCGATGTTTTGCCTCCGTTAGACAAATCCTAAAGGTGTGGAATCAACAGTGCCCTAAATTTTTTAATCTGAGTGCCAGTTCAAAATATAGAAATCACCGCCCGCACTTCTACTAAACGTACCTAAAAAAAGTTACGAAATTCATTTCGGGCACACCAGGCCTTAAAATAACACACCATCAATTTTCACAAACACATTATAGTTCCTTATATTTAAAACAAATTACATGATAAAATTCAGGTATTTACATTGTGATCATGTGTGGGTCATTGTGGGGGTTAGTACCAATCAACTCTATGTGGGTCGAATCTTATGTGTGTCATTGCGGGGGTTAGTACCAAATGTTCCGGTATGGGTTATACTTATTATGGATAGCATCAATTTTTATTGACATAATATGATTATCTTGCTTCATGACTAATCATTGGTACTTATATACTTCACTTATACTTGATTTGAGGTGAGACTATGTTTGAGCTATGTCTATTTCTTTATTCTTTTTGATTGAGAAAATGATTTGTGGTTTGACTTTGTGAAAATATGTGACACCATTAGGGGTCTCGAGGCCCCTAATGGGTATTTTTACACTCACCCCTGCATGGGATTCACTCACACTTTGTTGTGTCTTATGCAGATGACGATCCACTAGGCTGAGGCTTGAGGGATCCAGGACATGGCGGTACGCTGAGGAGATGGGCTGACGTGGAGTGTTGTGCAGATGATCTTTAAATACCTATCATGTAGGATTCTTGGTGGATGATCCATGAGCTATTTTATCTTTTCATTTGTAATTGTACTTTTCAGTTGGCCTTGTATTCTGACCCCTTTACTTTCAGTACCATTATTTCTATAGTATTTTACATCGTGGATTCTTCTATTTGTGTTCTCGGAATGTGTGATTGTGTAGTTTTAATGACAATTCCTTCATGATATAAGGATATACTTTTTTGGTGATGGTTTTCATCCCCTGGCCTATGGATGGTGGGATTGGGGTAGTCGCTGTATGGGTCTTGGGGGATGGGTCATGACAAAGTGGTATTATATGAGTCAGTTATACCGAAAAACTATGACTCTGATCATTTTTTAATGGAAAAATGGTGTTAAGTGTTTTGAGAGTGGTATATAGTTTGGGGAATCTTCTTTTGGTGGAGTGGCAGAAGAATCCATAAACCAGGACCTTGAATTCTGATTTGCAGCTCAGTGCATGAAAACACTGATTGTGTGTGTTTTGGAAGTGTTTTACATTTGATCTCTTTGATTCATCTCATAAAGTGTAACTTTTTGACAGTGGTGCACCTGTTTTATTTCAAGATGAAGCCACGTAGATAGCCAGCCAGGATTCTTGAGAGAGTACACAATGATGTCCCACTGAGCAATGAGGCCTCAGTGTAGGGCCCTCTTACGGTGTTAGAATCTTCAGGAGGTGTTCCAATAGCACCACTACCCATTGTGCAATTGTTTCCACTAGCCACACCATCATAAATTTCATTCCAAATGAGCATGTTGCATGAGTTTCAATGGAATTGTACTATGAGGTTCTGAGGTGAGACGGATCCACAGGCGGCTGAGGACTGGAAGGAAGTTGTGGTCCGAGTTTTTCGCTTGGTTGAGACACCAGCCGACCTGATGGTGATCCTAGTGGTTAGTCTTTTCCAGTGAGTAACAAGGAGACGGTGGCGCCTAATTCTCTAGAAGTATAATGAGGTGAACCTCACTTGGGTAGATTTTTAAGGCCTCTTCTGGGCAGAGTTCATTCCAGTGACTTTAAGCTCTGTGCGTATTCCGGGCCTCCTACACATACAACAGGGCATCCTAACCGTGGACCAGTAGTCATCGAGGTTCACCGACCTCTCACGAATCACTACCAACATCTTGCGAGACTCTTTCACCATGCACCAGACATTCTATTAGGGACTCCGACAAGAGATTATAGCTTCAATGGTATCTGTCAACATCCAGACGCATGCTGGAGTGCTTTAAGAAGCACTTTTGGTGGAGGGATTCCTTACAGATCAAACACCAACAATTAGACCCAACACCAGGAAACCCATAGCAGAGTCTTCTTTGGATAGTAATAGGGAGATGAACCTAAGGTCCAAGATGAACATGCATTCTGGTGGATGACCCTGTGATGCAGGGTCATATGTGTGGAGTTCGGGAGTTAAATAACGTCAGTTGGGAGGCAAGGTGTGCTTCACGTGCAGTGGGTAAGGCCACATGGCTTACAACTGCCTGAAATGCTATACCAAAGATCAGTATACAGTCAAGTTATAAATGAGGTAGAGGAAGAGGTTCAAGTGAGGAGTTATTCAAGGTGGAAGACATGGTAGAGGAGCAGGTCATGCAGGAGACGGTGAGCGATGATCTAAGGTTCTACCACCACAACTAGGTGGTCCAACCCGAACACTGGGAGCTGGTGTGCATGGGAGAGCACATCTACAAGCAGTAGAGGCCTATGACCATGGGTCTTCGAAGATTATTATGAGTATGATCTATGTCTATTACACAGTAGCTTCAGTACTTATAGACAATGGTTCTAGTCACTCTTTCATTTCTATGACATTCGTTCGGTACTTAGAGATTCCGGTTGAGCCGTTGGATCGATCCTTACGATTAGAGACTCTTACAGGAGAAGATTTGATGATTACCCACTGGTGTCGGCACTGTGAGCTTACTCTAGGAGGCTAGAGCTTCGGTTGGCATCTTCTAGTAGCGACATCGATTCCTTATGACTTCAACTTGGGTATGGACTAGTTATCCACAGTCCATGCTCAAATTGACTATATTAGGTGCAAACTGTGGTGTGTATGCACCGATGGGACAAGGATTTCCACCACCAGCAAGAGGTTAACCATTTTGGTACTGGATGGACTTACCCGGAGGAGGGTGTGCCAATAACACATCATTTGGGTTTTTTTTACCCTCATAGCAATTGATGTTGAGAGTCTGAGCTATCCTGTAATGGTGGACCAATATGTTGATGTCTTCTGTAATGATGTTCTGGGACTATCTCCTCACAGAGAGGTGGACTTATACATCAATATGTATTCCAGGAGGCACATATATCTACTCTATCATATTAGATGGCTCTCGTGGATCTTCGTGAGTTACAGGTATAGTTGGAGGACTTGAAGAGGAAGGGGTTAATAAGGCCAAGTGTTTCTCTACGGGAAACCTTGATTTTGTTCACCAAGAAGTTAGATGGAATTTTGAGGCACTATGTAGATTATTGGCGCATTAACCTGGTGAATGTTAAGAACATGTATCAACTTCATATGATTGATGAACTTTTTGATTAGTTGAAGGGAGATCATTGTTTTGTGAAGATAAAACCCACATCCGGATATCACCAGCTCATAGTATGAGATGCATATGTGCATATGAAGACATTCAGATGTCGGTATAGCCACTATGAGTTCATGGTCATTCCATTCGGCATGACCAAAACACCTACAGTGTTCATGGGTCTCATAAATAGGATCTTCCAACCATACCTGGATTGCTTTTTGGTGTTCTTCAATAATGACATTCTGGTGTACTCAGCGAAGGAGGAGGAGTATGAATATCATCTTCAGATCATTTTGTATTCACTCTGAGAGCATCATCATTATGTTAAACACTCAAAGTTCCAGTTTTGGATACAGGAGGTCCACTTTCTACGACCTATAATATAATAGGGTGGAGTTGTAGTGGATCTGGAAAAAATAGAATCTGTTCTTGTTTGGGAGCCACATAGGAGTGTGACCGATGTGCGATGTTTCCTGAGGTTTATTGGGTACTACCAGAGGTTCGTACATAACTTTTCTAGAGTTGCAGCACCCTTTTTAGCTTCAGTGAAGAAGGGATAAATCTTCGTGTTGATGGATAGATTCCAGCAGAGTTTTCAAGAGCTGATGCAGAGACTGATTAGTGCGCCCATCATTAGGCTACGAGAATAGGTAATTGGGTATATAGTCTAATGTGATACATTAGGGACCAATCATGGATGTTTCCTAATGCAGGAGCAAATAGTTATCACTTATGGTTCACAACACCCGAGACAACAAGAGAAGAACTATGATACCCATTTCATAGAGTTAACAGTAGTGGTCTTCTCCATGATGATTTGGAGACACTACATGATGGGTGAATTGAAAACTATTTAATCTGATCACAATAATATTAGGTATATGTTATCGCAGAAGGACCTGAAGTTCAGAAAATGATGATGGCTATAGTTCCTCCTGGAATACGACATTGAGATATTTTACAAAACTTGAAATGATAATATAGTAGCAGACACACTCAATAGTAGGTCTGGTCAAAAGTTGCTAAGTGAGCTGAAAGATCAGCTAGTCGTGTTATAGACATCATTTGTGGAGAGTGAATGTGCATCTTACCTCCAGTCTATGATTTTCAATGCCCCAATTCCTCAGCAAGTTCAAGAGGCACAACTTGGAGACATTGAATCTGAGGCTCGATGGGCTCAGATATCCATAATACAAACACCAGATGGATTTTATAGAGGTGGGGAGCACATCATCCTTTTCAGAGGATGCACCATGGTCTCAGTGGAACTATGGATGGAGGTGTTGAGGTAGTTCTATACGTCCCCTCTGTTAGTACATCTTGGTGTGGTGAAGATGTAACAGGACCTTCAGCATCACATTTGGGGCTAGGTATGAAGAAGGGAGTGCTAGAGTTTGTATAATGATGCCTCACTTGTCACCAAGGGAAAGTCGAGCATTAGGTTCCAGAAGGCTTAGTGCAAACACTAGAGGTACCTGATTATAAGTTGGATGGAATATCTATGGACTTAATGATTGGGCTACCAGATATGTCTAGGGGCCAGTATTCCATCTGGGTGATCGTTGAACGACTCACCATGTCGGACCACTTCCTACCAAACTGATAGAAGGTATTAGTAAATGTCTTGGGATGCCTCTATGTACAGAAGATTGTACAGATTCTGGGGGGTGCCATCGACAATACTCTCTGATCATTATGGGTGTTTTACATCCCTGTTGTGTACGGGATTACCAGAGGCATTCTGGACTCATCTACACTTTTGAACTGCCTTCTATCCTCAGACATATGGTCATACATAGTGGACCATACAGACCCTCGAGGAAATGCTTCAGGCTTCTGTCCTCAATTTGGCTCTAGTTGGGAGTATCAAATTTCCTCGGTGGAGTTCTCAAAAAACAAAATCTCTCCCACCACCATCGGAATGGACCCATTTGAGGATTTGTACGATCGACCATGCAGATAATCAATATGATGGAGAAACCTAGGGGAGTCATCACTTATGGGTCCATTGTTGGTAAGGGCTACCACTGAGAAGGTATAGATCTTCCACAAATGAATGAAGACAACACATAGCATACATAATTCTTATGATGACAGGAGATATAGACCATTGGAGTTCGTGAAGGGAGACCATGTCTTCTATGGGTCTCACCTCGACGAGGTTTAGGAAGATTTGTATGGGGTGGAAAACTATCACTGAGGTCCATAAGACCCTTTTATGTTCTCAATAGAGTTGGTGAGGTGGCATATCACCTTGTTTTTTCCCCACAGTTACATCAATTTCTTGAAGTTTTCCATGTGTCACAGCCTAGGATGTATATAAATGATCCATCACATGATATTGATAGGGGAGATCTAGACATTGATGATGGGTTACTTTTACAGAGGTTCTAGTGGAGACTGAGGATCAACTTGAGTGGGCCCTTAATGGATGATCGATACCTCAAGTTCACGTTCATTGGTATCATGGAGACCTCTAGGAGAGCACGTAAGAGCGGGAGGCACATATTCCTGCTCAGTACCACCATTTTTTTCCATTGTCATTGGTGTGGATTTCGGGGATGAAAATCCCTATGGTGGGGAGAATGTAATGACTTGTATTTTTTATTGTTTTTTTAAATATATAAAATTATTACAAGATTTCGAAAATATATGGCACGTGATTCTGGGGCTCGTTGGGCCCTGAATGAATTTATGAACTTTTTTCAGTATGTCTAGTAAATGCGCGGGGTACGTTTTCTATCTTTTGAACTAGCGCTCAGATTAAAAATCTACCGGAATCATTGAATCTGAAGTGCCAAGATTTTCATTAGGGAGGCTTCACATCAACCACAGTAGGTCAGGTGAAAAAGGTAGATTTCGTAATTTGAAAATAACTATAAAATAACAATGCTATTTTATTATTATACTTTTTTTCCACCAATAGAAAGGTGGTGGTGGTGGGACCAATGACACGTCATGACATTAAATGGCTTGACTCCACATTATTCTTGAAATCGCACTGTTGGAATTAGGAAGGTTATTTATTAAATTATCCGCATTAATTCCACATATGTTACTCACCCTACATGTCTCTTATTTATATGAATATTGGGGAGGGGTGTTGGAACGAATTCACCTAGCGACAAAACCATAGAAATGTACCACAATGACAAGAACTTGGAAGATGAGACTGGTATCAGTGAGCATTGACGAGCACCAAAAAATCACAAAATAATAACAATGATAAAGGGGTTTCTGTAGATTGGCATCACCAGATGTCTAATTAAGGGAGGGGTTTATTTTGGAGTTATCTTTGAAGAATTAAATCCAATTCCACATTCTATCACATTAATGTGGAGGGTGCGGGCCACACGAACAAGGCACGGACCCTCCGCCGATTTTCTCATGCTCTGTTATTTGGGGATAGTTTCCTTGGATTAATGGAAACACGAAATAGTGGGTCACACTATTACAAATGTGGAATGAGAGATCTGTAAGCATAGAAGGAACCATGAATGGATACTTGATAACGTCTGGGTGAACCATGGAAGTAATTTCATGCATGCCATATCAGTATGGGTCGAAAAAGACCTGTGGAAACTGGCCATGGGCGGTGGAAGGTGACACAAGGTGGCACGCCGTGGCGTCCAAGGGAGACTGGCCCAAGCCAACAACAAGGTAAAAGGGTGGTGCCTACAGGCACCACGAGAGAAAGTGGAGGTGACCAGAATGCTACGACAAGAAGGTACAGTGCGGCCTGTTCCATGCTATATTGGTGAAACCCGGTCGGTCAAATGACTAATGGTTAAATGTGGTGGTGCAGCGCCCCACCAGTTGGTGAATGTCCTTGAATGCATGAGGTCATCGGGATGCAACGGTCTGCCTTCGGGTGGACCGAGTGGGCCCTGATCGGACTCGCAGCCCTACAGGCCTGACCCACCAGTGGGCCGGGCCAGACCCACAGCCCAGCGAGCCAACATGAGTGGGTCGATCCCCACCCGATGATCCGGGAAAACCACAGCCTAACCCATGAATAGAAACTGGCTGGCCACGATGGGCCGCAATAAGTGAACCGAACCGACACATGATTAGTCGGACCTGGGCTAGGTAAGGTAGACCCCGAGACCCATTGCATCATGAAGGTATCACCGAGTCGGACCCGGCCTAGACCCAACAGGTCCCTGAAAAAAGAAACACATATAAATGATGAACTTTGTATCTATTTTACATGATCTCAATTATGTTGGGATCCTTTTTGTGATGTGGTCCCTTTGGCATATTCCGGCGGTCCCGACTGAGATTTCCCAGATCAAGGTGTGATCAACCCCCATTTCATAGAATGAAATGTAACTAACAGACTCTACGTCTGATTGACACACCGTCTATGGAATAAAGACCCTAGTTACAAGATGTTACTTTTAAAATTCTCC
Organism: Viscum album; assembly: GCA_963277665.1. Classification (NCBI taxonomy): domain Eukaryota; kingdom Viridiplantae; phylum Streptophyta; class Magnoliopsida; order Santalales; family Viscaceae; genus Viscum; species Viscum album. Next base: position 1,754,267,463 of record OY728146.1, on the reverse strand, counting down.
AAAATAATTTTAGAGAATGGTGGAGAATGTCTAGGTTGGATCGACTCCAAATCCAACAATTCCCTGGCACTAAAATGCCAATAACATACAGACTGGGCATCTGGTTGATGCGCCATCTTTTTCGTTAGAAACCTAATGATGTGACATATCATCTAGTTACTTCTTCATGGGACTTTAGGACGGTGGAAATACAATTGATGTCTAGAGGAGTAGTTCTACCATAATCAATTCTGTTATGAGTGGGAATCTAGTGGCTAGTAGTGAGGTGGTGGTTGGAGATAGATCATACAGAGGTTAGTACCGAGTGATCCAGCGTGTGTTAGCATATAATGATCCTATGTGGCTCATAACCAAGTGAACATGTGAGTATCATCACCTAGAGACCCTATGTGGATCAACACCACATCACTCAATGAGGACCATCCTTAGAGTGGCCCTTAGTGGATCAGTGACATACTAATTTTGTGTGGGTTAGATATTGTGTGGGATAGCGCTTAGAGATCTGGTATGGGTCAGTGCAAACTGACTTCGGGAAGGTCATGTTTTATGTGGGTCATTGTGGGTGTTAGCACCTATTGATCTTATGTGGGTTAGACTCTGTATGGTCATCATTAGTTCCTCTTAACAGAATAATATGATATAGTTCCGCAACTAATCATTTGTACTTCTATACCTCACTAATACCTGGTTTGAGCTGAGACTCTCTTTGAGCTGTGTAATTTTTTTTGTGAATTGTGATTGAGATTATGCTTTTTGGTTTGAATTTTTTGAATTATTTCTGACTTTCAGTGGTCTCAGGGTCCTTACTGGGTATTGATATACTCACCCTTTCTTGGGCTTTACCTACACCTTGTTTTGTCTTGTGCAGATGAAGGGCAGCTCGTAAGAGGTTTAAAGGAGAAATGACCAAGTTGTACGTGGAGGAGACATGCTAACATATAGTTTTGTGGAGACAATCTATAACTACCCTTCAAGGAGGATCCTTGGTGGACGATCTTGGAGTTGTTTCCTCTTTTCATTGTTACTCATTCTTTTCATTTGGGCTTGTATTCTAGCCCCATTACTTACAGTACCTTTTTTTAATATACCAGTTTACTTAGTGGTTGCTTCTAGTTGTGTTCTTGGATTGTGTGATTGTGTAGGTTTAAAAGAAATTTCTTCCTGATATAGGGATACACATTTTCGGTGCTATTCACCAACCCCTAGCCTATAGAAGGCGGGTTTGGGGTAGTCATGACATGGGCCCCGGGGGATGGGTCGTGACACTATAGAGGATTTCCCAATATAGGTTAATCAAAAATGTCTGGTTAGTGGTCCATGTAGGCATGAGTTGTGGAAGAATGTAAGGTGAGCCATACGTGTGATGGCCTCCTCCATTCACCATGTACTCATAACATGGGTTTCTGGGTATAATAATAGTAGTCATTGATGGTTTCTTTTCAACCATGATTAGATTGGTTACTATCTTCATGGACTTTACATGGCTTGGTAGGATGTTACACTGGATTAATAGTTAGAATAGCCATTTGATTATTGATAATTGAGATACACCATATGTCGGAAGGTGAGTCTGACCCAAGTACGTCCATGGATCACTATAGGGATTTTTATGATAATCAAATGGGTAATAACTTTATCTCCCAATTAATATTTTATTAAATATCAATCAATATTTATACTATTGATTTTTTTATCATATCATGTTATTTTTTTTATTGGAAATTGGTTTGGGATTTGGTTTTAAAATGATAATTAGTTTTGAAACTATTAATGTGGTGTGTATTGTTTTGAAAAATGGAAATTTTGGTTTCTTTATTAAATAGAGAAAACCATATTTTTATTAATTTAATCCAAATTAGATATTTTTATCTATTCTGAGAAAAGAAGTTTTTGGATTCTATGTTGATTGAATACTTTTATGTTATATGCTCACGTGAAACTCAATAAATTCAGTGTTGGTAGAACCGAGTTCATTGTAGGTGCATGTTTATAGTATGGTCATTTCATGAATAAGGTTGGTTTCTAGATGGTGGTGACCATTGTTTTACATGGATATCTTTTTTGTAGCAGTTTAATTGGTTTTATTGTAGTTTCATGATTGTTCAGTAGTATTTGTCTCTTGAGTAGTTATTCAATTTATTTTTGATTAGTTGTTGGATATTAAAATATGATTAGTTTTTTATGTAATATATTTGACATTGGTTTATTAAGAATAAATAATTCTCATATTTTTATTAATTCCTAGCACTAGTTTCCAGATTGTTGGGATTGGGAATGCCATTTGGGCCATTCCACAGTTTGGGATGAGTGTTGGATTAGATGGAATCTCAGACTGATTCTTGAGAAAATAGTATCCAAGGTGGTTCTTTTGATTATTAGTTTTCAGTAGATCAAATATTAGGACTATCGGTACATTAGAGGTATGTATTGGTAAGATTTCATGAACCCGTTCATGTCTTGATCCTTGAGCAATCAGGGGTGGTCTTGGATTTCAGTCTTTTATCATTCTTTTTTTATTGAAGAATGATGATGGAAGCTAGCCAGTATCATGTTTTTTATCACATGGAGTAGTGAACCGTATGTAGTTCAAGTGCATGATTCAACATCTTTATGTTTGTTAATGACAACTTAGGTCGTGGCCCAATTACCATATCATCTTGTTATGTATGGACACTAGATCCTCATTTAGAGAATTTGATGAGAATTGTTCATTTGGGTTTGTTTTTATTGGAATGATATGTGTTCTATTTTGGTTTCAATTTTCAAGAAGTTTGAATTTGTTATAAAAATGGTTTTTGAAAGAGAAATGATATTTTTCAAGTCATTAGAATATGAAAATTTTGATTTTAAAATAAAATTATATGGATTCCAAATTTGGTAATGTCTTGGGTTTTGTTTATTATGTAGTTTGGGTAACCCCCGGTATTTCTTTTGGATGTTCGAATATGTGTGGGTATTTGAGCTAAGTGCATGTTGAAAATGTTTCATGGATTTTGTAAGATGAAGTGGAAAAACTCGTTAGTGATGGGTCTTAGGATGCCATGGGTGACTATTTGAAACCAAAATTTTGGATGGATTTTTTCTAAAAAAAAATTAGAATCAAAAATGATTTTTTATATTGGATTCATTATGATGAGGGATGTTTAATTTGTGGAATGTGGCCATTGGAATTTGAATTCTTTCTCAGACGAAAGTTGTTTTGTAAATTGAAGAAAAAGTGATGGTTTTTTAAGAGAGGAATGTTGGTTGTTTTTTTAGTGTTTTATATATAATCTCATTGATTTTTTCATGAGATGTTTCTTTTTGTAATGTTTTTTATTGATTTTCATTATGGATTCATATTTCTTTTTTTTTTGATCTAAATATTACATCCATAATATTCCATAAAATTCCTTATGGGTATCATCCTATTTCTGGTCTTTATTTATTGTTTCCCATATTTTATGGTAATTTTTGTTTGTTAGAGGTAGTAGAATGGATTGATGATGTTGAGAATTTATTCCGATCATTGGAAACTCCTACAGTCATGATAGAGCTTGATATTTTCAGAACATTTAAAGTTCTATGTTTTGATCATTGGAAGGAGATTCTCTAGAACACATTGTAGGATGGGATGTATTGGGATATATTTAACAGTAGATTTATCGAAGGGTCCATACATGAGGAGGTGAACATGAGGAAGTTGAAAGAGTTGTAGGATGTTCTAAAGTGACAGTGGTCTGTGAAATCTTAAATAGACCACATCGAAGAGTTTTTTCTGTTTACCTAGAGGATGCATTAGAGGATTTATTGAATGGTCTATTGTTGGATTGGGGTCAGCATTCAATGATATTTGAAAAATTACTATCTTCTGGTTTATTCTGTTTTAGGTTTTTAGTGGATTAGTGGTTTTTAGTTGAGTTGGTACTCTGAGTGCAGTCAGTGGTGTTTGGAGCTCATTATGTTTCCCTATATGGGGACTGGGGTGTTTAGAAGAAAATGTTTCTTTAATGTCGATATTATTGGTTTTGGCTTCCATCATGACAGAAAATTGACTAATGTGTTTCCAATTATTCTACTTTGGCCACTCAAATGCATCATATAAAAATTTTTCAAATACTTTTTATCAAAATGTCCATTTCTGTAAACTAGACATGTTTTACAAGAAGAATCTCCTCCTTATTATGTTTTGATTAGAGGATGTTATTGCCAGAATATGAGGTATATGATGCCTTAGTAATCATGGATCCAACCATAGGCCTCATAATATCAAGGCATATTATTAAGTGAGGAGGTCCTTTGATAAATTCCATTCCTCCTTTTGGGGGTGGCGACATATGATGTTTCTTTATTATAGTTTTATCAACTGTTATATTCTTAATTTTCATCAGTGAAATCTTGATAGCAATGATTTATAATAATATGTGCAGTCATGTTTATCTAAATTTGGGTCTATATATGGTTGTTATTTCATTTGTGTGCACATCCCTTCTTCGAGTGAGTTCTTTTTTATGCTTATGTTTTTCTTCCCTATATATATCCATGCTTGTGTAAATTTTTCATTTTATTTTTTTTCGGTATGTTTTTTGGTTTGAGTTTCTACTATGGGATTCCATGTGTGTTGAGGGGTATGGTGTATGGGAAGAAGTTTCTGTTCTTTTGGTGTTATTATCTTTCCCATTTAAAGGTTTTTGGGTTAGTTGTGTTGGGAGTTCCCTTGTTGGCTTGATCTAATGTTTTCCTAAGGAGTTAGAAGAGTTTATATAGTGTCGAGAACACTCTCCTATATTCCCATTCCTTATTTTTGTTGTGGTTTCCTAAAAAATATGTTGGTTGTGACATGTGGAGTTAATTTTCACCCCATGTTTTTAGGGTTTGATCACTTTTATACATTTTTTGAGATTTTTATTTGGTTATAATTCTTATGGGTGACTTTCTGTGGGGTAGAAAGTGTTTGTTTTAGGGATGATTGTCACACCATAACCTTATAAATTTATTTATTTCATGGATTTGAATGTCTATTTAAGGTTTGGGTTGATCCCTAATTTAATTTTTTGAATTATGGATATCTCAGGTAAATTTTTATAATTTGCATAGATATCACCTAGTTGTTGTAAACTATGTGGATTTTTTCAAGTCCATGTGCATCTTTTTGGGGGTCCAAGAGTAAGGCATATTGGTTCCCACTTTTATTGAATAGTTTTAGAAATCATTTGTATGTTTCATCTTATTTGGATACTGGTTCTCATAAGTTTTTCATAATATTTGTGCTAAATTGGGAAAACTGTATAGCCAAACTATGCAAGCTACCTATATATTTTTTATATTGATACCCTATTCTACACCCCCTTTATTTTACACTAAATAAAGTCCCCTACCATTTGTTTGTTTTTTTTCTTGAAGGGGTCCTAAAACCCCCTCCCTTTACTTCTCCTCCATATTTTAGTGCTCCTCCAATCTTCTAAGAGAAGATTCTTTTGGTTTTTGATTGCTTTCATCCTCATCTCTATCTTATTCATTAGTTATTGGTTTTTCATTGTTTTTTTCTCTCTTCCATTAAGCATAGAATTAGTGTGGGATAAATTTGGTCAATTTAAAGAATGTTATAGTGTGTGGGTTGTGTCTTGGGGTTTGATCTTACTCCTTCATTACATTCATTGCATCAGCACTCTGTTGAGGTATGTGATTCCACCCATTTCCATTCTATCTCATTACGTTCAATGTTGAATTTTTTTAAAATAATCTAATATTGTGTTTTCCATTCTTTCAGTATGATTTTTTGTCATGGTTTGGTGTTTTTCTATTATAAAAAATTTGTGGAAGTTATTCTGAAGTTTTTTGTAAAATATGGTATATTGTTACCAAAGCATGGTTTTGGTTAAATTTTCAATTTCTTTTTAAGGTTAACATTTTTTCTATGAGTTGTGTTTTTTTGTTAGTATTTGTATATCATTATTGGGTTGGGAATTTAGAAATGTGTATGTTAATTGGTGACTCTTGTAGAATGAATCAAATGTGGGGTTGGTGCATTGTTTTAAAATCAAGTAATCATATCAAGAAATATCTGTTACTTAATTGTATCTATAGCCACTGTTTTGGTAAAACTATGTCTATAGCTATATTTTTTTGTAAAAATTTCCATGGTTCCATGGAACTATGGATATAGGTCTCCTGCTATTCTACAGCAGAAAACTATTCGTGCAAAAAAGAGCAAGAAGCTATATCCCCACAATTTCACAGTTGTTTCCATGGTTATTAACAATACGTATAACATAATGTATATATGCAAACCTGAATACCTCACGGGTTCTGTGGTTATCAAACTAAATCATAAAGGTAAGGTGAATGGATGAAATCGACTTGTGGAAACATTTTTTGTAGGATATATCCATTGTTCACTGTGGATATAGTCATAATATACCGATTCTAATACCACAATTTTCCACCTTATAAGTATCACCAATGGACATGGATTAAATTTGGGATATAGGTTAATTTCTACTATTTGACTAATTGATACCTATTTATGTGGTGATAATGCCCACGGTAGGGAAACATTGTGGTTGTAGGATATAGACATGTTTTTAGGCCCTGTCACTATAGTTTTCAACTACATAAAATAGTCCATTTTTCTAGTTGTGGATGTTTCTATGAAAATATGTTATTATAGTTAAAAATCGTGCACTTGTGTTGAAAGTGTGGTTTCCAAAAGAAATGGATTTTGTGGTATGTGAGATTTTTTTTCTTTATCAATGTGTACATTAATTTTGAATGTATTGTCAGGAATGTCATAAAAAGTGTTTTTAAAGTGAACATGAATTCCAATGGGTTCATGCCCGTAGAAATTTTTGGTTTACACTACTGTTCATCATTTAGTGGTTTCAAATGGATTTTATAAGTTTATAAAGTAGTGATGAATGAATAACTAAAATTTTATGGTGTGTGTAAATATGTGGTAAAAGGGAAATCTCCTAGAGACAATATCTCATATCAATTTTTCTAATGGTTGGATATTTTTTGTTTGGTATATAAGATATGTTTTGTAAAATAATTGGAATAATTAACCATTTTTAATTATGAAAAAGTTGTGTAAATATTATTATGGAAATAGTTTGTAATTTTTTAGTTTATTTGGATTTATTGTTTTAAAATAATGATTGGTGATTTGTAATTATAAGAAAATGATTTTTTGATTTAGAAGAAAAAATTTCTTTTTAGAATTGTAGATTGTTTTGTGAAATGATTTACGAGATCATTTGATGTGATGGCCCAGTTGTAACTTTTAAATGGATTGTTTCAAGATAGTTTCCCCTATGAGGGATATCCCATGAGTGTGTTATCACATATGTGGGGTCTGTGTTTAGGGTATCCATGTTTGGTTGTGGCTGGTATGTTGAGTTACGCATGTGAGGGCCTCCTACTTTAACAATGTTCTAATATAGTTGTTTGCATTGGGGAATTTAGAGGGTTCATTGATTGTGACTTTTTGACCCTAATTAGTATTTTTGGTACCCCCTTGACTTTATTGCGCTTGCTGGGACATCCCATTGGAATGGAAGTAAGAACGACCAGTTGATTGTTTCCTTCGGAGCTACACTATATACCAACAGGTTAGTCCAACTCGAGTATATCCAGGGATCACTCTAGGGATGTATTAAAAATTCCAATGGTTTCTAATTTTAAGTGAATATTTATGTTATGTTTCACTTAGTTTCCTATTTTTACATTTTCATTTTTTTAGTATAGCAAGATATTTATTTTTCTGGATTTTGGATTAAAAATGAAAATCCATTTTTGAAAATTGTTTTTTTTGTATTGTTTTGGAAAAATTGATTATATATTTTTTATTAAAATAATAAAACATTATTTTTATATATTTATTAAAAATGGTGTTTTTTGACCATTTTGGGAAGGTAATATGTATTCTGAAGTAGTTTCTACTATGTAATTATATGCTCACACCCAACTTGTGGCATTCAGTGTCGGTAGACTAAAGTTTTTTGCAGGTGCATGATTCTGGTTTAGTCATGTCTCATTAAAATTTAGTTTTTAGATGACGATGATCATGAGGTAACATGGACATTTTGTTGGTTGATGTTTGGTTTGGTTTTTTTTAGTCTCAACTTTGTTAAGTTGTAATTGTATCTGGATCAGTTTGAGTATTTATTTATGATCAGTTGTTTATTATTATTGTGTGATCAATTTTTTTATATTTTTTATATTTTATTATGGTTAATTAAGAAACAATTGTACATATAGATTTTTATTTGATGCCTAGAACTACTTGTGATCATGTTGGTATAAAAAACTCCCTTCAGTCTATGGCACTGACTAAGTCATGTTCAGGGTTGGATGGAATCCTCATCTTTTTCGAGACATGAAAAATAGCATGTGAGTGTTCCTATGTGTCTAGAGATAAGCTGCACACTGAATGAAAAATTAATCACCTACAATGTCCCCTAAAAATAATTTATAAAAAATTGAATATATAATTTTTTTTTCAAGATTTGAATTTTTAAATTAACAAAATTCATAAAAAATGTGTTTTCAAGGATTAAAAATCCCAACATCAACCATTTCACAACAAATATTTGATTCACACAGTTAAAAACATTTATGCCTTGAAATAATTCATGAACGATAACCAAAAATAATTCAGGACTTGTAAACTATTTATGATGTGAAATCATCCAACAGATAGTAAACTGTTAAGATTCTATAAAAAATATAACAACTCACACTATTCTCCAGACAAAATGAGAACTCCATTAATTCATTGAGACATTTATACCTAGACTACATTAATTCGAAAAAACATACATCCCACAACATTAGTTCACTTTCACCAAAAATTGATTCCCATACCTAGATACCATAAAACACACCAAAAAAGAGAAGGTACCAAAATGGATATGAGAAATACCAAAATTTAGTAATAAGAGGTTAAAACCTCCCAACCATAATAATTTCCATACCCAAGGTTTCATGTGGATAAATGGTGTCCAGAAAAAGCTGAAACCACTTCTCCCTCATCAACAACAGATGATTAACTATCTTATGACTATCTATTCCATCTAGCCATAATACACTGACAAACAGAATTGACATCCCACATAAGACCATTGAATGGGAGTCAATGATCTCTAATAGATACCCCATACGATTAAATTATGGATCTATCATGATCCCATCTAAACTAAAAACAAGAGCGGGTTCGATATTGAAAATCATGATAAGAGATATGTGAAAAATTTAATGAATGCCAATGTATATAATATAAAATTCCAAATAATAAGAAACATTATCATGTACCATAGCGATCTCAAATAAACCAAAAAATCTTCGATCCTATGTTTCCTTTTTCCATGATGACAGAGAAGAAATTTAGGAGAAACATTTAAGAAATCATGTTCAACAACAAAAAACTCCAATGTATGACTTTGTACATCTACAAATTATTCCTTAAAAATATAAATAATAACTAGATATCAAAATAATTAATTGATCCTCACTGAAATCTTATTAATGAATCATGGTCCTACTAAATAGGATTTTCCCACCTCTACCTAATAATGAGGTGAAATGGATGGGAGACCATACAAAGAATCAAAGGGTTCAATTCTAATCAATGACTGAAAATTGTTGTAATAATAAATCACAAAAAATACCATTAATAAATACCATGATTCAAGAAAATTCACGACATAATAAGGATATAAAATTATAAAGATATGAATATCATTCCTCATTTAGATATCATTCTATGGAATGTATGATGAAATCAACCAATTTTGGCCCCCATTACCTCTTGGATACTCTTTGTGAACCTTGTGGTAATCCTAGGATCCCTTTCCGAAACAACGGAAGACAGATATCCATGAATCCTCACAATACCATGTACTTTAATTATTCACTGGTCTTTAACATGTTTTGTGTCCGTGGTCCGAATTAAGAGAGAAAAATTTATCAAAAATCTAATTAAAAACAATATATCATTATTCCCCCCATGATTCCTGGGTAATCCTACAAAATTTCCATGGAAACCTCATCCAAATTACAAACCATCACTGGATGATAATGAAGAAAACTAAAAATATTCACATGATATACCTTTATCTCTTCTTTGTATAGAATTGAAAAATATAATCTATAACGTAACTCCTCGTACTCAGCCACGAGAATCACCATATCATGTCATAATAAATCATCATGTGCCCTTGAGGATTGGATCATTCTCAAATATTATACTTTAAAAAAAATGATAGCTTCACATATGATAGGATAAAAAAATATCCCCAAAATATGAAATTTCATCTGAAGAGATATAACATCAGGAAACATTTTACAAACCTCATAGCGTCTCACAAATTTTCCAGAATTCATTATCTTTATACTGAATCGATAAAACATAATTATGTAGAAATTTTGATCCCTAATCAGTAGTAAAAATCATACATAAAACAACATTTTTAAAATCCAGGTGAAAATGATAGAATATCTACTTAAGGTTACACTTCATCTCCATTATATATTTTACTTAGACGATACTTTACTAATAAGAGTATCTAAAATGTCATTCCCCATCATCAATGATTAGATTCTATAAAAACCAAATGTAAAAAGGAATTTAACCCATAAAATCAATATAATATTCATGTATTTTTATATAATGATATTTTTCATGCTATTATGATAATGAAGGTATCTGAATGTCTTCTATGAAACATAGTTCCACAAAAATTTAAGCACATGAATAAATGTATAAATCTCAAATTCTTGAATGGGTTTTAATTCTTATCATGTGTTTGATGATAGAAAGTGTTATAAGACTGAAAAAGATAACCATACAAATGAACAGAACCCAAAACAATTCCATAGGCATCAGAGAAAGTCATATACCCCTTACTGGGATCAGGTAAGATTTGAATATGAGATTATATCAAAATCCATTTAATATCATAAAATGAAGATAATAAATTTTCATCCCATATGAATGTCACCCCATTACTAGTAATAGAAGTCATATATGATTAAAATATTATAAAAACCTTGGTGACACCTATGTAATATCTTACAATAAAAAGGATTATCCAATTTTCAAAGAAATTGTGTGGATTATCCTAGGAAAATAAAACCATCCCCTTTTATTGATAAATATACTATCCATGTTCATATATCACATGCGTAGTGATATTCAATTATTCAATGTAGAATCTTCATTTCTAATGCTTTCCAAAAAATAGAATCTTCAATATTTACATAAACAAAAAAATGGTGGCATTTTTTCTCTCTATTACATATCTAATAAATACAAATATCATCCATGAATACTTATAAAAATTGAATTGACACTATTGGGAAATCTAATTCTTCAAATCCATAAAAAAGAAGTTTTATCCAGAAAAAAATTTCATCACATGATATTAGAAATGGTCAAACATGATTGAAAAAGTACTCATTGGTATATAATTTATTGAACAATGACATTATGATAACAATGTCAATGAGAAATAATTGAGAACAAATTTCTCCATATAATTGTTTAAAAAAACATACACCTTGGGAAATGACACTTTTTTACCATTATATGTTTCAATATCAAATAGTCCAAACACTATCAGAATTAACATGATGTATTCCAAAAAAAGTTATTAGGAATATCCCAAGGTGAATCAATTTGGTAAATAATTACAATGAGATCATCCAACTAAGTCATGAGGCCTTTCATCTCCACTGTTTCCATTTGATTTCATGATATTGAAATCGACAGAAAAATAAGCACCGGTTCAAATATAATATATACCTACCTCTATAAAATATAACCTCCAAACATAAATTAGGAAAACATCTGGAAAATCCTAAAAATTATTATAAATATCAAAAGTGGATTAAATCTCACCAACACCAATAAATATGGTATAAAAATTAATGATATTTAGTAATGAATGTCCTATATGATCATCCCTCAAAACCCATTCTCCTTGAAACACTCGATTACTACAATATTTAACAATGAAAAAAACATGATAATTATAAAATCAATATCATCATTGTGAGAAATAATACAATATATTCAAATAATGACTTTAAATAAGTCAATATCGAGATAGAGAAATTTTGAAAATTAAATTGCATCTGTTATAGATATTGAACAAGAATGACATTGAAATCCCTACTCTTTCCTCTTCCGAGGTTGTGTCACTAAATATATAACCAAGGACATGATATCTATTATATGTCTAATAATTTCATCCAAACAACCAGATATAAATATGTGTAATGAACACATATCCAATAATGAAATCAATACTAAAGATGAAATTTAAATTATATATGTCACTATCTTTCATTTTATTTTGTTTAATAGTTGATAATAATCCATTGTGTTGTAGTTTGGCACTACTATGGCCTATGTATAATTCATTATAGTACTATCAAAACCATCCTATAATGTTATATCCTTTTGATTTGATGATTTATGACCTTGATATGGCTTAAAAACATCCTGCTAGAAATGTTATAGCTGAACATAATATCCAAAACTATTTCATATAATTTTAGGCATCTAATAAGATCATCAAGTGTTAAAAATAATTTCACATTAATAGTAGTTCATATGCACACTAATACTTTTGAAATAACTTTCAGAGGTGGGTCACTTCTATGAAACTCACCCACCACTCTAATGATGATCATAAAACGTCATATTGGTTCCCTGTGCAGTGCGAAAGCATCCACATTTTGTAATAGGATTATAATATAAAACATTTCGTACAATAAACATATCATCCAATAAATATAGGTCTAATGTCTCTATTTATGTCAAATAAATCATCATTAAATTTGTGATATGATATTCCTTTTCAAACACTTTATGTTCTTATCATCCTTCATCTGATCATTATTTACTATATATGGATAAATAACTAACATCATGAACAAATCAATGTCCACTAACACCTAAATATTTCTATTATGCATAAATAGGAACTCCAAGGACTTCTCCATCATCACTGAATCTAGACAAAAAATCATAAATAAGAGGGTCTTGAAACCCTTCCAATCCAAGCCCACATGTCTATCCACCTTTTATATGGAATCCCACTGTCTCTTAATGGGACCCCGAATTCTAATTGCCGCATAGTTCACCATTATATTCTATTGTGTATATAAGATGTAGATTATCTGATCATTCATCTTCAACCAGTCCCCTGAATCTTGAATTTCATTTGTATATCTAATGGATTGTTTCTTCATGAATAATAATTCTAGTGATTGATCGCTATCTCATATGGCCCTTTAGTTGTAACATGCAAACAATGTTTTGGATATTTAGTATATTTTGGTTCCTAACATGAACTGATCATATGATAGAATAAATATGATTTAGATCTATATGTATATTACCTAGTGGATCATCTATAAAACCCTCCTAATGATGTCATCGAGGATGTTTTAGAGAAATACATCAATACACCTAATTAGACGAAATTATTATATGAAAATATAATCTCAGTTCAAAACCCAAAAACTGAAAATAACATAGAATATGATCACTTATAGTTAATATGAAACAAAAAAAAATCCCACCCTAAATTAAGTCTCCTCATGAAATTATCTTGCTAGGTACTCACATCATCCAACCAATCTAGTACTTGAAATACTATTTACAATCTACTATCTTCCCAAAACTCACCAGAACATATTATTTTGATAAAAACCCATAATGAACATGACACATATACCATCCCAAATCTGTACTCATATAGTTACACAGTATATAAAAATAGTGTTCTTGATCCCAATGGTATTAAAACTACCAATCATGAATCAACAACTACAAAATGTAATTATTTTTACATCTATAAATAAGACAACATGACATATATATTCATGACGGGAAAAAAATTTGAAGAGAAAACTAGATATAAATTTCATACCAAAAAGTATACAGATGAAGTAATAATACTCTAAAATATCTATAATTTCCTTAATATACATTTCCAATAGAGTTGTAAATATAAAATTTAAATCGCTACTCTATTCGAAATGTTGGGGAATCTCCCACTATCTCTCAACCATCTTCTTGGACATATACGATAGAAACCGTTCTACCTCATTGTGGTCACATTTCCATTCCTAACATCAATAAACATAAACTTTTCCCTGGATAACCAAAAGTAGATCCCATGTTGTATGCTAAATAGGCTCAGTAATATCCCACACAAGTGTTCAATATAAATCCTCTATAGATTAATCAAATCATGAATAAAATTTAGCAAACTTTGTATGATAAATAGTTAAAAACATTCTATTCCAAAATCATGGTAATTTTTTTCTCTATTTCAATAGTATAAAATAATATATGTAATATAGTTTCAATTCATATAACTTATATCAGTAATGTAAAAACAATAAATGTTAAACATAAAAAATCATATCAAATACAAATAAAAAAAGGTATCATCTGACTATAGATCAATATAGGTAAGGCTATCAAGGCCACCTGTAAAAAATCAAACAAAATCATACTCAATGTGTATATCATCATATTGATCAAATATTAAGAGCATAGTAACCCCGCATAATATTTAATACCACTCAAAAAGGTCTAACACTTTCTGAAAATATCATGCCTGAGGATCATAGGAAAAATCCATGAGTGGCCCCCCAAGAAATTATCTAGGGATGAGGTATATTACTACACTATCCAAATTTTTACCCAAAACATTCAATGTGATATGTTTTCCAAAAAATCAGTCAAATCCATGACAATGAAACAATTTAATAAATTTATATCTCAATTATTTCGATGTAATTATCTTTTTATAATAATAATCAAGATATCATATTTTTTCAAAAAAACAATTTTCAGAAAACTAATTAAATCATGGAAATTAATTTTTAATTTTATTAAATGCTGATAATGATGTCCAAAAAATATAATCCTGAGACATATATTTCTACCCTAATTATAGGACGCACTCAGAAAAAATATGATTAACAAAAAAATAATAAAAAAATGAATGATGTCCATGAATCATTTCATACAATTTATAATCAATCCAAACATCTCAATATTCACTAGAGAATTTATATCACAACATACCCAAATAAATTCTCATAATGTATATCTAACAACCCAATGGGTATCCTATCAAAGATGGTCCCATAATAGATATAGAATTGATCAATAATAATATCCTCATAGAGTACTGGATACTCAAACTAATTACAATTGTAGTACGAGTATAAATTAAAATAATTAAAAAATATCACTTACTTGAATAGACACACCCTGAAAAGTTTTATTTCTATTTAATTCCAATGGACATAGTTCCTCAAAAGGTTTATCATTTTCCCAAAAAATGATCTCTACCCTTAGTAGACAAAAATCATATACAAAGAATCTGGTAAGTGAAAATAGTGATGAGTACTACCTAAATGATGGTAACATGATGTTAGACATAAAAATATGAAAAAGGTAAATAACTAAAACATATTCCATTTTGAAAATATATTTGGGATAATATGGAAAGAATAATGGACTATCAAACAATCAATATACACAATTACATATTCTCATTACTTTCCCATTGAATATATATGTTATAAAATAGTGTAATATAATTAAATAATGAATTAATAATGATGGAATCAATAAAACTAGTTATCTAAAATAATCAGTCAGGTCCATGTCCAAGTGATTTGGTAATACTGTCAAATATTTGTTCCGCATCCATTGAAAAAAAATCATTACGACCTCTTATAAAACCCATGGTAGTTTTTCTCATAATATATTATGACATGAGAATGGAAAAATATCAATCCCTACCCATCAATTAATATATCTCTAATGAATTTCTCATATGACTAAATAATATAGTAAAATAAATATTCACTTACAAAATCAATAAGTTTATTATTAGAAGACCTAGTCATACGAAATATCAATACATATATTAGTCAAATTAATGAAAACCATCTAAATTAATATGTTCAAGGACTTTAAAAGAGTATATATTCAGTATAATAAATAATAAATAATATTGATATAGAGTGAAATTTATTTATGGTATTATAAGAATATTTCATAATGAAAAAAAACAATTGTAATACAATGTTAATTTATATAATATAAAAAGTGAACACATAATAATGAAATTACTTTCATTGAAATGTGCCTTTTAAAAATAGAATGGAAAATTCATATCATTTGGGTTTGATGAAAATATGAAATTATTCTCATGTTTTTTATGATTATAAAACATTGGTTTCACGCTTCTTTATGATGATTCAAAAATATCCTCGATCAGAAAATGACAAACATATTACCTTTAAATTTCATTAGAACAATTTTAAAAAAATGTTAAGAACAAAATTAGACATAAATTCTATAATAGAAAAAAAATTAAAACCATTTTAGACTAAATTTATATGGATGATGAATGTTTCCATGAGAGACTTAAAAATAAACAATCTCAAATAATGGTGAAATTATTTAATAATAACATAAAAACGTTTTTCTGTGGAATCATAATAACCAAAAAATATATACCATCTAATAGAAAATTAAATAAATAAATTTTATGGATATTAAATACTTATTATATCAATGGAACATTATATTCACCAAAAAAATGAAATCAGTTCTGAATATGGCATATTTCTCAAAAAAAATTAATCTTTGACAAGAAACTGTTACATATGGTCTGAATTCATTCGTAAATGTTAAAATATTTAATTAAAAAAAATGGATTTATTAAAAATATATTTATTAAAACACTTCATGTATATCATTCCATTTTTATGTACTTATAGTATTTTTCAACCATACCTATACAAATCATTGTAAAAAATCATTGTTTCATTTAACAACAACATTGTTTTTTTGGAAAGTATCAATTGATATAGTTTTATAAAAATAAAATCATATAAAAAATATTATTAATTTATTTTTATAAAAAAAACATATTAATTTTTATCCTTAATATATAGTGATGAAAATTTATTTCTATCACCATGTAGAGATCATAAGTTGTACGTATAAATGAGTATAAATTCACTTATGACATGTTGTCAATGAAGTTGGGTAGTGGTTATATAAAAATACATATAAAATATATTTATATCATTGAAAATAATTATATATTTTTATAATTTGATAGATGTTTTAAGGGTTTTAGGATGGAATAAATCATAAGAGTTCAGGTTAGACGATTATCTCTTCTTAAAGAGACCTTGTCTTGATACATTCATAAGGGACATAAAAAATTGTCTTTTAGGGAGACCAAAACATATATAAGTTATATAAAAATGTTTAGAAGAGAAATTTTTAAGGATTTTTCATTCTTTCTGAATCTATTTAGCATGAATAAGTGGGAGAGGAGGTTCTCATTTATATTTTATGTGAGGGTCTCTTTGAAAATTTTAAAAATATTAAATTATAATATATTAATTCTATTTTTAAATGCCTCAAAATATAATGTCATTTTGTGATTAAGGTACATAAGGTTTTTTTTCAAATCAGCCAACATAATTTAGACACGTTTTGGTGTCATTTTTTGACATTTCATTTTGATTCATTACTTGATTCTTCATTTTTGAAGATTACCGTCATAAACATTATTTTAATGATAATGTGTTAGTAACATATATATAAATAGTAAAATAAATAATAAATAGATCATGTAAGTTTTTTTATGATATATTAATTTCATATATCTCATGAATTTTTTTTATTAATTTTAAATCATTTAACAAATATTTATTTTATAAAGTATCTGTAATATCAATTTTTTGACACTTATCTTTTAACATCAAATAAAAAATGACATGAAAAAGGGGTATTAATAATTTAATTCATTCACCTAACTATTATATTTCATATATATCTATTTAATATATTGTCACATTTACTTATATATATTATATCAAAATTAATATTTCCAATTAATTTATTTTATTTATATTTAAATTAAAATATATTACATAAGAATTACACATGAATTTAAGTAAATTATGTAATTTAAAATATATATATATATATAATGAAAATACTTTCATTATTTTAATGGAATACATTTTGGTTCATTCATATGTTTCATTTCCCACTATTAGGACACATAAATGGTATTAAAAACATAGTGTGTAAAATTTTGTAACTATAAAATATTTAATTAATGAATAAGTCATATTAATTAAAAAAATATTTTAAAAAAATAAAATTATAGAATAATATTTTATGTTTAGAAAAATACGTATAATATAAGAATTATGATGAATATTTATAGCCTTATAACATAATATTTTCATAAAACAACATAATTTCCTCTTCGTTGAGGTTATATTTATTAAAATGGTTAAATTTTATTTTTTAAATAAATAAAAGAGGCGGAATTAAAAAATATGACACTATTAATTATAATTAATTTATTTATTTTATCGAATTCAATAAAAATAAGTTCATTAATTTACCATTACAATAATTGTGAAATATGTCATGAAAACCAATTTATGAAAAATTATTTATTTTAGAATAATTTTTTTCTTATCCTATGAATAATAAAAATTCTAAATTAATTTTAATAAAATTTATTTGATATATAATATAATTATTTTATGAAAAAAAAATTCAAAAATAAGTATGGATTCAATTTATTGTGATATAAATATTTTTCAGACAAAAAAATATTATTTCTAAAAACAATAATATTTTCTTCTTTTTATCTAATAAAAAGATAACCATGTAATTTATTCAATAAAACAACAAAAAATTATATTTATCACAATATATTTGTTCCTATTTATAAAATATAATTTAACATGTAAGTTATAATAGTCTCATAATAATAGATTATGGTTCATTTTGACATGGTCTTGCGTGCAACACAAGGTAATGAAGTGATTATGTAGTTTGAAAACATAAATATTTGAAAATATTGTGGTTTTACACAAGAAATGATCAAAAGTTAAATTTTATATTTATAACACCTCTTTTATGTTCAAATACTATTTTAAATGATAATAACTAATATTTTACTTCTCTCGTCATATTAGGGAAATTATAAAAAATTATTTTCTGATATGTAGGGAAATATAAATTTTATAAATTCTAATTTTTACTATCAATTTTAACAAAATATTATTACATATTTATCACTATTTTATTGTCAAAATAATAATAAAATGGTCAAAAACATGATATATATCTAGAATACTCATGAAAATATAGGTATATTATCAATATTTGGATTGTGACATTATTGAATAATGACACATATATTTCTAATGTGTGGATTTGCTATATGGATTATAAAATTATTTTAATACTAAAATCTATATTTGTTTTCAAAATATATGTCAAATAATCAACATTAAAAAAATCTGTTTAACATGGAAAAAGTAAAAACATCATTAGTTAATTTTTTACCTATATGAACGAACATTAAATTTTCTTGATTTTAATTGTTCATAAGATGATCAAATATAAAATTTTATAATTATATTTTATTATAATATAAATATAATTTACAAAGTTAAATTCCACAAAACAATCCTATATTATTTTGTAAATTTTAATGCAATTACCACTACTAGTTTCATACCAATTTGATGAAAACAATCATTAAAATGTTATAAAAATTATTTCAAATATTTAAAAGTATATTTAAAAAATTATACTTATTTTAATCTATAAACATTCATAAAATGAAAAAATGATAAAAGGGTATCAATGTATCCCACGACAAATATAAAATTATCATTAATTACATTTATATAGGTATAAATAAACCACACATCAATCACACATCTTAAATTCATATACAAGAAAAAAATAGAATTTTAAAATTTTAAAATATACCCAATAAAAGAAAAATAATTATTCTATGAATCATATACTATATGAATTTAAATATAAGTAGTCCTTTCCATGTTCATATCATTATTCATATGATTTCACTTCATCATTCAAAATATAAAATTTAATATTATTTCTATAAACATCTCATAGTGTTTTATAAAAACATACAAAATGAATATTTAATAAATAATTAGACTACTAAATAAAACAAAGTTAAATTTTTCTTCAAATAATTTTTAAATGTTAGATAGATCTTAATTGTTATATAAGACATTACATTTCATGTGTCAATATTAAGGTTACGCTAGTCATGTGGTGGAATGGTATATAATACGTCATGTGGTATTTAAATGTTCACGATGAGATGTCTTTATATCTATATTGACATATATAAAATTTATGAAATAAAAAAACATCACTATTGGTAATAGTCTATAATATTATTTATGTGTCATCATATTTTCTCACCTTCTTTACCAATTACATGGGATATATTCATTTACTATGGGTTTTTATTTCAATGAAACCACTGGTTACGTGTTATCCCAATCTATAGTAATATTTTATATGTATATTTGTAAAAAAATTATTAATAAAAATAAATTATATAAGAATAAATATTATATATAGAGATATATCTTATGATGTACATTTTCACATAGGGATATGACTATGTTTGCAGAATATCTCATGAGAAACTTTTATCTCAGGTGTTGAAATGACCATTCAATGGAGGATTATATTTTAATTGTTTTTTTATTAGTGAATTCGTATTTTTATAAAATAATGTAGTGGTTATATAATTCCCCATATAGACCATGTAATTATTATTTATTTTGGTACAATTTTTTCTTCAAATATATTACATAATTTTTATACTAATCATATATTAAAGAGTTTGGATAGATTTAAACTGAATTAGGAAACATTTTATAAATTATATATGGATATAAGGAAATTTTTTATATTATTGACTACCAATTAACTAATGAAATTGTAGAATGTGGTAAATTGAAAAATATTGTTTTCCATTTAATTTCATTTTTATCTTTTTAATCTTGTGTAATTTATCATGACTGAATGAAATATCATTTGAAGTATTCTGCTATAATGAATACTATTCCCATATATCAAAATAATTTTTTTATTCTACATTTATTATTAAAATGATGGTAAATTTGTTTAATAATTAATTTTTAAATGAGTTCACTCTTTTAATTATTAAAATATATGAGATCCAAAAGCTGATTAGTAAATATAAAATTGTTTATCCTCTATATGTGATTCTTAATTAAATGATGTATTTTTGGATGTAATCTCACCAAGTCCTCTCCATGAATATTCAATATTAAGTATTATGACCCTTAAAGCCAACAATCAATAATCTATGCGATGATAAATAGATTTAAAGTTATAAATATCATAAATATGAGGTATATCCCACCAAAGAACACATGAGAAGGAATTAAACGAATCAATAAACCACTAATCCTGAAAAATGGAATGATAGAAATACAGAATGATGAATAATTTAAATGAATGTCACTTATAATGAAAAAAAATTAAAATTTATGTGGTATCACAACTAAGAATTCCCAATATAATGAATAATAAGATTTCCAATTCTATATTAGTGCTATATGAAAAACTAAAAAATATTAATATCCATATATTATCTTTGTTCACTATGATAACTCCATAAAACACATCCTTTAAGAAAATATTGCAACACTATAAGAAAAAGTAGTGGTGTGTATATCTATATACTAATTAGGATATCCTATAATGATGAAGAACCAGTTCACTATATTTCATCTAAAATAATATGAAAATAAAAAATTATAATAAATAGATGGTTATGGGAAATCAAAAAAAAAAATTTATAATTTACAATATATTATGTGGATTTACTTATTCTCATCTCCAAGCAAAATATATTTAAAATTCCTATTCTATTTTTGTTTTAAAAAATTCTAATTATGATTTTTAAATAACTGAAATCATCATAAAATTAGTATCACTTGAATTATATTTCATAAATATAAAAATATGTAATGAAATAAAATAATCAATGAATATAATGATGATATAATATCATTAGTCATGAGTTGAGTCACTACATTGAATCATGTGTAATTCCTAAGTACAGAGGACAAATTATAGTTCCCTGGGACAAGGAGCTTTGTGACCTCGATAATGCCTCCATATATTTATATGTTAAAAAACATGGAACAATATAATAATACATGCAATCAGGAGAAAATTTCATAATATCATATAAAAATAGTATATATTTTCTAACGAAAACAACAACCACACATATTATTATAATGCATAATCAAAAAAATAAAATTGTATAACAAGTGAAGGATTTTTATGTATAAATACTTACATCTCATTGGATCACACCTTGAATGGATAACATATAAAAATATAAAAATAAAAAAAAGAGTCTCCGGGGACATATTATAGTCATTCTTGATCTTTATCTTCAATCCCTTACTATTCTCCCAAAAAATAACCAACACATACAAACCAAAAACAAAAAGGCAACAAAATGTTTTCATGAAAATTTAATTTCCCACAAAGGACATCAGAAATATGTTTTAGTAGGTTATAACCATGTTCTTATTCTATATTATATCATATATGTGTATTAATAAGAATTAAAATTAACATGTCACACTAGTATATTAGATTTTATGTTCTCACCAAGCCACCATGACATCATTCACAACATGTCATTTTTTCTAATAAGTCCACCACCCCCAATCATACATGTTTTGATTTCATGTTTGAATCTAGTCGTCACATCATTCCGCCAAAACCTATCTCATTATGTGAAAAGGTATTTGGGTTGGGTGTCAACATGTCCTATCCAAACAATGATGTTTTATAGTAGTGATTGTGGGAATGTCCGAGACAAAAATATATCACGCATGGGATGTTTTCTCTCAAGTATTTTCATAATCCATATTTAACAAGAAAAGTCTCAGCAACCTCATCTAGACCCATAATCAATTATGTCAATTCATGGTCACTAGTCCAAATATCTCATTACATCACAAAAACACATCCCATCTAACTAATGCTACTATTATATCCACACCATTTTTTATAACAAAGGGAAGTGTCTATAATAACACCATCTCACTATGGGTAATGTGAAAAAGTCTCAATACAATCATTCTCACTCAATGTATATATATATATATGATATACAATAGGACTCCAAATAAATATGTGAATTCTTACTAGGGACTTCTTTAGATAAATGGTTTTCACTCAAGATCCTTGTCACATACTCTATATTTAATCATGTATCACATGACCCAATGGAAAACTGATAACAGTACCACCCCCACCACATAACTAAACATCTCATCAGAATTGTTAGATCTTATTCACCGCTTAATGAAATTACAACCTATTGAATCCTCCAACACAATCCACTCATAATGGACCATCATTATAATACACCCATGTTAATCATGGAACCACATCCCATGGAATGCACTATGGAATCCTCCTCTACAATGATTGGTAACATTATTTGATATGTTAAACAATTCCCACAACCAAATCATCGGTCCAATATATCATCTCCTAATTGATATCCATAAACACATCACATGAAAAAAAACCTTCTCTATCACACCACACATAATAAAGAAGGACCCATCCTACTATTATCAATCACAATGTCTCAATAGATACTATTTTTTTTACTCACATGGTGTAATATTGAAAATAACATTACCATCACACTAGACATTTTCCTTTCATGACATCCCAAATATCACTAGTAATCCTTTATTGGATGTCTTAATCAATTATTATACCCTTAGGACACCTGCGTTATCTATTCAAGTCTATTAGAAAAACATATCCCCAGATTCATAGTATTTAATCTATCAATACATATATATATTTCTTAATATCACATATATCAATCATATAAGGCCAAACATAATCTAATACCATTCTGAAGGTCACTCATGTCCACAATCATCTACAGGGTCCCATAGAAAAATCATATATGCTAGAAATAAATTATATACATTCTTATCTTTACGCATTAAAATAACCACCTACATCTAAAATGGATTTTCTCTCCTTGTTGATATCTGAAAAAACTCATACAAGATTATCCATGAATCATCCATGATCATACCTCCAACTGAGAAATGATTTCATGTTTCACGATACAAATAAATAATTATATCAATTTATAAAAAAACATTAATATATTGAAAAATTTTAAATTTGAATAAAAACATAACTAGAGACACCAAGACACTGAAAAAATTATAATCCTCAGCAATCCAAAGTAAAATTTTCTAAGAAATACCTATGTCAACAACCCAAGAAAATACCCTTGACCGTGTTATCGGCCAATTTCCAATTTCTCAAACATTAATCAAACGCCATTAATATATTAGCTAATTGATGTAAATCATCATAAATGAAGAATTATTGTAAAAAATAGTCTTCTAGATTATTCTGGAAAATATTACATACAGAATCCATACCATTCAATATAATTTTCACCCTAATTTGGTTGAATTTATTTTTTAATCATTAGTATCAATCCCAAAAAATAAGGGTAAATAAATAATAAAATGAGTGGATGAATAAAAATAAGATTTATATATATATATATCTTCATGCAATATCCACAATTTTCATCCCCTATCATAGGGGGTTAATAGATTATAATGGCGGGGTTTATGAGGCAAATAGGAACTCGTATATATATGGAATTACACTAAAACCCTTAGGGAATATCGTAAAAAAATATGTACCTTCAAAAAATAAAAAATAACAATTCAGTATGGATCATGACATAATCATGATGGTTATATCATTATTTTCTCCACCACCAAATAACAACATGGAATAATTAGTTGTTTTGGTGTGACAACACCTGTTAAAATGAATGGTCCTTATTCAAACAAATTTATTGTGTGGACCAAGAGTTCAGGTTTGATGGACTATGTATGGGTCTTACTTACATTTAGGAAAGGATTCATTAGGGCATTAAAAGTATACCATGACATAAAAATATAATAAGGGGTTCATACTTTTATACAATATAAAAATCACTCCCATCCATGAATCCCTAAACCACTATGCAAATCCACCTTAATACATTTGCTCTTAGTTGAACCTACCAAGGTAGTAGAATTTTTTTAAGGACGTTCGTCCCTTACCTAATTCCGACCTGAGAACCAAATATATCTAAAAATTTTAATTCCTAAACTAAAAAAATCTACTAAAGATAATAAAATTCATAGAATCCCAATTTTAGTAACAATTCATTTAATTCCCATTAATAATGATAATTAATTTAAAAATTCTATCAAACTAAAAACTATATTATTCTTTGGTCATTACATCAACCACGTGCCTTAATTTCTTAAGTCTATAAAAATTATAGCGGTATAAAATAAACCACACGGGGAATGATATTCCATAAAAAACAATAATTTCGGTATGACAAAAACATTTAACATTACTCTCTATTGAAATATTTGTTTCAATTTAAAATTACAACAATAATTTTGTTCTTTTAAAAAATTCAATATTCAAAATATAATATAATTCCAGACATATATTTTAAAATACTATTTTTAATGTTCTAAATCACTTTAAAAATAATAATTATAAAACTCTGAAAATTTCTATAAACACAAATTTTAAGAAATTTTTTATACTATTAAGTCTATAATTTTTAAAGAAATCATTGAAAGTAGTACTCAATATGTAAAAAAAACGACAACATATACGAAGTTATAAAATAAATAGGAGATATCAATAAAATAGATAGATGTGTATTTTATTGGAATTCTTAATTTCCATGATCTTTATCATATTATAAATTTTGGAAATTTATAATTCCCAGTCATGATTTCTATAAAACCATGATGTTTTTCCAAATAATTGATGATTATATATCCCAAAATCTATATTTGAAGGAAAAAAAAGAACGATAAATAGAAATTATATCTAAAATTTGACCAAGCCCATTCATCTACACTGGTCTACTAATGATATATTTGAATATAAAAACAATTACCATATATAACACTAGAAATATACCAATTTTATTTGGGGAATGATAAAGTCATTTTAGATGTGTCTTAGGAGATATATATGATTATTTTTCACATAAAACATGACTTCATGTTCATTGTAAATAGTCCCAATGAATGTGTAGACACAATGATATAATCTATTTAAAAAATTGTGATGGAATATAAAATAAATAAAAATATTCTACCCAATATTGATAAGGTTACATGGTTTCTAGAAACATGTTCTAACACAATAAGAGATGATATGGAACATTGAAATGTCTCCCAAAATTTATCTAGTACAAAAATTTACATGATTCAATGTATCTAGTTTATACTTTTCATTTTAGATCCACAAGTGTTGTCAATGAGATATTTTATTAATAAATAGGAATAAATTTCATAATGTAAATAAAAACCAACATGAAGTATTAATTTTAATCAAAAATAAATTACACGACATGAGTAAATAATCCCCAAAACATTAAAATTACAGTTCAAATAACCATTAGATATTATATCAATCCATAGTAATTGGTAATTCTTATCGAATATGATATCTAACCGTAATTATTTTATTTTGGACCTTCCTTCTAATTTCTATATAAGGCCCCAACCTTAAACATTACTTAATACTGAGTTATTTCAAGAATATACATTGAGTAACTTTTCAGGTTTATAGTTTTAGAGAATTAGATCATAAATCATGCATTACATTCCACATTTACACAAGGTGGTTACAGAAAAGAAAATATTCACTTTTCCCATCAAATGAAACATATTTAAAATAAACAATAGATTCATTCTTGACACTTCCTTGACACTATCATCACATCATGTACCTTTCCCTTGACCTGTGAAAAACATTTAAAAAACTTGGGATGAGCATAAAAATCTCGGTAATAGATATAGAAATACAGAAAGGAAACCTTAGTCCATGTATACATATGAATCAATGAAATGATACTCCACTCATAAAACATAATCACTTAGAAATACCTCATGAAATCATAATATTTATGATTAAATAATATAAAACTTAAGACATAAAGGTAACACGAGGCATTCATAACATTCTTACGTAGGGAGTAACCCTCATGGATACGTTTGGAATACCCATTACAACATATTCACTAAATAACTTTGAAAACACCTTAGCTTTTAACTCCTTCGTGTTACCCAATGAATTGGATAGATATCATGGGCTCACCTTCCATTAGTTTATCATGGAACCACCCGTCTTCATAAACAATTCCCAAGAACCATAACATAATCATATAACATAAAACATGCATAAAGGAAACATAAAATTTCCACATTTCAATCACAAGATATCAAAAACACATTGATATAATAAAAACATTATCAAATCCGTTTTCAGTACCAAAATAAAAAAAATAAAAACATGGTATTTATTTTTCATTTTAAAAAAAGTTATGGCTTGTAGAGGAATCCGAAACTCAAATAATGGTCACAGCGGCGAAGAAGTCGTTGTCACCGCATATGTAAGAAAAAAACATTCCCTTTTGTCGTTTAGTAAAATGATTTGTATAAAAAGATTCCTTTTTCATAAAACTAAAATTCAAAGGGGTTTATAAACTATATAAAATAAATTTGTGTATAAAACAAAATATGCCTCAATGAAAGAAGATTGAGACGAAGTCCCTTACCTCATTTCCGACATGACTCGATCTTTCATTAATCTCTGGAATAATAAACTAGTGTAAATTTCAACTTTAGTAAAAAAATTTATAGAGTTCTTTATTCCATTTATATCACTTATTACCATGTTATGAACATTATGTAATTATTTAAGTTAATAACGGTCGTTTTGTCGATCTTTGGTACATTAGCCAAAAATAAACTTCTTATAATTTCAAGTTGTTCATGTGGTAAAATATCAATTATATCCAAAATTATACTCATTATGTAGATATAATATATATAATCTATATCCATTATATACATGAATTTATAATATTACATTACATTTAGAGGTAATAAATGAAATGCACCGTTCATGGAGACGGTAAGCTATACATACGCATGAACACTACATTCATTTCTATTTCGTATTTAATGGAATGAAATCATAATGATATAAATGTACATTATAATTAAAATATAATATAATATATAATATCATTAACTACATCATTTATACGTCCCACATATGGCATTAACGATTCAAATCATATTGAGGCGGCGGTAGTCAGCACTTCCTAAAATGAAATTATCGCGATTACCCATAATGGAAACCAAAAAGGTATTAAATAAATGAAAAATACAGAAGTATATGGAAAACATAAACATAATATATATCATATATAAATATAGTGACATCTTAATGGCCACCATGAGAGTTGTTAAAAGAATATTGAACAATCATTGTCTCGTGAGGCAGTAATTCTCCACTCACATAAACAGTATGTTCTTTAACCATTAGACGGTGGCGTGTGTAAGTGTAAATTGAATAATTCTCATAAAAACACCCCAGTATATTGAATATAGTGGGTTTTTTACAAAAGAGAGGAATAAAATGGGTTTATGGGGTTGGAAAAGCAAAATAATACAAAAGGACATAAGAGAAGACATTACCTTTAAATCGGGTAACTCCCATTGGATTGAACCAAAAGGGTATCATGAAGAGCTTTCTGCCTAAGGTAAGGATTCTAGAATGAAAATAGAGATGCAGAGAGTTAAAATGAGTAGAGTATGGCTGAGCCAATGGATTTAGAGGTGTGGGTAATGGGGTAGAGGTGAGGGCCTTTTATAAGAGGGAGGAGGGTCACTCTTGGAAAGTCTTGAAATGTTACTTTATTATGAAATGATTTTCAGATTTTAAAGGCCCCAAAATAAAATATTTCAAGGATAAGGTTTTAAGGGTTCTAAATCCACCAATCCAATAGGTTTTTGACAAGTTATAGTCTTTAATTTTACATTTTCTTTTCATTTTATATAAATCGTTCATCAATGAGGTAATCACGCATCATCATGGTGTCATAAATAAATTTATTTATTTAATGTCTAAAAATTATTAAAAATACCATGATGTATGAAATATTTTTATATTTAAAATGACTATATATAGTATAAGATATCATTTATGTAGAAAAAATTAAAATTTATTTACTTAGGTGTTACATACTTTTGTTATATTTTCCTTTCTTGAAAAAAATAAAATGATAAAATGTCACTTTCACGGAAAATTGATTCCATGAGGTCCCAAAGATGTCACAAGCCATCCCATGGTCTCCCATGACAAAACGAGTAGCATTGGGACACATGTTGGGGTCATTTTATATTATTATGATATTATTTTATTACCCATAACTACCTGATTACTAATTAATCATGATAATTAAAGATAATTACGGTCATTACTATTCATAATTTCCAAAAACAAAAAAGTCTTAATTAAATAATTTAGACCTTTTTATTCCAAATATGGAATAAATTTTACCAAATTCCAAAAACTTAAATTGCAGTAATTAATTTAAAAATAATTCTCGTTGTCAAAACAAAGAGGGTTTTTTAGAAACAATATCTATCAAAAGTTTGACACTTGTTTATGCCCAATTCCAAAGTGAAATTAATTAAAATTACCAAAATTGGGTTAAATGGTAAAAATATATTATAATTAAACATTAAAACCAGTTAAAAGGATAATCTAACCATATAATTAAATTATATGAAAAAGTAGTTTTGAAGTAAAATGCAGTATTTTCACTATTCATTAAAAAAATTAACCTTGCCAGAAAAATACCAAAAATTTATCCAAAGTAAATTTCAATGTTCCAATAATAAATAATAATTTTATTATGACAAATAGATCTTATAAAATTGGATAAATGTTGATTTAAAAAAGGTTTGGAATCAAAAGGCAGTAAAACAATCTTTTAAAAATATTAGTTTATTTTATGCTTGAGATTAGATTTATTCTCATTTTGAGCCTCTAAAACACTATCTAATTCATAAATAGATATAGATATAATTTTTTTAATTATTTACTTACTTGGGATGTTACATCCTTCCCCCCTTTAGAAAATTGTGTCCTCGCAATTTATTTACTTATCAAATAAGTGGGGTATTTATCCCTCATTGCATTTTTAGATTTCCATGGTGCCTATTAAATCATTAGTTTTTTCACAAAACCATTAATTGATTAATCTACTTAATACGCAATACATGGTCCCTGTGGTCAATAATATGGACTGGTTGTTCCTCATAAGATAGGTTCACTTACAGCTAAACTACCTCTGGACTCAAAACATGAGATGAATCTGGCATGTACTTCCTTAACATTGAAACGTGAAAAAAATTGTGTACCCGAGGCAAACTGGGAGGTAAAGACACTCGGTATGCAACTGATCCAACTCTCTCCAAAATTTCATATGGTCTAATGATCCTTGGACTCAGCTTTGCTTTCTAATTGAATCTTATCACACTTTTCCAGGGTGAATCTTTGAGGAAGACATTATCACCTACCTCAAAAGGCAGATCCTTCCTCCTAGTGTCCGCATAACGTTTCTGCCTAGTCTGAGCTGTTCTCATGTGTTTCTATATTAGCTGAACTTTGTCTGCAACTCTTCTACCAATTCTGGTCCCATCAACTTCCTTTCACCTACTTCATCCCAAAATGCTGGAGTTTGACACCACTTCTCATATAATGCCTCAAATGGTGCCATTTGTATACTGGAATGAAAACTGTTATTATAAGAAAACTCAACAAAAGAAAGATGTTGTTCCCAAATTTATTGATAATCCATAGAACAAGAATGTAGAATATCCTCCAATGTCTGAATTTTTCTTTCTGACTTCCCATCTGATTGAGGATGAAAATCTGTACTAAAATTTAATTCACTACCCATCGACTTCTGAAGGCCTTTCCAAAAGATAGAAGTAATCCTGGGATCACGATTCGATACAATGGAGTGGGGAACTCCATGTAACCTGACTATCACTTTAAGATAAAAACGAGAATGTTGATATAAGGAAAAATTATCTTGTATGGAAAAGAAATGAGCATATTTAGTCAAGAGATCAACAATAACCCAGATTGCATTATTACCTCGAGGTGTCTTCGGCAATATCACAATGAAATCCATGGATATATTCTCCCATTTCCACTCTGGAACTGGTAAAGGCTGAAGCATCCCTTTCAGAAACTGTCGCTCTGCTTTAAACTGTTGACAATTCAAACACCTCTCAGTAAAATCAGTAATATCTCTTTTCATTCAGTAATATCTCTTTTCATTCAATCCCACCAGTAATACACCTGAAGATCTCTATACATCTTAGTACTTCAAGGATGAACTAAAAACGGAGAACTACAAGCTTCACATAACAACTCTCTCTTCAAATGTGGGTCACAAGGCCCACACAATCTCTTCCAAAATCTCAAAACACAATCATTATCAATTTTGAATTAAGGTAACATACCCTTCTGATCATCTCTTCCTTTTTCTACAGGTCAGTGTCTTGCTTATGTGCTTGCTTAATTCTGTCTGATAGAGAATATTTTACTGATACCTGAAACAAAACAAAAGAACATCCTGCACCAACAACTTCTATGCCAAATTTCATCAAATCCTAAACCAAAGGATCATGTTCCAAACATAATATGGTTAATGAAGCATTACATTTACGAATCAAAGCACCAATCACTTTATTTTTTTTTCTCGGATGGTAATGAATTGTATAATCATAATCCATTATTAATTATATCCATCTCCTCTATCTGATGTTCAATTATTTCTGAGTAAATATATACTTTAACTTTTGTGGTCGGAATATATTTCACAATTTAATCCATACAAATGATGCCTCCAAATTTTTAAATCGAAAACAATAGCAGCTAATTCCAAATCATGTGTAGGGTAATTTAACTCATGAGTTTTCAACTGACGTGAATCATAAGAAATTACCGGATCATTCTGCATTAGGATGCAACCAAGTACTTTTAATGAAGCATCATTGTAGATAACAAACTCAACATTCATGGAAGGTAGTTCCAAAACTTGATTATTCACCAATCTTCTCTTCAATTCCTGAAAACAATCATCACATTCTTTTGTACAGATGAACTTAACACCCTTCCTAGTTAGCTTAGTCAATGGGCTCGACAATCATGCAAAATTATTAACAAATCTTCGGTAATAGCCTGCCAAACCAAGAAAACTACGAATCTCAGTTACATTTTTGGGTCTTAGACATTTTTTCAACAACCATTGTTTTTGTAGGATAAACAATTATTCCATATTTTAATACAACATGACCAAGGAAAGAAATTATTTGAAACCAAAACTCACACTTTCTGAATTTCCTATAAAATTTCATTTCTTTCAAGGTTTTCAAAATAACCCTTAAATATATTTCTTGCTCCTCATTACTTTTAGAAAATACCAAAATATCATCAAAGAAAACAGCCACAAAATTATCCATGAACTCACAGAAAATTCTATTCATAAGGTCTATGAATACAGCAGGTGTGTTGTTTAACCCAAAAGGAATTACTAAAAATTCATAATGGAAATATCTTGTAAGAAACGTGGTCTTCGAAATATATGCTTCTTTTACATTCAACTGATGGTACCACGATCATAGGTCAATCTTTGAAAAATAAAGAGCTCCCTAGAGCAGATCAAACAAATCATCGATATGAGGAAAATGATATTTGTTCATAGAAAATATTTTATTCAAGGCTCTATAATCATTGAAAAGTCTCATTGAACCATATTTCATTTTAAAAAATAAGATAGGATCACCCTATGGTGATGTGCTAGGTCGAATGAAACCTTTCTCTAATAAATCTTGCAATTTCTCCTTCAACTCTAAAAGTGCAATTTGATCCATTCGATAAGGGGTTTTTGAAATTTGCATAGCATGAGGAACTAAGTCAAAAGAAAATTCAACTTCTCAATATGATATTATTCCAGGAAACTCGTTTGTAAAAACATCAGGATACACATTTACCACTGGAACATCATTAATCAGAACGGTTCCTTTGTTTTCAACAATAAGTGCAAGCTAACAGTCATTTCCATCTTGTTCAAGTTTCTCACCCTCTTGATATGTTATCAAAATTAAGGGTTCATTCTTGTACACAAACTAAAAGTCTTTTTGAAAAGAAACTTCTTTATCTCTACAATCAATCATAGCATGTTAAACTGAGAGCCAATATATACCTATGATAACATCAAAATCTACTAGAGGTAAAACAATAAGGTTTGCATGTAGGTTATTTCCACCTATAAGGATAGGAAGATTCTTATAAATTCTTTATTCCTCAAAATTTCCCCCAGCTGTTATTACCACAAGATCAAGAGTCATTTCTTAAGATGGTATTCTGAATATAATATAAATTTTTTTAGAGATGAAGGAATGTGTTGAGCCTGAATCAAAAAACACATTGGCATAACCAGGAAAAACAATCAAAGTACCTGATACCTCTTCATTTGATGGTCCAACATCTACTTAAGTAGTTGCAAAGGATTTCACCACACCCTTCTTCTTGTAGTCTGACTAGTTCCTATCATTTGATCTCTTTGTCGAACACTCATTTGCATAAGGACCCATATCAGTGCACTTGAAATATTTCACTAACTGTAAATCAAATTTGGTCTTACCATCACCCTGATATTTTTCAGTGCAATCATGAGCCTGATGTCCCATCTTACCACATCGGTAGCACATTCCAGAATTCAAAAGTCATTCCCCAGCATGCTTTTTATAAAATTTATCACAAACATAAAACTTAGTTTTCATACCATCAGACCTATTTGAGGGATTCTTCCCTTTCTCCTGCCACATCAGTATCTTCTTCTATTGGTTGTTATAGAACACTTGATCATCAACAAACTCTATTTACACCTTCTTATCACATTGAAATATATTTTCCTAACTTTAGAACTCATGAGAAGCTAAAGCCCTTCGATATTTTGGCTTTAATCCAATATAAAAAACTATTTATTTTACTATCAAGGTCTTAGATAAAATCTAGAGCATACTTTTCAAATCGAGTGAACCTTTTTTCATAAGCATCCACTGAGTCATCCTCTTGCCTCAATTCTAAGAATTTTTTTCCCTCCTAAGTCGAAAAGCCTTAGGAAAATATTTCCCAAGAAACATACCTTTGAATTAATCCTAGTCAAGAGCATCAATCTCATCAGCATCCCTGATATTCTTAACCATCGACCACCACTGATCTGCTTCACCCTTCAAATGATAAAGAGAAAGACTATCCTTTTGATTTTTTGAACACACCATGACACAGAAAATCTTTTCCAGTGCTTTAATCCACCCTTCAGCTAGCATAGGGTCTGATGATCCTCTGAATGATTGGGGATGATGCCTCATGAAATTCTCCACCACTGATATGTTTTTCTGCAGTTGATCTGGCTAATCTCGTGCATGGATACCACCACCATTTATTTCCTGAGTCAACTTCTCCATTATTGCAACACACTATTCAGTTCCAATTTTGACAATCTCAGGATGCTGATTTGGAGGGTCATTTCCTTCTGTATACCTTTCTATCACTGCTTCCATATTTCCTCTACAGAAAAACATTCTGAACAAACATGTCTTAGAATAATCAACATGGTAATCTTAAAATGCTATATCATTTCAATTTGAACAAGAAAATATTTTTGGATAATCATTATATAGAATTAAAACTACTAAAGTTATTTTAACCGACCTCTGATACCAACTATAAGGCCCCATCCTTAAAAATTACTTAATCTTGAGTTATTACAAGAATACACATTGAGGATATTTTCAGGTTTATAGTTTTAGAGAATTAGATCATAAATCATGCATTACATTCCACATTGAAACAAGGTGGTTACATAAAAGACAATATTCACTTTTCCCATAAAAAACATATTTAAAATAAAACACGGATTCCTACTTAACTCTTCCTTGACAATATCATCACATCATGTACCTTTCCCTTGACTTGTGAAAAACATTTCAAAAACAAGTGATTTGAATAAAAAGATCAGTAAGTGATATATAAATACAGAAAGAAAACCTTAGTCCACGTATACATAAGAATCAATGAAATCATACTTCACTCATAAAACATAAGAATGTTAACATACCTCATGAAATCATAAGATTTATGATTAAATCATAAAAAAAATAAGACATAATGGTAACTTAAGGTATTCATAATATTCTTACATAGGGAGTAACCCTCATGGTTATGTTTAGAATACCTATTATAGTATATTTTCCAATTCTCATCGGAGAAACCTTAGCGTTTAACTCTTTCGCGTTTCCCAATGCATTGGAGAGATGTCACGGGATCACCTACCCTTAGTTTATCATGGAACAACCCGTCTTCATAAAAAATTCCCAAGAAACATAACATAATCGTATCACATAAAACATGCGTAAAGGAAAAATAACATTTCCACATTTCAATCACAACATATCAAAAACATATTCATATAATAAAAACATTATCAAAACCAATTTTAATACCAAAATAAAATAAATGCAAAAATGGTATTTATTTTTCATTTAAAAATCTGTTATGGCTTGTAGAGGAAGTCGAGACTCAAATAATGGTCACAGCGGCGGGGAAGTCATTATCGCTGCACATGTAAGACCAAACCATTCCATTTTGTCATTTAGAAAAACTCTTTTTATTAAAAGATTCCTTTCAAATAAAAGTAAAATTAAAATGGGTTATACACCTTATTAAAGAGAGTTGTGTATAAAACAAAATAATCCTCAATGAATGGAGAGTGAGACGAAGTCTCTTACCTCGTGTCTGACTTGACTCAATGTTCATTAATCGCATGAATAATAAACTTGAGTTAATTTCTACTTGCTTAAGAACCTTTTTCACGTTCATTATTCCTTTTATATCACTTATTACCATATTATGAACATTATTTAATTATTTATGTTAATAACGGTCGTTTTGACGATCTTTGGTACTTGAGCCAAAAATAAAATTCTTATAATTACAAGATGTTCATGTGGTAAAATATCCATTATATCCAGAATTATATTCATGATGTAGATATCATATATATCATATATATCCAATATATACATGCATTTATAATATTACATAACATTTAGAGGTAAGAAATGAAATGCACCGTTCATGGAGATGGTAAGCTGTACGTACGCATGAATGCTACTTTCATTTCTATTTATTATTTAATGGAATGCAATCATAATGATATAAAGTTATATTATAGTTCCATTATAAAATCATATATAATATCATTAACTCCATCCTTTATATGTCCCACATATGGCATTAATGATTCAAATCACTTTTAGGGGGTGGTGGTCCGCACTTCCTAAAACTAAATTATCGCGTTTACCCATAATGGAAACCATAAAGGTATGTCATAAATGAAAAATAGAGAAGAATAATGAAAACATAAACATAATATATATCATATATAAATATAGTGACATCTTAATGGTCACCATGAAAGGTGTTAAATGAATATTAAACAATCATTGTATCGAGAGGCGGTAATTCGCCACTCGCAGAAACAATATATTCTTTAACCATTAGATAGAGGTGTGTGTAAGTTTAAATCAAGTACTTCTCATAAAAACATCCTATTATATTTAATATATTGTTGTTGTGACAAATGAGAGGAATAAAAAGGGTTAATGTGGTTGGAGAAATAAAATAAAACAAAAGGACCAAAGAGAAGACATTACCTTTAAATGGGGTAACTCCCCTTGGTTTGAACCAAAAGGTTTTCTTGAAGAGCTTTATGCCTAAGGTAAGGCCTCTAGGATTAATAGAGGGATTTTGAGAGATCAAATGAGTAGATTTTGGCCGAGCCAATACCTTGAGAGGTGTGGGTAAGGGGGTAGAGGTGGGGGCCTTTTATAAGATGGAGGAGGGGCAGTCTTGAAAAGTCTTGAAATGTTACTTTATTATGAAATGCTTTTCTGAATTTAAATGTCCCACAATGAAATATTTCTAGGATAAGGTGATAATGGTTCTAAATCCACCCATAAAATTGGTATTTTACAAGTTTATGTCTTATCTTTTACATTATCTTTTCATTTTATTTAAATCGTTCATTAACGAGGTAATCACTATATCATCATGGTGTCATGAATAAATTTATTTATGTAATGTCTAAAAATTATAAAAAAATACCATGATGTAGGAAATATTTTAGATTTACAATAACTATTTATAGTCTAGGATATCATTTATGTAGACTAAATTAAAATTGTTTTACATAGGTGTTACATACTTTTGTTATATTTTGTTTTCTTTAAAAATAAAATGATAAAATGTGACTATCACACAAAAGTGATTCTATTGGGTCCCAAAGTTTTTACAAGGCATATCATGGTCGGCCATGACACAACCAGTAAAATTTGGAAAAATGTTGGGGTCATTTTATATTGTTATTATATTATTTTTTACCCTTAACTACCCGATTACTAATTAATCACGATAATTAAAGATAATTACCGTTATTACTATTCATAATGTCCAAAAAAGAGTCTTAATTACATAATTTGGAGCTTCTGATTCAAAATATGGAATCCATTTTACGAAATTCTAAAAACATAAATTTCAATAATTAATTTAATAATAATTCCCATTGTCAAAACAAATAGCGTGTTTTTTAGAAATAATATCTACCAAATGTTTGACACTTGTTTATTTCCAATTCCAAAGTGAAATTAATTAAAAAGAACAAAATTGGGTTAAATGGTAAAAATATATTCTAATTAAACTTGAAAACCAATTAAATTTTTAATATATCCATATAATTAAATTAGATGAAAAATAAGTTTTGAAGTAAAATGCAGTATTTTTCATTATTCATTAAAAAATGAACATTTTTAGAAAAATACCAAAAATTTATCAAAAGTATATTTCAATGTCCCAATACAAAGAATAATTTATTTTGAAAAATAGAGCTTATAAAACTGTAAATAGTTTGATTGAAAAAAGGTTTGCCATCAAAAGGCAGTAAAACAATCTTTTAAAAATAGTAGTGTATTATATGTTTGAGATTAGATTTATTCTCATTTTGAGCCTCTAAAACACTATCAAATTCATAAATAGGATTAGATATGAAAATAAATAATTCTTTACTTAATTGGAATGTTACAGTCTACTCCTAGATAGTATCATTATTTATAAAAAATATTAATTTCATATTTTTATAATCACTATATACCATCTCTCTATAATCATATTCTCGAATATACCTCTCATATTAATAATGATTAGGTTTAAAATTAATTACCTCCCATACCGACATATGGTCATGGTCTGGTGTATATTTTTTTTCAACTGATATTTTTAAATATCCTCTGAATCACATATTGAAATAATGTAAAATATATTTTCTATGAAATATCACTAATCCAATCAATGATTTAAATTGGACGGACATACCATGAATTTATGCTATTTGGTTTCCTAATCCATATGTTCCCTATTAATAAAATAAATTCAATAAATATAGAGTCAATAAATATAATATAAAATAGACATTTTAATTATTATCATAATACATCAGCCAAAATTTTGTATGCCACATCCTATTTAATAAACCAAACATTCTAGATCATCTACAACATAATATTCATCCAAATAAGAGATGTATCAATAGTCACAACCTATAAAAGTTTTTGAATGTTAGGATTTACAAAACAATACATAAAATTATTAAACCAAAATCAATAAATGATAATGTTTATTATACAATATCTCATGAAATGTTATATATTTTACTGAAAATCCAATATATATGGGGGAATTGTTTTTTGAAAATATATTAAACAATTTTAAATATGTTAATTTTGTAACATTATACAAAAACATATGAAAATAATATCCCATAAATATGAGTTCACTTTTGTGATATTAAAATTTTCATGTTCCTACTATCTGTTTGGTTTATATTTTTATCGAATTTGGTAATTTATATTATATAAAAAATAGAACAGTTATTTATAATTTAAATTTCACCCATAATAATAGGGAATTAATCTTGAAACCTTGTTCTATTAAAGAATAGATGGCTTCCATTAAAAAAATTCGACACATTAAATATCCTAACCATGATGATGATAATAAATATCTATTTGGGATATATAAATAATATAATCCATCTAGTCGAGTGAATAACATAAAAATAATATGAACATTATTAGGCCTTCTTGGACAACATTTTCATAGAGACTGTCTCACGAGAAGCTTCCTACTGATTGTTTCTTTAAAAAAAGTCGAATTTATCTCTATTATTATTCTGTGTTTTTTCAACAACATAGGGAAGATATTGATCATTTTTTTTCTTAGTTGTGTCAATGAGTCTTCAATGTGGAAGGTTTTTTATGTTATTTTTTAAATACATATCCCTGGTATGTCTTCAATTCATCATTTTCTCATAGACGAAATTCTATTTCTCTTTCTCCTCTATTGATGGATCTCTTTAGTGTCATGGCTACTGAACTCAATAAATTTATTTGTTTCTCAGAATAAGATGATTTATGATAGAATTTCCTTCTCGGTAAGTGGAATTTTATCAACTATTCTTGCTGATATGCATAAAGTTGATATTCCTATGAAGAATTTTTTCTTCAACTCGGTTCATGATTTGTCCATTCTGAATTGGATCGGTGTTGAGGGAAACATCAGGCCTCTGCATGGTACTTTTGAAGTTCTTTGGAAGGAAGGTTTTTTTGGTTGGATAAATGATAATTCGGATGGTGCTTCTAGAGTTAATCTGCGGCTTTCTAGTTATGGTGCAGTTTTAAGAAATCATAAAGGGAATGTCCTTGGTTGTTTTAGTGGTTCTTCTCATTTTTACTCTTCAATTGAGGATGAAATTCAGTGCATTATCATTTTTTGGATTAAGATATGAAGCGTGGATGGGATAATTTATGGATCGAATGTGATTCTACTATTATTGTTTCTGCTATAAGGATCGGTCTTTCTCACATGTCTTGGAAGCTAACTAATCATTGGATTAATTGTTTGGAGACTCTATTTTCCTTGAATCATATTATCACTCTCATTTATAGGGAAGCCAATTTTTTTACTCATGTAATGGTAAATAAAGGTGTTAATGGAGTTTATTTTTTTTAGAATGTTCAATTTCTTGATGATCTCTTTCATTTTCATAAAAAATATTGTGACAAGTCTTCCATTTTTAGAGTTGTGTAAGATGTCTTTTATCTCTATTTGAGGCTGTTTTGTATGGTATTTTTATCCTTGTGATCTTTTTTATTTCATTGATGTATGTTTGCATAGATTAATACTTTTATCTTCATTGGAGTTATTTGTTTCTATTTTTTCTACAGGATTGAATTGGTAGGATTTCAGTTCTCTATTATTTCCTGAATTGGTTTCCATGATGTAGATGTTTTCGGGGTATCATTTATGGAGTGTCGTCATGATGTGGAATGCATTGTTGCTGATTTTTTTTTATATTGATTATCTCGTGGGAGTAGTTCATGATCCGAATCTCATGTTCTACTCATTGGATAATTACTTGTTGAAGTGTAATTTTTCAAGAATTGGCTTCACTGGAGGAAGTCTTTGTAAATGATGCTTTTGGAACCGCACATAGAGTTCATGTTGTACCTGAAGCCTTATATTACGGGCTTCCATTTGCAGAATATTTTTCTTGACACCCAACACCCTCCTTATTTAATGGGTGTTTCTTGTTGCTTTGGTTTTTTCTCTTTCACCATAACCTTAGATTATGCTCGTTCGGTGTTTCATGTTTGTATTTTCCCCTGTATTGTTTTCTTTTTTCTTTCATAAAATTCCATTCAATAAAATAATATTGGTATCATAGAGGATCATATTCAAAAAAGGATTTCACTAATTTTGTGGTAATTTACAAATAAATATATATACCATTTACACATTTGTATCCTACATTTATATGACAATCAATTTCTTTCATTGATGACAAAATCAATAACCAATGCACATTTTTTTCTTTATTAGGATCACCAATAATTGTGAGACATATCTTGTTTACCCATTAATATATATAATTCTCAAGTGCCATATCAACAACAAATAATTTGTATGATCAAAAAATTTCATCATAAAAAATTATAAAATTAATCTCAACAAATAAGTAAACCTCATAGAGTTATCTCATAATAATATCAAAATGATTTATTTTCTATTGAAATAATATCAAAGAAATAAAATCAATGAATATTGAGAAAACTTATTTCATTTAAAATAACAATAGACACTTGGAA
The DNA here is from genome assembly GCA_963277665.1 of Viscum album. Classification (NCBI taxonomy): domain Eukaryota; kingdom Viridiplantae; phylum Streptophyta; class Magnoliopsida; order Santalales; family Viscaceae; genus Viscum; species Viscum album. The sequence goes on along the minus strand of OY728146.1, from coordinate 1,754,226,294 downwards.
TGAAATCCTTATAACTAATAACATCTATGACAAAAAGAATAAGTGTTATATCTTTGTATGATAAAAAATAATTTTCTGATATATAAAGACATTATAAATAGTTAATAAGGAAAACATTGAAGAAATTATTTGTTAGAAATTTTTAATGACAATAAAATTACATAAAAAATAAAACATGCCATCATTTTATGTATTATTATGAATATTATTGAAACATTTATATTAAAATTGATATGCATGATAAGTAGTTTAATACTTTTAAATTATCATTTTTAATAAAAATCCCATACCTTTTGTCATGTCTTGATTAATATGATATGTTTCTTGAAAATAATAGAATTATATTAGTTTTATTCTTTTCAATAAAAAATTTACATTAATTTCAATATTTTTATTCCTTTTTTTATTTCAATAAAAATATTTATTTTGTTTCTAAAGAATATAAGTTAACATTGGATGTTTTTAGGATGTTAAATTACAAAGAAACATAAGATCATTATCTATGGTAAAATAAGACAATGTTCTGGTAAATAAGTCTTAAAAAATTTATAACTATAATTTTTTACAATAGAAAAACATATTAATTTTACAATATTATGATTTCCTTATAAATTAACCATTTCATTTCATAAATATGGAAGTCATTACGTATGCATGAAAATTATTTTTCTTTTATTTATATGGTGGTAATGAAATTAACTAGTGATTATTTGATGTTTTATAATATGAATTATCTCATTAATGTAACATTTTTTCAAGATATTCTTATATTTATCAATCCATGAGAGTAATTAATTAAAAATTAGTGACATCATTTTTTGGATGTTGTACTATATATTTTCACTTGAGAAACATTATCAATATCAATAATAAGGAGTCAGAAGTTAAATTACACAATATAATTAATGGTTAATATCTATTTAAAATCCATATATATAATAATTTGATCCATCATTTTCACCAAGCATATACTCTAGTGATGAAAAATCAGACTCTTCCATTTATGGAGGTGTTTGTCCACATGTATTCATAAGTGATGTATTCATTTCAATAGTTTATATAATGTACATTAAAAAGTGTTTTTACCATAATAATAATAACATATAAGTGTATATTAGTCACAGATTCAATTATTTCATATAAGTAAATTAATATTTGTAGGATTTATATGAATAAATAAAATAAAATCACTCAATTAAGTATTATTCTTTTTCATAGAAAGATACTTTTTTGAATATTAATAATTTAATCATAAATATTATTTTCAGTTAAATGAAGTAAAAAGTGGTTTTAATGAATATTTTTTTAATAATTAAAAATATTATTTTTAGACTTTTGTATAATGTAAGAATCAATTAGAACCTTCCAACTATAAAATTATATAATAATAATAATAAATAAATTTGAATTTTAATAAAATATAAATTATTATCTATAATTTGATGATTGGTATCCCAAATTAAGTGTTAAAATTTTAAAATAAACCAATTGTGTGCTAAAATATAAATTTGGTTGGTCAAAAAAGTACACTATTTATTATTTCATTCTTCATCCTAATATTTTCATTTATTTTATAGTATTTTGGAAATAATTATTCTCACTATGAACCCAAAATTATCTATTGAAATAATTTAAAAAACATCCCATTATGATAAATATAATATGGTGGTATAAATAAATGATTATTTATTAAGATAAAATTCTAAAAATTATAAATTTACCTTTATATCAAAACAATATACATCATCGAAAAAAATATAGCTATATAAAATTATTCACATTTCAACTAAATTTTTTTAAAATATGTTATAAAAAATATGATGATTATGAATTTCAAAAATAGTTTCATATAAATGATAGGATTTACTTATTTATAGAGTAACATAGGGTTTCCAATTCTTCTCCCTCTATATATTTCATCGTCCCCATTTTATTCATTACTTAAACAAGTGAGGGTATCATTATTTTAATAAATAATATTTTTACCACGGATCATTCTCAATCATATAAATCATGAATATTACTTTTAACAATAGATTCATCTTATTTCAAAGTATGATCTCTATATTATTCAAAAAAAAGTATCATCTATGCTTTATATGAATTTTTCCTTTCAAACTATACCACCTTAGATATGAAAACATGTGTTGCATCTAGCCTGTGATTCTATAAAAAGGGAAAATTAATGACAACATGCACATATGATAAATATTAATGTAAGGCTGCTAAGGGAGAAATCCCCAAATTTCTAATAAACTTTATACGATTAATGAACCAAAAATAACTATCCTTATTTAAAGAAAATTTTAATAATCTTCATGGACATAAATTACAGAAAACATGATCAAATGCTTCAAAATTTTAATTTTCTATTTTTATTTGGAAGAATCTCAATTTTACATTAAGTGATACATAAATGGTGTTATAACATTTTTACCATCACGGTTATAACTTCTACCAATTTATGTCCCAATCACTTCACTTCACTAACTTAATCCTATTATGTTAGTGTTCTACATCTCAATTTATAAAATTTCTCATACGATTCCTTCAATATACATGAATAGAATCTATTATTATAACAAAATTTCACCAACTATGTATATTCATTCACATTTCAATGATAATATAATGAGACCATGTGAAGAATTTACTAAAATGTACGAATTGATTCTTATTATTGCCAATGGCATTAAGGGTGAAATTATATATATAAATTTAATTTAGTGCCTAGTGTAATTTGATATCGATTCCAAATATTTATTCATAATATATGATTATGATAAAGTAAAATAGTTTGAGGTAAGCATGTAATATAATTATCACTTTATAATATTTTCTACATAGATAATATAAATAATTTTTACCTTTATAGTGTGTAAATTTCACAAAGTTTTTGAAATTATCAATAAAAAACTAGATCACATCATTACATTGATATTTTTTAAAAAATACCACCAGAAAATCATTGTATGTATTTTCCAATTTCTATTCATGCACTGTAAATGGTGATGAATCCCATTTTTATTTCCCTATCAATATTACCCTATTGAATTGAAAAATAATACATGTTGAAATTATAGATAACTTATAACATAAGTATCCAAAATAATATAAATTGCAATCTTTGTATATCATGGTTGTCCCAGAATGAATATAAAATTGTTAACTTTTTAGATTATATATCAATTAATTATTTTACTAGGATTCACTCAGAATACATAACCTATATAAATAACCTACAATAACATCATTAACAATATTATTCTCATCCAATATTACCATATTAATTAATATAACTCTTTCTTGAAAACCATTTTCGTTCATTTGAGCCTCTTTAATTTTTTCTCGTATATATGAATACACTGATACATGACCCAAAAATGATTATGTTTTTGAATTCCCAATTTAATTTACAAAATTCATTAAATAAATTAATAAGTTATCATCTATTAGTTGTAACATATATAATCATTAATCATAATTTACATAAGGCATGATGTTGTTTTTTTTACTAGAAAAAATGAAATTTGAAAAAAAAATCCTTAATATGTTTTTAGAATAATATTTTCTACATTGTAAACTACATTTTTTTGAATATTTACTTCCAACATTTATGATAATAATATTTTTTACAGTCTAATAGAATCATTGAGTGGGGTATGGATATAAAAATGATCCTTGTTTATATTCTAGTTTTTTCACTTAAAACTAATCCTCTTAAACTAGTAAGGATTCATGAAAAATTCATCATAAACAATCAATAATTCATTATATTCTGAAGTGTATGAAAAATAACAAAAAATGATATATATATATATATATATATATGGTTAATCTAGAATTCCTACTCATTTAATTGGTAGTTAGTATATCATGCATATATTAATCCAATACACCATAACAATCATATAGTATAAGGTCATAACATTTTCCACACACCACATCTGAAATATACTTGATGGAAAAAATATATAGAATATATAGTCCATAAAGGATAGACAACACATTCTGATGGCATAATCACTGTTATACTACACCACATGATTATATTCATGGATGAAAAATGTTTTTATTGATATATAATTATAATCATTCTTCACGATCATCAATATTCATTGATGATTATATACTAGTATTGAGATATTTACAAAACTACATGAGATCAAGATCATCTCACTTTAATATATATAGTATCATATTATCTATCAATGATCCTATGTTTGAAGTAATATTATCATGTCCTCCACTCACCAACACTCCCAATTTTCCTTTGTTAAAATAGTGAAAACTAAATTCCAAATGAATTGGACACCTATCGGTATATACTATATAAATAGAAACAACCAAAAAATCTTCCATATATTAAAATGATATCCAAAAATCAAATAAAACCATTAATTCATTGATGTAGCAAATTTTTTATCACTTCGTCATGAATAAAATAAAATATATCCTTTAAAATAACTAATTCATAGCACATTTTAATAATGATTTGATAATGGTATCAAAACATGTCCAATGGTAATTAGATGAATAAAACCCCTGCTTAAAAATCACTAAATTAATTTTCTAGAGTTTCTCATGTGTTTCCTACCTCACGGTCTAATGTTCCTTGAACCATGGCCTGGTGTAGAATCCTATGTCAATTTTAATCAAAAAATGATTGACCCTGAGATTTTTCACCTTTATTTCTTCATTTTAAAATGTTGAACCACTATTCAACCACAGATTTAATTACCATGGGCTTGGGTTTTTATTTTTTCATCATTCAGAAATATAGGTTATCACATGTAAACCATGAATTTATTTAGCGTGAAACACACATTTATAACATTCTCTTTTCTCATTGGTTGACATCACAAGAACCATATATCGATCCATGAGTGTTTTAAATCATGTATTTTATTTCTCTCTAGAGTAAAACCCCCTGATGAACTATTCCGATATTATTTATTTTTGGTACATCTATGTGGTATAATCTGACTATTTATTTATTATGTGGATGACCACATGAATTTTCCCTATCCATATTCACATAATGGCCTTTTTTTCTCACTGCACCTTGTTTAAAATTTATGTCAGTATCCCCTCTTCTTTTCAAGCTTCACCACGAATAACTATATGGAATTTCATTACCCTTTCATAGAAGTCGTCATCATATTATGTAAGGCATGTTTCAATGTTTCATCATCCAATATGATTTAAAAAAATTATCCACTTTTATGGTAATCATCACTAATTTATTAAAAATACTCTAATTATCATTAAATCACTTTTTCTTCATGAATATTACGACATTCATATTCTCATCAACAATAAAAATCAATGAAATTATCAACGATATAGTCATCATTTTAACACAATCTAACACATTAAATTTTTTATTGATAAAAATATCCCCTTTTAGATGTTTTCTACAATACTCATCATCACCATCATCATCATTATAAAATTTTAATCCATCTTATAGATAATTAAATTTGAAGGGCAAATATAAGGGTATTTATTGTATTTTTATCACAAACATATTTTTCATATTTTAGACATGTTAACTAGAGCAATAGAATAACATGGATTCTTAGAAAAAGAAAAAAATGAATCCACTCTATGTCTGTATAAGCTAACCTAGTGTAAAAAACAAGATTTATATAATTAGTATGATATTAGATATCCACATAATCTAACTATATTATAAAAGTAATAGAAAAAATTATTTTTCACCAAGGAGATAAAAATTCCCAATGAAAAAAATACAAAACTCTCTATATATTAAATAAATATATTTATTGAATAAATTATAAACTATGACTCTACACACTAGTTCATGCATTGAAACAATTTCATATTAAGGATCAATTTATATACATACATCATCATATATATTATTTCAAATAATACGCAAAACGTACATAGAACCAAAAATTTCAAAGGATATATTATTATTAAAACTATAATACATATTAATGTGATATAAAATCTATAATTATTCACATTTGAATAAAATAACTTATTACGAGATAATTTTTAAAAATATTATAATGAAATTATTTTTCATTATATTTTACCTTCACTAAAAAACAAATTGTAAAAATTTTGGTATTCAAATTTGATAAGAAAAAATTAATTTTTAAATAAAATTATTGAAAATTTTTATAGTATTAATATTTTCAAAATTTTATATATAAATTGATTTTTTGACTAAAATATAGTACTTTTAAATAATATAATTTTTATGATATTATCATTCTGTTATCATATCATAGATGATTATTAGACATCAATATAATTATATATATATTTAAGGAATAACATTTTTCATTTTAATATATTCATATAGCATATAAATAACATTTATATAATTTTTTATACAAAATAAAAAATATTAGATTTATAAATATAGTTTTTATAAATTGTAATGAATGAAATATTTTCATAATGTGATTTAGTTGTGGATTTTCATTGAATCCTTATACCACACATTCAATATCACACATAACCTTATAATTTTTCCTAAAAACACTATAGGTTTAATCTCTCTATAACCCTCTCAAACAACCATGATCCCCTATACATTTATATTTTGTTTATTAACTGCAATTTTTAGGGAACTTACAACGAATAAAATTCAAGTATTTAATTTATGATTTATCTCCTTCTTACATTTCTCATGTTAATCATAATATTAAAAATATCTAATCACCATAATTATGTGAATGATTAATTATCATTTTTATACTATTATTTTTTAAATCAATTTTTAGACCCTAATATATTAGTTTACATCCCCTTATAAAAATAAAATAATGAAAATCATGCATGTGAGAGGACTACCATGTTAATGAAGAATTATTTATTTTATAAATGCATTTAATTATTAATAAAATTATTTTTATATATATTTTAAATCATAAAAAGTAAATATTTTTTAATTATTCTTATGATATAATAAAATTATTTTAAAATAATGTCCCCTTAACTATTTATGTAAATTGATTTTAATTATATTGTACAATTATATGGTTTATCTTCATACACAATTGATGCTATAAAACACTAATATGGTTATGATGAAAGATAATATTATTATAATATATTTATAAAATAGTATATTTTATGTTTAAGGAAATATTAAACCGAATTTTTATCTTATTGTTGATGTGTATTTTTTGTTCTCTAAAATCACATAAATAAGTTGTTATATTCCTAATTTCTACATAATGATTCCAATATAATTATGGATTGAAATAAGAATTTATTAAATTATTTATATATATATATATATATTAATTGATATATTAATAGTTAACCTTGTATCATATTATATGTATTGATATACCTTTTGTTAAACATTTGAAAAAATATTATAGTTATTAAAACTGAATGGTCGTACCAAGCAATAAAAATTTATCATTCTAATGATAATAAAATTTATTAAGGATTTAAAATGTAAATATTTATGTCTATATTTCAACAATATGATATTAAGATATTAATTATTCTTTATACATGGGTATATAATATGATCAATAATGCACAAAATGAAGTAATGTGTGTCAATCATAAATTCATTTAGTAGATATATGAATATATTATACACAATGATTATATTTTTGTGATCAAATTATGAAACCATTATAATTTTCCTATCATTATTATGTTTTTTTAGGATATTATATATTTAACTTCTTGTTATATTTTCCATGTTATTTTTATTTGATATTTACAATCATTGTACGTGGTTTATATGTCTTAAATATTTTACTCAAATCCTAATAACTATTATTTTACTAAAACATTTAAATATTGAGGTATTGTAACCTTTTAAGATGTTATATTGTATTTAGTTCAAATTTTATTTTGAAATTGGGTTTTATGTCACTATATTCAACCTTTATGATTATATTATTTCATTAAATTGCATTTTTATGAATTATAACTATCACTTTGTAATAGATTTTCCAAATCTTTACATATGTTTACTCAGAACCAAAATTCTCCATTATATAGTCCAATATAAGTATTTTTATCCATAATAATTATTGCTTCCTCATTTATTAATTTTCAAAAAACCATTTCATTATATTATTAACGAGGTGTATTTTTAAACAAAGTTATTTATAAATGATTGGACGGTTTTTTACTTTTTCATAATAAAAGGTTTTATCATCCACTATACATTTTCATTGAAAAAAAATTTCAAATGTAAATTGTTATTTATTATTTTTAGATGTAATGGATTTGAATGTATTTTTACTCTCCCTATTTGAAAATTGTACTTTTTTCATTTCTCCGTTACTTAATATTATTCTCAAATGTTATAGTTCTCAACGTATTTTACCTCTCACATTTGAAAATTATATGTTTATATCATCATTCAATTATTAAATATTATTTCTGATTTTTTTATACACATAATTGTTTTAAAAAAATTATGTATTTTTAATATTTAAATTAATTTTGTTTAAATATAATAGTTTTCAATGTAATTTATCTTCTCATTTTAATTACTACATATCTTTCCCATTTATAGTTTTTTAATAATAATTTTAATATAACTATTTTAAATATATTTTTCCATTTCCTTTTGATACAAATTATGTACCAATATGGATCATTAATTGTGATGTAATTGTAATATGGTTTTCAAAAGAGTTCAATTTTTTAGAAATTATTCTTTAAAAAACAATTCTCATAAGTTATTTAAATGGATTTTTGAAGAATATGTATATTCATATAAATTTACACTAAAAGTTTCATAAATTAACATTTTATGATATGATCACTATATACATATATATATTAATCTTTATTTCTTTCAAGAAAATTTGATTTTTTGTATCATTTTTTTTTCAAGATATGTATTTTCTAAGAAATGTTTAAAAACTCTTTCTTCTTGTATAGGTTCGTTATGGGATTCAGAATGTTTTATTTTGTACTAGCACAAAAATTTATCGAATTTCATATTTATGGGACTTATATATATCTTGAATGATAGTGGAAATGTCTTACATCCCAAGAAATATTAATGTAATATAAATTGGTTAGTAAGTTGATTTGATCACAAAGGAATAATATTATGAAGCCTTCCTATACTCTAAATTTTACGATAAAATGTAATAGAGGTTATTAATTTTCACAAGGATTGGAAATTCTATAATTTTCATTGTGGTAAATTCTCATTTGGTTTATCAAGATATTACATGTTTTCATGATTAAACATTATTTTTAAATTATATCATAGTTGTATACCATGCTCAAATGTTATTGGTTATTGTTATTTATTTTAATATAGGTTATTATTTTAAAACGACATTATGATCCTTTGAGGGTCTTGTGTTATAATTTTATGTTGTTTGATCATCATATTTTACCATATTATATCATACATGGATATCTACATATTTTTAATGATCTAACAGATGTTTATGATCTGATAATTTAATATATGTTTTTAAATAATAAATAATATATGATGCCCAATTTCATATTAGTATAATCTATAAGATATAATGAAATTTAAATTATATGATAAATGATGAAAATCGTCTATAAGATAAGGATTTTTAAGAATTTTTCACATGAGTAGTAAAAATTGTTCTTATATTTCTATGATCAAGGAAAAAAAATGTTTTGAACCATATAATTTTTGATTGTTTGTGGAATAAATAATTAATGCATGTAGTTAATATCATATTCAGGTTATTGTTTTAATTGGGTTCAAATAATTTGTTCAGTAAAAGTATTTGTTGTACAGACCACTATAAATGAAAAAATAATTGTTAAATTGGGAAATTTACAAAAAAATTACGATAGAACTAAGCATAAAGTGTCCAAGGCAGTTTCAATATAGCTATAGGATTAACCAAGAATGTCATATTTTATATATAAGGATGCTTTCATTTGTGAGTACATCATTAGATTAACAATAAAAATTCACATACACTAATTATTTTTTATATTATTACATCTTTTTTGTTAGATATATTTTTTGAATCAATATCATAGAATTGATTCAATAAAATTTCGGTCTATTATTACTTATACATCAGTTATTATAGATAAATTCTTCCTTAGACAATGCAATTATAATTTATTGGATATCATAATTGGATAAATATGATTAGATACTCATGGATTTTTCTAACTATAATTTTAGTAAGTGATAATTAAATTTATCATAATGATATTTATTTATGTGAGAAAAATGTTACGTCTAGCTATTATAAAAAAATTAAAATATATAATATGTTGTATAACATGTCTCAAATACTCCACAGATAAAAAACACATCATATTAATAATAACTTTTAAAAACTATATAAATAACTCTATGATGGTATAAATTAATCGATATTATTAATAACATATAAATAATTAAAATTAGTTAACAATATATATGTTTACCATATTAACAAATTTCATTGTATTATACATTCATTCAAAAATTTAATTCAAATAATTAAAAATGATAATTTCTCAAAATAAAAATCATTTTTATACTCCTCTAATAACAAATTACTTGTATTGATTTTTTTTCTAAAAAATATTTTTTAGTTTAAAATATAGTTTTTATCAAAATTATAATTTAAATTCACTATCTAATTACAACCCTTAAGATAAAAATATTACATGTAATGGAAAATATATTTAGGGAATATTGTTATTAATTTTAATATATTAATTGTACTGATTAATATCATGTCCAATATTTTTTGACATTAATAAAAATTATATTTTAGAAACAATCAATCATTTTGGTGAATGAATTATTTTCAAGGTGTTATTAGGTTGAAGATTTCCATTAAGGATAGGTAGAATTAATTCAATTTTTAGTAATTAATTTATTTTTATTTAAAGAAAAAATATATTTTATTTAATTATATATATACTTTTAAAATTTCAAAACATCATATTTTCAAATAATATTTATAATATAACATGTTTATTTATTTTAGAATTTATTTTTCAACAGATTTATTAAAAAATTACAAAATTTATTTTAAAATTATAAATTAGAGGTCTAAAATTATTTTTTAGTTTAATATTTATTTTTATAAAAATAATATACTCAGGTAAAAAAATCCACTCAAAAATAGTTGTAAAATTGGAAAAACATTAATAAATCAAATGAGTAAATAATGTAAAAAAATGTTTTAAAACAACCTTTTTCGATTTTTTTCAATAATAGGTGTTACCAAAGTCCGCTATTTTCCAGTTTAGTTCCATTGAACCTTTGAATGTTTCAAATAACTGTAGAAAATTTATCATTGTTCCCAAAAGATCATTTTTATTAATTATCAAAGGATGTCATTTCCACCCATATAGTTTTGCAAATATTAATTTTATTCCTCTTTTATAGTTTAAAATTTAAATCTACCTTGAATCCACCCATATAAAAATAATAACCACATCTCACATTGTTATGATAATACATTCAATTTCAAGTGTACTACATTGGAAATCATCATATATCAAAAGTAATTATTATCTATTTCTTATGTTTTTATTCATAATCATACTCATCCAAATGTGATATTCCTATAATATTTTTATGAATTAATTATAATTATAATAATTATATTTTAATTTATAAATTTTCTAAAAATGGTATTCTTTTTATATCTTCTTATTTAAACAAATAAACAACATTTGTTTAAGTGTGTGTACTATTTCCACCATGAAGAAATAATATTTTAATTTTCAATTACTATTTCATTCATTATCTAATAATCTTAAAAATATTTCATTTATAATGTACACATAAAAAAATCATTATGATTTTTCTATACATATGTTTTGTAGAATGAAATACCACCTTTATCATTCTCACCAATTGAAAAAAAATGTTCATTGTTGAATCGTTTTAACAACATACAATAATGATGAAATTAAACACTCCAATTCATGAATTTGAGGTGTTGAAAATTAATATTATTTAAATATAATGAGAAAAAATTCATTATTGTTAAATTCTTTCTGAAATATGATAATTTTTTAACCCGTTATTAATTCATCATCTGTGGTTGCTAAATTCAACGAACCAAGAAAATAATAACATGATTTTTTATAAAAATAAAAAAAAGTTATTTAATGAAAAAAGAATTTCAAATAAACATATGTTAATTTTTAAATATTATTATATAATATATAAATATTATGTTTTATTATTATTGGTAATTATATTATAATAATTAGTCATGTGTGAAATAGTTAATGATATTAACAATTGAAGGTCATAATATACTATATGTAATTAATATATTCAAGATAATAATTATAATTAAAACAATAAAAGTGTATTATTAATGAGTTCTCTTATAGAATATTATATTATGTTATTTGTGTTATATTTACATTAGGTTAGAGTATGATAAATTATGAAAGAAAAAAATAAATGGGTTTTTTTTTTGAATTTATATTCCTTGATATTTTCTAATGTTATAAGTCATTTTTAAATTGTGAAGGTGTAAATACCACATAATTTTCATGTTTATATCATTATTATATTTTTTTCTAGGATATTTATTGTTTAAAATCAATGTTAATATTCTCATTATATTTTCACTTAAATGTTGTAGATCTTAAAATTAGATTTTGATACTCTAATATTTTCCTTGATTCATACACACATTATTAGTATACACTTTAATTATTGATTTATTATACAAAAATATTATTTTATTTCTTATTTACCCATACATTTCTACTAAACTCACAATTCCCCCCATTTTTATCTTCCATTATGATTGTACATTTCATCATGATGATTTTTCTATAAATATATCTCATTTAATTTAAGATGATTTATTTCTATATTTTTTATTTACCCCCCTAGTGTTCTCTATACACAGTAGGAAATAATATTCTAATTATCCACAATGAACATTTTTAATATCATTATTAAATATTAAAGAGTTATTTCATCATCTTATAAATAATGTGGAATTTTTACATGTTTACTTCAAAATATTCAAATGTTTTTTTCATATACATTAAAAATAAATTTTCTTATATTCCACTCCATGAATTAATTGAAAATATTTTAACCCTATTATCTTTAATTTTTTAATTAATTTCTTAAATTAAAATATTTTAATATATTTTCACTCTCCTATTATATAAAATATATTTATATTTCATGTTTATTTTGAAATTATACTTCTAAAATATAAATATGTTTAATGTATTTTCACTCTCCATTTTTAAATATATATATATATTAAATGTTTTCATATTCAAAATTATTATTAAATTCTTGTATTTCAATGTATCCTCAAATTAATTTTTTATAAAATGTTATTTCATCTTCAATGGTTTAATATGAAGGGTTTTATTTAAATTTTTAAATGCATTCAAGGTATTTTCATTTCCCAGTTTAATTTATATACTCTTCATGTGTATTTTATAAAGGGTTATTTTTAAAGTAAACATTTTCAATGAATTTTCACATTACATTTTAATAACTACTATTTCATCATATATATAATTTCTTTGAAAAATTTCATAAGAATAATATCAAAATTAAATTCTTTCCCTTAATGAATGTTTTCTGAACAATGATTTATACCTTAATAATATTATAAAATTTGTGAAAAATTATGTAATTTAATATATATTTACACCTTGAGTTTTATATTTAATGAACATATATTTTTACCATCCATAATATGTTATTAGGATATCATTTCTTGTAAAAAATTATATATTTTTTATCTTATAATATATTAAGTTCACAATAGGTGATGTTTTCAATGGATTAAAAACCCCATACTCTTTATATGGATACTTTATTAGGTGATGTATGTTTTATTTTTAAGGTTCTCAAAAATATTTTGATTGTGAGATGGGTGGGACCTAAATCTATATGTTTAGTAATTTGATAAAGTATTATATCTTATGAAATAACAAAATTATTTGATAGGGTTAGGAAATTGATTGGTTCATAATGGGTTAGTGTGATGGTGTTTTTTTGATTCAAAAATTTTAAAGTGAATCATTGGTAGGTATTCAAGTTCACGATGATTATAAATCCCATGTTTATTATATTTAAACATTATTATATTTTTTCAATGATATGTAATTTTTAAATGAATATAACATAAATTTAATGTATTCCTCACATTTATTTCATTCTCACAATTTTTGGTTAATTGAGTTTTTTAACCTGGTTTGTCTTCTATGATTCATTAAAAATCAGGTTATGAACTGCTATTAATTCATAATATTTTAATATTTCTATCTATGGACTTATGAAATTAAATTGAGATATTTATTCCTATATAGTAGTATCCTTCATTTTTCTGAATGAAAACATTATGATATGTGATTCCGTTACTAAGTTGGATCACACCCCTTTCTCATGTTTTCATTATTCTGAAGATAAAATTTTTTATATCATATTATTTATGTATTATTGGACCCATAATAGAATAATTATAGAAATTTTTTTGGGTATAATATTAAAATGTTGTTCTTGTGGCTACCATTCCATGAACAATAATTTTTTGTGTTTATGATGCGTATATATTTGTGGACGTAGTAATTAAAAAATGTTGTTAGTAAAATATTTATGATATGTTTAGCATTTTTTCTTGTATAGATGGCCATTAGTAATCCACATATGATTTCCCACACCTTTGTCCAATAGGATCAGGGCATGAGAGTTGAAATAAATAGGCATATCACATTCAATGGAGGCGATAGACATATCTACATGTATAGAAATACACATCTCCATATACTAGAGTAGTACAAAAAGATAAATAATTGATACAAAAAATTCTTGGATAATATATGATCCCACAATAGACTATAAAATATATAATGAAAAAAATTTATGACTAAAATATAAACCAGCCAAATGTAAAAGGAGTTTGAACTGCAAAAAGGCTTCTACAATAAATTTATTACACTATTATGTATTTTAGCTTGTATTTCGCAACTGAGATCCACTAGTTTCTGGAACAACATAGACTTCGTCAAATGTTCTACATTATAAATGAGACTTGGTAAAAAGGCTTTAATTCCAATCATGGTTCTATATGAACATACCCAACAAGAAAAACTGGAATCACAAATCATAATGAATTAAAGGGGATGTTTCCAAAAATTAATAATATAGCGAATCATTAGTAATGAAAAATAATACCAGATTTTCTCTAATAATTCGCTGTGTATTTAGGTGAGAAATATCAACACTACTAGTAAATATATTGTTATCAATGATCCATGTTCAATCTCATCCCATGTAAATAAGTCCTTATATTATGTTAACAGTTATGGTTCTCATCTCAGTGGTCATACATGTCATGTATCACCATGTTTTTATTTTAACTAGAACAAAATATATGTTTTTACTTGCGTGGAGGATCATTGAAAGGATATATTTTGGATGAGAAACCATATATGATATAATACAATTGAAACGATATCACACTCCCTATATTTGTGAAATGGTATACCTAACCCATCCAATGGAATTATGAAATAGGATCACACCATATGCCACACTAACTGATATACAACTCTATCTATATCTATTTTGTAATAGGGATCACCCATATAATTCTTAGGTCAATGTAACAAACTATTCTATCATTGGTATAGGCATGGGAAATTTATAAACACTAATACTAAAATAGGACAAATGGGGATAACATATTCAATCATACCTCTAATGGTATATAGCATGTATAAAGTAGACATGTTCTATTCCACAAACTCTGATCCTACTTTTGTCCTTTCTCATATATTTCATCACATGATTATGTACTATAATCATTCCATTGTACACTTTTAGTGTTAATGAACATGTACCAATAGGTATATTCAAGGTTTTAGTATATGTATCATACAACGTGTTGACTTGGGATATGACCATGTAGATTTTTATACATTTTTTAAACTGAATATCATGGTAATGGGTTCTTCATGGTGTCTAATCCTATGAACCACATGTTGTGTATATTTGAATTTAACATCAATTTAATGACTTCACTAGTATCCCCCATTGTATTCTATTTCTTTGATAAATATTCAGTTCTTAGTTGTAATTGTCAGATCATTGTTAAAATATACTTCATTATCATATTGGAACATATTACAACCACTGTTTCATTGGATAACTATTGACATTTCAATTTTGAATCACATGTATAGTCATAATGACATAAACTCCATCACCCATTTAATTCTCAACCCTCAGTTATTTTAATCCCACCAATTTCAGACTTTTTAATTTAAAACCAAACCCATATGTTTAATATTTTCCCCCATGGTCGATTCAACGATGATCAGTTCCCTTTTATATGTGAATCATTATCCAATAGAAATAATAAAAAAATATCACTTCAATTGAGTGGGAAAACCATTAATCATGAAGGTTTAAAATTAATAGTGTACATTTTGTTAATTAGACATTGTTTATTTTTGAGAAAAAATTGAAAATTAGTGATGGATGACAAAGAAAAAACAATTATTTACTCCTATAAATAAATTAAATATATGAATGATAATAGGAAAATTTCCATTCTTAAATAATTTTTTTTTCACATTTTCAATAGAGAAAATAAGTACTTGGATCTATCACAAAAATTGAAAGATCCTACCAATAAAATTAGTTATCATTGATGAGTAATGATGATACAATGTTTCCATTTATGATAATAACAGTGCATATGAATCAATAATTTTCAATAATTTTTTTATCTATCTACCCATTCACAAAAAATGCATTTATCCACCTTAATCCTTCAATTCAATGATCCATGGTTATGTATGTAACGTTAGGATTTGGATTTTTTTATTTTTAAATAGGTAACTATGATTGGTAGAAGATAATGGACAGTAATATATATATATATATAATTCTATCCTCATATACTGAAAAAATAAATCTATATATGAAAAAAATGATATTTCACACCATGGGTATGATTCATGTTCCGAATTTAATAGTGATTGTAGAATTCCTGTATGAGGATATTTTTTAAAGGTATTAAATTCTGTTGGAAAAAGATTGAATGGTTGGTATATTTTATTCCATTTTTTATATATCAAAATTGATACTCTATAAGGGTTAAAAATTTTCTTCAACTCATTGAATTAGTCAAAAATAAATATTTAAAATAGTATACAGTATTTAGTAGAAAAAGTAAATTCATTTAATCATAAACACCTTATGGATTTTCATGGTGAAAATTTCATTTCCATATAGAATAGTGTTGGTATAGAGATTGAATCTAGTTCTCCAAATCCTATGATATCCCATAAGGATTCTAATGTTACCATTGAACAATCTCAATGGGAGTTACACACACAAATAGGATGTTATGCTTTTGATCCTTTATCACTATTTGGTAAATCATTAATGTATCTCCATCCAAAACATCCAACTCCATCACTCAATAACGTGTCACACGATTCACATGTATATCATTTTCATTAACATGTGTATGTGTTCGGATAACCTATATATCTATTGTAACAGGGAAAACATGTTCATAACAACACTCAAAATACACACTATCTAGAAATTGTTGATGAATCTTAGGAATAACTTACCTCCATTTTCATATATAAAAAATAATCAGCAAGGGGATACATTGATGTCCACATTTTCTTCCTCATTGAACTCTAATGGTCCCCATAAATAGTCAATATATGGATTATAATGGATTTTTTTATTGTTAATTTCATAATATTTGATCTACATATAATGGATCATAGTTGTTATCATTTTCTTATTGATGGTTTACACCTTCACAATAGTAACATTGACCATCTATTTTCCCATAAGCGTTGTCCTCCTTAGCTTGGTCTAGAACAACAGTTAGATAAAATGTATCTCATAATATCAAATGAATTGTTCTATAATGATGGTTTATTTTTTTTTCTATTTCTATAATAAAATTTACCTAGGGTTCGTCAACCTCTATTTGGTTCCTAAAAGTGATCATGTAATCCAAAAATATATCCACCATGACTTGAATGATCTTCTAATTTTGATATTTTATATGGGGGTGAAATGTCTTGTTAAATGAAAATAGTGACCCAAATACTTCTTATAATTATTTTTACAGTCATGAGGTAATGTGGTAATCTTATTTTGTTACAATAATATATCTAACTCCATCAATTTGTATGTACATTGGTTCATACCTAGTTTCCAAACTCCCAAATGAACTCTTCTATTAGGAGTAATTAAATTGGTCCAACTTCATCAATAAATATATGATCAAAAATATTGTTTTATAAAATCAATATATTAATGTATGTACTATAAAAAATTCATTTAAGTAACATTCCACTACGACTCAATTACCTCAAAGGGAAATTCTAAACATAGTATGACATGGTTCATTGCCTTCACTGACTGGCATGTGATGCATTGCATGATGAACTCAGGTAAACTACACTATATCACTAGCCATAAAAATTGACGTTGATGGTACATGTACTTCTTCTCCACACCATAACATAACACATACTGGGGATGTGTAAAACTACCTCATCACTTATTCCCACAGTGTGGCTCGTATTATTTTCATCCTCAAAAAATAATTATGTGATCCACAGCATAAAAAAATCAATAAGTATCAAGTTTACTAGACATCTATACATCCATTCCCACAAACTAAATATTTCCAAATTGGGATACCCTAGAAAACAATTGATTTTGTTGGGTCCAATCTATTTGATTAGAAATGATACACTATCCACATCATCTAGGATTAACATCAAAGATTTTAACTACTCTAAACCCTATCAAAACATCTCAAAATAGTATTTCATGGTTATATAATATTCAAACATGATACTTTTCAAGAGCATGTATAATATATCAAAGTCATTGTCCAATAAAAACTCAAGTAATCACCTGTAATAAAAGTTATAAACATTCTATGAGATGGTATAACTAGAAATCATATTGTTTGAATAAATAAACAGTCACTCTAATATAAGATAATGTAACAAGGGAATCATTAAGAAAACTAAAAATAAAATATCTATGTCATGGGTCACATAATTCTATTCATATGGTATAATTTTTCTTTATACATAGTCAATCCTTTCTTACAACTTCTTCATAATTAATCCAACCCCATATGATGTTGTAGCACAAAAATCAACAAAATCAACACCCACATCTAAAAATTTCTTGATGGGAGTTTACAACATCCTCTATTATAGCTTATTTAATCCATACTAATTATTATCCATTAAAATGATTGGAAATCCATTTCAATTCAATGAAGTTATCAGTTCCATAAATCATAGTAAATTTTTAAGGATTCATCAAAAATAGACAACAAATTGAAGTAAGAATAACACCCCATTCACTATCATTAGTGGATCCTAATATAGAACTGAAAAATCCTTTGATTGTTCAATTCCGACAACCAACTTGGATATTTGTGTCCCTATAAGTGTACCTCTCTAATCCATATCCGGTGATATCAGTTCTTTCTATTATGCTTGTTCTATCACTGAATGTAATAAACTACTCTAAAATTCCTTATGGGATCCTTCTATTAAATTCTATATGTGGTGATGTATTCATTGAATACTATAATGAATTTTCCATGATCTATTGACTCATATATATTATGATTTCCATAGACTGTTTTAGGTATTATTCATGGAATAGTTCTTCCCCAAGTACCCATAAAGACATTACTGTTTTTATATGTACATATTCGATATTTCATCCAATAGATCCAATATTTGGTGATAATAAAACAAGATATTAATATTTGAAAACTTCATAAAGAATTTAATCATGTTAGGGAGGAATTGATTAATAAAAGTGGATATTTTTTATTTATATTCAACTATTATAGAGTATTATTTTCTATAAACATCATCCATAACATGTCTAAATGATTGATAAACAACCCTAGGGATTCCCTAAGGGAGACACTGAATCTTATAAATCCATTCTTCTATAGATCAATGAAATACACATTTATCCCTCATATTTTTCCATGGGGAATCTTTTATTCATTCATATATACTGGGGTAGTCATTAGGTGGAGCTATATAAATACAATGGTCTCTATATTGGGAGGAATTCCTTGAACATCCTCGAGAAGACATCCTTATAATCTTCAATAATTCTAGAAAACATAACGATCATGGTGTCTACTATTCCATAGTAAATACTTCCTATCTAATGAATAATTTGATTTATCCCCTATATATGAAACCATCATAATCTATATAGGATTCCTTACTTATAGTGAAAAAAATTGCATCCCATCGACCTATAAAAATCGCATCAACATCGTTAAACTGTCATTATGTAAACGGATAATAGAGAGTCCAATCATTTTTAGAAGGAAATATTTGGGAAACATTATATTATTAAAGAGATGAAAAAAAATATATCTACTGTATGACCTTGGTCACAATATCAGCCAAAGTGTCTCATTTTATAATATCTTTGGATACTAGTCTCTAATAGATATGGTCGATATAATGGTTCCAGTATATTAGGAATATATCAAAAATGGAATGTGGAAAAGATGGATTCTATTTTCATGAGCCTATTAAAAATGAAGATAAGGTGTATTGTACATAGATCTTACCTAAGAGAAAACCCATATCCCCTATGATTAAAGCATTCACTACCTACACCTATACACATCCTTGACAATTGGTTCCTTAATATTGGAGTAGTCCTCAAGGATGTGGTAGTAGTGGTAATCAGTCATATGTTTTTTTAATTCTCATTACTCTCTCATATAGTTTACTACATAATCAGCCTATGTGTAAATACATTTCAAAGTTTTATCATAATTTTTTTGTTTTCTATTTACCTTCCACAAATCATATACCATATGGTGAATGAAATCTCATGTCATATGGACTTTCTAATTATAATAACATATCCACCACTCCCTTGATATATGATAATCTCTCTAGTAACCATGAGTGGATAACACTATATACTAACATTACATTTGAATATTCCTCACATGTCTAGATCTATAAGTATGATATTGACTACAAATTTTTATGGCGTCATATTCAAGGCTCCCATTATAGAAACTGCCATTTAGTGGTTGATATGATGATAAGATATCAACAACCCAGTCACACTGTACCAACCTAGTGTAAGAGGGGATACAGTGAGATATAATAGTAGGATTGATGTGTAAGAGAATTGTAGGATTAAATATATTAGCTTAAATTTCTCTATCACATACCATATATGTGGAATACTAGGAGAGGTTTGTAATACTTTACACAAATACTACGAGAAAAATGATTCCCATTGGATATCAAAGGTTACACAATACTTATTAACACAATTTCACAAGATAAAACTCATCTATAAGGTGATTATTTGACACCATTTAAAAGATATAATCCATTTAACATGTTTTATGTATCAGGATCAAAAATTGATTTGTCATCCCTGGGTGGAGAAACACCATAAATAACATGTACCTATATAAAAGACATACCCCTTTGTGAATCAACATTATTATTTAGCTACACATTATTATATGGATATCATCATAGTGGAATAAACCAATAGTCAAAATATACAATTGTAAAATTAAAATAACTAGAAATATACTCAATAAGTAAATGAAAACAACAACCCATTCCTATAAGACTAATGTACATATCATTTATTGATAACATTTTCATAAATGAAACATGTCCATAAGAAGATTATTAGAGCCATTGTGAATGGACACATCATTGTCTACATAATAAATGAATCATCTATCATGATAGTTAAACATGATCCATTTTAGGAATATGTATGCAGTCCCAAATTCAATCTTCAATGGTAGAAATTCTCCAAAATTTCGTCATAATTCTCTTGT
The DNA here is from genome assembly GCA_963277665.1 of Viscum album. Taxonomy (NCBI): domain Eukaryota; kingdom Viridiplantae; phylum Streptophyta; class Magnoliopsida; order Santalales; family Viscaceae; genus Viscum; species Viscum album. The sequence continues at coordinate 1,754,204,449 of OY728146.1, read as the reverse complement.
ACCCCTCCGTAATGATTTAAGTAAATGGTTCCCTCATTTCCTATAGTAATCCATGAATGATATCCAAATATTGAGTCATAATGTATATGTGATAGAGACTAACACTGAGTAGAAATATGACAAAAAGTTATGCCTTAGCCTAAAGTACCTATATAGAAACACATATCCATATAAGAATATATTACATAATGTAAATAACCGAAATATTAAAAGTATTCATAATATACATTCCCCCATAATATTATAAAAAAATATAATAGTAAAAAAACATTCTTAATGAAATTCCCACAAGACTATAAAAGACCTAATTTTATAACATAAAGGGGAATGATATCATGCAATAAATCATGGATTATTCCACTATATGTTGATAAAAATTAAGATCCACCTATTTCTATTATACCATTGAATCCATTGAAATAACATTCATTTTCATATGATATGATGTGTGGGGGAAGATACCATCCATGTGTGTGTATAAACAAACCTAGTAGGACAACATAAATTAATTAAACATAGATTATCAAAGGGTTATACATCCAACAATAAAAAACATGAATTTAAATGATGGAATGATAAGTTAAGACATTTTCAATAAAGACACAAAATCTATTGGATGGGACTGATCGCAATACCATTACAAATATCATTCAGGATAAACTATGGTCACACTCATATGGGAGAAATCAATCCCCAGGTATTTTAAACAATGATAGTAATCATCTAATAAGACATTAAATTCAAATTATCCTAATTTATATAAATATCATCCTAATGGAGACAAAAATCCATCAATTTTATGGATGATCATGCTTGTCGGTGGTTTGGAGTGACTCAAGGGTGTTTTTTGATGAATTGATTTACCTTGAGGTTGCAATAGTTATATACACAAAACATTAACAAGGTGAACATATAGATAAAATCCTGGAATAATAATACATTTGAGATCCCCTCCTCCTAGATAATTTATATTTTCATATTATCGGTTTTTTTATGATGCATTAATATTAAAAATTCAATAAAATATATTAATGATTAATGTATATGAGGGAAGAAAATCTCATATAGGGAGTAGTGTGCCTCCATTAATTCCTCACACTTCATTTTCCATTTTGGGATTCCATAATTTTAATATTTTTTATGTTTTCATTCTTCATATGGGGTTTCCTTGGGAAAAGCTAGCATAATGTCATTCTCATTTACAAATTTCATTAAATATGTCATGGTGTTTCACAATTTTACATGATAGGCCTTATTTTCTACATTTTTTCGTATTTTTTTTATTTTCCCTATATAAGAATGTGAATCATAGGTCATCATTTTTCGGTTAGGAAACTATGACTTCATGGTTTGTGTTTTTTTGTCCTAATTATTAGTAAGTTAGGTAATTAAATATAATTGGTCATGTGTGGTGTAGTCTAGGGGAGACTAGTTTGGTATTCATTTGTTTATCTATTCTTACTAGGATATTTCAATTATTAATCCCATGTATAAAAGGATACATTTGAGTTAGGTATGGTAGGATATGTGTTTGACGGGTTTATGCGATTTGTCTCCATTATGATTCTTGTTATGGTATTTTATTATAGTTAACTTATGAATTTTTTGGCACTATTGGAAGGCGTTGGGAATAGAATTTGTGATAATGGGTGATGTTATTCATCCCAATATAGGTTAAGTGGTCTTATAGTGTGTGTTAAATGGTTATAACAAATGAAATCATTATAATACATGTTTCTTGGTTGTGATATATGTTTTCTATGGTGTATTCAATGATTTTAGGGGGATTTTCACACACTGTGTTTGGATGATGGTTCTATTGGGATCTTTTAGACAAAAGAAACGACCCAATGATGTGGGGTTAGCCAATCTTGGTGGGTGGATTCCTCCATAGTTCAATAGTCAAAAGTGATGGTGATGAAAATTAGTTCAATGGGTTTTCTCACCACCGAATTCCACCATTGAGTTTTTTGAGACCACCATATATGGGGTGCAAATCAATGTTATATTTTGGGTTTTTTGGTAGTTTTATGAGATGTTCGGTTTCACTGAACCATGAGAAAGAAAATATTGATCTGATAATTTCTAAATAATTGTTTTTGGAGAGAATTGTGATACGTCATTTTTGGTTCTATAGATAAGTTTATTTGTGTCAAAAACGTTCCAAAAAGATATTTTATGGATTTTACATGTTTTTTATGTTGTTAGGGTTTCTATGTGTCATTTTGTAGTATGTGAATAGCGGTAATACGATGTTTTTTTCTATTCAAGACTTCAGATGCATCATTCCACTATAAAATTATATAATGTGTGTAAATGATCATTTATCATTATTTATAACAAGTATAGTGGGTTAGGTGAAGTTTTTGTGATGTTAACATTTCTTAAAATATTTTCATACACTGAAATGTGTTTTTATGTATTATAGGAACACTGTTTCTGGTGTCTAACTATGTTAATCATCACCCCGTACATGATCCCCTTATTTTGTTTGAACGAATATGTGCTTTGAGTAATAAAAATGGAATTGGATTGTGGTATTGGGAATAGTGAGAATGGATGTTTTTGGAATTTTTTTGTGGGATGAATTTTATTATTTTAAAAAAGACGGAGATTTATTAGTTCTGAAATAATTAACATTTGGGTTGTTTATTTATGTATGTGTATATTCCCCCCATGGGTTTTGTTTCTCACTTATGTTTAAGTAGATAAAGAATAAAAAACATATATAAATTTTATATAGATAGTTAATGATTATATTTTATACCCAAAAAGCCCAAGAGCCAGGAGGCCTGCTCCCATAAAATTAAATAAAAGTTAAAACAGTACAAGCCACTCAGAAAGGGGGAGCCTTACACAACCTTTTAAACACAGTACCAATCCTATCATTGTGAACAAAATCATTGCAGTACTCAGGGAGAACAAAGGACCAGCTAGAACTCACCTCAAGGATTGCTCTTTTTGACAATGCATCCGCCACTTGTATATTTTCTTGTTTATTATTAGATGGTTAATCACTTCTATAGTGTTTCTTATTTAACAATTGTTTTTATTATATGTAAAGGGCACACTCCACAGAATTACCTTATAAACCCCCACTCATTCTTAGAAAAATTTGGGATATTTTGGGTCAGTTGAAACATTATACAACTCATTTTCTTTGAGTATTTATCAAGTGGATTTTAGGGTGGATTGTAAAAAAATGGTATTATAACACATTTATTAGTTGTACATGGAATCATAAAAATAATTTTTATTAAATGATGATATCATTAATGTGTAATGAAAAAGTGGAACCAACAAATATGGGTAACAAATTGGTAACATCATTTAGTTGATCTCAATGTTCTATTAAAGGTTTATTTTTAAAAATGGTGTTTTTTATCCATAGATGACTAGAATCTGGGAAAGATTTGAAACAACTAATAACTGTTATTTTCTGTGTTTATCCATCTACTACATGATCTAACTTTCAAAATACATAGGGAAATTGTACTGGGGATTTATTTTCTCAACTAAACTTTCCTTATTTGACTTCCATTATGTTATATATTATGTCATTCACTTTTAAACACTTATACAACAAGGTATAGGATAGTACTCAAGAATAATGATAGGAACATTGGATCAATAGATTTAGATATCCTCTTTGTATTATTATTATAACCTAGAATCAAAGAATTTAGTGATCAATTTAATGTTCCAATAATAGTCTTGTTGTTGTGTTCCCTTTTAGTCTCTATGTGCATCCCTATTCAACAACCCAAGAGAAAAAAATTGTTTCCGAAAAGGGAAATGATTTAGAATTTCTTTAATAAATCAACATGATTAATGATGGATTTCATTTTAATGGTATTAAAGTTGAATATTATAGAATGATTACACTGTAGCATGGGAATAGACACCATAATAAATTAGACGATTTGTGATTTATTTTATTGTTTTAGGTTTATCAAACCATTATATTTTAATATATAAAACCCTAAATGTTGTGTATTAAAATCATTAATAAATGATCTACTTATCAATTTCATAAAATGGGGTCCCAATTACAACTTATAGTGTGATTGTATACATAACTATGTGTTGAAATCCTATATAATTGAACTATGTTAGTTAGACATTAAACACATTGTTTGATGATATATTTTAATAAAATGTTAATTGGCCCCTTAAATGTTTATAAGTTAAATGGGGAGGGATTTTTAAAATGAAATAATAGGTTAATGTGTGTTATCCTCGATAGAATTTTTGTATAAATAAACTATGGAAACTTATTTTGTGATTATTAATATGTTTATAATGTGATCTTATAGGATTATTTTAATTGTTGTGAATATGCCTTATATGGGTAGAGAATGGACCCATGAGTTTATTATATATGATATATCTATGAGGTAGGGTAGTGTATGAGTATTTATATTTGATTAATATTTCAAAAGTAGAAACATTCCATATTATACCTATTATATTGGTGGTTATCATTGTGTTTTTATATCTATGTTATGCCACTAAGAAGGAAAATGGTAGAGAATTAGTAGGGTATACATTTATTTGTTTGTTGGGTTCTCTAAAAGAAGCCCCTAGTGGAAGGGGTGATGATGATCTATATGAGTATGATCTAAGAATGAAGCGATATCCACTTAAAAAAGTGTATTTTGGAATGTTCTGGATGAGAAACACATGACGAGCTCAGTTTTGGTGGTTCAATGAATTGAAAGGGGAGTTCAAGGAGATGATCTATCCATGCAGTATCTGACATTGGATTTTTAGTCAAAACACCAGTAAATGTTCTATGATAAGGGTCGGTTAAAGAAACTGCTCTTTTTTATATACTAAATACAAAATTTTTTGAGTATATCAATACACTAGAAGGGTGGATGGTTATTTTATCTACTAATATGATAGGGGGAAGGTGATGTACTAGTGGGACATAAGGGTAAAATTCTGAATTATTGAGGGAATAATGTGGAAGTCCTTGTCGACTATGTTCTTTGAGAAGTTCAATTTGAAGACATTAATGGCCATGTCCATTAGTTTATAACCATGATTTAGGTTTAAAACACATTCCAGGTGTATTTTTTGTGTTTCATGGATGAGTTACATTTTTTAAACAAAATTGACATTATGTAAATCTCATTTTAGATGACAATATGATGGTTTTCCCCAAGCTCTTAATGTTTATGTAAACATATTCATATTGTCCTCATTTAATGAGGCTGTGAACAATGTTCTAATAGCCAAAATAAAATTCACTAATATGTAATTGCTAACCTTGAACATAGTTTCAGGAGATTCACGAAATGAATATTTGAATACAATGATGTGAGGCAATGAGGGGACATCTTAATGTATTTAAACAATAGACTTGAGGTATATACTGAGTAGTTCTGCATCAATGGTTTCTCTCATTGTTAGAATCTAATAAATATTTTGACTTAGTGTAACTAGAATAAAATGGTGTGTTATTTGTGTTTAAATATTGTCAATTAAGATAGATTTTGATATAGTACATCTCTAATAGGTTGAATTTAGGGAGTAACATAGACCTAGATAATGGAGGTACCATCTAGAGTAGTACAAGGGGATGGTAGCGAGATATGATTATTTGTGAATGATGTAAAATGGATATAGGTACATAGTATTAGATGTTGTGGACCATAGTGTGTAAAACATCACAGGGAGTATTGGAATAAAAAATATGGGATTCAGTAAGGATACATATTTTTAGGCTGGTTGGTTTAGTTTAGGCAAGATATTTAATCACAGATAAAGGCAATCAATGTTAGTGGGTGTGTTTCTTTTAGTATTACTATGAAAAATCCTTATGAAAAATCTCAATTTATATTAATTAATTTATATAATTGTTGTTTAATATGTGATAATGAAGAATGGTAGATGATAGATAGTTATTTATTGGAATATGTGGTCTTTTATTGGAATCAAAGATAACATATAATCCTCACAGGTACTGGGTGTGGTGTATGGAACTTTATTTAATTGGAGATGATGTGGGAAAATATGGGTGTCATGTATGACATCAATATTAAGAAATAATCGATAAAATATATGGTAATAACATAATATGATGGACAATAAGTATGTTTCATGGTTCGTTTTTAGTGGGAACTATTAGGATGTTATAAAAGTATTCAGATTGTAATCATGGTGGTCATTCATTAGGTGGGGAGCATCCCTGAAGGAATTATCACATTGAGTGAGTAATTTGGGTGAGAAGAAATATTGGTAATGAGATAGATATATTAAGTATAATCTCATCATGTAGGAATGTAGATAATATGATTTCTAGTTTTTTGGGATATCGGTTCAACGTAAGGAAAAATAGATCAAAGTCGTTAAATTGAAATTTGGGTGATAGTATGACATCAATTTATGTTTCATGCAAGGACATACAAAAAAGAGAATAAATCCCATGTATTTTATAGTTCGTCATGTGTCTTTGGGTCTGGAGTGACTTTTTGGACATTTTTGGTGAATTCATAAGACATGTGAGTGAAATTGATACATCTTGTGTTCATTCACACTAGGAATATATTGATCATAGTTTGAACTGATCTGTTTGGGGAGATCCACTCTCCCTGGATAAATCACATCATAAACACATTTGTCATTCTATAATGCAATGCTATTACCAATAGAAAATAATTCGTATAAGGTATACATGTAGTTATAATGTTTATTTTATATAGGGAATACTATTCCCATTCATTTCATTATCTCTGACGGTTCCTTGAGGTTTATCCCTCAAGTAAGGATGGTTTTTTTGTTTCATTGATCAAAATTAGTAGCTCTTGTACGGATGAATCAATATCCTAAATCATATCAAATTTATTTCATAACCATGTTGTGTAATTCAATTTCTAGCTAATCTGGTCTATCTTCATAGGGGTAGTTCTATTTTTTAAATTCCATCTATAAAAAAAACTATAGGTTTGTTATTCATAAGTAGTAGACCACGAGTATAAGGTAGGGACTTCTTATATTTCATAATATTATATTTCTGTTGGATAATGTGAGATAATTGGGAATGTGTGATGTTTTTTGGATGAATGTTTTATAATATATTTCTTTATACTGATAGTATAGTGAAGAGAAATATCACATGTTAGAGGTTACATTTGAGACAAATATGGAATGGTAATTGAGATATGGGTTTCCACAGTTTTTTTGGAAGGATGATGCATATTATTATATTTTAAAAAATTTATCCTATAGATGAATTGATTATATTGAAACATATTGGGGAAATATCATGTGATTATATTTTATGTTAATAAAAATATTTTAAATGACATGGATTCAAATGTTTAGGTGCATAGTGTTGTTCATGGCCACACGTTGGAGTTGTGGTTCATAGTTTGTGATGGAGGTTCACCAAAGGAGTACACAAATAATGTTTTGTGAATATGGCTTATTATTAATGTAGGAGAGTGTCATTTTGGATAGTTCTGTAATTGAAGGGGCATTGTGGAGTTCTCTTGACCACTCATGGTGTGTAGAGGTGGAAATAATTTTTAAGGCACTATGGATGGTGATAAATATTTGTTTATAGTTTGTGAAAAATATAGAAGCAAACTATTGATGATGAATGAAATAATTAGATAGAGACTATGGGTCACCATTATGTTGGAACATATAGTCCATGGTGATGGTCGGATAGGTATTGACATCTGTTGGGATGTTGGTATGTTGAGATATTGATTGATGAATAGGAGGTTGTTTGTAGGATCTCTTACATGTTTTCTGGTCCATCTTTTGGACACCAATTTCACTCGAAGGGTTTTTATAGAGATATAAGATTTTTGTCACATTATTTGTGACAAGTTATGATTTTCAGATGCATGTTTAAATAATATAAATGTTAGAATACTGTTGATTTTTTATGATAGAACGTGGTTACATAATTCTACTTTTCCATTGGTGAAGGTAGGTAAATTCTCCCTTATGGTTCTTAAACATATGTGAAGTGGGTTATGAGATGTGTGTGTGTTTATGTAGTCTATTTTTATTTTTTAAAAACATATATATGTGTGGATGTAATATTTTCATTTTTTTGGAGTTTACCTACTAAATGAATACTCACACTCTCTAGAGGATCCTTGGGATATGTTGGATATTGATGGTTTTTTGTTTTGTTAAGGAAATATGATCATGATCTAAAGATTAGTATGAATGGTTATTGTATTGTGTTCATAGGAGGGATGAGTAATTTTTGAAAACATCCCAATTGAGGCAACGTTACCTAGTCGATGATCCTCTACAATATTTTTTAATATATACATATATTTTCAGACCATAGGTGATCATTCTAACATTTTTCTAACTGGAACTAAATGTACATAACATATGGTATTTATAAAAGGAAGGTGTACATTATACTTATTATTAATTATGGTTGATTATTTCCATTGAGTTGGTTTCTTAGTTCAGTGTTTCATTTATTTATAATATTGTTCTTATTATAAAAAAAGGGTAGAGGCTCACCATAATCACATTATTATCCCTGACTATTAGTCAGTAGAATTTATTTTACGTGAAGTAATTCTAATGATCATTCAATGAACCATATTGGAGCAATATTTCAATGGAATCGGGGTCATGAAATGATCATACAAACTCATCAAAAATAATTATGTTTAAGTACGCACTAAAAATCATAAGATACCCATATACAAGTAGGGATAACACCCTAGGGCTATGGTGGATTACTAATAATATGCAGGATAATATACAAGATGGATATCAGACTCACTAGATGATGTAAATGAGATACATTACACATACAATTAAAGAGTGATGGATAATCAAAAACCGAAAACATGGATTGATACCACACACTATCAATAAGTATTTATTATAGGGGATCACTTATCCTATATTGAGGATGAAATGTCAAATTGAACAGTCTTAAAGATTAATAAAGGGAATGAACCCACACTGATTCTGTTGTTGGACTATGGGAAGCATTTCCTCCAACCTTCCCCAGATTTTTTTCATAACAAGTACAATGTAAATACATCATGTTATACTATGTCTTATCCAACACCAATAAATGGTTGTGTATTATGGAACAAGATTTTTTACTCTAGTTGTGTCCATGTACAAAGTCATGTAACTTCCCATGTTCCCCAGAATATAAACCATATTTTCGACATGGGGATCATATAGGATATGGTATTTTTGCATAAGAGCATTAAATTTTTATTTACACATATATTATAATCACTATTAAATTGGGTCCACATGTCTGGTATTCTCAATAAAATATAATGAATATCATAATTTAATATAATTTCAATGTCATTACGTGTATCCACCGTCATCAAATCATCATTTTTTCCTATCTATTATTCTCAAGTGCAATGATTTTATACAGACTAATTGATTCGACAATGTAATTAGTGTCCAATTTTAACAACATTTTGATAAAAAAAACCTATATAATCAAAATAAAATAATTATTTTGTTTCCAAAAAACCACAGTCATCAAAACCATCACTAAATAATGGGCATAATTATTACATATCTACCACCCCATTAACCACAAAATTATACCAATGAAAATGATACAATATTCTCACAATTGTCTACACATTGATAGATTATAGATTATAATTGAATCATTAGAAATTTAAGAAAACAATTTGTTTTTAAAATGAGGGTGAAAAATCCAAAAATTGATAAACAACATTATAAGTTGTATACTTTTACATTTCTTTTTGATAGAAAAAACCAATGATTTGTTTGAAAATAAATGATAAATAATTCATATTCATAGTTTTAATTATATTCAATGAAAAACTAATGGAAACCATAAATGAATAATTTCCAAAACAATTAATTCTTATTGGGAATAGGGAAAATAGTAATGGGGATTTAACAAAAAATATCAATAATCTTACCGCAATAAAATATTAAAATCCAGGACTCCATCATTTCCTCTAGAACCTAAATATCCTTCTCTGTCAATCCATATTTCTAGGGGTTTAATGCCAGGGTAAACTGTAACTATTTCATATTACCCTCATATAATAATATCCACAATTAAGACATGAGTAAATAATCACAATATGAATAAATATTGAAGGAATCTCCATGAATTCAGACTATACCCTACAAGAAAAGTCAACCCAAACTCTCAACCAAACATTATACATATATGGATAATAAGTGGGATGATTGGTGAGTTAGTCTATAAACACAAATTATGTTTTAGTAAATCAATAAAATTAACATATTACATTCATTAAATCCATTGATATAACATTCCACATTCACATAATCACCTCCAGGGGTTGTATCAAACCCACAATAATTTAGTTTTTTGACCTTTTATATTTTGATAGTGAAAAATCATGAGATCATCGTAGCTACACACTTTGTTAACCACCAACAAAGAAATACATTGAATTTACTATTACATTATCACGATTACTAGATATATAGTAATTTATGAAATATCAAAATCCACCATATCCTCCTTTCACATAATAGATGATACAATCATACATCCTCAAGGAATAATAAAATTCTCTCAAACGTCATCAATCAAAAGCATGCCCAATAGTTATCATGTATTTCAAGACCTCATAACTAATATCTAATGACATTGATTCCATTATGAACAAATTAATTTTTCGTCCCACAACCCATTATGGAGATATGATACTCTATCTACATACACAGTGTAAAGTGAAATGGTTAAAATAGCTATAACCTCACACTAAATAACTACAAATGATATTTTTTTAGAGAATCGAGTTCCACATTACCTTTCCATAGAGTCTGGTCTATCTCAATATCATATTCTAGTAGGTCATAAATCCATAAAATAATAAATTATTTATGTCATTTTAATGAATGTATTCAACTATAAGACTTATTTATATAACTGTCACTAAATTAATCCCCCATAACATAGTGTTTCTTGGAATTACATGTAAAAATGACTACATTGAGATCCATGTCATTGTTAATATAATACTTCTCATGGGGTATTAGTATTCTAGGACCACCAAAAATCCACAGTAATTTCTTCATTCGAACACAACAAATATGATATCTAAAGGCATAATAGAATACCAAATTCTCAACACCCTATTATTGTAGTCTCAACATGGAAGTGATCAACAATATTTTCTAATGTTCTAGAAATTATAATTGATACTTTTACATCCAAAAAATATGATAACCTTATTGGGATTGTCTAGTAATATTTCATTGAGAAATCAGGAACATATCTATGATAATATCCTATCAACCCCAGTAATGTCTATGTAAACAACACATTATTTTGTTACTCACAATATTTATATTCAAATGATCATTAATTGGTCCATTGCCACTCCATCCAATTATATATCGTATCCTAGGATATGGATATATCGAATCAATAAATAAACATTAAATATTCATATAAATCTTGTGCTCTCATAGTATGTCTATAACTATCATAGAATGAGTCATGTTCTCCCTCTCTGAAATTCAGTATATAAGACTGTCATTAATGATGAATACCAAGAACCATTCCCCCAGGGGACAAAAGATCCAATTTATGAAGTACAAAAACACCTCAAATTTTATTTTATATAAAAATGTAACCATCATGTACTCATAGTAATCATTTAATGCATAAAAATTTTTCATCTATATATCATCAAATCTAACTCATAGTCTGTGATAACCCAAAATATGTTTAATCATTGTGAACCACATCGTTGCTTTAAATGGTCAAAGTGATAATCATGTCATTTAATTAGATAATAATTTTACATAGTTTCCTAGTATATGTGATCATAAGGAAGTCAAAATTATAAATCCAATATTCCTTATTGGAGAACAACTGTAGGGTTTCCCCTGGGGACATAATGGGTCTAACAAATAACTTCCTCTAAAAATCCACAAGATTCTCCTTCATCCCCCACAAAAATTCAGGGGTCAGCTGATATAATGAAATATATATTATCTAACATCATATGTGATGTTATATATGGTTGATAACATATTGGTGATGTTTTTCTTTAATACATTCTTAGGGATGACAACATCGAATTCATATACCACTATAAGAAACTGGAATCACATTTTATCAGATATTTAAAGAAATAAAATTAAAAAAAATTGATAAATTTACAATAACCTCTTTCGTATGATTTTGACCTACTCTACATGGCACTCCTTTACTAATTTTAGAAAACAAATCATCTCATTAACCAAGATGCATCACATATTCTTCCTACAAATGTAAATATGATTATAGAATTTGAAGACCCATTACAAACCATGAATGATACTGTATAACCCCATCACATAATTTAAGTGACACCATATGAGTATATATCCATCATGATTCAAGTCAAACTACTGAATGGAGTGTGAGAACATTGAATCTCCTCCCGTTGTAGTCTCTATGTGAAAAAAGGTTGAGTTAATGGTTCCATTGTTGTCACTAGAACATGAACAAGGGATCTGGCAATAAGACATGGGATTATATTTTTTATTAATAAATTAGAATTTATTGAATAGATATATTATTCCATGTATTATATTTGGTTCTATTGTGTCATTATCATCTACTACATGTAGTTGTTCACATCCCAAAAAAAATTCATTATTCTAGGATGGACCACCTAGAGGTTGTAGTAGTGCTAATAGGTCCTAATGTCGAATACGTAATAGGTCCCTATCAGATCCTCAAAAATACCCTCCCATTTATAAACCTATATTCTCATATTATTTACTAAACCATGGTGTTTTGTAATCCATATCCATTTCTATGTAAAGGGGGATGAGAATACCATATGTTTGTCACTACACATCACAATAATACCATATCTAATCCCTCACATTTATAGAATATCTATGGGAACCCCAAGACAATAAATCTATATACATATACAACATTTGAAGCTACCTCAGATGCCCTTATCAAGTAGTTATTATAAAAAATAATTGGGTATTTCAATTGAGATAATTGGAAAATGCATCAAATGAATGCACCAAATTATTATTTAAAGGGATCATGTATCATATCCTATTTTAAAAGAATCAATTTGATGGGTCATGGTGGACAAACAATTTTATGGAGCAGATGTATTGGTCGTTCAAAGTGAGATTGCTAAAAATTTCTATCCATGATGATTTTGAGGTGATGTTTGGATTTGGGTGAAAAATATAGTATATTCACATAACATTGGAATCTTGTTTGAAAACCCGAGATGTGTGAAAGGCTATTACGTCTAATGTGACATCAATCAACCCCTTCGTACCTGCACTCTCCATGGACCAAGTATCAGTGATTCATAATACCTCTTCCACATGAAAAATATCTTATGCCATCACTAATGTTTTCATATTTATAGTGAACTAAAACACTTCATCAAGGTGATTCATTGGAGTTTAGATGTCACTATGCTATGTGTAATTTTGATATTAAACGAAATCATGAAATAATGAAACCAATGTAGTATTTGAACATACATTAAAGGTTCTATATGGGTCTTCTCTCAGGTGGGAACACACGTGTGTATCCCTTGCATGACCTCTTTTCATTCCAAGTTACGTGTTTATATAACCACCTTTTTCTTGAAAACTATATCTTTCATGAAACCCCAATATTGTCAAAAATGATGTTGATCTTCCTAATATTGCACTTAGTTTGTCCAAGACTCTAATATTATTTACACCTATGATGCATCATCTATTAGTACATGCCCCAAAATCCCATCAAGCCCCCCCCCAAGTCCATTCCATGGAAACAACGCCCAAGCACCCCACCCTGGATCAATGATGATCTATGGTCCGGGGCCTCCGACCAAATCCCATTACTAATTTCACTACTCCAATTAAATTTCAATAGTCTCACTATGATATTTTCTGTATAGGTTGAATTCATTTTATATGGATCTGTTCTGCAGCCCCAACTTCTACCCTTATGATACCATGATTCGTGATGCTCCTCTACAATCCTTGAAACCCCATGAGTTGAACTTATCTTAATGGTATCATTCCCAGGTCATGTGTTGAGGTTATTACCATGGATTACCCATCCACATTTAGATAACCCATTCATCAATATTCTCTTGAATCCCCATCACATGGATTTGATGTCAGGTCGAATAAAAAAGTTCCTCTCTTTCTTATGTTCCACACTAGGAATATCATGGTATCTTCCACCTAGTAGTCCACACTACATGACATTATACTATAGCACACTTGATATTACCAACATAGGATTCCTATTTTTTATTAGAAGATATTCCTTATGAATCAAGAATAATATCCCTCACCATGATACAAATAAGAAAAATAAACTATGGGCCTTATCATAAGGTGTATTCCCAAGACCATATTCCCCAAACCAATAATAAAGTCAATATTCCCTCATGACATGACATGAGGAAGAAATTATAGGTAGCTCAGTGAAGAATACATGACCACCTAATCTATTCCCATGAAATTAAACTTAATCATTACCCATTATAAAATACATGGGATTCCCTCATGATATAAACTGAGGAATACACATGGAATTTTTCATGAATACTCCCCATTCATAAAATTTCCTCTCCATAGAGGCACCGGAGTATCTTCCATGTGTAGGACCCATTCACACAATTTTCTATCTAGAGCATCACTTCGAAAATTCATATGCATAAGCCCCTTTCACAATTTTTCTGCACTGTAATGACACTCCGAGAGTTTCCTTGAATAAGCCCCATTCACACTTAATTCTCTCCATAGTGATACCTAGGAAGCATCCATGCGTAAAATATATCCACACCATTTTCATTCCATAGTTGTACCCTTGTAGCATCCCATTGTAATCCCCATTCACCCAATTTTCGTTCCATAGTGGCACCAGATTAGCTTCCTTGTGTAATTTATATTCACACAATTTCCACTCCATATTGACCCTATGTATCTTCCACCTGTAAGCCCCAACCACATCCTTTCTAATCCTAGTAGAACATGGGAATATTTCATGCGTAATTCCAACACCATATCTCATGCCCCATATTTGGAACATGTCTGTCATGTATATTTATTCCTCTTTTTTATTACACCATTTCTGAATCGAAATATCATAGAGGATAGTAATGACCACGACACCTAAATATCTTCATGGGTCATCCATACACATAATCCTCAAGCATTTCATCAATGGTCCACTTCTATGTGTATTCCCCAACCACGTTACCCATGGGAATTGTCCATACGTTCAATCCCTAATGTCCCTATTCAACTACACTAACTTTTATTCTTAGTTTTTAGGATTGGTAGGAAGCCTACTAGAGTGTCAAGCCCAAAACCCTAGAAAATACATCCATTCCACCCATTCCACCACAAAAACATTATCCATAACCATCCGGATTTAACCATTGTCACAACATCCCAATAAAATAATGGCTCTAATCCAGATAAAATATATGCATAATACCCACACTATCCATAAAATTATGCAGTTTTTATCCCTATCTTCTAAACATGATACATAGGAGGTATTCCAGTGTCTTGATCATGACCAATGGTAAACCATGCCCTCCTATATAGGGGTTCAACTCCCTAATCCAAAAATATTATTGTAAAAATAAACCATCATGGTTTGACATCATCCCTTTATAGGGAACATGAACTACATCCATGTCAATGAGAATTTATGATCCATACCACGGTAAACCATGTTTCTCACAAAAAAGGTTGCGACTCCCTGATCCACTCCTAGAAGTTTTATGATATTCCATCATGGTGTTAAATATTAATTCATGGTATGACATATTACCTTGATGAGACACACCTCCTAGATCCCCCTTAATGTGGAATCTTGATCAAAACAATGGTAATCCTTCGTGACCCCCTTAGAGTGGTTCAACTCCCTAATCTTCCCTTAGGGTTCTCCTGATCAACCATGATAGTGTGAATACTTCCCTTTATGGGACACCCCTCCAAGATCGTACCCCATGCATCATTTTTTTTCCAACCTATGGAAAAGAATTACCCCATCCCTCACAAGGATTCACCTCAAATATCCATCTCTAGTAGTGTTCAGATCAACCTTCACTATGTGAAATTTTTGTTTATTGGGAACACCTCCTGGACCCGCCTCCATGGTTCATTCGGATCCACCAAATGGTAAACAATGGTCCTCCCTCATATGGGTGAACTTAAATAATCCACCCCCGTGATATTTATATTATCCTTCATTGTTTGGAATCATTATTTTATGGGAAACACATCCTAGATATGTCTACAAGAGGTGTTCTGATCCAAAATATGGTAAACCATGGTGCCTCCCTCTTAGGGGTGAACCTTCGCGGTCCACTTATAGTAGTTTCTAGATCATACATAATTGTGTGGAATATTAACTTTATTGGAGACACCGTAATATACACCTCCTTGGTGTGTTATTATTTAACCAATTGTAGTCCTTCGATCCCCCTATTGAGGTGAAACTCCCTTATCCACCTTCAGCAAATTTCAGATCAAAATTCATGGTTTTACATATTCCCCTAATGGGAAACATCACCTAGATATGTTTTTATTGGAAGTTACGATCCATCCTTAAAAAAACATGGTTCCCACTTATTAGGGTACACCTCCTTGATCAACCTACACTGATGTCCAGATTATCCTTCATGGTGTGGCCATCACACAATATAAGTCACACATCCAAAGAAACACCTCTATAGGTGTTCTGATCCACTCATTTGGTAAACCTTTCCTTGGATATCCCTCCTAGGGATTTTTCTCTTTTATAAACCTCTATAGGATATTATGATTAGCTTCACTCTATCTCCATGAGATGTTGAACTCATGACCTGTCACACTACAAACTCATGTTTAACATGGGATGCCTAAGGAAAACCTCAGAAGAAATTCATTTTGCATCAGATAACTTATGATCAACCTGGGATGCCTTGGGTTCTATGCCTCAGATTCCTCTATGGGATTCTCTTCAATAACGATGGATACAACTTCCTATCACACCTACCATCTATAGATTCCCCAACATTCATGATGTTACCAGCTACTCTGGACAATGGTTTCTACCCCATCATGATTCCTTGTAATTATCTAATTGAAAAGAATAATTACCAATAATCCACAAATAAATTATAATAGAAATTATTTTCATGAACCACATATTAATCTGTGGTGGAAAAACAGACATGTGGATGAATTCTAAAGTAGAATACATTTATAGCGGAACCAAAATTTCCATTATCCTATATCGATCAATGAACCATTTCTCAAGCCATTGTGAAAAGGCTGAAAAGCATTAGGATGAGAAAATATGTAAAAATAAATTCACGTCACTGTGGAATTGAGTTCCCCGTCTATGAAAGCCTTAGAAATTGTCATACCACATTGGTTCCCACATCCTGAAGAAACTATAAATGAGACATAAACTAAATGAATATCTATAACTAAGGCACAATATTTTACCCAAGTGTAAGATATGGTGAAATAATATATTAATCCCAAAAAAATATGCAAATTAATTCCATTCTAAAAAATATATGAATGAATTTATACATGAACACAATAATCGTAGAATAATTTTAGTGGTTGGGTAAACAAAATGTATACAAAATGAATAATATGTTTCCCATATAGGGATCCATAATTTCTTGGATGTGTGATTCATGAATCAAGACAAGATAAATCCCCTCTTTAATGATAAAATCAAATGATTTTCTTATTAGAGTCACAAAGTTTACTGTCCCAAATATCAATCTATATGGTCACCCAATTGGGCAATCATGAAGGCTTGCTACTTCCACCACCATTTTATTGGGAGGGTTCCCCATTGGTCTATGGACACACCATACATACATATTCCAATCATCTAATAACTAATTTTATCGAACACACTTAATTAAGAGATTTATATATATAATGAAAGGGTGGGTATTTATTATCTTTCCCAAAACATCTTGTAGTATTTATGGAAAAATCATATACACAATGTCTTGAGGAATTTCCATTAGGACTAGTTCCTTGACTAAAGACACATCATAATTTGTATCATCATCCTAATTATATTATAGAATCATAAGTTGATTTCATCGTATATGAATCACGAAATATTCATGATTCACTATGATAAAATGATCATATTTGGGTTGCTGACATATGAATGAAATATGAACAACATCCCATTAAGATATGTTATATAACTCACAATTTACCTGGAACTGGTTTCATCATGTACTGAGTCAATAAGAAATTTTTCATAATCATCCTGAAGAGATACATCATCAAATATAGTAAAATTTGGATAATTATACTGGTATCTAAACATGATGATTCCATATTCCTAATACAGTCATAATAATTAAACTATATCAGAGATCTAATCCATTGACAACATTTCTTGGATACCACTCATTCACTATATGACCCATTGGGCCACTCATGGATCCCTTTATGTGATTATGACAACCCATTCCAACGACCAATAGGATATGGGTCTTTGAATAGCACTGTATTGTTATATCACTCACATGTGAGGTTATATTATAACTTACATATTCACACAATCACATGTGAATATTGAATAATAGTGTATACTTGTAATTTTTTGATTCTATAAAAGAATAAATAACATGAAATAATAATTTGAATATTAATGATTTGTATAGAAATTTATAAATGAAAAAATAATTTTTTTCCAAAAGACCAGATTCTTTCAGGCAATAAAACATTACAATAAAACCAAGATTTAAAATTGAGACATGTTCATGATATACCTAGAATATAAATGGCACACCTACTCATAGTCAACCTATAAATTTGTAAAAGTGATTGTATTAAAAATAATATAGAATATGTGAATACCTTTCCCATTTTGGGGTGAGATTCAACACTACAATGTCACAAAAAATTGAAAAAATGATGGTGTCAAATCTAAATCACAATAGGGAGAATTAGAAAAATGGAAAGATAATCATAGAAATTCTCAGAGAGGTCACCATGTCTGATGTTGAGATCTATACTTATACCAGCCATGAAAACCGTCTTCAAACATTGTGGGTAATTCATGATAGCACACTCCTCTTTACTTTTTTAATACAGATGGATTTGATATGATATCTCCCACTAATTTTGACTCTCCATATAATATTATTCACCAGAACTCCTCTAACGTTGAAATATCAGTTGGGGATCATATTATGGGACTATATAAGATTAATAACCATATATATGATAATCCACTAGGAAGGGGTTCACATTCCATAGTTGTTGTATATTGAATTCCCAGAACAAACTAGTGATGGATGATAGAGGATCACAACTACCTACTTATAGATGTATACATAAAAATATCTAGAATTAATATAGAGATGTGATCTTAAATCATATTCTCATGTTTTTATACTACAATGTACACTCGTTAAGATGAACAAAGGTAACACACCCACCTAGATACGAAAACTAATATAATGGAAAAAAGTGTTCCCACATACCATGGATGGTGTATATTGTGTGTACAATGAATCCAAGGAATTTTACACTATGTAGACTCAGACATATTCTCATGTACATGTTTTATGTCTTATTCCCATGTAATATTTTCCCCATGTACCTAGGTTGTATCTATTCCCATGTACCCTACAATACAAATGTGATTTCTAGATTAAGGATCACATGGTTTTTAGACTTTTCACACACATGTGTGGTATTTATCTTCATGTGTAACTCCTAGCCACTATGGGAGAGGGTACACAATGTGTGTATTCATATCAAATACATGTCATGTATATCAAAATTTCAATGATATTTATAGAATTTATGTGTATGTAATTATTTAACATTCTCATTATTTTTATCCTCGAAATTCACATTCAAAATACATGACATGGGATAACAGATCGTAAATTTTCGTAGATGTATAGATTTATTCAAACTTTTGAAAGAAAAATGGTCATCTTCACTATCTTGAGGAACATTAACATTTTATATCACAAAAACTCCACCATCCAAACCATTATAGAATATCACTAAATATAGTATGGCCAACAATGGCGCTTAAATCCCAAAATCAGCCCTATGACAATAATCTATTATAATCATGATATATGTCACCAATGACCAGTTCATGTGAATATTCAAATAATTGGATAATAAAACTACCAAAAATGAAAATTTTATGAATAGATTAAAAAAAATAACTAAAAAATTAATAAAATTGTGTTATCAATTTTCCTATTTGAAATTACATTTTTCTTAGAAAAAATTCATTATTCATTGTGAAAAAATGTATGAATAAGTATTATTTCATTGATCATTACATATCTATAAAATTCATCAGTATTTTTCCATGAACAATTTAAAAAATAAATACATTTTTAACATGGAGATAACATAAAAAATGATTATATAAATAAAACAAAAATTCATACATAAAAATTGATCGATTATTGACGATGACTGATTCAAATTTTTATAGATGATGGGAGTCAATGTGTTTCTCACATTCTCATTACCAATATAATATTGACCCATATTTTTGATAATTGACTATGAGGCTCGATTCCATGGTCCTTCCCAACCAATGTTAAAGGATTATATGGCTAACCCTAGGATGTTGATTTAAAAAATTTAAATAGATAATTAATTTTATGTGAAATTTATGGCCTATATATATGTATATGACATAACTAAAAATTACTAAAATGAATCTCTCACTAATTATAGTAGTTTTATTGAGTATAGTTTATAACATTTCTTCCAAATATAATGTCTATATTGATCATCACTTACTATATTCCATTTTCGAAATATTATTGTATTTTTTAAAACCATTTTTCACTTGATCTTTTATATTTAATATTTTTACTTTATCAATACCGATGTTCCTCTTTTCAATAAATCACACAATGCATCCATGCCTTATTAGGACTAGAGAATTTTTAATATTGAAAATAATTTAATAGATAAAACAAGTTTATATTAAGTTATATCCACAAATAAAAAAAACCACCACCCCCTTGATAAATAGGTTCGACAATATTTGAAAGTCTATAGTGAAATTGATAAACTCATACAAAAATTATATATCGTTCACATTGTCTGTAAATTCACTAACTGAAAATATTCTCTTCAAAGGAGCCCCTAAAAAGGTTCACTCATATACTATTTACCATGAATAATTTGTCTATATAAATCTCAGCATATTTTCTATTAAAACATTTTATCATCAATAATTTTCATTTATTTCCTACAAGTCCTGAAAATATATAAATAATATTCTGAGAATAATGAAGGACTTATTTTTTCCACATGGTTAACTTTTATATCAATATATTCTTCTATTAAAGGAATATTAATTCATTTAAATATCTATATCATTCCTATGTGAATAAATGTTCTTCAACTCCTCAATTATGACATTGTCATTTCCATATGATTGAAGTGTCTTTAAAATATTACCATTTCCTATAACATTGATACTTCTTCAACATAACCCTTTTGAATGTATTCTTATGTAAAGTATAAAATTAAATAAATATAAAAGTAATTATTTTATTTTTACTTTTTATATTGTCACCAAAATAAACACTATTCATGCCTTTTCTTAGGTTGAAGAATTTCAAATCAACAAGGGAAATGTTATTGTATCTACTATCACAAACATTTTTCCAAAATATTCTATATTAAAATAAAGAGAAAATATAATTGATATGTTAATCATCTAATATATTTCTTTGTTTTTCAACTTCATTATTGTTCTCAATTGTAGTTTATTTTTAGAATCAAAAAATTTCTATTTTTTATTGAATATTGGATCCTTAAAAATTTCATAAGAATTAATAATATTGTGTATATCAGGTAATGAGAGATCTAGTAACTCTTCCAAAAAGTATATCTATAGTTCCTTCTAATCAAGATGTTTCTTCATAATGTTCTTCACAATATTTGAATATTTAATATTATTATTAAATCTATTAATAATTTTTTCTACATCATTGAATTTGTGGAATATATATCAACACTTTAATCTCCACCCATCATATTGTACTCAAATGTATTCCTCAAAATTTTATGGATGATTCCCGTCAAATTTTTGTTTAATATTATATATTCTCATTAATATGTCCTATATTTTCATTTTTCATTCAACCCCATCTCTTAGGGGTAAATATTCTTTACAAATTATTTCAAAATATGATTTATTTTTATTATTTAATTATCTATATTTATTTTCACATATTAATCATATTAGTATTACTAGGAATAGGATGAAAAAAAATGTAGTAGAATTTTGTTCCGTAATTATGAGATTGAGGGGGTAAGGAAGAATACAATTACATGAGATCTACTATCTTCTTATATTAATGATAGGAATTATTATCATATTGGTAGAATATTGGGTATTTATTAAAAAGTTACTTCAATTCAATCCTAATAGGTAATCAAACCTCGATCCCACATGTTATGCATCAAATTGGTTGCATTAGTTCTATGTGGGGTGAATCAGGGATCCTCCTTTATATTACAATATTTTCTCCATCATACTCATCCTCTTAAGATTGATAATCTTCTCAAATCACTCATTATAAACAATAAATCTTACATAATGTTTATATTTCAATATATAAAGATAAACACATGAGATTTAAAAGGTTCAAAATAGTTTAATACTCCATACCCCACTACATTGTGACCACAATATTGATTGATTAACTAATTCACAAAAGTTTTAAAACAAAAATTTGTCACCATTCCAACAAAAACATCTAAAATATACTCAAATATTAAGCATCAATATAAAATATAGTGATAATGATAGAGAACACATTGTGTACCCTTGAATATAGGGACAAATTCACCAATTGATTCTCTTCATCCATAAACAAATAAATTAGTATATCACTGGGTTCACTACTTTTGAAAGATCAATAATAGAAGTTGTTATGCTGACATTTGACTGGATGATTTATCTAGGCTATGAGTGAACTGAATCCTCTCACCTTGATTTAGAATTTTTCTGGTTCTCTCACAAATTTATTATATATAAAGGAACATTATCACGATATCCTCTATCCTAAAAGAGAATAGTCACTTGTTTCAAAATTGGGAAACACATATTATAATTAAATTTTCCAACTATTAGTTCAAATAGGATCAATAGGAATGTTCCATATCTCCTCAATTAATTCTTTGTTACTCTATAATAATAATCAATCTATGACTACATATAATAATACAATTTCCATAATTTATTTATGAATTAAATCATTTTGATTCATATGAATAACTCTTGATGAAAACATTGAATCATGAATTGGTCATGAAACAAATAGGTTTAACATAATTATTGATTTAAAAAAAAAATAAACAATAGAATCCATACATTAATTCAATCACTATTCTAATATGTTTGACATATCACATCCAAGTTATACTTACAAAATTTATTAGTGAAGAATCTATGTTCATATTCCTCTCAACCCACTAAGGACCACAATCATGATCTTCTTCATCTTCAAATTATTTTCAAGATGAATCGCCTATCAACATAATAAACCATTACGATAGGTTTTTAGATATATATTTTTTTCACTAGGAGCTACATGTCATCACCATCAATGCATGGGATTTTTGTTCCAAATATCCATTTTTTGTAAACTACATTCCTCATATGTAGACATCATATGAATCATATCTTACACTATATGAGTAATTAAAACTATTGTTGTCTAATCAAACACAAGGATATGATACTCCATGAATGGAGATAAAATTTTACTCATTTTCGCCTCAATTGAGTTTCATTGTTAATTCTTCTGTTTTATATCAGGACAACCACAGATTGAGTCCCTATCTATATATACCTATTTTGGTACTTTTCTTATCATAGTGACTTATACAATCGGTATGGCCATCTCGTATATTCTTCTTTATCTTCACCACATACATATATAGGTTCAGGATTTACACATTATTGGTAGTTTTTTACAGATTATTTTAATACCTAATCCTCTTTATAAAAACCTGTGTTCATGAAATCCCATGGACATCATTATATTCATATTCAATAATGTGATTCCAAAAATACAATTATCAAAAAAGACAAATTTATTAATTATGATTAAAAATCATCTTGCCATCAATCATAACAATCATTAACATTATAATATATTCAATATTTATTGTAATTAATCCCATCACAATACCTATGTTTCCATATTAATATTTTTCCCATTTAACACTATTTAGTTGATGCCATTATATTTTTAATGAAAAAATATATAGCTAACTGAATATCAACTATTAGATAAGTTTTCTTGTGTATAATAAATTTACGAGAGGCATATATAAAGACATGGGAAACATGAATTATAAAAAAAAGTCAATTCAATTCAATCAATAATTTCATTAAATAAAAAAATAAACATTTCTTATTATTAATGTCAAAACTTTATTTTTTAAAAACCATATTTTAATTTTCTAGAAATATACACCACATATCTTTTTTTATATGAATTTAACTCATATACATATTATCTTAGTTAATGACCTGGATTGGAACAAATTATTTTTAGAAAATCATCTGTGATAATAAGTAATCCATGCAATTTTAAAATATTAGTTACATTTATAGGCCTATAAAAATAACTATTAGTTTTTTACATTGATGGACGAACAATTATTCATTATTTATAAATAATATTCCCACAGAAACAAATTTACATGAAAAAATAAAATTTTCTAAATTTTTCCTCAATTTTTTATATTAAATTTTTTAGACAAATTTTATTTCGTATTACATTATTCTAATAGGATTTGAAATAAATATTAATATAGTCATTGAACACTACAAAAACACTATCTTGGTACTCTAAGAACACATTACTAATTAGGACCAGAAAATGTAATGGGTGTGATTACCAACCCAAAAAATAACATAAAATTTAAAATGTCCATAACTAAAAAACAATTACATCTTTCAAATTTAAATATAATTATACTTTTGATAATGATTATAGAGCCTGAATTTATTCTTGAAAATAAGGAGATCTCAAAATATGATCAAGAAAATTATCAATGTGAATAAAAAAATACTTGTTATTAAATTATAATTTATTATGTGTTATATAAAAGATGAATTGTATCATGAAACCATTATTAATTAATGAAAACAAAATATTATCACCACAAAATGTTATTCTCGGGAAGGTGACACCCATTCCCTAAAACTACTGTTAATACATTTTTATTCTAACAAATGAAATATGTCCATTTGATAAGGGAATTTAAGAATTAAATTAGGATACCAAAGTAAGTAAACAAAATATTAAACATATAGATTAATAAAATATATAGAAAAATTATCATGAAATGCATTGATTTACTCACTTACCACTATCACACCACTATCTTTAATAGTTTCATTATTTTAAATAATAAGAACAACATAATTTCCACATCATTAATCAATTTATCATAATTTTGAAATATTATCTATTTTATGAACTTATTCCAAAACAAAAATTTATACTCACATAGGAATTTTATGATTAATTATAATTTTTTTATTTATATTATCCTTGTAAATTTGTATCCAAACTATACCCAAAACAAACAAAAACACAATAATTTGGAAGATAATAAGGATTATAAGAAAACCCATTTCACAAATAATCATACGAAAATTTGTATATCGTCATGATTCAATTGTATAACTATAATATGTAGTGAAATAAAATATTGAATTAATATTTTTATATAGTATTCCAATTTTATTTCAATACATCCTAGGAAATAAATTTTTAGTGGATCCTATATCAAAAAACACATTAGTATAATATGAATAAAAATGTAATGTACCAAGAATAAAATAGTTGATGGATAGTGCCAAATATATTAATAGTAGAAAATATTTTTGCACCGTTTTATTTTGGTTGTAATATTTCACACCTTCGGTAACTAACATCATTCATGCATTAGTGTAGTGACACAAATCATTACAAATAGAAATTCTAACTTCTTTATAAACATAATTTTTACATTTAATAATCGTTGTAGAGAACATTTCCTTAAAATAAATACCTATATTTACAATCAGAACACATCTATGACACATTCTTAGTTTTACCAAACATTACATAAAATGTATTTTTATCGAATTTTGAATTTTTTTAGGGAATACGACTATATTTTATAGTTGATATAATATTTATTGTGTTCCACCTAAACCACATAATAGTAATGTTTTCAAAAAGTACTTATGATTTTGAAAACAAAATCTCATCATTCTCAGCATACTAAAAAACATCCTAAGATCTCTGAATGAAATTTATTTCTTACATGGATACTGTTGTGAAAAATGCCACATTTGTGGCCACTAATCCCTATTCATTTATCATAATATCAAAAAAGTAACATCTGATTCTATTTGAAGGTACATTAAATTATACTTCTCCCAAAAATGTTCTTTTATTTTTTCCAATCCATAGAATAAACCACATCATTTTGCATAACAATTACTATCTTTTGACACCATGGATAAGATTAACCTTCAAAATAGTAGATTATAACAGTTAACTTATAGTTTGTTATAGAACCCAAAACATTTAATATACTCTCAAATAAATTTCTAATATTTTATATTTCACCTTTTTTGAATAGACATCAACATGTAGAGGTTGTCGTTCCATGAAATTCACTAAATTTTATATGTTTGTAAAAGGAGAATTTTTCCAATATATTTTTTTATTTCTGCAATAAATTGTATACATAAGAGGAGTTATATATACAACAAAAAATATTGTTACATCCAATCATGATTTCTGTTTTGGACGGTTATTATCCTTTTGATTCTTTACTACATTACCCATCATGGTTCCCCTATAAAAATAATTATGACGATGAATTAATTAGAAAATGAAACATTTAAATATGAAAAATATATCCAATTATTACATGTAAATAAATTATTACCTTCATAAAATTTCATTTAACATTAACTTATTCTCTAATTGTTTTAAACCATTCATTGAAATAATTATAATGACTCATGAATTCAAAATAATGTATATATGAGAATATATTTATGTATTTCACATCAATAAATTACAATGACCATTTATTATAACTTTTTTTCAGAATTGGAAAAAATTAGATAAATATTATCACAATACCATATAGAGTTATTTGTTCCACACAAATAAGGAATTATGTTCACCAAATTTTTTTAATTTATACACTATAGAATAATTTAATATGATTAAACCTAGTGTATTTACGAGCATGATAAAATTTATTCTCATTATTATATCCAAAAAAAATTAGGATCAGAAAAAAAAACTAATATTAAATTAATTTAATAACATTAATGAAGTGAAAAACATGTAAACCCAAAATAATGATTATATTATCTAAAATAAACCACCAATCAAAAAAAGTAAACATTTCCACATGTCCGCATCATTATATTCCCAATTTCAATATTTTAAAACCATTATAAAGAATTATAATAATATTGATGACATGTTGATGTATTTCGTTACATGTAAAAACAATCCATTTAAAAAAACCCTTCACTATTAAACATTCTATACCACATGAAATAAAACAATTTATATAAAAAACTTACCTTCAAGGAAATATATATATATATATAATATAATAATATTAATATGTTTAGTTCACTAATTTGTAACCAGTGATAGAGTAATTTATGCTCTGTTAATTCTATATAAGTAACCTACATGTTTGTCTCCCTCGTTTTTAACCATTGGAGAACAAATCATTTCTCAATGAATTGGAGATCTATATTACCATCACTCATTATTGTTACCTATATTATGATAATATTTTCTAATATATAAAACTAATTTACCTTGTCACAGTTATATAATTTTTTAGATTAACACATTCATTATAAAATACCTCATAAAATCTTTTAAACGCATAAAAAACTCATTCAATTGTCTTATATAGATAGGAAAATTAATTATGTTTCCTATAAAAATTAATAATCAATAAATTGTCCATATTTATAGAAAAGGAATTTCTTTTAAAATAACCCATGATACATGTTAATAAATTTTAATAATAAATTAAATCTATGATAGTGTAAAAGAATAGTCTTGTTGTATATGTTACAAAATGATTTTTTTTAAATTTTGCCTAAAAAATATAAAGTGACCCATATTGAACATGTTATTATTATTCCTTTTAAAAAAACTATATAAATTAATATATATTAAAAATATATGATTTAACACCTTTTAATGTGTGATTATGAGAACTATAAATACATTTAAATGCACATGGAAAATGAGGAGAATGCATTTGAAACAATAAAAGAAATTTCTTTAATAAAATACATTTCTAAAGGACTTATCTATCATCATAAAATATCTACCTCATTTGTAATAATGTTATATTTTATTTATTCTATGATAAAATACAATTTTATACTCATATTATTATTTTTTTAATTTTATTTAACTTGTTTCTATGTGTTATTTTATTTCTAAATTATTTAAATTTATACTATATGTTATGAAGATGCATTTCTAATTACCTAAAAACAACATTAGTGCATAGGAAATTCTCAAATGGGATACATGAACAATAATTCTACAATAATATAAATAATATAATTATTATATTTATACATTATTGATTCATTTAAATCAAATGATGAAATATTTATTAATGAATTTATTACATTTATTCAAGGACAAGGTAATCTATATGTACACATAAATAAAATTTTCATTTTTCTATATGGTTGAATTGAAAGAACATACATGATATTTAAATATTAATTAATCATTTATATGTTAATATATTTTTTTATTCTTTATTTATGACCATCTTTGTTCTATTATATAATGTTTAAAATTCATGGATATTACATCATTTAAGATAAATATTCCGCCCAATAATAAACATATTGCTTGAGTACCTGAAGAGTTTATTGTCTTTGGAAACATGGAACAAAATATTCTAAACTATTGAATGATAAGTAATGTTTTCTATAATTCCCTTAAAAGATATTATTCCTCATTAAAATAACTATTCATAACTTGGAGA
The DNA here is from genome assembly GCA_963277665.1 of Viscum album. NCBI lineage: Eukaryota > Viridiplantae > Streptophyta > Magnoliopsida > Santalales > Viscaceae > Viscum > Viscum album. The sequence goes on along the minus strand of OY728146.1, from coordinate 1,754,175,373 downwards.
ATCGAAACATAAGATATGACGATCTCCAATACACATTATGGGTAGTTAAATGAGATTCTATGCATAAAACGAGTATATATGTATGATAACATGATCATAAAATCTTAATATCATATTATACATTAAAAAATAATCATAACTCTACGAATATTGATTGGATTTTTATAAGAAAAGAATCATAAATAAATCAATGATCATTAAAAATAAAAGAATAACACATGCATAATACATATAGTTTTTGGGAAACACATAACCATAGAAACTCTTCAGTTAATGTTACATACCATGACCTACATGACATGTCTAGATTCAGATAATCACCCTAGTACATTCATTGGGATTAGCGTTACAACCCATGTACCATCTTGTTTCCATGAATGTGGTATAACTTTTATACCATATTGTTTTTAGGATTCAGATACAACCCATATTCCCTCTTTTTTTCGAGGAAGGGAAATAACATTTGTGCTTCCATGTTTGTAAGAATGTAAAAGAACATATGTACCCACATGTTTTTTGGCATTGGATTAAAAATGTATCCACACCTGTTTTAAGTCTTGAACTAAAAACTATGTACCTTTTGATCTCATATATCTTTTAACATTACCCAATGAATTTTGTGGAGATATAGGTCCCACTCGTCACATTGTGAAATATATATTTATGTGTTCCATAATATTATAAAACATTTATCATATCATATCCGAAAAATGAAATATGTGTTAAGAAAAATTAATAATATCTTATACTATAATTAATATATATGTTTCATTACCCTTTACTCATTGAGAAAACCATGATACTAAGATATTTTTCTTTATTATATAACCCAGTTTAAATAAATGGTATTTATAAAAATCATTTCATCAAAAACATAAACCATTCAGAAATAGAATAAGAATTATGTCCTTGACTAAAATTCCAATTAATGAATGGGTATCACTAAATGGTGTCAATATATGAGGAAAATAATGGTGAAGTATAATTTAACACATTTCTTGTCCAAAATATCATTTCCTATTTTAAAAATTGTTTTTAAATCATCCATCATTTTGAAAACATTTTCTTTTGAATGTATTCTTAAAAACATTTTAATGAATATTTCAATGAAATCATAAAAAATTAAAAGAAAAACAATTTGAAAATACTTTCATATGAAAATGAGATTATAATATTATTTTAATTCATTTTTGAAAATATTTTAATAAGAAACAAATTTGGAATAAAATAGATTTCTGAAAAATGGGAGAAATACTGTAATATTTTCTAATAAATAGTTTCCTAATTTTGTTATGAAATTAAAAATGAGACAATAGAACCATAACATGAATATATGATTAATAAATTCAGTATAATAAAATATATAGTTATTCTGTAGTGATGGATCATATTATGTCATCAATGGAAGAATAATCTAAAACATTCCTGATAGATAATGATATTATAGAAATAAACTATTACCACATTGGAAAAATTGAATCATTGGACTCGTGAATGAATAATATAAAATGAAATAGAAAAAATCATGAGGATGAATAAATTTATGAAATTACATGTCAAATGGTATATATATTTATTCCTCATTAATTAATATTGGTGTGTAACATTACATATGTCTCATAGAAGACACATTGAGGCAAAATTATTTTACCAATTTCATAACATTTGAATGATGAATCTCATGAATGATATATAATAAAATTTATATTAAAATAACAATAAATATTTTTATAATAATAATTTAATAAAATCATAGTCATTATAAACACCATTCAAATGAAAAGAGTTCATTATAAGGAGTAATTCACATATTATAACGGTGAGACTATAAATCCTTGTACGACTTGAGTAAATATTTAGTCTTCTACCCCATTAATGAATAACATGAATTTAATCTTTTAATACCATTAAATAAAATATTATTTATTATATAGTATGTCATAAGGTTGTATATGAACAATAATAATTAATATTGGTGAATATGGCATGTGTCTCATAGATATAAAAAGTTAGATGTAATTCCATTAACACAGGTATGAATTTCTTCATTCACATTAAAAAATACTATATATTATATATATACCTCTTATAAGTCTTAAATAAAACCATATTATCAAATATCAAAAAATATATTATTTTATATTGACATTGTATTAAATTTTTATTAACAATTACATTTCATGGTTATGTTTTGGGTAATATCCACTCTTTTTTTATAAGTTTCGACTTAATATTCTTTGTACTTATTTCATTAGTCATGATATAGGTATCTCAATAATGTAATACATGATATAAATATAAAATTTATTCAGTATATATGCATTTATAATAGTTTATAATGTAGGAAAATTGATTCTGAGATACACCGCTCATAGAGAATGTAGGTTGTTTGTATGCACGATTGTTGTTTCCATTTGTTAATGTATTTAATGAAGTAAAAGAATATGAATATATATATATATATATATCTAATTATAGCCTAATTAATTTTTAATATATATCATATATTTTTATTAAAAACATCCATAATCCATTTCATTTAATGTTTGAATTAATCCCATCACATTGAGGATGAGGAAATCCAGAAATCCAAAAAAAGATATTATCGCATTCTCAGAAAATAGAAATCATGATAATATGTATTATATAAACATTAAAAAAGAATAAATATAACCTAAATATTATATATATATATATATATAATTTAAAAAAACATTTTTTTGTTACTTGAGATGTAGTAATGGAAAAATAAACGACATCACATCATGAGGCAGTAGTCATAGGTACACACAACTGATGATTGTGCATCCCATTTGATAGATTTTTTAATTGCGTTGGTTGAAACCATATGGTAAAAAAATATAGGTACTGTTATTATACTTATTTTATTATATAACCATCGAATAATAATTGTTTACATTCTGTATAAATAAGTGAAACAAAATATATCATTGTAGAATGTTACATCTTCATTCGGTAACTCCTTTTGATTTTCTCCAATGGTATTCCTTATTTTGATTTATTCCAAACATTAGAAATATATGATAAGGGGGAAGTTTTTTTGGATATTTTTTTCATGTTTTTAATCTTAAAAAAATATTAATTGGTGTATATAAGCGAGGGGTGACTTCCATTATATAGTGGAGGAAGAGTATCTTTCTCAAAATCACAAAATTATATACATTATTTAGAGATCTCCCTTTCATAATGTTCCCCAAAAAATGATTATTTTAAATAGAATCATTTTTATGTTCTAAATAGTTTTGTAAATTGTGGTTTGGATTTGTTTTTTGTCCATTTAACTGAAAATGATAATGTTTTGTCCCATGGTAAACATGATTTTCTCTTAATCACACTAATGACTTTTAACTATTCTCACTAATATATTTGGGGAAAATTTAATTTTACTTAATTATATATTATAAATTATATTAATTATGAACATAAAAACCATTATTTAAAATTATAATCACATAATTATCATAAACAAAATTATAAACAGTCCCATTTAAAGGGCAAGACAAAGTGTTTTGAAATATAAAATAATAAATGTTTTTATATTTAATCATATCCAATTTCATGTGAAATTGATTTCAACAAATTAAAGAATGTTAATTTTTTTTACAATATCAATTTATTATTTTAAACCAAATACAAATACAATTTAGCTATATAATTAAATTAAATATAAAACTATATTTTATTTTTATTTTATTTATTTTCTCAAATCCTAAAAAACTAAAATTCTCAAAAAAATAACAAAATTTAACCCTAGATACATTTTTAAATTAATCATTCAATCAATTTGTTTATTTTTTCAAATGTGAATTTAAAATTCTTGAAAAAATATATTTAAATATGTTACACCACTAGAAGGTGGTAACATTTCCTTTTTGAAAAATTCATCTTGTTATGCGTAAAATTGGATTTATTCTAATATATATTCTAAAAAACAATTTATATTGAAAAAAATATTTTATTTAATATAATATATATATATAAATATGTTATAATATCCTTCTCCAAATGTGGTTAGTTTGTATTTTTGATTTAAGTGTTTTTTTCAGAGAAATGTAGTTTTTCAGAAAGGGGATTTCGTGATTTTCCAATAGTCCATACATATATTTTTACATTATTAGTTACCAAATAATATATTTAATAAACATGAATTGAAAATATTTTTATAATTTATAAAATAATTTTTATAACCTCCTTCCCAATTGCTTAGAAATATCAAGAATAATATTTTAAAAATAAAATTAATATTGTTTTGTAATTCGATAAAACAAGATCTTGTGTGTAACAAAATATATAAAAATAACCCGACATTGTGAAAAACATAATTAAAAAATAGTGTTTCATGAAATTATTTCTTGTATCATTATAGAATGTAATTCATTTAAATCTCCATGTTTCATGTAACACAATCTATGAGATGTTTTTTTGTAAGACACACATAACATGGTGTTGCATTTATTATGACACTAACATAGTGTAGTGTTCTATACAAAGAATAAAAGAATTCTATTTTATTCAATATATAAATATTCATAAAAACATTGGTTGCTACATTCTACCCACTTTAAAATAAATTTCCCGTATAAAATTTTATTCTTTATAGAATATTTAATACTTGAATGTTACATTCTTTAAGAAACACATTAAAAAAATGAATATTAAATCATCTTTTTAAATTTCAATGTTTTAAACAAAACAGTTACCCAAAAAAACTTATAACTATGTTTCCACATAAGATAATATTTGAGGATATATTTACATGTAATAGAATATTAAATAAATATAGATAATGACAGAGATCTCTGATCATAAAAAACTATGTGATCCAGATAATGTTAATACTCTAATAACTATAAATATGGGATGATATAGGAGACCATTTTATTTAATAGAAATGATGGTTCTGGGATAAAATTTTTATTTAATTATTCCTTTCAAAGTAATTGGTAATTTTCACAAGGATATATTCTAAATTTTTAAATTCCATTTCATGTGAACAATTTCACCATTTGGTTTTACCCTGATTCATACCAACATGATATCTTAATATAATAAAATAGGGCTATTTTTTTAGTCCTGAAGTAGTAAAAGATCACAATATCCATAAGTATAATGATATTCCACTCCATTTTCCTTTATATATCATCATAAAAAATTTCTAGCTATGTTATCTAATGTACATAAATCATCAAATTTCAGAATAATACTATAATATCCTGAACCAAAATTTAACATTAACCACCCAATAAATATTCTACCATGGAACCCAACATTAATATGAAAATAAATAACTGTAGAAATAATCTTACTAAAATTAACAAATTCAGCTTACTTGTAAAGGCCACTAAAAATTAAATAATTTCATGGTCATCACATTTCACGTATGTCAATAACATATTTGAGTATTCAATTGAAATATGATAACAACCTAAATAACCATAAATAATTACCAAAATCATTCATTATTTCATATTCCAATGATATTTATATATATACCATAAATCAAAAAACGTTGTAAATGTCATCAATGAAACCAAAACCAAATTAGAAACAAATACTTCATTAGTTAAGGTGTAATTAATATTATCCAAATTACATTATTCTTATAATCATCACTTTATCTATAATATATATAATTTTCTCATTGTCAAGAACATGATAATGATTACCATCCCATAATGCAACCATTACATTAAATCCTTTTCAAGGTTATTTGTATCATTTGAAATATTCTTGATAATATGTAAAAAAATGTTACATAAAAAAATACATAGATACTTAATGATTGATATACCACAATCATTTATTTTAAATACATTAATACTATTATCATTTCACTTCTTCCTTATGCTATTAACTACACTTTATCAACTAATTTCATATTATGACTTTCCTCTCAAAATTCCTTTGTAGTGTATTTATTAGCAGCAATACAACCATTAATCGCACAACCCTGACATTTCTATTCAGATGTCTTACACATAAGATATCATTTTTCATAATTTTAATACATTATGAGTTTAAATATTTCAGCAATTAAAAATACTATTTATATTTCAATATTCCCATACATTTTATTAACTAAACTATTCATTTTCCTTTCGATGTTACTTTCATTGTGTCATTCAATTCCTTTATAGAAAAATATTCATTTCCTTGTCATTCATCCAATTGGGGGTCCCTTCAAAAATTCTTATAACAATGTAAATAATACATTCATTCATCCACGTTCTTCATTAATCAAATTGTCAATAAATTCATTCCTTCTATTCAATTACGAATATGAGTATTAATGAAAAAAAAAACTATAAATCATGTGCTATTGAAACTGATTTGACATAATAAAAATTTCTGTCACTTTATTGGTCATTTCTTTTGACATCTCCACAAAAAATCATCATTTAAATTAAATATTAACCTAGTTTCTTATGCTTCATACCATTGACATAGTTCTAAAATGAATAGTGTGATAACTGTTTATCATATAAAAAGATACATAATCGGGAAAAATAACTTATATGATGTATACATTATGAAATCTACTTAAATATATGAAACCATTGGTACATCATAAGTAATTTTTATAAATCATATAATTAAAAAATCCATGATATTTCAAAATGATATATTGAATTACAAATTTGTGTCCATGAGTAGTGTCAACACGTATGTTCAAGAAAAACAATTGTATTTCACTAGTTCCCAATCATGTGTTGCTCAATATGGTGTTTTCAGGGTTCTAAGACCCATATATATTTGTGGTAGAGAAACATCCAGTTATTGTATCTATAAAGCGATTAATAGCTATGAAACATCTTTATATATCCATTCACAAAATTCATGGAAATTTTCTATATTTAAATATTCCATATATTTATCCTCATATAGAAGTATGTGAAGGTGTATCTCATACCCTTATCATAGAAACATATAAATATATTAATGATAATTAGTTGACTAGATATTTGTTTATTGAGTATAATTGAATGGCTGGAAAATATGTAAGAATAGTGTTTGTTGAAGAGAGTTACCTTGTTCTCCAGAAAAGGGATTCCATGGATAGATTTATTCTCAATGTGATTATTTTATGTTTAGAGGAAGGATTTTGAGAAATTTTTTTTCCATATTTTGTAAGAGAAAAAATTATTTAGAGCTTTCATGATTTGAGGTGGGTGAGTTCCTTTATTTAATGTAGGAGGACTTGAATTCTCAAAAATTCAAAAAGATAAAAACAATTTAAGATGTCTAAGATATATCATATTCCACAAATAATCATCCATGTTAGATAATATTGAGTATAAGGTCTAAATATGGCCATAAGATGGGTTTTGAAGATGTCAATATGTCATTTGGATTCTTATGTAAATATTTATTCCCATTGAAAACATGTTTTTCTATTAATCATTGCAATTATTTTTACATGTTTGAACTAATTATTCTGGTAAATAATTAAATTATTTATAATATAGATTATAAATTATTATGATACCAAATATGGAATCTATATTTAAAATTATAAATCTTTTGTTCCACAAAATAATTTAAAATTTCTGTTGTACATGGGATGAGACAATGATATATTTAAAATGGAATCTATCATGACCCCCTCCCCATAATGTGTACCGTTCCTAGGTCAGCAATGTGAAATGGGAGATAATGACCCCCGAGTCCCACCTCTAGTAGGCCCCGGGTTGGCGACTAGCACCGAGGGTATAGTAAACACACAAATGGGAGACATTACCCTCTATGAGAACCCATGCGGAAGAGATAGATAAGGTAGACACCAACCAACTCCAACTCAGAACTAAAATATAAAATAAACCCATGTACGTATATGAAATTCCATGAAAAAGTACTACAACCAAAATGGGAAAACTCCAAGTACCCAAAAGAAAGTAAAAACAACTACAACCACAAGCCCGAACAGCTCCTATAACACCAAGATAGGAGAAACAAGCTTGGCCTCCAACCTACTCCAAGTGACATGAAAAATAGTATATATATACGTAGGGTGAGTATAACAGTATACGCAGTAGGATCATCCTCGAAGCCACTTGTTCAAAAGTAAAGAAAGCATGATAAAGCACAATGAACAACAATGAAACTAACTCGTCACCTAAACAGGTATAATATGTTCCCAACCTCCCCATGGTTACTCTCACCAAGTAATGCATACAAGAATATATTATATAGTAATGAATATCAAGGGTACCCCACTACTACTTCCCCATGGGTTGTCCACTTTTCCCCAATGACATTCATCCTATGCATCTCTCTCCAAAGGCTTGCCCTTATAAACTTGGTCTAAAATCCAAAATTTGCACCACGTTCTCCACAATGGCTTGCCTGCAGACACTTGGGCTAAGAACCACACCATCCTCACAACCAAAATTAACCAGGTAGTTTCTGGGAGCCACCCCAGATCGCATAACGTGTATCATACGTCGAGTATTATACCTCAATCCATTACAACCCATACACCGAGTAAGGATCCTTATGCCATCACAGCCTATACACCTTACACATATAGTAGTCCATAGGATACTATATCTAGAATATATGTGTATGAATAACCACAAGCCATTACAGCCGTCTACACACATATATGGTGAAAACTAACCATTGTGTCCAATGGCACAAGTATGTACCAAGAGAAGAGAGCGGGGCCAATGGGGGTAGTCAGCCATTTATCCTCCCACCGGAATGATGAGGAAAACACCCCCCAGGGCTCAGAATCCCCAGGGTGTCAGTTTCCCTTACTGACAGGGTGGAGTAACATATATAAACACAAAATTACACAATATATTATAACTCACAACCACACTATGGGCATAACCTAGTCTTAGACACGACTACAGCTAACATCTCTTGGACTCCAGGTTGCCACATCTAAGTCTAGGTATCCTATAAGCACACAACCATTTAAATGGATTTATTAGATTACTTCATCCCCATTTTATCAGTTCCATTGTACGTTAATTAATTCTTTAAAAATTAATTAATTATGAACAATTTAACATTAAACTTCATTAGAATCACACGCAAAAACTATTGTACCATCCAAATTACAACTTTTTCATTATGTTCTAGCAAATCCAACCCCATGAGTTATTTCCATTTATTTAAAAAATTCATTATAGAATTACTTTACCATATTCCCAGGCATTATAGAAAAGAAACCTATGCTACTAAACATTAGGGGGCTCAACACGGCGAGTAGACGTACTACCCGTCGAGTCTTTGTCTCCTATAGTAATAGCATAGAACCAAACACGGAAATCATGTGGCATACCCCGCATGTATTCAACTCCTTTGGATTAAGGGTAAGCAAGAACAACTACCTTGAGCAGTGGGGAAAATTAAATTAGATAAACTACCAAACAAGGCACCAAGCATCCAACAACCACATCCATCCCATTTCATCTTCCCCGGTGTCCTCCCTAACACCCACATGCATAAACCGATGTATCTCACCACTCTAGGCGTCATCCGCTGCCATATCCACAAGGCCTCCATGTCTCCACATATCACAACACCCCTCCAGTATCACATCACATCACAAGCAATAGGAAAAAAACACCACATCAATTGGACTCTTATCCTTATTTCACAATGACAGGGTAACTCATAACCCTTCCAGAAATTATCAAACAATCCATTCTATAATCCATCTAAAATTAACAGGTTTATTATTTGTAGGTTCCAAATTTGGAAAACCTAATAAGTAAGATATCACAAATAAATAAACATGCTTACTGCACTAATTTGATTAACATCAAATTACAACAAGAACCAAATTCGTTTTCATGCCTCTTTATCTTTATACAAAACTTATCAATTAATCCCGGTTTAGGTTCTTTACCGATTTCAATCAAGAACTAATATATAAACAAAGCATGCATAGATATCAAACTATCTAGAAAAACAAAAGGTAATAACATACGATATAAATCAATTTATTTATCCAGTTCAATATTTATTATTTCAATTCCATTGTGATCCACTAGGATAAAACATGATAATGATACAGTTCTACATAAAAGAAAAGAGAAGCAATGAATCCCCTACCTCGAAGAGTTTTTGACATTCTTTATCCACACAATGGGTGACGATCCTCCTCTTGTGACAACTACATCCACCCGAAGATGCCATGATACATCTGTACCAACCAATCCCCAAGAAAACCACATTAACATCATGGAGATTACATGCTATAAGATGAAAAGTAGAAATAGAGAAAGATGATCCCAAAGGAACGATGATAAAAACATACCTTATATCAAAGATTGATCGATAAAACTTGGTTGCATCAAAATAGAGCGGATCCAATCTGAGGAGTAGAGTTTGACTATGAAACTCTTATGGGAAGGATTGAAATGATCTAGTATCTCAATGCAGAGAACAAAGAGGTAGAACAAGGGAGGATGATATCTTGTCCCTTTTAAAGATTTAATGAGGCGACGGTTTATGATACGTTAAATTCTATATTAAAAACGGATCGTATTAACCTACACGGTTTGACCGAGTAAAAATATCCCAGCCTTAGGATTAATTAATATAGGATTTATGGCATTTTAATCGTCCTTTAGAGTCCTTATAATAAGGATTTAAATGTATTTTATGTCTAAGGAAACATCAAAAGCTGAAAAAATGTAGGAACCTGGAAACCCTATTCACCTACCGTTACTGTACACCTATCGATCTGTGAGACTGATCTGTGAAACTGAACTGTGAAACCGAACTATGACACCGACCTGTGAAATCGATCTATGACACCGAAATGTGAAAATGATCTGTGAAACCGATCTGTGAAACCGATTTGTGAAACCGATCTGTGAAACCGATCTGTGAAACCGATCTGTGAAACCGATCTCTAAAACCGATCTGTGAAACCGATCTATGAAACTGATCTGTGAAGACGATCTGTGAAACCGATCTGTGAGACCGATCTGTGACACCGATCTATGAGACTGATCTGTGAAACCTATCTGTGAGACCGATATGTGAAACCGATCTGTGACAATGATCTCTGAAACTGATCTGTGATACCGATATGTGAAACCAATCTGTTAAAACGATCTGTGAAACCGATCTATGAGACCGATCTGTGAGACTGATCTATGAAACTGATCTGTGAGACCGATCTATGACACATTGTACATCTACCGTTATTATTTATAAAACTGGAAACACTGATTACAGAATTGGAAATCTGGAAGATTGATGGGGATATGTCAACATGACCTCCTAGAACACCTCCAACACCACATTTTCACAATGTAATGGACCAGAGAGGTCGGGGAAATTACATCAGATGCCTCTCAAAACATTCTCATCCTCGAGAAATTAAAACCAATCTATGGAAAAGAGGGGTCTGAAAAACCACCCAGTAAGATACCTCTCAGGGGAAAACCACCCTGAGTTGTTCTAAAGCTGGGACAGAACCATGACATCCGAGAGAAAGGGAACAAACAATCCATATCCAAACAATTCAATCCTAACATCACATAAAAGGTACATAAAAGAAAGTATCAAATAAAAATTAATGAAACAACTTAAAATAGCTCTAGGTACTCGACACGCATCTGTGTCTACTGTTCCCAGGTACTCTCTTCTGTGCCACTGTGTCACCAAAAGACACGAACTAAGAAGATATAACACCCACACAACACCTTCTTCTTGCAGTCTTGGATCTCCACTGGTCGCTCCTCAAAGGTTGAATCATCATCAACATCGATCTCTCCCCAATTGATGATGTGAGTGTCATCATGAACATAACGACATAGCTGTGATATGTGGAAAACATCATGTATCTGACTCATATGTGGGGGAAGTTCTACTCGATACGCCATAGCCCCAACACGAGCTAAAACCTAAAAAGTCCCAACAAACCGGGGAGAAATCTTACTTCCACGACCGAACCATCAATACCCAGGACGGGGAGTCACCTTCAGAAACACATGATCCCCAACATTAATCTCCAAGGGAATAATCCTTTGATCAACATATGATTTCTGATGATCTTTCTCTATCTTCATCCTCTGATGAATCACCTGAACCATCTCAGTTGTATTCTACACTAGTTTCGGTCCAAGAATTACAGACTCTCCGACCCTAGACCAACACAACGGTGAACGGCAAGTCCAGCCATACAAGGCTTCAAACGGTTCCATACCAATGGTGGTGTGAAAACTATTATTGTTACCGAACTCCTCCAAGGGTAAGTGACTCATCCAGGAACCTCCAAATTCAAGAACACAAGAGTGTAACACGTCTTCAAGAGTCTAGATGGTTTGCTCTGTTTGACCATCCGTTTGAGGATGAAAAGCATTTATAAGGCATAGTTGAGAACCAAAAGCATGTTGGAGACCTCTCCACAACCTAGAGGTAAAATGAGGATCTCGAACAGAAATGATCATCCTAGGGACTCCATTAAGTCTCACCACATCATCTAGATATTGCCATGACAAAATATCCACTGAGCTCGACTCGTTGATTGCTATGAAGTGGGCCAATTTTGTTAAACGATCCACTACCACCCAAATAGCATCATGTCCTCTTGGAGATTGAGGTAAACCTGTAACAAAGTCTATGAAGATGTCCTCAAACTTCCACTGAAGAATCTCTAATGGCTGGAGAAGACCACCAGGAACATGGTGTTCGACCTTCACATTCTGGAAAACTAATCATTGAGACACAAACTCTGCAACCGCACGCTTCATCCCATGCCACAAAAACTGACTCCTCAAGGATCGGTACATCATTGTCACAACAGGATGTGATGCTAAAGGGGAGCTATGGAACTCTCAGAGAACCATCTCATGCAGCATCAAGGGAACCAAAAGCCTTCCATGATACAACACTCTGTTTTGTTCATCCTCAGACCAACCATCAGGGGCCTCACCACAAACAACTAGGTCTCTCCAGACCTCCACCTCAAGATCCCCCAACTTGGACTCTTCCACCGTCTACATCAGGGATGACTGCACCGTCATCTGAAAAATACAACCTCTACCTCCGACTTCTCCCATATAAAGAGGTAATGCTGACAGTTCTTCTATTACTCACTAGGAATCACCATATTCATTCACAACTTCAATACGTGACATCCGGCTCAGCGCATCAGCTAAAAAATTCCCTTTTCTAGGTGTATTTGATATTTCAATGTTGTATTCCTGTAATAACTCCATCCATCGACATTGTCATATGTTCAAGTCATGCTGGGAGAAGACATATATCAAACTCTTATGTTCAGTGAAAACCACAAAGAATTCCCCAGTGAGGTAATGTCTCCAAAAATTCAGAGAAAACACTAAAGCTGCAAACTCAATGTCATGGGATGCATAGTTGAGTTCATGGGGATGCAAATTTAGAGACCCATAAGAAACAACTAACTTATGCTTCATGAGAACACAACCTAGCCCCAGATGTGAAGCATCGTAGAAAACATCAAACTGAACTCCCTCAGCTAGAAGACAAAGGACTAGAGAACTTACTAACTTCTCTTTTAGATACTCAAAATATGCCTGACACTGATCAGTCCATATGAACGCTTGATCCTTCCTGGTCAAAGCTATTAGAGGAGTCGCAACTTGGGAGAAATTGGTTACGAACCTCTTGTAGTATCCTACGATACCAAGGAAACTTTTCACCTTTGACACTGTCTTGTGGGCTTCCTAAGATGTCACTTCTTCTATATTCGATGGATCCACAGGTACTCCCTGTTGGGACACAACATGCCCCACGAAACAGAATTATTGAGGCGAAAACTCACACTTTGATAACTTTCCGAACAACTGATGTTTCCGAAGAACTCCCAAAACGGATCGTAGATGCTCTGTATGCTCCTCTTCAGATGTGGAGTACACAAGGATGTCTTCGATGAAAACTACAATGAACTTGTCCAGGAACTCACAGAACACAGCATTCATCAATCTCATGAACACAGTTAGATCATTTTTCATGCCGAACATAAATACAACGAACTCATAATGCCCATGACAACAACGGAAAGTAGTCTTCAGGATATCTTCATCCTTCACACTCATCTGATGATATCCTGACCGCAAGTCGATCTTTGAGAACCAACATTCACCCTTCATTTGATCGAATAAGTCATCGATCCGTGGAAGAGGATAGATATTCTTTATTTTCACTTTATTTAATCGACTATAATCGACACACAATCGCAAACTCCCATCGGCCTTCTTCACGAACAGTAATGGTGCACCCCATGGTGACACACTTGGTAGAACAAAACTGCACTGCAATAGACCATCAAGCTGTATATGTAGATCTCGTAACTCATAAGGGGCCATCCTATATCGATACAAAGATATAAGAGACACTCCTGGTCATAACTTGATCCTGAACTCAATCCCTCGTCAAGGGGGTAATGCTAAAACCTATTATGGAAAGACATCAGGTTACTCCTCTATGACCCTAGGAAACGGCAGATGTTGAACCTCTGATTAACTCAACGTCAACTCAGCCATCGTGGATGATAAGGATGGAACATGCCTATGACCCATCTGAGGGTCTCACTCACCAACAAATACCACTTGCTCTCCATCCGCACCAATGAAGATGAAATTCTTCCTATATCAATCCATAATAGTTGAAACGAATACAACCAATCCATGCCAAGGATGACATCATATGGTTGTATTCGTAAACCTAGGAAATCACCCTAAGCGCAGTGTTGCCCCAACACTATCTCACAATCTCCACATACTTCAAACAAGTCAGCTCGACCTTCAACTGGAATAGTCAACACCAAGGGTACTAGAAGCCTCTCTACCTCATGTCGTAGGGCATGGAAAAGGGTAGGTGATATGAAGGGGTGTGTCACTCCTGAATCAAACAAGGCATACACCATGGTAGAAAACAAGAAAAGGGTATCTCGAACGACGTCTGGCTCATATAGTGTTGGAAACACTAGAGCATGAAGCTGACCATGACCACTTCCACGACCTCTCTGACCCTGATGACGAACACCACCACTACTGAAATCTTCTCTCTGAGGACGAGGAGCGTCATGGAGCTATCCTCTGCATGCCCCATCCACCCTCTACTAATCGAAAGATGGTGCAACCAGCTGCTGCTGCCTGGGATGGAACTGCCTCAATAGAGGAACCTGGAGTGGAGCACCTAGTGCACGATGACTGCTCAGAAAGGTCGGTCACTCCCACTGCTGATGACCATTACCAACTTAAAAAAAACAAGCACATGATCCCTTGGCATAGGCCTGAGAGTTGCTGCCTTCAGAGAAACAAGATGTGAAGGGCTGGGACCTACCCCCAGCTAAACGAAAACTATTCTTTCCTGAAAACCGGAAACCTTATACCATAGCTCCACTTCGTGAGGAATCATGTCGATTCCCCTCTCGTGATGATCCAGTCCAAGACAAAGTCCTCTTGACAACCTCTGCCCTTGTCAGCACCTCAAGATATGTCTTCACCATAAATGGCGTGACCTGGTGCTTGATCTCTGGACGCAAAGCCTCCTCTAAATGCCTCCCCCTAGCCTTCTCATATGGTAACAAGTCCGAAGCATATAGTAAAAGGTTCCTGAAACGAATTCCAAACTCTCAAAAACTAGAGCTCCCCTATCGAATGGTAATAATCTCTTCGCGACTAGATGCCTTCGCAGTAAAAGAAAGAAAATCAGTTCTAAACTTATCTCGGAACTCCTCCCATGAGATCGCTGATTCCTCCTGATTCCCGAGGAACAAGAACCACCACTACCTTGCACCTCCATGTAGCATCGTCACAACTAAGGACACCCAGTGCTCCTTCCGATCACAGATCGAACTCATTCCTATCTCAACCTCCTCTAACCAGTCTTCCATGAATGCATCCGAAACAGAACCATCGTACTTTTAAAAACATTGGCATTGAAACTCTCGGAGTGTCTTACTCCATGTGTCGTCATTGTCAACCTCTACCCTGCGGAGATCTGATGGCATAGCCTGCGGGACATTTTCTGCGCAAACCTGACGTGGACATTAACTTGGAGCCATACCTGTAGAATAAAAAACTGTTAGAGCTCCTAAACCTAGAATATGGAAGAATCAACATTGGTTAATTTATTGTTTTCATTCATTCATTTTTGGTTAACATATCCCAAGGTCTACCCATTCTAACATAGGCCAAAAGAAGAATGATGCATGATCCTTTCCTAGGTCTCTACCCTGCAACCAGTATCACCCTTTTTAGTATCCATTGTAAACTTAAAATTCCGTACATTATATCATAGGGGGCCCTAAACGCCTATGTCTTAGCCGATCTCCAGTGTTTACCTCACTTGCTAAACATTAATGACCCTGTTGCCCTACCAACCCATGGAACCTCACCTATGACTAACTACAAACACCATATTATCCCTCAACCAGACCTCTGATACCACTATATCATGACCCCCTCCAAACAATGTGTTCCCCTCTTAGGCAGGAAATGTGAAAAGGGAGATAATGACCCATGTGTCCTGCCTCTTGTAGGCCCCGAGTTGGAGACTAGCACCGACTGTATAGTAAACACACAAATGGGAGGCATTGCCCTCTAAGAGAACACATGAGGAAGAGAGAGAAAAGATAGACACCAAAAAACTCCAACTCAGAAATGAAATATAAAAGAAACCCAATTACGTATATGAAATGCCATGAAAAAGTACTACAATCTAAAAGGGAAAACTACCAGTACCCAAAAGAAACTAAAAACAGCTGCAACCACAAGCCCGAACTGCTCCTGTAACCTCAGGCTAGTAGATTCCATATTGATCTCCAACCTGCTACAACTGACCTTAAAACAGTTTATATATACGTAGGTTGCGTATAATAGTATACTCAGTAGGATCCTCTTCCAAGCCTCTCATAGAAAAGTAAAGAAATCATGCTAAAGCACAATGAACCACTGTGAGACTAACTCATCACCTAAACATGTATACTATGTTCCCAACCTCACCACGGCTACTATCACCAAGTAACACATACAAGAATATATCATATATTAAATAATATCAAGGGTACCCCACTAATACTTCCCCACTGGTTTTCCACTTTTCCCCAACAACATACGTCCTGTGCATCTCTCTCCAAAGGCTTGCCCTTATAAACTTAGGTTAAGCTCCACAATCTGCACCACGTGCACCACAAAGGATTTCCCGCAGACACCTGAGCTATGCACCACACCATCCTCACAACCAAAAGTAGCCAGGTAGTTTACAAGATCCACCACAGCTCACATAAAGTGTATCATACGTTGGGTATTATACCTCAATCCATTACAGCCCATACACCGAGTAAGGATCCTTATGCCATCACAGCCTATACATGTTACAACTATAGTAGTCCATAGGATACTATATCCCAAATATATGTGTGTGAATAACCACAATAAATTACATCCCTCTACACACATATAATGGGAAAACTACCCACTCTGTCCAATGGCATAAGTATCTACCAAGAGAAGAGAGCGAGGCCAAAGGGGGTATTCAGCCATTCATCCTCCCACTGGAATGTTGGGGAAAACACCCCCCATAGATCAAAATCCCCAGGGTGTTAGTTTCCCTTACTGACAAGGTGGAGTAGCATATACAAACAAAAATAGTACAAAATATATTATAAAACACAACCACACTATGGGCATAACCTAGTCTTAGACACGACTACAACTAACATCTCTCAGACTACGAGTGTCCACTTCTAAGAATAGGTATTCTATAAGCACAAAACCATTTAAAGGGATTTATTAGATTACTTCATCCCCTTTTTATCAGTTCCATTGTACGTTAATTAATTTTTTAAACATTAATTAACCACGATAAATTTAACATTAAAATTCATTAACATCACACCCAAAAACCATTGTACCATCCAAATTACAGCCTTGTCATTATGTTCCAGCAACTCCAACCCCATGAGTTAATGCCATTTATTCAAAAATTCATTACATAATAACTTTCCCATATTCCCAGGCATTCTAGAAAAGAAACCTATGCTACTAAACACAAGGGGGATCAACATGATGAGTAGACATACTACCCGTCAAGTGTTTACCGCCTATAGAAAGAGTGTAGACCCATTCTCCCTTGAGAGGCTAAACATGGAAAACACGTGGAATACCCCATGTGTCTTCGCCTCCTTTGGAATATGGGTAAGGAATACCATCTTCCTTGAGTAGTGGGGAAAATTAAATTAGATAAACAACCAAACAAGGCACCAAACTTCCAACAACCACATCCATCCCATTCCATCATCCCCGGTGTCCTCCCTGACACCCACATGCATAAACTGATGCCTCTCACCAATCTAGGAATCATCCGCTACCACATCCACAAGGCCTCCCTGCCTCCACATATCACAACACCCCTCCAGGGTCACATCACATCACAAGCATCAGGAAAACAAACACCTCATCAATTGGGATATTTTCCCTATTTCACAATGAGAGGGTAACTCAGAACCCTTTAGGAAATTATCAAACAATCCATTATATAGTCCATCTCGAATTAACAGGTTTATTATTGATATGTTCCAAATTTGGGAAACCTAATAATTAATCTATCACAAATAAATAAACATTCTTACTGCATTAATTTGATTAACATAAAATTACAAGAAGAACCAGATTTGTTTTCATGCCTCTTTATCATTAGACAACACTTATCAGTTAATCCCGATTTACGTTCTTTACCGATTTCCATCAAGAACAAATAGCTAAACAAAGAGTGCATAGATATCACACAATCTTTCAAAACAAGAGGCAATAACATACGATAGATATAAATTTATTTATCCAGTTAAATATTTATTATGTCAATTCCATTGTGATCCACTAGGATAAAACATGCTAACGATACAGTTACACGTAAAAGGTAAGAGAATCAACGAATCCCCTACCTCGAAGAGTTCTTGATGTTCTTTATCCACACAACGGGTCACGATCCTCCTCTCGTGACAACTATATCGACCCAAGAATGCCACGATACTTCTGCACCAACCAAACCCCAAGAAAACCTCATTAGAATAATGGATATTACATTCTATAATATGGAAAGGATAAATAGAGGAATATGATTCCAATTGAATGATGATAAAAACATACCTTATATAAAAGATTGATGGATACAGCTTGGTTGCATCAAAAAAGAGCGAAATCAATCCGAGGAGTAGATTTTGATTGTGAAACTATTATGGGAAGGATTGAAACATTATAGAATCTCATAGTAGAGAACAAAGAGAAAGAACAAGGGAGGATGATATCTTGTCCCTTTTGAAGATTTAATAAGTCGATGGTTTAAGATCTGGTTAATTCTCCATTAAAAACGGATTACATTAACCTACGCGGTTTGACCAAGTAAAAACATCTCGGCCTCTGGATTAATTAATATAAGATTTATTACATTCGAATAGTACTTAAGAGTCTTTAAAATAAGTCTTTAAATGTATTTTACGTCAAAGGAAACGTCAAAAGGGGAAAAACTGTAGAAGCTGGAAACATTGTTCACCTACCGTTACTGTACACCTACCAATCTTTGAGACTGATCTGTAAAACCGATCTGTGAAACTGATCTGTGACACTGATATGAGAAACTGATCTATGAAACCGATCTATGAAACTGATGATCTGTGAAACCAATCTATGAAACCGATCTGTGAAACCGATTTGTGAAACCGATATGTGAGACCGATTTCTAAAACTGATCTGTAAGACTGATCTCTGAGAACGATCCGTGAGACCGATCTGTTAAACCGATTTGTGACACCGATCTGTGAAACCTATTTGTGACACCAATATGTGAAACCGATCTGTGACAGAGATCTGTGAAACCGATCTGTGAAACCGATCTATGAGACTGATATATGAGACTGATCTGTGAGACCGATCTGTGAGACCGATATGTGTGACCGATCTGTGAGACCGATCTGTGACACAATGTACACCTACCATTAGTGTTCATAAAACTAAAAACATTGTTCACATAACTTTAAATTTTGAAAAGTGTTGGGGATAAGTCACCATGACCTCCCATAACACCTCCAACACCACATTTTCACAATGTAATGGACCGGAGTGGTCCGGGCCATTACAGAATCATTAAATAGATTCAAATGTTATTATACCAAATTTTAATGTGAAATTGATTACATATACATAAATGATAACACTAAATGTATAATTTTTTATTTATACTATAAAAAATAAAAAATGTACTTGTATATATAAATGAAAAAAAAATTATTTTTCAATTAAAATTATGATATGTTTACTATTTGTGAAAAATGTAAATTCAAAAAAAATATCAAAAATCACAAAATTAACATTTTAATATATATATTATAGAAATAATAATTAAATATGAAAATAAAAATTATAAATGTATGTAAAATGGATTTAAAAGGTGTTAAAATTATTATTTATAAAAATACACATCATTAGGCATAAAATTTGATATATACTTATCTCTTGTCTAAAAATATTAATATGAGTATAAAATAATTTAATTGATGAAATATTTATATATTTACTTACAATCATTAATAGAAAAAAAATTAATTATCTTCAATAAATATTATTTATACATTGAAATGTTGTTTTTTAGAAAAAGAATATTATTTTTTTCAAATTGTCAACACCTTCATTTCAAAAATAATTGGTCATGAAAGAATTAATTTCATACACGAATAAAAAATATTTTCATAATTTAGATAATTCATTTTATACTTACCATTTAAATGGATATGTTATAAATGTATTTTTATTTGAGCAGTAATATTATATTATATTGTGGTTCAGTAAAACATAAGCACTCGTGTAATGAAAGCTGTTTAAGGTACATGGTATTGTGTCTAACACTATCCCAAAATAGTGTATTATATAATGAATTATAATCATGGTGTTGTCTGAAATGAATCATATCTTCAGTTTCTCATGTAGCACAGTCATTATTTTCCGTTTTATATAGATCCCACTTGTCTTGTTGTTTTATTTTAAATAAACATAACATTTGGTAGAATTCAATGCCATCCATCATAGAATTTTAAATTCATTGAAAAGAAACAATTTAAAAAAAATTGTGTTTTTCCACATGTGAGGAGATACTATAAAATTATTCATACTAATTCATAGATTTGGTATTCTATATTTATTTATGAGAGACATTATCAAATCCCAACAGATATAATGGTTAAGAAGGTATATAATATCATATATGTATAAAATAAAATTTACATCATAAATATCATTTATATTAATTTTCGCATAAATTAACCCAATAACATAATAAGGTGATTAAAAATTAAACATTCCACTTCTTGGGGGTGGAAGTCCAAATTTACTGATTAGGGATGTTTACATTTATATAGGATTTAAAAATATATAATGAAGGGTTTTTCTATAATCATAATAATTTTTTATATAGAACATTTTAAAATTTTTATTTACTCATTGATAATGAATATTTGTAGGATGTACATGATGAATTAAAATGACATCACTAGGTTATGAGAGATACTTTTTTTAGTCCCACCATTGGATAACAACTTATTCCTTCCAGGTTTCAGTTTTTATGAGAGCATTGCGGTTAGTTTGTGTGATGGAATGTTGGGAAAAGATTTAAATAGGGGTTTTTCAATATGATTTTAATATCCGAGGTACATTTTATGTTGATCAATACTTTTGATTAATAGATATTACATCTGAATAGGTGAATATAAATTACATATTGTGTCAATCCAAACCAAAATCATTTTGGTGTATATTCTTCAGAATCGTCGAAACATAATCAAAAGTTTTATAAAATATCTATATCATCTCCCACTTATTTCCTTATAACTATCACCCATCATATTAATATCATATTTAACACCTGTCTTCATAACATGGTGAATGAATACATGATAAAAGGGTAAGAACATATTATCATTAATGTTATAAAAGGGAAATATCAATAATCATATATTAATGACATGAGTATAATGATATAAGAACATGATCATATTATTTTAATCACTAAACTAATACAGAAATTATTATAGAATTTTCTCATTAAATAATTCATGGAATTTATAATACATGAAAAATAATTAAATCAATGGAAATATTCCTTGATAAAATAAACCATAGAAAAGACATGTAATTGGTGTTACAAAAGAAAAAAATATTTCTTTAATAGTTGATTCCCTTTTCCAAAAAATTAGTTGAAAATATAACTTACAGAACTAGGATAACTCCTCATTCATATCCATTTAATATCATGATATTTTTAATATTTATCAATTCAATTGGATGGTGATATAGTTCCCACACATTTCATATTTAAAATCATATATATATATGTTCCCCCACTATTATAAACAATTCATTATATCCTAACTCATGAAAAGAAAAGGATTTAGAAAAAATTTCATCATACCATAACCAATAAAAATGAAAATGGATTCATAAACAACAAATCATAATCATTATGAACCAATAATAATAATAATAATATTAATAATAATCTATTAACTATCATTAGATCATATTCCTAATAAATCGAAGGTGTCTCATATTTTTTTGGCTTTTATGAATTTAAATACTATTAAAATATCATTAAAACATTCTTGAAGAAATATGAATTCTATTTAGAAATAAAATAAATTAAAAAACTATTATATTATAATGTAAAAGGTATTAATTTTAAATAACCATTCAAACATGTAAAATTTCAAAAAAAAATCATGACAGTAGGAAAATTCATTCATTCCATATATTATAAAAACATTCGATCAATATTTTTTTATAAAATTAAAAAAGAAGTTTATTTAAAAAATTGAAAAAATAATAATTCCAGAACATTTTGAAAAAATTCAATAATGAGTAATAATTATATTTAAAATAACAAGTAAATATTTTACTTCTACAAAAAGGGATTTTTATAAATCATGGTTATGGAAGAAAAAAATTTTATGACCAAAAAAGAAAATTAATTTCGTTTTTACATGAAAACATATTATTTGTATATTGTGGAATTATTGAGATGGAAATGAAATAAAAACATACATAAATAATAAATTGTAAGATTTTATGAATATTCATGAGATTATTGTTAGATATATAATAATAATTCATATTATAAACATCATCATTACCAATCTTGATAAAAAATTATATTGTAACATAAATCACATAACATGAGATCACCAATCTACAGAATTCTTATAACCTCTTATATATTAAATTTATATTTAATATATTCAAATACCAAATTCATTTATATAATTTTAATACCAAATATAATCTCTTTATAAGATTTCAACATACCCTTTTATTGTTAATTCCATAGTTAAATAATCATCTCATCATGTTACCTATTTTTTTATCATGTGTATTTTAATTTAGTACATATTATCCTTGTACATTTATTTGATTCAATAATATATATACTATATATAAATATAAAAATATAATATATAATTTTTATATTAAATATACATATATATATATAATTGATTTGCACCACTCATTTAAACGATAGGCGATAAATATACATATGCAAGAATGTTGATTTAATTTTTTTATGGATGGATTGAATGAACAATATTTAATAAGTCACCTTCATAAGATTATTTTATTATAATATATATATAATAAATTTTCATCAAATTAATCCTAATTAACATCAATGTCAAATATAAATGTAAAATGAGTCACATCTCTTCCCCGGGGTGGTAGTCAACACATACACATAGACAATATTATAATTTCCAAAATGATTTCACTGTATGTTAGTTAAAATGATATTATAATTACATAATTATGGTTATTTCATAAATATCATATATATATATATATATATATATATATATATTAAACCCATCATAATTTCAATCCAAGAAATATGGTGATAAAAATTATAATTGTATGTCTCGGTGTAGATGGTATGTTATATGTCCACATGAGAGACACTATCACTTCTCGTTTTATGTAAATGAGGGTGTACAGTAGTGGTTTAAAAATAATAATAAAATTTCATATTATTAGTGAAATTTAATGTTTTACTATATGATAAATAATACGTAACACCTCAAGATATTTATTTATTAATTTTTTAAATTTAATTACTTGAATAGCTTCTAAAATGCACATTAACAATGTTTAATGAGTCATGAAAAACTAGAAATATTATTATTTTAAAATGATCCTTATAGACTAGAACTAAATTGGCATATATGAATATGATTATAAACATTATAAAAAAGTTATGATAATCATATTATATATAATATTATTTACTCATACATACGAAATAAAAATATTTTTTTGTAAAGTCATTTAATATATGAATTCATCAAAAACAAATTTTTAGTATATTATTAATAATTTTAATTCGTTAATATTTTTCAAAATTAATTTCATAAAATGAACTATATTTTTTAAATAATATTGTTATAATTAGTATATGATTTTATCTATAATTTAATAAAATGATTTATTTTTTAATCAATATTGAAATATAATGGGTTTTATTGAAAAAATAATTTAATTAAGGTAAAATTATATTAGGGGTTATTTTAATATTTATATTTATTATTATTATTTATATTTTTCAAAGTAACAATTTTTTAATTTGATTTCAAACTTGTGTTTAGTATAAAAACATTTTATATATTATATTTTAAATTTTTAAGAAAATATTATTATTATTTTTTCATAATTTAATCATAAATTAAATAATGAATTTTTGGTGTTTTGATTTTTGAAAAATAGATTCCATGTTTTATTTTAGTATTTTCTAATTGATTAAATATTTCTCTTCTATTCTAAGTCTATATGAATAATAACCCTTTCGAATATTTGTTACCAATGTTAAGGGTAAAAAATTATTTAAGCATAAAAATAATATGATTAGAATAATAAGAATGATCATAATTCTCACTTCAATATTATTTGATGAATTATTTTCGATCATTATGACATAAAAATATAAATTGAATCATTATATGGATACATGGTGCTGATAATGAATTGGATATTGATAAAATAACTGAATGTGACAGAATTTCACACAATTATTTTTTATATGTATAATATTTTTAATATAGAGTTAACTAGAGGATATCTTTAAACATTAATATTATTAATATGGTTTAATGATTTATCTATATCATCGTAATTTATTTATAAATTTATGTGATTATATAGATTTATTATAAATGTACAAAACACCCATGTAGTAGTTATTTTTTTAATAAAAATATCAAATAAATGTTATTAAAAATATTATTTTAAAATCATATTATATAATTAATGTTTCATAAAAAATAATAAATTCCCTTAAAATCATAATGATATAATAAATTATTTTATTTATCTTAGTCTTCTATTTTTTAATATTTATAAATGTCATAGTAATGAATTGTGTGATAAATGAAAATAATTGTATTATAAAATAATTAATATATTATTAAATGATATAAAATACCTTAAAATGTATTATTCATGAAATAAGATATGAATAATGTTTTAAATGTTATCCAAGATCAATTTTGGGGTCATTTATCATTTTATAATTAAAATATGAAACAATAATTATAAAAATTACATTCTGTCGTGGTATGAGTTAATGGGATGAAAAAGGGGTTAAAAAGATATATGGGTAATAAAGTGACATAAAAATGTATAAAACTTAGTGGAGAAAAATAATTATAACCATAGTAATCTTAAATTTTAAATTTCATAATTTTTACACATTTTTATTTTAAAACAAGTTATATGAATATATTATTTTTGAATGTTTCTTAATGTTCCCCTTACATAAATTATAAGAGGGAACTTCCTCCCTTACATATTCAACCCAAATTTAAATTTTATTCCAGAGAATAAAACCTGAATATTTCACTAATAAACATCATATTAATTTTTATAGAGCTTTTTGTCACCTAAAATGACCATCCCTTTATCTATTAAAAAGATATCTAATTTAAGTCCTTAAAAGAAGGGGTAACTGTTCTTATTAACTCATCCAGTTTCATTTCTCTTCTTATTCATATTCATGTTTATTGTCATCTCTATAGTAACAAACATATATCATATATATTTCAAGATTTAATTATTATTACAATACATAAATAATTCCATTTACTTATTTACATGGATATTCTACTAGTATAATAATCACATGTAATATCAATATCCATCTTCATAATGATGGAATACATAATGCTAGTCATCATAACCACATAGTCACAGCCTAGTGCCAAGACTACAAATATGATTTTTTCAAGGCGTTATACCAAGACACTATTTTGTCTAATGAGACCTAACGATGCATCAAGTAGAAATAGCAGGCTCCACCCGTCACTTACTAAGTCCAATACATTCCTCATATGAAAAGGGTTATACATAACATAAACATTTGTATTAAAACTGGAATATAAAATGTCAATACATTATTCATAAACCATGAATGATATAAAAATAACACATCCATATTCAAACATATCACAAAGCCTCCAATAAAATATGGATGATTTGTACCATAATAAATCAACCTTGATCAAGAATAATATCTCATAAAGTATGTCAACATAGTTGAAAACTATTTGAATAAAATCATTGAGAAAAATATCCCATTTTCATGATATCATTTAAAAGTCATATAATTTATAAAGAACGTCATTTAAAAGATAGTTTTCAATCAATGTGTCACATACCTCTTTGAAACATTTGAAAGGAATTGAAATTATAAAGCATTCATGTCCATAAAAATACACTTATAAAACCATTTTAAAAGCATGGAAATTAATGAGAATGGTTTAGAAGAATAAATAATTTAAAATTTAAAATTATTTTTTTGTAAAAAAAATCCCCTTAAAAGAATCCCTTCAAAAACTATTTTATGAAACCTGGACATGGATAATAAATATGTCCCTGTAGATACTTGCATAAAAAATATCAGATAATAAAGAGATTGTGAAATTAACCCTTAACTCATATTTATCCTCGGTCGAGGGTACGTAATCCTCTTGTATAATAGTTAAATCATTGTTATTAAATTATACATGAACTACATATAAAAATATGATATCATATAGGGTCTTCTAATAATGCTTTGTTAATATTATTTTATTAGTATTATTGTTTCGAGTGTTAATTGATTCATTTTCATTTATATGTTTTGTCAAGTAAATCATATTTCTTATGTATAGGATGTATTTTATTCATATCCAGAAATATATTATGATATTAAAAATTATATTTTATAATAAAATGAAAATTATTCTTCATTTGATACGATTGGGAATTAATCTTATAGAGTTTGTGGAGACGGTAATATGTACGTATGTACGAATGCTACTTCTATTTTTTAAGGGAAGAAAATCAAATGATACATAAGAATATTATTATTCCAGAATAATATAATATTTTATAATTGTAATGTATGTTAATTAACACAATCCTTTATATGTTCTATGTATGTTATGAACGAGCCATATCAATTTGAGTGGGCGGTAATCTACACTTCCTCAAATGAAATTATCATATATATACAACCTGAAAAGAAGAAGGGTATGCTATAAAAGATAATTACAGAAGATTATAGATAAAATAAATATCATAAATATAATAAAAAATTACAGTTCCATCATAATGGTCACCATAAGAGGTGGTAGTAGAAGATTGAACAATCATCGTTTCATGAGGAAGTAGTTCATTGTCAACAGAAACATTATATTATATAACCATTAGATTTGGGTGTGTGTATGTGTAATTAATATTCTTATAATTAAAATAACATAGTACCTTGAGGATACATGTGTTGTAATAAAAGAAATAAATAAAGTGATTTTATAGTGTTGGAGAAGTATAATAAAAGGAAATAACATAAGAGGATATATTACCTTTAAATCGGGAAACTCTATTTGGATTGAATCAAAACGCTTACTTGATGTGACTTCTACCAAAGGTAAGGCTTCTAATATGAATAAAGGGGTGTAAGGATCTTAGTTGGGCAGATTTTGGATGATCCATGGATCTTGATAGGTCTGAGTGATGGGTTATAAGTGAGGAATTTTTATAAGAGGGAGGAGGGGATCTTTAGGAATATTCGAAAATATTATTTTATTACATAATGTTTTCTTGTTTTATAGGTCCAAAACACATTAAATTCAGTGCTAAGATAACTCATGATCGAGATAAAATCATCCATTAAGAATTTTATAGGTTTTATATATGTTATAATTTTTATAATCTTATTTTTATAATATATTTATTAATGAGGTGACCATTTCATCAATATTGTGTCTTAAATAATTACATTTATAATATGAAAAAAAAATAAAACAATTACCCTCATGTAGGAAATATTTTTAAATTTTTATGAATATTTATAGTAAAAAATATAACTTATATAACCCAATGTAAAATAATAGTTATACTAAACTATCTATTTTTGTGTACAAATAATATTCCTATTTTTGGTACAAATAATATTACAATAACATTAAATTTCCCTAACACATGTCTTATTACTATTTTCATGGTGCTCAAATTGTTGAATTACTTTGAAGAGATAACTTACTATAAAATCTATGGGTGCTATATTCTACCATACATAAATAAATTGTATCCTTGAAATTTGACATTATTCATCTAAAATAAGAGGTTAAAAATAGAAAATACCTTTGTGGGAAACCGACATCGGAAATAGGGTAAATAATATTTAGTCTTAATAAGAGGTAAAGGGAAATAAAAAAGTCACAACCAACTTATGGTTTAGAATAAAAGAACATTGGTGGAAATAATCGACACATAATTGGGGGAAAAACATAAATATTTATAGGGAGTGATTAAGATCATCAATCACCAACAAGTGTAAAATTTAGGGCCTCAAATGCATAAATTTATTATGATTTAAAATATTATCAGTTAAACAAAACCTAAGGTATTAGCATAACCCATATTTGGTTTTAATATCCCTTACCTAATGTTTAATAATTAATTTCTTCATAGAATAATATATATATATATATACTTGACTAGTAGAGTTCCATCCTTTATCAAATTTCTTCCACAAACTCATATTTCACTCCAAAAGATAATAAAACTCAAAAATATTATATTTATCCTAATCATATAAGGTTTCAGAGATATTACATGAAGAAAAATAATTTAAAATAACTAGGGACTTCATCAAGGATAGTGGAGTGTCACAAATCCTTGTCTCACTTTGGTTGTGGATTCAATTCCTGCACCTTTTTCTGACGCGGCGTGTTGTCACTCAACCTGTAGGTTGTCTTTGTTTGAAAAAAATAGTAATATAATATTCGAAAAATAATCATAAAGAAATACTATCAAAAGTTCAAATTTATCCATTCCAACCATTATAGATATCCAAACAATGTAAAGTTTCTCTTATGGTCACATACTGAAAATATGATTCCATTCATCATATTAAAACCATAATGAAAACAAAAAGTACTACAATAATATCCTTATATATATCACATTCTTCTTATAATGAGAAAATAATTCTGGAATCTAAATATAGAAATACCCTAATTATTCGACATCAACTATCGTAACAACATAATCATGGAATTTATCCTTGGCCTTTTATGAGATAAGTTTCCTTGGATCTTAGCAAATTAATTTTCATAATGACCCATTTTCAATGATTGTAGAATTCAACATTGACATCCTCTTTCTTTCCCTTGACATCATGAGCCTGGTGGCATTTTTTCTCTACATTAGTTATAGTCTCTCATTCCTTTTAGACAGGCACCAGGGTGCTTCTTTCCACAATTATCATAGGGTGGAAACTCAACTCTTCCCTTCTTCCCTGTTTAATTATTTCTTTTTCTAGAGTTATAAGAAGGTCTCTTCTTCTCTTTATTTTCATTAATGTTGTAAGGTATAGAGAATTTATTTTTTCTTTAATAGCACATAAGACAATATTTTAGTATGAAGATATGGTTTGTGAGACTAACACTCGATGGTGAATTGGTTTTAAACAATCAAATAAAGGATCAATATTACTTTTTGTGTTATGTATACAACATGTAGCATTCCTTTCTATCCCTATAAAGTTAGCTTCATACTTTTTTGGAATTCTCATCCTTTTTCCCCTCAGACTCTGAAATTGTCTTTCCATATCCGCACGATGGTGATGAGAAAAATATTTTTCTATGAAAATCTCTTCAAACTCCCTATTTTTCGTACATGATACTTCTTCATCCACCTTTTTGTTTAGAATTAATGACTATCACTAATCTGCATCTCCCTTGAGGCGATAAACTACCACGAATACTTTTTCCCTTTCACTACTCCCCAAATCATGATAGATTTTCCCTATGAAACATATCCATTACTCAACAATAAATGAATTTTTAGAGCCATTTAATATTGGTGGTTGTTGCCTATTGAAGTGGTATAACATTTATCCTATACATTGTGGATGAGGGTACTAAATTTGGGTAAGGTTATTATTCATAACCTGATTGAGTTGTCACAATATGGTGATAAGCTGATCAGCTCCTGTTGCATCACCAGCTCCACTATAATTATATTCAGTAGGATGGTAGTCCCTACATGAATTACGTGTATTCATACTATTTCTATTCCTAACACTAGGTTCCATTTAAAAACAATGGAATATAGTAGAATAGTTTTCGAATCATAATATGTAATTGCAAACTTATAAAACGCATAACATAAATTGAACAGTTTATGGATATAATCCATAATCATAAAAAATATTTTATTTGAGTAAGTATATACTCATAAATATTTCATAATGGTATGTAATGAAAATGTGAATTATCCTAAGTATATCCCTATGAGTGTCATAACCAACAGTGCAGCAAGGGCCGTTGTCGGGTACCAGGATACCCTGAGTCAATCCCAAAACTCCTTGTTAATGTTTTCACTCCTATGTACGTTTGTGAAAGAGCTTCCACTACCTGCTTGTATCCATAAATATTTTTATTTCTTGGAAAACTCAAAAAATCTCTACATTACCAAAATTCTAGAATGTTCTTATGTACTTATCCTCAAAGTATATCTTAGGGTAATGTGATCTAATCAGAGTTTATTTGAACATAGTTTTCATGGTTTGTACCAAACTTATTTGATACAATCCGTAATTCTATGACCCTAGAATCCCTGAGTCAGATCATTATTTTAATACATTGGCATGATTACAAGGAATCATATACCGAAAGACCAATCCATTTAGCAGTCTTGGAAAATAGATTACATACATGAATGTTACATTACACATTAAAAAATAAAACACAACATAAATGATCTTTTGATAATTCCATTAATCCATTATCTTAACCCTACTAATAGATGATAAAAAACTTCTTGGAATACTAGGAAAATATATCATAAAAAAGGGGTGAGCTCAAATGCTCACTAAGGATAACAATATAGAGGAAACATTCACAAATAAGCCTAAACATTTAAGGCTATGTATAACACTAAAAATAAATTTTAAACAAAAACTTCAGCATAAAATAGAAAAAATAAATCAAATAATTCCATCAACATATTCACATGGATATTCTACCTATCGAATAATGAAATGTAATATCAATATCAAATTTCATAATGATGGAATGCATAATGCTTGACTTCCTAACAATATAGCCAATGACTCATTCCAGGAATAAAGATAAGATAATTTCAAGGCCCTTTGCCAAGAAACTAGTTTTCCTCGAGATTCATATCGATGCATCGAGGATCTATAGCGGGCTCCACCCTCACTTAATATGTCCAATGCATTCCTCATATGAAAATGTTATAACATAACATAAACATTCATATTAAAACTAGCATATGAAATTTTAATACATTATCTATAAAGCATTAATTTTATAATAATAACACATCCATAATACAACATATCAAAAATACATCAATAAAACATTGAATACATGTATTATAATAAATATTCCTTGATCAAGAATAATATCTCGTAAAGGATGTTGACATAGTTGCAAATGATCTGTAAAAAAATCATTGAGAGAAATATCTTTTTTCTATGAAATCATTTAAATGTAACATAATTTATAAAGTATGTCATTTAAAATATAGTTTTTAATCAACGTGTCCTACACCACATTGATACTTTTTATAGGAATTGACATTTTAAAATATTCATGTCCATATAAATAAATCCTTAAAATCATTTTGAAAACATGGTCATTGATGAGAATGGTTTAGTAGAATAAATCAATAAAACATTTAAAATAATTTTTTAGTAAATAAAAGTCCCTTAAACAAATCCGTTTTCAAACTCTTTAATGAAACATGGACATGGATATTAAATATTTCCCAGTAGATACTTACAAGAAAAAAACTTCGGATAATAAAGATATTGTGAAGTTAACCCTTACCTTGTACTTTTCCTTGGTTGAGTGTATGTTAACCTCATTTATAATAGTTAAATAAATATTATTAAATTATTCCCAAACTATATACAAAAATATGATATCATATATGGACTTCTAATATTTCTTTTTTAATGATATTTTAGTAGTATCATTATTTCGGTTGCTAATGGTTTTATTTTTATATAAATGTTTTGTCAAGTAAGTAATGTTTGTGTTGTATAGGATGTATGTTATTCATATCTATAAGGATATTATGTCATAAAATATTATTTTTAATAATAAAAAAATTTATTCTTGAATAGTTATGATTGGGAATGAATCTCATTACGCTCGTGGAGATGGTAATCCTTACGTACGCACAAATGCTACTTCTATTTTTTTAAAGAAAAAAAAACAAATGATACATTGGTATAATTTTATTTCATTATAAAATTTTAGTTTATAAATGTTACATATGTTCATTAACACCATCCTTTATATGTTCCATGTATGGTATGAACGAGTCATACCACTTTGAGGTGGCGGTAGTCCGCACTTCCTCAAATGAAATTATCATATATATACAACATGAAAATAATAATGGTATGGAATAGAAAAATTAATGAATCTTATATATAAAATAAGTATCATAAATATCATATATAATTACAGTTGCATCCTAATTTCCACCATAATAGTAGGTAGTAGAAGATTCAATAATAATCGTGTCGTGAGGTTGTAGTTTGTCGTCCACAGAAACATTATATTCAATACCCATTATATGGAGATGTGTATAAGTTTAGTTCATATAATTATCATAACAAAAACCTAGAATATTTATGATATAGGTGTTATTTTCAATGAAAGGAATAAAGGGATTCTATGGGGTTGGATATGTAAAATAAAAGAAAAGAACTGTAGAGAAGATATTACCTTTAAATCGGGTAACTCTGTTTGGTTTGAACCAAAACGCTTGTTTGAAGTGCCTTATGCCTATGGTAAGGCTTCCAAGAGGAATATAAGGATGTATGGATCTTATTTGGGCATCGATTGGATGATCCAAGGTGATTGGGAGGTGTGATATATGTGTTATAAGTGAGATCATTTTATAAGGTGGTGGAGGGGATCTTTAGGAATGTTTGATAATATTATTTTATTTTATAATGATTTTCTATTTATAAATGTCCAAAACTCATTAAAGTAAAAGATAAGATGACTCATATTTTAAATAAAATCATACAATAAGAATTTTACAGATTTTGTTATTGTTTTAATTTTTATAATCTTATTTATTTAAATCATTACTTAATGAGGTAAACATTGTATCATTATTGTGTCATAAATAATTTTTCTTATTTGTTGTATAAAAATAACAAAAAATCTATGATGTAGAAATTTTTTATCTTTCAAATTAATATTTATATTCAAAATGTTATCATATATAACCCCATGTAAAAATTGTTTTACTAAAAGATATATGTTTTTGTCATTTTTGTCTTTACTTTAAGTTAATAAATATAAAGTGACATTATCACACTTTTGTGGCTCCATTGAATTCAAAAATCATCTCAAAGATTCCCATGGTCAGATATGTATAAACAAATAGGAATAGGGAACATGTTAGGATAATTTAATATTATTATAATATTATTTGACTACACTTATTAACCAAATTTACCCCCTCAACCACGTTAAATCAAATATTTACTAAAGTAAATATTCATAATGTCTCAAAATAAAAGTAATATATTTATAGAATTTGGTCAAGCTAATTCCAAATATGGTATCTTTTTTTATTAAAAAATTATAAGTTTTAGAAATTAATTTAAAATTAATTTCCATTGTCAAAACAAAGAGCATGTTCTTAAAAAATAATAACTATCAAAAGATTGACACTTGTTTATGTCCAATTTCATAGTGAAATTACTTCAAATGACCAAAATTAGATTAAATGGTAAGAATATATTCTAATAATACTTCAAAACCATTCAAATGTATCATTTAAAACTATAAATTATTTAAACTAAAAAAACTTGTTTTCAATTAAAATTTAGTATTTTTCACTATTCATCAAAATATGAATGTTATCACAAAAACACCAAACTTTTATCCAGACTAAATTCGTATGTCCGGATTCAAAAGAAGAAGTTTATTTTGGAAACTTGAATATAAAATAAGTGTCAAATATTTTATTTAAAAAGGGTTCACCATTAAAAGGCGGTAAAATTTCATTTTTTGAAAAATACTTCTTTTATCTAAAAACCTGAATTTGTTCTTATATAATATCTAAAAAACATAATATTGATGATAAAATTATATAGAGTATATTAAATTAAAAATAGAATTAATACTCTTCATTATTGATTTTTAATGGATATTTTGGTAGGTCATGGTGTGCTCGAACTCGGTGTTTCCTATAGCTCAAATTATTGAATTACTTTGAAGAGATGACGTTATATGAAATCCTGGGGTGTTATAAGGGGTAATTTTTGAATTTCAACAATGATTAATTATAAAAAAAATTAATTTCCAAATAATTTCTCTTAATGAAAACATTTTTTACTCTATTGATGTATTGGGTTTTAATCCAAACAACTAAAAGAATGTAGAAATGTTTTGGGGGTCATATTATATCATATCAACTTAAGAAATCCTTAGTTAAACTAATTTAGTTTTAGATAAATTATCCACATTATATATATTCATGGGTGGGATGTTTTACATTTTCATTGAAAATTATCCAAAAAATGGAAATGATCTAACACATAAAACCATATCATATATAACATGTAATATTTCATGATATATAAAATTTTAAATTAATTTAATAAATTATTAGTATTGTCTATTTTGACGATATTAATTTAGTTTGACTCTATAGTTATAAATAAATAGCTTCAATTTACATATAATTTGTTAACACCGCACTTATTTTTAATATTCCCCTTTAAAATTCATTTACCAAAATAAATTAGTCTAATTATTTAACTTTTTTTATTTAAGAAAAATATTTTATTTTTACATTAGTTATATATATTCTTTTTTGGCGTTGTGAATGAATATAATGTAATTATATAATTTCTAAAAATTAAAAAAAATAACATTTGACATGTAATTTCATTATGCATAATTTGAATCTTATCACTCATTCATAATAATATTTTTCCAAATGTGATTAAAAATTTTATATTTCAAACCAAGAAACAATCATTTTGTAACATTCACTAATTTAAATAATATATAAATAATTTTCAATGTTTTCATTCCCTTAAACTAATCATTTTCAAGAAAAAAAGATTAGGGAATATTTCACTTCATCCGATATAAATTAGAATGTATAATTACATCCCTATCACTTATTTTTTATCACGAACCATCCTAGTCTAGCCCATCATGTGACTCCCCAAGCCCACCTCCAATAGTCCAGGAGCTGGTGAGACGAACCAATTAGGAATATCACTAACATGGGAAGAATTGACTCAGTATTGTACACATAAACACATCACCAAGCCTATAACACCTGAAGCTTCTATGGTATGTTTCCCTTTAAATAATGCAATATCTTGTGTTGTACGCAACATGGAGTTTTAACACACCACCAAAATCAATCTAGTCATTCTGAATAGTAATACCAACATTTTTAAAATTTATAAATTTTATTTTTCAAAATGAACTAGATTTTTAGATTGAAAATATCAAAATTATCTAAGGGTCAATTTTTGATATTTTTCTTAAAACATTCAATTTTTGATGAATTGTGAAAAAACATTGTATTATTTTTTAAAACCAATTTTTTATTTAAGTAATTATTTTTATTATTTAAATTTATTTTATGCCAAAATATATACATAATACCTATATTAGTTCAATGCAATTCATTGAAGTCATTTTATAATAAAATTGTATGTATAAAATTTTGTTGAATTTTTTAATCCCTTTAACCTACCTCTTAGGCACTTTATCCAATTTGCATAAAAATTAATTTTTACACTTCTGTGAATAGAATTTTTAAAATCCAATTGACACAGATGATATCAGTATGTAATATGTTGTTCAGTAAGATGAAAATAATCTTTGACGAATAGTATCTTTTGACTGTTATTTACCACTCTTAAAAGTAATAATGTATTTATAGGTAAAAATGATATTATAATTATACTAACACATGTCCTAATTCTATTGGATAAGTGTATTTCGACAAAAAACAACATTAGGAATAAAATATGATCCTTTTGTATCATGTAGATTAGATTAGGATAGTTGTTAATATTTTATTTAAATAAGAATTTAATGTGTTAAATTAAATGTTTAATAAATAAACCATATTTAATATATGTTTATACATAAGATAAATTCGACTATGAATATTCATTAAAAATATAAAATAATTTCAAAAATGATGGTATTTTATTTATAATATTTATCCATTAAATAATTAAATGTATTTATGACAGAACGATGATACAATAATTACCGTATTAATGAAAGATTTCAATTATTGAAATTATAAATATCAAAAAAATATAAACTCATACTTTTGATTAATT
The DNA here is from genome assembly GCA_963277665.1 of Viscum album. NCBI lineage: Eukaryota > Viridiplantae > Streptophyta > Magnoliopsida > Santalales > Viscaceae > Viscum > Viscum album. The sequence continues at coordinate 1,754,138,446 of OY728146.1, read as the reverse complement.
CAACTAATTTTCTAGTCTAATATGAAAATTTAGGGTTGATCGAATAAATTTTGTTCGATGTTATATAGTATTTAAGACTTTCACAAAAACAAAATACCATATAGTGCCAAAATTGACATAAATGAGTATTAAAAAAATACTATATTATTAATTGATATAATATTAATAAAGATCAATGGCTCGATCAATGGACATATGAAATGTTATATATATTAATAATGATCCAATTTGGGTTCTTTTGGTTTTTTTATAGTATGTTTATTAACCATTTGTTATAATATTACAAGAATGCATAGTAAAAGCTAAACTATTTAACAAAGAGTTAAATCTAAAAGATAAGGTTAATATGGTGTCCTAAACCTATATAAAACCTATTGGTTGAGATATTTCCTACCCATAACAACCATATCCTGAAAATTAATCATTTTGGATCCATTATAAACTGAATATGATAGTATAATCAAATAACATTTCAAGCATTTTCTAAAGTGACCCTCACCTCTCTTATAAAAGCGTACTTCCTCTTCTCTCAAAATCACACCTCCAATGCCTTTTGGATCAGACACACCGTACTAAAATATCCATAAAAAAACCCTAACTATGACTTAGAGGCCTTAATTTGGTCCAAAATCTAACCTATGGACCCCTTTTTATCAACTCCAAATAAAACACCCGAAGAAGAGGTAAAAATTTCACCACCACTTTCAGTGTTCTTTTCTTATTCCAATTCCTCATTCTTTTTTATTTCCATACCAAAATAATAACACCATTATAGTATATATACTTTGATATTATTATAAAATTTGTGCAACCATATTCATTATTCTATCCATCCTATGAATGACAAGTCACCATACGCACGTATGTACGACTTACCGTCTCCACATCGGAGTGTAGTTTTTTATTCAATCACTTCATTATATGGATGGGTATAATAAAATTATAAATGATGTAAATAATAAATATAACGTGTTAAAGGATTTTTTATATATGATATACAATCTAATTACATAGGATTTCACCACAAAAAGAACGATGCTGTCGCTCGTGCGTACATATGGGTTATCATCTCTACGAACGTGATGAAATTCATTTCCCATCATCTCTATTCGAGAATAATTTTAATTATATGATTAAAAATAATTTTTAAGAACTCAATATAATTAGGAATATGAATCAAATAAATTCTATCCAAAACAAACATGTCTTATGTAACCAAGAATATTAAGGAAAAAAAATTAGTTAACACCCAAAACAATGATACTACTGAAATATTATTAACAAAGAAATATTAGAGGATCATATATGATATCATATTTAAATATTTTTTTCTTGTATAATTTAAAAACAATTATTTAACTCTTATACAGGTGGTTAATATATAATCGATCAAGAAAAATTACAAGGTAAGGTTTAATTCTACAATCTCTTCATTATTCGAGGTTATTTATATGTGAGTATCTACTAAGATCTTTTTATCATCCACATCCTTGTTTCATAAAAACTGACTTCAATTTTTTTTTGCAATTTTCTAGATTATGGGAAAATGTCATTTATACCCTTGTTTGAATTTTAATAGAAAATTTATAAATTAATATTCTGGTCATTTTTCTAACAAGGCCATTTACAAACTTTTCGGAAAAATTAATGAGAGAATGTTTTTTTAACTTATACGGTGGGGGAATCTATTTTCAGTTTGTAAAACATGTTTAAGAGTCCTTTAAAATATTATAAGAATATTTTCAATGTAAATGTTATATTTAATTATTATGTGACTTTTAAATGATTTCAAAATTTAAAGAGATATTTCTCTCAAATAGTTTTTAATTCATCTATGTCAACATCAATTGATTGATTTTAAACTTGTTTGATATTAATTTATTATGATACGATATTCAATATTTTATAGAAGGTTATGGGATATATTTTACTAGGGATGTGTTATTTTTATACCATTCCTGGTTTATGGTTAATGTAAAAACATTTCATAAACTAGTTTTAATATGAATGATTATGTTATGGTTCAACCTTTTCAAATAAGGAATACATTAGAATTTGTAAATGAATAGTGGAGCCCGGTATACCTCCTCGATATATCATTAGGTATCATGAGACAAACTAGTTTCTTTGAAAAAGGCATTGACAAAATCATTTTTTCATATTGGCATGAGGCCTTGATTATGTGGTTATGATGCTCGACATTATGAATTCCATAATTATGTAATTGGTTATTGATAATAATGTGATTATTTGACAAGTAGATTATCCATGTGAATAAGTAAATGGAATTATTTGTTTTATATTTTCCAGGTCATGTGGAATTTTATGTTCATAAGGTTTTTGTTTTAGTCTTATACATTTCCTTAAATGTTTATTCTTATTTATGAATTTTTCTGCTTTATTTTTTTCATTACTAAGAACCTGAGCTCACCCCATTCTATGTTATACTTTTTCCAAGATGAGAAGAAGTATATTATGACTGAGTTGTAGGGATAGTCTAAGGGATATGAATGTTTTAAAAGGAAAAAATGTTGTTGTTGTTTTTCATTTTCTAATGAATGTAAAACTTATTAATGTATATAGTACTTCCAAAGCTACTAAACTGACTGGTCTTTCGGGACAAGAATCCTAATATCATGTCAATGTTATGTAATAACGCACCGACTCTGGGTAATGGGTTTCGGGGCATTTCAGTTGGTATCAAAAAAGTTTAGTATACACCTTGGAAGCTAGATTTAGAGAAGAAAATGAATTCCAAAATATTTCCCTTAGATAGACTTTGAGGATTCTTATAGGAGAACTTCATAGAATTTTGGAAATGTAGAGATATTATGAGTTTTCCTTGAAACACATCCTTTTCTAGATACGAGCAGGTAGAGGTGGCTCTAACATAGATGTACCAAGGAGTGAAAACATTGACATGGAGTTTTGGGAATGACATGGGGGATCCTGGTACACGACCACATGCCTCGCTACACTCTTTTTTACAATACTCCCAAGGGATATGCATAGGAAAATTTACATTTTCTTTACAAACCATTATTAAGGATTTATGAGTGTATACCTCTACAAAGAAAACATTTTTATGATTATGCATTATATCCATATACTGTTCAATTTATGATTAGTGTTTTACATGTTTGGAATATTTTATTTTGATTCATAAAATAATATACTATATGCCAATGATTAGAAATGGTGCGTAGTGGAAGAAATGTAAACCATATCAAGGAACAAAATCTATGTAGGGATTTTCATCCTACTCAATATAATTATAGTGGAGATGGTGATGCAACTGGTGATGATCATCGTATCACCATACTGGGATATCTCAATTAGGCTATGGATAATAACATTACCCATATGAAGCACCCTAATCCACAACATGGAGGTTCAATGTTAGACTGCTTCATGATGAAACAACCACCAAAATTCAATGGGACTACAAATCCATTTTTATCTGAGCAATAGATAAGTTCCTTAGTGAATATATTTCATGTTTTGGGGAGTAGTGAAGGAGAAAAAGTTGTCATGGCAGTTTATCACCACACAAGAGAAGCTGATCAATGTTGGTCATTTATTGGTAACACAAAAAATGATGAAGAATTATCAAATATAAAATGCAGAGAGTTTAAAGAGATTTTCATAGAAATATACTTTCCTCATGACCTTCAAGCGGATATGGAAAGAGAATTTCTAAGTCTGAGGAAAAAAGGATGAGAATGTTTCAAAGTATGAGGCTAACTTTTCATGGTTAACAAGGTATATAACAGATTATATACGTAACCCATGGAGTAAGATTGATAGATTCATTGATGGGTTAAATAAATTTCTTCGCTGATTATTAGTACCACAATCCTTCTCATCGTACGAAGATATTGCCTTATGTGCTATCAAGATAGAAAAAGAACTATCTATATCTTACGAATTTAATGAAAAGAAAGAGATTAAGAGATCTGATAAACAATAAAGAAATGAAAATATGCGGAAGAAGGGAAAATTTGAATATGCATTATGTGGTAAATGTAGGAAGAAACACCCCAGTTCTTGCATGAATGGAATGGGAGTTTGTTACAACTGTGGTGAAAAAGGCAGTGAAGCTCATGATTTTAAGAGAAGGAAAGAGGCTATCAAAGTTGAATTCTACAATTGTAGAGAAAATGGGAATTATGCAAAGGAATGTCCTAATCACCAAGGGATAATGCCTCATAAAAGGCCAAGGCAGCAAGGACAAGATTTTAAGATTACTACTGCTGAGGTTGAAGCTCTGAAAGATGTGGTGGTAGGTGATTTAACAGTTTATTCAAGTTTATCCAATGCTTTATTTGATTCTAGATCATCACATTGTTTCATATGTTCATAGTTTTCATGGAAAATTATATATTTCCAATTTTATTTAATAAGGGAGTTTTCAGTCAAAACGCCCAAGGGAAGTATCATTGAAACAATGTTTTGTGAATATGTTCCCATTAGGGAATATAAATGCTCTTTATCTACTGATTTACTCTTCATACCCATGATTTAATTTGATATAATCCTCATAACAGATTTACATTTGGACCATGATGTAAAGATTTATTGTTAGAAGAAGTAGGATTTAATTTTAAATGATTATTAGGAGTACCATATCTTAATAGTAAAAACATCAACTCCAGATTCATATCTAGATTCACCCCCGTTAGCCCTACTTAATTCAATATTTGGGGATGAAGAGAATATAATAACTATACGGGAGGAAAATAATGTTCAAATAGAAGATGTACCTATTGTGAAAGAATATGTTGATGTGTTTCCAGTGGATTTACATAGACATCCTCCAGAACGAGAATTTTAGTTTTCCATTTATTTAATTCTTGGGTCAAGGCCCATATCAATGACCACTTATAGAATTGAAACTGTGGAATTAGTGGAACTAAAGAAACAAATAGACGAATTGAGTAATAAATGATTTATTCACCATAGTGTTTCTCCATGGGGAGCCCCTATTTTTTTGTTATGAAGAAAGATAGATCTATGAGGTTGTTCATTGACTAAATAGACATCAGTTCTATAAAAATAATGAATAAGTATCCCCTATATCGAATTGTTTATTTATTCAATCATATTCATGGAGGAAAATATTTTTTAATGATTAACCTTCGATCTAGATGTCATCAGTTGAGTGTGAAACGGAAGAGGATAAAATGTTCTCAAACCAATGATGAGGTGTTTCAAATGAAAATTAATGCAGCGAATGATGGCCGATTGATCGACTTCGTATATGAAGATGGGATTTTTAAATTTGGGAAGAGAAATTGTGTTCATGATATACCTGATCTAAAAATTGAATTATTGGACGATGCCCACAACTCCATTTTCTCTATACACCCTAGTAGCACTACGATGTATAATGATTTAAAGGATCATTTTTTGTGGGAAAACATGAAGAGAAAGATTTCTGATTATGTGTTAAAATGTATTCTTTTTCAACAAGTTAAAGCTAGAAGACAACATCCTAGAGGAGTCTTGGAAACTCTTTACATACCTGAGTGGAAATGGTATGATATTACAATGGGCATTATCATGGGACTACCAAGGACTCTTAGAATAAATGATACAATATTGGTCATTGTTGACCATCATACCAAGTCAGCAAATTTTCATGCTATTAGACATTGTTTACCAGTAGAACATATAGTGAGATTATATATTAAGGATGTTTTATGACTTCATTGAGTACCCCTATCAATTGTTTCTAACCATGATCCTCATTTTACATCATGATTATGGAAAATTATGCAGAATGCCTAGGATATTGAACATCATTTGAGCACTACCATCCACCCTCAAACTGATAGACAATCAGAACCAACTATTCCAACCATAGAAGACATGTAGGGATCTTTCCCACTTGACTATTAAGGTATGTCTGATCCGTATTTACCTCTGGTATTATTTTCCAATAACAATAGCATCAATTCAAGAATTAAGATGGAACCATAAGAAACATTATTCGGAAAGAGATATCACACACCAACATGTTGGGATGATGTTGGTGAAAGAAAACTCATAAGACCAGAACATGTTGATGATACAATGGAAGAGATGAAGATTATCCAAACCCGCATCAATGTTGCTCTATGTAGGGAAATGATCAATGCCGATAACTGAAGGAAGGATTTGGAATTTCAAGTATATGATCATGACTTCTTTAAGTTATCTTCATGGAAGGGTGTTGTATGTTTCAGTCTGAAGGGTAAATTAAGTCCCTTGTACATCAGACCTTTCAAAAATCTATAACGAATTAAGTTGAATCTTATCCTTTGAAAATGCCTCCATGTCTCCCTAATGTTCATGATGGGTTCAACATATCTTCGTTGAGAAGATACATGCCTGAATCAAGGCATGTACTCACATATAATGAAATAGTACTAGAACCTAACCTATCATATCGCGAAGTTCCTCTCAGGATTCCTGATACTAGAGAACAAGTGTTTAGAAACCGGATGACTTGTCTGGTGAATTTTCTATATAGATATCATAAGATGGAGGAGGCAATGTGGGAACCCAAGGAACTTATGATAAATAATAACTAAAATATTTTTATGCAGTAATATTATAGAAATTTCAAGAATGAAATTATTTGAAGTAGGGGATAATGTAACTCACCAATATTCTACGATATGTTTCCCATTAAATAATGCAATAGCTTCTGTTGTACACAACTTAGAGTTTTAACACACTGAAACCAATTAAACTATCTTTTATGAATAGTAATACCAAATTTTTGATATTTTATAAATTTCATTTTTTTAAATGGAAATCATTTTTGGATTCGGAATATCAAAAATAGCTTATGGGGATTTTTTTTGTATTTTTCTGAAAACATTCAATTCTTGATGAATAGTGAAAAAACACTACATCATTGTTTAAAACCAAATTAATTTTAAATAATTTTTTATTATATTTAAATTTATTTTAAGTCAAATTAGATACATAAAACCTATATTAGATAAATTCAATTCATTAGAGTCATTTTATAATAAAATGAGAAGTATAAATCATTATTTAATTTTTAATGACTTTTACCAACTTTCTTTGCATGTATGCAAATTTACATAAAACATAATTTTACCAATTTTTGGATTGAATTTCAAAATATAAAATACACGGTAGATATTAGTAAGTAAAATGTGGTTCAATTAGTTAAAAATAATTTTTGGTGAATCGTAACTTTTGATTTTTATTTACCACGATTATAATTGAATTGGGTAATTAAAGATAAAAATGACATTATGATTACTCTAACACATGTCCTACTTCTATTTGATAAGTTTAAACTGACGAAAATAATCATTAGGAATAAAATATGATTCTTTTGACCCAGAAGGATTAGATTAGGACATTTATTATTATTTTATTTATTGAAGAGTTAAAAATGTTAAATTCAATGTGTAAAGAATAAACCATCTTTAATATAAGGTTATACATAAGATAAATTCGAATACAAATATTCATTAAAAATATAGAATTATTCCATATATAATGGGTTTTTATTTATAAATTTAGACATTAAATAATTAAATTAATTTATGACACATCGATGATGCAATAATTATATTATTAATGAATTATTAACATAATTGATAATTTAAATATCATAATAAATACAAATTGAGACTTTTGCTGAATTAAAATAATTTTCTTGGTTATTGTGACGCATTAGGGTTCATTTAAAAAAAAAATTTCGAATTTATAATGTTGTTATCACATTCACTAAAACAAAATACCAAAAAGTCTCCAAATTGATATAAAAGATTTTTTAAAACAAATACTATATTATTATTCGATATAATTTTTATGAAAATAAATCATTCAACCAAAGAACAATGATAAGGATATATATATTTATAATTAAAAACGTGGGGTTCTATTGGATTTTTTTAGTAGGTTTGATGACCATTTTTTATAATAATACAAAAATACATGATAAAAATTATACTATTTAACTAATAGTTAAATATAAATGATATGGTTAATATGGAGACCTAAACCTGTCTAAACCCTATTGATGGAGAGTTTTTTCACCCATACACTCCGTATAATCGAAATAGATCATTTTTAATTATTTATAAATATAATATTATTGTATAATAAAATAATATTTCAAACATTTCCTAAAGTGACCCTCACCTCTCTTATAAAAGGGTACTTCCCGTTATCTCAAATTTACACCTCCAAAGCCATTTGGACCTACCAAAACCTTCTCAAATATCCTCCCAAATACCATAACATAGACCCAGATGCCTTAAATTTATCATAAAACACCCTATAGAGCCTTTTTAATCAACACAAAAGGAAACACCCGAAAAAGAGGTAATAATTTCACCACCTATTTCATAGTTCTTTTCTACATCCACTTCCTCTTTATTTATTATTTCCACAAACAAATTATAACAACAGTAACTTATACATACTGTGATGTTATTATAAAATTGGTAAAACCATATTCATTAATATATCCATCATTTTAATGACATTTCAACTTATGTGCATACGTACGACTTACGATCTCCACGTCGTGGTGTAGTTTGTTATTCAAACACTTCATTTTTTGATTGGTGTAATAATGAGTATAAATGATTTAAATAATAAATAAAACATGTTAAAAGATTAAATATATATTATATAAAATCTAATTACATATGATATTACCTTCAATAGAATGATATTGTTGCTTGTCCATATACATGGATTACCGTCTCCACGAACGCGATGAAATTCATTCCTCATCATAACCATTCAAGAATAATTTAATTCAATGATTAAAAATAATTTTTAAGAACTTAATATAATTATAGATATGAATCAAATACATCCTATCCATAACAAACACGTATTATTTAACAAATAATATAAAGGAAAACTAATGAGTGAACACCCGAAACAATGATACTACTGATATCTTATTAACAAAGCAATATTAAAAGATCATATATGATAACATATTTATGTATGTGGTTCTTGTATAATTTAATAAAAATAATTTAACTATTATATAAGAGGTTAACATACCCATGATCAAGTAAAATTACTATGTAAGGGTTAATTCTACAATCTCTTCATTATCTAACGTTGTTTATACGTCAGTATCTACTGGGACCTCTTTATCATCCACATCTGAGTTTCATAAAAATTTATTTCAAAATTTTTTTAATATTTACTAGACTATGGGTTAAATTAATTTATACCCCTATTTGACATTTTATAAAATAGTTATAATGAATCTTTTCATCATTTTCCAAAAAAGGTCTTTTACGACTTTTTCGACAAAATTAAGGAAAGAATGTTTTTTTAATTATATGGCGGGTGAGGATAGTTTCCGCCATTATAACATCTTCAATGATTCCCTTAAAATCTTATAATAATATTTTTAAACTAAATGTTTTATTTTATAATTATTTGAGTTTTAAGTGATTTCAAAATAGAAAGATATATTTATCCCAAATATTTTTGATTACATCAATGTCAACATCCATTGATGGATTTTACACTTGTTTGAATTATACTTATTATGATACAATCTTCCATATTTTATTGAAGGTTTTGGGATATGTTTGATTGTGGAAGTGTTAGTTTTGTACCATTGATGGTTTTTTGTTAAAGTATTAACATTTTGAATGCTATTTTTAATAGGAATGTTTATGTTATGTTTGAAGCTTTTCATATGAGGAATGAATTGGACATAGTAAGTGACATGTGGAGCCATATATAGCTCCTCGATGTATCGGTAGGTATCATGAGTCAAACTCATGTCTTGGCACAGGTACAGGACAAAGTGTTATTTTTTTTTCTTGGTATGAGGGCTTGAATATGTTGTTATGATGTCCGGTATTATGCATTCCATCATTTTGAAATTGGTTATTGATATTACATGTGATTATTCGACTAGTATAATATCCATGTTAATAAGTAAATGGGATTATTTGTTATATCTTTTCCATGTTATGTTGTAGTTTATGTTTAAAATGATTGTGTTTTAGTATAATACATTCCTTTAAATGTTTATAATTATTTATGAATGTTTCTGATATATTGTTATCTTTACTGAGAACATGAGGTAACCCCTTTCTTTGTTTTATTTTCCCCAGGATATGAAAAAGTATATTATGACTGACATACATGGATAATCTAAGTGATATGAATGCGTTCAAAGGATGCAGTTTTGTTTTTGTTTTTTATTTTTTATAATGTGATGTAAAATATATGAATGTATCTAGTAATTCCAAGGCTAATAAATTGATCGGTCATTCAGGACATGATTATTTGTATTAATCCAAAGTTATGTAATACTGCACGGACTCTAGGTAACTATGGTTGGGGTGTTACAAAGCCCACAAATGATGAAAAGAAAAAAAACAAAAGGAAAAAAATTTATTCATACAACAAATCCCAACCATCTGAGTATAACAAAATGTTTTGTGTGGAATGGATAGTGGGCCAGAATACAAGCACGCCCAAAGAAAGCATCAGAAAAATATGAAGCATATCCTTTAAGCAATAAATAGGCATTGTGACTACAACTCATAGTCTAAGGAACACCTTGTCCGGTATGGAAATTCAAAAACCTTAGTCTCATCCAGGTCTACCCTAGACTCCATCAAATGTCCACTCATCTGCACGTGACATGACACATGAATGAAAACCCCATGCATGAGTGAATATAACAATAATCCACAGAGGACCCCAAAAACCAAAAAGAAAAAAAAAATGAAATGGTGTAGTTATCTCTACAATGTTTATTAATTCAATACATATAAAAATAGAAACATCATTATATACTCGAAACCTAAACTCATAGTCTAGAGGTATGTCACAAAGTCGGTATACCCACACAAGGGATTCTGTTCAAAGATTCCACAACACACTCATATAGGATAACTCAGTCCACAAGTCAGATAGCTATAATGGTGTCTATATGAGAATTATTTTTCATCAGGAAGTGTCACGAGAGACCTAGATTCACTAATAGATCTAAAAAGATTACAAATACACTCATTATGTGAGAAATCACTCCTATGTGGGGAAATAACACGATACAAAATCGATGATCATTGTCTGGTCCTTGGAATATACCACATCTCATTTGGATTCACCATTAATGTAGAGGATTGGTGTGTTTTAGGATTGGTCAAGTCGATATCTGACTCTACCTAGTGCCAAGAATGGGTAGAGGATCTCAATCATGACCTCTAGATGGGGCCATGACTCTATCCAGAATGTGCTTCATAAGGGATCATACTACTATGGATACACACGATACATGAAATTCAGGGAAACGAGAGAAGGGATTGAAAACCCAATGAAACCTATCCAAGAGATAGTGGACAAGGTGATCATGCCAAGTAAAATAATGTACATGACATGTAGATGTGTCGTACATCGTTTCTTCTATCCCCGAGCACAACTCATGTACAATAGACCATGTGAAAAAGGTAATTTCATATATAAATTATTATAAACTCTATGTAGAAGAGTAACACACCATGTCCTACAATCCTGGGGTCTCTCTGTGTATGCTTACTTTGTGCACATACATGGCTTCAACCAATCTCGGCCATCCCATGTACCATTACATGGGGTAACCCATGTACCTGACATGGTATGATCGTGTAGTAAAGTAAATGACTTGTTTTCCATCATGTGTCTGTGTATCATCTGAGATACCAGAAAAGTTCCAGGTAAGTAACCACACTCATTGTGATATCTATCACACGTCGTGCCATTACATTTAGTTGAACGGAACCCTAGCTGCTACTGAAAGGAATCAGACGTCGTGTTCTTTGAAGAATACGTCGTGTTCACTGTGTGATTTCAGAAAACATTTTTCTTCATTTGGTGCATCTAGTTAAGCTTAATTTCTTGATTTAGATATCTGATCCCCATGAAACTCAATACTATAGATTGTTTCATCATTGTAAGGTTGAATCCATTCGTTTCGGGTCTCTTATTGGCCTTGAATACATTTTTTGATCCATTCGCATGAAGAACCATTGTTGAATGATTTCCCCCGAACCAAGTTGATTCATTCACTACCACCGTCGATGCACCTCCGTTAGGTATTCATGATTATATATCTATGATTTGGGTTCATTTTATTATGAGAAATATTCACAACGATCCATTGTTCATAATCCAACGAATAAAACGATGAACATACAGCTTAAAACGGAGAAGAATCCAAATTGAAAATCGAGGAAAGAACCTCTACAATTGTTCATTACAATATTGATCTACTACTTCTCAAAGGATCAAAATTATAAAATTAATATATTAATAAAATCATCAATGGATCAATTCAACAAAATAGACTCGATAAAATACCCACCAACCGAAAAGAATGATCTATGGGTCAACTTGGTCATGGGTTGATATGAATCAGTCATTTGAATCCTATAATAGGGAAGGAATAATTCAAATAAAATCGCCAACCACAATCATCGAATATGGATGTAAAAATTTTCATCACTGATTGAGGTCTGATCTCACTGCACAAGGATCCATGTTTTATCGTTCATCATCTTTCTTCATCTTTCTTCAAAAATTCCAGTAGGTGGAACCTCTCTAATTCCCTATAGGATTGTAGATATTTTTTTGAAGGTTTTTATCCAAATCCAAGGTTACTATTAATTTAAAAACCCAAAATTATTTTCTGAATCATTGAAAAATATAAATATAATAAATTATTTATTTATTATATTTCGTTTAAAATGTAAAAAAATTATCGTTTTCGCTAAACTCACACTAGATGAAGTTAGTCCTAGCATAAGATAAGGGAAATACTGTGAACAAAACATTGCCCATAGATTTAGGATCCTGGAACCCATTTATATATTATATAATATTTTCTATAAAACCACTCATGCACATTATATTAAATGTCTAATTTATTTAATACATTTATTTCTGGCACTCCGGAACATGGAATCACATGTCGTCTCACTTCTAGGCATCAAAATAATTCCATATAATTTTGAAAAAAAATCAAAGACATTAAATTCTCCCCACCTAAGATATTTATCTCCATAAAACACCCAAATAAAAGGCTACTTGAATAGATGTGGATACTGAGAATGAATCTGAGTATCCCACTCCCACGTGCTCTTCTGAAGATTCCTATGATGCCACCTGACATACAGTAACAGAATCTCTCACCCATGAAGTATTTTTTCCTATCTATTCTCGATCAACACAATGTTCCCTAGGTGTTTTGCTCCATCCTCAATATCCATATCGCCCTAGTTGAAGAGGAATGACAGATCATGGATGTACCTCTTTAGCTACAACATGTGGAAAATGTCGTGTACCCGATGCAACTATGATGGTACACCTAGAAGGAATGGAAACTAACCAAATCTGCACAGTATCTAAAATGGTCTGATGCACCTCAATGGAAAATTGTATCCCTGGAAAAATCTATTCAACCCTTGTCGAGGTGAGACTCAAATTAAGACATTGTCTCCCACCTTGAACAATATTGGTATTCTTCATCTTTTTGCACAATAATTCTACCATATCTATATAGTCTTCACCCAATACTAGATGATATTCACATTCTCGATGGTAGGTCTTACCAACTCTTGACCCATGAGTGCTGACACTCCCGGGTCGATCCCTAAAAAATGAGACCAAATGGGTCTCCCACATAAATCCCTAAATGGTTCCATACCGATGGTGGAGTCTGAGCAATTATTCAATGAAAACTCCACTAGTGGTTGGGGGTCCTCCCAACTATGAATGAAGTAAAATATACATGCCTGCAACATATATTCTAGGACCTAGATGGTTCTCCCTATATGACCATTTGTCTAGGGATGAAGCATTTTTATCTATCATAGCTGAGCACCAAACACCACATGAAATCCCTTCCACAACTAGGATGTGAAATAAAAATCGTTATTTGATACTATCGTTAAAGGGATTTCATGAAGAAAAAACTATCTCCGACACGTAGAGGCATCTCAATCCTTCTACAGAACTCAGTTCATTGATATCTAGGAAGTGGGGTGACAATGTGAGTCATCCAAAAATCATCTAGATAAATCATTTTAACTAGACATTCATGGTAATTCCATCATGAAGTCCATCGATATTTCATCCCACTTATACTCTGGCACATCAATTGGTTGAGCTAACTACATTGGAACCTAGTGCTCAGCCTTCCCCTACTGGCATGTAAGGTGTAACACCCGAGCCTTTTATGATAAATATTTTGCTTTTATGTTGTATAAATCATCAAAGAATCTTTCACTACACACAACAATAACTCGACTTGCTTTACACGCAATCACAACTTTCCTCGATAGCTTGCGTCATACGCAATACCAAGTTTCACTAAACAATGATATGATATTAAAATATTATTAAAACTAGCCGTTATGAATAGTAATACCCACTTTTTTACATTTTGTAAATTTTATTTTTCAAAATGGAGGTCGTTTTTGGATTCGGAATATCAAAATTAGCCTAGGGTGAAATTTTGGTATTTTTCTGAAAACTTTCAATTTTTGATGAATACTGAAAACACTAGGTTACTATTTAAAAACCAACTTTTTATTTAAATAATTATTTATTTTATTTAAATTTATTTTAGGTCAAAATTGATACATAATACCTATATATGTTCAATGCAATTAATTGGAGTCATTTTATAAAAATTTTAGATATATAAAAATTTTATTGAACTTTTCACCGTCTTTTACCCACCTCCTATGATAATTTCCAAATTCACATAAAACATAATTTTACCACTTCTGTGAGTGTAATTTTAAAAATCCGAGAGACATGGTTAATATCAATGACTAAAATGTGGTTCAATGGGATGAAAATAATATTTGGTGAATAGAATCTTTTTACTTTTTTTACTAGGGTTAAAAGTAAATACGGTAATTAAGGGTAAAAATGATATTATTATTACCCTAAAACAGGTCCTAATTCTATTGGATAAGTATAATTCGACAAAAAACAACCTTAGGAATAACATATGACCATTTAGGCCCACTTGGATTAGATTTGGACATTTAATATTAATTTATTTTTTAGAAGTGTTAAAATAGTTAAATTCAAAGTTCAATAGGTAAATCATTTTTAATATATGTATATCCATAAGATAAATTAGAATATAAATATTCATTAGAAATATAAAAATATTACCTAAATAATGGTATTTTATTTGTAATTTTTAGACTTTGAATAATTTAATTTATGTATCACAAAATGATGATGCAGTAATTATATTATTAATGAAATATTGACATAATTGATGTTATAAATACCCAAATAAATGTAATTTGAGACTTTTTATAAATTAAAATAATTTTATATGTTAAGATGACATGTTAGTATTGATTTAATGGACTTTTTTTGAACAAATCTTTCTGTTATAATTTTCAAAAAAATCAATTAACAAATAGTGTCAAAATTGACATAAAATAGTTTTTAAAACAAATATTATATTATTAATTGTTATTTTATTCCTAAAAATATATGGTTCAGTAAAATGACTTATATAAGGTTATATATGTTAATAATATACAACATGGGGTTCTTTTTTCTTTTTATAGTATGTCTATTAACCTTATACTGTAAGAAAACAAGAAGACTAGGTAAAAGTTAAATTATCTAACTTAAAGTTAAATATAAATGATAAGGTTAAAATAGAAACCTAAACTTGTCTAAATTCTGTTGGATGAAATTATATCTACCCATCCCCACCTTAGCTTCTAAATAAATAAATTTAGAGCTTTTAAAAACCGAATATGACTTTATAATAAAATAATATTTTTAGTTTTTCCAAACATTCCTTTCTCCTCCCTTATAAAAGGGCACCTCCTCCCTCTCTTCCTCACACCACATTGAACCTTCATGCTCGGACACCCCCCTGCTAAATTCTCTTCTTCACTTCCCTAGAAACATACTAGAGGTCCTGGTCTTTTTCAATGACCAATTTTAGTGCCCTAAAAGGAGGTCTCAAAGAGGCGCTTCAAAGAAGTGGTAATGTCTGTTACCGATTCTTTCAAATTTATTTTTTCTTCCACTTCTTCTTATTTAGTTGTTTCATTATGAAGTAATAACATATGTATCAATCATATATGGATATGTTGTTATAAGTATTAAACAATACTATTTCACCATCTATCCATCCTATAGAAAACGAAATCATCGTGCCTGCGTACGTAGGAAATACCGTCTCCACGCTGTGGTGTAATCTATTTTCCACCACCATCTTACTTGGATGGGTATAATAGTGTAAATAATAACTATATATGATTATTTTAATAGGTTATTGATTGTGAAATAGTATACATACAACCCAATACAATTCCATGATCATGGGAACGATATCATCGATCGTGCGTACGTACGGAATATCGTCTCCACGATGTGATGCGACTCGTTCTACATGATTTTCATTGATTAATGATTATATAAATGAATTGAGTGAATAAATATGATATGTATTACACTAATAAAAAACCATAAATGAGTTATCTATATCCTAAAAAGAATAATAAGAATTTATTCGACAAAACACACATAAGAAGAAAAAGCAATAAACACCCAAATAACAAGTAACAATGAAGTATTACTAATAAGAAGCTAAGAATATGGACATATTTTATATCATAACAATGATTTTGATTCTGGAATAAGTCAATGACAATATTTAAATCATTATACCAGAGGTTCAGACACTTACGAAGCAAATCGGACCTAAGGTAAGGAAAAATCTCGCAATATAAATTTTTATCCGAGATTATTTATACATCAGAATTTACTGGGGGAATAATTATCATCCACATCCATGTTTACTCAATATATAGTATTATTTCTATCCTAATCCAATTGTTTAAATTCAATATTACCCTTTGGTGAGTTTTTAGTAAAAGATATGAAAGGAATCTTTTGTCATTTTTTGTACGAGGTACTTTTTGACTTTTTCGGCCAAAGTACGAGAAGAATGTTTTTTCAACTTATACGGACTGAAAGGATTTTTAGAAAATTATTTACATGAAGCTTCCTTTACATGTTTTCAAGTTTATTTTTAATCAAATTCTTTATGATTAAAACTGTATGACATATTAAGAAAGAAAAATGATTTTGAATTATAAAGGATATTTTCCTCAAGAATGGAGTTCAAGTGTTTTATCAAAATTATTTTCAAGATAAGATAATATTGGGTTCTGTTTCTATCCCTATTATTACATTGATTTTATTATGTTGTGATGGAATTATTTTTATGAATTCCTTTATCTTATATGAATTGTTTTATGATTTCACGAGGTTTAAGAATACCATTTTTATTACATGGGTTATGCAATGATGTATGATTTATGATTTTGTGTCACAGATAAAAATGGTATCATTTTGAGATGGGTGGGACATATATCTCCCACGAATGAATTGGGTAATGATTTATATCTCATGAGATAGACATGACTGGAATGGAAGGTTAATCTGGTTCAGTGGAACAGGACTGAAACGAGGAATGAACTTGGTTCATAAATAGACTTTGTCCACTAAGATATTCATCGAAATGAGTCTTGACTTCTAAGAAATGATTCACTATGATTATGTGTGTGTGCCACAATGTTTCATGTGTTAAGTTATGATTATTGGGATTGCATTTCACTACTATGATTTACCACATGTTTTGAAATTATGATCTATTTTGCAGGTTAAGATTTCCAAAATGTAATGTTCTTATGAATATGATGTGATTGATATTTCTTTTGTTTACCCTTACTGAGCATTTGAGCTCATCCTTTTGTATGTTTTCTTTCCCCAGGTCAGGAATAAGGTTATTAAGTAGGATATACCAAAAGGGACTCTAGATATGATGAAATAAATGGGAGACAATGTAGATGCTTTTATGAACCAGTTGTTTATGTTTCCCAGTTTCTAAAGACACTATACCTATATGGTCCTTTCATGGTTCTGATATATGTTGTAATAAGTGTAATTCAATTTTGAAGTATTAACAATGTATGTAAAGTATGGGTCGTTATAGTTGGTATCTGAGGAAATGTATAGTCTACCTTTGGAAACTACGATGTGAAAGCCTTAGTAAGAACCCTAAGGATAAGTCTAAGCATAGAACACAATCTCAGTGTTTTAGAAATGGCCATGAACAACCTATAATAAGACCTTAAGTGTGAATTTTTTTTCTTGATTATGTGTTTTTCCTATTATAATTAGTTTTTCTCACAATATTCTTCCTGGTTTTTGTCAATGGCTGGAACCTGAAGGAAGCGTGTTAATGCGGAATGCGATGGGAAATGCAATGATTGTCCCCCTGAGAAACCAAACGTTATTGGAGCTGGAATGAAAAATCTTGTAGCCATGCTCACCCAACATTCTCAATCTATGAATCATGCAGGACTTACAAATGAGAAAAGGAAGGAGCAACATTCTGTTGAATTCTTCATGATGCAGCGTCCAACCTCATTCAGCGGGTCTACTGATCCATTGGTTTCTGAACAATGGATCAGTACTACTAAAAATATATTTTTAGTTCTTCAATGTTCTTATCATGATAAAGACATATTAACAGTTTATCATTTGGAAGGCGAAGCTGATCAATGGTGGAATCTTGTCAAGAATACAAGGCAAAGAGGTGAAATTGAGTCCATGGAATGGGACGAGTTCAAGAACTTATTTTTCAACAAGTAATTACCTCATATTATCTGAACAAATATGGAGAAGGAGTTTATTGAACTAAAGAAAAAGGATGATTAATCTGTTGGTACCTACGAAGCAAATTTTACAAGACACGCAAGGTATGATTCTGGGATTATTATCCAACCTGAGAGTAAGATCGATCGATTCTATCATGGCTTAAAACCAAGTCTTAGAAGGGAATTATCCATAAGGGACTTCAATAGCTACGAGGAAATTGTTCGATGTTCTCTCAAGGTTGAGATGGAGATTGGAGTAACCCATCAGTCATATGGGTTTGATAATAAGAGGAAAATGAAATTCAAAGGAAAATATAAAGAGCACACTGAAAAGAAGATGAGTTTTTCCTTATGCTCAATGTGTGGAAAGAAACATAGAGGGAGTTGTCTTAAAGGGACAAGTAAATGTTTCAAATGTGGAAAAGAAGGTCATTGGGCATTTGAATGCCGCAATGATGGGAATAAGATAACTAGTGATGCGAACAAAGAAAAGGATACACAGAGTGAACCTCCTACACTTCAATGTTACAAGGGTAAGGAAATGGGGAATTAAGCCAATCAATTCCCTAATCCAAGGGTTTTTGATGATGATCGACGTCAAAAAACTCTTAAAGGCTGAAGACAAAGGAAAGTCAAATGCAATTTCTATCAGCGATGTGGAGTACGATAATGAAGTGGTGAAAGGTACACTTACCATCCACTCTAAAGTATCAAATGTTTTATTTGATTCTTGATCCACCCACTCTTTTATTTCTGAAGAATTTTATAAGGGTATCACTGTATTACCTCAACAATTAGACGTTGAGTTAGCTGTGACAACCCCTAATGGCACAACAGTCGCATAAAAAGTTTATAATTATTCTCCGATTGAAGTTTTTGGGAAAGTGCTTCCTGCAAATATTTTGATCTTTCCTGTAGTGGAATTTGTTGTGATTCTTGGCATGTATTGGCTTTCTCTATATGGAGCTCATATCAATTTCGAAATAATGGAAGTCACATTTCATATTCCAGATCAATTTATGATCGTCTATTGATGCAAGGATGAACATAACCTTCCAGTGGAAATTTCTTCCATTTTATGAGTCTTCATTTCACTAAATGAAGTTTATTTATCTCAAATGGTTGGTGAGAAACTAACTATTAATAATATTCCCATTGTACGGGGTTTTTATGATGTATTTCCGGAGGAATTTCCGGGTCTTCCACCAAATCGTTAAGTCAATTTTTCAATAGAACTTGTACCAGGTGATTTGCCTATTTCAAAGACACCTTATAGAATGGCCCCAATTGAGTTGCAGGAATTGAAGAAGAAACTCTAAGAGAATCTTGATAAAGGTTTCATACGCCCTAGTGCGTCACCTTGGGGAGCACCTGTTCTGTTTGTTAATAAGAAAGATGGATCAATGAGACTCTGCATTGATTATCGAGAGATTAACAAGATCACTATCAAGAACAAATAACCTCTCCCATGAATTGATGATTATTTGATAAACTACGTGGAGCACAATACTTTTCCAAGATTGATCTTCATTCAGGGTATCATCAATTAATGGTCAAAAGGGAGGATATACCAAATACGACTTTCCATACAAGGTATGGACACTATGAATTTATAGTGATGCCATTTGGTCATAGTAATGTCTCTTCTATCTTCATGGATCTGATGAATAGAGGCTTTAGAGACTATCTTGATCAGTTTGTGGTAGACTTTATAGACGATATTCTTGTATATTCAAAGAGCAAGGAAGAACATGAAGATCAGTTGAGAATTATATTGAAGACTCTGAGAAAGGAGAATCTTTATGCCAAATTTACCAAGTGTGAATTTTGGATTCAAAAAGTTGCATTTTTGGGTCACATAATCTCAAAATAGGGGATATCTGTGGATCCATCAAAAACAGAGGTAATCAAAAGATGGCTGACACTGACAATAGTAACTGAGATCCGAAGTTTTCTTGGTTTGGATGGATATTATTGACATTTTGTAAATGATTTTTCACAATTATATAATCAACTCACCAAGTTGACTCGGAAAGGAGTGATGTTTGTTTGGAAGGAGGAATGTGAATAGAATTTCAAGGAGTTGCAAAAAGAAGGTTGTCCAGTGCACCTGTACTCACACTTCCTTGTAGTGTAGAAAGGTTTGTGATCTGCAGTGATGCATCCAAGAAGGGGCTGGGGTGTGTTATTATGCAAAATGATATGGTGATAGCCTATGCCTCACGACAGTTGAAAATCCATGAGAAAAATTACCCAACTCATGATTTGGAGTTAGCTGCGGTAATATTTTCATTAATGATTTGGAGGCATAATCTTTATGAAAAAAGTTTTGTTATTTATACAGTTCATAAAAGTTTAATATATATTGTCACACTAAAGGATCCGAACATACGCCAAAGAATATGGTCGGACCTGATTAAGGATTTTGACTACTCCATTCATTACCACCCTGGGAAAGCAAACAATGTGGAAGATGCATTAAGTCGACAAGACCATGCTAGATTATCCATTATGAGGATAAAAAAAGATCCAATATTTCTAGATTTACGAAGGATGGATCTAGGAATTATATTGAAAGGGGAAAAATCATATCTTTCTCAAATGAATGTTCAACCATCTATACATGTCAAGATTAAAGAGGTGCAGAAAGAAGATGTAGAGTTACAAAAGAAGGTGAGAAATGTTCGTGAATTCAACCTTGATTGTGACAGAATAATAATGTTCAGGAATCGGGTTTGTGTTCCTCCCATCCTAGGATTAAAGAAGGAGTTGCTGGATGAGGCACATAGTTCTTCATTCTCTATTCATCTTGGAAGCACGAAGATGTATAGGGACCTGAAAGAGTACTTCTGGTGGGATGGCATGAAAAGAGATGTTGCTGAATATGTCTCTCCATGCTCGGTTTTTCGTAAACTTAAAGCTGAGAGAGAAGAGTCTAAGGGGATGTTACAACCATTACACATACCATAATGGAAATGGGAAACATCACCATGGACTTTGTCACCAGACTTCCTAAAACATCCAAATGCAATAATGTTATCTGGGTCATAGTTGATCATCTTACATAGTCTGCACACTTCATTGCTATTAGAGAGGATTTCTCTTTGGATCAGCTTGCCATGATATATGTAAAGGAAGTGGTAAGATTTAATGGAGTACCACATTACATTATATCTGATCGGGATCCAAGGTTTACCTCAAAGTTCTGGAGAAGTCTTCAGCATACTCTAGATACAGATTTGAGTTTTAGCACAATTTACCATCCTCAGACAGACAGTCAGTCTGAGAGGACAATTCAAATTCTAGAAGATATGTTGAAAGCTTCCTCTATGGATTTAAAAGGTGGTTGGGATCAACACCTACCTTTGGTGGAATTTTCTTATAATAATAGATTTCAATCCAGTATTTAGATGGCTCCTTATGAAGCTCTCTATGGAAATAAATGTAGGACTCCAACTTACTGGGATGAAGTTTTGGAAAGAAAGGTATTAGGACCTCATCTTGTTGATGAGATGACAGAAAAGGTCAGATCAATTCAACAACACATAAGAGCAGCTCAGAGTCGACAAAAAAGTTATTCTGATAACTGAAGGAAAGACCTAGAGTTTGAAGTGGATGATAAAGTGTTCTTACGAATATCTCCTTGGAAGAGAGTAATGAGATTTGTAAATAAGGGAAAGTTGAGCCCGAGGTATATCGGTCCTTTCAAAATACTGGATCGTGTTGGGAAGGTTGCTTACCGATTGGCGCTTCCACCGAATCTCTCTAAAGTTCACGACATGTTCTATGTATCTCTCCTGAGAGAGTACATACCTGATCCTTCACATGTACTCAGCTCAGAAGTTGTACCGCTGGAGAAAGATCTTTCTTATGAAGAACAGCCGATAGATATTTTTGATCGTATTGAAAAATTCCTATAGAAGAATACCACACGCTGGTGAATGTTTTATGGAGGAACCACCAATTAGAAGAAGCTACATGGGAGCTTGAGGATATGATGAGGGAGAGGTATCCTCATCTGTTTGTTACAAAGTGGCGAATTATGAGGGTGAAATTCATTTTAAGGGGGTAGAATGCAACACCCAAGACTTTTATGAGAAATATTTTGTTTTTATGTTATATAAATCATCAAAGGAATCTTTCACTACACACAAAAATAGCTTGGATTGCTTTACACGCAATCACAACCTTCCTCGATAGCTTGCGTTGTACGCAATACCGAGTTTCACTATACAACGATATGCTATTAAAATATTATTAAAACTAGCAGTTATGAATAGTAATACCCACTTTTTGAAATTTCGTAAATTTTATTTTTTAAAATGGACTTCATTTTTGGATTCGTAATTTTGAAATTAGCCTAGGGTGAAATTTTGGTATTTTTATGAAAACTTTCAATTTTTTGATGAATAGTGAAAACACTGGGTTACTATTTAAAAACCAACTTTTTATTTAAATAATTATTTATTTTATTTAAATTTATTTTAGGTCAAAATTAATACATAATACCTATATATGTTCAATGCAATTCATTGGAGTCATTTTATAATAATCTTAGATATATAAAAAGTTTATTAAACTTTTCACTGTCTTTTACCCACCTCCTAGGAGAATATCCAAATTCACATAAAACATAATTTTAGCACTTCTGTGAGTGGAATTTCGAAAATCCAAGAGACATGGTTAATATCAAGGACTAAAATGTGGTTCAATGAGATGAAAATAAAATTTGGTGAATAGTAACGTTTTACTTTTTTACCACTGTTAAAGGTAAATACGATAATTAAGGCTAAAAATGATATTATTATTACCCTAACACATGTCTTAATTCCATTGGATAAGTGTAATTCGACCAAAAAAAACCTTAGGAATAAAATATGACAATTTTGGCCCACTTGGATTAGATTAGGAAATTTAATATTAATTTATTTAAAGAAG
This sequence comes from Viscum album, assembly GCA_963277665.1. NCBI lineage: Eukaryota > Viridiplantae > Streptophyta > Magnoliopsida > Santalales > Viscaceae > Viscum > Viscum album. The sequence goes on along the minus strand of OY728146.1, from coordinate 1,754,114,792 downwards.
GGTTAAAATAGTTAAAATCAAAGTTTAATAAGTAAATAATTTTTAATATAGGGTTATACATAAGATAAATTCGATTATAAATATTCATTAGAAAGCTAAAAAGATTTCCTACATAATGGTATTTTATTTGTAATTTTTATACTTTAAATAATTTAATTTTTATGACATAATGATGATGCAGTAATTATATTATTAATGAAATATTGACATAATTGATGTTATAAATAAACAAATAAATGTAAATTGAGACTTTTTATGAATTACAATAATTTTCTATGTTAACATGACATGTTAGTATTGATCTAATTAACTTTTTTAGAACTAATATTTCTGTTATGATATTCACAAAAATCAATTACCAAATAGTGTCAAAATTGACATAAAATAGTTTTTAAAACAAATATTATATTATTAATTGTTATTTTATTCTTGAAAATCTACGGTTCGGCCAAATTACATATATAAGGTTATATATGTTAATAATAAACAACTTGGGGTTCGTTTGGCTTGTTATAGAAAGATTATTAACCTTGTATTGTAAGAAATCATGAAGACACCGTAAAAGTTAAATTATCTAACTTAAAGTTAAATCTAAATGATAATATTAAAATAGAAACCTAAACTTGTCTAAATTCTATTGGATGAGAGGATTTCGACCCATCCCCACCTTAGCTTAGAAATAAATCAATTTGGAGCAATTAAAAAACCAAATATGACTTTATAATAAAATAATAGTTTTAGTTTTTCAAAAGGTGCCCCTCTCCTCCCTTATAAAAGGGAACCTCCTCCCTCTCTTCCTCAAACCACTTTGATCCTTCATGCTCGGACACCCCCTGATAAATTCTCTTCTTCACTTCCCTAGAAACATACTAGAGGTCTTGGTCTTCTTCAAAGACCAATTTTAGTGCCCTAAAAGGAGGTCTCAAAGAGGCGCTTCAAAGAAGTGGTAATGTCTGTTACCGATTCTTTCAAATTTATTTCTTCTTCCACTTATTTTTATTTAGTTGTTTCAATATGAAGTAATAACATAACTATCACTAATATAATGATATTTTATTATAATTATGAAACAACCCTATTTCACCTTCTATCCAACCTACGGAAAACGAAATCACCGCGCGTGCGTACGTACGGAATACCGTCTCCATGCCTGGTGTAATCTATTTTCCACCACCATCTTACTTGGATGGGTATAATGGTGTAAATAATAACTATATATGATCATTGTAAAGTCATATTGATTCTAAAATAGTATACATACACTCCAATACAATTCCACGATCATGGGAACGATATCATCCCTCATGCGTACGTACGGAATACCGTCTCCACGATGTGACTCGTTCTACATGATTTTCATTGAATAATGATTATATAAATGAATTGAATGAATAAATATGATATGTATTACACTAATACCATTCTGGAAATTAGGTTTCTATAACCTAAAAAAGAATAATAAAAATTTATTCGACAAAACACGCATAAGAACAAAAAGCAATAAACACCAGAATAACAAGTAGCAATGAAATATTACTAATAAGAAGTTAAGAATATGTCCATATATGATATCATAACAATGAGTCTGATTCTGTAATAATTCAATGACATTATTTAAATCATTATACAGGAGGTTCAAAAACATACGAAAAAAATCGGACCTAAGGTAATGGAAAATCTAGCAATCTCAATTTTTATCCGAGATTGTTTATACTTCAGAATTTATAGGGGAATAATTATTATCCACATACATGTTTCCTTAATATGTAATATTATTTCTATCCTAATAATTTTTTTTAATCCAATTTTAACCTTCTGTCAGTTTTTAGTAAAAGATATGAAATGAATCTTTTGTCATTTTTCATACGAGGTACTTTTTGACTTTTCCTGGCAAAGTACGAGAAGAATGTTTTTTAACTTATATGACCTGAATAAATTTTTAGAACATTAATTCCATGAAGATTAATTTACATGTTTTTAAGTATATTTTTAATCAAATTCTTTAAGATTAAAATTGTATGACATGTTAAGAAAGGAAACATGTTTTTGAAGTAGAAATGATATTTTCCTCAAGAATGGAGTTCAAGTGTTTTATCAAAATTATTTTCCGTCTAAAATAATATAGGGTTCTATTTCTATCCCTATTATTACATTGACTTGATTATGTTGTGATGGAATTATTTTTATGAATTCCTTTATCTTATATGAATTGTTTTATGATGTCATGAGGTTCAAGAATCCCATTTTTATTACACGGGTTATGCAATGATGTTTGATTTATAATTTTATGGGACACATAAGAATGGTATCATAATGAGATGGCCATGACCTATATCTACCTCCAATACATTGGTGAATGAGTTATATCTCTTGAGATAGACATGGCTGGAATGGTAGGTTAATCTAGCTCAGTGAAACAGGACTGAAATGAGGAGTGAACTCAGTTCAGAAATGGAATTTGTCCTCTAAGATAGTCTTGGCTATGAGTCTTGATTACTATGAAATGATTCTCTATGATTATGTGTGTATGACAAAACGTTTCATGTGTTATGTTATGATTATTGGGATTACATTTCACTATTATGATTTATCCCATGCTATAAAATTATGATCTCTTTTTCATGTTAAGATTTCCAAAATTTTATGTTCTTATTAATATGATGTGATTGATATTTCTTTTGATTACCCTTACTGAGCATTTGAGCTCACCCTTTCTATGTTTTCTTTCCCTAGGTCAAGAAGAAGGTTATTATGTAGGATATTCCAAAAGGGACTCTAGATATGATAAAATAAATGGGAGACAACGTAGATGCTTTTATGAAACGGTTGTTTATGTTTCCCAGTTTGCAAAGACACTATACCTATATGGTCCTTTCATGGTTTTTTTATATATTGTAATAAGTGTACTTCAATTTTGAAGTATTAAAAATGTATGTAATGTATGGGTCATTATAGTTGGTATTAGAGGAAAGTTATAGTCAACCTTTGGAAACTAGGTTGTGAAAGCCTTAGTAAGAACCCTAAGGATAAGTCTAAGCATAGAACACAATCTTAGTGTTTTAGAAATGGCCATGAAAAACCTATGATAAGACCTTAAGTGTGAAATTTAATTCTTGATTATGTGTTTTTTCTATTATAATTAGTGTTGCTCACACTATTATTCTTGTTTTTAGTCAATGGCCGGAACCTGAAGGAACCCTGTTAATGCGGAATGCGACGGGAAATGTAATGATTGTCCCCCTGAGAAACCAAACGTTATGGGAGATGGAATGAAAAATATTGCAGCCCTGATCACACAACTTTCTCAAGCTATGAATCATGCAGGACTTCCAAATGAGAAAAGGAAGGAGAAACATTCTGTTGAATTCTTCATGAGGCAGCGTCCACCCTCATTGATAAGGTCTACTGATCCATTAGTTTCTGTACAATAGATCAGTATTAATGAAAAGATATTTTCTGTTATTCAATGTTCTGAACATGATAAAGTCATCTTAGTAGTTTACCGTTTGTAAGGTGAAGCTGATCAATGGTGGAATCTTATCAAGAATATGATGCAAAGGGGTGAAATTGAGTCCATGGAATGGGACAAGCTCAAGAACTTATTTTTCAATAAGAACTTCCCTCGTATTCTCCGAACAAAGTTGGATAAGGAGTTTCTTGAACTAATGAAAACGGATGATGAATCTGTTGGTACCTAGGAAGAAAATTTTACAAGACATGCAAGGTACGCTTCTGGGATTATTATCCAACCTGAGAGTAAGATCGATCGATTCTTTAGTGGCTTAAAACCAAGTCTTCGAAGGGAATTAGCCATAAGGGACTTCAATAGCTATGAGGAAATTGTTCGATGTGCTCTCAAGGTTGAGATGAAGATTGGAGTAACCCATCAGTCATATGGGTTTGATAAGTAGAGGAAAATGGAATTCAAAGGAAAATCTAAAGAGCACACTGAAAAGAAGATGAGTTTTCCCTTATGCTCAATGTGTGGAAAGAAACATGGAAGGAGTTGTATTAAAGGGACAAGTAACTGTTCAAATGTAGAAAGGAAGGTCATAGGGCATTTGAATGCCGTAGTGAAGGGAAGAAGATGTCTAGTGATGCGAACAAAGAAAAGGCTCCACAGAGTGCACCTTTTACACTTCAATGTTATAAGTGCAAGAAAATGGGGCATTATGCCAATCAATTCCCTAGTCCAAGGGTTTTTGATGATGATCGATGTAAAAAAACTCTAATGTCTAATGAAAAACGAAAGTCACATGCAATTTCTATTAGCGATGTGGAGTACGATAACGAAGTGCTGAAAGGTACACATACCATCCACTATAAAGTAGCAAATGATTTATTTGATTCTAGATCCACCAACTCTATTATTTCTGAAGATTTTTCTAAGGGTATCACCATATTACCTCAACAATTAGATGGTGAGTTAGCTGTGACAACCCCTAATGGCACAACAGTCGCATCAAAAGTTTATAATTATTCTCTGATTGAAGTTTGTGGGAAAGTTCTTCCTACAAATCATGTGATCCTACCTATAGTGGAATTTTAGGTTATTCTTGGCATGGATTGACTTTCTCTATATGGAGCTCATATAAATATCAAATGAAGTGAAGTCATATTTCAGTTTCTAGATCAATCTATGATCGTCTATCGATGCAAGGATGAACATAACTTTCTAGTGAAAATTTATTCCATTTTATTGGTATTGATTCCACTAAATGAAGGTTATTTATCTCAAATGGTTGGTGAGAAACTACTGATTAAGAATATGCCCACTGTATGGGAGTTTTATGATGTATTTCCGGAGGAGTTTTCGGGTCTTCCACCAAATCGTGATGTCGAGTTTTCAATAGAACTCGTACCGGGTGCTTTGCCTATTTCAAAGACACCTTATAGAATGGCCCCAATTGAGTTGCAGGAATTGATGAAGAAAATCCAAAGGAATCTTGATAAAGGATTCATACTCCCTAGTGTGTCACCTTGGGGAGCACCTGTTCTGTTTGTTAAGAATAAAAATGGATCAATGAGACTCTGCATTGATTATCGAGAACTTAACAAAATCACTATCAAGAACAAATATCCTCTCCCACGCTTTGATGACTTATTTGACCAACTACGTGGAGCTCAATACTTTTCCAATATTTATCTTCGTTCAGGGTATCATCAATTAAGGGTCAAAAGGGAGGATATACCAAAGATGGATTTCTATACATGTTATAGACACTATGAATTTATAGTCATGACATTTGGTCTTACTAATGCCCCTGTTATCTTCATGGATCTGAGGAATAGAGTCTTTAGAGACTATCTTGATCAGTTTGTGGTAGTCTTTATAGACGATATTCTTTTATATTCAATGTTCAAGGAAGAACATTAAGATCACTTGAGAATTATATTGAAGACCCTATGAAAGGAGAAGCTTTATGCCAAATTTACCAAGTGTGAATTTTGACTTCAAAAAATTTCATTTTTGGGTCACATAATCTCAAAAGAGGGGATATCTGTGGATATAGAAAAAACAGAGGTTATCGAAAGATTGTCGAGACTGACAACAGTAACTGAGATCTGAAGTTTTCTTGGTTTTGCTGGATATTATCGACGTTTTGTTAATGGTTTTTAACGATTATCTAATCGACTCACCATGTTGACTCAGAAAGGAGTTAAGATTGTTTGGACGGAGGAATGTGAAGGGAATTTCAAGGAGTTTCAAAAATAAGGTTATCCAGTGCACATGTACTCACTCTTCCTTGTAGTGGAGAAAGGTTTTTGATCTACAGTGATGCATCCAAAAAGGGGCGGGGGTGTGTTCTTATGCAAAATGATATAGTGATAGATTATGTCTCACGACAGTTGAAAATCCATGAGCAAAATTACCCAACTCATGATTTGGAGTTAGCTGCAGTAATCTTTGCATTAACGATTTGGAGGCATTATATTTATGGAGAAAGTTGTGATATTTATACTGATCATAAAAATTTAAAGTATATTTCACACAAAAGGAACTGAATAAGCGCCAAAGAAGATGGTTGGAGATGATTAAGGATTACAACTACTCAATTCATTACCACCCTGGGAAAGAAAACAATGTAGCAGATGGATTAAGTCGACAAGACCATGCTAGCTTATCCATGATGAGGATCACAAAAGATCCAATATTTATGGATTTGCAAAGGATGGATCTTGGAATTATAATGAAAGGGGAAAATCATATCTTTCTCAAATGAATGTTCAACCATCTATACATGTGAAGATTGAAGAGGTGCAGAAAGAAGATGCAGAGTTACAAAAGAAGGTGAGAAATGTTCCTGAATTCAACCTTGATTATGATGGGATAATAAAGTTCAGGAATCAGGTTTGTGTTCCTCCCATCCCAGAATTAAAGTAGGAGTTGCTGGATGGGGCTCATAGTTCTTCATTATCTATTCATCCTGGAAGCACAAAGATGTATAGGGACCTGAAAGAGTAATTCTGGTGGGATGACATGAAAAGAGATGTTGCTGAATATGTCTCTCGATGCTTGGTTTGTCAGCAAGTTAATGCTGAGAGACCGAAGTCTAATGGGATGTTACAACCATTACCCATACCAGAATGCAAATGGGAAAACATCACTATGGACTTTGTCACTGGACTTCCGAAAACATCCAAATGCAATAATGCTATCTGGGTCATAGTTGATCGTCTTATATAATCTGCACACTGCATTGTTGTTAGAGAGGATTTTTCTCTGGATCATCTTTCCAGGATATATGTAAATGAAGTGGTAAGATTGCATGGAGTACCACTTTAAATTATATCTGATCGGGATCCAAGGTGTACCTCAATGTTCTGGAGAAGTCTTTAGCATACTCTAGATACATAGTTGTGTTTCAGCACTGCTAATCATCCTCATACAGACGGTCAGTCTGAGAGGACAATTCAAACTCTAGAAGATATGTTGAGGGCTTGATCTATGGATTTGAAAGGAGGTTGGTATCAACACCTACCTTTGGTGGAATTTTATTATAATAATAGATTTCACTCCAGTATTCAGATGGCTCCTTATGAAGCTCTCTATGGAAAGAATTGTAGGACTCCAACTTGCTGGGATGAAGTTGGAGAAAGAAAGCTATTAAAACCTAATCTTGTTGATGAGATGGAAGAAAATGTCAAATCTATTCAACAACACATAAGAGCAGCTCAGAGTCGACAAAAAAGTTATGCTGATAACCGAAGGAAAGACCTTGAGTTTGAAGTGGGTGATAAAGTGTTCTTACAAATATCTCCTTGGAAGAGAGTAATGAGATTTGGAAAGAAGGGAAATCTGAGCCCTTGGTATATCGGTCCTTTCAAAATACTGGATCGTGTTGGGAAGGTTTCTTACCGATTGGCGCTTCCACCAAATCTCTCTCAATTTCATGATGTGTTCCATGTATCTCTCCTGAGAAAGTACATACTTGATCCTTCACTTGTACTCATCTCAGATGTTGTACCGTTGGAGCAAGATCTTTCTTATGAAGAACAGCTGATAGATATTCTGGATCATAGCGAAAAATTCCTACGGAACAAGACCACTCACTTGGTGAAAGTTTTATGGAGGAACCACCAATTAGAAGAAGCTACATGGGAGCTTGAGGATATGATGAGGGAGAGGTATTCTCATCTATTTGTTACAAAGTGATGAATTTCGAGGGAGAAATTCATTTTAAGGGGGGTAGAATGTAACACCCGAGACTTTTATGAGAAATATTTTGTTTTTATGTTATATAAATAATCAAAGGAATATTTCACTACACACAACAATATCTTGGCTTTCTTTACATGCAATCTCAACCTTCCTCGATAGCTTGCGTCGTACGCAATACCGAGTTTCACTAAACGACAATATGCTATTAAAATTTTATTAAAACTAGCCATTATGAATAGTAATACCCACTTGTTGAAATTTTGTAAATTTTATTTTTAAAAATGGACTTCATTGTTGGATTCGGAGTATCGAAATTAGCCTAGGGTGAAATTTTGGTATTTTTCTGAAAACTTTCAATTTTTGGTGAATAGTGAAAACACTGGGTTACTATTTAAAAACCGACTTTTTATTTAAATAATTATTTATTTTATTTAAAATTATTTTAGGCAAAATTAATACATAATACCTATATAAGATCAATTAAATTCATTGGAGTCATTTTATAATAATTTTAGATATATAAAAATTTTATTGAACTTTTCACCGTCTTTTACCCACCTCCTTAGAGAATTTCCAAATTCACATAAAACATAATTCTACCACTTCTGTGTGTGGAATTTCGAAAATCCAAGACACACGGTTAATATCAAGGAAAAAAATGTGGTTCAATGAGATGAAAAAAAATTGTGATGAATAGTAACTTTTTATTTTTTTTCCACGGTTAAAAGTAAATACGGTAATTAAGGCTAAAAATGATATTATTATTACCCAAACACATGTCTTAATTATATTTGATAAGTTTAATTCGACCTAAAACAACCTTATAAATAAAATATGACCATTTAGGCCCACTTGGAATAGATTAGGACATTTAATATTAATTTATTTAAAGAAGGGTTAAAATAGTTAAAATCAATGTTTAATAAGTAAATCATTTTAATATAGGTTTATATTTAAGATAAATTCGACTATAAATATTAATTATAAATCTAGGAATATTTACTACATAATGGTATTTTATTTGTAATTTTTAGACTTTAAATAATTTAATTTATTTATGACACAATGATTATGCAGTAATTATATTATTAGTGAAATATTGACATAATTGATGTTATAAATACCCAAATAAATGTTCTTTCAGACTTTATATGAATTACAATTATTTTCTATGTTAACATGACATGTTAGTATTTAATTAATTAAGTCTTTTAGAACTAATCTTTCTGTTATGATTTTTACAAAAATCAATTACCAAATAGTGTCAAAATTGACATAAAATAGTTTTTAAAAAAAATATTATATTATTAATTGTTATTTTACTTTTAAAAATCTAAGGCTCGGAAAAATGACTTAGATAAGGTTATATAAGGTAATAATAAACAACTTGGGGTTCTTTTGGCTTGTTATAGTACGTTTATTGACCTTATAGTGTAAGAGATCAAGAAGACATAGTAAAAGTTAAATTCTCTAACATAAAGTTAAATCTAAATGATAAGGTTAAAATAGAAACCTAAAATTTTCTAAATTCTATTGGATGAGAGGATATCTACCCATAACCACCTTAGTTTCGAAATAAATCAATTTGGAGCTATTAAAAACCGAATAAGACTTTATAATAAAATAATATTTTTATTTTTTCAAAAGGTGCCCCTCTCCTCACATATAAAAGGGCACCTCCTCCCTCTCTTCCTCACACCACTTTGAGCCTTCAAGCTCGGCCAAAACCTGCCAAATTCACTTCTAAACTTCCCTAGATACATCTTAGAGGTATTTTTCTTCTTCAAAGACCAAATTTAGTTCCCTAAAATGAGGTCTCAAAGAGGCGCTTTAAAGAAGAGGTAATGTCTGTTACCGATTCTTTCAACTTTATTTCTTCTTCCACTTCTTCTTCTTTATTTTTTTCATTATGAAGTAATAACATAATTATCACTAATATACTGATATGTTATTATAAGTATTAAACAACCCTATTTCACCATCTATCCATCCTACAGAAAACGAAATCATCGCGCGTGCGTACGTACGGAATACCGTCTCCACGCCATGGTGTAATCTATTTTCCACCAACATCTTACATGGATGGGTATAATGGTGTAAATAATAACTATATATTATTATTGTAATGTGATATTGATTCTGAAATAGTATACATACACTCCAATAAAATTCCACAATCATGGGAACGATATCATCCCTCGTGCGTACGTACGGAATACCGTCTCCACGATGTGATGCGACTCGTTCGACATGATTTTCATTGAATAATGATTATTTAAATTAATTTAGTGAATAAATATGATATATATTACACTAATACCATTATGGTAATGATGTATCTATAACCTAAAAATAAGAATAAGAATTTATTTGACAAAACACGCATAAGAACAAAAATCAATAAACACCTGAATAACAAGTAGCAACGAAATATTACTAATAAGAAGCTAAGAATATGGCCATATATGATATCATAACAATGAGTATGATTCTGTAATAAGTCAATGATATTATTTAAATCATTATACAGGAGGTTCAGACACTTACAAAGCAAATCGTACCTAAGGTAAGGGAAAATCTCGCAATCTCAATTTTTATCCGATATTTTTTATACTTCAGAATTTACTGGGGAATAATTATCATCCACATCCATGTTTCCTCAATATGTAATATTATTTCTATCCTAATAAAATTTTTTAAATCCAATTTTACCCTTCGGGGAGTTATTAGTAAAAGATATGAAAGGAATCTTTTGTCGTTTTTCGTACGAGGTACTTTTTGACTTTTCCGGCCAAAGTACGAGAAAAATGTTTTTTTAACTTATACGGACAGAATGTATTTTTAGAACATTATTTCCATGAAGATTCCTTTAAAATTTTTCAAGTTTATTTTTAATCAACTTTTTTTAGATTAAAATTGTATGACATTTTAAAAAAGGAAGAAAATTTTGAAGTAGAAAAGATATTTTCCTCAAGAATGGAGTTCAAGTGTTTTATCAAAATTATTTTCCATATAAGATAATATAGGGTTATGTTGCAATCCCTATTATTACATTGATTTAATTATGTTTTTATGGAATTATTTTTATGATTTCTTTTATCTTATATGAATTGTTTTATGATGTCACGAGGTTTAAGAATCCCATTTTCATTACATGGGTTATGCAATGACGTATGATTTATGATTTTTTGGGACACATAAGAATGGTATCATTATGATATGGGTGGGACCTATATCTCCATCCAATTCATTGGGTAATGATTTATATCTCATGATATAGACATGGATGGAATGGCAGGTTAATCCGGTTCAGTGAAACAGGACTGAAATGAGGAGTGAACTCGGTTCAGAAATGGACTTTGTCCGCTAAGATAATCTTGGATATGAGTCTTGACTACTAAGAAATGATTCTCTATGATTATGTGTTTATGAAACAAAGTTTCATGTGTTAGGTTGTGATTATTTGGACTACATTTCACTGCTATGATTTATCCCATGTTATTAAATTATGATCTTTTTTGTAGGTTATATTTCGAAAATGTTATGTTCTTATGAATATTATGTGATTGATATTTCTTTTGTTTACCCTTACTGAAAATTTGAGTTCACCCTTTTGTATGTTTTCTTTACCCAGGTCAGGAAGAATGTTATTAAGTAGGATATGCCAAAAGGAACTCTATATATGATGAAATAAATGGGAGACAATGTAGACGCTTTTATGAACCAGTTGTTTATGTTTCCCAGTTTCCAAATACACTATACCTATACGGTCCTTTCATGGTTTTTTTATATGTTGTAATATGTGTACTTCAATTTTGAAGTATTAAAAATGTATGTAAAGTATGGGTCATTATATAAGGCATCTAGAAACGAAGTCTACTACCACTTTCTTAATACAGTTCCACCAGAACTAACGTCAAAGGCCTTGATAAATTTCTTACACTCCACGATGTATCGCAAAATGAGATCTATGAATTAACCTCAAAACCTCCTCCTGGAATTCCACTGGTATAATTGTGTTTCCTTATAAATGAGTTACATGTTCCCCTAATTTTGAATATCCAAGAGAAGCATGTCCTATAGGAAATAGATCATGTAATGTCTTGTAGTCGACATCCCATAGTTGTGCCTCTAGAACTCATCGTATCAGTAGAGGGGTGAAAGCTATGGACTAGTGGTATGATGCATCATCGACATCAATGAAGGATTATTATAGAGAGGCTAACTAATCTAAATCACTTCTCTAAATATTACAACACTATGTCCTACTAAGATCATCTATAATAATTTTATTCTTCCCAAGAGTATAGACAATCTCAAAGTCATAATCCTGAAGTAACTCTAGAAATTTACTCTCCCTCAAATTCATTTACATTTATTTAATGATGTACTTGAGGACCTTTTAGTCGGTGTAGATGATAAAATGATTTCCCATCTGGTTGTGATGCCACATATTTTACGTGAAGACTACCACTGCCAAATCGAGATCATGGGTCACGTAGTTCTTCTCATGTGGTATTAGCTGGCATGAACTATAGTCAATCACCACAAGACAGTACATCAAAACACATCCAATCCCAATACCGTATGCGTCTCGGAAAACTAAAAACATGACACCCTCCTATGGTAAACTCAATATTGGTGTTCTATTCAAACTTAGCTTCAACTACTGAAAACCCTACTATCACTTCCCCATCCATGTGTAGTGATATACCATTCCAGTCACAACTTTCATCAGTTCTGATATCTAGGAGAAATCATGGATTAATCACCATTAATATTTTTCCATCCCAAGGAAGCTCTGCACCTCTATCATGCTCCTATGGGGCTACCATGCTAACATTGAATTTATCATGGCTGCATCCATCACTACCCCATCTTCTGAGATAATATGTCCCCGAATGTATACCTCCTGTATCTAGAACTTGATCTTTGGGAACATCCCATAAACATGGTTCTCTCAGAGTATTTCTAGAATCATCAGTATGTTTCTCACATTCTCCTCCTCTAACACTAAGTACAAAAGTGTGTTTTCGATGTTGACTACTACAAACTAGTCTATGTACTACTAGATTATCCGTTTTATGAGTCCCACGTAGTCTCTGGAGGAATTTTTCACACTGAAAGGCATCACCTAGAACTCATAGTGACAGTAAAGGGATCTTGAATCTATCATTGGTATATCCTCATCTCATACTCGTAACCTGTGTTAACCCAACTGAAGGACATCATTTAAGAACCAATGCACCTCTCCCATGTAATCAAATATGTTGTCCATCATTAGAAGTGGATACTTGTTCATCATCATTGCACGATTTAGGTGCCGATAATTCATGTGAAACATCACACTCCCTTATTTTCTCTTGTAAAAAAACTGGGTATGTATAGTGTAAGACAATGGGTCATAAAAAACCCTTCCTCTAAAAATACGGCAAATCCACACTCATATCACAAAGCATTGTGGTACCCATAGAATATGAATATGAGGATCTATATGCTATCATGGGGTGTAAGTCAATTTACAATTTGATATCCTTGTGGGGAGGTAGCCCCGGAACAAATTCAAAAATGACATCCTCGTACTACATCGCTCCTGATAGGAACTAAATGCTCCAAAAAATTTCTACTCTATGGGCAAGGCTTTCCAAATCATAAGTGATCCGCTGCACCCTCCTAAGCATGAGCACATTATATGATTCCTAGGTTATCATTTCACAAATAAGGGAAAACCATATTCCATCAACTCATACACACTGCACCCTTCATCTAGAGCAGTCAATATGTCCTTGCATCAAAGATAACCAATCCATAATGAAATATGTCATAAGGATTCAATGATACCACCATGATGGTCCAACCAAAACTCTCGCCTCCATGGGTATGATCACACAACTGGAAAATATGTGTTAGCGTCAAGTCATCTCCCATTGGTGCCTCCAAGTATATGGTTCAAGTCAACGGATCTTGCAGAATATCATGGTTTCACAAAAGACATGTGGTATGGAATGAATGGATTTCACCTATGTATATAAGTCCAATATAAATGGTATAAAAGACACATATGTTACCTCGAGTCATCAATATAATCCCTAGGTCACAAACCTCTACCACTTGTAGATACCCCCCTCCCCAATCCCCCATCTCCCTAAGCATTGTGTGAACCACCGAGGGGTGGATGAATAATGTTAAAGCATCTTCCACCTCCTACAAATCTCTATGATCCTCTTCTATGTACGCCACCTGGTGGGTATACCTACTCGACTCTCTACCTCTACATAATAGATCCATACATTGCATCCCGATCTGAAGCTAGATGGGTTAGATGGTCTCTAGTGATATGTCCTCTACTATTGAATATGTGACATCGCTTCTCCCAAGGCTGACGAGATCCATCCTGAGAGCCCTAGAATATATATATCAAGTCCGAGTTCCCCCTAGGATGTAACGCACATCCTGATCCCTATGGCAGAAATCATCACTCTAATTCCAAGGGCTCTGGATATTTCTTCCTTATATTGACTACCACTATAAATATTTTCCCTACTAAGATACTCCCAACCACAAAATATCTCCCCAAAACATATTCATGAGTCAGAATGAATAGTTGAAAAAGGGTATCTCATATTTAGTATTTTATACCTAGTTTGATTGTATGAGATCTGATGTAAAAATCACTGACCATATAATTTTTGTACCTAGAGATGTTTTTGAACATCAATTTATAGTCATCAACCATTAAACATCCCATACTGAAGCCAAAAAATCTCTTGGATATGTGATGCTCTTATCATTATCTATATAGAACTCATCAATAAATAGTGGCTCAAACTCCATCCCAAAAAGAGTCCCCTCTTCATGTGTCTGAATTTTCAAACTCTCCTACTACCCAATAAAATACTTATGAATTTTCACTCATAGAATCACCATCTAGTCCACTGGTGTCTTCACTTGACGGAAAAATCTTTTCATCATCTCAATCTGATCCTTAGTAGCCGAAGGGTTCGGCTCGCCTTAGAACATGGTGGGTCTCTGTATCGATATCTCGTAGAGTGTTCTCATCCTACACTTTTCATCGACTGGTACTGTAGGTACCAACTAATTCTCCCCTGATGGTGGTATAGAATGTGTACCACATGGAGGTAATTCATTGGGAACTGGTCCCTAAATAAAATCATTTTCACTAAGGGGATCATCCTTATGATTGTGTTGTTGAACCCTAGAGGGTATGAATCCATGAGGCATCCAATAAAGAAACAAGATGTACTATAGTGAAAGAGTTTATTTCTATAGCTAACACTAAAGGAAATGAAAAACATGACCCATTACTATATGATGCATTTACTATTATTTTTTTTCCCTGCAACTACTGTTCTCATGTTCAAAGTCAAAAATCTGGTTATCAGAGTCCTGGTGTATAGATTTATCGGCTACCATCAGTAACACTGGCGTCCGTGATATGAAATAAAAACATGAAACACTTAACAATATTTCCCCAAACCAATCTCATAAACTCTCTATCCTATGGTAGAACCAAAAATCCTTAATACCACTCTATCACAACCCATCCTAGTGGTTATCACACCGAGACTCCCCAAGTCCACCTACAATAGGGTAGGGTATGTTGACTAGCACCGAGTAGGAATATCACAAACATGGGATGCATTTTCGGAGTACATCTATACAGAACAATTTCCAAGGCCGCATAAGATGAAATGAAAAGAACCATGGAAAAAAATGAGTTCATACAACTAAACACAACCTACATTGTACAATTGATTGTATTGTGATAAATGTAAACAAGGCTATAATACAAGCCCGTCAGAAGTACGAGTCCGCCAAAAAAAATTTCATCCCATAAAGAATGAAATAGTTACTAGGATTTCTGCTGATAACCGTAGGAACACCTCAGTCTGTACATAAATTCACAATTCTCGATCTGGTACTGGCCCACCCTAGACTCCATCAAAAAGACTCTAATTTACATTAGACATGCCATATGTTGGAATATCCCCTACATGGTTGACTATGAAAATACATAGTAGACGAACCCAAGAACAACAAGAAATACACAGTGTAATGATATATTCATATCTACACAGTATATGGCTAAAAATAATATAATAAAGAAAACATCTAGAAATAATCGAATCCAAAACCCCTAGAGTAGAGGTAACTCACAATGACCATATACCCACCATAGGGATACAATTTGGAGATTCCAAAAAGAACTCATCCAGGAGAAATCGCAACATGCATCCAATGGCTCTAATTACCTCTATCCATTATGTAATATTTTTCAAGATGTAACACGAGAGAGATACACCAATTAATAGTTATGAAGAGAGAACAAATTAACTCATTCCAGGAGAAACCACCCATAAATGGGAAAAGATCATGATACAAAGATGAGGATCACATCTAGGGCCTTATAGTATACCATGAATCATCCATATTCACCTAATATATCAAGTATCGGTGTCTTATAGGATTAGTCATATAGATAACAAAATTTACCTAGGACCTCGAATGGGTAGTGTATCCTACTTCAGGTCTTTTAGAAGGACTATGACTCTATCTAGAATGTGTAGCTGAAGGTATAATACTACTGTGGAAGGAAACAATACATGACCATAATGGAAATGGTCAAATGGTAATTAAACCAAAATAAAAATGTCCATGATATGGTTGAGAATGGGATCATTCCATTTACAAGAACGTACATATTGAGAAGTAGGTTCATATGTAGTGTCCTATGACCTGGGGTAATACCCATGTATACCGGCCCATTTCAAAAAGATAATGTTGTGTAGAAATATATATACACATCATGTCAACGAGTATCACATCATGTCCAAGAATCTAAGGGACAATCTGTATACATTGTTTGTGTTTTAGTACATGACTTCAACCTATATCTACCATCCTGTCTAACAGTAAATGCGGTAACTTGTATACCCATCATGGTATGGACTTTTAGTGGAGTAAATTCAGTGTACTCCACCCAATGTCCATGTATCATTCGAGATATATGATGAGTCTTGTGTGAGGACCCAAACAACATGTGAAACCTATCACACACCGTCTCAATTATTTTTATCACTCAAAACCCCAGTTGCTTCTTCGTTGACCTTACATGTTGTGTTCATCGGGCAACATGTTGGGTTTCTAGCAATTTAATAGAATATGTTGTTCAATGTCTAGTGCATCAGGTGAAGATATGAGTCCCAATCTGACAATTTGATCACCATGGAACTCATGATTCTTGGTTATTTCATAACTACAATGTAGATTCCATTTGTTTTGAGTCACTGAACGCCCCTAAAAACAAGTTCTAATCCATCCACAGGAAAAACCATTGAAGAACGATTTCTCTTGAACTGAGTTGATTCATCCACCACCATCATTGTTGCACATCCAATATGTCTTCAAAATTCCTAATATATGGATTCATATATTTGCTTTGTGAGAAATATGTGAAAAGATCCATTATTCATAACCCCATGAAGAATAAAATTAACACAGGAGTCAAAAGGGTTCAGAAATCCAAATTGAATTTTAAGGGATAAACCACCTCCTTTATTCAATTTCTAATTGATAATCTCCCATTATAATGTTAAAAGAGAGTAAATAAAAATATGAATTAAATGAAACATGGTGAATTCCCCAAAATAATCCAGATAAAAGAACCTCTTACAAGAAAGAAAAATCCACAGGTCAACATGCTTGTGGGGTGATCTGCGTTCATCATTTGAATCCATGAATGGGGAAGGAACAATTATAATAGAAACCCAAACCTCGATCTTCGATGAAGGAAGTAAAAATAGTTCTTGCTTATTGAGGTCGAAACTCATTGCACAATGATCTAGGTGTTGTCTTCGTTATCATTTTTCAGAAATTCTATAGGGTGTGTCAACACTAATGTCCTAGAGGATTCAAGGGATTTTTTAGAGTTATGCTCATATCCTTGGGCTCCTGGTTATTTAAAACAACAAAACACATTGATGTTACATTGAAATGTTAAAATGAAATACAATATTAAATTATTTTATTTCCATTAAAATGTCGAAAATCTAACGTTTGAAGATGAACTATGCTAGCCAATGTTATACCCTACCTATGTTAAGGTTTATAATCTTTACATATTGGTTCCCTCATATTTATGATTTATGAATCCATTTTAATGTTATTCTACTTATTTAAGAAAACCGCTCGATCGCACTTGTTTATAATTTTAATTTTTTTCAAACAAATATTCGCGGAACTACATGCATCGGAATCATATGTCATCACAACACCTAGTATCAATGAAACTCTATATAATATTTAAAAATAATACACAGAAAATCCGATACATTACATTTTTTATCAAAAATATATTTATTTCTCCTTTATGGAGGGGATTGATATTTCTTCGGTTAATATTCATGTTGACAAAAAAAAGTGGATTTCTACCAAATTTATTAATTATAAATCCAAATATATTAATCATTTTAAATAATTCATAACAAATATATGGAAGTAAATAATACTATATTAGGTGTGAAAATCAAAAATAAATCTATTTTTGAGAAATATTGCATTTTAATGTGTATAACTGGATTTATTATTTTCCTATCCAAAGAAAAATTATTTTCTATTTTTTTAATTAATTTGATCAGTTAAATAATATAAATATTTCACAAAAGACTACTTACCAAAAGTAAATAATTTATTTTATTTAAAAAAATTGAATTCACACATATATTAAAATTTTCATAAAGAACATCAAATTTAATTTCAAATATTTTTTATTTTCAATTAAAATAATTTGGTATCTAATGAATTCATTTCAAAAATGGGTAAAATATATATTTTTCTTAATTTTGATATTAATATTCATTTTCTCTAATGAAATTTATATGTTATAATGGATTCAAATTTTTTTAATATTGATAGATGGTTTATGTCAACTCATTTTGTGTAACACATTCTATCGAAGATAACAAATTATTTAAATAGAAATATATAATTAAAATGTCGTGTTGTTATATTCTATCTTGATTAAAATTATTATTATCCTCTTAAATATTCACTATAATACAATCATAATATGTAACATATGCCACATCACATACTCTAGATCCCTTGTAGCTTCTTAAAATTTTTCATATTACCACAAAAGTTTTACAAGGTTAATGGCCTTGTATCATAGAATTTTATCTATATAATATGAAATCTCTACTAGTTATTCTATATAACAAATATATTTCTCAAGATGTATATCCTATGAGATTATTACATCTACAAGATCGATTTTATACATCCTATAGATGGATACATTTAAGGTATCATGACCATGATAGATATTTTGTTGAAGCTCTATCTGACAACATACTAGCCCGATACAATCATGAATTTTCAAATGATTGATATATATAGGGATTACATTCCCTTATTTATAAAATCATTTACACATATTATATGGTGATATAAATTTCAATACCATGTCACCAGCATCAAAACCTTTATTATTATGAAAAAAATAATATATATTATTGTCATCTCGGGGTTGTTTGTATACTCTCTTGAATAGATCTATCCTTAACTACCATTTCTCATAAATATCATGTCCTAATAAATTTATTTCTCAAATATAATCCATGTATATTTGAATTATGAATTTATGATCAACGATGGATTAAAAAGGTGATATCTAAATATAGGATTGAAAATTTTTATTTTATGAATATTCCCCTGAAGGAGGTTTTTGATCTCAATAACCATTGAAATATATGTAGGAATACTTCAACATGAATTCTTGAGATTGAATATTATTATTAGGCTAACCATATATCTATGAATGAAAATAGTTTTAAAACATAGATCAACATCAAAACCCTTCGGAAAACTTCTCCAAAACATCAAGGCAAACATTTGAACCTGATCATATACTGTTAATAGTAGTATATAATGCAAGCATTACACATTTGTAAGGCAGAAACATTCTAGTTGATAAAGAGATAAATATTTAATATTGAAAATGAAATTATCTAACATCAAAATGTGATCTAATTCATCCCATATTGAATTATAAACATTTTATTTCTCTTAGAGTCTATTGAAAATATCATTTTTTTCAATTTATATTATCGAATAATTAATTGTCATAAAATCCTCTTATATTTCAGTATCTCAACATTAAATTTCTAGCATACCAGAAAATGATATAAAAAATCATAAATAACTCACATCATTCAATACCACAATAACTAGTCATCAAAATACCTAAAAAATTATTAATTCAAACATGAATGTGGAATGAAGAACTAAGATACTCACCCATCATCTATTTCTCCAAATCTAAAATATATGTAACATGAAAAAAGCTTCAGAATAATATAGATCCATCATAATTATTGATGTACTATATAATATTTCTCATTTTATTTATACTCTCTACATCTTCTTTTATATCCTCTTTAATCCACACATGAAAGGATGGTTGAACACAAATTTTAGAACGATAATATTTCTACCCATCCATAAATAATTAATGATCCATACACTATATTTATAGAAATATTTGGTATTTTTCGACCTCATCATAGAAAAGCTATCGTAATACATTCACATTAGAGAATATACCCCCTATACTATATCCTAAGGTGTTAATGTATTGAAGATTCAAAATTATAAATCATGTAAAATCATCGTTTATGAAACATGTTCTACACATTTTGAGTGGAAATATATATTAATCATTATTTATCAGTATTTAGGTCATAGATTTCTATGTCATGTTAATTCCTCGATTTAATTAATACAAGACTAAAGAGATGCTATAAGAAAGAAGTTTGCTAATTTGTCATCGGGAACATAAATTTATGTGAGTCATTAGATATAATAATATTTTCCATTATGATGATACATCCATGTATCTTCTTTGATTCATCCTTATAGAAAACGAAACATTATACACTATTATTTTGTATAATAAAAGGTGTATTGACTTGGAATTTAATTGTTTCCTTAGTAAATTCCTTACATTCATCTTCCGAAATAATCGTGTCTCCATCTAATGTATAATTTATCAATGGAATTAATAGATATGAAAATTATCTGCTGTATTCCAATAATTTCATTTCAACCTAAAGAAATTATGGTACTCAGTTATAGTGGTTGTTCCATTCTAATGTTCGATAGCATCTATCATTTCTAGGTATAATGATATAGCTTTATATTCGATTATTTGTCCAATGACTGAAACATTTTGAACCAAAAATTCAAACTCAGTATATTTTATTTTAATTGTCATCATTATTAGTGAATACAGAAAAATTCTCAAATTATATTAATGATCATTATTTTCTATTGAGTAAATAAGAATATCACCTAAAATGTATACTGCACATAGATCTAGGTATCCTCAAAGGACTATATTCATTAAAGGAATTATGATTGAAGGGGTATCCATTAACTAAATATGATCACAATAACATCGTAACTTCTAGAACATTTACAAAATATTTTATTGGGTATATCCACCTTTGTGACATTTAATCATGAACCCATGCATAGTAAAACATTTATAGATGTATATGTCAATCCCATATGTCTCTAATAAAATCATTCCTGAAGGTAAGATCCTAGATGAATTGATTAATAATGATACACATTGAGTGCATAGAGGGGTCAGTGAACCGTGAGACATACTCAACCACTGTCATAGTTCCCTGATAAGGATTTAGAAACACGGGGATCCATATATAAAAAAATATAGCTAAAGATAAATCCTCTATAAAAAATTTATTTATCTCTAACCATGATTGAGTCGCATCTTCATATAGTTAGGTCACTACACCCTACCCTCATTCTCTAGATCCATGGAGGAATCATTCATCCGGGACCAACATATGATATTATGGTGTCCAGAAAAGAGGGAAAACTCATGTAACACCTCGTTTCAGTACACATTATAATGTGGGTTGGTATCACCTCAGAACTAGATGGGTCTTTTTCTCTAAAACTCATGAGGCATCCATACCTTGTTCAGCTCATTGGCTGGTATTGAGGGTTCCATTTGCTGCTCAATATGAGGTGTTATAACAGGATCTCCTCTTAGAGAAAACACCTCTTCAATAATTCCCTCCTTTTGTACATCATTACTGAGTAATAATCCTGGTTAGTTTGATACTTAATCCTTGGTGGAATACATTATAGATGAATCCTAAAATAATCTAAATTTTTTATAGTAAAGGTTTTTATCTAGAGAGATAACCCACGGAGGACTTATAAACCACAACCCATTCATATATGATTCATGAAACAAGGTTATCCCTATAATGAGTTTCCACATGTATCATGTTGAATGGATGGTGATCAGTGTCATGGTGTACGATTGTGTTGGACACCACACCAAAACTATAGTCTCTCAACTGAAATATGAACTCGAAACACCTCAAACTATTTACCCTAACCAATCTCTTATACTAAGGTCCTAAGTCATAAGAAACATACTTGGAACCACAATATCATGACCCATACCAATTGATCCCAATGTATGTATTCTAGTGTCGAGTATTTGTAACACTTAAATGATACTCCTTAACTTAATTTTCATAGACCCATGCACACATATCAAATACCATAAAATGATTAAGTGTAAAAGAAGTACTAAACCATTAATACATACATATAGAAACCACTATCAATTTCGTAAAACATGTTTTCGAGTGAAAAAGGTCCAAACACAATCCCACCACAATAAAAATGAAAACAAGTCAAAATTGAAAGTATATAAGTGGATTGGTATCTAAGTAACCATCGAAAAACATCATGGTTAATTTGGATTACTAATCTCCACTTGTTCATCTTCCTATTAAAAAAATTTTCAAACAATAGATGATCTAAATAAGACATGACTTTTGCAAAAAATTCCAATTCATGGGTGAGTATAACAATTTATAATAGGACACCTCAAAATCACTAAGTATTTGAAAATCATAGCAATAATCATATAAATACATTAACATGTAAAATACATGTATAACTATAATATAATGATATTAAGAAAAATACAAATCACATCAATGAAATTTCACAACCATTGTTCCATTATAGGAGTCATCATTGAATGTTTAACATATTATTCATCTAGGAGAAAAAACATTTTGAGTCATATAGACCTAATTTCATCTATCAGAGGTGACATGATCATTTGATCTAACTAGAAGAAGTATATAGTTGATGTAAGAGGTGACTAATACAAAAATGAATATTACCCCCAAGTACATAAGGTATAAAAAATAAAAAATATGTAATATTTCATGATATTGATTATTGGATACCTCTTAATGTAATTAATGATGATTAGAAGAACTCTACATAGGGAATGATGATGATATTGGATATCACACTAAGAATCGCATAAATATTCAAACTACTATATACAAGAAGTCCCCATGACGGGATCTAAAACCTAAGTGTAGGATTCAATTCCATATTATCACTAAAGGAATGTATTATGGGAATTCTCCCTAACTAAACATGTCCACGATGAAGTGGAAGATGGATCTATAACATTTTTTAACTCAGCATGAACTAGAAATTAATGATGTGTTCATTTAACACTGGTTCATGCCTATGAATCATTATCCATGATAGTTTTTGTGTAAATTTCAGAGTACAAAACATGTATATGCCCCTATAATCCTACCCACATAGAAGTACACATCTCTTTACTTATATACTTTCCTTGGACCTGACTCTATTGAAGTACATGGAATATATGAGCTTGTGTACTCTTGGCTATGTCTTTGAACTCTCCATGGTAATTTCTGAGCTTCTAGGTTGAGTCCCATTCAATGTGAAAGGGGTCACATCCCATGTGAGAGTTTACATATTACTAGAAACCCTAGTTCCATATTCAGGGCCCCAAACCCCATATAAAATATCCATAAAAAACTTCAATCATCGCATTCCAATATAATGATGAATGGTATTCCTAATACACTATATATTAAATAATATATCATCTAAGATCGATCAAATAATTTATACAAGATATAATCTTCTATATTAATATATTGTTCCATTAAATGGGTGTTCAATGATTGATTTATTGGTATTTTCCGAACAGAAAGGCCAAACAAATATTGGTGATGAATGCACAAGAATGTTGTGAGAAATTTAAAATTCACACAAAAATAACGAATCTCTGTCTTTTTCAGTTGGCCTCAATTAGTTTTCATAAGAAAAGATTGAACATTAAAATAGAAATAATAAATTGTCCAATAAGTCACCAAAAAAATATCATACCCAAAATACATCCAATTTTTGAATCAGTTTGTAGGTCAATTGATTTTCATTCACCATTGAAATAATATATAGTGAATGAATCAAAATAAAAATTAATGCTACCTAAAATTATATCAGTTTCTATTAAATAATTATTCTGATTCATTTTTATTGAATGATCCTTTAGTTTTTATTTACATCGTTCGATGATCCACGATTCATTCATTTCTCATTAATGGATGATAATCAAATGATCTAAATCGACACCTCTTGATTTGTAGGTTTGTGCATATAACAATAAAAATCCATAATATTAGTGATTATATGAAAATATAATCTGGTCGGGTAATTAATTAAATAAAATAATTTCTTCAATTAAATTATTTTGAACACCTTACCATCACCGCTCCTCAACCAAAATGAATGATGCATTCCATGGCTATATCTTGCCTAGGGTAAAACCCACCCTCAAGCACACTGGGCCTTAAATTTTTATGCTTTTTCAAAATTCAACTCCGAAATTATCCATATAATATTCCAAAAAAACATATAAAATTGTATTTGTAACAATATTTTAAAATATAATCAAAATAATTGAAATGAAATTATTTCATCAAAATGTTTATTGTTAGGGAAAAATTAATCTCTTACATTACATGTATATAATAAAACACAAACATTTATTTTATTCATTTTTCATTTTTTAAATTAAAAGATCATGTTCTTTTTTGTACATGTAATCATTTAAGGATATATGTCAATAAAACCAGCGATCTAAAAACCATATAAGAGAATTAATAATGGACATGATTCAATATATCATGGTTAATATTAATAATCATCACCATATCATAATCATTGGATAATCATAATCAAAATCAGGGAATCATGTGACAAATGACGAGAATATTCCAATGAATAATGATTACACATCATGACATAATGGTAAAATAAAATACACAATTTTTTAATAAATATAGTATTATTTTAAAGCATAAAAGATATCCATAATCATATCATCATCATTTTAAATAAAATTTAAATCATTTTTACACATTTTAAAAATTATATCATGAGATACATCACATTTTCCAATTCATTGGATGGATATATAATTCTATACATATCCATCACGTAATAATATTTATATAATAATACATACCATAAAGAGTTTATATCAATCATAGTACTGAAATAAACTAATAATAGAAAGTAAATAGTTATTTCATAAAAAAGACACACAGTAATAAGATTTTGGGTTCAAAAAAGGAAAATAGAAAAAATATTTGGCAAAACCACAAATATTCGTAATTAAATATGAAAAAAATAAATATGAGAAAACTGATATTTTTTAAGGAAAGTTATTTTAAAAAATTCATTCAATTTGGCATTAAATTCAAGGGAAGACATGTATATCCCAAAAAATTGGGAAAATATGAAATGGTATATAATGAATGTTAATTTATTATTCATAATGATGTTATTGGGAAATATGGATGCCCTAAATAAAAGGAGTTTCATATTATATAATCACACATTATTTATCACTTAGGATAATCACTAATAATGTACGTAGAATTGTTAAAATATTGATATAGAATGGAATTATTGTAATTTTTAACCAAATTATTCAATTATAGTCATTTTATTTTATTAATTATTTTTTGTGATTATATGTTAGTAATTTAAATATTATGTTTATCAAAAAAATAAAGATTTTACACAATTTAACTAATATGTTTTATTTACATTATAAATTAGAATAATTAAATAAATATAGATATAATACATGTAATTTAATATTTATATATAATACATAATCCATAATATCAATCCATGAAGGTGGTTACAAGCATTGAATTTGAAATATCTCCATAGATGGTTAACTGGCCATTAACGAGACATTTTTAGGAGAGCCGAAAAGGGGTTTTTTAAATTTATATGTATTGTAAATATGATACACACAAGAAAAGGGGAATATCTATAATGATATATAAAATAAAATTAGATATGAAATGAAAATACATATAATATGATTTTTTTGAAATATAAATCATATATCAATATAATATATTCGATTTGTGACTTTAAATACAATTTATAATTCTAATTCATTAGTTTATTAATAAATAAATTTGAATTAAAGAAAAAATGTTATTTTAAGGCACTAACATTTACTTTTTGTTTTGGAATGATACTTTTATGGTTAAAATTCATGTCATTCTTATTTTAAATACTCACATATAAAATTAAATATATTATTTAATAATTATAATTCCTTTAAAGCATTAGGTCAACATTACATCATTAGCTGTGTAAATTTTGATACACAATTAATGTGAAAACAGTATTTTCAATATTCACCTAAAAATTGATGTATTTTAAAAAATTACAAAAAACACCCTTGGATAATTGAAATGTGATATTTTAAAAAACTATATTCATTTTAAAAAAATAATTTACTAACAAAAGTTATTTTAAAATTTTATATAAAAATTATTATTTCTATGTATTTCATTATACGTTGGTTTGTTAAAAATGTATTTATAATTTCATTGATATATTTAAATAATGATAAATATTTTTTGTAATATTAAAAAATATATATATTTTTAAATTAACAATGATAAATATTATTTATAACAAAATTTCTTATTAGTGAATAAATGTACTATTCCAAAAGTCAGGTTATTTTTTCAAGGGGTCATGTTATTAATCTCAATGTCGATGTTACTATTCACAACTATAAAATTACTATTCCAACAAAAACACTACCTCCTATAAATACTTCTAATTTCATTCATAAACTATTCATGTAACCTCCTCTCAAGATTATATATTTTTGTTATTTATATTTTGATTTGGGTCACTTATAATTTTCTCTTTATTATAGGGTTGGACGTGGGGGGATGATTTTAGGGGATTGGAATTATGTATATTTTTTATTAGTAAAATGGTATTTTATATATTTTTTTCCAATTGTAATTTTTGGAATTTATATTGTTTTCAAATTTTATTTATGTAATCATATTTATTAATGAAATAAACTATTATTGTTTTCTTTTTTATGTATAATATAATATATTATATTAAAGAATATATTCTTTTTCAAATGAAAAAAAATTAACTTAGATATTATATATTTTCCCACATTTTGAAATTTGGGCCCAAAAATTTAAACCGAAATTCTTTGTTGAGAATAAGTAATCGTAAAATATTTCATTACTTACCATATTTCCCAAGAGTCCACTTCATAATTATGGTTCGTCTACAATACATTGACAATGAAAGATTATATATTTCATAAAAATATTTCTCTAGGGTCCAATATCATCACAAAATACTCTTCACATGAGAGGTCGTTCTCAATTTTTACAATATCTTTAGTTAGTAACTGTGAGGTATCCGGTATCTTCCTCTTGTAAAGTGATAGTAGAAAAATATCATCAACATTATCTATAATTGGTGTAATTAAATGATGATAGGACACTTATCCTCTATGATATATGATCTGAATGGATATAATTCACATTGGGATAAGATTCTCTTTCTTTCCAATCCTCACGACTCTCTTTTATGACTATAACTGGGGAAACAATTTCCACCACATCGAACTCATTATCCCTATGATGTATTTCATCAAATATTTTTTTTAATATGATAAAAAATTATATGTCATTAGATAACTTATGAATTATGTATCACTTATGAAACTAGATTTAGCCCATGTATCTTCATTCCCCCCAATTCATCCCAATGAGTTGGAGATGTATATTGATTCCCATATGGATCCTCATATAGAGCTATTTTAATACGGGATTGGATGTTATTGTTTTATGAAAACCATATCAAGGGGATATGTTGATGCCATGAAAAATTTAACCCCATTAATAACAATCTTAGAATGCCATCCATCACCTTATTAGTCCTTCCAAATTGTCCCTCAGTTTGGGCTAATAGGCTACGATGAAATTCAATATGGTAATCAAACATGGTTGATGACTTCTCCAATATTTTGATATGAACCACAGACCTTGATTAGACAAGATTGAAATTCTTACCCCATGAATCCTCAACATCTTGTTGGTGTATATCATGGAAATTTTTTGTAATGACAGATCCTCCCAAAAATCGATGACGTGGCCAGTCGTATAGAGTCAATCCATCACAATCCATATTGAAAATTATTTCTTCATCCCTTTGGAAAAATATTTTCATCTTTATCCTATAAAAATTACAAATAAAATGATATTTACAGTACGACCACCTTCTTCCTATTTTCCCGAAAAAATTGTTCTAAAAAATATTAGTAAATTATTGTAATTCCATGACAGATAAGAAATGTGAGCTACATGCGTTATCCAATTTCTTAATCATTATATCGTGTATTTAAGGAACAAAAATCCTGGTTCCAAATCAAATGAATCTATCTTCATAAATTTGGAAATAATGTAGTTTAGGTTCCATTACTACATTCTCATTCTTTTCTCACTGCAAAAAATAATTTTGTGGCTCAAGGATATTCCCTTACAAGGATGGATGGAAAATAATTCATGATATTTAATATGTATTACATTTTGTTAATATTTTCATATATATCCTATTCATATCTATCAATAAATGTTCTCTCAAAATCAATATCATGGATAAATTAGAGCGATTATTTCTACTAAGATCCTTAGATACCTTGTCAACCATGCTTATGCTAAAGAGAATAGAGAAATCATAGTCGTTTATTAGATATAATAATCTTCTTAGACACATTTTGATATCCTTTTATGGGATTAAATAACTAATAATATTATTACTGTTATATTTTTCTTACATCTCACCATAAATAACTTTCAAGAACATATTTATTGTGGAGATCTCAGCTGATAACTCTAGATCTTTTGTTGGGTTTTTCTGCTCATAGATGTTGAACTGCTATAGCGTGTAGGGTATCACATTATCATTAAATATTTGTACACAAACTAAAACATTATTTTATAAATTATTTTATATCAAAAATCTTTCTCCACTTGTTGGTAGTGTGAATAATGTGGTAATTATTAACCTCATATGATGCTCTTTGAATCATTCCTCTCATTTTTCCACCAAGAAATTTTTTAACCATTTATATTTTTGAATATTTATCTCGATATAATATCAAGTAAAATGTCACAAAAATGGTAATAGTACACTATTAAACTGATAATACTATGGGATTTAGTTATACTACTGGGGTTGGGAAGGTAGAATGTTGCTTTTTTATTACATATTATTGGAAACAAATACCACAAGGTAGCATTTCATCATATATGGTTTGGTATCTTTTGTTGAAAAATTAAGTATTCATATGGAATTGAAAAGTTCAAGAGATCTTTTTTTCTACCCAGGATGAAAAATAACCATGAAATAATAATGGACGATCTAGAGGTTATAAAAGAAGAAAATTTTCAAGGTGGTGTTGTTTAACAGTGTTTGCCAAAAAATTTGGGAATAAAATAGGGATATTGGTGAGCAGTGTGAAAAGTGTATTTCCATAAACATATCATCAAAATATGGAAAAGTAATTAATTTATCAATGTTGGGATTCATGAAGTGAATTTGGTAAAGACATGAAAAATATTGACAGTGAGCTATGTGATTGTGACAAACATGGTGAACGACAAAGGTGATGATCATTCCAAAATGAGTATTGCGGTAGTTGAGAAAAGGAATTGATGGAATGCTCCACGACTATGATGAGCTATGTGTTCTGAATATTTGTATTGTTCTTCGTGATATAGAATGAATTATGGCAGAAATATTGTAGCTATAATATATGGTCCTATGTGACACTCACTAGGTGTGGAAGGTTTTTGGAGTTGGTGGAAAATTAATATAAATACACCTCCAACCTAGAGTGAATAGTAAAGATACTAAATTAAAAACCTAGGTCTCTCAAATCGCAAAAGAAGTTCATAGATGTAGTGTGATTCTCATAAGGAAGGATATTTGCAGTGCATGATCAAGCCCCATAAAAAGGTGTGGTTTGCAAAGGTTTTTCTGAGCATTGAAAAAGATATGCACTCTAACAAGGCATAATCTTTGAGAATCTCTCTGATCTGTGAAGTAGTGTGCTATATGAATAAGTGTGCTCTGTAAACAAGTGATCTCTGTTTAGGTGTGTTCACTGCGATGATGTGTGATTTTAGAAGGGGAGGAAACTTATGATGTATTTTCTGTGCTTTTCAAAATATTGAGATTCATTAAGAAGTGAGGTTTGTGAAAGTAGTTTGACATGTATTGTCGAGTATTAAATGTAAAAAAGTATTCATTAGTGGACGAAATTTGGAATTCAATAGAGCATCTTCATAAAGCGGATAATTCATGTATTAGTGATAATGAATGGACATACAAGTCTATTAATTGTGAGAGTATATTAGAAAGATGTTGTGAGCACTTTAGTTGAGAGAGCATGAGTTTTAAAATTGGGATTGGTTTTAATACTAGAGGGATAGTGAGACCACATCGAACATGTAAATAGTGGTGCCCTTAGAGTGAATTTATTACATTATCATGTTACAGTTTTATGCTCTTTGAATGTATCCCAATGAGGGTGAACCATGTAAAATTGTTATGTCCTGTGCATGTTTTATGTTTTGTTCATTCTCTAAAATGGGATGGATGAAAAATATAGTTTTATCTAAATGAAATAAAATATCAAAAGGTGAATATGTTTTCATCATTCATACACTGATTCACCCCCTCATAATGTATCTTTTAATGTGTATTGAAGAAATATATTTTCATTAAATTGTATAAATTGAGTAAATTCAAAATTATAATTTCTTTGAAATGGGGTAAAATATAAAATAAAACCTAAAACATCTCTCAAAATCCTCATGTAAGACAATTTTATTGGTTTGGGCTATGTTACAACTCCTACATCTCATAACGTTGGGACATACATCAAATGAAATGGGCAAGCATGAATCTTTGTAAGGGATTATGCAAGGGAAATATTTATCATGTGATCATGATGAATATAAATAAGAACAGGAGGAATAAAAATATATCTCGAATGAGATATCATGATTCATATGATTATAAAATGAACATTACCAATAACATTGAAATGTGGATACAAAATTTAAAATATAAAATCATAAAAATATCCCCATGGTTTGTCATCAAGGTGTGATAAATGAAAATTACCAATGTTATTCATTAAGGTATCTTAAAACAAGTCATATCTATAGATTAATTAATTTACCTAATGAATTGGAACTCTACCTGTGCACAACCATTATATTTTTTTAATTTCATGTGAGCCTTTGTGGTCATAATTAACAAATTCATTAATAACCTATGGATAATTATGAATGGGGTTTTTATGAAAATAATGGTATATATAAGTGATTAAATACATGATTACTAAATGATTTTAATTACATGAAAGAAATCAATAGTTTCTTAATTTTATAACCATGAATGGACATATAACGTTTTAATATATCATAATAGACACTAAAATGAATAATGGTTTGTGTATTGATATACAATTGAAAAGAGAATTTCTCATGTAAATGATATAAACATGGGAGGTAAATTCGGATAAGAACGGGTATATGGAATGATTTTAAAAATCTTATAATGTTATGAGATATGGAAATTCATTAAAAAAAACTGAATCTTGTAGTACGTGTATGATAAATATGGTAATAAAAGAGTATAACTGTAACGTGTAGAAGACAGATACAAAAAGGGGATCTTGAATTGAAGATAAATGAATAATAATTCTCTTACCTTGAATAGTTATCCATTGATCATGTTGAATGGAACCTTAAGGGATTGAATAAATTATGTGGGACTCTATTAGAAGAAAAAGTCACCATATCATCATATATAATGTTTTGAGAGTGAATATGACTAATTAAATGGGAGGTTATTTATAGAAAAAATTGGGGATGATTTTAATAATTTCTAAATATAGGTTTTGGAATTATTTGGTATGGAATATGAAAACCTGTTGTCTTACCCAGGATTTTTTTTCATGGTTTTTGACAATTGTGTAATATATATGACATTTAATCCACCAAAAGCCAATACCATTTTTTAATACTTATCATTTCATGGAAATTTAAATATTCGCCAATGTAATGCTTTTCATAAACAACGTTTCATTTTTTGATGTTGGAATGTAACTTATAGACATAAAATTTTATTAAACTTATTCAAATAATTAAATAATAATAATTAATTAATATGTTCATTTTTGTTTTTAATTAAATATTACAACAATATAACATAAATATTATGTCACAAAATGAATATAAAATCCAAAATTTTATTATTTATTATTCACAAATAAACAAATTATTTAATAAAATTATCCTAAATTTACCATAACTAAATTTATATATTATGAGATAAAATAAAATTTTTACACTTATATAATATCTTTGTATATATAATAGTTTTATCATTTTTATGAAAAAACCCTTATTTAATTTAAAATATTAGTTTTTAATTCTCATTAATATTTATGACACTTATAAAAAACACAAGGACAATATTAAATTATTTTATAGTTTATATTTAGATGATATTGATTTAAAATATTATTTAGTTTCAATGAATATTAGTCAGAAAACTTGAGTTTGATATAAATTTTTTATATTTAACAGAAAAATGAACTTCTGTTTTATATCCATCCAAAAATGAAATTATTAAATTCGTCAAAATTAAATACAAATTTTACTATGATAACCAATTATTAAGTGGAATTGAAAGAATAAAAATTAATACATAGGAATTTAAAATTTATATAAATAATTCATAGAAACATAACACAAAATTACACCTATATAGTCTTTATGGGTAATGCGTGAAGTGGTGGTAGTTTAGTTGGTTGGATCAGCTAAAATCAATTAAGTGGTCATATAGACTAACATGAACAACTCTCATAGTATATTT
The DNA here is from genome assembly GCA_963277665.1 of Viscum album. NCBI lineage: Eukaryota > Viridiplantae > Streptophyta > Magnoliopsida > Santalales > Viscaceae > Viscum > Viscum album. Next base: position 1,754,081,911 of record OY728146.1, on the reverse strand, counting down.
CATTAAAGATTTAATAGATGAAGCTCATCTTGTGAATGTTAAAGAGATAACCCTTGTGATGATACCATCCTCCCATTTTTTTTAAAAATGGGATTCAAACTCCATGACTCTACTTGTTGAGGCCATCTAATCCCATCTCGTTTTAATCTATCCATTTTCATTACAACTATAAAATAATGGTACTGATATAATAACCAACCAATGGTATAGTTTCCAATGATTATACTTACCAACAATCATGTTAACAAACAATCATATTTTACTAATGGTCATATAATTTTCAAATCCCAATGGTCATATTTACCTTTATACCATATAAAACACATTTCATTTATTCACTCATAATTCACTAGAACTTCTCTTATGGTCATATTATCATTTTCATACTATTTTTTTGGTTTATTAATTTATTTTATTTTAATTGTGTTTCATCAAAGAGAGAAGATTCTAGTTGATTGTGGGTGATCTATATATTCACATTTCAGCCATTCTTCTTATATTTTTGTCTAGTTGTAGTTTTTTAAAATTTATTTCCTTTTATAGGTGATAATTTAATTATCATTTCTAAATTGATTAAATTTTGTTGATTTATCATTATTTATAATGATTATGATATTATATAAGTATCGCAAACATTTATTCAGGAATGAAATGTAATTTTAAATAATATGGGCCGTTAGATTTTTCCACAATTATGAAATTTCTTCCACAAAATATCAACACATTTTTTTCAGATGATAAAAGTTTATTCTACTTATATCTTATTGTCTCTAATGGTTACAATGTAACTTATTTGTATTTATTGTTGTTATAAAACACTTTGATGAGTTGGGTTTTCTTTTTTGAGTATATCATTAATTCTACAATCCATGACATCCACTGGATAATCCTCATGTGTGATGTCATATTCCATTTGTTCTACATCTAGATTCATAACATGATAGTGATCTGATATGTAATTCATCATGATAGAAACATGGAATAAATCATAAAATTTTGTTGAATTTGGTGGTTATTTTAACCAACATGACATAATCCTATGTGATAATAGATCTCAAAGAGGCCATTTTACTTTGGGATAAACATTCATTTTATTCCAAACTACATGAAAATATTCCATGGTCATATCTAAAGGAATAATTTTTTCCCCAACATCAAAATCCATTTCCCTTTTATTTTTTTAAGTATATGACTTCTTCTAACTCTTAGAATACTTTATATGTTGTTTGATCAAATAAATGTTTCCAATATTTTAATGGACATGATCGATCCCATGAAATTTTCTCTCACCATCTTTATCCCAACAAGTATAAGTTCTACATCACTACCCACATAGATCTTAATATGGTCGAATTAGAATACTCGAGTAGAATTTTTTTTAATTAGAACTAAACTAATGGGTGGTGTTGATCTCATCCACTATTGAATTCAACTATTCATGTTCTCACTATGTCTTCGAGTGTATGAATAGTCTTATGAGATTGACCGTAGGTATGTGGGTAATAGGATACAATGATGTTTAATTTATTATTTAGGTAATTATAAATACTTATAAATAATTAATATCAAAACATTGGATAATTATCATAAATTATAAAATATGGAACCGCATGAAACCACACGACTTATTTTACATATATCATGGAAATATAGTCTAAATAAAAATCATCCATAATAGTAATTACATGGGTATTATTTGTGATTTGATCCATGATCACCAATATCACATTGTTTTCTTTGTATGTTCTTGCATGATAATTGACAATGTCAATAGAGTTTTTGTCTCACTTCCATGATGACATTGGATGTGGTTTCAATTCACTTTTAGTATCTTGTCCCCCAACCATTAATTTCATAGACACAAACCACCTTATATAATGTTTGGTATTCTCATTCTTCATTTTATCCCACCAATAATGGTCATTAAGATCACTATACTTGTAAATTCCTTCTAAATTTATAGTGAATTTGTAACTATTTTAATTATCCATCAGTTCAATTTATACCACTAGGATAGATGGAACACATATCTTTGTAAGAAATTACAAAAAACCTTATTGATCAATATTGAACTTAGTAATATTCTCATTATCCATAGACTCTCTCTTCCTTTGTAAAAAATGGATCTTCAATTTGATAATTCATGAAATTCATTAATAATGATTGTTGATATGTTATTTATGATAGGGTTAACGATTTTCAAGACCTTACTATTTATGGGTCTGATTTATTAATGTCCTTGTTTAATGGATCCCTTGAATCCTCATCTATTCAAGCACAATAGGTTCATTCCTAAATAATACATTGGTGACATTGTTTTCTCTACCAGGGTGAAAATTAATTGAATAGTCAAAGTTATAAAGATTTTACAGCCATCTTCTTTTTCAAATTTTAAATTCTTTTTTCATTAAAATATACATTAATATTTGGTGGTCTATGTAAAAATCATGTTTCTCCCCATTAATAGTCTACATTCAAATTTTCAATTAAAGAAACTACACATATCTCCGAATCATGCGTAGAATAATTATTATCATGTGGCTTTAACTATGAAGATGAAAAAGTAATGAAATTTTCATTTTCAACGAGGACACGCCCAACTACATACAATGATTAATCACTATAAATATTGAATCATTATCCAAAATAATGTATATTAATTATATTTTTTATTACCAATCGATTATTTAGTTCATAAAAACATTCTTTACACTACATTTTCATGATTATGGTATCCACTTTTAATGCTAACATGGTAATTGGATTAAAATAGCATGATATATTTTTCCAAAACCATCTATAATACCATAAAAACCAATAAAACCAAATTTATCTATTACTATTTTAGGATAATGACACACCAACATATATATTAAATTCCTATGATAAATAAGGAATTCATCATTGGTTACAATGTTCCCCGTGATCATTGTTATTTTTAACTAGATTGTACATTTTCTAAATTTTCCAAATAGATTCACATTCAATAGTGTTCTCAAAAAACCTTATATGATCTTCTTTCTCCTCATGAAATTTTTAATGTATCAAAATATTATCATTGAAAACTATCTCAAATTTATTGAGGTATTACATAAATACTATATTAATCAAATCCAAAAATATAGCAGCTGAATTAACCAATCCAATGTCTATAACAAAAATATAATTATTACATTTATTCTTTAGAAGGCAATCGTTGGATTATCTACTCTCCACACCAACAATTGACAATACCTAGATCGGGGAGTCAAGTTTACACTAGATTTGACCCATGTAAAGAATGTCAAATAAATATTCAATATTTAGTGATCATAATTTTTCTTTACTATGATCCATTTATGGTCTCTACAATCAACTCATAGCCGCATAGATATATCCTTATACTGTACAAAATAAAATATATTCCACCCAAGGAGGCACACTTGGTCGGAAAAATTTCTTACCCAAAAGATCAGGAATATTTTTACTTAAATCTTCTAAAATCATAAATTTAATTCTATATGAGGTATTTGATATCATCTTAGATCTATTTATGAATTAAATAGAATAATATACTTCCCATCTTGGGGGATGTCCTGATAAATCGTCAGGAAAAAATTAATGTATCATTGAATTATGGTGATAATATATAAATTTATACTTTAATTTCCTTCTATGACTTCATTGATCATTTCCATCAAAAATGATAAGGTAGATTCATATTAATAAATCTATGGACAATATATCTCTCATTTAAAAATTACTGTAGGTTTTTCATTCAATACTAATGAAACATCCTTGCTTCAATAGTTGATTTAGCATTATACATAGAGAGTTTTTCGATCCCATGTATAGTGATGATTTTCACCATGAGAATTATTAACATATTTTTTCTGAGATTGTATTCTCGAATTTTAATACTAAATTTTCTAAACAATGTTGATTGTAGGATAATTCATCATGTAATGTTGAAAAATTACTCTACTTCTTGTATTTTAGTGATTCATTCTACATTACTTGGAAATTAAGATTAAATAAAGGAATTTATTATAATAGAATAAGTAAATGTACTTTTCATTATTGGGAGAACAATGATTCTACCTGTGACTATAAAATTTGGAGCCTCCACTTCTACATTCATTATAAAAAATGCTCAGCCTAAATCTCTTGTAATATTTTGAGGAGGATGGTGGTTTCCCACTATTATCATGTGTCTTTTTAGTTTAATGGAAAAGATCCCAATTTATCCAATCATTAGAAATTGAACAATTTTTTTGGTATCATACCATATCCCTTTATTAATTAGTGTTTATATGTTGTTTCTTAATCTCATAATGCCAATTTTGTGTTATATTTCCATATATTCAACAAATACAACACCATCCACTCTAATGTTATAATTTCTTCAAATTATTCTTCCCACATTTGTTCCATGTGGGATGCTGTTATTTATTTCAATCTCGTAATGATCAGTGTTCAATTTTGAGCATGGAACTTATTTTCAATTCTTTTATTTCGACCTATATTAATATATTTTCTATAAAAACTCCAATTTAACATTCATATAACACTGTAAAATATCCATGGACCTTTCAAGGTCTTAGTTTTCTATATTCCTCAATATTTGGGGTCTCATACCACCAATAAATCTATAAAAATTTCTTGTTGTATCAATAGAAATGATAAAGGTTTATCAGTAAATTATATTACTATTCGTCTCTTAGATTCCCACTGATTCAATTTCATTAAAATTCATTTCAATGAATTTATTCTACATTTATATTTTCATCAAATGAGGTAAATATTTATGAAAAATATCTCCCTGAAAACATCTCACTTAATAGAATCAATCCACTTTCTTAGCATTATGTTATTAATATGTTACACAAATGATAAGCTTATCCTTCTAAGTGTTATACATATATGGTGACATTCTCATTCCACAAACAAAAAATGTACAAAAAATATATTTTATATATATATATTATTCATTTTATAGCAATCAATGTTTTCTATATAGTGACCCAACCATTAAATAAATTGATATTTCATCATTTTAATAGAGTATTCATAATATTACAAAAATACATTCATGATGACCATTATATTTTCGTGTATTTGGAAGAATAAAACCTATTTATATTTTTTAGTGGATTATCTTCAACATCTTCCACAATGATATCCCTTTTAGTAATCATTCATAAATATTTTCTTCATAACCTAGGGAAAGGAAACATAAGAAAAGGGTGGGGTTGAATAATAAATAATGGTAAAAAAATGATGTACATAAGCATTACATGAATATAATTGTATACTAAAATGAAAATATCATTTCAATATCAATACCATCTTATCAATTATGATAAACATGATACATGTAATAATTAATGGATTTTCATAAGACATGAATCACAATAAAATCAAGAGTGTAGGCTTTGAATTCCTAAAATAGATAGTATTAATAGTATTATAAAATAATCATTAAGTTAAAAAATTTCAACATGTATATATAGAAATAGGTTCACTCATTTAGTTAAGGACATGTAATAAGTCCCTAACATAATCTTGTGATGATTCAATAAGGTCCATGCATAAGATTGTAAAAATATAATCATTTCTTTCATAACATTGTGAACATGGAATCGAGTTCTTACATACAATTTTGAGAATGTAATTAGGTTCTTGAATAATCTAATGGACCTGATAATAGTTCCATGCATAATATTGTGAACATGTAATCATTTTCATGCATCACATTGTGAACAAGTAATATGATTCACATATAACATTATGACCATATAACCAGTATCAGACAAAAACATAATGACATGTTACTAGTTCCATTCATAACATATATACTCATGAGTGATCCAAACTTTTTTAATGAATTTGAGGGATATACATGTCCCACCAATCACATAACAAAATCATACAAACATTTCCCACATGATAAATAATACTTTCATAACATCATGACCTAGAAAAAGAGATCATTTTCACAAACATCATATCAATAACCTAGATATTAAGTGGGTATCCATAATATTTCATCATATCATTCCTTATTTAAATGATATAAATTTTCTAGTCATATAATCAAATAATAACACATGAATATAATATGGTTTCAAAAACATATAACATATGGAATAGATTGGGATGTGATAAACATCATTTCATTAAAAAATATAATATTCAAGAATGAATATTATTAGTATTTTTTGATTATATATCTGATAGAAAATAACTGTAGAAATTTTTATAATCATAGATTCAGAAGGGTTTAAAATATAACATAGAACATTTCTTATAGATAATAGACTTTATTTAAAAATAATTATAAAACCATTTAAAAATACAATACAGAAAAAACTGATTTAAAAAATAATTTGAAACATTTAATTAAGAAAATATATTTTCTTCACAAAAACTCTATTTAAAAAATAAATAATTTTGAAAAACATTATCTTTTAAAATATCATTTAAAATATATAATGTAATGTTGAAAGCCTATTCAATCCATTTTCTTAAAACATAAAAAAATTTCCTTGAATAATTTAAAACCCCCTTTAATAAAAAATTGAAAACATTTTCTTTAGAAAACATGGATTCTAAAGGGAATAGATTTACTACTAAATGGTGAAATAATTCCATATTTTTATAAAAATTGTTTCTTAATTATCATAATTACCAAAGAGTATAAAATTGTACTATTAAAATATGAAATCATAGATTTCCATATGATATAAATATTTAACAGTGTTCTTGAGGTATGTATCATATGATTTCACCAATTGAAGCACTATCATGAACAATCCCAATAATTGATGAGATTATAGATATAAACTAATACTTCATTGGTAACCATGTACAAAAATATACAAGAGTATATATCATTACATGAAGCTAAAAATATCATGTAATAATGATACTAAATATATAAAATTTTAATTGAATGTATATAAACCATATAAAAATTTATAGGCGTATAACATTACATGAATCTCAATAAAATAAATTTAAGATAAAAAATACATTATAGATATAGTTACATTTGTGGACCATAATCCCCATGGATGAACGATCACCAAATGGATATGTATATTATCTTAAATATAAGTATATGAATTATTGAATACATTCATTTACAATTTATATATAAGGAACCATCCGTAAACATTACACAATCTTGTGATAAATGAATAATTTTATATTATTTCACATTGATGATCTATTTTTTTTACTATAGAAAATTATTTAATAATTCAAAAATAAAATTTCACATTTTAGAAAAAGTGGATTCAACTATATATATATCCATTACTTTCACAATATTAAACATTTAAAAGTAAACATGATATTTTTTTCAGGATAAAAATATTCATAACATTCATCTGGACATCCTTTATTCACATACCCATCCTTATAGCATTATAAAATCATTAAAAATATGGTAATAGCACAAAAATATAAATAATGGATACAAAAATATGGAAAACAATTATCCTTGAGAAAAAATGTAAACCCTTACAGATGTTATCATAAAGTAACACATTCAACCCTTAAAATGTAGTAATTAATTAACTTTTAAAATAAACAAATTTATTAACAATTTTTAATTAAAATATTAACCAAATACCATATAAATTACTTGTAAAACATAAAGGTATATTAGGTCATAATCATACATAAATGGAATAAAAATTTCGTCAACATCCATATGTGTCACTCTTACGAATAGAATAATCAAATATCTGACTTCCATACCCAATGAATTGGATGTTGTAATACAACAACCCATCTATTGTTTATCACAGAACCAACATTATTTGGTTTATGATGTAACTAATAGTCGAAATTTCCATGTACCATTATATAATCATAACACAAATGATTTCAATTATCTACATATCAATCATAAAATTCCATTTTCAATCACGTGAAATATTGTCATATAATTGATATATTCTATCAATTTTAATAACCATTTTTAGAACAAAAATACCAAAAAAAATAAAATAAGTTATTACTTTATTCTTGTAAAAACATTAAGGAATATATAGGAATCCATCTATAAAATAATTTTTATAATGTTATAGAAGTTGTTGTCACAGTATATGTTAAAAAATATTCCTCTTATTGTTTTTTAATGAATGAAAATTGATTAATATAGAAATATTACTCTTTTTAACCTTTTAATGAAATAGTAATTCAATGTAGTCTTTCATACACCTCATAAAAGAAGGTTTTTGATAACATCAAAATATACCTCAATGAAAGGAGATCGATATGAAGTTCCTTACCTCGAGTTTGATTGATAATTTATATTCTTTATCTCATTGAATAATAAACTATGATTAGTTATTTAATTACATTGGAACCATTTTCAGGCATATTATTTATTTTATATCATTTACTACCATGTTAAAACAATTACATAATTATTTATGTTCATGTCATTGTTTTTGTCATTATTCTATACTTGAGTAGAAAATTAAGATGGAATAATGTCAATAGTCCACATGGAAAATTTTAATTCATCTAAACAGTAATATTAATGAAATTATTATAATTTTTATAAATAAACTAAATGTTGAAATAATACAATTACGTATTGTTATGTAAAATGAACAATATTGTAATCCCAGAGACATTAGGACGTATGTATGCATGAATAACGTTTTCTATTTTTCATTGATCTTTATGGAAAACATGAAAGTTATAATTTATCATTACAAAATGATCATAACATCATTAATATAGTGTGAATCAATTAAATATACATATATGTATATATATATATATTTCCATGTGATTAGGTGATTATAAATGAATCACATCACTTCGTAGTGGTGATAGTCCCCACGTACACATGAACAGAATTGTCATTTTTATGTGCATGGAATGTAAGGAAATAACTAATATACACTAATATTTTAATGATAAATATTTTAGGAATATAATATATATATAATTAATCACATTATTATAACTAGTCTTGAGATACGGTAATGGAAAACAAATTATATCTGTTCGTGGAGGTGATAGTTCTAATGTACGCATGAATGATTCATTATTTCCTCTTTTAATAGGGGTGGAGATATATTTAGGTTGTGATTTTTAAAAAATAAAACATCATTAAATATAGGATAATTGACTTATTATATAATCATGCATGATGAATATTTTAAGGATGTGGAAGAATAAATAAGATAGAAACGCTTAAATAATAACATTATCAATCCTACGGATGATCACCTTTCTTAAGACATTAACCCCAATAAAGAAGGGTTTCTGGCTAAAATATAGCATCTAGAATTGGTAGAGGTATTATAGGAAGGTTTTTTGGGTAATCCATAGTTGAAGCAAAGGGTATTAATGTTTAATGAATATCGATTAAGGAGTTCCTTTTTATAGAATAGTGAAGGGGCACTCATGAAATTTATAAAAATATTCAATTACTATAAATTCATTTTATTTTAAAAATTTGTCCAAATAGATTTAGATACTTGAAAAAAATATTATTGGTTGAAATATAATCATCCATAGAAAATTTTAAAAGTATACTTTTTTAATCCTTATCTTAATATTTTACCCAATTTTAACTTTTCCTATTTTATGAAGTCATTTACACATTTGGGTTAACATAATTACCATAACATTAAAAAAGATGGATGAATGACTCAATTATGAAATATTTTACTTCACTCTAAATCATAAAATTTTAGAAATACTGTATCATTTAATTAAATATTTTATATTTTATAATATGAATTATGTCCATTTTGAAAATTTTTATTACTTGACATTTTTTAAAATTCCATAAAACTTGATTATTTTGGATTTTTTTATAACACATCCCTAACATGTCATATTCTTCCATATATTTCATTGATGGAAACAAATATTTAAAATTATATTTATTATAATATTTTTAGTAACATTTATTTTATTATTCCATTAATAAATCTAATTATTACCTCATCATTATGTAACAATTAAATTACATTATTTAATTCCATGATTTATAAATAAATTGAAGTGATGTATATGCACATTTTAGCTTTCAAATTTATTTTACAGTCATACTAATCCTTTTTATGACTCAATAATAAATATGATTATGTTATTAAAAATGTATTATGACATTTTTTTACTTATCTTTAAATAAAATATAATGAATAGAACGTTCATACCAAAGTGACATAAAAATGTTATATTTTCAACCTAAGGTTGATTTTTATTGAAACCGACTCATCACATGTTATTATGACAAATGTTAGGGTAATTTTAAAATATTTTAATAGTATGGTTACCTTTAACTATGTGATTTATCCTTAAATGTGGTAAATAAAATACTAAAGTAACTATTCACATAAAATTATATTTATACATTTAGATAAAAATTATCCTATTTGTTGCATTTGTGTATGTCTATTTTTCAAATTACAATTCACAAATGTGGATAAAAATAATTCAAAATCAATCTCATTAATAGATCGAGGAGACATTCTATTAAAGTAAAAACACTCAAAATTCTCAATTTTTTATATATCCTAATTCAATTTGAAATTGGTTCCAATGACATACATTAAATTATTTTAAAAAAAATTATTTGATTATACTTTAAAAATATTAAAAGGACAATCTAAATATGTAAATAATTAGATGAAAAAGAAATTTTTAATTAAAATGTAGTATTTTTCACTATTCATTTTAAAAAATTATTTTATTATAAAAATAACAAAATTAAATCCAAAGAAAAATTTTATGTCCCACTTTTAGAAATGTTGTTTATTTTTTAAAATTTATATTCTAAAAATAACACAGAGAAGATTTTAAATTTTTTCTCCATCATATGGCGGTAAGAATACCATTTATAAAATATTCTCCTTTTTTGTATGAAATTGAATTTTCTCTTATATGTTGTTTAGAAAATATATAAAATTATTTTTATAGATTATATTAAATTTATATTTAATTAATATTAAACAAAAAGTTTGAATGAATTTCTTTATAAACATAATTAATAGCATATAAATAGTTTTTGAGAAACATATCCTTTATATTCAGATAGTTTTTATATTCGTTTTTAAATAAATTTTTATCCATTGAGTAATTATATAAACATATGTAAACCTGATTTTCATAATTTATCTAATATCATATCTTCCATCCATTCTAACATCTATGTGATCAATCCAATTTATATAATAATATTTAATTATTTGATGTTGATAAAAGTAGCATATCATGTATGTTATCAACCATAGTTTTTCCTTTTAAAAATATTGGATGTTACATTCTCCCCCCACCATTAATAAATTATATCCTCCCAATTTGAATTGAAGATTGAAATTTTTTGATTGAGTATCCAAAATAGCATTGTTATACTCTCACTTGAAAAGGATAAATGAAATATCCCCTTTAAAATAAAAAAGAGTATAAATAAGACCAAACACAACACATAATAGGGTTCCATGTAGAAAAAGATGGATATAAAAGATAATAATAACTAATAAGTTCTGATGGAGAGTGATATTAAATATGATCAAGATAAATTTACCAATCACAAAACCATGCATTTGTTATGGGTTAAACGATCTATGATTTCATAGAAGGAAAGTAAATGGAAAATATTTTTGTGTTATGATAATTTCAAAATAGTTGTTTTATTTTATTACTACATAGACTATGATTATATGTAAATATTATTACATTAATGTAATAGTTTCATCTTTTAATTAATCCTCACCATAAACTCATCTACTACTATAAATGATGAGTATTCAAGATGAATTTTTTCGTGCCTAAATAATCATCTAAGAAATAACATTATCCAAAAAATATTAACTATATATTCATACTGAATTGAAAAAATAAAATAAAAAGGTTAGGATAATATTATATAATCCCACAAAAATAAAAAACATTTAAAAGAATAAGGGATATTTTTAATATCAAAAATTTAATAATAATACGGAATGTTCATCATATGTTATTCAATTATCCTAGAAATTGATCAAAAATATTTTAGACTCTTGAATAACAAAAAAGTAATTTATCAAAAATCTTCTAAGAGAAATATTAAAATTTTCATTAAAATAATACCAATCATTATTAATTTCTCATACCAAAAATTTAATTATTTATATCAAATAATCTTCCTATTGTAATTATTATTTCCATAAATAACATAAATCACTATAATTCCCCAATTAAATCAATTATTAGTTCAAAATATAGTTATATCTCAAAATATTAATTAAAATCCCATAGAATTATATTAACTATAATCATACAAATCTCTTAAAATAGTGATTTTATTCTAAAATAACATTTATCACGTAAATACAAAATAATTTTCTAGTAAAAAGGATATCCATTTCATAAAGTATATGTTCCCAAAATCATATTATTCATATTCCATCAACATGTTTAACTAAAAAAAATATGAAATTTATGTAGGACAGTGCTTAGAGATGCACACTTGTCCCCCTACTACGGTGGGATTTATTCTTAAGGCCTTGCCGGATGCGACTGGTTTTAACCCATCCTCGAGGTTTTCCTTTTTCAAAATCTAAAGAAATAATACAGTTATGAATATAATAAATTTTAATAAACATCCAAAAAATTAACATTAACATTTTTAACATAATAATTCTTCACATACCTTTCCTTTTGCATCCCAAAAAGAAAAAACCCAAAATTAACTCAAAAATAAATTTCTCTTAAAATACCCTTAATCAACATAAAATTTCAAACCATAAAGCCTTATATGGATTTATATTTCATTAAAAATATAAATACCTTTATAATTATAAACCCATGATAATATCCAAAATTCTTAAGAAAACATCATAATCTTTAATATTTTCTAAACCAACCTCTAATACCAACTGTAAGGCCCTATCCATAAATAATACAAATACTGAGGTATTTCAATAATTTTACTTTATTTTTCATTAAGAATAATTTGATGTTTTGTGATTTAGATAATTAGGTCATAAATCATACATAAAATTTCACAATTATACAAAGTGGATAAAACTAAAATAGTATCCCTTACATCCACAATATGAAAAATTCTAATCATCAATTTTGTATTCATTAACATTGTGGATCCTTTTAGAATTAGGGTTCTATACAAGTATGCCATTTCATTTATATAATAAATGAAATATTTCAATGTAGACATGTATACTAACTATATATTTTTCCTATTCTAAAAATAAAAAAACATAAAAATTGATATCTCTTTCTTGATAAAAAAATTATCACAACATTTATTTTTTATTCCTATATTCCCATACGATCATTATACCCTACAGAAAACATTTTAACACATTGTATGGGAACAAAATTCTCAGTAAGGGATATACAAAGAAATAAATGGATACTCATGTAAAAGTATTTAAACTCATGGATTCATTATCATAAAATAATACATTCCACCTTAAAAGGTATTAAATAATTTCCATTATAAATTAGCTCATTTCATATCTTCATTGTAATAAAATAAATACCATTAAATAATATAAGTTACATGTAACATATAAACATAACATGAGAAATAATCATACATGAATTGAATAACCATGCTGTTGACTTCCATAGATTTCACTCTTACAAGTGGAATAACTATACAACCAACTTTTATACCCAATGCATTTTAGGTTATACTATATCCACCCATCCTTGGTTTATCAGGGAACCACCCATCATTTATTATAATGTATGCAGCCAATAAATTTCATCATACTACTAAATATACATAACACTAAAACGATTGAAATTATCATCATTTCATTTATAAATATTTGATTTCAATTACAAGAAATAATTTCAAGATATTAAAATAGTCAAAAAAATTCAAGACCACTTCCATAAAAAAATAACGAAAATAGAAATAAGGTATTTATTTTCTTTTTAAATGCATTAAGTATTATAGAAAAATCTAAATATCAAATTATATTGAAAACTGCAGAGATGTCATTATCACTAAATATATTAAAAAAATCTTCATGTTTTCAATTTATAAATAATGTAAAACACTTTATATTGAATTATTTTTTTTTCAAAAAATTAATTAAAATAAAATTCAAAGAGTCTTTTATAAATCTTATAAAAACGTGGTGCATAACATCAAATAATTTCTAAATTAATTGATATTGGGACAAATTCCCTTCCCTCAAGTCTAATTCATCATGTATGTTATTTATCTTCCTGGATAATGATCTTAGGTTAATTATTTAATTTATTGAGAACCTTATTCTTATTAATGAATTATTTTTTATAAATTATTTCTAAGTTATAACAATTTCATAATTTTTTTAGTCCATGTTGGATGTTTTGACAATATTTTGTAGTTGAATATAAAATAAAAATGATAGTATTTCAAGAGTCCATGTGGTAAAAATTCCATCATCTCCAAAATAATTTTCGTCCAATTATTGGAATTTTTATACATTATTTATATTTTTAATAAAATATTATTTATGTTTACATAAATTAAACAATGTTATAATCATGGATAGAGTAAGTTGTACATATGCATGAATGACATTTTACATTTTTTATTTATCATTATGGAATGAATTAAGATATTATTATGTATCCAAAAAATTATCATAAAATCATTAATATAATGTTAGTAATTTAATTTCATTTATATATATATTTTATTTATGTAAAATTTTGATTAAAAATGAATCACATCGATTCGTTGAGGTGATAGTTCAAAAGTACAAATGAATGACGTTTTCATTTTTATGTGCATGGAATATAAGAGATTACATGATATATTATTCTATTATAATGATATATATATCATGAATAACATATATATAATCATTAATTGCATAAATATAACTATACATGAGATTATTTAATGGAGAATGAATTATATCATTTTGTAGAGGTGATTGTTCACATCTACGCATAGACATGGAATTATTTTTCCATTTAATCGAAGTTGAGATGGATTTGGGTTATGATATTAATATAATAACGTATAATAATATTTAGTATATTAGATTTATTATTTAATAATGTATGAATGATATTTCAATTAAGTGAAATAATAAATAAAATAGAATCACTTGAATAAAAAACATTCTTTTCTTTCAGATAATTACCATTCATGACACTATAAGGCCTCTATGGAGGGTGTTCTACCTATACTATGTCCTCTAGAATATTTCATGGTTTTATTTGATGTGGTTTGGCTATGTCATGGCATATACATCATGTTTTTTATATTTACTTAATATAGATGAATGATATCTCCTCAATTGGATAAGGAGTTGGAACTCCTACATTTTGTAAAAGTAATGAATTAATATATATTCGTTTTCAATTACAAATGGGTAAAAATTGATTTATATTGAAGAATATATTATTATGGGTCAAATTATAATCAACCAATAATATTTATAGAATTTGGAAGAATTTGTAATCCTTATATTTTTCTTTTAACCCATTTTATCTATGAATGTTTTATCAAGTAATTTACATTTTGAGGGTTAAAATAATTACAATAACATGCCGAATAGAAAATTAATGGGTCATTAAGGAAATTTATATAGTTATCTAAAATAATGGGGGATATGATACATTTTAAAAAAATTATATGATTTAATTAAATATTTTTTATTTTATGACTTAAATTATGTCAATTTTGAAAATATTCATTACATGACTTTTTATTGAAATCATGAAAACCAGATTCGTTCTAAAAAACTAAATTAACTCATCTCATACATGGAATATTTACCCATAAATTTATTTGATGGATTAATAAATTTCACATTATATTTATTTTATTATTATTTATATAATTTATTTTATTTTATCTTTAAAAAGTCATTTTGTGCATCATCATTGTGTTATAAATAAATTAAATTATATAATGTATAAAAATAATAAACAACTTATTATCATTTATTTAAATATTATATCATTAAATTTACTATTTATAGTTGATTTTTTCATTTATATAACCGTATATTAAATATTATTTACTTATTAAAAATATGAGTATCGCATTTTTATCTTATCTCTAGATAAAATATAATAAATTTAATACTAATACCCATGTTACATAAAAGTTATAATTTATAAATATTGTTTATTTTTTCCTAAATCCACTGTTAAAATTGAATTAGGAATAATGTTATGGTAATTTGAAATATTATAATATTATTATTATCATTAATTACCTAATTTAGCTTTAATAGTGATAAATAAAATATTAATGTTATTTCTTAGAAAAAATAATTTTTATCCTATGAGAAAAAAATATACTTATTACAGCCATGTACTTCCAATTTTTTTAATTCAATTTATAGAACTTCATAAAATTAATTTAAAAATAATCCCATTGACAGATCAAGGAGACAAGTTATTAAAGTAAAAAACCATCAAATATTCACAATGTTTTATATCCAATTTTAAGTTGAAATTGATTCTAATATCCAAAATATGATCAAATGAAAAAAAAATTATTTAATTATACTTAAAAAAATTAAAAGAACAATATAACTATATAAATAAATGAGATGAAAATGAAGGATGGAATTAAATTGCATTATATTTCACTATTCACTAAAAAATTAATATTATCATAAATTTAACAATGAATTATCCAAAGTAAACTATTCTTCCCCACATCGAAATAAGACTATTTGTTCAAATTAAATTTATAAAATGGTAAAAATAGATTTGAAATGGGTTCAACATGAAAATGTTAGTAAAATTACTTTTTAAAAAATACTCCTATGATGGGTAAAATTAAATATTTTATTATATCATGTCAATAAAAGATATAAGATGAATTTTTAACATTGTATTGAATTTAAATTTCTTAAATATAGACCAAAACATGATTTCTTTATTTTATTGGAATAATTTTTTACAATGAAATAAATTTTCATAAAAACAAATCATGTAAATTAATTTTATTTTTTTCATTTATAATTAATATGATAACCATTGATTCATTACATAATAATGTATAACACATGTTTCTATAATTTAGTTAATACTGTTTATTCTCACCATTCTAATAACAATGTGATGAATACACTATTAAATAATAATTTTTACTTGATTGATTTACCTAAATGTTGAGTATCATATATGCTATCTAACATAGTGTTTCCATTTAAAAACTCAATATTTTACAGTATAAATCTCACAAAAAAATTAGTGGTCAACAATGCTTGTATCTAATATATACAGAATGTGATATGATAAAATATATACCTTATGTATTGACTTTCTTGGTAAACATTAAAAACTGATATAATATATATATATATATAAAAATAATTATATTATAAACCATCGATTAAAAAATATTATTATATCCAACATATTATATGAAATTATTAGTATATTTTATTTAATGTCTTTTATCAACTTTTTTTTAATGTTATGTTTTTGGTAATATATGCTTTTTTGTTTAATTTTTTGGTTTATTATTTTTAATCCTGTTAATTAAACAATGATTTAAATATTTAAAGAATATAAATCATGATATAAATATCTTAAATATTTAGTATATATTAGTTTATAATAGTTCAAAAAATATTAATATGAAATGAAATACACTGTTCATGAAGATGGTAGGCCATATGTACACATGACCATTGTTTCTATTTTAATATCATGTCAAAAGAATGAAATTATATTATATTTATTTGTATATATATATTATCATTCAGGTTGTATTATTATGTCATATATATCATGTAATTTCACTAAACTAATCCTTAAAACATTACATGTAGAGTGTGAATGAATTAAATACATTTAAGGAGGCAGTATTCCACACATCCACAAATGATGTCATCGAATTTAAATAAATTGAGGTCATGAAGTTATGTCTTTTATAATATTTAAATAATAATAAATAAATAATATGAATAATTTATAAAATATAAATATAGACGTTCAATATTAATTAAAATACATTATAAGAGTTCAAAAAAAAATTAACAACATGATTACAGGGAGTGGTAGTTCATCGTATAAAAGAATGGTATGATTTTTCCCCTTTTATAGATGATTGAATAAATTTAAGTGGAACCGTAAAAATAAAAAATAATATTACATATATTTTATTTATTTTACTATATAATAATTTAGAAAATAATAGTATATATTGTATATAATGAAAATAAAATACTGGAGCTTGAGAATGGATGTTACATCTTCTTTGGGTAAATCCTCTTGGATTGCAACAATGGACTTCCATGGTAGGGTGTATTGAAAAGGGAATAAATTTAGGATGATTAGATTTATATTTGGTTATTATTGTATTAGATATTGGGTGAGACAATGTACTTTATAGGTGTGAATATGCGGGAGGACTGAGTTCATTTTCATAGTGGTGGAGGATTGGAATTGATGTATGTTGTTGAAAAGAAGATTCCACCCATGTTTTTTATAATCCATTTGTCACTAATAATGAACTATGATCAATAAATGGTAATATGGGGTCAAAATGTTTCCATCCAATAGATTTTAGAGAAGTGTCTAGTTCAATTTCGAAAATATATTTATGATTTTTTATTTTGTTAAACTAATTTTTTTTAATGGGTGTAATTAATTTTATTAAATATTACTATGAATTTTGGTAGAATAAATGATACCTTATTAGTAATTTTATATAAATCCTATTACAACTATGGAACACATTTTTCAAAATTATAATCACAGAAGTGGCATAAATTATTTTAAATTTATTTTCGTAGATGGAAAATGAAGCAGGTTTTTTATTGAAAATGTGCATAAGTTGGAAATAATTTTATATAATACATCAATGCTAAATTGATTCATAGGACATAAATTAGATCAATTTATCTTAAATTTATCTATTTAAACATTGAAACTAGAAAAAATTAATATAACTATATTAATAAAGTAGATGGAATATCTGTTTTGAATACAAATTAAGAATTTTTCTCAATTCCCCCTAAATGAAAACACCTCGGAAAAATAAAAAAAATCACCCAAAGAAAATTATGACATTCCACCTACATAAATTGTGTTTTATTTTTTCTTTTAAACATAATTAATTTTTCAAAAACTATATTTCAAATGGGTTCACCATTAAAAGTATTTGATATTTTCATGTAGAAAAATAAATCAAATTTTTCATAAAAACTGATTTAAACTTATATTATATATAGCATATATATTAGATGAATATAAATATATATATTTTAGGTATTTTAATTTTATTTAGAAAAACATATCACAAATAGTATCTTAATTTATTAAGATAAAGTTGTTTTTGTAAATATATTAATAATTTTTCTAAAATTAAAAATTATTTGGGAGAAAATATACATCAAACACTTAGGATAAATAATCAATGTGAATTTCTCACCAAAGAGATAATGATGCCATGTTTTCAATTTAGGAACCACTACCTCCAACATCAAATCATGTTTTGTTTAGTTATTCTCCTGAAACCTCAACATTAGTGACCCATACAAAACCACATAATCCATTTTCCTGAGAATACACCACACCAGGATCCATATTCATCATAATACACCATGGAATATTTCCATGGATCCAGAAAAAACATGATCCATTTTAATGTATGATGATCCTTATGATCATAGAATGATTTATTTTACTACTTGTTCCCTTGAAATGGAACATTTTTCCTTGTCAAAATTATTATAGGTGATGCTAATTGTAAGATGTGATAACCAAAGCATCGATAATAACCTTCAAAACCACGATAGGTCAGTATATAAAAATCATTCATCAAAAGTTTCCATGATATAATGGAATATATCTTCTCAAGACCCACTGAAACACGTCTCTCAGAGAGAACATGACAAAGGAAACAAACTTCTTGTTTCCAAAAAAAGACATTTTGATAATTTGGAATACAACTGATGATCTCTCTTGATTCCCAACACTACTACCATGTGTGGACCATGCCCCAATCATGTCCTTGAAATCATCAGTATATTATCCCTAAAATACCACCAATGTAGAATCCATAAATATCTGAATTATCATATTAATCAATCCCAAAACCACTATATGTGAATTTGTAACACCAATGTGAATAACAACATTCTCACAGTGTACATATCGAGTACTGAAGGTTATTTTGATAATATCATTTTTCCAAGGATACAACTAATGATATCCTAAACGTATTTCAGTCTTTGAGAACCACTGATATCCCCTCAACTAATTGAACTGGTAATTAATGAGTGGAAGTGGATGTCAATTCATTATTTTAACTTTGTTAAGCTTATGATAATTAACAAATATATGATGAGTTTCATATGTCTTTTTACACACAAAAATCTATCACTGCCCATGAAGATGTTATATGCCAGAGGAAATATATTTACATCCTCTATAAAAACATTTAGTTCCCTCAATTCTGTTGGCACCATTTGTTAAAATGGAAATTTGATAGGATATGTCCCTAAAATTAGATCGATCGAAAAATCCAATTCTCTCATGGGTGGAAACATTGATAAATCTTCATGAAAGTTATCAATAAATTGATCAACCAATATCGTAAAACTACTTATACCATGATATTTAATTGATTTCAATGAAATTACCACTAATTAATATGATATTTTCCGAACTATTGGTGCCAAGAATCCCATCACACCCACCATACCATCTTTCTCTCCTCTAAAGAGATGCTCGATGCCATGACCATTATAAAATTATCCGTTCACGCATTGACATTTATTTGGGAATTAGACAACATTATTAAATCCATTCACATGATTAAATCATATGAGTCCTTCTTAAGAACAGTGAAATCCCACATCATCTCAAATTCTACCACACTATAAAATATTCTCCACATAAGAAGGACTCACAATCATGAACTCATAGAGGTAGATTTTTTAAAATAAAAGGCATTATTTCCATACTTAAATTCAATAAATCAACACCACAAGAAGTAGAGAAAAAAACACACCGATTTCAAACAATAGATTAATACACCTAGAATTTCAAATATTTGTACATATCCCTGTGGATTGTCTCAAGTGATCATCCACCAAAATCAACTCAACTCCAAAAAGATTCTTCCTACCATTATATATTATTTTACACACAACTGAAACATCCCTTGATGAGGTTTTTTGAAATTTCAAGAATCACTATGACTAACTGAGATCTACTAATGAGTTGTATATTTCTTCCCATGTCCCATCCAGGAATAGGATATATATATATATATATATCACAAAATGAGTTTTAGGAACACTCGACCCTTGACAATCATGACAATAATGATAAATATAGAATTTTTTTAGTTATGACATGATCGAGGATATGTCGTACAATTGTGCTTTATGTGGAGTATATAACCACATGAAAATCATCTTGGATTACTTTAAGGCTATATATTAAGAGTGATTGATCCTTTCATCATATTTTAATTCATACTCCCACCCTAGAAATATGTTTCCCTCTTCCACATGATCCCCATGTTATAATTACAACTATTCCCCATGGGTACCAAGAAGCTTCCACATCCTGTAGGCCCCATGATATCCTTTTCTACCACTGATGCTCTATTAACCATTTTTGTATATTCACATATACATAACACCTTAATTAGGGAACAAATGTCCTACCTGAAGCCTGATTCAAAGATCTAAACCTTCATGAATTCACTAGAGACCTCCTTGGGTGAAAACTAATCTATTATCATAATAATACAACCATATTATGTCAACGACATGTTATCCCACTTCAATCTGAATAAGTCTATTTTGTGATGAATTTATAATGTATGTGGGAATAATTTTTTGTTAGAAAAATCTTCAAAACCATCCCTTTTAATACATTTTTCTGCTCTATCATGGATCTCTTACTCCCACCACTATCATGTAATATCTTTTAACCAGTACATCACTTACTTCACCTTCAACTAGAATAGAATTATTAGGAAATTGATGTTTCGATCCATCCAGTTTAGGAAGGCTTATACCCTTTCCAGTTCTGAATCACCTAGAAAAATGGTTGGATTCAACTTTTGAAACTGAGTTAAGTGACCCCCTACCTCATATCATCACATTTATTCCCACATTACATAGCATGGAGATAATTCATAATGCATTGAAATAGCTATTGGTTTACATGGGGATCTGGTGAAACAACATTTTATGCAACATATTCTAGTTTTATTCAACACAGTATACCCAGTTCCATTTCTACTAACACTAGAATATCCATAATTCTCACTCCCAAGAAAATTTTGGCTTATAATTTCTCATTATATCACATACTTGATATCACAACCATGCATTCAAAAATTTCCAAAAAGAACATCATTCAACAATTTCGATAAATTTACTATGTTTTGAAAATTGTCCCATTTTTAAAATACCACAATGATTCCCTTTTAAAAACCACACATTTGAAAACAATTACCAGATTTTTCAGAAATCCACACATTCATTTCATAATTTATATCATCATTCTGAATGAAACATGCAATCCTTTTCAAAATTCATTTCTACCATGTATGTCAGTCTCATCCCATTGGGTACAACCAAGAAAATAAAATCATTTTCTTATAAGTTTCTCCAAAACACTTATGTAACAAACTACTTGATAACATGAAGGTCTACATAAAAGGGTTAGATACATACTTTAATGATAAAATTTCTTATTATAACAATGTTACTAATTTGTACCAACATCACCCAAGTAATAATCCTATGAAGAATTTCAAATTTATGACCAAAAACAAATTCCATGATTGAAAATGAATGATTGTACATGTATGTTAAAGACAAAAAAAGATGATTCCACTTGTGACATCCATATATTCCTCATTGGAATTATTTGAGGTGGACATGCCACTAGGCCTTAGGTGCATCCCCAGGGATCCAAAGGATGGTAATAAATATTGTGGTCTTTGTGAATGGTTGGCGATGATATCCTTATTAAATCTAAATACCAAAGTAAATGTTCTAATATAAAAATTATTACATGGTTCATGAAAAAAAATTCACAACCTAATAAGACCAAATAAAACAAAACAATAAAAACGAAATAATCCATAATTAGAGAACCAAGACAAATACTAAAAAGAAAAAACTAAAGAATCTATGACACAGCTCCACAGCTCCACACCATGCTCCAAGATCCAAGAGCCACAATACCACCCAAGAATGATGCAGCACCACTGATATAATGGGATTCCTTACTATTTCACATCCTATTGAAAACAACATCAGAAAAGTCACCAAAGTTCCAAATAATGGGTGAGTAATAATACTGAACAAGTTATCCCCAAATGAATTCCCTACACACACAACTAGGATAGTCCATTATCACGATATATATAAAAAATTTTATAAATTTAATTAATCAATGAAACAAAAATGAAAAAAAACCAAACATATCCTCGCCTAGAGTAATTCATCCAAATCTACACAATTCAAAGGTAATACAATGAACATGTCATTAATCCTTCTATATTCGAATAGAAATTTAATTCTGCATGTCGGCATGCATTATAAAACCATACACACTTTTCCACATGATCATAGGGTTACCATTTAATGTGGTATTTCATGTTGATATTTAGACCATTTTTTATAGTGGTATATTATGTCCACGTTCCAATCCTTGATGGTGGTCCACCATGCCCACTATCTACCTCATCCAACGCATGTTTATACCCCATTATCTTATAATCATAACAATTAATATTTACCAAAACCAAATCAACTCAAAATAGACTAGACAATCTTAACAAATTATTCCCAACAAAATCTCATCATAACTTTCCAAAACCATGGTAATAAATCATTCATTTATTGATAACACTCTTAATTCATTATTCATGAAAACTCATAATTTGATAGAATTTTTTTTACGGAAACCCAATTTTCACAAAAAACTTCCCATAAAATAGTCCAAGCCGCTGGTTTTAAGATCTCCATTTTAAAATCCAACAATGAATAACATTTCAAAATAATAACCCATTTTCCAAAAAATTCACAAATCATCACAAACATTTATTCCACCAATATTCACATTTAAAAATCATAATTTCCTTCAAAATAACCCAATTATTTTGAAATTAATATTTCTAGTTATAGAAAATGTATTTGGGAGTGAATAAACATACATTGGGGTTTCCATGAAAAATACCCAACACATAACTGTACACCAAATCCATGTGGAAGATTAAAAAAATGTCATAGATCACATTCCCTAACATCCACAAGCCCGAAGCAAGTATTTTACTAGAAAAACATTAGATCTACGTGAGAATAATGATGATCTAGAAAACCAAGATATGGGGAGAACTAGATCTAATGAAAACCATGAAACAACTAGGATATGAGACTTACCTGATGAAATTATCATTCAAAACACCAATAAAACATTTCCATTCACATACAAAATGTGTGGAAGATCCACCCTAACAACTGAGAATAATAAATACCATATTGGTATCATATGGGAAGATAAATGGCGTGTATAATGTTAATCTAGGACCCCCTTGTTTTTTAAATATCATTTCTAAAACCATTTATGGTTATCTCACAGGGTAAGAAAAACTGTTTGCTAACCATGCAACGGATTCTATGATGAAGGGTGCCCAGAAATGTTGGACCTAATAGTTAGAAAAATTGTGCTCCATCCATGAAGTTGTCCATTACCTCATGTTACATGATCTACCTAGGTTGGACAACTGTTTTTTAAACTATGCACTTTAACTGTACACCCACCCCAGACCTCTACATAACTATGCATAGTTACCTAGGTTTATTTCATGGTTTCCAGTAACCATGGTCAATCCATCCACCCTTATAAAATACCCTAACCCATTACAAAACCCTTCAAAACTACACCAAGCATTATCCAGCCACCTTAAAAACATTAAAATACTTTGTAAATGGTTACATACCTCAAATTGGGGGTACTAAATGTCTCATGGTTATCCCTCATAGTATTATATGTTATATTGAATTTAAGGACTTTTTATGAATTTTTCAAATAAGACAGGATTATCCATGTTTCATTTTACAATGAAATGTATCCAATTACCAAAATAAAAATTATGTATCAATGATATGTAATTATATATCACGAATCATTATGTAATAAATCATGCAATACTATTTGTAAAAGAAATAGGTTCTCATAACTAGGGTATATAAGCCCTTTATCCAGATTCTCAGGTAGTTACTTCTTCATATATTTATGTTTGATACTTTAAATTATATATGGTGTCTAATATATTCTAAAATATTCAAGTAGATGTTTTATTGATAAATAAACCAATCATTTAAGAGGAAGACAATGAAAATAATCCTAGAACAAATCGATATATTATCCTATAATGGGAATTTCACCATGTATGACTATTTTATTAGTCCTACTCATATGATAAAGATTTAAATCCTCATAAGGGAAAAACCAAGATTGATATAATGATTAAAATGAATATTTATCCCCACCATTACACTTTTTTATGAAACGGAGGGTTATTTTCATCTCTTATTTGTTTTCTAACTAGATACTAGGAATAACAATTCTTACCTTTGATAAAATTTTATTCTAATAAAGGGCAAAAATAAAATATTTATTATAAAAATTCCCAAAAAACTCAATATTTTATTCAACAATATTATAAAATTTCAAAACATATTTCAAATAATTGGGGGTTGTGGATCATTGCTATTGGAAAACATATATGGTATTCCATAGTGAGAATATTATAAAACAACAAGATATACACAACTCATGAGAAGAGGTTAACGGTGTACCAATCATCACAATTGTTATCAATGATTATCGTAGATTATTTCATTCAATTTTTTAATATTATTAGACGCATAGTTTATCATAAGCTTGGATGGACAATGGAATATATAAAATTCTTGGATAATTACAACGCTTCCCACATTTGCGATATAGAACTGTTAATGGTACCATAAATAGAAGAATATTTCCATACCCCAAGTAATGATATTAATTAATTTTACTATAGAAATTAAATAAGTTATTCATTATTTCTATACTCAAAAACAACTTCAATTTCTTTTTGGAATTTACCTTTACCCATATTTGTGTGTTTTTGGGAATGTAGTAAATTCAATCTTATTTCCTAAATTACCTTTATCATAGGAAATTCCATGAGATTTTTCCTAATATTCATTATCATTTGTGGTGATTCGACATTATTTTTCCTAGTAATATTATTATATATCCTTATATTCATAATATCATGGTTTCATACATAATCTCCCATAAATTTAGTAATATAATTTGTAAAATTATTACATTTCCCATTACAATAGTTGTCAATAAATCAACACATTTATTTGTCAAATAGTTTCTACCAATGTGGATTGAATTTTTATATTTTATTAGGATATTAATTTAATGTAAAAAAATTATACCATTGACGATGTTTGTAGATACCCAAATCTTGACGTACATAGACATTACATTACTTTTGCGGAATACATAATACATAACAAAAATAGACACACATGGACCGTAATAGTTTAGTGTCTTTGGAAACTCAGAACATAATCTTATAATCATGGTGAAAGATCTTCAACATATCCCATAAAGATCTTCCCCTTTTGTTTTCTTACCTAAAAACCTTTCTATATATCCGGGGGAAAAGAAAACATATAAAGGGTGAGCTCAAATGCTCAGTAAGGGTAAGCATGGAGAAAAAAAACAAACCATAAACATTTGAACTTTAAAACATGAACATAATGTTTAAACATCAAGATCATGAGAAATGAAATAAAACATGGCAATACGTAAGGCATAGATCATAAATAAAATTTAATCCTGATAAAATAACATGGTAATAAAACATGTAATTGTGTAAAACCATTAAGCAGATGTTATGATTTCCATAGTAGCCAAGGAATTGCTTCCAAGACCATCTTAGTGGAAAAAGTCTCTTTCTGAATCGAGTTCACTCCTCGTTCCAGTCCTGTAACACTGAACCAGATTAACATACTGTTCTAGCCATGTCTATATCATGATATATAAATCATTACCCAATGCATTGTAGGGAGATATAGTTCCCACCCATCTCATAATGAAACCATTCTTTCATTTTCCACAAAATCATAAATCATACATCATAGCGTAATCCATGTAATAAAATGGAATTCATAAAAATAATGCCATCATATCATAATCCATATAAAAAATGGATATCATTTCATCATAAGAATAATCAAACCATGTAAATAATGGAGACATTATACTTGAAACATAAACATTTGAAATAATTTCTTCTTAGATGGAATATTGGTTTTGATAAAACACTTTAAATGAATTCTTGAGGAATATATCCTTTCTTCTTCAAAATCAATTTCTTTTCACAAAAAAACCAGAAATTTTAAAAGAAATAGATATTGTTGAAAAGATTCATGAAATATTTTGGAGTAAGCTTCATGAAAATAAGGCTTTATAAAACTGTAAAAATCCTTTCATGTCGTATAAGTTTAAAAAACATTCTTCTCGTACTTTTGCTAGAAAAGTCAAAAAGTACCTCATATGGTAAAAAAAATTATTCCATGCATACCATGTAGTAAAAGTAAAAAATGGTTAAAAAGGACTTTAAAAATACATGAAACCATTTTAAGAAAACAGGGACATGGATGATAAATATTACACCAGTAAATACTAACGAATAAACAATCTCAGATAAAAACGAGATTGGAAAAGTTCTCCCTTACAATGATATTTTTTAAAATAAAATAGATCATTTATTTGTATTCACTATAAGGTCACATAAAGAAAGTATAAATACATGATAAGATATAAAAATTCATTTATCACATAATCAAATAACGATATAAACAAGAAAGAGAAGATCAACCCAAAGAACTGAAATTGGGTTAAGAAGTTCCCTTACCTCATGTCCGACTTGACTCGATCATTATTTAATCTCCTGAATAATAAACCAAGGATAATTTATACTTCCTTAAAAACCTTTTTCAAATTTATTATTCCTTTTATATCACTTATTACCATGTTATAAACATTATGTAACCATATAAGTTAATAATGTTTGTTTTGTCGATATTTGGTACTTGAGTGAAAAATGGACTGCTTATAATTACATGTTGTTCATGTGGTCAATGGTTAATTATATCCAGAATGATATTAATGATTTATAAACCATATATATCATATATATCAAGAATATACATTTATTTATAATAGTACATAACATATGAAGGTAAGATATGAAATGCACCGTTCTTGGAGAGGTAAGACATACGTACACATGAATGCTACTTTAATTTCAATTTATTATTTTAATGGAAGTAAAATAGAATAATACATAGGAATATTAAAATTACAGTATAATATCATATATATTATCATTATCTCTATCCTTTATAAATCCCACATAAGGCATTAACGAATCACATCACTTTGAGGGGGCGGTAGTCTGCACTTCCTCAAATGGGATTATCGTATTTACCCACTATGGAAATCATAAAGGATTGATATAATTGGGAATTTAAGAAGCATAAGGAAATCATAAACAGAATATATATCATATATAAATACAGTTCCATCATAATGGTCACCATGAGAGGCGGTAGAAGAAAATCGAACAATCATCGTTTCGTGAGGCGTTAGTTTTCCATCCACAGAAACATTATGTTCTTCATTCATTAGATAGAGGTGTTAGTAAGTGTAGTTATAATACTTCTCATAACAAAATTCTAGTATATTTAGGATAATTTTTTTGTTACAACAGAAATTATTAAAAATAGTTTAGGGGTTAGAGAAGTAGAATAAAAGAAAACAACTTAAGAGAAATTGTTTCCATTAATTTGGGTAACTTCCTTTGGTTTGAACCAAAAGAACTTCTTGAAGTGCCTTTTGAGTAATGTATGGTATCTAGGGGGAGGATAGGGCTCTAGGTAGATTAATTTTTTAGAGGTTGGATGAGCCAAATGTCTTGATAGGTGTGAGGAATTGGATAGAAATGGTCTCCTTTTATAAGGGAGAGGAGGGGCTCTTTAGGAAAGTGTGAAAATATTAATTTATAATATAATGATATTCAGTTTATAATGGTTCAAAAATCATTAGAGTCACAGATAAGATGACTCATGGTTGAGATATAATCATCCAATCATAATTGGACATGTTTTTGATAATATTTTAATCATTATAATGTTATTTATTTAAATAAATTATTAATGAGGTAAATACTGCATCATTATTGTGTCATAAATAATTTAAGTTATTTGATGTCTAAAAATTATAAAACAAATACCAACATGTATGAAACCGTTTTAGCTTTTCAATGAATATTTATAGCCAAAATTATAACTTATATAGCCCCTTATAAAAAGTAATTACTAAATGATTTTTTTAATGTCAATTTTTTCGTTACATTAAATTAATTAATCTAAATTGTCATTATCACTCCCAAGTGACTCAATGGGGTCCCAAAGTATACCCATGGATGCCCATGGTCGGACAATACTCATAAAATAAGTTTTGGACAACTGTTAAGGTAATTTGGAATTATTATAAAATCCTTTTAACCTTGAATTACCTTATTTACCTTTAACCGCAGTAAATAAAAGTCAAAATTAACTATTCACAAAAAAAATATTTACATCATATTGAACCACATTTTACTTCTTGATAACAACCATGTATGTCGGATTTTTGAAATTCAATTCACAAAAGTGGTAAATTTTCATTTAAATGAACGATTCCGTATTTTTTAACTACCACAAAGTGGTTTCACTATTCATCAAAAATTGAAGTTTTTCAGAAAAATAACAAAAATTCAACCTAAGATGTATTTGATATTCTGAATTCAAAAATGATGTCCATTTTTTCAAATTCAAAGCATATAAGTGTAATTGATTAATTTTAAAATTAATTCCCATTATCAAAACAAGTAGTGTGTTTTTAAGAAACAATAACTATCAAAAGATCATCACTTGTTTATGTCCAATTTCAAAGTGAAATTAATTCCAATGAAAAAAATTGGATTAAATGGTAAAAATATATTCTAATTAAACTTTAAAACAAATCAAAAAGATAATATTACCATATAAATTATTGCGATGAAAACAGTTGTTTTTAATTAAAATATAGCGTGTTTTTATTATTCATCAAAATATGAAAGTTATCAGAATAATATGAAAAATTTATCCAAATTAAATTTTTATATCCTGATTCTATGGAAGAATTTTATTTTGTCAAATTGAACTTATAAACATGTCAAAAACAAGATTTAAAGTGGGTGCGCCATCAAAAGGCGGTAAAACGTAATTTTTTTAAAAATACTTATTTTACCCGAAAAATTTATTTTGTTCTAATACCATGTTCTAGAAATTATGTAAGATGGATAATAATTTTATAAAATTCATAATTTAGTTAATAATATTCCTAACGGCTAGTCCATAATAATATTATAACAATATATCATTGTTTAGTGAAACCCGGTATTGCGTACTACACAAGCTATCGAGGAAGGTCACTATTGCGTGTAATGCAATCCAAGTCAGGGTGACATGTGATGAAAGACTATTTTTCTTGTTGATTATAACAAAATACAACAATATTCCATTTATACATTAAACAAAATCTATACTTAATGTTGCGTAGAATAATTTCTACAAAACGAACATGAAATTGTGTGTAACACGAGCCAAGAATAGTGTTGCGTATACTGCAAGCTAATACGGTGTTGCGTATTGCGCAAGATAATCTTGGTGAAGTGTACAATAGAAGACATCAATTAAATTAAAAAAAATAATTCTAGTAAAACCACGGGTTATTACATTCTACCACCCATAAAATGAATTTCTCCCTCGAAATTCATCGTGGTTATAAATGGTTTATTAATTGAAAGTTTCCTTCATAGAAACCCACATTGTAAAAAGTAATACTAAAACTTCATTTTAAAAAGGGAAGTTATAATCATAACGGTCACCCAATGTAACTCAGCATTTGGTTTCCACATAGGACAACATAGGTGAAAATATGGATATGGAAGAAAAATCTAACCATCATGTTCTGATGGAGAGTGGTAGATAACATGGCTATGAAAATGAAAACAATCACAAAGCCGTAGATTTGTGATGATCTATGGTACCATCTGATTTATCAGATATAAGAGTACTAGGACAACATGTTTGGCTTTCAAGATAATTTCCCTAATGTTAAAGAATTTTTTTAATTAACAGAAATTCTTACTTTATTTTGGTACAATCTCATTGGTGTTCATGTCTTGAACAATTTCTACTTCATCTCTTAAAGAAATGAAGTTGAATTTGTTTTCCATGAAGTGTTAGCGGGTCATGTGATAGAATGATAGGTCATTCCATCTGTCTCAAACAAAAGGTTAGTGAAAGTTATATACATAAGTCCATCTATGGTGATATTATTTGTATATGGTTCCAAAAATGAACTTATATTTCATCTATCATACCGCTTAATAAAATAAAAATAGAATCTAGTTACCAGAGACTTCATGTAGGCCAATGGTAGGCGATAAAGGCCTGTCGCACTTCGGTTGTGGGTTCGATTCCAACAGCTTTGTCTGACGCGATGGGTTGTCTTCCGTCTTGCAGGTTGTCCTTTTTCTAAAATTTTATCATTATGACATTCCATAAATAATATTGAAAACAGTTCTATCCTTAAAAAATACTAACATATGTCCAAAATAATCCATTCCAAATCTTTAGGCTTATCCAAAACACTTCTGTCCAAGATTAGTGTATAAAGAAAACAATTACAAGAAATGTCATCTACCAAGCATGTGAATTCTTTCATTTGTCCCCCATATATCATAAGATATATCTTGTTGTTGGTCACATTCCAAACATGTTAATAACTTAACAATTTATTCTCTTTAAAAATGAATACTCATTGAACCTTAGTGGAAACATGAATGTTGTCAAATGTTAACTCTTTCAACATACCAAAATCCCAAAATTTCTATATACTCAAACCATGATATAACATTGTCCTTATATCAGTCATGAGATCATTTCATTTTCTCTTTATCCCTTCATTATGCTAATATCATCTTCTTTCCAAAAATATTTCAATACCTTTTCATGGTTACTGGTACAATATAATTGTTGAAAACAAACACATAGATATTCCAAAAATAAAAGATATCATAAATAAGATTCCATGATACTATTTTGAAATCTCATTACATAAACACTTAATCATTACACAGCATCTTTTTCATACTCAACATCAAAAATAGTGATCGCATGAGACTTCCCTTTATCATTTTCCTTATGAGGTTGCTCACGTTGATCATCATTATCCCATCGATTAGGGCATTTATTATCATAATGCCTCATTTCCTTGCACTTGAAGCATTGAAGTGTTGGTGGAGAGTTCTCTATAGTCTGTTCACTATTCACATTATTAGAAACCTTTTTCCCATTACTTCAACAATCAACTTCTCGATGACCTTCTTTTCCACATCTAAAACATTTTATAGTACCTTGTATCCAATCTCCACCATGATTCTTTCCACACTTTGAGCATAAATAAACATTCATCTTCTTTTCACTATTGTTTTGAGATTTCTCCTTAAACTCCATATTTTGTTTCTTGTCAAAACCATGAGATGGATATGTAACACCAACTTCCAATTCTACCTTGATAGTATAACACACAATTTCATCATAGCTACTGAAGTCTCTTATATCTAATTCCCTTCGAAGACTTTGTTTTAAGCCACTGAAGAATCAATCAACTTTACTTTGAGGTTGGATGACAAAGCCAGATGCATACCTTGAAAGCCTTGTACAATTCCACTCGAATATACCAATAGATTCATAATCCTTTTTCTTAAGCTCAAGGAAATCCTTTTCCAGCTTCATTCGAAGAATACGAGGAAAGTACTTATTGAAAAATAAGTTCATGAACTCATCATATTCCATGGATTCAATTTCACCTTGGGGCCTTGTATTCTTAATTAGAGTCCACCATTGGTCTGCTTCACCTTCTAAACAGTAAACATACAGAATGATTTTTTCATGTTCTGAATAGCGAATTATGGGGAATATCTTTTCAATGGTATTAATCCATTGTTCAGCAACAAGTGGATCAGAAGACCCACTGAAAGAAGGTGGACGTTGCCTCATAAAGAACTCAATAGAATATTGTTCCCTTGTCTTCTTATTCGGAAGTCTAGAATGATTCATTGCATGTGTAAGTATAGAAATAAGATTTTTCACTCCATCTCCCATAACATTTTTTTTTCAGAAGTAAAATCATTGCATTGTCCATTACATTGACAAACACGGTTCTTTCGGGTTCCAGCCATCATCTAAAACCCAAAAAGAATAGTGTGAGAGGAAAAAATAATGATAGGTAAAACAACATAATAAAGGGGGAGTAACTCCAATATCTAACATCTTAGGTTTAATTCTATGATCATTACCATAATTCTATGACTATAAACTATGCTTATACTAAACCTTAGGGACATCACTAGGCATACCGTATAAATATCTCTTTAGATCTCACTAAAGTTTTCTCATCCTAGTTTCCAAAGTTTGACTAAACCTTTCCGCTGATAAAAACTGTAGAGACCCAAATCTTGACGTACATGGACATTACATTACTCTTGAGGAATACTTAATACATACCAAAAAAGAGACACACAAGGACCGTAATATCTTAGTGTATTTGGAAACATGGAACATAATATTCTAATTATGGTGAAAGATCTTCAACAACTCCCATAAAGATCTTCCCCTTTTGTTTTCATACCTAATAACCTTTCTTTATATCCTGGGGAAAAGAAAACATATAAAGGATGATCTCAAATGCTTAGTAAGTTTAAGCATGCAGAAAATAAAAAAAACCATATACATTTGAACTTAAAAACATTAACACATTGTTTAAACATCAAGATCTTGAGAAATGACATAAAACATGGCAATACGTAAGGCATAGATCATAAAGAAACATTAATCCTAATAAAATAGAATGGGAATAAAACATGTAACTATGGAAAACCATTAAGCACATGTTATGCTTTCCATAGTATCCAAGACATTGCTACCAAGAACATCTTAGTGGACAAAGTCCCATTCTGAATCAATTTCACTCCTCGTTCCAGTCCTGTAACACTGAACCAGATTAACATATCGTTCCAGCCATGTCTATCTCTTGAGAGATAAATATTTAACCAATG
This sequence comes from Viscum album, assembly GCA_963277665.1. Lineage (NCBI taxonomy): Eukaryota > Viridiplantae > Streptophyta > Magnoliopsida > Santalales > Viscaceae > Viscum > Viscum album. The sequence continues at coordinate 1,754,047,710 of OY728146.1, read as the reverse complement.
CATTGGTGGGATATATAGGCCCCACCCATCTCATAATTAAATCATTCTTTCGTGTGCTACAAAATCATAAATCATACATCATAGCATAACCCATGTAATAGAATATGATTCTTAAACATCATGCAATTATATCATAATACATATAACAAATGGATATCATTTAATCATAAGAAGAATCAAACCTTGTAAATAATGGAGACATTTTACATGAAACATAAACATATGAAATAATGTCATCTTAGATGGAAAAATGGTTTTGATAAAACAATTGAAATGAATTCTTGAGGAAAATATCCTTTCTTCTTCCAAATAAATTTCGTTTTACAAAACGTCATGAAATTTTAAAAGATATATATTTTGTTGAAAATAGTCATTAAATCTTTTGGATGAAGCTTCATGGAAATAAGGCTTTATAAAACCGTAAAAATCCTGTCATGCCGTATAATTAAAAAAAACATTCTTCTCCTACTTTTGCCGGAAAAGTCAAAAAGTACCTCGTATGGTAAAAAAAGAATGATTCCATACATACCATGTAGTAAAAGTAAAAAATGGGTAAAAATTACTTTAAACATACATGAATCCATTTTTAGAAAACAAGGACATGGATGATAAATATTACACTAGTAAATACTTACAAATAAACAATCTCAGATAAAAACGAGATTGGAAAAGATATCCCTTACAAAGATATTTTTGAAAATTAAATAGATCACTTATGTGTATTCCCTATAAGGTCACATAAAGAATGTATAAATAACTGATAAGATATAAAAATTCATTTCTCACATAATCAAAGAATGACATAAACAAGAAAGAGAAGATCAACCCAAAGAACAAAAATTGGGTTAAGAAGTTCCCTTACCTCATGTCCGACTAGACTCTATAGTTCATTAATCTCATGAATAATAAACCAAAGTTAATTTATACATGCTTAATAATCTTTTTAAAATTTATTATTCCTTTTATATCACTTATTACTATGTTATAAACAATATGTAACCATTTAAGTTAATAACGTTTGTTTTGTCGATATTTGGTACTTGAGTCAAAAATGGACTTCTTATAATTACATGTTGTTCATGTGGTCAAAGGTTCAATATATCTAGAATGATATTAATGATTTATAAATCATATATATCATATATATCCATAATATACATGTATTTATAACAGTACATAATATATGAAGGTAAGAAATGAAATGCACCATTCAAGGAGACGGTAAGTCATACGTACGCATGAACGCTACTTTCATTTCTATTTCTTAATTTAATGGAATTAAATAAAGAATAATACATAGGTATATTAAAATTACATTATTATATCATATATAATATCATTAACTATATCCTTTATATATCCCACATAAGGCATTAACGAATCACATCACATTGAGGGGGTGGTAGTCCGCACTTCCTCAAATGAGATTATCGTATTTACCCACTATGGAAACCATAAAGGATTGATATAATTGGGAATTAAATAAGCCCAAGGAAATAATAAACATAATATATATCATATATAAATACATTTCCATCATAATGGCCACCATGAGAGGCGGTAGGAGAAAATCGAACAATCATCATTTCGTGAGGCATTAGTTTTCCAGCCACAGAAACATTATGTTCTTCATCCATTAGATGGAGGTGTGTGTAAGTGCAGTTCTAATCCTTCTCATAAAAACATTCTAGTATATTGAGGATACTGGTGTTGTTAAAAAATAAGTGATTAAAAAGAGTTTAGGGGTTGGAGAAGTAGAATAAAAGAAAACAACTTAAGAGAAACTGTTACCTTTAATTTGGTTAACATCTTTTCGTTTGAACCAAAAGGATTTCTTGAAGTGCCTTATGCCTCATGTAAGGCTTCTAGGGGAGGATAGGGATGTATGGAGATTAATTGGGTAGATTTTGGATGATCCAAATGGCTTTAGAGATGTAAGGAATTGGATAGAAGTGGTCTCCTTTTATAAGGGAGAGGAGGGGCTCTTTAGAAAAGAGTGAAAATATTATTTTATAATATAGTGATATTCGGTTTCTAATTGTCCATGAATCATTACAGTCGAATATAATATTACTAATGGTCAACATATAATCATCCAATCAGAACTGGACATGTTTTTGATAATATTTTAGTCATTATAATCTTATTTATTTAAATCATTTATTAATGAGGTAAATATTGCATCACTATTGTATAATACATAATTTTATTTATTTGATGTCTAAAAATTATAAAGAAATTCCAAAATTTAGGAAATATTTTTATATTTCCAATTAATATTTAGAGTCTAAAGGATAATTTATATAGCCCCTTATAAAAATTAATTACTAAAAGCTTTTTGTTAATGTCAATTTTGTCTTTACATTAAATTAATTAATCCAAATTGTCATTATCACTCCCAATTGGCTTAATGGGGTCCCAAAATCGACCAAAGTATTCCCATGGATGGCCACTCCTTATCCAATAAGTTTAGGAGAAGTTTTAATGTAATTTTGAATTATTATAATGTTCTTTTAACCTTGAATTACCTTATTTACCTTTAACCACAGTAAATAAAAGGCAAAAGTTACTATTCACCAAAAATTATTTTCATCTTATTGAACCACATTTTACTTTTGATAACAACCATGTATGTCATAATTTTGAAATTAAATTCACAAAAGTGGTAAAATTTCATTTAAATGAAATATTCAGGTTTGTTAACTACTACTAAGTGGTTTCACTATTCATAAAAAATTGATGTTTTTCCGATAAATACCAAAAATTCAGCCTATGCTATATTTCATATTCTAAATTCAGAAATTATGTCCATTTTTACAAATTCAAAACATAGAAGTATTATTAATTAATTTTAAAATTAATTCCCATTAGCAAAACAAATAGCGTGTTTTTAAGAGACAATAACTATCAAAAGATCATCACTTGTTTATGTCCAATTTCAAAGTGAAATTAATCCCAATGAAAAAAATTGGATTAAATGGTAAAAATATATTCTAATTAATATTTAAAACCTATTACAAATATAATCTAACCATATAAATTATTGCAATGAAAAAAGTTGTTTTTAATTAAAATATAGCGTGTTTTTACTATTCATCAAAATATGAAAGTTATCAGAATAATATGAAAAAATTATCCAATTTATATTTTTAAATCCTGATTCCGAGGAAGAATTTTATTTTGTCAAATTTTACTTATAAAAATGTCAAAAACTATTTTTAAAGTGGGTGCTCCATCAAAAGGCGACAAAACTGCATTTTTTAAAAAATACTTATTTTACCTGAAAAATTTATTTTTTTCTCATACCATGTTCTAGAAAATATGTAAGATGAATAATAATGTTATAAAATTAAAAATATAGTTAATAATATTCAAAACAGCAAGTCCATAATAATATTATAACAATATATCTTTGTTTAGTGAAATCTGGTATTGTGTACTACACACACTATCGAGGAAAGTCGTGATTGCGTGTAATGCAATCCAAGTTAGGGTGACGTGTAGTGAAAGAATCCTTTGTTGTTATGTATAAAAAAATTCAACCATATTACATTTATACATTAAATAGAATCTATACATAATATTGTGTAGAATAATTTCTACAAAACGAACTTGAAATTGTGTGTAACACGAGCCAAAAATAGTGTTGCATATACTGCAAGCTAATACAGTGTTGCATATAGTGCAAGATAATCATTGTGTAGCGTATAAAAGAAGGAATTAATGGAATTCAAAAAAATTCTAATAAAATTCTGGTCTGTTACAATGTTTAGGTGAGTTATTTTAGTAAATATTTTATTTAATTTAACATATTATATATCAATTAGAAAATTCATGATTGGATTTTACAATGAATTTATTTGTAACATTCAAACCCTCACCCAATGGATTAATAAGTGGTGGTGTTAATATAAGAACCTAGGTGACATCCACAAGACACCATTTGATGTGAATATAATCCATGGGACTCAATAAAATATTTGGGATGAGTCTAATTTTAATGATAAAAAATCTAAAATACCATAATTAAGAAAATCAACCCTCTAGATGATGCATTTGTATAGAATAAAAATCTATATAACCATTAAAATATCTATATTAAATAAAAAAATGGAAAACAATATACATATTCAAAATAATCAAAGAGGATTAATAAATCTCAATGAATCCAATGTGACATTTACCCAACAACTTCCAGACTCCATCTAACTCTCGCATGACATCCATGACCAATGTATCAAGAACTGTCACCAAACAATCGAGATATATTTCTTTTACCCATGTCTTGATTGATATAATAAAAAAACACAAGAAATGTTCCTAAATATGGTGTGATTCTAAACACATTAAAATTTCCCCAATTAGATCATAACTCTTTCAAATAAGAGAAAACATGTTTTTACATTTTTGTAAATATCGTTAGTAAAAATTTAAAAATTAATATTTGAAATCTATAATAGATTTTTATGGAATTAAAGAAAAAAATCCTTTAAAACACTACCCCGATCATTTGGAATACCCATAAACATGTATCTATATAGGTAGATAAGGACACACACCATGCATTCCCAAGAGAGAGTTTCAAACTAATAATCGGTCTATCGTCGATCCACTAATTCATCACAATGTGACAAATATTAGTTTTTCGAATAGAACGCAACCCTTTCACAAGGTCATGTATAATATATGTGAAACCTCCCAACCAATGTATGAAAATATCTATGAAAAATAATTTAATAAAAAACATTAAATATTTTAAACAATTAAACAGTCACTTTCAATGAATAAAATATGTCCATAATTAAGATTGATCATTTTAAAACTATCAGTTAATAATAGAGTCTATAAAAATTTTACATTCAAAAATATCACATACCATCTCTAAATAGTTTTATATCAACATTCAATTGTGTGTTTCACAATAATTTAATGAAATTAATTTAATAAAAATGAATCCTTTGAGTTATATGTCAAAGGGATTCCATATTGAAGAAACGTGCATCCAAAACCTTGGTCAGGAACAAAGAACAAACAAAAATAAATAATTTTCTGTTGAAAAATGACATTCCCTTAACTAGTTCAAATAATATTACTTCATAAAACCACTCATCATAGATTCATCGATCCAAAATATACTATATCTATTGTTCCAATTCCAACAAAAATAGAATCAAGGATAAATGAAGAAAAAAATTAAATTACTCAAAAATAAGGGCCACCAACAGTATTCGGTTCGTGTATGGATCCATCAATGATCATAGGGAGTCATCTATCATGACATGGTAGAAAAAAGAATATGGGATAATCTAGTATTAATGGAAAATAAAGGAAATAAGGGGTTAATTCAAATTTGGAAAAAAATTATGTAGGTCCACATGTATGCCTCATGGTTATATTAAACGGTTTAAAAATTGTTCTTCAACAATGTGGTCTTACTGCCTTATGATAACCCCTTGCATAGTTGTCTCTCATGGTTAGACAAATAGTTTTCAAACATGGATTTCAAATTTGTACAGAAAGACACAACATCTCCTAAAAATATATATAGTTTGGAGAAAACCTAACCAATCCATGCATAACTACAGTCTATCATACCACAACTCATGCAGTTTTACATATGGAGTGAATGGTTTCTACTAGGAAATTTCTACATGTTTAACCACAAGGAAATACCCTATAGCCTTATAAAACCCCTCCGAGCCCCCTAAAAGGAAACTTGATCATTTTATATACTTAAAAAAAATTAGGTGACTCAAACAAGGGGTGATACATTATCCCCTAAGATTTATTTACATCTTAATAATATAAATAAGTTTTATTCTCTTAAGAAAGTTCATGAAATTTCACCACCAATTCCTTTCCATTCCCCCATGTGTCTTTCTTAGTAAAATTATGATTTCATAATTCTTACACTAGATAGATTAAACCCCATTGATAGAAATAATTTTACATATCCAACATTAGGGTAATAACCTGAATAATTGTACCTTCAGGTTTTTAATCAACATGATTTCACTAAATCAGATGGTGTGGATATGTATGGTACTCCTTTTACATAGTCCCATAAAACAAAATATTCACTTATATGATTTGTCATGGAAAATAAAACCCATTTTCCACAAGTAAAATTCAATAATGTATCTCAATATGGACTTTTTATCAAGTAAACAACTTGTTTTTTACCAAAACAATTATTTTCACGCCTTCCAGATATTCTCACGAACAGAAGATCACTCACAAAAGAAGAAAATGATCATCAACGATGATCCTTAAATGATTTCATAAGACTCTAAGCTGTCTTAATTCTCTTTATGTACAATTTAATCTTTTCTATTGACTCATAATCATGTCTCAGACCAGTTAACTAGGTTTCACATCATTCCATGGAATGATGTTGAAAATGTAAATGTTAATCAGAGAATTATTTAAATAGATCCATATGTATCAAGGCTTGGTAACTAATTTTATATTATAATTCCACTAATGTTATTTTACCTTTCTATAAGCCACCAAAATCAATCACACAAGTCGTATGAATGTCCTCCAATATTTGATATTTTTATTAAGAATATATATCCATTTGGGGATAATAAGTTATATTCATAGTAAAATATGTTTCAAGGTATTATATTAAGGATTTTCAAAAAAATATAGAGTGCTACAATATCTGTCTTATTAGATCATTACTCTAACATAGATAATCTTTATAGTTTTAAAACTATTCATTTCAAAAATGTCATCCACAGAATTTGTTCCATGAATTATGATGATGTGGGATGTTATTGTGAGATGATCCATGATTACATAGGTAGAATCATGATTCCTAATATTTCTTGTTATAAATGTTTCCAAATAATTAAATATATAATCATATTTCATCATAAGAATTGGTAACGACTGAAACATAGATTCTAGTTTCTGATTCAACATTGTTAATTATTGAATGTTAGGGAATCTAAAAACATACTCCACTAAATAACTTATAATTAAACACACAATAAGTATTCATTCAAATATTTACAAATTTTCTAAATAATAGTCTGAATATCCCATTGTGAATTGTGGTAGGCTTGTTGAATATGTTCCTGATGATAAAATGGAATGACCATCCAATAATTAAATTGAAACACTAAACATTCATCCATGTTCTAACAATCATTGTTCTTCCAATTAATTATTTCAAATTAATAGTTACACAATCGGGATTGGTTGATTGAGAAAGTAAAAACTTCTCAAACAAATCCTGGAAAAAATGTGGAATTTAAACTACATCACTTTATCAGTCTATTTATTCTACAATCATATCCTCTATGTTTGACATTACTTTCCATTAGTCTAAATTCTCAATTTTCAATAGAGCATTTGAAATTATTCTCATTTGATCCACCACCTAGTTCCCTCTTCCTAGTGTATACATCAACTATAAGTAAAAAATATACAGTTACTATATCCATATTTTTTTTATTAAATTCAAATCGATCTATGAAACAATCATTTCAACATATTATAATTTATAAAAACATTTAAATTCCCACACAACCAGAAAATATTACATGTATTCAACGCATTGAAAATGTTATCTCATTATAAGTATTATTCTTGGTAGATATTCTTGTGGAAATGTAATATTAATGAAACATAAGTTAAAATAATATATCCCAACCTGATCCTAAAATTAATCCAAGATCATGATGCATCGCATTAGACTACATATTACTATTTAGACTGTAGAAATGTGATGATAATTGCTGATGTATGTATGAAAATATTATCTAGAAATTATTTCATATGTTTATCACTCTATTGGAAATGAATTCATATCCTTGTCCAAGATTTCATTAGTGATTCCAATCATGAGAAATAACATACAATAGAGATGTAGTATTCCACTATGCTAAGGAATCTATGTATCTAAAATACATTGTTATCATTTTCATTAAGTTAACTACATATATCCTTTTCATATTAATATAATATGCTTTTTTATAAATGACATAGCTATGGAAATAGAACTCTGGTATCTCAAAATCACAATACGATAAGTAGTAAAAAATCGGTTCTCTCCAAGATACCCAACATTGTTGTCGGGTTTTTCTCATATACAACCAATGTCCTCGAATACACTAGTATATGACCAATTTGTAAAAAAATGAATTTAGATATCTAGAAATTATTTTCATCATAAATCCCATAAAAAATTACTGAATTTATAAAAAAATACCTCATAACCACAAAATCCTATGGAATATATATACTTCTGATTGAATTCCATGTAATATTTTCATTCAGAACTTGTAATTAGTTATATCCCAAATGTACTATACATTTAGAGAACCAAAATTCTCCCATCAAGTAATCTCAAATAGTATCAATTCATGGATGATGTTACGAATTCATTTTTGTGTCTTGATTATGATAATGGTAATTCACCCAAATTCAATGTGATATATTCTTTCTTTATAAACATAACACAAGATTTCCCTAGAGAAATACTCGGTTGAATAGTCATGTTATGTTCCAAATCATCAAATTGGAATTTCAATTACTTTAATTCTATTACATAAATATGATATGATATAAGTGAGAGATTATATTTCACTTGTATTATATCACTCATAAACTCTATATATATATATTGGGTGAAAATAATGAAATTTTTTTGGGCAAACATGAGGATACTGATCAAATTATTTATGAAAATACACATTCCAAATATGATCAATTGATTACAAGGTATGAGAAACAATATAATTATAGATATTTCTATCCACCAATAAATTATTTCTTTTTTAACTAGATTGTACACCATTACCTCCAATAATAAAATTATTGATTCCGTATAATGATTTGAAACTATCTATTCAAGAAAAAATGTCGATATGGGCCTTGAGTAATATTTTCCAATCCTTATAAAAATTAAATTCATTGAAAACCATCTCATTCATTGAGAAATACCAAATATCATCTACCCCATGAATAGTTATGGAGATTCTATACACATAATAGCTATATATAGTATTTGAAAAACATTGTTTTTTATTTTTATTATAAAAGGAATCATATCATAAAACAAACTCATATAATCAACAACATAATAATTAATAAAACAACAGGATGTGCCCATATCAACCAATGATATTATAATGGTAGAATTCAAAAGAATCATACATGTCACCATAGAAGAATCATATTAATTATCCACGATCATTTTTTATCAATAAAATGTTATATGGGATGCACATTTAACTTTATTATCATAATGAGGTTTCAATGGATGAGGAGTCTTGATGTTCCAGGAATCACCTTGCCTCTCTATATTCTGATAATGAAATTTGTTCGTCAACACTTTCCTTGTCAAATTATATGATACCTAGGAATCATGAGCCATGTCTCTACAACCAAAACATAGTGTAAATAGACAATATATATAAATATATACAATATCATTGAAATTTTTACATACTCTTGGTTGTACCATACAATCTCAACTCATATTATCATGAGTGATACATAAGAAAAATAGGATTACTCTTTAGTCAAGGATGAATATTTAGAGATCCTATTATATGATTATGAGGTATACCACACCCTTGGGAATAGGTGTCCCTCCTTTGTTTGTTATATATTTAGAGTGACCATAAATTACCATTGAAATAATAATACTTTTTCCAAATATGATTCATGAGTTGTCTCTTTCTTCCAATATCACTCTATTGCCATTTTTTTATAATTCATATTATAGAGATCAAATATATTTGGTTGAATTTATAGTTTCAAACCCCACTCAATGTTTTCTTCCTTCAAGGATGTACTAGAATCAACAATCGATGAAAAGAGGAATAAACTCCAAAAATTATGTACATAAACTATTAATAATATATTTTATTTTTTCAAACTTACAGAATTAGTTTCTCTCAAAATTTATAATGTTTGAGGATAATATTAATTTTTGATCAATTATTTAAATTCATCTCCCTCAATGTCTTGGTCCAATTTATCCTGAACTACTAATTCCCGACATCTGTGTTCCAAATCCTTCACATTATATATTTATAACACTATATTCATCATCTCTAGTGTATTATGAAAATCTAATGTTTTATTCAACCTATCAAACCAGATATCTATTTTTTCATCTCGGTATCCCCCCAAAATATGGGTGGATTCTAATTAATGAAGAAAAAATAAATTATCGACATATATATATCATCATTCATTTAGCCTTTTCCATAACATGAAAATCCTATATAATTATTTTTAATATCTATTTGATCATATGTGGCTTTGGTGGAACCACATTTTCACTATCATATTACGACTAGTTTCATAAATGACTACTTGGTTCGATGCATTATGACTAGTTCCAAACACCAATTAAACTCACACATTATTAACTAAAGGCATATAAATTTTAATTTACCATATTTATATATAGAACAACATAAAAATCCATAATTCAACCATTTTCGACATCAAAACCATTTTTGAAAACAATGCAACAAATGTATTCAAAAGAAAACGTTTTTTATATCATAAGAAACACATTCATCCATTTCATAAATTATTATACTAATATTGAATAATTAATACCTATTAGAAATTCCTAATATCAATTCATTTCTAGAAACAATAATCATCTATACTTGTGATTATGAGGTTAAAAATAACCTAGAAGTGCTGAAAAAAACATATAACCAAACTCCATGGTATCATTATGTTTGTTGTATAATGGTTTACTACAACATTTATGCTTAAAATTTCATATTCTAAATGTAATAATCCATTCTACCGTCCAATGATATACATTTATAATATTTACCTCTCTAGGATAGAAAAAACTCACATTTTATTCTATGTCAATGACTAAGAAATGGTGATACCATTTATTGAAAAATAATTATTGATGGAATGATGTTGATACCATTTTCTAAAAAAATATATAGACTAAAAAATAATGATATAATTTCTATATTCATGATAAGAAATATTATTCCACATATAGAATTCTAACCCTCATCCATTATCTTGGAAATAAGGTGTGGTGTTATTAGGCCATATGTGACATCACAAGGATTCCAACAGTTTGAAATTTATGACAAGGGTCTCAAGAAAATTATTGGGATTATTTTCACTTGAAAGATAAAATATCTGAATTATAAAAATGAGAATAACCAAAAATCTAGATAATTCCTTATTATAAAATAAAATCAATATAAAAATAACCGTATAAATGGTTAATCAAAAAACAAAATACATAATCGATGAAAACCAAAAGGACCTATAAAACTCAATGACACAAAATATACATCAAACCCAAATGTCCAAATCAACTCTATGTTCCAACATGACAATCCATTCCACAGTATAAATAATCATCATTACATAATTAATATATCTTTCCTTCAACTATGTATCGATATATAACATCTGAAAATGTAAAATAGTTCCCAAAAAGGAATGATTCTATAAAAAATCGGAATTATATAATGACATCACAAATAATTTCAGTATGACAAAAAATAAATAATGTATAAAATAGTTTAAAAATAATCTAAAAATCATATATCATAGAAAAAAACTAGTTTCTATGAAATTTAGTAAGTAAGACATTAAACCACATCTTATTTCACATGGAGTACCCATAATAATATCCTCACACGAACATATCATGTATTTATAGGTGACTATTCCATACTCATGAGGAGTATCTCATTGATCTATGAATTAGTAAAAATGTATCAATCAATGGGTTCACAAATGAGAGAATCCCCATCCATATGGTCTCATCAAATGAAAATGGACGCACACCAACAATGTTAAATTATTTATATGAAATACTATTCCACATAAAACAATTCATTCATTAAATCATTTCGAAAAACATATCCCTTGAATTAAAAATACATTTTTTTAAAAATAATAACATTAATATTATCAATAATGAATATTATTAACAAAACTTCTACAGTATGAAATTTCCAAAACCAACTATAAATATGAATCCATTAATAATAACATGATGTTTTCCCAATCATTGCATGATATTTCATTAATGAAAAATAGTAAATCATGTCCAATGTTAAGAGTAGTCGAGATATAAGCCACCAAAATCATATAATTTGGTGAAAATTAAGAACTACATAATAATTTTATAAGATCCAATCCCGACTCACATTCTATTCCAAAGGTCCAAGAATATTTCATCATAAAAGTAGTAATTACTCATAGATATATCCATAAAATATTATATATATAATTTTGTGACAAAAACAAAATATATAATATGAATGGAGAATAAAAAAAAACATAACAACCAATCCAACCCTCTAATAAACTTTTATTCACTTAAGAATTAATCCTAGATTAGAAGGGATCATCTATCAAGCCCATGGGAAAAAATAAATTTGATTAATGAGAGGATTAGTGGAAAACCAGTGGCGTAAAAATAAATTTCATATTAGATACCCCATTAAAGGAGGCCCAAATATATGCATCAGTATTATCCCACAGATATTAGAAAATCAGGATCCAATCGTGTGGTGTTTCTTCAATAATCTAACCCCTTACATAGATGGATCACACGATTAGATAGCATGTGTGCCAAAAATACATTTCTTCTTTGTCTTGAAATGATTGGTTTATTTAGAAAACTACATTTTATAGCCAAACTATGTGCTAAAAATACTATTTTACTTTCTATATTTCCATTCGCTACATATTTTCTTTGATGGGGTGCACAATTTTAATAATTATAATCAAACAATGCCCCTCTTTAAACCCTCTAATGTATCCCAAGACCTCAATAAACATCCTAAAACATATATTGAGCATTTTATATAAATATAATATATTAATAAATGGTTATGTACCTCATATTAAAGGGAATATTAATATTAAAAATAATTATCATAAATAGAAAATCGATTTTAATCATGGATTAATTTTTAAGTGTTTATTAAACCACTTTTGAGAAATTATGTGGTCCTAATACGTACTGTAAATATATACCGAATGAATGTTTTTCCTAATAAATTGTATGAATGAAAAATTTATGACAGGTTAACCATTTGATAATTTAGACAAGTTTGTTTGATAAATTATATTTATTTTCAAAGTATAATTTAATAATTATACTAACTTCCTCATTTAAATAATCATTATTATTTGTTGTAAAATACACATATTCATGATATAAACAACATTTTCACCCATATAAAAATTACTATAGGAATAATTATTCTATATTATAATATATATTTAAATATAAATTATTTAAAAATAATGTTTCATGAGAGAAAACAGTTATATCATAAATTCTGAAATTTAAAAAAATAGAAGGATAAGTGACAAAATATGTTCCCAAAAATAAAATATTGATTTCTTAATATAAATATATTATTCATATTAAAATAATTAAATAATCATGTGTATATATAATTTATCAATTAATATATAAATATTTTTTATTAAAAATAAAATAGAAATGTCTATACTATATGGTGGTATATTCAATGAGTGGTTCAATAAAAACATCATGGGAGGTAATACTTATGAGATTGAATGTATCCTACAAAATATTTATATCATGCTTTAGTTGTAAGATGGTCATGTTTAGCAGACACCCCAATGATACCATCTCCCTCTAATGAGTTGATAAATGTGCTTCATTGGGGTGATTCAACTGGTCACATATATTAATTCATATATCTATATGAATTAAATATTATCATCATCGTAAATACAAACTAATAATTAAATTAAATATATAGAAAATATATTGTTAATGATTATTAGGTAAAATATTCTAATAATCTCTTTGATCAATTGTGGATATAAATTTCAATGATCAGAAATAAAAATTAAAATATAGTTCCTTTCTTATATAACTACAAAATATAAGATGTTATTTTTTATTTTAGAAGAAAATATCATTTATAATATTCTAGTTCATTACACTCGCACTTTTTTTAAACTTGTTTTTGGTCTTTTCCTTTTGTTTATTCCCTATGTTCCCTCCCAATTTGTACTAAGGAAACTATTTTTTTCACAAGTAATTTATATTTTGTCATGAAAATAAAATAGTTATTTGTAACATCATTTGAACCTTATTATTCAATATTTAATATTTATTTTACAATTTTAATTTTCAAAAAGGGATAAAATTATTGTTTTCAATAATAAATCTATAATGTATTAAATAAAATTGTTTTCTAAAAAACATTAATTGAGTTGTAAAATTTAATACATAGTTTTATAAAGTAACGATTTTTTTGGAATATTCAAAGTCACAAATAAAAAATATTTTCTAATAATAATATGTATTCATAAATTTCAATTTTATATGTCTATATTAAAAATATTTTAATGGTCATGTTATTCGAAATGATGGTATTTTACTGTATTCACCTAAATATCAATATTTTTGTATAATTATAAAAAATTCAACATATCATAACATGGATGTGTTAAATCAAAAATTGAATTCATATTTTTAATATAAATTAAAAAAAATTAAAATATTTCTTATAAATGAAATTACAATATATAATGAAAATTTAATTTATTAAAATTGATCCTATATTTAAAGTAATCCCAATATTATTTTACATGGATTTATAATTACTACAATATTTAATGTTTTTTTATAAAAAAATTTACATACTATAAGAAACATTTAACTAGGATCAATTAAATTTACAGTGTGAAATAAAACAATCCTTTTTTATCGGGTTCATCAAAATTCATCACACTTAAAATATAATTGAAATAAAATTATAATATATATTTATTATTGATTAAAATATTTTTAACAATTAATAAACCTATTATTATTTTAATTTTATAACTCTCTTTTTCATTGTAATCCTATTTTATATTATTTTAGTGTGGCGTGTTACACAAGATAACGATGATAGTATTAATTAAAGAGGATAAAATCTCTTGTCCTTATATTTAATCTATGATTAAATAAGTTTTTTCATCCTAATTTTATTTATTACTCATTAATAAGTGGTGATGAGGTTAATCTTATTATATCCTTATTTTGGGATATAACATCAAATATGAGACCGACATTACTTTTTTAGTTAAATGAAGTATCTTATCATTCCACAACTGGTATTAACTCATTATACAATAAGGAAATCATGTTTTTATTTACTATAATAATTTATTTTCATTAACATGTATATCCCAAAAATAATTTCAAAATCATCTTTTTAAACCATATAAAAATATAAATTAAATAACGAACTATTATCATTATCCACTAGTTAATAATGTAACACACTAAAATATAGATATTGTTATCCCCAAAATTTGATAAACACCACCACTAATAGAAGTGTTCAGTTCATCGTTAAATAATTAATAGATTATCATATTATTATGTTTCCTATTGACTCTAAGGAAGAAAAACACCATCTGGTTCATCATTGTTCATTATACCAACTGTTCCCATTTTTTAGAAATAAGAAATGATATACCCTTTTATTAATATTCTTAGATCTATACCAATTTTATCATATGTCATTATAGGGAATGTAGATTGATTGTATCTAATTTTGTCCTTCATTTAACATCATAATTATAGAAGTGTCTCCCAACACTATTATATATTTAAGAACTACATATTATCACCAGAATGATTTTATGTATAAAAGGAAAATAATGACATTTAGAGATGTGATTAGGTCATATTCTCATTAAATTAATGGAATATGGGTTTAGTTTCTACGTTTGGTTGAATTTTAATACAATAATTATTAATATTATAGATTCCACATAGATCCATTCAATGCATTTTTAGGGAGTGGTGTCATTATGAACCATTTTGGGATGAAATTAGAGGAAGCAATCAAGTTTAATCACATCTTGTGGAGGAAATAGATGTTAATATTCAAATTGTAACATATCATATTAATGTATATATGATAAAAGAAAAGATCTATGTTTATTATCATTGGAAAATATATGTAATTTCAATTTGGGGATCATGTATTATTGACTGTTCAACCATTAAAGGGAGTTATAATATTTTTTTAAAAAGGAAATGTTTTTTTCAAGGAGAATGAAATAATTTGAAATATTGTAATGAATTGGAGCTATATCATATGGATTGGAAATGATATCCTAATATATAAAATCACACGTCATCACTAATATTTAATTAATATGGAAACAAATGCCATTACTAAAGGATTTTTCACATATAATGGAATATAATTATATCATTACATGCCTTATAATGAATAGAATATATATTATTGAAACTGAAGAGAAAGTGTTTCAAAATCGAATAACACAATTGAATAATATCCCTTACATAATTCACAAATAAAAAAACCCTATGTTTCTAATATGAAATATTAAATGAATAAAACATCATTGTAATATAGTTTATATATATAAATAATTATAGCAATAAATTTTTATATGTGGGGAAATTAAAAAATAATATATATTAGAGAAGGTATACACCACCCCAAAGTCTGTCACAAAATATAAAGAAATTATTTATTATTTAATTTAAAAATTTGATTTATAAAGTTTTTAGTTTTATTTTAGTAAAAATAAAATTTATTTTATGAAATCACAATAAATATATAATATTAAGTTTAATTTTTTTTATTATAGATAGATTAATTTTGAGATGAATATTTTCATATTTATTTCATACAACAAATCATATTTCATATATTTGATATAAGTGTAACATAAAAATCACAAAAACCTTTTACGTAAAAAACTGTATTTGAGGAATAAAATTAATCATTTGAATATATTATTTTAAAATATATATACAAAGTCCAAAATATTTATAACTAATAATATTTTTAATTTAGTAAAAATAGACAAATTATTTTCATCGAATCATATATTTTGAAGGGGAGAATCTGATTTTTATTCTTTGAAATCGTTATACATTTTTTATAATTTATAAATTTATATAATTGAAATAATGATAATGTAATATTATCTTTTAAATAAATTATTATGATTATAATTATTTTCTTTAACAAATAATTTACATAATTAAATATGTATACCATAAAATTAATATATAGAACATTTAATTTTATTTTTGATATTTAGTTTTTTAAAATTCGAATATGAAGAATAAAGTTAAGAAAAATGGATTTTTTTAAATTTTTTCTTTGATATTGATTACTCTGGAAAAGGAAGAAGGTATTATTAAATTAGGGTGATTGATATATAGTTGGAATAAAAATCTCTATAATATATAAATATGAAAAATATTTACAAATATTATTAAAGTGATAATAATGTCTTTGAATTGTGATAATGTTTTATCTTATCTATTAAAATTTATTGTATTTTTTTTGTCTAATAATCCAATATTACAATGCTTTTGGATCCTATGATTACACTTGCTTTTTTATAAATATTATAATTTTTCTATTATCTCTTTTATTATAGAGCCTGTAATGTTATATTTTATATCTAATAATAACATTTCTTATGCCCAAAATATATTACTTGATTGTAGTGATACCACATGTTTTCTGAAAAAAACACAGTGAATATTAATTTTTTAGTACCTTCTATGGTGTGACACAGGACAAATATTGAGTAATATAGATAAAAGTTATGAAGTTTATAATGGCCATGTCCAGCCCTCGATCATGATATTGTTATCATTCGGCCGTGACAGTATGGTTTCTCTTTCCCTGGGCTCTGGCCCTTAGACATCCCCAAAGAAAAGGCCTCAGGATCAAAGAGGTTTCTATAATATATTATACAGGGGTTCTTTATGTTCCACCTCCATTGATGTGGTATTTCCATAATATTCTTATGAGAAGGTCAAAACGTCTTTCCTAGCACATCTAATTGAAATTGGATCACATTAAATTTCTGATGGACCAATCCAGTCAATGATCATGTGATTGTCCGCTTTGGGAATACCACACACAGTTTTTATTTCGCTAGGATATAGTCCTCAAGAATCCCCATGTAAAAGGCCTCGTGATAGTCGAGGTATCCAAAGCACCATATAATGGGGTTCTTGATTCATCTCCTCTTTCGATTTTGTATATGCAACATCACTTTGACATGAACTAGATCGGGTACCATGTTGACCCAATAACCGAGATGGCCCTGATAAAGCCCGAAGGGAATTCCAAATCACCATATCTCACTGACTAGCATTAGAAATCATTTAAACTAAAAGTGTAATGGATTTTGACACTAAAATTCATAAGTAATAGAAACAATACAACATTCATTTCAAAAGAAACACCACTGTTAGTAATATAACAGAAGTGAGAATGTCTTGAAAACCAAAATTACGGAAACCAAAAGTACCAAAACATGTAGAAATTCCCCTATACCTACTCAGACGTTGCTCACTAGTTATGTGGTTCAACATTTTCAACCACCACTAATTGATCTATTTCCCTTTCTCGAACCTGGATGGAGATAATCTACAAACACACGATTTCACAAGTAGAGTGTGACGAAAAGCCTAGTAGTATTTCACCGAAAAGATTCCATAAAAGATTAAAATATTAAATTAATCTCAAATTAGATTTCAATTTTCAAATAAATAGTTTTAGAACAAATCATTCTTACAAATAATAATATGTAAATTACATTAACAATTCATTATTCACATTTAAAATGAGTGAGAAATTTTTTAAATGATGGAATATAACATTTATAAAATGTATACAACACACAAATATGACTCCTCACAAAATGAATTAAATAAAAACGTCTATATAAAAATGATTATACAAATTATCCTGCAATGTAAAACTATTTAAAAAAATTACATATAAATTTGAAATACAAAAAAGAGAGAAACATAATCATCTTCCCAATAGGTACGTTATTTTAACACTATAGGGACAAAAATAAACTAAAGGGAAAGTATGTACATATTCTAATTTAGGATTAATGAAAAGGGGACCCATCAACATAAACTATGGAATGGGAAGTGTTTGAATTCTATTTTAGAAAATTTTGAATCATTATGTGTTCTCCAAATTAAAAAATAACTAAAAGATGATTTCATGTGCTCATGGAAAAATAATAATGAGAAATTTATGTCAATACTGCTTGAAATACAACCAATTCTCATCCCACATTTCAAATATTCCAATTTTATCATGAAAAAACAAAACATATTATTTCAAAAATCATTCTTTTTCACCAAAATAAAACACTAATATTTTTATCACAAACCAATTTATCCCATTTTTATAAAATACGGATTTGAAACCATCTCATGAAATTTCCCATTCCATTTCTCAAATAAATCCATCAATTTAATTATTCAATCATATTACATGAATTACATAAAAAACAAACAATTCAACAAAATTTTTATTTGAAAAACATTCAGTCATATCCAATTCAATAATTACATTCAATCATTTAATAAAAACAATATTCCATGAAATTCACAATTTAAATATGAAAATTAATATTTTTCCATTTCGCAAAATGAAACGCAAATTCAATGGAACTGTGGGGTTAAAATTTCATGCCAAACAAACAAGAACCCCAATTCCCTGGAATTTTCCGTTTTTTAAAATGATTGAAAAACATTTATTTAGTTTACGAAAATATCATTATAAATTAAACTAAATTTAAATCATGAGACTAAAGTGTAATTAACTTTGAACCAAAGATGATAACACCTACCGTTCTCATAGAAACAATTCTACAATGTAACCTACCAATAAGAAAAAATGTGTATATGATCTAGCAATAACGCCTAGAAATGAGATTCAATAACATGTCTCTTAGATCCATAAAACTCAAGATGATCCATCAAAAACAATAGAAGGCATATAAAATGAGATGGAGAGATAATCATAATGATTACCCCTAAAGAGACAACATGATCACAAAAAACTATCCATCACAAAAAAAAAGGATTTGAGGGGTTGGATGATCCCAAAATCACATAGAGAAGGATCTATTTTTAGATAATGGAATCCTAGTGAAAGAAAATTGATGATTTCAATAGCATTCCAATTAAAAAACACCCTCAAGACATTACATGATGTGTAACCTAATTACACATCTTGTAATTGATATGTTTCATAATCTTAGAGAAACCAAACACCTTTTGATAAAAATAAAAATATTTTCAATTATGGTTTGCATGTTTTGTAATCATATAAAATGGAATGTCAATCTCTTGGACGTTGTAGAAGAAGTAGATTACATGATATAAATAACATCATATCTCTTACTTCAGTATTATTGGTATATTTTGATTTCCTTCTCGGGCATACCCAAACATTGAAAATGGAAAACACGATAAAGTTATAAACATATCTGTCATAAGATTAATGATATTTTAAAACCACTTCCCCATAAAAGCATTCTATCCCCATTAATCGTATAAATAAGAATCCATGCCAAAATGTTAGGCCACTAATCTCTCATAAATGACTCCCTATCCAATGTATTATGAGAATCTGACTCTTTATTCAATAGAGAAAAAACCAAAGGTCTTATCCTACCAATAAATATCTTGTTTTTCGAATCAACTATCTTTTGTGGCTCTTCAGTCACTAATAAATCAGGTTCAACATCATGATCACTCCAGCTAAAAACATGAGATGGATCAGATATATACATTCAAAATTTAGATACATGAAACACATTATGTATCAATGTCAGCTACGGTGGTAGTGGTAAATAATATGAAACATTCCTCATATGCATGACAACCTCATAAGTTCCCACAAATCCAGGTGTAAGTTTACATGGCCTCCCAAGATTCCAAGGACCCAACCAAGTAATATTCCAAGAAGTCCATGTCACCAACTAAGAATTATACGGGTCTATAGTGATGATAAGAATTGGACTTAGACCATATTTGTGTCATCATCATTCTATGATTAATTAACTGGATTTGTTTTTCACCTCTTGGACCATACTTGACCCAACAAAGTAACATTTACCAAAATTAGACCAACACAATAGTAATTTTCATGTCTGTAAATACAATCCCTTATTAGGATCCATTATGACCACTGACAGGTAACTATTATTATAAGAAAACTCATACATGTCAAACTGATCATCCCATTCTACATCAAATTTTAGAACAAAAGCATAAATCAGATCCTCAATAACATGTATCGATCATTCTATCAGAAAATCTAATTGTGGATGTAATACCATACTCTAAAAAATATATAATTCCAATGAACCCAAAAGTACACCACAAAAAATGAGAATAAAACCATGTATCATTATAAGAGAATATATTAGATATAACTCCCTGAAAAAAACTCTTTCACATAGATATTTCCCAACTCCTAGATTTATGTATCATCATGAATGGGTAACAATTTATTGATTTTTTCAATTCATTGATCACAAACCATAAAAAATTATTCCTTCCATTGGTACTTGGAAACTTAACAAAAAATTCCATAGAGATATTATCCCACTACTATGTATGGATTGGATGTGGATGATGAAAAATTGATGGTTTTTGGTGCTTGACCTAGACATGATTCTATGTATTACAATGAGAAAAAAACTCAATAATTACCCATCTCAAACCTTCTCACCAGAACTGATGCCACATATCATAGAACATATTTGTGGTTTCTGGGTGCACTAGCCACTGTGAAACTATCTTCCCTCCATAAAGGGAGTCTCTAATGCTATAGAACTCATCATCATGATGTTGATCTTGGAGAATAAATTCCAAAAGGTAAGTTATCAACATAACACTAGATAAGGATACATCATCAACTTTCACTTAAACTCCAATATGCAACCATGTAATGAGATATATCAAATCCACTCTTTCACTGATTCTTTTACAACTTTTGTTATAAGATTCCTTATCATGGAATCTGAAATAAAATTACTTTTCCCCAGGTATATGTGATTTTAAAATATATATTCTATAGATATTATATCAAAAACTTCTTTATGATATTTAAATTCTCTTCGGAGAATGTATTACTCAAACTATTATGGTCATAATACACAGTAAACCTTTCACTATAATGGTAATAACTCTACCATTTAAGAGTGTAATTTAGAAGTTCATTTTCAAGGTTCTAGTATGGATTATTATTCTCATGTGTCCAAATATAATGAGATCCTTAGGGAATAACATGGTCACCCTACATTAATGCGTGGCCCAATACAGAATTTGATGCATCACAAAAAGACACAAAGGCCAGCCCAACTTCTGGAAGAGTCAACACCAGTGCAATTGTAAAAATATGTTTCATCTCAAAAAAATAACACTAACATTTATCAATCTATGTAAACTATACTCCCAAGTGAGTTATTGTAGTCATTGAAGAAACCAAAATTGATAAGACCATAACAAATAAGTGATAGAATATGGATATTATAATGAAGAACTGAATATTTAATTTGTTTTGTGGTTTCTCCTTTGTCAAGAAATCCTTAGCCTTATCAAGGTAATCAAAAATTCCTCATTCCAACAACACATATCGAAAGAGGATCACATCCCGAATCCAGAAATCACATTTCAAAAAAAATTCATAATCTAGGTGATTCCAAATCAAACTCAAAATTGTTTTCTTGTGATGTACATGAACCTCATCAAACATAGATTAAAAAATATGTCTTTCAAAAAGACCAACACGAAGGTTTCAAAGTACACATGGAAAATTATATTCATAAAATTCATAACTAATAAATGAAATTTTTTAGACCTAATGTAATAATAACATACTTATACTGACTGTACTTTCACTAAATTGTGGTTTTCAGATTATCAGATAGTGTTATCCTTAATTGATGGTAACCAGAGGAGATATAAATCATTGTGATTCTGTCACGAACCGTCCTCAGGGCCCGTGCCATGACTACCCCAAACCTGCCTTCCATAGGCCAGGGGCTGGCGACTAGCACCAAGGCATAAATCCCAGTAAAAAGGGAAGGCATTGGCTTTGTAAAGTAAACAAACACCACAGAGCAAGAAAGAAGTAGAAGTAAACACTAAGTAAAAACTGAGTACAACACTAACTATGTAAAGTAAGTGGGCCAGTATACAAACCCAAACTAAAAGTAAAGTACAACGGGAAGGGAAAACCGCAACTGAAAAGTAAAGCCGCAACGTCGGGCTGTCCACTGGAAATCCCACCTGAAGGGTGGGTACAGATAGCCTCCACTGCTCCTTGGGTCCAGCCGACCGCTCCGAGTACGTCCCGCCCAGTGGTCCACCTCTAGGTACTGTCCTGCTCCGCAAGCCTCAACCACGATCAGCGTTGTCCGTCATCTGCAACCAACACAACGTAGTGCGGGCATAGCCCATGCAGGGGTGAGTATAAGCTACTCAGTAGGGACCCCAAGACCCATGAAGGTCTCCCAAAATCCACAAAGGATAATCCACAAAGGAAAGATACAATCACGAAGTATCATACGAAACTGATTAGGTATATGCCCATACATATACCTAAGTCTTCTATTCTCGTTCGACTCCAACATCCGAGGCGAAGTACAACAAAGTCCACACAGGAAATAAAAATGTAAATCCACACAGGATAGCTCAACACAATCCACATAG
The DNA here is from genome assembly GCA_963277665.1 of Viscum album. NCBI lineage: Eukaryota > Viridiplantae > Streptophyta > Magnoliopsida > Santalales > Viscaceae > Viscum > Viscum album. The sequence continues at coordinate 1,754,024,165 of OY728146.1, read as the reverse complement.
GAAAGAAAAACAGAATTCAGATCACACGGGTATACTTCTTCATATGACGATAGAGATGATTAGATATATCCATTGATTCATCTAAGCCGTCGAACCCACAAAGGATTGATAGCTACTAACCCCCGCATTGACCCACAAAGGATCTGAACCACATAGGATCGATAGGTAACTAACCCGCGCAATGACCCACAAAGTATCTGACCCACACTAGATCGATAGGTAACTAACCTCCGTAAAGACCCACACATGATCGGACCCACACAGGATCTGTAGGCCCTAGCCCACACAGGACCGCTGAGCGCTGACCCACACAGGATCAGACCCACACATGATCTGTAGCACTGATCTATGTAGGATCACTGATTGTTGTATTCGTCGCAGTCAAATCCACTAAGGATCTCTATACAGTCGTCGTCGTCGTCGCAATCGCAGCCAGCTATTGGGTTCCCGCACACAGCAAGATCGTTCGAGAGGGTCCGATCCTTGAGCCGAGAGGCTGGTACATGAACTGACACATAGTCTAGAGTTGATGTATCCAAAAGTTCAGTTTCGTCAACAAGAACTCAACGTCGCAGACGGCGCGTCGATCGGACGCCCGGTCTGAGAGTTATTGGCTTTTTCGTTCAAGGGGTCTGGTTGGTTTTTAAGGCAAAACCAACCCGACCGTACTCCACCTACTTCCAAACCTTGGACGGAGTAAGCCAAAAGATCAGTCTCCCTTAGAAGAAACCAACAAATTTGGCGGTACATCAGTCGGACGTCTGGGGCTCACGATATAAGTGTTTTCGCTCCGAGGGCCCGGTTTGTTTTGTGTACGAACCAACCCGTCCAAACCCAAAGTACTCCGAAACCTTGAGTGCGATATATCGAAACGGCCGCCTCGATCCAAGGATCATATCGCCACTGAAGGTGCGTCGATCTGAGGCCCGTAGCTCACGTTATGGGAAAATGACCGAAAAGGTCCGAAAATGGGGGGGGGTCTCGGCCCGGACCGACCCGGCCGGCACAGCCCGGCCCGGCCGGGGCGCGACCTGGCCTGCCCGGTGAGTCGGCTCGCCCGGTTACGTCCGAGCGGAGTGGGGGGCGTGATGCCCCCACGCGAGAGAACTACGGCCCCGCGTGGGGCCACCCTTGCGGGCGGACACGGCCGGGCCGCCCCGTCCCGTGATCCTCCGGTCCCGCGCGGTCGAGGGACCACGCCGCCGCCTTCCGCCGTCGGCGCCGCCGTGCCGACGGGGTGCTCCGTGGACCAACGGACGAGCTCCGGTGGTCGAAAATTCACGACGTCTTCACCAAACGTCCTCCCGGGGTCCGTCCTTCACTGGGAGGACCCCGCGTCGCCCGTGCGGCCTGCTTTGTCAACGTCCGCCATTTCACACACCACGAACGAAAGGGGCGGTGGGTTCGGACTTGATTGTTAGTCCACACCCACAGTGTTAGTGGTTTTAATGGTCTCACAACAAAAATAGTTTAATCAAAAGCCGCAGGTATAAATCACAAATATTTAAATAAAACAAACCACTACCTCGTCGTTGTCGTCAGATGAGAGTTCTTTGCGGAAATTACCATTCCGGAAGAAGAGGATCGTCGCGTCGCGGAAGGGGGCATCGCGTCGTCGCGGTACACGGCGTCGCATCGACAATCTCCGAGGGTTAAAGAAAACACACAGATTTAAATGCACGTTTAAACCCTTGTTGAGGATAAATCCACAAAGAATTAGAGAACCGTAATCCCCTACCTCAAGCAGTTGATGATGGGAGATTGTTGCGGGGAAGAAACGTCGCTGAAGAAGTATCGCAGAAGGAGATTTGTCGGCGTCGCGTCGACGATCTACGATTGTTCGGCGTTCTTCGCCGCCTTCGTGTTCTTCGCGTTCTTCGCGTTCTTTGAGTTCTTCACGAAGGAGGATGAAGAACATAGAGTCTCTCCAAACCCTCTCAACAAGCCACCCACTAGAAAAACGTGTGTTGGTCTTATTTTATTCAATGCCAACAATTTGAAATAAAAAGTTAAGAAACGAACAATTAATTAGGTGAATTAATGGTAATTTCTGAACTTTCCAATTAATAGGAGTGTTAAGAGTTTATAAAATGCACCAGTTGACTTTCATTAAAGAGGAGCTTTCACAGGTGCATTACTTAGGGGGAAAGAAATGGTGGGGATCGTATGGGCCCCACCTCACAAATATCCTACCAAGAGGGTAGGATATTTTGGGTCTCACCCTATCCGCTTAAACATAGCTTAAGTGACTTAAAGTGGCTTTAAGATAAATAAAATAAAGTTGTCGCACCACTTTATTTTATTTTCTTAACTTAACCCCAAAAATTAAAAACTACACCTGAGAAAACACAACTCCAGAAAAGGCGTTTCTAAGGAAATACCAGTGTTGCGGTTCCATCGGTGCCCTCAAAATTGGATTCTGAGCACCAGTTCAAAAGTTAGAAAAACCCGCTCGTTCGTTCACGGAACGTACCTAAGCCAAACTTAGGAAAATTATTTCGGGCACACCGGGCCTCGGAATCAGGTGCCGTCTAAAAATGCGTTCTTGTAAAATTCCAAAGAAAATTAAGAAAAAAATTTCCTTGAATTTTACGGGTCTTTACATCACTCACACCTCAGGGCTTTACGTCCCCATAAGGATACATCAAAAACTAGGGAAACAAATGCGGGTACTGAGTATGCATCTGAGCCTCCCGCTCCCAAGTGCTCTCTTGGAGGTTTCCGTGATGCCATCTGATGCGCACTAGAGGAATCGACCATCCAAATAGGACACGCTCAAGTTGATCCTTGATCTCCATCGGGACGTCCGCAAAATTCACCCCATCATCAACGTCTAGCTCCCTATGGTCAATGATATGCATCGGGTTGTGCACGTATCTCCTTGGCTGAGATACGTGGAAGACGTCGTGCACCCGGTGCAACTGAGGTGGTAGAGCCAGGCGATAAGCTGTCTCGTCAATCCTGCTGAGGACCTGGAATGGTCCTATGAAGCGTGGAGACAACTTTTCGCCTCAGACAAATCTCGGTAATCCACGTCGAGGTGAGACACGCAAGATGACGTGGTCACCATCCTCAAACTCTAGTGGCCTTCGCCTCCTATCAGCATAAGTCTTCTCCTGGCTCTGAGTTGTCCTCATCCGCTCCTGGATGACCTGGACATTCTCTGTCGTGGCTTGGACCATCTTCGGTCCCACAAGTGCAGACTCCCCAGGGTCTGTCCAGCACAAAGGAGATCTTCAAGGTCGGTCGTACAACGCCTCGTATGGTGCCATCCCGATGGTGGAGTGGTAGCTATTGTTCTACACAAACCCCACCAAGGGTAGGTGGTCGTCCCAGCTGGGACCAATGTCGAGAACACATGCGCGGAGCATGTCCTCGAGAGTCTGAATGGTCCTCTCCGTCTGACCATCCGTCTGAGGGTGAAAGGAGGTTCTCAGACGTAGCTGCGTCTCGAACGCCTCCTTCAACCCCTTCCAAAGATGGGAAGAAAAGAGAGCATCACGATCGGAGACGATGGATGATGGAACACCATGAATCCGTACATTCTTCAAAACATATAGACGTACCAAGCTCTCCACCGAGCCCTGCTCTCTGATGGGTAAGAAGTGAGTCGTCTTGGTGAGTCGGTCGATAATCACCCAAATGGAGTTGTGACCACTGGAAGTGCATGGAAGCCCAATCATGAAGTCCATAGATATCCCGTCTCACTTCCACTATGGGACTTCCAAGGGCTGTACCAAGCCTGCTGGTACCTGATGCTATGCCTTCACCTGCTGGCAGGTGAGGCATCGAGAAACGAACTCTGCCAAAACCTTCTTCTTGCTCGGCCACCAGTGCTGTCGTCTGAGATCCTGGTACATCTTCGCCACTCGAGGATGTACCGCCAAAGGAGAAGTGTGAAACTCTCTCAGCACCTCCTCCCATAAAGAAACTGGTACCAAGGTATGTCCTCTGAAAAGGACATCGTGCTCTGCTCCAAGGGAGAAACCATCAGGTGCCTGACCTGAGGATATTTGTGCACGCTGCGTCTCACAGTCAGCGTCCCCACACTATTCCTCTCTGACCCGCTGTAGTAGTGGAGGAGAGACTGTGAGAGACTGAAGGAAGGCTGCTCCATCTCTATCCACAAAGGATATTTGCAAGGCAGCTAGCTGATCTGTCGCCTTCTCAAGTAGTTGAATGCCCGTCCTCATGCTAAGAGAATCGACTACCACATTCCCCTTCCCAGGAGTATATACTATCTCAAAGTCATAGTCCTGGAGGAACTCGAGCCATCGCCGCTGTCTCAGGTTTAGGTCCTTCTGAGAAAATATGTACTTGAGACTCTGATGGTCAGAAAAGACTGAAAAGTGCTCGCCCATCGGGTAGTGCTGCCATGTTTTCAGAGCAGAGACCACTACTGCTAACTCCAGGTCATGGGTAGCGTAGTTCTACTCATGCAGCCTCAACTTACGTGATCCATAGGCGATAACCGCCCGATCCTTCATCATGAAACATCCGAGTCTGGTCCCTGATGCATCGTAGTTGACTACGTACCCTAGACCCTCCTTAGGCAAACTCAAGATCGGGGCGCTGGCCAATCTCTGTCTCAGCTCCTGGAAGCTCTGATGACATCTGTCTGACCTCATAAAGGGATTCCCCTTCTTCAGAAGAGCTGAGAGTGGTGCCGCCACTCTAGTGAAGTCTGACACAAATCTCCGGTAGTATCCAGCTAGTCCCAAGAAACTCTGCACCTTCGTCACGCTCCTGGGTGGCTCCCAAGCTAGCACTACCTCGATCTTCACAAGATCCACCACAACTCCCACCTTAGAGATGACGTGTCCCAAGAAGTGGACCTCATGTATCTAGAACTGAAACATCGAGAGCATTCCATAAAGCTGGTGATGTCGTAGTGTGTCTAGTACAACACGCAAGTGGTAGGCATGCTCCTCCTCAATCGTCGAGTATATCAAAATGTCGCCGATGAAGACCACGAAAAATCAATCAAGGTATGGATGAAAGATCCTGTTAATGAGGCCCCTGAACACCTTTGGAGAATTGGTTATGCTGAATGGCATAACCAAGAACTCATAGAGGCCATACCGACATCTGAAGGCCGTCTTCTTCACGTCCTCATCCCTAACTCTGAGCTGATGATAACCTGACCTGAGGTCTATCTTTGAGAACCACCGTGCTCCCTTGAGCTGATCGAAGAGGTCATCAATCCTCATTAGTGGATACTTGTTCCTCACTTTCACCTGGTTCTGGCGACGATAGTTGACACAAAGTCTCAAGCTTCCTTCCGCCTTCTGGGCGAACAATATCAGGGAAGCCCAGGGTGAAACACTGGGTCAGATGAAACCATTTCCCTGCAAGTCCTCCAATTGTACTTGTAGATCTGAAGCTCGGTGGGGGCCATCTGATATGCTGGAGTGGATATCAGGGCTGTCCCGGGGTATAGGTCAATATAAAATCCTTCCTCTCTGCGAGGAGGTAGCCCTGGGACGTCGTCGGGGAAAACATCCGCATACTGATCCACCACTGCAAGAAAAACTAGGACTCCGCACGTCAACTGCTCCTAGGATGAGGCTAGACAACTGATGAGTGATGGGATGTCCTCTCCTCTGCTGAAGTCCATCATGTGCTGCTAAGGCTCCCTTCTCGCCGGTGAAGGTGAACCTTCTCCCGTTGGTGCGTACACATCTCACCTTATGCCTAATAAAGTTAATATGTTCATGGACTGTAGATAACCAATCCATGCCCAAGATGACGTCGTAAGGCCTCGACGCCGCTACAAGAAGATCCCGACCGAAGCTCTCGCCTCATAGAGTAATCTCACACTGCCAGCTCTAGTGAGTAATCATCGAGTCTGCTCCGGTAGGAGTCTCTAGCCGTAATGATCGAGCCAACAGATCTTTAGGAATCTCCGAGCTCCGAACAAGGGCAGCGGCTATGAAATATTGACTCGCTCCTGTGTCTATAAGAACTGCAGTATGGGTGGAATAGACACAGAATGTACCTCGAATCATCTCGGGCACACCGTGGTCGTAGGCCTCCGCTTCCTGGAGCTGTGCATGTATCTTCCCTCCAGCTCCATGTGACCCAGGTGGACCTCCTGGTGGTGGTGGTGGTAGAGCCTCAAAGCGTCTCTCACCACCTGCTGCTCAGCCAGATTCTCTGCCTCATCTTCCTGCTCCCTGCGGACCGCCACGGTTGACCCTTTGCCTCTGCCTAGGTGGCCCCTCAACCGTCTGATGCTCCTCGGCATGGTGGGTCGGGTAGTCACGAGCCATGTGGCCCTTCCCGCCGCATGTGTAGCACTTCCTGCCTCTCGAAAGAGTGGCTCCACGCTGTGTGCCCAGCACTGCTGAGCCAGTGTCCTAAGGTCATCTGCGTGAGGGTCTGGTATGGCTGGACCCATGAGTCATTCGTCGACTGCCTACTGCAGAAGACTCTGCTACGTGCAGCCCCGTGGTAGGTCTCTGCGCTGATGAAGGCTCAACAAGAAAGCTCTCGATCAAAAGGGCTCGCACCAGTACTCCTGCCTAAGTCAAAATGATGAGGTTGATCAGTGATGCCCTGATATCATGTCTCAATCGCTGCTCAATGGTCCGGGCCCGGAAGAATGGGTCTCGTACCATGTCTGTAGAGTAGCGCGAGAGATTGGTAAATCTCGCCGAGTACTAGGCAACCGTCAAGCTGCCCTTCCACAGTTGAAGAAGCTCCTGGATGCGCACCACACGGAGGGTGGTTGGGACGAACTCCGAGCGGAAGAGGATCTCAAAGTCCGTCCAGAAAAGAGATGCATCATCGTGCACCTGGAGCATCAATCTCCACCATCGGCCCGCTTCCGCGTGCAGTAGGCTCGCTGTGAGGATCACCATGAGGTCTGTTGGTGTCCTCACTAACCGGAAAACTCGTACCACTGCCTCCAGCCAGTCCTCAGTTGCCTGGGGGTCTGTCTCCCCGCGGAACCTGGGCGGTCGCTAGCGCTGGAACTCATGCAGTGCACTAAGGCGACGTGCATTGTCAGAGGATAGGGTTGGAAGCATCGGTGGCTCAGCGGGTAGAGGTACCGCCGGTGCCTCAGCTGTCAAAGGGCCCTGTACCGAGGCCTCGTCGCTCGATGGGTTGTTGTCACACTCAACTCTTGGAACCCTAGCTGGCTGTCGTCGTGGGGCCATCCTGAAAAAGGAAACAGGTGCGCCACGGTCAGAACAGTATAACTGGTGAGCTGACACAAAGTAATCAAAAATAAAACTTGAAACACACTTGAAATCAATGTTTTCATGCATTAAGTCAAAAATGAGAAGTCATGGTCCTGGTGTATGGATACGTCGGCCGCCGCACCAACACTGGACTCCCTGGACTGATAACCACACCCAATACGCTTAACATTATTGCTTCACATAGAAAAAGATCAGAGCCCCAAGTTCTGCGGTAGAACCGAACTCCTATGATACCAATTTGTCACGACCCGTCCTTGGGGCCCGTGCCTTGACTACCCCAAGCCCGCCTTCCATAGGCCAGGGGCTGGCGACTGGCACCAAGGTGTAAATCCTGGTAAAAAGGGAAGGCATTGCCTTTGTAAAGTAAACAAACACCATAGATCAAGCAAGCAGTAGAAGTGAACACTAATTAAAAACTGAGTACAACAGTAAGTGCGGAAAGTAAGTGGGCCAGTATAAAAACCCAAACTGAATGTAAAGTACAACTGGAAGGGAAAAAAGCAACTGAAAAGTAAAGCTGCAACGTCGGGCTATCCACTAGAAATCCCTCCTGAAGGGTGGGTACAGATAGCCTCCACTGCTCCTCAGGTCCAGCCAACCGCTCTGAGTACGTCCTGCCCAGTGGTCCACCTCCAGGTACCGTCCTTCTCCGTAAGCCTCAACCACGATCAGCGATGTCCGTCGTCTGCAACCAACACAACGTAGTGCAGGCATAGACCGTGAAAGGGTGAGTATAAGCTACTCAGTAGGGACCCCGAGACCCCTGAAGGTCTCCCAGAATCCACAAAGCATAATCCACAAAGGAAAGATACAATCATGAAGTAACATCTGACACTGCTTAGGTATATGCCCATAAATATACCTAAGTCATCTATTCTCGTTCGGCTCCAACATCCGAGCCCAAGTATAACCCAGTCCACACATGAAAGAAAAACATAAATCCAAACAGGATAGCTCAACACAATCCACATAGGAAAGAAAAATAGGATTCAACTCACACAGTTATACTTCTTCATATGACGATAGAGATGATCAGATATATCCACTAATTCATCTAAGTCGTCGGACCCACAAAGGATCAATAGGTACTAACCACAGCAATGACCCGCAAAGGATTTGACCCAAACAAGATCGATAGGTAACTAAACCGCGCAATGACCCACAAAGGATCTGACCCACACATGATCGATAGGTAACTAACCTCCGCAAAGACCGACATAGGATCAGAACCACATAGGAACTGTAGGGACGGGCCCACACTGGACCGCTGAGCGCTGACCCACATAGGATCAGACCCACATAGGATCTGTAACACAGATCCACGTAGGATCACTAAGTTTCGTAGTCATCATCGTCGAATCCCCTAAGGATCTATGTTCAGTAATCGTCGTCGTCGTCGTCGCAGTCGCAGCGAGCTCTAGGGTTCCCGCACACAGCAAGCTCGTTCGGGAGGGTCCGCTCCACGAGTCGAGAGGCTGGTACATCAACTGACACATAGTCCAGAGTTGATGTATCCAAAAGTACTGTATCGTCAATAGGAACTCAAGGTCGTAGACGGCGCATTAATCGGACGCCCGGTCTGAGAGTTATTGGCGTTTTCGTTCAAGGGCTCAGTTGGGTTTTAAGGAAAAACCAACCCGACCGTATTCCACCTGCATCCAAACCTCGGGCGAAGTAAGCCAAAAGATCCGTCTCACTTAGAGAAACCCACAAAGTCGGCGGTACTTTAGTCGGACATCCGGGGTTCAAGATATAGGAGTTTCCACTCCGAGGGCCCGGTTGGTTTCGTGTACGAACCAACCAGGCCAAACCCAAAGTACTCCGAAACCTTGAGTGCGATATACCGATACGACCGTCTCGATCGAAGGATCACATTTCCGCTGACAGTGCGTCAATCGGACGCCCTTAGCTCAAGTTATGGTCAAAAGACCGAAAAGGTCCGAAAACGGGGGGTATGGGCCCGGACCGACCAGGCCGGCCGGTCGGCTCGGCCGGTTACGGCTGAGCGGAGCGGGGGGCGTGCTGCCCCTGCGTGAGAGAACCGCGGCCCCGCGTGGGGACGCCCTTGCCAGTGGACGCGGCCGGGCCACCGCTTCCCATGCTCCTCCGGCCCTGCTCGTTCGCGGGACCGCGCCGCTGCCGCCGCGGTTGAAGCCGCGACGGTTCTCCACAGCGGCGCGCCGGCGGGTCGCTCCGCGGACCACCGGATGAGCTCCTATGGTCGGAAATTTACGCCGTCTTCGCCAAAGGTCCTCCTGGAGTCCGTCCTTCACTGCGAGGACCCCGCATTGCCCGTGCGGCCTGCTTTGTCGACGTACGCCATTTCGTACAATAAGAACCAAAGGGACGGTGGTTTCAGACTTGTTCGTTAGTCCGCACCCACCGTGTTAGTGGTTTTAAAGGTCTCACAACAAAAATAGTTTAATAAAACGCCGCAGGTATAAATCAAAAAGATTTAAATAAAACAAACCCCTACCTCGTCATTGTCGTCGAATGAGATTTCTTCGCGTAAATGACCGTCGCAGAAGATGAGGATCGTCGCGTCGCGGAAGGGGGCATCGCGTCGTCGCGGTACACGGCGTCACATCGATGATCTCTGAGGGTTAAAGAAAACACACATATTTAAATTCACGTTTAAACCCATGTTGAGGATAAATCCACAAAGAATTAGAGAACCGTAATCCCCTACCTCAAGCAGTTGATGATCGGAGATTGTTGCGGGGAAGAAACGTCGCGGAAGAAGCGTCGCGGAAGGAGATTCGTCGGCGTCGCGGAACACAGCGTCGCATTGTTGATCTCCGAGGGTTCATCATCGTTCGTCTCCTTCGTGTTCTTGGCGTTCTTCGCATTCTTCGCATTCTTCGCATTCTTCGTGAAGGAGGATGAAGAACATAGAGTCTCTCCAAATCCTCTCAACAAGCCACCCACAAGCAAAACCCGTGTTGGTCTTATTTTATTTCATGCCACCAATTTGAAAAACAAGTTAAGAAATGAACCATTAATTCGGTGAATTAATGGTAACGTCTTAACTGTCCAATTAATAGGAGCATTAAGAGTTTAGAAAATGCACCAGTTGAATTTCATTAAAGAGGAGTTTTTGTGGGTGCATTACATAGGGGGAATGAAATGGTGGGGCTCCTGCAGGCCCCACCTCACAAATATCCTAACAAGAGGGTAGGACATTTTGGGTTTCTCCCGATCCGCTTCAACTTAGCTTAAGTGGTTTAAAGTGTCTTTAAGAGAAATAAAATAAATTTGTCGCACCACTTTATTTTATTTTTTTAACTTAACCCCAAAAATTAAAAACCACACCCGAGAAAACACAACCCCAGAAAAGGCGTTTATAAGAAAATACCAGCGCTGCGATTCCATCGGTGCCCTCAAAATTCGATTCCGAGCACCGGTTCAAAATCTAGAAAAACCCGCTCGTTCGTTCACTGAACGTACCCGAGCCAAACTTCGGAAAATGTTTCCCGGCACACTGGGCCTCAGAATCAGGTGCCGTCAGAAATTGCGTTCTTGTAAAATTCCAAATAAAATTAAGAATAAAATTTCCTTAAATTTTACGGGTCTATAAAGATTCAAAATTCCTATTTAATTTAAAAAAATATATATTCATTCCATGGAAATAGAAAATTTTATTTCACCGTAACTCGATTGAGTTTCTTGTAATTAACACATAGGTGAAGGGAACCTTCAAAATTCAAATAAACAAGAGTCGAAATCTCCCAAGAAGACACACCAGGGTGTATAAAGCCTTCCTAAAAAAATTCATTCAATTTGGACTTCATATCCTTTAATTTTGTTTGTGTCGTGTTGTAATAGGGAATAAAAATTGTTTGACTACTAGGCATCAAGTCAACATAATATACATCTTCCCTTAATGGTGGAATACTAGATATGTTCAAAGGAAACATTTCGAGACACTTGATGAGAATTGGGTGGATATTAAATAAAAAATATTCCCACTACATATAAGGAAAAATCCATATTACATTCCCCAACACCGGTTATGAATTTCTAGAATCTCTCGACCTGGGGTCTCATTCTACTTGGAAGACACAGAACCCAACATAAGTTATTGTGATGTAGAAATAAAAAATATAACAATCAATGCAATATTTACTTTCAATAAAAAATTTCATCATAAATATGGCGTTATGAGGTTTAATGTTATTAAAATGAAAAATTTTATATACGCTCAACATCAGATTGATATAAGACAAAATAGGGACTACAAAGACACTTCAATATTTTCATACAAATGGGTGTAGTAATATCCATTTCACATGATAAAATCTTCACAAAAGTATTTATCAGATTAAAAATTTAGGTTGAAATAAATGAGTAAGATGATCCAGTATAAAATAGTGAACTCGCTATTGGCGAAGATACAATAATGGTACCTCTCATAGTCAGTAGACCCACATCCACTACCTCTAGAAACTCTTCCACTGGATGAATAATCATCATTCCAGATGCCTATATAGGGAAACCTTTTTCACTGGAATCATTAGATTTCATTGTAGTTTTTGGAGGAGGTGATGATATAGGTACACTACATGTAATAGAAAAAATATTACAGAATCCATTCAGGTTTTCGTAACATTCGCATGATCTATAGTTCATGGGAACATTAATTAATCCCCTCTTTGAATGTCCTATCATTCCACACTAGTATAAATCCAAGGAAATATTCCAATTACTGTAGGAGGTTAAAATGGAAATTATATCAGGAATTGTTGTTAAAATCACCATGCATCCTCTTTCCCTTGGAGGAATGCACATTACAACTAGGAGAGATGGAAAATTGGGATATCCCTAACATTCTAGCTAGGTCAATCACACCAATAAATTCTTTATCCAATACATCATCATACGAAGGCAGTTTCAATAAGATATCCATTGTGAAAATATCTGTATGATGTCCCAAATTGAACTTTTATTCATCTATCATCTCGTTCAATACTATCTAAGTTGTGACTATATGAACTTAGAGAAAATTTCATTTATTTCATAGTTCTGTAAGCCTTCTCAATTTCAGAAATCATGGAAGACTCTCTAATAAAATCGTTTTTGGAAAGAAATTGTTGGTAAAAACAACATTAATTCCTTTCCAATAAAATACCTTATTACTCTTGAACATTATAATAGTTTCTCATCATCTCTTGCTCACCCTTTCTAGAAGAATGGTGGCACACTAACTTTTATTTCATCAGGTGTTTCAAAGAACCCAAAAAAGCACACTATCCTTCTAAACAACACCTCAACCCCTTGAAGATCATTTGATCATTTGAATTATTATTGTTTCTTGTAATGGAACTCTTGATTTTTTTGATAATGTACCAATTTAGTTCCATAACTGGATCAGGAATTGGAAATGGATTTGGTTACTATTCAAAAGAATGGATATTGTGAACAATAACCTCTACCAAATTTGGATCAACACGATGATTTGCTAGCTGTGGATCAGAAGCATCTTCCAATAGGATCAGATTTAAACTACATCTTGGTGGCATGATGCCAGAGAATATCTGCAGATAACAATGAAGATGGAAGATTTAAACTCAGAGAGATCAATAAGTAAAATTAATATTAAAAGATAGAATGAACATGATTTGGATTTCAACCTATCATAGTTAAAATAAGTGAAACTCTATAAATAATCCACAAGAACACTTTCCCTAGCCACACATAGTGACTAATAATTAATTATTGTGAGATATGGCCAAGACCTCAATTTAAACAACATCTTATGTATCGAGAATATGTCACAAATTCATATTTACTTCAAGACAAGACAATTACTATGAAGCTATAATGGAACATTATCATAAACAAGCTAGATTTACTTCATAACCATATAACTGATCTGACCCAGACAAAGCAAGGGTGTTTCTGGTCCACAATAGTTGTTGACTTGAACATGCGATCATACATAACAAAATCAAGAATGGTTTTTCGACTAACAATGTAGAAGGGAAAGAAATAATCAAAATTGTATATCAAAAGAAACAAAAATGGTTGTAATATGCCAGGATGAAAAAAGGAATAATATCAAAATGTATTACAACTAAAAGAACCAAAATACTGAAAAATCTATAGTCTAGACTTAGACGCATTTCACTATGTCCTTGGTTCAACAATTGGATCATCCTCCAAGATATGTCATTCCATTTCTCAAACCTGGAAAGAGATAATCTACAAACTCCTAGATGTACAAGTAGAAAGCGCTCGAATTCCAAGTAAGATTTCACCAAAAATATTATATAATATATTCAAATAACATATTAACCAAGAATGTGATTTCAATTATTAAAGAAATATTTTTTATGAAAATCAAGCATACAAATTAGAAGATGGAAATTTCTATTAAATTCACGATTCACATTTAAAATGATTGAAAAAACATTTACAATGATGTAATTTTCCATTAATTAAAGGATAAATTACATAAATGGAACAGCTCAATAAATGTATAAAACAAACTCATTAATATAAAATAGTTTATATAAATTCTCAAGTCATGTGATATTATTTTGAACAATGGAATAAAAATTTAAAATACTAACAAGAGAGAAACATGTTCATGTTCTAAATAGGTATGATAGTTCCAAGATTTAGTGACCCAAAAATGTAAAAGGGGAAGAATGTACATACTCCCATTTGGTCCAAAGGAAAAGTAAACTCGTCACCAGCTCTTAAATAATGCGATGTGCTGATATGATGATTTAGAATGTTTTAATTCGTAATGTGTTTTCAAAAAAACACACTAACTACCTATAGATTTAATGTTTTCATGTACAAATAATGGTGGGAAATTTATTTCAAGACTATTTGAAATATAATTAAATATAATACCCCTTTTGAAATATTCCAGTTCTCTCTTTAAAACCAATAAGGGGTTTTTAATAAAAAAATTATTTTCACCATGATAAACCCTATGTTTTATATTATTTAAATATTTATAATTTTTTCCAAGAAAATGGATTGGAAACTAATTGTGAAAACACATAATCCATTTCACAACTAAATCTAAAATTTTAATTTTTCAAAAAAAATCTATCAATTTCATAACAAAACCCCAATTTATTGAAATTTTGGTGTTCTACATTTTTCCATCAAAATAATTTTGATATTAAAATTCAACAGTCTTATTTAAAAAATTTAATGTAAAATTAAAATTTTAAATTAAACATATTAAATCTATCAATTTACCTACAATAAAACCAAATTAAATAGAAATGGGGGTGAATTTCTCACCCAATGAACCAAAACCCCAAAACCCCAATTCACTTGAATTTTAATTTTAATAAAATAATTTTAAAAAAAAATTATTCAGCATAATATAATTTTATTTTTAATCAATTTGAATTTATATCATGAAATTAATTGCAAATTAACATGGAATCCAAATATAAAACAATATACCATTTAAATGGAAACAGAACACATGCAACAAAACCTATAATCAATATGGAAGGGACATAAGGTCTAGGATATTTTCCTAAAGACATGACTGATTAACTTATATCTTAGATACATCGATCTATATGAATCTAATATAGAATGAGAATGAAGTATATATATGAATAATTCATAACCATAATGACATATTGTCATCGTAACAATGATCAATCGTTGAATGTTATGTCCACAGGTGTAGTATGCTATCAAAATCACCCAGGGAAACATTTAGATTAAGAGAATGGAATCCACGAGGAAGAAAAATGAATATTTCAGCCGTGATTTCAGTTTAAAAAATATTTCTCGTGATTTTACATGATGTGTATCCCACATTCACATCATATAATTGATAAGTCTCACAATATCTAAACTACTCATCATATATTGGAAAAATATGGTATTACGTTCATTTATGAATTACATATTTTTCAACAAAATTACACATTATGAAAATCTATAGAAGGATGATGATCCGTCATATTTCATGACAAAATTTCCAAAAATTATATGAATTCACCATTACAGATATCCTCTCATTTTCCTCTTAGCCTTAACCATACAACAAAAAATTAAAACAACAACAATGTTAGAAATGTACCTCTAATTGGTATGAAGATATGTTAAAATGATTTGTTCATGTTCTGTTTCTAGTGTGTTGTAAATTTATGTTTTTTAATAACACCTTGTATTTACCCATAATACTAATCATAATAAAAAAAGTATAAAATTCTTTATGTAACATAATGAATACTAACCAAATAAAAACCGTGATTTTCTTTCCATATTGTATTCCACACTAATAAATCATATACCATGTGTAATGGGGAAACATATTGAGAATCATGTTTAAGCATGGTTTATGAGGAGTTTTTCCTGTGTAAAAAACCATTAAAATATGTGTACTTTTTAACAGATTGTGTACTATATAATATATAGAATAATTTCTATTTTTTTCATAGATTTATTGATTTCTCTTGGTGAATTTCTAGATTTTTTTTGGAAACGTGAAGTTATATTAATTGGTACTTTTGACCATTTTTATTTAAAATTAGATTACAAAATCAATTCTAGGAAACCAATTGATGAAATAAAACAAATAAATAAAACAATTACTACAAATTGGAAAGTGTAACCTATAGTAGAACTAGAATGTTTTGGAGTCTATTAAAAGTGTTGGGATAATGCCAATTTTTTTTTATTAAAATGAACTGTTAAATATAAAGAACACAACAATTTGAATGCACTGTTTCATATATATTATCATACATAATAAATTTACAACTAATTTCAATATAATAATACATCGCAATTTTTAATAAATATGATGTAATTTATTTTTAAACTTATTTTGTGTTTTTAATATTGATGAAGAATACAATAAAAGATTCTTTTGAATGTATCCAAATTTGCAGTATAAATACTTTATCGTATTAATGAAACTCTAGGTTTTATCATGGAAGAATATACGACTACACATCATTCATTATTAAACACAATAATAATATATTATTCTCTCACGTGGAACATTAGAGAAGAAGTGGTGATCTCACTCTATGTGTTTAGATATTTCTAGATAGTGTCTCCATTATTTTATCACAACATGAATGGAAAATGACATAATTAATAATATATACATAGAGTTAAATATTTTTAATTTCTTAAGAAACCTAATTAAATTTTGGAATCTGAATGAAACCCCAAGGGAGAATATAATAGTACTGATATAATTATATCTATAAACATTTTTTATTCTAAATTAACTTGATAAACAAAATAAACAATATTTATTTAAATGATATTAAAAAATCATTTTAAATTTCTCATTAAACTCACCCAATATCCTCTAGTTGAATTTATCAAACCATAAATTATTAACAAATTATATAATTTTTCAACATAATAAATATTATTCCTAAAAAAAATAATAAATTTATTATTTAATTTAATATTCATGGGTATAAAATAAATACTTATTTTTTCTAATTCACAGAACATCTGAATAAATAAAAATTTATCTATTCCTCATGAATATTTATATTTATGATAAAAATAAACTAGTTTAATCTAAATATGAATATCACATGAATGAATTAAAATGATGAACATTTACATGATTAAATTCTATTACACATATCATGGAATAAATATTATTCATTATAAATAAATATAATTTAAATTAATGATATTCTAGATACATATAGTGTATGAAACTTTAATCTACATTCTAAATGTATATTTGTGAACTTTTCAAAAGTTTAAGATCAGTGTTTATAAATACTTGAAATAACCCATAGAAAATGAGTTCAGTAATTTAATTACAATAACAATATTAAAAATTTCACGATGTAATATAATCCATTTATCAATTGACATCATATCAATAATTATTCATACTTGTGTTTTCAACCTATAGGATTAATTTTAATGTCATAAATTTTATGAAATGATTTATTTTCTGAACAACGCATCAATTGATTTAGTCGTATTATTCTATTTAAATTAATGGTAGGTATATATAATTTACCATTAGTATGTACTAAAAATAATTTAATTAATAATTTAATTAACTTCACATCACACATGATGCCCCTGATGTATTCTACCTCACTATAATTATATGTCAATGAAATATATATTCATATATAAAATTACATAATTCATGATACATGATGATAATAACATCAATTATTATGTTTAACACATTCACATATAGATAAGAATATATATGAATATTGAATTCATATTGGTGGGCCTGCCCTTATTGAAAAAATTCGTATAGACAACCTTTTGTGAACATTAGGAAAATAAGCCTCCATGATTTTATGGAAGAAGCACCTGAGATCAAAAATCCATTTTCAAACTTTCAAAAAGATAAATCATGATCATCAAGGATATTAATTTTATAATATTTCTATAGAATCCCATTAATCTAATTATAGATAAGAAAATTTATAATCATTTATAATGATTGATATTTTAATAGAACTATAACAATAATTTTATATAGATGAACTATAATTACATTATAAAATATTATATATATGAATTTTAAAACCCTTAAATATTTTTATTTATTCCCTTTTAAATAAATATTTAATTTCATATCTTATTTTATATGTAAGGCGGAACTAAAATGATCAAGGATAAATTTTATTATGAAAAATAACTAAAAAATAATATATAATCATAATGAGATATGAATTATCATTATGAAAACCAAAGGATAAATAAGAAAACATGTATATAGAAATAAAATAATCATTATATCCTTATCAATATGGATATTATGGAAGATAATAAATGTGGTTATAACTGTTTAATTAACAGAAACAAGTGTATACACTATTGGTATTTTTATAATGATATAACTAAATGGGATGAAATAGTCTAGCGTTCTATATAAGGATATATATATATATAGAAATTTTGTATAACTAATATATATATAGTAAATGGTTATTTTTTCATTGGAAATATATGAATTGGATGTATAGATGTTGAATAAATGGTTTTTTATATATTGACATCAAATTGGTAAATTGAATTTGGGAAATTTATAGAAATAAAATAAATTTAAAATAATTCCAAATTAATCAATGAATCTAGAATGATATAAAAAATAAATAAAATATTTTATTATTATTATATTTTTATTTTTATTAGTTATAACTTTGAATATTAAGGATTGATATGGTGTGGTTAAAACATAAATAATGTTAAAAATAAAAATTTATATATAGAAATTAATTAGTAGAATATAACTAATTTTAATGGTTTTTAGTTACAATTAATTAATATTATAAAATTATATTTTTCAATAATATTTATTTTTATATGTGTTATTTATATTGATATTGATAATCTATATTGATCTATTTTGAAGGATTGCTGTAATTAAAATTAAATTTTGAATATATTAACATACATTTAATATATAATTTTTATCAAAAAAAACTCAAGGAGAGCATATTATTACGAAGTAGTGTTTATAAAAATATGTTATTATATATGTTATTTTATTTATTTAAATTTAATACTTTACATATTAAAGAATTAATTTAAATTAATTGGATTTTAAAAAATTATTGGAAAAATAAAAATTAAGTGATTCGATAAATTTAATATTGACACGTAAAAATATTTTAATGGGGAAAAACATATTGATCATTGAAAAAAGGTAAAAGTGATAAATTGGTAGTTAAATTTCATAAATATTATAGAAATATATCATTATATATCTGTATTTTGGGAAATAATTTTCTTCCACTATCTAATATAATATATTTTTTTCTTATAAATAATCATTAAATGAGAAATAAATTCAATATTCATTGGTAAATTAGTATATGATAAAATAAAAGATGGGATCACCTATAAAACGACATGTACACTGACCATTCCAACAAAATCAATACCTTTTCAATCTCTTGAATACTTGTACATTTTATTCTCTAATAAATACTTCATAGAAATTTGGTTTATTATGGTCTCATTAAGAATACCAAAAACATTCATTCAAAATGATGTACTATCAATAGAGGGAAAATTTATCAAAGTACATATATAAGTTTTAGGTAACATTTAAAATTCCCTTTAAATTATAACAATCAATTGATTTCATTCTTTACTATTATTTTTTCAGTTATTATGATTATTATTCTACAAAATTTATATTTACATTATATAAATATAAACTCATAGTCATTAAAAATTAATGTATCTTTGTATTTTGGTCTATTCAACCACATAGATGAATGATGTTACATAACCATCATCATTTTCATAATAAATATGAATCTTGAAATTAATATATGTTGAAAAATTGAAAATATTTCAATTTTTTAAAATATTTTCTTACAAATGCGACACAAAAATAAAATTCTTTACTAATTTTTTGTTGGTGAATTTACAAACACAAACTAACCAAGAATTCCAATCACTTGAACTGCGCTGATACAATCAATCAAATAAAAATGGTAGTGAATAAATAATATGATGATAATTATTCCAAAAACATTACTCAACATTTAATGATGAATTTTTAATCCTATAATAAGGACTAAAATATCCTAAATTAGACTTTTAAAAGATAATCAAAATAAATAACACTTGAATATGAGAGTAGAAATAACGAATATAAATATTTTATTGATTCAAATTAAATTGGATAATAGAGAATATATATGAATATAGATAATGAAAAAGTTATTACTGGTTTTATTTTTATTATAAGAAAGGTTAAATCACCTTTGTTATTTGTGAGTACTGATATGAAACATCATTGAATATCCCATTCAAATGAGGAATATTTATATGTAAATTTAAATCCAGGAAAATTTTATATTAATTATATATAAAACCCTATATATTTTAAATAATTTGGTTACATCTTGTTTTTATTGTCTTTATACCATTTTACCACAATAATGATCATTGTTCTATAGAAAGGACAGTTGTATGTGGAACCACCCCAATCTATTGTTTTTTATTTTGGAAGAATTCACCTCAAATTTTCTACTGTAAATTTTTTTATATGTTTACCTCAATAAATTTATAATTTCTTAATGGAATTTATTATTCACATTGATATTCATTAAAATTTTATGAAATGAATCAATTGTTTTTTATATTTTACATTAACTTATTTTTCTTCCATATTCACTAATTTTCAGTAAAAAGTTTATATGTTTTTATTGGTTTCTAAGGTAATTTTTAATAAAAATGTTTTAAAAAAATTATAAAACGTATCCATTTTAAATCATATTATCAAAAACGTAATTTCTATTTATGATTATTTCTCAAAGTAATTATTATCACACATAAAAGTGGATTTTTTTCTTTTATGATAGAATATTTTAAGGTTTCTAATAATTCAATAGGTATATTCTGTAATGATAAAATCCACCTTATTTATATAGCTAGATTATACAAAATGTTTTTAAATTTTTTCAGGTCACTCATATTTTTTAATTGATTATGTTATAATGAAATTATAAATATTATCTTATTTATGGTGAAAATATATTTAATGTTTATTATTTATTGATAATTGGAAACATTATTATAAAATATAATTTGGTGATGTTTTATATTATATGAGATCTGTATGGGCCAAAATTGGATTGACCAAGCCATAAATGTTATGTCGTGTTGTTGGTTAACCCAATTCCAATATGTTATGTGTCGGTGTCCAGAATATTCCATTATGATTTGAAGTCATTTTTTGATACCATTGAAATATGATATTATTTCTATGATTATGTAATGAAATTTATTAATATTACATTCTCAGGAGTCATTATTATTCATTTATGTTTCTATAGTGATAGGACCCTAGTCATTTAATTTCAAAAATTCCTTATTCCATGACACATGAATTCTTATATGTTTTGAGAATTATTTTATAATGTTAATTCCATGAACATTTATTATATCAGTATAAACATAATCTAATTTTATGATGAATTATGATATTCAATTTACACCCCTTATATTAACTCTATACTGTGTATCTGATCTTATTATTTCATATTTTTCTATTCCCATGGATGTGAAGGGGATAATTACATGTTATATATATATGATTATGATGTGTGATGAATATATTTTTTATATTGTTTATAATATATGTAAAATAATGTAATTATATATTTAGTCTTTGTAGATAGTATACAATTTAGTTTTATTTTAATTGTTTATTTTTTGATATGATGAATAATCATAAAAAACAGTGTAATATGTATGTATGATGTATTTTTTTAATCTTATTTGGCATCATAGAAAAGATGATATGAATTATAGGACATTAAATAAAATTAAATCTTTGTTGAATTGAAATTATAATAGGTTAAAGATAATTTTTCATTGACTTAAAATCCTTAAGGTTACATTTTAAATTTTTATTTATGATTACTCTATTAAAATATTATTTTCTTTATTAACCATGTTAACCAATTTAGTATAAAAAATTACTTTTTTAAGGAATAATCATGGTAATAATGAGTGTAATAAATATTTAAATAAAATAATAACATGAAACATTGAGGGATTGGTGCTTTAATACAAACTATCATAGTGATGCTCACCCAAATTTCATAACAATTAAATAATAAAATGAACAATGATAAACTCATAATTTATCACATAGGGTTTCCTTCAAATAACCCTTTAATTATAATTATTACCTAAGTAATGTGTATGTTTTAAATATTTATCAATTTAGAGGAATGCTTTTCTGATTTTGGAGAATTTTTAGATATTCTTATTTTGATCACGATTTGTAGAAACCATGCAACTCCTTGAGGAAAAGGGAATATCAAGACAGTTAATTTGGGGTTGGTGAACGGTAAGATACAAGATTTTTTCAAATCATATATCCACAAAATAGTTACTATAATTTTGGGGATATTTTTTTCTCATAGTTGGCCCATGGTATGTCTAGCTTTTTTGGAAAACTACTAGAGTTTCTCCTTGAGTTAGTGTAAGGAACACATCATGTACACGTTTATCCAAACAATGTGACCCAACCATGAATGGTTAATAATGAGTTCATTAAAAATAATATCTAAATATTTTTATCAATAAATCTAGTCTTTCCCTCTATTTAGACCATATCTCGGTTTTCCATCCTCTCAATGTGTGTGGAGAAATTCCCCATTGATTTGGGAGTGGTCAATTAAAAAATATTGTCGCATTGAAGGAGACATTTCTTCATAATTCTCCATTCAGGGAGTTTTTTGGGATCTACTCTCCTCCCATATCTTCTATTCATAGATCATGTACCTTAGAGATAAATAAATGATATTTTTTATCGGTAATGATGAGATATGTCAATGTTGATATTTGGAAAAGATATTTAATGAGGGTATATGGATATTTAACTTGGGTTCCTTGAATAATTTGTTCCATTATTAAATTTTAATATAATATATGAGGTGTGTGACATAACTCCTGACTCCTATTATTATAAATATAATTAATTATTTAAAATTGGATGTTTTTATAGAAAATGAAATTGGATTAATTTTACTATTCATTGTGGAATATATATTTTGAGATAGATTATTGAATTGAGAATACTATGTGTTTTTGTAGAAGGTGAAATCGGTTACCTAATTTTAATATGATGTTTATTGAAAAAAAATTGGGATTCCATGAATTATTTTTTTAATAATATTTTCATCAAATTTATGGATTTTTTCAATTGTTTTATCATGATTGGGTTGGCATGATTGTTGTCTTAAATGGTTAAGCTTGAGTTTAAGGGTATGGATAATGTTCATGACATATCTCTATCACTTGGATGAAGTATATATTGAATGTTCAACTATCAATGGTAAACAAAATTATTTTTCTAACGAGTGATTGTTTTATTATGAAACCTAATGATTAATTATAATTGATTTTGGAGAAATGATTGAATTACTTGTTTTGAAGCATTCAATGAAAATTAGTTAGGTTGTAAAACGCTTTTATATTGATAATTCATGGAGTTGATATAATATTTAAAAAAATTTAATGTGTATTTCTCATTTTTTATTATAATAATGTGTTAACATATTATATCATAATTTCATGTATAAGGATATCATTTGTGGAAAAGCTTCTGAGATTCATTACGCACCCACTTCAATCACACACATTTATTTTGAATACACTATTTTTTGAGAAATATTTCATGCTAATGTATATAACTTTTGTAGTGGTGCCTCATGATACTTTGGGGTTGATTTTTGAGATAGATAATGAAGCATTTTTGGACATGTGGTGTAATGTTTTTGAATTTTTTGAGCCTTTTGGTTTAGACTTCTTCTCTGGTGCTATAAAATTATTTATGGTGTAGCTATTATTTTTGACTTTTTAGGATTGTTTTGTGTAATATTATATTATTACTTTCATCATATTATGTGTTTGATTATTTTATGCTTGGTTCTGGTTGTTTTATTTTCTAATGAAACGTTTTCCCCGACTGCTTATGAATCCCATGTAATTTATTTCTAGCATTTTTCATCATGGGGATGTATCTTAATTCCATGTAGAAATTTCTCACAGACTCCAGCCAGTGATGAGGGGAGACATGTTAAACACAATAATAAAAATGAAGGAAAAACACAACATTATGTCCTTCATGAGTCATTATAAAACAATTATTTGTGATTATTCATTTCAAATAATTAATTTAAAATTATTGAATTAAGTAGAGGGTATATTTTTCACTCACTAATTAGTATAGAATGATAGGGTGTAATTCTGTATTTGTCATAAAGATTGTGAATTATATTAGTGGATAAATATTAGTGAAAATAATTTAAAGAAGGAATAAACTGAATCTAATGAAATATAGGATATTAGAGAGGTATTTATAAATAAAAAATTTCCCCAACTCCTCAAAATAAAAATGAATATATTATTCATAATGTTGAAGAAAAATGATGTTGAATCCACTGAATGATATGAATAAATCATCACATACATTCTTGGTACGCATCTAGTTAAATCATTGTCTCCAAAATCCAAATCAACAATTTATTTCGTTTCATAAAATAGTTTTTAAAAAGGAATTGGATATAATGGGTTTTGGTAGCTATGAATAAATTTATTATTGTTCTCATAATATGGAAATAGAAATTGGAAACTCTATTTATTCTCATGTATTTTGGGACTAAAATGTAAAAAATTGTATTTTATGAGATAAATGATAATATAAATAGAATAATATATTTATCATTCTATATTCCAAAATTTTATATTGATTATGGAGGAATTATTTTAATGAAATATATAAATTTATCATTATTGGGAACGAAGTCCCCTAGGAGTATGATTGATGGGGGGATATGAATAATGAAATTAATAATAATGCAAATGCCTCTCCCACAACCATATTAATCAAATTAAATCTTTATGGGAATTACAATAAAATGTTCACTATAACAACTTTAAAGTGGATAACTGATATAAAAAAACTAAATAATCCTGGGAGAAATGGAATGTCATTATATAAAAAATAGTTGTAGTGAATCATGGAAATTAAGTGGAGAAATGTACACTCATAATCTTTTCTATAATTGAAAATGAAATATTTGATGGTCGATCTACCCACACGTTCAAAATTGTTTAATTTTTTATGAACATAAAATCACCCCATGATGGATTGATATTGAATTAATTATGAAAATTTCCATTACTATACAAATTTTATATCATCTTTATTAATATTTCAATATTTAAAATAGAATGAATTTAGAATAATATTTTTTTGTTATTCTCAATTTAGATGAATTTTATGTGATTTTAGGAATAAAATTTATCTCTCTACATAAACACCATATTAATTTTCCATATAGATACGTCACATTTCATATCATTAATCATGTAGTGATTACATATCTGAGAAATAATTGTTATAAAATCTAAATAATATCTAATTCTATTATATGGTTCTTAATACCAAAACATTATATTTATTTATCTCAAATGGTTGGAGATAAAATAAATATTTATGATATACTAATTGTAAAAAAATACCTTAACAATATCCATACTGGATATTCCAACCGTCTACCAGATCAAGAGTTTAATTTTTTAACAGAACTAAAAAATGATACTAAAAATATATCAAATAATCCATATTGAATAACCAAAATTAAGTAGTAGAAATTATATGATCAAATATAAAATAAAATAGATAATGTTCTTAAACTCTTACATGCTTTAACATGGGGTCATCAAGTTCACTTTTATATGAATGATATTTAATCAATGCATCTCTATATTGATCAAAATGAATATATAAATATTATCATCAATAAAAATTAGCATTTACACTATACTGATGAATTTATTGTTCAATTACATGGGGATAAATATTTACTAATTATTAAATTTCAATATATATATCATCAATAAAGGGTGAAAAAGGTGTTGGTTCCAAAAACATCATTTTTTATAATACATACACATTATCAATATATAGTGATACCACCAAGACATATAAATTAAAATATTATCATCATTTATAAAATGAATAGAGTCTTGATAAATTTCTATGATCAATTTTTTAAATTATTTATTAATGATATAATTATATCTACGAATCATTCAAAAAGTATAGGTGACTGAATAATGGACAAGGCCAAAAATAACAAATGGGATTTGTAATTTTACTTGGATGTTTTTGTATAATATCAACTCAATAAAATAAATATAATATCTTATTAAAATAAAATATAAATTTAGACACATATTGTAGTTATTTTTTTCATAACAGTTGAATTTGAATAAAATTTCAAAGAACATAAGATATTGTGGTCCTTAGTACTATAACAACACAACTCAGTTGTGGTGGTGGTTTTATGATATATAGTGATGCATCAAATAAGTTATTAGGATGTGTCCTCCTGAAATGTAACATAGTGTTATGATTTTTCTAAATTCAATATAAAGTTCATTGAATAAATTAACTTATGAATTATTTATTTCTAGAATGGATAATGTTATCATTAATTATATTGAGGATATATATACTAAAAAGAGTAAAATATTTACTTAAAATATGATAATAAATTAAATATTAAATGTGGAATATTTTGACATGTTTCAAATGATATTATTGGAGATTATCATGAAAATTAAATTCTATGTAAATTGACATAATGTGAATGAAAAAAATGGATTTTAATTCCTTGAATCGAAATTTCAGTGGAACGTTATCCATTATGTTGATTAAAATAGACATAATAATAATGGATTACAAATTTATAGACCTTAAAATCATGATGGAATGGGAAAATTACTATTTTTCAAAAACATTGTAATAATTAAGAAAACTTTTGAGGATCAATAATATTGAAAATTTGGACATGGACCAACAAAACAAGGTAATAAATATTCCCAATTCTAAAATTTATTATATTGGAATTATATGATATGTTAAATGAATAAGTGATATTTAAAAAATTCAATTAACGTAGCTGATTTATGATACACAAAGTGTAGATACCCAAATATTTAATTTTTATTTGTTTTATAATAAACTAAATAGACTCAATAACATACATTACATGAAACCCCATCTTCAAACGAACCATCATATATCATTCTTTTTTAACATAGTAGTTAGACTAAAATGTTATATTAGTATTTAAAAAATTATTAAAAATACGTATAATATTAACAAATAATTTTGAATATATTTTTTATTTATAATAATTTTGGAAACAATTTTCAGAAAACTCAATTTATTATTCAAAGATATGTTTTCAGAAAAAATAATTTTTATTATATTTTATTGGAGAAAATTAAAATTATTTTATATGACTTTGGTAATTCTATTATATTAAATGTATATAATTGAAGATAAAATTTGGTCACTTATATATTAGTGTCAATATTTATGATTTTTTTAAAGATCTTATTTTATGTGAATGTTTAATATGGTTTTTAAACATTTTTTCATTTAATAGATTAATTTATTATTAAAATTATGTGTTTTGTTTTATGTTAAAATAATATATCCCTACCTTAAATGGAAATAATTTAACTAATTAAATGAGAATTAAAATTATACTTGATTTTTTGATAAGTTCACTTTTAGGTTTAAAACTCATAATTTAGTATATCTATTTTAATTTGAGTAATGTGTTTAAAATTTATAAAATAAAAGAATAAATGATGAATATTCTTCATTGAAAAATTAATAGATTATATAAAAAATAAAATATTTTAATATTTATTTGATTATTTTAACAATGCTTGTAATATGTACAAATAATGATTTATTTTTAAAATTATAATTTTCAAAAAAATTGGGTTTCATTTCATTTTCTGAAATTACATAAATTAAAATTATTCTAGTAAGAGATATGGAATCTGGTTATATGGATTCATTTTTTTTAATAATTATAATTAATATAATTTAATAGTTCATAGTGATATATTTGTCACTAAGGAATTATAATGACAAATAAATTCAACAGTTAATGCTAAAATGAGATTATCAGGGGGTTGTACTATTAGATGATTTTATGAATACATCCTCACATTTCTTAATTATAATTTTATGATGATACATAAATATTATATTATTATATTATTTAATTAATTTCTATTTGGAGACACATTTTAATAATAGTTACCTTATATTATCGAAATTGTTTATATAATTCCATGTATGCCTCTCTCCTCAATTATAAAATTGAAGTTATTATCATACCTTATACAGATAATTTTTCACTCATAGATCCACCAATACTAACTCAAAAGCCTTACTATGTTCCTTACCTTATTCTTTTTTATCTTTTTTTCTCCTAATATAAATCATTCATGGTTTAATTTGTCTGGTGACTGAGGACTCTCAATAAAGTAATATAAATCATCTCCAAAATCACTCAATTTTTTATTTTCATTCACATTATGTAATAACACTAGATCCATAAAAACATTTCAAATATATTATATCCAATATAATTATATTTATGATTATTATAGAATAACTATTTTCCCCCTCATCTCTATTAATTGGTAAATTAATGTACTGCATGTGAATATATGTAAACTGACACTTCCACATAGATATGTGATTAGTTTTCTATCTAATTCCTTTATGGATAATTATTATGATGAATTTAATATATATATCTATTATATTTTATTTAACATATATTAATTATTATTAATATTTTAATTATTATTTACCTTTCCAATGATCCATCCATTAAAAATTAAAACTCATCAATAGTGTGTAAATATGGATTACCTTCTCTAAAAAGTGATATAATTCAATTTTTATCACAAACTTATATAAATTGTTATAAAAATTTATATAATCTCAAAATAAAATAATTATGAAATTTTTATTATTTTAGAGATGATGGAACCATGATCAAATTACATACACTATAAATATAAAATCGAGACATAAATGAAAAATGAATCAATTATCACCCAGAAATGATGAATTTAATAATGAAGTATTTATAAATCAATATTTTATTTTTAGAGTTGAAAAAATATTTTAATTTAGATATTAATATAGTTATGGTATTTAATTTTAATAAATTTTAATTTTTTACTCAAGAGTATATGACACATATGATCTATGATAGAATTGAGGAATGCCTTTTATGTTAAAATAACACCATTACAAGAATTTTTAATCCTAAAATTTTTTATAATTGTATTTTATGATATATATATATCCCTATTATTATTTAATTTATTCAACTCTTGTAATATTTTTGGGAATCCATATTTTCATCCCATTTTCTTCTCTTCGTACTCAAGTGATTCAAATAGATTTTTCACTGAATATTGAAAATATTCATCTATTCAGCAATGAAAATTTTTTCTTTCATATCCATGCTAAATTAAAAAAATAGGATTTTTTATGCACTCGTAATTAATGAATTTAATTTCTACTCACATTTACCTTCAAATAAAAATAATAAAAATATTTTTTTTCAAATGTATCACTTTTCACCATTAGGGTTATCAGAATTATTATTTTAATGTATAGTATATGGACATATTATTACATCCAAATGACTAATATTTAAATTGATTAATAAATGGAATACTTAAAATGGTTATTTATTTAAAAAAAATTCCATGATGTTTAAAAAATACATATTAATAAAATATTTTAAAATCTAATGGTTATTTTGCACAATAAATATTTCTCTTTCCTTTAAATGGTATTTTAATCAAAAAAACCATACTTTGACTTTTATTATAATTTTTTGAAGATAAGATAAAATGTTACAATCTTTATTATTTCTCTATTATGTTTTTTTATTATGATCATAATGAATTGGTGAATCTATTTTTCTTATCCACATTTAAAAAAAATTAAATGGAATATGATTTGTAGATCATAAGAAAAACAAAATGAAAGGATTATGATAACATGTTTGGTGGGTCAAACCCAGAACACTTATGAAGTGGAGAAATATTAATGTTTTATGAAATCATAAAATACTGGAGAGTTTTCCCCATTGCCAATGTAAGGACATAGGTGGTAATACCAGGCATAACATGCGATGAATGTCACGGTGGGAATCCATGATATATGTTTTTGGGATTATGAAAATGCCTCTGATTATTGATCTCAATTATGATTTTATTATATGCTAATGTTTTTCTCTCGTGTATCATGTTCATTGATTCATTTATTATTCATGTATTATAGAATATTAGAAATTTGTCCACGGCATAGGATTATGAAAAATAAATTGTAGTGTATTTATTAAAAATTTCAATCTCATTATCATGAACCATTATTCTATTGATATACTTATATTTGATCGTTTATTAATATGTATTTTATATACCTTTGACGAAAAATTTACCCCTGTTTTTTTATTCTTTTCACTAGGATATGAATAAATATGTTATGTATAACACATTTATAAAGGGTGATACATATATAGATTCTAATGCTAGATGATTTATATCTTTTTTGTATCAATTAGTTTCGTATAAATGACGATAAAAAATAACATTATAGTTTTATCAATTATTTCAATCATATATATATATATATTTCATTTAAAATTATTTATTATTAAATCATGAAATGTTTAGGTAACCAAATTGGTTTTGAACGTTTGTCTTATATTTTGAATCATTGATTATGGTATTGAATGGAGTATAATTTTCATATAAAATAAATCACTACATGGTATAAAATTTTGGATGATGTTGGGTAATAAAATAACCTTGGGTAATGACTTTGAATAGGGTGTATTTGGTAATAAATCAAAAATCATCAGTGAATGATGAATAGTATTAAGACATCAAAAATTATTGGATAGTTATAGAGGAAATTCTATAATAATTATCATTTTTATTGGGTTTTATTAAGAAGTATTTCAATAAAAAATGATATTGTGTGAAAGTGGTTTTAACTACGATGTCATATATTAAAAATAACTGATTAACTTTTAGATATCCAAGAAATTAATTTCAAGAATGTATTATTTCTTGTTATAATTATTGTTTCTCTCACTCTAATATTTTTATTCAATCAATGGATAAAACCAAATAATAATCGTGATAACACACAATTTTATGCGAAATTTTAAATTTTTTCTATTAAATGACAATTTGTTATAGGATTTTTAATTCAAAATATTATTGTCATTTTTACATTACTATTTCAATCCATGAATGATGTTTTCATCCTAATTAGAATACGTGACATCCACATACATCAGAGTACGTGATGATGGATCATACAGCTTACTTTAGTTGGTCTTATAATAAAATAATTACTAAAAAACTATATTATTCATTAATCATTTGGATGGTGAGGAAACTAAATGGTAAAATCTTATCACAAATATGAGGTAATATGATAAAATTATCACCATTTAGTGTGAAAATGTTTTAGGATATATCCAACAACTACATTACTCGTATTATTTATTTTAATCCTAATAAGGAATTACTCAATCTACTAAATAACTATGATAAATCCATTAGTACATTTAGTGAAAATTGTAAAATAATGTTGGTATATGATTTTGTTATCATCATTAAACTGAAAATTATGATTCATTGAATCTTTAGTGTATTAAATCCATTTATTTGAATTGTTTTATCAATAAGAGACATCATTTATTAAGTATAATTTATATGAATTATGATTATAGGGTAAATATTTATAGTATTCACTAATAAATATCAAGATTATAATAAGAAATTAATGATGTAATTCAATGTAAATTCTAATAGAAAAAACATGAATTTTTTGAGATGAGTTTTCTTTCATGATAGATGTGTGGAAGGTAACATGGTCAAAATTATCAAAAGTGGAATTTGAAAATTTTTATGTATGAAATGAATGATCAAATTGAAATAATATTCCAAAGTAATGTAATGATGTTGTATAGTGATGTGAAGTGAGATAAATATCAATAAAATTAAAAAACCTTATTCCAGTTATGCTAATAGATGGAGTATGGAATTATAGTAACCCAAATAAATATATATTGTTTAATAGTGATAGTAAATATAATAATAATATAATGGTAGGAGAAAAAATGGAGGTACAATGAGATCACTGTTGCATATGTAGGGAATGAAAATAATGTGGTCAATGGTATAAATATTTTATACTCTAGACAATTAATGTTTTTTTAATCTGGTTATAAACACTTATTTATATATAAAGAATGATGTGGGGGTATCATATTCCAAAATTAATGAATATATATTTAATACGTATTAAAATCTCATAATGGTATGATGATCACACTCTACTATATGATTCTTCCCCAATTTAATATTATTCAAATATACTTTCTAAAAATAATTTCATTCTCTATTTAGGTGATTTTTTTGGGGAAAGATTAGAATTTTTTAAATAAAAGATACATCAATCGTTTTTGAATTGAATCCACCACTAATATTATGAACAACCAATGGATTTTTTATTAGTGTGGGAATAATGTTAACATACAAAATAAATTTCATTCATTTCATTAAATATTATTCTTATTCCAAGGTGTTAGATTTATCATATGGTTATGGAGATACTAAATATTAACGGTATAACTATTTTATGAGTGATTAATGATTTCTTTCTAAAATATTTTCCCAGTATTCCAACAAATTTTTATGATTACTTTTATATCAGACTCGTACCTTATCCAAAAACTATTTATAAGACATTATTTAGAGAGAACATATTTGAAATTCAATAATTGAGGGTGAAGGACTAGGAAAATCATTATAAGATTCACTAATCTAACTTTGCAAGCCTAATATGCACTTATACATTCTGCTAAGAAGTAAAATTACTATTATGAAATTTAAAGGATCCTAAGAATGAATAAAAATATCTACCCAATATTTATTCTTTTTTCAATAAATATTGAGGGACTCAATGTTTTTTCATGATTGATCTTCTATCTAGATACAAACATTTTAGGGTAACAATTAACGACAGGCCCAATAATTCTATCTATTTTAGTTAGGAACAATATGAATTTATATTTAATGAATTTTTTCATATTAATTTCCTTATAAACCTAAAATAATTAAATAATATAATATTTATAGATTACGTTCATTAGTTTGTGGTATATTTTATAGAAAATATTCATATATTTTCTATTATCTAGGTAATGCATGAATTCCACTTGAGGAATGTACAGAACACCATATGGGAGATTATTTTTGATGAAAAAATTACCAATTGTTAATTTTAGATATATAAATATCCATTTTTGGTTAATATAGTCTGAATAGTGGGTATATTGGTGGATTCATCAATGATAGAATTTATTTAAAATTGACTCACACCATCCCAGTGATTAAGATCACCACATTTCATTGATTGGACAGATATTAACAATTCCTGAGTATGTATTTGATATAACAATCTAATCTACTAAATATCTTAACCTAAAAATTATTAAATTTCCTTTTAACTAATTAATGATAAGAAAATTTCCATGAATTGTAAACAATGCTGTATAATGAATCTATGATCAAACTCGTCACTAGTGGAGGATTTTTTTTACAATGACGCATCAAATTATAGGTTGTGTTTTATATTTTGTATATTGAATTTGTGATAGATTACAAAGAAATTCATTTTTTGGTTCCAATAAATACTCAACTCATGATTCAAAGTGATAAGTGGTAATCGTTGAGATGATAACATATTTCTCTCTAGGTGACATGGTGTGATACTCGATGTTGACATTAGACATTAAATGGTTATACATAATGCTAGTGACAATGAGGCAAAGTGGGTCACACACAATATCCAAAATCTTAGAAATATTATTGTATTTAATTTAATAGTATATATTATGTAATATTTATTCTTATTCAATTGATCACTATAATTTTATAAATAAAACATTGTGAGAATAAGTCATTTATTTAATAATAATATGTATGTTTTTGCACACTACTGAATATAATTTTTTTATATTTATCAACTAATTATTTAGTGATATATAGTTATTAAATTAATAGTCATTATTCAGTGATCGGTAAATGTGGATGTGTGAAAGAGGACTAAAAATATGATCTAATTAGAAATATTATAAATGGTATATATTTATATTATTCAATATAGTGCAAATTTCATGTAATTATTAACAATATAATAATTAATGGATGTGGGGTAAAATAAAAATATTATAGTTTTAAAGGGTATTGTGTGTAATTTTTTCACTCTAAAAACCATAATAAATGTGTACTTATATCACCCTCATACGATCAATTATTTGGAATAATTGATAGAGGGGGTTAATCGGGCCGTAGAGAGATATCAATAGAGATGTAGTTCACTTCAAAACACCTTTATGAGTAAAATAAGATATCATTTGGATGTATTCATGAATCAAGATGAATAATAGTGTGGTAAACTATGATAAATTCAATTGATATGGATTATTTGTGTTAGAACCCAGTGGTTCTATGACATTTTTATAGATTTTAGTTCATGCGTGGATCATTTCTAGATATAATATTGAATTAGATCATGTAGCACAATGATGGTGTAATGATATCTATTTAAAAAAATAATCAATGAAGGGACAATTACTTTTTTGGTTGTTTCTATATATTCTTAAAAGTTAATTATAAAATAAATTTCAAGATTCTTCCCTTTTAGTTTTGTTGTTTTTTCTATTAATAAAGTAAACCATTTTCATTATACATGATGATTTTCCAAAAAAAAATTAAATAACTACAGGTTATTTAATACTAAAATAAAAATTTTCTATACCATTAAAGGAAATTTCTTATATGCTTGGAACCTATATTGAAGACCAAAAAGAAAAATATGCTAAATTAAATATTTAGAAGGTGTGAATGTTTTCTATATAATGAATAATTTTTCTATTATGTAATCTCAAGAGATGGTATATGAATTTATACATCAATTATATAAGTAATGGAAACTGTCTATGAAAAAAGAGATTATTATTTATAGTTTTCTAGAATTAGATTGATATTATTGATAATTTGTGATGGATATCCCACAGATATCTAATCAATGAAAAATTTTCACCCAAAAGTGATTCATATTCCATTGTACTAATTAATGTTTTAAAAAAATTAATGTACGGAAGTGAATGATTCTCAGTGAACCTACTATAAAATTACATTGTCGGGGCTACATATTTTTTATTCGCAATGATTCACCGAAGAATTGGTTTGGATGTGTCATTATACATAATGAATTGATGATTACTTATACCAGAATTCAACAAAAGGATCCTAACAATAATTTCTTGAATAATTATTTGCAGTTAGATGTGGTGATCATTTGATTAAATATATAATGGAATTATCATTACCTAGAAATTTGTGACATATTTTCTAACAATAAGTTTCTTATGATTATTTTAATAAAAAATGTTTAATATATTCCAAATAATATTGTTGGATTTTTTAATGATTGTGACTAATAAATAAATTAAATCCTCATAATGTTGATGAGGTGTTTGTTTCATTGAGTTGAAATGATCAGTCTAGTTTTTCTATGATGAGGATAAAAATGATCTAATATTTTTGGATTTTCAATTACCAGACTATGAAATCCTAGTTGATTGGGAAATATATTTTCTTGATCATGTAGTATTTCAATAATTCATTCATGAGAATATATTCGTGGATTAAATTGACGATTTATATATGAAAATAAATGTGAGGTGATTTTTTTGAATTTATTCTTTATCATAATGTAATTATAACTTTCTAGAAATAATTATGTGTCTCAACAATAATAAATTTGAAGAGAGATATATTGGGAAGTGATCATTTCTCCTCACTATTTATTTATCCTAGATATATTAAGATATATATTATTTTGAAGAGATATTTATCATTGGAATGAGTAAATATACATATGGAAACTATGTATCCATATTTCTAGTATGATAGTAAATTCAATATTATATATATAATTATTAAGGGTATGTTACTGAAATTAGTCATACTATAATGGAAACTAAAATAAATCACAGTTAATTTCATCATTAGACTCCCCAAATCATCTAAATTTCATAATTATATTTATTTCATAGTCAATAACATAAAATAATTTGTACATTTCATTACTATTAGGGACTATTTCAATGTTAATCATGTATTCAAGAAATTAATTATTGATGTTTTAAGCATTCATAGTGTACCAAATACTATAATAACTAACTTTGGTTCTTTGTTAAGCATTATGTTCTATCAGTTCCCTCATCATGATTAAAATAAATAATTTTTTTAGTACATATTAACATATGCAGATAGATGGCCAGTATTATAGAACAATACTAACAATGAAGGATAATTTGAGATATTATTCTATGAATTTAAATGTTTTTTGGAAGTAAACCACCACATTGTAAAATTCTCATATTTCAATTACATTATCAAGAGAATAAATATTTTTCTTTATAAGGACGCCTATGGAAATAACTAAAGAACACTGACATGATACAATAACGTTTGATAAAAAAATTAGTGCATAATAAGTATGTGAATGGTAGAGATGTTTAGAGATATTCAAGACCACATCATTGCATAATATTGTTTATAATAGTGTTTTACATACAATTATCATTAATATCATGAATTTGATAATTTTAATAATTTTTTATCCTAATATCTCTACGGAATATGGATATGATATTCAGAAGAAGGTATATTTGTTCACTAAATATATCGAACATTCCTATATTCATCATCAACTATGGATTTGTTCATGTTTATATTCCATTCTCGAAATACACTATCTTGTTCATAATGCCTTCTATGTATCGATTCTGAAAAAGTACATTCATGAATATTAACATAAACTAAAACCGTGAATTTTATTGACATATAATTATATTTCAAATGAATAACTATTGGTAGAAATATTGGATCATAAATATAATTGTATATGGAACACGACTACTCATTTTCATAATGTTTATTTGAAAAGGAATAAATTCAATAAATCTACCCAGGAACATAAGGATGTGGTGAAGTAGTTACATCTTCATTTATTTAAATCATAGTGTTTGAATTTCATTTCTAAAATACATTTTTTTTAATCATATAATATAACACCCAATTATATTATATTTATTTTTCTAATATTGTACATGAATTATTTTATAGCATGTCATACATGCAACCTCAAGTATAAAAACGGTGATTAAGTAATCCTTTAAGAATTAATCGATTAAATTTCTTGGGATACTTATTATTAACTAAATTAATAAATATAATATATCAATTTATTATCTAATTAAATTTTATTACAACTAAATAATAAATAATTAGTCAATTTTAAATAATTTTATTTTATGCTTTCAGAATTAAATTTCATTAAAAAATCATTCATTTGATAAGAGAATATTGTTATTATTTTCATACATTTTTATAAAACTTATTTTATTAACATAATATAGTTTTTGAAATAATGATTTTAATATTATTTTTAATGGATTCTATGTATTTTTATGAATAGAATATTTTAGTGAATAATAAGAAATACAAACTCTTTTACAACATTCATTTCTTTTTATTAAAACGTGTTATATAAAATAACTCTTAATATTTTATTTTCTTGATAATTTGAATTTAGTATAAAATAATTATATATTGTAAGATTAATTACATGTGAATTATCATTATTCTAGATTATTTTATAATATCTATGTTGGCCTTAAAACACATTTTTCTAAATAAAATATCTAAGAAATGGGTTTTTTATATTAATAAATTAATTGTGCTCTATTTAGAATAAATATAATTTATTTTTGATATTAAATATTATATTAATTATATTATCATATATTATTGTATTGTAGGTAATGGATGTAAATTTAGTTTTATGTTTCAAATTACATTTTACGAAGGGGGATTTATTTTCCTTCTATGAAATTATTTATCACAAAATACTTAAACATATATAAATATATTGTAAAAAAATAGTTCCACATTTTGAAAAATAATAATTAATTAAATTTAATATAATATTATTATTATTTTAATATAATTAATTTCAACAACACTAATCTTGTGATACCACTATTGAGGTTATAATTGGTTTTCCATGGTTTTAATCTTATATATATCATTAGGAAGTCCACCAAATGATTTATAATATTCATTAGTAAATATATCTATATATATATATATATTATCATATCCAGACTTCTATTTAATTTACATTTCAAGAAAATTTCAAATGAAAGTTTCTTTATAGTGTAGAAATCATTCTTGTAATTCCATGTGGGTTACTAAGGTCAATTATAAAAGGTAACCACTTACCTAAATTATTTAATAAAATTTATCCTTATTGATAATAAATTACATACTAAAACTTTTAGTGGATTTAGTTACTTCATCCTCATCAACATATTCTTCTCATATGATAAATAATTAAATCATTAATGTGAATGTTATATGAGTATGAAATCTTATTCAAGCTTTGTTATTTTTTTCCACTTTATATAAAACTATTTTATCAATAAAAAAATTAATAATGTATAAAAAATTAAAAAAATCTGATGATTGGAATCCATTTCCATTATACACCCCATTAAATGTGAAATTAAATTATCTTTCAAGTGAATGTGTAGACTGCATCCAACATATATCCATATAATTTATTCTCAAAATTTCTATTTCAGTGGGTGTTATTATGTAAAATTTACTGTAAATATATAGGATATTTAGGATATAATAATAATTACATAATGGAAAATTATTTTTTATATCGATTTAGTTTTATAATCCAAAAAATCTAAAACATCACTTATGAGTACATACATGATACCAACTCCACGAAGTGGTGTAATTAAATTATCAAAGTATATTTATATGAATTATTGTTCAAGTATATGTAATGATTAAATATTATAATTATTATAGGATTAGGATACTTGATATTATGTAACAATGATCAATGTTCATGGTCCGTAAATGAAGAGTTGAAAAATAAATGAATAACAAAATATTTAAAACATGAAAATTATGATTTTAATAAATAATTATTAACTAATGGGTGTCGAAATTTTATATGTGGACCATATATGATAATATAAATTTGAATGATATTCATTTATATATTTATAATAAATTTTAATTTAATATTTAGGATCATATAGCGATTATAATGGAAAACTATGATGAGGTATGCATTTTACATTACAATCTCACGTTTACCGGGATTGTTTAGCATTAAATTTATAATGATGAAATTATATGATATATCTCCCCAAAATAAAATCTATTCCATTATCCTATAATTATTTATGTATATTACATATTTTATTTTCATTTACAATTATTTATGTACTAAATAGTAAAAATAAATAGTTTAAGTATGATTACCATTTTTTAACTCGTCATTTGGTTATCTATTACATCAATATATATAATTTATTTTCAATTCCTAGAAAAATATAATTAACATAAAATAATTATGAATTAAATTTATTTTTATCTTTATTTTAATTTATAAAAAATTAATAGGAATATTCATGTAATTTTTAGAATAGGGTTTTTTAGAAAAGTTGTGAATATATTATTCAAATTTATAATATAATAAAAACATTTCTCAGCTTATTGAATTAATTTTTCATGGTAGATCACATTATTGGTTTCTTTTATTCTTTTTAAATATAGTTACTTACTTAATATTATTTATATTGTTTTATTTTATAATATTTATTTTAAATTCAATTTGTTGTTTCACTCAAAAAAATTATAGTGATCTTTTAGCTCGTTTCTATCGGTAACTATCACGACCCACCTTCATGAATATGTGGAAAGGGAAAATAGACTGCCAGAACCTTCCTTATCCAAGTTGAAGGAGAGATAATGACCGCTGAGACCCACCTTCAATAGGTCCCGGAGTGGCGACTAACACCATGGGTATAGAATCACACACAAAAAGGAAGGCATTACCCTTTTCTTTAATAGGATTGGGAGATAAGATGATGAAACCCAAAAATTCCAAGACTAGAAGTAAAAGCTAAGACAAAGAAAACCACTCCCATATACATGCTGCAAAAGTAAAACCCCCAAAGTACTAGGTGTCTACAAAGGTAATGAACCAAAAGCAAGAAAACAACAACTGCAACGGTCCCAACGCCCGAGATTGTACGACCCTGTATGATCCCCGAAGTCCTCCTGGAAACATGAAAATAGTTTTATATACGTAGGGTGAGTATACAAGTATACCCAGTAGGGAAAACCAAAGACTCTCGTGCACAAGTGGGGAGGCATTCTAATGCCTCATGGAAAAAAAGATAACCAAACACCCAACAAGGAAAATCTATCCACCAAAACCACACCAAGGCACACTCCTCAAATAACGCAAGTCATGTAACATATTGTAATAGTGCATTGATATTTGGGTACCCTGCGCTGCTTTCGCACTGGTTATTGAAGACATCATATGCATCAAACCAATCCCGGCATTCTCACTGCAGTCCCACTGCCACACCCACCCGCACACACCTGGGCCACAACCACACATCCCGCCCACAAACAACTAGGCCACAACCGCTATCCCTCCCACAAACACCTGGACCACAACAACCTCGCATAACCATTCCCGCAAACACCTAGGCCGGAACAACCACTACCATGCCCAAAGACACCTGGGACAGAATGCTACCGTCATGCCCGAAGACACCTGGGCCTCAACATGAATATACTTGGGAAACAACTTGCCCGTAAACACCTGGGCCACCCACCACACCTACCCTGCTTGAAAATTATTGGGCTAATAATGGATCTCAGGCCATCACAGCCTGCCCGAAGATTCTTGGGCTATTCGGGAAAGGGAGCAGAAAAGGAGCTAATAACCATCCACTCATAGGGGTGTTGGGGAAAACACCCCCCATCAAATGGGGGTGTTCGACACTAAGTTATCAACATGGGTGGGGCGCGAATAAAAAACACAAGAAATACAATCATATATATAAATAACAAGAACTCATCCCAACCTAGGGTTCCACACCTAAACCAAGCACGAACAACCTAGTCAATTTTAATAAAAGTACAATATTTACAGCCGATTCACAACCCATACCAGAACCCATCCCCCAATTAACCCCTTTATTGATTTCATGTTCTTGTGACCCCATTTAATAAGTTTTTCACTGATGGGAACCTAACAGGAATAAGCACAAGACTAGGAGAAAAGTTATAGATAACAACAATTTAAACATTCACACCCAGTCCTATTATAAATTTACATCAATGTGAGATCCCTCCATGTATTGGAACCAAAGCAGGCTTCATGATACACCCCCACATCCCTAGAACCATGAACCAAAAAGTTTTTACAAAAGAAAAGGATTCCACCCCAATTTGTGATTCAAGCAGAGTCACAACCAACAACTGTGCCACAACAGAGGATACCATCCTCACCCACATTACCCCATAAGCAATCTAACAGAAAAACAAACCCACTACCAAACAATGTAGGGAAACATCCATGTTAAAGCACATCATTTATCTGTTTCCTATTTCTTTTGGTTAACCAGGGTGATCACACAAGGTTTCATGTTTACTGGGCATCCATTTAATCCACAAAGTCCACGTGAATAATCAATTTCCATATTACAACCATTTAATCATCACAGAAGACAATAGTATATTAGTTCCTAGAGAGAGACCACCAACAACCAATTAGTTTTAGTATGCATACATCCCAACAGTTCACAACATAATATTCAAGGAAGAGCAGGAAAACAAAATAGCAGTATATCGATCACACACCTCCCCTTTATTCCTTTAAAATTCCATTTTTTATCTTCATTAATACTTATCTTCATCCATTCCCACAAAAAGAAAAGCACACCAACCTCGCATGATACAAAGAAAGAAGAGACTAATGAAAAATCCCTACCTCAAGGAACCAGCTTCGATTCGCCAAGATAATCCTCCTGATAACCTCCAAAATTCTTGGTATAGGTTCTTCTACCTCTAAGGAAGGGTGATCCTGAGTTATGGCCGCTTAGGGGCTTAAACGAACCATTTATAGGAAAAAGAGTTCTGATCCACAATTATAGGATCTAACTCTAACTGCCTGCACGATTAGCGCACGGTTTGCTAAACCGTGCGCTAACCGTGCATTAGCTCATGCCTCGCCAAACACTCCTTGCACAGTTATTCTTCATGGTTATCCAAACAGTGCGCTAACCATGTGTTAGCCACTCCCTCCAACACCAACCATGCACGGTTTGGCCACATGGTTTAGCCAAACTGTGCGCCAACCATGCGAAAGCGATTTTCCTTTAGATTTCCATAAATGTCCACCCAAACTCACCCCCAAGTCACATTTACCTCTTGGCACACCTCCAGCACCACATTTCACAAAGGAATTGGCCAGAGAGATCTGGGCCATTACATTAGACACCTCTAAAAACATTCTCGTCCCCGAGGATCCAAAAACCCACCTAAAAAAGGGAGAGGGGTCCAAACAACTCCCCCTCGAAAGATACCTCTCAGGAGAAAACCTCCTTGTTACCAAGGAGCACCTCCTTCTACATCAATATCGAGAACAACCACAAACATACCGCTCCTCTACCCTGTGAAACCAAGAAAAACAAAATACCAAACCGCCTGGTCCCGTGGGTGAGGGGTTTCCCTTCCACCATGTTAAGATATTGTCTGCTTTGCGCGGAACTGACTCGCCCACACGGGTTTAGGCTCATCCACATTAATGCGTCTTAACTAGGGATCAAGTCCTCCCATCCCCACATATCAGGACACTTCACACACATCCATAGGAAAGGAAAACCACACATTCCATAATTAGAAAAGTAATGTGTTCCATCAACCAATTATCAAAAAAAATAGAACAAAACTTAAAACTAC
The DNA here is from genome assembly GCA_963277665.1 of Viscum album. Taxonomy (NCBI): domain Eukaryota; kingdom Viridiplantae; phylum Streptophyta; class Magnoliopsida; order Santalales; family Viscaceae; genus Viscum; species Viscum album. The sequence goes on along the minus strand of OY728146.1, from coordinate 1,753,981,641 downwards.
TCTAAGTACTGGGTGCGCATCTTCTTCTCTCGTTCCCAGGTTCTTTCTTCAAGCCAACCGTGTCTCCAAAACACACGAACCAAATGAATGGTTCATAAATGAAGCACCTTCTCTTCATGACCTTCAATCATCACTGGTCGCTCCAAAAACGTTGCATCATCCGCAATATCTAGGTCTCCCCAGTCGAGGACATGTGAATCGTCGTGTAGATACCGACGGAACTGGGACACGTGGAAGACATTGTGCACCCTTTGTAGTTGTGGTAGAAACTCTAGCTGATAAGAAACCTCACTGACCCACTGCAACACCTCAAACGGTCCCACAAACCTATGAGAGAGCTTACTTCCCATGCCAAACCACCGCTGCCCACACCGAGGGGAGACCTTCAAGAACACGTGGTCCCCGACCTCAAACTCCACAGGCCTTATCCGATCATCTGCATATGACTTCTGCTAGTCCTAATATGCCTTCATCCTCTCTTGTATAAGTTCCACCCTCTCCATTGTGCTCTGCACCACCTCTGGGCCAAGAAAACTTGCCTCCCAAACTTCTGTCTAGCACATGGTTGAGCGACACGACCTCCCATATAGGTCTTTGAATGAATCCATGCCAACGATATTGTGGTAGCTATTTTTATACACAAACTCTACCAGAGGAAAGTGTAGCACCCATGATCCTCTGAAGTCTAGGACACATGCTCGCAGCATATCCTCCAAGTTCTGGATGGTGCGTTGTGTCTACCCATATGTCTGGGGGTGGAAAGCAGTGCTAAGGCACTACTGGGTTCCAAAATCATGCTGAAAACCTCTCCAGACTCGTTATGTAAATCGTGCATCCTTATCCGAGACTATGGACCTCCGAACTCCAAGAAACCGCACCACCTCGTCCACATACCTCTGTGATAGAGCATCCACCACACTCGACACCCTGATAGCTAGAAAGTTATCCAACTTCGTCAACTGGTCTACTACTACCCAGATGGTGTCGTAGCCTCCTTCATCCTTGGGTAGCCCCATGACAAAATCCATCTAGATGTCATCCCACTTCCACTCTAGGACATTTAAGGGTTGCAACAAACCACCTAGAACATGGTGTTCAGCCTTCACTTGCTGACACACTAGGCACTTGGCCACAAACTCGGCCACATCCCGCTTTACCCCGGGCCACCAAAATTGTCCCCTCAGACCCTGGTACATCTTGGAAACTCCTAGATGTACTGCCAGGGGTGAGACGTGGAACTCTCCAAGGACCATCTTGGGCATTGCCTCTAGAAAGAACATTCTCCCCCAAAAAAGCATCCAGTTCTGACCATCCTCTGTCCACCCTTCCGGAGCATCTCCTTGGCTAACCTGGTCATACATCGCTTCACTCTCTGGGTCTCCCCACTAAGACTCCTCCACCTGACGTAACAGAGAAAACTTTACTGTCATCTAATATAGGAAACCCCTTCCACTATCCATCCTCGCATATAGGTGTAGGGAAGCCAACTTCTCTATCGCCCTCCAAGAATCTTCCAACTCTCGGACCGCATCCCTCTTTGACCTTATGCTCAATGAATCAGCCACAATGTTTCCATTACCTGAGGTGTAGGAAATCTCAAAATCATAATCTTGGAGGAACTCTATCCAGCTTCGCTCTCGTAGGTTCAGGTCCTGCTAGGAGAAGATATACTTTAAGCTTTTGTGGTCCGTGAAGACCACAAAGTTCTCTCCTATGAAGTAATGCCTCCAAAAAGTTTGTGAAAAAACAACTGATGCAAGCTCCAGATCGTGGGTGGCATGATTACACTCGTGGAGGCGTAGTTGTCTAGAACCATAAGAGATGACCCCTTGTTGTTTCATCAGCACACACCCGAGGCCTTGTCCTAAAGCATCACAGAATACTTCATATGTATCCCCTTCTTCTCGAAACCTCAACACTGGGTCACTAACCAACTTCTCCTTCAGATAGTCAAAGGCTGCCTCACACTGCTCACTCTACACAAAATCCTGCTCCTTTTTGGTTAATAATGTCAAAGGGGCTGCAACCCAGGAGAAGTTGGGTACGAACCTACGATAGTAACTTGCCAGCCCGAGGAAACTACGGACCTCTTCCACGTTATTGGGTGGTTCCCATGAAACAACCGCCTCGACCTTCGATGGGTCTACCACTACTCCCTGCTTGGACACTACATGCCCAAGGAAGTTCACTTCTCGCATCCAAAACTTGCACTTCAAAAAATTCCCATAAAGCTGGTGCTGTCAAACAACCTCCAAAACATTCCTCAGGTGCTCAGCGTTATACTCCTTTAATATTGAGTAGATCAGGATGTCGTCAAGGAACACGACCACAAACCGATCTAGATACTCCCGGAAGACGGAGTTCATAAGCACCATGAATATAGCTGGAGCATTTGTAACGCCGAACAGCATGACCACAAACTCGAAGTACCCATATCTGCACCTGAAGGCCATCTTCAGGATGTTTCCCTCCTTCACCCTCAACTGGTGATATCCAGATCGCATGTCGATCATCAAGAACTATCCTTCCCCTTTCAGCTGGTCAATGAGATCATCTGTCCTCAGAAGTGGGTAGCGATTTTTGACCGTTACCTGATTCAGTCTCCTGTAGTCTATGCACAACCTGAGACCACCATCTTCCTTCTTTGCAAACAGGACTGGAGCACCCCACGGTGACACAATCGGTCGAACAAAACCCTTCTTCATCAGATCGAAAATCTGAATCTGCAATTCCCGTAGCTCCGAAGGTGCCATCCTGCAGAGAGCCATTAAAATCGGACGAGCACCAGGCTGTAAGTCTATCCGAAACTCAACATCACGTCGAGGGGGTAGACTCGTCACCTCTTCCGGGAAGACATCCATAAACCCACTGACAATCCCTGGTACATACACCATCTCTGTATCCATTGACTCCACTGATATCCCAGCTAACAAGGAGAGGAGGGGTTCCTCTCTCCTACTACCCTTCTGGCCACCCCGCTTGCCGGAAAAAGTAACATGTCAGCTGTCTAAGTCTAAAAACACGAACCTTCCTCGAAAGCAGTTGATGATGGAAAATACAGTGAACAGCCAGTCAATTCCTAGGATTACATCATATGGTTGTATCTACAATTGTAGGAGGTCCCTGACTGACTGATGTGGCCCTATCGTTAGTCTGCATCCTCGATAAATATATATCAAGTCGGTCTGACATCCGACCGGTGTGCTCAGCACCAGGGGCACTGGAAGTCTCTCAGCATCTAGACCCAAAGAACATGCCAGAATGGGTGTAAAAATGTAGTGCGAAGCTCCTGTATTGAATAAAACATAAGAAATGGTACTGAACAAACTGAACATACCTCAAACGACCACCAGTCCACCTGGAACTACTGCCTCGACCACGTGTAACTGCCCGTGCCCAGCTCCTCTGCCTCTCGGCTATCGGCCACCTCCCCGAACATGCCCTGGTTGAGGTCCCTGAGGAGAACCCGGGGGGCAGCCTCCCCCAGCAACATATGTCCTCGGAAGAGCGGGAGCTCGCTGACCCTACTGCTGCTGGTGGAAATGCCTCGCTAGAAGCTGGTACTTTTGAGGAGGGTGCGGAACCTGCCCACCAACGTCGTACTGCACTCTATCCGGGCACTAATTCCAGAGGTTCCCATGGCTCCCAAAGACGTAGCATCTTGGACCTGGGCCCGAAGAGAAAGGGCGAGGGCTGGGAGATCGGAACTGGAACTGCTGGGGCCTACTCCCTGCCGGTCGAAACCTAGAGGGCCCTAATGCTGGAGGCATGGTGCTGACAACCTCCCCATTCGATGATACCAACTAGATCCCTCTCGTGAAACACTTCCCATCATGTGCATCCCCTCCACCACTTCGGCCTTCTTCTGCACCTCTATGTATGTCGGTAGGGTGAAGGGAGTAACGACATACTGGAGGGATGGTCAGAGTGCCTCCTGCAAACATCTCGCTCAGGACTCCTCATCCGGAAAGAGGTTTGGAGAAAAGTGGAGGATATCCTTGAACATGATCCCCAACTCCCTTACTAACATACTCCCCTGGTGGAGGGAGAGTATCTCCTGTCTCTTCTCATCTTTCATCGTAGAAGAGAGGAATTCCGTCCGGAACTCTTTATCAAAATCAGCTCATACCACCACAGCCTCTCTCCTCTCCCCAAGGTAGAGCGTCAAACACTGACGTGTTGCTCCCTGCATCTAGCTGACGGCCAGTGGAACCCAGTACTCAGTCGGAGCCCGAATCAAGCTCAAATCTATCACCACCTCCTCTAGCCAACTCTCCGTCTTCTTGTCAGAGGTGTTGCCCTCAAACATTTTCAGGGTCTGTCACTGGAAGGCTCAAAGTGTCTTTTTCCACTTGTCATCCTCCTCCTCTTGATCATACGTCTACTGATCGGCCACATCAACCTCATGGGCCTCGATCGCACGCACCACTCGTGGTCGTCTCCCAGGTTCCATAGCTGCAAGGTAAAGAAGGAATGCCTAAGCCTAGGTAGTGTAGAATATTGTTCTTACATTTTATTTGACTTCTTTATTTATTTTTGAATCCTCAAAACACCCAGAAACATGGGAACAAAAGTCATTATGATGCATATACCTTTCCTTGGGTCTCTACCCTACAATCAGTGTAGCCTCACTTGGTCGTTCGGTATGTCCAGAGTCCTTGCATCGGATCACGGGGTGCCCTAAAATCTAGTGTCCTAGATGGTGTTCCCTAGACTATTTCTCGCACCAATGTCACCCAACACTATTGACCTACCATACCATGAAATCCTTTCTGTGCCTAACTCCAGACTCCATTCTATCTCTCAACCACTCCTCTGATACCATTCTGTCATGACCCGCCTTCACCAAGATGAGGAAAGGGATAGCAGACTGCCAGATGCTTCCTTATCCATGTTGAAGGAGAGATAATGACCCCCCGAGACCCACCTTCAATAGGTCCTGGAGTGGAAAATAGCACAAAGGGTATAGAATCACACTAAAAAAGGAATGCATTACCCTTTTCTTTAATATGATCAGGAAATAAGATGATTAAACCAAACAATTCCAATACTGGAAGTAAAAGATAAGACAAAGAAAGCCACTTTCATATGCATGCTGCAAAAGTAAAAGCCAGAAAGTACTAGGTGTATACAATGTTAAAGTACCAAAACCAAGAAAACAGAAACTGCAACGGTCCCAATGCCCGAGCTAGTACGACCATGCACGATCCCCGAAGTCATCCTGGAAACCTGAAAATAGTTTTATATACGTAGGGTGAGTATACAAGTATACCCAGTAGGAAAAAACAAAGACTCTCGTGCTGAAGTGGGGAGGAAATATAATGCCCCATGGAATAAAAGATAACAAAATACCCAACAAGGGAAAGCTATCAACACAAAACTCACCAAGGAACGCTCCCCGAATAACACAAATCATGTAACATATAGAAATAGCACATCGATATTTGGGTACCTCGCGCTGCTTTCCCACTAGTTATTGAAGACATCCTACGCATCGAACCAATCCCGCCATTCTCACCGTAGTCCCACTGCCACACCCGCCCACACACACCTGGGCCACAACCGCTATCCTGCCCACAAATACCACGGCCACAACAACATCATGTAACCAAGACCGCAAACACCTAGGCTAGAACAAAAACTACCACATCCGAAGACACCTGGTCCAGAAAGCTACCGTCACGCCTGAAGACACCAGGGCCTCATCCCGAAGATACTTGGGAAACAACCTTCCCATAAACACCATGTTCAACCACCAAAACTACACCGCCCTGAAGATTCTTGAGCAAATAATGGACCTCATACCATCACAGCCTACCTAAAGAGTATTGGGCTATTCAGTAAAGGGAGCAGAAAAAGATGTAATAACTAGCCACTCGTAGGGGTGGTGGGAAAAACACCCTCCCTTATGAAATGGGGGTGTTCGGCACTAAGTGCTCAACAGCCTAGTCATTTTTCATATAAGTACAATATTCACAGCCGAGTCACAACCCATAACAGAACCAATCACCCAATTAACCCCTTTATTGTTTTCATGTTCAAGTGACCACATTTAATAAATTATGCACTACTGGGCAACTAGGAGGCATAAGCACATGCCTAGGGGAAAAGTAACAGCCAACAACAATTTTAACATTCACACTCAGTTCTCTTATAAATTCACATCAAAGTGAGATCCCTCCATGTATTGGAACCAAAGAATGCTTCAAGATGCATCCCCAGATCCCCAGAACCATGAGCCAAAAAGGTTTCACAAAAGAAGAGGATTCCACCCCAATTCGCGATGAATGAAGAGTCACAAACAACAACCCTACCACAACGGAGGATATCATCCTCACCCACAACACCATATAAGAAATAAAACTGAAAAGTGCACCCACTACCAAACAAAGTAGGGAAACATCCATGTTTAAGAACATCATTTATCTGTTTCCTCTTTCTATTGGTTAACGGGGGTGATCACGTAAGGTTTCATGTTTACTAGGAATCTATTTAATACACTGAGTTGACATGAATAATAAATTTCCATATTACAACCATTTAATTATGACAAAATATAATGGTTTATTAGTGTATAGAGAGAGACCACCAACAACCAATTATTTTCAGTAAGCATACATCCAAATAGTTCACAACATAATAATCAAGGAAGAGCAGGAAAACAGAACAATAGTACATCGATCACACCCCTCCCCTTTTTCCTTTAAAAGTCCATTTGTTATCTTAATTAATGCTTGGCTTCAACCATTCCCACTGAAACAAAATTTCACCCACCTGACATGATACACAGAAAGTAGAGACGAAGGGAAAATCCCTACCTCAAAGGTTTTTTTTACGAAATTAGGTTTATTCTCCACGAATCCTCCTTAGATATCCTCTCCAAACACAACCATGACCAAAGCTCATCATATTCGACATTCACACGCTTAGATATACCCATAACGGGTATAGATCTAAGAAACCGAGAGAGGAGGAGGAGTATATCTAATTTGATCTAGGAAAACAAGCAAGAACGACCACATACCTCAAGGAACTGGCTTCGATTATCCATGAAATGGCTCAGGATCGCCTCCAAAATGCTTGGGAGATGTTCTTCTACCTCCATGGAAGGGTAATCCCGAGTTATGGCCGCTTATGGGCTAAAATGAACCATTTAGAGGCAAAAGAGTTCAGATCCACAATTTTAGGATCTAACATTATGTGCCCGCATGGTTTAGAAAATCATGCGCTAACATTGCGTTAGATTTTTCCTCGCCAAACACTCCTCACATGGTTATTCCACATAGTTATCAAAATCGTGCGCTAACCGTGCGTTTGCCGCTGCCTCCAACACCAACCTAGCATGGTTTGGCCGTACGGTTTAGCCAAACCATGTGCCAACCATGCGAAAGATATTGACCTTTAGATTTCCTTAAAGGTCCACCCAGACGCACCCCCAAGCCACCTTTACTTCCCGGCACACCTCTATCACCACATTTCACAAATTAAGGGGCCGGAGAGGTATGGTCCATTATAGTAACAAAATCATATACTGTTTCATTTTATTTAATGAGGAAATGATCTATTATTGTCATATTTATTCCCTCTATAGATGGTTTATAGATTCTAGGTGGAAATACTAATAAAACCATTATCATGTCCTAGGATTGTACTATAATGAAATTATAAATTATCTTATTATCTTATATAATACATATAAATGGAATATGATTATAGGATGGGTGGGTATGTGATATAAATAAAAATAATTGGGTAATAATTTGTGTTTTATGAACTCAAATGGGGAACTCGATGTTATCCAAATACCATAAAATATTGCATATTCTTATTCTATAAGGCAATAATGGGTATTATGATGATTAATGTTGTGAAAAGGAGGATATGGGACAGAAAATTAAATAGAGAAATGATTTTTACTTTAACCATGATTGTTATTAAAATATTGGGTTTAATAAATAATTATGATTCCCAATAATACTAGAATGAAGGAAGTATATGTAAGATGATGAAAATATTTCATAATTATTTATTCCTCTCGAAAAAAAATGAATAAATGTTATCTAATATAGTAATTGTGGTTGGTAAACATGAATTTTCAAATTGTTAGGTATTTATCTTGGTGATGCTTGTGCTATAATGTAAAGGATAATGGGAAACTATATAAGGTAATGTTTTAATAATTTAACATATTGTAATATAAATTGGGTAACATCACCACAGTTTTCATTTCCAATCTCCTAAACCATATAAATTCCATATTGATTTTTGGGTTCTAGTTGATTGACATATGAAATAAACACACTCCATTTACATCAGATATGATTTGTCTTTTTTTTATAACTTGATATATACTAATTAGTTTGTAAGGATTCATAGAGTACCATATTGTATTGTATATGATTTGTATCTGAGGATTACCATGATGCTATGGACATGTATTCAACTATCACTATATATATTAGAGCTTTAATATTACATATTCTAATTATTTATATAGTCAATCACTACGGAAAATTCAAATTTTAGAATAAATGATTAATGTTTTATCATATAATTTTAAATATTGATGTGATTAATATAATATATAAGTTATTTAATTAAAAAAAAATAGAATTCACCCGATCAATTATAACGTTTATTATGATTTCCTCTTTATCATTAATTTGTGAAATCCAGCATGATTTGATTAATTTTGTTGAATAATTAAATTGGGACCTATGCTGTTTGAGAATATGTTATGAAAATTTAGATCCATTCAATTGATAAAAATAGACGATTATAGTGGACAAAAATGTTATAATAGAAATAATTAAATAAATATAGAGTTTGACGTTATCAATAAGGTATTAAAAAAATATCACATTTGAAGAAGGTTCTGATATTTGTAAATAATTGAATGAAGATCACATGATATATTGTTCCCTTTGGAATTCATTATCATATTGGGATATGGGAATATCATTTGTTATTTCTATCAAATATCTATTACGTTCATCGAAAATTTCATTTATCACTCCTATTTTAGTCTATATTTTATTCTTCAAATATATTAAATTAGAAATAAAATATTTGGATTCTGTCTTCTATTATGAGGAATAACTAATAGATATTCTTGATCATATTTATATTGTTCTATGAAACAATATCACTCAATTTGTCAACGGTTATTGGAGAAATAAAACACTAGTCAAATCTAAATAAAAACCAAAGTATGTGGTGAGGTAGAAGAATACATAGTTATTTTAATCTGAGTGATGGTAATTTTTGTAAAAAAATAATAGTGGGGTAATAATGTAATGTCTCAATGTTTTATGAGACATTTATCTTAAAATAAATATAATTTCATGGTAGTTTACATTACACAGTATGTAGTGTTTAAATAACCCTTGAAATAAAAAATATTATTTAGATGTAATCTTTAATATGTAGCTACTAAACATGGTGGTATAAACAAATATAAAACCTTTATGAACTAATATAAATTATATTTTTATATAATTAAAATACATTTATTAATTCATAATTAAAAAGTATTCTATTTTATATATTGTCAAATTATTCTTCTAAAAGAGATTATCATTGAAATTGTATTTTTATTTATACGAGGGAATATTAAACATAATTTATAAAATATTTAGAAAATATGTTCTCTAAAAAGGATATAATTTTTTAAATAAACATATCTGAAATTTGATTGGGTGTAATTTTTGAATTTTTTTTTAAAATAATTATATATCAGTGAATAGTGAAATGTACATATTTCTGTAATATTATCATTTCATTTATGAGGAAAGAAATATAATAAATTTAATTTGACCCTAAATTATTATTAAAATAAATTATATAGAAATTATACAATTTATTTCATATTTATATATTTATAGAATTTATTTGTATTAGTTTTTTTGAGAAAATAATATATTTTTTTAAAAAACTATTTTTATATTTGAATAGTACATTTTTGTTAAAACTAATATCTAACATATATTGAAATTGAATACTCATTAATGTATTAAATATTATCAATAAGAATAATCAATAAAAATAATAGTGTCATCTTATTTTCATCATTGTGAATCGTAGCCATGTTAAAGATTTCTCACCTCCGTAAAATCGGTGAAAATCGGTACAATCTATCTTTAAATTCTTCACAATCACAATAGAACTAGGATTTATCTTATTGGATGAAGTTTATTCAACCATATATTTATTTACATGTGTAATATTAATTATTTAGAGCCATTATTTTGATGTTCAGAACAAAGGTTACAATTTTTCATTATAAATTATATATTCATCAAATTAACTCTTTGTGGGTGAATGAATTTTGTGTAAGGGTTTGGAAATTCAATTTGATTTTTTATTAATCAAAGGGTTTATAAATATGAAATTATTTATTAATTACCTTAAAATTCAGGTAATTAATCTTATTACTCAATTTTTATTTGAACATAATTTTTATCTAAAATCGAGTATTTTCATAAAAATTATTTTTCATGTGTTTTGTGCTTTTTTGTTTAATTTAATTTAAGAAAACTATATAAATTCACTCAAAAAATATTCAAAATTTGGAATTATAATATTTTAATTTTTTTAATTTTCCTTTTATTTTGGTTATATAATTACATTTTGAAGGAAAATGGAAGGGTGTCGTAGTTGAAGTAAAAATATGTTTAATTTAGTTTGAAAAGGATATGAGAATTAAAATATACCCAAAACATATAAAAAATTTATTTTAGGCCATTATTTCAATAATGTAAAATCCTATCATAGTGTTTTGGGTTCCTTGCTCCCAGAAGGATTTATTATGATATATAATATTTAATCATTTAAGTAATTCAATGTATGTAATTTACCTCATATATAAAATAATACAACATCTCGTAGCTTCTCGCCAAATAATGTTCCTTCTCGACAGGTACTACATCTACTCACCGTGATGAGCCCCCTTTTGTTTTGTAGCATAGGATGCTTTTCTATAAATCTTGGGAATATGGTAAAGCAATTATGTGATGAATGTTTGAATAAATGATTTTAACCCATGGGGTTGGAGTTTTTTGAAACTTAATGATGAGGTTGAGAACTTTTGAAATGACAGTGGAATTTATGGATGAGGTGTTAATGGAATTTAATGTGGAATTGTTCATGGTTAATTAATTTTTAAAGAATTAATTAATGTACAGTGGAATTCATAAAAATGGAATGAAGTAATCTAAGGAAGTTCTTTAAATGGTTGTGTGCTTATATAATACCTAGTCTTATAAGTGGAAGCCCGATGTCCGAGAGAGGATAGCTGCAGTCGTGTCTAAGACAAGGTTATGCACATAGTTTGTTTGTTAGATACAGTATATTTATGTGATTTTTGTGTTTCTATATGCTACTCCACCCTGTCAGTAAGGAAAACAGGTACCCTGGGGATTCTGAGCACTGGGGGTGTTTTCCCCAACATTCTGTTGGGATGATGAATAGATGACTTCCCCCTTTTACCCCGCTCTCTTCTCCTGGTAGAAACTTGTGCCATTAGGCACAACTGGTATTTTCCCCCTATATGTGTGTAGAGAGCTGTAATGGCTTGTTGTTATTCACACACATATATTCAAGATATAGTATCCTATGTACTACTATAGCTGTAACGTGTATAGGCTGTGATGGTTTGAGGATCCTTACTCAGTGTATGGGCTGTAATGGCTTGAGGTGTAACACCTGACGTATGATACACGTTATGCGAGCTGTGGTGGCTCTCAGAAACAACCTGGTAAATTTTGGTTATGAGGATGGTGTGTGGCTTTACCCTGGTGTCTGCGGGAAAGTAATTGAGGTGAACGTGGTGCATATTGTAGAGCTTAGCCCAGGTGTCGGTAGTCAAGCCTTTGGAGAGAGATGCACATAACGTATGTCGTTGGGGCATAGTGGTAAACCATTGGGGAAGTAGTAGCATGGTACCCTTGATATTATTTATTATATGATATATTATTTATGCGTTACTTGGTGAGAGTAGCCATGGTGAGACTGTGGGAACTTAGTATACGTGTTTGGTGACGAGTTAGTTTCACTTGTTGTTCACACTAATTTAGCATGGTTTACTAACTTTTTCACGAGAGGCTTCGAGGAGGATCCTATTGAGTATGCTTTTATAATCACCCTACGTTTATAAAAACTGTTTTTCATGGATCTTAGAGATAGTTGGAGATCAAACTGGTTTCTACTAGCTTGGGGTTGAAGGAGCTATTCGGGCTTGTGGTTGTAGCTGTTTTACTTTCTTTTAGCTACTTGATGTTTTCCCCCTTTTGGTTGTAGTAATATTTCTTGACATTCCATTTGAGCAGTTGGGTTTCTTTTATATTTCCGGTTCTGAGTAAGAGTTTATTGGTTTCTATATTATCTCTCTCTTTCGCATGTGTTCTCTTAGAGGGTAATGCCTCCCATTGGTGTGTTATTATACCCTCGGTGAGAGTCGCCAACCTGGGGCCTACTGGAGGCAGGAATCAGGAGTCATTATCCCCATTTTCACATTATCGGCCCTCAAGGGGTACACTTTGTGGGGAGGGGGTCATGAAAGAGTGGTATCAGAGGTTTGGTAGAGGGATATGACAGATTTTGGAGTTAGAAACATGTGAGGTTTCATGGGTTGTTAGGGAAACAGTGTCATTCATGTTTAGCAAGTGAGGTAAAATCTAGAGACTGGCTGAGACATAGGCGTTTAGGGCCCCCTATGATCTGATGTACGAACCATTAAGTTTATAATGGCTACTAAACAAGGTGATACTATTTGCATGGTAGATAACTAGGAAAGGATCATGCATCATTATTTTTTGTGCCTGTGTTTGAATGGGTAGACCTTAGGATAGTTTAACCTAAAATTAAAGAATGAAAACAATAAACTAATTAATGTTGAGTCTTCCATATTCCAGGCTTAGGAGTTCTAAGAGTTGTTATTTTACAAGTATGGCTCCAGGTCGACGTCCTCATTAGGTTTTCATATAAAATGTCCGGAAGGCTGTTCCAGCAGATCACCGCAGGGTAGAGGATGACGATGACGACCCTTGGAGGAAGTTAGTCCGAGAGTTCCAGCACTAGAGTCTACAGAAGTATGAGTGTTCCTTTTTAGATGCAATCACAGAATACAGGTTCGAGGAGGTCGTGATAGGCTTCAATTTGATCCATTCTTTGACGGATCACTGGGTTTCCTTAGCTGTGATGATGTTGCGTGGAGCAGCAAGGCAATGGTGGTTCTTGTTCCTCGAGGATCGTGAGGAGTCATTGATCTCATGGGAGGAGTTCCGAGACAAGTTTACAGTCGAGTTTCATTCCTGGACTGGAAAGGCATCCAATCGCCAAGAGATTATCAACCTTCGAAAGGGGAGCTCCAGTGTTTGAGAGTTTGGATTCTATTTCCAGAACCTTTTACGATAATCTTCGGACCTGTTAACAGATGAGGAGCCTAGGTCAAGGCATTTTGAGGAGGCTTTGCATTCAGATATCCATCTCCAAGACTCCTCATTTATTCTAAAGACACATATTGTGGTACTGGAAAGGGTAGAGGTTGTTGAGAGTACTTTGTCTAGGACCGGATCATCACGAGGGGGGGCTCGTCATGATCCCTCGCGATGCAAGTCTGTGGTCCGGGGTTCCTGGTTTTCAGGTCATAAGAGTTTCCGTTCAGCCTGGGGTAGGTCCCAGCCCTTCACATCTCGTTTCTCCGGTGGCAGCATCTCTCAGGCCTATGCCAAAGGATTAGGGGCTTGTTTTTCTTGTGGTGGTCACAGCCATTAGCAGTGGGAGGGCCCGACCATTCAGAGTGGTCATCCTGTACCAGGAGCTACGCTCCAGGTTCCTCCGTTCAGGTAGTTCCATCCACGGAAGAAATAGTCAGTTGCACCAGATTTAGACAAGCATTGGGTAGATGGGGCAGGCAGAGGATAGCCCCTTGACTCTCCCCATCCACATAGAGCAGAGAGCGGTCGTGGTGGTGGTCGTCATCAGGGTTAGAGAGGCCATGGGAGAGGTCGTGGTCATCTTCATGCTCTATAATTGTCAGCACTAGATGATCCAGATGGCATTCAAGGTACCCTTTTCTTGTTTTCTACCTTGTTTTATGCCCTGTTTGATTCAAGAGTGACACAAATCTTCATATCACCTACCCTTGTCCATGCTTTGGGACTTGAGGTAGAGAGGCTTCCAGTTCCCTTGGCATTGACTATGCCAGTTGTAGGTCAAGCTGACTTATTTGAAGTATGTAGAGAATGTGAGCTAGTGTTGGGGAAACACCGCTCTTGGGTAGTTTTTCTATGTTTATGAATACAACCATATGATGTAATCCTCGGCATGGATTGGTTGTATTCGTTATAGGCTATCCTGGACTGATTTAGGAAGATGGTCATTTTCATTGGTGCAGATGGAGAGCAAGTGGGGTTTTTTGGTGAGAGAGATCCTCGGATGGGACATAGGTGTGTTCTGTCCTTATCATCAATGATGGCCGAGATGATGCTGAGTTCTTCAGAGGTTCAGCAGTTCGAGTTTCCTCGGGTTGTAGAGGAGTACCCTGATGTAATTCCCGAAGAGGTTTTATTGTTACCCCCTCGATGAGAGATCGAGTTTGGGATCGAGCTACAGCTAGGAGTGTCTCCTATTTCTATGTCTCCATATAGGATGGCCCCTTTAGAGTTATGAGAGCTACGTATACAGCTTGATTGTCTGTTACAATGCGGTTTTGTTCATCCACGTGTCTGACCATGGGATTCACCAGTTTTTTTGTGAAGAAGGCTGACGACAGTTTTTGGTTGTGTGTCGATTATCGTTGCTTAAACAAAGTGACAATAAATAATATCTATCCTCTTACGCGGATTGATGAATTATTCGATCAGCTGAAGGGTGAAAGTTGTTTCTCAAAGATCAACTTGTGGTCAGGATATCATCAGATTCGTGTGAAGGATGAGGATATTCTGATGACTGCTTTCTATTTTCGTCATGAGCATTATGGGTTCGTGGTAATGCCGTTTGGAATGAAGAATGCTCGAACTGTATTCATTGGACTGATGAATGATGTGTTCCGTGAGTTCCTGGACAAGTTCGTGGTATATTTCATCGATGAAATCCTTGTGTACTCCACATCTGAAGAGGAGCATGCGGAGCATCTACATGTTTTTTTGGGAGTTCTTCTTAAACATCCACTGTTTAAGAAGTTGTAAAATTGTGAGTTTTGGGCTCGAGAAGTCCGTTTCTTGGGGCATGTTGTGTCCCAGAAGGGAGTAGATATGAATCTAGTGAAGATAAAAGCAGTTGTGTATTGGGTAGCCCCCAAGACAGTGTCATAGGTGAAAAAATTACATGGTCTCGTAGGCTACTACAGGATGTTCATATCCAATTTATCATGACTTGAAACTCCTCTAACAGCTTTTACTAGGAAATATCAGGCATTCATATGGACTGATCATTGTCCAGTATCTTTCTAGTATTTAAAGTAGAAGTTTGTAAGTGCTCCACTCCTTTGTATTACAGCTGAGGGAGTCCAATTTTATGTTTTCTATGATGCATCATATCCGGGGTTAGTTTGTGTTCTCATGCAGTAGAGGTCTTTTGTTTCTTATGGGTCATGGAAATTACGTCCCCATGAACGTAACTATTCCACTCACAATCTTGAGTTGGCAATCGTGGTGTTTTCTTGGAAGTTGTGGAGACATTACCTCATTGGTGAGCACTTAGTGGTTTTCAAATATCATTAGTGTTTGAGGTATGTTTTCTCCCAGCATGACATGAACATTCTACATC
Source organism: Viscum album (assembly GCA_963277665.1). NCBI lineage: Eukaryota > Viridiplantae > Streptophyta > Magnoliopsida > Santalales > Viscaceae > Viscum > Viscum album. The sequence continues at coordinate 1,753,965,873 of OY728146.1, read as the reverse complement.
ATCAGTGGATGGAGTTATTATAGGAATATGACATAGAAATATCATATACACCTTGAAAAAGAGAATTTTATAGTAGATGTGCTCAGTAGAATGTCACGCAGTGATGATGTGCATGAATCCGGTGATTCTAGGAGTGTAATGGAAGAACTGTCAATATTACATCTTGATATAGGAGATGTTGGGGGTAGAGGATGTATTTTTTAGATGATGGTATAGTCATCCATGCTGCAGAAGGTAGAAGAGTCCCAGGTGGGGGATCTAGAGGTAGATGTATTAAGAGGACGAGTTGTTTTTGGTGAGGCCCCTGATGGTTGGACTGAGGATGAAGAACACCGAGTGTTGTATCATGGAAGGACTTTTGTCCCTTTGTCAATGCGCAGGATGGTTCTCAGAGAGTTCCTTTAGTTCGTGTTTTGTGGTGACCCAGTGGATTGGAGGAGAGCACCTGGGAACGTGAGTCACAAATACGTGCTTAGTACCCAGATTTTTTTGATGTTTGACTCTCATCATGTATCGTTGTATCTTTTGTGGTTATGAAACATTCATGTGTATGTGATGGCTAACATTGTTTCTTTTGTTGCTTTCTCTCTTTTGAGTGGTATCTGATGTAATGGTCCAGACCTCTCTAGTCCATTACTTTGTGAGAATGTGGTGTTAGAGGTGCTCTAGAAGGTCAAGGTGACTTTGGGGTGCATTTGGGTGGACATTTAAGGAAAACAAAAGGGCTATAGAATTCGCACGGGATGCACACGGTTTGTCTAAACCGTGCGGCCAAACCGTGCGAGGGTGGTGTTAGAGGAAGTGGATAATGCACGGTTAGTGCAAAGTTTTGATAACCATGTGTACTAACCATGTAAGGAGTGTTTGGCGAGGCAGTAGCTAATGCACAGTTAGCTCACAGTTTGGCAAACCGTGCGGACTAACCGTGTGGGAACTTAAATCTAGATCCTAAAATTGTGGATCTAAATCGTTTTGCCTCTAAATGGTTCATTTAAGCTTCTAAGCGGCCATAACTTGGGATTACCCTCCCTTGAAGGTAGGAGAACTTCCCCAAGCATTTTGGAGGCGATCCAAAGGCTTATCTTTGAAAATCGTATCCGGTTTTTGAGGTATGTGATCGTTCTTGTTTGGTTTCTTAGATCTACATAGATCTACTCCTCCTCTTCTCTCGGTTTCTTAGATTTATGCCTGTTATAGGCAGATGTAAGTGTGTGGATGTCAAACATGATGAGCTTTGGTCTTGATCTTGCTAGGATGAGATATCTAAGGCGGGTTTTTGGATAATCAACCCGGGTTTCTTGTGTGTTCTTCATTGTTGGGGTTTTAATCAAAAACCTTGAGGTAGGGGATTCGTTTCTTCTCAAATTGTTTATGTGAAATCATAGAGTTAGAATTATTTATCCCTTTGGATCACAATGAAATTGACCTAATTAAATAAATGAACCAGATTAAATGAATTGTTTTTATCTCATGTTTTTTCTATGCACCATGATAACGGTTCGCCTCTTGATTTTTCTAGATAGTGTGATATCTATACCTTGCATGTTAGCATGTTGTTCTTGATGAAATTGATAAATAACGTAATGCCATAATTATATGATAATTAATTACCTAATGATAAAGATGCATGTAAATGAATCTGGTTATTGTAGTAGTTATAATTTGATGTTAATAAAATTGATGTGGTTGTGCTTGTTTAATTCAGTTGGTTGGTAAACCTGAAACATGTTGGTGCTTGTTGTTTGAAGGCACGTCAAAAAAATTGTTTAATTAATTTGTGATATCTTAATGATTGGGATTCCCGGTTTTGGAACCTCTGAATTTGATCTTTTAATTCAAGTTGGATTAAAGAGTTGATAATTTGAAAATTGCTGGAAGGGTTCTGAGTTACCCTCTTGATTGTTAAAGGTCCAAGAGGCCAATTAATGTGAAGATGTTTGGTTTCCTTCTGCTTATGCTGTGATATGAAACTGGATTGGTGTTGTGATATTTGGGGGTATAGAGGCCTTTTTGTTGTGGTAGAAGATGATGCCTAGAGTGGCGAGATGCATCGGTTTATGCATGTGGGTGTCAGGGAGGACACTAGGGATGATGGAATGGGAAGGATGTGATTGATAGATGCTTGTTGATTATTTGGTTTTTTATTTGCATTACATTTCTACAGTGCTCAAGGAATTTGGTCTTTCTTACCATTCTTCCAAAAGAGGCGAATACATGTGGGGTATGACACGTGCTTTCTGTGTTTAGAATCTCGAGGGAGAATGGGTCTACACTATTACTATATGCGGCAAAGACTCGACGGGTAGTACATCTACTCACCGTGTTGAGCCCCCTTGTGTTTAGTAGAATAGGACAATTTTCTAGAATGCCTACGAATATGGGAAAGTCATTATGTAATGAATTCTTGAATAAATGATGTTAATCCATGGGGTTGGAGTTTGTTGAAACCTTTTGATGAGGTTGAGAACTTTTGAAAGGACAATATAATTTTTTGATGAGGTGTTAATGGAATTTAATGTCAAATTGTTCATGGTTAATTATTGTTTAAAGAAATAATTTACGTATAGTGGAATCAAAAAAAATGGAATGAAGTAAACTAATTAAGCTCTTTAAATGGTTGGGTGATTATAGGATACCTAGTCTTTGAAGTGGCAGCTCAGATTCCGAGAGACGTTATCTGTAGGTGTGTCTATGACTAGGTTATTACCATAGTGTGGTTGTGTGATATAGTATATTTCTATATTTTTTGTGATTATACACAATACTCCACCCTGTCAGAATGGGAAACTGGAACCCCGGGGATTTTGAGCCCTGGGGGGTGTTTTCCCCAACATTCTGGTGGGAGGATGAATGGCTGACTACCCCCTTTAACCCTGATCTCTTCTCTTGGTAGAAACTAGTTCCATTAGGCACCGCGATTAGTTTCCCCCCTATATGTGTGTATAGGGATGTAATGGCTTGTGGTTATTCACACACATATATTCTAGATATAGTATCCTATGGAATACTATAGGTGTAAGATGTATAGAATGTGATGGCTTGAGGATCCTAACTCAGTTTATGGACTTTAATGTCATGAGGTATAATACCCAACGTATGATACATGTTATGTGAGATGTGGTGGCTCTAGGAAACTACCTAGTTACTTGTGAGGATGGTGTGGTGCTTCACCCAGGTGTCTGCGGGCAAGACTTTGTGGTTCACGTGGTGCAGATTGTGGAGCTTAGCCCAGGTGTCTGCAAGAATTCCTTTGGAGAGAGATTCACAGGACGTATGTTGTTTTGGAAAAGTGGAAAACCAGTGGGGAAGTAGTAGCGGGGTTCCCTTGATATTCTTTATTATATGATATATTATTGTGTGCGTTACATGGTGAGAGTAGCCATGGTGAGGGTGTGGGAACTTAGTATACATGTAAGGTGATGAGTTAGTTTCAACTGTTGTTCACTGTGCTTCAACATTCTTTCCTTACTTTTGCACGAGAGGCTTCGAGGAGGATCCTACTCAGTATGATGTTATAATCACCGTATGTTTATATAAACTGTTTTTCATGGAACTTAGTGTAGAGACCCGAAGCCTGACGTACATGAACATTACATTACTTTTGCGGAATACTTAGTACATAACAAAAACACACAAACAAGGACTGTAATAGTTTAGTGTCTTTGGAAACTCGGAATATAATCTTCTAATCGTGTTGAAAGATCATCAACATCTCCCATAAAGATCTTCTTTTTTTTCTAAACCTAAATCCTTTATTTATGTCCTGGGGAAAAGAAAACAGAAAAGTGTGAGCTCAAATTCTCAGTAAGGGTAAACAAAAGAAATATCAATCACGTCATATTCATAAGAACATATCTTTTGGAAATCTTTACCTGCAAAAGAGATCATAATTTCATAACATGGGATAAATCATAGTAGTGAAATGTAATCCCAATAATCATAACTTAAAACATGAAACTTTGTGGCATACACACATAATCATAGAGAATCATTTCTTGTTAGTCAAGACTCATTGACAAGACTATCTTAGTGGACAAAGTCTCTTTCTGAACCGAGTTCACTCCTCGTTTCAGTCCTGTTTCACTGAACCGGTATATCCTACCATTCTAGCCATGTCTATTTCATGAGATATAAAATCTTTACCCAATGCATTGGAGGGAGATATAGGTCCCACACTTCTCATAATGATACCATTCTTATGTGTTCCAGAAAATCATAAATCATACATCATTGCATAACCCATGTAATTAAAATGGAATTCTTAAACAACATGACATCATAAAACAATTCATATAAGATAAAGGAATTCATAAAAATATTTCCATCACATCATAATCAAATCCATGTAATAATAGGGATTGAAACAGAACCCTATATTATCTTAGATGTAAAATAATTTTGATAAAACACTTGAACTCCATTATTGAGGACAATATCCTTTCTACTTCAAAAACAATTTCCCTTTCTTAACATGTAAATACAATTTTAAACTAAAAGAATTTGATTAAAAATAAACTTGAAAACTTGTAAAGGAAGCTTCTTGGAAATAATGTTTTAAAAATCAATTCATGCCGTATATGTTAAAAAAAACATTATTTTCGTACTTTTTTCGGAAAAGTCAAAAAGTACCTCGTATGAAAAACAACAAAAGATTCCTTTAATATCTTTTACTAAAAACTTACCGAAGGGTAAAATTGGATTAAAACAATTTTAGGTGGATGGAAATAATTTTACAAATTGACGAAACATGGATGTGGATGATAAAATACACCCTAGTAAATACTAATGTATAAACAATCTCAGATAAAAATGAGATTGTGATATTTCCATTACCTTAAGTCCGATTTGCTTTGTAAGTGTCCGAAAATCCTGTATAATGATTTAAATAATGTCATTAACTTATTACATAATCATATTCATTGTTATGATATCATATATGGTTCACTTATGACTTTATATTACCCATTCTTTTGTAAATTCCATGTTAAAGAAGTGTTTTGGGTAAAATCGTTTCATTTATCGTAGGTGTTTGGACTTGTTGTTTTTGACATTATTATTACTTATATAATGATTTACTTACTTCTGGAATATAAAACATGATTTATATATCATATATATTCAGTATATATATATATATAATAGATAGATAAATGAAATGAAACACACAGTTCATGGAGACGGCAGTCCGTCCGTACGCATGAACGCTGTTTTCCATTCCTTATTGACTTGAATGGAAGTAAGTAGATGACATAGATATATACATAAATCCAGTAGCTTTATAATGTCATATATTTAATTATTATTTTTTATATATACTTTATAATCATTCTTAAATGGTTAACATGGAGAATGAATCTCATCACGTCGTGGAGACGGTAGTCCGTACGTACGCACGAGCGATGATATCATTCTCATGATCGTGAAATTGTGTTGAAGTGTATGTATACTATTTCAGTATCAATATCACTTTATAATAATTATATATAGTTACTCATTACACCATTATACCCGTCCAATTAAGGTGGTGGTGGAAAAGAGATTACACCACGGCGTGGAGACGGTATTCTGTACGTACGCACGCGCGGTGATTTCCTTTTTCCGTAGGATGGATAGAAGGTTAATTAGAGTTGTTTCATATTTATAATTACATATCAGTATATAAGAAATACTGATGTTATTACTCTATCATGAAAAAACTAAAGAAGAATAATTTAATGAAGAAAGAAATTGAAAAAGATCGGTAATGGATATTACATCTTTTTGACGCGCATTTTCTTAACCTCTACATAAAGAACTAAGGATGGTGTTTGAAGAAGACCAGGACCTCTATGAAGATACTAGGGAAGTGGAGAAGAGATTTTTGCCAGGGTTGGCCGAGCTTGAATGCTTAAATTGGTGTGAGGAGGAGAGGGAGGAGGTGCCCTTTTATAAGGGAGGAGAGGGGCACCATTGGAATAACAAAAAATATTATTTTATTATAAAGTCAAATTAGGTTTTTAATAGCTCCAAATTGATATATTTAGAAGATAAGGTGGGTAGGGGTCGAAATAATCTCATCCAATAGAATTTATACAAGTTTAGGTATCAATGTTAACCTTATCATTTAGATTTAAATTTTAGTTAGATAATTTAACTTTTATCATGTCTTCTTGTTTTCTTATATTATAAGGTTAATAAACTTACTTTATCCAGCCAAAAGAACCCCAAGTTGTTTATTATTAATATATATAGCCTTATCTAAGTCATTTGGGCGAACCATAGATTTTTATGAATAAAATAACAATTAATAATATAATATTTGTTTTAAAAACTATTTAATGTCAATTTTGACACTATATAGTAATTGATTTTCGTGAAAGTCATAACAGAATGATTATTTATAACCAAGTTAATTAAATCAATACTAACACGTAATATTAACCTATTAAATTTGTCTAATTCATAAAAACTCTCAAATTACACATATATGGCTATTTATAACATCAATTATGTCAATATTTCATTAATAAGATAATTATTTCATCATCGTTGTGTCACAAATAAATTAAATTATTTAATGTCTAAAAATTACAAATAAAAAATCATTATGTAAGAAAAATTTTTAGATTTCTAATGAATATTTATAGTCTAATTGATCTTATGTATAACCCTATATTAAAAATGATTTACTTATTAAACATTGATTTTAACTATTTTAACCCTTCTTTAAATAAATTAATAATAAATGTCCTAATCTAATCCAAGTGGGCTTAAATGGTCATATGTTATTACTAAGGTTGTTTTTGGTCGAATTAAACTTGTCCAATAGAATTAGGACATGTGTTAGGGTAATAATAATAACATTTTTACCCTTAATTACCCTATTTACTTTTAACCGTGGCAAATAAAAGTAAAAAGTTACTATTCACCAAAAATTATTTTCATCTCATTGAACCACATTTTAGTCCTTGATATTAACCGTGTCTCTCAGATTTTTGAAATTACACTCACAGAAGTGGTAAAATTAGGTTTTATGAAAAATTCAGTTTTTTAACTACCACTTAGTGGTTTCACTATTCATCAAAAATTGAAAGTTTTCAGAAAAATACCAAAAATTAGGCCTAAACTATATTTGATATTATGATTTCAAAAATGTAGTTTATTTTACCAAATTAAAAACATATCAGTTACATTAACTAATTAAAAAAATGTAATTCTCGTCTTCAAAACAAATAGCGTGTTTTTAAGAGATAATAACTATCAAAAGATTGACACTTGTTTATGTGTGGTTTAAATGTGAAATTACATCCAATGACCAACATTGTATTAAATTGTAAAACAATATTCCAAATATACTTTAAAACAACTCAAATTAATAATTTATCATAATTAATTATTTCTATTAAAAAATTTGTTTTTAATTAAAATTTAGTAAATTACACTATTCATCAGAATATGAAAGTTATCCGAAAAATACCAAAATTTCACCCTAAGCTAATTTCGATATTCCGAATCCAAAAATGAAGTCGATTTTGAAAATTAAAATTTACAATATTTCAAAAAGTGGTTATTACTATTCATAACGGATAGTTTGAATAATATTTTAATAGCATATCGTTGTTTAGTGAAACTCAGTATTGCGTACTACACATGCTATCGAGGAGGGTTGCAATTGTGTGTAATGCAAGGAAATTCAAGGATGCTTGTTGTGAAAGATCCTTTTGGTGTAGCGTACAACAGAAGACATTAATGAAATTAAGAATATTTTTCATAAAATCTCAGGGTGTTACATTCTACACCCCTTAAAATGACTTTCGCCGTGGAAATTCGTCGGGGTTATAAATGGTTTACTACTCGAAAGTTTCCCTAATAGAAACCCACATCGTAAAAAGGAATACCAAAACCAATCTTTGAAAACAAAGAATGAAACGTAACGGTTACCCAAATAAACTAATCACGGGGTTTCCACAAAGGTGAAAATATGGATATGGAAGAGAAATCTAACCATCATGTTCTGATGGAGAGTGGTAGAGAACATGGCTATGGAAAATCCAACAATCACAAAGCCATAAATTTGTGACGATCCAAGGTACCATATGATTCATTAGATATAAGAGCACTAGGACAACATTTTTGGTTTTCAAGATCATTTCTCTAAAGTTGATGAAATTGGAATTAGAAGAAATACTTTCATGATTTTGGTATAGTCTCACCGTTGGTCATTCTTTGGACAATTTCCACTTCATCTATTAAAGAAATTAAGTTTAATTTTTCATTCGTGATGTGTTAGCAGATCATGTGATAGAATGATGGGTCATTCCATCTGTCTCAAACAAAAGGTTAGAAAAGTTATCAAAAAATACATAAGTCCATCTATAGTGAGATTAATTGTATATGGTTTCTAAAATGGACTTATACTTCTTATATCATACTGCTTAATATAATAAAACTAGTTTCTGCTAAACATGGACTTCCTGTAGGCCAGTGGTAGGCGATAAAGGCCAGTCATACTTCGGTTGTGGGTTCGATTCCCATGGCCTTGTCTGATGCGATGGGCTATCGCCCGTCCCGCAGGTTGTCCTTTTTCTAAAACTACATTACTATAACATCACATAAATAATATCGAAAAAACTTCTATCCTTAAACAATACTAACTTCTGTCCAAAATAATCCTTTCCAATCTTTAGGTTTATCCATAATACTGTAGTCCACTCTCATAATATAGTTAAAATGATTACTAGATATTTAATACTATCGCTGATCCCCATATATCATAAGATATGTCTTGTTGGTCATATTACAAACATGTGAATACATTAATCATGTATTCTCTTGAAGAATGAATACCCATTGAACCTTTGTGAAAACATGAATGCAGTCAAAAGTTAACTCTTTCCACATACCAAAATCCAATAATTCTATATACTCAAACCATGATATCACTTAGTCCTTATATCAATCATGATCTCATGAAAACTGTCAAACATTTCATTTTTTCCTTATCCTGTCATTATGCGCATATCATCTTTTTTCAAAAAATATCTCAATCACTTTCCATGGTTATAGGTACCATAAAATTATTAAAGACCACAATAGACCAATACATAAATATTCCAATACTCAACATTATTTTGGAATCCCATTACATAAACACTCAATCATTACACCACATCGTTGTCATATTGAACATCACCAATTGTGATCACATGTGACTTCCCTTTGTCCTTTGCCTTAAGTGGTTGCTCATGTCGATCATCACTAACCCTTGGATTAGGGAATTTATTGGCATAATGTCCCATCTCCTTGCACTTGAAAAATTGAATTGTAGTAGGTTCATTCTGTGTATCCCTTCCTTTGTTTGCATCATTAGACATCTTCTTCCCATCAATGCGGCATTCAAATGCCCGATGACCTTCCTTTCCACATTTGAAACATTTACTTGTTCCTTTAAGACAATCTCCACCATGGTTCTTTCCACACATTGAGCATAAGGAAACATTCATATTATTTTCACCATTATTCTAAGATTTCTCCTTAAACTCCATCTTTCGTTTCGTGTCAAAACTATGAGATGGATAAGTAACACCAACTTCCATTTCTACCTTGGTAGCACAACACACAATTTCTTCATAGCTACTGAAGTCTCTTATTGCTAATTCCCTTCGAAGATTTGGTTTTAAGCCACTGAAGAATCGATCAACTTTACTTTCCTGTTGCATGATAAATCCAGATGCATTCCTTGCAAGCCTTGTAAAATTCGCTTCATATATACCAACAGATTCATCATCCTTTTGCATTAGTTCAAGAAAATCATTCTCCATCTTTGTTTGAAGAATACGAGGGAAGTACTTATTGAAAAATAAGTTCTTGAACTCGTCCCATTCCATGGACTCAATTTCATCTCTTTGCCTCGTACTCTTGATAAGATTCAACCATTGATCAGCTTCACCTTCCAAACTATATACTGATAAGATGACTTTATCATGTTCAGAACATTGAAGAACTGAAAATATCTTTTCAGTGGTACTTATCCATTGTTCAGCAACAAGTGGATCAGAAGACCCACTGAAAGAAGGTGGACGTTGCCTCATGAAGGACTCAATAGAATATTTTTCCCTTCTATGCTCATTTGGATGTCCAGAATGATTCATAGCTTGTGTAAGTATAGTAATAAGATTTTTCACTCCATCTCCCATATCATTTGTTTGTTCAGGAGGACAATCATTACATTGTCCATTACAGTGATCCACACGGTTCCTTCGGGTTCCAGCCATCGTCTAAAACCCAAAAATAATAGTGTGAGAGGAAAAAATCATGCTAGGTAAAACAACATAGTAAAGGGGGAGCACCCTCAATATCTAACATCATAGTTTAAATTCTATGATCGTTACTGTAGTTCTAGGACTATATCCTATACGTATACTTATCCTTAGGGAAATCCCTAGACATACCATAGAAATATCTTTAGGGATCTCACTAACGTTTTCGCATCCTAGTTTCCAAAGGTTGACTAAACCTTTCCTCTGATACCAATTGTAGAGACCCAAAGCCTGACGTACATGAACATTACATTACTTTTTTGGAATACTTAGTACATAACAAAAAAACACACATAAGGACCGTAATAGTTTAGTGTCTTTGAAAACTCGTAATATAATCTTCTAATCATGGTGAAAGATCTTCAACATCTCCCATAAAGATCTTCTTTTTTTTTCTAAACCTAAATCCTTTCTTTATGTCCTGGGGAAAAGAAAACATAAAAGGGTGAGCTCAAATGCTCAGTAAGGGTAAACAAAAGAAATATCAATCACGTCATATTCATAAGAACATATCTTTTGGAAATCTTAACCTGCAAAAGAGATCATAATTTCATAACATGGGATAAATCACAGTAGTGAAATGTAATCCCAATAATCATAACTTAAAACATGAAACATTGTGTCATACACACATAATCATATATAATCATTTCTTGTTAGTCAAGACTCATTTCCAAGACTATCTTAGTGGACAAAGTCCCTTTCTGAACCGAGTTCATTCCTCGTTTCAGTCCTGTTTCACTGAACTGGTATAACCTACCATTCCAGCCATGTCTATCTCATGAGATATAAAATCTTTACCCAATTAATTGGAGGGATATATAGGTCCCACCCATCTCATAATGATACCATTCTTATGTGTGCCACAAAATCATAAATCATACATCATTGCATAACCCATGTAATAAAATTGGAATTCTTAAACAACATGACATCATAAAACAATTAATATAAGATAAAGGAATTCATAAAAATATTTCCATCACAACATAATCAAATCCATGTAATACTAGGGATTGAAAAAGAACCCTATATTATCTTAGATGTAATATAATTTTGATAAAACACTTGAACTCCATTCTTAAGGAAAATATCCTTTCTACTTCAAAAATAATTTTCCTTTCTTAACATATCATACAATTTTAAACTAAAATAATTTGATTAATAATAAAATTGAAAACTTGTAAAGGAAGCTTCTTGTAAATAATGTTTTAAAAATCCATTCATGTCGTATATGTTAAAAAAACATTCTTTTCGTACTTTTGTCGGAAAAGTCAAAACTACCTCATATGAAAAACGACAAAAGATTCATTTAATATCTTTTAATAAAAACTTATCAAAGGATAAAATTGGATTTAAACAATTTTAGGTGGATGGAAATAATATTAAATATTGAGGAAACATGGATGTGGATGATAAAATACACCCTAGTAAATACTAAAGTATAAAAAATCTCGGATAAAAATGAGATTGTGATATTTCCCTTACCTTAAGTCTGATTTGCTTCGTAAGTGTCTGAACCTATTGTATAATGATTTAAATAATGTCATTAACTTATTACAGAATCATATTAATTGTTATGATATCATATATGGTTCACTTATGACTTTATATTACCAGTTCTTTTGTAAATTCCATGTTAAAGAAGCGTTTTGGGTAAAGTCGTTTCATTTATCGTAGGTGTTTGGACTTGTTGTTCTTGAAATTATTATTAATTATATCATGATTTACTTACTTCCAAAATATAACACATGATTTATATATCATATACGTTCAGTATATATATATAATAGATATATAAATGAAATGAAACACACCGTTCATGGAGACGGTAGTCCGTACATACGCATGAACGCTGTTTTCCTTTCCTTATTGTCTTGAATGAAAGTAAGTAGATGACATACATATATACATAAATCCAGTAGCTTTATAATGTCATATATTTCATTATTATTTCTTATATATACTTTATAATCATTCTTAAATGGTTAACATGGAGAATGAATCTCATCGCGTCGTGGAGACGGCAATCCGTACGTACGCACGAGCGATGATATCGTTCTCATGATCGTGAACATGTGTTTAAGTGTATGTATACTATTTCAGTATCAATATCACTTTATAATAATCATATATAGTTACTCATTACACCGTTATATCCATCCAATTATGGTGGTGGTGAAAAATAGATTACACCACTGCGTGGAGACGGTATTCCGTACGTACGCACGCGCGATGATTTCCTTTTTCCGTAGGATGGATAGAAGGTTAATTAGAGTTTTTTAATATATATATTAACATATCAGTATATAAAAAATCCTTATGTTATTACATTATCATGAAACAACTAAAGAAGAATAAGTTGAAGAAGACTGAAATTGAAAATGATCGGTAATGGATATTACCTCTTTTTGACGCGCCTTTTCTTAACCTCCACTTAAAGAACTAAGGATGGACTTTGAAGAAGACCAAGACCTCTAGGATGATACTAGGGAAGTGGAGAAGAAATTTTGGCAGGGGTTGGCCGAGCTTGAATGCTCAAATTGGTGTGAGGAGGAGAGGGAGGAGGTGCCCTTTTATAAGGGATGAGAGGGGCACCTTTGGAATAACTAAAACTATTATTTTATTATAAGGTAAAATTCGGTTTTTAATAGCTCTAAATTGATATATTTCGAGACTAAGGTGGGTAGGGGCAGAAATAATCTCATCAAATAGAATTTAGACAAGTTTAGGTATCAATTTTAACCTTATCACTTAGATTTAACTTTAAGTTTGATAATTTAACTTTTACCGTGTCTTCTTGTTTTCTTCTAGTATAAGGCTAATAAACTTACTATATTAAGCCAAAAGAACCCCAAGTTTTTTATTATTAATATATATTACATTATATAAGTCATTTGGCCGAACCTTAGATTTTTATGAATAAAATAACAATTAATAATATAATATTTGTTTTAAAAACTATTTTATGTCAATTTTGACACTATTTAGTAATTGATTTATGTGAAAATCATAACAGACTGATTAGTTAGAACCAAGTTAATTAAATCAATACTAACATGTCATATTAACCTATAAAATTAGTTTAATTCATAAAAAGTCTCAAATTACATTTATTTGGGTATTTATAACATCAATTATGTCAATATATCATTAATAAGATAATTACTTCATCATTGTTGTGTCACAAATAAATTAAATTATTTAATGTCTAAAAATTACAAATAAAGTATCATTATCTATGAAATATTTTTATATTTATAATGAATATTTATTGTCTAATTTATCTTATGTATAACCCTATATTAAAAATTATTTACTTATTAAACATTGATTTTAACTATTTTAACCCTTCATTATATAAATTAATAATAAATGTCCTAATCTAATCCAAGTGGGATTAAATGGTCATATTTTATTCCTAAGGTTGTTTTTGGTCGAATTAAACTTCTCCAATAGAATTAGGACATGTGTTAGGGTAATAATAATATCATTTTTACCCTTAATTACCCTATTTACTTTTAGCCGTGGTAAATAAAAGAAAAAAGTTACTATTCAAAAAAAATTATTTTCATCTCATTGAACCAAATTTTAGTCCTTGATATTAACCGTGTCTCTCGGATTTTTGAAATTCCACTCACAGAAGCGGTAAAATTATGTTTTCTGAAAAATTCAGTTTTTTAACTACCACTTAGTGGTTTCACTATTCATCAAAAATTGAAAGTTTTCAGAAAAATACCAAAAATTAGGCCTAAGATATATTTGATATTGTGATTTCAAAAATGATGTTTATTTTAGCAAATTCAAAACATATCAGTTACATTAACTAATTAAAAAAATTAGTTTCTGTCGTCAAAACAAATAGCGTGTTTTAAAGGGATAATAACTATCAAAAGATTGACACATGTTTATGTGTGGTTTAAATGTGAAATTACATCCAATGACCAAAATTGTAATAAATTGTAAAAATATATTCTAAATATACTTTAAAACCACTCAAATTAATAATTTATCACTATTAATTATTTTTATTAAAAAAGTTGTTTTTAATTAAAATTTAGTAATTTTCACTATTCATCAGAATATGAAAGTTATCCGTAAAATACCAAAATTTCTCCCTAAGCTAATTTCGATATTTAGAATCCAAAAATGAAGTCCATTTTGAAAAATAAATTTACAAAAATTCAAAAATTGGTTATTACTATTCATAACTGCTAGTTTTAATAATATTTTAATAGCATATCGTTGTTTAGTGAAACTCAATATTGCGTACTACACACGCTATCGAGGAGGGTTGTGATTGCGTGTAATGCAAGGAAATTAAAGGATGCGTGTTGTGAAAGCTCATTTTGGTGTAGCGTACAACACAAGACATTAATGAAATTAAGAATATTTTTCATAAAATCTCGGGGTGTTACACTTAGAGTAGGTTAGAGATAAAGCTGGTTTCTACTAGCTTGGGGTTATAGGATCTGTTCGGGCTTGTGGTTGAAAGTGTTTTAATTTATTTTGGGTACTTGTAGTTTCCACCCTTTTTGGTTGTAGTACTATTTCTTAACACTCCATTTATGCACTTCAGTTTCTTTTATATTTCTGGTTCTGAGTTGGAGTTGATTTGTGTATATTTTATCTCTCTCTTCTGCATGTGTTCTATTAGAGGGTAATGCCTCCCATTAGTGTGTTATTATACACTTGGTACTAGTCTCAAACCCGAGGCCTATGAGAGGAGGGACTTGGGGGTCATTATCTCCCTTCTTGCATTCCCATCCTTGGAGGGGTACACTTTGTGGGGCGGGGTTCGTGACACACAAGATACACAATCTACTTATTTCATGAATGTTTTTTGACTTGTCCTATATCGATATCCTCATTATGTGATCCTTATATAAATCTCCTACTTAAAAACAATCCTATAAACCAAGGTAATTGAAAATAATAAATTAATATATCAGATTCTATGTAATGGAAAAATAGAAGATGTTAAGGATATGAAATGTTTAAAATTGGCATAAGTGTATTATAACATGATTATAACATTTGAAAACCATTCCCAATATATAATATATCAGAAATTTGAATTATTATGTAAATCATCATGGTTTATAAGTCATGAATAATAAATGAATTAATGAAAAAATTCATCAAATCATAACATTGGTGTAAGAAATTAATTTGTGGCATACATATAGACTTATAACATTGTGAACATATATAAAAATAAATCTAAACACTCATAATAGTATGGAAATTTAATAATTCCCTCACATAAAATTACGAAAATTATGTCAGGGCAAGCCATGTTTTTATAGACAAGAAATCTAGTTCCACTAATAAATATGTGGAGATGAAAAAAATCCCACACATAATCTTTTAAATATGAAAACCTGGTTGAATCATAGAATATAAGCATGAAATTTTGATCGCATGTAAATTTTTTTCTCAAGACTTATCTATCATTAATCAACACAATAGAGGGATATATGACTAAAAAACATTTTTTGTAACAAAAAACATACATACGGGTGTCATAAAATCATTAATCATTAAACATATCAAATATCATAAGGCCTGAATGTAATCAGGTTTCATTAAGATTTCACCAATCTATAATAGAAAAAACCATGGAAAAACAACCAATTTCTAAATTATCTCATCTTTGTAATCATAAAAAATCTAGAGAAATTATTATGATTGTACTATTGGATCATATCCCTAGTAGAACATAAAAACCACCAAGTTATTTTTATGTTAATTAATATAAAATTAATAAAATTATCATTAAAAAATTAATTATGGAAATATACATTAAATTTCATAATCAATTCATTAAAAATTTAAAATAATTTACAGAATGATAAAAATAAATACTTTATTAGATACATTTAAAAATATATAATTTTTTTAATCATTTATAATTTAGGAAGGTAGGAAATAATGATCATTTCATAAACGTTAAAATAATTATTCCATCCATATTTTCGTTAAAATGTTCATGGTTGAGAAAATGAAGAAAAAATTAATTTTAAAAAATTAAACAAAAATATATCTATGGTAAAAAAATTTAAAAATATGTAATTATTTTTTAAAAAATTAATTAAATTTTTTTAGAAAACATGTATATATAAGGGAATTTATTTTTGAAAGAAGTTGTAAATAAACTCATATTTATATAATAATATTCTTTTGGTTTGTTTAGTACATATTGTGAGTCAATAGAAAGAAAAAATATGTCCTTTATTAATTAACATAGTAGATGAAAATTTAGGAGTTTCATGATATATATATTAAAATTTAATTATTAGAAACAAATTCATAATCATCTTTGATAAATAATGAGACTGTATCCTAAACCCAATAACACATTCTTAACTTTTGAATACAATGAACAATGTATGAAATTTACTTGGATGAATATGTAGATTCATAATAATTAATAATTAGAATAATAAAATCAAGTCATGTGTATTATTTAAATCACAAAAAATATAGAAGTGGAGACTATAGAATACATGCAATGATAATAGATATGGAAATAAAATCCCTGACATCAAGTCTCATCATTATTCAAACAAGTATGAACCTAACATCTAATAAATAATGGACGATTTGTAATGTAGTAAATAACATGTTTTCATGTATACTACCATATATTATTTACTTATAACCTTTACGTCCCTTTCAGTAACAATTCTTCATTAAAATCACTATTTTGGTTGACAACTACTTCGTTTTTATGTATGTTTTGTTCTATTGTTTCTATACTTGTGCATTAATCTTGGTTCCATCATCTCTTGAATGTTCATAATTACATTAATATCACATAATTTAATTATATATATATTTAGGTTCAAATATATGATTTAGTGATATAAAAAATAGTTACAATATTTATGGAGACGGATGGTCGTAGGTACACATGAATGATGTTTCAATTTTCTCAATGGGTAGAACAAAATAAGGTTATATAATATTTTTCACATAAAAAATAATTATTTAATAATATAAATTATACATATTCGTATATGGTATCCTTATGGGAATTTATGTCATAAAGAATTCATAATTTATCACATCACTTCATGGTAGCAGTATTCCACATGTATGCACAAGAAACATTATTGTTTTTCTAGGGATTGGAATATTTAAAGGTAAATGTGATATTATAATTAATGTATTATTTTTATTCCTTAAATATTATTTTTATATAAATTAAATTCATCATTATATTCATCCATTAGATATGAAAATTTAAAATGTATTACATCAACAAGTGAGGAGATAGTATGGATGAAATATATTAATAAAAATTAATTTATACATTTTTGGTTGGAAATAATACCCGTATTTATTAGTTTAACCCCCAGGTAAACTCATTTAAACAATAAATATTGTAATTATTTTTTAATTTTTTAAGAATTCATTATTAAAAACATTAAATCCCACTTATGGACTCGTATTAATTATTATAATTCTAAATATTCCATCCATTTTACTAAATTACATTCAGATAATTAGAAATATTCGGTTTCATATTAAACTTACTGTTTTGATGAAGAATTTATTTTCAAATGATTTTTTTCATAATAATAAGAAAATAATTTTAGAATAGAGGATAAAAAATGGTTATTGACCGAGATTACAGTAAAAGAATATAAATTAAACAATTTTATTTATAATATATATTAAATAAATGGATATTGTAAATTAATTAAACAACAAGGTTGGTTTTAATAAAAATATAAATTTATAAAATCATCATGAAAAATCGAATTTTTATAAAATTTCGAAATAATAACTCTCTAAAGTTTAGACATGATGATATAAACGTTTCTGTTTAATTCTTCAACTAAATTTTATAAATTTAGAAAAAAAAAATTAATTTTTTCACAAAAAATCATTTTTTTGTAAAAAATATTTTATCAATGTATATGATGTTTTTAATAAGAAATTAAGTACTTAATTATCAATATATTTTCATCATCTAAATCAATCATACATATATTTCCATAATAAACTATTCATATCAATAAATTTAATGACATTGTTATAACCATTATTTATATTTGTGAATATTAATATAATATTATATATCTTTAAAAAAATGTATTCCATGTAATATATGGAATTATTAAACTAAAATTAATTTAAATAGAACAATATTTTTATGTATTTTTTTTGTTACATTATCCAACTACTAAATTTTCTACATCCTCAAAATTTGACCTTTTTCATGATGAGTTTTACATTTAAAATTTCCTTCATGGAAACACACATTATAAAAACTGTCATCAAAACATCATCATGATAGTAGTCAAAGGTAATACTATTTTAATTTAAAAAACACATTACAAGATTTCAGAGTAGTAAATTGGTATGGGGAAGTTAAAATACTAGCATCTAAGAAATTTAGAAATCCTAAATAAAGATGGTTTATAATGGATATTGATGATCACAATAATGTTAACGATAATTATATGGTTAATGGCCATAAAACCATAAAAAATGTTGTTTAAAAAAGGAAATTAATTCATAAAAATTGATTATAATTTGAAAAAAAATCATTTCAATAACCTTTTAATAAATGTGGATAATGTTCATGAAATATTATACACAATTTATTTAATTATATTTTATATGCATAAATAATACATTAGTTTCTATTTGATCAATTGACACATCATTTATTACTCCTATAAAATAAAAATCAAAATAAAATATGCATAACATAAGATCGAAGATTAAAATTTAATATAACACGTAATACATAAAAGGATGAAACTATATTCCTCATTTATATAGATATTTAAAAAAACATAATTCATAGAAAAAATTATAGATTATGGTGTAATACATAGATTTGAGTTAAAAATCTATAATAACATTTATTTTTCAACATAACCAATTCCATTAATAGCTCACCATAAGGATCCTCTATTTTTTTTTGATGAAAATTAAACCCTAGTTACATTAATTATTTTATCTCACATCCATTAATGATCAACTTAATAATTGTATTCTAATAAATTTAGTCACTAAAAATTTCACATACAAATATGTATCTACATTGATCAATTAAAAAACAAATTCAGGAGAAAAAAATATATTTTTCTAATATATAACTCACCCTTTATTCCATAAATATTCCAATTTCATAGGAAAAAATATTTCTATTGAGATATTTGGTTAATCCATTCACTAATAGAAGATCATTGTTTGATTCGAAATATCCCATTGGAATTATTTATTCTATAATCTATGTAAATGTTGATAATAAATGATTATATTTACACCATATTTCACTAAATCGTGAAGAATAAAATATTCATTGGGGTTATAAATTAAATAAAAAACATAGAATTAAAAACCATGGATTAGAGGAAATTATTCCTTAATTATAATGATTTATATTATTTTTTTTATTTCATAACAATTCCATCATTATTTTTTCATCAATGGTTGAAATGGATTAGTATCCTCATATTCCCTTGTATTTGGTAATTGCTTCACATAATTCCCCAAATCCTTACATCTATTATAATAATGTATGGGTCTTATATTCTATTAAAACATCTAATAATTCATTTCATTTTTTATATTAATCACATTATTATATTTCCTTTTTCTTAATGGAAAGGTTTCCACACTCAATACAACTTCTTGTTCCTTTTAGGAATTAACATGAGTCCTCTAACCCTTTTTTGCAATTATGAGTTTGAAATTTTTTTCTCCCCGTGTGAAATTCCAATAGAGATTCCAGGAAAAAAATCATCCTTATCATATCTTTAAAATAATGAGAGAATCAAAATTTTATTTCCTCTTAGATTCTATATCTAATGCTTTCACCATGTCCAAAATCCCTTATAGACAATGCATTTTTATGATTTAGATTAATACCAACAAATAGTAGGTACATTTTTATTTCATGAATAATGATTAAACCAGAATCATACCATGAATGTATGATAAGGTTTTTCTTATAGGGTCCAATGGATTTATCATCCTTTTTTATGATCTCAAAAAATTTATTTTATATTTTATTACATAAAATATGATAAATTTTCTCACTATGAAATATATCATTTAACCCATCCCATACAATAGGTTAAATTACATTCTTTTACTAAATATTCAAAATAAAATTCCACTGTTGATATGCTTCTCCTTAAAGTTGATAAATGTCTTTGAGAAATTTTTCTAGTTTTGAGGAACAATTTATAGAAAATATCCCTTCCATAATAATAATCCACTGATCAGACACTAGTGGATCATATGTCTCATATAAGTAGGGATGTTTTTTAACATAAAATTATCAACGGACATGTTTTCATTATATAGTATATTCATATGTTCAACATAAACCATTTTACAACTTATAACATTATAGAGTTGAGTAGGAATATTCTAAAACTATTCCATCTCATTTTCTAAGAAAATTGATTATTCGTGAAGATATTCCTCAGATTTCTTGTCACATTAATTTTTTAAATGATTACACTTAGTTAAATCCATTCACTTAATCTAAAAATATCATTCTTTATGAAACAATAATACAAGTGGAAATATATATAATCGAAAATAATTATAGGATGACTAAATCCTGAAACATTATTTATAGTCTTTGAAACCATAGGTATAACCTAGGTGATTAATTGTGAAAATTTTCTCAAATCATTAATTATGGATCATAATGTGTTTGTGACCTTCCAAAACATGTCATATGGGATTGGAAAACCTATTGTTATCATAAAACATTGTTTTTCCAATGTAAGTATCAAGTGAAAGTGAAATGAACTATATTCAGATTTTTTATCCCTATGTAAAATTATGATAATTCCACATCAATGTGTATTATGTTGAAAAAGATGTAATTTCTTATAAACTATTTTATCTATCCTTCACCAATACATTGGGATATTTACGTATACTTTGAATTATCCCTATGGTTCTCACAATAATTTTCACATCCTAGTATTCGAAGGTTATCTAAGAATTTTTTATATACAAAGTATAATAAGTATGTTTTTCCATAAATAGATATTTTATCTCATTATATTAATACTCAATATAATTCAAAAATACCTGTCTGAGAATCATATGGGTTTATTTTCAATGGAGACTAGATGCACAATCGTATTCTTTCAGGAATGATCTTCCAGATATCAAAAATATATATTTATATTTAGGTATCATTATTGGAAAACCCTATATAAAACATTTCACTACTTCCAAGAGAAATAAAATATAATAAAATTTGTACTTAGAAAAAAATTTGTGTAAAAAATGATTATATTAAGGATCACATAAAAATAACATGATCATTAGGGTTTGAGAACCTAATCTTGAAATTTGGAAAATATGGAATTCATATTCTGGATTATAAATTAGATTAATATATTAAATTTATGGTGATAATAAGAAAATATTCATAATGTAATTCATGAATAAA
Source organism: Viscum album (assembly GCA_963277665.1). Taxonomy (NCBI): domain Eukaryota; kingdom Viridiplantae; phylum Streptophyta; class Magnoliopsida; order Santalales; family Viscaceae; genus Viscum; species Viscum album. Next base: position 1,753,944,129 of record OY728146.1, on the reverse strand, counting down.
ATCCGGGAGATTATAAATATTTTCTAAGACATACGCATATGGCATAACCATATGAATAAAACATTTTCCACAATTATAAATAGAAACATTTTCACTCAGAAAGATATGTAAATAAAATATTTTTCTCTAATAAACTCATTTACATGAAATCAAAGCCTACAAAAAATTATATAAAAAACATGATCCATGCATAAAGATATGAAACTGAAAATTGGGACCAGATATAATCTCATGGCCATTAAACATATATCCATATATGAAATTATTAACATCAATTATTTTACATAAATACAAAATTTAGTCATGATTTATTCTCCCTGGCCTAATTCATTGGTGAGACATACAATTCTAGGTCCACATATCACATAATCAAAACAATTCATATTTCTGTAAAAAAATTATAAAAATTAATTATATCATGATATCATTACTCATACAACAAATAGGGTGTAATACATTTTTCATAAATCCATCATAGAATAAATTTTATAATACTAATGGGTTTCATAAAAATCATCACTAAATAATCATAAACCATCAAGAGAACATTCAAGGTGAAAAATTATATAAAAATTGCAATTTTTTTAATTTTTATTAGAATTTACTATTGGGTCATATACCAAATAAAACATAATAAACAACATTTTTCTTTTTTTATGAATTAAAATTCCATAAAAATATCATTATAACATTCAAGGTGAAAAAATACGAAAAAAATTTAATAACACATATCTAAAATAATAAAGCATTCAAGAATGTGAAGAAGTTCATTTAAAAAACATGGAATCTTATAATATAATATTTAAAACATTTTTATTTCCTTTTGTATGTCATTGAAATTCATTTAATAAATATTAAAAATAATATTCCGATTACATTTTCTTTAAAAAATATTATTTTTTGGAAAATATAAAACATATTCCTTTGAAATGATTTTTAAATAAATCATTCAAGGGTAAAAATGAAATTGAAAAATATTTAGAGAATGTAATTAATATTCTTTAAAATATTTTTATAAATAACTGACATCGAAGATAATTTATTTTCAACCGAATCGATAGTGAGGGACATTGCCTATAAAAATATTTATTTCGTCTCTTATGTACTTAAATAAGGGAAAATGAGAGGAAATCATGTATTACAACTAAATAAAATTAGGACCATAAAGGTCATGAGTTTCCTGAGTGATATAATATAGTGTTCCATAATTATTATATATTAATATCACTTCCCTTTATATTAATATTTAATAAATGACAAGAATAGACACCTTGTAAGTATAATGTTTTAGTCTCATTAGAGAATATATAAATAATCAACTTATTTAATGAAACGTATTTGACATATCCCATTAGTATTTACCTATTTTTTACTCCTCATAATCATACCATATATTAATCCTTTCATTATAGACTATTGAATAAATACATAATAAAGGGTTACTTATGATACTTAGTAAGTTCTAAATGGGTAAATATCATTCTATAATCATATGAATGATTATGATAAGAATAAGGGTAGCATATAGTGTACATAAATAAGAATTATTATACCCAACCTTTTATATATTATAAACCTGGGTCTTGGAATAAATCATTATCATTCCAATATATATGTCAATAATATTGTGTAATAATCATAACTCAAAATGCATAAACACATTTCATAATATTATAGAACAAAAATATTTATACTAATAAACTTCAAAAATACTATATCTAGCCTCACCACTTGATTCCCTTGGTGTATCAATCCCATCGGACTATTTCCCATTGTACATCAAGGTCGCTGGCTAGTTTCTAACAGTGGATCAATCCCACAGGCATTTTCACCATTTTAAATTAATATTTTCATTGTATGAACCATTTTTTATCTCCTAATATATAATTATTTACCAAATTCATTTAATGAAGATATAGGACCCCCCAATCATTGTTGTTAATATAAAAATCATGCTTGGTTATAACTTAAACTCCACCCTTTCTAATAATGGTACCATCATCCTTTGTTATAGCATGACCACATTTACATAATTATAACAATAAGTAATAGTTCTCAAAGATCAGAAGACATATATCATTACCCATTAATATATAAAGTTCTTGTAGACATTCAATAATAGTATAACCTATAAAATGGAAATGGGTATCATAATTATCTCCTCAATTCATCACTACATAACTCATGGAAATAGAACATAATTTCAAAATTTCTCTTAATTATAATAATAAAAAATTATAAATAACTATAAGTATGGTATTATTGGATCATATACCTAATAAAAAATAAGTTTCATCAATGGAATTCATCATATTTGGATAATAATTTTAACAAATCACTATGAGTATTTTTTGAGGAAAATGAACCTTCCATTATGAATACCACTTCTTAAAACAAAAAAATTACATGTTATTTATAAAAAATATTTATATGAAAAATATAATTTTAATTATATAATTGTATATTTAAATAATTTACCATTAATGACTGTGGAATATTCCATTCATTTGGTACTCATTGAAATAATGATTTAGTTCACATTTCATAAAATGCTAGAAGAGATTTTCTTAGAAAAATACACTAAGATTCTTTTAAAACCAATGTTTAACAATTCAAACATTGGTAAAATATTTATTAGAAAATCTTTTTATAATATAAAAAACATTCTTTAAATATTTTTATAAAATAAATATATTTCATAAAAAGTGTTTTTGAATAATTATATAAAAAAATGATTTTTCTTATAATTGTTCATTTAGTCTCATTAATATATTAATAGATTAAAACAATTAAAAAAATATTATAGAAAAAACGAGATTAAAATATTGTACTTTAGTTTTATTATTGGTATATCACATGATCTCATCACTTGAAACCTACAATAAACAATCTCCTTAAACATTGAAATTGTAACACTAAACTATTACCTATTTAATATCATTTGAATTAGAATCCCTAGAAATCGATAGAATTATATGAATGTTTATATCCCATAATTATAAGGATATTTAATTTAAAATAAATTTTTCGTCATTATATATAATTTAGAAAATAAAAATGTATTGTATAAGACATGTTCCCATAAAAATAATAGAGAGACAAAAATCATATTCCGTAACTTTTTACTTCATTCATACAAATTTTGACCACCTAAATAATTAATATATGATGGTAATGAAAATATTATTGAACATTAATCTAATTTATCATCCCATATTAAGTTTACTTATGACCATTTAATAAATATTTATTATCAATTCCTTGTAAAAATCGTGTTTTATGTAATAACTGGTTTGTTTTTCACGTTTGATTCAGTTTGAAATTTTTGGTCATCATACATTGATCATGGATAAATCATTTACATAATGATAAAAATTATATTAATATTATATATATTCATTATATTATTTTTATATAAGTATAATGAATTATGATTTAGGGATTTAATTAAAATATTCATGAAGATAGTATGTATTATGTATGCATGAACAAAATTTTCTATTCAATTGATGAATGAAATAATAATATTCAAAAAAATGTATTGTCTTTACAGAATAATTTTTAAGAAATATATATATATAATATATTAAGTACATATATCCCAATTTCCATTAATAAAAATTTTCAATAAAGAATGAATCACCTCACTTCGTGAGGCGGCAATCCACCATGCACACGAGTGACGTTATCTGATTCCCATAGAAGATACATAATAAGTAATGTATTAACTCAAAGTATTATCAATGTAAATACCTTATTTAAATTATCATAAATTGTATAATCACATAAAATGACATCATTAAATACAATTATATATCATGATTAAATGAACTACTATATTCTATGTTACCTTTAACAGTAATTTTTCCACTTCTGTGTTTTGAATTTTAAAAATATGACATACACGGTTGCGATCAGAAATATGTTTGGAGTTCGATAGGACAAACATAATTTTGGGTGAAATGTAAATTACCCTTATAATTATAATGATACCATTATGGATGTTATTATAACTCTTATGAATATCAAATTGACCATGTGAATTAGAACCTTACCAGTGATTGTATAAGTAAAATTTATCCATCTCATAAGTAACAATGTGATATAATTATATTATTGTGTTTGAATTTTTGTAATTCATGAATATTTAATGATTAATTAAATAATTTTAACAAAAACATATTTTAATTATATTTATTAATTAAAATTTATTTTCATCTCATATGATTGTATAATAATTTTATGAGACCTTAATTAATTTTTTCATCGTATTAGAAAAAAAAATTTATTTTCGTAATTTGTATTTTTCAATAAAATTATTATTTTAATGAAAAATTAAATAACTCTTATTTATAAAATTATCTTCATAAAATGGAGTTCATTTTTTAATTCAACAATTATAAAAAATGTTACGTGTGTGTTTTGGATATTTTTTAAATATAAATTATTTTTTGTGAATAGTGATATTCAATAATTTTCAAAATATGATAAATAAAAGAATTTATGCATCATGTTTGACAAATAGATAATGTAAATTGGATATTTTTTGAACTAAAAGCCCTATTTATTGTTTTTAGTCATAGAATCATCACCATTTCATACATTATGTAGAAATAATAATTTAAATAATATAATATTGAAAACACCCCTCTCCCCTCCACTATAAATACCACCCCTCACATCCTCATTTACTCACACATATATAGCCTTATTACTACTCCAAATTCTAGTCAAATTGTAACATCCCAAGTAAGTAATTAGTAATAGATATTCTTATCTATGTCTATTTATGAATTAGATAGTGTTTTAGAGGCTTAAAATGAGAATAAATCCAATCTTAAGCATGGAATACCCTAATATTTTTAAAAGGTTATTTTACCACGTTTTGATGGAGAACCATTTTTAAATATAAATTTTGACAATTTTATAAGATATATTTTTCAAAAGAAACATATTATATATGATTGGGACATTGAAATTTACTTTGGATAATTTTCTGGTATTTTTCTGATAATGTTCATTTTTTAATGAATAGTGAGAAGTGATGTATTTTAATTCAAAACCTCTTTCTAATCTAATTTATTTATATAGTTATATTATCTTTTTAATTGATTTTAAAGTCAAATTTGAATATATATTTTCCATTTTATCCAATGGTGGTCATTGTAATTTATATCACTTTGTGATTGGACATAAACAAGTGTCAATCTTTTGATAGATATTGTTTCTTAAAAACCCGCTATTTGATTTGACAGCGGGACTTAATTATAAAATTAATTAGTGAAACTTCTATGTTAGGAATATGGTAAAATAGATATCATTTTTGAATTTGGAATATCAAATATATATTAGGGTTAATTTTAGGTATTTTTCTGAAAAACCATAATTTTTTGATGAATAGTGAAACCACAAAGAGGTAGTTACAAAAAATGATTTTCCGTCTAAATGGAACATTACCACTTCTGTGTTTTGAATTTAAAAAATAAAATATAAATTATTTTCATTATTAAGAAAAATGTGGTTCAATGGTATGAAAATAATTTTTGATGAAAAGTAACTTTTATGTTTTATTAATCGCGATTAAAGGTAATTAGTGTTATTTAAGGTAAAAATGATATTATAATAAAATGAAAATATCTTAACACTTGTATTAACCCTATTGGATGAGTCATGGCTGACCAAGAAAACCTAGGGGTCTATTTTTGGGACCCCATGGATCGACATGGGTAAGATAATGACATTAATGCCTTTTATTTAGAGTAAAAGTAAAAATGACACAAACATGTATTGTTTTACTAAAACAATTTTTACATGGGGTTATACAACTAATATTTTTGACTATAAATAGTCATTGGAAATCTAAAAATATTTCCTACATCATATTAGTTTTTTATAATCTTTCGACATTAAATAAATTAAATTATTTATAACATCATGATGATGTAGCGATTATCTCATTAATGAACGATTTAAATAAAATGAAAAGATAATGTAAAATATGAGACTTACACTTGTCAAAGACCTATTTTATGAGTATATTTCGAACTCTTATCACTTTATCCTCAAAATAAATAAATTTGGGACCATTAAAATCTGAAACTCATTTGAAAATAAAGTAACATTTTATACCTTTCCAAGAGTGCCACTCCGCTCCTCTTATAAAAAGCCCCGACCTCTACCTCCTTACCCACACCTCTCAAGCCTTTGGATCGGAAAATCTCTGACCATTTTGTCTCTCCAAATCCCTCTCATCATAATAGAAGCCTTACCTTAGGCAGGAAGCTTTTTAAGAAACCCTTTTGGTTCAAACCAAAGGGAGTTACCCGATTTTATGGTAATGTCTTCACTTGTGTTCTTTTGTTTTATTTTGCTTATCCAACCCCCTAAACTCTTATTATTAATTTATATTGTAACAAATACAGTATATTAAATATACTAGGATGTTGTTATAAGAAGGATTCGAGAAACACTTACACACACCTACATCTAATGGTTAAAGAACATACAGTTTCTGTGGATGGTGAATTTCTGCCTCACGAAACGATAATTGTTCGATATTCTTTTAACACTTTCAAAGGTGGAAATTAAGATGTAAATATATTTATATATGATATATAATATGTTTATGTTTTACTTAAGTTTCTATATTTTTCATTTATGGCATACCTTTATGGTTTCCATTATGGGCAAACGTGATATCTTGATTTTAGAAAGTGCGGACTACCGCCCCCTCAAAGTGATTTGATTCATCAATACCATATGTGGTACATATAAAGGAGAGATTTAATGATATTATATATGATACAATACTGAATTTATAATACAATTATGTATCATTATGCTTTAATTCCATTAAATATGAAATAGAAATGGAAGTAGCGTTCATGCGTACGTACGGCTTACCGTCTCCATGAACGGTGCATTTCATTTCTTACCTCTAAATGTTATGTAATATTACAAATGCATGTATATAATGGATATATATTATATATATGATATCTACATAATGAATATAAATCTTTATATAATGAATATTTTACCCCATGAACAAACATGCAATTATAAAGAGTTTATTTTTGACTCAAGAACCAATGATCGTTAAAATGACCGTTATTAACTTAAATAATTACATAGTGTTCATGACATGTTAATAAGTGATATAAAATGAATAATGAACTCGAATAAGGTTCTTAATAAAGTAGAAATTAACTCAATTTTATTATTCATGATATTAAAGAATGATCGAGTCAAGTCAGACCCGAGGTAAGGGACTTCGTCTCAATCTCCTTTTATTGAGGCATATTATGTTTTATACACAACATTCTCTTATACGGTGTATAAACCCCTTTGACTTTTACATTTATTCAAAAGTAATATTTTTATACGAAGCATTTACTAAACAATAAAATGGAATGTTTTTTTATCGTACATATGCGGCGACAGCGACTTCTCCACCGTCGTGACAATTATTTGAGTTTCGGCTTCCACTACATGCCATAACTATTTTTAAAATGAAAACTAAATACCATGTTTTACTTTTATTTTATTTTGGTATTGAAAATGGTTTTCATAATGTTTTTATTATATCAATTTGTGGTATTGATATCTTGTGATTGAAAGGTGGAAATGTTATGTTTCCTTTCGGTATGTTTTATGTGATACGATTATGTTATGGTTCTTGGGGATTGTTATGAAGACGGGTGGTTCCGTGATAAACTAAGGGCAGGTGAGCCCGATATAGCTCTCCAATTCACTGGGTAACGCGAAGGAGTTAAACATTAAGGTTTCTCTGAAGATATTTAGGGAATATACTATGATGGGTATTCCAAATGTAACCATGAGGGTTACTCCCTACGTAATAATGTTATGTATGCCTCAAGTTAATTTTCTGTATTACGATTTCTATGATTTATTCATGATTTAATGAGGTATGCTTATTTTTTATGAGTAAAGTATGATTTCATTGATTCTTATGTATACATTTACTCATGTTTACTTTCCATATTTTTATATCCCTTACTGAGCTTTTTATGCTCATCCAAAGTTTTTGAAATGTTTTCACAGGTCAAGGGAAAGGTATATGATGTGATGATAGTGTTAAGGAAGTGTCATGAAAGAATTCATGTTATGTTTTAAATATGTTTTTGTTGATGGGAAAAAATGTATACTTATTTATGTAACCACTTTGTTTAAATGTGGAATTTAATTCATGTTTTATGATCTAATTCTATAAACTCTAAACCTGAAAAGATCCCCAATGTGTAATCTGTAATAACTTAAGATTAAGTAAGGATTAAGGCTGGGGCCATATAGTTGGTATCAAAGTTCGGTTTAGAAAACATTAGGAGTTATAATTCTATTAAATAATTATCCAAAAATATTTTTTTTATGGTCAAATTGAAATGATATAGCATTTGAAGATTACCATGTTACTTCATCTAAGACATGTTTGTTCAGAATGGTTTTCCGCTGAGGAAATGGGGAAGCAGTGCTAGAAAGGCATACAGAAGGAAATGACCTTCCGAATCAGCATCCTGAGATGGTCGGAATTGGAGCTGAATAGTTTGTTTCAGTAATGTCGCATTTGACTCAAGCGGTAAATGTTGGTGGTATCCATGCACGAGATCAGCCAGATCAACAGCATAAGAACATGTTAGTGGTGAAACATTTCATGAGGTAACATCCCCCATCATTCTGAGGATCATCTGACCCTGTGCTAGCTAAAGGGTGGATTAAAGCACTGGAGAATATTTTCGATGTCATGGGGTGTTTAGACAATCAAAAGGTCAGTCTTGCTATTTACTATTTGGAGGGTGAATCATATCATTGGTGGTCGATGGTTAAAAATATCAGGGACGCTGAGGAGATTGATGCTCTCGACTCGGATGAATTCAAAATATGTTTCTTGAGAAGTATTTTCTTAAGGCTGTTCCACTTAGGATGGAAAAACAATTTTTGGAATTGAGGAAAGAGGAAGACTCAGTGGCTGCTTATGAAGAAAGGGTCACTCGATTGGAAAGGTATGATCCAAATTTTATCTGAGACCTTGATAGTAAAATCTGCCGTTTTTACTCAAGATTAAATCCAAAATATCGAAGGGCTTTAGCTTATCGCGAGTTCAAGAGTTATGAAAATCTTGTTCGATGTGCTGAGAAGGTGGAAATGGAGTTTTCCAATGAACAAGTGTTCTATAACAACCAACAGAAGAAGAGTCCAAGGTGGAAAGACATCGGGAAGAATTCTTCAAAAAAGTCTGATGGTAAGAAAATTAAGTTCCCAGTTTTTGAGAAATCTGGTAAAATAATTTTGGGGAATGTCTTCTGAATTCTGGAAAGTGCTACCAATGTGGTAAGATGGGACATAAGGCTCGTGATTTCACTGGAAATGATCAAGGTGATGGTAAGACCAAATTTGATTTACATTTAGTGAAATGGTTTATGTGCAATGAGATGCGTCACTACGAAAACGAGTGTACGAAAAAGAGCTCAAGTGATGGGAAGAAGTTATACTATAAGGAGAAAGGGGTGGTAAAATCCTTTACAACTACTTCAGCAGATGTTGGGCCATCAAATGAAGTGTTATCAGGTACTATGTTTGTTCTTTCAAATTATTCCAGTGTGTTGTTTGATTCATGGTCTACACATTCCTTCATCTCTGAAACATTTTCTAGTAAAATGGGAATACCATCTCAAAAATGACTCATGAACTTGTGGTAAAAACTCCTGGGGGAAATTTTGAGGCAAAAAGAATTTATATGAATCTTCATATCCTTATCCGTGAAAAAAACCTACTTGCAAACCTTATTGTTTTACCTCTTAGAGAATTTGATGTTATCCTGGGTATGGATTGGATCTCTATTTACCATGCTAAGATTGACTGTAGATCTAAAGAAGTATCTTTTTAGAAAGTCTTTCAGTTTTTGTACAATAATGAAGCCTTACTATTGAAAACATATCACGAGGCAGAGAAACTTGTTAAAGATGGAAATGAATGTTACCTTTCACATATTGTTGAAAACAAGGAACTATTCAGATTAATGATGTGCCAATGGTAAATGAGTATCCTGATGTTTTTCCTGATGAGCTTCCTGGAATAATACATGATCAGGAAGATGAATTTAATGTTTACTTAGTTCTAGATGCTAATCCAGTTTCAAAACCTCCTTATCGAATGGCTCAAATTGAACTTTTAGAGTTGAAAGAGCAATTGCAAGATTTATTAGAGAAAGGTTTCATTCGACCTAGCACATCTCCATGGGGTGCTCCTGTTTTATTTGTTAAAAATAAATATGGTTCTATGAGACTTTACATTGATTATAGAACCTTGAATAACATCACTATTACGAACAAATATCCTTTGCCTCATATCGATGATTTGTTTGATCACATCTAGAGAGCTCAGTTTTTTTCAAAGATTGACCTGAGATCGGGGTACCATCAGTTGAAGGTAAAGGAAGCAGATGTTCTGAAGACCACGTTTTGTACAAGATATTGACATTATAAATTTTTATTAATGCCTTTTGGGATAACCAATGCACCTGTTGTATTCATGGACTTAATGAACAGAATTTTCCATGAGTTCATGGATAAGTTTGTGGTGGTTTTAATTGATGATATTTTGGTGTTTCCTTAAATTAAAGAGGAGCATGAAAGAAATTTAAGGGTTATTTTGCAAACCTTAAATGAAAAAAAATTGTATGGGAAATTCAGTAAGTGTGAGTTCTTGTGGCAACAAATTTCTTTCGTTGGTCACATTGTTTCTAAAGATGGGATAACTGTTGATCCAGAAAAAACAAAGGTTGTTGAAGAATAGCCAAGACCCACAAATGTAACCGAGATTCGTAGCTTCCTTGGTTTGGTAGGCTATTACTGATGGTTTGTTAGAAATTTTTCACGGTTATCTAGTCCAATGACTAAGATATCTCGAAAGGGTGTTAAGTTTATCCGGACAAAAGAATGTGATGATTTTTTTCATGAATTGAAAAGAAGATTGGTGAATTCTCCAGTTTTGACACTACCTTCTAGAAATGGGGAGTTTGTTATCTACAGTGATGCTTAATTGAAAGTACATGGTTGTGTCCTAATGCAGAATGATCAACTAATTTCTTATGCTTCATGTCAGTTGAAAACTCATGAGGTAAATTACCCTACACATGATTTGGAATTAGCTGTTGTTGTTTTTGCTTTAAAAATTTGGAGGCATCATTTGTATGGAGTAATGTGTGAAATATATACTGATCACAAATGTTTAAAGTATATATTCACTCAAAAAGAATTGAACATGAGACAGAGGAGATGGATAGAATTAATCAAGGATTATTATTGTACAATTCATTACCATCCGAGAAAAGAAAATAAAGTGGCTGAGATTTGAGTCTAAAAAGTAATGCTTTATTAACAATGTTTCATTTGGAACGTGATACTTTGGTTAAATATTTGATGAACATTGGCATAGAAGTTGTTGGTGCAGGATGTCCTTCTGTTTTGTTTCAGGTATTAGTGAAATCTTCTCTATCAGACAGAATTAAGCAATTACAGAAGCAAGACAGTGAGTTTCATAAAAAAGTAGAGCTGGTTATGAAGGGTAAGTTTCCTGAATTCAACATTGATAATGATTGTGTTTTGAGATTTGGGAAGAGATTGTGTGTGCCTTGTGATTCATAGTTTAAGAGAGAGTTGTTATGTGAAGATCATAGTTCTCCGTTTTTAGTTCATCCAGGAAGTACTAAGATGTATAGAGTTCTTCGTGAGTATTACTGGTGGGATGGAATGAAAATAGATATTACTGATTTTACTGTGATGTGTTTGACTTGTCAATAGGTTAAAGCAGAGCGGCAGTTACCGAAAGGGATTCTTCAGCCTTTACTAGGGCCATAGTGGAAATGGAAAAATATATCTATGGACTTAGTTGTGGGATTTCCGAAGACACCTCAAGGTAATAATGCAATATGGGTTATTGTTGATCGCTTGACTAAATTTGCTCATTTCCTTCCTATTCACGATACATTCTCTCTAGATAAAATTTCTCGATTGTTTCTTAAAGAGAGAGTCAGGTTGCATGGTGTTCCCCTCTCTATTTTATCCGATCGTGATCCCAGGTTTACTTCTAACTTTTGGAAAGGCCTTCAGAAGTCATCGAGTACTGAATTAAATTTTAGTACAGCTTTTCATCGTCAATCATATGGGCAGTCAGAATGAAAAATTCAAACATTGGAGGATATTCTACATGCTTGATCGATGGATTATCAGGGATGTTGGTACAAACATCGTTCTTTAGTTGAGTTTTCTTATAATAACAGTTTTCATTCCTATATACAAATGGCACCATTTGAGGCATTATATGGGAAGCGGTGTCGAACTCCAGCTTTCTGGGATAATGTGGGTGAAAGAAAGTTGATGGGACTAGAATTGGTAGAAGAGTTGGAAAAAAACGTTCAGATGATACAGAGACACATAACAAAGGCTCAGAGAATGCAGAAGAGTTATGCGGACAACAGGAGGAAGGATCTCTCTTTTAAAGTAGGTGATCATGTTTTTCTCAAAGTGTCACCATGGAAAAGTGTGATGCAATTTGGTAAGAAAGGAAAGCTTAGTCCAAGGTTCATTGGACCATATGAAATTCTTGAGAGAGTTGGATCAGTTGCATACTGAGTGGATTTACCTCCGAGTTTGTCTCAGGTACACAATGTTTTTCATGTTTCAATGTTAAGGAAGTACATGCCAGATCCATCTCATGTTTTGAGTCTAGAGGTAGTTCAGTTGGAAGAGAATATATATTATGAGGAACAACTGGTTCATATTCTTGATCACATGGAGCAAGTGTTGCAGAATAAGGTGATTTATCATGTAAAGGGTTTGTGGAATAACCACATGAGTGAAGAGGCAACATGGGAATCCGAAAATGCAATTTGGGATAAATACCCCCACTTATTCGATAAGTAAATAAATTGTGGGGACACAATTTTCTAAAGGGGGGAAGGATGTAACATCCCAAGTAAGTAATGAATAATATATATTCTTATCTATGTCTATTTATGAATTAGATAGTGTTTTATAGACTTCAAATTAGAATAAATCCAATCTTAAGCATGGAATACTCTAATATTTTTAAAAGATTGTTTTACCACCTTTTGATGAAGAATCATTTTTAAATCTAACCTATGACAATTTTATAAGCTATATTTTTCAAAATAAAGTAATTCTTTATTATTGGGACATTGAAATTTACTTTGGATAAATTTCTGGTATTTTTCTGATAATGTTCATTTTTTAATGAATAGTGAAGTGTTGTATTTTAATTTAAAACCACTTTTTAATCTATTTTATTTATATAGTTAGATTATCATTTTAATTGGTTTTAAAGTGAAATTAGAATATATTTTTACCATTTAATCTAATTGTGGTCATTTGAATTAATATCACATTGAGATTGGACATAAACGAGTGTTAATATTTTGATAGATATTGTTTCTTAAAAACACGCTATTTGATTTGACAGTGGGATTTAATTATAAAATAATTAATGAATCTTCTATGTTATGAATTTGGTAAAATATACATAATTTTTTAATTCGTAATATCAAATATATCTTAGGGTGAATTTTTTGTATTTTTCTGAAAAACCTTAATTTTTGATGAATAGTGAAACCACAAAGTGGTAGTTACAAAAACTAATTATTCGTTTAAATGGAAATTTACCACTTCTGTGATTTTAATTTCAAAAATCCAATATAAATGATTTTAATATTTAAGTAAAATGTGGCCTAATGGGATGAAAATAATTTTTGATGAAAAGTAACATTTAGGTTTTATTAATCTCAATTTAAGGTAATTAGTTTGATTTATGGTAAAAATGATATTATAATAAAATGAAAATATCTTGAAACTTGTCCAAACCCAATTGGATGAGTCATGGCCGACCAGGACAACCCATGGGTCGATTTTTGGGACCCATGGAGCCACTTGGGTAAGATAATGACATTAATGCCTTTTATTTAAAGTAAAAGTAAAAATGACACAAACATGTATTGTTTTACTAAAACCATTTTTTACATGGGGTTATACAAGTCAGATTTTTTACTATAAATAGTAATTGGAAATCTAAAAATATTTACTATATCTTAGTATTTTTTTTATAATTTTTATACATTAAATAAATTAAATTATTTATGACATCATGATGATGCAGCGATTACCTCATTAATGAACGATTTAAATAAAATGAAAATATAATGTAAAATATATGACTTACACTTCTCAAAGACCTATTGGATGAGTATATTTAGAACCCTTATCACCTTATACTCTAAATACATCAATGTGGGACCTTTAAAATTTGAAACTCATTTGAAAATAAAGTAACATTTTATACCATTCCAAGAGTACCCCTCCTCTCCTCTTATAAAATGCCTCCACCTATACCTCCTTACCCACACATATCAAGCCTTTGCATCGGCCAATATCTGATCATTTTTTCTATCCACATCCCTCTCCTCATTCTAGAAGCCTTACCTTAGGCAGGAAGCTCTTCAAGAAACCCTTTTGGTTTAAACCAAATGGAGTTACCCGATTTTAAGGTAATGTCTTCACTCATGTTCTTTTGTTTTATTTTGCTTCTCAAACCCCCTAAAATCTTTTTATTAATTTATTTTTTAACAGCTGTAGTATCTTTAATATACTAGGATGTTTTTATGAGAAGGATTCGATCTACACATAGAGACACCTACATCTAATGGTTAATGAACTTACTGTTTCTGTGGACGGTGAATTTCTGCCTCACGAAACGATGATTATTCAATATTCTTTTAAAACCTTCAATGGTGGCCATTAAGATGTCACTATATTTATATATGATATATAATATGTTTATGTTTTACTTAAGATTATGTATTTGTCATTTATGGCATACCTTTATGGTTTCCATTATGGGAAAACGCGATATTTTCATTTTAGGAAGTGTGGACTACCGCCCCCTCAATGTAATTTGATTCGTTAATACCATATGTGGTACGTATAAATGATAGATTTAATGATATTATATATGATACCATACTGATTTTATAATACAATTATGTATCATTATGTTTTAATTCCTTTAAATATGAAATATAAATGGAAGTAGCGTTCATGCGTACGTACGACTTACAGTCTCTATGAACGGTGCATTTCATTTCTTACCTATATATGTTATGTAATATTATATATGCAAGTATATAATGGATATATATGATATATATGACATCTACATAATGAATATAATTCTGGATATAATGGATATTTTACCCCATGAACAAACTTATAATTATAAAGAGTTTATTTTTGACTCAAGTACCAATGATCGTTAAAACGACCGTTGTTAACTTAAATAATTACATAGTGTTCATGACATGGTAATAAGTGATATAAAAGTAATAATGAACTTTAAAAAGGTTCTTAATAAATTAGAAATTAACTCATGTTTTTTATTCAGAAGATTAAAGAAAGATCGAGTCAAGTCGGACCCAAGGTAAGGGACTTCGTCTCAATCTCCTTTCATTGAGGCATATTATGTTTTATACACAACTTTCTTTTATACAGTGTATAAACCCCTTTGACTTTTACATTTATTCGAAATGAATATTTTTATACAAATCGTTTACTGAATGAAAAAATGGAATGTTTTTTTGTCGTACGTATGCGGCGACAACGACATCTCTGCCGTCATGACCATTATTTGAGTTTCAGCTTCCTCTACAAGCCATAAATTTTTTTTAAATGAAAAATAAATATCATGTTTTACATTTTTGTATTTTGGTATTGAAAATGGTTTTCATAATTTTTTTATTATATCAATGTGTGGTATTGATATCTTGTGATTTCAAAGTGGAAATGTTATGTTTCCTTTCTGCATATTTTATGTGATACGATTATGTTATGGTTCGTTGGCATTGTTATGAAGACGGGTGGTTTCGTGATAAACTAAGGGCGGGTGAGCCCGATATAGCTCTCCAATGCATTGGGTAATGATAAGGATTTAAACGTTAAGGTTTGTTTGAAGATATTTATGGAATATACTATGATGGGTATTCCAAACCTAACCATGAGGGTTACTCCCAACGTAAGAATGTTATGAATGCATCATGTTACCTTTATGTCTTATGATTTCTATGATATATTCATGATTTGATGAGGTATGCTTATATTTTATGAGTAAAGTATGACTTCATTGATTCTTATTTATACATGTATTCATGTTTCCTTTCCATATTTTTTTATCCCTTATTGAGCTTTTTATGCTCATCCCAAGTTTTTGAAATGTTTTCACAGGTCAAGGGAAAGGTACATGATGTGATGATAGTGTCAAGGAAGTGTCATGAAATAATCCATGTTTTGTTTTAAATATGTTTCCATTGATGGGGGAAAATGTATACTTATTTATGTAACCACTTTGTTTAAATGTGGAATGTAATGCATGTTTTATGATCTAATTCTCTAAATCTCTAAACCAGAAAAGATCCTCAATGTGTAATCTTGTAATAACTCAAGATTAAGTAAGGTTTATATTCGGGGCCTTATAGTTGGTATCAAATGTCGGTTTAGATAAAATTAGGATTTAGAATTCTATTAACTGATTATCCAAAAATATTTTTTATGGTCAAATTTAAATGATATAGCATTTGAAGATTACCATGTTACTTCATCTAAGACATGTTTGTTCAAAATGGTTTTCCACAGAGGAAACTGAGAAGTAGTGCTACGAAGGCATACAGAAGGAAATGAACTTCTGAATCAGCATCCTGAGATGGTCAGAATTGGAACTGTACAGTTTGTTGCAGTAATGGCGCAGTTGACTCAAGCGATAAATGGTGGTGGTATCCATGCACGAGATTAGCCAGATCAACCGCAGAGGATCATGTCAGTGGTGGAACATTTCCTGAGGCAACATCCCCCATCATTCAGAGGATCATCTGATCTTGTGCTAGCTGATGGGTGGATTAAAGCACTGGAAAATATTTTCGAGGTCATGGGGTGTTCAAACAATCGAAAGGTTAGTCTTTCTATTTACCGTATGGAGGGTGAAGCAGATCAGTGGTGGTGGATGGTTAAAAATATTAGGGACGCTGACGAGATTGATGCTCTCGACTGGGATAAATTCAAAGGTATGTTTCTTGAGAAGTATTTTCCTAAGGCTGTTCGACTTAGGATGGAAAAACAATTCTTGTAATTGAGGCAAGAGGAATACTTAGTGGATGCCTATAAAGAAAGGTTCACTCGATTGGAAATCTATGCTCCAAATTTTATATGATACCTTGATAGTAAAATCAACCATTTTTACTCATGATTGAGGCGAAAATATCGAAGGGATTTAGCTTCTCACGAGTTCAAGAGTTATGAAAAGCTTTTTTGATGTGCTTAGAATGTGGAAATGGAGTTTTCCGATGATCAAGTGTTCTATAACGACTAACAGAATAAGAGATCGAGGTGGAAGGAGAAAGGGAAAAATTCTTCAAAAAAGTTTGATGCTAAGAAAACTATGTTTCTAGTTTGTGATAAATGTGGTAAAAGGCATGCTGGGGAATGTCTTCTGAATTCTAGAAAGTTCTAACTATGTGGTAAGATGGTACATAAGGCTCGTGATTGCACGGGAAAAGATCAAGGTGATGGTAAGACCAAATTTGATTTACATTTGGTGAAATTTTTTAAGTGCAATGAGATGGGTCACAATGAAAACGAGTGTACGACAAAGATCTCGAGTGATGGGAACCAGTTAGAATACAAGTAGAAAGGGGTGGTGAAATCCTTTTCAACTAATTCAGCAGATGTTGGGACATCAAATGAAGTGGTATTAGGTACTATTTTTGTTTTTTCAGATTATTCCAGTGTGTTGTTTGATTCAGGGTCAACACATTCCTTCATATCTGAAAACATTTCTAGTAAAATGGGAATACCATCTCAAGAAATGACTCCTGAACTTGTGGTAAAAACACATGGGGGAAATGTTGAGGAAAAAAGAATTTATAAGAATCTTACTATCCTTATCCGTGGAAAAAACCTACTTGGAAACCTTATTGTTTTACCTCTAGTAGAGTTTGATGCTATCCTGGGTATGGATTGAATCTCTATTTACCATGCTAAGATTGACTGTAAAGCTAAAGAAGTTTCTTTTCAGAAAGTCCTTCAGTTTGTGTACAAGAATGAAAACATACTGTGGATAACATATTAAGATGCTGAGAAACTTGTAAAAGATAGAAATGAATGTTACCTTTTACATATTTTTGAAAACAATGGAACTGTTCAGATTAATGATGTGCCAACGGTAAATGAGTATCCTGATGTTTTTCCTAATGAGTTTCCTAGAATAATACCAGATCGGGAAGTTGAATTTACTGTTGACTTAGTTCCTGATGCTAATCCAATTTCAAAACTCCCTTATTGAATGGCTCAAATTGACCTTTTAGAGTTGAAATAGAAATTGAATGATTTATTAGAGAAAGGTTTCATTCGACCTAAAACATCACCATGGGTTGCTCCTGTTTTATTTGTTAAAAAGAATGATGGTTCTATGAGACTTTTTATTTATTATAGAGCCTCGAATAACATCACTGTTAAGAACAAATATCATTTTCCTCATATCAATGATTTGTTTGATCAGCTCTAGGGAGCTCGGTTTTTTTCAAAGACTGACCTGAGATTGGGGTACCATCAGTTGAATGTGAAGGAAGTAGATGTTCCGAAGACCGCATTTCGTACATGATATGGACATTATGAATTATTAGTAATGCCTTTTGGGCTAACCAAAGCACCTGATGTATTCATGGACTTAATGAATAGAATTATCCATGAGTTCATGGATATGTTTGTGGTGGTTTTCATTGATGATATTTTGGTGTTTTCTAAAAGTAAAGAAGAGCATGAAAGACATTTAAGGGTTATATTGAAAACCTTAAAAGAAAATAAATTGTATGGGAAATTCAGTAAGTGTGAGTTCTGGTTGCAAAAAATTTCTTTCCTTGGTCACATTGTTTCTAAAGATGGGATAACTGTTGATCCTGCAAAAAACAATGGTTGTTGAAGAATGTCCAAGACCCACAAATATAACTAATATTCGTAGCTTCCTTGGTTTAGAAGGCTATTACCGAAGGTTTGTTAGAAATTTGTCACGGTTATCTAGTCCAATGACAAAGCTAACTCAGAATGGGGTTATGTTTATCTGGACAAAAGAATGTGATGATTGTTTTCAGGAACTGAAAAGAAGATTGGTGAATGCTCCAATTTTGGCACTACCTTCCAGGAATGGGGAGTTTGTTATCTACAGTGATGCTTCATTGAAAGGACTTGGTTGCGTCCTAATGCAGAATGATCAGGTAATTTCTTATGCTTCACGTCAGTTGAAAACTCCTGAGGTAAATTACCCTACACATGATGTGGGATTAGCTGCTGTTGTTTTTTCTTTAAAAATTTGGAGGCATCATTTGTATGGAGTAAAGTTTAAAATATATACTGATCACAAAAGTTTAAAGTATGTATTCACTCAGAATGAATTGAACATGATACATAGGAGATGGGTAGAATTTTCAAGGATTCTGATTGTACAATTCATTACCATCTGGGAAAAGCAAATAAAGTGGCTGAGCTTTGAGTCGAAAAAGTAATGCTTCATTAACAATGTTGCATTTGGAACGTGATCATTTGGTTAAGGATTTGATGAAATTTGTCATAGAAGTTGTTGGTGTAGGAAGTCCTTCTGTTTTGTTTCAGGTATCAGTGAAATCTACTCTATCAGATAGAATTAATCAAGCACAGAAGGAAGACAATGAGTTGCAGAAAAAGGTGTAGCTGGTTCATAAGGGTAAGTTTCCTGAATTCAACATTAATAATGATTTTGTTTTGAGATTTGGGAAGATATTGTCTGTGGATTGTGATTCATAGTTAAAAAGAGAGTTGTTATTTAAAGCTCATATTTCTCTATTTTTAGTTCATCCAGGCAGTACAAAGATGTATAGAGATCTTCGGGAGTATTACTGGTGGGATGGAATGAAAAGAGATATTTATGATTTTACTGTGATGTGTTTGACTTGTCAACAGGTTAAAGTAGAGCGGCAATTACCAAAAGGGATGCTTTATCCTTTACCAGTTCCATAGTGGAAATTGTAAAATATATCCATGGACATCATTGTGGGATTGCCGAAGACTCTCGAGGTAATAATGTAATCTGGGTTATTGTTGATCGCTTGACTAAATATGCTCATTTCCTTCCAATTGGAGATACTTTCTCTCTAGATCAACATTCTCGATTTTATCTTAAAGATATAGTCAGGTTGCATAGAGTTCCTGTCTCCATTGCATCCGACCGTGATCCCAGGTTTACTTCTAACTTTGGGAAAGGCCTTCATAAGTCGTTGGGTACTGAATTAAATTTTATTAAAGGTTTTCATCCTCAATCAGATGGGCTGTCATAATGAACAATTCAGACTTTGGAGGATATGCTACGTTCTTGTTCGATGGATTATCAGGGAAGTTGGGACCAACATATTTCTTTAGTTTAGTTTTCTTATAATAACAGTTTTCATTCCAGTATACAGATGGCACCATTTGAGGCATTATATGGGAAGCGGTGTCGAACTCCAGCTTTCTGGGATGAAGTGGGTGAAAGAAAGACGATGGGACCAGAATTAGTAGAAGAGTTGGTAGAAAAAGTTCAGATGATACAGAGACACATGAGAATGGCTCAGAGCAGGAAGAATGGTTATGCAGACAACATGAGGAAGGATCTCTCTTTTGAGGTAGGTGATCATGTTTTTCTCAAAGTATCACTATGGAAAAGTGTGATGCGATTTGTTAAAAAGTAAAGCTGAGTCCAATTATAATTGGACCATATGAAATTATGGACAGAGTTCGATCAGTTTCATACTGAGTGGCTTTACCTTTGAGTTTGTCTCAGGTACACAATGTTTTTCAAGTTTCAATGTTAAAGAAGTACATGCCAGATCCATCTCATGTTTTGAGTCCAGAGGTAGTTCAGTTGGAAGACAATATATCTTATGAGGAATAACTGGTTCAGATTCATGATCACAGGGAGCAAGTGTTGTGGAATAAGGTTATTCATCACGTAAAGGTTTTGTGGAAGAATCACATGAGTGAAGGGGCAACATGGGAATCTAAAAATGCCATGAGGGATAAATACCCCCACTTATTCGATAAGTAAATAAATTACAGGGACGCAATTTTCTAAAGGGGGGAAGGATGTAACATCCCAATTATGTAATGAATAATATATATTCTTATCTATGTCTATTTATGAATTATATAATGTTTTAGAGGCTTAAAATGAGAATAAATCCAATCTTAAGCATGGAATACTCTAATATTTTTAAAAGATTGTTTTACAACCTTTTGATGGAGAACCATTTTTAAATCTAACTTTTGAAAATTTTAAAAGATATATTTTTCAAAATAAACTTATTCATTATGATTGGGGCATTGAAATTTACGTTGGATAAATTTCTGGTATTTTTCTGATAATGTTCATATTTTTATTGAATAGTGAAAAGTGTTGTATTTTAATTAAAAACTAATTTTTAATACAATTTATTTATATAGTTAGATTGTTTTTTTAAATGGTTTTAAAGTGAAATTAGAATATAATTTTATCATTTAATCCAATGGAGGTCATTGGAATTAATATCACTTTGAGATAGGACATAAAAGAGTGTCAATCTTTTGATAGATATTGTTTCTGAAAAACACGCTATTTGATTTGACAGAGGGATTTAATTATAAAATTAATTAATGAAACTTATATGTTATGAATTTTTTAAAATATACATCATTTTTAATTTGGAATATCAAATATAGCTTAGGGTGAATTTTTGGTATTTTTCTGAAAAACCTTAATTTTTGATGAATAGTGAAACCACAAAGTGGTAGTTACAAAAACTAATTTTTCGTTTAAATGGAACTTTACCACTTCTGTGATTTGAATTTCAAAAATAAAATATAAATTATTTTCATTATTAATTAAAATGTGGTTCAATGGGATGAAACTAATTTTTGATGAAAAGTAACTTTTAAGTTTTATTAATCGCGATTCAAGGTAATTAGTGTGATTTATGGTAAAAATGATATTATAATAAAATGAAAGTATCTTGACACTTGTCCTAACCCTATTGGATGAGTCATTATAGACCAAGTCAACCCATGGGTCTATTTTTGGGACCCCATGGAGCCTCTTGGGTAAGATAATGACATTAATGCCTTTTATTCAAAGTAAAAGTAAAAATGACAGAAACATGTATTTGTTTACTAAAAAAAAATTTACATGGGGTTATACAAGTCAAAATTTTGACTATAAATATTAATTGGAAATATAGAAATATTTCCTACATCATAGTATTTTTTTTATAATTTTTAGACATTAAATAAAATAAATTATTTATGACATCATGATGATGCAGCGATTACCTCATTAATGAACGATTTAAATAAAAAGAAAATATAATGTAAACTCTAATACTTACACTTGACAAAGACCTATTGTATGAGTATATTTCGAACCCTTATCACCTTATCTTCTAAATAAATCAATGTGGGATGTTTAAAATCTGAAACTCATTTGAAAATAAAGTAACATTTTATACCTTTCCAAGAGTGCCCCTCCTCTCCTCTTATAAAAGGCCCCCACCTCTACCTCCTTACCCACACCTCTCAAGACTTTTTCTCGGACAATATCTGATCAGTTTGTCTATCCACATCCCTCTACTCATCCTAGAAGCCTTACCTTAGGCAGGAAGATCTTCAGGAAACTCTTATGGTTCAAACCGAAGGGAGTTACCCGATTTTAAGGTAATGTATTCACTTGTGTTCTTTTGTTTTATTTTGCTTCTCCAACCCCCTATACTCTTTTTATTTATTTATTTTTAAAAAAATACAGTATCTTCAATATGCTAGGATTTTTTTATAAGAATTACTAGAGCTACACTTACACACACCTACATCTAATGGTTAAAGAACATACTGTAACTGTGGATGGTGAATTTCGGCCTCACGAAATGATGATTGTTCAATATTATTTTAACACCTACAAAGTTGGTCATTAAGATGTCACTATATTTATATATGATATATAATATTTTTATGTTTTACTTAAGCTTCTTTATTTTTCATTTACGTCATAACTTTATGGTTTCCATTATGGGAAAACACGATATCTTCATTTTAGGAAGTGCGGACTACCGCCCCCTCAAAGTGATTTGATTCGTTAATACCATATGTGGTACGTATAAAGGATATATTTAATGATATTATGTATGATACCATACTGATGTTATAATAAAATTATGTATCATTATGTTTTAATTCCATTTAATATGAAATATAAATGGAAGTAGCATTCATGCATACGTACGACATACCGTCTCCATGAACGGTGCATTTCATTTATTACCTCTAAATGTTATGTAATATTATAAATGCATGTATATAATGGATATATTGATATATATGATATATAAATAATGAATATAATTCTTGGATATAGTGGATATTTTACCCCATGAACAAACTTGTAATTATAAAGAGTTTATTTTTGACTCAAGTACCAATGATCGTTAAAATGACCGTTATTAACTAAAATAATTACATAGTGTTCATGACAAGGTAATAAGTGATATAAAAGGAATAATGAACATTAAAATGATTATTAAGAAAGTATAAATTAACTCACGTTTATTATTC
Source organism: Viscum album (assembly GCA_963277665.1). Lineage (NCBI taxonomy): Eukaryota > Viridiplantae > Streptophyta > Magnoliopsida > Santalales > Viscaceae > Viscum > Viscum album. The sequence goes on along the minus strand of OY728146.1, from coordinate 1,753,920,418 downwards.
ATGAGATTAAAGAACGATCGAGTCAAGTCGGACCCCAGGTAAGGGACTTTGTCTCAATCTCCTTTCATTGAGGCATATTATGTTTTATACACAACTTTCATTTATACGATGTATAAACCCCTTTTTCTTTTATGTTTATTCAAAAGGAATCTTTTTATATGAATAATTTACTAAATGACAAAATGTAATGTCTTTTTTTGTCGTACATAGGCGTCGACAACGACTTCTCTGCCGTCGTGACCATTATTTGAGTTTCGGCTTCCTCTACAAGCCATAACTTTTTTTAAAATGAAAAGTAAATACCATGTTTTACTTTTCTATTATTTTGGTATTGAAAATGGTTTTCATAATGTTTTTATTATATCAATGCGTGGTATTGATATCTTGTGATTGAAAGGTGGAAATGTTATGTTTCCTTTCTGCATGTTTTTTGTGATACGAATATGTTATGGTTCTTGGGAATTGTTATGAAGACGGGTGGTTCCGTGATAAACTAAGGGCAGGTGAGCCCGATATATATCTCCAATGCATTGGGTAACGCGAACAAGTTAAAAGTTAAGGTTTCTCCAAAGATATATAGGGAATATACTATGATGGGTATTCCAAACATAACCATGAGGGTTACTCCAATGTAATAATGTTATGAATTCCTCAAGTTACATTTATGTCTTATGATTTCTATGATTTATTCATAATTTGATGAGGTATGATTATGTTTTATGAGTAATGTATGATTTCATTGATTCTTATGTATACATGTACTCATGTTTCCTTTCCATATTTTCATATCCCTTACTGATCTTTTTATGCTCATTCCATGTTTTTGAAATTTTTTCACAGGTCAAGCTAAAGGTACATGATGTGATGATAGTGTCAAGGAACTGTCATGAAAGAATCCATGTTTTGTTTTAAATATTTTTCCGTTTATGGGAAAAAAATAAATACTATCTTTTATGTAACCACTTTGCTTAAATGTGGAATGTAATGCATGTTTTATGATCTAATTCTCTAAAACTCTAAACCTGAAAAGATCCACAATGTGTAATCTTGTAATAACTCAAGATTAAGTAAGAATAACATCCCAATATCCTTCCACACATCCATGACCCTGGTCTCACAAACTCTCCAAAGCATCTCCCCTAAAGAGGCGCTCAAGGAAGATATATTCAAGAGGTAATTTGTCCCTATCTTTTTGTTAAATTTCATTTCAAATATTATATCTATTATTCTATTATACGAATAAAATGTTATATAAATAACATGATAACTACATTATGATTTAAATTCAAGTACTTTATTATATTTCAGGGAGATTATTCATTATAATCCACCCACTCTCACTTTGTTTATAAAAATGAAATTGTCTCATGTGATGTGATAATTTACTTACATTGTAGATGATGAAAATCCATTTTCCTTGAAATCCATCAATGTTGTCAAAAAAACCAATAAATGGATGAAAATATATTTTAATATTTATTTTGTAACCACTATTGTTTTCTAAAAATAACATTTAAACCTAATACTGAATGATATAACAAAACAACTTTGTTGTGATCCAATAATCTCCCAAAATAACCTAAAATGATCTTCATTAAATTTATACTAATGATTTTTCCACATGAAATATAACATTGTCCATTATAAGATCATCTAAACTCATTTATTATCATTAATAGAATTTCACAATAGTTATGGATATTTATCCATGTTCTACGCGAACATCCATTTGTGTCTACAATTTAACAATTCCAGAAAACTACGAAAAATTACACTCCAAAAAATGATTTTAAACTCTTTAACTGATAAAAAAACCCATAAAAGAATGTAATGACTTCCTACTAAACCATATTCATGTATAAAGGGTTATTTTTTGTTTCCCTCTTTCACTCCATTTTTAGTATGGTTATTCCATAAAATTATTTAATTATTCACTTTAATTCCTTTTATGGGATACATATTTTTTATAATTGAGTTTATAAATAATATAATGTTTTCCCAAAGAAAAATTCCCTTAAAATGATACACATCTTTTATTTCTCGATATTGTCTTCAATAAAGATTGATGATCAAGTATACCATTGCATCTTTCCTTTAGGAACCCAATGTTTATGAATGTATGTTATATGAAATATAACCCATTCCATTACATGGTTTATCTTTTTTACATGATTGATATATGACCTTTTTGGCATGCTTGATAATTTAAATGTTATGATATGATTGGTGATCATAGAGCTATTTATCACAATTTATATGTTATGATTTAAGGGGAATGCCCGAAATTATATAGTTCTACAATGAATTGGGTTATGTGATGAATATCAGGAATTGAGGTGACATATTCATGAAGTTGATGTTATATTTGTTCAAAAAAATGTGTGGATGTTGACCATTAAGACATGATGTATCATTTTTATGTATTTTCACATTCCATGTATTTTTATAATGATTCATATAATTATTATGATCATATTCATATGTTATGATGATAATGATTATACTCACCCCATGTTATATAGTTTCATGTTCGTATCATTCTTCTTATTAGGATTTAATCTAACCCCTTTTTAATGAATATCCTTAGGTGGAATCCTATACAATGGAGAAATCCAGGGCATATAAGAAGCTATAGAAAAAAGAATTTAAAAAATGTTCATGATTATGTTTTAAAAGTTATGTATGGTCTGAGTTTTTCAAAGTCACTAATCCATTGGATCATCTTTTTGTAATTATTTAATGTAGTTTATCTTTAAAATGATGTAAAAAATATAAGAAAAAAATGGTTTATGTAGTTTGTATCAGAGTAATCATTTATCTCATTTACGAATTAGGATTAGAGAACCTTAGTTAAAACCCTAGTTTCATATTAAGTATATGTAAGCACACAAGAATATTTGATAGGCATATGTTTCCAATAATATATCATTGTAGTGTTAATTGCTCAAAAGAATGAATTATTTATGAAATTTTTACATATGTATTATTCTAACCTTTTCTATTTTAGAAAATGGTGGGAGAAAGGACAAACGATGTCAACAACCCATTTGATGGAAAATTCACCTATTTTCTGTACAACATAAACAATGCATTGGGAGGTGGAAAATCATAACATCATGAAAATTCTTACATGGTATTCATAGGTTATGAATAATAAAATAAATAATGTGGAACATCCTCCTTTAACTATGATGGGGAATCTTACTGCTGATTCTTTTAGGCTGCATTGACTACTGACATTTAGTAGATCTTCTAATCAACTAGCTGTAGAATAATGGGTCAAATCAATGGATAAAATCTTATCTGTGATTCACCATTTTGTGACAGAAAAAGTACCTCAATCTATTTATCATATATATGGATAGGATTTCCAATTATAGGATTTGGTTATGAACACCAAGACGAGGGATTAAATTGAAGTAATTTAGTGGGAATACATTATAATAATTTTTCATAACAAGTATGTCCTACAAAAAATTCATACGTAGATCTATAGATAATTCATAGAGCTAAAGAAAAAGGATGGAGAATCTATAATGTCCTACAATGTTAATTTCACAAGGCTAGTGTTGTAATATTTTGGAATTTTTATTTATAATTATTGTTATATTTATCGATTCTCTATTGGATTAAAACCACACCTTCAAAATGCACGTTAAATTCGATAGTTAAAGAGTTATGAAGAAGTCATTAGATGTGATATCAAAATGGGGATAGATTTTAGAGAATATTCCTCTGGATATGGTGATAAGATTTGAAAGACGGAACTTCATGCTAGAGGATTTAATATGAATGGTGGAAAGAAAACTCAGCCACCCACATGTCAAAAAGGTAGGAAGAATCATAATAGGAATTCCCTCAATGAGATGAGGAAATTCATAATGTGTGGGAGAGAAGGCCACCAATATTAAGAGTGTAGAAAAGGCATGAGAATGCATATGAATGTGGGGGAGAAAAGGAGAACACCACCCATCATCTAATTCTACAATTTTATGGATAAAGGGAAATATGCATTTCATTGTTCTAATCCTAGATCCCGCGATGGTAATAAGTGTAAACAAAAACAAAATCCAAATGAAAAAGGGATGGATTATGGAACCACAACTGTAGAATGGGATCATGAAAATGAAGTTTTACAATGTACACATACTATTCACTAAAGAAATTAAACTATATTATTTTATTCTAGTTTTATGCATTCTATTATATCATGCATGTTTTATAGAGCTATATAATTAAATCCCAGATACCATGAAGTAAATATATCTATAAAAATACGAAGTCGTGAAATCATTGCAACCCAAGTGTTATACATTATTATAGTTTTCATGTGTGGGATGATTCTTCCAGTGAATATCATGATACATCCATTGGTGTAATTCGATGCTATAATGTGAATGGATTGGATCTCGTTATATAGAGAACATATCTATTGTCAGTAAAAGGAAATATCTTTTCATATTCAATACTATCCTAGTATCCTATAATAATGTAAGGAAGATCATAAATCTTATCCTAAAAATTACTTCTATGGTGCAGGTGTTGATTCCCTATGAAGAAGCATACCTCGCTCAAATGGTTTTGTGAAATTAATGTGACAACCAATATAAAATTCATATTTTGAGGGAATACAGTGATTTATTTCTTGAGTAGTTACCCAGATAACCACTAGATTGTGAGGTAGAGTTCTTAATATAACTCATACCTGTAGCTACTCCATTCACAAATAGTCCTTATAGGATGGATCCTATCGAACTATATGAGTTAAATAAATACTTGAAAGAGAATTTGGATAAGGGTTTCATATGGCCTACTACATCACCTTGGGGTTAACTAGTGCTATTTTGGAAGAGTAAGGAATGATAAATGCGGTTTCTAATTGTTTGTCGGTAACTCAACAAGATCACAATAAAGAACAAGTATCCTCTTCCAAGGAATGATGACTTTTTCAATCAGTTGACAGGAGCTCTATACTATTCAAATGTGAATCTCTATTTTGGATACCATAATTTAAAGGTGAATAAAGAAGATATTCAGAAGATTTCCGTTGGTACAAGTTATGAGAACTATGAGTTTCTAGTGATACCCATCATACTTCCCAATGCCCCTATATTATAAATGGATTTGATGAATACCGTCTTTAGACATTGGCTATAAATATTTGTTGTATTGTTTATCAATGATATTACCATATACTCTAAGAGAATGTAGGAAAATGAAGAATATAAAATATTTATGTTGGTGATAGTGAGAAAGTATTTGTTGTACACCATTATTTAAAAGTGTGACTTTTTGATGAATCATGTCATATTCGTGCAACATGTGATCACTAGTGAGGGAATTTTTATGGACCCTTCAAAAACAAAGGTGATGGAGGAATGGCCTAGACCATCTAGTGGTAGAGAAATCAACAGTTTCTTTGGATTAGTTTGTTACTACTGAAGTCATTTGATAAATTTCTCATGATTTCCATGATCATTAACTATTATAATATTGAATGGGTAAATTATGTCTAGATTGAAGAATATGGGGAATGCGTCATAGAGGTAAAGATAAATTTTATTACCACATCTGTACTGACATTACAAAAAGGGGGAAATATTTTGTATTTTATATTGATGCTTTTATGAAATTCATGGGTTGTGTACTAATTCTAAATGATAATGTGATGACCTTATACACAAAGAAGTCAAATATCAATGTGATTAACTACCAGACGCATGATCTGAAGCTACCAATAATGATGTTTTCCATGAAAATATGGTGGTACTACACCTATGGTGAGAAGTGTGACTTATATACCGATCAAAATAGTATAATGTGTATATTCACAGTAATAGAGATCTACATGCTAAAAATAAGATGATTAGAGTTAATCCTAGCCTATTATATCACTATTCATTATAATCATGGAATGGAAAACAAGGTAGTCGATGTTGTAAGAACAAAAAAAAGGTAATACTATATCCTTGACGATGATTGAGAAATACCCTATCGTAATGGATATGAAAAATATGGATTTGGAAATCATAATTATAGGGAATAAATCCAATCAATACCACCTTATTTACCAACTATATATGCAAGAGAATATTAAGGAGGCACAAAGGGATGACCTGGAGTTACTAAATAAGATGAATGAAATTAAGGAAGGGATGAAGCAAGAGTTCAATATCTATGATAATGGTGTGATATAGTTTGGAATGCGGCTTTGTGAGACCTCATCACCTGGGATAGATAAAGATCTATTAGAAAATTCACATAGATCAACAGTATTTATTCTTCATGGTATCCCTGGGATGTATCGTAATCATTAGTAACACTTCTAGTGTGATAACATGAAGAAAGAGATTTTAGATTACATCTCTGGATGGTTGATATGTTATAAAGTTAAGGAATAGCAACAAAAGCACAAAGGGATGATGCAAACATTTCTTATACCGATATAGAAATGCTAGAATCTCACTATGGAATTTTTCACAGGTCTCATAAAAACAACCAATGTAAATATTGTGATGTGGGTTGTGATGGAACAACTCACCAAGACTGCCAGCTTTATAAATATTGGGAATTATATCTCTCTTGAGAACTTTGTAGTGATATATGTGAAGGAAATGGTGAGACTACATGGGCTTCCAATATTTATTGCCTCGAATTGTGATTCAAGGTTCACATATTCTTTCTGAGAAAGTCTCCAACATTCCTTGAGTACTGAACTAAATTTTCGCATGACATATCACCCCAAAACTAATGTTCAATCTAAAAGTACTATTATGATGCTTTGAGATATGATAATGGATTCATCATTTGAATTCAAACGTGGATGGGACCATCATATCCCATTGGTTGATTTATCATATAACAATATCTTCCATTTGAGTATTCAGATGGATCCATATGAATCTCTGTATGGAATGTTTTTTAGAACTCAAATATGTTGGGTTTATGTTTGAGAAAGTAATCTTCATGGACATGATCGTGTACATGAGATGACAGAGAAGGTTCAAGTCATCCCGCAACATATATAAGATTCTAAAAGTTAGAAAAATACTAATACTGACAACTGTGGTAGGGACTTGGAAATTGATATCAGAGATAATGTCTTTCTGAGGATATCTCAATGGAATTGATTCATGCGGTTTTGATCAAGATGGAAGCTATGCTCATGGTACATTGTCCCCTTTCATATCCTTTATCGCATAGGATAAGTGGAAAATTTAATTTCCCTTCCACGTAATATGGCTCTTTTTCATCATGTTTTACATATATCACACATGAGGGAGTAAATTTCAGATCTCGCACATTTACTGAACTTGGAGGTAGTACAGCTGGAAGATTATCTCTCTTATTTGGAGGAACCAGTAACAATTCTGGATTAGAATGATAATGTTTACACCAAAATATAACCCACATTTTTAATTTTTTTTTCTAAGAACAATGAATATATTAAATAAACATGGGAACTATAGGATGCGATGGAGGAGAAGTACCCTCACCAGTTTATGTAAAACAAAATTTCAAGGGAGAAATTTCCAAAGGGTGGAAGAATGTAATGACCCAATGTTTTATCAATTAAATTCCATTATTTTAATTATCTAATATAGTATAATAACATAAATAAAATTATTAATCATAATGAAATGTCATTCTTAAAATAACTATAGTATTCTATGTTACCATTAAACATAATATTTCCACTTCTGTGTTTTGAATTTCAAAAATCTAACATACAAGGATGCGATCAGTATGTTATTTGCATTTTGTAGGAAAAAATTACTTTTTTTTGTGAATATTTACATACAATTAAGAATATAATTTTTATCCTTATGAATATTAATTTTACTGTTATGAATAATAAATTGTCCATGTGAATTTTAAACTTACCAATGATAGTATAAATAATATTTATTCATCCTATAATTGACAATATGATTTCATCATATTATAGTTTTGGTAGTTTTGTATGTCATTAGTATTTAATGATTAATTTATTAATATAAATGAAAATTATTTTGATTAATGTTATTAATAACCAGTTATTTTTATTTGTAATGATTATATTATATTGTTGCAGGGCCTTAATTAATTTTTTAATGCGTTTAAAAATAGTTTTAATTTTAAAATTTATTTTCTGATTAAATTATTATTTTAATTAGAAATAAAATTACTCCTATTTATAAAATTAATTTCAGAAAAATTATTTCATTTTTAAATTATACAAATAAAAATAAATAGCGTGATTTTTTGTAATTTTTCTAAAATTCTTTAATTTTTGGTCAATAGTGAAATTCGATAGTTTACAGAATATGATAAATAAATCTGCTTCATCATAACTATTGGCTGATGGATGATGTAAATAGCCATTATTCTGATCTAACATACCCAAATTACTAAATTTAGTCTTTGAATCATCATTATTTCTTTTCTTGTTTAGAAATAATAAATTACTTATTATAATATTGAGAAAACCCATCTCCCCTACACAATAAATACAAACCCAAACAAATTCATTTCCTAACACATCTCAAGAATTGTTACTACTAAATATTTAGATAAAATCTCGTACCAAGAACCTTCATTGATTGTATAATACATTAGTCTCATAAAAAGTCTAAAAGATCACCCCTAAATAGGCTCTTAGGGAATATATATTAAAGAGGTAAATAATGCCTATACTTTCATTCAATTTAATTTTTTTCTTCTCTTATCATCATCCTATCTTATTAAAATGTCATTATTTACCATGTATGATTTATATGATGGTATTATATCATAATAATTAAATATTATTCATTATACTGGTCCCTTTGACTCTTTTTTTAAAAAAAATTAAATAATTTCCCCTGATGTGTTAATTTACCTATATCATGGGATATACAATTACATTTTCCTTCAACTCCATCAAGGATTCCAACATAACCAAAAAATGGTCTAAAAAGATTCTAATATTTAATTTTTAACTCCTTTTATGTTCTTTAAAAAAAATTATACGTAACACTAAATGATAAAACAAACATGTTGTTGTGATCAGAAAACCTCCCAAATTAACCTAAAATGATCATCATTAAATATTACATAATGATTAATCCATAAGGTATTTAAGATAATTCATTATAATATAATTTATAATCCTAAAATATCATTTGTAAATTGTAATAGTGGTTCTGAATTTTTATTCGTGGTCTAAACAAACATCCATTCATGTGTACTAGTGAACCCTTCATGAAAACAATGAAAAAGAACATCCTCGAACAGCCAATTTAAACCCAATATCTCATCCAAAAACCCTTAAAAGAAATTAATAAAACCATAATGAACCATATTCAGGTATAAAAGGTTATGTAATTGTTAATTAATGATTCTAATTTCATTATGCAGTATTTTAATGTAAAGAATGTTTTTGGATACAGGGTAAGGGGAATTATTGAACCCAACTCCCTTTCTTTTGGTGTTCCCACATTCACTCCATTTTCAATTTTACTATTCATTAAAAATAAATTTTTCATCACTATAATTCTTTTTAAATGATATAATTGTTTTTTAATTGATTTTATGAAAATCATTTTAATTTTCAATGGAACAGTTCTTTTAAAAGAAAACACACCTTTAACTTCTCGTGATTGTCATCAATAAATATTGATGATCAAGTATAGTATTCCCTCTTTCTTTTGGGAAACCAAATATTTTGAATGTATGATTTATGATATTTATCTCTTTTCTTTACATGGGTTATATTATGTCCATGATTGATGTATGTTCTTTGTGGACTCGTGATAACATAAATGTTATGATGTGACGAGTGCGCCCAGAATTATAAAGCTCAATGTAAACGTTATGTTGTGATGTTTGAGCCAAAAATTATATAGCACCCCAATGCATTGGATAATGTGTTTAATATCATTAGTTAAGATGATATTTTCATGAACATGATGTCATCTATTTCAATCCAATGTATGGTTGTTGACCACTAAGACATGATGTTTCATTTTAATGCATTGCCACATTCCAAGTATTTTCATAATGATTCCTCTCATTATGTTGATCATATGACTTTTTTATGATGATTATGATTATTATCACCCCATGTTATATTGTATCGTGTTCATATATATCCCTTTATAAGTATTTTAGCTCAACCCATTTTTATGAATATCCTCATGTGACGAATTGTACTATGGATAATTCAAGTTCCAATAAGAATCTACAGAGGAGAAAATGAAAAAAATGCCCATGTTTATTTTGTAAATATTATGTATGGTCATAGTTTTCCCAATACACTAAACCTTGGGATCCTTATTGTGTAATTATTTTTTTATCATTAAAATGATTTAAAAGTAATATAAGCTAAGTAGGGTTTCCATAGTGGGTATTTGAGGAAGTGTTATGTTAATATAGGTATTAGGATAATAGAACCTTAGTGAAAACCCTATTATGAGATAATTTATATGTCTCATGTTAGCTTCGGTTCTCATTTTGGCTCTTCGGCTCGATTAATTTTTGGAGTGCGGACTTTGCCTATGGAGGTGATGTGCGGTCTCATCCCTCTCCATAATCCTCACTGTTTTCTTTCCCCTTCACGCACTATCGATCGTGATGGCTTGGGTTTCCTTGGAGGTCTGGTGTTGGTCCAGGTTTGGGGTTTTAGATGCTTCGTTATGGGGTTATCAACATCGTTTGGTGACGTTTGTGGAAGTGTTGGGAGGATCTGGTCTTCATGTGTGGCTTTGAATGTGGATATGGGGATCTTTGGTTGGTTTGCAGTGAGGACTTCATCTGATGACATTCTGGAGGACGTCATTTCCGTGATGATTTTCGGTTTTTTGATCTTTTATCAGTGATTCTGGCGTCACTACTACTCATCATTCAGTTCTAGGGGCTATGTGTTTTTTGTATTTTTCTTTACTACTGGTATTTTATTCCGGAATTAGGGTGTACTTTAATTTTGACTGTGTTTAAAGTCAGTGGTCCAGTGGTTGATGTTGGATGCTCGGAGCTAAGTTTTTATAAAAGGAGGTGTTTGGTATTTGTTTATTTTTTTAGATGTTGCCATTCAGTGAATGTGTGATGGTTAAGTAGTGAAAAAGTTTTGATTATAGTGGTGTTTCTACAATGGATCTGAAGCACTGTAGTAGATTTATGCCTGTCAGGAACTAAGCAATACTTGCACATTTCTCCTGGTTTTCAATAGTAGAATTGTTTAGTTGTTTTTTGGCATTAGTTTTTGGATGGATTCTACCATAAATTCAACAAGGAAATTATCCCTATGAGGATTAGAGTATGTGATTTCACATTTCATGAATACTCATATTTGGATGTTTGAGAGGTTGTAGCTCATCTATTCATACTATGCCCTTGAACTTTTTCACTGGACAACTTTCTGAACAGTCATGAATTAATGGAGGTTTTTCATAGTGAGGTTGTTGCTGGGTAGGAATATTTCAATGTAGTCTTGTTATGGCCTTTGAACATTGATGATGTTGATGTTTCTATGTCCTTGAAGTCATATGTGGTTTTTCAAAATTTTCCTAAAAAATATGTTTATCTAAAAATTAATAGAAATTTAGCCCTACAGTCCATTCGGTCCATATATGTAAGCACACAATAATATTTGATAGAAATAGGGATCCCAATAGATAGTATTTTAGTGTTAGTTTCACAATGTAATGAATTATTTATGACTTGTTCATATATGTTTTATCCAAACACTTTCTATTTTATAAAATTGTTAGAGCCAAAGAAAAACCATTCCAACAACCCATGTGAGGGACAATTCAGCAATTTTCGAAACAACTTCCCTAATTCTTTAAGAGGTGGAGTTTGAAACATCATTGAGAAGATTAACTAATATTTTTGTAGGTTATTAATAATAACCTGAATATTATGGAACAACATTCTTCAACTATGAGGGAGAAAATGGACGATGAATGTTTTATGCCACAATAACCACTCGGTTTTGTTGGATATTCTGATCCACTTGTTGTAGAACAGCGGGTCAACTCAATGGATAAGAACTTTTCCGTTCTTCATTGTTTTGAGATGGAGAAGGTGGATCTTTATATTTATCATCAATATAGAGGGGGGGGGGAAGGTGGGTTTTGATTTAGAACACTAAGTTGACAGATGAAATTGAAGAGATAGAGTGGGAAGTCCTTCAGATAATGTTTCCTAACAAGTACATCCCACGAACACTTCATCTGAAGTTGCAGAGAGAATTCATAAAGCTAAAGAAAAATGATGGAGAATCTATCATAGCCTAAATATATAATTTCACAAGGCATGAAATGAACACTTCATTATTTTTTATCAACATTTATAGAAAAATTATTCCATTCATTAGTTGATTAAAACCACACTTTCAAATGGCTCTTGGAATTTGAGACATTGGGTGTTATGAATAAGTCGTTTGTTGTGATCTAAATGTGGGGATGGATTTTGGAGAATAGTCCCGAGGATATGATGATAGAAAAAAAATATGGGTTTTCATTATGGATGATATAATGGGAAAGGTGGAAAGAAAAATCAACCACCCACATGTCACAAATTTTGGAAGAAGTAACAAGAAAATTTCCCCAATGACATTGGGAAATGCTTCAAGTGTTTGATAAAAGGCCACCAAGATCATGATTTTTGAAAAGACATGATAAGAAGACATATTCTATTGGTGGAAAGGATAGCTCCACCAAGGGTCCGATTCTATAATTATTGGGAACAAGGTCACTATGCAACCCAGTGTAATAAATTTAGATCCCCCAAGGGTAATCATCATCAACAGCCACCAAAGACAATGGATGAAGGGAAGGCTTATTCCATCATAAATATTAAAGTGGATCATGAAAATTAATTCACCCAAGTTACAGTTCTTATTAACCCATGAATGGAAATAATATTATTTTATTGCAGTTCTATGTGTTTTAATATTTTATACAAGTTTGTTATAACTATATATATAAATCCCCAAAACCATGAAGTTATGATATCTTTAAAAACACCAAGTGAATCCAACATTGCTACCTATGTGTTGGAATGTTTTGTTAGTGCAATATGTGGTAATATTATTTTAGTAAATATCATTCTACTTACCCTGGTAGAATTCAATGCTCTAATGGGAATTGATTGCCTCTCCTTATATAGATAACATATCAAATTTTGATTAAAGGAAATATCGTTTATTATTCCAAACCATTCAATGATACTATAAAAATGTAAGGAATATCATGAGTATCATTTGAAAAATTCTTCTATGGTGTGGGTGTTGACTCCTCGTTAGGAATCATACCTTTTTCAAATGATTGATTCAAAGAAATGTGTCAACCAAGTAGAAATTCCCATAGTGATGGAATAAAGTGATGCATTTCCTCAAGACTCACCTAGGCTACTCTAGAATCATGAGGTAGACTTATTAATATATATAATTCCAAAATGAACTCCTATCTCAATGTGACCCTATAAGATGGATATCATTAAACTATATGAGTTAAATAATCTATTATAAGAGCATATGGAAAAAGAGTATACACCCTAGTCCTTCACCTTGGTGTGCATGAGTGTTATTTGTGATGAAAATGAATAGATCAATGAGGTTTGGTATTTATTATCATGGAATCAACAAGATCACCACAAATATCATGTATCCACTTACAAGGATTGATGACTGGATCGATCAGTTTATAAAAGCTTAGTACTTTTCAAGGTGGATCTTAATTATGTATATCATAAGTTAATGATAGAGAAGGAATATATTCAGAAGATTGCCTTCTGTACATGTTATGAGAACTATGAGTTTCTAATGATTCCCTATAGACTTACTAATTACCCTACAATATATATTTATTTCATTATTAGAGTCTTTAGAAATTTCCTCAACAAAAATTTTGTAGTGTTTATCGATGATATTTTAATTTACACTATGAGTAAGGAGTAACTTGAAGAAAATATAATGATTGTGTTAGAGACATTGAGAAAAGAGAAGTTGTATACCAATATAAAAATGTGTGACATTTGGATGAAGCATGTAATGTTATTTAGATATTTGATCACAAGTGAGGAGATTTCTATATACCCATTAAGAAAAACGTGATTGAGGAATTGCCCAAAACCTCTCATATCATAGAAATCATTAGTTTCCATGGATTAGATGAGTACTACTGTGGGTTTTCCATAAATTTATCAATATTTTTAAGATCACAAACAATGTTAACAAGGAAATGGGTAATGTATGTCTGGATGTAATAATTTGAGGAAAGCTTCAAGGAGTTAAAGAGTATGATTATCACTGTACTTGTACTCACATTACCGAAAAGTGTAGAATGTTTTTGTGATATATAGTGATGATTTGATGAAAGGATTGGGTTGTGTACTTATGTAAAATGATAATTTGATAGAGTTTTTCTCCATGTAGTTGAATAACCATGAGGAGAACTACCATATGCGTGATTTGGAGCTTCCATCTGGGATTTATGCCTTAGAAATCTGGCAGCAATACCTCTACGGTGAGAATTGTGACATATGTAAATATCACAAGAATCGAAATTATATATTCACACAAATGGAGATAATGATGTGCTGAAGGATATGTTTAGAGATAACACAATACTATGATTTCTCTCTTCCCAATCCTCTTAGAAAGGTGAAAATGTTGGTTAATTATCTATGAATAAAATAACCTACCACTCTATATATGATACTAATTGAGAAAGACCCAATCATCATGAATTTTAAAAATATAGATTTGGAAATCATTATTGTTGGGAATAAATCCTACCTCAACCAATCTATTTCCTTACCATATATCTAAGAGAAGATTATGGGGGAACAAAGGTATGATCTAGAGTCACAAAATAAGATTAATGAAATTATGTAATGGATGTTCATGAGTTCCATATCGTTGATAATGGTGTGATTAAGTTGGGAATATAGATTTTTCTTTCTTCACCACCTAGGTAAAAGATAGATCTATATGAAAATGCACGTAGGTCATCATTATTTATACATCCTAGTAGCACCAAGATATTCAAAGATCTTATAGAACAATTTTGTTTGGATAACATGATGAATGAAAATTTAGAATATATTTAAATATACATGATACAACATTAAATTAATGAATATGAAATAAAAGGAAAAGGAATTATGCAACCATGGCCTATACCCATAAGGAAATGGGAGACTGTCACTATAGAATTTTTCATTGGTCAACGGAATACATCGAAAAAAATAATGTGATATGGGTTGTGGTGGACCAACTCACCAAGAATACCCACTTTATCGTTTTTTTGGAAGATCAAATTCTTGAGAAACTCGCAATGATATAGTTGAAGGATGTGGTGATATTTGCATGAAGATCACTATTAATTCTCAATGATCATGATCCATGGTTCACATCTAAATTTTGGATAAGTCTCTAACATGCCTTGAGTGCTGAATAACATTTCATCATGACCTATCACCCGCAACCATATTTCCAATGTGAAAGGACTATTAAGTCTTTCAATGATATTCTAAGAGCCCACTCTTAAGAACTAAATGGTAGATAAGATCATCATACTTTATTATTTTATTTATTATATAATAATAACATCCACTCGAGTATTATTATGGCTTCATATGAATCTCTTTAAGGAATGGGATGTAGAACTCTTACTTATTGGGATGATGTTTGAGAAAGAAAGCTACATAGATCTGATCTTATGCCAGAAATGACATAGAAGGTTTCTATAATCCAACAACATCTCACAGCTTCTCAATGACCACAAAAGTGTTACGCTAACAACTGTTTAAGGGACAAGGAGTTAGACATTGGAGATAAAGTCTCTCATGGGATATCGCCATGGGAGAGGGTCATGTTGGTTGGAACAAAAGGGAAACTAATACCAAGGTACACATTCCCCTTGAGATCCTTGACTACATATGAGCGTTGGCCAATATATATGAAGATCCACCGAATGTGGATCAATCTCATGATGTGTTTCACATATCACTCCTGAGGAAGTACATACCAGGTCACTCATATATATTGAACTCAGAGGTGGTACAACTAGAAGATGATCTCTACTATGAGGAGCAACTAGTAATGATTCGAGACGGAAAAGACAAGGTAATATAAAATAGGGCAACCCACATTGTCAATGTGTTGAAGAGGAACCATATGTATTAAAAATAATCTTTGGAACCATAGGATGAGAGGAAAGAGAATTACCCTTACCTGTTTATGTAAAACAAAATTTTGAGGGAGAAATTTCAGATGGGGGAAATAATGTAACCACCCAATGTTTTGTCAATTGAATTCCCGTCTTATATATATTTCATATAGTATAATCATAAAAAACCACATTATTACACAAAATGAAATATCATTATAAAATTAAATTCTAAATTCTATGTGACCTTTTAACATAATTTTTCCACTTCTGTGTTTTGAATTTTCAAAATATGACATACACAATTGTGATCAGAAAGATATTTGGATTACTATAGGACAAACATAAATTATTGGTGAATAGTAATATATCATTAAGAATAATAATATTACTCTTATGAATAGTAATATGAACTGTATGAGTATTAATTTGGCCGTTTCAATTGGAACCTTACAATTGCTAGTATAAAAAAATGTATCCTTCATATAATTGAAAATATGATATAATTATATTCTTGTATTAGTAGTTTTGTAAGTCATGAATATTTAATTATAAATTTATTAATTTAAAAGAAATTTTATTTTCATAAAATTTTTTGATAAACAACTTTTTTGATGTCATTTGATTATATGATTATTTTATGAGACCTTAATTAATTTCTCAATGTGTTTGAAAACCAGTTTTAATTTCAAAATTTATATATTTCAAGTAAATTATAATTTTATTGAAAAATTAAATAACCAATATTTATATATTTATTTTAATAAAATTTAGTACAAATTTTTATTTTACATATCAGAAAATGGTAAGGATGAATATTTCATATTTTTCAGAAATACATTAATTTTTGGGGAATAGTGAAATTCAATAATTTACAATGTATGATAAATAAATGAATTTCAGTAACATTCTTGAGTCATGGATTCTATTAATAGACATTTTTTGAACTATCATTCTATATATACTTTATTGAATTATAAAATCATCATAAATTCTTTTCTTTTTGAGAAATAATAAATTAATGAATATAATATAGATAAAACCCCCTCCTCTTCACTATATATACCCCCCTCACATCATCAATTAATCACACCACTCATGCCTTATTCATACTCCAAATTCTAAAGAAATACCTTAATAAGCTCTATAATCACGTCCAAAGAACCTTGGTCTCATATAAAGACAAATAGATCTCCCTTAAAGGAGCTCTCAGAAGAAATGTATTGAATAGGCCATTTCTCCCACTCTTGTCATTCAATTTCCATTCAAATTTCATTTTTTTCGTCTGTTATATGCATCATCACTTAACAAAATGTCATGAAAACTATATTATTATTGAAATACTGGTATTATATCATGATGAGGGTATATTATTAATTATTATCATCCTTCTCTCTCTCTCTCTTTCTCTTTATAAAAATGAAATTTCCCCTCGTGATGTGTTAATTTACCTACATCATGGGCGACACAAATACATTTTCCTAAAACACATTCAAGGATATAAATAAGACCATAAAATTTTTGACTATGTTTTAATATATATATTTTAACCCCTTTTATTTTTTGGAATCGTCTTTTTATATAATAAAAAATGAAAAAACAAAACATTTTTGTTGTGATCAAAAAACCGCCCAAAATAACTTGAAACGATCTTCATTTAATTTAATATAATGATTCACAAAAATGGAATATAAAACAATTAATTAAAAGATAATTTAAACTCTACTAAGATCTATAATAAAATTTAAATTCAGTTATGGATGTTTATAAATGTTCAACATAACATTAACACTTGTGTACATGTGAACCGTTCATGAAAACTATGAAAAAGAACACTCTTGAACAATGAATTTTAACTCTATAACTAATCCAAAGTTCTATAAAATATATTAATGAAACCATAATTAACAATATTAATGTATAAAAGGTTACATAATTTTTATGTAATGAATATAATGTTGGTATAAATGACATTAAAGTGAAGAAAACATTTGGATACAAGGTAAGGGGAATTCTTTTTCCTAACTATCATTCTAGTTGTTTTCCCACTTTAACATAATTTTTAGTATATTTAAACAATAAATATAATTTATACATAATTATCATTACTTTTAAAGGATATACATGTTTTATAAATTAGATTATTAAAAATTCAATTTTTTCTAAAATAATGTCACTTTTAAATGAATACACACCTTTTACTTCTTGAGATTATTTTCACTAATGTTTGATGAACAAGTATATCATTCCCTATTTAAATTGTTAACCCAAAGTCTAAGAATATATGATTTATGATATGTTACCAATTCATTTCCACGGGTTATTTTATGTCAAACAATGATATATATTCAATGTCTCAGTCATGATAATGTAAATGTTATGATGTGACATATTGTCTGAAATTATATAGTGCAATGTAAATGTAATAATGTGAGGGGTTCACCTAGAATTATATAGTTTTCAAATGAATTGCGTAATGTAATGAATCTTATGAGTTACTGTGGAATGTGTGTTAACATGATTCTAGCATTGATCAAAATTATGTGTGGTAGTCTACCACTAAGACATGATGTTTCAGTTTTATTCATTTCCAGATTCCAATTACTTTCATAATACTACCTATCATGATTTTGATCTTATTCCTATGTAATGATGATAATAATTATTCTAACCCCATGTTATATTGTTATATGTTCTAATATATCCTCTAACTGGCCTTTTAGCTCCACACTTTTTGATGTATATCCTCAGGTGACTACTTATACTAATGATAGTTCATCGGGCATTAAGAAACTAGAGAAGAAGGAATTAAATAAATGTTCAGGTTTATGTTGTAAAATTTGGGTATGAACCATTTCTGACAAATAAACTAAACCTTTGGATCCTATTTATGTAATTATTTTATGTATATTATCATTACAATGATGTAAAATTAATGTAAGAAATGTAGTGTCTCTATAGTTTATATATGATATTATATTTCTAAAACATTAGAAATGTTGATATATATAATATATATATATGTTAAATGAATCATTATATCTAGTCATGATATCTATTAATGGAAATCAAATTTCATTGATATTCGAGGCCATAGTATATAATGCACATGATTGAAATTTTCATTTATAACATGATTATTGAGGATATAGATTAAGGAAATTTTACTAACATAATAAAATTTCATTATATTATAGATAATTAAGATATTATATTAAATATTTTTTAAATATATTTTATTATGTTTGATAAATATATAAAAACAATGTTTAATAGTGTTAGACTATTTTCATAGTACTACATTATGATTATACCTAAAGCCTTCATAGGAGAGTTTACATATAAAAATAAGGACTCTAGAATGAGGGTATGGGATTAAAGAATATATTTTTTTTTGGTCTAGATGATCCCAATGGGTTTGGATGTGTGAATATGAGAGGAAGTGGGGTTATAAGTTGGGGGGATGACACATATGATTTTTTTAAAATAATAAATTTAACCCATGATTTTTACATGAAAAAAAAATAAAAAATATATCACAAAGAACCTCAGTAGAGATTATGTCTAAAATTTTCCATAAAAATGGAATTAGAAATGATTCTAGGTTTATTACCACATATAATCTTAAATTATCACCTGAATAACCCGTTTTATCCTTAACTGTGGTAATTAATATTTACTGTTTTTTCTATACCAATTGAACATTAATTAATTAAAATATATTTTATAATATATTTTATTTTTGATAAAAAAAAGTAATCAATTCTTATAGATTAAATTAATGGAAAATGAAATATATAATTTAAAATTATCCCAATAAACATGATGAAAAAATGGTTTTCTTAAAAAAAGTAAATATAATTATAGAATTATTTAATATCAAAATTCAATAAGAAAATAATTCCTATGAAATAATATGGATAAATTAATAAATAATAGAATAAAATTTACTTTTAATTCTATAGTCAAATAAAATGGTTCTTGTAAATTCTTTTAAAAAATTAATAGTGTTTAATTGATGTTAATATTTTTTACTACTCATTTAAATATAAATTTTATTACCAAAATCTGAAAAAAATAGTCAAATATAATTTTGATATATTGATTCCAAAAAATAATTTTATTATTTATAAAAGATTTATAAATTTGTAAAAAATATTAATTTTAATATTTTTTCATAAAAAGAAATAATTTTTTAGGAAAATAGAATTATCAAAATAATTTAGAGATATTTTTAAAAATTAAGTACTTTTGTGTAAGGACCCAGAAATTTAGTGGACTTTTTTTTCTTTAATACATGGGATTTTAATGAGTCCGCGAAAATTTATGGCACTTGATTCTGAGACTTAGTGGGCCTACAATAAATTTTTGATGTTTTGTTTGGGTATGTTTAGTTAACATATGAGTGGGATTTCATAACGCTTGAACCCGTTCCCGGAATTGAAATCTAAGGGCACTGTTGAACTCGCAGCACCAGTATTCTCTTAAGAAGACTTTCACCCCGATGGTCGTTGGTTGAGAATGAAAGTTAGTTTTTGGAGTTTTTAAAAATAAATTAAATAAAAACAATGTGTGTAGTTTTTTTTATATTTGGTTAAGACTTCCAAGAGGAGGTTAGAGGTGGGGGCCACCACACCACAACCTCCAATAATAGGTTATGGTGGTGGGGCCCACTCAAGGTCTAAACACCTATTATCAATTAAAGTGTTGGGGACCACCTGAGGGTGAAACCCCTTGAACTCCACATTTATGGAGTCACCACCCATGAAACCTCTTGGACTCCCTTAATAAATTTGTGCATACACATAAGAATTAATTAAGTGTATCCCCCCTTAATTATTTCTCCATTTGAAATCATGGAAACAATTAAATTGACAATCTATTATTTCAATTTAGTTGGAATCTTTCATTTTTTGGAAGGGAGATTTGAGGAGGAAAGGACTCTCCAACAAAGATCGACCACTGAAGAATGAAGAACGCTTCATCTGCCAACAACGAACTCCTTCTTTATTCTTCAACAAGAACAAATGAGGGAGTGTCGTCCCTGAAGAACACCGACGACACCATCCTTAGCTTCTTCATTTCCAATGACAACGAATAGATTTCCGCCTTTCTACAACATCGTCAACGAACAATGATACATGGTAGGTTATTTGAAATTGGATTTGTTCCCATTCTATCTTGTTCAACCTTGGTATATGATTTTCCAACTATTACAATTATATCACGGAGGGTACAGGCCACATGAACACGGCCCAACCCCAACTCTGTCTTTCCTCACCTCTTGAAGACGACAGCCGTGCAATGACACCGCCAGAGGAGTGAACTATTGCTGACGAACTATGGTGGAGAAACAGGGGCCAACGTCTAGCGGGCCATGAGGGAAAATCGGCGGCCCAAGGTTTTCGGGTCTCCGGAAGGGCGCATAACTGTCGTGACGCGCAGAAGAATAGCTCACAGCCATTTCCTGTGGCGGTGTACACGGGAGGCCGCTAGGCAGCAGGAGGGGTGCGACACTGTCGCTCCGCGTGGAGAAAGGAGCTGCGGCAAGGGCGGGCCACAGAGTTGGAGCAGAGGCGGTCGGCTGGGCGGGCTGCCAGTGGAGCAAGAGCAGCTGGCCGCTCGGCCATCCATGATGAGCGGGACCCCTCTGGGTCCCACGTGACATGGACCGGCGCCACCAAGTGTCGGTTTGGATCCCACCCAAATAGTTATGCCATTCTGGGATTCCATGGGGCAAGCAGCTTTCCCCCTGGACGCGGCTTAGGTGGACCCCTGTAGGATGGCAGGCTGCCGAGCCGAACCCAACGCGGGCCGGGCCGCCCTCACGGGCCGGGCCGCCCGTCGACAGGGTTGGACCCTCCAACCGGGTCGGACCCTCGGACTGGGTCTGACCCCGGTCAAGACCCCAGTTGGGTCGGGTCGGTTAGACTGGGCCGGACCGGACCTATACCTGTTTGACCCGATTTTACCTTTTCGCCCATAACGTGTGCTACGTGTGTCCAATTTGACGAAATGTTTGCGGTGAAGAAAATCATGGAGCAAGATAGTTCTTTTGTAATACCCCACTTGAGGGTTTGACGTAGTTGGGGTATGGTCGGGTTGGATTGAACCTAAATCCAACTTGGCCCCCAGGACGGAAATGCCAATAACTCACAGACTGGGCGTCTGATTGACGCGCTATCTGTTGCGTTGAGATCCCTATGACAAGTAGGTCCTTTTAGATACTTCTACATTGTATTTAGTGGTAGTTGTAGAATCTACATGTAGCTCGTGGAGAAGATCCTCATGAAGACGAGCGATCAAAGTATGAAGACCTAGTAGGTGGCTGAGACCTGACTTCTACTGACAGATTCGACTTAGAGTGTTTCAACTATCCTAGTTGGGAGAGCCTATTGGTGAGCGCAACAGACCTACAGTGGGGCGTACCTCTCTGTGAGTTCGACAAAACCACGGTTCTCGACACGAGGAGTACCTCAGCAGGCTAATAGGGGGAGCGCCTATGTGTGATTGCGACAGGCCCACAGGGGGGAGCGCCACTATGTGAGAACATCAGACCTACGGTACCTGAATGGAGGAGTACCATAGCTTTCCAGTATAGTGGGAAGCGCCTCTGTGTGACGCGACAAGCCCATAATTCTCTATAGATGAGGAGTACTCCAGTAGTCGAGGTTTCAACGGTTTGACTGGGGATGTTACTTGATACTACCACTAGAATAAAATCATGGTTTTAGCTGAGTCAGTATCTTTGTGCATTCATCATGATTGAGATGGATTACTTGATAACATAGTTATATATATGGCCATATACTTATGTGGTGTTATTTGTTGATTTCATACTTTGTGGTTTATATTTGTTGGCTTTTGAGAGACCCTGAGTGTCTCGGGGTCCAAACAGATTATATTTGTACCCACCCCTTCACGAGCTATGCCCGCACCTCGTTGTGTTGGATAAAGAAGAAATACAACGCTGACTGAGGTAGAGTGTAGCAGGACTGGACGGTACTCGGTGAGACAGTAGACGAAGGAGACGGACGAAAATGAGTGCTTAGGAGGCCATCTGTACCTACCCTTGAGGTTGGAACCCCGAAGGACGACACAGTAGTTGCTTTACTTTTCTTCAGCTGTACTTGATTTCAGTTGTACTTTTTCTTTCCTGTTGGTCTTGTATTTCTGGCCCCTTTTACTTTCCATCACTTCTTTTGTATACATTTTTACTTAGTATTTTGCTTCCATTTTTGTACTCTGATGTGTTTTTTTACCATTATAAAGGAAATGCCTTCCCACATTAGGGATTTACGCTTTTGATGCTAGTTTCCAGCCCCTGGCCTATGGAAGGTTGGATTGGGGTAGTAACAATACGGGCCCCGAGGGACAGGTCGTGACATTTTGTCAATGTGATTTACTTATATAAACTATAATACAAATTATTAAAGATATTTTTATAATTATTCACACTGACATGTTTAATTTTAGTTTATAATTTTCATGATTAAATAATAATATTAAATTTATATCATGGTTTATTAAAACTCGGTTTTTCTTTTAACGAATAAAATCAATGGAATAAAATATATTTACAAAATATTATTTCATATGATCTATATATTTTACAATATAACTCACTCAAACTAAATTTCATCATTTTGATTCCTCTGCCTTTGTAAAAAAAATCTTAGGAAACCTTCTTGCAACATTTTATCCTTATATTATCAGATATCATCATCTAGTTGGTGGTTCTACTACAAAATCTTTACCAGGTGAGTGGTATTGATTCGTATCAGTTTACCTCTACAACCTAGACTTGCCACCAATTTTTCATTATATGAAATATCATTATCCAATGGTACTACCTCTTTCTTTCTTAGATGTGAACGATCATGTATGTAATTCCTCATGAAAAATACATGGAACTCATTGGGGACATGAAATAGGTTGGTGGAAACAAAAATCGATAATATTTTATCATGATACAATCAAAAATTCCGAATCTACCATTATAAAAATGTTATATTTTACCATTATTTAAAAATTTAATTACCTTATTAGATTGAGAAATTGATAAAAAATTAATTTCCCCAACATAAAATTCTATATCACATAGGTGATTTCTCATCGTAACATGTCATTACAATTCTTATCATTAATTTCTATGGGGATTCTAATAACACATTTTTTTTGTGATGTCTTCAAATTTATACTCTTATAGGGTAATGGTATCAACATCCCTATATACTTGATTCTCTTAGACATAAAATATGACATATAAAAAACATTGATATGTACTCGGGAATATATATCTTCATGTTGTCCCACTCGGAATACCCTTTCTGGTAGGCCAGTGGCATACATTGTAATCTTATCACCCTCGTGTTTTCGGTTCAAGACATACAACCTTGTTGGATTTAATGGATGTTATCTGATAATAAGGTATATTACATTTCATAAACTATTTTAACATAAATCATATAATGTTACCAAAATTAAATAACCCATAATATCCTCTATGTAAAAGATATTATTAACCCTATAGGTTAAAAGTATAATTATTATTATATCATGAAAATATAATTTAGTTCCTCCTAAAATATGTATTCAAAAATATAAATAAAATCAAAGGGCATAATTTCAAAAAATGCCTCCCAAAATACCCTTAATAATGATAAAATCTCACAACATAATACCTCAATAGGGGTGTCTAAGAAATTATACTTTTGATCATCCATAAACACATAATCTATTGGTGGTATCCATAACTATTTATTTTATATTTCATAGATATATATATATATATATATTTATTTATGTGTGTGTGTGTGTGGGATTTAAAAACATAATATAACTTTTATTACATAAAAATATCTTATAATAGATCATAAATATTTTCATTATGATTCTAATAACATCCTTACAATTATATATTAACATAAGTTAATTTGAAATATCAAATTAGATTTTTCTTAATAAAAAAATTTTGTAGAGGGAGATAATAAATTCATATAAACATATTAAGTTCTACTAAAGAATGAGAAATAATATTTTCATGAGAGCTTACTTTAAAAAATCAACCATGGAATTCAGATAAATAGAGTAGAACATATTTATTCCCTGATTATAATGATTCAATTAAACTATTGTGATTCCATATGATTTATATTTGAATATTATATTTAGAATTTTTTTCATTCAATCTTATTCACTAACCCATTTATTTGGTAATTTATTCACATAATTCCCAAACACTTTTTAATTTAAAAATTAGAGTGTGGGTGATTTTTTTGAATATTTAACATTATTCTAATCATTAGATATTATCTACCCATCAATTCAACAATTAGCTTCTCGATTACCATCCATTTGACCCCTAAAAAATTTATTAGTAATCATAGAAATGTATCCTTTATTTTTTCCATATAGAATTAAAGCATATTGGAAAGACCTTATTCTTTTATCAAGGTATTTTAGAGTACTCATTGGTTTCCATCATTCTCATCTTATCAAAATCATTTGAAGGATGGGTAACTCCAATATTTATTGTCACACTTATAGAATGTTAAATGATTTATTATTATATAGCATTGTCTCAAATTTTTAACAACCATTAGGGATTTTTTCTTCCCATAATGGATCAATCAATGATAGTTTCCATTTGGATGACAAAAAATTTGTTACCTCACAATTTATATAATTTTTCATTCTAGGAACCAATAGATTCATCATCCTTTGACTTTAACTATAGGAATTACTAGTCCATTATCATTAAATTATACATTGAATGTACATCTTAAAAAATAACCTCTAAAACTCATTCCAATATATGGAGTCTAATACATACTGTTTCCTTTTATTCCAGATTGGATTCCACAATTGACCACCTTTTCCAAAAAAATTAGAGAGAGTACAAATGCATTTTTATTCTAAAAAAATATGATGAAGGAAACAATCTTTATAGTGGTTCCAATTTCATTATATGAAACTAGTTGATTTCTAGATCTACTAAAATAAGGACGTTGCTGCCTTAGGAAGTAGTCAATAGGGATTTTCTCCCACCTTTATGATTTTAAAAGCTCATAAGGATTCATAGCTTGAAAAATTTGTGTGAGAATTGTAAATATATTTTTTAATATATCTAAAATAAAATTTGAATTATCTGGAGTAAAATCATATCTTTTTCATTCTCAAATATCATTAACATGTTTCCATTGAGTTTTATCCATTAAAAATCCCTAAATAACAGTGTGTGAATTAAAAATTGTAGTGTAAAAACACATAATCATGAAGAACCATTTATTTGGTTTCTAAATCATTACACATTATTTCCAATATTATACAGATTAAGATTATCTGATTTCATTCATGGTCATAGTCTCTTCAATTCCATCATGGTGGTTCTTATATATATTTTCAATTTCCAAAGAATATCCCTTGAGCATGTGAACTGATGTGTGTAGCAAGTCACATTACCATGAACTGTGTATTGATTATGTCACGACTCGTCCCCCGAGGCCCGTGCCGTTAATACCCCAAACCTGGCTTCCATAGGCCATGGGCTGGTGACTAGCACAAAAAGGCATATACCCTAAAACTTTGAAGGCATTTCCTTTATAACCTCCAAACTCACGTAACCAAGCACACAGTAAGATACAAACACAAGAAAACTGTATATCCAAAAGAGTACTGAAAGTAAAGGGGGCTGGAATAAAAGCCCATCAGTAAAGATACAATTACAACTAAAATAAAATACAACTGAAGAAACATAAAGAAAACTGACTGATCGTCCTCTAAGGTTCCCACCTGAAGGGTAGGTACAGATCGCCTCCTCAGCACTCCATGTTAGCTCTTCTCCTCTATGTACCGACACAATTTATGGTTCACGTCCTCCTGATACTCCCATCCTCAGTCAACGATGTCTGTCATCTGCATCAAACACAATTAAGTGTGGGCATATCCCGTGTAGGGGTTAGTATAACGTTACTCAGTATGGACCTCGAGACCCTTATGGTCTTAGAAAATCCCCCAAGGATAAACTAGAATACATGTAAACCAGTGAAAACCCTACATAGGTATATGCCCATACATATACCTAAGTTATCAAGTATTTCCATCTCAATCATGAGGAAACAAAAGGTCAAAATCAAAATCCCAAAGCTCATCTGTTCTACAAAAGAAGGAAACATCATGAAGGTAAGTACCACACAGGTACATACTCAGATCACACCAGGTATAACATAAGTACAGTTGTAGAGATGATTAGATGTAACTACTGAATCATCTAACTATGTAAAGAAGATGACCCACACTGGATCTCTAGTATCTGGCCCACATAGGATCGCAAGGATTTAACCTATATAGGATCTCTAAGAGTTTACCCACACAGGATCACTAGGATCCAACCCTCACAAGATCGCTGGGCACATACCCACAGAGGATCTCTAGGAGCTAACCCACACAAGATCGCTAAGATTTGACCCACATAGGATTTCTAGGAGCTGACCCACTTAGGATAACTAGGTGATGACCCACACATTATTGAAAGGTGCTGACCCAGATAGGATCGCTCTTCATTCATCTCGTCACAACCAGCTACTAGGTTCCCACACTAAGCCTACTAGTCTTCGAGAGGATCCGCCCCACGTGCTACTGTTCAATATTACAACTTCTATAATGTCTGACTAAGAAGTATCACAATGATTTTCCATGTTATATGTGTCTCAACGCAAAAGACGGTGCATCAATCGGACACCCGGTCTTTGAGTTATTAGCCTTTTAGTCCCAGGGGCCCGATTGGATTCGTTCTCGATCTAAGACGTCTATACCTCAACATTACCCAAAACTGTAGTGGGGTATACTCAATGTGACTATCTCGCTCCATTATTTCCAAAACTGATTACAGTTCATCCAACAAACATCTGGTGCAAATGTTATGGCCCAAGTAAAGTATTTGTTTCATATCAAGTCCCGGTCTGTTCCAACCCGGTTGGACTGACCCGACCGGAACTGGCCTAGGTCAACCGGGTTCGGGTCGACCTAGCCCGACCCACTAGGTCAAGGACGGACCGTGGTGCGGCCATGCCCACTGGGAAATCCGGAGGGCCGCGAGGTGCCACAGAGGCCGCAGGTGCCATGGGGCGGCGGAGGTCGCGTGTTGGCACAACTGCTGTTGACCGCTTGGCCGCAGAGATGTCGCGAGGGTGCGAGGCGGCCCGGTCTTCCGTGGGGTAGGTCGGTCGGGAGGGTTAAGGTCAGGGTGTGGCTAGGCCGGGGGGGGGGGGGGAGGGGGTGTCGTGAGGGCACAGGGTGGCCCGGATCCGCCCAGGGTGGCTCGACAAAGAGAGCGGAGGCCGCAGGCAGCGGCTAGGCCACCGAGGGTGGCAGCTCAGCCCTAGGGTGGGGGTGGCTCATCCTTGGGGCAGCGTCACGTCCGAGGGTGGTGGCTCTGCTGTGGAGGGTGGCAGCTCGACTGCGGGGTAGAGGACCGACCATGGGGCAGTGACAACTCGGTCATAGGGTGGTGGCCAGGCCGGGGGCAGTGGCTCGGCCGTAGAAGGTGGCGGCTCGGCCACAGGGTGGTGGCTCGGCTGCAGGGTTCGTCCATGGATGGTTGTGCTACGGGGCATAGAGGCCACAAGGTGGCGGTGGTCGTGGTTCCAGCCGTCGTTCCCGTGCCCAAACATTGATCATAGTTGTTCCTCCATCGAGATCAATAATTAACGACCATTTTTGCGGAGAGGATGGGCCATGTTTGTTTGGACCATACTCTCGGCGTTAGAACAGTAACAATCTTCTATAATTCCTTCTCGAATTATGAAGAATTATCAATAATGGAAAGAGAATATAATTTCAAACAACCTCCCTACAACTTCACACAAATAATCATACACAAATAAACCCCTACCTTGGATTGTTCATTGGCATTGGCACGATAAGGAAGTCAACGAAGTCAAACAGAGTGCCAATGATCATCGCTTCTGAAACCACGCATTGATGTCAATCTTTCTCATCATCCTCTTTCATGATTTCCAAAGAACGGTTTTTATTGGCGTTTTCCGTTGGAGTAGTGAAATCATTCCAATATTGCTTCTCTCCCAAATCCACCAAATTACAAAGTATCCAAAATGATATTTTTCCAAAATTTAATTGCTGGTACAGTTTCAAAATGCGTTAATTAATTACATAGTTTGTAATAATAAATTTAAATGGGTGGAACTATTTATGTGGGGGAGTTTCAGAGGCTTCCTGGCATTTATGGGGGAGATCAAGGGTTTCACGGGGTTTTAAGCCTCGTGTGGTGCCCACAAATATAACCTCTAATGGGAGGTTAGGATCGGTGGTCCCCACCTCCATAACCTCTCATGGGAGGTTTTAGTTCCAGTGGTCCTCACCTATGAAATAACCATATGGATGGTTTCAAAATAAAATTAAAATAAAATGATAAACCATTTTATTTTATTTATTTCATTCATGAAATACCCAAATTTTATCTTTTATTCTCAACCCACTACGGTCTAGGTAATGGTCTATTTATGTGAATACTGGTGTTGAGAGTTCAACGGTGTCTTTAGATTTCATTTCTGAGAACCGGTTAAAATGTTTGAAAAAACCGCTCGCATGTTTACTGAACGTACCCGAACAAAAGTTCAGAAATTCATTCAAGGCACTCCGGACCTCGATATCCTTTGTTGTCGATTTTTTCAGACATAAAATTTCTATTTATATTTTTTAAAAAATATTACATGGAAAATATGGGTCTTTACATTCGCCCCACCTCAGGGCAAACAAATCCTCGTAAGCCACAACTCAAACATTATAAACAAATGGGGGTACTAAGCATGCATCTGATCCTCCCACTCTGATGTTCTCTCTCGGAGTTTCCCGTGATTCCAACAAATGTGCACCAAAGGTATAGACCACCGATGAAGGACCGACTCCTATTGATCCTCAATCTCTTCTAGAACCTTTGTAAAAGTTTTCCCATCATCGACATCAAGCTCGCCGTGGTTGATGATGTGAGAAGGGTCATCCACCTATCTCCTCAGATGAGATATGTGGAAGACTTCGTGCATCCAGTGCATCTGAGGTAGATGAGCTAAGTGGCGTTCCACCTCGCCAACTCTTCTATTGACCTGAAAGGGTCTGATGAACCTCATGGATAACTTTCCACCTCGGCCAAATCACTACAAACCTTATTGAGGTGAGACCCGTAAAAAGACGTGGTCGCCATCCTCGAAAACCAGAGGTCTCTGTCTTTTATCGTCATAAGACTTCATCCTACTCTATGGAGTCTTCATCTACTCCTGGATGATCTGCACTTTCTCTATGGTAGCTTGTACCATCTCTTGTCCCACATGTTCTGACTCCCCTGGGTCAGTCCAGCAAAAACGTGATTTCCAAGGTCACCCGTACAATGCCTCAAAAGGTTCCATCCCAATGGTGGAGTGATAGATGTATTTGTATGCAATCTCCAACCAAGAAAAGTGATCCATCTAGCTACGACTGAAGTTGAGGACACAAGCACGCTGTAAGTCCTCGAGGGCCTGAATGGTTCGCTCTTTCTGGCCATCATTCTAAAGATGGAAGGCAGTGCTCAAATGAAGTTGTGTCCCAAAAGCATCCAACAACCCCTTCCATAGATGGAAATTAAAATGTGTATCATGATTGGTGACAATCATTGAAGGTACTCCATGTAGCCACATAATATCTTAAATATATACTTGTCTTATGCTGTCTACTGAACTCTGCTCTCTGATTAGTAAAAAGTGGACCGGCATGGTGAGTCGGTCGACGATCACCCAGATCGAGTCATGATGTTTGGACGTACGTGGAAGTCCTGTCACACATTACATGTATATCCCATCCCACTTCCACGCTGGGACCTCTAAAGGATGATCTAAGCCTGCAGGTACCTGATGATCTTCTTTCACTTGCTAACAAGTGAGGCATCGAGAGAAAACCGCTGCTACTTCTTTCTTCATTCTTGGCCACCATTGATTTCATCGAATATCCAAGTACATCTTTGTCACTCTTGGATGTACTTTTAGATGAGATGTGTGGAACTCTCTAAAAACATCTTCTTGAAGTGAAAATGGTACCATGGCATGTCTCTTGAGTAGGATGGCGTGATCCCCACCTTCAAAAAATAAATCAGGTGCATGTCATGTGGATATCTAGGCACGTCGTGTCTCGTAGTCAACATCCACACGCAGCGCCTCCCTGACTCACTGAAGATGTGGGGGATTGACTGTATGAGACTGAAAAAAAGCTCCTCCATCTCTATCACCAAATGATATCTACAAAGTGGCCAGCTAATCTGTCTCCTCATCTAGTAGATGTATACTTGATCTCCTACTGAGTGCATTTTCTACAACATTCCCCTTACCCAGAGTATAGACTATCTCGATGTCATAGTCCTAGAAAAACTCAATCCAAAATCGTTGTCTCTGGTTTAGTTCTTTCTGAGATAAGATATACTTGAGACTCTTGTGATCAGATTATACTGTAAAATGCTCGACCATCAAGTAATGTCACCACATCATTAAGGTGAAAACCACTACTGTTAACAACATCTCATGTGTAACATAGTTCTTCTCAGGATGGCTCAACCTTCGTGAAACATAAGCGATTACTACTCGCTCCTACATCAGGACAAATCTAAGTCTTGTCCCTGATGTGCCGTAGTAGAAAATTCAACCTATGTCTTCCTCTAGAATTCTCATGATAGGGGCACTAGTCAGCCTCTGCCTTAGCTCTGGAAAACTCTACTGGAATCTCTCTGACCACGTGAAGGGTTTTACCTTCTTCATCAATGCTAAAATAGGTTCTAAAACTCTAGAAACGTTTGGCACAAACATCCAGTAGTATCAAGCCAAACCCAAGAAACTCCGTACCTCCATCACACTCTTGGGTGGATACCATGAATGTACCACCTCAATCTTCACCGGATCCACTGAAACTCCAGCCTTCGATATGACATGTCCCAGAAAGTGAACCTCTTGGATCCAAAACTAGATCATTGAGATTGTACCATAAATATGGTTCTCTCAAAGTGTTTCAAGTACTAGCTGAAAATGATAGGCGTACTCCTCATCAGTAGCTGAGTAGATCAGAATGTCATCGATTAAGAATACTACAAAGTGATCAAGGTATTGCTGAAAGATCATATTCATGAGTCCCATTAACACTGCTAAAACATTTGTTACACCGAATGACATAACCACGAACTTGTAATGACCATACCAACATCTTAATGTCTTCTTCTTCACATCCCCATCTCGTACTCTGAGATGGTGATATCCTGAACTGAGATATATCTATGAGAACCACCATGGTCCCTTCAGCTGATCAATGAAATCGCCAATCCTGAAAAGTGGGTACTTGTTCTTTACATTCACCTGGTTCAGGTACCGATAGTCAACACAAAACATCAAGCTCCCATCAGACTTCATGGCAAACAAAATTGGGGCTTCCCATGTTGAAACACTAGGCTGAATGAAACCCTTCCCCAGAAAGTCTTCTAGTTGTACCCGCAACTCACGAAGCTCCACGGGATCCATCTAATATGCTAGTGTAGATATTTTTGCCCTCTTAGGGAACATGTAAATATAAAATTACACCTCAATTTGAAGAAGTAGACCTAGAACATCATTATGGAATACATCCACGTACTGTTACACCACTACAGGATATCTCAGACTCTCCACATTTACTGCTCCGAGGGTAAGGCTAGCCAACTGATGAGTGATCGGCTGCACTCTCCTCCGGGTATATCCATCCTATGCTAAAAGGATCCCTTCTCTCCGGTGAAGGTAAACTTAGCTCCATCCATATGGACACACTGCACTTTGATCATAGTACTGTCCGTCTAATCATGGATTGTAGATAACAATTCCATACCAAAGATGATGTCGTGAGGCCTCAATGCCACTATAAGGAGATCCCACCTAAATCTCTAGCCTCCTAGAGTATGCTCACACTACCGGCACCAGTGCGTAATCGTCGAATATGTTCCCATAAGAGTCTCAATACCTAAGAATCACGCCAACAGGTCCATCAGAATCTCTAAACTGCGAACGAGGGTATTGGAAATAAAAAAAATTATGCCACGTGTGTCTATAAGTACTGCTGCTAAGGTGGTGTAGACATAGATCTTACCTCGTATCATCTCCGGAGCACCATGATCATTGGCCTTAGCTTCCTGGGGCTGATATTTTCTTTCTCCACCTGCTCCATGTATTCGGTGTGGACTTCTAGTGGTGGTGGTGGTAACATCTCGAATTGTCACCCACTACCAGTTGCACGACCAGCTCCTCTGCCACATCCACCTGCTCTATGAGGACCTCCTCGGTCAAATATATGTCTCTGTCTAGGTGGTCGTTTGACAGTATTCTAATCACCATATGGAGGGTTTGACAGTCACGATCTATGTGACCCTACCCACCACATGTGTAACACTACCCACTCTTGGCATGACTGGCTCTGCCTCAGGTGCCCCGCACAACCGATCTTGAGTCATGAGGTCGTCCACCTGTAGGTCTGGTCAACTTGGACCTCTATGACATCTATCTTCTACCAGCTGCAGAAGACTCCACTACATGATGACCGGTGATGGTTCTCACTGCTGGTGACTACTCAGCAAGAAAACTCTCCACTATGTGGGCTCGCTCTAACACCCCCACATTTGTCGGGATACTAGGTGAGATCATAGAATCCCCGATCTCCTACTTAAGTCCCTAATCACTGGTCCGGGCCCTAAAGAATGGGTCTTGAACCATATTTGTGGAGTATCATGAGAGGTCAGTAAAACCCACTGAGTACTGAGCTACAGTCATGCTTCCCTATCACAGATGAAGAATATCTTGTATGCGCAATGCGCGAAGAGTCGTTGGAACAAAATTTGTCAGAAACAGGCTCTCGAAGTCTACCCAGAGAAGGTTCACCTCATCGTGAACCCATAGAATCATACTCCTCTATCTTCCTACTGCTTCTTTTAGAAGGATGGTAGTAAAGATCACCAGGAGATCGGCAAGTTTCCCTACTAGTCACAAGACTCTCACAATAGCCTCCAACCAATCATCAGCTGCATGTGATTCCGTTTCACCCCTGAACCAGTGTGGCATCTGGTGCTGGAAATCGTGCAATGTGCTCAAGCGTCATGAACCCTATGCTACTGGGGCTAGTGGAATCAGTGGCTTAATGGGTAATGGTACCGCTGGGGCCTCCGCTGGTGCCTCCACAAGAAGAGGTCCCTTCACCAATGCCTCATCGCTCGGTGGTCTTTCAGTGTGTGCTACTCTCAGAACCCTAGATGTTTGTCTGTATAGAGGCATACTGAAAAAAAATAGGTGTGCTATGTTAAATAAGTTATACCATTTGAGCTAACTCAAAGAGATCACAATGAAAATTTCAGGAAAAACATTCATGCAATCAGTGTTTCCATGCACGGAATCAGAAATCAGAATTCAGGGTCCTGGGGTTTGGATATGTTGGCCTCCAAACCAACACTGGATTCCCTAAACTGAAATCCACACTTTATAAACTTAACACTATTTCCTTTAAAAAGAATGATCAGATTCCTATGTTCAATTGTAGAATCATCTCCTGTGATTCCAATTTTTCACGACCCATCCCTTGGGGATCATGTCGTGACTACTCCAAGCCCGCCTTCTATAGACCAGTGGCGAGCGACAAACTACAAACGGCATATTCCCTAAAACTGTGAATGAATTAATGTTATGAACTGTAAACACAAATAACCAAGCACACAAAAATATATGAACACAAGAAAACTGTATAAACCAAAAGAGTACTGAATGTAAAATGGGTTAGAATATGTGCCCAACAGTAAAGGTATAAGTACAACTGAAATACAATACAACTAAAAAAACAAAAAGACAACTACTAGATTGTCCTACGATGTTCCAACCTAAATGGTAGGTACAGATCGCTTCCACAGCACTCCACGTCAACTTGGATCCTCTTCGTACTAGCACACCATCTGGTCCACCTCCGTGGATAGTCTCGTCTTGGTACTCTCATCCTCAGTCAGTGCTGTTTTTCGTCTTCCCCAAACACAACGAAGTGCGGGCATATCCCATGTAGGGGTGATTATAACCATTCTTAGGAGGGACCCCAAGACCCTCAAGGTCTCACAAAATCCCCCATGGATAAACCAAAAAGCAAGTAAACCAGTGACAACCATACTATGGTATATGCCCATATATATACCTAAGTTATCATGTATGCCCATCT
Source organism: Viscum album (assembly GCA_963277665.1). Lineage (NCBI taxonomy): Eukaryota > Viridiplantae > Streptophyta > Magnoliopsida > Santalales > Viscaceae > Viscum > Viscum album. Next base: position 1,753,885,037 of record OY728146.1, on the reverse strand, counting down.
CAATCACGAGGAAACAGAATGTCCAACTCAAAACCCCAAAGATCTGTTATTCCACAAAGGAAGAAAAAATCATTAAGCTAAGTACCACACAAGTAGAGACTTATCTCACCCATAGTATAACTTATGTACAATAGTATAAATTATTAGATGTAACAACTGAATCATCTTACTCTATAAAGAAGATAACCCACAAAGGATCATTAGAAGCTGACCTACACAAGATCGCTAGGAGCTGACCCACACAGGATCTCTAGGAGCTGACCCACATAGTATTTCTAGGAGATATCCCACATAGGATCGCTAGGTGCTGACCCACATAGTATCTCAACGTCCTAAAGCACACATGATCACTCTTCATTCTTCTCGTCACTTCCAGCTGCTGGGTTCCCGCACTAAGCATGCTCGTATATGAGAGGATCTGCTCCAAAATCTACTAGTCGATATTCCAAATGACACGAAGTCCCATGAAGAAGTATCTAAATGTTCTTCCACATCATAGGGGTCTCAACGCAATATATGACATGTCAATCGGACGCACGATCTGAGAGTTATTTTCCTTTTAGTCCCAGATGAATGGTTTCATTAATGCTTGATCCAACCCAACCTTACATAAACATTACCCCAAACACTAGTTGGGTATTTTCTAAAGGGACCGCCTCACTCCATTATTTATAGTGCCGCTAACGGTTCGTAAAATGGATGTCCACTGCCAAATTTATTGCCCACATAATGTATTGGTTTGTATCGGGTCTGGGTCTGATCCAACCCGCTCAGACTGACCTGACCTGACCAAGACTGGGTCAACCTGATTCGGGTCGACCTAGCCCACTGAGCAACCTGTCAGATCACGAGGGGCAGTGGAGGCCATGGGGGCCACGGGGCGGTGGAGGCCACTGGTCGGCTAGGCTGCGGTCGGTGTCTCAGCTGTGGGGGTGCCGCGAGGGCACGGGGAGGCTCATCCCGGCCCGGGGTGGCTCGGTAGGGAGGGTGGAGGCCGCGGGCCGGCTCAGACGGGGAGTGTGGTGATGGAGTGGGGTGGCTCGGCCTAGCCCGAGGCGGCATGTCTGGGAGGGAGGATGACGCGGTTGGTGGATCAGCCGTGGAGAGTGGTGGCGTGGCCGCGGGTCAGCGACCCGACTGTGAGGTGGGGGAACCTCAGTGGTGGGGCGGCAGCCCAACCGCAGTGGAAGGCTGCAGGACCATGGGGAAGCGGCCCGGCTGCGGGACGGAGGTGGCCCGACCACGGGGTAGCAACCCGGTGGCAGGTGGCGGTGCGGCCACAGAGGGCAGCGGCCCGACAGCGGGGCGGCGGCCCACCCGCCAGGCGGCGACTCATCTGTGGGGTTCTGCCACAGAGGGCGGTGCCACCAGGTGTGGAGGTCCCTGGGTGGTGGTGGCTGTGGTGGGTGCTATTGTGTCGTTTCCTTCATCAATGTTGGTGGTGGTTTCGGTCGCCATTCTCGTGCCCCATTATGTTTCATAGTCTTTCCTCCATCGTGATCAAAAATTAACCACAAGGTTTGCGAAGATAATGGGAGGTGTTTGTTTGGAACGTACTCTGTGAATTAGAGCGGTAGCAATCGTTTATAATTCCATCTTGAATTATGAAGAATTATCACGAACGGAAATAGAGAATAATTTCAAACAACCACCCTACAAATTCCCACAAAAAATCATACACAAATAATCCCTTACCTTGAATTTTGCTTTGACGTTGGCACGAGAGGGAAGTCAAAGAAGGAGAAGTGAGTGCCAATGATCGTCGATTCTGATACAACGCTTCGATGTCGAGCTCACTCGCCATCCTATTCCTGGATTTCTGAAGAACGTTCTTCTATAGCGTTTCTCGCTGGAGAAGTGAAATCCATCCAATATTTCTCCTCTCCCAAAATCCACCAAATTGCAAAGTAGCCAAAATGATATGTTTCCCCAATTTAATTGTTGTAACAATTTCAAATTGGCGTAATTAATTACATAGGTTGGCATAATAAATTTAATGTGGTGGTACCATTTTAGTGGGGGAATTTTAAGAGGCCTCCCCACACTTATGGAAGATTTCAAGGGTTTCAATGGGTTTTAAGCCTCCGGTGGTCCCCACCACCATATCCTCTCATAGGAGGATAGGCTCAGTGGTACCCAACTCTATAACCTCTCAGGGGATGTTTTAGTTCAGGTGGTACCCACCTGTAAAATATCCACATGGGTGATTTAAAAATAAAATAAAAATAAAATGTTACACCATTTTTTTTCTTATTCCTTCATGAAAAAAAACAAATTCTATCTTTCACTATCAACCCATTGCGGTCGAGGTGAATTGCTCTTTAAGCGAATACCAGGGCTGCGAGTTCAATGGTGTCCTCATATTTCAATTCTGAGCCCCGATTAAAAAGTTCGAAAAATCCACTCGCACGTTTACAGAACGTAACCGAACAAAATTTCAGAAATTCATTCCAGGCACTCCGGTCCTCAGAATCACACGCTGTCAATTTTTACAAACGGGTAATGTTCCAATATACATTTAAAAATAATTTTCATTTAAAATCCAGGTCATTAAATATTATTTTTAGAAAACTTTTCCTTTATTAAAGTTATCCCCAATATATACAACTACCCTTGATCAAAATCCATATTTGGTATCCACACTAGAATGTAATTTCTTGGAAACCACATGATGAATCATTCACATAACTTTTTTGATCTTTTCATATACATTGAATTCTCCATAGAATTGATCTTAGTCATATCCTTATATATATCCTTAGAAATATCCTTGAGAATATTTTAATACATATCCCTAAACATAATAATTTACATATACATATCTTTAGACATATTAATATGGATCATAAAAATATTTTCTCATCCATGTTTTTAAAAAAATAACTAAACCTTTCCACTTATACAAATGATAGTAACCCATATATTTCATAAATAAATATTATGTATTCATAGATTATTTTTCAAATGATTTTAGAAATTCATTTATAAGGACTGTAATTGTTTAGTGTCATTAGAGAGTAGATATAAAATCTTCTTATGTAACAATATATATTTAACATATTACATAAATCACATTCCGTTTTTTACTCTTCATATGATTTCCCCACATAATACCATTTTTTAAAATATAGTGATAGTAAACATAAGAATGATTGATATCAGAATCAAATTATGTGTAAAAATGGGAGATATAATTCAAAGATCATATTAAATCATATGATAATAATAATTTAATGATATAATTATAATAAATAACAATGTTCATACCCATCATGTGATAGATCATATGCACAAGTCATGGTATAATGAATTATTATCCCAAAAGGCATGATTCTTAAGAGATTGAAATCATCATAATTAATGAAACATATGAAAATTTCATAAATGTGGCCGCAACATTGGTATATAAAATAATTTTTTCTTCATGATTAAATACCATGACAATCAATCATAGTTGATAGGTCCTTGTCACCTATTTTCCATTGTGGATCACAACTACTGTCCTCTTTCATATTTATGATGAATCCCATCTCCTTGATTATCATTTCTAATCAGTCCCATCATCTTATTATGATTATGATTCAATACCATTTATATTTTTTTTACCATTTTTATATGTGTGATATAAGTTTTTACCGAATTCACTAGAGGGAGATATAAGTCCCACCGATCATTGGTTATAACATTTCGAACATCTTTAGTTATAATATAACCCCCATAGTTGGTTATAAAATTAAAACCATTCCTGATTATTACATAACCACCATCAAATAATTAAAATCATACATAAGCGTTTCATTATATCATAATACATTAATCATATAATGAACGATGAAATTAAATGGATCCTTTGAGCATTCCACTTAATCAAAACACATAAAAAATAATTGAGTCTCATAATAATATCATTCATTCAATACTGATTTATAAAACCTAATGATATCATGAGATTTTTTTTCAAATAAAATTAATTTTTTAAACTTATAATTACAAGCTACACATAGATTATCCTGTATTACAAAAACACTATTTTTAACGAAGAATGAAATATTATTAAAATATTATAATTTAATATTATTTTTATCACATTTTTATTGGAATGAAGGTTATGAATAAGATTAAAATGATTATAAAAATTTATTTTTACACTTATATATATTTTTAATTTTTTTACTCATTAATTATAAATTAAAATAAAATCCACTTCAAAAAAATAGAAATAATTTTCAAAAAAACATTTTTTATGCACACACAATCATTTTAACAATATAGAAAAAACTAAACTTTGATGGATTACATTAATGATATGTTTTCTATATAAATTCAAAACAATATTCATAAATCCTCTTATGTTTTTTTAATAAATATGTGAAAATAACCCAATTATTTTTCTTATAAACATGTTGCTTTTAAAATAGTTATCTAACCTTGTTGCCTCTTATATTGAATATTGTATTTAAAATATTTAAAAATTTATATTCGATAAAACCCAAATTTTGAAATAATTGTGAATAAATTATCTTTGAATTAATTATTGATAACTCTCGGAAATGATAAATTATTATTTTAATAGTAAAAATAGTGCTTTTATTAATAATAATCATTTACATTAAATCTTTTAAAAACATTTAAATTATATTATTATGGGTATAAATTTAAAACTAGTATATTTATATATCTATTAATCCAATTTATTTCATTGGAATAAATTTAATGTTGATTTTTTATATAAAAACTTTTTAAAAAACATAATTTTATCTATTTTGAATCATAATTTATCATCACATATGCAGGATGAATTTTAAATTAGATATCCCCCATTATGTGAATGGTAAATAAGAAAATTGAATAAATATTTGGAATAAAATAATTCACTAACTAATGAGGTTGAATTATTTTTTTGCCATTATAAATTTTAACAATATTAGATATTATTTAATGTGGTTATGGTGAAATGGGTTCACTGTGGGATAAAAAAAAGAGATAATTTTTAAAATGACATATTAACTTTTTTAAACCCTAATTAGTTGATCTATTGTTTCCTTATAACATATATTTTTTTGATAATGTATCGTTTTGGATAATATTGGGCAATAAATACTCATGGGAATACCTTTTTCATTACAAAAATTACAACTGTTCAGCTTACAAAACTTATAAAAGGCCACCTTCTCTTTTATCCTCTTTGGATTTAAAAACCCATTTTTTCAAACAATACCATAAAAAATTCCATATTTATTAGTATAATCCTAGAATCCTTTTCTCATAAATATAACCTATGATGGATTTTTATGAAATCCAAAACATGAATCCAAAAAAAGGTATTGTCTCTAACCATGTGTTTTATTTTAGTTATTCCATCACCTCTTAAAATTATTATTTAACCATTATGATATAATAAACATTATAAATTTAATACAATTTTTTTTTCATGACCTAAATCTATCTCCACTTAAATAAAATGGGATACAAACTCATTATTCATGTGTATGGTGGACTACCGCCTCAAGAACCAATGATATTTGTCTTCCACCACCACCTATCACGAATGAATATTATGATTTTCTTAATGATTATATATGATATTTTTGATATTATTTCACATTTATATATGTAATAAAAAATATAAATTCATACAACCTAACATATTTTTAAAATCATGATGTTACTTGTATGAACGTTTGTGTCACAAATCGCCTTATTCAATATGAGGGAAAGGATGAAAAAGTTACTCACACGTCCTTTCTCAAGAGAAAGGAGAGATAATGACCCCCCGAGTCCTGCCTTCAGAAGGCCAAAGAGTGGAGACTGGCATAAAGGGTATAAGATATAACATTATATTGAAGGAATTACCCTTTTCATCCAATAAGATCAAAATATTAAAAAGTAAATCCAATGAGACTCCAAATACTAAAAGAAGAAGTTAAGAAAAAATTCATTTTGATATGTATATTCAATATGTAAATATGATAACAAGAAAAAATACCATAACAATTACAAATGGAAAATAAGAATAATAAGATACAAAAACATATCGCAACACCTGATCTAGTAAAGTCTAGCACGGTCTTCATAGTCCTCTTAGAAACATAAATTCTATTTATATACGCAGGGTGAGCATATGAGTATACACAAAAGGAAAGTAAAGATATCAGTGTAAAAGTAGGGGAAACATACTAATGTCCCTTTTCCAAATATAAGAATCTCAATGCACCTAAAAAAGAGTTTTAACCAACCCAACCTCAGAAAGGTACACTCACCAAATAACGCAAGTAAAGTAAAGTATTATTATAAGAATATCGAAATTTGGGTACCCCAAAAAACATTCCAGTTTGTTAACTGGTCATTCATAGTGGATAACTACTTGATATAGTCTCTCTTCCCATATTAATACCCAATTCCATAACCTACCATCACACCCCTAGGCTTAAAGACACATAAAATCCCACCCGCAGACACCTGGGCCATAACGACCCCACCTCTCACCTGAAAACACATGGGCCTCATCCCGATATCACTTTGGAAAAAAATCCTAAAACTTAGAATCCTAGGCCTCAAATCCACAACAAACCAACACAATTGATTTAATACAATGGTATGCCTCAATCCATTACTTATTTTTTAGATACTCTCGAGTGGTATGAACCAGAAGAGGGTGAGAGGAAGAAAAATTGTAACAAACCATCCATCCTCCCACCAAGATGTGGGAAAAACACCCTCCCACATTTATTGGGGGTTTTAAGATTATGGTTATAAAAAAGGTTGGGGTGTGTAATTAAAACACAAAAAACAATAATTTATAAATATGCATAATCAAACACTCTGCCAAAACTACGGGTTTCCAGCTAAAAAATTGAGCCCAACTGCACTACTTTTTCTACTACCCCAATAATCACAACCATAAATCAACCAATGATAAAGCATAATAAAACCCATTTTACTTGAACCACATTCAATTTCATATTAATGGCATTCACTTTAATTTATTAAAATAGTACCAAGAAACTATCAAACACATCCATCTAAAAACAAAAGATAGAACCATAATTATAGTCCCACAACACACCCCAACTCAGCCACTTCCAACTATCATTATTCAAAGTTATGCTGCACGATCCTTCTTTCATAACAAATCATAGTACCCCCACTTCTCAACCAATTCCCAAATGCACTCCAAATGAATAACAAATCCATAACCACACAAGAGTCTCACAACTCAATGTCATTTGATGGCCACATCACAAACCAAATGCAGTTCTGAATCTTACATGTCCATCCATTCTGCAATCAATCAGTCTCTCAAAATATGGTACGAACTCACCTCCTAAAAATCTCCACACAAAAATCCTCTAGTAACAACCATTAAACCACACCCCCATTACACACACATACCACTTCCTTCTCATAGAACCAACTCCACTACCCATCCTTATACAAATAACCTACACAAGGATAGATCCCCAAAAAACACACAATACAGTACCACAAAAAAATATCTAACAATATTAAAATATATCTAACAGTGTAATTTAATTACATATTAAATATTTAAGGAAATCACTGAATAGGCATAATCTTGGGGAACTAATTTATTTAACCATGTGTATGTGGTCAAGCAGATTTCATGTTATGACAAATTATGAAAAGTCACTATGAAAACAAACAAAACACTACCAATGAACAAGACAACACCACTAACAACCCTGATTTTCAGAAGGATTTACGACCACAACAGAACATAACATCAACAAATATAACAAATAAAATACGTGATCAATGTCAATCTACTCTCAGCCCATTATTTCACTAGTCCCATTTTCTTTTGATCATAGTCTCTTCTTATTTATTGATTTTATTAAGGAAATTATTCATCCATTACTCAAAAGGAATAATTTTTACACCCAACCCACGTAATTCACAATAAAATAGAGGTAGAATAAATCCCTACCTGAAGCAATAGAAGACCGAACTCCTCTTTGCATCAAGAATTGGGGATCAAATGAACAGTATATAAGAACTCCATGAAAGATGAGTTCGAGTGGCTCTAGCAGAGGTACACAACTCTTCTATGTAGGAATACGATATGTGCACCAAAAGGGAATGAAAATAAGACTAGGAAGAGAAGATCATGTATTTGAAAAGCTAGATTCTATTTTAATGGAAGAACAGTTTTAAAATTCATTAATAGAGGGTTCGTGCTCCAGATTACATAGTTTGAGTATCTCAAATCCCATAAGATGTTAGGATTTTAATGATATATTTAATATACATTGAAACACCATTAAAATTCATGAAAAAGTATCTAAAATCATTTTGCATCAAAGAATACGTAAGAGGGGTGAAACTGAAAAACTGTGAAAAATTGGGAAAACTGCAAATGAGTCACTGATTGGTGAGTCACCGATGTGGAGCCACCGATGGGTGAGCTACTATGGTGATCTAACAATGTTGAGCCATCGATGTTGAGCTACTAACACTAAGCTACAAGTAAAACCACCTATCGACTCCTTGACCTTCTGACCCTTGTCTTACCGATGTTCCGAATCACTAACACCGATGTTACTGACACACTGATGTCGACACCCTTGACTCATTGATGTAATAACTTTTTTATGCACTGACATATGGATTCAATCACATGCTGATAAACTGGAATGTGGACACACTCACATTCCTATGCACTTACATGTCGAATCACTATCATTCCATCACATAGAAATTATGATGCACTGACATGACTATGCACTAGCATGTCGTCTCCAATGCCATGAGTAACCATTGGGAAAACTATAAAAACTAGAAATTTGGAATACTCTTGAAATAATATATTGTTTACTCACATAACACCATAAAAATGTTTTTTAATAATGAAAATTATTGTTGATATATGGTTCAATACATTAGATACCTCTCAAAGTATTCTCATCCTTGAGAATTACAAACTAACCTAGTGAAAAGAGGTATGAACAACCAACCCTTAAGATACCTCTTATGAGAAAACCACTAGTGTTATTTTAATGCTGGAGTGAAAACCTCGACATCCAGGAACACTTCAATTTGATTTATCTCCAAAAATAACTATAGAAACACAAAATCCCCACATTCCAAAAAATTTGAATAGACAAGAAGGGTTACAATGTCCAGACACATAGATTAAGGGGTTTCTTTAGTCCTTAATGAGATAATATCCACTTTGGTCAGCATTGACTCACCTATAAGGGTTTAATTGGATCCAAATTAATGTGTCTGAATTAGTGATCTGGTCCTCACCTCTGCATGGTCATGGTTTTTTAACACACCTTTAGATAATAGGGAAACATCTTATCATATAACAAACAATGTCAAGCATGACATCAGAAAATGAAGCACAAAGTAAAACACAGAAACAAAACATAGAACTGCTCTAGGTACTGGTCATGAAAATGTGCTTCTCACTCCCATGTACTATTCTTAAATCCACCATGAATTCATAACACATGAACCCAATGAATGATCCATCCCTGAAGAACCTTCTCATTAAGACACTTGATTCTTACAATTCATTCCATGAATGTGGCATCGTAATCGATATTGAACACTCCCAAGTGAAGGACGTGGGTGTCATCATGTAGATACAGATGGAGCTGAGAGTCATAAATTTTTTTTGGATCTTCTCTAACCATGGTGGCAACTCATGCTGATATTCCACCAGACCAAATCATCCCAACACATCAAAATATCTGAGGAACATGGGAGAAATATTGCTTCCTCTAACATTCCTATACTACTCACACCGAGGGGAAACCTTTATGATATGTTGTCCCCAACATCGAACTCAAAAGGCCTCCTCCTATGTTAGTCATATGAATTATTTCATTCTAGAGCTTCCTTCATCCTCCCACATTCAAGATGAACATTCTCCATTGTTCCCTGCACTACCTCTAGGCCAAGAGCACCTATATGCACAACCTCTGCCCAGCATATGGGAGAACAAAACGGTCTTCCATAGAAGGCCTCAAACGATGCCATGATAATAGTAGAGTGACAGATATTACTGTAAAAAAACACTACCAGGGGAATGTATCTCTCCCAGGGTCCCCAAAATTCCAAAACACAAGCCTGTATCATATAATCCAACTTCTCGATGGTCCTATTAGTTTGTCCATATGATTGAGGTAGGAAAGCAGTGTTAAGGTGTAACTAATTTCCAAAGGAATGCTGCAATCCCCTCCTATATCATGAAAGAAAAATTGTATCCCTATCCTAGAAAATGGATCGTGTAACTCCATGAATCTGTACCACCCCTTCTACGTACCTCTACTCTAAGTCATCCCCTACACATGACGCCTAGATCCCTAAGAAATGAGTCTATTTCATCAATTGATCCACTAGAACCCAAAGGGCATCACATCCTTCCTATGTAGTTAGTAATCCTATAATTAAATCCATCAATATTTCATCCCAATTATACTTGGGAACATATAAGTACTGCAACAGACACCCAAGAACGTGGTGGCCAGCCTTCACATAATGACATCCCAGATAGCATGCCACTAGCTCTTCTACTACACACTTCTGCCCTGGACACCAAAACTACTCCATCAAGCCTCAAAAAAACATAGAGTCTTTTTGATTCACTGATAGGGGTAAATTATGGAACTCATGGAGAAATCCCTCAAACATTTTTACTAGGAAAAATAGCTTCCCACTGAACAACATATGATTTTCTATATCCTTTAACCATCCTTCTAAAGCATCACCTTAGAATGAGTGATCGTACATCACTCTAGTCACATAGAATCTTAATTGAGAATTCCTTACCTGTTGCAACAAGGAATACTACATTTTCATATAAAATAGATAGCCTCTTCAAATTACATCCATGGAATCTAGGTGCATTGTGTCCAACTCGTAAATTTCCTTCAAATCATCTATGGATTATAGAACTATATTCTTATAAAACATCCTTCTAAAAGATTTGTCTACAACCTTCCCCTTTCCTAGGGTGTGAGAATCTCAAAGTCGTAGTCTTAGAGAAACTCCATCCACCTATGTTGTCGCATGTTATGGTATTGATGAGAAAAGATACACCCCAAGCTCTAGTTATCCATGAATATGATAAAGTCCTTTGGGACTAGGTGATTCCCCCCCAACATCAGTTTGAACATGACTTCTACATGCTCTTGATCATGTGTGGAATAGTATTCATCATGAGGACATATCTTCCTAGACACATAAGAGATCTCTCCCGACTACTACATCAACACGCACCACGCCTACACCATAATCATCACAAAACACCTCCAATAACATCCCTTCCACTAGGATCCTAATCACTTGTGCAATAACCAGCCTACACTATAGATAGTTGAATTCTTTTAAAAACTACTCACTCCATACGAAGGCCTGGTTCATTCTGGACAATGATATCAATAGAGCTCCAACTAAAGAGAAGTCAGGTACAAACCTCTAATAATATCCTGCCAGGACCGTGAAACTATGAACCCCCACCACAATCTTTGGTTCTACCCAAGAAAAATTTCTTAAACAATCGATGGGTCTACTACAGTTCTTTTTTGAGACACTAAGTGTCCAATAATGTTCAATTCTCATGTATAGAACTTTATCAGGGTCAATTTTACAAAGAGACGGTGGTATAGGAAGTTCTCTATGATATTCCCCATATTATTTATATGCTCCTCCTCTGACCATGAGTAGATCATAATGTCGTACATTAACATTATGAAGAACCGGTCCAGGATCTCATAGAAGATAGAGTTCATGAGCCCCATGAACATGTATGCTGCATTCATGACACCGAAGGTTATGAACACAAACACAATGTGCCCATATTCTCATATGAAAACAGTCCTTGAGATGTCACCCTCCATAACCATTAGCTAGTGATATCCAAAACAAAGGTCGGTCATAGAAAACCATCCAACCCCTTTAAATTTTCAAAAAGATCATCGATCATCGTATGGGGGTAAAAGTTCTTGACTATCTCTTGATTCAGTCTCTAGTTTTCTATTCATGGTTTTGGATCACCATATTCCTTCATTACGATCAAGACTGTATCACCATATAACAACACACATGGATGGATAAAAGCCTTCTTCATCAGGTCATCAATCTAAATCCGCAACTCCCATAACTTAGAAGGAGCAATCAGATAGGGAACCATCAAAATAGGACATGCAATGGGTTGAAAGTCAGTCCAGAACACGATGTCATGTCAAGTGGGTAGAGTCACAACCTTTTCGTGGAATACATAAAAAACTCTCTGAACACTCAAAAAACATCCACCATCGTTGTGCCTATCGATTCCCTTGACAACATAGATAAAAAGAAAATAATATGTTTCATACACCATCTACCCTTCTGGTTACTCCTTTCACCAATGAATGCTACGCACTAATCGCCCATTTAAAAGAATACGAGCATTCTACGGAATCATTTTATAACATCGGGGATAGAAAAAACATGTCAATTCCCAGGATGACATCTTTTGGTTCCATATATAGCATAATAAAATCACCACTAGACTAATGCGGCCTTGTCCTTAGTCTACATCCCCATAACTCATCCGAAATACTATTAAAACATTCAACTAGCATACTCAACACTAGGGTGTAGAAGAAAAATCCATGTATAATTAAAATTCATGGGCTATAATGGGTGTAAAAAATGAGTTTCATTCTCTAGAATCAAAAAAATCCCACACAAGAGTACTAAACAGACTGATTATACCTCGAACTACCTCCACCCCTATTGAATATACTACCTCTACAGTGTGAAAATACCCATTCCCTTCTCATTTACCCGTTAATTGTAAACTAAATCACCCAACATGCCCTAGTCCAGGTCATTGAGGTTCACTGGGAGGTTGGCCTCTTCCGACATCATCTACCCTCAGTAGAGTGGGAGCTCGCTTCCCCTACTATTGGAAGAGAATGACTGGAAACTGATGCTGCTAAGGTGAGTGCTGAACCTTCACACCCCCACTATATGATGCTCGGACTAGGAACTACATCAGAAGATGTCCATGGCCTCCACAGTCAAAGAACCTCACTCCCATACCAAAGGGTAAAGGGAGAGGACCAAGATATCTAAAAAGGAACTCATGGGATTGACATCCCATTAACCGAAACCTAGAAGTCCTGGACATTGGAGACCTCCTTCTAACTACTTAACCATTTGAAAAACTAAGCATGATCCCCTCTTGTGGCACACCTCCAAGAGATTTCATCCATTACACTACCTATACCTTCTTATAAATATCTATATATGTTGATAGATTGAAAATATTAGCAACATTCTGAATAGATGGTTAGAGTTCCTCCTCTAATAATCTCACTCGAGTCTCCTCATCTAGAAAGATATCTGGTGCTAAGAAGAGGAGAACTTTATACTAGATCCCTAGTTCCCTTACATATATACTCACTTGTTGGATGAAGAGTAGATCCTACCACTTCTCATCCATCATCATGGAGTAAATGATGTCCACCCGGAACTCATTCTCAAAATATTTCCATAGAACATTGGTATCCTTCCTTTACCTGAGGTAAATCATCCACCATTAATGTGATTCTCCTAATATATGGGTCTCCAATATAGGATCCCAGTACTCTCCCAGATCCTAGATTAGGCTAAATGTGATCACCCATTCCGTACTCCCACTCCCTGTCTCCATGCATGATACATTTCCTTCGTAATTTCCCAGAGACTGCAACTGGAAGACAGGAAGATTCTTCTTCCATTGGTCATCTTATTCATCTTGATCAACCCTTTGCTGATCAACCAAGTCAACATGTTGGGCCTCGGCTACTCATACCACACGTGGATGATGTCTGGGTTCTATAACTGGAAAAGGAAATAGGGAACTCATAAGCTCTGGTTGTGTGTAAATTTTCATTTCAATTTGTTTTAGTTCTTCTCTTAGTTTAAATTTAAAAAACACCCAACATAAAAAAGATCACAAGTCATTATTATGCATTTAACTTTTCTATGGTCTCTAACTTGATATTAGTGTAGAATCAAATGGTTGTTGAGTAGGTCTGGAGTCTTTGCATCGGATCATATGGGGATCTAAAATCCCATGTCATAGCCGGACTTCCCTAACCTATCTCATGAACCATGATTTCATAACATTGTTTCCCTTCCATCACATGAAATTCTCAATGTGTTTATCTCCATCTCCATCCTACCTATCAAACTCCGAAAACATTTCCTCTGATACCATTTTTTCACGATCTTAATTCTTCATGGTGATGGAAGGGATGTCAAAGAGCCCCACCATCCCTACCTCAAGATAAATGATAGATAATGATCCCTGAGTACTTCTTCCAGAAGGCCCCATATTGGTGAATAGAACAAAGGATATTGGATCTCACATAATATAGAAGGAATTCTCTTTTTCATAGAACAAGACAAAAAAAATAAGATAGTAAATCCCAAGCAACTCCAAATTCTAAAAGAATATTGAAATTCAAAATCCATTCCCACATGCAGGTCCAACAAGTAAATATTATAGAAATTACCAAAAAAGTAACAAAACAAATAACAAAGGAAAATAATACTAAGAAGAAATTGCAACTAATCACAATAATTGAGCTGGAAAAGTCAAGCACAGTCCTCAATGTCCTCATGAAAACATGAAAATAGTTTATATACGTAGGTTGATCACAAGATTATACTCAGTAGAGAAAAAATGCTACCCATGCACAATTGTGGGAATCATATTAATGTCCATGGGAAAAATATAAGAACCTCAAAGAAACTAACAACGAGAACTTACAAGCCCAACCTCACCAAGGAATACTCACCAAATAATGTACTTCAAGTAATGTTGTTGTATAATCACTTCATCATTTGGGTACCCCACTCCACCTCCCCACGATTAAAATGCTAATTCCTAACATCTAACTTCCTAACACTACCACTCATCCCATATCTAGTCTCAAAAACACTTCCGACCCACACATACCTAGACCTAAAACCACACACAATCCCACCCAAAAACACATGTTCTATAACAACCATGCCTCTAGCCCAATGACACTTTGTCTTATTCCTGAAGACACATGGGAGAACAATCATGGACCATAGGCACTTTAGAATCTCATCGACAAAAAACATACTTGAAAGATTAAATAACATGGTAAGTCTCAAACAATTACCTCCAAACCGAATATGCTCGAGTTTTAAGAACAGGTAGTGGGTGTGAGGACGATTGTTAGTAACCAAGGACCCATCCTCCAACAGTAATGTTGGTGAAAACAACATCCCCTATGAAATGGGGGTGTTCAGAACATGGTTCTCAACAAGGTTGGGGTGCATATAGAAAACAGATGTAACTAAAATTTATTTCTATAGGTAAAAACATGCTCATACTAACCTATGGGTTTCAAAAAACCAAACAAAAGAATCCAAAAATACTACTTTTGTTGTGACCCCTATATTCACAACCACTAAAAAGTCACTAACATAGATTAATCTAGCCCCTTTTTCATTTAACCAATCTCATTTTATTATTTAAGTGATTCAATTTAATTTATTCTAGATCTTCTAAAAGACTACCAAACACAACCAACTCGAAACAATAATCAAAACCAGAATAGTAGTGCCACTGCACAACCATGCTCAACCACGGCCAACTGTAATTCTTTAATGTTACACCGCACAATCCTTCTCTTAAAACCCAACCCATGAGCCTAGTGCTCAAAATATTCCTAACTGCATTACCACTACATAATAAGTTCATAACCACACTACTGTCCCGCATCCCATCTTCGTTTGATGATCAAAACAGAAACAAAGGCAATTCCACTCCCTAGAAGACCATCCATTCGGCAATCAATCAGTCTATCAAAATGGGATACCAACACACTGTTCAAAAAATCCCACACACCAGGTAAACTAAAACTACCCTTAAACCATACCATACTTCACATAGGTATCACTCCATTATCAGAGATCAACTCCCAACCCACCCCTGTACCCATAACCTACACAAGGCTAGAACCCCACTAAACACAAATCACACGGCCACACCACTATGTAAAGTGTATTTATATTTTTCCAAAATAGTTCTTTTATTCCACTTTAAATAACTAAGGTGATAATTGAATAGGATTGATCTTGGAGTATCCATTCTATTAACCAACTGTATGTGTTTTATAAAAGTTAATGACATAGATAATTGTCAAACATCATTATGGAATCAAATAGAACACTAGCAGTGTGCATGAAAAGACCACCAATGGACCAATTTTTGAGAATATTTTTTTCCCATAACAGATCATATCATCAATAAGGATATCCAATAAAATAGGCTATCAATATCAATTCACTCCCAACCGATTATATCATTGGTCCCTTTATATTATTATCATACACCTTTCTTTTCAATTTCGTGTTTTAAGAAATGCAATCACTATTTTTTCACATGTTATTTTTTACACCCACCCTACACAATGAAAAATAAATTAGAGGTAGAATCAATCCTTATTTAAAGAAACAAGAGACCAAACTCTTATTTTCATCATGAATAAGGGAACATGCAATCAGTAGGGATGAACACCAAGAAAGATGTGAAGGAGGGGCTCTAGTAATTGTGAATAAATCGTATAGGGAGGAAGACTCACGGTGTTCCAAAATAGAATGAAATACACACATCGAATGTAAGATTGCGGTTTTGAAGAGCCAGATCATATTTTATATGAAGAATGGTTACAAAAGCAATTAATCAAGGGATCATTGATAAAATTACATCATTTGAGGGTCTCAAATCCCCTATAACTTTAAGATATTAATGATATCAGTTATATCCATTGAAACGCCCTTAAAAATCCAAAAAAGTGCATTAAACTTGGTTTACGTCAAATAATATGTAAGAGGAGAAAAAGAAGAAAATTGGGAAAAACTGGGAAAACTGTAAATGAGTTAAAAATGTAACACCCAATGATTTCATAGTACATTATTTCATCAATGTAATTCAATTACTTGCAATACACGCAACACCGTGTTTTAGCGCACAATGACTTACCAAACTAGTCGTTCAAAACCGGTTATGAATAGTATTAACTGAATTTTGACCATTATATAATAATTATAATTTTAGAGACCATATTTTGATTTTGTTAGACATAATGTAAGAACAAATACATTTATTTCAGATAAAAGAATTATTTTTCAAAAAATGCAATTTTACAACCTATTAATAGAGAAGCCTTTTTAAATCCAATATATGAAGCTTTTATATATTCTATTTGAAAAAATAAACTTCTTTATTAGAATCGGGACATAATAATTTAGTTTCAATAATGTTATGTTCTTTTTCTGAAAACTTTCATATTTGGGTGAATAGTGAATGATACTATATTTTAACTAAAAACAACTTTTTTAATAATAATAATTTATAATTTTAAATTATACATTTTAGTGGTTTAGAAGTATAAATAGATTATATTTTTACCATTTAATCCAATTATGGTCATTTTAAGTAATTTTACTTTGATATTGGACATAAACAAGTGTCAAACTTTTGATAGTTATTATTTCTTAAAAAAACTCCTTTTGGTTTTGACAGTAGGAAATAATTTTAAATTAATAAATGCAACTTATATGTTTTTAATTTGGTAAAATAGACTTTATTATTGAATTCAGAATATTAAAATTAACTTAGGGTGAATTTTTTTTATTTTTCTGAAAAGTTTTAATTTTTGACGAATAGTGAAAAACACTGAGTTATTGGTTAAAATAGACTTTTTATTAAAATAATTTTTTATTTTACTTAAATTTATTTTAGGTAAAATAGATACTTAATACCTATATAAGATCAATATAATTAATTGGAGTCATTTTATAATAATTTTAGACATATAAAATTTTTATTGAACTTTTCACCGTCTGTTACCCATCTCCTAGGAGAATTTCCAAATTCACATAAAACATAATTTTAACGCTTCTGTAGTTAGAATTTAGAAAATCCAGGTTACAAGGTTAATTTAAAGTATTAAAAGGTGTTTCAATAAGATAAAAATAATTTTTGGTGAATAGTAACTTTTTACTTTTATTTACCACGATAAAAAGTAAATAGGGTAATTAATGGTAAAAATGATATTATTATTATCCTAACACATGTCCTAATTCTATTGGATAAGTATATTCGACCAAAAACAACCTTAGAAATAAAATATGAACCTCTTTGGTCTAATTTGATTATATTAGGACATTGATTATTATTTAATTCAAAGAAGAGTTAAAAGAGTTAAAATCAACGTTTAATAAATAAAACTTTTATAATATAGGATTATAAATAAGATAAATTAGATTATAAATATTAATTATAATGCTAATAATATTTCCTACATAATGGTATTTTATTTATAATTTTTAGAAATTATATACTTTCATTTATATATGACACAATGATGATGAAATAATTACCTTATTAGTGGGATATTAAAATAATTGATATTATAAATACCCAAATAAATATAATTTGAAACTTTTAATGAATTCCACGAATTTTTTTGGTTAATATGACATGTTAGGATTTATTAAATTAATTTATTTCGAATAAATAATGTTATTAATACTTTAACAAAATCAATTATTAAATAGTATCAAAATTGACATAAAGGCGTTTTTAAAAAAAATATTATATTATTAATTGATATAATATTCCAAAAAATATATGGTTCAACCAAAGGACTTATATGATGATAATTATTTTATTAATGGACCACATGGGGGTCTCTTGGAAGTATATTGTTTGTGTATTAACTATATATTATAAAAATATAAAGAGAGATGGTAAATGTCAAACTATTTAAATACGAGTTAATTATAAACAATAAGGTTAATATAGTGTCCCAAACCTGTATAAAATATATTATTTGAGTGGTTTCAGACCCATAATCACCATAGACATTAAATAATCTAGTTTTTATCCATTAAAAACCGAATATGAATTTATTATAAAATAATACTTTAAGTTTTTTCTAAAGAGCCCCTCCTCCTCCTTATAAAAGGACACCACTTATAACCAATTCCTCACACCTCTCAAGGATTTAGGCTCATCAAAACTCTGCCCAATTAATCTCAATACATCCCTCTCCTCCTCCTCAAATCCTGACCTTAGGACGAAAGAACATCATGAGTCAATTTGGGTCCAAACCAAAGGGAGTTACCCAAATTAAAGTTAACGATTTCTCATAGCTTATTTTCTCTTATTTTACTTCTCCAACCCGTAAAATCTTTTTGTTCTTTTCTTTTGTAACAACACCAGTATCCTCAATATACTAGGGTATTGTTATGAAAGTATTAGAACTACACTTACACACACATCCATCTAATGGGTGAAGAACATAATGCTTCTATGGATGACAATCAAACACCTCACAAAACGATGATTGTTCAAATTACCTCCTATCGCCTCTCATGGTGGCCATTATGATTGAATTGTAATTAAATATGATATTTATGATACTAATTATATATATATGATTCTATAATTTCATTTATATCTTACCATTATTCATTTCATGTTGTATATATATTCGATAATTTCATTTGAGAAAGTGCGGACTACCGCCCCCTCAAAGTTATATGACTCGTTCATACCATTCATGGAACGTATAAAGGATGGTGGTAATGAACATAAGTAACATATATAACATATTATATTATACTAGAATAATAATATACATATGTATCATTTGGTTTTGATTCCTTTTAGAATGAAAAATGAAATGGAAGTATCGGTCGTGCGTACGTACAGATTCCCGTCTCAACGAACTCGATGAGATTCATTCCCCATCGTATCCATTCAAGTATAATTATCATTTTATGATTAAAAATAATTTTTAAGGACTTGATATCATTCTGGATATGAATAAGAGACAACGTATCCATAACAAACATGGATTATGTAACAAATATATGAAATAAAATGAGTAAGTTAACACCCAAAACGAAGATAATAATAATATATTATTAACAAAAAAATATTAAAAGATAATATATGATATCGTATTAATGTATATGATTCATTTATAATTTAATAACAATTACTTTACCATCATACCGGTGGTTAACCTACCCTCAACCAAGGAAAATTACAAGGTAAGAGTTTATTTCAAAATCTTTTCATTATCTGAGGTTGTTTATATGTAATTATCTACTGGGACCTCTTTATCATCCACATACATGTTTCTTAAAAATGTATTTCAAAACATTATTACTATTTTATGGACTACGGGTTAAAGTCATTTATACCCTTGTTTGAATTTTTATATGATGTTTATAAAGGAATATTTCTATCATTTACCAGAAAAGGTCAATTTTTTCCATTTCGGTAAAATTAATGTAAGAATGCCCTTTTTTAACTTATACAGCGAGTGCAGCTATTTTCCACCGTTATAATATTGTTGAAGCTTCCCTTAAAATCATATAAGAATATTTTCAAATAAAATGTTTTCTTTTATAATTATGTGATTTTTAAAGGTTTTTAAAAAAAGTGATACTTCTCTATAATGGTTTTGATTGAATCTATGTCAAAATAATTTGATGAATATTAATCTTATTTGAAGTTGATTTGTTATGATATAAATCGTTTGTATTTAATTGAAGGTTTTATGATATTTTTGACTGTGGATGTGTTATTTTTATACCATTCATGGTTTATGGAGAAAGTATTGACATTTCGTATGCTAGTTTTAATACGAAGGATTATGTTATGTTTAAACCTTTTCATATATGAATTTATTGGACTTAGTAAGTGATGGGTGAAGGCCCGCTATAGCTCCTCGATGCATCGGTAGGTCTCATGAGAAAAATTAGTGTCTTGGAATAAGGCCCTGAAAAAATCTAATTTGTAGTCTTGGAACAAGGCCTTGAATATGTGGTTATGATAGTATGACATTATGCATTCCATCATTATGAAAGTGGTTATTGATATTTCATGTGATTATTTGACTAGTATAATATCAATGTTAATAATTGAATGGAATTATATCAATTTATTTTTTTAATATTATTCTGAAGTTCAAGTTTAAAATTATTTATTTAGTTATTAATTGCCTTAAATGTTTATGTTTATTTATGAAAGTTTCCGCAATATTGTTATCCTTACTGAGCATCTGAGCTCACCACTTTCAATGTTTTATTTTTCCTAGGATGTGAATAAGTATTTTATGAATGAATTATAGGGATGATATGAGGGGATATGAAGACAAGATGTTGTTATAGTTTTTTTTCTTTTTATTATGTAAAGTAAGAATTATGAATATATCTTGTGTTTCCAATGCTACTATACTAATTGGTCTTTCGAGACTTGATCTTTTGTGATCATGCCCATATTATGTAATAGTGCACCGAATATGGGTAACTTGGGTCGGGGTGTTACAAAAAATGGGTGAGTCAATGACATGGAGCCACCGACGCAGAGCCACCGATACTAAGCTACCGACACTGAGCCACCAAAACTAAGCTACGGATGCTGATCTACCGAAACAACGATCTACCAACGCCTCGACCTAATGACTCCCTAACTCACCGACACTGATGCTCATTAATTTTAAAATATTAGGCCCTAGACTCATTGATGAACTGAAATTTTGATGCACTAACGTGTGGACTCTATGAGATACGGAGGAACTTACATGATGACACACATACATGCTGACGCACTAAAATATTGTTCCACTGACCTATCGATGCAATGAAATTTTGATACTGACACCCTGAGTTTCCACTGGAAAACTGGATGAACTAGAAATTTGGAAAACTCATGGGGTGATAAAAAATTTCCTCCCAGAACACACAAGACACAGGTTTTACATAAAGTAAATGCTCGAGGAAATTCGGGTCATTACAGTTTGAGTACCACCTTGCAAACTGATGTGATGTTTTTTCCACTTATGATCTATAGATGTTTTAATATGTATAGAATAAATTAATATATAATAATCATGAAATTTTAATATTAAATATAACATCTATCATTTCATTCCATTAGAATGTCACGACCCGTCCCCCGGGGCCCATGCCATGACTAAAATGTAACAACAAGGTCCCAATGACAGGACAAACACCACACCAAAACATGGTCGTCGGGTCCTAGCCCACAAGGTACCCCAAGTTTCCCCATAGTCATGTGGTCCCTACCCTAGGGGCCACCGATGTGCCCGAACGGGTTATTTGACTAAGGAATATCTCCATAGGGCTACACATGTCTTTTCTAATATGCTTTTCCCCGTCACACACACCATGGTAAAATTCCACGAAGTTCACCCATCTAGATCATTACTCCAGGACAAGCATGCTTAACTATGGATTTCTAATCAGATAGGCTCCCGAAAAGTAGGTGCAACATGATTACATGAGTCATAACATTTATTCATTTAACCATTTTATCATTATAGGGTGTAAAGATCACCCCCCCCTATTAGAGCACAATTTCTTCATTCTAGACCCTATATCTCAACCTCTTCCACGAAACACAGTTAAGGATAGGTTCCACCTCTGATACCAAAGGTTACAATTGGATCCTGGTGACAACCCAGACACTCTACCATAACATGGTCATTAGGTCCTAGCCCTCCATGTACCACCTATTGTCCCACAAACACATGGTACACACACTAGGGGCCACCCACATGCCTTAACAGGTCATCTGACTAATGAATATCCCCACATGCCAACACATGTCCTTTCTAGTGTTCTTTTTCCTCAGTCATGCACACCCTAGGAAACATCATCGAAGGTTACCCATCCCGATAACTACTACAGTCCAAGCATGTTTAATTATGGAGTTCTAATCAAAAAGGCTCCAAAAAAATATGGTGCACCTTGTGGACATGAGTCATATCATTTAGTCATTTATCCCTTAAATCATTCTAGGGTGTTACATAGAATATGATAATGTCGCTTGTTTGTATAGTGGATGACCTCTTCGTGAAGTGATATATTATATTATTCATGTATTCTATAAATGGATGTTAATATGGATTGGTTTGAAAAAAAAATTTATAGTTTATATGTGATATAAAATATTAATTTTTAAAATACTAATTCATTTTTCACAATTATTTACATTAATCCTTTACTAAAATGGAAATAGGGTCCACGATTACATACATCCCAACTACAATAAGAAATGTGAATTTCATTTTCTCACTCAAAATCATATTGATTTCAGGAAAAACATATATAATGAATATATATGATATTTATATAATGGTTAATACTTTTACTATTATGGAACTATGATCAATTTATGAGTACACGAATTAAAAAAAATAAAATCTATCACGACAAACACAAAATTTATTACCCATAATATGATTTTAACAATGAATTATTAATAAATGTTTAATAAAATTTCATATGTGAATCATAAATGGTATGATATATATATATGAATAGTTTATTAAAAATATATATTATAAAAATATTTTATTATACATTTATATTTATCATGTTTGAATAAATTCAATACATAAGATATGTGATTTCACTCTCACATTTTACTTCAATAAGACAAAACTCAAATGCACCCCTATTAATTTTCTTGGGCATATTTACTACCCATAAATTGTTTTCTAAATTTCAAGTAAATAGTGGGTAGGTAAATATCGATTGTATGATCTATGATTCATGAGTATTAATGTTCAAAATTTACCAAAGTGGGAAGGTACTTTTGTCAAAAAAAATTTACATTGATATATAAGAAATGTTATGCAGCTATCTTCCTCTATCGATTTTATATACTTTCCTTCTGAACATTTATTCCATTAATCTCATTTCTTTCAAAATATTCAATAATTAATTGGATTTTAATATTTAATATTATGTCTTTTAAGAATGATACCAATGTGGTTAAGGTATGATTTTATAATTTCATTGTTTATCAGGATTATTTATTTTTACTCTTATAATAATGAATGAATATCATCCATATGTCAAGAAAATGATTCATTTTATTTTCCTATGGTTATTTCAACACATTCAATATCTTCATTTTCTTATATTTATGTTGTCATTATGCCAAAAAGTATATTTTGAAAACTGAATTTATTTAAATTTTGTGTTCAATATCATTTTTTCCATATATATTATTAAAAGAATTTAAAAATTGTTCTACAATGTCGAAGAAGAAATATTAACTACTTTTAAGGAGGTTTGATTTTGAATATGATTTTTATAATTAATTTTTATGTTATTTTTAAAAAAATTGATCGTTTTCCTATTTCAAAAAAATGTTAAAGTAATCATAGTTTTAAATTGTTCATAATTTACCACCCCTAGGAACAATCCATGTAATAATGAATCTATAATAGGGTTTAAAGTATATTGTAAAATAAGATGATATTGAATGTGTTTTATGTTTTATAATATGTCTTCAATATAGGAAGTATTTTATCCTTATGAAACGTTTCATGTTATTTTTCATTCAAAATCAATTTTAAACAATGATGAAATCCTTTGCTGTTATATAATATTTACTCATAATATTATCAAATTATATCATCATCATATTCTGTATTTATGTATTTGTATTATTATGAAATTATATTTAGGAATCCTATTTCCTTCAACATGTTATACAATAATTAAATGTTTTTGGAACCCTGTCCCTTTTCATGGGTTAGGATATGGTTAATGTTTTGTGACCTTATGCAACATAGATGAATGGATTATGTAATTAGAGAAAATATATATATCACTTCAATGAATTGGATAATGTTAGATAACACATTAGTGAATATGATATGAGTGGAATTGTTTATATGTTCACATTGTTACAACAAGCTTGATAAATTGTTCATAATGTTTTGCTTGAACATGATTATGTTTTTATAATTTTATTCATGTACATAGATTTAATGTCCATAAGGTTATGTGTGGACTTGGTTTCATGTCTATATGATTTTATGACAACCTTATTTAAATTCTATAACATAATATGCGAAATGATTTCTATTTGAATATGTTCACAATGTTATAATATTATATGCATGCCACAAATATCTATCTTATTAAAATATTATATTCTGATGTATCATGTTCACTAATTACATTATGATTTATGTCTAACAAACATCTAAAATTTTTCTCATTACATAATATTTTATTCTTTTATAGGAAGAGTATGGTTTTTATATGCTATGATCATATTCCAATACCCTTATTCACAGTTTATGATTAGTATTTCCCATGTTTACACATACTAATATCAAATCACAACCATTATTTTATTTCAATTTCTAGTTTAGGATGAAATGTTTTCAGTTGTCTATGTTTTTAATAGTACAATATTGGAAGATATTTATGGGATATTTTTATGATATTAAAATAAATTGTAAGATTATGTATACTGTATATAAAGGATAAAACAAATTATAATCCTTATGAATGTATTTATGAAATATAATTAATATTATCCTATTAAGACATTATATTTATGTATGATAGTTTATTGTATCTATTGTTGGTATCAAATCATATATTAATTAACCATTAGATATTCGGATTATAAAAACATTCATGAGATCCCTTGAGATACACCGAAGAGGATATCTGAATATACTTGGGGCTATATCTAAATATAATATATTGTATTGGAATATATCTAGTAATGTTGTTGAATTATATTTCAAGTGGTTTTCCAAAAATTACAAACCTATTTGGATACTATATGCGCATATGGATATGAAACATTTGTACTTAGGGGTTATTACTCTAATATCAGAACATCTAGCATGAAATTGTCATCATTTTGTGCCTCACAATGGGCCTTGTCGTAAACTTAGTTTGACACTCATGGAGGATATGATTTATATATCCACCATCTCTAAAAGAACAAACTTTAAAGATTTAAATTATGACCTTGACTGAAATAATTTAATCCTAATATGTCATGGATTTAAATCTAGGTTTAATGATTGATATATCATTTCAGATATTTTTCATCATTATGTTGTTTCCCACTATGAATATTGTTACTCATTATATTATTTAGTGATTTGAGATCATGGTAGGAACCAAAATCAACTCTGATATCACTGAATTTTTTAGACAATTTTTTATGAGTATAAAAATGGAATGATTACAATAGTTAATCATCTTTTGATCATGTCTAATTATTTATCAAAATATATGATTAACAAAATGAACCTTAACCAACTCTTAGAGTCACCAAAGAATTTAAGGATAGATTTCACTGAGCACATGGTATGTAGAGACCATATATTATAGAATATTTGGTTTCCTACATGTGATGAATTTTTTAAGAATTCATCTTTGGAATAACTTAATGTAATTAGAATATTTTCAAAATGTAGAGAATAAGGCCATAAGGAAAGTAATTTCTATGAGAAAATTTAACTTAATAATTATGGAAATGGAAATTAATATTCTTCTCCATAATATATTATCACTGGATGAATGTTTTAAATGTTTTATGTATGTGAATTATGAAAATATATGTCATTGTGGGAAATATCACGAGTAACATTAATAAGTTTTTTTTTATTAATCGGTTTTTTCATTATGAAGATACAATAATTTAAAAATTTAAGGAAGTAGGTTTTAAAGAATTTTTTTTACAAATAGACAATTGTTTAAGAATACAATAGATTGATTGATGATTTTATGTTTTTTATTACTTAATTATAAAATATATAAAATATTTATTGTTGATTTTATTCATTTAGTATGTTCAAGAACATATCAAATTGTTCTGGTGACCACAAAATGTAATTTTATGGAAAGATGATATTTCATGGAAAAATCATGAATAATGGATATATATCCCTTACTATGTTCCAAATAAAAATAAATTGGGGATTATTTGGATAAATGGATAATTTCTATGTGTAATTTAAGTAGAATAATATTGATAAAATTGGATCTATTTAATGGTTTTCTGATAAAATGGTTTCAATTTTCCTTGATGGAGTTGAAAAATTTGTTGATTTATGGAATATGATAAATAATCAGTTGTTTTATTGGAATAATGGGATAGGTATTAATTTTTTTAATATATGTATGTTTTCATTATGAATATATTATAAACTTTTTCACTTATTCGGTATGTGACATGAAGATATATTCTTGTAGTTTGATTGATTAATGGTATGTTCATATTTTAATTTTTTTGGCCATCTTTGTGTATTGTTTTTATTTCAATTTTGAACAGATATGGAGCATACATATTGCAATAAATTTGTATAATGGATTAATTTGAATAATGTATTTTATTTGATAACATCGACAACCCATATTTTTTTAATTATTAATTTCAGGTGCAATGGTTTATGGATCATATGATTATTTCAGTGTTTCGGGGATGATAAGAAAATAATCAATAATTTGAAGTCATTGATTAAGATATGAGTTAAAATTTATTGTAAAAAAACTAATTGAAAATTTTCTTTGGATATAAATGAATGTTTCACACTAGATACATTGATCCTTTTTATATTCTGGATCAAGTCCATCCTGTATCTAATTGATTGAAACATCCACCGTTACACTATCAAGTTCATTATGTGTTCCACGTATCTCTCCTAATGAAGTATACGCATGATACGTTATGTGTTCTCAAATCAAAGCTCATACCTCTAGATCATGATACTTGATTTTAGAAAAACCCATTGGAGATTCTAGATACAGTTTTTTCTATGAAACAACAAAACTCACATGTTATGTGTTTAAAAAAAGTCCACCAACATGTGAATGTTATTTGACAACCTGAGGATGTAATGAGGTAGATTTATACTTAGTATTTGGTACTAATGTGACATATTTCAAGGGAGAATTCATTTTTAAATGGTTTCAAATGTTAATGTCAGAATGTTTGTGGTATATTTGTTTTAAATAAACGTAATTGTTTTTTTTATATTTTTGTTTAAATGAAACTTGTAGTTTATAATGTGCTTCACTGAACCAGTATTTTTAATAAATAATGAAATATAATAAAAATTATATTATTTTATATCATAATTATCACATAAATATTTGAATAGAGGGTATAAATAGAATTATCTAAATTATTAAAATATATTCCTTACACTTGTATATATAATACTTTTTGATACTAATTAATTATATCTATAGAGAAATTTTGTTGAAAATAGAAAAAATATTTTTTGGGAAACCTATAATTATATTAACTATAGTGTTTTACATCAATAAGTTAATCAAATAATATTTTATGAATTATATTAATGATATTTATATATTGTATATATAGTAAAATTATTACCACTCATCTTATATGTTTTCATGACATGTGATAAAAATATATCAAATATTATAATTAAAATAGTTTTTTTTTCTAAAAACAACTTTTAAAAACAACTTTTATATTATTTAAAAAAATTATAATTTTACAAAATTAATTTGAAAATATTGTGTAATGTTTTGGATGAATAATTTCAAATTTATTGTGGAGTGAATTTGTAGTTATTTTTTGAAAATATAAATTTAACACAAGATAGTGAAAACACAGGGTTTTATAAAAAAATCATTTATTTTATGTCATTTAAATTGATTTAGATAATTTAAAGATGATTTTGAGACTAAAATTATTTTAATTAGATCTTTATTAATGATATATATTCTAGTGTATTCAATTTTATATAGAATTTTTATATAAAATCATTCAACCTTTAGAAGTTATTATTATTGGAAAAAATATTCTTCATTGCGTATGAGGGAATAATTTTAAATTAATATTTTCAACTTATATGAATTTAATTTGAAAATGTCGATTAAATACTTTGTATAAATTTAATTTCTATTATTGAATAAGTTATATATAAATTTTTACTAATATAAATAGTAATGGAAGTAAAAAAATTAATTACGACAATCATGGTGAGGATGGGTTTACCAGGATGTTAAAAATAAATGATAATGGGTTAAATAACTTAAAAACATCCCCTACGACAATTATATTAAAATATTTTGGTATTATAACATCTATTTTTCTATAATGGACCATTTTAGAGGCTTTGAGCAAGTGAAATTAGTGGGAAAATGTATTTCTTTTCAAAAAAATAAAGGTTTGCCCTCACATCACATTTAAAAGGAAACCACCACATCTCAACTATTTGTACATCAAAAAAACCCATTTTTTAGAGAATACCTAAAACAAAAC
The DNA here is from genome assembly GCA_963277665.1 of Viscum album. Classification (NCBI taxonomy): domain Eukaryota; kingdom Viridiplantae; phylum Streptophyta; class Magnoliopsida; order Santalales; family Viscaceae; genus Viscum; species Viscum album. The sequence continues at coordinate 1,753,855,885 of OY728146.1, read as the reverse complement.
CATTCCCTACATCCCAAATACGATCCTATAATGATTTTTAATATTTTATACTTATTAAATATTTTGGTAAAAATCAAAAGACTTTTTCAAAGAATAGTTAACAACCAAAAATGAACATTTTATTTTATTTATCCTCCACATCATTATATTCTAATTAAACCATGACTACAAAATAAACTCAGTATCATGTAAATAATAGTAATTTGTTTTTTCTTTAACTATATTAATTTCCACTTCAATCAAATAGGATATGAAATCATCATTTATGTGTATGTCAGACTACCACCTTGCGATGAGATGTTATTCATTTTCAATCACCACCTATAATTTATAAATATAACTAGGAATAAAATTATTTTATACTATATTAAATTAATTATTATAAATTTATAATTATTATTACACATATATTGTTACATCATAATTTGTTAAAAACAATAACATCGTTGGTGTATATAGTGGACTACCACCTCACAAAGGGATTTGATGTGTTTTTCATGTATATTTTTCATGGTCATTAAATAAATATACATTTAAATATTATAAGTGAAATTTATCATATAATTATTTTTATATAGTTATGATATCACATGTACTATATTACGGTCCGTTTTATACGAATATGATAACATCGCTCATGTGTCTGTGGGACTACCACCACAAGAAGCGATCAGATTTGTTCATCATCTGTTATTTACAAGGATGAACATAAGGGACCATCGAAATTATCATATCTAATAAATGTCATATAAAAAAATTCAGTAAATTTAATATAATATTTAACCATGTTTCATTCAATCCTTTAATAAAATGGATAAAATATTTACACTTATATATGGATTAATGTATCTGTTAGTGATGAATTTCCCTGTTAATATGTAACTCATATGTATTTAACTAAATATATATTTATTTATATATGTGATATGTATATAATGGATAATATTGTGGGGGTGAAAAAAACATTATCAATTTTGGAGTACTAATAATTTCAAATCTAATCATATATGAAAAATAAAGTACATATTGCTCATAACTAGATTTAAATATGGAATTAATAATAATATTTTAATAAAATGAAATAAGTATATAAAATATTGAATGATAAATATATATGTTTGGTTATATAATATATTTATCATAATCTAATTTTCTTTATCTAAGAGTATCGAACGTGTATGATGGAATTCTATACATATGGAATTGGATCACCTTGTCACTTTTTACTTTTGTGAGACCCATGCCATATTCAACACATTTTTATTTTTTTATTGAGTATATATTTATAATTAATTTTTTTTATAATTAATTTTTTGAAAATTATGAATATTGATTTTTCCATATTTGGATCGATATTTCATGCATATCCCAGATCAAATGTTGCTGATGAGGTAATGGATTTATCATTCAATTTCACTTTATTGAGACATTAGTTATGTTGTTTTCATATATTCATCTAATAGGAGCATATACATAACTTTTAATATGATATATCAATAATCAAATTCATTTTATGATATTAAAATATTCATTTGATATTATTCATTATTGGTGCCTATGGTTCAAATGATTCCAAAGTGGTAACGGATTGATGTTACATTCTCATTGTTTACCAATATTGTTTATTTTTATTCTGTAAATGATGTAATATCATGGTGAAAATCTCACGAAACACAATAATTATTATCTCCTATTATAATTTCACGATAATAAATTTTTTACCATTATTTTCCTCTCTTTATGTACTTATAATTTAAAATCAATGTTTTTAATGACTGTTTAATTTATTTCTCTCATCATTTGATGATCCTTTTTATTCCATATCAATCCTATATTAAATGGATTACCAAATTTGTCATCATTAAAAAATATATTTATTAAAATTTTTTACCTAGTTTGGACTTTTGAAAAGTTTTTTTATTGTACGCTTAATGCTGTTTTCAAAATAAGTAATGTTTGGATTTTTTTCCAAAATGTGATAGGAATATATGTTTTAATATGTATTGAATTCTATATCATCATGAAAACTCCATGTTATATTTAATACTTTTTATGTTTTTCATGTAATTTTCAAATAATATAATTTTAAATGAATTAGGTTTTAGAATGTTTTTTCAAATTTTTAAGTCTATTTTTCTCAAAAAATAATATATTCTATTTTATGAATTCATTTTCTATCGTATATGATATCCTTTGGTGTTATATAATATGTACTAGTCATATAATCAAATGAAATCAACATAATATTTTTTGTACATGGCTTATGATTTTAATGAAAATTTTCTTATATATCCATTCTCTATACATTGGTAAAAATATAATGAAATATTACATAACAAAACCAATTTTCATGGGTTCTGATAAAAAGAATGTGTTATAATATTATGGAATATGAATGTCTGGAATATGTGACATGTGGTAATTATATTTCCATATAATCAATTGGATAAATATATATAACTCAAATATTAATATGATATGCAGGAGCCAAATGATTTTTTACAATGTTATGCATGAACCATATTATATTTTCAAATTTTAGGAATGATAATTCTTATATGTTCATACTTTACTACATTAAATAATATTTCATGTCTACAATTTCATGTGTGGAGCAAGTTGTTTGCCTTAATTTTATCAAATGATAGGATTTTGTGTCCTTAACATAATGAGTGAACTTGTTTCTATTTATACATTTTCATAATTTTATAATCTTTTATATATACCAATAAGTTATGTATTATGCTAATGATATGTTCCCATGGATCATGTTCATTCATTCGATTATGATGCTTGTCTCATGGGCTGCTGATATGTATGCCATGACCCAATAGTTTGATCATTAATATATAGTGTATTATTTTCATATGTTTTTATCATGTTCCCATACATTTATTATCATGTTAATTTCACATAATTTTCTTATTTAATCTTACATAGAATATATGATCCAAATATTTAATTTTTTTATTGTTAGGTGGTGAAGAAATTTTTTATATAAAATATTTTTGGATGTGTTAAATTGGGGAATATATTTATAAAAGATGAAAAGGGTATTTCAATTTAGGATTAGATTTTTTACCTAGTATTCAGATTCACTGAATAATTATAGACATCAATCATTTATTTGTTAAATGTAATAATAATTTATATAATAAGATTTTATATTTATATCAGAGAGGTTCATGTCACTTTTAGCACAACCTTTTAGAAAGGAATGTATTATAAAAAAATATTCATCCAAATAATAATTCAACTATATAAATAATAAAAACAGTACAATTCTATCATATCCCCATTAAATAACATGTGAAACTAAATGATGGTCTATTAGAAAGAAGATTTTTTTTGAAATATCACTTGAAACATTTCTTGACAAAAATAGACATACCACTTTGAACCCATTTTTTAAACTAAAACATCATTAAATATTTTCATAATCAATTTATTTCAATACAAACTTTTAAAAATATAATTTATTGTTAAAATAATTTATCATCCATTTTATTATAAAATTATGTTCTTGTCAAACATGTTACAATAACTATACCTATCCCATTTTAGAACATGCTAAAAGTGCCTCATTTGTAAAAAAAATTAAAATTTATCTTAATGGACTATTTTAAAATTCAGACTTGTGAAAAATCATTAAAATTTCATTTAAAAAAATAAAAAAAATATTTAAATATTTTTAATAAAACATTAATATAGAATAAAAATTGGTTTTTAATTCATATAGAAATAATGACGAATCTCCATTTTATTTAATTTCCCAATAAAGTGAAAAAATTGATCTAAAATCATATGTTTTATTAAAATAAAACAAGTATTTAAATATAAATGTGTTTATTGAGAGTTTTATAATAATATATCATTGATAGAAGTAAATCATAAATATTATACTTAAAATAATACTATAATATATAATCATTACAATATTTATGCCATATGAATCATAAGTACCGTGAATGAAAAAATATATGGATATGTAGTTTTCATAATTATCACGACAGTGATAATAAAATACATTTATTTCTAGTTTGCACACCCCAAAATATAAAAAACTCGGGTACAATTCATGTATCCAATAGAAATAAAAGGGAGATGGAAATATCATACCTTACGTATTGAATTCCCTTAAAAATTTAGAATATCATGTTTAACAAATATTTTTTTACTATATATATATTAGAAAATCATAATAATTTATAAAATTCTATATAAAATTTAATTATTTCTATTATTAGTCATTTATTAACAATCCATTGTTAAAATAACTTTTAGAGTAATAAATTCGGTTATTATATTAGAGATATTTTCACTTTTAATTATGAAATAAAAGAACACATTATTTATACGTAGAGGGAGACCCATATCATTTACCATAGGATTTTGGTAAATTTTTTAATGAACAGATCATAAATCCATAATTCAGCATTATTTCTTCAACATTGTGCCAATGTCACCATGTCTCCATCAGGCATGCATCACCGCCTACCACAATCATGTCTACATCACTTCCATTTCATTCCATTTTGGAATCACCAACTAAATTTTAAATAACTCAAGTGTCATTATAGTATTATATACATAGTCTTTTCAATAATTGGATACAATTTTTAACAATTAGTAACCACAGTAACCGAACGATTAATAAATGCTTTATTATTTATGTACGATTTTTCTTGGTATATTTTATCCTTTTACATTGATAATGGTTACATAATATATAGAATTTATAATATGATAAAATAATATATAATTATTATATATATTTAGAGTAATATATTATTGTTATATATATATATAATAAATTAAATTGTTCATATAGAGGGTGTGTTCTATATATGTATGAACGTTGTTTCAATTTTCTCAAACGATCTAACAAACGAAGGATAAAAAATATATTAAATTCATTGATTCATTTTTATTCAATATACATCAAATATATTATTTAATCCTATCGACATTACCTTCCATGTAACGTTAAAGTGAATAAAGAATCAAATCGCTTCCATAGACAGTAGATCATGGTACACAGAATCAACATTATCGTATTCCCACCGAATGGAGAGTAAAAGTATATGTTATATTATTATAATTTATTATAATTAAATAATATTATAATATAATTATGTTAAATATATTATTATATAAATATATGCATGGGAGTGATGGAGATTGAATTATATCTATTTATAAGGTTGTAGTTTTCCATACACAACATCAACAGTTTCATTTACCACATGATGGAAGATGAGATTGATGTTAATAATTAATATAACATAACAAATTATTAGTATCTGTTATATAATATTTTTATAAATTAATCATGGATAAATAAAATTGTATGGTGTTAGTGGAATAATTATTACAAAAACAAAAGTTTAATTATTTTACATATTAAATGATGAGCCTCATTAGATTAATGTCAAAAGACTATATAAGAGGGATTCCTAATAAATATAAGGCCTCAAGGATGTTGGGAGGGAAATTAACATGACATTGCTCTAGGTATTAGACAAGAATATTTTTAGATTTTTCTTGAAGAGTTAATATGGGGTGTCCATTTAATAGTGTGGGAGAGGATGGAAAATATATTTTTAAAAATAATAATGTATAATGTAATTTTTTAATAAAAAATGAAAAAAATGTATTAATATAAATAATTATATGGTATAAGATAAATATATAGAAATAAAAAGTTATTTTTTTCTTTAAATTCATTTTAACCCTTATATAATTTTTTTAATCCCCTGTAAACCAATTTAAACCATAATAGTGGTAATTACTTTTTACAGTTCTTATATTTCATTTTAACAAAAAAAATATTTATTAATTATTATGTCATATTAAATATTTTGATTGAAAATATAGTATCCAATTTTAAAAATTCCATTAATAAAATTATAAAAAATATTTTAAAATTAAACCTAAATCCATGATGAAAATGTAGATTTTCAAAGTGAAATGTTTCATAAATAATGACAGTTTAAATATCAAAATTCAATATGAAATTTAATAAAATTTCGTAAATTCAATTCATAAATATATAATTTTACTAATTTTACTTTTATAACTATTTTAAATAAAATAATAGTTTCTTAAATGATATTTATGAAATTAAATTTTTAATAAAAATCAATATTTTTTCCATATTCCACAAATAATTTATCAGTTGAAAAAATTCTAAACAATAAATCAAAGATAAAATTTATATTTTTTTTCCAATTTGATATTATTTTTTTAGCGTAATCATTTTTGTTTTTTAAAAATAACATTTATTATTTATTGACAAACAGAAATATAAATTTTTATAAAAAATTATATTATTATACGAAATAAAGACATTGTAAAAGATTAAATGCATTTATATTAGTTATTTTTCATTATATAAGTCTATTATTCACAATATTATACAATTATTAATTGATATTAACACATTCATGTTTAATATTTGGGTTATAACAGTCATGTATAAATAATGATATTTGTAGTATATCACAGTTCATTAAAACTCAATGCTGTGTGTAATGAATGAAATAAAATGAATTATATTTTTTCAAAAAAATATTTCATAAAATATTTTTGTGTTATATAGATAATATTATTTTATCATTAGAAAAATAATCATAAAAAAGCCTTATAAATAGTGAGATTATATCCTAAAACCCTTGCCCACAATATAACCATTGAATAGTAAACCCCATTAATGAAATAACATTATATTGGAATGTATTTCCTATAATTTTCAAAATAATAAGGATTAATAAAATTAATATGTTGGACAGACCCCATATAGAAGAAAAAAGTGGAAATATAGCTTGTTTCCCAAGGAAAGAAATGTAAGATGAAAATCCCTTACTTATTCTCATGAATTTATTCATACGCATTAAGACCTCTAGAATAATTAATATAGTTTTGATATAAATATATAATTTAAATCATGAATAATATATTATATTTATTCATTATATTAATATTTTGAGTCATGTATTATTTTTTATATTATGAAAAAATAACAACACCATTCATGGATATTGTATGTTGTATGTAAAAATGAATGTTGATTCAATTTTATCGATGGACGGAATGAAAAAATGTGTATAAGAATTTTTCCTGACATAATAATTTTTGTATTATATTTTATCATATATTCATTAAATATATCTTTTATACCCTATATTTCAAAATAAAACGAAAAATGTATCTAATTTCTTCATGGAGAATGTAGTCCATATATATGCATGAGTGACATTATAATATTTTAATAGACCAGAAGTTAAGAAGGTAAATGTTATATCATAATTAATTAATCTATAATTATTTCATAAATATTATATATTTACATCAAATAAATCATTTTATTGATCAATGATTGGTGGTAATGGAAAATGAATTTCATTGATTTCTGAGGTGATAGAACACCATAAAGATGATTGATTGTTTCATTTCCTATTTGAAGAAAATGAGACTAGTATATTTCATGAAACTATGATAAAGGCATGTAATTATATTGGAGGTAAAAAAAAATTTTATACCATCCTGGTTTAATAATATTATATGGAGGTGAATATGAAATATAGTGAAAATGCATGGTTAAGAGTTATCTTTCTTCTCCGGAGAGACTCTTGATGTTTATACCTAAAGATAAAATATGAGTGTATATGGAATTGGAAAGTATGTAATGGGTTTTAGGTATTTTTCTAATAAAAATGATCTTCAGGTATCTATTTGTGAGTAGAGGTTGTGTACTTTTATTTGTGGGTAATGGATCCCATATGTAATCTTAAAGAAAAAACCCCAAATGAATGAAAAATGTAACACTTATTATAAATAAAAATTCTTAAAAATAAATATTTATATAATATTTTATATTATAATGTTTAAATGTAGCCATGTAATATGTTTTAGACATTTTTATCAGTACATAAACCCATATCATTTGGTTTAGAACCACAATATACTAATTTCAATATTAACCATGATAATTAATATTTTTCCTATTTAAAAAATTCTTTGGAAAAAATTATGTCTTCTTCATTAACATATATAAAATATGTTCCTTAAATATATGTAATCCATTTTACGATATTAAATTCACAGAAGTGGCTGAAATGTTTCAAAATTAATCATGAAGATGTAATGAAGAAGTTGTCTTCCAACGAAAAATTTATAATAAATGTAAAATGAATTTATATAAAAATTTATCATTAAATTTGTTCCAATGAAATATAATGGATTATTTATAATATATTTTATCTATTTTTACTACTATACCATAGTAAAACAATGTTTAACATGAAATTTTTTTTTAAAAAATTATTTTTATAAAAAAAAAAACAATTAAATATTAATTGAAAAATTAATCATTTATAAAAATTTTGAAATTTTTATTTCATTGTTATTTTAACATGTTGATTTAAAAAAAATAATTTTGTTGAATATCTATTTCTAACGTTTAAATAATAATATTTACTATTTTTTCACCAAAATCAATAAAAAACATTTTTTAGAAAACATTTATTTTCGAAGTGTATAATAAATTAAAAAATATATGTTCTAATTTATAAATATTTTTTATTTATTAAAATATTTCATAAATAATTATAATTAATTGGTAATTCCTATAAACACCCAAAAATATCAATTTCTATTTCATAACAGTCATGTTATGATTATAATATTAATATTATATTATGGATTGTTAAAACTCGGTGATGTGTGTGACACAAGGTGTAATGCATATAGTATTAATATAGAGATAAATATATTTTAATATATAATTATGTTAAAGGTTTACATCAATAAATAATCACGATTTGTTACTCTTCATATGAATATTTATGTTTCAATCCCACACCATTAATATCAACAATCCAGTTTGGGTCAGACGTATTCCTTCAAAAAAGAGATATGTTGAAGACACCCTTTGCATTGGAAATATTTAAGAATATTTATAATTGATGAGTAACCACTCACACATTATATTGATTCCCAAATGATCCAACTTACCTTGTACATGTTTTCCCCTTTATTAAAAATCTCTTAACACATTTCAATGATTATATCAAAAAAAATACTTGGTCCCCAATATTATATTATATGTCCTTGCATCAGATCATAACATTACATTTCTAGAGATTACGCCAATCCTTGATTTTATTGAATATATTGTATGTTTTTTATACTATACATTTAAATATCTATTACCAATATTTTATATAATAAAACTTCATCCCAACGTGTTGGGGTTATAAACCTTTTTCTGTAGTGACCATTAAAATTATGTATATGAATACTCTTGTGGAAACTACTATTATTATAGAATATAATTAGTTGAATATGTTGATTCCAACACCCTTGAAAATAATGTGATATTTCTTGAACCATGTCACTATTGTTTTCATTTTCCTATCATAATTACAATATGATTAAGGGTGATAGGTTGTACACTTTCTTTCTTCTGTTGTTTAGCCTGTTGAAGGCTCCTCCATCACATAGAAGAAAATATTATATCTTTTCCTGAAACAACATAAAATGTTACTTCTTCAAGTCCCACCAATTCCACATAAATGTAGAGATATGGGATCTACCACGTTAAATAATCCCAAATTTAAATGGAATTGGTATAGCATATTCACCCATCATTGATTACCCATATAAAATTGTTTCAAATTGATGGATTATGAATTCCCATGAAAAATACCATAGTGATGGTGTACCACATCCATAAAAGTAATGGTAGTGGTTTTAGTTCCCCTATAAGATGTTTTATTTCATACCAAAAAATTTCATAGAGTAAACACCATTAAATAAATTCACTAATCTAATATTTCATATTCCCCAAAAATATTCATTAGGAATGTCCCTATACATTTTAGTGCTTGTGGTATTTATAGATATTAGAGTGTTATGAACTCCATCCATCATACCCTTATTTATCTCCAATGTATTTAGAAAAAATAACCTCTAAAAAATTTATATACACTATATTAATAAATATTAAATTCAATATTCCTTCAATTTTTCAATGAATCTATTTTTTTCATAAAAGGATCATAAATTTGAAAATTTGTGGTATTTTTTTGTTTTGAATCTTGAGAAATAAATTGTGATTGTACTTATGACTTCTCATTTCTTATGAATTCCATATCCAACCATAATAGACTTTGTATAATATATCTTATTCAATACTCATCATTTCATGAGCTTCGTGATATTTCCCACTCAGTTGATTTGTTATTTATTTTCACTTTTAGTATTATAATAAAATGGAATTTCATAGCCTTTATTATTCTCAAACCATCTATATTCTCATATGTTACTTTGCTTTTGTGAGAATATATACTTCAAACAATTTTTGTTTTAGATTATATATCATTTTACCCATAATGATAGTCTCTCGATATCTTCAAAAATTAAAATGACTACAGTTTACTCTGGGACTTGAATAGTAAAATTTTAATCAAGTGGTTCAAAATGATTAGATAAAATAATGATCAAATTATCATTTCTATTTAAGAAACATAATATTTATTTCATATATTCACTACTATAATTAAAAATACATTATATAACAATTGTTACCATTAGAATAGATGAATTAAACACCCACTTATTAAATTGTTTTGAATATTATCTACATTCCATTATCCAAATAAAAATAACTCATTTTCATGTTAACTATATATGTGTATCAAAAATATGAATCAATCAATTTATATTATTTTCTTAGAATACTGCAAATTTGTTTCTCAATTACAATTAGATGGTATGGATACTCCTCTATGACCTTTTTCATAGTTTTATTCATTGTGATTTTTTAAATATCTTAGATGTAGTCGAATAATGAGAATAGTTGTAACCAGAATTCATATTTTATATATTTATAAAAAGATCTCATCATTCTCCCAATAATTTAATAAAACCCATTATAAATATATATATTCTTCAAAATAGTTGGAATATATTAGGAAATAATCAATAAATACAACCAATTTTTTTAAATGATGTTGTTATAAAATCAATCAATCAAATCCATAAATTTGGAAGAAAAAATAGTCCAAAAAAGGGAATAAAAACAAAATAAAATTGAAAATATCGTATAAAAAATTCATTTTTTGGGATATCTTATTACTTCACCATCAACTAATGAAAACTTGATCAGATGTTAATCATCAAGAAAAAGGGACCCACTCAATTTTGGTTTTATAAATTGAAAATCATAATGAGATGGTATTTGTTCACTAATATGATCATATATTGCATTGTATAGTAAATATTTATCAACATATATCAATTATATTTTTACAAAGAGTAAAAGTGATCCCTAAGGACAGAAACTTGGATGAATGAAACCATTTCTTAAAAAATCATTCATTTAATTATTTAATTTTTCTAACCACTCATATTTATTTCTAAATGTTGTATTTTATATTGGATTGGATCTATGTATGAGTTCAGTAGATAATTGAAACACATATTCTGGGGTTTTGAAGATAACACTTCATGAAATGTATCAATGTATTCCTAAATAATTGGTTTCTATTTTGTCATTGTAATTTTATTTTCATCATCCTCTTCATTTATCATCTCCATAAAAAAGTATACAAGTGGTTCTTCTCTATAGATATTTGGAAGGGATATATCTCATTTAAAAATATTTACCACATTATGAATTTGTAAGGGATAACAACTTCCTGATGGGGGAAGCATGATCTTCACTTATACTTAATGATAATAGCATCCATTGTGCCAGTCTCATCCCCGTTGGAGGGGGAGGGACCTCCAACATCCAAAATTGGAGTGGGTTCCCATTTTTACCCCATTTATAATCCTAACCTTCGTCATCTTATTCCTCTAGCTTCTCTGAATCCAAAACCCCTTAACTTTCTATTGGAGCCCTAACCTCACGATCTTAATTTTTAATTTCAAAAAAACATTATTTTTTCTAAAACAAACATTGGTTTCAATACTCAAACAGTTAAACACCTTGGTTGATCATTTTGATAGGGATGTTTTTGGATAATATGATTTACAGGAGAGGCCGGCGGTGGGTTTTCATGATAACAAGAAAATTGTGATACATTTCTCTTTGGTGGATGATTTAATTAGATCCTGGTCCAGCGCACCCCAGAGCTTCAACTGATTCTGATTCTACCTGATTATATGGACGGATGAATTCCATATGATGAGAGACTCTTCTTCGATGGTGATTTGGGTCACTTTACCAAGCCTTACTCTACCATTTCAAAACCCCACTATGATTTGGATTCTTGGGAACTTAGTGGGTATATTCGTGTGTTCGAATATCCATACTGAAGTAATTTTTCATCATGTTAACCCACGAGTCTGTGTGGAGGTGGATGTGTCATGATTTTCATTCCATAATGTTTGTATCACAGTAGGTGAAGAGTTTTGGTATAATCATCAATTGGTTTATAAATAGTGGTATGCTTTATGTGATGTCTGTAAGAAACTTGGTCATTTATAGTCAGCATGTAGATGATGTTCATTGTATCTCACCAGGCATATGGGTGAAGACAGTGGTTAGATAACTGTGGTAAATGTTGGTGTCTATGTTTCTTTACCAAAATTAGTGGGAGTTGACACTGAGATTATGTCCAAATTGGATGTCAAGAATGGATCATAAGAAAATATTCTTTTGGAGTCTGACGTCTTCTGTTACCTAATTAATGATTTGGAAGTATTCAAACCACCTCTGCCAACTATTTGTGGGATATAGGTCCCTATTGTGGAGAAGGTGTGGCATGATAATGGTCTCGTTCTTGTGGATTCACATATGGTGGATTGAGGATTCTCCACGACTATCATTTCTATTTCATACACTGAGGAAGTGTTCTCATAGACTATTATATTTGAAATGGTTCTGAATAAGGCCTATAAGTAACCTAGGGAGGGAGAATCATCTGGTTATAAAGTGTTGCAGTGTGAGGAGGTGCCTGGTATAGAATTTTGCAACAAGTTAGAAGGGTTGTTTCATGAGAATACTATTTATGAGGTTGAAATTGACCCAAGTTATACCTTAAATGTATCAATAGGCGGATTTGAGACCATGTCCATTGATGAGGACTCTGAGAACTCATCAGGTTATATAGAAGTTGAAACCCAACTTTGTTGGATTTCATGTCTGAGAAGCAACAAGAACATGAGGGGTACTCAGAAAGTGATGAAAGATTATTCCTTTATGCCTCCACCATGAGAGACCAGATCAGTGATGAAATTAAAAACAATTTTTCCTACCTCCATGTTTGATTTTGGATAGTAGAGGGAGCTTGTAGTGGTGAGTGACTCTTCTTTGGAGATACATATGAACTTAGAAGAATAAATTGTTGAATCATTTTTGACAATTAAGGCTACTAAAGAAGAAGATGAAAAGATGATGGATTGGTTCTTAAGGGTGGTTACCAAGAAATAGAAAATTAACTAGATTTAAAAAATAGATCTAATATTAATATGATGATTCAATGCAAGGAATATCAGCTAAGAGGATTACATCCAGTCTTGGTACAATCTGAAGTATCGATTTGAAGTTCTTTTGATGGTCGATCCAGAATCTCATGTTAGTTCTATTTCATGGCCATCTTGTATAGATACCAAATAAAATAAAATTATGTTTTCCTTCAATGGTTCTATTATTCCCTTTAGTTCTTGAGTTATGGTTTCTCAATGTTTCCATAAATGTTTTTTCTATAATAAAAAGTTAATTTTTAGTCAGCGAGTCCTTCAAAAATATGTTTTGGATTTCCACTAAAGAGCACTGAAACATAATTTCCTAAATATTTTTTCATATAATTAAATTTTTACAAAAAAAATCAATGCCAGTATAGTAATAAATTCTTACATAGAGTTTAATACTTCATTTGAGATGATATTATTCTACTAAAATATAATACAATTATTTTTTTAGGATGATGGTGCCTTGGATAGAAAACCAAGGAACCGTTATTAAAAAATAAAGAGGATACACGAGTTTAAAAGACGCAAACATATTAGGATAATTATTATGAAAGGGAAGGATATCAATAGAGATATAATAAAGACTAGTAATATCTTGATTGAACCCCTTTTTATCAATTACATCTGCATCAATGTTTGCTTCATGATATATATATGGGTGATGATGTAGTTAATGACGATAAGATTGAAGGTTCATTCCATCCAACGTGTGGTGATTATCCAGGGAAGATGTGTCACACCATTCCAAATATCTTGAACAACGATGGTCAAGTCACTCTCAATCTAGAGTTTTTTTTCAAATATATTTCCTAGAAAATGAATGTACATGTATCATAATAATCATTTCAACCTCCAAGGAAGAGGTGATGCCACTACTACATTAATAGTATATGAGGATATGACAAAGATGTTTCTAAAAGTTGGAACCACAACACGCGAGGCCCATGTTTCCTTTGGAGGCACAATCCACATTAACATGAAATCATCAAGGGAATTGAGCATGCCATAAAACAACATATGTGTAGCAGGGTTTGAAAATGATTCCATCAATTCAAAGACATCACTGAATTCCAATGTTATTCAACGTGATGTTGTAATGGCCCTTTTAGATCATAGAAGCATCACGTATGGATGTTAGGATCAAAATCCTATGAGAATTGTGTTTAAATGATAAATTGTCGTGAATAATAGAATTTCTATCATTTCATATCATGCAATGAAGCACAGAAAAATCAATAAGAAAATATTCTTAATTTTTTATATCTCCCATTCTCATAAGTTGTGGTTTGATAGAATCATGAGTCACCTCTTTGTCATCAAATTTTCAAAAATATTGTTACAACGAGCACCAGTAGTGGCCTATGAAAAAAATAGATGATTGGTATCTTCTCTCTGTTGATAATAGGGACTACATTTAGAACTGATTTGAATAAAATACGATTGAAGATGACCATATGTGGGTATCTTTTTGTGAGAAAATTTCCAAATAATATTGAATCTTGACATTTTTATCCAAGATTTTTCAAAAAAAACTATCCAACCAAAATCACTATCAGAAATTCAAGAAAATATTATAATTTTTTTGAACTAAGCATACAATTACGTGCAAGATTACAGATTAAGAAATAATTTTCATTAAATAATAGAATGTTTTCGATGACATTCATAATGGTATTAGATAAATGGTCATTCGGGGAATTTAACATATCTCTGATAGAAAAGTTGTTATTATCCTGACTCTATCTAGGTGAAATCATGGAAATTATGGTATTTCTAGTGTATTTATCTAGCATGATGTTCATGGAAGAGTATTTAGAGGCCATCCACCTAGAGTTGTTCACAATGGATGAATTTGTTTTATAGATGTTCAGAGAGAAGATTTAAGACAATTAGAGTTTCTATTCTTATGTATTTCATGAAATATATTTTTTGAAAATAAATTGATTATGATTTATTTTTGGGAATATTCCAAGGGATTCTATCATGAAGAGCCACATTTAAGTACATAAGGGTTTTTATGAAAATACAACCTTTATCAATAGGTTTTCAACAAGTCATTCCAAGGAATGTCACAGGAATCTTTCTCCACAGTGCTACTGGTCAAAATGAAATATTTTATTTGGACATTTATTTTAGTAATTAGACCAAAATACCATTTTTATACCATCATAGAAAAATCCATTTTAGAAATAATAGTATATTAGAAAAGGAAGATTATGCAAACCGTAAGGACTGATTTTCAATTCCATGATGATAGATGATTAGGAACATGATAAACAACTATAGATAAATGACATTATTTGGGTCTTCCCAAAATGATGGGGACACCTGGGTAAGTATAATGAAGATATCTCTCTTTTATACCATGTTAACTTATAATACTGCATTTTTTTAGTGGGAATGTTTTTTTTTCTAAGAATATAGATGATTTGTACCAACGAATGGTCAGTCCATAAAACATCTTCATAGTGAGTGAGCCCATTTTTTGGTTTGGAATTTTTCATTTATTGACTTTTAAAAAAAGGCTGATTTCATTAGAATATATCAGGTGGGTGGGGTTATTCACATACCTCAAGAATTTAATGGAATTTTGTTTGTTTTGATTAACAAAATGAGTGATAAAAGAACTGAGATAGTCATTTGTAATATAATAAAGACAGTAGAAATGGGGTCCCCAAGTCTAACCACATAGTTTCATTTGAAATATTTCATGGGGGATCCATTATTTAGAATGGAAACAAATGCTGAATTGAACAATGTTATGAGAGAAGTGATAGATGTATCATTAAAACAAAAAAATTCATCACATTAGAAATATAGCTTCAATTCATGGTATCAGATGTAGAGACCCAAAGCTTGACGTACATGGAAATTACATTACATTTGCTGAATATCTAATACATAAAAAAATAGACGCCAAAAAACTGTAATAGTTTAGTGTCTTTGGAAACTCGGAACCTAATATTCTAATCATGGTGAATGATCTTCAACATCTCCCATAAAGATCTTCCCCTTTTTTTTCTTACCTAAAACCTTTCTTTATATCCTGGGGAAAAGAAAACATAAAAATGGTGAGCTCAAATTCTCATTAAGGGAAATAATGGAGAAAATAAAAAGAACCATATAAATTTGAACATAAAAACATGAACATAATGTTTACATATCGAAATCTTGACCAATGACATAAAACATAGAAGTATGTAAGGAATATATCATAATGGAACATTAAACATGATAAAATATAATGGGAATAAAACATTTAATTTTGGCAACCATTCATCACATGTTATGATTTCCATAGTAGCCAAAGCATTGTTGCCAAGACCATCTTAGTGGACAATTCCCTTTCTGAATCGAGTTTACTCCTCGTTTCAGTCCGGTAACACTGAACCGAATTAACATACCATTCCAGCCATGTCTATCTCATGAGATATAAAAATTTACCCAATGAATTGGTGGGAGATATAGGTCCCACCCATCTCATAATGAAATCATTATTACTTGTGCCACAACATAAACTTGAATCTTCATCATAACCCAAGGAATAAAAATGGGTTTCATAAACATCATCCCATCATAGAATTATCCATATAAAACAAATGGATATAATTCCATCATATGAAAAGTGAAACCATGTAAATCATAGAGATATTATACTTGAAACATACACACATGAAATAATTTCATCTTGTATGGAAAATGGTTTTAAAATACAATTGAAATGAAATCTTGAGGAAATTATCCTTTCTTCTTCAAAATCATTTTCTATATAGAAAATTCAATGAAATTTTAAAATAAAACTATTTTTTTGAAAATAGTCATGAAATCTTGTATAGTAAGCTTCTTGAAAATAAGGATTTATGAAACCGTAAAAATCTGTTCATGCCGTATAAGTTTTAAAAAAACATTCTCCTCATAACTTTATCGGAAAAGTCAAAAAGTACCTCATATGGTAAAGAAAAAATGATTCCTTCCAATCCTTGTGGTAAAATTCATAAAAGGGTAAAAATTTCATTAACCATACATGGAATAATACTAAACATTTTATGAAAACATTTTTATAAAACATGGGCATGGATGATAAACATAACCCCAGTAAATACTTACGTATAAGCAATCTTGAATAAAAAATGAAATTGAAAATTTATCCCTTACCTTATGTCTGATATGCTTAGTATGTATCCAAACCACCTGTGTAATGATTTAAATAATGTCATTGACTTATTACCGAATCATATTCATTGTTATGATATCATATATATTTTACTTATGACTTTATATTACCTGTTCTTTTGTAAATTCGATGTAAACGCAGTGATTTGGGTAAACTCGTTTCATTTATTATACGTGTTTCATCTTGTTGTTCTTGATATTATTAATTATATCATGATTTACTAAATTACAGAATGTCAAAAATGATTTATATATAATATATATTCAAAATATACATATATATATATATGATAGATCGATAAATGGAATGGAATACACCTTTCATGGAGACCGTAGGCCGTACGTACGCATGAACATCGTTTTCGTTTCCTTATTAAGTAGATGACATACACACATATATAATAAATCCATTATCATTATTATTTCATATATTTAGTGATTACTTAATATATATACTTTATAATCAATCATGAATGGTCAACATGGATAATGAATCTCATCCCGTCGTGGATAAGGTAGTCTGTACGTACGCAGGAGCGATGATACCATTTCCATGATCGTGGAATTTTATTGAAGTGTATGTATAATATATATGAATCAATATCACATTAAAATAATAATATATAGTTATTTATTTACACCATTATACCCATCCATGTAAGGTGGTGGTTGAAAAAAGATTACACCACGGAGTGGAGACTGTATTCCGTACGTACGCACGCGCGGTGATTTCGTTTTCTGTAGGTTGGATAGAAGGTGAAATAGGGTTGTTTTTTATTTATAATAACATATCAGTATATAAGTAATACTTATTTTATTACATTATAATGACACAACTAATGAAGAAGAAGTTGATGAAGAAAGAATCTTGAGAGAATCGGAAGAAGAGATTACCTCTTCTTCGATGCACCTCCTTTAAGCCTTCTCTTATGGAAGTAGAGTTTGTCTTTTGAGAAGACCAAAACCTCAAGAATGATTCTATGGAAGTGGAGAAGAGAAATGGGAAGGGATTGGATGATCTCCAAGGATCAAAGGGTGTTAAGAGAACAGGAAAGGGGTGCCCTTTTTATAAGGGAGGAGAGGGTCACCTTTGAAAAAACATAAAATATTATTTTATAATAAAGTCATATTCGGTTTTTAATAGCTCCAAATTGATTTATTTAGAAGCTAAGGTGCGGATGGGTATAAATACTCTCAGAAAATAGATTTTAGATAGGTTTGGGTCATTATATTAACCTTGTCTTTATTTTTAATTCTTAGTTAATTTGATTGACATTTACCATGTAACTTTGTATTTTTATATTATATATTTAATAAACTTACCATATACATCAAAGTAACCCGCAGGTGGTCCACTAATGATACACCTATCATTATATAAGTATCTTGGCCGAACCTTAGATTTCTAGGAATATAATAACAATTAATAATATAATATTTGTTTTAAAAACTATTTTATGTCAATTTAGACACTATTTGGTAATTGATTTTTTTTGAAAATTATAACAGCATGATTAGTTCGATCAAAGTTAATTAAATCAATACTAACATGTCATATTAACCTATAAAATTATTGGAATTCATAAAAATCCTCAAATTACTTTTATTTCGGTATTTATAACATCAATTACATTAATATTTCATTAATAATATAATTACTGCATCATCATTGTGTCATTAATAAATTAAATTATTTAATGTCTAAAAATTATAAATAAAACACCATTATGTAGGAATTTTTTTTATATTTCTAATGTATATTTATATTCGAATTTATCTTATGTGTAACCCTATATTAAAAATTATTTTGTTATTAAATGTTGATTTTAACTATTTTAACCCTTCTTTAAATAAATTAATAATAAATGTCCTAATCTAATCCAAGTTGACCTAAATGGTCATATGTTATTACTATGGTTCCTTTGGTCTAATTAAACTTATCCAATATAATTAGGACATGTGGTAGGGTAATAATAATATCATTTTTACCCTTAATTACCAAATATACTTTTAACCGTGTAAATAAAAGTAAAAAGTTACAATTTACAAAAAATTATTTTCATCTCATTGAACCACATTTTAGTCCTTGATATTAACCATGTCTCTCGTATTTTTGAAATTCCACTCACATAAGCAGTAAAATTATGTTTTATGTAAATTTCCAAATTCTCCTAGGAGGTGGGTAAAAGACGGTGAAATGTTCAATAAACTTTTTATATATCTAAAATTATTATAAAATGAGTCCAATGAATTACATTGAACATATATAGTTATTATGTATCAATTTTGACCTAAAATAAATTTAAATAAAATAAATAATTATTTAAATAAAAATTCGGTTTTTAAATAGTAACCTAGTGTTTTCACTATTCATCAAAAATTGAAAGTTTTTAGAAAAATACCAAAATTTCACCCCAGTCTAATTTCGATATTACGAATCCAAAAATGAATTCCATTTTGAAAAATAAAATTTCAAAAAGTGGATATTACTATTCATAACGACTAGTTTATATAACATATCTTTGTTTAGTGAAACTCGGTATTGCGTACATCATATGCTATCGTGGAAGGTCGTGATTGCGTGCAATGAAATCCAAGTTAGGGATGGGTGTAGTGCATGATCCTTTTGCTGTAGCGTACAACAAAAGACATCAATGAAATTAAAAATAATATTTTTCATAAAATCTCGGGGTGTTACATCAGAAGTTTTATAATGTCATGTTTAATGATAATATTACCTCCTCTATTAGCTTTGTTTAAATTTTTTATTATCTATGATTCAATAAAAATGCATGTCTGAATGGATCTATCCTTAATAAACCCAAATTGATTCTAGGATACTATTATTTTAGTGATATATGAAATCATATTAGTAATGATTTTGTTGATGATTTTATAAAGGCTATTAATGAGCACAAAGGGTCTAAACAAGTGAATCTCATAATCATAGGATAGTTTTTTAGATTAGAGAAAGAAATTGGTATTTTAGTCCATGAGGTAGGAAACCATTAGAGATGAAATATTTAACAATCATACAAACATAAAATAGAATAACATTCCAATATGTTGAAAATGAAATATTATTAAAGCTATCAAGACCGGAAATAATATCAGGATTTAAACTAAATAAATTTTCCTTCATTTCATGATCAAGAGGGAAGTTATGAATAAAAGAGATATCTTCAATATTTACATCCATTTGAATGATCATAGGAAATAGTTCATATTTATTAATAGGGAAATTGACGATATATTTGATGTAAGAGACAATATTATTAACAATATCATCATCATTGTCTACAAGGATTTTTTCATCTTTTAAAATGGTTAGTGGCCTAAAATATTTTTTTGGATATTTGAAAGGAGTTATTGAACATATTGTTTCTATCACCATCAGATAACAATTTTACCTTATAGTCTTACTTACTCTGTTCTCTTTAAAAGTTATCAAAGAGTATATCTTTGCAAAAAAATTTCATGATTCTGAGCAATTTTAAAATAAGATCTAGTATTATTGTTTTGAATTTGATTTAGCTCATCCTCATGAAGGAATATTTCATTGTTAATTTGATTAGCATGTGGGATGCACCAACCATTGAGCATCAGTTTAAGAGATTTTAATTTGATAGAATAAGAAATGGTTTTATTACTGTGTATCATGAAAATCACATTTATTAGGAAGCTAGTGCGTTCAGTATTAAAAAAACAAGAAATATAAATCCTAAATGGATGTTTAGGATTCACAGTATTGGTGGAGAGATTGTCCAAAATATGGTGACTGTTATAGTGCATCATGTTATGGGTGGTACTAAAGATGGTGTCCAATTTTTCTAAGGCCGTAACATTCATGAAGACTCTATCATATTTTGAGGCAACCACCCTATTTTAATTCTTTCTATACCAAGTGTAATTAATTATTATGATATTTATTTCAGTACAGATTTTATCTTCAATATAGGTTCAAAATTCACTCATGCAGATCGAAGAAAGGGAGGGGAAGTTTTCTCACATAAATAGAGTATAGCATCTAAGTCCTAATCATAAATCAAGTTGTGTTAATACTAGAACCTAAATGGGTAT
This sequence comes from Viscum album, assembly GCA_963277665.1. NCBI lineage: Eukaryota > Viridiplantae > Streptophyta > Magnoliopsida > Santalales > Viscaceae > Viscum > Viscum album. The sequence continues at coordinate 1,753,834,150 of OY728146.1, read as the reverse complement.
GATCATCCTAGAGGGGCCTCTTATATTGCTGTATATTTTTGGAATTGACAAATGATAAGAAAATAATACTTCCATAAAAATTAAATTCACATGTGACTATTTTCTCATAGATGTTCAAAATGATCACATTTTGAATGGAAGAGTGTGAAAAACACCAATGAGATTCAACATATGAGTAATTTTTTCATCACCATTAAAGGAATAACCAAGTTGACATAAGTTGGGGTACGTTGACAAAAAAATTAATTTTGGGCTCATCAATATAAAACAAAATTGAGATGTGAATTTATACAATTATTTTTAAAACAGTAAATTTGTCAAAGTTGGAAATACCATGAAAATTTGAAAAGATGATCTTAATTTAAACCTAAATTTAGAGTTAGAACACAATTTTTATGTTTCATGATCCCTTGTTCTTAAATGTTATTCTTAACGTATTATTGTTGTTGGTGCTTGTGGTTTGATCCTTGATACTTTAACAAGTATTATGGGGGTTGTTTGGGTAACATGATTTTTTTTATCCATAGAAGGATCATGATAGGGTTCATTCACATGTAAATATATAGAGTTTTAATTACTAATAATAGTATGGTAAACATCTTTATTAGTATTCAGGTTCTCAGAGTTAGTAGTTATGACAATGTCATCCAATGATTTGAGAAATACCTATAGATTGATTAAAAATGAAGGGAGGGGGTAACTGAGATAGTTGTAGTAGTGCTAGACTAATTTATAGTACCTAAGAAATTGTCATGATTCTTACCATAACCTAGGGATAGCATTGGGTGTCCACAAATTTAATTTTCCCTTATGTTGTCATATTTGTACGTTGTTGTTCCTTGATCACATCAATATCCAAAGATGCATTTTCGACTTCTTTATCCTATAGACCCAAGGCAACCAAACCTTTTCTGCTAGAAGATTTCTACATCAAGCTACAGTCCAGAGCTGAGGATGTGAAATAATTATCTCTAAATTTAGCATCAATAGGTTTATATTCCATGGTTTTATCCTTGAGTGACACACTATATGTAATAAGTGGGGTTGAGATGTCTGTTCGGGGTTATTATTATTCTAATAATTAGTGTTACTTCACGAATTGGGTGCAAGACAAGAAGTTTCTTCTATACCCAACTGTGAGTTGGTATTTTCTACATCATCCACCCACATTTCAATCATATTATTTATCATTGGAGGTGTCTTTTTCAAAGCACTGTCCAGAGATAAGGGTGGGGGATTAGTCACAAATTTGTTTCAGTTTTGTTTATTTAGAGTTTCATGTTCCAAGGAATTAGACAGAAGAGGCACACTATTTTAATTGGGAGGAGGATTAGAAGGATGAGTAAAATTTTCAACCTTCTTAACCTTACTTCCTTCACTAATCTCATATTATATGTCACTTACCAAATTAAGATGCAAGGCGTGTGGTGTTTCTAGTATCTATTTCTCCCTTCTTTTAATCATTAAATTCAGTGAGCTTGTTGATTGGATCAACCCAACCTGTAGTGAATTCCCTATATTCATCAATAGGGTTAGAAATAGAGAGATATGTTGTGTGGATAGGTTATTTGTAATCCTTTGTTACAATAGTGGCAGAGTTTTGTTGGAGTTGTATGGTTTCCCAAACAAGGGTTATTAGTTACTCAAAGAGATTGTGGTCTTTATTAATATTATCATCCTCATCAACCATGTCATCCTAAGAATTACCTTATGTATTTTATAAGGCATCAATTTATTGTTTGACCCATATTGCATTCTTTTTCTTATATTTTTCAAGGATATAAAAAATATTGGATTACCATTGTTTTCATTCTCCATTTATTTCTATTCATTATACATCTGATGGACTACATGTTTCCTAAACATATTAAATTTGATATATTGTGGCCAATGAATTTACATATATCAAAAAAGGTGGTTTTATCATACTCAAAATTGATATCAGTTTGTTAATCATTGGAATTCAAATTTATAGTATTAGGTAGTTCTGAATCCAGGATAACTTCAATCATTAACCTCAAAAATATGAACGATTCATCATTTATAGTTTTTGTATATATCATATGTGGCGATACAATATAAGAATAAATGTAATTTAGAATTTTAGGATGCAAAAAGTACCAGTTGATACCATGAAATCTAACCCATTTTGAGCCATTGGGTTTCTATGGCAATGGGGGTTAAATTCATAGTCCCAATCATAGAATCTATGGAATCTATCTTTGAGATGGATATTTCCATGTTTTCATACTTGATCATGTTATTCATGTGATTTAAACAGTATATTTAATTATACTTTACCAACCGGCACATGTTTACAACCTGAGATACCCCAACAATGCACAATTCTGGGATTTAGATCAAGTATGGCCCAAGGGTGATCACCTTTCTTATTAGTTATGTGCCCCAATACAGAATACCTACACATTTGAGCTTGATGTTGTAGTGCATCATGGTTCACTTCAACCAAAGAACCACCACCATCTGGTCTCTTAAAGAGAAGGGGCTTTGTCGCATTCTCTTTTCATAGATCTAATCATTTATGTGCGTTGAGAAATGAAACCCCCTTAGATACACCCCAAAACGTCTGTTAATGGATTTCCCCACCAAGGGATTCAGTTTCATGCAACATACATTTATTTGATTTAAAGGAGTTATCCCACTCTGGGTTGAAATCCACCATAGATAATTAGAGTGGAATGTTTCTAAGAGAGATCGTGATTGAAGATATTAGGGTTCGTGGGATCGAGGCATCACCCAATGTGATACCCGATGAGTGTCTCTCTATCCTGGTAATCTACCGAAGTTTTTATACACCATAGATTTTTGGATATTCCATTTGGGAGTAATCACTAATGACAATACATATATAATTTCAAGTTTTAATACTAAATTAACATAAAAAATGGATGAAATAATGGAATACCCAATAAATGAGTTTAAAATATACATCATTGCATTGGGTGTAGGATAATTATTCTATAACATCAATTGAATGATCTACATAATTCGACATGATTTCAAATTCATAACCTTGATCTAATGGCCTATTATATGTCGGATAATTCTTACCATCCATTATATTCTAATTTTCTATTCATTCATTGTTCCCATGTTTTTTTCACATGAATGATTAACCATTATTTTATTATTGTAATATATTCCATTTGATATTATCATGGATATTCTGAGGGTTCACCTCCAAGTATTGTTCCAAGAAAAATGGCACTCTCTTCTACAGTTACAACACTATCCACTTTCATGGAAGTATTTTCTTATATTTACCACCCCAAACATACAACATATAGTAGTTCATATTTAATTACTACTAATCCAATTTAATAGTTTCAAAATAATTTTTAGATCAATTGAATTCTTATTTTCATCTAGTCTATGAGACCACTATGATGTTTCAAATACTATCTAAATATTCAAAACACTGTACATTATATCTTCATATCATTCATAGTCTCTATATTCAATATTACACCATATGTGGGGTTATAGACTGAAAAAAACTTAAAATAATTCCTCGTACGATTGATAAAAAATGGATGTTTTTTCAAAAACTCCTGAAATAATTTGTTTAGTTTCCCACTAATACATATTCATCTTAAGTCATCTCTATAAATTCCATCCCCATTTATTTTATTTTGTCAAATGTGGGGAAATGTATGTGGAAAATAAATCACCTGAACTTTTCTTTTTCTATATAATTAGTCTCACCTATTTCCATTAGGTTATTAATCCCTTTGTAATACTAAACAATTACACCTCTTGAATGGTATACTTTAAATGTGAATTGATCTATATATGAATATTGATGTTTAATAAATATCTTCTATATGAATATAATCCATTATTCTATAAGAAATGGATCAACTGATCTACCAAAATAAGAGGGTCATTGAGGCATGAAGGAATTTTATGTGGGTTATTCCCACCAAGAGGAATCTGTACACTCAACATCCTTTCATATTCTATCATGTCCTGAATTCCGTCAGTAAATTTTATTTATCTATCAACAAGTACATGTTTCATTAATGATAAATTATTTATCAAAATGAATAAAAAATTATTGTAAATCTTTTTATATCATGGAATATTCTAATTAAAATTGGTCTGTATGACATAATATATATATATATATTGAATATAATAATTCAATAATGTAATTTTTTAACAATTATAATAATTTTTTATTATATATATCATTTAAAATCATCTATAGCCAATCAGGGGAGAAAAAAATAAATCATATACTGTCAAACAAGGTGTATATAAACTCTACTTAATCTGTCACTACAATATGATAGAGTTGGTACCCAATTAACCATTTTGGAGTGATTAATATTTATTATAATTATAATAGATACACATCAAATTTTTCATATCTAGAAAAGGATTTCATTTTTAAGCCACTCTATTTATAATTAAAAAATATATTAAGATTGATTCGAATGTTTATACATAACAAAACAGTTCTTAATAGTTTTTATGAATTATTAATTTAATCAAATAAAAATAGCTTCAGTTTATTCCATCTATTTTCTACTTCATTTTTAATAAATATGGAATTGATTAAATTTTACATAATTTTATAATACATGGAATAATTTTCAGTTTACATTCATAGAAATTCGAAACATAGTACATAAAAAATTCTCCTAATTCACCTGAATTTATTCTTCATTGATTAATTCTAGGTAGCAATTTTTACCTCTTATATTTTGGATGAAAATATCATATTAATGGTGTTAAGATTAATTCTATTAAGGGACCAAAAAATTTAATTTTTTTGAATTTGATCATGAATCATAAAAATATAGAATGTCTTTGGGAACATGAACCATATCAGAATGGAATTACAATAAATATTAAAATGAACGTTTGTTTAGAAATCTTACAATAATAAGAATATCACCTTGTTTTATCAACAATTTTTATGAAATATAATTACTAAAGTGATTTAGAAACGTATCATAAAACATTTCCTCAATAGAGTGTAATTGATTTCCAAATTAAATGATGAAATATCTGGGTTTATAATTCATATATATAAATTATTTTCTCCTCATATATTATAGAAAATGTCAATTAATAAAATGAAATACATTATTCATTTGTTTCGCAGAAAATAAATTAATTTTCTAAATGCATAATGACATGTTTATCACATAATATTTATCCAACAGAAAAACAATGTTGGTTGACCACATGGAAATCTATAATAAATAATTTTTTTAAAACAAGGTTAATACCTATAGATAAGGGTAAATTCTAGGTATCCATAATATAAAATATTTTATATTAAAGATAAAAATTTTGAATTAATTTTCATAATTCAGGTTTTTACAAGATAATTAATGGAAAAGTCTTAATGATATAGAATAAAGGTATAAAATTGATAAACATGGAATTTTGGATGAAATTTTATAAAAATTTTATCATTAAAATAATTATATTTAAAATTTATATGACATACAACAAAATTCGTAACAAAGATTATATTTCCCCAAGAATTTGTAGAATCATTATAAATAATTTAGAGGGAACCCATAAGACTAGAAAGATACATTTGAAAGAGTATAAAGAGTGGAAAAGGGGAAATATTATGATTAACAAAATGAATGATGGGATTAATGGGGGAATGAGTTGGTTTTTATAACACCCCATAATGATAAAGGGATAAATACAAAATTAAATAACTTTTGTGAACCAGGTACCCCATTCATTTCAGTATCCTACTATATAAGAACTCCATACTTAAACTTTATTGTCATGGACTAGTGATATGGATGTGTGACCTATTGAGAATTATCTAATGGTTGTTCTGGGGGAGGAAAACTTACACTAGAATGAACATGTGTTGTCTTATGGGGATAATTAATAGTTTGATGAACCATTCATGCATTTGGGTAGGCACTAGGGTATATGCCATGCTCATATGGAAAAAAATATTGTACCTGTAGGGTTAGAACCTAATTTCAAAATTAAGGTGGTGTGTATTTCTTGTTAATAGGCCCCATTTATTACATTGGTATAAGAGTACGAACCAATCCTTAAACTCCTTGAATTTCCCCGATGGAGATATAGGGTCTATAATGAAATCAGGGTGCTCAATAGAGGAGGGGGTGAATGTGATACCATATAAGGCCAAATGATTATGATAATAAATTATATGATTCATGTCAACAAGGTGAAACATTATTTTTAGGATCCTACCTAATTATAACTCCATTGCTAAGAATGTATGTCCTCGATTAGTTAATAGCATATGTGGCCTTCTAGGATGTCTCCAAGGTGTGTGAATGTTAGGAACATGTGTATTTGGGGAAATTTGCGTGTACGTATCACACCATGTCTTAAGGAATATGATAATTAAGGGTGTGTATGCTGTCAATAGACTTTAATTGTTACGTTGGTTAAAGATAAGGAACAAACCTTATGTTTTGTTCACTGGTTGGGTTGAGATTTTGTGTCCACAATGAGGATGTTCTGCTCTATAGAGTGGGGAAGTATTAATTTAACACCATATAATAAAAAAGGATTAAATTATAAAAAATAAAAATCCTTTCAACAAGGTTGACATTTATTTTTGTGAGCCGAACATATTAGAACATCATAGTTAAGAATGATTTTTCCTTTATTAGTAATAAGGATCAATGAACTTCTAGGATGTCTCTTTTTTTATGTGTAAGTTATGACAAATAACATTGGATAAAACATTGTTTTTCCTATTGGGATTATCATTATATTGATGTCCCATTTAGGAAGGAGGGTGGACCTTTGGGAGGGGACCATTTATTTGGGGGAAAACTAGTGGTACCTGGATGGGTAGGAACTGAGAAATATGTTAAGGTGGGTAGTATATGTTGTCAGTGTGGTCTAGTTATTAAATTATTTATGGTGATAAATGGGATGTGTTTAATAATTTATTAATATAGTTATTGGAATTATATTTTTTGGATAATGTAAAATGAATGGCATTAAAATTTTCTTTCTTTTATTTCTATATATTTAAAAAAAATTAAAATATTTAGATCAATTATAACTAATATATATTTCAATATTACTTTCACCATGTAAAATTTATGATTCCCTTGTAAATATAGTTTTTAAAATCATAATTTCTATTTTAAACATTCAAAATTTGTTTATTATTTTATTAATGTATTTCAATCAAATAAAATATATAATATTAGTAAAAAATAATAATTTTTCAAAGAAAGACTATAAAAAATTAATAGATCAATTTTATATAATTATGATAAAATAATATGTAAGTCATTATTTACCATGTTTTATATTTTACATAAATCATTTTTTATCTCAAAAAATAATGATACAATATTGTTGGTTAATATTGACATGGTAGTTTCAAAAGTGCCATCTATTATATTGAGAATGCTTTCAAAATAAGTGAAACTTAATTTCAATATATAAAACATTTATTTATTTTTTTAAAAAAAATTTATATACAATAAAACATATATATCATAGATAAACTATATATTATTTTATAAAAAACAAATATTAATAGAACATACTTTTGAAAATTAAAATAAAGGTAATTTTTTATAATTTATATTAATTGATTCTAAATATATATACATTAAAAAAATACAATATTCGGGTCATTGTATAAAAATATATTATCATATTCCGTAAGAACAAGAATTTTATATGAATGTGAAACACCATATAAAAATTTGAAATATAGAAAACAATTAATTTATTTCACAAATAATTACACCCCAATACTACTATGTAGTAGATACAAAAACCCATATTACAATGACATAGGAAATAAGGGTAATGTGCAAGATGGTGGTAGTCTTCTAAGGATGTTTGATCAAAATTAATCAAATGGAGATATTCACTAGCTTGATATTCTCTAATTGGTGGTTTCATTAAACTCTATCTTTTTGAATATTTCATTCGGATTGATCATGATAAAACCCAATTTCGGATACCTCACTCCATATATTAGAAAAATGATCATCATATGTAATTAATTAATTGGTTTAGGATATCGTTTCATCATTATAAAATTCATTAACTATTATTTTCGACCATAATATAAACTAACCATACATACAAAATTATTATTTAAAAATTACCAATACCGATAATTTAAAATATTCATATAGGAAACTGATAACTTCATAATAATCTAATGGTATTAAATTAACTGTCACATTTCTGATTCCATCCTAATCATAAAACATTAATGAATTTCGTCTTATTCTTTATTCAAAATGGTTCATACAATTAAATTGATGGTGCCTATCGTATTTAAAATGTACATTTTTTCATTTGAAATTTTTCATAACAGGTCTACAAAATTAACTATAGTGCAATACATTAGAGTATTACATTTCATGGTCATTGATAATTGGTTTTCATATCCATGTAGTAGTCATAGTTGTAGTAGTTGTTATAATTACTAGACATGTAATATTTCGTTTATTATAATTGTATTTTAATTTACATTCATTTTGAAATAATATAAAATATTTTTAATCAATAAAAATAAATTAATTTAAAAAAGTAGTAATTTTTAGGTTTTTACAATCAGTGTACTTGAACTTGGACTACCAAACTAAAACATGAAAAAAACGATAACAATTGTCACCAGAAATAGATATATTAATAAATAATTGTCAATAAAAGGGTGATACAGTGTTATTAGAAAATCATATATGCTATGATATATACGAATATAGGTTTTTAATATATTTGTAATTTATATGTATTCATTATATTGGATTTTTTAATCTTTTCAAATAGTAAAGGGATATGAAGTTAGGGTTTCTCATGTCACTATTATTTATGGGATACATATTCCATATGTACTAAATGTATCAATAGTGTATTTTATAAATATCCCCTGAATTTTTGGAACATTTTCATTAATATTAATATGATATCACAATCAATATGAGGTTATCACTTTCAAGAGGATGCAATTACTTGATTATAAATGTGATAAGGGTTTATCATCTCAAATTTAATTCTATGAGAATTATTTATTGTTATATACAAATATTATTTTGTATGGGGTATATATATTAGAATTGACATGTTATATAATAAATATAATTTTATTAGTTATTTAAAAATTTACATTGATGTTGTTCTTTGATGGTCCAAATGACTTAAATGATTCCTAATGAATAATGGATTTATAAATCAATCCTATATTTATCATGATTGTTTTTTCTTAAATTTATTTTAATGATATAATATAATATTTATTTGATAATACTATTTCACATTTCTTCTTGCCTAGCTATTTCTATAATATCGGAAAATATTTTTTATTTTTCTCACAAGGGTAGTCATAGTGGTTAACTTTTTTTATGGAAACCTGGCCATATTTATTATCATTATATCAGAAAATATTTTTACTTAAAATTGATTTTATATAAATTTTATTAATGAATTTTGTTTTTCAAATCATAAATTTATTTTTATTTTAATTTTCATCCACATTTTGATGTTTATAAAATGGTTTAAAAATAAAATTCGTCACATTTTCCAAATAAGGTACATTTTAATGTTGTTTGAAATAATTTTTTTTGTTTTAATCATTATAACATGAATAGAATTTCCCACTAGGATTACCAATTGATTTTTTATATAATATTAATCTTTTCCATACATCGTTTTAATTAAGATATCTAATTTATTATTTTTTAATATGGAATTTAAATAAGTGAATTCAAAATGAAAAGTGTATTTTACCTTAGAAATATTCTTGATATACTATAAATAAAATTTTCCCCTATGATAACATCCATTGATGAAGAATGTGTTTTACCTGGGTTATGACCCAATGATACACTCTTTGTTCTTTCTAAAAATGTTTTATGATTATAATTAACATATGATTATGAATCCTATATACTTTTTATGCATTATTATATTATTAAATGATGAAATACATATGGAAATATTTTCCATTCCAAGAGTTATCATATTAAGAAATGATATGTTATTTTTATTACATTCGAACACATATGTATGGTTTTTATTTAGTTATGGTTTGGATCAGAAGTGTATGGACCTCTAATTAGTTGGTTAATGACTTATTTCTCATTAGACAGTAAGAACAAGAATGTGTATTGAACCCATTTACATAAGTGACTTTTTCTACTACGATAGTGTTGGGACTGAACCTTAAATAAGGATATGATGGGATATAGTGTGAACCCAAAACACTATGATCATATTATAAGTTATCCATATCTAAGAAAATTATTTTCCATTACTGTTTGTATTCCACTAACTAATGTATTGCTATTATTTTATGTTCTAGTGGATTGTGATTCATTATGTATGTTTCCAATAACTTATTATCATTTATTGATATCTCTTTTGTTTAACCATATTGGTATAATAATTATTTATATTTCATTCCCATTGTTAGTATTAATGGAATTATCTGTAGTATGTTTAGTTATCAATATTTTTTTAGATATTTTTGGGAGACTTTAAATATCATTAATTAAATACGAGGATTAATTATGTAGTCTCCAAAAACACTAAAAGATTACAATTCTATAATATATTATAATGTTATGTAATGGATATCCACATAAAAATATGAGTTATTTATGTACCAAAAGAATGAATTTCTATAATAATATGTTTTTACCTAGAAAGCTCAGTCAAGGGAAGACCCCTAACAATTTATTAAACAACGGAAAATGTATAGTAAAAAAGAAAAGAAGAATATAGGATAAAATCTTGCTCACATCTAACTTGTGCCATCTAAAAATAGAAAACTACATGTTATAACAATCATACCCTATTCCATATCCATAATAAGTAACTTCCTCCGTAGTAGGCGATTCCCACTCTAAAGATAATTCATGTTGCTTTAATATATTAGTGTTATTCTTTCTAAGGTTCAACTTCTCCAATGATGGATACTCCTTATAGTATTTCATGCTAGACACCAGGATTTTACCTCTTTACCTCTTAGAAGAAGACCTGGTGGTGACTATCTTTGGAAGATGAGATTAGTTTTTCCTGGGTCTTCTCGTTGGTGGATCAGTCATAACACCATCACTTTCAGACAACTTTATTCCACCACATTGAAGAATATCGATGAAAGAAGGTCAGATAGAACAACTATTTTTATTATCACTATCATAAACATATTCCGATTTATTAGTTACATTTATGGAGACATGATCTTTACATCCATCGTACTTTCACAAAAAAAAATCCTATACAACAACCAATATTCCACCATCAATCATATGATATTTCCTGTTATGATCTATTGGGGCATGACAGTGAGATTCTAACATGATTCCATGACCATCAAATAAGTCCCTCTCCATTTCACCCCCCACAACCTCTGCTTTCCTGGAAACAGTCTGATCATCTTCAACCGAGAGATATCCTTAAAATAAAGGGGTGCCTTCTTGACCTCCAATCCTTTGAATCGGTTGCAAGTAGTGACAACATGAATTTCTCTAATATCAAAAGCTATATATTTTATATGTTCTAAAGATATAGGACCTGATTGACAAAATCTATCAGTATCCTATAGAAAGGGATGCTTCCCAATAACAATGATACTCCTCAATCTATTAAAAATCATTCTCACTATTGGATTTGAGGACACCTCCATCTACTTCATTATAGAAGAACATGCAGGAACCGCTGCAAATTCATCTCGGTTCACCCCATGAATTAGAACATGAACCAATTTGTCCTCCACCAATTCACTACTAGTTGGAGAGACTCCCACCCGAATGTCCTACTCAAGGGCTTCTCAATGCTTGACATAGTCAATGTTCTCCTCAAGGAACATATTGTCCCACGTCTCACTCTTTCTAACTGTCGAACTAGCTCCAGTGTGATGTTTTATCAGGGTCTGATTTAGACCAGTAGAAACAAAACCTACACTGCAACTCATCTCTACCACTTGTGAGCTGCCACCCAACCTCTCGCTGTGAAAAACTGATGCCAGATGATCAAATCGGCTGCAGGTCATGCAACAGTGAATCCAAGATTAAAAAACAACCGTCTATTTCCAAGAAAACACTTTTTCTTACATAATCCAAACCCAGTAGACTGTTAACCTTACAAAATCATCTTCCACCCAGATTCTCAAAAAATAGGGTGAGAGATAACCTCAGTATGACGATCAAAACAGTGATACCTCCAGATTAGGATTCTGATTGCACAATGGATGGAAAGATTTTTAAATGAAAGGGTGATTCTATTAAAGCATACCCATGTCGCACTAGTCAAAGAGTTATTTGACATATAAAAAATCTAAGATCCATAAAAATATGTAGAATACCGACCCACTGCATCTTCAGGGGGGGCTAGACTAGGCAGAGATCATGTCTTATTCCGATCCAAAGTGGATCATGAAATGCCTCTGGTCAATAAAACTGATGACTGTGCACTACTATAGAAACCAAGAAGTAGAGAAAACTGATCAAACATTTCATAAAATGGCTGATGGAGATGGAATTTTTCCACCATGGTGAGCATGAAAATATTTGTGGTGCTGTTTAGCTTCACCGGAAGTAGTGAAAGTTAAGGAACCTCATGGAAGAGATTTGGGACCTTCAGCGAGATAGGGATCCTCTGGAAGGCTATAAGAGAGCCGAGATATGAGGAGGGTCTATTCATCCCATGAGGATGAAGGCGCGTGAATCCCCCCTCTGATTGGGAGGGGAGAGGAAAATTCTAGCGGCATTCGATCTAGGTCATCAGAGAGGTTCTAGATAGCCTCTCCCTAGCATACCTACCCTATCCATGTCAAATGTGTTGTTGGAGAATGAGGTATTGTGGTGGCCTCCCCACCAACATGCTGCACATCCCCAACGAGGCCCAAGGAGGCCAACCAATGGGCTTAGGCAAGATCCCAATGGGGTAGAGGGCCCCACAAATGGTTTGGTATCATATAGTGAGTATTGCCTTGCAACGACTCGAACCTGAATCCTTTGGGTCAGGAAATCCCCACCTTTATCAAAATAACGTGTACCCTATTGGGGAGACATGTTGTTGGGTAACAAGGTATTAGGGTTGCCTCCCCACCTGTGTGATGCACATCAATATCGAGGCTCATTGTGGCCAACCCTTGGGCTTAGGCCAGATCCCAATGGGGTAGAAGGTCCCAGAAGAGGTTTGTTAATATATAATTTGTGTTGCCTTGCGAGGACTCAAACTCGAGACTGTGAGGTCAGGACTCCAACACCTTTAATTTTTTATAACGTAACCCTTTTATATTTTCATTCATAATTACAATTAGATAAAAATAATTAATTTTTTTTTCATAGAATCAACATTGAAATCATATGAAAAGATAATTATATTATTTAAATAATGTATTAAAATTCATGATAATCTTCATTACAATATGATAATTTAATTTTATACATCATTATAGAAAATTACATGAGGAATAAAAAAAAAGTTAATAAAAATACAAAAATCATGAATTTGATATCGTTGTGGTCTAAATTAATGTTTAGAACTATTATTATAATAGTTGAAATAAGAAAAATAATTATAAATATATTTTATATTTTGATATTGAGATAAATGAATTGGATGAATTAATATGCAGATTTATGTTGGGAAATATACTTGAATATAATATTATTCCTAAATTTTTTGTCTTTTAATATATTCCCATTACACTAATGTTCATTAGAATTACAGTTATTGGATATATGTTCATTGAATAAATGTTCAGTATATATTCTGGTAAATAATGGGAGATATATGTGGTGTAATTATTAAATGAAAATAAAAGAAAAAATATTGAAAAATAATAAATAAATTTAAAATGATAAAAATAATTATAGAAAAATTTGTTACATGTTATTATTATTCTGTTATTTATATGTGATTAAAATTCAAAGAAATGTTTTATAATTAATGGATTAATAAGTAATAATATCTATACGATAAATAACATTAATCATTAGTAATTAGAAATATTTAATAGAAAAACTATTATTTATAAAAGACACTTATTTAAAGTGTGAGCTATATTAATCATATTTATTTATATTACATAATTTTAAAGGATAATTTTAGTAAAATTATAATATTCAACATATTAAAAGTCATTTTACTAGTACATCGTTTGAAATTATATTTAAAATTCATATGGTTATAAATTATACATTCTATGAAGAAAATTTCTAGAGTTTTTATGTTAATATTTAATATTTAAATGTCACAAAAATAAAAACGAAATAGATTTAATGGTAATGAGAATTTAAATCATAACAATTAATTTTTTTCAATGATAAATATTTTTTTCATTTGAAATGAAATTTGATATTGATGTAGAAATTTTGTTACCAAATTATATATTAGATAATGTAAACATTATAAATTTAGTGCTAATATTCATATCTATCACAATATTTTATCAATAATTTTTTTTGAAAATAGAAATCTATAATTCCCCTTAACATATTTCAATTATATTTCAGTTGTTGACAATCATTCAATTAAAAATTAATTACCATATTCATTATGAGATTGGAATTTTTGAAACATCCAATCCTTCTCACCTATAGAACATCCTCCCAACCACTCATTATGTTAACTTACTCGTATTCATTGTCTTATTAATTATTTTGCATTTATCTCTAATAATTTACTTTATTTTTTTAGTTTTGTATCAATAAAATGCCTAAATATTTTATTCCAAAGGAATCTATGTTAAAAACGAAAAACCATCAATGTAACTATGTTTTTCAATAGTGTTTTCAATTTCATTAATATAGAAACAGATTTGAAATATCACATTTAAATTTAATTATTTTAAAATAACATAATAATGATTTTGGGAAATTATATTAAAATTATATAACTCAAAAAACATACTCATTTCATTAATATTGATGTTTCTTATTTGGCTCGATTCAACCACCAAAATGAATAATGGTATACAACTATTATAATCTTCATGATGAATAATTATCCAGTAATTAGTAATTGTAATATATGATATTGATGATTAATTTATGTTATGAATGTGGCTCATTAGTTGTTACAAAAAAAATTTCATTATAATGTAGAATTTTATTAGAAAATTACTTCAAAAATGCAGTCCATGAATTAAATTATCATAAAACATAAGAAAAACACTAAAAAAATACATGTGACTATATAAATCATTGGAAAATATTAATTATAAAGACCTAACTAATAAATAATGATGAACATGTTTGTGATGAATGGGAATCAACATCGATAATACAAATTTTTTGTAGGTAAATCAAAATTAATATCATCTGATGATTAATATTAATAATAACTAACCATTAAATGTGAAATAAGATATTATAATTTAATTTTATAAAATATAATTGAAATTAAAATGAATTAGTAATACATTTCTGTGATGGTTAACTTTATTATAAAGTATATTAAATAAAATAAGGGGAAATTTGACATAATGTGTATAGATTATTTCTAATCTATGTTTTTAGCAATGAAATTTTTTGACTAAATTAAAATTAATGGTAAAGGATTATTCTCTTATTGTAATTTATATTGTTGCCATGTCTTATTAACCCTTAAAAAAAATTTAGTTAACATTTATAACCAAACGGTTTTGAAAATTGGATGTGAATTTATTTCTTCTTTTCAGTTGGAAATATATCATTTCTAGATTTATATTATCTATTTTTTATAAACATTTTTTTATAATTACATGATTTATTAAAATAATTTTATATCTTCCTTCATTTTTTTAAAATTTTGTAAAATGAATATTTTTTTATGTTTCCAATATAAGTATATTTTTTCCATTATTTAATCAATTATCCAAAAGAAAAAACTAATTAAAATATTCATAGATAATAATTATTTGATATTCCATTAAAAAAATATTCATTTTTTAGAAAAAATTCATCAAATAATAGTAATTGAATTTCCTTAAACATCACAAAGTACTTTTTAATTATATTTAAAATATGTATTTTCTTTTTTCCAATATCCCTGAATGATTCATATTTGATTGTTGGGATTTTCTCTAATGTTGCAATCCAAATTCATCATCTAAATAGATTCTGAACATGTATTTTTAAAATCCTAATACAATATAATTATTTCCCATTGTCTAATTAAAAAATTCTTTAATTATGAATGATTCATCTTCATGTGGATGAACTATGTGTAGTTTATCATTATGTGAATTGTGGGACTATTATATACCAGAAATAAATTGGGTAAAGATTTATACCTAATGATATCAGGATGGGACATAGGTATATAGTTCACATCAAAACTATTATGGTTAATGGGTTGTTACCCCATGTCTACTTTATCATTGGTAGTCTGTTATCTTAACCCATTATGAGATAAATGTATTGTTGGATAATCATGTAATTTATTTTGATATTTATTGTCATTTGTTTCCACATTATTATGTAATTAAATGTACCTATGTTATGTTCCCATGGATTTTGATTGTGGTCTCTTGTTTCTATAGAACTATGACTCGTATCTTTTGTTACGTAGATAATATTTATTCCAATAAAAATAATTATATATATATATATATATATATTTGTATTACTCATAAATGGTATATTCATGCACTTAATGATGTTCATATAAACATCTTCTCATCTTATGATTAATTCTGATCTTCCATTCTATATCTTATGATTCTTCCTTGAAACAATTTCAGTTCACACATTATTATGTTTAAATTTTACTTTTTTCTTAAGAATACAATTTCATATTATATTTCAATAAGGGTATCATTGGAAATGATTATTTGTGAGAGATATTATAAAATAGTAATAAATTAATTTGATTTTGCATATTATCTAAAAAAATTATATCCTTATTGGTTTTGGGTTTGCAATTTATGATGCTATATAATTAATATTCATATAAATGTTATAACAGGTATTGATTATGTGTTCTAAACATTTAATACATTCTTGTAATTTGAAGTAAAAAAATCTACAACTACTAGGGAACCATCTCAGTAAAAAAACATTGTGACGTCCCTATGGGTGGACTAATATTAAGAGATATATTAGTGAGGTATATATAGGTGTGTAGATACCTGATGAATTATTCGTCAATTATATAGTTTTAAATATTCACAGAGTTCTTATAGTGAGTCCACATAGACCGGATAATTTCTTGTTTTAATGAATTTGGATTATTAGTGATATAATAACATTAATGGAAGGAATTTGATTTTTTATGGGTGATTGTGTGTGTATATTGAGTCATAAAATGGATGATTAATGAAAATAAATAGTTTTTTATTGTTTATTTGATAATTTTTGATTGTCTTATCTATACATATATAAATTTCCTTCATTTATTTTTATAGACAGATGTGTGCTCTTAGGGAAAAATACTATGTATATTTATATGTTAATACCAAATTAATATATATTAGTTTATATATAATATTGAGATACTAGGAGGTGTTTATAAAATTATATAGTTTTAGAGGATATTATATAATTTGTTTCATATACTATAGATTGTTCTTGTATTACTGACTGAAATGTGATTTTTTATTTGATTTTTAGAAGCCACTTTTTGGCTGAGTGGTAACCGTCAGAACAGGTGGGAACCAAATAACCCAAATACAAACTTCAAAGTTCAAAATTCAAAAAATGCCCACAGGTCGCCACTAGTGTCATCTCCACTGTTGTTGACGCCATCTAGCACCATCTTCGAGTCAAGCAGACCATAGAACCTCACCAAAATCCAAAAATCCACAAACGAAATTCGAATTTCAAGAAACATACAAGAAACACATCAAGCCCTACACCAATATCAACGAAGCCACAAACCATCACTGGATCAATAAAAGGTTCATTGGACGCCGAAATCAAAATAAATAATCCAATCGAAGATCGATGTACTTGAAAAAGGGAATGAAAAATTCCATCTAGCTGCCATTCCAGTTGAACTATGATAAAATATGTTGATTTGTATTGCTAAATAAGGAGGGAAAACGTGATGAAACTTAGAAATCAGAATTAGAACCAAATCACCAACAGAATAATGACTCCCCAATCCTCCTACCTCCTCCAAGAAATCATTCCACAAATGCCAAAATCAAATACCAGATCAACAGATGTAGTCAAAACCAGCATCGGATCAACCAAAATAGATCACGACCAAAAACCAACAGACGAGAAAAGGCCAAAATCATAAAATTGGGATTTAATCACTGTCAAAGAAACCTTCACCAAAAGCCGGCCACCCGAAAGCCAAGCTCACCGGAACTGGTCGCAAATCATAACCCATAACCCGTTACTGCCATCCCTGCACATGAAGATCACAGCGGACCACCCAACACATAACAAGAGTTGAGGCAACAACCCTCAGAAGCAGAAGCATGATATCGACCTACGCATCATCACACCTCCATTCGAAGCCATATCCGGAGAAGGTGGTGTGAGGCGCGAAGCAGGACAACAATGATGAGATGTCGAGATGGACTATGCCAGTGCGGAATGAGAAGCCACCGCTATAAACTTGCAGAGCAAGCGTTTGAGGAGGGGTGATGGTTCGACTCGAGGCAAAATAAGGCGGCGGCGAGGAACCCTAGATGAGGAGCGCCCCTTATGGGCTCATACCACAAGGGTTATCATTCTTGTATTACATTACATGTATTTTTTATAAATTAGTCATTAATTTTTGCGTGAAAATGAATATATATTATTCATGGTTTTTTATCATTTATTATAAATGGTTAATTCCTTACATAAATATAAAATGTTTTAAATGCGGGGTTATTCATGAACTCATTGTCAATTAATGTTATCCTTTAGGAATAATGTTCAAACTGACATCATCATCGGTGAGTATCATTATGGGATGATTATGATAGAAATATATCAAGGGGAATGTTTTTTTATAGATCTTCATATTGGAACTCGTGTGTATTTCATATTTTTCAAGGTAGTAGTACCGCTGGAATCATTCTTGAAATATGGACTCTATAATCATTATTGGAAATGAAGGGTCCCCATAGTAAATGTTTGTTTGTTTTATCCTATGGATAAATACATAGGTGATATAAAATTGAATTTAAGATTTCATGATATTTATTTATTTATTGATCATATTGTTTCATGAAATAATGGTTAGATATCTTAATTTTTAGATTATGGATTTTATGGCGAATTATATGGTATAATAGTCATAAATTGATACTATATATCATTGGTTATGTTTGGTATGTCAATTTATCTTTATATTTGTTGTATTAAACAATATAATATTCATTATGAATAGATACATCCATGACATTAGGATATAAATTATACAATATAATATAATATAAGAATTTCAGGTAATATAATATTAGACGAACTATATATATATTTATTTAATTAATGGATAAGTGGTTTACAATAATTCATTATAATGAGAAGGGATTGGGATGTGCTGATATATACATTCATTTTTTGATAATATCATAACATTATTATATTCCTTTTACATGTGAGTAAATTTTATGGTATTATGTGTACATGATAGATGTTATTCCTAAAAGATCATGTTTTTTATTTGATAAAATTAAAACTATAACCATTATTTTTAGGTAATAATTAATATAGGATAAACTCATACTGATGGAAAGAAAATAGATGTTTATGATTGAGTAAATAATTTATTATAATTGACATTTTAATGTATGTTTCATGTAGTATATACAATTTTCCATTGACATATAAATTGATAGGATATTGAGATATCATCATTTTCATACATATTTGGTGCCTATGATTAAGGGGAAATTTGGATTCATTTCACTATGTTCCTTCACATAGATATTATATAGTTATTATTATGGATAATCTGTTCTATGAGATGAGATTCTTCCAAGAACATTCATTCTAGTGAATTTTATATATGATAGAAACATATTTAAATTAATTATATTTCATGAAACCTTGGTTTTGGTGGGTCTATGATAATCCCTAATTATCGTGATATAATTTATTTAGTATTGGTAGTTGGAAATATTCATTTGGAACATATAGTTTATAGTCATTATCTTATGGTGTTTATGATTATATATAATATAAATAACATTATTTATTGGGTATGAAATGGTGTATATTTTAGTGTGTGATTATTATTATACAACATTGTAGGTTTTTCCGATATTATAATCCATAATTCATACAAAGGTAACAAGAAATATTTTAATTTTGACTATAAATATTGTCCTTGGAAGGAAGACAATATTATAAATGTAGTTATGTATCATTATTGATAAATAGTTGAGTAGATATTTGGTATGTATCATAAGAAGAACATTGTGTTTATGGATATTAATATAAACATTATTCTTGGAAGACATTAATAAGTGTTGGGTATAGGGTAATTACCTAATGAAATGAATGTATTAATGTGGAATATTAAGATATCACCATAGAGACTGTTTTATGTAGAATTTATCTTATAATGAGTTAGTGATTAATATTTCAAATGATAATATATAATATGGAGTATAATTTAAATAACAATCATAGTTTAGGAATGATATGTATTTTTATTGTGGAATTTCAATAATTGGCTACTGAAGAGTTTATATGTTTTATTTATGGATAAAATTATCATGAATGAGTTATTTAATAAATTTATAATAGATGATATTAAAATAAAATAAGTCTCACATTGATAAATAACATCATAGAGTGAAGGATCTTGTTACATTATAGTAGGTTTGTTATAGATGGAAAAGATAAACAAACATATGGGTTCACTATATAGTGGTGGTTAGTTTTATTGCGAAATAATAAATTGAAATCATTAAATTATTCAAATATAAAATATCAAATAAATATTATAATAGGATACCTCAGGAATAAGGTACATAAAAAACTATGAGTAAATAATTTCGTAATGGAGTAAAGATAAATAGAATTTTTGGTTTCAGAATTTAAAAGACAATTTGAGTCACATTATAATATTTTAAATCATTAATCAATTGAGAAATAACATTAACCAATTCAGAATATTATGTTTTAGTGGTAAATTAATGTTAAAATTTAGTGGTTTTGTTATTCTAAATGTTTTGCAGGCATAACACAATAACAGATCTGGCCACATCACTATAGTGGTATAACAATATACGCAGTTTAAAAGACTCAGTTTTCATTTAATTTAGATTTGATGGTCAAGAATCAAGCTAATACATTGCACTGTAATACATAAAATTCCTATAAAATATAATGGATTTCAGAAAAAATGTATTGGTTCATTGAATTGTGAAAAAAAGATGAATCAATAAGATTACAGGATGCTCATTCTATAAGGATTTTAAAATAGAATTATGGTATAATATTGGGTATACCCATGATACAAATATGAAATTTACATAATGAGAATGAACGAAAATATCAATCAATATATTTCTTCCCACCACTCATTTCTATAATTATAGTTAAATTCTATCTACTATAACCTTTTTTATTCTTATTGATATTAAAATATAATATATATAATTAGACTAAAAATATTTCTCATTAGGTATTCTTTACATGAAATGAGAATTATTTATCCTTTTATTGCCCATTTAGTTTTATTTAAAACTCTCCCATTATAACTTATCATAACCTCATCACAATTGGGATCAAATTATACAAAATCTTTATCAAGAGAAATGAGGATTGAGAGTTTTTTCTTAATGCTTTGATGAATTACACTCCCATAAGTAAAATACCCTCTCCCATACCTACTTATTTTTATCATGGTGTTTTTAATGTGGCCCAATGTTTTCCCATCGGTATGAGTTTATTTTTATTTCTTTCATATTTAAAAAATGATATATATATAGGCTATGTGGAAAGTAAATCACTATGAATTTAGAATGTGTTTTAGATATGCATTTTATCAAAGTAATGATTATAACATTGTCTATATTCGATCTCTTGGATTAGAAATGGATAATGACATATAGAATGGTGTACTTTTTTTTTACTAATATAAAGGAATCAAATACATTAATATATAATAATAAAAATGAATATAGTTGATGTGACTATAAATTGTTTCCATTTCATGGATTTCAGACAAATTGTTTGGATGGTTCTAAGAATTATAAGATTGAGTAGAATAAATAGAAATATTCAGGATATTCCTCAAGGATACAAAAAATTAAAGGAGATATGAAAAAATATATTTTAGACACATTTTTAGTATATCTATAAGGGGGGATTTGAGGTGATGTACAATTCCATGAGTTGGTAGAACAATATTTGTTTTCTCGGTTCTTACTAATGATGATATTATTTAATTTTCCATTATATTGATGAATTTTATAATAATAAGCCTACATTAATATGATGTTAATATTTATTCCCTATAGAAACAAGTTTTTGATGAGTAAACTGTATAAAAATTTAAAAATATTTACATTTATTCTGATATTGGGTTATAGAAATTATCATGGATAGAATAAAAATAAATAAAAGATATTAATTTAAAATTATTCAATCCTTATGCACATATTGAGACTAATATGTTTAATAATAATAAATCAATTAGGATTATGGTTCCATGAGAATAGAAGAGTTTATCTTATCCGTTGTAGTGGAAATTAAATAATGAAAATGAAAACTTATTTTTATTTTTCATTTCAAGTGTTAAAATTAGAAATTGATTTCATTTTTTTGATAATTTCATTAATAAGCAACATCATCATGAGTTGATGAAATATAATAATGATCATGAATATTTAAAAACCATGGGAATATTTATAAAATATATATAATAAATTCAAAGTGAAAACTAAATTAAAATATAAAGAAACAGAATAATTTAATTTCAAATATAGAGGCTACATCGTGTGATGGGTAACGCGAAAAAACATGAGGACATCCATGATGATGGAAAATTATACATAGGGATAAATCAAATCAATATAGAGCTCCATTTATTAAACAATAATAATGTTGTTCCAAAGTGTAAATAAATTTTAATGATGAAATAATGAGTTCAAATGAAATTTGGATCTATCAATTTACTGGATAAAATGGAAATCCTAAAATAGAATATAAATAATTTATTCACTGAGAAAATTATATTGATTTATCGAATTCTATAAAATACATTGAGATTAAAAATAGTTTCCAAAAAAATAGAGATGAAATAATTTATGTTTATGAATGTATGGATAAGATGATTTATATCACCATATAAAAGATTGGTTATAAAAATGAATTTGTAATGAATCTGGTGATAAAGTAGTATAATAATGAATCGTTATTAAGGATAATTTTTATATGCTTAAAAATTAAATTAATATACAGTTGGTAAATAATTTAAGTTATTGGAATATTTCTTTATGAAATAATAAATTTTCTATATTGTCCTATGATTCCATGAACTACTATATTAAACACTAATGTTCAAAATAATTATAATGGATTTAGTGAAAACAACCCAATTAAGTTAACTTCATATATTCTGAAAATAAAATTTATTTAACTAATTTAATTTGTGCTTCCAAAAGTTTTTGATACATAACATAATTTCTAAACACTAATATTAATTATGAAATAAACTATGATCGTTAAATCTCTAGCCATTTAGATAACATATTCAAGAAAATAATTATTCCGGAAATTTGTGAAAGAAAAAATCAGATTATAATACTAATGTCCAAAGAGACGAATGAGATTCTCTCATAATAATTTTTTGTATAAATTAATATATGTCTCCATAATCAAATATGAAACTTATATGAAATTATATACCCTAATTATGGATATCACTGAGATGTCAACGATTAGAAGGATATAATTATTCAATGATTTTAATGTAATAAATAAAATATGTGTTATCTTTCTCTCACAAAAGTAGTATTTTTCATAGTTTTTAAATAATTATATGTTGTAAGAATCAAGAGTGTAATATAATCCATATAAAATGATACTAAAATATACATTGATTAATTTTTATTTTCTGTTAGTGAAATGGGGTATAAGTTATTATCGTTCCCCTACATTATTTAACAGTATATATAATAGATATTTAATTACAATCATTATACCAATGAAATAAAAATTATTCATTTGTTATAGCATTGAAACAGGTTATAAAATAAATTTGTGAGCCACTATATTATGGTTTTTTATAAATACACACAATCTAGTCTATATTTATGTTCTAATGAGGATTTGTACCATGAGATTATTGATAAAAAATCATATTATGTAGGTTTATTCTTGATTGGGGGATATTTTTCATAAAAAATAGGATAAATTATATAAATTTATGTAAAATGGAATCTAAATATATTAGAAAAATAATTTCATGACACAAATTATATTGATGAAGTTGATTATTGAAGGCTAGTGGCTAAATTTCATATAATCATCGATTATCGCGTGTGATAATCAATGATAAACCATGATTTAAAATAAATTGGAAACATTAAATGAATGATCATATTGATATTAAATACCACATAATAAATGGAAAATTTGAACAAGGTGACCCTCAAATAACATATGATTCAACCATGAACAATGTCCATGATATCGCAATGAATACAATAAATAATTGTGTCGTCCAAAATTTGAGATTTTTTCGGGGAGTTAATTTCCTCTAAAAATCCATTTATGGTATCATATATATTTTCCCTATTTTATTCCAATTTTTTATGATATAATTTAGAATATGAACTAATATATTCATATATTCTTTTTTGGAATATTATTTTTTACATTTGAAGATCATAAGGGAGAAGTAAATACATTGTAGCTGAAGATATATCTTTGACCAGATCCCATTAGATGACTCACATACAATAAAAAGATATTAAGTTGTTATTATATATACAATTATGTTTAAATATTAATGGGAATATCAATATGTTTTTAAGGAATTTTTATTATTCTTATAGAATTGATAAGAATATCATTGATTGGATTAACATAGTGGGAGTTATGAGTTATCCCAATTGACACAAGGTTCATATGGAATTGACCTTATACAGTGATTTGGAGTACACTAATTAACCTAAGTCATTATTTTGATGTTGTTTCAATAAAAAAAATTAATTGGAGGCATGTTCTGCCTAATTTTTTTTAATAAATATATTTTTTATTTATGATTTTTTATTTTGTATTTGTGAATGGAATGTTCATGGATTTGTTGAAGGATTATTTGTGTTGGGTGGATATTCAAAGGATTTAGATCTTGAGATATTTATGTACAACATAGAATAGTGTAAAATATTAACCAATTATAAGAATAAAATATGAAAACAATTTATTATTACAAATTATTCCATTACATAATCTAATACATTTGATTTTTGATTGAGTTTGAAAAAATATAGGTATTACTATTACATATGTGAGTCATAATACATCCCAAGTTTTAAGGACATTACTTATGTAATAAATTATTTATGAGAAACTAATTTATTTAATGTGTGGAGAGCATGGGAATTTAGTTCCAAAATAACTAGAGTTTAAATAGATTAATATTGTAGGTTGGTAAATCATGATAAAATATAAAATGATAATAGAAAATAGATTTTAGTATGTATTATATTTTCAATAAAAAACCTTTTGAAATATTTTTTATAGTTTATAAAGCACCAAATAAATCATTATAATGATTTTTAATGTGATATTTATGAAATTATATAAATGATACATAATATAGAAAATATACATTCTTTAATTAGAAAAGATTATTTCGCTCAAAAAAATAACATTATTTCTACATTAATAATTTTGGAATAATTTATTATTACTAACGAATTTAATAATTTTGATAAAAATATACTAATAAAATATATTGGGTAAACAATAATACTGGTTGAAAAAAATTAATATATAAAATGCCTATAGTCATTACAACATTTTATACAATATCGATATAATAAGTCTTCATGATACATATATAATTTTATTTAAAAGTTGTATATGTTTTTTTAAAGGCTAAATTTGTATTTATTATTCAGTTATATTTGATTACTGTTACACCTTGTAAATTTGAAAACCTTCAAAATCATTCATACACGGATTTATAATTTGTTAGATGTAAATATATTGTAATATATATGTATAAGGTTATAGTGTAGTAAAACCATTTTTATTTGTTCAATTTTTTAATATTTATGAATTAATTTCATCATTATTGTTATATGATTTAAATGAAATTTAATGATAATATATTATATAATATAAATTTAAAAATCATCTAATAGTTTTTTGCAATGAATATATTAAGAATAATTTCATTTTTTGATTAAAGATATTTTTTTTTCTAAAAACAATTGGTTTCATGTGTAACGTGATATATGATTAGAGTATATATTTACCAATGATAAAATATATATATTTTAAATTGTTTTTAATATTTTGAATCTGCTAATAAATTTTTCTAATAACATCCATTTCATATTACATCAGAATGACTACATAAAATGGAAATGGTTAGTATCCACGATAATGGATAACAGGTTTAAATATGGGGTTCAACTATGGGATAAATATTCAATTACTAGTAATAAATGTTTTTATTTGGATTTTTGACTTTTTTGTCGAGCATGACCATAGTAAATGATTAATGTTTTAGTATGTTTCCACTTTACTATATGGGTGATTTTAATTTTCATTAAGTGTTTTTTATATATAAATAAGTCTCACCATACTCACTTGTAAAAGGATCCATTTACTACAACACATCTACACACACACAGAGTTTCATAGCTTTATAAAACTATAAAAATACATATAAAAGACATTATTTCACTTCATATATATTATTTTCATCCTAAAATAAGAATATAAGGAGGATAAATAAGGCAATTACAAGATGGTATCCAAAGACAATTCAATTTTTCTATATGAGTAATTTGTTGTTTTTCCTAAAGATCTGTTAATTATAAGATTAATAAAGTAAAATAATTAAACTACTTCTGTTTTTATACAAGCAAATTATTATATTGATTTAATTCTCATTATATTCCCTCATCACATTATAAAAATTATTCTGTTTCTTGTGTTACATTTGGACTTCAACTTCCATGAACTATTTATATTATTATTCATTACCACATTACATGGACAATTATATAAATGGATTTAAAGACTATATATGATATTAATATGATCATTAATGTTTTATAAGATCACTTGTTTGTTCAATTAATAAAATAATCAGTAAATGGTCATCATAAAATATAACTTCATAAAACAATCATAACAAAACACATTAAAGATATCAATTTCATACAATTAAAATTAATTTCTCTTCATCACCTAATTATTACAAAAATATATCATTAAAATAATTTCACAAGGGCCTTATACCAGTTGGTGAGGAC
This sequence comes from Viscum album, assembly GCA_963277665.1. Classification (NCBI taxonomy): domain Eukaryota; kingdom Viridiplantae; phylum Streptophyta; class Magnoliopsida; order Santalales; family Viscaceae; genus Viscum; species Viscum album. The sequence continues at coordinate 1,753,806,801 of OY728146.1, read as the reverse complement.
ACAGCAAGTGCATCGAAGAGACCCATGTTCAAAATCGGATGGAGATATAATTTATTGGGGGACTATAGTAGCAATGTAGGAGGCACTATAGCAGTACTATATCATGAACTGTAGTAGGAACTATGGAAGACACTATTTAGTAATATTTCAGCTAACACTATTCTTCTGTTTGGGCCTTTGGGCCATCAGTATGGGCCTTTGGTCCTTCAAGGCCTTCGAGCCACCCAAAACATCGGGCCAGTAAGGATTTAGGGCCACCGTAAGGACCTCGAGAAACCTCAAGTCCTCTGTGCCACCTCAAGGCCTTATAGCCACCTCAAGGTCTATGGTCCACCTGAAATTCGCCTTAACAACTAGGCAGACTCTACAAGGGGCAGACTCGATATGAGGATTCAGAGTAGGCGCATTCACTAGAGCATGAGCTTAAAAAGATTTGTTAGAATGATATGGTCAAGAATATTCCATCGGGACCAGCCTGTACTTTCATGAAAAGCCTAACCGAACTAGACTTGTGATGGTTGATAGATGACATTATGATGAAGAAGCTGGGGGGGACCATTCCATGTATTTATATCTTGTATAGTTCCTAATACCTACGAGTCATGTAATCTCAATGCTTACATGCCTTGTAAGTGTTCCCCCTCATACCTTAAAATATGGTTATTGAAAAATCAATAAAAAATTATGGCCATTGGGATATTCTATATATCATAAAAATAATGTTTTTAAAATAAATAATATTTTCTAAAATTGCTATTATATTTATGAAATATCATATTTTTACTACTTCAGTAATTATAAATCATTATTCATTGGGTTGGATTGAAAGACTACATGAATAATGTTAATATTATTATGTCTTGAATGATTAATAAATGTAACTAATGAAAATATAAACTAGTAATTATCAATATAAATTAACATGATATCTTGATAATGGAAATATATATTTGAATATTGATTTAAATTTATTTTCTTTTTATGAAATATCTATTTATAGAAACATATATTTTAAATCATTTATTGAAAATTGAGACAATAAGTTCAAATAAATGACCATGAGAATATAAAAATTTATCAAAAAATTAATCTATTAATATAGGTTCGTTCATATATTTATGAAACTATTTCAATGGAAAGAGTACTACAGCCACAAAATCGAACCATCAATGAAAAAGGGAATACGAAAAAATATGTTTTTTTACATATAAACATAAACAAATTATTAATTTAAAATATAAGTGAATGGTATATTGTAATATAAATATAATTATTCAATTGATATATATTTAACAAAAATATATATTTATTATAAATTATGTTAGATCATTTTTTACAATGAAGAAGACTGAGAAAAAATTTATTTTAATAATTTAAATTTATTGCGATATATTTCATGTTTTTCACAATAGTATATTTTATATTGTGTACATAATACCTCTATCATTTATTTTTAACTATTATTTCATTAAATTTAATATTTTTATAAACCAAGTAATTTTCTAACATATGATGGTTTTTAATTGAAATTTATCAATTTTATATGAGTTTGTTTTATAGTCTCTTTTTATCTAGGTTTCTTATGTTTAAATATACGTTGATAAAAATGTATTTTCATAATCTCATATTTACTAAATTGTTTATACTATTACAGTTATTTCATTTTTTCCATGTTCTATTTATTTTTTCATTTAATTCATTTTCAAAACATCCAAAAAATTTCAAATACCTAAATTTATTGTTTCCATATATTGATCCTGAATCATTTTCCATGACATCCATATTCATTATTTTTAAAAAAATATAATTAATTAATTTTTAGTAGTATTTTTATATCAAAAACAATATTCCACAAGAAAAAGTTAATGGAATTTTTTTCAATGTTTTACAAATAAGTATTTATTTACATTCATTAAAAATACTGAAAATAATGTTTTCTAAACCATTCTAGAAAATTTCTTATCCATAAATCTAAAAAATTCATCTTTATATAGCTTACAAATTAGGTTTCTATGATTGCTAAATTTAATGTATATTCCCAATACACTAATATTTTTTTAATTTTTGTATGTAAATAAATGGATATTATTTTCTCAAAAGTTTCGTAATGAGATTCCATTCCACATAAACCAGTTGTTTCTTCCAATTAAAATTATCACATATATAAACACTATACATTCAAGATTCAATTATTTTAGATTTTCTTTAAAATAATGATTCAATGTCCTTCTCTATTACACATGATTATTAATGTATATAACATCTTTTTTATGGTTAATATATAAAAGTATAAATGAAAATTTATTTTAATGAATCGAATTCATTATGCTCTCTTTCATCTGAAAAAATTAATTTTCAAAAAACTCATAATTTTATCAGAATTACAAAATCCACTCAACTCATATATATTTTTGTTTTATAAATTAATTTTCATTGGTGTTTTTATGTTTACTTTCACCCCATGATGTGTTTATATTTGTTTTTATATCATTCTTATGATATAAATTCTCTTACACAGGTTCATTTTTTCATGTACAATTGATTTATTCAGTATGATTTATATGTATTATTAACTATAAAATCATTTATTTTTATGGATTTTGTTTAATAAACATTATATTGAATTTATTTTATAGGTTAGTGAATATTAAAATTCATTATAAATATTTTTATATGTTTCATAATTAATTCATTATTTATTTTTTTATTATGTTTTCTCTTTAACATAAAAAGTCATCATTTTTATGATTAATGATGGTTTGGACATTTAATTATATAGGCCCTTTATTCATCGGGTAATATAACTTCAGAATATTTATTTTGGATTCCATTTAATATGAGTATTATTTGTATGCCTTCACAATTTTTTGTATTTGAATATCTAGAATAATTCACCATTAGGCCAGCAGTTCCTTCCATGAGTCTATCAATACTATCATCACCAAGTACATTGGGTAATTATGTTTTCCAAGGCACCATAGGCTTGTTGGGAAACCTCATGGACTTTTTCCCACCGTAAAGTCTTTGTGGAACATGATGTGATGACATGAAAACCAGACAGATTCTACAAGAAAAAAACTATAAAGGAGGATTCAGAGATGGCACATTCACTAGAGCAGAGCTATCAGATTTAGAAGAATTAGAGGGTATGATGGTTTTCATTCTTACCGGGTATGTTCAAACCCACACAAGAAATATTTTTAAACTACCATGAGAATATGGAGAGAGGATCACAATTCCTACACTAGGGATTAGTAGATTCATGTTTTCAAAGTATATGATAAATTCCCCTATGTCCATCTTGTCATATAATGGAAAAAACATATGGGACATGTATGGTTTCAAATTTTACCCTAAAAGGGGGGATAATATTTAATAAATAAAAATTAAAGGCCTTCAATACATTTGGCCTAATAATTATTTATATTTTCATATTATTTATTACTTATGAATACTTTATATATTCTACTGGGTCGAGGCCCTTTCTAGGAATTTTATCTCACCCTTCGATTTTTTCGATTCATATTTCCTCCATTTATATAGGGTATAAAGTAATACTCATTAAATAAATTAAAGGACTCAATATAAGTAATAAAAAAGTTCATAGGATGTTTATAATATTTTTTATTAATGTTTACAAATTAATTGAGATGTCAAGTATGAATCATGTGTCCTGTGATTAATAAACAAGTGAATCCAATGTAATGTGATCGTTGTTATCAGGTACCAATGTAATATAATAAATAATATCTTTGGGTAAAAACATTTTTGGTTTTCATTAAATGTAATGTTACAATTCATGCGATTACACCAAAAGGGTATGAAATGTAAGAATATTATAATTTATTAATACTATCATAATTCAAGGATCATTATATATCTGATAATGCAATAACTCAATGTTTTTCAAAGTTATATACCATCATAATCCACTCCTGTCCAAACACCTGAGTTAGCCAATGGGAATTATCAAAGGGTGTTCCACATCCATGTGGATTTCTATATTATCGGGGCACAATAACAATGTCAACATGATTTTTACCCCAAATAAATGTTATTAAAAATTTATATGAATTCTACCAATAATTTAAAATGGTTCATCAATACACATTACATCCATGAAAAATTAAATAAAATACACTAAACTAAATCCCAACTAAATATTGATGGATTAAAATAAATATCACAATCAACTTAATGAATGTAAACATTCAAAATCCAAATTCAAATTGAATCTGACATAGATGATGCATAATTGAAGTAATATAAACCCAATATAACCAACACAATATCCATGTTATAGTAATGTATCCAATCCAAAAAAAATTATTTATTTCTATATAATCAATCGATATAGTAAAATAACATAGTTATAATATCTGATAAATCAGAAACCTGAACCAAGAATATAATAAATAATTCTATAGAAACTGAGTGGTCTATATTTACTATGAGAATAAATATTCTATAAGTATTTCACCAATGTTAATATGAACTTTATCTTCCAAACCACAATAAATTCATGACTAAAATATGGTAATTTGAAGTAAATATTTTAACACATTAGAAAAATACATCAAAATATTTAATAGTCATTTTATAAAACCAAGTAATTATTAAAATAAGACATTTATCTTTTCCATTAAATTTTCTTTTTAGAATATAATCTCTAATACATTTGAAACCATCTTTTAAAAAATTATTTATGAAGAACTCAACACATCACAAGGATGACATCATCCAAATTAATCCAACAAAGACTTAGAGATACAGAAAATGTAATATCATAATAATTTAAGGGAAACGAGTTATAAAATAGAGGATTTTATCAATGAAATGTTTCTATGAAAATAATTATTTCTAACCAAAACATCTATACAAATATATCTGATACTACATAATCAATATTGAATAAATAATAGAATGATCCACATAAGAATTATATAAGTCGACTTTCATTGGAAAATAATCAATAAAAATAATAGTATTGTATATGAATTATATCATAAAATAATAATTTATTCATAACTAGTACCCTTCAAAGGAATTTCATACATAAAACAATTTTTTATAACAATTGGAAATTAAATGTGATGAACCGACATAGAATTGCATCTAAAAAGACATATATGTCAATTAACCACTAACATGAAGAGAATTCTTGATCTCTAGGGGTTGGAGACATGAACCATGGAATCCAAAATTTATCATTGTGAACAATTTATCATATAATATAAAAAAAATATTCAATTTAAATTGTGGAAACAATGTCATACATTCCCATCAATACAAACATCACAATGTTAAAAGAGACAATATACAAACAGAATATATAACATGACTAGAAACCCCTATTTTGGGTGGTCCAATAACACCCACCATTTTTCAAGTCACTAACTCTTTGCTTCTCATGAACAAACCCACAATGTCAAATGAGTGGATGAGAACCTTATCTATGATCATAATGTATGAAAACACTAAATAATAAAATTATAGTCAGATATATAGTTCCTTGAAGGATTCCACAATAGAGTAAATATAGTTAAATTTTAAGGAAATTAAAATATCACAGTAGTGGAGTATAATAAACAGTGTATGAGGGTATAATTAAAATGTAGTTTTAAACATATAAAAATAATCTTTAACGCTATAGCTATAAAATATGCCATTTCACCATTAAAAAATGAATTTCTAGAAAAAATTGAAAATACATCCACAATGTAGATTATATTAAATGAGAAGAGTGAGAACATGAAGCATATATCTAGAGTTGTACAAGATTCAATTAAATATATTTATTTTTCCTCAAATTAATAAATCAATCAAGATAATAAATCAATAAATTATGTTAAAAATTTTTCCATGTACTAATAATGAATGATTTCATGTTTTGAGTATCATGGATATTGATTCCCTTGGTATACCAAATATATGATAGTGAGTCCACCCAGGTCAAGCTAATAAAAATAAATCTTGACTGATTTTTTAGATTATATCTTGTTTCATGTTTCAAAAAAATTATAGTTCCTTGCACACACACATTCCTAGAAACACATTCAATGCATGAACCCTCCATTTTATATATGGATCCACATAAATTGGTAAGTGTATTAGTGAAATGAATATATCTATATCATATCATATAACTACCACTATTCTCATTAGTAGTCATAATAGGTGAATGTGATATTCATGTTCCTAGAATCATAACATGATTCCTTATCTATCTCAATCATGGGCACATGTCCTCGACATTTGAATCATGATAACATGACCCAAAATCACATCTACCTATAATCTACGATCCCCCTCTATATATATAGTCTCTTTTATAATACCCATAAATAGGAATTACATGAATCAATAATGTCACATTATGGGAATATTAAAATATGGTGTAATTATAAATTTCATACTGGGACATTAAACATCATAAATTCAATTAAAATATATATATATATCCATAATTTAAATGGTGTATCAATTCCAACATAATTTCAAAAAAAATTAAATGTGATATGTTGATTAAAACAATTATTTCCTTTCAAAAAATATAACAATGTTCAATAGTGATTCCAAATTTTAAAAGGATTGTGGTCAATTCAAAACGTGGGCTCACACCCTCTTTCCACATGAATAATTTTCTAATTTCAATTTTCACAATAACTCCCATTTTGATAAAAGGGTCACATAACTCAAAGGTGGTTCATAGTCATTTGAAAAGATAAATCATTTAGAATTATATGGAATGCATCACATATTTTACCCCATTTCATAAAATCTAAATAATATTATTTTACAAATCAATATGGGATGTAATACATCAGTTTAGATTAGGTGACAAGGAAGAACTCTTTGAAAGGTAAGTAATATATATATATATATATATATAATTCATTAATTAATAAAACCATTATATGGAACCAATTGCATGATAAATATTTTTAAAATAGTATTAAATATGATTGTTTGATGGAATTAATTATCAATAATTAAAGACCAATTCTTATAAAGAAAAATGTATCTATAAATTCTCAAGAAAAAATTATTAATAATATGAAGTAAATTAAGATATATAACTACCTAGATAATTATAAATCTAGCCTCAATGGATTGAAGATGTGTCACCTCTAATGAAAATCGATAAATCTATGAAGATAAATTTTTAAATAATGATAATATATCGTAGATCTAGAAATATAAACTAACCATCCATGATATAATACAAAAATATTTATAAGGATTATATAAAATCCAAAATGAACATCAGAATATTATTTAAAACAATTTGAGAAAACATACATATGTATGAAAAAGGGTCATTCACAAATGAGAGAAATAAACCCATATTTCCTTAAAAAAATTGGAATCATGAGTTTAGAATGAGATAAAAATTAATAGAAAAAATTCATTCTAAATAAATAGACATAGGATATAAATATCAAATATGTTATTTATGAATATATCATATAATTTGATCATTTAATGGATAGTTATAAAATATCTTGATAAATAATGACATAAGAAAATGTTTTTCCTTATACGTAATCATATAAAATTATTTCTATATTTTCAAAAAATCATTTCCATATATAGAATAATTGATTCAATACAATTCACAAACCATCATAGTGTTAAATGGATCACTCCCAATACTACAATAGTTCAATGATATCACTCTTGTATCATTAATGATTTTCATAAGATACAGAAAATTATATTTTGGTTGTAATTATGTAAAATATCCAAATAATGATGCCTAAAAGTTTCAAGGAGGACTCATGTTTGTTTGAGGGATGTTTTTCTGCCCAGATCAGGGAAATTGGAATAAAAATAATGGGTTGTACAGTTAAAGAAATCTATGCCAACACTCAAGAAAAGTTTTTTTAAACCGTGAGATTGCCGGAAGTGGTGATTATAAGGCCACAAAATTTTTTTCTACAAATATATGACCCATGCATAGGGAAGTGTGACCACCTAATTGTTTTGGATAGGGTAATTTAAAATTGTTTGGGCATGATTAGTCAAAATTTTCACCTAACAGTGTGATGTTCCCCGAAATATTTTGACCCAAGATTTTGTGAACTATTTTGTTCGAATTGATTTAATAATTTTTATATTTTTCATTTCACAAAATACAAATTATAGATTTTTTATTTGAAAATCGATCTATATGGATTTTGCAATATATAACATCATGTCAATAGAGAACTACACTCCACACATAGATTCTCCTTGGAATACACCATACTAATTTTTTCTTATGTTATAAACAATGCCGAGTTCATTTTACAGCTTTCATTACATAGAAGATAGAGTTTTACGAAACAATGGTATATTATTAAAATGTTATTTTTAGATATTTTCTAGACAATAAATTGGAAGTTATGAATAATTTTAACATAATCATTAAAATATAAGGGTTTTAATATGAATTCATTCATTACTAATTAATTATAAATGAAAATGTATACAAATTTAATATAAGTGAAATATTTTTATTTTTATGCTCCAAAAGACGTTTTGTCTTCATAAATTAAATTAAATTAAATAAAAATAGTGAAGGATATTAATTAAATATATATATTATATATTCAATAAAATATTTTGTAGATTACAATAATATAATTTTATCTCCAAATATAAGAACAACCCAAATTTATTGAATAAAGCAATATATTTTCAAAATGGTAATTTTACCTCCTTTTAATATACACCCAATTTTAAATATAATTTTTTCACACATATAGGTCTTTTATATTACTAGATATACATATTCATTCATATGGGGATATCATAATTTTATTTGGTTGAATTTTTTAAATTTTTTTACTTGTTTCATGTCTTGATAAATAATGAAGAATACTGAATTTTAAATGAAAACAACTTTCTCATTAAAATAATAAATGTTGTTTAATTATATATTTTATAGTTTTTAATGTAAAATTAGATTTAATTATTATCATTTAATCAAATTTAGATCATTTTAATTCATTTCTCTAAGTATTGGGATTTAAAACATCTCAATTACTTGAAATTCTTCACATTAGAAAAATGTTTTCATATTCCATCAATAAGGTTAATATTTTAAAATTTTTATATATTTTTAACATTATTAAAAATTAATTCTATTTTTAAAATAACAAGGTCCAAATTTATTAAATATTCATCTTTTATTGATGGAAAATATTAATAGAAGCATTAGAAATTTTTAGTACCATGGTTAAGGGAAAATCATGTAATTATGGGAAAAATGATATAATAAAAAACAGATAACTACTATAACAATTTCCAAAAATGTATTGGATGAATAAAATTTAACCCATTAACATATAAGGGTATAAATTTATTAATTAAATGGAAACATGGCCATAAAAATGACTTAAATATTATTAAACACAAAGGGTGTGACACAATGTACCACTCTTAATTTTAATGTGGATAATATTTTTAATATGGGGATAAATAAGAGATATTATTTACTATATTAATTCTAAGTAATGATAAAAAATTTATATACATAATTGACGTTTTAAAAAAAATGGAGGAAATTTATCATAAATACTTACAAAATGATGATGCATTAACTATTAAATTAATTAAACAGTCAATTATATTATATTAGAAAAATGAAAAGAATTATAATTTGATAAAAATTAGGTGATTTAAGAATTTTATGGGTGAATAAGACCTACTAGTGGTTTATTAAATTATGTTTTTTGATGTTATATTTATATATTTATTTTATTAATGTCAATGTTCTAAATAGTATCATAAATGACACATAAGATATTTTCAAAATATAATATGATATTAAATTATTTAAAAATAAAAATACATTAACTATGTACATGGGGATGATAAATGGTTTAAAATATAATAAATTTTCTATTTAAGGTCTAATTGAATCATTAAATGTAAAAATTATATCCTCTATTTTTTTAAACATTATTACCATGGTTAACATTAAAATAAAATCACCCAGTGTTAATAAAAATGATAAGGTTTGAAATAACTAAATTAATTATCTAAAATATATTCTTTGATTATATTACAACCATATCATATATTTTATTTAAATATACTTACTTTTTGAAGTATTTCGTTTGAGAATAATTTTATTATAAATAAATATTTTGAGAATTTATAAATGTAACCTTTCCCTCTCTCATAAAATGGATACACAAAATATATTATCCTCACACTATAAACCATATTTTTACTGGTAAAAAAATATCCATTTACCCACCCAAATTACTTAACATGACATTAAAATCCATAATTTTTTTTATAAATCTTAAAAAATAAGTCCTTTTTTGAAAAAGAAATGGAGACACCAAAAGATAATGAAATGTTCCTCAATGAACAAATCTATTTTATTTTTTCCTTATACCCCATAAATTCATTTTTTACACGTTTATACATTAAACATAGTATCATAAATATATTCTCATACATTTATGTTTACTTTTTTAACTATACTCACACAAACATCAATTTAATGGGTAAAAAATGTAATGTTATTATGTACGATGAGCTACCGCCTCACAAAATGTTTTTTTGATTTCCCATTGACACTTATAAATGTTTTTTATTTTGATGAAAAGTATATTCTTATATAGAATTTTTGAAATATTTATACTTTTGAAATTAAAATATTATTTCTTCCGTTTCAATACATAATCATTAGGTAAATTAATACTTTTCTCTTGCATACGAATGGATTACTTTGTCCACCCTGAAATGTGATTTGTTTCACCTCTATATTTTATATTTATGGTAATAAGGATAAATTTAATCAATATATATGATATATAAAAAATAAAGAAATTATATTAATGATAATATATCATATAATTTTTTCTTAATTTTATATGACTGGAAGATGAAAAAATCATCCATTCGTATGTACGACAAACCATATATATGAACGGTTTTTTTTATTTTCATTATCTATCATTTATGGATAAAAATGAATAAATGTATAATAAATATATGTATATAGATATATATAATTTATTAACCCTTTAAGTGTACCATGGATAACAAGTCAAAAAATGAGTGAAAAACAAAGCATGTATTACCTAAAATGTGTCTTTATCATGCAATTGTTGATAAATGGTTAATAGAATTTCATAAGAAATCATATATTATATGACATAATTAAATATGGATCTTTAATATATATATATATAATTTATATTTATTATTCAGGAGGTTTTCATGATTTTGATGAGAATCAAGATATAAAGTAATGGATTTTTGTCTCTACTTTATTTTCAATGATATATATTCTGTTTTCGACACAAATTTATTTTTTACTGTATATAATACCCATGATATAATTATAAAATCCCTATCATTAAATTTATGAATATTTATAAATCCATTTGATGATATATCCTTCATATGTCTTACGGTTCAAATGTTACCAAATCAGTTAAGTAATTTTGCCTTAATTTACCTTCTTCGGGACACAATTTATGTTACGAACTGTTATTATTTTACAAGGTGTATATATGTACATTTGAACTTTTTAATCAAGAATAACTGTATTGTAATGATATTTTAGGCTTAGTTTAAATTTATTACCTCCTCTATCTAAAATTTATCTTCCTTCCAAACAATGTATTCTAAAAAATGTTTTGAAAGTTTTTTAAATAACGTTTTATGTCTTTTCATGAAAATTGATTTCAAATATGATTAAAATATTACATTATATGATTTCAAGGATACATTAAATTTATATTTTTTGATATATTTTATTGGATTGTAACAGATATTTTCATAGAAAAATTATATATTCATTGGTAAATGTTATAAAAAGAATATTGAAAATTATTTTCCGTAATAGATGAAATGATATTTCATAGATTATGGTTAATTGAAGATTTCATACATGAATAAAATTAATATTATTTGTTTAATGGTTTGTATTTATAAAGGAATGATATTTATGAATACTATTTAATTTCCATGGGTTTTTCTTTGACTGGATGATGTTTATGAAACCCAATTCATTCCATGGGTTCTGATATGATAAATAACATCTTTTCTAGTGGCACACATTTGTATTGTTCTACATAGGTGATGTTTTATATTTCATGAGTTAATTATGGGAATCAAGTCTATTTTCTTGATACACTATTGGAAGATTCTGAAACCAGATCCACAATCGTAAAATAGGGAAACCCAATCCCTTTCAAGGAAATGAATCTGAATGAGAATGTTGGTGTGTCCCACCAAGTTGGTGTAGTCCCCATGAAGTTCCTAGATATGTACAAGCAACGTGAAAAGGCTTTTAGAGAATTAAATTTTATTTTCATCTATATTTCACAATTCTATGTCTTACACCAATGTAATACTTTTAAATATTTTGATCTTGTTTCCCTTAAATTAAATGTCGTATGAACAACCCATCATTATTAAGTGAATCATGTTATTTATATTTGGTATGTTGGGTATGATCTTTTTATTTTACAATCATGTTATTATACCCCAATGCTCATGATTATGATTACATTTCTACATTTCATTTCTATAATGGGTATCTGAGCTCAAACCTTTTTATGTCTCCTTACATTTGTTATAATGACGTGTTTTGTGTTTTCTTTGTTTATAAGGGGTCCTAGTCATGGATATCTTTGTCAGAGATAAGATGTCACACTTATGTTTTAGTTTTTATGTCTTTATGTTTCCGATAGAACTAGAATAATACAATCATTTGCTGTTTGTTTCGATACAATGTTAAGTATTAAAAAAACATGATTCAATTTTATGTATGCAATGATGGGTCTTCATAGTTGTTATGAAAGAAAACTTTGTTATCCTATCAAAAATAAGATGGGGAAAACAGAGTGAAATCCCTAATTGGATGTCTGAGGATATGTCTATGGATAATGAAGTGGTTCTGGATTATGGGTATTGGACAATGTGAGTGGTTTATTATAAATTAATCCATATATGGTTACTATAGGGTATTTTTATCTAGATCATATATTTCTAGGTTAACAACTTCATAATGGTGTGTTCGTACTAACATGAGCGTAACATGGTACATGAAATTGGGGCCTCTTGCACACCTGGTATGACACTCCCTAGGAATATTCTTTGGAAATTCATAGACTCCACATGAACCATCATGAAGGATTTATATATAATTTTCCTATTATAATTCTAAGATGATCCTTTGGTGTCATTGATTATTCAAGGTTTCCAAAGTAAGACATCATATTAATTATTTTTTAGGAATATGTGGTTTATCTCATTGATAACTACTAGATAATCTATGATTTTTGGTCTTACTCAATGGATGGATACTTAGGGAACCATGCTTATAGTGATTTCAATTTATAATTAAATAATTGTTCTCCTCATAATCTAAAATCTATAGAGGATCACATGTATTACAATACTTCTATGTTCATACATATTTCTCAATTTTTTTTCATGATAAGATTCCAATCTAACAAAAGACATAAAACTATTCTGTTGAGTCCGTCATGTGGAAATATCTACCTTATTTCATCAGGTCATTTGATCCAAATATTATTGAAAAGTATATTAGTACCAATGAAATGATATTATTTACACTACAGTTTTTGGAACATGAGAAAGTCAATCTTGATGATTATATATTACATGGTGAAGAAAACAGGTTGTGGACCCTAATCAACAATATGAGGAAGCAGAATCAATTTGAATCCATGGATTGGTACAAGTTTATGAAATTTTTATGCAATAAGTTATTTCATTTTGTTCGTTATATGATTCAATTAAATTAATTCCTTTACATGATGAAAAAGTATAATGAATTTGTTAGTACCTATCAAGAATATATGACAAGACTTCCATGCTATGATTTTGGTATTATGATCCAACATGAAATAATTGTTGGTAGGTTCTTCAATATAATAAATCAAAGTCTAATAAGGGTATTATATATAAGATAAATTGGTATACATGATTTCATTATAATTTTGGTAATGAAAGATGAAATTGATGTTATTTTAACTTATCAATCTCATAGTTTTATCAAGAAAATAATTATTGAGTTCAAAAGAAAATCTAAAAACCATATATATAAGAAACTAATCATTAATTCATACTATAGGTATTGAATTAGAAATTGAGAGAATTATTTTATGGGGTCTAATATGTGTTTTAAGTTCATATGGGAAGTGCATTGGGTAATTTATTACAGAACATATGGGAAGATGATGTTGGTCAATGATGCGAATAGAGGTAAATCCGCACTAGATGAACCTCCCACAATTCAATGAATCAAATTTAAGTAGAATTGGTATTATGATAACAAATTTCCAAATCCAAGGGTTTACAATGATTATCTCCATTAGTCACATATTAAAGAAAAAGGAAATATGAAATCTCATGAAATAGTTATTGTAGATGTGGACTAGTAAAATAAAGTTGATGAATGATTCAGTAATTTTATGATCGTATTCAAGAAAAATATTTTAGATGGGAAATTAGTGAATTATGGAATAATGAAATATATTTGCATTAGTACACTATTTTTTTTCAATAAGGATTTATCATCATATGTTGAATGGTAATGGTATCCATGAAGGGTGATTGAGGAAATAAAGTTATATTATTGGAAAACATGTGATTATGTCAATGATGATCCTTAATTATTATTTATTTGATAGAATTTTGTTTGAATAAAGATTTTTTGGATGTGAATAAGAATATTAGATTGTACTAATTTCCAATTAACTAAAAAAGGATTTGTTGAAATGTTTTATATGTTATCATGGATGGTGTTTATCTCTTTTTAGAAATAAAAGTTTTATCAAATAGAAATTTGAATAAAAAACATTCATGTTTTCAATAAGATATTATAGTAATTTCAATGTATCAAGAATAAATGAATAATATATTTTCTTTTGGGATTGTGATGACCATGAGATGACATATTATATATGGTGGATAATTTTTGAGCTGATTTAGTGAAGACGAATATAATTTTTGAAATTTAATCATTCAGAAGGGTTATAAGGGTAACCATTGGTGGAAGGTTTAACTTAAACATCAGATGAGGTTTTATATATTAATGTATTATCACAACATATGAATATTTTTAAAATTTGGATAATATGTGTTATCTGTTTATAGTAATAATGAAAAATGGAATGCTCGATAATTTTGTTTATGGAAGTCATGGATTGCAAACGCTGAAGAAATTAAAAAATAACCTTTCAAAATATTGATCAAGGAAAAAAAGATTTATATTTTACTAAATAATATGTATATATTCACATGAAAATTATTCATCCAAAGGGAAATGATCTTCAATACAAAATGTATATTGTAGTACATTCTTTTCTGATCAATTAAATAGACCCATAGATTATCTTATATTAATAGCAATATGATTGGTCAATTTCTCTTAAAAGTGTTATATATCACTATCCATCAGAATATGATAGTTATATTTCTATTCCACGTCTATATCATCTCATCCCAATTTTTTTTTCAATGTGGAAGTATTGTTATGAGTTACATAAGGTAACTATTATGTTTATTACATTCCTTTTAAAAATGGGAGTTTTAGTGATTTTTTTTACGATGTGGGTCTCTATGAATAGAATATTCTAGCTTTAAATACTTTATTTCCTAGATAAATTTTTCAGAAAAAATAAATTTTATGTTGTGTACAATGTTACACATAGAGATTTTGTGAAATAGTTTTTTTATTAATTTAATGTTTTTGATATTTTTCATTTACCAAAATAATCAATATAGCTATTATTATATGAAAACACTATTTTTGGATTCTGTTATATGAAAATCCAAATAAATATTTTGATACATTTCTCAATTATATTATATTTCACTATTTTCAACACTATTCATGGATTGTGTTATACAAAATGCTGAGTTCTATTAATAGCTTTCATCACATGCTAGATGAGTTTTAAAAATAATAATATATTGTTGAAAATTTATTATAAGATATAACAGAATAATTAAAATAGAATTTACGAATAGTAATAACTATATTATGATAATATAATGTTTATAATAGGAATTTACTGATTACCAATTAATTAGAAATGATAATATAGACCATCTAATTAAAAAATAAATAGTATTATTTTTATGCTTCTAAATTAGTATGGTCTTTATAAATTAATTTAATTAAAAAATTTTAATGATATTAATAAAATATATATAATATATATTCAATATAAAATATTTATATTAAGAAAATATAGATTATATTAATAAGTTAAGAACAAACACAATTTTACACGTAAATCAATTTATTTTTCAAAAGTTTAATTTTAATATCTTTTAATGAAGAACCCATTTTATGTATAATTTTTGACACTTATAGAATTTTTATAAGAAAAAATAAAATTCTTCTTTGAAATTGGTATATCAAAATTTAATTTGGTTTAATTTTTCATATTTTTATGAAAAGATTCATGTTTAGATTAATAATTAAAAATAACGAATTTTAATTAAAATAGATTTTTCATTGAAATAATTAAAATGATTAATTATATATAAATAATTGGTTTTAATATATCATTATATTTCACTTGAATCTTTCAATCCAATATAGGACATTATAATTAATTTTACACTGAATTGGGATATAAAAACATGTCAATATTTTGGATGTTTTCATTATAAAAACACGGTTTTTTTCGTTAATGGGTTTAATTTTAAATAATTTTTTTCATTTTTTCTGTTTTGAATTATGAAAATTGAATTTAATATTTTCAATTATATGTTAACATTTTATAAAATACTTCTTTTTTATTATTAGACAATATGAATATAAATTTAGTAATTTTTAATACCACATTTAAGGGTAAATTTGGTAATTATTAGAAAAATGATTTGATAAATATTAATGAACTACACTAACACATTCCCCAAGGAAATTAGATGAGTATAATATTATCCTTAACACATATGTATCATAATTGAATAATTTAATGGACACATGGCCATGAAAATGATTTTAATATTATAAAACTCAAATATAGTGACAAAATTTCAAACTCCTACTTTTTATATTTATAATAATTTTAATATGGGGATAACGAAAAGATATGTTTGACTATATATATTATTATGAAATATTAAATTTCTATATACATCATTGATTTTTTTATAAATTTTAGTGAAGAAGTAATTCTTATAAATAATTAAATATTGAAGATGTAATAATTAATTAATTAGTAAAATGTTCAATTAAATTATTTTATAAATATTTTAAGAAATAAAATTTTATATAAATATGGTTATTAATTAATATTTTCGATGAATATGACATGTTATTGGTGAGTTAACGGAATTGGTTTAAAGATAGCTTATTGTGTGTTTCTTTATAACGTTAAAAATATGAATATTTTCAAAATTAATAGATATATTATTTTATGAATAAAATATATTATTAAATTAATTTAAAATCAAAAAAAATATTAAATAATTGAAATGGGATGTTATATTGTCAAAAATATTTTCAATTGTCTGTTTATGGTGGAATTGACACTTTATCTATAAAAATTACATACTCTTAATAATAAAAACACTGTTTTCATTATGGAGATGAGAAATATATTTAATAAATACATATCATGGTTATCATTTTGAGGATGATTAAGTAGTGATATATGTAATATTAAAAAGTATGAAAATTGAAAACATGAATGTAAAACAATGTGGTTTTTACCTAAAGCCTTAAATTAACATGTAATTATTGATAAAAGGGATATAAGAGGCCATATGTAAATCATATATGATATGATATAATTATGTACAATTATATAATAGATGTATAATAAATCTATATTTATTATACATGAGGGTTTCATGAGTATGAAAAGAGTCAATACACAATGTAATGGATTTCCACCTCACTTTTACTTTCCATAAGATATATTCCATGTTCAACACATGTTTCTTTTTTTGGTGTATATACCACCCATGAATGTTTTCTATGATCCTAATCTCTAAATTAATGAGTATTTAAATATCCATTTGATGAAATACCACACATGGGTTTTGTGGTTCAATATTCACTAAATATGAATGTAATTTTTATCACAATTTTATATCCTTTGGATAAATGTTTTGATATACACCTTTATTCTTTTTCAAGGTACATATACTACCATTTGACATGTTAAATCCGGAATATATTTATTTTCAAGATATTTTATGATTGAGGTAATGTTATTTTTCTTTAGTTATAATTCTTTGATTCTTCAAAATAATGTATTCTAAAAATGTTTGCAAAGTATTTTAAATTATATTTTATTCATTTTTATGAAAATGGATTTCATTCATCTTTAAAAGCATCCTTTATAAGAATACAATGTTATATTCAATAGAATTTGGTTTAAAAATATAATAGTAATTTAAAAGCAACTTATAAATACGAAATTATATTTTCTTCATGAGATGTTTTATAAATATCGTTCCACGATAGTTTTCAACTAAAATAACATGCTTTGTAATATTTTATGCATTATTAGGGACAAGATTCTAAAATTCAATTAAATTTATTTATTTAATTTTTTATGTTTATGATGGAATGATATTTTAGAATCCAATTTCATGTATATGGTTTATGTTATGATTTAATGTTGTTTATAGAGCAAATTATGTTCCATGTTTCTAATCGGATAAATGATTTATGTTATTTTCGAACTTATATTTATAGTTTTCATTATATGTGGGGTGGGACCTATAACCCCCTATAATGCATTGTTTAATTATTTATATATTTTGAGAAAATCATGGGAATCATGTTTATGTGCGCGACCTACTATTGAAAGATGGGGAAACCATATCCACTAAGCTGAGACTGGGAAACACTATACCCATTATATGGTAAGTACTATGACTGGGGATAGTGGTGTGCCTCTCCCAATATGTGTAGTCTCCAAGAAGTGACCTATTAAGTACTAACAATGTTTCTTTACATATTGTTAATTATATAACATGTTTATGTGTAATAATCAATTACTTGTCTTACTCATATGTTATTTATTCATGGAATATACACTTTATTCCTTCGTGATTTATGAACTACTTAGATATACACCCTGATTCATGTTTATGATCTATGAGATTTGGGGTATGATCCTTTATTTCTATGATTATGTTTTTATACGCCTATGGATATGTTTTTTCTTACTTTTCTCATTTTTTAACCCCAAATACATATCTAAGCTCACCCATTTTTTATTTCTTTCCCTAGGCTATGAAGTTATATATTATTTTTTAATGTTTCTATGAATTGATACATCCATGATGAAACTACTAGTAGATAAAATACATCACTTATTTATGAGTGTTTTTGTTTCTATGCCTGCAAAAGAACATGGCTAAAAAGGTATTTGGGTGTCTGTTGTTGTACAATATTAATAATTTTCTAAATGTGATGTAATTACTATGTATGACAATCATGGGTTGTTATAATTTGAGTGGTATTGGTTCTATCAGATTTTCCTATAGAGACCCATGAGATTCTATTATATTTTTATGGATGGGTCAGGACTCCACAAATGGATTTGATGGATTGATTGATTTATTATAAACATATAGTGTATTATTTTTATATTATGAGCATCCTAATATACTGAAATGGGTATGTGACCATCATGCTAATTTACAATCTTGGAATCTTCATATATCATCATAATTTTGATATTATTGGTCTATGTATACATGTCATGAATTACATAGGTTACTATTTTTAACATTCGTCTTAGGTAGTGGTAGGTTGTAGCATTTGGGAGTCCATTTATAATCCAATGCCAATATTATAAATATTTAAATGTTTACTGTACTATACTGTTAATTATTATGACATGTTTTTATTCATTTATTGAATGGAATGGATCATCCTAGTCATCATGGGTGTGAACATACCAAGATAATAATTTCTGCCCCTAATTGGTCCTCCCTTGTGAGCCATGTAGATTTAATAACTGCAGGTGTGGATAATGATAAGTTTATAGCTTCCACTTCTTGATTAATATTCAAATTTGGATGGAGCACATGGAAGAGGAATGAGAATATTCTTGATAAAATTATTGTATTATGTTTTTTTGTTTTATATACTGTTAATATAATGTTGTATATTCTTGTATACCTAGCTCCCCATAAAATCATGATTGTCAAGAAATATTTCATTACATCATCATCATATGTATCTTCTATTGTTATTCATCTTCCTCTAGTGGTTATCACTCTTGAATGGTTTATATCAATTTTTCCATACTATTATAATTACATTTCATCCATTAATTATTATCCATTTTTTACTATTGTCCATACTCTAATATAAAATAGATTAATCTCCCTATGGACACACCCCAATACCTTCATGTTATTTAGTAGCCTCTGACATTCGATGACATGCATGTGTGGTGAAATAACCCACCATCTCAGGCAATATTTCAATCGAACATATGGAGAGTTGTTAAAAAAAATTATTAATGGTTCTATTCCATCAATATTACTATTTGGGATGAGGCATAAGACTTGAAATTTGTTATTTTAACATTAACCTATGATTTGAAAATCTATCCCACGTATAAGTGAAACCCAAATTACATATAATAGGAAATTGTAGATATTGATTATTCATTTTTCAATTTATACAAAATCACATTTTGGAATCATAGTTGTTTTATGGTGTTATAATATTGGTATTTTGTAAATTATGATTTCTATTACATCATCCCAATGAGAGGAGGGCATATGAAAACCATACATCATTCTCTTCATCATAGGGTTAATTGTAATGCATTACTTAATGGTATACATTTTTTAAACAATAATTTCTTATTTTTTATGTGATTTATTTTTGTTCCTTGTGGTTCAGGTTTGGTTATAATAATATAGGTGTTCCAATTCAACTTGTAGTTATACATTATGGTTTTTGTTAATTGGACACCAATTGTAGCTTCTTAGGTATATGGGCCCTTGTGAATTGGGATGGTGATCCGCCTAATTCAGCCCTATTGATATGGTGTGAATTATAATAGAGTAATAAAAATGTAAACCAATTTTAAAATGAAAGGTCCTAGAACATGATAATTGAGTTACACTGACAGCAACCAAACCTTTTCTATGGGAGTTGGTTCATGTCTTATTGATATTTTGATAATTTTTTCTTTTTTATCTATACTTCTATCTTGAAGTATGTTTGTGGTAATACTGTGTTCATAGAGACATTGTACCTTCCGTTCTTTGTCTATTTTCTTATCTCTAGTCACTCATATTATTAATTTTGTTTGTGTAATGTGTTTGTAAATTTTGTAGCTATTCCACCATGAAATCCTCATGTTGTACGCTAAGATAATGTAAATGTGAATAGTTTGTAAGTGGTGGCCCTGGATGCACCAATGATAACTCCCATAGTGCCACCTTAGTTACCTCCTACTAACCTTATACTAGGTATTGATGCTATGTTCTTTGAGATCTTTCTTAGGTTTGTAAATTATATTTAGAGTACTCCCTGACCTACCCCTTCAATGGAAGAGATAAACATGACTTCCAATATCAGTATCCTACCATATTAATAGGGAATAGGGGAACACATGTTGAAAAATAATAGATTGATTCTATTTTTTCTATCATTGATCATCTAATGATACGTCTATAATGGATATTAATGTTCATTACCAACATATTATATGGCCCGGTCATGTGTTATTGGGATGTCACATCTCAGTTTGAGCAGCATCAGGATATAGTCTAGGAATATTTCTGGAAGTCTTCTTTAATCACATCTTCTCATAGAATATAAGAGTTGATCAATTAAGGTATTTCTTAAATCTTCAATATATATCAATGGCCATGATTTAGTATTCACATCACATCTTTGAGTTCCATCATTTCACACCATCTCAGACTAGTGAAGAAAAAAAATTACAAGGGATTTTTTGGATGGGATTTGGAATTTTGTCCAGTCTAAGGGGAATGTATTTCACTTTATTACTATTATGGAGTTAATGAGAAAGGATAAAATTGTAAAACTAAATCTCATTGAATCTAGAAATATGAGCCAGTGTGGTTCAGTCCTATGGTTGGGAGACAATTCTTCTAGTTGAATGAAACACCATTTCAAGGGTCCATGTCGAGGTTTTTTTTTGGTAGGTTACATGTAATGACTCTCCAGTGTGTCACGAGTGTAGCATGCCATGCCACGACAATCCCCAATGCACGTGTAATCCAATTGAGTGCTGAATTTCTGGAAGGATGGTTCATATTTTGTAATTCTTTCATTTTTTTCTCATGCATTCTATGAGAGGTGATTTGTGATGAAAACCCTTTAAAGTATAGGATCTCTGACTCCATTTCAGGTTAGAAGTTAGTCTTGTTCATGCCGATCTGGATGTGGTAGTTGTGGTTGTGGATAATGAAATAAGACCCCATAGCTTTAGCATTACCGGATTTGATCACCACGATCTATTAAGGTATTATCATAAGGTTTCAGTTTGGGCCATATGTATTTAGTGTAGCTAGTGCAATAAAAACAGAGTTCATGGAAATCTATGGTTATAGGTACGATTATGGTTACCGATATTTTTCTTTTTTCCATTTTCAATTTCGGTTCATCGCACTCATTCATATCTATTGTGGGTTTGGAAATTAATGGTATTTCTATATAGTAGTTTTTTGGTGACATTTCTATTGAAAATATAAAAGGGTAAATAAAAGAGGGCAAATGCTAGTGTATGGGGTTCCCCCACGAGTAAGGTGGGTTATGTTTCATATGTAGAGTCTTTGTACTAGATATGACCATTTTCAGCATTATTCTCAGTATATACTAGATTGTTCACTATTGTGACCATGTGGATTTATGTTGTCATCATGTGTACTATAAATCACATGTGGGAATCACATACACACACAATGAATAATGGGATATCATGGAATATCATGTTTCACCCAAGTGTTCATGGCTTGACAGAGAGACATATTAGCTGGCGGTCCCATTATGAGTGATTAGGGAATACAATTTGTAGATTACATCCTATTATGGATCAATTTATGGAATAATTTCCAAAATATATCAATATATAAAATCATAATATAGAGGTTGAGTTCATAATAGATCTACTTCTAGAAGCGACCCCAGTGTCAATTCTTCCATATAGGAAGTCCCAAACTGTGCTCGAGGAACTGTAGAAGTTGCTTTATGATCTTGAGATTAATGGTTTTATCAGACCCATCACATCATCATAGGGTTGACCAGTTCATTTTAAAAAATTTTAACATAGTACCCTTTGATTATGTGTGGATTACTATCAATTGAACTATCTTATGATAATGAATCAATTTCTACATCCTCATAGGGATGACCTTTTTGACAATATCTAAGGAGAAACTATTTTATCTAAGATGAATATGAATTTATAATATTTTCACATTCATTTGATGTTGTACCACGTTATGACGTCCATCTAAGGGGTGTGTTATTTTAATGAGGGGAGATTGTAACATCCCAACATTTATTAATGTTAAAAACCATTAAATGTTGTTTTTAATTCTATAAAAAATCTTAATAATGTATCCAAATTGGTAAATGGATGAATTAAGTCCTTCACGGCTTGTTCGAACCCCAGATCCCGGAAAGTGGAAGAATTAGAATAGGTCACATGGTTGCAGAAAACCATTTTGACTGGCCCACATAGTTTTTATAAAGGACGTGGTTTCCAAAAAGGGGGTGTAGAGGGACACAAGGTTTGTCTAGGCCCTATGATCTAGTGTGCTCAAACATCTGACAGCCTATATTTTTTTACAAAGGATTATCGCATGGTTTCTTTATGATTAGTGAACTCATATGCCTAACCATGAGCTATAAACCCTTGAAGCAGAAACTACCTCATGTTTGAAAAATCGTTTGGCTAACTATGTGTACAAAATATGAACCCCAAATGTGTGGGAGAAAAAAGGATTTCATTTACAATGTAATTTTTTTACAAATTCATTTGTCCTCTCTTCTCCTTTTTAGTGGGGTTTTCCTCTCCAAATTGGTGTGTGGAATAATCCTCCCTCATCTATGGGTTTTTGACTTATCTCCCTGCTCTTGTGTCTAAATCCTTCAATATCATAAGTAATAGAAATCACATTGTAATATCTTCCTTCTACACTCTTATATTTCAAGATTATCTTTCCATGTGTTGTTCCCTTTTGGCGAAACATATTTTTACATATTTTTTGGGTGTTTGAGAAATAATTTGATTTCTTCTATTATAGGTCAAATCAATTATTGAAACAAACATTTTTAACAAAACTGTATTTAGGTATGTGCTATAGGCTATTCCCCTTCATTTTTTCACATTTTAAATAACACATTATTATTCAAGGTTCTAGAACCTTCCGTTAGCAGATGAAGTATTATTAATAAATAAATTTTAGTAGTTTATTAATGCCTATGTGACCTCTCATTATATTGAATCCCATATGGGGGTCATTTGACTCATCGTTGACCACCCTTTTGGGTGTACCTATCCTAGATGGATAGTTTCATATACCTTCACCCGTTAACAACCATGTATGAGATACTCCATGATGAAATTATTTAATTATTCAATTTTATTTTGGATAAATTGTTTGAATTGATATTTATTCCCACACATTATGATTTAATTGATTATGTCTTATGGTTTTTTCCATGGTTATTTGTTTACCCATTTTATGGGTACCTATGGTTATTGCCTTATGGCGTTTCTTCCATTTATTCCATGCTAATGGGATTTTACCTGGATCACATTGTATTATTCCATTTTATTATTATTTAATCCATATATGTGTTCCTTAAATTATTTATATTTTTGGTAAATATTAATATTTTTTTAATTGGAATGTTATTGATGAAATTTGATTATATGCATGTTTTGTCATGTTATTTCCATAGAAATTATGCCATAGATATTGGACTATATTTTATAATTTGTAATCTTAGAAGCATGTGATATTGATATCATTATTTAATGGCCGGTGGTTTTATATATGCCTTACCTTCTGATGTTTTTTCATTTATATGTATCAATTTTTAGGCTATGGTAGAGAACATGGCTATCAATTTAAAGATTACTTTTATGGACTCGTTGTAATGACTCGAACTATTATGAATAAAATTCCATTTACTTTAATTAAATGGATTATGGATATAGAAAAAAATGAACTTCCTTTTTTTATTATAACCAATTGGATTAAAATTACTATTATGTATCCTTAACATTGATTATATATCCTTTGAACAGAGATCACATGACTTGAATAAACATAGGGTTTTAAAAAACCTTTTGACGTAGAGAAAAAATGTGATGGCCTCAACCAGTAAGATCGTACCATATAAAGCCTATTTATTAGAGATATTTTGGGAGATAGAATTTATGGAATTTTCTCTATACCAATACCAATCCGAGATTTAAAAAATAAGCATGAGAGAAATTGTTTATAGGTGAAGTTAAATCTCATCGAAATCACAGACCAAACTACGTTCACTGAACAATACTGTGAAATCCCCACCATCACACACCTTATTATTTTAGAGTTTGATGGGGTAATAAATTAATATGTGACAAGACCATATTATTATGATTATACGGATTGTATTTATATAGAATAATGAATATACATTCATTTTATTTTTTTTACGTTGTAAATTATTTTTAAAACAGAAATAGTATTTTTGGTTAATATTCAAATTCAACTAAGAAATACATTGTAATGAATTGATGGATTTTTTAATTTAATAATTTTTTAATAAATTTTTTATTATATTAAATTAATTATATATAAATCATCATAAAATTCTATGATGTTAATTGTAATTTTATTAAGGTTTGAAAATTGTTTTTGTCATAACCTATCGATTTTCAATAAATATTTATTTTTTATATTAAAAGTGAATATTAACATATATATATATATATAATGTTTATATATAATGAATATTATTTTTGAAATATGGACGTCAAAATTATTGAACTCATAATTATTCATAAATTATGAGAGAGTCAATTTTTTTTAATAAATTAAATACCATGTAAATATATAATGATTTTTCTGAAAACATAATGACCCAATAGTGGTTTAATAAAATAATATCAAGGGTTTAATAAGATAAATATATTATTTCATTTAAACTAATGTAATTCTATTTTCATTTGATTTATTTTATAAAGACAGTGAAGCATCGATGACATATAAAATATTTTATGATCTTAAAATCATTTTCTTGAAGGTCTGATTCGTATATAAATCAGCAGCGGAAATATTTTCATATCATTGGTATTTATAATTTTAAAATAATTTATACCACTTTCCATTTCAATAAACCACTGGAACACCCATGGGATTGTTACTGTTTTGATTATTTAAGTGTGCATGGTCCAAAACAAAAATAATATATAATTTCCCCAAATTTCATATATAAATCCACCCATGTACCCATTATGGTTTAGTAAATATAATTTAAGACCAACCAACCACTTACCCTTACACCCTAGAGTCATCCCAAGGTACCCCTATGATCCAAAGTAGCCTTTATGAAGACTTTGAGATTACATATCCCTGTAAGGGATCCACAAATTTCTCTCTTCATTTCAATACAATTACATTGTTTGAAATTAATCTTTAAAATTTCAATTGGTCAACTTTTCATCCTTTTAAAATAAAATCCATACACAACTTTTTATGTTATTTCTATGCTTTATTATTTATTCCTACTCATTTTGACCCTTACATATTACATTATTATGCCAACATTCCATAAGGGTTCTCCATATCTTTTTTCTTCATGAACCTGTTTTATGTAATGCCTTTTAATTTTCATTTTCTTGATCTGGGGTATATTCATTCATAACTCTGTAATGTCAATTTTATTTATAATGGATGGTATCATACTTTCAGTCCCAATAATACAACTACGATTTTTCAATCACACGATTTACTATGCTAAAATTATATATTGGGTTTCCCTATTCACATTTCCATTCAAGAATTTAATTTTCTATTATGCATTGAAATTACATTTCACATATTGGGATGTTATGTTCCATGATACCCTTAGTTTCTATGTCATGTATAAATGATGACAGACCCCTTTCCCACTCATCAACACAATATATGAATTTCTATATGATGGAGTTATACTGCCAAAATTGCACCGAAATTCTCCATTCCAATTTAATCATGTAGTAAATACCATACCAATTCCTTTATCAAGGGTATTCACAATTATGAAAACATACATATTGAGTGGTGACTTACATGTATGAATTACACATTCATTGATGGTGGAAAAATTGAATACATTGAATGAATTCATGTTATATTATCTATGTGGCTGACTTAAACATGAGATTGAAATGATGATAAAGGTGCTTCATGATAGCACTCCAATAAATTAAGTATTGTGAAAAATCATGAAATGTATTATTGGGATATGGTTTTACATAATTCCTTTATAGGAATTTTTTCCCTCATGTTGGGATAGGATTGTATCTTATTTCATTGTATTAATGATGTTGTGTTTTATGTTATTTTTTCATTTCTATGATAAGATAATCATGCTATATCAGGACTATATGTTAGTCTTTAGCTTATGCTCTATTGATATGTATATTTCCTAACATGTATTGTATTATTCAAGATATTCCATGCTTACCCTTTTGTTGGGCTTTATAGCCCACCCTTATCTTATGTTTTTCCTCAGGTTATTCCGTTCAATGATAGGTATGAATGACTGTAGTGGTCATATAAAAGAAGTTTTCAATATATATGTGTATTTCATGTTTCATGTTATTTTTTAATGATCATAACCCCCAAAGAAACTAATATTCTTGATGTTCTATGTTTAATTAAGTTATTTTTTATGTAATAAATCATTTTTAAATATTAAATAATGTTTAGGCATGATATAGTTGTTTTAGAGCATTGATTTAGTTATTTTTGGGATTAGGATTTCAAAACACTTGTGGAAGCCATATGGATAAGACTAAAAATAATAGAATAATCCCTAAATTTTGGTGAGTATATAGTAAGTACATTATCAAGGAATATAGAACCTTGATTGGATACAAACAAGTAGAGGACGCTCTGGTACAGATGTATCTTAGTGTAAAACCCGAAAACACCACATTGAGCTAGACATGAATGAGAACTGGTACATGTGAATGATCCTTTCTACACTATTGGTTCAACACTCTCAGAGGACATGCTTAGGTAAATTCATAAGCTATTTATGAACCATTATTATGGAGAAAATTACACTAAAAATATATGTTAGGATGTAGATCATGGATAACATAGATCAATGCTTATAAATTCATAAGATTAGGAGATAAATGTAATATATTAGTTTTAATTTGTTTTCATTATATTTCCAATTATATATCTATTATTTTAAAATATTTACCCCTAATTTTTCCTTCTATTCTATATAATGGTTGTTAATATGATGAATGAGAATAAAAACAGACGTGAATATCAATGTGATGAATTATCTAATGAGATTCCCAATCAGCTGTGAGTAGGAATTGAAAGAATTATCATGATAATCTCTCAGTAATATCATGTATTGAATACAACCCTAACTTAATAAGAACATCTAACACCTCCCCTAATAATGAATAATTTTCAATCGAGAGATTCATGTGACAACGACCTCCTACGTTCAATGGATCATCTAATCCCTAAATCATCGAACAATGGATCAATACCATTCAGATTATCTTATACATTCATCAACTATATGAAAAATAGATGGCTCTTCTAGAAGTGTATCTTATTAAGGGTGATGTTGATCAATGGTTTACATTGATAAAAAAATTTGATGTCGAGGAAGAGAGCAAGGGGGTGGGATGGAAGGATTTCCATATAATGTTTTTTGATAAATATTTTCACTACACCCTCCATATAAAAATGGAATGAGATTGAATTTCCATTGAAAAAAAGGGTAAAATATTATATTAGCTAATATGAGGAAAATATCACTAGACTGGTATGATACAACCATTATTTTATTGTTTCCCCAGAATACAAGGTTGACCGATTATTTTGTGGTGTAAAACCTATCATACGGAAATCCATGATGATATGTGGCTTTGATAGCTGTGAAGTGATTGTATGATGAGCCCTAAAAGTTAATATGAAGATAATAGAATCACAGGGGTATCGGTGGGATAATAATATGAATTTGGAATTTAATTCGAGAAATCTGATGGATAAATCCAACAGTTCTAAAAAAATTCATGTACCCCACTTGTCTGAAGAATGGATGTAATAACCCTTTGAATTTCATAAAGGGGGCATGAAAATTCATTACAGGTATGAATAATGGTCACTTTGTGAACCATATCCTAATGCAATGGGTTTTTAGTGGCAACCGACAACCTCCATGGCAGCAAAGGTGTGATTTTTTACATTACTTCGATTGAAGTAAATACTAAAAATGAAGTTGCAACAAGTATTATGGTTATTCATTAAAGAATAAAAAATGGACAGTTTTATTCTAGTTCTAAAAATTCTTTAAAATCACAATAGTGTAGTTGTAAAATCCAAACATCACCACAACTAATATAAGTATAGATATCTGTGAATGCGGAAAATGGGAAAATTATTTCAATCCATTGATATGACTACTCCTCTATCATAATTTGTACATATAACTTCTAGATGATCCTCATCATACCTCTCTTGGGGTAACTTGATGGAATTATTGGCATGGATTGGGTTTCCCAATATAAATCCAACTTAAATTTTCGTGAGAGGGAAATCACTACCTATAAGGTGAGTCTACCACCGATTTTATACAAGTAAAAGGAGAAGGATGGATCCTTTTTAGCATCGTAATATAAAGAATTGTCATTACTTCCTTATGTGAACGTTTATCTTTCTCAGATGATTGAATCTATGGATGGAACTATCTTCTAAGATGTGCCTATTGTGATGGAATTTGTAGATTTTTTTCTTGATGAATTTCATGGTATTCCTCTTATAAGATATTTTGAATTCTCTATTAAACATCTACCTGGGGCTTTGCTAATATCAAAGACTCCATATAGAATAGTTATTGTGGAGCTTACGGTTCTAAAGAATAAACTATAAGAGAATACGTATAAAGAGTATCTATGTCCAAGGGCTTCACCATGGGGTTCACCATTCCTCTTTTACATGAATAAGTATGTGTCAATTCTTGTTTTCATTTATTATCAGTACCTAAAAATCATTATAAAGAACATGTATCCCTTTCCATGAATTGATGACTTTTTCAATCAACTAAAATTTTCACAATACCTCTCAGTAGTGGATCTATGGTCAAAATACCACCAATTATAGGTGAAGAATGAGGATATCCCCAACATTTCTTTTGGTACAAGGTACAGGCACTATGAATTCATAGTAATTCCATTCAGACTCACTAATTCTCTAGAAATCGTTATGGACATGATGAATAGAGTCTTTAGATATTACCTCCAGAATAATTATGTAGAAATTATAAATGATATTAAAATATACTCTAAATCCAAGGAGGATCATGAGGATCATATATGCACTATACTATGGAACATGAAAAAGGATATTCCCTATGAAATGTAAAGCAAGTGTTATTTCTAGTTGAAGGATGTCTCATTCTTGGGGCATAACATCACATGCAATGGGATATCTATGGATATTTTCAAAACAAAAGAAATTAAGGGATGTATGAGGATGACATCTGTGATAGAATCTCATAGATTCCTAGGGTTACCTAGATATTATATCTAATTTGGGCGTAATTTATCATGATTTTCAATCACTCTTACCATGCTAACATGGAAGGGATTAAAGTTTTCTAGGATTGATAAATGTGAAGAAAGATTCCTGGAGTTCAAGAAGTGACTTATCATAGATTTTGTGCTCACACTACTCACAAGGGGGAGCATTTCGTAATCTTAATAGATGCATGAAAGGAGGTCATAGGTTGTGTGATGATGCATAATAAAAAATTTATTGCCTATGCCTCAATGAAGTTGAAAACTCATGAGAAAACTATCCCAAAAATGATATAGAGTTCCCAATGGTTATACTTATATTGAAAATATGGCGGAATTTTATATTTTTATATAATTATGAAATATATATAAATCAAAATACATTCAAATATATATTCACATTGAAAGAGATGAATATTCTCAAATGAGAATTGTTAGATCACATTAAGGATTATAACTGCTCAATACATTACCACCCTGGGAAAGAGAAAAAGGTGGTAGATGCTCTGAATAGAAAATACCCAATACTTCTGTTATTGATGAGAATTGAATAGACTCATATATTCTAATATTTTTATGAATATGTACATTGGAATCATAAATAAGGGAACATCATCAATCCAATCAAAAATTATTTCTCAACCATCTCTTTTGGAATAGTTAAATGATTCCCAAAAATATGATGCAGGAAGTCAAAAAATGTGGATACTATCAGAAAATGGATATAATAAGAGTACATTGTTAATGATGAATGAATTGTGATATTTGGGTCAAAACTATATGTTTGATAAAATTAAATGATAAATAAAGAACTATTGGATGTTTTACAGAGCTCAAATTTCTTCATTAACCTAGTAAACATGATGATGTATTGAGATCTCTAGTATCGCTATTGGTGGGATAACATGAATAATGAGATTGTTAAATATAGAGAAAATTGTCTGGTATTTAATCAAGTGAAGTATGAGAGGCATAAGTCAATGAGGATGATGCATCCATTACCCATACCAATATGGATATGGGAAAAAATCCCCATAGACATTGACATAGGATTTCAGAATACATCCAATGGAAACCATGCGATATGGGTTTTTCTAGATCATCTTTCAAATATTGCATACATTATTTAAATTTAATATTATTTATCATTGTATCAAATGTAATAGATATACATAATATAATTGGAAATCCTTCAATGAGTACAACTATCGATTTTGTCGGACTGAGATGCAAGATTCACCTTAATGTTCTAGAAGAATCTTTAGTATAGTCTAAACATTGAGTTGAACTTCAGCACAACTAATCACCCAAAAATATATGTCCAATCTATGTGGGCTATCCAGACACATGAGGAAATGTTGAGTGCTTCCATAATAGACTTAAATGGGCAATGGGACCAAAATCTTCCCTTGGTGGATTTCTCTAACAACAACAGTTTCCACTCAAGAATCCAAATGGCTCCTTATGATGCCCAATATAGGAATAGGTGATGAAAATTGGAATGATGGAATGAATATGGGGAATGAAAACATCGAGTTCTAGAAATGGTTGATGAAATGGTGGAGAAGGTTAATACCATCCATGAGCACATCAATGATGCTTAGAGTCGACATAAGATCTATGCTAAAAATCGTCGAAGGGACCTATCATTTTATGTTGGAGACATGATATTCCTCGACATATCTCCATGTAAGAGAGTTAAGAGAATTTGAAAAATGTTAAATATAATTACAATTTGGGTTGGCTCTTTCATTATATGTGATCTTATCAAGGAAGTGGTTTATCAAATAACACTCCCACTAAACCTATGTCAAGTATATGATGTATTCCACGTATAACATTTAAGGAAGTACATATCATACTCATCCCATGTACTCAATATAGAGGTGAGAACATTGGTGAATGAGCTCTCATATAAATAAAGATTATGAAAATATTAGATCACCAAAAAAATGTTCTACCAAATAATACAGTTCCCATTGTCATTAGGTTGTGGAGATAAAAAAATTAGGAAGATGTAGTTTGGGAACCAGAGGAAGTGATGTGGTAGACTTACCCTTGTTTGTTTAAGATTGGGAAAATAAAATTTTTTGGTGAAATTTCATAAGGGGGGAGGTTTTAACAACCCAAAATACTATCGATAAAATTCTCATGCATTTAATTAATTATCTTATTAATATAGATAACACATTCACTAATTTTTGTTTTTTATTTCTAATTGGATTTAATTTACCGTTAAGTATCCCTACAATTGATATTATATCCATTGAACAATGATCCCAATACTAGTGTAAATCTATGTGTTTAACAAATCCTTTTATAGAGAAAAAAGATTTGATCGCCTCAACCAATAGGATCATACCATATGATGACCATTTTTCAGAGCTTTTGAGGGAGGTAGCATTTCATGCCTTTTCTTAAGACCATGCCCATTTAGTGATCCATCATCATATGCATGAGTGAAACTATTTTGGAGTGAAGATCAAAATCACCGAGATCAGGGCCAAAACCATGTTCATCGAAAGACCCCATGGAAGACCCACCATCACACACCTTAACCTTAGGGAGTGGTGTAATAAATTAATATGCAAAAAGAATCTATAACAATGAGTATGTGCATTATATTTTGTAGAATAATTAAAATATTGTAACATTAATATTGTCACATTGTAAAATATTTTAAAGAAACAAAAACTATTTTTTAAATATTATAATTCAACTAAAAAAATATTTTTTATAATTTAATATATTTCTAAATTAAATAATATTTGAATAAAATGTTATTACTAAATTATTTTTATTAAATATAAATTACAATATATTTTTTATGAATTCAATTGAAATTTTTATTAAGGTTGGAAAATAGTTTTTTGTCAAAACCCACCATTTTTCAATAAAATTAGGAATTTATTTTAAAAAGTAAAATTCAATTATTAAAAAATTATTTATATAAAATGAAAATTATTTGTGGAATCAGGATGTAAAAGTTTTATAATTGTGAATTTTTCATAATTTATTGAGATAATAAAATTTATTTGGTAAAAATTAGATACCGTATAAATATATAATGTGTTTTATGACCTAATAATGTCTTAATAGTGATGTAATAAAATTATATAAATGTTATTTTAAAACTAATATATGTTTTCCTTTAAAATAATTTGATTTTAGATTTTTTTTATAATTCCATAGTATATCCTCCAAGAACTATACCATGTTTTAATATTTTATGATCATTTCCATGAATGTGTGACTCACCTTCTCATAAGCAAGGAAAATATTTTAATACCAAAGAACCATATCATATTAAAATAATTTATTACACTCCCATTTTCAATAAACCATGTGAAAAAACCATGGTATAGTTTTCATTTAGAATATTTTAGTGTTCATGGTCAAAACCCCAATTAATAAAGAATCCCCCCACCTTTCCTATATTAACCCACACAAGAACCAATTCATCTTCCCTAAAGAACATTAAATCATATCCACCCTCTGCACCCAAAAAACAAGATACCTTCCAAGGATTCCATAATCTCAAAAGGATCCTCTCCCATGACTTTGGGTACACACATCCATGTATGGTATCTTCACATATCTCTCTTCAATTAAATTGAAGAAACTTGTTTAAAATTAATCATTTTAATTTCAAATGTTTATTTTTAGATAATTATATAACAAATAACATAACTTATATTTTATGATATTTGAATGAGTGATCATTTATTCCCCCTAATTTTTTCAGATAACCAATATGTTTCTATGCCGAATTCTGTAAGGGATCTCCCTCTGTCATTTTTATTCAAGACCTCTTTTATGTCATGCCATTTAATATTCATTTTTCTTATTTTGGATATGTTATTCCAGACCACATTAAATTCTATTTGATTTATTTAGAATGTAAAATTCTTATCAATCCCAATAATCCCCCTATGATCCTTTAAACCCACCCATTACTAGGCTGAAATTATGTATGAGGTTTCTCCCTTTTCATTTCCATTGATGATTTTTCTTTTATATTGTGCATCTAAATACAATTTCCCGTTTTGGGATATTATGTTCCATGGTCCCCTTTTTTCAATTTCATGTATAAATGATTAGATACCCCTTTCTATTAGACCAATCCAATTTTTTAATTTACATATGATATCATTATACTACCAAAATTGCATTGCGATTTTCAATGCCAAATTCATCATGTAATAAATATCATACCCATTCCTCTATCTAGGGTATTTACCATTATGAACACATATTTTTTAATGGATAAATATTTTTATGAATTCCAAATTCATTTATCATAGAATAAATTAATATTTTGAATGAATCCATGTTATATGATCTATGTGGAACACTTAAGCCTGATGTTGAAATAATTAGGAATGGTGTGCCCTGATAGAGATCAAATGCAGTGGGTAATATATAGTTTCAAGATACGTCATGTTGGGATTGGGAATTACATAATTCCATTATTATAGATTTTTCTATCTTTTTAGGAAGGGGTTTAGATGATTCCATTATGATAATGATGTATTGTTTTATGTTTCTTCCACATTTCCTTTTTATGATAATATCACTATATCAAGAATTTATGTTCATGTTTCTATTATGCTCTACTGACATGTCCATTTCCTAACATGTAATGTATTATTTATGTTATGCCTTTTTAATCACTTACTATGATTTATAGCTCACCCTTTCCATATATATGTCCTTAGGTTATCCCAGAAAACGATATGTACGAAGGAATGCTTTGTCATGTAATAGAACTTTTAAATAATGATTTGGGTTTCATGTTATTAGTTGTTATGCAATGTTATTAATTCCCAAATACACTATACCTACATATCTTCTATTTTGTATTAAGTTAAAAATTATGTAATAAATGATTTTTAGATATGAAATAATGGGCAGGGTCGTTATATAAATCGTGCCCAGTTGGATCAACATGACATGATGGGAGCAATACATTAGTTTTCAAAGTATGGTCTCTTTGGGATGAATTACATATAATTTTCAGTTAAAATGGTTCCTGAGGGGAAAAATAAGGATATAATTATTGGAATGATGTTTATACCATGCCAAAAATGATACTCTGTCCCCAATGTCAGATATTTGGTATGGACTCAAAGTCAACATACCTCGATCATTACACGGTAAGTCGTATGGGTCACCTTAGATGGAATCAGAGGTATTGGTTCAATCCGATGTTCCTATTGTGACCCTTGGTATTATTTTAGATCCTTGTGAAAAATATTGGGGGCTCCCCAATGGATTTTATGGATTTATTTTTTATGATTCACATGTGATATTATCTATTTATATCACGATCATACTTATATGATGAAATGAAAATGCGATTTCAATGATAAACAGAAATATTGGAAACGTAATTTACAATGGTTATTTTAATTGAATTTACTTATGTATATATGCCATGACATACACATGTAAATCTTTAAGAAATCTAGATTAGGATGAAGCATTTTGTATGAGTAGGGTGTACATTTAGGAACGAGGGTCGAGGTTCTCATTATTTGAATGCATACAGTCATGAACTATTTATGATTATGGAACACTATTATAAATTTATTTTATGAAATGAGTCATCCTAGATACAATGGGTTATTAACTATTTGGATTTGTATCTCATACCCTCCATGGGCCATCGTTGGAACCCAATCATATTTTACAATCATATGTATGTATAAAGGGAAGTGTGAGAGCTCCAATTATTGATTGATTTTAATATTTGGCTGGAAGAAAAGAAAAAAGATTTAGCCTATGATTGAGATTCTTGAAGTATCATGGTTTTTTATCTTATGTTATATTTTTGTTAGTATAAATTAAATGCCTTCATCCCTAACAATCCACACTCTAATTTTTGTATAAAGGTATTTCATTCTATCATAATCATGTATATCCTATGTTTTTATTCATAATACGCTAGTTTTTATCACTGTTTGATGTTTTAAATCCATAATTTTCTCTATTGTGGTTATTACTTATGATTTCAAAAATTATTATACATTTTGTACACTTGAGAATACTCTGATCTATGAGTGTATAATCACCCCACATACACACTCTAGGCCATCATTACTATCCAGTAGTGACTCAACAACACATAAACAAGGGGAATATTTTAAATACATCAGCACATAGCCTTTTAAAATAATTCATACCACTCGCCTTTTCTATAAAACACAGTTAAAAATAATGTGATGATTTTTGGTTTGGAATATTTTTGTGTATATAGTACAAAACAATAAAATAAAGAATTCCACCACCTTTCCAATATAAACACTCCCAAGTACCCATTCTTCTTCACTCAAGATCTTTGAATCTCAACAAACCTCTTCCCCATACTCCCTAAAGACCTCCCATGGTGCCCATAATCTCTCATGAAGCCACTCCCTAGCCTTTGAGATCACACATCCATGTAAGGGTTCCTCACCATTCACTATTCCCTTATATTAAAGTACCTTGTTTGAAATTAATCATTTTAATTTCAATTGGTTATATTTTCAACCTTTTGTAAAAAATTACATAATATAAAATTTATTTTATGTGAATGAGGTATCATTTATTCCCCATCATTTGGACCCTTACATAAGTCGTTACTATTTAGAAACTCAATAAGGGTTATCTATCTATCCTTTTTTAAGCACCTATTTTATTTCACGCCTTTAAATTTTTATTTTCTTGATTTGGGATATGATTCCCATACCTAATTAATTTAAATTTTTTTATATTGGATGAGAACTTATTTAGACTCCCAATAATCACCCTCATGATCTTTTAAACCTAGTTGCTACTATTCAAAAATTATGTAAGGGGTTTCTCTCTTGTCAATTCCATTAATGCATTTTATTTTACATTATGAATACAAATTACATCATATTTTTTGAGATATTATGTTGTAATATAACCTTACTATCCATCCCCATGTATAAATGATGAGATACCCCTTTCACTCTCATCATCCCAATTTATAAATTTTCAATAAATGTTATTATATTGCCAAAATTGCACAGTGATTTTCCATGCCAAATTCAGCATGTGGTGAATACCATACCCATTCATATATCAAGGATATTAACCTTTATGAACACATACATATATAATGGTGACATACATTTATTAATATCACATTCCATGATCGTGGAAGAAATGAATATGTTGAATAAATCCATGTTATATGATCTATGTGTCACACATAAGAAAAAGATTCAAATGATTATGAATGGTTCACCCTGATTTTCCTCCAATACATTGGGTAATGTTTAGTGTCATTACATGTCATATTAGGATAGAAATTTACCTAATTCTACAATGGTAATGATGCAGTGATTTATGTTGTTTCCTCATTTCCATGTTATGATAATGATGTTATATCATACATTTAAGTTCATGTTTCTTTTATGCTCCACGGATATTCTTATTTACTAAAATGTATTGTATTCTTCATGTTAAGCCTTCTTTACTCCACTAACGAGATATATATATCAACCTTTTCTTATGTATTTTCTCAAGTTATCCCATGTAATTCTATATAATAAGGAAGAGTGTGGTGATGTAAAATAATATTTCTATAAAGATGTGTATTTCATGTTTTAAGTTGTAAGGTAATGTTCTTAAGCACTAAATACCGTAGGCCTTTTTATAAATCAATATGTATTAAGTGAAATTTTATTTAATAAATCATGTTTAAATCTGAAATAATGTGTAGGGTTGTTATAAAAATTGATCCTAGTTTGATAAACATGACATTATGGGAGCTATACATTAATTTTCATTGTATTGTCTCTCTAGGAAGCATTACTTATAATTTTTGTTGACATTGGTTCCCTATGGGTGACAAAAAGGGTAGACCTATTTTCTAGATTGTTATACCATTACATAAATTATACTTGTTTGCAAATGTGAGATACATAGTATGGACTCAGATTCATCATACATCGACTATCAGAGGGGACGTCGTGTGGGTATCCATTGATGGTCTCAGAGGTATTGGTTCTCTCATATGTTGTTGTTGTGCACCTTGGGATAATATTATATCGTCTTGGATGGCTTAGGGACTCCACCAATATATTTTATGGATTGAATTTATCTTTTTCACATGTGATTTATTTTATTTATATTATGATATCCATATATGATGAAATGGAAATTTCATCTCCATGATGAAGCACAATATTGCTACCATCTTCTATAATTTTTATTTTAATTGTATTGGCCTAAGTATACATGTCATTAATTTCATAGGTACCACATTTAGACATCTGTATTAGGCTGATTCCTCTAGTATCAGTTTGGTGTACATTTAAGAACAAGGTTCGACGTTTTTATTATTTAAATGCATACTCTCATATACTATTTTTTATTATGGAACCCTATTATACATTTATTGCCTGAAATGAATTAGCCTAGACACTATGGTGTCTAGCCTACTGGAAATTGTATATTGCACCATCCATGGGTTGTCCTTGGAACCCAGACATGTTTTACGATGCTATGGAAAAATGGAAGAGTGAGATGCCCAAATCTATATTGATTTTCATCTTAAGATATAACACAAGGAAGTTGATTAATCCTCTGATCGAGATGCTTTTAGTAACAGTTTTTTTGTTTATTTTATTACCATGAATTATATACTTGTATATTAATCTCTATGTACTCTAATTTTTTTGTAAAAATAATATATTTTTCATCATCAAGTTTATCTTATATTGTTATATAGCTTCCACTATTTTTTATCAATCATTAATGTTTTAATTCCAATTTTTCCTCTATTTATGTTATTACTTAGGATTATGTAAATTATTATCCATTATTTATTGTTGTGATTACTATCATCAATTAGAGTATAGTCACCCCAACGACACACACTAGGATATCACTACTGGCCGGAAGCATCTATCATTCAAGGAGTTGCGCTTGAGGTCTTTTTTCTCACCATCTCATGGGACTGTTCAGTGCCACATAGGGTGGTATGATATACCTCTCCCAAACATCATTAATGTCATGCATTTGTCCCAAGAATATCATAATGGACAATTCTTCTTACTGAAATGGGTATACATATAATTCCAATCATGTTTATCTCCTGAGATCTCAATGTTTAACCAATTAAAAGTTGGTAGGTATAGTTCCCACACATATATAATTATTATAATACATACATTATCTATAAGATCATAAAACCATAATCATATAAGAACCTTGGAAAATAAATGGGTTTCATAAACATTTTTTATAGCATAACACATAGAACGAAAATGGGTTTCTTAATCATCTCATAAATTCATCATAAAATAACTCATGGAAAATTAATGGGTTTTATTAATATATATTTATCATATTCATTAAACAAGCATATATGGAATACATATTGTAAAATTGGATCATATAAAATGTATTTCATGATAAACAACAAATGTTGTTGACGTTGAGGAATAGAAA
Source organism: Viscum album (assembly GCA_963277665.1). Classification (NCBI taxonomy): domain Eukaryota; kingdom Viridiplantae; phylum Streptophyta; class Magnoliopsida; order Santalales; family Viscaceae; genus Viscum; species Viscum album. The sequence goes on along the minus strand of OY728146.1, from coordinate 1,753,766,566 downwards.
TTATATTACAATTCTATTAAAACTTTTTTATAGAAAATATCTTTTCCATTTTGAAAATAATTTTTTGAAAACTAATAGTTTCTCAAATATTCAAAAAAAAATTTATGAAAATAAAAATGGAGTATTTTAATGAAATATTACAAACATGTTGTGGTCATGACATTGGAAAATATTATTCATGTCTTACTCAGTAAAATTAACATTCCCTTCCAATTTTCATTAAAATCCAAACAATCCTTGAATATATATAGAAATGAATCTTCCTATTATTTTTTAAAATAAAAAATATATAAAACATGAAATATATATCATTATAGAAAACATATTTTACATTACCATAATAATTCCTTCGTACGTATCATTCCATGGGATTGCCTAAAGAAATGCATACAAAAAGGGGGAGATATAAATCCCATTAATGTAGTAAAAAAGAGATAACATGATGTATAAATTACATGTTAGGTATTAGGCATATCTATGGAGAATAAGATAAACATGATATAAATGGCACGATATAGCACGATTATCATAACATGGAAATGTTGCATCAACATTTAACATCATATTAGCATGATCCAAGGCACATTCTACATGGAAAATGAGAAAACCCTCACTGAACATGAATTAGAATGAGAAGACTCCCATTGCACTTGATGTATCTTGATATTAATCTTTACCCAATGCACTTCAATGCTATTAGGGTGCACCCTTTATAAACATTTCAACTCAGGTATAAGAGTTCTACACAGATCTTTTAAAATTAGTTCATTAAACATCTTCATTTATTCTACGATGAAGGAATGTAGAATTTATACATGAAACTCTAAATAAATTAGTAACTGTGCATATTGGTGAGTTCCCTTGATAAATAAATTGTCATGGTATTCACTATATAATGAAATTGTCTTGATAATCATTGTTCAATTTCAGTATCATAATGACATGACATAAGAATTCATAAAACATGATGATGAGAGATAAATGGGTATCACATCATATTTACCTATAATGTACATTATTCAGGTTAGATAGATCCACATCCCAAAATATATAATGGAATTCAGATGAATAATATAAAATAATTTTTTGAATGTAAATGAGAAGATAAAAATCCCTTACAGAGTATCTACAAGGTAACAGGTGTACATGGGAGGTATTAATGAGAGTGAAAGGAGTATATCATCATTCAAACATAAGGAGGATGTATTGGGGAGGTGTGAACTCATACCCCAACATTCTTAATTGAAAACTGTAATGGAATAAATATATAATGAAATTTAGACAAAAATTAGAAAGGAAGAAATCCCTTACATGGAAGTGTGACCCAAAGGCCTGGGAGTGGCATGAGAGAGAATTATTAGGATAATAGGGAAACTTGGGAGGTTAAACAAGAGTGGAGGGTAGGGTAGGGATGTTCTATAAGGGTTTTTTGTGAATAGAATTAGTAGCATGGGTGGGTTTATATAAAAAAGGGAGGTAATTATTTATTATTAAGGATTTGGAACCCACACATTAAACATATCAAAACCACAAACCATCCCTTAGTTTTTTACTATGGTTTTTGAAAAAAGGTTGTATAAATTTTTATTTTATTATTCCATTGGCTATCTTATTAAAATATGTTTAATCTTATATTGAGGTGAGTCACACTCTTAAGGAAATTATTTTAAAAGTTAAAATGTTTTATTAGTCTTTGAGGGTCCACTAAGGCACAATAAAATTAATCAAAAAATAAAAAAAAATCGCATTATTTTAAAGGTATAATATAAATTCACTGAAAATTACATGTATAGTTCTTTATTACTTCACAATTAGTTTCTTATGTTATCATAAAACACATTATTTACTTAAACAACATTTAATTTTTACCCAAAAATTCCATTATCCCATAAAATTATGAAAAATTCACCACTATATAATATTGAAATCTTGATTCCAAAAATAGTATTAATTTTTTCTATATAATTTCATTAATAAATGAATTTTCACATTTAAAATAAAAAGAGACAATTCATGAAAAATCTTGGGTTTTGACAAAAAACAGTTTTCAAACCTAAATAAAAAATATAAATGGATTCATAAAAATTATACGGACATTTATATTAAATAAAAATTAATTTAGTATTAATAATATTTTATTAAAATATTAATTATTTAAAAAATTCATTAATTCCTTCATATAGATTTCTAAATTAAATATTAACTAAGAATTCTTTTTGTTCATTAAAAACTATTTACAATGTAACATTAATGAAATGAATGTATATTTATTATATAAATATTAAAATCACTTAATCATAGTGCTAGTGTATTGTTATATAACCCTTTATAACAACCTCATAGGACCTAAGGGTATGGTGTGAGATGGTGACAGACTCTTGTGGTGGCTCGAATAACAACTTTCGGGTGGTAATCTCTATCAACATCCACTTCCCTTGTAGGCTATTCCATTTGAGCTTAACATATTGAAGCTCGACATGGGCTTGGTCTAGAGCGAAGAATAGTTATGCCACTTCCTTTCCAAGCACCACAAAATGGGTTTCATATGGAGAAATTCTACTATATGAGGCCATCACTTCCATTGTCTAAGTAAATTAAATTTTGTAAAGCCCTATTTTAATACTAATCATGTGATCACTGTTCAACGACTATATTAGCAATGGTAATGATTATTAACAGTATTCTAAACTCCAAAAACATAAAAACAAAGATGTTTATATATTTTATATAAATATCTTTCATTATAATACATTTAATTAGCTCAAGATGACTTTTCATAGGTAAAATTTTGGGAGTTAAAATATTCCCCCTTGAGAAATTTTTCCCTCAAATTTTTCTTTTCCCACACTAAAATAGATGTAGGTAACTATACTTCATTACTACTTCCAATTCCTTCATTTCTTATTCAAACATGTGGTTTCACCAAATAACCTTGAAGAGTGGTATTTCCTTCTTTTGTAGAACTCTTTCAGTACGATCTACGATCTTCACTGAATTCTCTTCACAGAATAGGTCATTCTCCAATTGTACCACCGCATGATTGAGTACATGGTATGGGCCATGTTATAAATTCATCAAGAGTTATACTTGGAAAATATCATGCAGTTGAGATAAGTTCATTGGTTTTTCTAATCGATAGGCCACTGCTCTAATGTGATCAATGATCTAAAAAGGGATAATGTACCTTGGACTAATCATTCCCTTCTTTTAAAATATCATAACACTCTTCCACGGTGATATAAAGAAGAATATCATGTCTCCAACATATTACTCTAAGTCTTGTCAACGATTATCATCATATTTCTTTTGTCGGATCTAAGAATCTTTAATGTGTTGTTGGATGTTCATAACCTTCTCAACAATTTCGTTGACCATTTTTGGACCAAGGAGTTTTCACTCCCAAACATCATCCCAAAATTCCAGTGTTCTACACATCTTCCTGGAAAGAGCTCTATAAGGTGCCATTTAGATGCTTGAGTGGAAAATCTTGTTGTAATAGAACTGAACTAGAGAAATATGTTGATCACATCCTCATTTGAGGTCCTCTTAGAAATCTCTCAACATATACTCTTGAGTTTGTATAGTCTGCTCAAATTGGCCAGCAACTTTATGATGGTAAAGTGTACTATAGTTCAACTCAGTATAATGAGCATGTTGAAGACTCTTCCAGAATATAGAGGTGAATCTTGGATCTTGATTGGATACAATAGATAGTGGTAATCCAGGTAGCATTTCCACTTCTCTCATATATATTTGTGTCAGTTTATTAAATGAGAAATCCTCTCGAATTTCAATCAATTGTGCAGTCATTGTATGAAGTTCCACAAAAACCCATATAGTGTTTCTTCCTTTGTATATCATCGGACGTCCAATAAAAAAGTCAATGCTGATGTTCTACCATTTGTATACTAGTAAGGGTAATGGTTCCACCATCCTCTTTAACTTATTACTCTTAGCCTTCACTTGCTGACATACTGGGAACTTCGATGTATACTCAGTGATCTCCTTCTTAATGTTACCCCGCCAATAAATCTCTCAGATATCTTGATGAATTTTTTTTTTCTTGGGTGAATCAATAAATTCTAACTATGTTAATCGTCAAAAAAGTTCTTTCTTTATCTCCATATTTGTTGGACCACACAGTCATGACAAAAATCTCATAATTCATTCTTCATAAACCATGAACTCTAAGGATTTATCTTTTCTAATTTTTTCCAAATTCATTTAAATTCCCACATGATCTTTTTTATTATACTTAATTCTTTCTAAGATAGATGGTTGAGAAATAATTTGTGAAAGGATTTTTGATTTTCCCTACTTTGTGATTCACATGTCCATCTTTATCAAATCTAAGAAGATTAGATCATTTTAAATTATCATCAATGATGCAATCATTGGGTCTTTTCTACTTAGAGAATCATCAACATTGATTGATTTCCAAGGGTGGTATTGGAATGAGAAGTCATAGTGTTTGATCATCTCTAACCTTCATCATTGGTTCAATTTCAACTCTTTATGTTTGAATATACTCTTTATGCTTTTGTGATCTGTATATTATTCCCGCTTATCCTCAAATAGTAAATGTCCCAAAATATTTAATGTGAAGATTACTACAACCATCTCCAGATCATGTGTTGGATAGTTTTGGTCATGAACATTTAATTCCCCTAAATCATAGCCAATGAATTTGTCAGTTTTTATCAACAAAGAGAGAATTATCTTCTTTAAAGCATTACTAAATACAATAAGAATGTTCTCCACATGTGGGTACTGTGATCACGGGTGCAGGGAGAAGACTCATTTTCAACTCCTTGAAGCTCTCTTCACATTAATCACTCTAATAAAAAATTACTCCCTTCTGATTTACCATTGTAGGAAGGTTGGAAAATCGTGAGAAATTTATCACAAACCAGTAATAATATCCCGCTAACTCCAGGAATATATGGATATTCATCCCTGGTGTTGGCCTTGTCCGTCTCTCAGCTGCAGGTGTTTAAGATGAATCCATAATTATCTCATTTCTTGTGATGATATGACCCGAGATTGAGACCTCCTTCAACTAGAACTCAATCTTTTGGTACTTTTCATAGAGCTTATTATTTTACATGGTATCTTGTATAGTGCTTAGATGCTCCTCATGCTCCTCCTTGGCTTGGGAGTATATTATATTATCATCTATAAAGACTACCAATAATTTTTTCAAGTAATCTATAATGTCTCTATTCATCATGACCTTTAAGATATGTCGATAATTAGTGAGTCCAAAAAGAATTACTATGAATTCATAGTACACATACCTAGTAAGAAAAGCAGTTTTTGGGATATCCTCCTCCTTCACCCTTACCTGGTAATATACCATCTGCAAATCCACCACAGAGAAATTTTATGCTCCACATATCTAAAAGAACACTTCATAAATTCATGGAATATGATACTTTTTCATTATCATGATTTTTTTGATCTCACGATAATCAATGTAGAGGCACATTGACACATCCTTCTTCTTGAATAAGGGGACTAGTGCACCCCATGATGATGTACTTGGGTGTATTATCCTTTATCCAAATTACCCTATAAATGTCCATTTAACTCCTTAATATCCACAACATCCATTCTATATGGATTCTTGGATATTGTAATTTCCCTAGGTATAAGATCAATTGACAATTAAATATCACTTCTAAAAGGATGACCAGAAAATTCCTTGAGAAACACATCTGTGAATTCCCTCACAATAGGTATGTCTTCAAGGATGTTTACTTCCTTAGACAGAATCATCTGAGTAAGATATTCTTGCTCATAGGGTAGTAATATCCATGCTTGAGATGATGAATCTAATGATTATTTATACTACTTCTTGAACTTGTATAGAATCTGGCTTTATTCTCCATATTGAGAGTGTTTTCTCTCTCGAGACAATTTATTTTGGCTCTATTTACGGAAATCCAATCCATTCCATTAATTGCATCAAATTATATTAGAGGTTTTATAAAGAGGTTTTACAGGAAGTCAAAAACTTGAATTATTATGGGGGGGGGATTTATATTCATGGAATGAAATGATTTCCAAATTTTCCATTCTCTCCTACATATTTAATTCCATGATTTTTGGGGGTGGTGGGATTGTTCCACTAAACATTCATGATATAAAAGAATGTGTTGAACTATGTATGAGAACCCTACCATTCACTTTTTTATTGTGGTTTTACATTATCTGATATATACTTCGGGATGATTAATTCTAATCATTTGGACACATAATTGGAAATCCAATTAAAAAGGGATAACTTAAAAATTACATTTATTTCCTGAACATTTGAATTTATAGGCTTCAATATACGTTATCCATGATCTACATCCCAACATATATTCTTAGGTGAATTTTTTTAATTACATTAATAATGGTTTGTAAAAATATTATGAATTTACAAAACAATATCCCTTGGGCATGTCATAACCAAGAGTGCATCAAGGCTCGTTGTCGTCCACCAGTTTCTATTCAATTATAGAAAAAAGTGGTGTTTTTGGGTGTTACCACTTGATACATCTATGCTAGAGCTACCTCTAACTACCTGTATCTAGACAGTGATGTTTTTCATTATAATCCACTTACTCAATGCTCCCCAAAATTTATGGATGTCATTATTATACTTAGTCTTATCACAAAGGCTTTCACAAGGGTTTTCTAATCCTAATACCAAAATAACTATTCCTATCCTCTAATACCAACTATTACAACCATGGTATTTATTTCACTCATAAACATAACTTATTACATTAAACATTCCTTAGATAAAACATATATATTTTATTTTTATATTGTATTTGTGGAATAGGAACATTACATAACTAAATAAAATATGAAATATACATCTTTATTAAAAACATCATTAACATGACCACACACATTACATCATACATACCATTTCTTGGGATAACATGAAGACATGAATAAAAAAAGGGAGAGATATAATGCCCAGTAATGAAGTAAATAAGTCGTAAAATAAAAATTACAATACATTTATGGCAATAGGAATATCAATGGATCATAAAATAAACATGGACATTAAGGAATTTTATAGCACAATTATCAAAATTCGGAAATGTGGCATCAACATAAAAGATTATATTAGCCTACTCCTTGTCTCATTGTACTTGGAGAAAGAGTAAACCCTCATTGAACATGAATTATAATGAATAAACCCTCATTACAGTTGGAGTATCATGATACTATTTTTTACCTAATGCATAGAAGCGCTATCAAGGCACACTCTTCTTAATTATTTCATTTCATGCATAAGTGTGCCACAAGAATCATATAACATGAATTCATTAAACATAATAATTGATTCCATGATAAGGGAATGTAGAATTAATACATTAAACTATACAATAAATAAGTAAACATGTATAAAGGTGAGTACCCTTGATAGAAAATGGGTATTCTATTCGATACATAATGACTTTGGCTTGAAAAATCATGGTGCAATTTCGGCAGCATATCGATGTGACATAAGAATTCTTAAAAAATTTTGATGAGGGATAAATGGGTATATCATCATATTTACATTTAATTTATATTAAGGATCACAAATATACATGTCCCAATATATGTAATGGAATTTAGATGTATAAAATAAAATAATTTCTTGAATGTAAATGGAGAGAGAGAAATCTCTTATAGAATATCAGCATGGTAACAGGTATACATGAGAGGAATAAATTATAGAGAATAGGGACTCTCATCTATCAAAAATAAGGACGAAATTATAAGGGAGGTGATAAATCAAACTGAAACATTTGTAATTGAAATAAAGTGTATACCAATATAATGAAATTTCGTCAAAAATTAGAAAGGAAGAAATCCATTATTGGAATTGTTTTCCAATGGATTTGTAGATACCCATGCTTGATGTACATGTACATAAAATTAATTTTTCAGAATACATAATACATAGGAAAAACAAACTCCCAAAGACTATATTAGTTTAGTGTCTTTGGAAACTCATAACATAATCTTCTAATTATAGTGAAGGATCTTCAATATCTCCTGTAAACATATTCCATTTTTTCATACATAAAACCATTCATATATAATAGGGAAAAGAGAACATAAAAAGGGTGAGCTCAAATTCTATGTAATGGTATAAATGAAGAAAATAAAAAAACATATAAGTTTGAACATAAAAACATGAACATATAGTTTAAACATCAAATCCGGAGTTGTGAAATAAATCTTGGCAGTATTTAAGGAATATATCACAAAAGGAACACTAATCATTATAAAATAGAATGGGAATAAAACATATAATTGTGGAAAACCATTAATCACATGATATTATCTCCATAGTGTCCAAATAATTGCTTCCAAGACCATCATAGTGGACAATGTCCATTACTGAACTGGGTTTACCTGCCATTCCAGCCATGTATTACTGAACCTTATTTACTTGCCCTTCCGTCCATGTATAACTTGTGAGATATAAATCATTACCAAATACATTGGGAGGATATATATATCCCACCCATTCCATAATGAAATAATTCATTTTTGTTCCACAAAATAATCATAAATCATTCATCATAACACAACGAATAAAATGGGTTTCATAAACATTATCCCATCAAAACATAATCAATCGAAAGAAATGGATATAATTTCATCCAAAAAAATCAAACCATGTAAATAATAGGGGCATTATTCTTGAAACATAACAATATTAATTAATTTAATCATATATGGAAAATAGTTTTGATAAAACACTAGAAACAAATTCTTGAGGAAAATATCCTTTATTCTTTCAAATCATTTTCTATTCTCGAAATGACGTGAAATTTAAAGGAAAATAATTTTGTTGAAAATGATAATGACATATTGTAGAGGAATAATAATTTAAATAAGGAGTTGTGAATTCATAAAAATCATTTCACATTGTATAAGTTAAAAAAACATTATCCTCATTCATTTGTGGGAATAGTAAAAAAGTACCTTGTATGGTAAATAGAAGAATGATTTCTTCCATACTATATAGTAAAATCCAAAAAGTCATAAACATGACCTTAAACATACTTTTAATAATAGTATTAAACATTATGGAAACAATTTTTTTATAAAATATGGACATGGATGATAAATATTAACCTATTAAAAACTTACGAATAAACAATCTCGGAGAAGATCGAGATTGGAATAATTATCCATTACCTTAAGTCCAATTTTTTATGAACATGTATGAAACTCCTGTATAATGATTTAAATAATGTCATTTACTTATTCAAAAATCAAAGTCACTGTTATGATATCACATATTATTCACTTACGACATTATAATTACCATTCATTTGTCAATTCCATGTTGAAGCAGTGTTTTGGGTAATAATAGTCTCTTTTATCATACATGTTTGGACTTGTTGTTCTTGATATTATCAGGATTTAATTACTTCAAGAATGTAAAACATGATTTATATATCATATATACATTCATTATATATATATATATATATATTTAATAGATAGATAAATGAAATGAAGTACACCATTCATGGAGATGGTAGGACGTACGTACGCATGAAAGTTGTTTTCCTTTCCTTATTTACTTTAATAGGAGTAAGTTGATAACATATATATATATACCCAATATCATTATTATGTCATATATCACATTATTATTCATTATATATTCTTTATAATAATTTTTAAAAGGTTAACATGGAGAATAAATCTCATCGCGTTGTGGAGACGGTAATCCTTATGTACGCCCGAGCGATGATATCATTCTCATAAATATTTAATTGAATTGGAGTGTGTGATATATTATCTCATAATTATTATCATGTTATAATAATCATATATAGTTATTTTTTCTACCATTATACCCTTCCAATTAAGGTGGTGGTGGAAAAATAGATTACACTGCGACATGTAGTCGGTAAGTTGTACGTACACACGCGCGGTGATTTCATTTTTCATAGGATGGATAGAAGTTGAAGTATGGTTTTTTCATATTCAAAATAACATATTAGTATACAATTTATATTGGAGTTGTTAATTAATAATGAAAAAAATCATATATATGATGTATAAGAATAAATAATTTTGAAACAATCAGTAAAGGATATTACCTCTTCTTCGACGCACCTTTTTAAAAATCTTCTATTAGGGCACTAAATATGGACTTTGAAGAAAACCAGGACCTATATGATGTTTCTATATAATTTGATAGGGAAAATATTAAGTGTTCAGCCGATTTGTAAAGCACAAAATGGAGTGAAGAGAAGAGGTAAGAGGTGTCCTTTTATAAGAGAGTAGAGGGGCACTTTTAGAAACCTCTAAAATATTAAATTATAATACACTCAAACCCCACATAAAAACTTCCAATGTGACTCCAATTCGAATATGATATAATATAGGGTTGTAATCTCATCAACAAAAAAATTTGGACATGTTTTTATTTTATTATAAACCTTATCATTTTGATTTATCCTTTTTAATCATTTAAATTTTATTTGTGGTAATAATATTCTAAAATTCAAATGGTTATAAATTCTTTCTGATGTGTTGTTAATTGTTAATAATTGGATAATTTATGAAATTTTAGTCTATATATATTTCAATTTTTAATTTATAAATATTTTTGTGATTTCTAAACAATTTAATAATATGATATTTTTATAAAATATCAATAGTGTCAATTTTGACAGTATACATTTATTTGAATTTAAATAAAATAAAAATAGATTATAGAGTAAAAAAAATATTTAATAGATTTAAAACATGTCATATTATGCTAGAAAATTCTTGGGGAACATTAATTAGTTCATATAATATTTATTTTAATATTTTTAAAACCATTAATTTGATATTTCTTTTAATAAAATAATAGCTACAACATTTTTGTATAATTTTTTAGTAGACATATTTTTGGCATAAAAATTAAAAATAAAATACAATGATAAATATTAATATAATATATTTCATAAGAATACTTTTACTCTAATTTATCTACTAAACCACCTATCTTTTAAAATGATATATTTATTAAATTATAAAGGTGACAACTTTGACATCATTTAAAATAAAATAATATAATGTCATAATATGATTTACAAGGCTCCAAATGGTCCCCAAGTCGACACTTGGATTCTTATTGTGTATATATACTATAATAATATGTTTTAGACATGTTTTTGGTGCTTTTGATGGGTTTTATTATATTAATAAAAACTATATTATTGATTTTTCACTAAATAAATAATTTTTGCATCATTAATGTATAAGCTATTAAGGTAATTATATTATTCTTAAAAATTAAAACTGAATTACCATGATAAATTAAAAAGATTTATCATTCAAATTAGTATTTATAATCTAATTTATATTTCATTTATCCTTATATTGAAAATAATCTAATTAATAAAGTTTCAGTGAGACAAATTTCACTTTCCTTTAAATAAAATAAATTAAAGGTCTTAATGTCATACAAGTGGGTTCCAATAACAAAAACCTCAACCTGAGTATATTTTAGGACGAAATATAATCTTCTAATTATATTAAGTCAAGTGTTAGGGTAATTTTATATTATTACTTTTACCCTTAATTACCAGATTTAGCTTTAACTTCCGTAAATTTTATTTACCGTAGTTACTATTAATAATTGCCAAAAAATAAAAGTATCCTTTTAACATAATTTGGACCTATTGATTCTAAATATGGAATGCATTTTTAAAAATTCAATACATAGAAGTTATAGTAGTTAATTTAAAATTAATCCTGTTGTCAAACAAAAAGAGTTTTTATTTAAAACATTTCTAAAGTTTGAAATGTTTTTATATATGAATTCAATGAAAAATTAATGATAATGACATAAATTATATTAAAATGTAAAAGTAAATTTTATTTAAAAATTAAATCCATTAAATATTATATTTTACTTATATAAATTATCTTAATGAAAAAAGTTTTTATTATTATAATTTAGCAGATTACTACTATTCATCAAAATATTAAGGTTATCAATATAATGTCAAAATTTTATAAAACATAATTTTTTATATCTTGATTCAAAATAATAAGTTTAAATTGTAAAATTGAACTTATTAAATTTTCAAAAAATAGATTTAATGTTTGTGCGCCATCAAAAGGCGACAAAACTGCATTTTTAAAAAAAAATACTTCTTTTATCCGAAAAAATAATTTTGTTCTCATACCATGTTCTAGAAAATATGGAGGATGAATTATAATGTTATAAAATTCAAAATGTGGTTTGTACTATTTATAGTGTCTAGTTCATAACAATATTATAATAATATATTGTTGTTTAGTGAAACTCGGTATTGCGTACCACACAAGCCATCGAGGAAGGTCGCTTTTCCGTGTAACGCAAGACATGTTAGTGTTGTGTGAAAAATTATGTTGGTGTTACATATAACATAATATAATATAATTTCATTGAAATAAATATATATTCAGTGTTCAATTCTACCCAAATAACTTGGAATTATGCGTAAAACAAGCCAATAATAGTGTTGCGTATACTGCAATCTCATACGTTGTTGCGTATAGCGCAATCTAATATTGGTGTAACATAAAACACAGTACATCAATAAAATTAAAAAGAATATTTCTTATAAAATTTCGGGGTGTTACATTCTACCCCCCTTAAAATGAATTTTTCCCTCGAAATTCGTTGGGGTTATAAATGGTTTAATAAATGAATGTCTCTTTCATTGAAACCCACAACGTAAAAAGGAATACTAAAACATAATTTTAAAAAGTAAATTATGAAATATAATGGTTACCCAAATCAACTCATGACTCGGTTACCACATAAGAGAACATAGGTGAAAACATAAATATGGATGGGAAATATAACCATCAAGTTCTGATGGAGAGTGGTAGAGAACATGGCTTTGAAAAAGCTAACAATAATAAAGCCATAAATTTTTGATGATCTAAGGTACCATCAGATTCATCAAGTATGATGGCACTAGAACAAATTTTTTGCTTTTCAAGATCATTTCCATTAATTTGATGAATTTTTTCATAAGGGAAAATACTTACTCGGTTTCAGTGTAATATAATCATTCGTCATTCCCTGAATAAATTCCAATTTATATATTATCTAAAGCAATGAAGTTGAATTTTTCATTCTTGTAGTGTTAGATGATCATGTAATAGAATGATAGGTCATTTCATCTGTCATTATCATAAAAAGGTTAGCACAAATTATTAAATATACATATGTATATCTACGGTGATATTACCTGTATATGATTTCAAAAATGGACTTATACATCATCTATAATTCCGCTTAATAAAATAAAACTAATTTCTACTAACCAAGGACATCATGTAGGACAATGGTATGCGATAAAAGATTATCGCACTTGGGATGTGGGTTTGATACCCAGAACCTTGTCTAGCGCAATGGGTTATCGCCCGTCTTGAATGATTTCCTTTTTATAAAACTACACTATTATAACATTACGGAGATAATATCGAAAAAAAAGTTGTAGCCATAAACAATACTATCTGATGTCCTACATAATACATTCCAACCTTTAGGCTTATCCAAAATACTTCTTTCCAAACTCACATTATAAACAAATTGATTTCTAGAAATTTCATATAACAAGAAAGTGAATAACATCATTTATCCCCCATATATCATAAGATATATCTTTTTGGTTACATTAGAAACATGTGAATACATTAATAATGAATTTTTGAAACATGAATACCCATAGATCCATTGTGAAAACAAGAATGCTCTAAAAATTAAACTCTTTCCACATACCAAAATCCATAAAATATTATATACTCAAAAGAGGATATCACATTGTCCTTATATCAGTTTTGTGATCTTTAATACTATCAAATATTTCATCATATCCTTATACCTTAATTATGAGCATATTTGGTTCTTTCCAAAAATATCGGAATAACCTTTCATGGTTTCTAGTACCATTCAACATATACATTCAAAAACCTAAGGAAAAAAATAGTGTAACAATACTTAGAGGTTTCATTATTCCATAGTACCATGAAATTACTTATACAACATTACTCTTGATAAAAATGCAATCATTCAACTACCTTCTCAAACCATTGGATGAGCTTCATCATTTTATTCCTCCAAACTTCTATCATCTCATATATAACTCATAGTCTCATCATCATCATCATAAATACTACCCATACTACCATGTTGATTCTCTTCCTATGATTTTCTTTTAGGGAATTAGTTTCATAATTCCCATACCTTCTATATTTAAAACATTTAACTGTTGTTGATGTCTTAGCAATACCATTATCCTTGTCTATTATGATAAATTAACCTTTTCATTTTCAATTACTGGATTTTTGTCCTTCTTTTCCACACCCAAATCATATTATAGTTCTCTTGAAACATTTTCCCTCATGTCTCTTCCCACATGATTCACATGAGGGAAATTGAACTTGTTTTCCTCTATGGTCATCATGAAACTCTATCGTTCTATTATTAGATGAGTCGGGAAACTTACCAATGTTGAAATTATTGATCACATTATGAAAATTCTAATTGGGAATAATAATGATGTTTCACCATCCAAATCCCATTTCATTTCGTTGATCATGAAGAATATCATTCCATTGTCCATCATAGTATCCATTAACATGAATCTTCCTGTTTCTAGCCATTTTCTAAAAACCAAAAAGAATAGTGTCAGATGAAAAAAATCATAGTATGCAAAAAACATTATAAAGGGGGGAGTATGTTCAATCTCAAACATATTAGGCTTAATCATAGGTTATTCATGATCGTTATCATAATTTTAGTATTGTAACAGATACTTATAATTAACCTTATAGTCATCCTTATACTTACCATAGATATATCCCTAGGGATCTCACTAGAGATTTCACATCCATGTTTCCAACAGTTATCTAAAACTTCACTGTGATACCAACTGTAGAGACCCAAGATTGACTTAAATGGAAATTACATAAATTTTTTTGGAATAATTAATACATAACAAAAATATGCCCATAGACCGTATTAGTTTAGTGTCTATGGAGACTCAATACATAATCATCTAATCATGGTGAAAGATCTTCAACATCTCCCATTAATATCTTCCCCTTTTGTTTTCTTACATAAAACATTTCATTATATCCTAAGGAAAAGAAGACATAGAATGGATGAGCTGAAATTATCAGTAAGGGTAAGAACGGAGAAAAAAAACATATACATTTTAACATAAAAACATGAACATAATGTTTAAACATTAGCATCTTGAGTCATGAAATAAATCATTGCTGTATGTAATGCATAGATCAAAAAGGAACATTAATCATTATAAATTATCACGTGAATAAAACATGTAATTTTGGCAATCCATTAAGCACAAGATATTATTTCCATAGTATCCAAGGCATTTCATCCAAAAATATCATTTTGGTAAAATTCTATTACTGAACCTGGTTTACCTGTCATTCCGGCCATGTATTATTGAACTGTGTTTACTTATTATTCTAGAAATGTCTATCTCATGAGATATAAATCATTACCCAATGCATTGGAGATAGATATAGTTTCCACTCATCTTAGATTTAAATCATTCTTTCATGTGTCACAAAATAAACATAGATCATTAATCATAACCCAATGAACAAAATGGGTTTCATAAACATTATGCCATCATAACACAATCCATATAAAAAAATGAATATAATTTAATCATAAACAAAATCAAACCATATAAATAACAGATACATTTTTCATAAAAAATAACCATATTAATTAATTTCATCATAGATGGAAAATAGTTTTTTATAAAACACTTGAAATGAATTCCTGAGGAAAATATTCTTTCTTCTTTTAAATCATATTATATTCCCAAAATGACGTGGAATTTAATGGGAAGTAGTTTTGTTGATAATAATCATGAAATCCTGTAGAGGAATATTTATGTAAATAAGGAATTATTAAATCATAAAAATCCTTTCACGCCATATAATTTAAAAAAAAATCTTCTCGTACTTTTTCAAAAGAGTCAAAAATTTCCTCGTATGGTAAAAGAAAGTAGGATTTCTTCAATGCCACATAGTAAAAGTATAAAAAAGGTAAAAATTAATTTAAACATTCATGAAGAATATTATAAAACATTATGAAAAACTTTTTATAGAACATGGACATTGATGATAATTATAACCCCAGTAATTCGTACGTACACACCAACGATGATATCATTCCCATATTTATTGAATGAAATAGGAGTGGATGATATAATTGCTCAAAAATAGATTCATGTTATAATAAACATATATAGTTATTATTTCCACCAAAATACACATCCATGTAATGTGGTTGTAAGAATACAGATTACACCACGACGTGGAGAGAGTAAGATGTACATATGCACACGCGGTTATTTTTTCATAGGATGTATAAAAAGTGAAATATGGTTGTTTCATATTCAAAATAACATATCATTATACAAGATTAATTTGTGTTAATAATTAATAATGAAAAATATTATATAGAGAAAGTAGAAGACAAAATAAGTTTGAAAGAATCAGTAAAGGATATTCCCTCTTCTTCGAAGAGCCTCTTCTAAAACTCCTATTAGAGTGCTAAAGTTGGCCTTTGAAGAAGTAAATGACTTATAGTATGTTTCAAGATAAGTTTAGAATGGAAATGGACTGGGTTTGGCCGAGTTTGAATGCTCAAAATGGAGTGAATAGGAGAGGGAGGAGGTTCCCTTTTATAAGAGAGTAGAGGGGCACCTTTGGAAACCTCCAAAATGTTAATTTTTAATAAATTTAAACCCCACATAAAAACTACCAATGAAACTCAAATTTAAATATGAGATAACATAGGGTTGTATCCTCATCAACCAATAAAATTTATACATATTTTTAATTTATTTTAACCCTTATCATTTTGATTAATACTAATTTAATCTATTTAATTTTATTTGTGGTAATAATATTCTAAATGTTAAATGGTTAAAATAATTACTTATGTGTTGTGAATATTCCATAATTAGATAAATTATGAAATTTTAAAACATATAAATTTAAATTTTTAATTTTTAAATATTTTTGTGTTTTTTATACAATTTCATAATATGTTATTTTTTAAAAATATCAATAGGGTCAATTTTGATACTATTCATTTGTTTGAATTTAAATAAAATCCAAACAGATGAAAGAGTTGACCAAAGTATTTAATTTATTCTTAACATGCCATATTCATCTATAAAATTTTTGGAGCACATTACTTGTACATATAATATTTATTTTAATATTTTTAAAACCATTTATTTGATATTTCTCTTAATAAAATAATTACTACAACATTATTTTATAATTATTTAAAATAAATATTTTTTCGTAAACATTAAGAATCATTTGTTTGTGAATATAAATATAGTATCTTTCATAAGAATACTATTAGTCAAATTTAACTTCTAAAACATCCATATTTCAAAATGATATGTTTATTAAATTATAAAGGTGACATCTTTGACATCATTTAAAATAAAATAATAAAAATGTCATAATCTATTTTATAAGGCTCCAAATGGTCTACAAGTCGACACATTAATGATTTTTGTTTAGATATACTCGAAAAATAAGTTTTTTTCAAGTCTGTGGGCCTATTTATGGGTTTATTATTTTCATAAAAACTGTATTATTAATTTTTCACTAAATAAATAATTTTTGCATCATTAATGTATAAGCAATTAAGGTAATTATATATGTCATAAAAATTACAAATAAATTACAATTATAAAGAAAAAAATTAGATTTAAAATGATTATTTATAATAGAATTTATATTCAATTTATCCTTATACTAAATATAATTTAATTATTAATGTTTTTGTGAGACATATTTCACTTTCCGTTAAATAAAATAAATTAACGGTATTAATTTCATCCAAGTGGGTTTCAATAGAATGTATTTCAACCCAAGTATATTTTATGATGAAATATAATAATCCAATTATATTAAGACAAGTGTTAGGTTAATTTCATAATATTATTTTTACACTTAATTAATCGATTTACCTTTAACTATGTTAAATAAAATTTACCGTAGTTACTATTAAAAATTGCCAAAAAAATAACAGTATCATATTAACATAATTTTGACTTACTTATTCCAAATATGGAATTATTTTTTCAAAATTCACGACATAGAAGTTGCTGTTATTAATTTAAAATTAATCCCATTGTCAAAAAATGGGTTTTTATTTAAAAGATTACAAAACATTGAAATGTTTTTACCTATGAAATCAATGTAAAATAAATGGTAATAACATTAACTATATAAAATGGTAAAAATATATTCTATTTATACTTTATATCCATTCAATATTATAATTTAACCATATAAATTATCTCGATGAAAAAAATTGTTTTTTGTTAAAATTTAGCATGTTTTTACAATTCATCAAAATATGTAGGTTATCAGAATAATGTCAAAAAAAATTCAAACACAAATTTTTATATCCTGAATAAAAAGAAGATGTTTACGTTATCAAATTTTACTTATAAACATGTCAAAACTAATATTTAAAATGTGTGCACCATCAAAAAGTGACAAAACTGAATTAAATTAAAAATAATTCTTTTATCCAAAAATTTAATTTTGTTCTAATACCATGTTCAAGAAAATATGTAAGTTGAATTATAATGTTATAAAATTCAATTTGTGGTTAGTAATATTCATAATTTCTAGTTCATAATAATATTATAATAATATATTATTGTTTAGTGAAACATGGTATTGCGTACAACATAAGCCATCGAGGAAGCTCACATTTGCGTGTAACGCAAGCCAAGTAAGTGTTGCATGAAAGATTCCTTTGGTGTTGAGAATAACATAATGTAATCTTATTTCAATGAAAAAAGTCTATATTTAGTATTTAATTCTATTAAAATAATTTGAAATTATGCGTAAGAAATCCAATAATAGTGTTGTGTATACTGCAAGATGATATGGTGTTGCGTATAGCAATAGCTAATCTCAGTGTAGCATAAAACACAAGACAACAATAAAATTAAAAAGAATGATTCTCATAATATTTATGGGTGTTACGAGCTTTATAGAGGGTTGATAACCACTTCATGGGAGCTTCAGGCACCTTGGGGGGATATTACAGAGAGGAGGGTAGAGTAGGGATGTAATCTAAGGATTTTTAATGAAGAGAAGTGGGATCATGAGAGGTTTTATATAGGAAAATTATGAGAATTATTTATTATTTAGGTTTTGGACACCACACATTAAACTAATCCAAAACACAATCCCACCCATCGTTTTAGCCCATAATTATTTCGAAAAGGGGAGTAGAAAACATTATTTTTTAATGGTAATGGAAGAAACCTTTTAAAATATTAGGCTTTCTTATGTAGAGGTTAGTCACACACTCATGAAAATAATTTTAAATGTTAAAATGTTTTTTAAGTCATGGGGGTCCACTAAGGAAACATAAAATTATTCAAATGAACCAGAATTAACATTATTTTAATTGTAAAACAAATATTTTCCAAATACCGTTTTATATAGTTTTTTTACATCACTCATGGTTCATTATGAGGTCATAAAAACCTTATATATTTAAACGATACTTAATTTTTACACAAAAATTTGACTGTCTTGGAAAATTATAAAAAATTCACTATTGGATAATTTCTACATCTTGATTAAAAAAATAATTTTATCTAAATAATTATATAAATATACACATTTTCAATTTCAAAATAACAACTGAAATTTATTGAAAATTCATTGGTTTTGACAAAAACAGTTTTTAAACATGAATGAAAATTATGATTGTATTCATAAAAATTATATAATCATTGATATATTATAAAAAGAAATTTCCTAATAATATTATTTTAAAAAACAGTATTAAATTCAAAAAGAAAATTAATTCATCAAAATAGATTTCTTAATTGAATAATAAATAAAAATACTATTTGTACTTTGAAATCATTTTACAATGCAATAATAATGAAATAAATTTATATTATTTATATAAAAAATAAAGCACATAATAATCGTTCTAGGGTCTTGTTACATAACGCCTTATAACTCCCACAGAAGACCTAAGGGTATGGTGTGTGATGGTGACAGACTCTTGGGTTGGCTCAGATAACATCGCATGTGTGGTAGTCTCTATAAACATCAAATTCTCCCATAGGTGGTTCCATTCGAGCTAAACATGTTAAATATTGACTTGTCCATGGTCAAGAGATAATTCTAGTGATGACACCTCTTTCTGAGCTCCCCTAAATGAGCATTATATGGCAGAATTCTACTGGATGAGGCCATAACATCCTTTCTCTTAGTATATTGGATTTGTTAAATCCCTATTTTTATTGTAATAATATGATAACTGTTCAACGACTTTATTTGAAACGGTAACAATTACTAATAGTATTTTAAAATCCAAAAAAATAAAATCAAATAAGTGAATTTATTTAATATGATCCTCTAACATAATAATGAATTTAATTAAATCCAGAGTAGTTTTCTTCAGTTAATGTTTGGATCATTACAATGAGTAAATAAAATGATGAAAATTCAGGGAAAATTTTAATTCTAAATAAATTACCATATTATCATAAAATTATTTATATTATTAATAAATATATTATAATATTTCATCATCAACAGAATAATCATAAAATTTTTTTATAAAACATGATATTATAAAATCAAACCCTGAACACTTTACCATTTTTTGAATCATATAGCATGTGAATGAATGAATCATATAGAGATAATTATATCAAAGAATTTTAGTTACTAAAATAATTATATACATTAATTATTTATATATAAACAATAAAATATAAAAAACTGTTTATTATGGAATATGTCTCTATTATATAAAAGAGTGACTAGAAATTCTTTACTTTATGTCCTAAATTATTTTGTACACATTCAGACCTCCTACATCATAAATATATTGTTATTATAAACCAATTATAGAGGAACAATTTAATATATAAAAACATGTATGTTTTACATATTCATGTTCATTAATAGTATATTAACCATTCCTTTCTAAAAGAAATATTTGGGTAATGACTGCTTTGTTTTTTACGACTATTTTGATATGGTATTTTCTGTTGTATTACTCTGATATTATTTTATCAGCTAAGAATTATTAAAAAATATATAAATATCATTAATATTCATATTATATTCATTTATATTAATCCATATATTTTAGAGATATAAAATGAAATACACAGTTCATTGAGATGGTAGGCCATACATATGCCTTAATATTGATTTCATTTTTTGATGGAGAAAACTAATGAATTGTAAAAAACATATCACCATTAAATAGTAATTTTATGCTCATATATATCACATATATTCCTTAAATGTAAATTTATCACAATCCACATAATGTGTATGTGGAAAAATAATCACATCACTTTGCGAGGAGGGAGTCCACCACAAATACACAAGCGACGTTTTCGAATTCCCACTAAATGGAATGTAAGAATAAATATGATGTATTATAACTAAGTGTGCATAAAAATTTTATATATATCATATATAAACATTTAATTCATCGTTATATACATCTTTGAGAGGTTATGATTGAAAATGAATAAAATCGGTTTACATAGTGGCCGCCTTCCATACACAAGACGAAGAGTTTTGTTTCCCATTCAATGTAATATAAGTTTGATATATGTTATTCCATTAATATAATAATAACTCATTTTCAATTAGATAATTTTTATTATATATATTTCATTTAAACCTAAATTGATGTAGTTAAATAATTAGAAAAAATAAAGGGACAATTGATTACAATTCACTTCACATAGAATAACCTCTTTTGGATCTCTTATTAAGGATCATATTATTGGCCTTTTGGGAAGATCAACAAGTCTGAAATAATTAATAGGTTTTTTAGGAGGGAATTATGTTGGGTTTTCATATATAAATAACATAATATTTGTGAATATTTTTGGGGAGGATGTTCCCTTTCATAGATGACTTGGATTGATATTTTTATAAATACCCAAAACAATGCAATAATGTGTAGTATTTCACACCCCATGTGCCTACATATGAGATCAATAATTTATTGGTTATTTGATATGGTCAATACACATATACACACGCAAACAAGTTTTAATCATTTTATTTCATTGAATTTATGTTTACATAACATTACCATTTTTTATTTCACCAAGCTAACATGTATCTTCAAATTTACATAAACAATTTTACCTATGAGAATAAAATTTAAATGAGAAATATTTTAGAATTTGGACATAATAAATATAAATATTACATAAAATTAACTAAATAAAAATAATATGTGTCTAGACAACTAATTCTTATAGAATAAAATCTAATTTGAAAAATCCATTGTATCAAAAATCATGAAAATTATTTTTACAATATTTTTTAACTGTTTTGCGTAAAAATTAATTTCAATTAAGTTTATTTTATATATTTTAAATATTTCAAATACATAATTAATTATTTAAAATTATAAATATAGAATTGGAATAATTATTTTTTACCTTAATCCCAAAAATTTGATGACAAAGATGTTTTCCGAAGAGTGAATTTTCAAACGTGTAGACCGTTTTAATAAAAATGATCAATATGAAAATGAATTTAATAAAAATTGGGATTAATAAATATATTATTAACTAAAATTACATTTAAAATTATAATAAAATAAAATTAATATTCTAAATACATTAACTGAAATGGAATCTTTTAATAAAAATTAGAATTTTTTACTATACAACTAAAAATCAATAGTTTTTTAAAAAATGAATAAAAGAAAAAATTAATATTTATATAATAAAAATGATTTTTATTTTTTAAAATAAATTTTATAAAACTATAAACATTAATTTTATTATATTTTCATGAATATCAATGAAATATTGTATGTAGAAAATACGATTTTCGAAACATGTAATAACTTTACAAAAATATAAGTTCGCTTTTATAAAAATTATTTCAATATATAAAAACACTATACATAAAATTTAAATGATTTTATTCATATTCATATGTCAATATTTATTGGATATGTTATTAAAGAATTTTTTTAATAAAAATATTAATGATATATTGTGCCTTGTTAATCCTCGTTGTTTCATGAAAAAAATGCTATCAAAAATTAAAATTAATTAATACATTATTTCATAAAACTAAAGACTATATAATAATACATTAATATCATTAATAAATGATAAATTCTTTTTATAAGGATTAATAAAATCTTATAATATCAGTTTTAATTATTGTATACAAAATCACTAGAAATTAATAAACATATAGTGATAAAATCCTATATGTACTCAGCTAAAATCAGTTTTCTTGGTAAATTATGATATTCATAAGAAATATAAACTCAAATTTAACTATATATATTTATTGATGAAAATTCCATAATATGGAACATAGGAAGAAAATAGTGGATAGAAGTCCCTCTAATAAGGAATGGTATATAAACTCATAATCAATATCTTATTTAAACATATAATATTTCCATAATAGATGTAATAAATGGTAAAGAATGACTATAGCATAAAAAAGGAATAAAAAATAAAATATATTTATATATTATGACAATTTAATACCACAAACCATTATCATACACCAATCCTAGTAAACCCCACACATAAATTCATAATAAGAGAAAAAATAATCAAATAAAATCACCTTACTCAATTTAAATGAATCTCTATGATAAATTTAAGATGTGTGTATAAGTATGGATTGAGGTATTACATTGGCGTAAGATCGTTGAAAAAAAATTACAAATTCGAAAATCCATTTGAAAATTATTTTCAAATTAAATACAATTTTCACCATTCATAAATTACAGAAAAAGAAAATCTGAAAATAAACCGATTAAATGAACAATAAAAACACTAGATCATTACTTTAAAAACGATATAGACCATCACTGTTATAAGATATAAGTAATATAAATCAAAATAATTGAATAAAAATAATTAATGCATACTAACATTGAAATCATTAACTATAACATCCCAGGTAAATAAAGAATAAAGAACTTTCATATTTATTAATATTTATGAATTAAATATTAATTTTACTTTAAAGGGGTTTCTATGTTCGATAGCGTACCCGATACGCAACAAAGAGTTTCATTGAAATCTAATGTTGCACACTAGTAATAAAATAATATAATTTAAAATGGTATTTAACACAGAGCCGTTGTATTGGCGGGAATGGATATAAATAACTAAAATATGATTATATAGGTTTTTTAATTTTTTTTACATTTATCCAATAAAAGATAAAAGCTTAAAATACGAAAAGAATTCAATTTTAGGCATATATGCCCTAATTTTCACTAAAGGTTCACTGATCGCCTTTTGATGGAGAACCGTCATTAAATATAGTTCTTTTCACAATTATACATAAAATTGGACCATATAAAACTCTTCTTTAGAATCGGGACATCAAAATTTACTTTGTGTAAATTTTTGGTATTTTTCCGATAAAGTTCATTTTTTAATGAATAGTGTAAAATGTTGTATTTTAATTCAAAACCACTTTTTAATATAATTTATTTATATGATTAGATTATCTTTTGAATTGTTTTTAAAGTGAAATTAGAATATATTTTTACCATTAAATCCAATAGTGGTTGTTGGAATTAATTTCACTTTGAAATCGGACTTAAAATAGTTTCAATCTTTTGATACTTATTGTTTCATAAAAACACGCTATTTGTCATGAAAGCGGGAATTAATTATTAAATTAATTAATGTGACTTATATTATTTTAATTTTATAAAATAGACATCATTTTTAAATTCAGAATATCAAATATAGTTTAGGGTGAAGTTTAGGTATTTTTTTAAAAAACTTCAATTTTTTATGAATAGTGAAACCACTAAGTGGTAGTTAAAGATACTGATTTTTCGTTTAAATGAAACTTTCTCACTTCTATGATTTTATTTTCAAAAATCCAACATAAATGGTTTTCATTAAGATTTATAATTTGGTTCAATGAGATTAAAATAATTTTCTGGTGAATAGTAACTTTAAAGTTCTTAATCGCGATTAGAGGTAATTAGTGTAGTTTAAGGTAAAAATAATGTTTTAATAATATGATATGAGCTTGACACATGTCCTACCCTCATTGGATATGTCATGTCCGAAAAATAAAATCCATGGGTCAACTTTGGGACCCCATGGAGCCACTTTGGTTGGAAATTGACATAAATAACTTTTTATTTAATGAAAAAGTAAAAATGACACGAACATGACATGTTTTACTAAAACAATTTTTACATGGGGTTATACAAGTCATATTTTTTACTATAAATATTAATTATAACGATAAAAATATTTCCTACATCATGATATTTTTATTATAATATTTAGACATTAAATATATTAAATTATTTATGACATCTTGATGATGCAGCATTCCCTCATTAATAATGGATTTAAATAAAATGAAAATATAATGTACAATCTATGACCTACACATGTCCAAATCCTATTTTATTGGTACATTTAGAACCCTTATCACCTTATCCTAGAACTATATCAATTTGAGACCTCTTAAATCCGAATATCATTTTAAAATAAAGTAACTTTTCTTTACTTTCCACGAGTGCCCCTCCTCTCCTCTTATAAAAGGCCCCCACCTCTACCTCTTTACCCACACTTCCAAAGCCTTTGGCTCGGCCAAAACCTGCCCATTTTGTCTCTCCACATCCCTCTCTTACTCCTTGAAGCCTCACTTTGGGCATAAGTTTTCCCAAGGAAGCCTTTCTGCTCAAATATAAGAGAGTTACCCGATTTTAAGGTGATGTCTTCACTTTTGTTCTTTTGTTTTATTTTGCTTATCCAACCCCCTAAACTATTTTTATTCATTTATTTTGTAAAAAATACAGTATATTCAATATACTAGGATGTTTTTATAAGAATCTTTCGAGATACACTTACACACATCTACATATAATGGTTAAATAACATACTGTTTCTTTGGTTGGCGAATTTCTGTCTCACGAAACGATGATTGTTCAATCTTCTTTTAAACACCTATAATGGTGGCCATTAATATGTAAAGATATTAATATATGATATATATTATGTTTATGTTTTCCTTATTCTTCTTTATTTTTCATTTGTGGTATACCTTTATGGTTTCCATTGTGGGTAAACACGATAATTTCATTTTAGGAAGTGCGGACTATCGCCCCCTCAAAGTGATGTGATTCTTTAATGCCATATGTGGGATGTATAAAGGATGGATTTAAAGTTATTATATATTATGTTATACTGGAATTATAATATACCTCTATATCATTATTATTTCTTTCTATTAAAGTATGATATAGAAATTAATGTAGCGTTCATGTGTACGTACGGCTTACCGTTTTCATGAACAGTGCATTTCATTTCTTATCCCCAAATGTAATGTACTATTATAAGTACATGTATATATTGGATATATATGATGAATGATACATCTAAATTATGAATATAATTCTGGAATTAAAATATACATACCTCTCATTTAGTTTTAATTCCATTAATATGACAAAGAAATGAAAGTAGCGTTCATGCGTGCGTACGGCTTACCGTCTCCATGAACGGTGCATTTCATTTCTTACCTCTAAATGATTATGTCATATTATAAATACATGTATATGCTGGATATATATGATATATATGATATCCAAATCAGGAATGTCATTCTGGATATAAAGAACCTTTGACCACACGAACAACATGTAATTGTAAGAAGTACACTTTCGACTTAAGAACCAAATATCGTCAAAACAAACATAATTATCTTAATGATTACATAATGTATATAACATGGAAATAAGTGATATAAAAGGAATAATAATCTTAAAAAAGGTTCTTAAGAAAGTAGAAATTAACTCAAGATTATTATTCAGGACATTAAAGAACGATCGAGTCAAGTCGGACCCGAGGTAAGGGACTTCGTCTCAATCTCCTTTCATTGAGACATATTTTGTTCTATACACAACTTTATTTTACACGGTGTATAAACCCTTTGAATTTTACTTTTATATAAAAGGAAACTTTTTCTATGAAGCGTTTTACAAAACAACAAAAAAGGAATGTTTCTTTTAACGTACGTGGTGTCAACAACCTTTTCCGCCGCCGCGAGTATTATTTGGTCTTTGGCTTCTTGAACAAGCCGTAAGGTTTTTTATAAAATGAAATAAATACCATATACTCTTTTATGTGTTTTGTTATTGAAAATAGTTTTTATAATGGATTTGTAATGTCAATATATTTAAGTGATATATTGTGATCAAAGTGTGGAAATGTTTTCTTTCCATTATATTTGTTTTATGTCTTATGATTTTTATAATGGTACTTGGACATTTGACGGGTGGTTACGTGATAAACCATATAACGAGTGGTGTCGTGAATACTAGGACGGGTGGTTACATTATAACCTCCTATGCATTGGGTATGGAAGTCGGCTGTATGGCTATTCCATTAAGAATGTATGGAAGTTGGACGTATGGCTATTCCATTAAGTAATATGTGTGGAAGTCGACCGTATGGTTTTTCCACTTAGTTATGTTTATGTCTCAAGTTACCTTTATATGTTATGTGATATTTGTATGGGTTTTATGGTAACCTTTTGGTTATAAAAGGTTAAGTAATGATCTTTTTTTCAGTGAATAGTTTTTACTACTTCATAGAGGTGAAAAGTATTACTTTGGTAATGTATACATGGATTACTTGTTGTTTTGATAAACTAATAGTTTTCATTCTTTGTGTATCCCTTACTGAGCTTTTTATGCTCACCCCAGGTTTTTTTGAAATGTTATTCACAGGACTTAATGTGGAATAGGGTCAAGGATGAGATCAAGGTAAAGTCATTCTATATAAAACATGGAACTAGACATGTTTCTTTTTAAGAGTCTGTTATTCTATTGAAACTTAGTAGAAGTGTCTACTTTGTAATCTTTTGAGATGTAATAGTTATGTTCTAATCCTCTAAAACTCTAAACCTAAAAATATCCACAATGTGAATTATTCATTTAATTCAATATTATGTAAGGTTCAAGGCCGGGGCGTTATAGTTGGTATCAGAGGTCGGTTTAGACAACTTTAGGAGTTAGAAAAGTGTTCAATTATAAATTAATTTATGGTATTATTGAAATGATATAACATTTTAAGATTACCATGTTGCTTCTCCAAAGATATTTCTGGGTTAAGAATGGTTTTTCATAGAGGAAACAGAATAGATTTTCCGGGAAGGCATACAGAGGGAAATTACCATTCAAATCAGTATCCTGAGATTGTCAGAGTCAGAACTAAACAGTTTTTTGCAGTAATGGCTCAGTTGACTCAGGTGAAAAATGTTGGTTGTTTTTATTGATAATATTTTTGTGTTTTATAAAATTAAAGAGGAGCATGAAAGTCATTTAAGGGTTATCTTGAAAACCTTAAAAGAAAAGAAATTGTATGGGTAATTCAGCAAGTGTGAGTTTTGGTCACAACAAATTTATTTCTTGGGTCACATTGTTTCAAAAGATGGGATAACTATTGATCCTGCTAAAAAAAGTTTTTGATGAATGGCCAAGACCCACAAATGTAACCAAGATCCGTAGTTTTAGTGGTTTGGAAGATTACTACCGAAGGTTTGTTGAAAAATTTTCACGGTTATCTAGTCCAATGACTAAGCTAACTCAGAATGGTGTTATGTTTATCTCGACAAAAGAATGTGATGATTGTTTTCAGGAGTTGAAATGAATATTCGTGAATGCTCCAGTTTTGGAACCTCCTTCTAGGAATGGTGAGTTTGTTATCTACAATGATGCTTCATTGAAAGGACTTGGTTGTGTCCTTATGCAGAATGATCAGGTAATTGCATATTCTTCACGTCAGTTGAAAACTCATGAGGTAAATTACCCTACACATGACCTGGAATTAGCTATTGTTGTTTTTGCTCTAAAAATTTGGAGGCATCATTTGTAGGGAGTAAAGTGTGAAATATATACTGATCACAAATGTTTAAAGTATACATTCACTCAGAAAGAGTTGAACATGAGATAGAGGAGATGGCTAGAATTATTCAAGGATTATGATTGTACAATTCATTACCATCTAGGAAAAGCAAATAAAGTGGCTGATGTTTGAGTCAAAAAAGTAATTCTTCTTTAACCATGCTACGTTTGGAATGAGATCCTTTGTTTTTTGATTTGATGAACTTTGTCATAGAAGTTTTTGGTGCAGGAAGTTCTTCTGTTTTGTTTCAGGTATCAGTGAGATAATCCCTATCAGAAAGAATTAAGCAAACACAGAGGGAAGACAGTGAGTTGCAGAAAAAGGTAGAGCTGGGTCAGAAGGGTAAGTTGCCTGAATTCAACATTGATAATGATTGTGTTTTGTGGTTCAGGAATAGATTATGTTTTCCTTGTGATTCACAGTTGAAGAATGAGTTGTTATGTGAGGCTCATAGTTCCCTGTTTTCAGTTCATCCTGGCAGTACTAAGATGTACAGAGATCCGTGGGAGTATTACTGGTGGGATGGAATGAAAAGGTATATTGCTGATTTTACTGTGAAGTGTTTGACTTGACAACGGGTTAAGGAAGAGTGGCAGTTACCAAAATGGATGCTTCATCCTTTACCAGTTCTAGAGTGGAAATGGGAAAACATATCCATGGACTTTGTTGTGAGATTACCGAGGACTTCTCGAGGTAATAATGCAATATTGGTTATTGTTGATCGCTTGACTAAATCTACTCATTTCCTTGATATACGAGATAGTTTTTCACTAGA
The DNA here is from genome assembly GCA_963277665.1 of Viscum album. Lineage (NCBI taxonomy): Eukaryota > Viridiplantae > Streptophyta > Magnoliopsida > Santalales > Viscaceae > Viscum > Viscum album. The sequence goes on along the minus strand of OY728146.1, from coordinate 1,753,736,752 downwards.
TCAACTTTCCCATTTGTATCTTAAAAAGATAGTCAGGTTACATGGAGTTCCTCTCTCCATTGAGTCCGATCGTGATCCCATGTTTACTTCTAACTTTTAGAAAGGCCGTCAGACGTCATTGGGTACTGAATTAAATTTTAGTGCATCTTTTCATCCGCAATTCGATGGGAAGTCAGAACGATCAATTCTGACCTTGGAGGATATGCTACGAGTTTGTTCGATGGATTATCAGGGAAGTTGGGACCAACATCTTTCGTTGGTTGAGTTTTCTTATAATAACGGTTTTCATTCTAACATACAGATGGCACCATTTGAGGCATTATATGGTAAGCGGTGTCGAACTCCAGCATTTTGGGATGAAGTGGGTGAAAGGAAGCTGATGGGACCATAATTGGTAGAAGAGTTAGTAGAAAAGTTCAGTTGATTCAGAAACACATGAGAATAGCCCAGAGCAGGCAGAAGAGTTATGCGGATGACCAGGGGAAGGATCTATCGTTCGATGTAGGTGATCATGTATTTCTCAAAGTATCTCCATGAAAAGGTGTGATGAGATTTGGTAAGAAAGGAATGTTGAGTCCAAGGATTATTGGACCATATGAAATTCTAGAAAAAGCTGGATCAGTTTCTTACCAACTGGCATTACCTCCGAGTTTATCTCAGGTACACAATTTTTTTCATGTTTCCATGTTGAGGAAGTATATGCCAAATCTATCTCATGTTTTGAGTCCAGAGGTAGTTCAGCTGGAGGAGAACCTATCTTATAAATAACAACCAGTCCAGATTCCTGACCGAAGAGAGCAAGTGTTGCAAAATAAGGTAATTCACCAGGTAAAGTTTTTGTGGAAAAAACTATATTGTTGAAGAGGCAACGTGATAATCGGAAAATTCTATGAGGGATAAATACCCCCACTTATTTTGATAAGTGAATAAAATTGCGGGGACACAATTCCCAAAAGGGGGGAAGGATGTAACATCCCAGGTAAATAAAGAATAAAGAATTTTCATATTTATTAATATTTACGAATTAAATATTAATTTTACTTTAAAGTAGTTTCTATGTTCGATAGCATACCTGATACGCAACAAAGAGCTTCATTGAAATCTTATGTTGCACACTAGTAATAAAATAATATTATTTTAAATGGTATTTAACACATAGCCGTTGTATTGGCGGGAATGGATAGAATAACTAAAATATGATTATATATGTTTTAAATTTTTTTACATTTATCCAATAAAAGATAAAGGCTTAAAATACGAAAAGAATTCAATTTTAGGCATATGTGCCCTAATTTTCTCTAAAGGTTCACTTATCGCCTTTTGATGGAGAAACTTCATTAAATATAGTTTTGTTCACTCTTATACATTCTATTGGACCAAATAAAACTCTTCTTTAGAATCGGGACATCAAAATTTACTTTGTGTAAATTTTTGGTATTTTTCCGATAAAGTTCAATTTTTAAAGAATAGTGTAAAATGTTGTATTTTAATTCAAAAACTCTTTTTAATATAATTTATTTATATCATTATATTATCTTTTGAATTGGTTTTAAAGTGAAATTAGAATATATTTTTACCATTAAATCCAATATTGGTCATTTGAATTAATTTCACTTTGAAATCGGACTTAAACTAGTGTCAATCTTTTGATACTTATTATTCCATAAAAACACGCTATTTGACATGACAAAGAGAATTAATTATTAAATTAATTAATGTGACTTATATGATTTGAATTTTATAAAATAGACATCATTTTTGAATTCAGAATATCAAATATAGTTTAGGGTGAAGTTTTGGTATTTTTCTGAAAAACTTCAATTTTTGATGAATAGTGAAACCACTAAGTGGTAGTTAAAGAAACTGATTTTTCATTTAAATGAAACTTTGTCACTTCTATGATTTGATTTTCAAAAATCTGACATACAAGGTTGTCATTAAAAAGTAAAATGTGGTTAAATGAGATTAAAATAATTTTTTGGTGAATAGTAACTTTTAAGTTCTTAATCGCGATTAGAGGTAATTAGTGTAGTTTAAGGTAAAAATAATGTTTTAATAATATGAGATGAGCTTGAAACATGTCCTACCCTCATTGTATGTGTCATGGCCGACAATGAAAATCCATGGGTCAACTTGGGGACCCTATGTAGCCACTTTGGTTGGGAAATGACATAAATAACTTTTTGTTTAATGTAAAAGTAAAAATGAAACAAACATGAGATGTTTTACTAAAATAATGTTTACATGGGGTTATACAAGTCATATTTTTTACTATAAATATTCATTAGAAAGATAAAAATATTTTTCTACATCATGATAGTTTTTTTATAATTTTTTGACATTAAATATATTAAATTATTTATGACATCATGATGATGCAGCGATTACTTCATTAATAATGGATTTAAATAAAATGAAAAGATAATGTAAAATCTATGACCTACACATGTCCAATACCTATTGGATGGGTATATTTCGAACCCTTATCACCTTAACCTCGAATTATATCAATGTGGGACCTCTTAAATCAAAATATCATTTTAAAATAACGTAACTTTTCTTTACTTTCCAAGAGTGGCCCTCCTCTCCTCTTATAAAAGGCCCCCACCTCTACCACTTAAACCATACTTCCAAAGCATTTGGATCGGCCAACCCCTGACCATTTTGTCTCTACACATCCCTATATTACTCATTGAAGCCTCAATTTGAGCAGAAGTCTTCCCAAAGAAGCCTTTGAGCTGAAATCTAAGAGAGTTACCCGATTTAAGGTGATGTCTTCACTTGTGTTCTTTTTTTTATTTTGTTTCTCCAACCCCCTAAACTCTTTTTATTCATTTAATTTGTAACAAATACAGTATATTAAGTATACTAGGATGTTTTTATAATAATATTTCTAGCTACACTTACACACATCTACATCTAATGGTTAAAGAACATACTGTTTCTGTGGTTGGCGAATTTCTGCCTCACGAAACGACGATTGTTCAATCTTCTTTTAAACACCTATAATGGTGTCCATAAAGATGTCACTCTATTTATATATGATATATATCATGTTTATGTTTTACTTATGCTTATTTATTTATCATTTGTGTTATACCATTATGGTTTCTATTATGGGTAAACACGATAATTTATTTTAGGAAGTGCGGACTACTGCCCCCTCAAAGTGATGTGATTCGTTAATGCCATATGTGGGACGTCTAAAGGATGGATTTAAAGTTATTATATATGATGTTATACTGGAATTATAATATAACTCTATATAATTATTATTTCTTTCCATTAAAGTATGATATTGAAATGAAAGTAGCGTTCATGCGTACGTACGACTTACCGTCTCCATGAATGGTGCATTTCATTTCTTATCCCCAAATGTAATGTACTATTATAAGTACATGTATATATTGGATATATATGATTAATGATACATATAAATGATGAATATATTTCTCTAATTAGAATATACATACATCTCATTTATTTTTAATTCCATTAATATGACTAAGAAATGAAAGTAGTGTTTATGCGTACGTACGGCTTACTGTCTCCATGAACGGTGCATTTCATTTCTTACCTCTAAATGATTATGTAATATTATAAATACATGTATATTCTGGATATATATGATATATATGATTTCCAAATCAGGAATGTCATTCTAGATATAAATAACCTTTGACCACATGAACAACATGTAATTGTAAGAAGTCCACTTTTGACGTAAGAACCAAATATCGACAAAACAAACATTATTAACTTAATGATTACATAATGTTTATAACATGGAAATAAGTGATATAAAAGGAATAATAATCTTGAAAAAAGTTCTTAATCAAGTAGAAATTAACTCATGTTTATTATTCAGGACGTTAAAGAACGATCGAGTCAAGTCGGACCCGAGGTAAGGGACTTCGTCTCAATCTCCTTTCATTGAGCCATATTTCGTTTTATACACAACTTTATTTTATACGGTGTATAAACCCCTTTGACTTTTACATTTATACAAAAGGAATCTTTTTCTATGAATCATTTTACAAAATGACAAAAAGGAATGTTTTTTTAACGTACGCGGTGACAACGACCTTTTCCGCCACCACGAGTATTATTTCGTCTTTGGCTTCCTGAACAAGCCATAATGTATTTTTAAATTAAATAAATACCATATACTCTTTTATGTATTTTGGTATTGAAAATGGTTTTTATAATGGATTTGTTATGTCAATATATTTAAGTGATATATTGTGATCAAAGTGTGGAAATGTTTTCTTTCCATTATATTTGTTTTGTGTCTTATGATTTTTATAATGGTACTTGGACATTTGACGGGTGGTTACGTGATAAACCATATGACGGGTGGTTCCGTGAATACCAGGATGGGTAGTTACGTTATAACCTCCAATGAATTGGGTATGGAAGTCATCTGTATGGATATTCCATTAAGTATGTATGGAAGTTGGCCGTATGGCTATTCCATTAAGTGATATGTGTGGAAGTCGACCGTATGGTTATTCCACTTAGGTATGTTTATGTCCCAAGTTACCTTTATATGTTATGTGATCTTTTTATGGGTTTTATGGTAATCTTTTGGTTAAAAAAGGGTAAGTAATGATCTTTTATTCATTTAAGAGTTTTTACTACTTCATAGAGGTGAAACGTATTACTTTGATAAAGTATACATGGTTTACTTGTTGTTTTGATAAACTAATAGATTTCATTCTTTGTGTATCCCTTACTGATCTTTTTATGCTCACCCCAAGTTTTTTTGAAATGTTTTTCACAGGACTTATTGTGTGAATAGGGTCAAGGATGGGATCAAGGGAAATTCATGCTATATAAAACATGGAACTAGACATGTTTCTTTTTAATAGTTTGTTATTCTATGGAAACTTAGTAGAAGTGTCTACTTTGTAATCTTTTGAGATGTAATAGTTATGTTCTAATTCTCTAAAACTCTAAACCTTAAAAGATCCTCAATGTGAATTATTCATTTAATTCAATATTAAGTAAGGTTCAAGGTCGGAGCCTTATATTAACCATAAAACATCGAAACCAATGAACCATTCATATAAAAATGATATTCACCTGAAGTCACCATTCTTGAAATACAAACCCCTTTGATAAATTCTCTTAAGACATTATATGAATTCATAACAAATATAATACTTAAGGAAATTCCATTTTGTAAGCTAAATAATAACCTGGAATATTGATTAAATGTAAATACATGGAAACATAATCAAAGGATAAGCATAAATAAGAACAAATTATCATATATAAAGAGAGAAATGTCTGAAAATATATAAATACAATCTTGGAATCCAAACCACTTGGGATTAAAATTGAATTGTATATAGGGTTTGATCAACATTGTAATACAATTATGGACATTGAATGAAAAATGATATAAGAGAAAGGGAATAATGAATGGAATAGAATAATATTTTTTATATTAATAGGCCACCGAGAATCTAATGAAACTAAGTCAAATTATATTAATTGTTTGAAATATGACCTTCAAGATATTTAATGTTATATAATATTTTATTAATAGATTTGGAATATCTAAAAAATTATCTCTATATAAGTGAAAGGGATATAAAATATAATATTATAAGGAATTGATAGGGGCTCACTCATGAGGCTCATTGGTTGGTATTTCTTTAGTGTGGATGAGTAGGAGGCCTTGGGGTTTTAAAATCATGACTGAAATAATGGAAATTAATATTTTTTATAGTTTTGATGAGTTCACATAGTTTAGAAGTACTATTTATCAATCCACTCACCAATTGTTAATCCTCGACATGGAAAACATAGGGTAAACAAATTGTTTAGGCACATATATTAGAAGACTATGTAAAAATCATTTTAATGTGTTTAAAACAAATATAAGATTCACATGGGTAAGAAGAAAAATGATGGCTATATATAAAATAACATTACAACTATCACTAAATAATAAAATGTTTTAATGGTAATATTATGAAATCTAAAACATATGTAAATATAAAATCAAAAAATATAAAAATTAACTATAGAATTAAATATCATGGCTTGATAGACAACAAAGATACAATATTTCTATCATTCATTTTTCATGCCAATTTGATCTAGTGGTCTCACTATAATCTTTTATTTCATACTACATTGCATATAAGTTATATAAATTATTTAAATTTGAAATTAAAATTGTTTTGATATAATTTTGAAAGAAAATAAATTAATCTCAAAGAATATTATTCACCCTTCCCATAATGTTATTAGTTCGGACATGGGAGTAGTACTAAGGAGAACAAATTTTTCAATTTTTATCCTCACATATTAATTATTTTTTGACCATTAAAAATAAATAATTTTTATTACATTATAATTATATTAAAGGAATATTATTTTCTATAAAATCCATAGTTATTTTATTTTAATAATGGATCTTCAATTCCACTCATTTTTCCAATTCATTTTTAAAATTTATTAATATTAGCTTATTTTTCATAACCTTTTTTAATACTCTATTTATAATTAAAATTATTATTTTAATGATCTTTAATAACATTATTCGGGGATTTGTTTTCATCTACGATATATTCATGATTCGGTTTTTTTAAAAAAAATTAACGCCTACAAAATAATAATTACTAGGAAAAAAGGATTTTCCTTTATTCTTTTAAAATGGATGTGAAGCCCATATTTGAATTCCAATGGAGTGGAAAAAATGACTATAGATAGAGAGATTTATTTGGAACAATTATTTAAACTAGTCTTATCTATAATTTTTGAATTTTATTGTTATCTCAGAGGCCTATATTGATGATTAAATTTTTATCAAGATATAATTTCCTAAAATATCATCCCACCATTTCAGTCACAACACACATATCGACGATCAAATTAGGATTAAATGTATTAATATTTTAAAAAAATTATTCACCTAATAATTTTCTATATTGAAGACCAAAAGCATCTAAATCACAGTTATCCTAACGGTTCATAGAGGTGAGGTAACCTTCATGAATGATGTCTTTAAACAATAAAATATTGTTTCTGCACTAACATTCCTACATCCTTTTTCCCACCATATAGAATAATTAAAAATATTATTGAATTTATAAAAAAATGGAGCTCCGAATATCTAATTTATGTTGATTTAGAGTTGAAAATTATTTATCAAATTTTTTCTATTTAGTTGTAATGTTATGTTGTCATTTTATAATCTCTATAGAATTTTTTTAGTGTAAATTGTTTGAATCACATTATCACCTTAGTAAAAGTTCTTATTTTTTACTTTTTTTGTCATTTTTAACATGTTAATACTTTTAATTTAACAAGTAAATTATATACACATAAAAGTGGTAATTTTATTACAAAATTATGGATTGTTTTTTATTTTATTACATTTATTTGTTCAATAAATCTTATTTATGTTATCTTCCATCTTCTATTGAGTCCATTTCATAAATGAAAGGGTACATAATTTGGGGACATATTCTATCGATTTCCATTGGGATGGATTAGAATTATTTCATTTAATTTAAAACATTATATTTTCATCAATTTGATTTTTTATTCTATGGATTATTTTCGTCTTTTTCATTAAAATTTTAAAAATGAAACATTTTGAGTGTGAATAAGAACCAATTTCTAGGATAGCATAATAATATAATACACTATGATTATTTATTTTTATAATTATATTCATTTAATTAATAAAATCAATGAATTATTTAAAGGGTTATCATATTTCATTGGATACTTCATAAGATTGTGGGTTGAGGTTTCTTAAGGATATTAATTCGTCAAAATTAGGTGACAGAAACAAGATGTGATTTCCCCATGTAATTTAATTGTTTATATACAAATATATAGGTTACAAATTCTTAAAATTAATTAATCATATTTTGCCTTTTTTATTATAGTATACCTATATTAATCAACCCCAATGATAGCCACTTAATTACTAAATAACCTAACATAACTGATTGAATCGAGGTTACTTTTTGTCCTCAATGAATAGACCCATTCTTTTTCAAGAACATATTATTTTACATGTAGTGTTAATTTTTATAATTACATGTCGATATAAATACATTAATCTATGAAATTTCATGGAGGAAACATGTATTATATTGTGGTATTAATTTTTAATATTTTTCTTAACCAAATAATGTTTTTCCATTTTAAATCTATATTTGTAAACTTTTTATTTATAGGGACCTCTCAAGGACTGATTTGTTCAATGGTGTTATTTTTCATTGAGATATTGGAACTAAATTAGTTTTTTAATTTCAATTAAAGATATAATTTCGTCGATAAAATAGATGTTGATCATTATTCATAAATAAAGACGTTGGCTGTGACCTGGATGTGGAATGAACAACTTCATTCTATTTGGTATTTAACTTCAAACCAACTGAATAATTTCTATATTTTCACCACTAAAAACATCCCAATTCTTAGATATCTATTCTCTTATCATTCAACAGTGAGGCTAGTTGAATAATATATTTTCACTGATTATTTGAATTTTTTAAATTTTTTTACATGAAATTTTATATTCATATCTATTCCTATAGTGATATACTTTATGGAAACTGAAATATAAATATAAAAGTATTATTAAATCCTTGATTATAATCATTATTAATGGTTAGGTTTATCAGATTATTTTTTGGTGAAATTCATATATCATGTCATTTATCATGATCTATGTTTTCATTTATTTAATCAAACTTCTATATAATGATTATTTTTAATATGGGTTGTGATATTGGGTTCTTTTGGTCCATTATTCATACAATACGGGTTTGATTATTATTATGTCTAATTTGAGTATACAAATAAAATGATAAAAATGAAAAATAAAATGAATACATAGAGAAATTTATTCTCCCAATTTCTCTTATATGGAAAATGGGAATCATGAATAAATTTTTTTCATTACACGAGTTATGGATGAAATTTAAATTATTAATAATATAGTTCATTTTAGATGTGGCTATTAACACATTTTGGATCAATGAGAAATATTTTTCTGTACTAGAGATAACCTTTTTATCAATATTGTGGTTGAAAAAAATAGTCCCAGATATAAAAAATTCCAAACAAAAAATGGAAAAATAGAAAATTTTCTTATAGATTATTATGATCCCCACTTATTGCATACATTTATTTTCCCATTTAATTTCCAAATTATCCCCATGTATTTTATGATGGATAACACATCTTTATTCATTAATAAATTATAATGAAGGGTATCAATTAATTTTAACTAAATACAGATCATGTTCATGGGATATGCTTCTCTAATTGTATTTTTATAAGTAATCTTTATAGGCTTAATTATTTTTTCACTTGAGAACTAAATGTTTATCATTTTATGATAGAATGTTATTTGGAGTGAAAAATAAATTGTAAAATTTTTGGTCTATTTTTTCTCACCACTAGAAAACCTCAATTTGATGGTGTGATTTGAAACTAAATGTAAATAAATTTAATTAAACGTAAATAATATTTTTGGTAATTATTTATTCCTAAAATCATTTTTAATTAATTTTTCAACATGAACATAAACTGACCATTTTTTTGCAATTCAATCATTAAATTTATAAATATTGGGCCATTTTTTATCAAGTTACATGATATTCACTACTCCATAATTTAATATTAAATTTTGGTTTAATTAAAATTAATAACTATAGATATGATTCTATTCATATAGAAATTTTATATTTACAAAGTTTGGTGATCAAAATTGGACTCCAACATAAAAGTTTATACATAATATATATTTAATTTCAACCCCTTATGATAGATGTGGAGCAGATAATAAACTTCTAATAATGAAAAAAACAATAATAATTTATTTATAAAATTATTTGAATAATTTTTATCAAATGTATCCAAGGATATTTCATTAATTATAAGGGACATCCAAGAGGATAAATTTGAAGAATAAACTCTAGACCTCTTTCTATAGTCCAAAAATTCATCTCAAATTTATTATTATAACTTCCAAATGAATGATCCAATATAGATTAATTTTTTTTTACAGGGTACCAATATATATTTTTTCTATTATATAACCAACATATTCAGTCATAACCATAGTCTTTGGTGCATCAATTATGGGAGACCAAATACTTCCATTACATCATATGAATATGACGAATGATTATGTCCCCTCTATCTTTACTCAAAACTATTTCCTATACTTATAAATTGTTCCAAAAATTTATTTTTTTCACATAAAAATTTATCAAAATATAAATTAAGGTTAGATTTATATCTGATAATTAGAGTTTATGTTTTTTAATTTCATTTGTAATGATAAGATTTAATTTTTATTCTCATCATCGTTTTTCTCAAGTGTGTTACTAGAATCATCTTATCATTATAATAAGATTTATGTGTATAAATTTTTTATATCTCATTTCAAAACACATTGATAGTATTTCTCATAGTGTAAATTTATACACTCAAAATTGAGTGAATTTATAATGACAATGTGAGAGTGTTTATTATTACATTATTTTTAATTCAAAAATCACACTCCATTTATTAAATATATGACTTCATTTTTGAGAATTTAATCATTATATGGATAACATTTTATGGTTTAATTTTAGTGATTTCTATGTTGATGGATTCGATGTTATATATATCTCACAATATTATACTTTCGATATTTTTTTATCATTTATTTTTTATGGATTATTTTCTTCATCATAATTTCAAATTTTTACAATTATACATTCTAAGTCTGATTATGATTCAATTCCTTGGATTAATCATTAATATAATCCTTTAATTGGATTTATAATTATACATGGAATTACAATATTAATATATTTTTTAGGGATGTTGGAAAAATACCAAAATTATTAAAAAAATTATAGGTAAAGAGATAATAAATATCCTAAGAAACCTTATTCATCCAATCTTTCCCTATAAACAATGTATGATTAACACATTATATTTATTTCATTACACATGAATATTTATGTGTTTCATTATTAAATTTCCATCATTCACATGGGTGTTTCAATTTTATGTATCCCAATTATAATAAATATGACAGTTGTCTACTTCATAAACCCAACCACCAATCAGTTCTAGTATAATCCTTTCTTGGACTGTCATGTTGGGAGTGGGATGATGAGAAGGTATTGGGATTGGCAGAGGGACAATCCAAGGTTAAATTTTAATATAATATGAAGATACTACTAATTCAAAATATGATTTTTTTACTTTCATCAATATCATTTATTTGTTGATTTATATCTTTTATTTGAATTTTATCAAGTATTCTATAGTTTATGAATAATAATATCTATTATTGGAGCTTGAAATTCGACACTAAAAGTGTATTTCTGTGGTAGTTCAGACAAATACGGTCATGTTTTGTGGTAGTGAACTAATTTTTGAGGGATTAATTTTATTAGAAGAAATAATATTTATTGAGAAAACCATATATTGTTATAATTGTTCTAAATTTGTTTTACACTATATTATTTTGTTGGAATTGTTATTTATATAATTTTTATTTAATATACCATTAATATATAAAAATGGATTTTTATTATTGAATTCTGTTATTGATTAGGGTATTTGAGGATTGGGGTGTAAAATAATTCATCTCTAATAGTATGTTGTTTATTCTTTTGAAAAATATGAATATTTAGATTTTCTTATTAATTGAATGGTATTTAAATATGATATATAATAATTGGATATGGTTATATATGGAACACCAAGATATTGGATAATATATATATATATATATTTAAATAATGATTACTTCATAGAGAACTTTTGTTACGTGCATCACTGAGTTCATATGAAAGGGAAATATATATTTTAAAAAGCAATATGTAAAAAGTATAAGTTAGATTATAAAATTGAATGAATGAATAGGAATATAAAATTTAAGAAAATTATTAAAACATATTAAATGTCATAAAAATGTATAGGTAAGTAAGTAATCAATAAGTTGTATGTTTTTTCACTCATCAAAAATATATATTTCATAAAAAAATGTTATAATTATTTATCCAATAATATATTTCACTTTTACAATTTTCTAAAATAATATTAAAGAAAAAAACATATTTTTTAATATAATCACAGACATATATTGGGGATTAATTTTATGATTTTTTTGAAAAACATTGTTTTTCAATGAATAGTTTAAAATTAAAATTTTTGTAAAACATTCATTTATATTGATGGAAAAAATATCCATTATGTTCTTAATTTTTTCCAAATTTATATAAATATAATATAGTTGTAAATAATGTAATTAATTTTATATTAATCATCATTGTTTAGATCATGATATAAAAATACTTATATAGAAAAGGTATTTTTGAATATAAAACTTTTTCACTGTGATTTACGGGATAATCATAACCATAATTTATACTATTTTTATATAGTTTTTTTGTTAAAACGTCATATTTTTAATCATAATAAATTATAATATTAAATAATGTTAACATATTTTTTCCATAATTAATTGAAAAACATAAAAACCTCATAACCATAGTAAAAGGGTATGTTAGGTAAACATAGGTTAAATCCATATGATAAGGCCACCATATTTCATACTATATCATATTGCATTAATGTATTATTACCCTTAGCACCATATTTGAGATTTTTTTCGTGGGACACATTTTGATGAATATAACCAGTATAATACATTAAGTAATAAATAAAACCAAATATCTCATTCTCAATATAAAATATATATTTTGTGTCATCATAAGAAAAAAATAGTGTTATGGATAATATTAATTATAATATAGATTATAAATAATTTTTTTCATTATGGGAATTTATTTATATTTTTAATGATTGTATAATTACCTTAAACTCTTATTCAACACAGACACTATATTTTAATAAACAATAGGAAAATAATAAAAATAGATTATTTATAATATTAAAAGTATTATAAATTTAGTTATTTATTTTGTTTCAAGCTTTTAATGGATGAATATAGCTCATTACGTATGTTTTAGATGTCCCCATTTTAAATTACCCATTCTATTGATTTATTTATGGTCAACGTAAATAAATAGTGTCAAAAATTAAATTACTATTAGTTTATATTAAATAAAATTGTATGAAATGATTTGAAAATTTAAAAACATTTATATTAAACTTTTTTATTTTTATATTTCTAAAAATATGATCTATGTTCCATTAATGTCATGAAATTTATTTTATAGTATCAATCGTGACCCCTAAAGGATAATATCATCATTTCACAATAATTTTAAAAAATGGTTAATATAGGATAACACCAAATCATATTTTTCAAAAAAAAATATAATATTATAAAACCTTTATTATATGATATTATTTTTATCTATATTAATCTGATAATTTAATTATATTAGTTTTTTAAAATTATATATTAAAAAATATTTTATATTAAATTGATATTTTATGTAATTATTAAATTGACCCTCAAGTCAAATATAAAGAGAATCTAAATGTACCCAATTTACCATCCATAAAGAGACATTAGGATCAGAGAAGATCTTATGAAATATATTATTAGTATCATGTACCACATTCTATATTGTTTTTTTAATTATAAAAGACTCATTAGAATGAATTTGGTGTAATCCAAAAAAAGGATTTCTAATGAAGTGGTATCACTCTTAATAAGGTGTTTTTTTACTTTTTACACATAAATAAATATCATTAAACAATGATGATATAATTAATTAATATTTCATGCATAATAATATTTTTTTATTTTAATTTCCTACCTGTATCCATCTCTATATCCATCAAATGGTAAACAACACCATCATATGTGTGTATAGTTAACTACCTACCAACAAACAGATTTAATTTTTTCCCATTATCAGCTCTGAGGGTTGTTATAATTATTGATATTTTTGAATATAAATTATACTCATAATTATTTATTATTATATAAAATTGAGATATAATATATTCTCTTACCATTCCATTCATCGGATAATGATAACTTTGATCATGCCTACTTGTGGATTACTACATCCATGAAATGATGTTTTTCTTTTTCATTACTGCATCACATGGATTTTATAAAATTTTATACATAAATAAAAAATATATATTTATGATATAATTATTATTAATTTATTAAAAAATTAACCCTATCATATATCATTCTTGATTGATGAAAAATGAAAACATTACACATTCCTATATACGACATATCATATCCTTGATTGTAAAATAATTCAATTTACCTAACCATATATAAATCATGGTATTAAAATTATAATTCATGAAAAAATAATAATTATATCATAATTATTTATCTATAAATAATTTTAAATTTACCACTTTTACAATATTCAACCTACTGAAGCCATTTTTCCCATATAAATCATATATCATCCAAATGTATTATAAAAATTTAATGGATTCATTAATTACATATAACCTGGTAATAAATAAAATTAAATTTTAATAATTTCTAATTGGTTCTAACAAAATTCAAATAATTAGCATATGTCTATTATTCGGGAAGGTAAAGATCAATCCCGATATGTCGGTTCTAAGGATGGTGATTTCATCTCAATTTCACTTCATTAATGTATATATTATTGTCACGCACATAATACATTTTATATTTTGTATAATGAAAAAATATGATATTATATATAATAAATCTATTTGTATTTATAGTGTTTAATTTTCATTTTATGTTATTTATTTCATTGGGGTACGATTAAAATCCATCCAAGGTGGTATGTGCTTATTCCCAGAGTCATTTTTATTCTTAACTTTCCATGTTTAAGAATCAAATGAATATTTTATATCATATTTAAATCATATACCAATAATATATTATGTTCCATTGGTTAATTCTGAAAATTATATGTTTTCATTTCATTTTCCTCTTTTATATACTCATGAAATTGAAATTTTTATTTCCAGGAAACCCATATTTGTATTATTTTCGATCTATATTATTTTTATTACATGTCTATATATTCTTTAAAATGTTTTTATGTTTTAAATTTATAAAATTATTTATTAGTGTAATTTTTAACTAGGTTTAACTATTAACAAAAATATTAAAATGATTCTTCATGTAATTTTTTAAATTAGGTATCTTTGGACATTATATAGAATATATGAAAGGAATGATCATTTTAACATACATGGAATTCACGAAATTTCCTTCCATAATTAAAATTATATTATTTTTGGAATATTTTACTGGTTCCAAGGATTCGGTTCAATGAAAATGGTTATCTGATATTCTAGAAATATTTTTTTAAAATGTAGATTTCAATGTATAATCAAGTTATTATCCTCAATAATTTATTCGTGATCTATTTACTTTATTTCTATCCATAGAATAAAACATCCCTTTATTTTAATTATTCTATTCTAGTATTATTCTATAATTATTCCATCCTAATTAATTTTAAACCTGGCATATATTTGGCTTTAGTGGGGGAAATTATTAACATTTCATATAATTAGTTTTCAATATGAATGTTTTTGATAATTATCTATTCAGTTATTATTCTACTATTTTATTTGATTAATGTATTAACTTCGATATGTGAGGGTGGAAACCAATATATCACATTTATAACATAGTATATCTTAATAGTCCTACTATTTTGGGTATTTTTCTATGCCCTTTGCAGTTTATGTAATATTTATTTGTGTGCGGCCTTAATGGTATGATTATGATATTTAATATTATGAATTATATTATTCTAAGATTATTTATTCTTGGAAATTTCATTATTTTAATGTTTATGATAACCATTTTATGTTTCATGTTCATATGTTTATGTTTAAGTCATTATTTGATCATCATTTATTCACTCAATGTTATCATTAATAATAAAAAAATAGAATAAATGAAATATTTTTTTGAGTTATGTTAATTTTTATATTGATTATAATTTTATTACTAATGATAAAATTATATGTTTGAAACCATTACTAATCCCTTTTGATCACCCAATAATTTATTTTCCTTCTTGAGGATATCAATACGGAACTCATCTATATGTTCATGGATTGATAATATTTACCTTTAATATGTTGTATTATTTTTTTCAAATGTAATGTGAAATTCAATTACCTATATATTTTACCAATAATAATTAATTTTTCATTCATATGTGATGTGATTTTATAGATATCTATTTGGAGGTTTTTTGTAATTTAATTATATTGGATTAATTTCATGAGCTTTTATAGAAGTTTATGGTATATGTAACATTAATTCATATCCTATGTTATAATGGTAATGTTATTATAGAAGTAAATATATATATTATATATATATATATGTTTATAGATATTGATAAAGTATATTTTTAATATTATCATTTATATTAATGTAATAATAGTCAATTAAATGTAATTGATATTTTGGAAAAAAATAGGTCATGAAGAATACTTTAGTTGTTATAAACTCATTCGGTGAATACTGTTATTTTTTAGGAATCGTGTCATATTTTTTGAAATTTTATTGGAATTATTTTGATATTTTCATTGAATATGTATGAAAATTCTGTAGGGTTTCAAAAATCACATCACATAGGGTCTTGGGGCTTATACCCATCACATAAGAGTGACAATAGTGAAGCACCTTGAACTGGCGTACATGATATCCTAGTTCATATGAAATTGTATTAAATTAAAAAATTATATTTTTAACATTAACATGACTTTTGGAATAATATTATATGATATATTTTTTTGTTAATTTTTTTACATTTAATGTGATTAATGAAATTTCATGAATATTTGGTTACGTTGACATATATTGAACATTTATGCTTAATTTAAAGGATTTTTTTGGAAAAAATTACTCTTACATTGTTAAAGTTATAATATCAAGTGTTTGAGATAAAATTTGATGATAAAAACATCATTCATGTATGGTTATTATGGGTATTTTCGATACATTTTCACTTATTTGTGGAATGAAAAATTTTATTCTTTTAGTTATACTTTCAAAAAATGGGAATTAATGTATTATTTCCTAATATAACAATTTATTCATTTTTTTATATAATAAATTATTTCAAACCATTTTATTAATGAAGATAGTATGACTAAATTTTTATTATTTTATTTATTATGTTCTATGTTCTATGTATATTTTATATCCGAGAGAAAAAAATTATCCTGATTGATCGACACATCGGAAAAAACAAGAGATTGTTATTGAAACTGATTAAAAATTTAAATTACACTTTTAATGTATATTTAATTTCTTCTGATCTTAGTCTATATAGTAATATAATTACTTAACATTAATAAATGTATAATTAATCAATTTCATCCAATTATAATAATTTTTTATGAAATGATTGTCAATCCACCAGTAATTAATTAATAGTTTTTTGGTCCTTAACATTATCATGATTACAATATCTATCACTCTATAATTTTCCTTAGATGTTATTCTACACTTTATTTTTTATATTTTTAATTATCACTAATTTTTTCATTATCTAGGAACTAAAATACATGATATATCAATTTACCTGTAGGATTTCCACATTCTTTATTTAAAGATGTTTTATTATCCCTCTGTATGATATTGGTTTTCAACAAAAGGGAGAATTTTTATTTCTATAATATAATTTTTAGGGAGAAATTTATTTGTGGGTGATATATTATAAAGCCATGGAATTTTAGAATATATTTATCTTTAGATAAATTTTAGTTCTCTCATTTATTATGTTTTAAGAAACATAGAGTTTAAATGATCAATGACATAATATTATAATATTTTAACACAACCATTAACTACTATGCATTAAATTTGGTGGAACGAATAGTAATCATCACTATTTTTAATATTATTTTCAACAATTTTAGATATGGAATATATATTAGTATATAAGGAAGAAAAATGTTATAGCCATTAAAAGCTTTAGAAATATAGCTTTCATCAAAATAGTTTTTATTTATTTTTTATCATATTATAAGAAAAATTTCAAATTATAAAATATGTAATAGTCAGAGTCAAAATATTTTTTAAATATTTTTATCAAAATATTCATAGGTTGAAGCATTTATATTCAACTAAAAATAATGGTTTTTTAGTGAATACTAAAAAAATTATAAAATATCTATTATTTATATTAAAAAATACACATTATATTTTTTTAATCCTTATTTTCTATAATAATCCTGAAATTAGAAAAATAATAATTATTTAATGAAATATAAATAAAAATATATGTGATTTTGGTATAAAAACACTTATAGTCTTAAAAGAAATATTATCAGAAATCCATTTTTGTCGCACATTATGAGATTCATATAATTTAAAGTTATGATAATTATATAGATTTAATTAGATATAATTGAATTATAATTTTTATAAATATAATTAATTTAATTTATTAAGTTAACCTATTTTTTTCATAATGGATTTTAAATTTTTAAAAAACTCATCAGCAGTGTAAATTGGTATATAAATTTAACCAAGGGTAGAACTATGTTGTAAGGAAACCATTATTCATCCTAAATCTTCTTTTATGAATATATGTATATATATACCATTATAACCATTAAAATTATATGAATTTTTCATGTACATTTGACCATGAATGTGACATATAATATTATATGTAACGAAAAATATAAAATGTCAGATTTTTAATTTAAAACATCTCATACATGTCCACATAGGGAAGAAATAATGTTATAAATTAATATAATTTATTATTTATAGAATAATTATATTATTTCAAGGATGTTAATTTATTTATAATTTTAATTTATTATATAATTACCATAAATTATTATGCATCATAGACATGTTTTTTACTAATTAATAGAAAAGTAAATTAAATGACATTGAAAATTATAAATGTCATGTAATTTGAGATATTAATTATGTACCAATAGTTTTATAGTTGAATATATCATGTTTTTTTAAATATATATATTCTAATCTCTATATTTTTAGATGTATTTAATGTAACAGTAAATGAATATAGTAAAAAATGACAATAACGTTATTATAGAATAAATAATATTTCATTTGTTAATACAAAATACATACAATTAATATCATCATAATGTTGTGTGTTATATTTTTAAACATAAAATATATGTTCCATTTATAGAAAATATTACTTTAATAGTAACTATCTTGATCCAAAAGGAGTAAAAACATTGTTATCATGACAATTATCAAAAAGAATTGATATTGGTTAAAATAAAGAGATAATTGTAAAAATATAATATAATCATATAAATATTTAATTAGATGATATTTTATTGACATATCCTCATACAATATTTCAATGATGTAATTTTTTAGAAATTTTAAATGAAATTTTATTTTTATTATTTTAATATATTTTAAAAATAATTTTTTTCATCTTCTCAATTAGTAAACGTCACCTCTTATTTTGTTTTCATTACACTCATTAAGCCTAATATTCATAACATACCTATCCAAATACAATATCTACATCCCTTTGAAATCCATATATGCATTTTATTTGTTTTAAAACTATTTTATGATGGCATATTATGTACATCCTAAGAGGTTTTATGAAGAGGTATCACTTTTAACATAGTTGTTCATTTAATTTCCTATTTCACCTCCATAAAATATTATTCAACCATGATGATATAATAAAATAATTATCTTAAATACTTTAGTATGTTAATATTTAAATTACGTAACCAAAATCAATATCATCTTCTAGCAAATTAAAGTGACACCTTTATTTATTTGTATAAGGAACAACCGCTTCACCAACTAACATAATTGTCTTCCATGATCAGTACTCATATATATTTTTTTGATGTATTTATGGTAAATATATAATATTAATGAAATATAAATTGTCAAAAAAATTTAATATAAAATATATATTTCCTACTATTCTATTCATTGATATATGATAAGGTCGCTCGTACATATATGTGCATTACCACCTCCACGAATTGATGTAACTTATTTTTTCTAACCATGAATTATAAATTAATTATATAAGTATATTTAAATATATAATAATATATTTATGATGTAATAATATTTATGTGAAGTTAAAATAACAATTAACTCATGTTCGTCATGATCATTGAAAAATGGAGACATTACTAATGTATATGTATGTCCTACAGTAACCATGATTGTTGCACAGTTAATTTTTCATCCCCTAATTTTATGACTCAATATAAAAATATGATTAATTTCTAAAATATTTATTATGTCATATTTTTAATCTGGAGATGATGTAAAAATTCTTATATTTAACATAACCAACTTAATGATGTCATTTTATACATATAAACTAATTTTCATTAAAATGTCTGATGTTAACTTAATTGAATATGTAAATAAAAAAATCATGTTGTTAAGTAAATAATGTAATAATGATTTTCAAAAAATCATTAAGAAATAAATAAATTAATTTGAATTTATTATTTGGGAGGATAATGAACATACATGATGATGCGTAGGTGAGAAAAGATATTTTGTCTAAATTTCCATTCATCAATGAATATTTTATTATTATGAAAATTACCTAATGTATATGATTTATTTTATACCCCTTAAGAAATTTTAAATTATGATGCTCCTCACATTTATGGTACTTAATTCTTCAATTGATTCTATTTCTTTAATATGTTTTATGATTCAAATGTATATAAATTATGAAGATTTTATTTCACAATTTCACCATTATTATAAATTGTTTATGTTTATGTCACTTAAGGAGAAATTTTAATATCTCAGTCTCCTATAAAAAATTATTTTATTCTCCTTTGGTTTTATTTTTTAAATACTATATTTTCCTTTCATTTTTCCCTTTTATTTAATAAACTAATAAAAAAAATTCATCTAGAAAACTAACATTATTTTCTATTAGTTCTTATTTTTCATCCACAACAACATAATAATTTAAATTATATAATGGATTTTTATAGTATATAAATATTTTTAAATAAATTTAAACCCATTTATTAATTTTAAAAAAATGGTTTCAAACGAACTTATCCGTCACATTATGAAAGGGGTATTTATTGACTTTTTTCAAATAATGTTATTGTATTATTTATTTTGACTTACATAAAAAGAATGAAATTTTATACGATCATAAACACTCTTTAAATAAATAATAACTTTTAATTATTCAATTATTATGCTCAATGAATATATTTTTCAAAATATTCTTTATTTTTTCCTTCATAAAAGTTAATTTCAAATTAAGAAAATATTATTTACATATGAGTTTTTTGATGTTCTTTTTATTGTATTTATATTACTCATTTTCAATAATTCTTCATTTTAATTATAAGAAAATGTTGATATATTTTAGTGATTCAATACTGATTCTTAATTTGAATGGTTTAGCTTATTTTTGATTGAGAAATTTTTTTATATTTAATATGGTATACCTTCATAATGAATTTTTTTACTGATTCGGTATAGAATTATTTTTATCTAGATTCATATGATGAATTTCGTAACATATTATAAGAGATGCCTGATATATAACCTCAATTCATTGGTATATTACATGAGACAAACATGATTTGTTATTTTGAAAATGACTTACCATTTTATTTCTTATTTCATGGCATGAGTCCTTCATTTTATGTTTATAATGTCCAATAATCTGAATTCCAATATTTTCTTCTATTTATTGGCATCCATGTGATTATTTGAATAGTTATAATATCCATGTATAATATTCATGTTTATAAGATTATTTTTATGGAATTATATTATCATCATTTATCCCATCCACATTATTCTTTATGCAAGATTTTTTGATTAAATTGTTTTTTTGAATTATCTACATTTCCATAGTTATTATTCTTTATTTTCACATGATAGATTATACATTACATATCCCATGAAAATAATTTGATCTCACTCTTTTTTTCATCCATTATGTAGTGTATAAAGAATTAATATTTGAATAATATTTAGGATAATGAAGATTGTCATTCACTATGTTTAATTTTTATGTTTTTATGTAATGTGAGATTCATGTTTATATCTAGTTTTACAATGCTACTAAACTATTTGATCTTTTAGGATGTGGTCACATGTATCATATTGTAATATAATAATATAACCACTATATTTTCTCTATTGATTTCCAGGATGTTGCAATATCTCTGTGGTAATATATTGTGTTATAGATTTATCTATACACCAGTATATAACACCCTACCTTGTATTTTTTTATTTCAAACCAACAGAGCATCATGAGTTTGGTACATATGTTTATTTCATCTAAGAGGTAATATTAATTATTAATATTTTATTTTCAAGGTACATATATATGTTATTCACAAATAAATATGTTGGGTACTTATGATTATGTATATAAAACCAGACATAAAGTCAAGTTATGTTGAAAAATAATTATCCTCTTCCAATTATAGACGATATTTTGATAGTTAAAAGTAATGTGTTAGTTTTATATGATCATATATCAATGTATATATCCCCATAAATTGAATAAGGATGAATAAATAATAAGGAAATTTTTTTCTATCAGTACATTCCTTTTTAGATAGTATAATTACATTTAGATATTTTTAATCCACTAACTATGTTTTTGTGATTATAAATAGTGTGTTACACATCGATCTGGTTTGTTTTTTTGTTAGTCTTAATTGAAGACAAAATGGTTTATTATAGTATATGAAAATATAAAGTATGATATATCAAGATGTTGTTTTAGATTTACAGGGATCATATGTGGCCTGGGAATATGTATAAGTGTTCATTTTGAACATGTTAAAAGATTTTTCTATGTTACCCTATTTCATTTCTTGGTGTGGTAGTGGTCTTAATAATGAATGAGTTAGTTCTTGAATGGAATAAGACATAAAAGATTCTAAGTATAATTAATCCATATTATCTAATTATTATTAATGGATGTTCATTCCAACATTTTCCCATATTGAGAATTTACTCTCATCCTTGATTATGAAAGCAAATGTATT
Source organism: Viscum album (assembly GCA_963277665.1). Taxonomy (NCBI): domain Eukaryota; kingdom Viridiplantae; phylum Streptophyta; class Magnoliopsida; order Santalales; family Viscaceae; genus Viscum; species Viscum album. The sequence continues at coordinate 1,753,713,769 of OY728146.1, read as the reverse complement.
TTTTTTATAATTACTAATGTCATGGAATATTTAAAAATTCTAGGTAGAATTTTATGTCTACTGAAATTTATTTATAATTTGTTATGGTTGTACCTTATATAAAATCTTGTGGTCTGTACCATATGTATTTTCAATGTTATTTTTTCCAAGAATGTGTGGTTAAAAATTAATGGTCTTGTAATTTTCACCATTATAAATACAGATATGTTACAAATAAATTGATGATTCTAGTCATGGTTTTTGCTAATTAGAATTATAGAAAATATTTAATTTAAGAGATCCTATTAATTTATACCAGTCATTATTGATTTACATATACCTACTCTTAGATTGATTTTAATTTTTCCTACAGATGGTAGGTGTATGTTTTCCAATAATATGACTTCTATATCAGATATTTTTCTTGGATTGGTTATATGTTAATTAATTCATTGATTTGAATTACTAGTGATGATATTTCTCAGTGATATATTAAATTAGTCTTTTCATCGATTAGTATATCATTACATTAGTAAAGAAAAGATTTGTCATAGGGCATATCGTTGTTAGTTGATGGTTGAATAATTCTTTATTTATGAGGGGAAGTATATATTTATATATGGATGTCATAAGGTGGGAATTCATGATATAAGATTGGAAAGATTAATTTTTTTTTCATATTCTCATAATATTAAGGAATATAATCATTAATTATTTCATGGGATATACATTTTCCTAGATGGTTGTGTAATATATATTTCTATAAGTTGTATTGTTAATCTTTTTAAGGATGTGATTCTATTACAAAGATGTGTCATGAAATATAGTGGTATTTTTAGTAGTTTAATACAGATTTTTTTTTGAATTTTATTAATTATTTATTGTTTGATATTAGGTGAAAAAAACTACATTATGTATCAATTATATAGCATCACTATGAAATTTTCTAGATAAACTAGGAATAAATTTCTCCTGACATTTTATGTGTTTACCTTTTTTATTCATTGAATTTCATTCTGTTTAGGTAATTATAGACTAATTAATAAATTTTATTAATTTTCTATAGATTATGTAAAATATTTAAGTGTATAATTTGGAATGTTTATTGTGATTTTTTTGGTAACACTTTATAGAGTTATAATTATTATATTATGTTATTTTTAATCATTATTTACATAATAAATGAGTGATGGGTTGTTTTCAGCCTTTGATTTTGAGTTGTTCTATAGAATTTTATATCAACCATATATTTTTTCCTCAGCTAAGAGTATGATTTAAACATTGAAATATGAATTGATAGTTTGTATCTTAGATGGTGATGTTTAATTGATTGATGACTTACCAATGCTAAAATAGTATTGTAAAAACATATATTATTCCTCTATTGGTATGTATTTTTATGGGGATTCATAATGGATTCCGTGTTATTTAAAATCATGTTTGGCTACGTTTGGAATGGATACTTTAGCTCGTTCTGATATAGTGTAACATATAAATAAATGTGTAAATGTTATCCATTTTACCTTGAGAAATACCTATAGTAGACATAAATTAGATGTGGATTAGATGAGACGACCAATGGAATTTTTGAAGATCATGTGTCTTTATGTGTTTCTAATTGAAATGAAATATAACGTATTAGAAAATGATATAAGATACCATATAGATCATATGAAGGTGTATAGTGACATTTAGGGGTATCTCTTTGTTGGTGATTCATCTATTATTAGAAAAACTTTAAGATGATTTCAAAGTGTATCTACATTATATTTATTATATTTATACTCCTTATGTGATTGTTTTTATGATATTATTATTGATAAGTATGTGACCTTTTTTGCAATCTGGTCAAGCATCAGGATAAAAAATATAATATCTAGAGATAATGATTTAGTTCCACAATGAGACACATAGGACACACACTCTCGATATCGAGTATAAAAATACATGAATAACATCCATGATTTTTTACTAACTGATAAAAAATATATAAATCCACATAAAACACAATAAAATAAATTTTATACATCAAAATATTCCCAAAAAATCCATGAACTGATATGTTTACTTTCTTTGTGTCAAGAAACTTCCCGATTAACCTACTATGCCAATAACCGAAAAGATAGTGACATCACATGAAAGGAATTCTTGACCCCCATGGGTATGAAAACTACACCTGAACACATACAAACTTTTAGTTGCAACATATTTTCTCCAAACATTTTGAAATATTGATAAAAAAATTACGATCCATACAAGAGAAACTACATACGTAGAAGTGTACAAGAAGTTAAAAGGTATAAACACCCCAAAGAACTATAGAAAAATTCTAGAAAAACTATAATTTTTATATTCTATATATTAATTGATGTATCACTCAAATTCCAAGAATCAGCTACTAGAACAAATTCCAACTATTCCTTTACCAATTCTCAAACCTATAATGATAAAATCTACAATCACCTAATGGCATAGGTCGGATGTGAGATAATATACAGATACGGTCAGACCAAAGTCTCCGTAAAAGATGTAAAAATTTTATTAAACATATAAAAAACTTTTAATTTATAATAAAAAATATTTTAATTAAAAACTACTCTTCAGAAAAATCATCCATTACATTTTAAATGATGAAAATACATTTAACAGTGAATTAAATTTTAATTGATCGAGAAATTCTAAAAAATGAATTAAACATAAATTTTATATAAAATATTTTATATATTTAAAAATACATGTATAATTGTTTTCCTTAATGGAATATATACATATAAAATGAAAAAAATAAAGTAACATGGCCATATTCGTAAAAATGTATCACAGTTCCATGCTATAGAACTCCACACACAGAAGGTTTCATAAAAAACATTGTATAAAAATGAAACCTTTCACACTGGCCATATGGAATTCATCACCTTACATCTGGGGATGTGAGTTGTTTTATTTATGTATTGGAACATCATAAATTATAAATTGGTTTCCAAATAACACACTAACTAAATATTTATTGCATGATCCCAAATAGAAAACAACAAGGGTTAATTTATTTTATGGTAGCTCAAAATAAAATTCTTCTCATTTTCTATTTAAAATACACCAATTTTTCATTTTAAAACAAGTTTTTTAAAAACATAAAAACATTCCATTTTCAGAAAGAAACCCCAATGGTTTATTTAAAAAGTATTTTATGTCATTTTTCTCTCTTTATAATTTTAAATAATTTTAAAACTCAATTTTAAAATTTACTATCACAATTTAAATTCATCAATTAAAATTTATAAAAATTTAAATCAGTTTTACAATTTTTATTCATCGACTTAAATACCACTCAATTCCATCAATTTCATAATTACACCACAATTCATTGGAATTGGGGGTTTCCTAAATTCAGTCCAAAATCTAATTTCCAAAACAAATCACTATCTCTAATGGATTTTTCATCATAAAAAATTCATTTTTATATGAATAAAATTACAAACATTCAATTTAGGTAAATTTATTCAAATCAATAAATTCATGTATAATTAAATTGACTAATAAAAAAAGGAACCACCTACCTTAGGATCACTAGATCTCAAGTCAAAAATCCCCAAATAAGAATCTCTAATAAATAATGATTCCAAAAAGGATCCATGAATCAATCCTTGGTTTAAGAATCAAAATAAATGTTATTTGATATTCCCACATGATAGTTATCCACAAAACCATATGGTGGAGATGTTATATAGAAAGATAAAGAGAACATGATAAGGAAACATACTGGGAAAGGATTGAACACCATTATTCTAACTTCAGTTCTATTCTAGAGGGATATCAAGGTTCAAAAAACAAAAATTGGGAGATCCTAGGGAAGAAGAAATAGATTTTGGGCTGTATAGGTCTATTAGGGACTGAAAAATGTGTTTATGTAATTTTAAAATATTTTTAATATAAAAACTGTACCTATGGTAAGCTAGGAAGGGCCACACAGTTAAACCAAACCATGTTCCATAGATGTGTTACCCTTTTCATGGGATTCATGATTTTCCTTGAGAGGAATATAGTTTGGTAAAATAGATAACCAACCACTCACATCCTAATTTTATTTTTCAAAATATATAATATTTTCATCTAAAACATCCCTAAAAGAAACCCAACCCATTTATTGACGAATTAGGTGTTTAAGAATACCTGAAATTAGTAACTGTATGTTAGATTTTTATATCATCTACATAAACAACCTAATATACAATAATTGTGAACATTAATTTGTAACCGTACAATACTATAAAATCATCTAAACAACAAATTAGATATGCTCATACTCATAACCTTAGAAATTAAAACATTATAATGGGTGATTTTGATTTCAATTTAATAGATATATTTTAATTTATCATAGGTTTTAGTTCATTAGCTAGTTATATAACTTCGATAAGGGGATAAATTACTTAAAAAAATATCAATGGAGAATAAGACCATGGTATGATAATGATGGAAGAAAAATAAATATATTATTTTATTTAATCAAATAATAATAATCATGAATAATAGAAACATGAAATGCATTAGAAATATATTGGAAATGAGAAAATAAGCATATGAACATTAAATCAATTAGATGTGTATGAATCACAACCTAATTCTTATATAATAGTTGGATTTGGATAATATCTTGTAACTCCCTCACCCAAATCAATATGTCCAAAAAAACCTATCACATAACCACATCCACACCTCCATGTACGAATTAGGTTATCGAATAGGGGAGAGGGTATATGGTGAGACCATAAACTTGGTAACCATATAAAATACTGGATATTAAATATTTAAATATAATCCATATAAATAACAAATCATATATTAATAAAAATAATTTTTATAATATTTTACATGTCAATCCATATAAGTGTAATTTTCCTACATACATTTTGGAATGTCCTATATATATTTATTAAACTAGAAATATAATAACAAAAGAAGAATGAAATGATATGATGTCATTCTCAGTACGATGTCCATTAACCGAAATGATGATCATCAATAACAAGGCATAGGTACCTTACCCCTTATCTAGATCCCATAACAAAATTTCTATAAGGATACCCGGATACTAATGATGAATTTGAGAATAAAATGTTCAAAAACCACTAATGTAACCAAAATATAATCTGCCAAGTATATAAATTTGGACAATATGATCGAAAGGATGATGAAAAGACGGTAAGAATAACTATCATGTGATGTGTGGCTTTTCCCTAACCAAGATCCCATGAAATTTGTTGATAAATAATTCTTTAACATAATGGAAAATTAAAAATTATTATCACACAAGTAATATCAATCAATTTAAATACATTCCCATTTAAGGAAAATGAATGTATCACTTTTAAGGAATAACTCCACCCTCACAATTAAGGTCAATTCATATACACGATTAATGGATATATGCTCCCATGTGATGGTATGCATGATTGGATCACCAGATCAATGGACTCCTTATAATAAAAAATTGGTGTTTTGCATTGGGAAACAATACTATCCGAAATTGGAACTCTAATAGTTGTGATATGACATTACCTTGGGCTCTACCCAGATATAGAATGAACTATCCTTCACAGATACCTAAAAAAGACATTTCATGGAAGATTCCCCTACGTGGAGTATTCCGAATCTATGTATGATAACAGTCCACTAGAACATTGAAATAGTTATTCCACTATATTTTTAAAAATGATTGTTAAGGAATACTATAGTGAGGAACAATATATCACAATATTCATTCCAACATGCTATAAAATATAAAAAATTTAATAAATGGAATAAAGAAAACATACAAGACATAACAAAAACAGAGGACTCATCGGCCACCACATACATATAAAACATGCATATAATGTATGGGTCACTACACTATAAACATATAATATAGAAAATTTACACATTGTTTTATATGAATTCTAAAAATGTTATGATATTCTTACGACTTAGTCATCGAATCCAAATTCAATGATCTACTGTTGAATGATACCCTAACCATGCTAATGCACCGATGTTCACATTATCTATGCCTAATTCATTATCATAATATAATGTGATTTAGAATTATAAAAAGGTATTTTTTTAGGGGATGAATCCCATATCATGTTAACAAAAATTATTCAATACCATTGATAGATCTTGGATCTATCAAGTAGAGGCCACCAATACATGTGATCCTAGATAAAGAAATGATTTGATCATGAATTATCAATTATATATCAGTGGATATCCATAGAAATAATCAAAATAGATTATTTACATGAAAAATACCTATGAAAAAGGGAGGTAACTTAGAGATATTTCATTTATATTAGAGTTAAAATTAGAAGTATGTTAGATTATTAATCTAATGAAAGTATAAAATGAGGTGAACAACCCTAATGAGGCCAAAATATGGGCACTACTGGTAAACTTATTAGTCTCAATAGAATGAATGTAGACCAGTTGTTTGAGATATTCATAACCACAAACATGCTAGTGTGCCTACGAGAATGTGTGGAATCATTTCATTAACATTGGTCGGATATTGTGTTCTACATTTCTACAGATCACTTTAACATCACCATAGGATATCTAGTTCACCCAACTGGCTTATTATTATACCCCACCAGCTTTTCAGTGACCCTATTTCAACCATCGTGTAGAAAATTCAAACCATTTACCTCTATTAGCCAATTCTGAGGCCCTATGTTCCTCATTTAAATCCACTATAGAAGAAAAACAGAATAATTTACATTAAAATTTTAAAAAAAATATCATGGATGTGTAAGAGACTACCATTATCCCTCTAAAAAATTTATACCACAATATGTTATTCTTATTGTTGTGATCCAGAATCATGTGCCACTATGCCGGAACATCTACCTCACACTATTATGTCTCATCATGAGTTCATCCAAAGAGACATTATGAATCTCAAAATTGTAACCTTCATACAACATTACACTTTATTAATCTAATCTATGATTTGTATAGATCACTCTATAGATGATGCCTTAAGATCAAACTCAATTTCCTCATAGTGCATCACATAATGATATGTGCTTATGATGAAGGTATACATGAAACCCATTAGGTATATAATTGTATCATAGAAGAACATGTTAATGGTATTCCACTATAATATAACATTTAAAACACTAGACTAGCCCAAAAAATATCTTTGCAAGATTACACTATTATTTCAAATGTTAATTCTCGAGTCAAGGAGGTAATTACTAGAATACTCGACCTCTCCTGGAAACATCCACGATTTTTATCCTCTAGCTAATATTTGATCTCATCCAAATTTAATCATATTCAATAAACTTCTAAAACAACTAAGCTCTCACTGAGGTCATCTTCACTATAATTGATCTCACAACTGCTTATAAAAATTCATCCTTCAAATATTTTTATGTAATGTTTTATGGTCATTTTATTTCATACAATTTTATTTCAAAATTAAATTAATCAACTTACTCTCACTAAGGTGACCAATATCTATTATTTTTAATATTCATTAAGAAAAAAATGAATGGGAATTCATTAAAAAAATTAAATCTTTTTTATCAAATTAATTTATGACTTATATAAAATTAAATTTATATAAGAGATAAAGTTTATTTTAAATTTATATCCTGAAAATTTGATGATTTTTTTTAGAAAAATTCATTAATGGGTATAAAAATACTTTTACACCAAATTAATGTAAAATATTGATCCCATTAACAATTATTGGATTGTTTATATTCAAATGGAAATATTTTAATGAGGAAACTAAACAAAAATATTTCAATATAAAAACATAAAATGAAAATATAGTACTCTATATAAATCATAATTTTCACTATTCATTAAAAAGTCATCAATTAAAAAAAATTATAAATATTTATTCCTTAACTATTTTTAAAATGATAGATTAAAAAATGACATTAATTCATAAAAAATTAAATTCTATAATCTCAAAATCATAATTTTAATGAAAAATTAATAATTTATGAAAAAAATATTTTTACTTAAAAATAAATCCTTTTCCATTTAAAAAAAATTACCGAATATTCTTATCATGAATATTACACTATAAAATCATTTTTTTAATATTAATAATACCTGAAATTGTTTTATATTCACATTTATTTGGTTATTATATTCTTGTTTCAATACAAAACTATGTGATATCTATGCTTATTACCCTAGTATGTTGAAAACTAAATTGATACCCCTTTATAAAAATGGAAACTACTCAGTTTTCACTAAATCATGAATTCCAACCATAGACTATAAAAAACCATTTTTGAAACAAATTTATATGGTCTCTAATCATAGTAACATCAAACTATATATATGTCATTAGAAGAACAAAAACACTTAAAAATATATAAATTTAATCAAAAATAATATAAATAATGAAATTAACCTAATTAATATATAATATAATAAAATATACTATAGATTAACATTGTTTGTGTTAAAATTATCCCAATTTAAAAACATATACCCCCAAAATACCTTGGTTTTCTATTACTATTTCTGGGAATTGAATAATCATATAACCTCTTTTATTTAGTTTTGAGGAATGAGATCGACACAAAAGGGTAATATGAAAATAAACCATATATCACTAAATGCTTCCATTTTAACATACAAGATTTTAAAATAACACATCTTGGATCAAATAATCAATTAAATACAAGTATTCACTACTACACTTATTGAATTTCACAAATAAAAAACCCTTTAGAGAACACAATATCAACAACCATATATCATCATCAAGATAAATAAACTGATATGTCAAAAGATCAAAGGAAAAAACACCAATGATCCTCAACTGGAGATCCCAACCTGGGTGACGAGACTTCATTGTAGAAAAAATAACTTCAACATTTGAATACTATGTAATAATGAAACAAAAATTATAACATCTTCACCATTAGGTGATCAAGAGTCAAAATGGTAAAAAAAATTGCCACTTTCTCATTGTCCAATGGATTTACTTCATCATTCAATGATATTCAAATTCTCAAAAGAACCGCAGAATAGTTCACATTATATAAAAAACCTCTTTATAAGGAATAAAAATATTAAAAAAACAATTTGATATAGTCTATAAATGATTAATACAAAAAAAACATGGTACAATATATAACTAATCCCAACAAAACCATCCAAAAAACTGAATAGAAATCAATGATTTAATGTGTTACTAACTAAACATTTAAATCCTATAAAAATAACCAAACCATCCATATTGTAAATTTATTAGATATTTTAAAATGAAATGGATTGATATGAATAGTTTCATCAAACTATAAGCACACTAAATCGATAATGGGAACATCCATAATCAAATTATATGAAATAAAGACTATAATGGAAAAAAATAAAACCTATGAAAATTCCTATTTTTTGAAAATTGATAAGGTATAAATATTAAAATGACTCAACTCCACCACTTGATCTTGACAATAGGTGGATATGATAAAATAAGGGACTTATTATACTCAACAAGAAGAGTCATCCTTAAGGAAATCTATGTGATTAGAGATTCTAATTTCTTCTAAAGACTTTATTTGGTGGTATACATTATACAAAGAGAATCACAAACCTAAACTAAATAATGTTTCAAAAAATATTACATTCAACATCATAAATTAGGAACCCTTTAAAATTCACTACATAAAAAATCATAGAAAAAATTTCCTGATCCAAAATTATATGCATGACTATTCCCAAACTATCATTTCCAAAAAAACATGTTGCATTTTATATATCCAAATAAATGTCTTCTTGAAAGAATTCTTCAATTCTTATGTTTTTCCACAATTTTAATAATTTTATGAAAAATCACGTTTATTTATTAATTTATTCCATTAAATATGATTATCAAAACAATTAATTAATTATATTCTATATAAAACAAAAATATATCATTAAAATATAAATTATTATGAGCATCATTTTCCTATTATTTTTTAAAAAAATATAACCTTAATAACATTTTTTGGGTATAAAAATTATCCTAAAATATTTAAAATTTTCATAAATAATACATCCTATAAATTACCTTTTAAATTTAGAAATAATAATTATCCATAATTAAAAAAAATTACCACAAGATAAAATTGAATAAAAAATACTAAAATCATTAAAAAATTACCAACATCTGAATTAAAACTGTTAAAAAACTCCCTTAGTTGTCAAAAAACTAATGATAAACAACATCAACATCATAGTGGAAGGAAATAGAGGTGATGAAAAAATTCCATTGGAGAAACATACCTTAATATTTTTTTGTACACATGTACTAGTAAAATATGTGAAAACATTGTGACTGAATATATAATTTTTTGAAACCATTCTATAAAAGAACATCATGGTTTATCATCCTTTTTGGGCTTACTATGACCCTATGATTAGTTCACTTATTTTTTAGTTGAAATTATTGAAAATCAATTAAATCATAATGATATCTAATGGGAATCTAAATACCATCATATCCTATCAAATTCAATCTTTTATACTCAAAAAACCAAAAATATAGAAGCACATCCCAACTATCCATTGTGAATCAAGTTCAATCATGAAGTATGGTGATCATGTAAAATCTCATGAACAAACATAGTAGTCATAATAAAATTATTCATATCTAGTATACTAAGAAAAGAACCTAATAAAAATTCCATTTTCCAAACTCTGATCTCTCTCCAAAGATATATTCTTTGATACCAATTGTAACTAAACAGCCTGGTATTCAACTAAATCAGCACTCAACCCATACTACCACTCATTGTAAGGGTGTTCCGGATCCCCATCTGATGGAAACTAATTTTTAAAAATCACCAAAACTTTATTAGGAATGACTTAGTCCACATAGAATAAGACCCAGAATACATATTTCACCTTGTGACCTAGTATAAACAGTTCTCATATAAGAAAACCATGCATGCAAGTAAACATCACAATATAAGTAAACGTATTATTGAGTTGCTAGTATGAATAAATAAATGATTTATCATAAAAAAGATCCAAATAATGACTACCATTATATAAGGGAAAAAAATATAGTATTACACGATCTAGGCTTCCACAACTAACATAATAATTAAAAAAAATGAAATAAAACCCACCACCAAGTGTCATCATGTGAATCCTAAACCACTATCCATTTCCTAAGTCATCCAAAGATCCAACCCATATATAATGACAGAAATATACCATATCTTGGGAATTTAGAAAATTTCTATGAATAAAAAATTCTAAAAGTTGTGTCCAAGGTGTTAAAAAACATTCTAATGGGATATCGACAAGGTATTTGTTATAGGTTTAAAAATAAATTTCTACTTTTTATAGTATGATATTTATTAATAAATTAATTTTCAATAAAATGGATTCCAAATAATATAAATCCATTAGTGTCCTAAGAAATCATTAACACTTTTAAATGAAATCAAATATTTTCAAAAAGTACTCTAATAATTGGAATTTCTTTCAAAACACCCATATCAAACCCTACATTTATTTCCATTTTATAAATAAACTTTTAATGAAATGTATGACACTATATAATTAATACAATAGATGATGAACATGAATAGTTAAAAATAAGAAAATCATTTTCATAATGAAGATATAAAATAAGGAAACAAGTAAATATTGTAAATCTTATTACCAATGTGGTATTATCAATCTATGGGATTCAAGGGTGGTTATCCAATATCCAAAATTAAATTGTGTCATGGGTAGAACACTAATATCAAACATGTATGATACTAGAACACTTATACTTTTAATAACTCTATAAAGGCCCCCATATCACACAAGATCAATCTCAATTAAATGACCTATCATGAATAATTATCTAAACAAATTCAATTATGAGGACACATCTATTATTGAAAACCATTTGGTCGTCACATATCTGGATAACGTGACAAGCATCAAGGAATTCAAAATATATACATAGTTTCCAATAATAAACTCAATGGACGTGAGGAAAAAATAGTTGACAATGATAACATACGTCATAATGAAATAATAATAATGAATGTCATATGACACATAAAAAATTTTCAAGAAACAACCCCTTTTAAAATAGTCATTTCAAATGAAACATAATGTACACTCAATAGGAAAAAATATTTTTTTGAATGAAAACATGGATGATGGGGATAATAATATGGAATCACACCTTCCATGATATTTTATTCAATATTTCAATATGTAGCCTTCCAATTATCTCATGATTAATATATAGGGGTTTCATTTTCCACTGTTTCTTAGTCGGGGGATCTCTTGGAGACCTCTTCTAACCTTCATTTTGTTTCTCGTACTATTATATATTCTTAAATCTTTTATTTGGTATGATGATGTTTTTCCGATGATTTATTCTTTTGCGGCTACCTCTATCGGGCCTTCCTTCAATGTTTTCATTGTTCCCACTTCTCCATTGATGTGACACCCTACATCCAATGGCCACTAGTCTCGTAGATGTTCGTAATGGGTCCGGACATGTTATACAGCATCATCTTAGATAATGATCTTGGTAGAATCTTCAATGTAGTTTGTTCCATTTTAGACTGATCAAGGCATCACCTTCTTCAACCTGGTAGTTTTTTATGTGGAATGCTACAAAGGATTTCATTCCTGGTCCAACACATTTTGGAATAGGATATAAATTTGATATTGATGGATACATGTATATATATATCCAACAACCATTGGTTCCCATCATTATTCTGTTGGAGACCTCCATTGGTTGTTAATCCATCTCCACCATCCTTGGCTTTCGGGGCACCGTTGATGATGAGTTTCATTGAATCTTCTTGGTTTTGGTTAGTTTTGTTTGGTGTTCTTCAGTGACAAAGTCATTGTTTTCCTTTAATTCTTCACTTTTTGTGGCTCCAAAGGTAGTGTTCTATGGTCATGGTGATGGTTGAATATCGCCATTGAGGCATTTTCCAACTCAATACTATCCTCTAGCTCCACGTTTATGACAATATTTCACCATTCAAATATTCAAGAGGTTTCTAAAGGGGATTTGGGATTTTATGTTCATGAAGATGGAGGCCCTTCTGTATTGTGTATTTTCTTTAATAACTGGGTTCCCTAAGAACATTTTATTCATGATCAATTGTGGAGATGATTAAACATCATTATTTTGGGGGTTTTTTTCTTTTTTTCTATGAAGGTATTTCTACTATATTCCATGCCTTGTTCATCAGTGATGGTTCTAATGATATTTGATGTTCTATTTGTGTTTTTTTGTAAAATTTTGATGGTGATTAAATGATGATTTTAATGTATTCCATCAGTTGTTCCTAAAGTGTGATCTGGTGTGATGATAGACTTATTTTTTCTGTTTACGTGGTGCTTGGCAGGATGTGGCCTAAGGTACTAATGGATGTTTGAATTAAAAAATTTTTTATTTTAATTTTAAAACTTCTTTTCATAGTTATATGTGTTGTATTATATGGTATTATTGGTTCCCACAAAATCAGAAATTATAATTTCAAAGTAATAATAAAAAATGGATTGGTGAGGATATGAACAATTCCTAAATCTCATCACAGGATACAAACCCATTTATCCCAAATTCTAAAAATCATTTGATATCATTCACTATAGAAAATCATTTAAAAAATAAATCTAAGGTCTTCAAAAACACATTTTTATTAAACTCACCCATCACCTAATTTATTTCCCAACCCTAGTGAAATATCATTAGAACAAAAATTTAGTTCAATACGTAGGACAAAAATAGTTTCCAAACCACTATGAATTCAAAAACTCGTGTTAAATGTAATAGAACCCCTAGGAAACTATTTTATACATATTATTCCTACTATAAACTCTCTTAAAAACACATGGTATGTTTTATATATGTTTTATACATATGTAGAAATTATTTGAAATTTCATGTTAAACTATCAATAATGTAATGAAATTTTATTTAAAGAATGGTTAAAAAGATAAATACATCATATATGGTGGAGCCCAATGAGAACACATTTCCTTTCATAGTGAACTCTCAAACTAAAAATGTGTTACGCTCGGCTAGACCAAAATACTAATACCCCAAGATTAGACAATATTAAAAACAACACACATAAAAAGAATACCCATATGGTTAGTGGGAGTGACAGAAATCAAGGGAGGGAGTGAGAAAATGGATAAAACAACTAGATAGGGAGATTAAATTGGATGAATCACATGAAAATCAGAAAAATGATGTCTAAATCCCTAATATTGTGGAGGATATAAGATTATTATTGAACCATTTTATTTAGAAAAATAAAATTGATGTTGAAATAATATTGGGGTATAATTATAAATAAATAATTCTTAAAAAATTATAGTCTACGAGGTCTATTAAAATATTGAGAAAAAATCCACCCAGTAGTCAGAATAGTATTGTCCCATTATTGAACTCCTCACATGCTTGTCCCATTTCTTACAAAACTATGTGGAAGACATTAAAAATACTACCCCCTATAAAAATTTACCTCATTGTTTTTATCTTAGGATCTCATTAATAACCTTAAAAACATTTATACCCATGGTTACTGACCATTCAAATTAAAAATTTTACTAAAAATATCCTATATAGAGGAGACTATATTATTATTACCAAGTAGTCCATAATAAGTTTGTTAAAAATCACTAGTTTATAGTTATCATGGGAACCGTGTATTGGTTAGCTTCATAGTAACATAAAACCATGAATAAACCATGTGGAGAATAAAAATTCATGAACATTTATATTTTAAAGCCTAAAATTTTCATAAAAATGACAATAATCAAATGTTTTATAGAATAAATTAAAATAAACTGTATAGTAACCTAGTTGGTTATTTCATTGTCTTAGATCATTTCTGTCAACCTCCATTGTTAACACTCATTAACCATTTCAAAATAATAGTTATTCTTCCCCATTTTTCAATTCTATTCTAGTTTTTAGTCTTTGTCTCTTACAAAAAAATATAAAAACCAATATTTTAATTCCCAAGAGTCAAGGATCGGTGGATTTATTTTTGTAACATTATCATCCATTTTATCATAATTATTCCCTTTGATAACACTTTTAATCCTAAGATACCAATATTGAAATAATTTATATATCATTCCATGAAGAGAAATCAAAATGATAACCATTTTTAATTAAATAATCTGAAACAATGTAATGTATATGGGTGAGTATCATGGTTTATATTTTTCATAATGTACACATATTAAATTTACTCCCACAGAAATTTTACCCCTGACATGTTTTCCTTGAGTAAGAAAACATCTATATTTTACTTTTTTAGTCTATATTAGCATTCCTAACATTATATAAAAATTTAGGAAGGAATAAATTCTAATCATATTATATATAAATAATATATAGTTTGTTAGAATACAGTTTTCCCAAATCAATCATATATTACAACTAAACATTATTCCTATAATATCCAAATTATAATTTTGTTTTGTATTTAATTGTGACAAAAAAATCATAGTTAAGTAATGTAACCTAAACCTATTTGGTTTACCCATACCTGACATGCCAAAAATAAGATAACCCGCAAGTACCGTACATTAGATAGACCTACGTATCTTGCAGATCAATTTTTTCACATGTGATTACCTTCAAAAAAACATAAACTTGGTATTTGAAAAGTATTCTTAGTGAATTTATTTTGATATACATAAAAAAATTTAGAAAAAAAGTATTACATCACAAGGAATATTTATTATTTCATATTTCATTAAATTATATATAAAAATTCTTCATACAATTTATTTTTTTACTATCTTTTCCATCCACCAAATTAATATGTTAAAAACCATATTAATGTGTACTTATTTACATAACTCATTTTTGGATTTACATACAAAAAAATATATGTTAGTTTTATTTTGACATATCTAAATTCATAAAATTCATAAGGAATATGAAATCATTTGATGGTATCTATTATAATAGTATGATGTCAACAATTTTGATAAGATTAAGAAAGGATAGACATGTAACCTAACACTAAATTTTGAAAAAAAATACAAACTCCAGTCTAGAGAGTCTTTTGTCCCAATTTACTAATCCCATTGTTATTTACTCATGAGAGAACTAAATTTAATCATAACATAGACTCATAATACTCATAAATAATACATGACATCAAAATTTAACTTTAACATTCATTAAAAAAATTCACAGAAGATGAAAACTAAATCACTGTCTACTATACAAAGAATGTAATTTATGGCAATAATATTTTATATAATAAAATATATTTCTAAAATATAAGAACAAATTATAATGAAAATATATAAACATTTTATATAAATGTATATTTAAAATGGAATAAATAAATTTGCAAAACAATATTTCAGCTCTTAAGCTCAATATATCAATAGTAACATTTACAATATTATTTGAGGAAACACATTTCCCAGTTATATTGTCAAAAACATATCTTTTTTGAAAAATATCTAAACTATAATAAATTATTCAGTGAATAATAAATTTTCTATATATTGGATTATATAATATTTTTTAATTTATATTTTTTATTACCTTTAATAATAAATGTCTATATTACAATAAATGTTGGTGTCGTAGTAGGTGGCCTGATATTTTATAATGAATAGGTTATATCACCATTATGATATGACCTTTTGTTATGAAAAAAATTGATTATAAATATTACAATATATTATTACATATCAATGATAAAAACATAGTGTAATAATTACGGTTTTTAAAAAACATGTCACGACCCCCTCCCCACAATGGGTACCCCTCCTGTGCCGGCAATGTGAAAAGGGAGATAATGACCCCTGAGTCCCGCCTCAAGTAGGCCCCAGGTTGGTGACTTGAACCGAGGGTATAATAAACACACAAATGGGAGGCATTACCCTCTAAGACAACACATGTGAAAGAGAGAGACATGATCGATGCCAATCAACTCCAACTCAGACTGAAATTCAATGAAAACCCAAGTACACATATGAAATGCAATGAAAAATTACTACAACTGAAAGGGGAAACTACAAGTACCCAAAAGAAAGGAAAAATAACAGCAACCACAAGCCCGAATAGTTCCTCCAACCACAAGCTAGTAGAAACCATCATAATCTCTAACCTACTCCATGTGACCTGAGAAATAGTTTATATATACATCGGGTGAGTATAACAGTATACTCAGTAGGATCCTACCCGAAGCCTCTCTCGCATAAGTAACTAAAGCATTCTAGAACGTAGTGAACAACCAGTGAAACTAACTAGTCACCTAAATAGGTATACTATGTTCCCAACCTCACCATGGATACTCTCACCATGTAACACATACAAGAATATAACATATAGTAAAGAATATCAAGGGTACACTGTTACTACTTCCCCACTGTTTTTCCACTTTTCCATAACGACATACATCCTTTGCATCTCTCTCCAAAGGTTTGCCTGTATACACCTGGGCTAATCTCCACAATCTGCACTACGTGCACCACAAAGGATTTCCTGCAAGCACTTGGGCTAAGCACTACACCATCCTCACAACCAAAAGTAACTATTTAGTTTCTAGGATCCACCACAACTCGCATAATGTGTATCATACGTCGGGTATTATACCTCAAGCCATCATAACCCATAAGCCGAGTAAGGATCCTCAACCCATCATAGCCTATACATGTTACACCTACAGTAGTCCATAAGATAATATATCTTGAATATATGTTTGTTAAATAACCACAAGCCATTACATCCCTCTACACACATATATGGGGAAAAATAAACATTGTGCCAAAGGCACTAGTATCTACCAAGAGAAGAGAGAGGGGCTAAAGGGGGTACTTATCCATTCAACCTCCCATCAGAATGTTGGGGAATACACCCCCCAGGGCTCAGAATGCCCTGTGAGTCAGTTGAACTTACCGACAGGGTGGAGTAGCATATAGAAACACCAAAAGTACAGAATATATATAACTCACAACCACACTATGGGCATTACCAAGTCTTAGACACAGCTGCAGCTAACGTATCTCAAACCCCGGGCTGCTACTTCTACGACTAGGTATTCTATAAGCACACAACCATTTTAAGAGATTTATTATATTACTTCATTCCATTTTTATCAGTTCCACTATATGTTAATTGATTCTTAAACATTAATTAACCATGAAAAATTCCACATTAAACTGAATTAGCATTACACCCAAAGTCAATTGATCCTCCAAAATATCACAACCTCATCATTAAATTCCAGCATCTCCATCCCCATGGGTTATCAACATTTAATCAATCTTTCATTACATAATTACTTTCCCATATTCCCAAGAATTCTAGAAAAGAATCTTATGCTACTTAACACAAGGGGGATCAATACGGTGAGAAGATATACTACCCATCGAGTCTTTGCCGCCTTTAGCAAGAGCGTAGACCCATTCTCACTTGAGATGCTAAATACAGAAATCACGTGGCATACCCCGCCTATCTTCGCCTCCTTCAGAAGAAGGGTATGAAAAACTAGCTGACTTTAGTAGTGGGGAAAAGTAATCATATAAACAACCAATCAAACCACCAAACATTCATCCATCACATCCATCCCATACCATCATAACTAGAGTCCTCCCTGACACCGACATGAACAAACCGATGCATCTCGCCACTCTAGGCATCATCTGCTGCCATAACCACAAGGCCTCCCTACCTCCACATATCACAACACCCCTCCAGGGTCACATCACAGCACAAGCAGCAAGAAATAAAACATCACATCAAATGTTCTCTTGGCCCTTTAACAAGGAATCCAATATTCATACAAAATGAGAACTCATGGCTCTAAACCACACGGCACTCGACCTTTCGAACAAGAGGGTAACTAAGAACCCTAACATGTATTTTCTTTTATCAACCAACTAGTTAATTAATCCATATTGAATTAACAAATTCAATTAATAGGTTCCAATTTCAAGAAACATATTTAGTAAGCTATCACAAAATATTTAACATGCTTACTATGCCAATTTGATTAACATAGAAAAAAATTCGAAAAACTACTACTACAACAACAACTGGATTCATTTAAATGCATCATTATCATTATGAAATTAAATATCAACTACTTCCGGCATTAATTTCTTTATCAATTTCCATCAATAACAAACATCGAAGCAAAGAAAGCATTGATATCACACTATCTAAAAAAACATGATGCAAATCGTTATCACGGTACAAAGCAACAACATGCGATCAAACCACTTCATTTAATCCGGTTCAAGTATTTAATTAGGTCAATTTATTTGTGATCCAAATGATAAATCATGCTAACTCTACGATTTCACATAAACAATTAGAGAATCCATGAATCCTCAACCTTGAAGAGTTCATGACTTTCTTTATCCACACAACGGGTCACGATCCTCCTCTCGTAGAAACTTCATCCCCCTGAGGATTCCACGGTACATCCGCACCAACCAAACGCCAAGAGAACCCCATTGGAAGCATGGAGATTACCTGATAATATGGAAAGGAGAAGAAGATAAGATGATCCTTGAAGGAAAGATGAAAAAACATACATTATATCGAAGATTGATCAATACATCTTGGTTGCATCAAAACAGAGCAGAACCAATCCTTGGAGTAAGGTTTGATTGGGAAACTCCTATAGGAAGGATTGAAAGGTTCTAGCAGCTCATAGACAATAACAAAGTGGAATAAAAAGGGAGAATGATATCTCATTCCATTTTAAAGATTTAATGGGGTGACTGTTTAAGATCCGCTTAATTATCCATTAAATATGGATCGTATTAACCCACGCGGTTTGACCAAGTAAGACATTCCAAGCCTTAGGAATAATTAATATTGGATTTATGGCCTTTTCATCGGCCTTAAGAGTCCTTAAAATAAGGCGTTAAATGTATTTTACGTCAAAAGAAATGTCAAAAAGGGAAAACCTGAAGGAATCTGGAAATGATGTTCACCTACCGTTACTATAGACCTACCGATCTGTGAAACCGATCCGGGCTACTGATATGTGCTACCGATCCATGCTACCGATCAGTGCTACCAATCAGTGCTACCGATATGTACTACCGATCTGTGCTACTGATCTATGCTAAGGATTTGTGCTACTGATCTTTGTTAACGATATGTGCTACCGATCTGTGTAACCGGTCTTTGCTACCGATCTGTGCTACCGATATGTGCTACCAATATGTGCTACCGATCTGTGCTACCGATCTGTGAAACAATGTACACCTACCGATACTATTCATAAAACTGGAAACATTGTTCACAGAACTGAAAATTTGGAAAAGTATAGGGGATACATCACCTTGACCTCCAAAAACACCTCCAACACCACATTTTCACAATGTAATGGACCAGAGAGGTCTGTGCCATTAGATCAGATACCTCTCCAAACATTCTTGTCCTTGATAATTTAAAACCAACCTAAGGAAAAGATGGGTCCGAACATCCATCCATCGATATGCCTCTCAATAGAAATCAGGCCACAAAGGGAACAAAAGATGTTTATAAATAAAACATGAAAGTTATAACCACGAAGGGAAAAACATTACATCAAAAGAGTTAAACATTAAACAACTCTGGGTACTGAGCACGTATCTGTGACTCACATTCCAAGGTACACTCCTCCATGCCACCATGTCACCACAAGACATGAACTGAGGGGATAGAACGCCCATAAAACACCTTCTCCTTGCAGTCTTGGATCTCCACAGGTCTCTCCTCGAAGGTTGCACCATCATCAATATCGATCTCTACCCAATCGATAATATTAGAGTCATCATGAAGATAACGACGTAGTTGTGAAACATGTAAAACACCATGTACTCGACTCATCTGTGGGGGAAGTGCTACTTGATACGCCACAACTCCAACACGAGATAACACCTCGAAAGGCCCAACAAACCAGAGAGAAAGCTTACTTCCACGACCAAACCTTTGCTTCCCACGTTGGGGAGTTACCTTCAGAAACACATGATCCTTTACATAAAACTCCAAGCGTCTAATCCTTTGATCAGCATATGATTTATGACAATCTTGCACTGTCTTCATCCTCTCACGAATCATCTGAACCATCTCTATTGTATTCTGCACTAGTTCCGGTCCAAGAATAGCTGACTCTCCGACCCCAGTCCAGCACAATGGATAACGGCAAGGCCATCCAAACAAGGCTTCAAACGACTCCATAACAATGGTGGAGAGAAAACTATTATTGTAAGAGAATTCCACCAAATGTAAGTGCCTCATCCATGAACCTCCAAAATCAAGAACACAAGATTGAAACATTTCTTCGAGAGTTTGGATGGTTCGATCAGTTTGACAATCCGTTTGAGGATGAAAAGCAGTGTTAAGGCATAGTTGAGAACCAAAAGAATTTTGGAGACCTCTCCACACCCTGGAGGTAAAACGAGGATCTCGATCAGAAATGATCATCCTAGGTACTCCATGAAGTCTCACCACCTTATTTATATACTGCCTCGACAAAACTTCCACTGAGCTCAACTCCTTGATTGCCATGAAGTGGGCCGATTTTGTTAAACGATCCACTACCACCCATATAGAATCATTTCCTCCCAGAGCTCGAGGTAAACATGTAAAAAAGTCCATTGAGATGTCCTCCCACTTCCAATGAGGAATCTCTAATGGCTGGAGAAGACCACCAAGAACACGGTGATCAGCCTTCACCTTCTAGTAGACAAAACATTGAGATGCAAACTCTGCAACCGTACACTTCAACCCATGCCACCAAAAATGACTCATCAACGGTCGGTACATCTTTGTTACACCAGGATGTATTTCTAAGGGTGAACTATGGAACTCTTGGAGAACCGTCTTGTGCATCTCCAAGGGAAAAAAACTCCTGCCATTATACGACACTCGGTGTTGTTCATCATCCGACCAACCATCAAGGGCCTCACCACAAACAACTCTCTCTCTCCAAAATTCCACATCTGGATCACCCACCTGGGACTCTTCCACATTCTACATCAGGTATGACTGCAACGTCATCTAGAAAAGACAACCTCTACCTCCAACATCTTCCTTACCAAGATCTAAAGCTGACAGTTCCTCGATTACTCTCCAGGAATCACTGGATTCACACACAGCATCACTACATGACTTTCGACTCAGCGCATCTACTACAAAGATTCCATTTTCCAGGTGTATATGATATTTCAAAGTCGTATTCTTGTAAGAACTCCATCCACCAACTCTGTCACAAGTTTAAGTCATGATGGGAGAAAATATACTTCAAAATCTGATGATCAATGAAAACCACAAAGTTCTCACTAATGAGGTAACGTCTCCACAACTTTAGAGAAAGCAAACGGATTCCAACTAAAGATCATGGGTGGAATAGTTGAATTCATGGGGACAAAACAACTGAGATCCATAAGAAACAATTGACCTCTACTGCATGAGAACACAGCCTAGCCCAAGATGTAAAGCATCGCGGAAAAAATCAAACTGGACTCCCTCAGCTGGATGACAAGGAATTGGAGAACTTGCTAACTTATCTTGTAGATACTCAAAGGCTGGCTGGCACTGATCAGTCCATTCGAAGGCCTAATCCTTCCTGGTCAGAGCTGTTAGTGGAGTCAAAAACTGTGATAAAATGGATATGAACTTCTAGTAATAGTCCGAGAGACCAAGGAAATTCCGCACCTCTGACACTGTCTTTGGGGCTGCTCAAGACACCACTGCTTCTATCTTCGATGGATCCATAGCTACACCTTGTTGGGACACAACATTCCCCAAGAAACGGACTTCTCGAGCCCAAAACTCACACTTCGAAAACTTCCCAAACAACTTAGGTTGGCTAAGAACTCCCAAAACGGCTCGTAGATGCTCTGAGTGCTCATCTTCAGATGCAGATTACACAAGGATGTCATCGATCAAAACCACCACAATCTTGTCCAGGAACTCACGGTACAAAATGTTCATCAAACCCATGAAAATATCTTGATCATTCGTCATGCCTAACGTCATTAAAACGAACTCATAATTCCCATCACGACAACGTAAATCAGTCTTTAGAATATCCTCATCCTTTACCCACATCTGATGATATCCTGACCGCAATTCAATATTTTCTGACCCAACTTGCACCCTTCAGTTGATCGAATAAGTCATCAATCCATGGAAGAGGATAGTGGTTCTTTGTTTTCACTTGGTCTAAGAGATTATAATCGACACACAAATGCAAACTACTATCGTCCTTCTTCACGAACAAGACCGGTGCACCCCATGGTGACACACGAGGCCGAACAAAACCGCACTGTAATAGACCTTCAAACTATATACGTAGCTCTCATCACTCAGAAGGGGACATCCTATATAGAGACATAGATATAAGAGATTCTCTTGGATGTATGTCGATCCCAAACTCGATCTCTCGTCAAGGGGGTAATGTTAAAACCTATTCTGGGAAGACATCATGGTACTCCTCCACGACCCTAGGAAACTCCAACTGCTGAACCTCTGAAGAACTCATCATAAACTCAGCCATCGAGGATGGTAAGGATGGAATGTGCCTATGATCCATCTAAGGATCTCTCTCACCAACAAACACCACCAGCTCTCCATCCGCACCGACGAAGTTGACCTTTTTCCTGAAGCAATACACGATATCCTGCACCGAATACAACAAATCCATGCCAAGGATGACATCATATGCTTGTATTTGTAAACATAGGAAATATCCCCAAGAGCGGTGCTACCCCAACACATGCTCACAATCTCTACATACTTCAAACAATTTAGCTCGACCTCCAACTGGCATAGTCAACGCCATGGGCACTGGAAGCCTCTCTACCTAAACTCCCATGGCATGGACAAGGGTAGGTGATATGAAGAAGTGTGTCTCTCTTGAATCAAACAAGGAATACACCAAGGTAGAAAACTAGAAAAGGGTACCTCGAACGACATCTGGCTGGACCAGAGCAAGCACCGCTAGATCATGAAGCCCACCATGACCTCCTCCACGGCCTCTATGACCTTGATGATGACCACCACCATGGTTGTGCTCTACTCTCTGATGATGAGGATCATCATGGGGATATCCTATGCCTGCCCCATCTACCCTCTGGTGATCTAAAGCTAGTGCAACATGCTGCTGTTGCCTCGGCTAAAACTGCCTCAACGGAGGAACCTAGAGTGGAGAACCCGGGGCACGATGACTGCTCTAAAAATTCGGGCACTCCCGCTACTGATAACCATGACCACCACAAGAAAAACAAGCACCTGATCCCTTGGCATAAGACGATGAGTTACTACCTCCGGTGAAACGAGATGGGAAGGGCTGGGACCTACCCACAGGTGAAATAAAACTCTTCTACCCTGAAAACCGGGAACCCCATACCATAGCTCTGCTTCGTGAAGAATCATGACGATTCCTCTCTCGTGATGATCTTGTCCTAGACAAAGTCCTCTCAATAACCTCTTCACCCTCCAGCACCTCATGATATGTCTTCAACATAAATGTGGTGACCTAGTGATGGATCTCTAGATGCAAAGCCTCCTCGAAATGCCTCACCCTGGCCTCCTCATCTGGTAATAGGTCTGAATCATATCGTAGAAGGTTCCTGAAACGGATACCAAACTATCAAACACTGGAGATCCCCTGTCGAAGGGTAATAAGCTCCCGACGAGTAGATGCCTTAGTGGTCGAGGAAAGGAACTCAACTCTAAACTTGTTTTGAAACTCCTCCCATGAGTTCGCAGACTCCTCAAGATCCCTGAGGAACAAGAGCCACCACTGCCTTGCTGCTCCATGCAGCATCGTCACAACCAAGGACACCCATTGCTCCTTCTGAGAACAAATCGAATTGAAGCCGATCTCGACCTCCTCTAACCAGTCTTTTGTCATTGCATCTGAAACGGATCCCTCTTACTTCTGTAGACTCTGGCGCTGAAACTCTCGGAGTGTCTTCCTCCAAGTGTCGTTGTTGTAAACCTCTACCCGGCGAAGATCTACTAGTATAGCCAACTAGACATCTTCTATGCGACCCTAACGAGGACGTCAACCGAGAGACATTCCTACAAAAGAACAAATCGTTAAAGCTCATAATCCTGGAATATAGAAGACTCAAGATTAATTAATTTATTGTTTTCTTTTATTCATTTTACGTTAACCTATCCCGTGGTATACCCATTCAAACACAGGCCCAAGAAGAATGATGAATGATTCTTTCCTAGGTCTCTACCCTGCAACTATTATCACCTTGTTTAGTATCCATTGTAAACTTAAAGGTCCGTGCAACAGATCATAGGGGGCCCTAAACGCCTATTTCTCAGCCGGTCTTCAGTTTTTACCTCACTTTCTAAACATGAATGACACTATTTCCCTAACAACACATGCAACCTCACTTGTACCTAACTCCAAACTCCATGCTATCCCTCATCCAGACCTCTGATACCACTCTGTCACGACCCCCTCCCCACAATGAATACCCCTCCGGGGCCGGCAATGTGAAACGGGAGATAATGACCCCCGTGTCCCGCCTCCAGTAGGACTTGGGTTGGCGACTAACACCGAGGGAATAATAAACACACAAATGGGTGGCATTACCCTCTAATAGAACACATGCAAAAGATATAGATAAGAAAGATGCCAATCAACTCCAACTCAGACGACAATATAATGAGAACCCAAGTACACATATGAAATTCCATGAAAAAAGTACTACAACATAAAGGGAAAAACTAAAAGTACCCAAAAGAAAGAAAAAACTGTAGCAACCACAAGCCCGAACAACTCCTCCAACCACAAGATAGTTGTAACTATCTTGATCTCCAACATGCTCTAAGTGACATGAAAAAACGTTTATATATACATAGGGTGAGTATAACAGTATACTCAGTAGGTTCCTCCCTAAAGCCTCTCATGAAAATGTAAAGAAAGCATTCTAAAGTCTAGTGAACAACATGTGAAACTAACTCGTCACCTAAACAGGTATACTAAGTTCCCAACCTCACCATGGCTACTCTCACCAAGTAACTCATACAAGAATATAGCATATAGTAAAGAAAATCAAAGGTACCTCGCTACTACTTCCCCATTGGTTTTCCGCTTAGCCCCAACGACATATGTCATGTGCATCTCTCTCCAAAGGCTTGCCCGTATACACCTGGGCTAAGCTCCACAATCTCTACCACGTGCACCACAGAGGCTTGCCCGCAGAAACATGGGCTAAGCACCACACCATCCTCACAACCAAAAGTAACCAGGTAGTTTTTGGGAGCCACCAAAGCTCGTATAACGTGTATCATATATAGAGTATTATACCTCAAGACATCACAACCCATACACCGATTAAGGATTATCAAGCCATCATAGCCTATACATGTTACACCTATAGTATTCCATAGGATAATATATCCAGAATATATGTGTGTGAAATAACCAGAAGCCATTACAGCCCTCTACACACATATATGGGGAAAACTAACTACTGTGCCAAAGGAACTAGTATCTACCAAGAGAATAGAGCAAGGCTAAAGGGTGTAGTCATCCATTCAACCTCCCAATAGAATGTTGGGGAAAACACCCCCAGGGCTCAGAATCCACAGGGTGTCATTTGACCTTACTGACAGGGTGGAGTAGCGTATAGAAACACAGAAAGTACAGAATATATATAACTCACAACCACATTGTGGGAATTAAATAGTCTTAGACACAACTGCAGCAAACGTCTCTCAGACCCCATGCTGCTACTTCTTATACTAGGTATCCTATAAGCACACAACCATTTGAAGAGCTTTTTTAGATTACTTCATTCCCTTTTTGTCAGATCCACTGTATGTTAATTAATTCTTTAAACATTAATTAACCATGAACAATTCCACATTAAATGGAATTATCATTACAACCAAAGTCAATTGTTCCTTGAAAAGATCACAACCTCATCATTAAATTCCAGCATCCCCATCCCCAAGGGTTATCACCATTTAATAAATCATTCATTACAGAATTACTTTCACATATTCCTAGTCATTTTATAAAACCATCCTATGCTTCTAAACACAAGGGGGATCAACACGGTGAGTAGATATACTAACCATCAAGTCATTGCTGCCTATAACAAGAGCATAGACCAATTCTCCCTCGATAGGCTAAACAGGGAAAGCGCGTGGCATACCTCGCGTGTCTTCTCCTATTTCAGAAGAAGGGTAAGCAAAACCAGCTGCCTTGAGAAATGGGGAAAAGTAATCGAATAAACAACCAATCAAACCACAAAACATTCAGCCATCACATCTATCCCATACCATCTTCCCTGGTGTCCTCCCCAACACCCACATGCAGAAACCGATGCATCTCACCACTCTAGGCTTCATCCGCTGTGACAACCACAAGGCCTCCCTGCCACCACATATTACAACCCCCCTCCAAGGTCACATCACAACAAAAGTCGTAGGAAATCAAACATCACATCAAATGGGATCTTGGCCCTTTAACAAGGCATACAACCTTCATAAAAAATGAGCACTCATGGCTCTAAAGCACAAGGCACTCGGACTTTTGAACAAGAGGTTAACTAAGAACCCTACCAGGCGTTATCTTTTATCAACCAACCAGTTCATTAATCCCTCTTGAATTAACAGGTTCAATTGTTTGGTTCCAATTCTACGAAACCTATTCAGTAAGCTATCACAAAATATGTAACAGGCTTACTATGCCAATTTGATTAACATAGAAAAAATTAGAACAACGACAACAACGATAACAACATGATTCATTTAAATGCCTCTTTTTCTTTATCCAATTAATTATCAATTAATTCCAGCTTTACGTTCTTTATCAATTTCCATCAAGAACAAAAGCTAATAAATGAAATCATTGATATCACAATATCTAGAAAAACATGAGGCAAACCGTTATAACGGTACAATGAAACAACATGCGATCAAACCACTTCTTTTAATCCAGTTCAAGTATTTAATTAGGTCAATTTCATTTTGATCCAAAGGCTAAATCATGCTAACTCTACGATTTTACATAAAGAATTAGGGAAGGCACAAATCCACTACTTCGAAGAGTTCTTGATGTTCTTTATCCACACAACGGGTCACGATCCTCCTCCCGCGACAACTGCTTCCACCCGAGGATACCACGGTACGTACGCACCAACCAAACCCCAAGAAAACCCCATTAGAAGCATGGAGATTACATGATAATATGGAAAGGAGAACAATATAAGATGATCCTCGAATGAACGATGATAAAACATACATTATATCAAAGATTGATCGATACAACTTGGTTGCATCAAAATAGAAGAGAACCAATCCTAGTAGTAATGTTTGATTGGGAAACTCTTACGGGAAGGATTGAAAGGTTATAGAATCTCAATTCCAATAACAAATAGGATGAAAAAGAGAGAATAATATCTCATACCTTTTTGAAGATTTAATGGGGAGACGGTTTAAGATCCTCTTAATTCTCCATTAAAAACGGATCGCATTAACCCACGCGGTTTGACCATGTAATACATTACAAGCCTTAAGAATAATTAATATAGGATTTATGGCCTTTTAATCGGCCTTAAGAGTCCTTAAAATAAAGCATTAAATGTATTTTACATTAAAGGAAACGTCAAAAGGAGAAAACCTGAAGGAACCTGGAAACACTGTTCACCTACCGTTACTCTACACCTACCGATGTGTGAAACCGATCTGTGCTACTGATCTGTGCTACCGATCTCTGCTACCGATCTCTGCTACCGATCTGTCCTACCGATCTGTGATACTGATATGTGCTACTGATCTGTCCTACTGATCTGTGGTACCGATCTGTGAAACAATGTACACCTAACGATACTGTTTCTAAAACTTGATACACTATTCAAAGCACTGGAAATTTGGAAAAGTGTTGGGGATAAGTCACCTTGACCTCCTGAAACACCTCCAACACCACATTTTCACAAAGTAATGGACTAGAGAGGTCTGGGACATCACAAAAAAAATTCTTTGAAACATCCAATCCTACATGATTACAAGGAAATAAACATAAACAGATATTATGAAATCTTATATCATAAACACCGACATAGAATTTTAGCTGATTAAATTTATTGTCATAATATCTACTGAAGGATATTGCCATAGAAATTATAATACACATGTTTTTTTAAGAATGTATGTAGTTATAAAATAAATCAATCTCAACTATGTTTAAATTATTTAGAATTTTATATTCATTATAAAAACATTCATTAATCTCTATATCAAAATGGTAATTGTTTTAATAAAAAAAATTATAATGTTTTTATTTAACAATTTAATTTAAAAAATTTATTTATAAAAAAATATTTTAATAATTGAATTCATAATATCAGAATAATATTATGGTGAATTTTTGGTTTTTTTCAAAAAATATCACATTTTCAATGATTAGTGGAAAATAATTTTCTTATAAAATTTTATTGTCTTTTAAATAATTAAATTTATTTTAAATTTTTATTACGTTATTAGTATTAATTAATGTAAAATAATTATTACTAATATATATTTAATCTATTTACATATTCTTTAATCAATATTATATTGTCATTTATTGTAATGTTTATTCTCGGAAATATTTGGTATTCCTCTAAATACTGCGTTAAAATGCATAATTGTCCGCAATTTAAATTATTTTATGTAATGGATAATTTTGAAATTTTTATTTCCTTTTTATTTATTATAAATGAATTAATCTAAATTTAAATTATTACATTTATTATTATTATTCATATTGTTAATATAAAAATCATAGTTTTCATGAATAAATACACTTATTGAAAACATGCTTTTTCAACACTTTTGTAGGTTTTTCATTAAATTAAAATTTTAAAAATATGTTAATTAAATTTGGTAAAATGTATTCCATATTTATAATCTTCATTATTTATATTTTATGAAAATTTCAACATATTTTTAGTCTATAATGAATAGTGAAAATAGGAAAAATTAATAATTCTTCTTAAGGTAAAAATGGATTTGCATTGCATTTAACTAAAATTATTAGGGTATAAAAGACATAAAAACATTATATAAAACATTTTTATGTAATTACATATAACATATTATGTATAATTATATATAATAGAACATTTTAGAGCCTTTTCATCTTAAAAATGCACGTAAGTCTTTTTATTTTCAAAAATTACATGTGTGTCATTCACCTCAGTTATAAAAAGTCACCAACACTTTTACAATCATCAATCCATAATAGAAATTTTTACCAGGAAATATATACCCACATATATTAATTAAAACACTTAACAATTCCTAGATCCCCTATTTTATCATAAACTCTTCTTAAAAATGTTGTAATATCTTACCTAAGGTGGTTACCTGAAAAAGCAGGGTCAGGATTAACCTATATTCTTAGTTTTATTTCTTCTTCAACATCACATAGTAATTATTAAATTATTATTATTTTATGAAAATTATATCTTCAATATATAAATTTTATATTTATTATTGTTCGTAACCAAAATATTCCATCTCTATTCAAATGGGATAAGAAAACATCATTAATTTGTGTGGAAGAATACTAGCTCACAAACTGATGACATTTATTCTCCATAATGGAAACTAATGTATATTTATAAGGATGGATTTAAAGTATGTATATAATATATTTTTAACAATTTACTTCTGGTGTTATTAAATTTTTGGGGGATATGAAAACCTCTTTCGGGTGTACGATGGACTACCTCCTCGTGAAGCGATGTGATTTATTTTTAAAGAAATATTTACATGGATGTTACTAAGTATAATGTTAATGATTTTTTGTGATATATATGAAATCAAAATATTATTAACTAAATATATATCATTCATAAAATATAATTCTTCATTTTCATTCTTACACGGAAAAATGAAAATGTTGTTCGTATAGTGGTGGAAAACGGCCTCCTCAAAGGGATGTGATAATTTTTTCATCAACAAACCACATGGATGTGATATATATATATATATATATATATATATATAATTACAAAAAATTACTTAATATTATAATTATGATATTATTATAATCATGGAATTACAAAATAACAAATCATTTCTTTCCATAATGATCATTTAAAAATGAAAATGACACTCATGCAAACATATGGCATACTATCTCTATGATCGTAACAATTTTCATTTTTCATAACTAGGATTTATATTGGGATTAAATATTATATAAATTTAAAAAAAATATTACAATAATTCCGTCAACATTATTATAGTTATGTTTAATACTGACTTATTTGACAAATGGTCATGAAATAAGTGTTGTTTTGAATGATAATCCAAATATCATCGAACCACCCGACAAAAATTTAACGGATTTTGTAATCCTATATAACATGGAAACAATTGAATTAAATTGAATAAAAAAAATGAAAAAATGTTTTTATGAATGTAAATAATCATCAATATATTATTATTTATTGTGATAAGAAACATACATGAAATTTTTGGCTCAATGTAATGGACCCAATCTCAATTTTTTTTGTTGAGGAATATATTGATTTTATGCGTGTATATTATTTTACCAGATGTATATATATCACCATTAAAATTTTATATCGTTAATTTATCTATTAAAAGGAAAATTTTTTTTAATGTTATTATTTCGTGGAGATTATGATCAAATATGTCAACTATGAAAATAGAAATTTAATAAAAATTTTATTTTAATGTTTTCCTTATAACTCTCTTATTCATCAATGTCCATTTTTCAAAAAATATTTATAGAAAATAATATTTTACAAAATTCACTTATTTCATTCTATAAATGTTTTTGAAGAAATAAAAATGTTTTTGGGGAATGTTTAATTTTTATTACGAATAAAAACGTGATTTTATCGTATTAATCATTACATTGAAAAATAATGTTCCCACAACCATAACCATTGTTTTAAGAATGTAATCTTTTAAAATATTTCAATTTTTATCCTAAGAAAACCATAATTCATTTCTTTTGGGAATTTTTTTATTGAATATGGTTTTTAAAACCAAATGTTTTTTTGGTACTGAAAATAGTTTTTTAAAATAGATAGTAATTTTGATATCTGAGTGTGAATTTCATAAGAGAATAAAATAATTTTTCAAATGTTTTATGCTGAAAAAGTTGAAGAATAAAATTTTTATTTTATTATATTGTTTTTAGACATTACTTATGAATGGTCTACCCTATTATATCTCCTGGGTGAGCATCAAATATCTTACACGATGGGTGTGTCATGATAACTCTCCAATGTGTTTCGTAATGATGATGATCTCTAGATAATTATATTAGAATTATTTTTTATAGTTCTTCCAATTTTTAAGGGTCATATTATTATTCTATCAAATTTATATAAGATGATTTCTATACGAAGCTATATGAAATTTCTATTTTTCTTAATAAGTTTTCATGTAATTATTTTTCTTTGATCATGTAATATTAATGGTCTATTTAGAAGAATGGTAATTCCCTTTATAGGTAAAAATATGGTTTAAAGATAAATAATTTCATGTGTTTTCATTTTTTTCATTGGAGTAAATTATTTCTTCATTTTAGGACCCTTTATCATCTTATTGTTATCATCCCATGTTTACAAATATATCATAGTATTTAACAATGTATGTGGGAAAATAAGTGGTCCATTTGGAAATCAGAAAGATTTTTCATGAAATTAAATAACCTTTCAAAAGTTATATATTTTTGGAAAATAAATAGTGATATTATGTGTTCACATTGTATTATATGGTTTTTTATGTTTTAATTATGACCAAATTCACTAAAAATCTAAACCTAAAAATATCCTGAATTTTATGCCAATTCGTTCCTGATTTAAAACTCAAGACTATGTAATTTTTTATGGTTAGGTCCTTGTTGATTGTATAAGTAAATGTTTAAGATAACATTATATGTCATTAAAATTCCAATGGAAGACCAGTAAGAGATTTTAATTTATGATTATTTTGAAACGATATAGTATTTTATGACTGTCATGTTTCTCTGTCTAAACCATGTGTGTTCAAAATGGTTTTCAGAATAGAAAATAGGGAATTTTTAGTGGGATAGAACTGAGTAGAAAATATCCTTACAAATTAACACACCAATGATGTTTGAATTAGAATTGAATATTTATTTGTAGTTATTCATTATTTGAAACAAGATAATAATTGTGGTGGTATCCATGATAGAGTGGAATATGACCTTCCACAAAGAAATATATCTATTATAGGGCATGAATATTGTAAAAATACACCATAATTCAATTGATCATCTAGAAATATAGTAAATTATAGATGGATCAATGATCTATAGGTGATATTTGAGGCTATGCGATTTTTAGAAGTTAAATGGTAACTCTTAACATTTATCATTTTAATAGTGTATCTCATCGATGTAGATAATTTATTAGAATTTGTGTAGGGAAAAATGATAATGATTAAATGTAATTGGGAATATATAAGGATATTTTACATGATAAATATTTTTCCATGATTAGATACATTAGATAAAAAATATTCATGGAATGGATGAAAAAAAGAAGAAGATATGGTGTACATGTGTGAAGAAAATATTACATGACTATTTAGGTAGCTACCATATTTTTTCATATGTTGATAGTAAAATTAATTGATTTTACATAGGATTGAAACCAATTCTAAAAATGGAATTTTCTATATGATAATTTAAAATCATTTAGAATATTGTTCTTTGTGATTAAATAATTAAGATGGTGTTTTTTGAAACTTGTGTTCCTCTTCATGATTAAAGTAAGAATAATTTTAGATCGAAGGTGATGTGAAACCATACACTAAGTATATATGCATGAATGGTAATAAAGTTTTTTTCTAGTGGTAACTATGGTAACAATCAATATAAAGGATGTATTAAGAATTTTTGGATCTGTTATCAATGTGTAAGGTTTCTCCATACGAAATGTGATCTCATGTAAAAATATTAAAAATAATCAAAGAATGGGGTAGCCTTTATCCACCCAAAGGTTAGGTGTTTCAGTTACAATGTGTTGATTCATTATTATAAAATTTTCTTGAAGATAATAACTCTTGCTGGATATTATATAGATCAAAAGAAAAGTGGTTTATAATAAACTTTTTTCTACTCCTATAGTTTATGTTAGTCTATCAAATTAAAAGTTAATAGGTATATTACATGTGTTTTCAAATAATTTCAATAGCCTAATTGATTATGGATCTTAATATTCCATAATATCCTATAAATCAACAAGTAAATTGTAAATATCAAATCATGAATATATGATATAACTTTTCATAAAAATATAGAAGTAATTATTAATGAAGAAACAATTTATAAGAATATTTCTATAGACATCACTATAATAGTATTTTTTATAATGCTTTTTAAACTATGCATAGTGGATTTTAATTTAATTTTGGGTATGGATTATCTTTTAGATTACCATTTGATGATATATTTCAGAGAAAATATATTTTTTTACACAATAATATCATGAATTTGAATTAATACTATGATGCTATGAAATTAATTAGAAATAGAAGTGAA
Source organism: Viscum album (assembly GCA_963277665.1). NCBI lineage: Eukaryota > Viridiplantae > Streptophyta > Magnoliopsida > Santalales > Viscaceae > Viscum > Viscum album. The sequence continues at coordinate 1,753,679,252 of OY728146.1, read as the reverse complement.
AGTAAACTATATCATGTTATTGAAAATAATAAAATTGATTGACATAGTGATCATCTGACAGTGAGTGAATACATAGATATTTTTTTAGATGATTTTACTTGTTTTTTTCTTGATTGGGAGGATGAATTTATTTTTGACTTATTTTCTAATGAAAATACAATTTCTAAGACCCCATATCATATTTCTCATGTAAAACCTTTAAAATTGATAATCAATTATATTTATTATTTGATAAATCATTCTTTTGACCTATATTTTTAACATGGGTTGATCCTATTTTGTTTTTTTAAATTAAAAGTTATTTAATGATACTTTTCATTGCCTATAGATCAATAAATAACCTCACTATAATGAAAAGGTCTCATTTACCACCTATCGATTATTTTTTTTCTACTACAAGGAGTATTTTATTTATTTATGGTTGATCATAGTTCAGTTTCCCACTAGTATAAATTGAAGGAAGCATATAATCTGAAGACAATGTTTTGGGAATGAAATATTAATTATGAGTATTTATTTATGACCTTTGGGTTGTCTAATGAAAATTCTTTATTTATCAAAATTAAGAGTATTTTTTTAAAAAAGGTTGGGGCTGAAGCCTCAATTTATTATTTAATGGAAATAATTCTTTAGACTGGGTAGAGGGAGACCCATTATATAGCCCGAAGGCCCAAGGCCAAGTGGCCTAAATACAAGGCTTGAAAGCCCATTTTTTTGGCCCAAATGACCCCTCGGTGAACAGTACTGCTACAGTACCACCACTGTTCCAGTACCTCATACAGTACAGCCACCGCAACAGTGCCGCCACTGCTACAGTCTGCTACAGTGCCCTGCTACAGTACCCAAAAATTCGCCCCTACTCGGATTTGATCCTCGGTCTTTTGGATGCCAAGAAGGAGCTTGTACAGCTAGGGTACAGGCTTGTTGGCATCAAAATTATGAGTATATTTTAACATATTTTCAATGAAAATTGTTTGGTTGTGTTTATTATTGAAAAATTTTTATATACTAAATTATAAGAGAAACATTAAATGAACCTCAAGATTTTTAAGAAAAAATTAGAAAAATATTATGTTAATGAAAAATTTATTATGTGTGAATTTTGTATGAAAAAATGTCATTCCTTGGAACCATTTTTCTAAACATAGAATAACTATTGACCAAGAAAAATAAATGTTTTTGAATTATATCCATGGAACAAAAATATAATATATATTCATTTTTTTATTATCATGTTATATCAACATGATTATTGAAATCATTTCAAAATTACCTAGCACACTAAGAATGTTAACATGAAATGGAGTAAAATTCATTAAAGGAAAATAATATTATAATTTCTTCAAGGAACTGTTAGGAAGAATGGTGAATGCTCAAATTTTGTAATTTCTTTCTAGAAATGGATAATTATTTATGTATAGTTATGATTCATTGAATATAATTTATTTTTCTTATATTATAATGATAAGGTAATTTATTATTAATTACATGAGTATAAAATTCATGAGTAAAACTAAACTATACCTGATCTGGAATTAGATGCTATGTTTTTTCCTTTAACAAAATTTAGTAATAATTTTTTGGATTAATTTATGAAATATAAAATAAAAAAATTTAATTATATATTCACTCAGTGAGTATTCATCATGAGATAGAGATATTGGTTGAACTAATATAGGATTCTAATTTCCTGATTCATAAACATCCTCGAAAGGAATACAATGTGGTTAATAATTAAAAAAACAATAATTCTAAATTAACTAGGGTTTTTTGGAACATGATTAAATGGTAATATTTTTGATAAATTACATCCAGGAAGCTGTTGATTTATGACTTTTTTTTCAGGATTCAGTGTTACCAATATTTCAGATTGAATTATGTTGGCTCCGAAATAAGATCTTGCTTTTCATGAAAACCTAGAATCTATTGACCAATATAAGATTCCTAATATAAAAATTTATGATGAATGTGATTATGTTATTTTCGGAGATTATATAAAGGATTAGATCTATATAGATCGACCATTTGCATGTTCTCAAAGACCGAGGTGTTAAGATGAGGTTTGGGGGATTTCTAAACTGACATGGGTACAAAAAGATAGATATAGCTAGATTTAATTATTTGTAAAACTTTAACAAAATCTTAATGATGTTTTCCTGATGTTTAATAAATCATGTTAGAAAATAATATAATATAGAATGGTGTAATTTTTCAGCAGAAATGAATACATATCATTGCATGACGTGAAAGGGTATTACAGTTCATATAATTCGTTGATGCAGTGTTATTTTAATAATTTTTAGCCACATATGTTATCCGTAAACATATAGATATAGAAACTCCCCATCTATCTCCATGAAATTTAGAACCCCCCTCTTTGATGTTTTCGGAGTTCTTGTTGTAGTGATTGATCACTCTCTTCCCTCCTTCGATCTATAGTGATATTCTGCAATCCAATGTATGTCCCTCAAATGTTCATTCCATTTGTTCATTGTTTTTCCTCTCCATCCTACTTTCTATGTGGTGGTTCTTGACCTCTGTGTTTCTAATAAAGTTTTTGGGTTGTTTTTTCATGTGGTTCTGTCCTAGTATCCTCGGGTGGATGTATTTATTTTATGATTCATGATCAGAGATCCAAAGCATTGGTTAATTCACATGTGACAAACAATGACACCCTTTTGAGGTAGGGGATTTATTTTTTATCTATTTATTTACATGGAATTATAGATTCTGTGTGCTTTATTCATATGGATTCCAAGGAAATTATCCAAATAATTAATTTCCTATATTAAATAATTTTCATATATCTCATGGTTATTTTCCTATGATTACCAACATAACATGTTTTCACATGATTTTCTAGAGAGTGGGATATCTATTTTGTTCTTATTTTTCATGGATTAGCATTTGAAATGTGTATATAATGTAAATATGCAATTAATTTATAATTAATTGGATAATTGTTTAAAGGTTCATATTTAACAAATTTGGTTTTTGTTATTGAAATTTGATAATTATTAAATTGAATCAAGTTTTTATGTTTAAATTAATTTGTTAATGAACCTAAATATTTTTAATGATTGTTGATAAACTAATTAAAGGCATGCTAAATTATTTGTTAAATTAATTGTTGATAGCTTCTGATAGTTTTTTTCTATGGTTTCCCATAGTTGGAACAGACGAATAATTATTTATTTAGTTCAATATTATATAATAATAAGTTGTGTGGTAAAGATAATTCTTTATAAGTACTGAGATTCCTACTTTCTTGTATGGTATAAGTGCCTTATGCTTTGGATCAACGAGATGTCATCCTATTTGATGTTTGAATAACTTTTTCATGTCCATGATCAAGGTTGATATGTTTTTTCCATTATTCTTGTGAGGTGAGATGATATTGGGATGGCTGATCCTAGAGGGATGTTGTGGTATATGGGGCGGGGAGGACCAGATGTGACATGATCCTCGGATGGAGGAGCCCAGAGGGATGTTGAGGTATGAGGGGAAGGGATGCCTAGTTGTTGAGGTAGAAGTTGATTCTTATACTAGAAAGATACAATAATATATGAATCATATTGTCAGGGAGGACATCAGGGATGGTAAAATGGGTCGAAGATGGTATTAACAAATCATATGAAAGCTGGATGATTTTATTAATCTATTATTTGTCCGATGACCAGGTTGTTTGTTTATCTTCTTTAATTTCCCCACTCCTTGAGGTTGATAGATGTGCCTGGTTTTATACCTTTTCCAATTTTATTGGATGTTTTCCTAGAGTATTCAAAAATAGATAATGCAATATCATTCATAAAATAATAAATTGTTAATCGATGGGTTTTCATCTTTCTGGGATTCAATGCTTAGGTAATAATTTGTAGAAGATGTGGACTCTTTTTTCTTATGCATGGAGGGCATGGAACATTATTGTAATGGTAATTTAATGTAATATAGACATGTTAACTATTAAATTCTGGTTAATGAATTAATTAGTTTAAAGTGAAACATATGAAAATAAATTGATAAATTTACTGTAACTCTTTAAATGGTAATGTTCTTATAGAATATCTTTTCTTAGTTGTGGTAGTTGGGAGTAAGATAGTCTTTAATATAAATTGATTTTGAGAATATTTTGTTCCAATAGTGTCATTGTGAGATATATTAGATCATGTAATTTTTTTAATTCTATGTGCTACAGCACCCTATTGGTTAGGGATATAGTCACCCTAGGAATTAAGAACCATGTTGGGCATTTTACCCAACATCCTGGTGGAGGATGAATGGGTGACTACAACCATTGGAACCTCTCTATTTTCTTGGTATATACATGTGATAGTATGCACGATGCTTATTTTTTAAAATGTATGTTCATATAGAGATATAATGGAGTGTATTTATTTCACACACATGAATTATGGACATAGTTTTGTAAGGACTACTATAGGTAAAAATGTTGGCAAATTGTCATGGATTTAGGATTCTTAACTGGTGTATGGGTTGTGATGGCTTGAGGTATAATACCCAATGTATTATACACATTATGGTGGCTCTGGTGGATCTTATAAACTATCTCATTAAATTAGTTATTTTTATGTGGTGGCATGTTTCATGAGGTGCATGTTAGAGGGCTTCCCCTGGCATTTGTGGTCTAGCCTTTTTGGAGTGTGACGCTCAGGACGTGCAACATTGGGGTAGAGTAAAATCTATTGAAAAATGGTAACATGTTACCATTAATATTATTTGTTATATTATATTATCTTTTATGAAATATATTTTTATTATATTCTTGCTGAGGCTGGGAACATTGTAAACATTTTTTGGTGATGAGATCGTTTCACTTGTTATCCACTATTCTTTAGCATGCTTTCCATACCTTTAACATGATCGGCTCTAGAAAGGATCCTACTGAGTATACGTATATAATAATCCTATATATCTATAAATTATTTTTCTAGTCATTTGGATAAGGTTGGAGATTAATGCTAGTTACAACATGATTTGTGTTTTTAGGGGCTGTTTAGGCTTTGAGGATGCTTCCCTCATTACATTTCTTTTGCAACATGCAGTTTTCATTTCGGTTGAAGTGGTTCATGCATGGCATTACATATGTTCACATGGATTTTCATCTATATTAGAGTTTTATTAGGATTTGGCTCGTATCTTTGTTATCTCTCTTTTTCACCTATGTTTTCTGAGTGGGCAATACCTCCCATCTATCTGTTTATTATTCCCTCAATTATAGTTTCCATCTCGGGGCCTACTGAAGCGGGTAATTTGGTGTCAATATCTATCTTCTCCCACTTTCAAACCAGGATGGGTACACCATGTTGTAGGGGGTCATGATACAGAGGTATCAAAGGATTAATTTCATGGAAATGATGGAGATTGGATATATTCATAGGCGACCATGCACGGGTTGGTAGGGAAATTTTGTTGGCTAAGTTTAGTAAGCGTTGTAAACATGGGAAACTAGATAGGACTTGTGTATTTTGAGGGCCATGTTATCTAATACCCATACCATTATATATAATGTGCCTACTATAAGAATTTTAAAGACCGGTAAATTACATAAAATTGTAAAATTTTAATTATATGTAATATTTAAGAGACTATGAAATCTGATCGAAAAAGGGTTTAGCATTAAATTACGCTCATGAGTACTTTTCCTGCAAAAACACAAATAACATTTAAAGAGGATCCCAAATCAAAAATTTGAGGGCACCATTGCATTTAGGATGGAGGGTTTACCCTATGTAATAATTATGTTTAGTCAGCGGAGGCCCTTAGTGAGAAAAGCAAAAAATGGAATATTTGTAAATCAAAAAATTAAATAAATTTTTTTTTTCAAATTTTTATAACTCAAGAATGGTTACTCAAATTAAAATTATGAGACCACCACTTAACTCTGAGGGTATGCTTTCCTTAGGCAGATACTAACTTTTTCCAGCACATGCCACATGTTGATGTAAGTTTTTGGTCATAAATAAAATAATTATTTGATAATTATTTTGTTGTAAAATCCTTAACATCTAAATGGTAACTCAAATTGAAAATATGAGAGTAACATTGAGATCATGATGGAGTGTCTCCCTTTAACGGAGCCACACCCCGACCGATGCGGGATGAGGGTGACTATTAATAATTAGTGAAATTTTTATAATGGTATGTTTAGTAAATGAAGAGGCGGCGTTTTCAATCTATTCAACTGATGATCAGATTAAAAATCTGAGGGCCTTATTGAATCCACAACACTGGGATTTCTTTAAGAGAGTCTTAACTTCGACAATAGTTGGTCAAGTAAAAAAGATAGTTTTTGTGGATTTTTAAATTAATAATAAAATATCATAATAATTATAATTTTATTTATTTATTTTTTCACCTGTTGAGCGGTGGTGGAAGAGACCACATATGTTGTTAGGCTTTAAAATATGGGATATTAATTTCCTAGTTATGCTTTCATTGCACAACCACCCCTCATGTAATTAATTTTGAACATTAATTATGTCAATTAATAAATCTCATTAATTCCTCGATATGTTACTCACCATTTTCCCCCTCTATTTAAATGGGGATCAGGGTAGTGTTTTTGACACAGATTCTTCAACCGAGGAACCTATGGAAATGTGACACGACACCTTCCACTGACGAAAAAAGAATCTTGGGTGGAAATGAACTGGGAGCGACAAACGTAGGCGGGTTCATCAAAGCAAAAATTCTCCAACCACCACTGCGATGACTCTGATGATTAATGAGGAAGGGGTTGTCTTTTAATTCATCGAAATATCATTATTCTTCTCCTCATTCTTTAATTCTCGATTGGTCATTGAAGGGGATTTTAACGGGGATTATTATTATTTTAATGTGATGTATAAATTACTCTCACTTATTTAAAAGCTAACGTGGGGGGCATGTGTCAAACGAACAAGGCCCGAACCCACTGCCGATTGATTTTTATTGTGTTCTTTATAGGAGAGTTGTTTCAACATGATGTATGATTGAATCCAAATGGTATGAAAAGATGGTGGCACTCCAAGAAGACTGTAGTTTCATCCAGAAGAAGGAACATGCCACCAGAGCTCACCAGGTTGCCTGCAGAAGATTCATCAGCGCAGCACCGGTGCAACAGCACAAGAAACCGGTCCCGACGCTCGCTGGACGTGGAAGAGGGAAGCACCACATTACAACACGGAGGACCCTAATGGGTGCATGGAAACCAGCTGGCCACGTTTCAGTGGTGGTGCATTGTCTCGTGCATTAGAGAAGGAGTTGCGGCGTAAAAGCTACATCAGGAGGGGGACATGTACACCACAACATGAGGGAGACCCGTACCACATAGGTCTCGCGGACCATGTGTCACCGCTAATTGAAAATCCTATTTTCTCTACCTGATCCGTTCAGAGAGACGGTGGCCACCCAGCTTGCGAGCCATGCCAGTGCACTGGGCCGCATTGCCCGAGATGTCACATCGGCCAGTAGGTTGAATCGCCCGGTGGGTTGCGCTTGGCCGGCGGGCCTAGCCTGCCCATGGCCTGGTGCCCTGAGCTGACTATGGCCCCACCATTCTGCGCCAGCCCAGGTCGGGTTGGTCCAACCTAATCAGACTGGACCTGGACCCATTCCGGCCCTATTGCGCTGAAATGACTGTACCTCACGATCAAAATGGCAGTTTGATGAACTCTCTACGACACTGAGATCCATAGAATAAAACCGTCATGTTGAGATACCCCACAAGACTTTTAGAGATGTTTGTAGTTTTGAGGGGTTGGATTGTACTTGAAACCAAACAGGTCCTTGGAATTATAATGTTGATAGGTTACAAACAATGTTTCTGATTGACGTGTCATCTAATGCATTGGAACCCTTTTAACATGAAGGATCACTAGTTTATTTTCATGTGATGCTTCGTGGATGTTGTGGTATAGAAGATAAACGGAGGACCAGAACTAGGCTGTTTCTTGTATAGAGAGTTAGGATGGCTACTCCATTAATGTCTCAAGGTGCAGGTATTCCTTAAACATATACTCTGGTAGATACATGAATCTCCATGTCATTAGTGCAGGTTTGTTTCCCTCTAATTGGTTTTTATATCTTTTGAGACATTACTCCCCTATTGGCCCTGGGTGTGGGTCATCCATACATAACTCACATAGATTCAAGCACTCCCCTACCAGGTATGGTGTGATTACTCTATGTTAGAAGTAGGTACTCCCATGTTAACCTAGTATGTGTGTCCTCCTTATAAAGTGCTATAGAAAAGTCGGTACTCCCCTACCATTCCAGGGTGCAAGTCCTCTAGCATGGGCTCAGTAATCCCCTGGCATAATAAGGAGTAGTTCCCCCATAGTGAACTAACTACTGGTGTTTAACATCCCTACTAGGTAGGGTGCGGGTCCTCAAATATAGAGTCAGTACTCCCCTGTCATGCCAGTGTATGGGTCCTCTAGCCTAGGGTCGGTGCTCCCATGACGTACTTGGGCATGTTTACCACATTACAATCAAATTACCAGAGATGAACTCCCATACCGGGTATGGTGTGGGTCCTCACATATGGAGTTTTAATCCCCTTATATGAGTAGCAATGGATAATGGATCCTTTAGTGGAGATGTATCCCCCTTGATTGCTAGACATAATGTCGAGGAGTGGGCCACTTCAGTTGGTTTCCATTTTTCTTGCCTCAGGTGCAAGACTGTGACTTCGAGACCTCTATTGTCAGGCACTGGGGGCAGTTCTAGAATAATGATTTTGATGGAGCACATCCTTTCAGGCATTCCATTATGAATGGTTTAGTTGTTTCTGATTGATTATGTCGCTCAGATGGGTTCCATCAGGTATGGAAAGTTCATGTAGGGTGTACTCATGATCCGTGAGTTACACATTGAACCATCTTTGGAAATCCTATAAATGGATTGAGGTTGAGGCCCTATGTTAATTTATGGATGAGATGAGTATCTATGGTTTGAGATATTTCTTTTTTTTATTTTTAATTATTATTGAGATCATTCTCGTGGATTTATTTTGTGAAATTCTGAGAGACCTTCACAGGTCACTTGGTCCATACTAGGTATTGTTTTACTCACCCTTGCACGAGATTTTCCCACACCTTGTTATGTCTTATGTAGATGACGATAAGACATGATTGGGACATGGGGAGCTAGGACCTGATGGTGGAAGGAGGTGATGATTGGTGTGGATATCATTGAAGATGAGTTGTACCTACCCTTCAAGTAGTATTTCTAGTGGATGATCTCATGAGATATTTTTTATATTCAGTTGTAGTACTATGTTTTTAGTTAGGCTTGTATTTCGGCCCCTGACATTCAGTAAAATATTGTACAATAGTAGTTTTACATTGATGTTGCATCCTTTTGGGTTCTATATTGTGTGTTTTTAATGGTTTAAAGTACATGCCTTCCCATTTTAGGGATACTCTTTTTTAGTTCCAGTTGCCAACCCTTTTCCTATAGAAGGCGGGCTTGGGGTTGTCACAGCATGGGAACTAGGGGATGGGTCATGACAAAGTGGTATCAGAGGATTCAGTTCTACCAAATAACCAGGAATATGTTATCTCTAATGGAGCAACTGTTTTATGTGTTTTGAGTGTGGTTTCTAGTATGGTGAGTTTAGTGTTGTTGCGGCGCTCAACGTATCCATACCTCAGGACCCTGAATTTTGATATCTGACTCGGTTCACAAAAACAATGATTGTCTCTGTTTTGGAAATGTTTTTACTTTGATCTCTTTTGTGTCAGCTCACTAGGTATAACTTATTCACTATGGATCATATTGATTCTCTTTCAAGAGGAATCTACGTAGGTACCCAACCAAGATTTAATTGTGTCGCCACAAAGATAGTTCGCAGAGGGATGAAGCATTTTTATGGTAATTGTTTCCTAATACGGTACCTTCGTTTGGTGTCTCAGCAATACCACTGTCCATTAGTAAGCATTAACAACAGGCACTACCAGTAGATGAAACTTATAGGATCAGTGACATACACTAGTTTCCGTGACTGAGACTCCTCAAGTTTCGAGGAGATAATAACTCATAGGCATATAATGACATGACTGAGGTGGTGACTGAGTTTCACCTAGCCGGGGTACCATTAGATCATATGGTGGTCCGGGCAGTGAGCAATCATTGTGTCTTAGTAGGGAGGTGGAAGGGTTTAGATTGCCCCTATTATATGATGAGGTGACATTCTCCATGGAAAGAGCATGAGAACCTTCCTTATAGAAGAGAGTCTCATGTCATAAAAAGCATCGTTGTATGTGTTACCAAGAGAATATATTGCTTCGGAAGGACAAAATGTCAGTAGCTAAGTATTCATAAAGGAAAACTGACCATTATAGGTACTTGATGAATATGATACAACAAGTGAATTTGGGATTGAACCTCCGAGAAAGATATTTTTAGGGACATCTGGGCTAGGAAAATTCCTATATTCATTTCTACTTATGATATGGTTCTAGAGATAACCTTTTTGGTTGAAATTGTTTTAGAAAGCAGATACAACCAGTGAATTTCAGTAGTTAGAATATTGGAAATAGATGTCATTCGTTGAGAATTTGATGTGTAAAAAATATTGGGAAGGGGAAGCGATAGGGACAAATGAACTTTCATGTACACAGATGTGGAAGAAGAGCTTGGAGAGAAGCATGAGGTGGTATACATATTGACATGTTACACCCCCCTAATGTGGTCCCCACTGGGAGTAAAGATCTGGATTAAAGGGGAAGGGACTAGCTGCATGCGATCAAGGGGTGTGACCCAAGGGCTCCCGAAATTATTCGAGGTACGATTTGTGTCTACTAATTGATGTCATATTAATAAACATTGGAACTAATCATTTTTTCTTTTCATTAATCTTGTGCAAGAGATAGAGTTTTCAGTTAAACCATTGACTTGACCTTTACGTCTAGAGATACCTTTGGGTGGAGACACGATAAGCACAGAAATGAAGATGATGTGATCTGACCCTTGAGGTGAGAGATTTGGTTGGATCCACTTGGTGGTAGTGTTGAGGCCTTACGACGTTTTTTTGGGTATGGACTAGTCATCCATAGTTCATGATCATATTGAATGTTTTAGGAAAAAATGTTAAGGAATATATATATTGTAGGAATGGGGTTTTACTTGGTCGACGAAAAAGGAAACTCAGGTAGAACAGGTTAAACTCTTGCATATGAGGCTGTAGCCAATCACTCATGAGTCCTCCAACCTTACCATCATGGAGAAAAGTTTTTTTAGTTTTGATTTCCCAAAAGTTATGGTAGAGTGCAGGGACATCTTTTCAAAAGGATGTTTCAATAATTACCTCCCCATTGGTAGAGTGTCTTCTGCATTGTATTGGACACAACGAATGATCCATTATCTGTAACTGATTATTGAGTGGATCCCCACAGAGCTCAAGGTGTTTAGAGTTATAATGGGGATGTGGTGGAAGATGCACTCAGTAGGAGGTCTAGTTTACAGTTGCAGAGTGATGTGACAATGTAGCTATCCATGATACAGAAACCCTTAGTTTATAGTGAAGGAGTATCATACCTCTATTCTATAACTATCACTCCCCCACACCTCTAGCATGTTCGGGGAGGTACAACATGTGGACACAAACTATGAGGCATGACATCCTCAAGTATCATCAAGACATTCTCTATAAGGATTTTATGATGGTGGAGAGCATTTCATCCTTTTCACAGGATTATCCATGGTACCAGTGACGCTACGAGAGGAGGTGTCGATGGTGGTCCACACATCCTCTTTTGGTGGTACATCCTGATGTGGTGAAGATGTACCAGGACCTATGGCTTCAATTCTAGTGGCCAAGGATGAAGACTACACAAAGCTGACCAAAGTGTTATACTGACAAGATATTGAGTCCCATAGTATTCAAGGAGGGAGACCATGTCTCCCTGTGAGTCTCACCCCGATGATGATTGTAGAGATTCGGCTGGGGCAACAAGTTATCTTTGAGGTTCATTGATCCTTACTAGATTAACAGAAGTCTTGGAGAGGTTATGTAATACTTTACTTTTCCCCCACAAATGCATCAGGTGCATGATGTTTACCATGTGTAGCAACTGAGGAGATGCGTGCATGATCTGTCACAAGTTATCGACTTAGGCAAGTTTGACTTTGAGGATGGGGCGACTTTTGGAGTACTCAGTAAATATAGTGGATCAATAGGAGTGAGTCTTTGGGGATGGTCGATCCTTCTGCTCTGATTTGGGGGAAACACGGGAACCTCCAGGAGAGCACATGGGAGCGGGAGGTTCATATTTATGCTCAGTACCCTCATTTGTTTGATTTTCCTTTATTTTTGATTTTGGGGATTACAATAATTTAAGTGGTGAGAATATAAAGACCCAGGAATTCTATATATATTTTTATTATATATAATTTTTAGGAAACCTACAATCAGAGGGAACGTGATTCTGAGGCCCAGAGTGCATGAAACGATCTGCCAAAAAGTGTTAAGCTTAAAATATCACACATGAGTAGTTTTTCTGAAAAAAGTTGAAGAACTATTAAATGGGATCCTGGATTAGAAATATGAGGGCACAGTTATGTTCAAGAGGGAAGTTTTACCCTAATAGTGACTTATGTTTAGTCGGCGTAGGCCTCTACTAAGTAACCTGTGAATGTCATAACTGTAAATAAAATTATTTAAAAAAATTATTTTATTTTTAATATGTATATAACTCATGAATATTAGCTCAGATTAAAAATACTATACCACCTATGAATTGGTGAGAGTATAATTTCCTTAGGAAGATACTAACTTTGGTCAGCACGATAAACAAGTGGAAGTATGTTTTTTGTTGTAAATAAAATAATTATGTGAAAATTATTTTATTATAAAATCCATAACTATTAAATGGAAAATCAGATTGAAAATCAAAGTGTACTTTTGTACCCATGAGGGAATGTTACCCTTAGCTGGAGCCTAACCCCGATCGACATAGTTTGAGGGTGATTTTTAATAAATATTGCTCTTTCTTCAAAAGGATCATTCTGTAAATGTGCGGGCGACATTTTCTAACATTTGATCTGGTGCTTAGAATAAAAATATAATGTTACCATTAAATCAACAAAACCGGGATTCTCTTAAGGTAAGCGAAACATTTACCTTAGTTTTTCAATTGAAAAAGTTAGTTTTTACAAGTTTTAAAAAAATTAATAAAATAACATAAGAATTTTTATTTTATTTCTTTTTTCCTACCACCTGTTTAGCGTTGGTGGCGGGGACCATGGGGGTGGTCAGACTTCTAAATATGTAATATTAATAATTTGGTTACACATTGGTTGTGTAACCACCCCCATTTAATTAATGTGTAACATTAATTATGTCAATTAATGAACACATTAATTCATCGGTGCTTTACTCACCCTTTACCCCCTCTATTAAAATGGGTCTTGATGATGTGTTCTTGACATGGATTCTTCAAGAAAGGAACCTTTAGATAAGTGACGTGACACCTTCCACTCATGGAGATGGAAGCTTGTGTGGCAACAAATAGGGATCGACCAACGTCGGTGACTTCGTGAAAGCACTAATTCTCCTTCCTCCATTGCGACGACCCCAACGTTTCTTGAGGTAGGGTTTGTCTTTTAATTCATGAAATTCCCATGATAATTATCCTCGTTCTTGAATTTTTTGGATGGTCGTTGGGGGTAATTGAATAGGGTTATCATTATTAAAATGAGATGTATAAATTACTCCCACATGTTAAAAAGCTAACACGGAGGGCATGTGCCAAACGAACATGGCCTGGACCCTCCACCGATTAATTTATATTTTGTTCTTCAGATGCGGGTTGTTCCAACTTGACGGAACCTTGAACCCGTGAGGAACACAATGACGGAATTATATTGTGAGTACTGGTGGGGAATCCAAAAGAAATAACTGACCACCGAAGCTTACATAGTAACCTGCAGAAGATTCGCGAGTGAGGCAGCAGCGACCGGTGCGGGCGGTGCGTAGTGCTCACCGGCCATGAAAGAGGGCGGCGCCGCACGGTGCCGCAGTGGACACGAAGTTTTGGCCGACAACCGGTCGACCGTGATGGAGAGATGATGCACCATCGCATGCCACAAATGTATAGGGAACCTAGCCTCATGGGTCCTGCGAACCACGTCGCACTGTAAAATTGAAGAGCCGGACAACACTCCTTCAGATGTTTAGGGAGTTTATGGCCACCTAGCTAGTCAGCCTCTCCAGCACACCAGGCCACGTCGCTCGGTGGGTCACGCACAGATGGTGGGCCAGGCATATCCATGGTTGAGCTCAATCGGGCCAATCTTATCCAGTTCGGGCTGGACCGGAACAATTAAACTATGTCGGACCGGATCTGGACACATTCGGGCCTAGTTATGCATAAATGACCACACATTGTGATCATGACGTCTGTTTGATGAACCGTCTGTGGAAATGGGATCCCTAGAGAGAGATGATCTTTTTGAGATACTACACGTGACATTTGAAGAAGGTTGGTGTTTGGCTGGGTTGGATCATACTCGAATCCAACAAGGCCCTCCGTATTAAAATGCATATAACTTATAAATCAGGAATCTGATTGATGTGAAATCTATTGCGTTGGAACCCTTTTGGAATGATGGATCATTGGGTTACATACTTGTAGAACATTGTTGTAGTTGAGTTATGATAAATAACCATAGGATAAATACTAGGGTGTTTCATGTATTGATTGATAAGATGGCTCCTCCCATAATGACTCAAGGTGCGGGTATTCCTTGCTCTCTGCTTCGGTAGAGATCGGACACCCCATATCATGTGTGTGGGATCGTTTCCCTATGATTGGTTTCTCTCTCTTTGTATTTGGTAATCCCCTATTAGACTAGGGTATGGGTCCTCCATACAAAACTCACATAGAGCCAGGTACTCAACTATCTGGTAGGGTGCATGTCATCTATGTTAGAAGTATGTACTCCATATTCAACCTAGGGTGTAGGTCCTCCTTATGTATTGTTGTAGTACAGTCGGTACTCCCATGTCGTGCTAGGGTGTGGGTCCACTAGAATGGGGTCGGTACTCCACTGAAATACAAGTGTGCGGGTCCCCCACATCAAAAAAACAACCATAGTTGTAATACACAACCAGGTAGGGTGCGGGTCCTCACATAATGAGTCGGAACTCCTCTATTGTGCCAGGTTGTTTGTCCTATAGCATGGGGTCGATATTCCCCTGATGTACTAGGGTTAAGGTCCCCAATAAACAACAAACTACCAGTGTTGTACTAACCTACCAGGTAGGGTGAGGGTCCTCACATATGGAGTAGTACATTCCATCTCTGAGTAGCAATGGAGAGCAGATCCTTCAGGGGAGTTGGAACTCCCACAACTGTAGGAAACAAAAACGAAGAGTGGGACTCTTCACATGGTTTCCCTTGGTATTTCCTCAGGGGAAAGATTCTAACTGCGAGACCTGTAGTGTCGGGCACTAGAGGAAGTTCTATCATAATGGTCCTGATAACGCATGACCATTGAATGTTCCATTAAGAATGGTTGAGTTGTACCTGATGGAGTACATCTCTCAGACGGGTGCCACTAGGGGTGGTAAGTTCAGGGATCATGTACCTCTAATCCTTGTGTTATTCATTGAGACATATTTGGAAAACCTAGAAATGGGTTGAGGTCAGGGCCTTATGTGAATATATTTTTGAGATGAATATATCTTGTTATAGCTATGTACTTTGATTTGTGCTTTGTGATTCAGATCATGATTGTGGTTTTACTTTGTGGAATTATGAGTGACCATCGGGGGTCTTGGGGCACGTACTAGGTATTATGATACTCACCCCTACACGGGATTCACCCGACCACTGTTGTGTCTTGTGCAGACAACGAGTAACCTAGACATGGACTCAGGGGGTTAGGACCTGATGGTGAATGGTAGTGCAGGTTGGCCTTTAGATCTGTGGAGATAAGTTGTACATACACTTCATTTAGGATTCCAAGTAGACATTCTCATGAGCTATTTTAAATTTTCAGTTGAGGTTGTATCAATTCAGTTGGGCTTGTATTCTACCAATTACAATCATTACACACTTTTACTACAACAATTTTACATCATGGTTTCATCTTGTTGCATTATAGTCTTTGTGTTGGTACATGTTTAAATGAAATTCCTTCCAAATAAGAGATACACCTTTCTCGAGCTATCTACAACCCCTAGCCTAAGGAAGGATGGATTGTGGTAGTCATGGAATGGGTCCCAATGTATGGGTAGTGACATTAACTGATACACGATATAGTGTAGAGGCATAGAAATGTATCATGCATCATTATTCTTTTCTCATGATTTTAATGGGTACATCATCTAATTTTTTAACCTATAATTAATTAATGAAAACTATTAATTAAAATTAATTTTTTGTATATATGAGGTTTAAGATTTATAATTATTTATTCTTCTGTATGAATGGATATAGGATGAATTCTTCATTTAGGTTGATGCATAAGATGTTCTGCAAGATTCCCCTATATATTTCTGCAGAATACAGGTTGACAAAGACACTTGGAGGAGGCCACTTTGTAACTGAAAAGGATCATTTAGAGGATTTGGGTTTAGTATTGGGAGTTCATCACAATGATAAGTTGTTTGAGATGTTTTCCATGTGTGATTATTTTTATATATATTCTTATTTCATAGAAAATTTGGTATCATAGAAGAGTGTTTTTTTGGATCTGTCAAAATATAAAGATGTTGTGTCTTGGAAATCCCCAAAGATAGTTGCAGAGGTGTGAGGTTTCCTTGGTCTTACATGCTATTAAAGAAGTTCCATAGTGGATTTATCTTATTATTTGGCTCCTTTGACAACATTGAAAAGAAATTCTCAGTTGTTTTGGTGGTAGATCAGTGTGGAATAACATTTTGATTATCTAAATTAGAATGTTTTTAGTGCTATAGTTTTTTTTCTTCCACCAGAAAGAGTTCAGTTGGAGGTTTTCTTTTTTGATTCACATCATTGGTTGTGGTGTGTTATTATTCCATATATATCAATCATATCATATGGGTCTTGGCAGTTACATGCCGATGATTATAATTATTCCACCCTCTATATCTTGTTAGTTGTGGTAGTGTTTACACTAATTTTGTGGAGAAATTACCATATCCATGAGAATTTTTTTGTCTTCACCAATCATAAGATCCTAAGGAATGTTTTATCTTAAAATGAAATGATGATTAATTAGTGTCAGTGAATGGATTTCTTATAAGATAATGAAATAGATAATTTATATACACATTAAAATGTAAATTTTGTATCCAATTTGATGCACATGAGTCTGTGAAATGATTCAATGTGTGAATGAGGGGATTCTAAGAAAGTGATGACAGAACATTAAGCACTCTATTTAGATATAGTATAATACTTTGTTGATGATTTATTGCTTCAGATTACGATGTAATCATCACTGTTTAAGTGAGTGGAAGATTCACATATGGGGGACTATGAGATGGAGATCTAGAAAGATAGTGTTATCTGTAAAGAGGACCTGGATGGTTGGTAGGATGATGAATGACAATAAGTGTTGTCTCAAGGAAGTAATTTCACCACTGTGGTGATTCATTGTATTTCTATAATAGAGTTCCATGGATCTCAGTTTTTTGTTCATCTTAACATGAAAAAGATGTACCTTTTCATGAGAGGATAGTTTGTGTGTGTTGGGATGAACTGTGCAGTTTTTGGGTTTTCACATCGATTTTTTTTCTTCTATAAGATGAAGATCGAGCTTGTGGTTCCCAGTGGTATTCTCCATCTATTAGATGTTCCTTAGTCGAGAAAAAAGGTCATATCATTGGGATATTTTACTATTCTTCCTCATCTTCAAGGAATCTATGACGATATAAGGTCGGTAGTGGATAATTTTATAAAATCAATCAATTTTATAGTGATCAAGGAGTCATGTTCTGTAGGGGTTTGGATGAGTTAGTATCTAGAGGATGTGGTGAGTCTATGGGATAATAATTTCTAATAGAGATCCTCATTGTACCTATAGTGTGTGTAAAGGTCTCTAGAATGGTTTTGGTTCTCATCAATTCCTTAGCAGTGCATTACATTCATAGATAGATGGTCATATAGTGAATACAATCCAAACTCTTGAGGTCATGTAAACTCTCTAATGTTCTGCATTTTGAAGGTTCATGGATGAGGCATCTTCCCTTGGTAGAGTTCAAATACAAGAATTTTTTTTCACTCAACCATCGGTATGGTCAGTTTCATGCCTTGTGTGGCCGACTATTCTATTATTCATGATCATGGACTAGGGTCGGAAGTCTTCAACTCTCCAGCAATAACTAGTACAGAATATGATATTGTTCGTTCAAGTGATCCACAAGAGGATGAACACAGCACAAGATCATTCAATATGATATGTATATCATAATAGGATACCTATAGCATTTGATGTTTTCGATCTTCTATTCCAGAAATTGACTCTACATCATGGGATGTAATGGTTTAGTTGTGGGAGTAAGCTTTCTCACAGGTTTTTTTGGGCCTTTAGAGGTGTTGGATCAAGTTATAGTTTTGATGTATCAGATAGAACTTACTATGAAGATGATCCAAATACATGATATTTTTCACATGTTATAGCTCCATTTTTAAATTAATTACTATTATCACTTCATCGATTAGGCAGGGATCGATGTTGACTTTGGTGCTACCTTCATGGAGTGACTTGTAGAGATTCTAGACCACCAGGAGAAGGTGTTTCAAGGGTATGATATCTCTTTGTTCCATGTCATGTGGCATAACGGTGGCATGGAAGAGAGAACATTGGAATTTGAGAAACATTTATTCACCCAATACACTGAACTATTTTATTTTTATATGTTCTCTTTTAACACTGTTCATTTTTATGTTGTACGTCTTTTTATAGATTATGTGACATATCTCTTTCTTGTTACATATTAGGGATTACTCTCTTTCCCTGGTAGGTTAAGAATCATGTTTTATTTCGAATGATTTATATTTTTTGCGTTATAAGTTTAGGTGGTTATACTCTCTTTTTATAGGTGGTTAATACATAAAAACTAATTCATATACACACCATGATGAGAACATTGTTCTTAGATAGGGGTGGTTGAGCTACTATGGTTACGAGAGCCTTATGAGGTATCTCATAGGGTGTCTTTATGATACAAATTATTTGTTTTGTGGTGGATCCTTAAAAATACATGGTTAAATTTGTTAGATGGATGTAGTGGTGTGAGGAATGAGGTGCATTCTTTGGCCCTTTGCCCAGGTGATTTCAGGATATCCTTTTCTTAAGAGAGATTCTCATGTAGTGAAACAATTCGGAAGAGGAGAAAACTAGTGGGGAAATGGTAATGTGTTACCCATTATAATAATTTTAATTTTATATGATCTTTTATGTGATTCATAAAGATAGTTTTCATAGTGAGGATGGGAACATTGTATACATGTTAAGGTGACATGTTTGTTTCACTTGTTGTTCACTTTTCTTCTTCATAATTTATTATCCTTTTTCACAAGAGTGACAAGGTTTGATCCTACTATGTATACTATTATAATAACAATACACAAACCCACACACACACAAATATATATATATATGTTGTCTCTCAGGTATGTTAGACACAGCTGGATATTATCCTTGACACTTCTAGATTTGGGTTATTTAGGAAATGTTTGGGCTTCGTGATCACTACTGTCTTTAACATCCTTTTGGTAATTGATGTTTTCCACTCTGCTATTTTAGTTGTTGCATTGATTAAAAATGATCACATGGGATTTCATCAATATTTTCATTTTGTCAAGATTTGGTTTTTGTATTTATTATCTTTATCATTCACTTTTGTTCTCATAATTTGTAATTCATCCCATCTTTGTTTTTATTATACCCACAGACCTAGTCGCCAACCTGGTCCCACAAGGAGGTGGGACTCGAGTGTCATTATCACTCGTCACCCATTGCATTAACAGGAGTGGTGAACCTTGTGTATAATGGGTTATGACAATTATGTGTTACTTTTTATTTCTAGTAGAATAATGAATTATTGGGTAAATCCAATGGTTTAATATTTTCCATTCAACCAGAAAATACTAATATATCTAGAGAACTTTGAGAGTATTATTATATAGATTGAATAAAAATATATATTATTGAATTTAACCCGGATTATGTAACTTTTCAATAGGTTGAAGATGAGAAAATATTATAAATGGAAGTATTCAACATTTTCTAGTGTCAGAGTGGTAATACGAAAAATATTACTATGAATATTATTGTGGGAATAACAAATAATACTGTAGGTACAAATTTTATGCATTATATTGTAGATATTCTATCAACATCTACACATTTCCATCCCTTTTGATTAACTATGTCCTTGGGTAATTGTTATCAACTATATCTAAAAAAGATAGTAAAGTAACATTTAGTCTCACATTCTATTATATTAGACAGTGATCATAGGTTCACATCTAATTTTTGAAAAATACTTAATAAGTTGTTATGTAATAAATTGAATTTTATAATAATGTTTCATCACCAATATGATGGAAAATCTGTGGAAAAAATCATAAATTCTAAGCTATTCATCGTTCATGTTCAATGGATTAACATGAATATTGGTATATTGCTATTTATTTGGTTGAGTTTTCATATAAAATAGTTTTCATTCCAGTATATAAATATCACCCTTTGAAGGATTATATAAATGGTAGTGTTGAATTCCGGACTTTATATATTAGGTACGGGAAATGAATTTTATGGGACTAAAGTTTGTAAAATAAATTTATCTGAATTTTTCATTTATTTATGAACATATGGGGACAATTACAAGTAGATTGAACAGCCACATAGATATCTCGATGAATAATATTTCTTTTGATGTTAGTTACCATTTATTATTAAGGGATTTGTATGGAAAAAAATTATGTGTTTTATTAAAAAGGGGAAGCAATGTACGTGTCTCATTATAATGTAAGAAATCCTATGGAAATTTGGATCAGTTTCTTACCATGTGGCCTTACCCCTGTGTTTATCCTTATTACATAATGTTTTTCAGGACTAGACGTTTGGAGAATTTTTAATGGATTTACCTCATTGTTTAACACAAATGTAGTTAAGTTAGAGGAGAACTTGTCTAATTTGAAACAACCAATTCAAATTCATTGTAATATTGAATATGATTTTTGGAATATGGAGATTCACCAAGATATTTTATTATGGAAAACCCCAATTGGGTGATGAGGTTGTAAGAGGATCTGAAATACTGTGGTCTAAATTTATCGACATTTTATTAATAACTGACTAAAATTCTAAAAACCTGATTTCCAAATAGTGGAATGAATGTCAAAATCCCTATGATGATAGAATAAATTGTTTTCATTTATATCAATATGTATTTTATAGTTATATTGCTTCTAAAATTATTATGTGATTTCTAAATCAAAAATGAAATTGTTTTGCCTAAAATATTTTAGTAGAATGATTTTAATTAAAAGGAATAATTTAAAAAATTTATTAGAAAAAAAATAGATTCATTTTTTAAGTTGACATTTAAAAATTAAAATATAGTAAATTTTTAAAATTTTAAAGAAAATATTTAAGTTTAAGTGAATAGTTAAAATTATTTATTCATAGTCCAAATTCAGTTTGTTAATAATTTATGTAATTTAAAAGTCACATTATTTTTAAAATATAATTTAAATTAAAATATGTATTTTTTGCTATATTTTTTCTAAGGCTACCATGCATCCCCCTTCTTATGTTTTTCTATTCTTTAATTTCTATCTATACCTTCTTTTTTGAATAAAAATATAATGATGTTGACTATGATATTGGATAGTTTTGTTTCATTGTCATTGAGTAAAAAATTGGGCTTTTTATTAATATTGTGTTAAAATAAATAATGATTATCCATTATAATCAAATAATTTAATTCATAATGTGAAATATTTTATATAAAATGTGTGAATTATATTCCAATAAATACTAATTTATATTTCTATAATTCTTATCATTACTCATATATTTAACATAACATTATCTTTTTATTGAATATTATAATTCCTGATGCCTTTTTTTCATCACATTTGTGGGTTTTATTTTAAATTAAATTTTCCACTTTTTGAATTAAATATTTTAAAATGGATTTCAAATTTTTTGTTTCAAAATTTTATATTATATAATAATTTCACATTAATATTTCCCCCTATTGAATAGAGAAAATGGTAAATATTATTTATTATGTCAATAGTAAAAATGGATTTAACAAAGGTTAAAAAAATGATAAGGGTTAAAATGACATATATACAAGTAAAAAATTATATTTTATAGTCATATATCGACCTTTTGATGCCTATCTCTATATAATGGTTCATGTTGGTTCTTTTTTACATGTGAAAATGTGGGTGTCCATTTTTCATTTAAAAATTTACAAGTGTTCCAGTCTTATCACAGATAAAAGGCCACCACATATTCTGTAATATTTACACCATCAATGCTATCATTCTCAGTTTATTATTTCCCAAATACCTTCCATGAATACCTCGGCAAAACCAAGAGACATTTTTCTAAACATATATTTATCCTATATAGTATTTTAGGTCTTTTATATGGTGGTTTATGGAATAAGAGTTATTATTCTTAACAGAGAAATATTATTTAATTTCTTCTCCCACATACAAATAATGTTATTCAATTATTCTTTTATAATAACAACAACATATCCCATATACTAATATATTATTATATTTCTTGAATAACCTAAATCATTCTCATCTTCCATAAAATGGGATATTAAATCTTCAGTCATGTGTGTGGAGGACGACGACCTAATGAACCGATAACATTTGTTTTCCATCATATACATTCATGGATCATTTTAACCATGGATTTGATGTATATACATGATATTTTTATCATATTTATACCTTTTCTGTTACGATAAAACATGTAATTCATTAATTTTTATTCTTTGGGGGATACGACAATGTCACTCGTGTGTTTGGTGGACTACCACCTCACAGAGCGATGTGATTTTTTTCTAACATTTTACATGGAAGGTAATAAGATAAATTTAATTTATATATGTGATATAAATGGTATAATAATGTTATATATGAACTATTTATCCTATTAAAAATATAATATATCATTTATTTTCTTATATTGAGAAATGACAATGTCGTTCATTGGTGTGTGGACAACTGCGTCCAAAAATCGATGTGATTAATTTTTGAACACTAAATCACAAGGATTGTATATATAATTGTATATAAATATTTAAAATATTTTTATTATATCATGATTTTTTTAGGAAAAAAATAATTCATAACTTATCTGCATAATTATCATTACATTATGGAAACATTACTAACGCGTACGTACGGCGTACCAACCCCATGATAAAAATGTGGTTTATTTTTCATAACCGTCATTCATGATAGGTTTTAGAAAGAATAATTTATATATAAAGATCATAATTATTTAATTACTACTATTTAGATGTGGAATAATGTCCTCTTACACTAATAGTCATGTTAGCAAAGTCATTTTTAATAAATAAGACAAATATCATCGAAACACCAAATGTAAACATAATTGAATAAAAATGATAATAAGTGAAATAAAAAGAATAATAAACAATAAAAATTTTCTCAATGACCTATATAATTAACATGTATTCATTATTTCATATGAAAATGAATGTTTGTGACATGTTTACTGAAGGTAAATTACATCATCTAAATTTCCTTTCACTGAGGCATATTGTTATGTTATGAACCTACATACTATTATAAGGTTTATATAAAACCCCTTAAGAATTTTATATCAAATATATATATATATATTCGAGGTATTTATTTATATTTTATTTTTACTCTATCACTATTATTATGGTTTAACAATTAAAAAATGTATAAAGGACCTTTCATTAAAAATAAGTATCTGTTACTTTTTCTTTATAACATTTTATTACAACCATTTTTATGCTTTCATATTGATATTATTATGGATAGTACAGTTATTTAAAGTAAAATTATGACATTAAATCTATGTTTTATTTTAGAAAAAGTGAATCTTGGTATAAAATATTATATTTTTGTTAAAAAATAAAATAGTAATGTTATATATTAACATATACATTGATAAAGACTATTTCTACTACCATAACCTTCATTGCATGCTTTGATTCATTTAAAAGATTTAAATTTTTTATATTATAAAAAACCTCTCCATCCCATTTTCAAGGTATTTCTGAATTGAATTTTTTTTTTAAATAAATGAGTATGTTGGTATTGAAAATGGGGTTTCATACAAAACAAGTATTTTAAAATACACATTGATTTTAAGATTAGTATAAATAATTTAATGTGTTATGATAAAAATGATAAATAATAAGATGTTTTATTTTATGATACTGTCCCTGTATATTTTTTTATGAATGTTTGATCCCATTTATATATCACAGGTGATCATGTTATAGATTATATTATGGGTGTGACACAATTGAAATCGAACACAATGGGAAATGAATATGTTCTCTATAGAATAATATTGTTTGTTGGTCATATGGTTATTCCAATTTCAAAGATTTCTGTAAGGGTTCTATGAAACAGTTTCTCAAGGAACCTATAATAAAAATATGAGTAAATATTTAATTAACTAGAAACATTATCATGAAAATATTCTCAAATATAATAGATTAAATTCTTGATTATATTTCACTATTATAAATTTATTATGGTTTGGACAATAAATTTCCATCGTAAATTTAGTATGAAAATATTTTTATTCAACAATGAAGGTGTACGTGGTACCACTGCTAGGTTGTTTTTGGAATAAATCATTCTCATAAAAATAAAATAAAACAATAAAAATTATTATCTAACTTCATAAAATTAATATATAAATGAATCAAATTAAATAGTGAAAATAAATATTGTCCAGTACACTCCATCTCAATATAGTCTATTTAATGTTGATTACATAGTTAAAACCTATTGAATTTATCCTCCTAATATTGTATAGTTTCCACTAAACTACATACACACCATTAATGGAAACCTTAAAATACAATGGTTTGTTACAACCTTAACATCAATGAAAAATGGAGAACATGGGAGAAGAGAGCCTAAGATTGGCTTGAAGGTTCCCCAAAGGCACCCAATATGAGGATCCAATCCTTTATGTAGACTGTCATTATTTATTAGAGGATGTGTAATATGAGATTCAAAATATTTTAATTGAATATAAATTGACATAAAGTCATTTAACTGGTGAATTATTTTCATTGATTATTTCAATGATAATAATATATTATTCATTCCATAAAAAATAAATAGTTTAAATAATAAACAATGAAAACCCCTTTTTAAGAAGTAAAAAATGTTAGACACTCAATGTCATATTTTATATGTTAAATTTTATAGAAATATATATGCACCATATATATTTTTTGATATGGACAAAGCATGTCAAAGATGATCAAACACACATAATTCACGTCATGTCCCAACAATGAATACCTGAAAGATCCCCAAAACATATCTCAAATATATCAGGGGCTAATGACTAGAACTGAGGGTATATTGTACTCATATATGAGATACGTTAAAATTGAAAACAATTGTTTTTTAAGAATCATCAATTAATTCCATATAAATAAATAAACCATAATCTAATAAAATATGAGCGGAAAAATTGAAATACACTATAGGAAAATAAATACCAATGAAAATCCTCTATAAGAAATAATTATCACCCATAACTCATGAAATATATCCACATGCTACTGGCATCGAACAACTTCATCAAATCACTCCAAAATACCATATATATATATGTATGTATGTATGTATGTATGTATATATGATCATACAATTAATCACACAACTATCATCCATGAATCCTCTCATGAAAATGTTTAAGAGCTATACTAAATCCCAATAAAATAAAATTGGAAAAAAATTGGACACTTGAATAGTTAATCAATTATTATAACCTCTCTAACCCTTACTCAACAAGTTATACATACAAAATGGTAACATAATATGAATATATTCTTAAAAAAATAATGATACCCTAGAAACAAAATTTCCAAAAAATTTGATTCCAAAACCTCCATATCTTGAATCCCAGTGCTCTTATCCCCACCTTTTTATACAATATGTCAATGTGGACACATCACATCCACATTCCATCACATCTTAGAGAAAACCATTATCCATTTTTTCCATATCTAAATATACATTGTTTCTCAAAAAAATAACATCCTATAGAAGAGTAAAAATAAAATAAATCTATATATTATATCCTTAATCATAAAATATATATATATAATTTATTTCAAATATATCATCCATAACATCTCATAAGATCACAAATATTATAACATTAAATAAAAACATCTCATATATGCCAATATAAATTCTAAATCTAGAAAAGATATATGGGTGGAGGAGTATTAATCCACATGTCATAAATACAAAATAGATGCAAGGAAGAAACCTAAAACCTATGGCCAAATATAGGTGTTATATACCACTATCATCATAAGAGGTCAATCACAATAAATCATAAAATAATAATGATATATAGACAAAACATAACAATCATATGGTAAACAACATATACCCTAGACTCATTTTATGATTAAAATCGCACAAGAAACTTATCCATATTATTATAGGAGATGGAAACAAACTCATATATAGTAAAACATCATGGTTTAATAATCAATATTTAATAAAAAATTTATAATCATTGTATATTAATTGAGGAAAAATTTATATATTTAATAATACAATATTATAAACTATAGTAACATAATTTATTATTCATATCTGTAACTATTTTTTATTATACAAAAACCAATACATCTTTTAATATATTAGGATATATATAATAATTAAAGAACCAACATTATTCAATTAATATGATATTTAATTACCAAATTACATTTCTAAGGATTATGAATCAACTCCTATATCATGGAATTATTTTCAAATGTGAATTAATAGTAATATAGGAAACAAACATAAAAAACATCCAGATAATGTATAATCTAGAGAGGTTCATCATTCATTCAATTCACCAGAATCACCCCTCCACTTCTTCACCATCATCAATATTAAAATAAACCATACTTCAAATCACAATATATCATCATCATGATCTCACTATCTCCACAACAAATATACAAGTATTCATTGAGTGGAATATATGGTTTTGAAATAAATTTGAAAATATCAATGTTGTCTTGAAATAATAATTAATTGTTAAAAAAATATGTAATAATTATTCTTCAATTGATTAGTGTAAGAAATAAAGAATGTTTTAATCACATTCAAATAGAAATTTTAATTTTTAATTATATCAATTTATTATAAATTATTGATATATCAATTAAATCTAAAAATTTCAATTATATTTAACATATTAAATTGAATAAAATACTCAAATGATTATATCCAATCACCACTAAATCATCGTTTTCATTTTATGATAGAGAAATATATATTTTTTATATATTTATGAATTTTTTTAATTATGATATATTAAATAACAGAAACTATTCTCCCTTAATTACAATAATAATATTATTGTTCCTTTATAATGATAATCATTCTATCAAATGTGCATAAAACTGCACAAATAAATCAAAAATGTATATATTCATTTATTCATAATATTCATTGACATTAAATATAAACAATATTATTCGCTTATAATAATTTTATATGTGCATGAAAACTAAAACAAATCATAACATAATAAAATTAATAGTCATTGAGAAAATGTGTACTTTAATTTAACATGTATCCTAACCACATGTAGAACAAATTTCAAATTCAATATTATGTATTATTGATTATTATTAGTAGTGTTATGGTAGAATATTCCCTTTTATTAATATTGAATCACTGAGAGTGGGAGGGGTGAATAAGTGAAATTTTTTATTTTATGTTTTTATGAAAAAAACATCATCCTTATCTAAATATTTCCATAAATTATGAAAAAATTAAAAAACACATCAACAAAAACAAAATAATTTAAAAGGTTCACTATTAAATAAGAATATCTACTTACATGGTATGATTTGGAAATGATCGATTAAAACACAATACACTAGAAAACGATCCATTCTTGGGATTAAAATTAGAAGGGTATACCATTTCACTCATGTGGAACTATGTAAACAATATAATATTATGTGCACACCCACTATCAAAATTAAGGTAATACAATTTTAGATTATCAATACATGAAACCTATGTTTCCTTTTCAATATTAACAAATGTATTCATTTCAAAAAAAATTAAATTTCATACCCAAAAGATGGTATAAACATCAAGTACATCGTTATATAATTACAATATGATGTCTTAGTTTAATCATCTAATACAATTCTCCATGTACGATTCATCAAATTAGATTTCCTAAAACAAAAAATTGATTCTTCCATAATATGATAAAGATAATTCAAACTCCTACTTCCTTAGTTTGGAAATCCCAATACAAAAATCCTGATCTAATTATCCATCCCGATATGATTATTAGTCAAGCACAATGACTAGAAGAATACGATAATTAGCTGAATATGATGGTAATATATTAAGATGATCAATTGAATAACATTAATATCTTGCCTCTTGTAATTTCACTTCAACCAATCAAAACTTCTATAATGTATCTCAGTTTGGAAAACTTCTTTCACTCTCTAAAATGTCAGTGATTCTCACTCTACCTTTGAATAGTACATCTATCGTCAATGACATGGAAGTACAATATAATTTTTTCCTTTTCTATGTGTCCCACACGTGGATTTGGAAATAATCCACAATAATTTCACTAACAACGAAATTCTCAAAAAATTAAAAGATTCCTTGAATTTCAGTTTCATCTCTAACTCTGTCAATGCTTCTCGATTCTCCTCGAATCATCATCACAACATGAGTTCCTATTTAGAATTTCTATTCAATACCCATTTCGATTCCTATTCTACATAGATCAATATGATTTCATCATTATGAGGTTTCAATCTAGAAAACCATAAATGTATGAAGAGATGGACATATTTCATCATTTTCTAAAACTCTATTATGATTCTTCTTATAGTTTCTAGTATAATTTATCTTCCTTACTAGATGAATCAAAAAATATTCTTTTAAATTGAAGATCCCCATCCAAAACATATATACTTATTTCATTCATCTCTTCTCTTGATCCAAATAATACGAAAAACATAGTAATTAAATCCATTTCAAATTGTTGACTACATTGTTTATTAAGCTATGAATTTCTTCTTTTTATAATCCCCCACATAGTATTTTGAAAATGAGAACAATGACTTCACCTGAATGATAAAATATTCTTCTGGTGAATATAATTGAATATAGAAAACGATGGACCAGTATGACAATATTCCTCTTTAATTATATTAATCAATAAAAAAATGTACATGTACCATGACATACATCATGACCATGAATAAATTTTTGATTAGTTTCAGCATCATTTGGCTTATAATGGAATTTATTGAAACTTCCCATTACTTCAGTAAATAAATTTAATATGATTATCCAAAATTCAACAGACTTAAATTTCATTGACATGAATACGGTCAACATGGATATGATCTAGATGAGTATGATCCCTTGAACTCTTTTTCTTTTTCCACCCAGATTATATCAATGTGAATATGATTGGTTGGTATCTCATTCACTCCCCCTTTCATTAATCAATCCCAATATCACAAGATTATCAAATATATATGATTTTTTATAGCTTCATGATTTGGAAAATGTATTCACAACTGAATCAGATTCATGAATACATCAATTCACCTCCAATACGATCACACCATTCATACCAAGTAAAGAGTGAATATGATTACCATTTTCATGAAGAATGATTATTCCATAATAAAATTAACCTTCTCAATCACTGTGAGTCTGATTTTATATATCGGATTGTTATTATGATTCAATTATAGTGTGAGGTGATTTTATTTTCTTCATTCTTAATAATTATTGAAAAAATAATCCCAAATATCAAAACCAAAACCATCATCTTAGTCCTAAAAATCTATCCCATGGTATTTATTTTACCTATGTTTCATAAATCACTAAACATTTAATCATAAATCTATGGATTACTTATCACAATTTTAAAAATTCATGAGCTAACACATTATAGGAAACGAAAATCATTGATAAAAAACTATGTTATCCAAAAGAAGTTATTATAAAAACTTACTCATCCTTTATTTCATAGCATCATCACCATTCATAAAATGTAAACCAAATTTTCCCTAAAACCACTCTGAAAATTATTTTTATTAATTCAAAAACAATATAGTGATGACATTCCATCTTACCAAGAACTTGATAATTTTCATGAATTCAAAATTATATATTTTTGAAACAATTCAATTCTCCCCCTTTACAACATTATCCAATTTAAGATAAGATATGGAACAGAAATGCATACCTCAACATTGATGAGAAAGAATTCGGACACCCATTTTCAACCTCATTATAGAAAAGGAATGTATTGGTAATGGTTTTTTGAAAATTTCTACAACTTGTTCCTTTAGTCAAACATACACAATTTTCAATTCATTTTTATACACATACTCTTTGATTAAATTATATTTGATATCAAAAACATTGAGTTAGATTTTTAGCTCGATTCAAAGTGAAATTGATTATACTTTTATTATAACATACAAAGAGAAAGGGTAAACTCAATTCCACAAGTAAATAAATTAATTGAGTTTTCATCAATATAAGTTGAGAAGCGGATTGAGTGGTGGCAACAAACATAGATTTATCCATATTGAGATTTATTGAATTCTATTTCATTTAATGTCATCTAACACAATTTTTTTCCCATAATGAATATTATACCAGATGTGGATCTTCTATTCTCAACCTTTCATATCCAATCAGTATCTAAATACACAAAAAAATCAAAACTTCTTAAGCTGTCATACAAAATTCTAATTTTTTTCCTTTTTTATTAATAATTCTTTTTCCAGTAATTAAAATTGATTCTTTAGAAGAACTTTGATATCTGGCAGATAATTTAACAACATAATCACTTTTGGGTATTGAGGAAGTCAAATACAAAAATCATCCAATCATCTTCTGAAATTCTTTCTAATCATATTCATTTCCTTTTCCATCATTTATCAATATTTTTTCCACTAAAATCAGTTTGCAAATAGGATTATATTTCTCCATGTTGATACTCCTCATATGTTCTATTCAATAATTTTATTGGTAAAGAAAGATATTAATCTTCTATTGTAAAATTTGTAAACAATGAACTTGTATAATTTTCCCAACAATAGACATTTGAAATACCTTTTTCATTTCATTATCCAATATGTCCCAACATCATTCATCATTCCCATCAATGATAATGTCATCAACATAAACAATTATAATGAGGTAATAATCTCGGCTTTCATTGGCATAATGATTTGTATCAACTCTTCCTTTATTGAAACCCATCGTCCATGAGCAAGAATCAAATTTGGAATATCATTCTATCATATCCTACTTTAAACTATTAAAATCCTACTTTAATATTTTCACATAAAATTCATATTTCATACAATCAAATCCACAATGTTGTTCATTGTAAACTTCATCATCATGATCACCATTAAATAATTCATATTTTATATGAATTTGAAATAACTTGTTACCTCATTGTGAATAAATACTATGAAAAATTATGTTTTTTTCTAATCATTCAACTAGACGATAAATTACTTCAAAATCAATACCTTCAATTTCTGAATGTCATTTTGACACTAATCGTTCTGTGTTTCTTATAACTTTTCCTTCTTCATAAAACTTTTTTCAATAAAACCAAATTTGTGACAATAACATTTTTTATTTATATCATGGGTATGAGTTCTTATCCATCATTATTTTTAATTTTATCTAACTCTTCATTCGTGTCCTAAACCCATTCTGGATAGTCATAATTTTCATCTACAACATTTGTCTCAACTTTAGAGAACAAATTAGTATGTATAAAAAAATTTGTTGTTCTATATGTGTGAACCTTCTAATATAGATAACTGATAATATTCTGAGCATCCACATTCTTCCTCATCATAGGGTTACACTTTTGATAAAATTCATCATCACAACAAATAAGTTAGTTTAATTATCTTCATGTGGGGGATTAGAATAATCTATAGCTTTATTAGAATTGGTTACTTATCATGTTCAACTTATTCATCTACATGAGTTTCCTCATCTTCATCGAATAATTAAATATCATTCATAAAAATAGAATAACGAATCTTCATCATTATTTTTTGAATCTGATATATCCTATTCCTTCTAGAGCATGAAAAAAACACCATCATCACCTTTCTTCCCAAACAATCCAATGTTTCCACCTTTTTATTTATAATACATGGACTACTAGAAACTTTTAAGTGTTCCAATCATCGATATTTTTTATAAAATAATTCATATTTATCACATCTAAAACATTCCTATAGAAACATTGAATTTTAAAATAACGAGTAGTACGCATGATTTTTCTCGAATATTACTATGAAATAGTACTGCGAGACACCATGTTCAACTGACTTATTTCTTCCCACTTTCATGCAAATAATATTTTATTCTGTTATAAACTCCATTTTGTTGAGGAGTGTTTGGGGGAATATAAACATATCTGATTACATGTTTATAAAAATAAATTAAACATTATTCATATCTATATTCACTATAATTCACATTTATCAACATCTCTAGTAAATACTCACATTCTTTATTATATATTCTTCTAATAGTTTTAATCATTTTCAGAGAATCTAAGTTGTGTTTATTATAATTTTAACATGTAATCTGTGTAAAATTATCATTGAATGTTATGATGTAATTCTATCTATTTTCTGATTTTTCCCTATTTGTCCAATATATATCAGAATACCTATGCTCTATGAGATGATATAAATATATGTCACCTTTTTATCCCTTATGTTTGTAATCATTATTTTCTGATAAATAGCCTAACACTACTCTATTCTTTTTGAAAATCAGGGATGTACTGGACATTGTCTCATTTTGAATGTTTTCTCGTGTTACTTTGAAACAAGTTTCCCATCCTTTTATTCCACAATTTATTCACTTCCACCAAACAGATGTAACAAGAGTTTGGAATTTAACCAACATTAAAAAAAATTCGATTTAATACATTGTCTTCTTGTAACTATCTCTTTGTATTAATCAATTTTAGCAAAAAATAATATTCTATAATATTATCTTTGTTCTACTCATCACACAATTGAGAACTACTTAGAAAATAGTTTTTCATCCCATCAACATACTATACTTTCTTGGTTTTCATATTTCCTTTCCCAATGATGGTCGATCGAAAACCTTTAATTATATTGGATTCATCATTTCCAAATGACACTATTTTTTCTTAAAAATAATTCTAATATATCAATATATTCAAATATCCTCTTACATGAAAATAACACACACTAATAATAATTTTAGGTCATTGTCATTTGGAATATTTTAGAGCGATTTCATCAAAATTAGATTTTTCTTCTACCTTTTATTTCTTCACTTTCGAATTATGATCTCTTTTGAATTGCGTGTTTTGTGGATAAAAAACAATAAATCCTTTTAGATGGTTTCTAGGTTTTTCACATATATCCGAAATAGTTTTCAAGGTTTGGAATAAATTTTCAATCTATACACCATCGTTCTTAGGATTCTTTCAAAAATCCTTCTCAGATTTCTTATTTTTAGATAATTGAATCCCCCTCAACCATTTCCATTCATAATCAATAGATTAATTATAATACTTTATGTTTAACTAGTATATGTTATCATTTTGTCTAAATCCACCACAATCTCAAAAATACCCGTAAAAGAGTATTTTCCATGGAAACTTCCATACTGATTGGAATTGTGAATAAATTTCTCAGCAACATTCATATCTTTCTCTTTAAAGACACCAACCATTCTATTATTAATCAATGCCTTCATTTTCATGTCATATTTATCAGAATAATAATTTTAAAAAAAATGGATTTAGAATGTTTGAAACCATTTTCATACACAAGGTATTTTCTTTCTTCGGAATTCTAAACATTGTTAGTGTTTTTTACATACATAACATTAACAATATTCTTTTTTAGAAACAATTCGATCATTATTCTCAACCTTTGATGGAATTTTTTTATCTTTCTCATGGATCTCATCTCATGAAATATCACCTACGTTAGATATAGGGTTTTTCAATCATTTATTTCTCCATTAATCTTTAAAGTGATTTTGTCAGATAATTTCAAACCCTTCTTGTTTTTATTTTAGCTTCACATCTGGATTATAATTACAATCCTTCTCATACTAAAGTTTTTTTAGATCATAAATTTCATTTACTACCTTCCCCTTCCCCTAAAAAAACATTACTGATTTCTTATTGATGAACATTAAACATCCAACATTTTTTCCTTATTCAAGACTTCTGATAATTCATGTACATTAATTCAAATGTTCTTCAAAATTATATTCAATTTGAGTTTCTTCATCATAAAAAAATACTACTTTCAAATTCTTCATCATTCATTTTTGTAATAAATTTATTCTCAATACCATGCTAAATTTATTTTTTGGGGGTTCAAAGTCACTTCATTTTTATACTTCATCTTTAGATAATAATCGTCTTCTTTTGTATTTAATGAATTTTCCATCTTTACCCATGGAATATATTTTTCCATTATCACTCTATTACTTCCATGATGTTTTTGGCCTTCTTTCTTCTTCTTCACTATCTTCCAATTTAATTATTTTATGAAAATTACCTAAAAATTCCAAAATAGTCCAAATTAAATAAATTTTAATGGAAATTTCATTTGTTATTTTCCTGTACCTATTTTAACATTTATAAAAAACATTGATATAATATCATAAAAAAATTTCATACCAAATTTCTAAAATCAGATTCAATAGCATTGTCATTAATAAGAATATTATTTGAATATTATTTTTTATCATCCTTGAAAGGAATTTATCTATCTACTTTTGTTTTTATTCTCAAATAATCCCCCTTATCATTTCATAATTAATGAGAGTGCTATGAAAATCATCTAGAGATAATATTTTAGGGCCTCTATCATCCAGTGAAGAAAATATTACATCAAACATGTCGGGAAAGATTCTCAAAAAAAAATCAACAACTGTAGAATCATATAAATTTTCACAAAGACATCAAATAGTGTTGAAAATTTCATTTACCATGGTAAATAATACCCCAAATGATTTATATTCAGTCATATACATATATTTATTTTAGATCTCCATAGATGTGATTTTTCCGTTTTTACTTTTCTAATTTTGTTATACTCGTTTTT
Organism: Viscum album; assembly: GCA_963277665.1. Taxonomy (NCBI): domain Eukaryota; kingdom Viridiplantae; phylum Streptophyta; class Magnoliopsida; order Santalales; family Viscaceae; genus Viscum; species Viscum album. The sequence continues at coordinate 1,753,643,851 of OY728146.1, read as the reverse complement.
TATTTTTTCCATTTAACATTTGATATTGAAACACATTTCACCATTAAGAATTCACTTTCATAAAAAGATGATAATAAATAAATCATATACCATTCATAATTCTCATGATTCTTCTTATCAGCAAATGTAAGAGGGACTTTATAATCAAAAAGAGGAAACTCATGTATTGCATCTTCATGAACATCATATCCAATAGTCCTTAGATGAGGAGAAATTAAATATTTATATATATTTTAATTCTTCCCAATGAAAACCAAAGTAAATTTACTTTTTACATAGTCCAAATTATTTATCATGAATGAATTAATAAAGGAAACCTCTCTCTAATATTAGGTGAAAGATCCCCAAAAGAATGAGTGGGGGAGGGGTGAATCAGTGATACTTTTTTTATGTTTCTTCAGAACAACTGTTGACTCTAATTAAATATTTCAATCCATGTAAAAAAAAATTCAACCACACATCCATAAGAACACAAAAATTTACAAGGTTCTATATTTGATAAGAATAGCTACGACATTGGTATGGCATGAAAACTATCCAATTCCACATAATCCACTAGAACACAATCCATTGTGTGGAATACAATGAGGATGATATAGAATTTAACACATGTAGAAATATGTAAACAATCATGTAGTATGTGTGTAACCTCTAGGAAATTATGGAAATATTATGTTACTGTAAGGATACATGACACTATTGTGTTCTTTCTATTTTATCAAATATATTATTTTCAAGTAAATTTTTCTACTTTTTTCCCAGAAGCTGGTAAAAACATAAAAGACATTGATATAGAATTAAAATTCGATTACCCATACTGATCTTTCAATATGATTCTCTCAGTCCAATTCTTCAAACAAGATTGTGTAATATAGCAAACATGATTCTTCTAGAAAACAATAATGACAATCCATAACTCTTTATTCCCCAGTCTATAATTCCCAATAAAGAAATCTCAAACTAGTTATCTATCTCGATATGCTGATCAGAAGAATATGATGATAAATTGAATATTATAGTCAACTGAATATGATGATAACTTTATAAGATGATCTATGAAATAACATTGTGATCTTTTCTGCTTCCTTTAACCTTAATCCTTCGAAACATCTACAATATAAATTAATATATGAAATATCATCATCTCCCTTTAAATTCATAGCTTCTCTATCATCCCCTAAATAGTAAATACATAATTAGAGTCAAAAAATTACAATGTTAATTAAACCTTTTATAGGTGACCCAAAGGTGGTTTGGAAGGGAATCTCTAAAACATTCCTGCTCACCGAGAATAATGAAAATTAGCATGATTCTTTGAATTTTGGAAGATTTATGAATTTTTCAACCCTTATTGATTATTCCAAATACCTCATTATGACATTGGTTCTCTTTCAGACCTTCTTTCCAATCAGGATTCACATTACCCTTCTAATTTTTCAAAATGACTTCATCATTACAATGCTCTGAAACAACTAAGCATAAATGTATGAATAAATGTATACCTATAATATTTTTCTCAAACTCAATTCTGGTTCTTCTTCAATTTTTCAATACAATTTCACTACATCAATTATAGAATCAAATCATCTTCTTTGAAATTCATGATCCCCCTTGACAATGCATCCTTCGATTCAATTCTTCTCTTATATTTATTCAAATAATATGATAAACTAAATATTTCCCCCCATACAAAATGGATGATTAAATTATTGAATAAGAATTGAATTTATTCTTCTTATATACCACCACATATTTTTATAAATATAATAAGAATGACTTATCATGAATTATAAAATCATCCTCTGGTGAATACAAAGGAATACTGAATATGATGGAGTAGATTTAGTAGATTGAACATCAACCAATTCCATTAATCACAAACTTGTTATTGTATCGTTACATACTTCATGGCATATAATATATTGAATATAGATATTAACATCGTCAAAATTACAATGGAATTTATTGAAACAATGCAAAACTTTAGCAATAACCATTCATTCCTACTCAGCCTGAATATGAATTTCTATCATTTAACTAAACTGAATATGATATATAGGATACGACCAGCATGATTATAATCAGGTTGAATACAATCTTCAACACCGCTTTTCTAATTCCACTAATACATGATCAATATGAATAATATCTATCAACATATCTATCTGTTCCACATTATTTCATCAAGGGTTTATCACAATTTTTTCAATAACTAGTAATTTATGATAACTCCATGATCATAAAATCATCGTTAAATTTTAATTGTAATCATGCACACTCTATTTCTCCCCCAATATGGTCATACCATTAATACTAAATTCAGAGTGAATACAATGACAATTTAAATCAATAAATATTTTTTCACCTATACGGTGGACCATTTCTAGAATTTTGAGTCTCATTGATCGAATATGATAATTAGTTATATTAAAATACAATGTGAGTTAATTTTCCATTCTTCTTTCTTAAAAATTCCTCAAAAAAAGTCAAAATTTGAAAAAGAAAACCTATATCATTCGATTGGACCTAACATGGATAATATCCTTAATTTATTCAATGGATAAAATTACAATTATAGTTCTATATAGATATATAAAATAATAATGACAAGTCTTTGGATCCCCTACTTGTACTAAAAATCATGAGAATTCCCATTGATGTACCGGTTAGACATAATTCATACTTGGGGAAAGAGGTTTTCAAAATCCCATAAATGTATCCAAACCTCTCCCTAAAACGTAGTAGATGATTTCTAAAATATAAGAAATATAATCAAAAAAGGTAATTTAAATATATATATGTTTTCCATCACATGTTTTTTACATAATGTGAAAAAAATACATATAGGCAGTAAGAGTTTCTAAATTTTATTCAAAAGTTTGGCATTAAGTGGGATTCATGGATGGTATAAATCGATGTGTATTAACATTATAGTATCACTACATAAGTAGAATCATGATTCCATGTTGGGGGAATTCATTTATTTTTCAAAAACACATTCTCCCATAGAATTTTACATTAACATAGATTCATATAATTTATAATAGAAGTTTAAATATTAATAATTTAGGGATGCATATTTACAGTCTCTCCCTTTATTATATATAAAATTAAAATACATTTAAAAAAATTACAAACCCTTTTATAAATTCAAATATTTCACATATTTTCAACCATTAATTCCCTTAAAAAATTCAATATATATCACTTGTTATCAATATTATTTTTCCACACTACATCATCAATGTGATATATTTTCTTTATGTTTTCTTAAAGAATAAATATTAATAATTAATTTCAATAAAAGTTATTAATATATATATATATATATTGATATATATATATATATATATAAACATAATATATATATATAATAGGTAATATATTTTATATACATAAAATTATTCTTTTTTGAAAACCAAATAAGAAAAAATAGTAAAAATTTATTCCAGGGAAAACTAATAGAAATAATATTGAGAAATCATAAAGATCTATTAAATGAAAACAGGATTTAGAAAATTTTGACCCTTGCTGTAGGCTAACATATACATCATTGATGTTCCATAGATAATGAAATGAATGCATCACATAATATGATTGATATATTTTGGTCAATATCCAAAAATATATATCTCTTGTGATTATATTCACCATGACCATTGTTTTTATTGAGGTTAGGTTATGAGATTGAATGAATTTTTATTGCCTGAATCCCATCTGGATGCATGATTTTATTGGTATTGATTGTGTCATGGAAGTGTTGTAGATGATATGGATTTCAATATATAATTATGATGTAATCTATTGAGTAATTAAGAGTCTCTAATATATGAATCCTAGTAATATTATTCTAATCTGTGTGTGTGGATAGTTTCCAAACAATTGAATGTTATGGTGTGGTGGAATCCCTGATGTTGGGAATTCAAAAATTCAGAAGAATCCATGTGGGTTGATCGAAAACAATACATTATATATATTATAATAGTGTGTCAAATAATAAAATAAGATTTTTATATTCAAAATTTTGTTTCTAAATTTATATTTTAGTATTCGTATGGCATCGTATAAATAAATCACATGAACCATGTTAAAATAACAAACAATAATTTAAATTATAAATATATAATAGTACATATAAATAATAAAAATAATCCAAAATATTGATTGTATAATAATGGTTAAAAAATATAAAAACATTACACAATAAAAATTATATATTATTTAATTCCTACATCCTCATGATTTTTCACAGTGTTAAACATCATTGTCAAAAAAAATAAACATTAGAAAATATTCATAATTTTAAAATTAATGAAATCTAAACATAAAATGAACTAAATTGAATGATTAAAATCCAATATAAATGTAAGTATTGGAATAAAAAACTAACCACATAATTTAAATAGTAAGCTGAATTTTAATAAAAGTAAACGGATAGTCAAAAATAGTAACATCACAATTATGAATAGTAACTTTACCATTGGAATGGAAAAATAACTTTTTAATACAACTTAATATCAATAAAATATTTAATTATAAAAATTGTAATACAATAAAATAAATACTCAAATTATAAAACTTAAATGAATAAATAAGTGAATATATAATTCATTTAGGGTTTACCTTTCTCATAAACACCCCTTTAATTGTTCTTATCAAACTCGAGATAATAAAGGGATGGCGATTATTTTTATGTACTATAACAGTGTTGTACTATTTATGAGTATAGTAAAAATACTATTCCAATTATATAATTCACCCATATTAGTAAAACATGTAAAAAATTGGGGCCATTGAGCTATAAGAACACAAGGAAATTGAAGGCCTTTAAGTCCTATGCGATCAAGGTAGTCATCACCTAGAATATGGTTTCATGGCAGTACAAGGAGAATGAATATTCAAATTAGGTAAGAGGATTGGTATTTTAACATGTAGACGATTCTATGTGCGAAATATCCAATGATTACTAGGTGTGTAGACACATATCGACCATCCCTCTATCCTCATTTGGTAATAATTGTTTAATTTCCATGTGAATACATGAAATTGTTATTAATTTGAAAATTAATTATGATAGGATGATTTAGAGGTGGGGTGAACCATTGGGATTATCTGGGTGAGCGGTGGGAAACAGATATGTGTGCATTCTCAACTATCATGTAGCTATATTCTCATATAGATTTCAGACTAGGGATAAAGGGATTACCACCCAGGATGTGTCACTTTGAATAATTTCAAAAAAACACATATGGGATGGGGTGATAAAACATTTAGAATATCAAATGAAGTGAGGATTCATATGATTAGGAGGTTTTTTACGATTGGTGGCCCATAAGTAAGTAGGTTGCATTTTATCATCATCAAGTTATCTCCTTCATTGGCCTTTGGGAAAACATTCTGCTGGTTTTTTTGGATATAAAATTCTTTATATTAAGAGTCATATAAGTTTTCCCTCTCAACCTAAATAAAAATAATTTTCATTAAATAATAAATTTTCATTTAACCCTATACTACTTTAATAGATTCATTTAATTAAATATTTCTTTTAAAAATTAAAAAAAACCATATTATTTTATACAAAATACTAAAATTACATAATAATAATTTTTTTATTAAACAAATATATGTTCAATAATATTCACATAAAAATTATTTAAGAGTGAATTTTATATAATTTAAAAAAACATGAATTTTTATGTGAATAGAAAATATATTTTTTTATATTTATTATTTTTTTACATTGTAATATTGATGTAATAATAATATAATTAATGATTAAAAATTATTCCAGAAAAACATATTATCTATTATATTATTTATTCATTTAATAATAGTAAAACAATATTTAATTACAGATAAATAAATGTTGAAAATCTAAATTGTATTTCTTTCTAATTATACTCTATTATGTATTAATTACATTAAATGAAAAATTATAATGATTCAATTCAATTTTGAATTTTATAAATGGATAAATATAATATTTAAAGTTCAATTCATGTATTAGTCACAATAATCACTATTAATAATTTTCAAGATCCAAAACAACATAATACTTGACATAATATTCAAAACAACTCTCTCATTCACAAACAAATAAACCATCACTTTTACCCATAACTATTCAATGTATAACATATTCATTATTTTATTATAAATGAAAAGTAGTACAATAATATCCTTACTTGTTTATCATGTTAATGTTATAACTAGACAATTTACATTTTAGGTCTTAAGGAGCATTCCCTGGAACTACCCCCTCTTGAGGTCCATTTTCATATCCCATTTATGTTAAATTTTAATTCATATATTTCACCATCAAAACATAATAATAATCCCTAATAATGTAATATCGGTATTATTATTCCAAAATAATAATATTTAGTTGTCAAATAATTTTATTAGTTTACATTTCATCATATTATTAAAAAACATTTCACACACTATTAATCATTTATTCCACCTGTGTAAGCGATCATGGTTTTCATCACTACCATTATATTATGGTGTTTAATATAGTTTTCTTGAATAATTATTACAAAAGAAAATAATTTTTTAATTTTTTTATTATGAAACTATAAACTATTAATTGGATTAGTAATGTTAAACATAATACATCACATTCATTTTAACTATAGAATACCGAATGGGTAAAATCGAACTATTTTATGATTGAAATCTATTTGGGTCAATAAACTTATTTATTGATTCATAATAACACAAGGATAAAATTGTGATTTTCAATGAAAATCATGGATCATGGGGAATCATGATATGGGAATTGATAAAATATATCATCTTACAGGGGAAATCATATGACATTGAAACAAACATCTAGATGATAACTCGAATAAAAATATAATAACCAATAAGTTAACAGTATATAAATGTAAAAGAATAAAAATATTAAAATTATCATTCAAATAGTTCAAAATTAAATAACTTAAAAACACTTGATTAGTATTCAGATGTTTGATAATGAATTCAATGCATGCAGGTATCAACCTATGGGGTCCCTTCTAAACAATTGTAATTTGTAATGTTTTATTCCAATTTTTTACATTCTTCAGCCTATTATTATAATATACTATACTTACAAACTAATTATATTATTATATCTCCATTATTCTAGGTAAGGGAATTTAGTTTTTATTCTCAACATTTTTTCATAAAAATAATAATTACAACTGTAATTTATAAAACATCCAAATATCTTTTTTCTCACCTCAACGCTTCAATATTGCATAAGGATTTAATTTTACAAATATAAAGGATCTATATTAAAATACTCCATGTTAATTTTTACTATGGACCTATAATAAGTAATTTCCTCTCTTATACTCAGTATCCATGTGATTAATAAATTAATTATACTTATCAAACCATTATTTAACCCATTTTTTCTTAGCGTTAATTTAATGTTTATTCATGTTGAATGATTTATGGTCCAAAGGGGCACACATAAAAATTATATTTTATGATATTATTAGTGTTCTAAAAATTATATATCCCACTAATTGATTAGGTAATTAGATTATCTCATGAGATACCATGTATGATATATGGGATACTAGCCAAACACATTATGTTATAATGTCTTGTCCTTGAAACAAGATTTCGGTTTATGAAAATTTTTAGGTTGTTCAGTGTTCTAATTAAATATTTATTTAAATTTTAATATTATATTATTCCTTTTATCCCTTTAATATATGAGACAACTTATGATTTATATATATTGTTCTTCTATTGTTGGCAATATCACAGCCCCGTGATTCCTTTTATAATCCTTTACTGATATATTTTTCCCTCACCTTCCTTATGTATGTTACTAGGATATCTCTTTATGTGATAAGGGAAAATTGATATTTAGGGGTGAATAATGAATATGGAATTGAGATATTATGATTTATTTTTTAAAAATACATATTGAGTCTCCCAATAACAAGAGATCTATACTTTTCTTTGTCTACCTTAGTGAAATAATGATACTATAGATGGAATAATCTATATATTATATGTGGATTAATTTATTTTATATGATAACATAATTTAACTTTTTTGGGATTATTTTATAGATATAAAACTTATATAATGCATTAAACCCATTGATTTAATCATATAAAGACATTTGTTGTGATTAATATGTAAATTTTTAGATATTTTTTCAATATTCATCGTTTTACTTTTATATACCTGCTATATTTGATATTCCAATACCCAAAATGAAATTACTTTAGAAAATGGGTAGAAATTAGAAGTAAATTATTAAAAATAAATGTAATTGGAAATATGTGATTTATAAAATGTTATTATTAAAATGATGTGAGTGGGAGTTGAGAACCAAATTATGGTACAAGCTCAATTGACTCACGTTCTGAATAATAACATTTATCGAGAGGAAGAATTTCATTCTCATAATAGATATCAATATATAATATATTTTTTCTATGTGAGAGTGTCTTTCATACATTAGAATAAAAATTTCTCCCAAATAATGTATAAATTAATTAATTCTATTATATAAATATTTTTTATATACTATTTATATTTTACAAGAAATTGACATTTATATTATAAAAATCAGATTAATAGAAAATTGGAAATACAATCAAGATAAAAATAATTTATTAGATGACACCATATAAAATAGATGAATAATTATATCCAGATTAATTCTATTATTATATCTAACTCTATAGAGACTCTAACAATTATTAGTGTTATTAGTGTAGAAATCATCCATGAAAGGGCCTTTAAAGATGTGTGATATATTTTCCTAGGTTTCTATAAATTTTTCCACCACAGTATTCCATTCATTTAAGAAAAAAGTAAAAATTAAATATTTCATATTGATAAATACACTATTATTTTCATTGTGTTCAATGTCAATGAATCTCTCAACCCTCTTGTCGAACTCCCCCCAGGTAGCATTGTCTTTGAATTCCTCCTCTAAGATTTATTCATTGAAATAAGATATGTTCTCTACTACTTTTATTGTTTTTCATCCTCCTTATCATTTTCCCTAAACATACCATGATCATTTACATGAATTTAAAATAATTATTGATCATGAGATCTTAATTTAAAATCCATTAACTTATTCTTTTTTGCAGACCATGTTTCCCCCCATTTTCGTAGATGAGAGTAGTCCTTATGACCTATAAACATTCCACTTTACTAATATGCTTCTAAATATATGTGAAATAGAATTTTTTATTGGTTATATATCATACAGATGGATATGTGAACTATTTTTTCACACGGATAAATAATACATATCATATGGAAAACATTGGATCAGTGTAAATGGATGTATTCCGACTAATATTTTTCATGAAATATTTTCCTCAGGAACCCCATATATAAATTTAAAGGTTGTTTTTTGGGTTGAGGTAATGGTAGGATGAATCAATTATGTATTAGAAGTATAAATTTTAAATGCCTAAAAGATACACCACTATTAGTATTATTATCCAAGAATGTATGGTTTATTTCATAATTAAATTATCAATTCTAGGATTTTAAAAAGATTTTTTTATTCAAGACATTAATGGATTTGAAGATATAGTTTAGCATTCCCGTAATATACATATTGTGATGGAGTAATATAAATGGTCTTTTCCGAATGAAAAAAATAAGAGATTAGTTGTGTATTGTTATAGAATTCAACTAATAATCTTCATAGATGGAATCATATTTAACATCCTCCATGTCATAAATATTGTATCAACCATCATGGAAATAGTCTCAAGGTTATAGGAAAATGAATTACATGTGAAATACAAGGGTGTAAAGATAATGAATACAAAAGGAACATATATATGTATAAAAATATGAAGGATGTAATTTTTGTTTTATCCAATCATACAGTCATGGTTTAACTATTAAAAATATAAGGAGGATAGACAACACATTACTCAGTGAACTAATTTAATGGTTTTTAATTATGTGATCAAAACATGATTGATAGTTATAGTAGTAGGGAGGATATTATTTATTTCCCTATTATATAATTATATCATGAAAATGAAGTGGTGATAAGTAATATTTTTAATCATTGAAAAATAGTGAAAATCATATTTTCATATGGGTATTCACATTGTTTTATATAATTACTTTTCATGAGTGATATTCAAACACCTCCTCCATACATATAGAGTGGGTTATTGGTGTATTCAATAAGTGGTGAAATCATTATATCTAATGTGTATAAATTGTACCCAATTATAATTTTTAGGAACGATATCCCAAAAATTATTTTTATACCACCTTTATAGAATTAAATGATTACTAAACATGAACTATTAATCCTTACATCGAACAAATATCAATTTTTTGGGAAGGATTATTTTTTTATCCCAAAATTTCCTTCTATGTTATAAAGTATAATGCAGATGATAAATAAATTTTAATAATTCCTTCACGGACTTGGATATTATTCCTATATAAGTATGAATATCTATCTGAATGATTTAGATAATGTAAATGATCATCCATTAACATAATCCAATTATAATGGAGGTTATTCATGTATTATTGGATAATATTGATGTAATTCCTTGTATTAAATAGGTTAAAGCCTCTATTGTAATTATTGCCCAATGATCCTAACATATCACCATGTCCACACTATATTACATACATTGAATAATATGAGTAGATAAACTAGCTATAAGAGAATGTGGGTAAGGGTTTTATATGGAGAAGTGCATAATCATGGGGGACCTAGTTTTTATTGATAATATGATGTGTGGTTCAGTGTTTTCTTTCAGTGATTATCATGATCTCAATATAATCATGATAAAGAATATGTATCCTCTATTGTGTATTGATAACTATATAATATAATTTATAGGTAATTATATATCTCAAATTAATGTCTCTAATTAAGATACCACCAACTAAAGATGATGAAGGAGGATTTTATAAAGAACTCCCCTCACCCAATATATAGACACTATGATTCTATATTGATTCCATTAAAACATACTAATCTCTATAAATAAATATGGATTTTATAAATAAGTAATTTAGAGACTGCCATGATTAAACATTTGGGTTGTATTTGGTGATGATAATTAAATATACTCTAAGATAAAGGATGTATAATTAGAGTCATAGGGTATATTTTAATAGTGTGTAAAAGGATATGTTTCATGAATTTTATAGAAATTTCGACTGATGGATAGATAAATAGATTTTACATGGGAAAATGAAAGCATGAGTCTCATACTCATGTATGAACTTTAATGTATAAATTCAATAATAACCGCATAAATTTATATGCACAATGTCATTGAAATATTATATAATAAATAAAAAATCAAAATTAAATTTCATCAACATTACGTCAATGTCCATAATTTTCTAATTAATCTTATAGAATAGCTATTACAAAATAGTGATACGAATTTATATTATTAAATTATTTTCACATCTTCTATAGGTAATTTAAATTATTTTTATGATAAATATTTTTTATTTATCTATTATAATCAAACCTGATCATTTTTAATGTAATATTTATTTAATTAATTTTTTATATGATTTTTTTTGTTTTGGTTCCAATTATTTGAAATACTATATTCTATATTTTCTATATAAATCAAAATAAATGTAATGAATTTTATTTATAAATTGTTGATTGAAATATATATTCAAGTGATTTTAGAGTTTTTCATTATAATAAATTAATTTAATATCTAAAATTTTTTAACCTAAAAATAAATTATTTGAATTAAATTTAATTTCATTATTTCTAGAGAATTATTTGAAATTTATTCTTAGGAAGTATTTTTTATTTTGAAATAATAATATTCACATTTATTAATTTTTTCTATAATATAAAATTTTGTATCATTTTTTTCATCGAATTCAATCTTAAATTTTCAAATGAATTTTTATCCAGAACAACCCTAGACGGAATAACATATCTTCATAATGAATAAATTTTTTATTATGATGAATATTTATAATTAGATTAATGTTGTGATAATATTCATATGAATGCATGGATTGAATGTAATGTTGATTTCTTCATCTATGTAAGTATAATCATCCAAAACATAGATTCATTTATATTAATCCATAATAATTAACCCATTTGTGTATAATAGATATTACCATCACACTTTTATATTCATGGTATGAAAAATTAAACCATTTTCCAATCCTTTTCTCAATCTTTATTGAAGAATACATTTGTAATGTCTTTATAAAAACTGAGTGAAACACAATTTTATATGATCGAGGTACTCTTGATGATTGGGTGATGATATATAGATGATATCAGGTGTTTGTAATGATGTTTGTACAATATTTTTTAACAATATAAGGATAAGACAAAAAATAGTGATTTAGGGATGTATAGAGATCCATAGAAGAAACATTATTCATGGAACATGTTTTAAGAAATGGTAAACTAGAATCATGAAGGATATCAAAAATCGATTGAAATATTAAGGACCTTTTTTACTATAATATTGTGGATTTCAAGAGATTATTTAAGATAAAAAAATAAGAAGATAATAATGAAATTAACTTACTAGTGTGATATAGACCATCAAAATTCATATAAAAATCATTACCGAACTAAATATTAATTATACAAGCCTACAAACATGGGTTATGTTGTAGAAAGGATTCTTGATGAAGCATGAATTTGAATTAATAGGAGTGTTAAATTGAATGTAATAAAGGATAAATATTATGATTATTGATATTAACTAGGTAATAGATAATACTTTTTATTTGATCATTTGTTTAATTTATTTTTTTTCTCACTTGAAGAATATGGTGTGACCCTACTTCTCCCAACTAGTGTCATTACTATATTATAGATACATGTACATCATGATCTCGATGTACTGACTGAACAATGTTTCAAAATAAATATTTTAGATGTTGACATATCCTTGGTGAATATCAAATTAATTTGTGTTAATCATGATGTGATATAGAACCAATGTAAAATGAGTTTTAGCATCACTGAAATTGTCCTCTATGGTCTACATATCAGTTTGATTTAGAAGAAATATGGGATACATGTGAATAAATTAAATAACTGCATGAGCACATATGTTTTTTGGGTGAGGATGAGTAGATACATGACATGGTGATACTGGTCCAACAGATCTCTATTACCTTTATCCAATATCATATTAAGAGGGTATAATAAAATTATCTATAAAATGATGTGGATAAAATAATACATAGGATATTTTGATAAATATTATGATAGAATAATCTAGAGGAACAATCTATGCTTCTTAAAGCAATAAAATAGAGAAGTTATAGGAAAATAGATAATTAAACATAAATGAGAACAACAATTTTTTTCTTTATCTCATTTTGTGCAATGTTTTTTATTATACATATTATCTTGTACATAATACTTGTAAATAATCATTTCATATATTTTTATTTTAGGGTATTTTTTTGTTTTGAATTTATTCATTCATTCTCATCCATTTATAGTTCCTTCTAAAATTAAATATTTTATTTGGTGGTAATATACTAAAATCTAATTCATTATTTTTGAATGACATGTCAAGAACAAGAAAATAAAAAATGAAACTAATTTAATTCAATTTAATGATATATTAAATTGATAAGTTGTATATATATAATAAAATAATTTTAAGATTTATATTAATTTGAATTAAATAAAATATTGAATGTTGATTTTTGGAAGTTCGTTAAACAATTATTCATTAATTTAATTCTTTTAGTTGATTGTTCAATAAAACAGCCTCTCAACCAACATTCACCTGCATCATACACATAATAGTTGTGTTTAAATTTTTTAACATATTTATCTATGCATTCTTTTTTAATTTATTATTTTCCACACAATATCCACCCAATAATTTATTATATCCATCAATGTTATAGAAGAATAAATTTAAAAACACATTGAACATTTGACCACCTTCAATTGGGTTCAAAACATCATTTTAATTCTCAATTAGATGATATAAATGATTTTACTAACTTATGTTATGACCTAAATCCTCTATATATGCATGATTGTGTTTCTAAGAAAAAATTGGATTTTGGTTTCACATATTTATACATATCAAAATAAAAAAATAATCAAAAAAACAAGTAATATAAAACATTAAATATAATGTTAAATATTAATTTAAATTAGCAGATAATTTTCAAAAATAAATTTCATCAAGTTTGATATTAATATTTAAATTTTCTATATAAATATTATAATTTCTAAGGGTACATGATATTAGAGATTCTTTATTTTTGAATTTAATTTTGTTACATTTACTAATGATTTTTTCAGTTAATTTTGAATTTGAAAATACTTGTTATGCATTATATTAATGGGAATATTTTCTTAGATACAAAAAACCATTATTTTTTTTAGTTTTTATGGATATAAGAGACAAATTCAATAAATTTTCATTATTACTAGTAATGGAATCCCAATCTCTTTGTTGGAAACCATGGTTATTTTAAGATGGAACATAATGATGAATGAAATAGGTAAAAAATAGAAAATTAATTTTTTAAAATATGGAATAACTGAAGAATTAAATTAATAACTAAAATAAATAAAGTTATAATTAAAATTATATTATAATTTAAATAAATAAATAAATAAAGGAATATACCATGGAATTTTAAGAGAATGATTAGTAAAGTGAGTAAGTATAATTTATCAAAATTAAAAACTCAGTAGATGAAAAAAAAGTACATAAAAATATGATGTGACCCTATGGTGGGTGATGTTGGGGAATGTGAGAGTGAAAAAAAATTTCATCTTTTAAATTTTTATAAAATATTATTTATTTTTTTAAATTAACATAAATAAATTTATTATAAGAATTTTGATGGTGTGACAATTTTGGTTGAGAAAAAAAAATGAAGTGGGGATTTGAAATATAAAAACCCTTAAAATGTTTTTATGAATTACATTGTAATTATATCGAGATTGAATTTTGATGTTTTAGGAAGAAAATATTAAATGAATAGATGTCAATTCCAAAAAAATTAGTCTTATTTTTAATAATGATCTTCCCTATATGAAATATTTTAAATAAGAATATATTTTATTATATTTTCAAATTAAATATATGGAAGATAAATTTTATGAGAACATAATTGATGAAAATTAACTATTTTATTTTCTATCTAATGATTTATATAATAAACATCATAAAATATTTTAAATCAATTTTGATCATGTGTGTATTTCTTTAAATATGGGTTATCTTGAATATATATATATATATATTACAAATAAATTAAAATTTTTAACACACTATATCATCTAAAAATTTATTCATTAACATAAGTTATTGATTGTAATTTTTTCAGATGATGAGTTTTTGGAATGAGAAATAAATTATATAAAACATAAATTCAATGATCATAATAAACCAGTTTCGATTTATTTTATACTAGATCACAAAAATTAAATAGTTTTTAAACATACAAGGTAAAATGACAAATGAATTTAATAGGAATCCATTTTCATTCATAATGAATAAAAAATTAATCAAAATAATTTTATTAGACCCATTATAAAGATTTGATTCGCAACTCATCCATTTATCATTTATTTTTAACAACATGATACCATTATATGATAATGAAGTATTTTGGAATCATGCAACACCCTTTGAAACACAATATATTAGTCTACCCCTTTAATAAATCTCCATGTTTATTAATACAAAACCATTTTAAAAGTGAATAGCAGGTTGTCTACAACTGTTAATGGAAATTTCCATCTATATTTTTTAATTGTTAAAGGGTTGAGGTTTTATTTTAAATGACTATGTCTAACAATAATCCTATTTTCAGTTAAAAACATCTATTTTTACAACATGTGGTTGTTTTTAAAATTGGGAAACCAAACCCATTGAGTGAATATGGCTAATTCAGTAGGGAGAACCATCTAGGAAAACGATAACTAACATTAAATTGTAGGTATCCTATGGGTTAATAAAAACAATTATTATTTATTTCCGTTTTAATTTATATAAGTAACCATTACTCTTATTAATGTGTAGATTTAAACCATCTAAATTTCAAGATGTTCTATAAAGATATAAATTTTTTCACTTTAGGAACAAAATTATCATCTATGGCACAAAACATTAATTACCACATCCTATAACATTTACATTATTTCAAAATTTTGATATTATATTATATGAAGTAATAATTAAACTATTTAATTATTAAATTAATACTAATATAGATACCAAGTTCACAGCATGGGTTTAAAGGGATATATATTATATGGCTAAAACGCTATGAACCACCACCTTTCATACATGCATGTATTTAAATATATTCCATTCTACATTGAAATTATAATCACATAATTTGAATATATGAATCCTTTATAATATTATTAATATTAAATATTGTGAAACTATTGGATTAAATATTTTTAAATAGAGAGACACTAAATTATATGGGTATGGCCCACTGGAGAAAGTTTTCATTATTTATTTACAAAAATTTCTTAAATTATTTTATATAAACTCATGAGATGAATTAATAAGTTCATATTAATACATATTATATACTTATTTTTTTAAAATATAATTTATATATATTTTACAAATCTAACAATATTCATTAGAATGATTCAGTGTTTCCCAAGATGATATAATGTTTTCCCAATGAATGAAAATTTTTTTGACATGAAATTTGGTTGAGGAACTTTGAAAATAATTTTTTTGTCCATACAGAAGTCTTGCACACTCTCATATTTTAACTAAAATTGTGGTTTGATATATCCACCTAATATATAATAATAAAAAATTATAATATCAAAACAAATATAAAAATAATTATTTTTTTATGTATCCAAGGATCTACATGGTTAAAGAGAAAATATTTCACTCCTAGGGGGTATATATTAAAATTGTATGGTATTCCCTCTTAATATAGTTATGATTTTGTCATTAATGTTTTCAAATTATTAAATGATTTGAAATTTTTTTAAATATGATTTTTAATTATATATTTGTTTTAGAAATTTTAACAGGGAGCCATTACTATTTTTCATCTTTGTATAATGAAATTATGGTGATGAATTATTATTTTGTACAATTAAAAATCCTTTCAAACCATAATACTATATATAAATATCCTTGAAAATTATAGATTTGAACTAAAAATTTTATATAGTATTCATCTATAATATATGTTTCCATTTTATGAATAGTTTACTAGTTTTGATTTTTTGGAAATATCATTTTTGAACATTCCTATAACCCTTGAACATCTATTTTGATGTAATCAGATTCAAAATATATTTATATATTAAACTATTTAATATTTTTCTCACATATAAATGTTCAATATTGAAAATAATGTTGGGTTTCTTGTATAATGGACGGTTCTATATTATTTGATAAGTTAATTTTTTCATTTGTTTATATAAAAAACCATAAAATATTTAAAATAAACTCTTTTCAAGAACTATATTTCATTATTATTGGCTTAAGTTTTTTTATTATACCTTTGGATTTTTTGACATCTATAAGTTAAATAAAATCAATTATTTATCCATTAATTAATTTTTCTAACCTCATATATATTTCACTCTATAAATATAAATATTTTCTGAAAATTCTGGAATAATATTTATATTTATAATTAAATTTGAATTGTATATTTTTATTTACAGCCATATAATTTCTAATATATTGAACTGAAAATGGAATCTTAATCCTAATTCATATAATTATTTATATGTTAAATACATTGGATGAGTCAATTAATCTAATCATAAATTCTTAACCTATATCACGCATTTATTTATGTCTATGTTTTTTGTGTGCTAAAATATCAGAGTCAATTGATGTAGGAGGAAAATACTAATTTGGATTAAAATTATATTTAATATGAATTTGGTTAAAATAAATTCAACATATTTAAATAGAATCATTCAAAAAATAATAAATATTTTTCTCAATACACTTATTTAGAAATAAATCATTCATTATTACATGAGAATGTCTATCACAAATTTTTTTAGGAAAATAGTGTTTTTTAATGGGAATTCATTAAAATATTATATTTGTTAGCATTCACTAAATATAATGAATTTATTTCTTGAGGACATGAAATGGTAAAATTTTGTGGAAAATTGCTATGGTATTACATTATTATATTATTATCACATATTATATATACATATTTAATGTTTTTATAATAAAATATTATTTATTTTCTAGTTATTTAATAGAAGATCATATAGAGTTCATGGTATAATTATTTCTATTTTTTCTATGAATAAGTTTTATTTTGGATGAAAATTGTATTAATATTATATTATCTATTTTAAATATAAAAAATAATTAATATTAATACTTCATTTATGTATATTATATGAAGTATATAATTGGAAATTATATTTAAATGAGTTCATTATTACAATTAATTATTTCAAAATTTGATGCTCTTTTCATGACATTAAATTTTTGGAATATAATATTAATTATTATATTTGATTCTCAATTATATTTATCTATTTATTTTTATAATATACAATTATATTTTTATTGATAATTTTATAAAGAGTTGAATTATTTATTATAGAAGTGAATTTTAAATTGATAGTTTTATTTTATTCATGTATGTGTTTTTAAATAACCTATTCATATGAATCACAATAATGATGAATATCTATACCTTTTAAGGTTCATAATCCTAGTAAAGTGGAATTTTAAAATTTTTAATGATATTATGATGTTTTTTCATTGTTTTTAAGAAAGACTGTATGGTTTATTTTCGAATATACATAATGATAAAATGAAACCCTATAGGATTCATTTCCATTTATTCATAAGAATCATCCAACCGCATAAGTTTCAGTCATGTCGCATGATTTTGTTCAATTCATCAAAAAATAAATCAATAACTTAGAATTTCATTTAGTTTTAATGAATAATGAATGAGGGTGAGCCTCATACATGCCAAGAGGAAGTAGACATTGAATGATAGAGTTAGTTGTAGGTTCTTGGTGTTTTTTGGAGGAAGGTGTTAGTTGATTATTATGAATTTTCTAAAAATATTTCCAACACAATGGGTATAATGCTAAATTGATGAATTTTGGATGAATTGAGCATTATTGAATAAAACCTAATAATTAAACTAGTTTTGATGCATGAAGAAGAAGAATTATGAATAAATATTAATTACAATTGCTGAATTAATATTGAATCTTCCTCAGACCATTAATGAATGTCAATCAAGGCTTTATGTATATTAATAAGAAGCTGATGAAGATATTGATGCAACTGATTGAATGAAAACCATTCAATCCCATATTAGGATTTATTTTGAAAAAATTTATAAAATAATATGTTTTCATTCTTATACCAAAATTGACAAAGGAATCATGATTAAGATTCATTAAAATAAAAATTTAGATATATAAAAATTGATAATAGAATATATTAATTTCATTGAAAATTTTGAAATAATATTAAGAAAATTATATGTTCACTAGTTTTAATTTTATACAGGTTCAATTTGAAGAAGAACGAGGACATCACTACTTTTAATTCATAAGACAATAACAAATGATATACATGTACACCAGGTGGTAGAATTTGTTTTTAAAGATTTCAAAATATTAGTATTTGGGTATTCAAACATGCCTGTGGTAATATACAATGAACTAGGGTTATTTGATCATTGAATCAAAACTATATACAAATGAGTTCAAGTAGAACTAACATTATCCTTAATGAGTGTGATTTTGGTTTTATAGTGATTATGATAACACCATATTATAAAATATTCAATTTGGTTAAACATTCTGGGTTTATTTGGTATTTATGAGTTGATACTTGATGCTTTAAAATAGTTACATTCTCTCAATCTAAGATAAAATTTATCTTTTATTACATAGATTGAATAAGAACAATTGAAGGGAAATATTATCTACATCTGGTATTTGACTAAATCTTAAAAGGAATTATGTTAATGTACTAGAGTGTTTCTACTAACTATCACATTTGATTTTTCAAACTAATTAAATAATGTATTGTTTCCATGTAATAGTGATATCTATCAGTTAATTTTAAAAATAAATTGAATAAATTTTGGTACAGGATATATTTTTATAATCAGAGAACATTTGAAATACTATTGGGGAAATGAATGAACTGGTTTATTAAATATTAGAGTGATAACATACTTCATGGGATCTTCCACTTAATGGAATCAATGTAGAATTTGGAAACACGTGTTGGGATTCAAGAATGAAGAATGTAGATAACATATGGGGAAGATGATGATATAAAATGATATAGAATAACACTTTTCATCCTTATCACATTTTATACCCTATTTCAAATTCATAATCGTGTGTTTTTCTTTCAATATGTATGTATAAACAATAACTAACATTATTTTACTGGAAATGATTGTTTAAAAATTTATCATTCATTATTTTTCTTTTTTGATTTATAGTAAACAACAATTAATCATTCATGTCTATTATATAGAAATAATAATCATGATATTTGAATAATGATTCAAAATGAAAAAATTCTAAATTATGAATAACTAAATTCAATTTTACACTACATTATACTGAAATATTTTATAAATGAAATAGAATATGTAACATGTACAAATTAATTGTTGTCAATTTTTTTCATTCCTTAGCGAGTTTTAGTGTTTTTAGAATCCATTTTTATGAATTTAATCCTTTCAAAAAATATTTCTTTTAAGCTCTATTTACAAAACATTCTATGTGTCTCATACCAATAAATAGTTTTGTAGATTTATAACAACTTTCAGTCACCTTTTTTTATTTATTCTTCACTAATTTATTACACAATCATATGTTGTTAAATCCCTTTTCTCAATATCATTAGTCATAATAAAACCCTCAGAAAATTCAAAAAACATTTCTTTGGTTTGAACCCTAATATATACTATTATATAAAATATATATTTAATTTGGAATTTATGGATGACCAGTTTCACATATCACATTTTATTCCATAGATGTATACAACTTCGAGATGAGGAATCTAATAATTCTAGCATGGGAATATACCTCTTAATAAAGTAAAAAATGAGATACGTTTCATAACATGTTTACATAAAATAGGTTGGTTATATATAATAACATGGGATTATATAATAAAATTGATTGTATCATAGATCATGGAATCAAATGAATGAGATATAAATTAATATAGGATATTATAATAATAACATAATAATTTTTAGAAATAAAACATAATAAAGACTTTTATACATATTTTTATTTCATTACAGTGATTGATATTTCTTCTCTCTGTCATCATAACATATCTTTTAAATGAATATTATTTCAACAAAATGAAATAATACATAAATAATAAGAGTAATAAAACCCCATGATAATGAAATTATTTACATAAAAATTTCATAAAGAATAATTGAATGATATATCATAATATTTATCAAAAATTAGGTATTAATTTTTTTTTCAGAATTCATAATTGAAGATAGAATAAAATTCCATAAATATGATAATTATGTGAAAAAAGTGAAATTAATGTAATGGATAATTTTTGTGTATATATATAAAAATCATCAATGTTATTTTGTCAAATGAATAACAAACATTTAAAGGGGAATGCATATAATGGTTCCTTTAAAAAAATAAACCAAAATATTTTTTCTATAAAACAAATTTTATTTCATGATATCCTAAAGGATACAATAAGTTAATATATTGATAAAAATCATTTAATAAGGAATATAAAAGATTCATTTTGAATTTTTTTTAATGAAAAGTGTGAGAGTTAATAATTGAGATCATGTATATCCCTAGAATAAAAAAGAAATTTATATTTCTATATATTTATATAGGAATATTATCTCATTTATCAAGGAAGTAAATATCAATAAGGGATATTGAAATAGAGGTGAAGGGAGATAAATAATTACTCAAAATAAAAGGCGTTGGTTTGGGAGTTCCCTTACTGCATGCCTAAAAATACATAATACATGGATATAACCTCTTTAATAATAGATTAAAATCTGATAATTACGTTATTAAAAATATTCTCATGTAAATTATTTTTATTATACTTCTATTATTCCTATTTATAATTATTTTATTATTGTATTATTTTTATGATCAATATCCCGAGTAGGTTTGATTCATGGTTTTAAGGTCGGATCAATTTCTTAATAATGATGGGTATTCTTTTCAAATGATTTCATTATTGAAGATGTCATTTTTTTTGTATTACAAGTATTTTTCAATGTTTATGGTGTTATAAATATAAACTATGATTCAAAACAATCATTTATATAGAGTATATATTTTACCAATTAATGTAATGTTCATTTAGGAAGTACTTTAAACCATGGGGAACTAAATCATATTTTAATATTTTTTTGGTTTATTTACCCATTAAATATTTTTTTTAAATATATATTATACTTATTCAACTCATATTTTACAATAAAATTATTTTTATATCCATTCAGTATGGTGGGAATAAAAAAAATATGTAATCCATTTTCCTGGAGAGAAGACCATAATATAAGTGATGTTTTCATTTATGAGTGAATATTAAGGATGATATGTTAATATTATTCCATTAATATAACTATTTTTTATAAATATAATAATTATAGAAATATATTAGCTTGGTTAGAATATATTAGGAGTAAATATAAGAATAAAACATCAAAAACTTAGTTTTTAATATAGCCTCTTACATTAGTTGTACTCCATTTATAAACTAAATTTGATAATGGTTTTTTCTTTAATAATGAAAAATCAAGTAAAATTTATCTAAGAGAGTTATAGTGAAATTCTGGATGAGTTTTTACAAGGAAAGGTGTTTTGAATGTGGAGAGAAATGGATCGAATATGGTGGTATTTATAAGTAGGGAAGATGAGTATTCTATAATAAAATATTATATTAGTAAATAGTGATCATTCATGTCATTAAATGGTAAAGGTATTTTTATATACAAGTATACATGAAATTAATATATTCATCTAATTACTTGAATACTCAAAAAAAAATCATTTTTGAAGTTGTACATATATGGTAATTTACTGAACACCTCTATATTATATTATTTATAAAAAATTATCATTATACCAACATAAAATATTTTTAAGCAGAATCCATAAGTTTAATCAACTTTTCCAAAATAAAATTCTAATTTTGTGAAATTATATTTTTATATTAATTTTTTATTTACTGTAAAATACTAATTTTTTAGATAGACCTTATTTAGAACCATTAAGAAAGGTACATGTGATTTTAAATTATTTACATAAAAATATTGAGTGTTTAAAAAATACAATTTATGATAATAAAATTTTATGTCAAAATTTTATTTTTATACAAAAAATATATTTAATTTAACATAATTCATCGATGTTTTCCCCAAACAACGCATGGTTTTTTTATCAAATTTTTATTTATTATATCTAATAAATTTATATAATTTCCATATGATTTAAAATCCTTGTATTCTTATCCTATGAGACACAAAATAATATTTAATTAATCCAAATGACTTGTTATTGTTATAATAGTCATGTTACTTGTTATACCATTATACCACGATATACACATATTGATGGTGAATTATGGTTCAAAAAACTTCTTTTTCACTTTAAATTAAATAGGTTCATTCCTTATCATTTAAAAAGAAAAAATTACTCTAATTTTTAATCAAATCTATTTAAACTACATTAGAGAGGATGAACATTCCAGTTTTACTTGGTTAGCCTAAAACTGAATAACCTAATGACCACATATAAATGATGTGGAAATATAAGGAATAATAAAAACTTCTCTTGAAGGTCCATAAAACATTAATACAATATCACTACTACACCTGGGTTCACATACTCATCCTCTCTTTCTCTCACATGTTTCAAGAGGTTTATAAAAGATAATTTAGATTTATGGGTCAATAATATAGTATTTTAGAATAAAATTCATGCCAAAACTTCAAGTATGTTCTTCATTATAATCTTATATAATTTTTTTGACTTCTTCCATTGTAATGGGATTTGTCCCTCTAAGAATTCAGGTAACTATGATTTTTTTTGTTTTATAATTAGTCTGATATTTTTGGTCATATGGTCTTATAATGGGTTTTCCTTTACCCTGTTCAAATGGCTTCCCAATTTTATTTTCCATTTTTAATAAAGTGTATTTTACCCAAACCATCTTGGTAAAAATCTCTTAGTTCCCTACTATATATGATGTTCCCATTTTACCATGAACTGTTCTCTTATCCATGTATCTTCTTATTCGATGGGTTTTTCCAATATCGATGAACTAACAAATTCTGAGAACACCTCCTTCACTTCCCAGATTAGTGATATTGTTTTTTTGGTATGACATTATGTTGATGCATTTATCTTATATTGTGGAATGTATGGACAATTTTTAAACTCTAAAAAACCACTACAATATGGATTTCTTTAACTAAAGTCCCTTTTATTAAATCAAAATAACCCTTACAGAATGGTCTCTTTCATACATCCTGGTTTTAACATAACCTTTAAATTGTGATATAATTCTTGTGTCATAATTCCAACAAACATCATATATAATTATAAAGTCATCCTAGCTTCTCATGAGCCATAAATTTCCTTTAAAAGACATGAAAAATACATATAATTGTTATGAAATATATATTTATAGTAAATCCATTTAAAAAATTCCAATCATCAAAATATTCTACCCATTATTATTTTTTGGATTCATTATTTAAAATAATTTTATATACTCACATTATTTTTTTTCACACTCAATATTTGATTCTAAAATTTAATGTGTTATACAACATCCTTACACTTAAATACATAAGAATATACATTTAATATTTTTTCTATTCTAATGTATGGTAAAAATCTTTGTGTGAAACAATTGAAAAATATTAAATTTTATAATGTAATCATTATTTCTAAATTAAGATATAATTTATTTAAAACCCCCCTAGATATTATCCCCCAATATTTTCCCATTAAATAATAATTTAAATATTTTAATTCAAATAATATGTATGTTTAATTTTTTTCAATGGGGAGAGGTAAAATTCCAACCCTCCTTTGTTTGAGGATATTATATAAACTAAAAAGTTTAACCAATATGTTTTGAATAAATTTAACACAAATGGAATTGTAAAATTAACATTCACTTTATCTTTTATTCCATTTAATTTCAGCCACACTATACTTTTTAAATATTCTCCTCTATAGTGTCATACCAGATCCCAATGTTCTGCTTGTAACGGTGTTGAATTTTTTTTTAGAAAACTTGATAACACTTTTATTATAACATTGAATCGTCATTAGTTCTTGTACAAATTCACAGATGTATAATATCTATTTATTCAACCATATATGATGTGTGAATGTTTTGTGACTGAATCATATTCCACTACCACTGTGATTATTGAAAAAATTCCTGATTTCTTTTTATTCAACCACTATAATTAATGATAATATAATCATTCTCTTTCACTTGTGGATTTTTATAAAAATTTTAAGGATCCCCATAAATATCATAATACACAATAAAATATATTTTATTTTATGGATTTATATAAAACCATTAATGAAAAGTTATTTTGACATACCTCATTCTTCATGTCACATTCATGATATTTTTCTTCAAATATAACTATTAAACCCATCTTCCATGAATGTAGAATAAAATTTATATCATATTTTACTAGATATATAATTTAAACTACCAATTATAATTTTATATAATTTAATGATTAAACACAACTCTCCCTCATCGATTCAATTATATGTTCTAACACCATCAAAATTGAAACTCATTTTTACTCCACAATTATAAATTTTATAAAATATTTCACTTCATATTTTATCAATGAATTAAATAGTTTCCATACATTTTTATTAAATTATTTCCTAACAAAAAAACATTAATCATCCGATAATTAACATTTCATAATTCAAACTCGTGTTTTTTTTAAAAAAATAATCAGTATAAAACATCATATAACAACAGAATATAATTCATTATACATTCTACAATATAATAAGAATATCCTATATAAAACATTGACATAATGGTTGTGGTAAATTCCTCTTATATTTAATTTCATTGTCCTCATTAAAGTATACAATCTTGAATTACAATAATTATGTTGTTTATTTTTTCTATAAAATGATTTTCAAAAACTATATAAATTGGGTTCAAAATTTCAAAGAATAATTAAACATGTTGTTCAATATATGTATCTTTATTTACAAATCATATTAAAAACATTATCTTTACATCCATATAATATTTTTTAATTTTTTTTGGAAAAATACAATTATAAATATTCTTATTGGATCTATTATTTCAACATCTTTAAATATATCTTTTCTATAAAATTTAATAAAATTATCATATTGTTAAAGTTGTAAAATGAATCTAATGGGTGTTTAAAATGAAAACTACCTTTTATTGGTGTCTTCTAATAACTTCTTGGTAGGGAAAACAATAGATTTGGGGATATCCATTATCAAAAAATAAACATAATATCTTATAATTTTTTTAGAAGGTTATAGATCCCAAAAGAAAATATACATAAAAATTATATTAATTTAAATATGGAATTCATTTAGTTCATTTAGTTCATTATTCTGAGGAAATTTCCAATTCTCAATAATAATAGAGATGTGTGAACTCAACTGTGGTACCCATAAAATATAGCCATCGTGAGATATCTAAACTCATACATAGGTTAATCTAAAATAATGTAAAGAGTTTTTCGTAACTCAATGTTTCTCCAACCCAAAGTCTATTTATCTTTCAGGCCCATAGTAATGTGAACATGATATATATTCAGAAAACAGAAACTCATGCCTATAAATTCTGCACCTCTCCCTCCCCCAAACCACACATATTCAAAGCTAAGACACAATAAGTAAAAGGCCTAAACAATAATCTCTTCTTACTATTTATTTCATGAGTTATCATAACTAGAGTACCCCATGGATCCATAAATATTGGAAAAATGCACAAAATACAAAATATTCATCCTTTAATATAGTTCAATATATTATAGTTTCATTCCAGAAACATTCTTGTAATATGAAAAAATTTGTTCAAAATAATTATGATATATAAAATTCTATGTTTTATAATCCTCCCATATTTTCTAAAACCCTTGCATTGGTCACCCATGCATTATAAATTTTCTGGAGAAAAAATTCTTGCCTAAATATTAATTTCAAAAATCTCCAATGTTATGAAAAGAAACTATCTGGTAACTCATTTTTCCTCCTGTCACACAACATAAATTTTTAGAAACATGAGATTCCATACTTCTAAAAACCACTCGATCAAGGATCAGCTATGAAAAATAAATATTCATAACTTGTTTTAGTGTATCTCATTTGTAATACATTTTCATCATACACAGACTAGGAAAATCTATGCTCATTACACTTATGTACTATATGTGTAGTTTTATTGACCATTTACTATCTAGAATAAGGTTATAAACTACAATCATTCACTCTAAACCCCCCAAGTAACAACATGTTAATCCTATTATATTTTTACACTAAACATCGTATAATCATGTGAAACCACTTTATTAAACCTAAGAAATCATGATCACATAGGGTAGTAAAATTCATAAGTCTAACTATATCACACATTGTCTTCCATTTGACAAATGAGTGTCCACATAATAAGATGATAAACTATACCACACCCTATTTTATGAATTATGGATGACCCTTGTGATGAGAACAAGATGCCACATATGAAGTGAATGTGAAAACACGTATATTTTGGAAATGGAAAATTGTAACCCCCAAATCATACACTATGTTTAATTTTTTTCTTTACATGCAATTCATTATCACAAGACATTTAATATCATCATATGGTCCAACCACATAACCATAAACATTGAATCTCAAACTATGTTTATTTATTCTCTATCTTCTAATGAGGTGTTTAAAAATCCTATTGTAACAAATTAAGTTTTCATCGTCATGAATATTTTCAATCACTTGATTTTTTTTCATGTATAATATATAGAAAAAGGTGGGGGTATTGAAGTTGTGTTATTGATGTTAATAGATTTATTTTTTCATTATAGATGGATAATTATATAATATTTAGCGTATTAGAGAACATGGAATTAATAATGTCAGAAATTTTTATTGAAGAATAATTTCGATTTGTAGTGTGTTGAAACATAAAATAAATGATCCAGAGATTATTTAATGGAATTTTATTTAAGGGGGCCTTAAAAATTTAAACCATTATATTGTGAATCATTTCATAGTGCATCTATATACACTATTTTTATGTCATAAAATTCTTGGTTTAATATTTTTTGAGTCTATTATATATATATGTTTAAATCAATTGATCACCTATGGAAAATATTGACAAACACCGAGCAATGTAAGATGGAACAATAAATTGGAAAACGTGCTATGATAAGAGAAAATACAACATGGGTTTAGATTATAGTGTGGTCATAGTATTAGGATTGAGAAACATTGATAATTAAGAAATTATAGAATGAACAATAGAATGGAAATCAGAATATCCAGATTAATGGAGACCATGAAATTGTGTTTTTCATGGTCAGTAGTGTGATTGGGAAAATGAGAAACCAAAACACACCCTATAATAGTGGATGCTATTCTTTTTCTCGGGGGAACATATGTGAAATAGTGAATCCCATACATTAGTTCATTAAGGGATGACATCCTAATGGCCATGGTTTAATAAATATAATTGAAGAAAAAATGGGGGTTCTAAAAGGTGTATAAGGTGTTCTCCACACCATAGAGGTCTTATTTTAATCATAGAAATATACTAATGCATAATAGGGAATACCACCATAATTATTTTGGAATATATCATTGAATCACATGGTTTATAAGTGACATGTTGCAATATGTTGAAATTTGTGTGTAAAAATGGGGCTCTTAAAGACACCACATCATAGAGGATTTTTTGGTATGCATCGAGATGTACTAATTATGACATTCGAAATCGCCAATATGATTTATGAAACCATGTGTATAGATAATTTGGGAAAATTAAAATGTAATTTTATTTTTAGATCCATCTAAAGATAAATTTAAAATATCAATGATCGGGATGAGATTTTGAACTTTTTTTGAATAATCATGTTCGCAATGGGAAGGAACATACCAAAATTAACTCTTTGGGTTACCAAGATTTTTCTTGTGCGAACTTGAGAGATAAACATAGGAAACTATTGTTTATTTACTTATTAATAGCTCATTGGATCTTCTCTATGGGCCACACTAATAATTCACTTACCACACTATGATTGAATGCTTCATGGGACTGAATCAACTAAAAAATTGACATTATCACAGTCTATCCTTAGGATCAGTTTTGTGGGAACCATTTTCTCAGGGTAAACACATGCCTTTTAGACACCCAAATGTCATTGAAACATTGGTTATTGGAATTTAAATGGACAAATTAATTTGTTTCCCATATCTAATGTGGTTACACCAATTTATGGGGGTTTAATGAAGTTGTCAATATTGTGTCTTTAAGTCATCCTTAAAATGATTTTTCCTACAAAACCCCATATCCTTTCTCCATTTTTAGATAATTTATATTAATATGGTTCTATGATTAATTATAATTGATCTATTCCATATTAAAAAACCTTATAGGGTAAATTATATGATATGTTTCTCATATTAGAATTTGATGGTGAATTTGGACCAGAGTTATACAGTCTACCATTATAATCCCTCAATCACGAAATTTTATTACTCGCATTTCTTTCTATTATAATGATATGAAAACCTAGGTTCCATTAAATTTTAGGTCACCATTTTCTAATTTTTTATTAGGTTTTACTCACTCACCATTTAATCATTTTTTAGTTTATCATTCATATCTCATTCAGCAATTTGGTGGTAATAAATTCCTAAGGATAGAGGTATGTGGTCCCTACGATTTAATCTACTATTTTTGTGGATTTTTTTAATATTTATATGGGATGTGATATTTTGAATTTTCTCTATATGGGAGTGACACATAAATTAATATATTTTTTTACAAATTTTAATTTTACTTAATTCAAATAAACATCAAATCTTCCAAATGAAGAAATTGTCAAGGGCTACAGACCAATCTTGTTCATTATCTAGACATCCCTACCACTGATATATAAGAGTGGAACTGAATCTATGTCAATTGTTATTTGAAAACCCATTAGTTTTATTAATTAAAAAATAAATTTAATATGGAGTACTTAAATTGGTCCATTTCTATTTTCCTTTACCCATAAGTTATAAGATTTTCCATGGAAAAGGTTTTAGTTGATGTTTAACTATTTTTACAGATGAATCATAGAATATTCCTTAGGATATAAGACATGATACAAATAAGGAACCCATAATTACTTAATTATATTAATTTGTTATGTCATGTCGAATTCTAATTAAATATTTTATTGATGTAATATGGTGATTTCGTTGTTTATTTATTTAATATCTAAAAAAATGTCTATAGATGTGACATATGATAAACTTTTATTATTATTATTATATATATATTTTTAGGGTTCTTTGATCTAATTCTAAGGATCATTTGTGTCTATTATTTTAAGATAGGTCAAGAATCGCCTAATATTGAAAGGCTCATTCATTTATGAATAAATATATTAAATAATTATAAAGTATTTATTTTTATAGATATCCCTTATAATTAAGATATTCATTTCATTTGTAAAATCATTAGTGAAAACAAGAGCATCACTTCATATAAATTTTTGGACCATATGACCATTAAGGTAGTTTTCTTCCCTATAGTTTTTTGTGATAATATAGTTCATGTTAAAGATTTGATTCAAATATTTCATCCACAAATGTGTGATATTCAATGAAAGGTAGGTATTTTAATTTATAATTGCATGGTAATTTACACTATAGTCTCATTAAAACCAATAATTACTCTATACCTTTTCTATATCCATTTCAAAAGCATGTATCAATCCCATCATCTCCACCTCTAATTTAGAAAAAAAGGTCACATTGACTATAAACAAAATTTACTTCCCCATCATGATTCCTAAAGATAACCCATATTTATTATGTGCCATGATTAAATTTGTTGTCCTATGTGAGTTATATTTCATCCCTCTAATGATTGTAGAGCTAAAAACAGTTTCAAAAGGTGTAAGAGGATGTGGGAAGATTCCATCCACTCCAATTTTCTTTAAAATCATAATGGCATGGATGGTGTTTCTATATTTACCATATTGCAACGTATTGGTAGCTTTCCCTATAGATATGGCATGAGTAAGAGCTGATTGGAGGTTAATGGATGTCTTTATCTGTAAACATCTATTTCTAATTAAATAAATGATTTCCATAGCTTATTTATAGGCGTACATATATATATTAAGAAGCTTTGAAGACATCAGAAAATTTATGTGGGTGTACATTAACTCTCAAATGTCATTTCTCTATGTGGTATGACTTTCAAAAATGTTGTTCTCTAAATTCCATAAAGATGAGGAGATGTAGAATATTAATAATAGATGATTGATTTCTTTCAAATACTAATGAAGAATATAGAATCTAGGGAATATAGATATTCACTCATCCTATAAACAAGATTCAAATGGTAATTTATGAATTGAATTCCTCCTTAAGAGAGTGATCCCAAATGGAGGGAACCAACTCATATTCATTATTTCAAACAAAATATGAAGGTCACCTATAATAAAGTTGACATATAACAGGATTAAAGAAAGAATCATGTTTTTGGATGTATCTCAGATGTGGAAATCATCTTAATCAGTACAATAAAATTTACTTACGTCCCTATTGATAGCTTCAGAAAACTCTTGCACAAAGGCTTAAAATTGTTCAATTATTGTTGAGTTATAATTAACCACCAAATCCCTAGAGCATGTGAGGTCAAAATGGGATTATGAATTCATTTATAATTCAATAAACATAGTAAGGAATTACTGTTGTTCATCTAAGGTCCTTTTGAAAAGATATTAGAGTATGTTTTCTTAATGGATGACCACATTTAAGAGTCCATATGGATTAAATTTTCTCATTTAATAATGATTAGGAATATTAGTATAATAATGTCATGGCCAAAAAAATATTCACTAATGATTCTCGAGTGGGAATGTGCAATAATGGAAGGAATAACCTTATGATGATTCTTAATTCCATGTCCTCCATGAAATATGGGCTTAAAGAAGTAAGTGCTTGTAATTTTAATGATTTAACATTCAAGTGTACATATAATCCATATAAAATTTTTGGTGAGCGATTTTACATTTTCATTGAATAAGAAGTCTATTTTTAGATCATGAAAGATTTAACAAACTCCATATAAATACAAATATTAAATAATAAGATTCTACTAGCCATATAAATATACTTCCCTTTCCTAATGTCAATTATTTGTATATGTGTCTAATTATGTGAGTTATATTAGAATCTTTATGATTTCCCCAAAACATAGGCTCATCAAGATTAATAATGGGAAAATATCCCTAATTTTTTCTCAAAACATTAATGATTCAACCTTTCATACTGGTTGAGAAATTCTTGTAATGGAAAATAGAGTATTTTCCATTACTAATGATCAGGCATGAGACAATTTCATAATGAAGAATAATGTATATGAGTTTCTTGATATAACATTTTTACCCTAATGTAAATGGAAAATATCATCATCATCATCAATGAATTTTGTTGAATTATATAGTTGTGTTTTATATAGAGTAAATGTTTTGTTGATGTTAGATAATGGTTAAATAGTTTATTGATGTAATATCATATTAATTGATATGGATATGAAGTATGAATAAACATTGTTTTTTTCATTATATATCTATATATATACACATAGGGAACCTTGATCTGATTCCAAGGATCTGGTCTTCCAATTATTAATATATATATTTGGGGAACATTTATTTGATTATTAGAATCAAGTGTGCTAATTATCATTATATGTATTATCGGTGGTAAATTGATTTTATTCTATAGATTTGGTGTTATTATTTTAATTATATATATTATCAAGGGAGCATGATGTAATTTTATGGTTATAGTGTAAATTATATTGTTATTATATATTTAAGAGAGAGGAAATGATTTCATTTAAAAGATCATGTATTCCCGTAATTAGTATATAAATTATTGGGGGTCCGTGAGATGATTCTAATGATTTGGGTGCCTATTATTAGTATAATATTTGGGGTCCGTAGAAATAGTCCTTATAAATATTAATCCCATATATTTATATTCATTTCAATAGCTTTGTGGTAAAATACATCTAGCACTAGAAAATTTTGTATAGTCGATCATGGGTGATGCATTAGACTTTGAGGATCTATGGTTTTATTTAATTTGGTAACTTTGGTTTTTAATTTATTCAAATAGGAAAATACACTACATAAGTCACTATAGTTAAATAATATTTATGTACCACATCAGTGGTTACCATGATAATTTTTATACTTCTACTCATGTGGCCATCGCACTTGGGTACATGATAAACATTGACTATATGTCGGTCTTGGTTGAGTTTAGGCCATAAATTAGTTGGATCAAGCAAGATAGAATGGATGGAAGAAGATACATGAATGGGGTAAGGATCAAGGATGTATAATAATCTTTTTGTATTTTAGTATTTTATTTATTTTTATTTTTGATTTTTATAATGGGTGATTGATTTATAGTTATTTTCTATACTACATTTCACTATTTATTGTTGATAGATTCTATTTATTTATATCTTCTACAGAGTATATTGATTCATTATTATTTTGGGTGGTATTTCATAAATTCAATTGTTAATGATTCTCAGATATAAGGGTATAGTCTCCCCTCTATCATATCTAAAGTCATACCTTTTAGTTTGAAACATCATTTATTCTGAAAGGAAGGCCTTAGTTCATGTAATAAATTGATTCATTTACTTTATTTAATGAACATGGGTATGTATATTAAAATTTAGGGGATATATATTGATATTTTTTTAGTGATAGAGTTGATAGATATCACCTCATCTGAAGAACATGATTTTTTTTTAAATATTTTGGATTTAATGGATCTTATCCCTTTTGTATGATTCCTTTTTCTAGGATTTTTATTGTTCACACACATGAAAGATTCGTCTCAAGTAATATAAATATCAATTTTTTCACACATGACATATTACTTCTTATAGCCATTATCACATATATTTTATAATGAAAATGTCTCATGTAGATTCTATCATGATATTTTCTATGAAAAAGGTAAAATAATTACTATGAATGGGATGTGTGGTGATTATATTTTATTAGAATGTGAATATGATACCTCAACAATGGAACCATAGTTTGTCACTTCTGGAATGTTGTGGAATTCTACATGATAAAAACCAATATATATATATATATATATATTCCATAATAATATTGGTTAGGTGATGTCGTTATGTATACATTGTACCTCGAAAAGATTGTGAATCTAATGTGTTCTCCACATATATTGTTGTCTATTTGAAATTAACATTGTAAGTTGGCTAATGATAGGGTCTTTGATTACAAATATTTTTTTGATAAAAGATTTTTTATATTGGGTAGTTTGACCATGAGTGTTTATGTGAAGAATGTTTTTGAAATAATGAGTAATTGCATGAGAGCTAAGTCCTCTCTATGATGTGACCCATCGGTGAGGAAAGATATAATAGTGAATCAATTCTTTCTAAAATCCACTGAGATATGTGATAACTGTTTAGAAATTATTATCACTTCAATTTTTTAGATGTGATCTATGATATGAGAATGGATGCAAAGGGACTATCTATGACATAGAGGTGTTGGAGCATAGAGAGTTTATTTGGGTTACTAAAATAGTGCACAGGGAGTTCAAGCTTTTACAAAGAATTGGAATATGATGCCTAGTAATTTTGGTAATGATTAGAAGTCTTGATGATTTTTTTTTTAATATCAACTTTGTAATTCATGGGAAAGATCAATTGAATGTTTGACCCTCTTAACTGGAGATATATAGTAGGATATTAGAATCAAAATAATTAATGTCATTGAATTATTAAATGATTCTTGTATCAATCGATTTTTAGGTGATAATCAGGGAATGAATTAAATAACTATTACTGAAGAGGGGTGTCATTGGTTCTTAGAAAATTACTAGGCTCCCTTTTTATATGGAATGGGTAGTGAATATTACACCATATCAATAGTTTAATAACAAGTGACTCACGGTACTGTGAGTTAGTGATTCCACATGGTGGAATTTCAAAATATTCTCATTAGGTTTGGATATTATCGATATAGATGATGATATATTTGTGTGGCTTAAATTGAGTTATGAATCCCTGAAAATCCATGAAAAAGTTAAGGACCAGTGAAATTGTGTGATGCTTCTGGGAATGAAATCCCAATATATTATTTAATGGTATTGAAAATTTATCTAATGTAAGCATTATCCATTAAAAAGGATTAAGGAATGATGGATAAAATATATTTTCCTTTATGATAATGATAATGATTTTGATGATATGATATTGACAACTGATGTTAATAAGCATGTCTTGGGTTGGTAAAAGAATGTGTATTAAATGAATTTGATAAGGCTGTAGTTGTGCAGTTGTATTTGAAATCCCATGTAGTTTGGATTCATCTGTTATCTACATAATAGTGTGAAACCTATAGTAGTTAAATTTTTTAATTATTTAATGTTGCAATTCTATAAATTTTAAACAAATATTTATTATTCTGTTGTATTATCACATGGGCATGTGTGGGATGGTTAGGAATAGTCATCATGTTTGGTAATGGATGGACACTATGTCGTGATAAACTATTATTTTGTTTAAAAAAGAAAAAATTGATATAATCACTTTGATGAAAGTAATATATTTAACACTGAATGGAAAACCTCATGTTGATTGGATTATTAATGTAATGTGTTCAACCATTGGTTCTTAAATATAGACTGTAGATTTTTGTAGATAGGGTAATAAAGATATTCATGATTCTTGAATGTATAATTTTCAAATTTAGATGCATGATGGATTGAATTTGAGCATCAACATTAATCTCTAGATAAACTTATGTTGTATAAGTATATGATGGTATTATTCTGTGACATTGGTTGGAATGAGACCACAGTTCAAAATTCAGAATGTTTTAATACAACCATAAAAATTCACAGGAAGTTATGTTTTGAAATTTCTATGAGAATTAAATAACAAAATAATACCATGATGGACAATGAATCAGGAATGAGTGAGTTGTTTCCACATCAAAAGTTTAAGATAGGGGCATGGGAGAAGTCATATGGAGAAGGTATGAGAAAAAAATATGTAAATAATTAGACATTGTGTGTTATAAATCGTTTTGGGTGCATCAAATCAAATGATATTACAATGATATCAATCAAAAAAATAGTGTTTACAAAGAATTTCCAATAAATATTAGGCTTGTTCATGAAATATGGAAGATTTTTTTTATTTGGATGAATTAATATAAAAAAATATATCGATCAATGATCTATGATTTAGTATAATATTTTTTATGGAAGTAGATACCACACAAGATGTTCCTTTGGACTATATAAAAGTGTTTGATGAGATATTTTCATGGTATGGAACATTCTGGTACCTAATTGGCTATATATGAAAAAATTTATTGTGGGGATCATAAATGGTAAAGAAATTTTGTCCTATAAGAAAAAATGGGGTCTCATAATTGATAGGATTTGGTGTGTGAATTCCTACAACATTAAGAATAGTAAAGAGCATTAGTGTATTTTTTCAAATTTATGAGCCTTATATTAAAAGTAGTGAAATAGAAGATAGGTTCGATTTTTAAGATCGAAAACATCCTAATAACATCAATTTTACAACCTTTATTAGTTGGGATATATATTAAAATGACTAAGAATCCATCTAGGGTATGAGAACTGTTGTGGAAAGGGTATCATAACTACTTGTGTTCGGTAAGCTCAACAAATTTGTAATGAATTTGAATTTTTTATTTAATGTATTGTCTATTTCATAACTCAATCTCATAATGGGATCTAAATATATTAAATGAATTTTAGGTGAAACAAAATCACTAATACACTATGGAAAAATTCATGTTTCGCTTAGTTTACACCTATATTAAATGAGGATAAAACGTTCCAAATTCCAAAGAGTGGTCTTGAATATATTGTGCTAGATTATTCTATGCACCTTTGTAACAATGACCATGCCACATTATAGTGAAAGGTGTGGTGGGTCAAAAATTTCCTCGATTGATTCACTATGTCATGGTATATCCCCATGGTTTTTCTCTTAGGTATGGTGTTTTTTACGATATAATATGAAATGAGAGAACCCCCCAACCATTATGTCATCATATTCAAGAAGATGAATGTAAGAACCATCCAATTTCCCTTCCAAAATGTGGGTACACACATTTTTTGGGTGTGTGGGATCTTACATAAGATTTCATTAGGTTATCCACGAATCATTTTTACAAATCCCTGAAAATTCTTTCATCAAATGGATATTTAGACCAAGATGATTCTGAGGTGAATTTTTGGAGATATATTCCATATTTTAACCAAAACATTAGATGATACCTTTTTTACTCTGTTTTACAACAATAAGAATGTAGTGGGGTTTTTATTAGAGGTATGTCATATCCATTTAACAACCCTTAATTTATACTATATATTACTCATGATTCATTCTACCTGATGTCTAATGCAGTTCGTGGTGCATTCAATTTATGGTTATGATGTGAGACATCAGATATAGGGTGTACACATGGTTTATTGGATCTATTTTTTTTTTCAGTCTATGGATTCTATTTGACCATTTAATTATTGTAAATTTCTAGTGTTTTAGGTAGGTGGTCCCAATTATTTTCTCTATTTTATTGTATTTGTTAATAATTTTTTCATAGAATTTGATATATATTATCTCCATTGTGGTTGACTGAAAAAATAATTAATAAATTGTTTACTATGAATGAATTACCATAAATAAAATATAATTTCATGCAATATAATTGAAAATGATTAAAGGGGAATGGAGTAACCTTATGAAATAGTAATAAATCCCAACTGTTGATGGATATGTCATATGTTAACATATTCCCATTTTTATTTATAATCTAATGAGAATAACAAATTATATAATTCTTTCACCATAGAGATCCCAAATAGGTTCTTACTAATTTTGTATACCCCTTAGTGATTGGAATTACCAAGGACGATATATTAGTTAATGATTAAATTATTTTACATATAATCATATCTATATATACTAATATCATAGACACGAGTTAAATGTAAAATTAATAATTAATTACATTGAATGTTTTATTTAAGTGATGTGATATTTTAATTAAATAGTTTATTAATTAATTATATCGATTAGACATAAATTTATGAATTATATAATTAAATGAATATATATGTAAAATATTACTAAATTCAATAGATTTTATTTTATATATTATTAGAGTACCTTGATGTGATTCCAATGACCTTATGTGACTATAATTATATTATCCATTGTTGGGGGCATCTATGTGATTCTAAGGATCTAGTTTCCACATTATTATTTTATATATTATTTAAAGTCCATAATGTGATTATATGTATCTAGTGCCCCCATAATACCTATATATATTTTTTGGGTCCATAAATAGTGGAAAAGAATATATTTTTTTATTATTATATTAATAGTTAGGGGACCTTATTATATTTCTATGTATATAATGTTACTATTATTGTTATATATGTTTTGGGTGGCCTTGAGTACATTTCAAGGATCTAGTGTATATACTTTTATTTCATTATTATGTGATCACAGACTATGTTCTCGGATTTGGTGTCCAATATATTATTACAATTGAATGTCTTACTATAAATACAAACATCTATAACTGTTCGAAGCAAGTAAGGTCAATATTGGGTTTCTCGTGAGACCCAAAAGATAGGTTATTTTATTTATTTATCAAACTATAATTTTTTATTTATTTTTATAATTACATCATATACACATGTCAATATATTTACTGGAAGTGCATGAGACCTCATTTGTGGTTACCTACATAGTTATGTACTTAAACCCTACATGGGTGACCATTGCACTTGTGAACCCAAGAATCAGTAACTATTTTTATGTTTTGGATGCGATATGAATATATATTAGTTAGATAAATCCTGATAACTAATATTCTAATATAAACTATAGTTTTATGAGGGTTAGGGATGTTGAAGATATTTAGTATGTTTCTTTAGGTATTTATTAAGAGTCTGGTGGGTGGTTGATCTTTGGAAATGTTATCTACCCCATTACATTATTTATTTTTCATATCATCTTATTATTTTATTTTCATCGGTGTATTATATTGATTAATTATTATTTTCAATGATATATGGTTCTTAAAATAATTATTTCTACTAATATTTCAGATTATAGTCCCCCCAATATCACATCTCAGACCCACGATGCTAGTTGGAAACCATTAGGTTATAATGAGATGCACTTATGTTAAGGTAATGAACCGATCTAGTTATGGAATATACCAACCTAGAGGGGTGATATTAAATTTTTGTATTAGATGATACATTATCATGTATTGCTATTTTGGTAGTAGGTATATGGGTGAAAAGTAATTATGTTTGAAATTATGATATGTATCGAATTTGTGATTTCTGAATAACCTTATAGGTAATATTTCTTTTTTTGAGAATTGGGATTGATGTTCTAGATTTTAATTGTTATTGTTGACTGATTTTACCTTGTTTCAAAGACAAAATGTTTGGTTTTATGATTAAATATGTATTTATTGACTCTATTCCCATTTTGAAGTGGCTAGTAAATTGATTTTTTACAATTGGACTCATGGAAAGAGGTATATCAAGTATTATACACATCAAGTAGCACTCAAATGATATATTATTTCTTGTGATTGTAATCACTAGTATTTTTATTATGAAATTTAATTTAGATTATATAGTGAGATATTTGGTGACGATTATGGAACAATTATAGTGTATGGGATACACAAGTGGGTTAGTACCTAAATATGATAAATTTATAATGGAACCCTTGTGAGTTTGTTTTGGCACATGGTGTATTTCTATTTAGTAGAAATTATTTTATACAACTATTTGATACAGATCATTCTTGGATTATGAAATTATATATACAATAGGGGAAATATTTCATTATACGGGGTAGTATTATATTTGTATTCTATGTAGGAATCACTTACATTATTAGGTTAATTCCACAAAATGTGAATCCAGATATGTTTAAAATAAATGATTTCATATTGTTGATATTTTCCGTATGAGTATTTATATGATGTTAAATATGAGAATAGATAATATTTTCTAGTGGTCTATGACATATGTGACATGTGTCCCATGGTTTGGGCTTATGATATTGGTTCCTTGATTCTAGATTAAGAACATGTGGATATGGGAGCTTGTAATTTTGAATTTGGATATTTTTTCCATCTGTTTTTTATAAATCATACATGGTGAGAGAAAGACTTGAAAAGGAATGTGAGTAACCTAAATGAAGGGGCACTGATATAATCTTTTGGATAAATGAATTGTTCCAGTGGTGTGCTACTTTTATTATAAATATTCCATGTGATTCCATATTATATATTTGATGGTGGAAACAATGAATGGGGGTGCCTTCAGTATCAATGATGTAATTCAATGGAACGACCCCTGGAATTTCATAACATGATTACTTCAGATACAAAAATAGGGAATAATAGAAGCATTCAATTACACTTGTGATTTTGGGAAATAATGGGATATATATGGGAATGTCTAAAAAGTATATAATGAGTGAAATATTGGGTATTGTGGAAGAATACATTTAGTTATTAGAACATGATAAGATTGAAATTCCATGGGGAATGCTTGGAGATTTGGGAACCTAATCTTATGATTAATGAACTAAAACAAATTGTATTTTGAGTCAAATAATATTATAGGGTTTTAATAGATCAAATGCTTGTTGGGTGAGTATATTATCAATATAGAGGGTAATGTTAACACATGGTACTATTTGAGTTCTGAATCAATCAGTAGGTATATAATGGATAAGGATCTGTGGAAATAGTGTGACCATTGTGTGTATGATTTCCTATGATATCTTTATATATATATATATAATGAAATATATAGTAAGGGGTATCTATGAAAATTGAACGAATATTAAACAATGGAGGAGTGATGCCTCCGTAATGATGAAAAAAATGATGTAGATATTTTATTTAGAGATTAAAGGAGTAGGCATGGCTTGGGATGAGTGAAACACACAGATTTCTTGAACTATATAAGTTTATAACTAGGGATCCTTATAATGTCCCGTTGA
Source organism: Viscum album (assembly GCA_963277665.1). Taxonomy (NCBI): domain Eukaryota; kingdom Viridiplantae; phylum Streptophyta; class Magnoliopsida; order Santalales; family Viscaceae; genus Viscum; species Viscum album. Next base: position 1,753,602,440 of record OY728146.1, on the reverse strand, counting down.
GGTGGAGTACACCATTGGCCACTTAATTTTGTAGCCACTATAACTAGTAATTTTTTAGACACCCATGATGTTGTTCTATAACTAGAAATTAAATAGTTGGTACTTTTTAATATTTCTTGGGTATGAATATGATATACGTGGTTAGTCCTTATTTTCTATATCAGATGTGTAAAGTTCCATGATGATTGATAATTTGGTTTCATGGAGAAACAATGGATATACTCCCAAAGAATAAGTATTATATTTTTTGTGGAATCATGAAGTGTGTGATGGGGGGGTTCATTACTATAATGTGGAAGTCATCATGAATTTTATGAAGCCTCTCGATGTAGGTTTTTAAGTGATAGAAACCAACACAGACTTTTTATATAGTATATTTTAATTTGTATCCCTAGTGTATATATTTTAATTATAGTCTATGTGATTATATTATAATTATGTTCTCTGAGGTTGTTGTAGAGACCCAAATCATGACGTACATGGACATTACATTACTTTTTCGGAATACATAATACATAACAAAAACAGACACTAAAGTACTGTAATAGTTTAGTGCCTTTGGAAACTTGGAACATAATATTCTAATCTTGCTGAAAGATCCTCAACATATCCCATAAAGATCTTACCTTTTTTCCCTTACCTAAAATCATTCCTTATATCCTAGGGAAAATAAAACATAAAAAGGGTGAGCTCAAATGCTCAGTACGGGAAAACATAGTGAACATAAAACAATACATAAACATTTGAAAGCAAAAACTTGAACATGAAATTTCAACAACAAAATCTTGAGCAAAGACATAAATCATGGAAGTATGTAAGGAATATATCATAATGGAACATCAATCATGATAAAATATAATGTAAATAAAACATGTAATTGTGGAAACCATTTAGAACATGTCATGATTTCCATAGTAGCCAAGGCCTTGCTGCTAAGACCATCTTAGTGGACAAAGTGCCTTTCTGAATCGAGTTTACTCCTCATTTTAGCCCTGTAACACTGAACTGGATTAACTTACCATTCTATCCATGTCTATCTCATGAGATATAAATCATTACCCAATGCATTGGAGGGAGATATAGGTCCCACCCATCTCATAATTAAATCATTCTTACTTGTGCCACAAAATAAATTTAAAACATTCATCATAACCCAAAGAATAAAATGGGTTTTATAAACATCATCCCATCATCACATAATCCAAATAAATGGATATTTCATCATAAAAAATGTGAAACCATGTAAATAATAGAGACAATATACTTGAAACATACAAATATTAAATAATTTCATCTTAGATGGAAAATGGTTTTGATAAAACACTTGAAATTAATTCTTGTGGAAAATATCCTTTCTTCTTCAAAATCATTTTCTTTTCGCAAAATGACATGAAATATTAAAAGAAAAGGATTTTGTTGAAAATAGTAATAAAATATTTTGGAGGTAGATTCATGAAAATAAGGCTTTATAAGACCGTAAAAATCTGTTCACGTTGTATAAGTTAAAAATAACATTCTCCCCGTAATTTTTTCGGAAAAGTTAAAAAGTACCTCGTATGGTAAACAAAATAAAGATTCCTTCCATCCGATGTGGTAAAAGTATGAAAAGGGTAAAAATTTCTTAAGCATACATGGAAGGAAAGTAAACATTTTATGAAAACATTTTGAGATCATATGAACATGGATAATAAACAAAACCACCAGTAAATACTTACGAGTAAACAATCTCAGATAATAATGAGATTGGAATAATTATCCCTTACCTTAGGGCTGATATGCTTTGTACGTATCCAAAACTCATGTATAATGATTTTAATAATGTCATTGACTTATTAAAGAATCATATTCATTTTTATGATATCATATATGGGTCACTTATGACTTTATATTACCCGTTCTTTTGTAAATTCCATGTTAAAGAGCGTTTTGGGTAAATTCGTTTCATTTGTCATCCGTGTTTTGACTTTTAATTATTCATATGATTACTTAGATCATGATTACTTAATTATAGAATATAAAACATGATTTATATATAATATATATTAATAATATACATATATATAATAGATCGATAAATGGAATGAAATACACCGTTCATGGAGACCGTAGGCCGTACATACGCATGAACGTTGTTTTCGTTTCCTCATTGAATTGAATGGAATTAATTGGATGAGTTAAATATATATATACATAAATCTAGTATCATTATTATTTCATATATTTCATGATTACTTATTATATATACGTTATAATCATTCATGAATGGATAATCATTGAGAATGAATCTCATCACGTTGTGGAGACGGTAGTCCGTACGTACGCACGAGCGATGATATCCTTCCCATAATTATTTAATTGAATTGGAGTGGATGATAAAATATATCAGAATCAGTATGATGTTATAATAACTATGTATAGTTATTCTTTACACCATTATACCCATCCAAGTAAGGTATTGTTGGAAAAACAGATTACACCACGGCGTGGAGACGGTGTTCCGTACGTACGCACGCGCGGTGATTTCGTTTTCCATAGGATGGATAGAAGGTGAAATGGGGTTGTTTCATATTTATAACAACATATCAGTATATTAGTTATACTGATTTTATTACTTTATAAAGGAACAACTAAATAAGAAGATGTTTAATAAGAAATAAGCTTGAAATAATCGGTACAAGAGATTACTTCTCTTCGACGCACCTCCTTTAAACTTCTTCTTAGGGCACTATGGATGTTCTTTTGAGAAGACCAGTACCTATATAATGTTTCTATGGAAGTGGGGAAGTAAAATGGGCAGATTTTGGCCGAGCATCAATGCTCAAAATGCTGTGAGGAAGAGATGGAGGAGGTGCCCTTTTATAAGGGAGGAGAGGGGCACCTTTGGAATCCTCAAAAATATTAGTTTAATATAAATTCAAACCCAACATAAAAACCTCCAAAAATGACTCAATTCGATGATTAGATGAGATAGGGTTGTAATATCATCAACAAATAAAATTTAGACATGTTTTGATCTTATTTTAAACCTTATCATTTTGATTTATCCTTATTTAATCTATTTAAATTTATTTGTGGTAATAAAGTTATAAATTTTAAATGGTTATAAATAATCACTTATGTGTTGTTAATTTTCCCTAATTGGATAATTTATGACATTTTAGACTATATAAATTTAAATTTATAATTTTTAAATATTTTTGTGATTTCTAAACAATTTAATAATATGTTATTTTTATAAAATACCAATAGTATCAATTTTGACACTATTCATTTATTTGAATTTAAATAAAATATACAAAGATGATATATTAAAACTAAAATATTTAAGAGATTTTTAACATTTCAAATTTGCCTATAAAATTCGCGGAGCACATTAAATAGTTCATATAATATTGATTTTTATATTTCTAAAACCATTTATTTGTTATATCTCTTAATAAAATAATTAGTACAACATTTTTGTATAATTATTTAGTATACTTATTTTTTGCATAAAAATTAAAAATAAAATCCTTTGATGAAGATAAATATCAAATATTTGATAATTATAATTCTAATAGAATTTATCATCTTAAAATAACAACATGTAAACTGTTATCTTTATTAAATTATGAAGGTGAAAACTTTGAAATCATTTAAAATAAAATATTATAAGTGTCATAATCGCCATAATATGGATCCAAATAGTCAACAATTCGTCCAGTGGATGATTGGGGTTTATATATACAATACTAATAATTTTTGTGCAGATTTTTGGGCCTTTTTATATGTATTATTATTTCAATAAAAACTATATTATTGATTTTTTAATAAATAAATAATTTCTGCATTATTAATGTATAAAATAATAAGGTAATTAAATAAATCTTAAAAATTAAAAATAAAATACCATGATAAATAAAAAAAATTTATCTTTAAAATGAGTATTTGTAACCAAATTTATATTCTATATAAACTTATATTAAAAATACTTTAATTATTAAATTTGAGTGAGACATATTTCACTTTCCATTAAATAAAATTAACTAAAGGTCTTAATCACCTTCAAGTGGGTTCTAATGGATTCCATTTCGACCCAAATATGAATTAGGAAGAAATATAATCATCCAATTGTATTAAGACAGGTATTATGATAATTTTATAATATTATATTTACCCTTAATTACCCAATTTACCTTTTACTACGGTAAATAAAATTTACCGTTGTTACTATTCATAAAGCCCAAAAAATAAAAAGTAGCTTATTAACATAATTTGGACCCACTGATTGCAAATATGGAATCCATTTTTCAAAATTGAATATACAAAAGTTGCAAAAATGAAATTAAAATTAATATCGTTGTCAAAAGAAAACGGGTTTTTGTTTAAAACATTGCAAAAGATTGAATTGATTTAATGTACGAATTAAAGGTAAAATCAATGATAATGACATACATTATATTAAATGGTTAAAATATTTTCTATTTATACTTTCAAACCATTAAATATTATAATTTTACAATTTAAATTATTACAATGAAAAAAGTTGTTTTTAAGTAAAATATAGCGTGTTTTTACTATTCATTAAAATATGAAAGTTATCAGAAAAATATCAAAACTTTATCCAATGTAAATTTTTATATCCTGATTCAAAAGAAAAAGTTTATTTTGTAAAATTTAACTTATAAACATGTCAAAAACTAGATTTAATGTGGATGCTTCATTAAAAGGCGGCAAAACTGCATTTTTTGAAAAATACTTATTTTACCCGAAAAATTTATTTTGTTCACATATCATGTTCTAGAAAATATGTAAGATGAAATAATAATTTTATAACATTAAAAATATAGTTAATACTATTCATAACGTCTAGGTCATAATAATATTATAACCATATATCATTATTTAGTGAAACTCGGTATTGCGTACAACACACGCTATCATGGACGGTCGTGATTGCGTGTAATGCAAGCCAAGTCAAGGATGCATATAGTGCAAGAACCTTTTGGTGTAGCATACAACAAAAGACATCAATAAAATTAAAAAGAATATTTTTCATAAAATATCGGGGTGTTACAGTTGTGCTAGTTTGTAATTATTCTAGTGCATATAATGTGAACTTGGAAGTCATTGAGTATGGTGGAAAATTAACTATAGAAAATTATATTATTTTTAGATTGTAATTATTCTTGAAAATTGTATAACATCATGATTTCTCGAGGACTAGGTCATCACGGTCAGTTGAATGTCTTGTGGGTCTGTAGTTGAAGATGAGTGTTTGACAAAGGTCAGCCAAATGAGGTATGGTAAATTATTATACATGTAATTTTATTTAGTGAGATTGAATCCTTTTATTGTACATTAAATTTTTATAGAGAAATATTTCTCAGGATTGATATGGGGTATCCAAGGAAAACAAATTAGTGTTATCCTTTAAAGGTGGGAGCTTAAATGATTTTTTTAGAATCAATATGGAGATAAATACTAGCCATTGATGAGTTTTTTTCTATACGGATAAGTATATGGACTTAGGAAACACATTTTGATTGATGTTGGACAATAAAAAAAATTTGGTTTGAGATGGTGATGGTGTGGAATACCATTGATCAATATTGGAAACATGATTAAAGACATTAGTGGGGAGTATCAATATTTTGGTAATGTTTTCATGGATGAACCCATGACGTCTCAGAATTACCAAGAATGGGTGATAAGATTCATAGTTTATTGGTGATATAAAATAGTAGATTCATGGGATTCATTAATTTTCAAACTAATTTTTAGAGTAGTGAAATGTAAGCACATTTAGAACTTTGATATGTAAGTTAACCTAATGGCATAAATTTAATGACATATATTATCCAATGAATTTAATAGAATGGCCAATGAGAATTTTTAGAGATGAATATTCTTATAATCTAGAGATATTAACACCTTGTATTTGGATATGTTGATAATATTTATATGGAACATTTATTTTTGATATTGTGTAGTGTACATTTCATTAATAGTTATTTGGAATGAGATTTCCATATATTTAATCATTTTTATCTTCACATGGGGTAAAAAAATGTGGTTGGACACATGTTTCACATCGATACTCTATGCATGAAATGTGGATATAAACATGACCATTGGTGGGACATGACCTCAGGGAAAGTGCACTGGGTCTCTCTTTGGAACATAGCCAGAGTCGCATAACCACTACATATGGGAAGGCAGGTGGGGTCTAAAATAGCATAAAAATTTAACTATTCCTTGTAATATATTTTTGGTATTCCTAATATGTTTGGTCTAATCTATGCCACCATGAATTTTTTGGACAACCATAACATATGGTTTCATCGAGTCATGTAATTTTAATAGCAAAATCTTGTTTTTAGTCTTCTCGACGTGTGTTATACCAGTTTTTGGGAGCTCATGTGATCCTAAATAAGGTGTTATTATGTCATCCATTAGTATATATATCTTTGAAACAAACTATTTATTATTCCATCATTACATCTATTACATATAGAATTTTTTAGTGTGAATTACAATTGACCTACTTCTTGGTCAAAATTTAACCTTAAATGACCTCTTCAACATTTTGTTATTCCTGTAAGTATTTGGTGATGCATTAAGACATTTTTTATGTGGTATCAATTAATTGTATCATAATTTCTACAATAAATACCTCTTTCTTATTAAATTTTAAAATATTATGGAATTCTAGGGACTATTAAACCCAAGGCTTATGATGTAGTACTTTTAGTTTAGGTGTTGCTCTAGGTTCATTAGTGCCTCCTTACATTCGACTTCTGGATCCCACTCATCCATTTCATTTATTATATTATTAATGTTTTAGATACATGGGCATATATCATTTCCCCATGTTTTTAAATGTTATTTATACTAATTTTATATCTTTTGATATACTATCTCACTAGATTAGGAGATGGATCTATGAATTAATAAATTTATTTACTAATAACGTATTTCCTTAAATCCAATATAATTTCATTCAAGGAAATGAACAATGGTTCAGTGGTCATTGATAACCCTTTTGAACTAGTTATTTATCTCATCAACAACTTTATAGGATCATAAATGAAATTTTTTCTCTTGTTATGTATAATCCAATGAAAATAAAGAACTAAATAATTACATGAAATTGGGGACCTAAATAGGTGCCTTAGTATTTTCCATTACCCTTTTATTGTGGTAGTTTTTATGGAATGTTATTTGGATATTGGGTATTGTTTTATACCAAGGATTCATAGAAAATATCAGAAGATCTGAGACATTATTTTAATATTGAATTATTAATTAATTATTTATATTAAATGATTTTTATGTGATATATAAATTTAATTGTGTAATGATGAAAGATATCATTTATATGGTTTAATAATAAAATTTATTACTAAATGGTTATGGATGAAATGTATTTATCATATGTATTATATATATTATATAAATTTTTGGGGGCCTTGAGGTGACTCCATGTATCTGGTCTACCCATTATTATTATAGGTATTGTTGGGGAATCAGTTTCAAATTTGAAGTATATATTATGTATATTATTATTTAATATATTTTTATAATACCTTGATGTGACTCCAGGTATCTATAGTCATTATTGTTATTATATATATCATTGAATGACTATGTTGTGATTCCATGGATTTTATGTTCCATTGATTATTATATATATTGTTGGGGCAACCATGATGTGATTTCAAGGAACATGTCCGCTTGTTATAAATTTATTTTTTACAAGGGCCCCATGTAGTTATTCCAAAAAAAAGTTGTTTCAATTCTAATAATTTTTTTATTGACCATATATATTCTCCTTGAATCTAGTGTGCTCACATATTTTCATAAATAACTATGGTAATCTAAATAAAGATATCTAGTTGTTGAGGAAGCCTGAAATAACGATCTTGGGATTTATGCTAGACTCCAAAGAACAATGGTTGTATTTATTTATGTATCTAATGTTTTTAATTAATTTTATTGGTTTTTTTATCTATGAATATAATTTATTTCAATGCCTATGTGTGGGATTATGTTGGTGGTACACTTCTATGTTATATTCTCACACTCTACTAAGGTGGCAATCATACTTGGTTACAAGAGTATCCTTCAATATTTACATGTTTAAGTCATCCTAAAGCCTGATAATAGAAAATCCAAAATGATAGCTTCGATGGGATTAGAGAGTATAATGAGTCAAGGATCTCGGAATTGTTAGACAATTAATGTTTTTAGTTAATTTTTTATTTTTTCTAGGGTGGGTCAGATAGTTAGTCACTTTTTGTATGTTTTTTTCTATATTTTATTATATATTAATTGTATATAGTTTTTATTTATATTTTATTCATACTTTATTGATTTTATATTATTTTGGATGATTTGTGGGTGTTTATAATATTTTTACTTCATTGATATGAGCATATAGTCTCCCCAATATCACATTATAGAACCTATCTATTAATAAAAAGCCTCCAGATTATATAGAGGATTTCCTAATGATATATAGTGACGTAGTCTGATTAATTCATATAGTGAACCCAGTCCGGGATTTTGAAATATTGAAATAGATATTTTTTTCTATGAAACTTTTTCAGGAGTTGATAAAAAGGTGAAATATGATTTTTTTGGAGCATTTGATGGATATCAGACTAACATAATGTGAATCAATTCTTGATAAGATATCTAGGTTACTTAGAGATTAAAATAGATTAGCTTGTTTTTAATGTTATTGTAAACTAATTTACCATTATATTATTTACTTTATGTTCAAATATATTATTTATTATGGATAAATTGGTTATTTTCTCTTTTTAGAGAGGTTGGTTTATGAAGTATTCTCCCCTATATATTTGGGAAGTTGTCCACATCATCATAAATGACACATGGGACACACATAACATATGATTTATTCTGATTATTTCCAGTAATATTTTCTTTATATAATAATTCATATTGTTTATATGGTGATATTTTGGGTGATGATGATGGGAGAATTATTTTGGTATGGATGCATTGTGGCCCCAGTGTGTTGGTATGGACGAATAATACCATAGTATATTATCCCTACAAATTTGGTTTGGGAACAAGGTGTACTTCATATTTTTATGAGTCCATATCTATGATTCCTTTCAATGGTTATTGTTTTTGAGATTTATTCAAATTGTAATAAGATGCGATCATTATTCTTGTGGTATTAGTTCCATATGTGGATTCGAACATTCATCCCGATTATGTTGATAATATGAAATGTGATTACTGATATGATTTTGATACAATATGTTTTACAGTCGATAGTTTTACTATGATTTCTTATGTGATGTTAAATACATGGAAACAATGGAGTAACCAATTAGTTGGGGCCTATGTGAAATGTGACACAAGAGTTAGTCATGGAATACTTATTCCTTTAGACTGGATCATGGTCCTGGAATGTGGTGTGTTTTGATTGGGAAGTGGGATATTATTTATAACTATTTTTGATAAATTATATGTGATAAGATATGGTTTATAAATTGAATATGAGTTTCTTATAGTTGAGGGAGTATAAAGAGTTTCTTTATGTTTTAAGATTTCATCACATTATGTAATAAAAGTTTTATACCACAGAAATGTGATTCGTGTAATTTTTTCAAATAAAGTGTAAATTGAGAGAATGTACTTTTAAAACAGTAGTGAACATTACAGGTTAAGATTTATTGGACTCCAGACAGTATTGAATCGGGACACACATAAAGACCATCATAGAAGCACATCTCCCAACTAATATTTTATAAAATGATTCAAGTACTAAAAGGTGGTTATGGTGAAATCATGGTGTAGATGAAATGTCTATTTTTAAAGATATGTGACATATATGATAAAATCATTAAGAAATTGTCCTATCATTGTTGGTGAACTATTTACATGTGATTAGGTTTAAAACATTGTGACTCATAGTTGTTTGTGTAGGTTGATGTGATAGGGTGGTACTAGATCATATTCCCATCGGATATTAATTATATCATAATGGATAATGGTTTTTACATTAGTTATTGATTAAGCTGTTAATTATTTCAATGAGTTGTACATGTTGAAAACTTGATGAATTAGGGTTACATTGTAAGGAATGATTTCTAAAGGGGTTTTTTTATAAATGAAAAAAACTCTAATGTGGTGGATTTCCATAGAATTGGATTGGGGATTGATGAATGTTTGAGTGAAACCAATGTGATGATAATGAAAATGTAAATGATGTGGTTCTGAGTGGTTATGTGAGTAATCTAGGCTTAGGCAATGTGATATTCATGTTTTTTTATAACCTGTCATTTTTGTAATCATTGAGTAGTATATGTAAACCCCTATGGTGTGGATTCCACAATTTTATACTCTTGATAATTCCACCCATATCAAGTTAATTTTTGGATGATACTAATAATGACACTATGTAACCTAGAAAAAAGGTTTAAATAATTTTTTTGGGTTCTTGTGTGTGAGTGGGATAGCCATTTTCTAGTCCTTATGTTTGATAATGGTTGGTGTATGGGTCATTTTGGTTGGAAATATTTTGTGACATAGTGAAAATAGATATATTCAAATGGATGATAGATTAATATAGGTGATAGAATCATGAATCAAAAGATTGATAGGTAGCTGATGTAATGAGACTACTTAGTTTATTCCCAATGTAGCTCTTTAATGTTCATATTAGGCCAAAAATTATTACATGGTTTTTTAAGTAAAAAATGAAACATTATTTCCCAATGAATGTAATTTTTTAATTGGATTTTGTTTTCAAATAAATTGATGGGGTTTTTGAAATTAATTATTTGATAGTTTTCTTGATCTTAAAATACTAATGGGTAATCTGGTGGGGATAGTGGAAAAATCATGGTTGAAGTTAAGTAGATTTTGGGATCAGACATATATATATTAATTAAATAAAATATTTGTTCTCTAAGGGTAAATGCATCATGAAAATGAATGTTTTTGTCATCCATATTTTAAGTAGAGTATTTGAGATAGGTTTATTAGAGGATATTCAGTCATTTCATATGTATATAATTGAAAATAGTTATATGGAAACCATATTATGAGAATTGAATTTGTTGTGAAGAAAATGTTGTCATGTATTATCTTAAATGTAATTGAAAAAAACCATATGTTTGAGCCTTATTATTGAATGGTGAATATTTATATTTTTTTTTGGAATCAGTATTTAGATTTATGTAGGCCGTTGACATGTTTTCCTATTTAAATTTATGTGTATTAATTTACTGATATTACTGAGTCAAGTTTTGGACCATGTAAATATGTTTTATTATTGATCATGAAAATAAAGAATATCATGGATCTATATTGGTTGTATAAGATGATCCATATGGTTGGGTGAATACAAGGGATGTAAATGTTTCATTTGAAGACATCTTTTTTTGAAATGGAATATATGAATGAGCATTGTATTAGGGGATCAGTGATAGTAAATTGTGTTTGATCATGGATTTTTATTTATGTGCCGATTGATCAAAGTATTGATATAGATGATGGATTAGAAAATGAATATGGATGTTTAAATAATGGAATAAATTTATTGAGTTCGATGGCTCATGACATAAAGATAAATGACTAACATGGAATCAAATTGATGAAAATTATTATGTGTGGGAAATTTTAGAATCCCATGTCCAAAAAAATGAGAAAACTCTTGAGTAATATAATATTTTTATGTATTGGAGGCCTATTTAAATATTAACATATTAGAATGAGAATTAAATCTCCTCACGTGTATTCAGTATCACCATGGGCTATAACACATAATGGTTTTTTTACCTAGAGTTATCCTTTTTGAAATTTAGATATGAAAATTTCTAATGGTTGAGGTTGGTATTGGGTATTGTGTTTTAGAGTCTCCCAAATGACCAAGACTAGAATATCCTCACCATACCATGGTTGAAATAGTATTGGATATAAATTTCCAGGAATTTCTCACTATTATAGGGTCTATCCCCATGGTTGGTTTCTTATGAGTTGTGTTATACGAGCCACCTTGGGAATGGATGACACAAGCATTCTATGGACTCATCAGTTTTTGAAAATGAATAAAACAATTAATTAATTACTCTTACAGAATAAGGTTACACCCACTAATTCCAAAATGAGTTTTCTTAAAGGAAAAGTCATTAGGTCACCTTGAGACGATTTATCCAAGAAAAACCATTTTCATTACTTATTTTCTATGTAATTCATATTAAAATGGTTCTAGGAAAAATTATAAGTTATATAATCATCATTATAAAAGAAACATTTGATGATCTCATCAAATCTTTATTGTTTTAGAGGGATTTAGAAGTCTGTTTAGAATATAGGTATGTATTCTTTAACTTCAATCCATTAATATCAACTTTTCATTACACACATTATATTATAGATGATGGTTAATTAATAATATGTTTTTTGATTATAAAGATATTGATATATGAATTTTAGTTTAGGGAATATTGTTTCATATTTTATATACTCATTCCTTTCATCTTGTGGATCTTAATCGGCCATTTGGTTCTAGGAAATTCTATGTTTTTTTAGAATCATAGTCCTTATGGTTTACCCTATATTGTTATAATTTTAATGTTAATTATTTATAACAAGTGATATCTATTCTCTCCACTAAATATGGTTGACCATTAGATTAATAATTTATTTTTCTAAGAATAATTTTTATTAAATCATATATAATTCTATACTATGTAATGAAAAATGTGTTATAGTCCATGGTAGACACTTATGCAGTTATTGGACTTCCCAGTCACTAGTAGTCAGGAGCATAATTGAAAATTTTCCATTATTATGCATAAACCCAAGAGAACCATGTAAATATTTATATAAATGATGATAACCTAGATATGTTATATAGAAATCTCCTTTACTCCTATGTGATTAGAGTTCTTGATGAAATCATGTTGGTTAAGTATTAAAATTTTTTACTCAGGATTCATAGATAATATCCTAAGATCAAATATAGGATTTCAATGAAAAATTCATAATTAATAAATTCAATCACACTATTTAGTGATGTGTTATAATAATTAGATGGATTATTGGTTGAATATATTGATTAAATGTTCTATTAATGAATTATATTATTAAATTATTCAAGATGTGTCATATTGATTAAATGTTATTATTATTAATATGTTTATTACTAGGGTAACATGATATTATTCAAATGATTTTGTTATCCTATTATTTTTATATATATTGTTGGGAAACCATAATGTCTTTATAAGGATCTGTAGTACCCATTTCAATTATTTATAATTTTAAGGGGATTTTTTGTATTTCAATGGATCTGGTCAACCCATTATTACATATATATATATATATATATATATATATATATATTGGGGATCACAATATATTAAAATGTATATAGTGTAATGTTTCTAACATATATATATATATATATCGGTATCTAGATGTGATTCCAAGGATCTAGTGTTCTCATTATTTTAATATATACTTTTGGGGGGACCAAGATATTATTCTAAGAAAATAGTGTGTACATTATTATTATTATTACAATTGGTGTGGTTCTTGATGTGATTTCAATGACCTGGTGTCCCTAATATTATTTAAAATATTTTTTGGGGACATTAAGATATTCAATGTTTTGGGTGCTCCAATTATTATAATACTAGTGGGGGAACATGCACTTAGTTCATGGATCTGGTATCGTAATATTATTATATACCATACTATAGTAATAGAGAAAGATAAAAATGGTTTTGGATAATATATTCATGGATGATCATCGCTGTCTTATTAGATACTAAATATTGATGTTTTTATTTATTTATATTTCCACATTTACTTGAAATTTCTTTAAGACTATCATATGATCATTTCACAGAATTTAATAACTACGTGTCTAATCACATTTCTCATTCCCCACATAGTTGTATTCTAACACCCTATAAGGGAATCCATTATACATGTCCACCCAAGAAATATTTATTGTTTAATGGTCCAAGATGGGATGGGGCCTTGGATTGGTTTGGAGAGAGAAGGATAGCTTAGATTGGGACATCGACTAGAATGAGATAAGGCTTATGGATGTATTAGTTCCTCAATATATATTGAATCTTAGTATATTTTAATTTTTTTTCTAGTCAAATGATAAAATTTTTCATTGTAGGGTCATATGTTGTATTCCATTATTTATTAACGATGGATTACATTTTTTCAGTTCTTCAACATTATATATATGTTATTTATTATTATGGAAAATATTTTGTTATTTACACCATTATTTTTAATCTTATGTAATGGTATAAACTGCACACTTTCAAATCATTGACCATCATGAATAGTAAGTAACCTCTAGTATATAGTGAGGCAGACATTAGTTAAAATAGTGAATCAGTCTAGTTACTTCTTATAGTGAGTTGGGGAAGGGATGTTATAAGTAAATTTATTAATGTTTTTTTGTTTCTCCTAAATATTTGTTAATTCTTGGGAAGTGAAGTGTCAACTAATTTTATAAGACATGATAATTTTGGGTGATATATGAATGGAAATTATGAATGGGATATCCAGTTGATTTTATGGATCTGGATGGTGAAAATGATCAAAACTAATGATAGAAAAATAATCCTTTGATATTATAGGTATTTTATGTTTCATTCTTCAAGATCATGGTACAATATAAAATATTTTTTATAATCATGGTGTTTATGTGGAAATTGTTTAAGAATACACCCAAAAAATTGAAATTGAATTTCTTAAAATAAAATTATGGAGGAATGGAAATAAATTACCCAATTAAAATAATAGGTTATCGATCATGGTGGAGAATAGAGAGACAAATGCTTCTATATTTTTTAGCTCCGAAGATGATGAATAGTTCTTTCACAAAACATATTAAAGATATAGTTTTGACTGAGAAGAGGAATAAAGATATCATTTAAAAATTTAAATATTGGTATTTATTTGATGAAATAAAAAAGGATTCATTTAAGAAATCAATTACTGTATCAGGTTTTATATTGATGAATGAAGTCTTAGGGGAATTAGTGTAATGTTGTTATGATATCTAGTAGTATAAGATATAATGTAATAAAAAATTAAAATGAGGTATTAT
Source organism: Viscum album (assembly GCA_963277665.1). Classification (NCBI taxonomy): domain Eukaryota; kingdom Viridiplantae; phylum Streptophyta; class Magnoliopsida; order Santalales; family Viscaceae; genus Viscum; species Viscum album. The sequence continues at coordinate 1,753,587,331 of OY728146.1, read as the reverse complement.
ATTCAACAATAGAAAAAGAGACTTGTGTCTTATATAAGAGATTCATATAGTTATACTTATATAATCAATATTTCTTTATCTAGTGTTGGATGTATAAGACACACAACCGAACTCCAATAAATGAGTAAAGATTATCATGATTAATGATAGAGAATGTAGTAATGAATATTATAATAGAGAATATATTTTTCATGTGATGGTGAAATTTGTTTCAAGAAACCTATATTTACCATGATGAAGATATTCAGGCCAATAATATTTCAAACAATACCTTAATTACTATAAACAATTGGGTATACTGACATTGTTGATAAACTATCAGGGAATTTTCATTTTGTGTTGTGCCCCAAGATAAGAATATGGGGTCCTCCGAGATTTTAGTGTTTCTTTTCAAACCATGTATCAACATTAATAATGTGTTATATTAGAATCCTTATTACATCTTTTCATCTACTCTATATTCTCCTGGGACTGAAAGATAGTTGTGAGTAGTGCCAAATTAGTTTCTCTTGTTTACGACTTTAATTTCAGTATCTTCTTCATCATATGATGACCTATATAGTTCATACGTGTTGATCATATGATATCCCCACCAAATAAATTATACATCAAACCCTATACAATGATAATAGGGTGCCTAATTTGATTATCAAGATATTACATATATAATGAATAAATGAAATATTTTGTGTCAGAAAGGTATTTATTCTCTCATTACAAGGGTGATGAGGATTAGTTATTTACCTAGTGTGATGAGTATCATATTCCTTGTGTAAGGAGAATAAGAAACATATATTTAAATAATGGGACATATTCACCCTTTCCGTAGTTAAAACCTATTTTCTTTACCTAGTGTGATGAGAACTAGATTCCTCAAATGTTGTTCATGAGATTTCATAATGTAGAATCATAAGATACAAATGTGATAATCATTGGATACCATTATAAACTTCTTGTTTAATGACTCTATTATTATTACCTAGTATACCGAGAAAAGAATTCCTCTAGTGATGATCCACATATTTCATGGGTGGTGGTCTAAATATACCTCATTTGACAAAGAGAGTTTGGATCATTTTTAAAGCACGAGTATCATTTTGTGAAGATCAAGGGTTTCCCTAGGAAATGATCATAGGATTCCTCAGGAGAAGAACATAAGATTCCATTTATTGTAAGTGTAGGATTTCTTATGGTGAGAATCTTGGATTACCAACCTTGAAAATAAATGATTTAATCATAAATTAGGTATTCATATATATATATATATATTCATACCATACCAAATAATGATTGAAAATGGAAAATTAATCAGTCTCTCCCTAAACAGTTGTTAACCATACTAAGGTAGCTAGTAATGTACTTACCTACAATTTAAATAAATATAGCTACATGAAAATGATTTATTATTACATTAGAAATCAATGATTGATAACTATAATATGAATTAATATCTAGAGAGGATACTATTTTAGGAATGGTGGGAAACCAATCATCTCATCCCTATCAAGAAGTTGATCCCAAAAAACTCAGCAGTGACATGCCTCTATCCTTTAGAAATTAGGACTATAATACTGAATGATCAAAACTAACCATGACTCAATTTGATTATGGATAAAATTGTAAAAACTATCAAAAAGATGAGTGGGGTTCCAAAATTAATTCCTTCTGCTTAGAAAGAGTAAGGAAGACTGACCTTGGTATTCTCTATGAATATAAATCACAAAAACGAGGCATGTTTGGTATCACTGTCATTGTACATGTCCATGTAATCAGAATTTAATTATACATGTAAAATTATATCAATTGGATATACTCATAAAGATACATATCCCATAAATAATAGATTTTGTGTAGGAGAAGAAACCATATTGGCATCCTATATAATTATAACTCTGAGGCAATAATGAATCACCCATGAATCCTATGAATAATGCCTCGTTTCATCATAATAACCATATGAAAGAGGGATATAAATTTAATTCTACATTAGTATGAGATGAATAGATTCATTATTATAATATATATCCTTAATGAGGATATCGTCTACGTGTTTCCATGTAAACCTCACTACCTACAAGGAGCGTGTTAGGGGAACATCCTATAGCATCCAACCCTAGAATCCACTTAGCAATACCCCATGACTGTGTTCATAAAACCGCAAGAAAAACTACCTGAATACCAGAGGATTCTAACTAGTGTAGAGGGTGAATCATGTGTCTATGGGGAGACTATGAACTCATACTTCATTGATTAGTGTAGTAATATATATATATATATATATAAGAGAAGCTAATGTAGTAGAAGCATAATATATATGACCAGACCAATATCTCACCAAAGTGGATGAAATAATAATATATAGATTAAAATAGAAGTAATAGAAATAAAACAATCAATATATATATATAAACTAAAGTAGAATAATAATTGATGTTCGATGTGAGGATTCTATGTAAGAATTAATATTCAAGGGGTAGGTGACAGAAGTATATATCACATTCTATAAAAATAACAAAAATACAAAAACTCCTACAACTATCAACACAAGCATATGATTCATCCTTTTCTCCCATACTCTTTCCTACTGATATAAATCAATAAATAGATGATGTACACTTCCCTTTTTCAACACCTATATTAATTTTGTCTGCTGGGTTACCAATAGAATCCAAAGAAGTGTGTGAGATACAATCTCAGAAGGATACCACCAATGGTGTCTAGATATATCAAAAATGTTCATTATAAAGAGAGTACTTTTCCTTAATTAATAAATCAAATAACTTAATATATAATTAAGTAACCCATATTGGGCTCCATCAGGGAACTTATCTAATTATACCTTCTTCAGCCTAATCCATTGAGTTTGAAATAATATATGTTGTGTGGGTAAAGGTAGTTATCCATTATAAATGATTCTAGACTATAAATAAGATTTTGATTGGTATTGTTGAACACATACCAATGTGCCCAAATACAAATGATAACTTCTTTATTAAAACCTTTTACTGAATTTTTAATTTAATTTTTCCTTCTTGTAAAATATTTAGAGTCACCAATAGCCAAATGATATAAATTCTATGAGAACACCATGTATCACTCTAGAGTTTTTATATATGTCCAAATCCATGTAATTATATCCATGGTTTCCCTAGAAGAGTTTTCAAGTGTCACTCTAGGCATGTTGTGATGATTGAATGAACTAACATCTCATTCTATCCCTAGTATCACACATAGGGTCTTGAGTCTCTCTTTTTACATGGTACAACCATCATTCCATAAATAATTTCCAAGGGATCTACTATTGTGAATCAGTGTCCCCCATTTTTTGGTAGATATTATAATGCTCTGAGATCACATTTTGAAAAATAGGCACTGTCTAAGAAAACATTTTTAATAAACTTTTGAAAGATCATACTGAAGGCGTAATTTTCCCTTCAAATGGGTCCTTATATAGGAACCCCTTATATTGCTCATTGATCTATGGTGAAATAATTTAATCATGAATTTATATAATAATATACTTTTTGGACATGGAATTAAATTAATCAATGAATTTATTGCATAGGGAAAAATTCACATTTTCTTAAAAACATAACCAACTCTTTTATGACATGCATTGAAAGATGCTTCATCCACGGATCATCAATAAATTCAACATAATTAATTATCACAATAAATTAATTATAATACTACACCCTGTATGGAATTTAACTAATAAACATGCAATACAAAATTTCCCCAATGGGGGACCATAAAAAGTGGGGTGTATTATGTCAAATTTTATAAACCATGTTATTGATTCTCCACTAACATGGGTTAAATTTTGAAAAAAAAATCATTAAATTAAAATAATTAATAATATTTGTGAATCACCAGAAATGTATACCTCATGGCACAATGTGTCATGATATAAAGTGAAGAAAATCAATGGGAAATAACTTACATCACCAACCATGTCCTCATAGTGCATCCCTAGTCAAGTGTCACCCATATATTCATGTTAGAATAGAGATGTCATATATATCATCAAATTCCCTAAGAATAGAGGAAATGGGTTCGCAATAGAATAACATAATAAAGGAGTAATAAAACATGAAAATTAAGGTATAGGATTGATTATCTTAGCACTATCATTTTTATGGATTCAACAATGTAAAAAATTGATATTAGACACAAGAGTGGCCATAATATAGAGATCGAGAGTGAGGAGATATACAAATGAAGATATATGAGGTTTTTAGTGGAGAAGAATGTGAAGATAAAGGGTTTAAATTAAAAACATTTTTGGTCTATTGTCATAAAATAACCCTCTCATGAAAGGTTGTTTATTTTTCCCACATAGTTGGCCAAATCATGTTCTTATCGTGGCCCAATTTGGCTTCAAGGGGGTACCACACATAACTAGGTGCATAGTTTTCATAAACACGTAAAAATAATGAAAAATTAAACTATAAATGAGGTCATAATTATTTCATATCCATTAACCATGGGTCAAAATATTATATAAATTTTTTCCCCCAACACCACAGATTCAAAATCCATACAGTTTAGAGAATATGTGAAGTCTTGGTAGTATGGTTTCAATTAACCATGCAGTTGAGTCTTACAATTTCAATTTTGGGGATCTAGTATCCAAAAAATACTTGGACACATGAAATTCCTCCTTGAAACAATTTGGAATAATTATTATATCCATATAAGAAATAAATAATGATTTTTTCCTTTTTGAAAAGTTGATATATTGCCACCTCCCATTGTTATAAAAACTCATTAGAGAGTTTCCCATCTTAGAGAGGTAAAATTTTATCTAATAAAATCTGTGTACACTACATATCAACATCAGCCTCCATATCTAAGCCCTTATCATATATGAATTTGTGATTCCATTGCACCCGGGTTAAAGAGACTAACCTGCCTCAGAGGTTATTTGTTCACTAACCATTGATAATTATCTTATGCTCTGTAAAGAGTTCATCTTCCTCAACGCCAATATACTCTGGGTAAAAATTTATATGTGCTACAATGATAATAAAGAAGATAAAATTCAGGGATGAATTTTTATATGTCATTGTATTTTTGATCCAGTAGAAACTACTAAGACACTAGTTCAACTCTCTCCACCATATCGAATGAACCAACATATCATGGTGATAGCTTGAAATTTATGAAGATATGTTTATGATCCAATCTACGTAATAACTCCATAAAGACCATATTTCTCACCTTGAAATCCAAATTTCGTTGGTGAATGTCTTTAAATGATTTATTCTGAGACAGGGTTATAGACAGATGATTATGAATCAGCTATACATGCTAATAATTATTTTAAATGAGGCAAGCACCTTGTAGCACTGCCTCACCTACCTCTTGAAATCTGATAAGTGAACAGAACATCCTACTATAAAGGGACTTATATGACACTATCTGAATTATTTCACAAAAACCCCAATTTTAGAAAAAATCAAAAATATGTATATCATTTTCCCATGATTTTCCAAAATCATTAATGTAGTCTTGCATCATATCATATTACACTCATATCATCCACTCAGAATTACTATTACTATGACGGTGATATGTTGTAATAAAGTGTACATGTAATCCCATATCCTTTTCCAACACTTTCTAGAATCAAGTTCTGCATAGATAATTCTATTATCAAATGATAGTACATGGAATAATTTGAAGGCTTGAAATCACCCATATATAAATCCTTCCTAACTCATCATGACATAGGGTATAATGAATTAGTATAAAGTGGGCATCCTTGAACAACCATTCAATAATCATCTATATAAAATATCTTCCTCAAGGGGAACATGGAAGACTTGACAAGAAATCCATAGAGATATCATTCCATTTTCACTAAATAGTGGATAAAATATATAGATGTCCACCAGGATGTTGGTGCTCTGCATTCCACTACTAACATGTTGACCTCCTCATGAGAAAGCCTACAATCTGGTTCAAAATACCTAGCCCACAGTACTAAAAATTATCATATATATATATATAATAATGCATATTATGAACTAATAAAAAATCCATGAGATTAATTTATCTACACAAATCATATGTCAGATGAAACCAACACACAAACATATAATAATAGGTTCTCATTCGTAACAACACTCCAACGAGGAGGTGGGTTCACTCCAATGATTTTCTCAATCAAAATGGGGACCTCATAATCATATTAATGATTCATTTTTACTAACACCAAAATAGTGGATTTCACTTATAGAGATATTGATACTGTTTTATCATGCTAATCTTAATATCGATGTGTCTCTCACAGAAAAAATCAATCAGCTACCACTCACTCTATGTATCCTTGAATGATTATGTCAAATTATTCTACTAGAAGGCATTATCTACGGCATTAACCTTTCTAGTTTCGTAATCTAGCTCAAAATTGAAAGTCCGCCTTCATTCCACCCACATGTGCTACGTCAAATTTATGTCTCCTTGTGTGTAGATGTATTTCAGACTTTTGAGATCCATAGAAACAACGAACTACTCACCTAATAAATAGTGCATCAAGTATCACAGATATAGAACAAATAATACTATATTGATGTTCTTTGTAGGTTAATTCCACTCTTTATGCCTTATATGGTGGGACCTATATGTTACCCCAAAGTCACACTAAATCCGAACTACACCCATATATATCCCTAAAGCACTAAAATAGAATATATAACATTTTTCTATCTATGAAATTATTAGGATCAATGTTGTAGAGATTGTTCCCCATAACGTCTAAGCATACATCTCACATGTTTCAGTCCTGTTAAAAGTTTCACCCTTATTTTCCATGCAAGTAAGTAGCACGCCCATTCATGAGATTTCTTATAAAAATAACCTATAATTCCCTAGAAACCCAAAAAACATGTGTATTTAAAACAAATTCTTATTTTATTCCTAGGAAACCAATGAAATCGCCTTCTCTAGGTCAATAGATACTCTATACTAAAATATTATATGACCTAATAATGGAACCATGCTAATCAAGAAGTGGCATTTAACAATAAAGAAAAATATCTCACCATCTATCAGTGTATTCAAAATGATCTCAACATGATTGGGATGGTATTTTTCTATAGAAATAATACACTGAGATTATTTATATGATGACTACCAAAAAATAATCAAGATATGGGTGGAAACCATAATTCATCAGAGCCATAAATACTTTGGGTTCATTCATCAGACCAAAAGTCATGACAAGATACTTGTACAAGTATTACATTCTCCATAACATTGTAAATGATTTTTCTAAAGGCCTTACATAGTGATTATATTATGTCAACATAAAATCTATCTTTAAAAAAACATTTTCTCCTTATAGTTGGTGAAGGAGGTAATATATAGAAGGATATTTATACTAGTTTTTCATCATACGTTAGTTGAATTTGCAGTAATCCACACACAATATAAGGTTATCATTTTCCTTTTGGTGAAAATGATAGGTGAACCCCGTGGAAATGTGCAGGGTTAGATAAAACCCTTATCTTCTAGAGCCTTCATCTACTTAATGAGTTCATAGATATTTTTGGGTGACATGCTATTGAGGGGAATGGACACTGGTCTTAAACGTAGAATAAATTCAGTGGTGAACTCAAACAAAATCTCATGATTTAAACCAGAGATGTAACCAATGAATAAATCCCTAACACAATCCCCCATGGGATGGAATTCCACAAATTTCATTCCAATATTTCTCATAAAGAGGATTTCCATCTAGACGATCACTTGGCCTACTATAATATTCTTGGTTATAGATTTAATTTCATTTATATCCAATTCTCCTTTATGGATATATTTTCTCCCCTTGGTTTATATGAACGAAACATAACATTGATAGTAATCCATGTGGTCTTTATAAGACACAATAAAGTTCATAATGTGAATTACTTTGAATTCATTCATCATGATGATGATAAAGCTCCATAAAAAATTGTACCCACATATTTAAAAAGGTAACTCCTTGAACTATAGTATACCCTCTTACAAAACACCTAACAATGTGTCAATATTAATAATTCCACATTAGTATTCTATCACAAGGCCCATATATTCCATATTTGATGTAGATATTAAAGGCAATGATCTACCTATATAAAACAAGAATGATACAAATTTGTAGGCCACTCTAATTGTACTTATAATTATAGATAGACCTGAAGTATGTTTTGTAGTCATAGTATTTACTACATATATATGGATTGAACAAATACCTTATGATTCCAAATTAGTAGACTAAGAATGTCCACTCTAGTGATGCTAAAACTCAAATCCATGTATACCTCGACTATAGCTATACCCTCGGCCTTATCATTAGATAGAAGACGGGATGCATTCAAGACGAGGTGTCGATGATCCTACACATGAAGAAATTGTTGGAAGAGAACCCCTACCAAATGGAAAATGAATAAATATTAAAAAAACACTATAGTTAAAACATCTTTCCATAAACACGACACATGGACAGGTTATTTGTACATTGGGGATTTTATACCCAATCATATTACATTGGTTACCCACTACATAGCTGTCAGTCCATACCACCTATATATTACTACACCCATGTGTATCTTACAAAAATCACTTCCTTCAACTTGATAAACCACGAGGTTTACAATATTATGAATGACCTTATTTCATGTCGCCTGATTCATTTGGCTCTTATCAACAATAATTTCCCAGTTCACTATCACTGTAATAGTGGTCATCCAAAATTAGTCCACCAATGATCAGATATTGTTTGATATACCATTTTAAAATATCCATTTAGTAGTTAGATCATATATATACAAGTTGATTCTGAAATAATGCATCTCACTAAAGTGATCTAAGTATTAAATCACTGACATTTTAACTTTGTAAAGGAGCATGGACTCCTGAGCATAGTCAATTCTCAAGGATAGAGGAATGAATTAGTCAAATATGGTGATTTGAAAGTCCACCATGACTATATAATGATGTCGACCAGCCTATGTAATAATGTCCTAAAATTTCATGGTGGATTCGACTATCATAATTTTTTTATGCCTATCCCTCTGCTTTGGAGACATCTAAATATGCTTGATGATCAAAAACATAACCTTTAGACAAGACTCTACAGCCTGAGGTTCAACATCCCTTGAAAAGGTTGGAAGATGGTAATGATGAAACTTTTTGGACAACTCAACCATATATGGGGTGGTAAAAAGATCAACTTTTAAATATTCGATGAAAATTAATAGGCTTTCATGAAACTGGGAATCAATTCTCAATGGAAGAACTGCAGAAGGTGCCTTAGGTAGCAATAGAGGATAAGAAACTTGTTGTCCACGACCCTCATCCTTATGATTATTCTCATTTTCACACACTTTTTGTATCGAATGACAATTTTATGGATACACTTCTCAACAATTTCTAATTACATTCCTCATGAATTAATTATAATATATTTTAAATTAAATGATTAAGATATAGCCACAAGTTTATCCTACTAAAGAAACAAACCCCTCCTCCCACTCTTGGATATAAGTCTAGGTGAAAATAATTAGATACAGAAGGATCATAAGATACACATCCTAATACCCACAAATATTATAGGTTTTGGGTCATGGTCTCTCATTTTACATATAATATACTAATTTCATTTTAATGGTTGTGTTTATTTTAATTCACTTATGTGTGTAAATTCCCATTAAATGGTGATTTACATAGATCAAAATATCAAATTTATAAGGGACCATAAACATTATAAATTAGATTGTTCTTTCTTATTAATACTATCCAAAACATCTTCCAACAAATATGTCCAATGTTCTATAGATGAACATTCCAAAAATAACTACTTATGATGTCTTCTTTAACTTATTCCAGAAAACACTGTTAAGTTAAGGCACACACATAAAGTATCAATTTTGTTTTTTTTTATTCCTATAAGGTTATATGGGAACATTTACATAAATATGAATCATATAACCATATAAAATAGAAAAAGGAACATAATAAAATCATAAACAAAATAGGAAATGCACTCTGAACATAGATATAACATGGCATAATTCACGATGATTTAGTTTTATAGAGCCTAGTATGATGCATTTTTCTATGGGACATCGTATCCATACTATAAAGCTAAAAATTCGTCTTAATAACATCAATATTAATAAAATTTTAAAAAAATGTGTGTCACCCAATAGAGATATACACAAAAATGTAACAACGAATGAAATAATCGCATTTACCCATCCCATGTAATTTGGGGTTCCATTGTACATGGTGTTACTACTCCCAGAGAAAGGAATATTAACATATTTTCATATAATATCGTAATTCTTAAACCCAAATAGTAATAAATGAGGGAAGTTTTATTTTATTCCATTTTTGTAGCTTCCCAAATTAGATTCCACATAGTTGTTCCCCAAGATGGTGGCCATAAGAACTCAAGAATTACTTATAGAATGCGAGAGGCTACTGACTAGAACTGGGGAGCAAGGATGTGTCCATCTGGAGACTATTTTTATTTAGGTAAGAGTTTAGGATAGCATTATATATATATAAATATATAAGAATCATAATTAACAAAATATGATTCTATATAGGCAAAACAGTAACCTCCCATAGTTGAAGTAGTAATAACCAATAGACAGCTGTTGATATAATAGTTTTAATCCAAGAAATATATATATACATATATAAAAATATGTGATTAATTAATAATATATTAAAAAGTTCATAAAGAAATACAAAATTGAATATGTAAGGGGCACGAGACACATTCATATACAACTTGATATACCAAAATTCCAAAAATAAAAAATATATCTTTACATAAATTTTAAGTATAGGATATGTAATATGCTTCCATTATCTATCATAATGATGTAAATAAAATATTTCATGTCATCTTATTCTCTTTATCAGCAACTATAGCCCCAATGTCTTATAGGGTACTAAAGGCATCCCATGGAGGGTCTGAGATCTAATGTCAATAGGCCACCACAGACAGTGTCTAGACCATTCTAGTATATGAATTATAAAAAGAGATTTTTGACATAGTTAATAAATTAATAACATAAATAAATTAATAAGAAGCAAAAAAAAGGATCGGTTAGGAAACCCATCCAATTCTACCTTCATCATCCAAAAAGTGGTGAGTCTAAAAAAAGATCCTAAAACAGTAATATGTGTGATATAATGTCTAAGAATGTGGACTATATCCATTATTATAATTAGGTTTGGGAGAAAATCCATAAGTTTCCAAATTCAAATGATTATTTCTTAATTAATACAAATCCCCTGATATCTAATTTAATTTAAACATTTTATAAAATATTGAGAGTCAAATTTAGACCATACTTGGTAAATCTATTAAAATCCTATGTATTGTTTGAGGTTCCCTTTTTAAAGTCCAATTCCTTGGACGTTCATCCATGGTGCACATATATGAGGACCTATGTATCACTTTAGGTGGGTTGTGATGATAGAAATATCTTATATCTATGTCCATCCCTACTATCACACATATGGTCCAGAGCCTCTCTCATGTTTTGGTATAATCATCGTGTCATTGATCCCATCCAAGGGGTCTCCCCAAGGGATATAATGTCACTCGTCTAGAGGTAAAAAGAATAATGATCATAAATCTTTTCCAGGTAATAACTACAATTGTCCCCTACATTTTTACAAAGAATTAAAAAACTCTAAAAAAAATCATGATGAACCCATCCATGTGATCCTTATGTCATAAACCCTTATATCACTTTCAGCACTATGGCGAAAACATTTTATCAAGAATTTGTTCCATTATAAGAAATGTAGATTATTAATTAACTTAAAAAATATATTTATGGTATAAGGCATGGTGCATATGGCCCATTCACTTAACCAACCCATTGACGACATGAATTGATGGGGTTCTAACCAATGGCTTGTAATTAAATTCAAAATAATTATTTATAACAAGGAATTAATTTTAAGAAAATACACTCTAGGTAATTTAAAAAATAAGGTAGAAAGAATATATTCTCTAAAGGAGTATCATATATATTATGGTGGTGTATGTCAATTATAACAACCCAAGGGGTTGATTTCCTATGAGATAGGGAATCACATTTTGGATGTTCAGGCTTTCAATTTAATTTATATATAATATCTTAGGTTTCTTAGGAAATGTCCAGTTTACGAAAAAAGGATGCATTTTATAATGTGAAATGAAACATAGGGAAAGAAACTAGAAAATTTACCTTAGCCTTATAGATCGACACTCATCCAATGATGGATTTTCATTCAGGCTAAAATGGATGATATAAGATAAATAATTAAATGCCTTGAATGTATGGAAAATGATATTTCATAGAAATAGAACAATGTAGGATGGAATAAAAATAAAAAATAATGTATTGTATTAATGAGACTACATATAATAACTATTCATTCATAATGTTTATGTAAACCATATGGTTATGGAGTCATAGTTTCTACTACCTATGAAGACCAGTGTGCCTCTTCCAATTTCAATGCTCCAATATCAAAACAAGCCCATGACACCCTCAGATATCTCATTGAATCTATTAAGCACCATTATTAGGTTAAAAAATGTCTTTAATAAACTCACAAGAAAAATATACTTTTTGAAAATTCAATATGTAACAATACCCCACAACCCCTTTAGATTACCACTACCAACTGTTAGGGGAATATCTCTCAAGAATGTATTATGGGAACCTTACTCAATACTAAGGATGTAGGGGGGTTATAATTTTTTTCCATCACCATCTACCACCTAATAGTCTCTAAGTATGTATCGCACCACAATAAAAAATATAAATTGATGGGAGGCGCAATTGGTAGATAAAATGAAAAATTGTGTCACATTTTCTCATTTCCTTATCTAGAAAGTATATTTCCAACACTAGGGGTAGTCTAAAAAACCTTCCTGATGTAATTATACACCTAGGAATATATTATAATATTCCTCCTTCAATATATCCCAATCACCCTTAATGTATATCATGAATGTGGTTTCATAAAAACAATTATTGATTATATGGTCTCTTACAAGGTATTCTATATGGACTCTCCCAGCCTTAAACATTTTCATTTTCCAACACTAAGATCCTCCATATGCTGAAGAATCCCACACCTGAGATGATCCTCAAATATGTAAATGGGATACTCTCCATTTAATATTTCTTTAAATTGAACAAACTATAATTAATATGTTAAATTTTTTAATGACTCCATGAATCACACACTCGACGAACACACAAATCATAACCTAAGGAATTGTAGAGGGAACCATCCCGGGGTCACCCCTCATCTTTCCCATTGAGCTATTTCAGATGATTTGGTATGATTGTTTTTTCCTCCAACACCATAGAAATGGAAGGATTCCATTATATATTGATGGACACTTCCAAAAATATGGTCCATAATGTCCCATGGTCCCTCGAAAAATATTTATATGTAGAGGAATACCTAGCTTAGTTTTAGGGTCATATTGTTCATCCATCACCAATTTCATCACCATTTTGTTAGTCGACTCTTGAACATAAAGATGGAGATATATATGGTTTTGAATTCTCTCCTCTTATAGAATAACATCATTTTATAAATAAACATCCATTCGATATCCTCCCTCAATAGAAATAGGTTTAAGACTCTCTATCAAAAATGGATATAGTAATGATACTTGTATATATTGTTGATGATTACTCAACATAAAAAATAATGATTTATCCAATGTTTGTTATCCCATATAATGGAAATCAATAGAGAAAATTTATCTCACTACTTACCTAATATTATCAAATTTATCTTATGGATGCATGGGTTGATCATGTGTAATAACACCTACCTCATAAAGAGCAGAATGATGACATATTATGGTGACTATCATTCAACTAAAAGTTTTTAATTGTTCTTTATATACTATTGCTAAATAATATTTATCATTGAACTCCTAACAAAAAACCATGTAAAATAGATACTTACGTATCTAATTGAAACATTTTTCTATAATCAAATCCATCTATTGAAAAATTTATTATTTTCTAGGCATTGTAAAAACACCAATCGATAGTGGTAATTGTTAAACTTCACATTGCTTTTAATGGATTAACACTATGTTTCATATGAAGAGAACCTATTATTGTGGATATCCTACGTTAAATGAATTCCAGTTCTATATTAGATCGGAGAAGATGAATTTTCCCAATTCCAATGTTAGGGGATAGAAATAGTATGTCACTCTTAAGATCATTCCTAATCTATAATGATAAAATGGTCATCTAGATAAACTATAATACAATTCCTAAAATTACCAATTAGTGACCAATAATATTTTAATATTCAATTATTTTTAGAGTGAAATTATAATTTTCATATCATATAATATATGAGACATCAAGCATGAAAGAAAAACATAATATCATTATTTAATTGTGACCATTTTAATCTATGAATTAAATTGGAGGGAATGAATATTATTCACCACATTGTGAAATATAAAATGGTATTACCAATTTATAACGTATTAATGAATATTTTTTATTTAATTATTTAATTTTTAGTAAAGTCATTTAAATCTCCCAAATAAATGCGTTTTCTTAAAAAATTATTTTTATTAATTTTTTGAGTGATTATTATATTTAATTTTTCTACTTTTTAGAAATTTTATTTTACAAATTTTATTTTATTATTATTTAAATAAAGTCATAATTATGTTTGAATTATGTTTTAAGAATATTATGAAAATAATTATTTTTCATGTAATTATAAAAAATAATGATTCTTATTGAATGATACATTTTATGATTTAAACGATTTAATGTTAAAATTATATATTGGAGTAGTATTAAATTTTAATTAGTCAAATTTCATTTCATATAATTCAATTATATATTTTAAATGGATTAAATACTTTAATTAATTATAATAATTTTCTATCCTTAAAAAGGCATTTTTTTTTGAAAAAAACTGCTTTTTATTGAGTTTTTTTAGTTTAAAATTAATTTATATTATATAAATAATTGTTTTTGAAATCTAAAAAAAAATTAAGTCCATATTTAGAATCAATATTTCTTTATTATTTATAAAATTTAATGATTTTATATTTTTTAATATAAATAATAACCTTGGATGTTTTTATTTCCATTGTAAATGGTAAATATGATAATTTAGGTTAAGAATATATTTATAAGAAAAAATAAAGGACTAAAAAATTATCAAAATATTATTATATGGCTCTGAATTGATCAAAATAAACCAATAATATAATTTAGGACCAATTTGTGAAAATTATATAAGGTTATGACCTTCATAGTCATTTATATAACGAAACATCAAACATGTCACACTCTTGCTTTTAAAAAGTATATTATTATTGATAAAGTATTATTATGAGGATATGTTCATTTATAAATATTCAATTAAAATATATTGGATTATTATTAAACACGTTAATTAATTTTAAATTTTTATTGAATAAATATTTATGTTAAATGCTTGTATAACACTGATACAATACTTCATAAATTAATAGAAAAATAAATGAAATGATATTAATAATATTAAAATATAAAAAAATTGAGATAGTTATTGTGATCAGTAATTTTTATTTATTACCTTGACATGATTGGGATATAATGAAATTTTGTATTCAAATTATATGTGTTATATTGATATTATTAATTTCAATGCAGTTAATAGTTTATATATTTTACATTTCGGATATTTTATAATATTTTTTTATTAAATGATAAAAACTAATTAAAGAATAAACATTGTCCATATGACTGGGATGGGGTTTACAATATAATACATGGTCTATGTTGTGGTATTTTAATTGTAAATAACTGCATTATCATTCAATGATTAAAAATCCATGTTTTCAGTTTATGTGTTAATTTGGTTAAATATGGGATTAAAAATGACAATGTTCAAAAAATAGTATTCATTTTCATAGTATTTAATTTATCAGAGAATTTAAACCCATAATATTATAATATTATATATAAATCACTCTATATCCATTTTTAATTGTGAAATAATTATATAAAATTAATATTTTGACAAATACCAAGAGTTCTCCTCCCCTTACTTATAAAAGAAAAAATCTTATTCAAATTTAGTAAGACATAAATACTAACTAAATCATAAAAGCCAAAAAATCAACCTATAATCCCTCCACTAATTATATAAAATTTATTTTTTTAATCACACCAAACACAGTGTTCTTAAGTTGTAAAGGTACTGGATTGTCCTAAGAAGATGTTTACTTTTTAATTGATCAATTTCGTTTTGGTTATTCTATAATATCCCAAAAAATTATTAAATGTAGATAAAATGATAATTATATAATAATATATATTTTTATATTTTTATGTTAATTTGATGATTTATATTCATCTCCATCTCCATCAAATGAGAATATAATTCATTGTTCGGGTGTACGGTTGCCTACTACCTCATGAACAACTGTAAATAATTTTTAATTACCACATCTTATGGATGGAATGTAATTATAGAATTAATATTTACATATTTTATTCAGGAAATTTTTATTATTATTTAAAATTAATATATCATTTACATTCATACCATTCCATATGAATAAATAAGACAATGTTGGTCGTCTGTGCGTGTGGGCTACCACTTCCATGAAGTGTAGTGATTCATCTTTCATCAACACATCACCTAGATGATATTAATATATATATATATATATATATATATATATATATATTTATATTTAAATAATTAATATGATATATTTTAAGTAATTTTCATTCTATAAATGTAATGAATTATTTGTCTTCTTTCAATAATGATCATTAAATGATAAAAGAGTTACGCATGAGTGAATATGGCATACGATCTCTATGATTGTAAAGTAGTTCATTTTTTATAACCATTTCAAATGGTGAATTTATAAGTGTAATTTATGTATAATTTTTTTATTATGTATTTATTATTATTCTAGATATTATTTAACAATGATAACCTTGATTATTATAATCATACCAATTTCATTTTGGAGTTGTGAACTGAATATCATTAAGGAATCTGACATGAGCTTCAAACATTATGAAATTTTCTAACATTATAATAAGTGATATAAAATAAATAATAAAATTGAAAAAGGATAAATAAAATTATATAATTAAATTAATATTATCATTTTTGAAAATAAAGGACATATATGACAAATTGGACTCGAGGTAAGGGATTCTATAACTCAATTTCCATTTATTGGGTTAGAAATCAACTTCATTGATTATGTCATGATAATATTTCATTTGAAAATATTTGTTATTATATAATATTTTATATTACCTTTTTAGGTGCATTTTCTATTTATAAACAAAAAAATATTCATTTTTCAAATTCACACATCAATGAAATGATATTTTTATGAGTCATTCATTCTCAAAACTCCCTTTCAAACATACCCTTTAAGTTATTTCTCAATAGTCAAAAATAAATTTTTTTAATATATGTAATGTACATATTTTTTCATCATCATGAAGGATTAAATCCTTAAACATTCCTATAATATTTTACATGGGTATTTTCAATGAAAATTCATTCCTTTTTATCTGTGCAGTTTTTCTAAATATATGTTACTTTAAAATAAAAAATTTATTTTTCCTAATATTATTTTTATAATGAAGGAAATAATGATTTATGATTATGATATGGTTCTATGTAATTTTATATGATGATGGTTCATTATGTTATAAACCAAAGATTGCTGGTTCCATGATAAAACATGGATGGGTGGTAATATAGTTAATCAATGTTGGTTGGTCCCATAATAAACATCGAATAAATGATTACATTAAACATAAATTAATTGAAGACACTTAAGATGGAATATTACCATATTCCTTATTCCATTATTGTTTATGATAATGTGAATTAATTCCCAATACACTTAACTAAACTTAATATTATTCTAGATGAGTATTCATGTAAATTGAATGATTTTTAAGAAATAATAAAATGGTATTTTTGAAAAACATTGATTCCTTTTTAAGGATAATTTTTTTTGTTTTTTATAAAATTTTAAACTATATTTCATTGGAATAATGGTTTCCTTTATTTTACAAAACTTATTGGTTTTATTGTGGTTATCCCATGTTTTGGAATTTTTTTCATATAATTTAATGAGGGGTTGGGTCATTGATGAGGTAAATATAATAATTATAGTGATTTATCTTGAAAAAATAACTATGTATTATTTTAAAAATAAATTATTTAAAATGGATACTATGTATAAGTCTCCACAAGTAATGTTGGTTTAACATTGTATGTTTTTTTAATTCTATAAAAATTCAAATAAAAACATTCATAGAATATTATGTTTTTTAATTACAGTGCAAAAAACAATGGAATATTTAATGATTAATGTCATTTCCATAGAGTTAGTATCATAGGAGTGTTTATATAACTTTTTAGATTATGATTCATTTTGGTGGGGTTATCTTCAAATTTATGGATAATGTAATAGGTTAATAATTTTAAGGGAGATCATTTTACAAGTTACTTAAAAACAATTTTTGATGGATTTTATTATGAAATTTTATTTTGATTAATAATAATTTAGGAGGTATATATTTTTTAGTAAATTATAGTTTTTTACAACTAAGAGTGAAAAATAATAATATGATATAACAATTTAGGTTAAACAATTTCATTAATATTCCATATATTTCGGTTATTTGCTAATTTTAACACAATTTTTTAGTGGGTTAAATAAATAAAATAGTTCTAGAGTATTAAATTTTGTATTCCATGTGAAAACACATCACATATGGAAAGGATTTCATGATTGAACCCAAAATCGAATCGAAAAAATTATGCATTTCCAACAACTAACCCATGCAATGTCCTGGTTAATATAGAATAGTTTTTATTTAAAATATTTTTTTGATAATGGTTTTGTTTATTTTTGGATAATATTTTTTATCTCATATACATCCATGGGACTAGAAAATGATTTAGTGACTAAGAGATTAATGTTATTTCAGAAGAGGTTTATTATTTTGGAAAACCATTATGTTTAATGAAAAATAAATATTATAAAAATTTATTTGAGTAATAAATGAATAATTATGTTTTGGAAGAATATATGACCTGAATTTTTATATATGGTGATTTAAAATCTTTTTCAAAATTAGTATCTTTTTTTATAGATTATGTGATTTGGGAAATTACATTTTGGTATTAAACAATAGGATTCATTGATTTCGTTTTTAAGAAATATTTAAATTATCTTTAAGAATATGTGATCAAATACATATTATATTTTGGCTTCAATATTATTCTGTAACCATTTGTGAATAATTTTAAGGGTATTTTTTATAAATTGTTTACCTTTAATTTCATGTATATATGAATAATTTTTTGATTTAAATTGATTTATTTTTTTGGGAAAATTATCTCTTCTTATAATAACATTTTATTTTTGGATTATAACTAAGTAAAAAATATTTAAATTGTGTTAATTTTGTGTATTTTTTGGATATGTAAAATTTTATTCTTTTTTTCTTGGATAAAAAAATTATAATCATCACGTACAGAAAAATATAAGTTTGTGATGGAAATATATTAATGGATGAAATTATAATTTTTGAGTTAGTGTTTTTTACCATTTTTTTAGTAAAAGTGTAAATTTTATTCATAAAATATATTAAATGGATATTTATGAAAAATATTTACTTTAAATAATATGAATTTAATTCTCTTTTAATATATTTTATATTTATTATATTTTGATGGTTAAATTTATCATAACCATGTTCACTATAACTCTCTACTATTCATTTCAAGATTTTCTTTCTCTACCAATTCATTGATTTTAATTTTCACTTATGTTATCATACTTTTAATCGTATTTTTTTATCTCATGCGACCTTCATGCACTCTTTTCTCTTAGTTTATGTTTAATAAATACTTTTTATGATGTTGGGTTTCAATAATAGTATTTTCAAAAGTCAAGCCATGGTTTCCATGTAAAAGTTCAAAATTTCAAAGATGAAATTTCTAACGGCTTTTTAAAATGTAACATCCAAATATTTTAAAAATAAATACAATTTTTTATACCATACAAGATTCACATCACTAAGCATAAATGAACAACTACATATTATAATTTAACAATGATTATTATGACCTATCTATTATATTCTTGGGAATGAGTAGTATTGACTCATTATGAAATACATAAATTTCTTATACATTTATAATTTATTAATTAATTATTTTTAAAATTTTACATGATTTTCAGTATTATTGTTTTGATATTCATAAAATTATGGTTTACTCAAAAATGATATTTATTATTTTTTACGAGTAATTATTATAAATAAATTTATTTAAATTTGTGAAAATTTATTATAAATTACATTTTATTTTTGAAATATTACTTTCAAAAAAAAATATTATAAATTTTAATTAATTTTCAATAAATATTTCAATTTCATCGAATAATTAGAAATTGAATTTTTTTAAAACATTTTATTTATTTCAAAATGCTTTTAAATTATAAAATAAGTTATTGTATAGTATTAAAAATAAATAAGTTTAATATTATTTAAAATAATCCAATAATGTTTTTTGAAAAGGATTTAATTAATGAATTTATTATTGAAATTAATATTAAAAATGGATTTTTTTTAAAAACAGATTTTTGATGGGTTTCTCTAGTTTAAAGTTAAATTATACTCCATAACTTATTTATATTGAGTTTTTAGAAATGGATTAAATATTATTAATAATTGAATGAAATTTAATAAATATTTTTTTTTATTTTATCTGTATAAATAAAACCCTTAACAGTTTTTATTATTTTCAAAAAGTGTATGTCGGGTAAATTAGGTCTAAAAAAATTAAAATAAATAATAAATGATATAAAAATTACCAAAATATTGTTTTATAAGTATATAGAAAAAATAATCATACTTATGTTTCATATATATCAATTT
Source organism: Viscum album (assembly GCA_963277665.1). Lineage (NCBI taxonomy): Eukaryota > Viridiplantae > Streptophyta > Magnoliopsida > Santalales > Viscaceae > Viscum > Viscum album. The sequence goes on along the minus strand of OY728146.1, from coordinate 1,753,566,341 downwards.
GGGGCTATATGGATAAGGTTGTGACTATTACAGTATTTTGTCTTATGAAATGCTAAACATGTCAAACTCATATTTTTAACAAGTATAATATTTTTACTATGGAATAATCTAGTGGATTTTTTTTATAAATAGATTTTGGAAATATATTGGATGTATCTTCATCTTCTTAATTTATTTGATAATTTTAGTGAATATTTAATTATCATCAAATCATTCATGATGTTAATTCAATAATTATTTAAATGATGGGAAAATAAATTAATTGATTTTAAAAAATAATAATTTTAGAAAATTAATATGGGAAAATAATTTTCTAGAATATATTTACAAGTTATAAATATAATAAAATATTTTATTCAAATTATACATGTTATGATGATATTGTAAAACTCAATGTAATGCAAATTTTGATAATTTGACAGTATGGATATTTTATAGTGAACAATATTGAATTCCATGATATAATATCCATAAAAATATTATATTTATCCAATTTATTTAGATATGGTTTAAAATAATGACAATAATCCATTTAATGGTTGTTTTTATAAATTTAGTAAGTATATTAACCCTCAAAGTATAAAAATCCATGTTGTCATGATATGAGTTATAAGGATTAAATTAGTGTTAAAACCATAACATAGTGGTTTAAAAATATATATAAATTATCTAATTATTATTTTATCTCATATTATTCACTCATAATTTGTTTTTCTCCTTAAATAAATCACCTTTTATAAATTGTTAATTGAAAACTGCTTTATAAAAAGTTAGTATTTTAAGAAATCCTATGTGTTTCCCTCCTGTCAATTATAATATGGAAACACTTCATATCATTTAATTACACTTAAGAATAAATTTATTCATCAAAAACAAAAAAAACCCCATTAATATATACATTCCCATAAATATAAAGTTCTTATTTTATGTATAACACCAGCTATATTGGTCTTAATGTGTTAAGAAAAGGGAGTATCTGAATAAGATGTACCATTTTTAATCAAACAATTTTTTGTTTATTTTACACATCCATAAAAACATTTTCAACAATGATAAAATAAAAAACAATAATATTTTCCATATACTATGTTGTAATTATGTTATTTTTATGATTTATAATTAACTTCACTTCCATAAAATCATAGAAGGATTCAATTTTCATGTGTATGGTGTGCTTTCACCTTTCTATAATAAGTAATTCATTTTATACAACCAAAAAATATGGTTGGATTTTAATTTTGGAATTAATATTAATATTTTATGTCATTGAAATATTTATAATTCTTAAAAATTAAAATTTCTTTAACATTATTCCCATTATATTCACATAAAGTTTATTACATAGTTCACACATTTGTGCGTACTACCACCCCCACAAAGCGATTAATTCATTTTTATCAACACATTACATGGATGAAAATTAAATATATATATTTAAATAATTAAATGGATATATATATTATTATTATCATGATTTATATATAAATTAACATTTATCTATATTCCATTATTGTCATTAAAGAAATAGAAATTTTATTCATGTGTATGTATGGACTACCATCTTCTTGATTATAAGGTATTTAATTTTTCAAAACCATATGTAACAATTGAATTTAAAAGTATGATTGATATATAGAAATTATAACAATGTAATGAATATTATTATATTGTTGATTTAAAAATTACACATTGACTATACTCATCATACTACTGTTATGTTGGACTCTTTAACTAAATATCATCCAAGTGTCTGCTATGAACATAGATAATAATGTAATCGTAAGATAATATTAATAATAGATCTCAAATTAATAATAAACCTGGAGATGATATTTAATATAGTAAATTGTTTACAAAATTGTATTATTCTGGAATATAAAGGACATATGTGACAAATCAGGCTCGAGGAACAATATTTCTTTACTAAATTTTCATTAATTAGGTTAAACATATATTTAATTGATTATGTCAATCTAAGATTATGATTAAAATGAATATATATATTATTAATAAAAAAAAATGTATTGTTTATTTGGAATTATTATTGATTCTAAAAAGATATTCACTTTATTATTGTTTAGTTCAATGGTAAGGTATTTTTCATGGGCATTGATTTTAAGAAACATTTATTTAATGTTTTAATTTAATTTTATAAAATCAAAAATGGAATTTTTTAACATACAAATCAACAGTTAATTTTCCCATTTCCATGATTCCATTATTCATTAAATCATCCTTCACATGTTAAATATTTTATTTTCATAGATAATTTTTTCTTTTGTATGGTGGATATTCTTCAAAAATGATGATATTTAAACACAAAAATATTGTTTTTCTTATTATTATTTTTCAAATATATTTTTATCTTGATTTAGGATTAAGATATGGTTTATTGAAATTTTTTATGATGATGGGTGGTTATATTATAAAAACTTATGGGTGGCTCTATGATATACCAAGGACATGTAGTTACATTTTTAACTAATGATGGGTGGTTCTATGATCATCCAAGTATGGGTTGTTATGTTCAAATCTCATATGAATTGGTTTATTAGAGATCAATGTTTACCTCATTGGTTTTTCTAATTTGTGATCTGAATTTTATTCTCAATATTCTTACTTAACATTTATTTCATACACTGTATTTTTAATGGAAATCATTTCATTTTAAAAATATAAAAGATTGATCTTTTTAGAAAACAATGAATCCATTCTTAATATAAAAAGTGATGTTTTTTCATAAAAATATTTATTTTTTTTCCTTAGACTAATGGTTTCCATTTATTTATATACCTTATTGAATTTATTTTCTCATAAAGTTTTTTCACATTTTTTTCCTAGGTTTTATGGAAGTGTAGGGACAATGATGATATAAAGATGGAAATTTTAAACATTTATCTTGAAATGAATACATGTTTTATTTAAATATATTTTAATTTTGAGAAAAAACTGATACTCAGTATAAGGTTTACTTATTGATATATGGGTTTACATTGTAATATTATGTCCAACCTATCTAAAACTATTATCCAAAAGAATATTAGAATTATAATTATTTTAAATATTGTTATGAAGCACTAGAATATATAATGATTAAGACAAGTTCCTTATACATATAATTAATTCCATCACTGAAAATCCCATATTGACTAGGTACATGATGATAGTGTTCATATATACATTTAACATCCATAATTATTGGATTTAAGATAACTATAAGACCCTCTATCATGTGTTCAAACTTGTTGGAAAATACAAATTTTGGTCCTTCGAAGTCGCCAGGCCCACGAATTCCTAAATGCTAACTATCAAGATTTTGATAAAGGTAATAGAATCATCAAATCATATAGTTCTCTAGAAATGATGTAAAAAATCAAATAGATTAAAATATTTGCTCTACTATCTTGGAGAACAATGTTAGGAATAGAATTTTTTATGCTCTTCTATGGACATCATCCTAGGAAAATTTGAAAAAATGTGATTTCCTCATGCTGCCTGCAAAATCTAAACAACAGATAATCCTTGCTTTCTCAACTAGGTTTGAATTATGTAATTTTTAAAATTAAATCGGGGTAAAGGTAGGTGGTTCTTCCCATCTAACAAGGGTTACAGTTGGTGGCTTAGGGAACCCAAGAAACATCTTTTTTTTACCTTAGCTTCATCATTAGATCAATATGTTTTACATCTTTTGATCAATGAAAACTCCACTTCATGAGATATCTGACTATTCATGGGGTAGATAATTATCAATTCTTCCTATGATTATGTTATCCATTATCCCATCACATGGATTAAATAAATAATGGGATAGAATGACAAAATATTTCATGTTAAAAATCCATACATAGAATGGGTGGACCAAAATCTTCAACTATGAGATTTAGGTACATCAGTGATTCCATCATTAAATGGGATAAAAGGCCAAAAAGAAATTAATTAACACTTTATATCTCATCCATTACAACCTCATACTTTTTTAAAAATTCATGGAATAGTGAAGGCATATTTTTTCACCATTAATTTTTCCTCCCAAATAATTCAACTCTAGGTGGTCCCTCGGGACAAGCCATATATGCCTCATGATCACACCTATAATGTCTCCCTAGGTCTCAGTGAGGGGAATCACCTAGAAATTACTTATTAGTGTAGAATAAGAGGTTATTATTCCATAATTATGACTCGATCAAATAATTCATAGTAATCTCCCTAGAAAATAAGTTTCTCGATATACAAAAAATCAATAATCCATGATATTTTCAGTTAAAGAACTATCCAAAAAACTTTCCGGCCATATATCCCTAGAAAACAATATCATAAAATGCATCATTAGTAATTTCAAGCTTCCGAACATGGTAGAACATGTATTAATGAAATTTTATAACCCTTTTACTGAATATAACATGCAAATCTACCACACCAATAATGTGAATATGATAGGGAATAGAATCATGTATCTTATAGTGGGTTATTAAAGAGTGATAAAAGGATAAATATATTGTATAACATCTATTTCCATGTAATCATTTTCCCTCTAATTAATCAATATATACCTTTCATGGTTAGCTAACCATCTCTACTGGAACTATTATATTCATAACTATTCAAGTATATAAATATTCAATTTCGACATCCCATGTAATTAATTGAGTGATTTACTTTATTTATACTGATGTTTAGCCTCATTGAGATCATTCCCACTACTTTCTGATTAAATTTAGGACTCACCCAACTCTATAAGACATGACTGATGTGGAGTGAGAGTATATATTTTTTAATTCTCTTCAATTTCTGTGAAACTATATTGAGATTTAGGATGAAACAGTCCAGTTTGCCTACTAACATCCCATCGACACTCTCAATTAAAGGTAAAAAACCCCATGTTAATTAATAATTTAGGGGATCGACCAATTAAAATGTTTTCTAAAATGAAAAAACAATGATATAAGAATTTTTCAAGGATCAATTATCATATAATCCCAATGAGTATCCATCTATTGTGGAACCGTAGCCTGTCTAGTTTTATAATAGGTTAAATCGTCCATTGAAAGACAATCTATAGAACTTATTGGTATTCTCCACCTACACACCATGAAATTATCCAGTTTGATCCTCTATTCCTCCTTTCCTGGATCAAACACTTGTGGGGGGACACATAACCTGAGTTTTAAAGAATGAAATTCTCCACAATTCCATTAGTATTTAATAACATATCTTGACCCTTGATTCACTTTGACATATATATAAACCTCACAAATCTATCATCATGATTTTGAAGATCCCATTCCAGTTTTAGATTTTAGTGGTTTTTGTTATGGTCTATAATGAATAGGATTGTGAGCATTTTTATTATTAGTCTACAAAATCTTTATCTCAAAAATATATAGGGTAATTTAACTAAATAAAGAGACTCTAATCTATGAATTAATCATTCTAAATAGATTAAAATCTCATAGGTATTTTTAGGAAACTAGAATACAGATAAATCTTCTCCCAACTCACACACTATATAAGATTGGGATTATTGATATATATCATGAATCATCCAGTATGATGATTAAAGAATATGAAAATTGTTTGTAGAAGACACATAGACTGTTCCAATGGATTAACCAGTTTGGAAATTGGATATTGAATTCCAAATTAATGGTTTCCTCATAGTGAAAAAATTTTAATTCCTTAACGGGATGTGTTTATCCTAATTTGTAGAATGATTCCCATCATCTTATTACTAGTACCTCAAATTATATAACAATAACATACTATGGGTGCTCTTTGATGATGTATCTATCAATGAATCACGTTTTTCCCCTACCTTGATGATTTGTTTTATAATAGAGAGGGTAAAAACAATTGTTTCAAGATTTTTAGATAGTCAATGATCAAAATGACCTAAAAATTTCATTGGAATACTCCTTGAATGAAATTAATAGTAGATTCATAATACCCACATAATAAAATAATGAAAAAACTCTCATACTAGTGAATCTTTCTATAGTTTCCATGATGGAGTAAACATACATCACCTTTTTACTAAATGAATTTTAAATTCTTATAAGGACCCGAAAACCTTTAGTGAATACCGAAAGGTTTATCCATTTTGTATAATAAACATGCTTTCAATGATTAGAAGATATTATGGGTGAGCCACTTGTGGTCAATAAAGATGAATTTATTTTAGGTCACAACTAGAATCTACTAGCGATGGCCTCACATAATTAGAGCATCGCAATATATTTCTTTGGTATCAATAACTCTTTACTGAAATGAGTATTATCCAAAATAGTTTTCCCCCTAACATGAAAACTCTTTATCATATAATTTACTATTTTCTATTAGTTATTTATTCATTATAGTCTAGAGTATTTTAATAAATATGACTTGGATGAATCTCCATCTTACATTCATGTGATGGTCTCAACCATTTCCATTGAGTTTATATAGGTAATACTTATTACCAAATAAGATATGATGTTGAAAAAGATATTCTAATAAAGAATCCCACTTAAAAACATCATTATAATTTATTTTTGAAAATTAACTATCAATACTTTTCCGAAAACTACACTGACATATCATGGAACAAAAACAATTTTTCCAACCATCTTGGCTATCCCATCAGTCACCATTGATTTATGTTGTAAGACATAAAAATTAATTCAACCATTAGTTCCTTGGTTAAGGAGGATATTTATAATAAATAAGAGGCTAACCACTTTTGGGACAATCATTACCCATGGTAGTTGGCCAAAACCATCCTATTTGGGAAGAAAACCTAAAAAATATTATGTTTTATTAACATTACACACCTCAATCTCTTTTATAGAGAGTCTCAATTCATTAAACTAGACATTGAGTTATTCATTGAAAAAACTTATCTATTTCACCTAATTTCCATCAAGGTTGTATAATCATTGAACAATGAAATTTTAATGGTTATTGAATTTAGATAAGACACTTCTTCCGGGAATCCTCATGTAACATTTTTGTTCAAGGATATTCCCTTCGATTTAAAGAACACATAAGAGAACTATTTATATTATATTTATCAAATATTCTGTCGTCTTTTCCGAACTATGGTTAAGTGTTATATTGATGAATTTTTTATTAAATCCCACTAGATCCATGATCAATTTAATTATTTTGAGAAAGGGGTAAGGATGATATATTCCCATAAACTAATTTGGAACCCCCTTAAATGTAATTTCAAGATTACATAATAACATTTCATCCCATTATTTGATAATAACGTGGCAATTTTATCATCTTAGGGAAGATCAATTACTTCATCTAAATTTCTCCCCCATTAAAAATCTGAGAGTTATTAGGATTAGAAGTCTTTATTTTATGAATAAGCACTTATTTCACCAATCTAAATGGTGAATATAATATATTTTCCAGGTTAATGATTAAATGAATCCCCTTTTAATAAGATAAAAACTTGCATGTGATATTCAAAAGTATCAAGGATTATTGGATGAATCCTCTAAATCTAATAAAACTCATACTAGGGAAATTTTGTTCCCTTGTGTGACATCTATATAATAATTCATTGATTCCATTATATATCATAAGAACCACAATTGTTGATAGTAATATATATTTTTTCTATCACATTCTAGTTTACACTGAGGCTTGATTCTCTCATATCAAGATGAAATTCCCTTTTCCTTTGTATTTTTTGTTCAGAAGCTAATTCACTATTTACATTATCGTGAATTTCATTAACTCTCTTGAATTTACCAACTTATGTATATCCTAAATTGTATTATATTAATTGGATGGTTTTTAGAAAGGTAATTGATCATGTTAAATTATGACATAAAGGTCATTCTTGAGATGGTTTTTATGGTATAGGTACTAGTAAATTTTCCATCTATGCACCGAACCTATTAGAACATACCCATATATGTTTACATCCTAAAAAATTAAATTCCCTTAATTATTTAGGTATTTCAATGTTAGTATATAAATGTTTATGGGTTATCATCAAGCCATCCTGGAAGAAGGAAAATAATAATATTCTTAACAAGGTTAGTATTGGATTTAGCTACTTCTCTTTTTTAAAATAAATCATGATGCAATCCTTCTTATAATAAATGGAATTTACAAACAATTTGACATTTAGTCATTATCCCATCACTTTTCATGATGTATCACTTGAAATCAAGGTTCCATGTTTTTTCATAAAATATAACATTGCATTTATCAAAATACTAATTAATGGTGACTATAATATCAGGAAATATAATCCCATTTTTTTATGAGTGAACCTTTTTATTAATGATATAGTTTCCATAAGACAAAATGTTTTATAATATCTATTTATCCTAGGATTATTGAGATAATTCTCTTGGAATCATGGTTTCATATTTCACTAATATAGACTATGATGACATGGTCATTCACATGGTGCATCAGAAAGTGATATCCCTTTCTAATTTCAAGGAATAAGGTCATTAGGTATATAAAATCACTACCATATAGTAATAATAGGTACTCCATTATACCCCTAACAGATAAAATTAATAAAATTTGATGAAATATTTTCACATGTACATCAAACATTGTTCTTTACTATCTGATAAACCGAAGTGCGTGAAAATTCATTAGGCTATGGAAATTTCATCAATTATAGTGGAGACAATTTTGATAAAGTCCATTATTTAAATATTATTCTTGTAATTATACTCCATTATATTAAGGTAAATTAAAACCTAATGAATTTAAAAATGATCATGTTTTGTCAAATAGGACTCACTAACCCTGATTAATACTATCCCATTAAGTCTAATGATGGACTACTTATTTCCCACAATAGTTCATGACTACATGGAATTATCCCTGATGTTTTATAAATAATATATTAATGATAACTATTTTAATAATTAAAAATAGATTCTCTATTCCATAAAATATTCTATGATTTTTTATGTGGATTTGAAAACATGGTTATGTACCCTCTTGTGCTATCCAGGCATTGAATATATATCCTTACATCTACTGGTTTCTTTCCCACATGGGATAAAGAAACATATCTCATGGAGTTCATTACCATATCCATGATTGTGATTGAAATGTACTAAATGATCCACTATTTGTTAATAAATCACAATCTTCTAACATACTACAATACCCTATTCAAAATTTCTAATCTAAAGAACTTCTACTCAATGATAAAAAACTTCTTCGGCCATACATGTCATGGTCATGTATGAAAAAATACAAATAATAAGACAATAAATAAGAACAAACCTGACATCCTATGGTATATATTAAATCAAAAAATAATATTATCCATAAAAATATATCTTATTCTTTATGAAAAAATTGTATGAAGACTTGTAAATCAAATTAGGGAACTCTTTACTCCCTAGTATATTAATGGAATGAAATAGTTCCAATTGTAGTTCATCTTCCATCACACTAGATATTAATTTATGATTATTTGTTATTAGAACAAATATACCAATTACTTCTAGTCTTGAATGGTTTCCATGATGAGAACCTGATCTAAGCACTAAACAACCTTAATAACCACCAAAATTTTGTGTCCCAATCATTTAACAGTACTTATTTCCTTTTATCCTTCCTCAATGTATACTTGGTGTCGGCTTTGGTAATGATAATGGTACCCATAAGGATGATTTTAAAGATATATCATAAATTTTATGGCACATTTTCAATTAAAATGGTATAGTCCAATGGTTTGTACTCATTCATCACAATGGGTAAGGACCATAACACCCCTCCAATAAACATACGTTTTCGGAAGAAGTAAATTGTAAAACATTGGCATTTATCAATTATTCCTATTTATATTAACATAAATTTTAAAAAATATCATCTTCACCACATGATAATTAACAATGTTCTCAATTTACAAGAATCCAGTTTCTAAAATACCCATCACCTCATCCATAATGTGTGACTTTAAACTATATGATCATCATCCTTGTAACATTGTAAAAAATTACATATAACTTCATCCTCAGCGCATGAAATTTAACTTAATGATCAATATATTCATTTCAATATTTTAAAATTTTTAATCATTTTCCATATCAAATAACGATAAACTGCATATGACATTGATTCCATTATTCCAGAAAATCAATATATTGTAACTATCCTCATTAAATTAGAATAAAATGACATGACTATCATCCATACTGTACTAAATTAAACATTTGGATAATCAAATTGGTTATAGGATGTAAAACAAATTGTTTGTTCCTAGGTAAATAACGTTAAACTAGGTAGGTAAGATCATTTTTATGATTCTCAAACATCATAACTGTCACATCTTCATTGGCTAAGAGGATATCCCCTACTCTAGTTTCAATATCATGCTATACCATTCCAAAATATAAAAATAGCTTGATTCCAATTTGAAAAAATATGTTGTCATTCCTACATATAAATTTCCAAACCAACCACCTCTTCTTATAATGTAATTTCATTTTTTCACTCTATCATGATGATTGGGTACTCTAAATAAGTTTCTGTAATATCACTTCACATTAGGATTAACTGCCTCTTAAGATATGGTTTTAGACCATACATGTATAGATGTGAATCATGATATTACAAATTAATATTATTATAGATATAAATATTTTTAAAACTACCAACAAATCACCCCACATTATCTTTACACATATATACATCCCCAATTTAGATCCCCATCTGCATCTATGTCTAAAAAACTCTCCTACAATGATGGATCAATGATCCAAAGGTTCAAATTTCAATAAGGTTATACATGCTTGTTGTAATTTTTCGTAAATGTTGATGCTACCATGTTCTACATATGTTATCATAGGTAAAAAATATATTTTCTTTCGTAATTATTTACAAAGTGACAGTTGAAACTACGTTTTAATTCTATGATTAGTATACATTGATAAGACACTAGCCATTATTCTTTTATATCTCAATACTTGAAGTTACGCTTTAATTTTTTTTACCTTCTTTTTTTATAGTGTATTTTTTAATCCCTCACTGTTATCCCTCATATGCACTCACACACATTTTTAAAAATAGTATGCATTCTAGGGTATTTACCTAACTAGATTCTCATATTTTTAATATTCGTATAATGTTTGATGACTCTTTGAAACCATAATAAATTATCCCATATGGTTTTCTCTCATGGTACATGACTAATCTCATTCCACCATTTTTCAGCCACAATTTTTTTTTTCATGGTCACTTATTGGTTTTAGTTGTTTGTCTCCCTAAATGATCACTACACATTGCTTTTACTGTATGGGTGTATTCATATATGGGATATATGATACTAAATGAAATTTATCTTTAAATCTAATAAAAATGAATATAAACAATTTGAACCCCAATTGGGGTTATATTTGTATCTCTAGTATCCGAAATTTAAATTACGATTCATTTTAACATTGTTTCATCACAAACCATGCCACCCCTTCAATCATTCCTATACAACCATAAACTATAGTAAAATCATTATCATCCTCACCATATAAAATTAATATATTTAAAACCATCATTTCCACATGGTATTAGAATAAATGGAACACTACCCATCATCTATCATAAATATATGATATGTCTTGAATCATTTATTCAGAAGATTCTATCCTTTTTTGTGTTCTCTCCCTACCATAACTCATTCTAGCACTACATGTTGCTTCATTCCTGAGAAGTAATATATGTTGTGATTCCCATGACCCTTATTTTCGGACTAGACATTATTTACCATTTCATACACATTATAATGTTTTAGTCACTTCCATTTCTAGTTTCATTTTCCACTATGTCAATGGAGGCGATTCCAATGCTATAGGAGAGTTGTATAAGCTTAATATCCCTGAACTCTATCTCATTTTTGATCCATGAACTATAAACCTAACGAAATTTACCGTTTCCAATGAGACTATATTTATTGTAACTATGCCCTATAATTCATTTAATTTTTTCCCATCCATCAGATCCATATAGAAATTATCAAATTTCTTTCTTTTTCTATGGTCTTAATCCTTAAACAACCCTGCCCAACATCTCTAATATTTGAATTGGGTCTTGGAACCCCTTTCCCAGGTTTCCACTTTCCGCTTTCTTATACAGCCTACCTACACTCTATGGATAATATTATACAAATCTAATATACATATAATTCCTTCCAATCCTTACCTGACAACATTAAACTATATATAAAATTTATTTATCACATGATTTATACCTACAAAGAATAATTTTCATCACATCCATTCAAATGAAATTATACATCTGATCCTCTATTTAGTGGATACCCCTTTTTTATTTTTCATTTACAACTCCACATCCTATAATTAAATGTGGGTTTATTCCAATGATAATAAAAACATAGTTATGTCAATATTCCCTATTTTAGTCTCATAAACAAATTTCTTTCCTGTACAACCTTTTCACTTAAAAAATACAATTTTAATTATTCCCATCATGTTCTAGACCATCTTTTTCACTGTAACATTTATTACATACCTATACCATTTCAATACATAATTTAAATCCATGTTTATTTATTTTGAGAAAATAAATATATGTGGATTTATTTTAGCTTCAAATAATAATTATGGATACATATATCTCATATCTCAATCATATCCATAATTTTCTCATAACATTTATATTTCCCTAGCGTAGGACACTCCTTTTCTAGGTCACTCCACCCTTTGTATTTTCATGTAACTATTGTACCTATATATAACTATCTAATATATATACCATAAATTTCATTTTCACACTAGTACACACATCATGAACTTAAAATGTCTTATTTTTTCATAGAGGTTTTCTATTTCAAAAATATTCTACCCAATTGAAATTGGCCTCATTCCTATAACTAATTATATATGACCTCAGATCTATTCCAAGATTTATGACCCTATAATATGTGATTCCCATCCTATTTATTTTTTAGGATATATTTTGGGGTCCCTGAGTCATTTTAGGTTTTCCTCACCCTCACTACTATAAAGAAAACCTCTCATATTCCATGCATCATGGACTTTAACTATTTGGATATTATTCTAAGATGGATATTTATTAGCATCGGTCTGTTAGAGAGCATTAGGTTAAACTCAACCATGATTCTATTTCATCTATCTAATTCCCCAAATTATGTGTTCCCTAACCATATAAAATATGAATCACACCATTCAAATCTATATAACTTTAAATCTCAGCAAGCCCTTAGTCTTCACAGCATGAACATAAACTATACCACATTTTTATAATGGTTAGATCATATTACAATATGGGTTTTAAATTCATATAATTATTATGTATTTCCTATTTCAATATTTACTTACCTATCTATATTTCAAGATCTAGTACAATTACCAGTTTTTTTATAGTTGATGTTGGGTGACCAAAACCCCATCAACATATATATCAAATATATGTTACCTTAAAACCTATCCCTCAATAATCTAACATTGAAAGAAACAAATTTTTAAATAAAGATGATATATTGTTTAGAAAAATGAATACCATGACAGGGAATGCAGAGAAAAATTAAATCTTACACTCTCTAGGTAACAGACAATTATGTCTTTGGATGAAGTTAACAAACAAATTAAAAAGGTAAACATAATATGGTGATTGTCATCTTGCCTCAACAAAATTAGAGTTATAATCACTATATACACTGGTCTAGGAATACATTATAATAAATATATTCCCATTTCACATCTCATTTCTAGTATTATGACTCTATACTATATAGAACCCCAATATCACTGTACAATATTAAACTATATATATTTGGTTTTTGGTTTAAAACTAAGATGGGAATGAATCTACTGTTCAATAAACATAAACAAAAACTATAGGAAAAAATTTGAGGTTAATGTATAATTGAATTGTTCCCTATTATTCATATTTATATAGATTAATCTAATTATATATATAATTCCAAATTATATCCATGCACTATATCATTAAACTACACAAAACCCCCCACCACCTAATAAACTATTTATGTCGTGGATAAGATTAAAAATTCACATAATGTTATTCACTTAAACAATGATTGTAGTTTCTGAATTTGTTTAGATAAATAATTTTCATAAAACATGTACTTTACCATCAATATTTTTTTATTTGTATTGGGATATCTAATTAATGTATATTTTTTCCTTTTCCCAATTCGATATATCATATATCCCTCTGTTCTAGGAATTGTGGATATAAAATGTTTGGAACTTTGTGGTAAGTGATATATGGATTAAAACACTACATTATTAGGGAATAATCTAGTCCTATCTAAAGATATATTGATCCTATTTTTATTTTGTATATGGCTCGGACACTCAATCAGTTTCGATATAACATACTATTATGCCTAAAACATGACATTATTGACCCAAGTATCTTAGACCTATCCTTGAATCTTTTCCCATATGTCTACAATATGTTCCCCTAGAGTTTTAATTTTAAAATTATTCATTCATTAAAAAATTAGATCCCCTATTATGACAGAAAAAGGCTCCAATGGTCTACCAACCATCCAACATACTTTCCTTGGATTAATTTTGGTAGAAACGTTATAGGGACTATGTTTCAATAATATGATCAGTGGTTAAACCAAATTTTTTTTCCTACAATATTAATGATATAGTAGTTGAATATATTTTTAATATGTAGAAAATAAGAATCCATTTCCTATCTTTTTCCTTCCTTTTAATGTTTATTATCAAAGGAATTATTTACCATAATCCTCTTTTATTTACACAATTGGAGTGATGAAACATTCAATGATACACTATCATACCAATAAATATATTGTAAATGTGGATTGGCATGATTGTATTCCATCAAAATAATTTCCCAATCTTCATTGTTTCACTCAATATATAATTAATCTTTTTTACTTTAACATACTACTTAGGTCAACATTTTTTCATTTTGTGGGTATCCCTCCATTGCCTGTTTTTCTCGAAACTGGGATGTATCCGATAACATTGGGGTTTTTTGAAGGATTACTTAAATATCACAATTGATATTCACTTCTTTTTGTCATCATCATATTACATTTAGTTATAAATTCTATAAATGTTTTATAAGAAATTAAACTACAATGTGTTGTCTCTATTGTATGAATCAAAAAAATGTGATAACATTGTCTCCAATATAAATGATATCCCATGTATGGTGGAAGTATTCAACCAGGTCATGATTTTTTTGTTGATCATCTTCCACACCAAACATTGAAAAATGATTTGATTGATTTATATCATATGGGATATTAAGTGATATATGGATAGATTTTTTTTGGAACTGAATACAAATTAAAACTTCATTATATCATATCATAATATTACGTATTTTTAATCATCCTAATTATAGATTCATTAACATTCACATCTGTAGGAAAATTCACATTCCTCTAGATATGATTTAGATGTATTTGAGATATGTATCATTATGTGGTTCTAGATTGGAGGAACCACCTTTGTTCAAATCGATTCATTTTCTCTACTTCTGTAGGAAACCCATGAATTTAACATCACTTCTCTTATGTATGATTAAAATTGATAAAAATAATTTCTTATCAATTAATAATTGACTATAATTATGTTCACCAATCTTAGAGGTTTAACTGATATGGTATGTGGGTATATAATTCACACAATGTTTGCTCATTTGATTCATAAATTGCATATACTTCCTCATACCCCATCTTTACCAAATCATTATATTGAATTTTCATACCATTGTTCATACATATGTGAACGTAAATGGAATTTCATTGTTTCATGAAATATGAACATCACTTAATAAACCCTTATTTGGAAAATATGTGTAGTCATAAATGCTAAAATCCATTTATTCCGAGCATCTTTACATTATATAATGTGTTATCATTACCATTATTTTTTATATACCATTGAACCTTATAATTTATATTCTGTTTTTTTTGGGAATCTCCCCCTACATAGACTACCCTGCGAATTGGTCCATTTAGTATAATATTATACTAAAATTCCAACCATGGTCTTAGATTCCTAACAACAAAAAGTAAAACCACCCAGTCCTTGTTTTTTCACCCTAAAAGGCAATACCATGATACAAACTATAATAAATGAAACTAATATACCCTATTATATCAAGCATATGAGATAATAATTGATGTAGCATGGTGATCCCTCTTAATTTTCAATTTGAGAAAAATAAAATCCCACTATTTTTTCTATGACTCAGTTGGTAGTTATATTTTCCCTATGGATCACATGCCATCCATTTTCTTGCTATATCCCATTGATATGTATGGTTCATCAATGTTCTTCCCTAAGATTTTTTTTTGAAATATTATTGAATACCATGCTCTTATAGAACACTTTATAACCACTAATTTATATCAAAATTCAAGTTTACATATAGAAAATATATCTTCTGGTCATGTGTAAGTGCTCCAAAGGAAAACCCCTAAAACAAGGTATACGACCTAGTAGTGTCATCTTCATCTTTGTTTTATGAAACTCTTGTATTGATAAAATATAACACTATAAGGTAAGTTTCCCATGCTTGGTACATGTCCTAGAGGATACACATTCATCTCTGTAGTAGTGGAACCCTTGTTTCCAGTGTGGTCCATATCCATTCCCATCGTATCTTTCATTTTTCATATTTAGACACGTGGAGTACTAATTTCCCCATATTCATATTCTCTTCAGTTAAGTGGAATTCTAACACACTTGGTGTTGTTCCCTTTGTGTCCTACACTTTGATAAAGATATCTATCCCTTTGAATCATATCAACCTAGTCCTTTATATTAATGGGTTCCATAGGTGGTAGAGATGAAATTTTATGCACAATAAATACAAAACTGTAAAAATTGTCCATCTAGTTTATAGAAGTTCTGCATATATCATTTTTCCCACATCGAGATTGACACAAATGGTATTAGAGGTAATAGATTATTATTCTGTTAACGTTATTAAGATAAAATGAACTTTATATGTTGGAGTTTTAATATAGTTTTCATGGAATTTTATATTCAGATAATGCTTCATTTTCATTGTAGCCCCTTTTATGGGTGGAAATCTATTGATGGTCATAAATTCATCTAGTGATTGTTTATATTATAGAAAAATATTTTAAAGTGAATTATAATCCAATTTTATCCACATAGATAAAGTAATAAGGTGTAACCTAATCTCCATGGTTTAATTTGATTTCAAAAACATTGATTTTTATATTTTTGTAGAATAAATAAAATTCATAAAAATATTTATTGACTTTTCTATGATGGATCGGGGTGATGGTCATGAGCTAAGTTGATATTATCATGCAACATAATGTTGTGTAAGCCTTAATTCATATAACTACACAAGTCTCATGTCATGATACTATAAAAATAATCCATAAGATTTTCTAGAGAAAGAGATAGAGTTTTACAGAACTCAGAGTTCCACAAACCCACATGTGCGACACCATTCTAGTCGACAGTTTCATAAACATGAAAGGCTTTTCAGAATCCAATCCTGAGGCCTATAAATATAATGTCACACCTCCACCACCAACCCCTTTTTTATAGTGCTCTATATTTAAAAAGGTCATACTCTATTCTTATTTATCTTTATATTTTATATATATGAGAAACCATTGACCCCCCATGGTTCATTTACGTTAAAAACATAGGTAGAATACACCACATATATTTTTCATTGTATTAGATTATGTTTCACTTCATTTTTTACCATTATCGTCTATGATGAACACAATTCGATCAATACCATATGCTTCTTACACTCCCATGCTTCATCCAATGACAAAATTTCATAAAATCCCATAATTGATCGTCCATGAAAAATATAATTTCTAGATATCTAATGCAAACCCAAATAAAAAAATTGAAATAATTGCATGATGTGATCGTCCATTTGATTCCTCCTTTCAATGAGAATAGTTACAGAAATTTTTAGTGCTCATGGACTATATTACCACATGACCTTAAAGTTTTCATGAAATATGTATATTCATTAATAGTATTGTGTGAATTTGTTTCCAGTCCCTTTTCATCTGACATGTGATTATAAATAGTCATCCAAGTGGTGTTTGGAATTGAACAGGTACTATTTGTGACAAATAAACATTGAGAAATAGATGAACATGCCCTAATAATACACTCACGTCCCTAAATAACACAATGGTCACTTGATTAGTTTAATCACAAAACATTAATTCACAATGGACAAAAAATGTAATATACACAATATTCCCTTCATTTTTCATACAGCATAATGTGCAACATGAATTTGATCTTTAATTGGGACCTCCTTTCACTGGATGTGAATCCATACAAAAATATTTAAAATTAAAATGTAACCTATGAATTGAACATATAATTCAACATGTGACAAGTATGGGAAGCCTTGTGTGATGAGAATGAGATGAATTACTACATCTGTGCATCCCAATTAATAATCCCCGCACCATTAATTATAATTATTCATTTATGGATACATGATTTCATACCACATGATATTAAAATAAATTTTACTATCTTTTCTGATTTCCATAAATAATATGCTAAAAAATACATCACATTTTATCTGTCTTCTAATGGGGTACATAAAATGCATCGCTGTTGTTTATTCCAAACAATACCATAATTCCATCTCCCCTTGGGAGGTGAATCCTTTAAAGACTAATAATATTTGAGGAATGGGCTAAAACCATCACCCAAACCACAAAGGATTCTTTAAGAATTTAAACTCTAGGTAAACCCAAAATGGATGGAAAATAAGTTGGCAACCATATGTGATGATCAAATTCAAATTCATATCCACTAGATGTTAACCTCAGTTTATCCTATATGTGATGAGAATACATATAATACTCATTATTTTTATAAAAATCATAAACCAATATTATTTGATGAGATTGGGACATGCGTCACAAGCCAAGGACCATCCCACCAAATGAATAAGAAACCCAGCCATTACTGATGATCTTAGTATCCTTCATGTGAGGAGAATGAGATGACTTATGTGATGAGAATAATAATACTATTTGACAACCATGGGATGTCTTTACCATTTAAATAGGTGATGATACTATGTTCATTACATGGTAGGACAAATATTTTATACCCTATGGGATGACTAGAAGATTTTTTATGTGATGGAAATAAAAATATTATGGGATGAGAATGAGACCACTTTTCCCTTCCCTTATGGGATGTGCCTATTGTATTTACCTAGAATGATGATCATTTGATTCCTCATGTGAGATGAAAGATTTTCTTTATGTGATGAGAATAAGAAACATACTTAACAATCATGAGATCTCTCTATTATTCTTTTAGGTGGAAAGTTAAATATAATTACCTTATTTGACTGGCACATGATTCTTCTCATGATGATATTGGAATTCCTTGAGTGATGTTCCAATGTTTTTATTACTTAATAAAAATATTATGTCTTATGTAGTGAACATAATTTTTATTTATTTAAGTGAATTTGAAATCATTTTTTCAAATAGTGTGATTCCCAAGGTAACAAAAATTTGATTCCCAAATGAATAATATTGATAAAAATATTTTCATATACATAGTGAACCAAATAATTTATAAAAACCCAAAAGACTTGTTTAGTTTACAATAATTATTATATAATGATAAAGGTTCTAGAGATTTCATTAACAAGTTTTATGAAATATAAGGATCTTGAAATTGGATTTATGAGCATGTCTTAAATCTATGGGGGACACCTACACTTTTTAATGATCTCTATAGAGGAATCCATGGAAGAAAGTGATGAATCCAGTAATCCCATTATGATTGTTGGGCAAAAATCCCTCAAGGTAACATTACAGCATTTTTGGGTTGATTGTGTTTGTTGACAAAGTAGGATTCCATGGATAATTGTTGAGTTCCCGAGAAGTTGTTGACATTACATGTTGGCAATGAACTATGTCAAAGGAAAGGACGATCTGGAGGCGGTACAAAAGAGCAGTACAAGGTGGCACCGTTTCCCAGTGTTTGCCAAATTTTTGGGGTCCAAAATTTGGAGTTTAGTGAGCATCGCGAAAAGTGTATTTCCATGAAGAGCACAATTTCATATGGCAAAGGCATGAATTTCGCGAAAATAGGATGCATGGTTTGGAAATCATGAAGACTAGAAGAATAGTGGCGGTGATGATTCGCGATTACGTCAAGCTTCGCGAATGGCAGAGTTGAAGCGCATTGCGGCGGTGAAGGGCTTTGCGAGGTAGCTTCACGGCGAAGGTGCGAAAGAATGTTGGGCTTTGCGAGGGAGCTTAGCGGCGAAGTCACGAAGGTATTTTGACGGTGATTCTTCGTGACTACGTCAAGCTTCGCGAAATGGAAAAGTGCCGTGGAGCTTCGCGATTTGTACAGAATTCCGGCGGAATCTTTGGAGCTTCGCGATTTGAGATGATGTGGCTTTGACTTCGCGCGGAAGGGACAAGGGTCGGTGGAATCTCCTATAAATAGAGGCCGACCCCTTCGAGCGAAGTAGAGAGCATTTTCATATAAGATCATTCGCTCTCGATTTGCGAAGGTGGTTCGCGGAGCTAGTGTGCTTCGCGAAAGAGGTGCTTCGCGGCGGCTATTGTAGCTCCGCGAAACCTGCGAGCTCCGCGTTAGCTTTCTTAGCTTCGCGAGGGTCGTTGCTTTGCGATGGATTGAGCATCGCGATAGTGCTTCGCGAGGGTGCTTCGCGAGTGAGATTCGCAAAGAGGCAGGAGCTTCGCGAAGGCTTGTTGAGCTTCGCGAAATTGGGAGCTTCGCGAAGTAGGGTGCTTTGCGAAGGTGTTTTCAAAAGGAATTGACCAGTGTTCAGAGGAAAAGTGGTATTCATCAGTGGGTGAAAGTTGAACTATAACAGATCATCCATCAACACTTAAGGATCCATGTATTCATGCAAATGAAGAGACCTACGGGTCTATAAACTGTGAGTGAATCCCTTCCAAGAGCAGTGAGCTTAGGAAGAGGAAAAAGGTGATCCTCTCCACCGGCAGTGAGCCGGAGAGAGAGAAACAGAGAGTGACCCTTGGGAAAGCAGTGAGCTGACCCTAAACATTTTATAGGCAGTGAGCCTGGGCATAGAAGTGATCTAGCCCGAACATTGTAATCCACGGCTAGTGAAGTCTAGTGGAATTGGTACGACCGACAACTTGTCGGCGTATGCTCCTTGGACGTAGCACTTTGCGGTGAACCAAGTAAAAATCTCTGCGTCTGCCTGCTAATTTTCCTGCATTGCATTTAAAGCATCATCATCAGATAAAGGAGAATGTAAGTGATCATAACATACACACAAGTGCAAACAAAGTTACCCTTGTAACAAAGTGGTCAAGATCTAGTGGGGCAGGAAGAATTATGAAAAAGAATATACATACCCTGATTCACCCCCCCTCTCAGGGTATATATGCCCCTATTGGTCCTAACAATTGGTATCAGAGAGATAGGTTTCTTTTATCAGATTTGTTTTCTTCGACTTCGTGTCTTCGATCTGTGTGGTTGAAGATTCAGTTTTCTCTTATCATAATCCGCCATGGGAAAAGGAAAAGCATCAAAGAAGAATCAAAAGTCTGGTAATTTTCCTCAGTGTGGAAGTGTTTTTGGAAAAAGTGCGATTCAACTAAAAGAATCAAACAGCTTACTGAAGGAAGGTCTTGATGAATCTGATAGGGAAAAGATTTATTCACTCAATCATGATGTTGGAATGAGTGAAGTACATGAGCATCAGAGTGATACTGAAACAGAAGAAGAAATTGAAGGTAGAATAGATATGTGAGCTGAGTTAGAGGCTTCTCTTGAGGAGATAGATGTTTGGAGAGATAAAACAAAGGAATCTAACAATGTTTTTCACGATGAAAAACTCTATATGCAGTAACAGGAAGAAGAGAAGTCTGAGTTGATTGAAGAAATTGAGAAACTCAGGTTATCAACACAAGAGAACTCAGAATCAGTTAGTGAGTATAAGCTTAAGATTCAAGAACAGAAAAGGGAGATTGATGGCTTGAATAGAAAAGTGAAAGATCAAGTGAAGTGTATCGAAGAACCTGATATTTCATGTGATGTCAGAAACACTGATGAAATTAAATCTAAAGATATTCTGATCCAAGCACTAAGAACTGAGATCAACAAGCTAAGAGTCTTGAATCAAAGGCTTATTGATGTAGCTACTGATCTGAGGGAGAAAAATGATTCTCAAGATGAAGAATTAAGAAAGAGATCTGAAAAGGTGGAAAATCAAAAGCTAGTGACAAGGAGAAGAATCTGAACTCATATGAGATTCAGAATTTGAAATCTAAAAATGTGAATCTAACAACAGAGCTATCCGAACTACTTCAGAAGAATAAAACTCTGCAACAAGAGAATGCATGTTGTTCTGATTCTGTTGCTCATGAAAGATTGAAATTGAAGGAGCAGAGTGACAAGGTAGAAAAGCTCACACGAGAACTAGAAAATGAGACGAGTTGTGGAAATAATCTCAGAAAAGAACTCAATTCTCAACTTGAATCAAGTAATATGAAGATTCAGATGTTGGAAGAAGAGTTAGAGTCAGTGAAGAAGGATGTGAAGAAATCCAATACTAGAGTAAAACCTAAGATGAAGGATGCACTGCACTTACTATTTGATTCTCCTTCGGAAGGTGATGATAAAATGAAAAGGAAGTATGATATTTCTGAATAGAAACAACAGAATATTTTATCAGCTCAAAGACCAGCATGTTTCGGAAAAGCTGGTATTTGATTCGATGAATCCCCTCCTGTGCATGACAGAAAGAGAGCCGTGAACAGTTCTAGAAATGGAAAAGATCATGTAGGTGCTGGAGATAGGCCTAGAAGGACAATTACAAAAAGAAGTGATAAAATGTGCTATTTCTGCGGGATTAACGGCCACACATCAAGATTCTGTTTAGAGGCTCATGAATACATATCAGTATGTGAAAATAGAAACTTTTCTGAATCCTAGAATAAGAAGAATCATCCGGAGAAATCAGATAGTAGAGTCTCTCAAAGGAAAGCATTTATAAAATGCTATTTCTGTGGAAGAATTGGACACACCATGAATATGTGTCAGGAAGCTCAGGAGATCGATGCCAGAAGAAGAAAACAAGATGCATCCACATCTCAGGAGAGAAGTGATAAAATGAGGTATGCCTTTAATAGAAAATGTTTCATATGTTCTGATCATGGGCATTTGGCCAGACAGTGCAGCAAGAAGAAAGCGGGGAAGGAAAAAGACCCAAGAAAGCGATTACCAACTCCAGTGGTACATAATGAGAAATTATACACTGGGAGACAAAGTGGTAAGGTGAAAAATAGGCTTAGAGCCTCAGGGGAATCCCATGGAGCTGAAAGAAAGGTGTATCAGTCATCTCCTTTGCCGTACTCACAACCACTCTCAAGGAGAGAATGTGAACAAACCTGGAAGATTAAGGGGAGATCTACTCTAGCTATGATAAAGAAGAATGAACGTTCAATGGAGGACTCACCACCAGCGAAAAAGAGTGTGGTGACTCAGACATCTGATAAAAGAAAGATGAATAAATAATGTGTTGAAAAATATGCATGTCGTGTTCCACAGAGAAAAGTGGAGGAAGGTGCAAGATCCTTGCAATGGTGGAAGAAGTAAGGGAAGATGGAAAGTAGAGTGGTTCCTACCTAGAGATGGAATCAAGGGAAATGGAATTTCGGTGGAACATCAAAGACAGAAATGTGTACTAGTGGGTTTAAACCCCAAATGGTGAAAAAGGCTAAGTCTGTCGAATCTACATATAAGAGAAACGCTCCAAATATGGGTAAAGAAAGCTTAGTCATATGGCCAGAGCAGTTGAAGTTTGCTAGACAGCTGGAGGAAACAAGAAAGGAGTGTGATGCACTCCAAGAAAGAATTAAAGGGTTGAACCATCAGGATCATCCAATACCCTCATCTTGAGGATTCGGAAGAACCCCCCTATCTCTTTGTATAAAAATGATACTAACTGATGATTCATGTGTTTCAGGTTCTAGGGAGATACAATCCAAGGGGAAGTGGCATCTAAGCATGTGAAGTGGATATGTGATATGCTTTACAGTTTCAATTGATTCAAATCAGGTACCAGAGTTGAAGAAGAAAGGGAGCAACATAGCACAATAGAATGTGATTGTGTTGTTAACTTTGTCTCTTGTTTCCAACATCAAGTTTCAACTCAGTAGGATTAGAGATTTTGTTAATGGCTCAAATCTGAGTGGAAGATGAGAACAAATGATGAAGGTGGAAAAGACGTGTTATTGGTCTAAACTGTTGGGCCTGACAACTGGAAGAGTTTCATAACACAGGGGGAGCATTCTATATCCAAATCAGATTCAAGAGACATCAATGCAATAATTGGATGACTCGGCTCAGGTGTTTCCTATTGAGGGAAGAAAGAAAAACAGGGAGAAGCGGCAATAACAATGCATTTCATGCTTATCTATTTGCTCTAACAATATGGTATCAGCTGACTGTTTTCAGGATACCAAGAAGCTGCAAGATAAAATCAAAGGCGTCTCAACAAAAATCTGAGAAATGTAGCTGAAAGAAATGAAGCCACTGAAAAATAAGTCAGTGAACAACTTCCTGATGGAAGTGTTGAGAAAGAAAGCAACACAGGGAGAGCAGAAGTGGCTTATGCATATTCAGAAGAAGAAACCAATGATGAACATGAAAGTGTCTAGTTTGTACCTACAAGGAAGCCAAAGAGCTGAGCTGAAATTGATAGACAAAATATCATTGGTGATCAGGCAGCTCTTGTTCAATCAAGAATAATGAAGTCACTGCAGCAGACATCTTTCATACCTCAAATAGAGCTGAAATGCTTTGCTGATGCAGCTGACGTTGAAAGCTGGGTTCATGCTATGAATAAAACACTTGATCAGATTGCGAAGAACCAGATGTGGGAGATTGTATCAAGGCCAGCAGATAAAAACATCATCAGGACTAAATGGGTCATTTAAGACAAGATGAATGAATTTGGCACAGTGATTCGGAAAAAAGCACGACTGATGTGCAAAGGAGACTCCCAGATAGAGGGAATAGATGGTGATGAGACATTTTCACCGATTCCAAGGCAGGTGACAATCATATTATTCCTATCCATTATAGTGCAAAGAATGTTCAAGGAGTTCCAGATGGACGTAAGTACTGCATTTCTAAATGGGTTTCTGGAAGAAGAGGTGTACATTGAGCAGCCAGATGGTTTTCTCATTCATGAGGATGAGAACAAAGTTTATAGGCCGAAGAAGGCATTATATGGGCTGAAAGAAGCACCAAGAGCATGGTACTAAAACTGTATTCACCACATGGCAAGCTGCGAGATATCAGAGTAATCCCAAGAAGAGCCACATGATTTCAGTGAAAAGAATACTTCGATATATCAAGAGAACAGTGTACTTCGGCTTAATATATAATGGAAAATATCAGTTGGAATTATTGGGATATACTGATGTAGATTGGGCCGGTTCAGCGGATGACAGGAAGTTAACGTCAGGAGGTTCTTTCTATCTTGGCAGATTGTGTATTTCCTGGCTTAGCAAGAAGCAAGATTGCATTTCATTGAGCACCGCAGAAGCTGAGTATATTGCGGCCACTCAAGCCTGCACACAATTATTGTGGATGAAGCAGAAGCTTGAAGATATGGGAGTTGAAGTGAAGTCTCCGATCGGAATTCAGTGCGACAACTCAAGTGCTATAAATCTTAGCAAAAATCTCGTCCATCATTCAAGGACAAAGCACATTGAGATTAAGTATCATTTTATAAAGGAGAAGGTTGAGCAGGGAATCGTGAAGTTGGAGTATGTGCCTACAGAGCTACAGGTTGCAGACATTCTGACAAAGGCCTTACCCAAGGATGCTTTTGAGAGGCATCGACTGGCTCTGGGAGTTCAGTCGATTCCCCGCACTTGAAATAGCATGGATGTGGGACACCCCCCTCTCCCCGAGGTATGATGTGTTTTTCCCTAATATGTTGATATGTTATCTCTACTATGTTATAGA
Organism: Viscum album; assembly: GCA_963277665.1. Taxonomy (NCBI): domain Eukaryota; kingdom Viridiplantae; phylum Streptophyta; class Magnoliopsida; order Santalales; family Viscaceae; genus Viscum; species Viscum album. Next base: position 1,753,540,329 of record OY728146.1, on the reverse strand, counting down.
CTACAAAGGAGTGTCCTTTGGGTTCGTTGACAAAGGGGGAGAAAAATGTTTGTTAAAGGGGGAGAAAATAGTGATTGTTCAATGGGGAGACAGTGTGGAGATTTGATAAATCATAATTGATACGGGGAGAAGCTGACAGGTGGAGCAGCCAGAAAGGGGGAGATTTTTAAAATCTGATGATACTAGAAGTGATCGATCAAAGCATAGAAATCACGACATCTGAGGATCATGATAAAAGAAGAACAGTGGTGTTGGAATGGTGTGAGACTGTGTCCAGCTATCAACAATTGGTATCAACATAATAATTCACCAATTGGTATCAGTGTGGTTCAACAATTGGTATCAATTTAAGAATTGGTATCAGGTTGGAATCGACAATTGGGGTCTAACATGAAATGATTCATTGATGAACTTTTCATACTACTCTTGTTTCTCATGCCGAGCATTGCTCATGTAGGCTTAGAGTACGTGTTAAGTGAATCCTTGAATGCTATCAAAATCTCAAGAGGCGAATGGTGGTAGCGGCTGGAAGAAGACTCAGTGAGGTATCAAAGTTCATAAAATCTTTCTGAGCAGAGTTGTGAAGAGTTGTCAACAAACCCAAAGGGAGAGATTGTTGGGCAAAAATCCCTCAAGGTAACATTGCAGCATTTTTGGGTTGATTGTGTTTGTTGAAAAAACAGGATTCCATGGATAATTGTCGAGTTCCTGAGAATTTGTTGACATTACATGTTGACAAAGAACTATGACAAAGGAAACAACGATCTAGAGGCCGTACAAAAGAGCAGTACATAGGATCAATGAAGAGCACAATTTCATATGGAAAATGCATGAATTTCGCGAAGATAGGATGCATGGGTTGGAAATCGCGAAGACCAGAAGAATAGTGGCGGTGATTCTTCGCGATTACGTCAAGCTTCGCGAACGGCAGAGTTGAGGCGCATTGCGGCGGTGAAGGGATTTGCGAGGGAGCTTCGCGGCGAAGGCGCGAAGGAATGTTGGGCTTCGCGAGGGAGCTTTGCGGCGAAGTCGCGAAGGTATGTTGACGGTGATTCTTCGCGACTACGTCATGCTTCGCAAAACAGAAAAGTGCCATGGAGCTTCGCGATTTGTACAGAATTCCGGCGGAATATTTGGAGCTTCGCGATTTGAGATGACATGGTGTTTACTTCACGCGGAAGGGACGAGGGTCGGTGGAATCGCCTATAAATAGAGGCCGACCGCTTCGAGCGAAGTAGAGAGCATTTTCATAGAAGATCATTCGCTCTCGATTTGCAAAGGTGGTTCGCGGAGCCAGTGTGCTTCGCGAAAGAGGTGCTTCGCGGCCACTATTGTAGCTCCGCGAAACCTGCGAGCTCCGCGTTGGCTTACTTAGCTTCGCGAGGGTCGTTGCTTTGCGACGGCTTGAGCATCGCGAGAGTGCTTCTTGAGGGTGCTTCATGAGTGAGCTTCGCGAAAAGGCAGGAGCTTCACGAAGGCTTGTTGAGCTTCACAAAATTGGGAGCTTCGCGAAGTAGGGTGCTTTGCGAAGGTGTTTCCAAAAGGAATTGCCCAGTGTTCAGAGACAAAGTGGTATTCATCAGTGGATGAAAGTTGAACTATAACAGAGCATCCATCAACACTTAAGGATGCATGTATTCAGGCAAATGAAGAGACCTACAGGTCTATAAACTGTGAGTGAATCCCTTCCAAGAGCAGTGAGCTTAGGAAGAGGAAGAAGGTGATCCTCTCCACCGGCAGTGATCCAGAGAGAGAGAAACCGGGAGTGACCCTTGGGAAAGTAGTGAGCTGACCCTAAACATTGTATTGGCAGTGAGCCTGGGCATAGAATTGATCTAGCCCGAACATTGTAATCCACAGCTAGTGAAGTCTAGTGGAATTGGTACGACCGGCAACTTGTCGGCGTATGCTCCTTGGACGTAGCCCTTTGCGGTGAACCAAGTAAAAATCTCTGCGTCTGCCTACTAATTTTCCTGCATTGCATTTAAAGCATCATCATCAGATAAAGGAGAATGTATGTGATCATAACATACACACAAGTGCAAACAAAGTGACCCTTGTAACAAAGAGGTCAAGATCCAGTGGGGCAGGAAGAATTTTGAAAAAGAATATCCATACCCTGATTCACCCCCCCCCCCTCTCAGGGTATATAGGCCCCTATTGGTCCTCACAATGATCTTAAAACTTACACCATTACCCTTGGAAGTGAAAGATAACACGTATTATGAAAAAAGAATGTGGAACTAAAAGTTAATTATTATACATGAAATTATTTAACCAATTGGGTCCCAGTATAAATATTTTAAAAACATAAATATGTTTTCAATGTGAATATTTATTCATTTAATGGTTTGAGGTTGAGTATCATAGAGTTTCTCCAGGAAAAAGAATCATTAACTATATGCATGATAGATGTATTCATCAACAATAATATAATTATAGTTGATTTCAATTGATATTTTTAGAGTAGCATCTGTGATCAATTCTCACTAGCCATACCTACTCAAAAAAAATATTTGTGGAGTAGCAAAACTGATCATTTATATGTCCCACACTAAATCATGTCATTGTTTATAGAAATGTCTCTCATTGATCCTATGAAGACTCAGACTATTTCCACATAATATATCATAAAACATATGATTATCAATATACATCTTAACTAATTTCGTAATTATGGAGTCCTTACCAGTAAAAATATTTCTCATGGGAACCTGGAATCATTGTAAATGCAGCCACATCACCATCAACATAGATCGAAACATGGGGAATCCCCCTAATTACAATCACCAAACATTATAGAAGTATCTCCATTAAAAAATCCAAGATATACATCCCATATTATACCGATATAAGGGATTATCACGTTTTTCTATCCACGTATTTCACTTGGGTGTCCTGAAGATGGTCTCCCACAACATGATGCTACTAAATATGTAAGGAAATATAACCATCGGGTGAAAAGGTTGACCCTCTCTCTAGTCTTCATCCATGTATAGAATATAAAGTGCACATGTAATGGTTTTGATACAAATCCTTCCAAGATTAATTCCATTCAAACATATAACACTCAATTTTATTTTATTAAATGATAAAATTATTTTCTAGACCATATACAACATAAAACAACAATCCAAAATGACATACAATATGTATAATTTTAATGTGATAGTTATAACCTAGCGATTAAATTTGTATGTATAAATAGTATTTAATATATTATGTAATGTATATAAATCATTTTATCAATTTTAATGTATTGAAAATGTCTTATTAAATAAACGCTTAATTTTTTTAGTAAATTCAATTTACTCTTCAAAAATAAGTTTTCATTAAAAATAATTATTTCTTCTTCTTTAAAAGAATAATATAATTAAGTTTTTCCACTATTAGAACTTTTCTTTTAGAATTTATATTTATTTTTAATTTAGAATATAAAAATTATTTTATGTTGAGATTTTTGAATTTTTTTAAAAATTTGACATTTTTCAATGAATAGTAAAAATAACCTTTGTTGGAAATAATTTTAAATACATAATTTAATTCAATTTTAATAAATTTTAAAAAATTACAATGAATAATATAAATGAATTCCATATAATATACATTGAACTATATGAATTTAAATCTATATAATAATGATCACTACTCATATAACAAATTTATGATCATATTGTGTTCTAAATATACTATAAAAACTATTTTTTGACATGTTGTGAAGATTTTTTTATAATATATATCATTAAATTTATATTAATTTAATTTGTAAAAATTAATTTAATATTTTTAATCATATTAACTATTAATATGTAAAAAAGGATAACTTAATTTTTTGTCCTAATGAATAGTAAAATTGTTTAAAATCTGTTACCACAGTTAAAAGTAGAGTAGGTTTACTATGGGTAAACCTAAAAATATAAGGGTTAAATTGACCTAAATTTATTTCTAATTACAATGATATTGATATATTTTTACCCTTTATTATCGATGTTCATAAAATTTTTCATTTTGAATCCATTAGACCATAAATGTGACTGTTGTAATACATCATCTATCCAAAAGTAAAAAATTGTAATGACCCGCTTATCCTCACTGTATTGAGAATACAACAAGTCATTAATTGGCCTTAGGAGACATCCCCAAGATGCCAAAGGCTAGAAATAAATGCTGAAGGGTCTCAAGTATATGATGTGGATGATTTTTCCTTAACGAAATCAACCCATACATTGACCATTCACTATATGATTCATGAACAATGAAAGGCCAAACAACAACTTCATTTATATTAAACCACATCAGAGTACACAACAGCGGAATACTAAATCAAACATCAAAGTACACAATAGAAAGATAACAACCCAAGACTCCAAAAAGACACCACAAATCAGTGGTCTATAAGCTCCAGCTCCAAAGCATCTCCCAAACATCACCACAAGCCACTTGTAATGAGATGCTTTACCTTTACCCGTGTCTCGGAATAGAAAATCTGCACAAGCACCAAAGTCCCAAATCTGGGGTGAGTATAAAACTCAGTAGGTTTTCCCCAATGAAATCCCTACCCATGCCACTAGGATAGAAGAGTTATCCAGATTTACATAAAATCGTTTATATAAAAACATTTTCACTAAAGAAGTTTATATCTAAATATAAAAAAGATTTCCAAAACTATCCATGCTCGAAAGTATCAAAGTGAAATTTAAACCGGCCTTTCCAACACATTATTTTTCCAGAAAAATAACCAAAACAAATTCCAAACGATTTCACAAACATCCCATTTTGGCATTCCCAACAATTTCACAAACCCGTGAAATCAACCATGCATGCATCATTATGATAGTTCCATACTCATGAGCGGTCTCTCGTCAATCTACAAAGTCATCACAAGGTAATTATTCCCCATGTTCAATTACACCTTTGGCACCGAGCACAACGTCATGTTTCAACCAAACCTCACACAAGTAGTTACTATGTGCCAGTACACCATTGGCACCGAGCACAAGGTCATGTTTCAACCAAGTCGTACAAGTAGTTACCATGTGCCAGTACACCTTTGGCACCGAGCACAAGGACATATTTCAACCAAGCCTCGTATATGAAACATGAAAATGCACCACACATTCACAAAAATCATTCCAAAACCATCCATTCAATAAAAAACGTTTTATTGAAAACCATTTTCATCAAAACCAAGTGTGTTCAACCAATTCACAACATTTCAATAAAACCGTAATTTTAATGAAAACCAAAGAATGAACCATTTTCATCAAGCCATGTAAATACCAAAAATTTTTAATAAAACACCCCTTTTTATTGAAAAATCATATTTTATCAAACCGTTTGTCATTCTAGAAAATCCATAATTTAAAATAAACATTTTAAATTCAAGAAGGAAAATCACCATTCACAACAATTTACCAAGATTTCATAATTTCATCGAAACCATAAATCATCACCAAAGAAGATTTATTCCATGCTTTTCAAAATAAATTTCATTCAAACAAGAAAATTTGAAACTATGCTAATCAATTATAACAAGAGGACTCGAGAGTGAATCCACCTACCTCAACAATTCGGGCGAAACCGAGCCACAGACAAAGAACGCTCAAGAACACCAGACCGATTCTCCAAAAACTCTCCTTAGATATATTCTCCTAACATAACCAAGACCAAATACTGTCATGTTTGGCATCCAAACCCTTAGATCTTCCCATAACGGTCATAGATCTAGAAGAACAAGATAATAGGATAAGTATATCAAAGTAGATCTAAGAAACCGATCATGAACGATCGCACACCTTAAGAATCCGGCTTCAATTCACCGAGAGAAGCCTTCGGATTGCCTCTAGAACGCTTGGAAGAAGTACTAAAACCTTGAAGGGAGAGTAATACCAAGTTAGGGCTACTTATATGGTTTAAACAATTCTATTAAAGGAAAAACGAGTTAGATCCACAATTTTAGGATCTAACTTTAAGTAACCGCACGGTTAGTCCGCTCTGTTTGACAAACTGTGTGCTAACCGTGCGTTGGCTACTGCATCGGCCACCATTCTTGCATGCTTTGGTCACACGGTTAGACAAACCATGCGCTAACCATGTAGAAGCCACTGCCTCCAAGACCCACTACGCACGGTTGGGCAGCACTGTTAGAGAAATCGTGTGCCGACTGTGCGGCATCCCCTTTTCCTCCAAACATCATTCCAAGTTCTCCCGACTCTCCCATTCAACCCCCTTGACTATAAAAACATGAAAAGCATAAAGAAAGGGTTACATACTAGAAACCAAGTGTACGAAATTCTCCCCACCATTTTCCTTTTCGTCCTCAGAAAGTAGAAAACCATCGCTTTACTGAAAGAGTTCTAGCCGCTGCTCTTTCATTTCTTTCTCGCATTCCCAAGTCTCTTCCTGAATCTGACCATGTTTCCACAAAACCCTCACTATGCCGATGATTTTTCCATGCAAGAATTTATCTTTCATATCCGCGATCCGCACCGGGATATGTACCAATGAATTATCCGGCTCTAAGTCAATGTGATCCCATCTGATCACATGGTCAGGATCGGGTTGATACTTCTTTAACTGAGATACATGGAACACATTGTGCACCGAACTGAATCGTGGTTGTAACGCCAACCGATACGCCACCTCACCAACCCATTGCAGTATCTCAAAAGGGACAATATATCGAGGAGATAAATTGCCCTGCTTCCCAAAATGACGTTGTCCCAGTCTTGGAGAGATCCTAAAGAAGACATGATCACTCACTGCAAATGAAAACGATCTTCAGCGATGATCTTCATAAGATTTCTAATTACCCTTAGCCATATCCATCAACTTTTTAATCAACTAGATCTTCTATGTTCTTTCTTGGACAAGGCTCAGCCCAAATATTGAAGTCTCACATGTTTCCACCCAACAATGTGGAGAACGACAAGGACGCCTATACAATGCTTCAAACGGAGCCATGCGTATCGAGGCCTGATAGATGTTATTGTATGAGAACTCCACTAAGGGTATATGCTCCTCACATGAGCCACCAAAATCCATTACATAAGCCTGCAACATATCGTCCAATGTCTGAATCATCCTCTCGGATTGCCCATCTGTTTGAGGATGATACGCCGTGCTCATAGTCAACTGAGTCCCAAGGGCTTGTTGTAAGGATTTCCAGAAATGAGATCTGAACCTCGGATCTCTGTCTGAGACAATAGACACTAGTAAACCATGTCTATTTACCACATCCTGGATATAGATTTTAGAAAGATCTTCCACCGTATGAGTATCACGAATTGGGATGAAATGGTATGACTTGGTTATACGATCCACTATCACCCAAATGGCATCGTGTTTCCGGACCGTTCTTGGAATACCTGTAACAAAATCCATTGCTATCTCCTCCCATTTCTATACTGGGATAGGTAAAGACTATAACATACCAGCTAGTCTCTAGTTTGCTTCTTTCTCCTGTTGATACGTTAAGCATCGCAAAATGAATTTGGACACCTTCCTTTTCATGTAGCTCTATCAAAACTGTGCCTTTAACGCCTTATACATCATCTATGTACCCGGATGTATAGCCCATTTTGAATGGTGGTAAGAATTAAAGATTTGTTCTTGGAAAACTATCGGTTCCACCATTCGATCTCTGAAACACAAAACTAAACTCGCTTCCAACATCCAGACATCAATGGTCTCCCCACCATTGAGGTTTGAACTCATTATCAGACATTCCACATCAGATGTTTGTTCCTCTTTGACCACTTTTACCAGTTCAGGAACAAGCATAGCTGAAATGAAAACCACAACATCACCTCATTTTTCACATTCCACATACATGTCGGCTAAGACTGACATCAACTGCCATTCATCTGAAGCTTCTTTCGCCAACTGAGCATACGACTTTTTGCTTAATGCATCGGCCACCGAATTGCCCTTACCCAATGTATACATCAAGTCAATGTCGAACATTTGATGGTACTCCATCCATCTCCTCTGGCTCAGATTCAAAACTCCCAGTGAGAAAAAAAATTCAGGCTTTTTTGATCTGTAAACAAAGTGAACTTCTCACCAAAGAGATAATGAAAATAAGTCTTCAAGGCAAGGAAAACTGCAGCTAACTCCAAATCTTGTTTTTGGTAATTTTTCTCATGCACTCTCAACTGTCATGAGCCATAAGATACCACATGGTCTCCTTGCATGAGAAAACAACCCAAAATTGTCCCTTAAGCATCACAACTCTGTGGTCCACAAGATCCAACTCCACAATATCTCCCAAACATCAACACAATCCACTAGTAATGAGATGCTTTACCTTTACCCGTGTCTCAGAATAAAACATATGCACAAGCACAAAAGTGCCAAAGCAGGGGTGAGTATAAAACTCATTAGGTTTTCCCCCAATGACTTCCCTACTCATGCCACTAGGATAGAAGAGTTAGAAGCATTTATATAAAATAGTTTATATAAAAACATTTTCACCAAAGCAGTTTATAACTATATATAAACTAGTTTTCCAAATCCATCCATGCTCGAAAGTATCAATGTGAAATTTAAGCCGGCCTTGCCAACAGGTTATTTTTATAGAAAAATAACCAAACAAATTTCAAAACCATTTCACAGACATCCCATTTTGGAATTCCTAACCATTTCATATACCTGTGAAATCAACCATGCAAGCATCGTTATGACAGTTCCATTCTCATGAGCAGTCTCTCGTTGATCTACCAAGTCGTCACAAGGTAATTATTCCCCATGTGCCATTACACCTTTGGCACCGAGCACAAGGTCATGTTTCAACCAAGACTCGTAAATTTAGTTACCATGTGCCAGTACGCCTTTGGCACTGAGCACAAGGTCATGTTTCAACCAAGCCTCGTACAAGTAGTAACCATTTTCCCGTACACCTTTGGCACCGAGCACAAGGTCATATTTCAACCAAGCCTCATATATGCAACATGACAACACACCACACATTCACAACAATCAGGCCAAAAACATCCTTTCAATAAAAAACCTTTTATTGAAAACCATTTTCATCACAACCATGTGTGTTCAACTAATTCAAATCATTTCAATAAAACTGTACTTTTCATGAAAACCAAAGAATGAACGAATTTCCTCATGCCATTTCAATCCCATACCATTTTAATAAAACACCCCTTTTTATTGAAAACCCATATTTCATCAAAACATTTTTCATTCCATAAAATCCATAATTTAAAATCAACATTTTAAATTCATGAAGCCAAATCACTTTTCACACCAATTTACCAAGATTTCACAATTTCATCAAAACCATAAATCATCACGAAAGAACATTTATTACATGATTTACACAATAAATTTCATTCAAAAAAGACAATTTGAAACTAATCCAATCAATTCTAACAAGAGGAGTCGATATTGAAGCCACTTACCTCAACAATTTGGGCGAAACCGAGCCACGAACAAAGAACGCTCAAGAACTCTGGGCTGATTCTCCAAAAACTCTCCTTAGATCTCTTCTTCTAACACAACCAACACCAAATCTTGTAATATTTGGAATCCACACCCTTATGTCTTCCCATAACGGGTGTAAATCTAGTAAAATGATAGAATATGAGAAGTATATCTTAGTATATCTAAGAAAGCGATCAAGAACGATCACATACCTTAAGAATCCGACTTCAATTCGCCAAGAGAAGCATTCAGATAACCTCCAGAATGCTTGGGAGAAGTCTTCCATCCTTCAAGGGAGAGTAATCCCGAGTTAGGGCCACTTAGGAGGTTTAAACAAGGAAATTAATGGAAAAAAGAGATAGATCCCCAATTTTAGGACCTATCTTTAAGTGACCGCACGGTTAGTCCGCACGGTTTGAAAAACCGAATGCTAACCCTGCGTTGGCTGCTGCCTCGACCACCCTTCACTCACGGTATGGCCCCACGTTTAGAAAAATTCTGTGCCGACCATGCATAAGACACTGCCTCCATGACCCACTACGAACAGTTTGGACGCACGGTTAGACAAACCGTGTGCCAATGGTGCAGCTTCCCCTTTGCCTCCAAACATCATTCCATGTTCTCCCGACTCTCCCATTCAACCCCCTTGACTATAAAACCATGAAAAGAATCAATAAAGGGTTACATAACAGAATCCAGGGGTACTAAAAAAATAAAAATTTATTAATTTTAATACATATGAAATATTTGGTTATGAATAAAATAAACCCATGTTCTATTATAAATCAAAATTTATAATATAAATAATTTCTATTTTATCAAGATAAATGATTTCTAATTTTTAGGAAACATATATTGCTCTGAAAGTTAGTGTATTATGTTTTAAAGTACAAACTATAGTTTATTTATGAGTTATTTTTGAAATTTATGATAATATTCATAAACCTATAATATTTATATAGTTTATATCATAGTTAATGACAAAATGTGGTTTTGCGTGGTATGTGAGATTATGCAGAAAATAATTTCCCATATACATTGAGAATTTATTGTATACATTGGATTTAATATTTGTAATCAATGGTTCAAAATTATCTAATAATAATAGCAATATTTTAGGATTAAAGGAATCCTTACATACGTAAAAAACCTGTCACCATAGGGATAACTAAAATGGTATAAATAAATAAACATATAGGTTAAGGAAATAACATTTTTAAATAATTTTTATTTCCTTTTTTATTTTTTGATCAACCTTACCTCCCCTAAACTCCATTATTTATCAATTTTAATAATACATTACTTCAGAGTGAATTCCCATTATTGAATAGTTCTGTGGTACTTTAAAAAATTCCACTCCGCACGTATAAAAGGGAACCTCATCATATCTCCTCAACACACTTAAATATACTTTTTCTTTTGAAAAGACATACCCAAAACCCTTAAGTAAGTACCTTCTAATTTCATATAAGCCTTTTTTATTAGGCAACATTCTCATTAAGACATTTAGTGATAACCTAAATAGGTTGTTAACATATAATTTATCGTTATTAAGCAATAAATTTATATTATTTATTCTTATACCTCCATAAAATATTATTAATCTATGATGATTTATTAAATTAATTTTTACACATATAAATTGATTTTATTATTTTAATTTCATAACCTAAATATATCTTCTCTTTAATAAAATGGGATACAAAACTGTTGATTATGTGGACAGCAAAGTACTACCTCACGAACCATTTCAATTTACATTTTATCCCCACTAATCATGTCTAGATATAATTATACATTTAATTTATATTAATTATATGTATGAACTAATTATACTCATATATTTTTAGTATACCATTTTACATTACACAATCCAATTAGTTATAAAATGATATTGTCACTCGTGCGTACATGTGGACAACCTCCTCGACGACCCAATATAATTCCTTATCATTTTATTTTAAAATGGAAAGAAATATGGATATATTTAGTTAATATATATCAAATGTATTATATAATTATTATATTTCTATGTTGAAATTTTCCATAACTTTCTTATTTACCTTCCTTAACAAAATGGAAACAACATCCATGCATACATAAGGCCAAATGATTCCATTAATGATGTTATTAAGTTATATATCTCTATATTTTAAGGATGAGTATATATATTTATATATTTAATATATGTTAATTTTATAATCTTATTAAAATTATGTAAATATTTGAACCATAATAATTGTACAAGTATCAATGATACAGAACCATAACATATGTAAAAAATAAAATCATACTATCTGAAACAGCGATTTTTCCAATGAATATTATTTAAATGGGTGATAAATGATTATTAGTAAATAATATATGGTATGATATATATTATTATAGTAATATAATATATTTACATTAAAGAAATATTTATTATAAAAGAATTTTGAATGTGTATGAAGAAAATTGAGACTTGAGGTAAGGTATTTTCATCTCACTTTTATTTCCATGGGACTCATGACTTATTCACATATTGTTTATTTATTTGATGTGTGTGCTTCCCATTAATGAAATTTTTCATCCTTATGATGAATGTTTGGTATTTAAATATCCATCTAATCTTCATTATTTCGTCGGTTTTAAGACTCAAAGATTACAAAGGAGGAAATCATTTTAGGGTATAATGTCATTCTTTATCAGGATTGCTCATTATTATTCTTACAATGATGAAATTTATTAATCTACCACTCAATAATATCATAAAATTTCTTATATTGGGTTAATTTCTTAAAATATTAATTTTTTCCATTATATTTTACTCACTTTATCTACAAAAGATAAAAAAATAATGTGTTTGAGTAAAACCACCTTAATTTCTCCCTTCGGTCAAAAATCCAGTAAATTAAAAGAAAATATATTCTAAAAATATTGATTTCTTTTAAATATTTTGTAATATTTTTAAAAATTCAATATTTTATTGTTTAAATTTTTTTAAAAATGGTTTATAATGAATCTTCTTATAAATATTTAATACTTACATTTGAGTTTTAATCGAATTGATAAAGGAATCATTGATTAAACATAAAAAATAAATGGTATTTCCCACCATCAGGGCTACTAAAGGATTTGTAACAACAATTACATGACTATATTCTTATTTTGACATAATGTTTTTCAATTACAATTTTTGAAATTTTTATATTCTAAAAAATAAATTTTATATTGGAAAATGTATTTAAGTAATATAAGTTTTTAATGAACTTTTAATGGTATTTATATTAATGAATGAACACATCCAATGATTCTACATATGATATAATCAGTATATAATATAATGATACCATCCATATTCATTATTTACAATTTTTTTTATTATATTGAATATTTTTTATGAGATATATTTATTACATATGGATTATTCTATGATGAAATGGTTATGATACTTGTCTCCATTGATAGGTTATGGTATGATTATTGATTTTGTGGAAAATATATCTAATAACAAGACAATTTGATTGTTTCTTCCAAAATTATGCATCCCCCCAATGCATTGGGTAACGATTTATGTCATATGAGCTCAAAGGTTACACATGAGGTTATCACAAGTCTAAAAAAAGGTATAGGGGAGTTTATAATAAGAATGAAAAAAGATTTTACATGTGATGATATCTGAAGACTAAAAAAAGGATAATACAATGGAGTTTATCTCAATCATGAAGCGTACATAGGTGGTTATCTCAATCCTATCATGTTTATTATGTTATAGTGTGTATGATTAAGAAATTATTTTTAATTCTTATGTTTAGGACACAAATCATTGTCTTATGCCAATGTAATTATCTCATAGAATATATGATTTAACTATTTTATGAGTCATGTGTATTAGAAATATAATATTTTTGAAATGGATCATGAATATGATTTATGATATACAATATATGATTTTAAAATTATATTCTCATGTTATCATACAGTTATTATAATATTATAGTCATAACTTCACATTTTATTGTTACCGAGAATCTATTTTCACTAATTATTTTGTATCCTTTCCTCAGGTTACAATGATTGGAATTATTTAAGATATATGAAGGAAGGGTTCTAGTTTTTAATAACATTTGGTGAGTTTATATATATTACTTATGAATGAGATTATTATGTGTTCAATTTTCCAAGGACACTAGACTAGTACTATTTTAGAATGGATCATTATATTATTTAATGAATATTAATTAATTACTAGGTTACATTTATATTTGAATATGGTTAGTTATTATATTTTTTATTGAAAATTTTATTTATACTTCCAAAACTAGGATGTGAAAACATTTGAGATAACATAATGGTTGATTGAATGACTATGATAATGTCCATGAATTTTCATGAAGGATATAGAAATTATTATCGATGAAATTGAATCCCTATATGAATATTACAAGTGGATATGGATCTAGAATAAATTTACTAAGGAGTAATAACATCTAAATGGGTATATTGGGATTTGACTGCATTGTCTATTGGTGAATGAAAATGGGCCTTACTAAACATCCAGTTTGAATAACCTGGGGGTAATTATTTGGAAATTCACAGACCTGTTACTAACCAACAAGAATATTTTTAATATATGATGACATTGAATGACATTGGATAAATATGACATTAATTGGACTGAAAATAATGTGTCCTTGATTGGAAATAATATTAATTATTATGTGGTATACAACTATGATTATTGTTTCTCAAACTATTATTTTTTGTTTTATAAATCACTAAAACCAGGAGGAATCATGTAAACATAGAATATTAATAAAAATTTGGAGATAATTATATACTATTGATTTTGATAAGAGAAAAATATATTATGAGTATGCCTTATTATTTATCACATTATATGACTAAAAACATGCTTCTACAACAACTATCAGACTCATCAATTAATAAAATTATTGTTTTTATTGAGACATTTGATAGTGGATACCTTGGAGGGAAGAAAACTAAATTTACATGATGTTATAAATGTTGAAAGAGACGCACTATGTCATGTAACAAAGGAAGGGAGAATAATTTTTGCAAATAAATAATTATTATAGTGAAATTAATTTTATATAAGTTCAATAAATTTTCAATATGGAAAATAGTCATTATCACAATTAATTACCTAATAAAATATTTATCTCCTAGTCCAATAATGTAACAATGTTATACCTATCTTTGAAGTGAAAGGGTTGTTATATTTATGTGTTCATATTCAAAAATATTGTTTCAGAAATATTGTTTGAAATTTTAAATTATTTATAATAATCTTGAAACATATAGGGATTATGTTAATTTTGGAGGCATAAATTTATTCATCTAATATTAATATAAAATTTATAGATACCATCATGGGTTTATGAGTTTAATTGTGATAATAATTTCAACATCTTAAACAATAATTTTTTTCTTTCACATGAGGTGATTTTAATATAATTAATTGAATTTTTTGAGTTATTTTATTTATATATGCTATATGTAACTATAGGGAAAAATCCATCAAGGTGTCTTCTCAATATATTTTTTGTGTGAGTCTATTTTTTGAAAAATCCATATGATCATGAATGAGAAAGTTTGGTGTTTTCCCAAGAATGTATTTCTCCATAGGTGTGAATAGTATGCGAACTATGACGGATAGATTGTAGAAAATGAATGGTGTTATTTAGAATTGTAAAGGGAATGGTAAATAGAAGGGAGCTGTACAGCGTGAGGTTTAGACGGTGTACAGGTTTAGTTTGCAGAGAGCATATGGTTTGCGGCTAAGGCATTAGGTATGCAGAAGGCTTGCGGTATACAGGATGAATTTTTATTCATGGAAACGATGTAGTGATTTGAAACACCATGAAGGGTTTAATTGGAGAAAATGATACTATGATTTTTTTCATTGTCAAAAAAGAGAGGTGGTACACAGATCAATTTGGTAAAATGGTTCATAGGACTATTAAAAATTTCATAATATGAAACATACGTGGTGAAGGTGGTACCACATTGATTATATTTGAAATATCATATTATAATATGTTTTGGATCTATATGAAATTATAATGAAAATAATCCCATCATTATTGGGAGATAATTTCATTAGAGAACATCTTTCCTCTGAGAAGAAATTCAGCTAAATTAGAAAGAGTTTGTGTGGTGTCTGCTTATGGGAAACGGTTCATGGGGAAGTGATTATGTGAAGGGTGATGAGTTTCAAGGATGTCATTACCTGAATGGGTTTTTAAAAGAAAATTAATCCCACAATGGAAGAAGTAATATTTGGAAGATGTAAGTCCATAAGTGGTACACAGAAGTGTAGATGGTATGCTGAAGATGGAAGTGTTATGCAATATAAGAATGATACACAGAAGCTTGAATCAATACATGGAAGGAGGTGGTACATGGAAGTAGAACACAGAAAGGAATGCATTACATGGAAGATGAAATTCGTTTAGAATACCAACTATGTATTTCTTGGAGTAAGTCATATGGTTTGTGGGGGACTTACAGAATATTTAGGACACACTAATATAGTTCACAAAAAAATCCACTAACCCAATAGTATACAAAAAATTTGAATACATTTATTACTGGAAATGGAACTTCCACATAGAATCTATATATATTTGATGAAGAATTATTTCATGAAAATTACGGGATATACAAGTCCATAAATTGTGATTGGATCCCATCCATGAGTTGTAAGAGATAGAAGAGGAGATTAGTTATCCCTTCTTCCATCATTTACCCAGAGAAGGAGACATAGGAATTGATCATTCGGAGTGATCTGAGCAGACCCTAAATCTTGAAAATGTAGTGTGCCTATGAATAGAAGTGATTTAGCCTAAACCGTGTAATTAGAAATGTTATTTATTTGATTTGGAGCATTGAAACATTTCTATTATATTCCCCTTGGACATGGCCCTATGAGGGTGAACCCTGTAAAATAGCTCTATCTTATTCATGATTTCATTTATGTTCATACATTTCTACAAAATAAATTGATGAGTGTGTTTTGTTTTATGAAAAAATGATCTAAAGGGGTAGGATTTTTATTCTTTCATACCCTGATTCAACCCCCCCTCATTGTATTTTACATAGTTGACTTAGCAATAATCAATAGTCTCTACATGATGCTCAATTTAAGAACAATGGTCTTTTAGTATGTTTAATGGCATAGATAACCTTTTGTGTTTATATGATCGTTGATGATAAATTTTTCGGGGGGTTGTTTATCATATTTTAATGGATTTAATAAGAATTTTAATTTTATATTTGTATCAAAAAGGAATATACACCAGTTAAGAGAAAACATATCACATTAAAAAAGGCCATAGAGATTGAACCTACCATAGAATGTTGACAATAGGGAAATACCCACCAATGTAATAAGTGATGTCTTTGTTTTTATGAATTTTTTTTATAATGTTACAATTAAATAATATGTTGAAATGGGGGAAAATTATATGATGGGGTTTCACTTGAGAAATAAATATTGAGTAATATTTTGGAAGCATATATTATTTTTGTGCATCTTTATGGTGATTCATGCTATTTATAGAAATGATTATTATATTATGGATATTATTTGACAAAAAAATATAGATAATTAGTTATATTAATTTATGGGTGACAAATGATGATTGGGGATAAATTTTAAATTAATCTCAGAAGAATATGCAATCAAATCCTTCTATATTCATGGTTTTGAACATGGTTGGGAACATTCTAATCAATATTGGGCATATTTTTTTAATATTATAAAAAATAAACATTAGGTGTTGTTGTTGAGGAATTGATGATTAATGTTGTATTTCTTCATATAATCGTTTATTTATTTTCATAATTACCATATTTGGAAAAAGAAATCATTTTGAAAAATTTATAATCATAGAAAAAATATCATATTTTTCTACATTATAATATAAATTATTTTTTATGTGTACAAATTTATCTTGAATATTCATTACATGGATGAATAAATTAACTCGAAACTGGTTGATGAAAAACCAGTGGGAGAACTTGTGTTTATGAATAAGTAAGATGTCAAGTGTGTATACTTTTATATCTTTTAAATATTGGTTGAAAAGGAATCCTTAAATATTTTGAGATGTATCTTAAAATAAAACTTTATACAAATACTTTCATTTCTAATGTATCTATTTTATTTTCACTCATTGTCGATTTATATATTTTTTGTTTTTATCTTGTTTCCAACCATGTTCTGTATCAATATTTATTAGTCCATGGGAACTAGTATTATTATTCATTATATATTTTCACATCCCACTAATGTTTTCACACTCAGAGACCTAGTTATGTTTCATTCTATATGACATGTGTACATACCATTCACTCTTGTAAAGAGGTGGTTTTATTAACCCTTTATACGAATTGGGATTTCAATAAAAAAAATTCATATTGAAAACCATTTATTTCCTGGATAAAAATATAAAATATGCATGATGCAATATATTAAATGGGGTAGAATATAAATCACATCACTTTTTAAATAAAATATTGTTCTATGGTTTATATTCCAAGAAACACTAAGATTAAATTACCCACATGATATACTATTTAAATATAGACTTCATGAAATTCACATTATATGGGAATCCAGTAATAAGATTAACTAAATTTTTCAAAATATAAAAAGGATATTTTAAATAAAAATGTAATTATAAATTATGATTAAATAATAACTCAACTTTTTAGAAAATCAATTCAATTCAAAAAAAAAATATTTTCCTCAAAATTGATTTCTTTTATTTTTGGTGATAAAACAATATAAATATTTTTTTACACATTTAATAAATGTATATAATAAAATGAACATAATTATTGAATTCAAAATATTTAAATTATATTATGTTTAATGATTTCTTTTTTTCAATGAATATAAGAAAATACTTCTTTTAATAGGAAACTATTTTTGAAAATACTATGTCAAATAATTTGTTATTAATTAATATAATATTAAATAATTAATAATATATTTTAAATTTATTGAGAATATATATAACATTATTAACTAAAATCAATATATTTATGATCACTAGTCATACTGCTAATGTAATATCAACCTATTCATGGAAAATTCATTGCATAAAAAATATTTTAACATGTTTTGCGGGAATATTTTAAAATAAATTAAAAAATTTTATTTTAATTTGATAAAAATGATTCCAATTTTCTAATTAGAGTAATTAATAATTGTAAATAATATAATTATAATTTCATATCATAAATAATACTATATATAATAAAAAACAGTTAGCATGGTTACGGGAAAACCTGGTATACCATGTGTTAAACAAAAAAGAAAATGGTTACAATGACATTAAAACATGCCTAATTTCTATTTAATATCAATATATATACGCTATCTAATCTAAATATTTTAAATTTCACTTCTTGGATCCATATAATGAATAATGTTACCCTTATATTATTTTGGACCTGAAATGTAAAAAATTATGCATTCTTAATTTTAATAACTAAAATATTTTGTGTGAGGGATTAAAATAACCCATGTTCACATATAAATTTTCATTTTAAAGGTAATTTATTTTTTTATCTTGTAATTTATTTTTAATTTTTTATTAAGAAAATATATACAATTAATGGTTATAAAATACTAATGTAGTAAATATATAATTAAAAATAAAATAAAATAAAAGACATAAAAAATTAATAGTATTATATTTTTGAATGAACTAATATAATCAAAAAAAATTTTATATAAACAAAAATTGATTTTGTTCTGTGAAAATAATATATCCATATTCATTATTTTGTGTGTATTTTAAGTAAAAATAAATGAATATTTTGGAAATTAACATGAATGATATTTTTTTAATAAATAATATATTATTAAATGAAATAATATTCAATAAATTTTATATTCATCCAATTGACTGTAAGAAATGTTAATTTTTCCGATTTGTTCCATTTATGAATCATTTTCTCATTTATGATAGCATTCATAAAACATTGTAACTGAAATAGTTGTTATTATGAGTGTAGTTAAAATGTGGTTTTACGTGTTACCTTTCCTTTAATTAAAATTAACTTTCACCATTACATATAATTTTTATTTGATATATTATATGACATATTTATAATTATTGGGTCCAAATTTTCAAATAATTATCACTTTACTAATATCTTAACGAATAAATCACCCAGGTAAAATAACTATTTTTCAAAGTTGAAAATAATTGGTAAATGAATGTAAACATGGATGTTCAGGGAATAACATGTTTAAAAAAAGTGTTCTAGTTTATTGATGTTTTTCGGAACCATTACTTCCATAAAATATATTAGTTATCAATTTTTTAATCTAATATCCTTATTTTATCTCCCCATTAATTACTATTTTAGGGTACTTATAAAAAGGCATATCTTTGTCACATATAAAAGGACTCACACTCTCTTCTACAATCCAAAATAAAATATCCCTTGGTTTATAAAATCCAAAAAATACCTTATTATAATTCATTCCTCCTATTTATTTGACTATTGTTAATATGGAAACCCACCTAATAATTATTTTGCTTCTAACCTACATATGTTGTCCAAAAAATGTTGTGTCATTCTTAACAAAACAGTTTTTATATCTTTATCTACATCCTTCAAATATTTTTCAACCATGTTTATATATCAAAAGAAATATCACCCATATATATGGAATTTTATTATTTTAATTTAATAACCTACATCAATCAATAATTCCATCAAATGTTAAACGTATCCATCAATATTGGGAACAGAAGAGTACCGAATTGCGAACCAATGTTATTCATTTTCCCTCATTGCCTCGCACAACTAGAGATAATTATACATTTAATATTTATTTATTATATTTATTACATAATTATACTTTAAGAATTATCATATCAAATATAACTTCATAACTTCTAACCCTTTGGGAGGAGATAACCTCACTCGTGCATACATGTGGACTCCCACCTCTATGATGAAATGTCATTAAATTTAATTTAATATTGACATTGATTATAATTGGGATTAATTTAATGAATGTATATCATGTATTTTAGATAAAAATATACTATTATGGTGAAATATTTTTTAACATTATTTGGTTCTATTATTTTAACGAATAGAAGTAGAATTCATAATTACGTACAACCTTCCATCTCTATGAACAATTTAATACAATTATTTATCTCTGTATTTTATTGATGAATATAAATAAGAATAAAATTAATATATATGAAATTTATTTCATGAATAAAATTATTTATATATTGTATCCATAATAAAAGTTTCAATTACTAAAACTACCAAACCAATATATATTTGAAAAATGTGGTAGTTATAACAGAAAATAGTGCTTTTAAAAATTAAATTCTAATAAATGTGTTATAAATGATTATAATTAAGTCATAAATGGTTTGATTTATATATGACTAGGGTTATAGAATACATAAGTCACTAATATTTCTTTCGGACACCTACATATTCACAAATTATTTCTTTTTTAGGTATATATATTGACAATTAATTACTTTTATGATCATTACCATAACTATTATTTGATTTAAAACTCCAAATAGGATTATATCATTTATGGATCTTACAATTTTAAGGATATAAAAGTCGTTGGGGTTTTAAGATACAAGTTCATTTCTTATCTATATTCTCTAATATCATGATTCATATTGTTATATTTATTAATATTCTACACAATAATATTCCTACATTTATTATCCTACGGTTATTTAAATAAATTACATTTTTTTCTTTCATATTAGCCTTTTTATATACCCATTATAACTACATAATAATTTAATGGTAAAATATCATTATTTCACTCTAACGTAAAAATCCCTTTCTCTTCTACGACAATGTTTTCTAAAAGTATTTTCTTAAATGTTATCAATATTATACATTGATTATTTAATGTTATTTTTATGTTTTTTCAAAATTTTACAAAAAAATATCATTAAAACTAAATGTCAAAAAAATGATAATTTCCATCCTTTTTTAAATATTGTTTGCATGGAAATTTTGGATTTTTAAAATAAATGTGAAAATAATATTTGTTTCAGTGTCTACATCATGACTAACATCCCCACAATCATGGAAACTAAGAATTTATAAATTAAATTACATGATACATTATTTATTTTAAAAGATAATTATTTCTTTTATATTTGTGATGTATTTATATTTTAAATGATGACTTTCCATGTGGAAAGGGAATTTACCTCATGTGTATTTATAATGATATCTTATTGGTAATTTATATTCATCAATGAAAAAAATGGTGATTTTATTTATTCTATACTATGGATATGATCCAATGATACCACACCTATTCTTTTTTATGTATACTCTAATATTATGCTATTAATTTTTTGAATCTTGTTTTTTTCATGGGTTACGGTATGAGTAAATATTTAATAAACTCATTCCCCTTTCTCAGGTTATGATATGATGAATTATTTTTTGGAATAAAAAATTATGATTTTAACTATGTGATGGGTGGGTAATTATTATTTGTATCTCTAATGAATTGGGAAAATGTTAATGTTCTATGAGAACAATGGTTACATTGTTGGATATCTCATTCCCAATGAATGGGGTATGTGGCAGGTTTTCTCAAGACCAAAAAATGTGGTTACAAGGGAGGTTATAAAGAGACAATTAAAATATAAACCAATTGTTATCTCCTGTACAAAGTAGGTACAAATGTGTTTACACCAAGCCTAACATGTAATGATTGTCTTGGAGAGTATCCAAGGTATAATATTTTTGATTAATTTGTTAATGTCACAGTTATTTTTTTATCCAATGTTATTCTATCATTCATTTTATTTATTTGATTATATTTTGATTCTTATCTTCTGAAATGCAATGATTTGTGACATTAATCATGTTTGTGATATATGTTATAAAAGGTATGATTCTCAAATGTTATTATCAAGTTCTCATACTCTTATGTTCAAGTTATATAAATATATCCATTTATTATCTGTACTAGGAATCTGAGTTCATCTATTCTTATGTTTCCATTCACCTGGTAAAAAAGAAACAAATTATGTATGATATTACTATAAATGGTAGTAGTTATGAAAAACATAGTGCAATATATTGTATATAACTTATTAATGAGTCTTTTATCTGTATAAATATATAATAGTACTACAAATATATGAGTTTCGAATGGATAATTATATTTTAAAATGAATATCACTTTATTAATATGTAATATCTATGTATGATATGTATTGGCCTCTATACTATATATCTCATAGACTATGCTTTTTATATATACCTCGTGTCATTCAGACAACATCATAAGAAGATATTTTCTCTATACAAGGGTCAATACACCAATATCCATCCATTAAATATTCTTCAATTATAATGACATCTACCTCAATTAAAAAAATATCCCCCCAATATCAAATAATTTGAAATTCATGATATCCCTCTACAAGGAAGAGTGGCTACCAATCAATATAAAGGTCTTTAAAAAAACAAAAATTGAAATTTCTCTTCGGGAAATTTGTATAAATTCTATAACCACACATTTAGGTAACATCCATTGTGAATCTATAGGTAGTTAAGGGGGGGCCATCCTTATGTTACCCTAAATATTTTAGAGTGTGATATTTCTGAATATTCAGAAAAGAATTCTTGCTTCAATCAACGTAGCTTTAGGAATGCATCCATTAATTTAGGATCACCATTCATGAATCCATGGTGTATAATTTTCCTCTATAAAAACCTATATATAAATTAGGTTATATATTTCATTTCAAGGATTAAAATTTATCCAATACTATCACTGTATTTATCACTTCTCCCCACCTCCAAAATTAATGTGGGAGAGATATATAACTCTTTCTTGATACCCACTAATGTGGAAAAAATTTTGATTGAGCTTTTATTTATTGATGAACTCTGTCACTAGAAAGGGATTACATATTCTATATCCAACATTGATAAAGTGATGATAGTTTTATCTCTAGAGTGATATGCTTCCAAATATTAATGGAGGATGTCTTCGATGATGTCCATCCCTTTTTGAGGACCAGAATGATAGATGGTCAGAATTTATTACTCCCTCAAATTCACTTATGCATCATGTGGATACAGGTTGTGATTAAGAGATATACTAACCTCTATGTAAATAATATAATTGGGATACCCTATGAAAAATCATATCCACCAACTAGATTCCAATAATAATTTGGAAACCATTGACCTCACACTTTTCCATCCGGAAATTTCTCATTGAAAACCATATTCTGTCTCACAAATATAATATATAGAAAATGTTTAGCCTTCTTTAGAGTCTTTTTTATAACCATTCTATAATGTATATGCTCGTATAGGATATTTGAAAACACATCAAAAGGTTTTTCCTCGCCGCTCTTCAATTGGTTCTGCTCCATGATTCATATGAACACAAAAAAAATTCTAGTGAGGTTTTAATAATATCCTTATTATTCTCTTACAAATCATTATAATGGAATTTACTTTTTTTTATGTTAGTGGTTGGTACAGTATGTAGCTACATAGTTCAATCCCCTACTATGGAAATTACACATTCCTCTAGTTATCCTATTAGATAATTCTAGTCGTTCTCTATCATTTTCCTCTACATTAGAGTTTTTATTCAACATTAATCACTCTGCTATGTAGGAGAATGATTTTGGTAATGATGATATCTTGTTGTGTCCATATTATGTGGATTGGAGATGATCATGGAACACTCCAACAGGTGTTCATACACAATAGTAAATACATTCTATGGGCCGTTAACTTCTTAAGGACATCCCACTGTCAAATTTAGACCATAACACCCTTAATAATGTTAAATTGGTTATCTAAACATCTAGTTATCCATTTCCCATTGATGTAACATTGAAAAATTATAGAACCATAACATTTCTCTATGAGTTTTAGGTTTATTTGTAGCATAGTTTAGATTAAATCAAAAGATGGCATCGTAAAAAATGGGATAATCATGAAGATCTAATAATTCTCCCTCTATATTCATAATCATCTATAATATGTGGTTATAGAAATAGTGGAAAATTATGTGGTTTATATAATTCAACTAGTTCAAAAAAATTTCTACATCTATAACAAGGTTTGCCGTTGATGAATCTACTCATTCGAGAAAAAATATTTCTCCCCAAGGATTTTTCAATGACAAATAAATATTATTTCTACCCATAAAAATATATATTATATATTTCATGTTCTTAATAGCATTATATGGGTTTTATTATGTCAATTCCTCCAATAATTATTCCATTATTGCTATCAACCCTTTCCAAAAAGATTTAGATATATAGAACGTCATAGTGCAGCCTGAAAGAACCCTCTAACTAACATAGGCCAATAATACTCCTCCACCTATAGAATATTAAAACTACTTAATCAGGAATATGATATTGTAAACTATATGTTTCTTTACTTATATATTATTAGTTAATTTGATTTTAACCATTCAATCCATGACTCTCATTATACTATGGTGTTTGGAACTCTAATAAAATATAAAGTCAACAAACAATCATGCTTTGACTGAACCATGAATAGAATTACCTTTTACAGGTATATTCATCTGATTCCAAGATCCATTTCTAGTTGAAATAGTCTTTACCATCAATTCCACTTTCAATAAAGTTCCAATTAATGAATTATGAGTTTCACCAAACAATGTATGTATAAAAATATGAAAAAATAAATTTCAAAATGATTTTTATGTGAAAGGTGTTAATATAGTCTCCCTACATCATGTTTACTTGAGAATTTATATTTTTCATGTGTACAAAGAATATTTAGATAGAGAAAAAAAATTCAAATTTCACTGATGTATATTGGCGGATTCTAAGAATTCCTCAAGAGAGAAAAGTGATTTAATGAATCAATGTGTTAAACCATATAGAGGTCCCTCCAATAATATCCTCCTACTCATAAATGGAATCTTGGAGCACTTTATATACCATTCATCACACATACTGTTGCCCCACATACTATATATCTCCATAAGGATCCACAAAATAAACCCCTCTAGGAATAAGCTCTAATAGACAATATCATACTAGGTCTTATTCAATTGGAATGATCCAAATCCCTTTTGAAAAGTAAAATAACAATTACTAATCTTTCATGTGTGAATGGGTCCTACGATTCCTCATTTTTAACCAAGAGATGATATTTTTGATGATTGTAGAAATAAAAAATATTCTACAGTTTTAGACGAAGAACCATCCCAATTATTTCCCTGAACACATATTCCTCGTACACACCATCATGTAATGATTCGTCATCAAAGATTCTCATTAGTACATATTAGATCATGGAAGATTGGAATTGGGTGACCCTTTGGAACATGTCATGATTATCTATACCACAACTAATAATGATGAATGTGTGATGTAACAGAATCATGTATCTAAAAGAATATCACAAATTTTCAATACCTAGCGCAATATTTCATCAATTAATCCATAAAATCATTCTTTTCTGGATAAATCCGTTAGAGCCCCCAATCATCATCTCACCAAGTCCATTTAAACCATTAGATTAATATCAACCCCTGTTTATAAATAATATTATACATAATTATAAAGAAAATTATGATCCCGTGACTTTGTTAAATCTTATATGAAATTTCATAGATATTAGCCCCTAACATTTTGTACGAAGTTCCATTATCCTCATGAAAATTATGGAATCACTTGATAAATGTTGGAGTCTTCCTTCATCAATTAAATCATGTTAGGGAACATTGTGTATATAAAATAGATGTAATTCTCTATTCAACTCTTCTAAAATCTCATATAAATTATATAACAAATAGAAATGATTCTATGGAAATAATAACACATGGGGAACCATCCCAAATTTTTTTATACACTTCAAAACCAAAATGAAAGCATTATTTAAGCATAAAAAATAATTTACTCCCTATGTTTCATCCTATAGTGTATTCAAATGAACACAATGATTTGTTCATAATTTGGGTTATAAAAAACTATCGAAAGATCAATCACACCAATCAAAACAGAAAAAGAAATCAGAATATCCCATCCACCTGTCATCACTTCAGCATGGACGATCCTCGATATTATTATCATGGAGCTACAACATATGGAAATACTTAAGCTAGTTTATTATATATATAATTTTATCTATATTGTCACTAGAATTTTATAATAAACCCAAATCATTTATTTACTCCTCATATCATTAAATATTTTTCAAACTCTCATCTATTATTTGAAGAGACCTCTCCAATTTGAGATTAAAGTATCCCTGATTTAGGTATATCATGTAAAAGAAGTTGATTAAGTGGATTTCTAAAAAATTACCATCTTCTACAGAGAATGTTATGGTGTATAAGTCCATGTAAATATTAACCAAACTCAACTGACAATGATGATCATTATCATAGAAGTATGGGAGTGTTAAATAAACACTGACAGAGGGATCAATCTCATCCTAACATAGAATCTCTAAATGTTGGGGTGGACAAAGATAGATCTCACAATAGTAAACATGAAGATCCCAAAATATAAAAATGGTGGTTATATATCACATTAGATAATCATAGTGAAGACCCAAATTATTAATTTTTTATCAAATACTATGTTCATGGTCTCCCCTCTAGACACTGCTCTCAAAACATTATTGTAACGACCCTTGATCCAACTTCATATAATTACCCAATAATCATGTTTGAAATTCCTCAAATATTACCTCAATAGTTTATTTAGGGTTATATATTGTGATATCTCTCCCTTTAAATCAGGTTAGTCCCACTATCAGTATGATAGGTATTACACAAGGTATGAAATAGAGCTCTAGATCAAAGAGGTTGAACTTCCCAATGTTCCCAATGACCAAACAACCTCTTGTAAAGATACATGGGATTACATGAAAAGAAGGTTCATTGTGACCATCCACCATATGGATGAAACAACCCCACACCATGTGAAATTTTTAATTATGTCTATGGAAGGTGTATACATGGATAAAGAATTTTTTCTTTGATTGGAAAATTGTTATAATGCCTTTGAAACCATTGTTCACATGCCATATAGAGTCCTAAATATAAAAAATAATTTTATTATCAATATTTTTTATAAATTAATAGTGTTGACTCACTGTCAGTTGGTGATGAAATATTTATTCAATAAAATGTTCAAATAACTCAATGACTTCCTTTAAAAAATTATCTTCATCCTCTATCACCATGGTATAACTGGATCCAAAAATACATGTTTCTACTCAAAAATATTATTCCCCTACATAGAAATATTACGTCATACCATGGAAACTTATTTTAATTTATTTATATATAATCTCTAATCATTGTGTATCAGATGAAGGGGACCCAGATGAATCTCTTTCTTCCTTTGCAGAATGTGTATAAACAACATTTGATGAGCTAATATAGACGAACTGCATCATTGAGGAACATATAAGGTTAATGATGATTAGTGTCATCGGGTCTTTTGATGATCAAGAGTATCATATTTAAATAATGGAAAACCCCATGATCTAATTACATTGAACTAGATTGTGATAATCGATATCTATCCAATTATCACTATCCACTATCTTGCATTTCCCATCAACCATCATGGATTTGGGTCATCACCTCAAAATATGTATCCCTCTCATGCTTCCCTACTCATGTATTATGTTGACTAGGTGACAAGATAATACCTCATTAATAAGGGTTAATATATCATGTGAATTTAAAAAAACATACCTCATAATAATAATAATGGTAAAAATTTTGTTTATATTGAAACATGGGATGTCCATCAGCATTTCTTAAAGAATAAATTCCCAATCCTATTTTTTATTTTTATAATTTATGGTACCACAATGTTTCATCAAAATTACATTTTGGGTGATTAATTCATGTATAAATTTTTTTTGATGGCTACCAAAGATAAGTAATCTACAATTTTATGTCATCGAAAGAAACACATTTCAATACAGATATGCCAATTGGCCTAAAGAAGACAAGAGTTACCTATCAATGTATCAAGAATCAAATCATCAATACTCAAAATAGTACCCTACTAGAGTGTTATGTAGAAATATTAGTACTAAAATCCTACTAGTGCTAGTATAACAATAATATCATTAATATGTTTTAGACATGATTCACCCACACAACATAAATAAAACCCACTAAATTTTATATTCAATGTTACCTCTACTAAAATACTCAGAATTGTTTTCTGATATAGAGGAATCAACATCTACCTAGAGAATCTAATGGTTTTCATTAGTATTCCTTTTCTATAAAATATTAAATATTTTTATGGGATCTAATTCTATATAAACTATATGTGGGATTATGTCTCAAATATATAGGTTATATGTAATCTAATCACCATGATAATGATGAAAGAAATCACATATTAGTGGAATAAAGAATTTCAGGTTGTGTTCAATTGCATAATGAAATATTTTCATTGTATTCCTATTTTAATTTTATCCGTAATAGGAAAACCTTTTATCCTTTGGGTGATCGCCTTGGAATAACCACAGTGTTTCCTCCTATCATAGAAAAAATTAGAAAAAATTAGATTCTATAATATCTCTGTTCTATATTGTTTGATTGAGATACACCATATTCACATGTTGTCAAAAAATGTATTACCTTATTCCTTAAGCTGAAGAGTTTTTTTAACTATATATATCATCTTGAGATCTATATTATATCTCAAATTATGATAATAAATTATACCACCAACTATTATATATTTATTAGAAAATTGTCATGATTAATAGTACACCTAGAGTGGTTTGACAACATGTTCATCCATTTGAAGCCTATCAAGTTTTAGGTTTATGTAGATTTCTTAATTGGGCCCCAAACCTTTGATGTATTACACACGGTTGTAAATTTCCTAGATAAGGATATTAAAACTATGTATTATTTACAAATTTTTTGGTAGAAAATCATTGATGGAAATTCTCAATGAATATCATTAAGGAGGCATAATAATCCTAATCATTATAGGGTTGGTCTTGTAATTGTCTACACCAATCCTTTTTAATACATCATTCCATACAATTTCATCCTATCAGAGGGGTTTACCAAAAAATATTATTATTATCAATCCATAATCACTAGTTTTGTTTAGTCCCACAAGATTAGGTTTCTAAAATAACAATGTGATAACAATTTGAGAACCCATATGTAGTGGTGGCCTGATTAGTGTGTGAGTATTAAACTCGATAGTGAAAAACCAATGTCAGCTCGTACAAGACTGTATAATTAGTGATATATTCATGTGCATGATTGATATAAATATATAAAATACTAAATATTAAATAATATAAAACAATAATTCTTTCTTTGGAATTTCATTATAATTTTATAGAGAATATATTTGCAGCAATACTAATAAGTTTCCCATAAAAAAATGTTGGTCATCCATATGCACGTGATTCTCATGAAACATACTATATTTTGTTTATGCTGGGGTGTCTCAAAGAACATTATAATTTTCTATTGACCATATAAATATAGGATCAGGGTGTAAGCCTGAAATCTCTCATATTTATGCTTCAATGGATAACTCCTTATCATTATTGGATCCACGTCCATATCCTAGGTGCCTTATGTTTCTCTCAAACCCTTATGTGTATATATTGGCTCAATACCAATTCATGATATAACAATTTGTTACTGAATAAATATAATCACCCAATTCTTCATTCCCAATAGCTTGACTCAATACATTTTGATCATATTGATCAATAACTATAATGATCATCAGGCTTAGTGGGCCGAAAGCTAGGGTCAATCATGGAATTACATTATCATCATAAAAATAATAATTAAAGTGATCATGAACCCCCCAATAACAGATGTATTTATCCTAGTGAAGCTATGTATCATAGGGACTCAAGGTGTCTAGGATGTCCCAAAAAGGGGTGGGGTAAAATCGTATTGTCATGGTAATTCATAAAGTAGTTGAGTATCAATATCCCATAGCGTATTAACGATCCACAGTGGTGTCATGGTACAAAACCTCTCATAACAGTGTCATATATGGCCTATAAAATATCCTAGTAAGAACATTCAAGTACCTATTATACTATATTAATTTCATCAACCTTATAATTCATGTCTTAGATATCATTACTAGGTTTAATAGCAGAATCCTAATAACTATGTTTGGGGTAAACACTATATTACAGTTCATTGAATGAATAAAACCATTCTCAAGAACAAAACACAGTAAATATTACATGTTTAGGGATATATCTATGGTGAATGCTTATATCATACCTATAAGACCATATATATATATATCATCTCAAGGTCACTCATTTATTGTGACCCATAGGGGTCCTTAGATCACACAGGAGAAGAGGGACCCTTACATGGGTCCTCAATTGAATTTCATGGCTTAGTTTAATAGTTTGTGGTCGGGGATATAGTTTCTATCATCATTATCATTGGGTTTCATAGAATCACTAGCAAAATAGGATTGGTTACATTGTAAACAATAGAGAAGATCTCTCATAAACCATCATTTTCTTTATGGTTACACTAGTTTTTTCCACCTTCCCATCCTGTAATTGAAGGTAATGGAATATCCAAATAATCTGTGTATGTATCATTCAAAGGAAGAATCATGTGATGACTAATGTAGTGCATTAAATAAAAATTTAAGCTAGATATTATCACATATTCATCCTAGTCATGTAATATAAATTTAGTAAATTGAAAAAATTAATTAATTTGAAATATTTAATTAATATTTAAAAATACATGGTTCGTTTATTTTAAATGCATTTTTTATTAAGTTTTGAGATTTTAACCCAAAAGTATAAATAAAAAACAAGTAAAGTAATGGATTGTACATGGAAAAACCCCTTTTATTTAAAGAATTATATTTACATTCAAGGGATACAAGAAGCTTCCGACATTAACCCAAGGTCCAACTAATATGTTTCAAGATAACACCATATTCCAAGCCCCTATATCAAACAATGAAATATCAAACAGAAAAATATAACATTTAATAAAATTATTAATTAAAAATAAAAATGTCCATAACCAATGAGAAAAAACCAATCATAACACGATCACATTGAAAATGAAAGCTAATTCACACAAATTATCTATAAAATTCCCCAAAATCATAATATAAGGAAGACCTAACACCATTAATTGATTAAATATTTGATATATCTAATATTTATTTAAAAACTAATAAAATTAAAAATAGAGATGTCTCATGCTGTATCGTCAAGAAATGAAATGCCTAAAACATCTTTCGATTCCCCTATCTAAGGGAAAAATACACATCATCAACATATAATTCCATAAATATTTACTGAAATCAAATCCATAAACCTTAAATGGATACCTCCAAATTAGAACCGTGTGAGAAGAGACAGATTTATAGGTCACAACTGTTCAATATTCACATGAAATTATTATTGAAATCCACTCAAAAACCCCATTGAAGGTAATTAATGAATTGTAGAATGGGTAATGGTATTCAATTCATGTGAAGGAAGGAAATGTGATTAGAGGGATTCACTCTACCCCAAATTTTGTGGGTAAGTGTTAAAGATTCTCTTTCAAAAAGGGGGAATATTTTAGAGGGAACATTATCCAGACCATGGACCACCTTTATAGCCCTTACTTCATAAAAAATCCCACCACATATGTTAATTCTATATAGTTTTCCAAACCATTCACCGACTATTCAACACATCCAAAATATTGCACATGCTCATCTAACAAAAGTGTGAAAATCATGTGTCAAGGACCCTAATTATAAACATATTATCCTAGTTTCTTCTAGAATCCAAAATATTTAATCTTAACTATGTTCCATTCATGTAAGATATCCATTATACTTATGAAATGAATTTTCAACATGTTTCATGGTGTATAATGGTTTCCAAAAAACAATTCACCCTAAATTCTGTTAAATAGGAGAAATCCTACAAAAAATCAAAAATGTAACCCAAATATAATGATTCCCAAAAAAATAACATTCAATACCTTCCATAACTCATTCCAAATATAAATAAATCTTGTTAGATGATCCAAATATCAAAATTCTAATCAAAATATTAGTTAAAAAACATCATGTGAACTAATTTACTATTCCAATTCCATTATTATTATTAATCCCATATAAAAATAATATCTAACCATCCCCAGAATATAAATATTTTTTGTTTTGGATAAGTCTTGGTGGTTATCAATATCTACATCCCAATAATTATTGGTCATAAATTCAACACTACATCCTAAAATGCATGGGTCATCAATTCATACAAAATCAGATGATTTTTATCTTGCAAAAACTAATGTGGTCAATAATTTTAACCAACTATTATATCCCAAAAACCTCTCAGCCAAAATAAAAAACAATAAACTATTTTCTAACTTGATTATGGTTCTCCCAATAATATGTACATATTTAAAAAATAATAATTTCATAATATATCTCTTTCAATGGTTTGTGGTGTTCCCCATCATAGCTGTTAGTTAACAACATTTATTTCTATGTCTTGGAGCATCATATATTCAATGATACCATTTGAGCTACATAAATAAGTTCCATCAATAAGAACAGTATGGATCCCAACTCACCACACTTATAATATGTGAATACACTCATCCAACATTGATGATTATATTCATACTCAAAATCAAATTGTTTTGGATGATCCACATCATGAAAGAACCATACCAAAGAATCATCATTATTTTTATAGAATCCCCATTAAAAATAAAATAATATATTTTGTATCCTGAAAAACAAACCAGGTGGAGTTTACATGTCCCTATATGATATATTATGAAATCAAAAACATGTTAGATCTATAATAGAGGACCCTTCACCAAAACACACAACTCAAGAAACCAAAGTGTAACCAACTAACCAATCATGAAAGCATTATGTAAAATTTTTTCATGTGATTATCTAATTATGAATAAACAAAGTTGTACCTAACTACAACTAATATTCCCTGTTTAAACCTAATATGATATTTCCATCATTGTGTAATTCTGTTAAAATTTTCATACCCCCAACCCATCCATGTTAAGATCTCCATGAAACTATGTCTAGCTCAACGTCCACACATACCCCAATAGGTATAGTAACTAAATTCAATCGTGGAATCCACAAAGAAATCAATATCTTCTTAAAATTATTATTATATATATATATATAATATGAATTTAAAAATGTTTTTGTCACAATCGATCCCACATTCATGCACCCATTTTTTATGAGGTTCGCAATACAAACGACCGAAATCACACTCTGCATAATAGGAGTTACCTTATTTTTATGTTATTGAACCAACCTACCAAGTCATAACATTATTAGTGCCCTTAAATTGAAAATTTTAATCTTCGAACTATATTTATCATCTTATATAACAATACAGATTCCACCTCAATGTGTTTTATAATAAAAAAGCATGTTTCACTCTCTCCAAGAAATGCTAAATGAATCTTAAGAAGTATTGGACATTATCCAGTAGTAAAAAAATTCTACATTAGAACTTGATCCACATACGAAGTCACCAATACCACATGAGGAACTTTTCTATTTTGTGAATCACGTGGTCACCACACACCATTGGATTATGTAAACACTATCAATCCTCATCTCACAATTGATTGCTCATTGATCTTCAATTGAAGTAGATACCATGCACATATGTGGTGTATTATTAACATCACATCCTATAAGTCTTACATCACAAGATGAGGATGACCCTAATTCAGGAAATGTATACACATTAATCTATGGAATTTTTTGGAATTCATATCCAAACTTAAGAACCATGCCTATGTCATGGTCTACTCACATTAATACAAAACCCACAAATTCATCCTGGAAACAAAGGTTCCCATCCTCAATTAGTGGAGTGTCCAGCACATCCTCATATATTTATTCCAAAAGGTGGTATTCCAATTCATTGAGAATTTAAACACTATGACCCCACATACAGATGTCTGTCACGTGCACTATCTCATGCTTTTGCTTCAACCAATAAATCTACAGCATCATTATTCATATGTCGTATGCAAGGCTGCACATCATATGTGTGTAACTCATGCTCTGAAACTCCTACCCATGAGTCATATCTCTAATGAAAATGCAGCCAATGGTAAAACCACTCTTATGAGTTTCCCTCGACTATACCAATCACTGAATCACAATTTTATGAGCATTTATTTAGGAATCTAGAAATACCACCTTTCCCAACTACACTAAGCATATGTCACAACTCATTGGAAACCTGAATTGAAATTCATCTAAGCTACGAAATTAGAATAATTTAACACTTACTCTAGGGTCTCTTGTAAACATGGTTATAATCCTCATTCCAGTCATGAGACCACTAGGATACTAACTCTCACTAGGAATAAACTTATGGTACTAATCCATTTTAACTCACAGACTAATTATCCATTACATTAGTGGATGATGGTATCATCCTAAATGTCCATTACCAATAGAAAACCACAACCACTAGCTCTGTTAAATGATATGTCATTAAAATATATATTGGGGAACTCTATATAAGTTTTAACATCCACTTTATACAACCAATCGTAAATCGCCATGCACACTATGGGTTTTACCCTAATGATCCTCTTTGATTACATAACTAATTGGGTTGTCTCACTACATATGCACACAAACTACCCAATCACCAATGATCATGTCACTGTAGATAGACATGTCCTACCATTAGAAGAAAACACATATACAAGTCATCCCAGCTAAGGAAAATTATACCATGCACATATACGTGAAAAATTATAATGAGCATTTTATGATACTTTAAATTGTTAATCCACATTCATAAATGTAAAACAGTCACACTATAAGTCTGACAACATGTAGATTATACACGCACAATATGATACTAGAGATTCTTATTTCTTGTATTGTTCAAGTGTGAAAAATCATAACTAGATTTTTTTCCTATGGGCCAAGAGGTAGAAATTCAATAACTCATGAGTAAAAAAACTATAAATCATTATAATCATAATGATAGTTACTAATAAATATATATATATATATATATATCATCATAATCCTTGAACATAATTATCATTCAAATGATAGCATTAAATTCTTTCAGAAAAACTTTTTGGGATGAACTAGTCTAGGTTCCACTACAATCTCTAACACATCCATTTGTATCATGTCTAAAAATTCCAAAAATTGTTTTCAAGTTATGTAAACGTGTTCTTATATCACATTTTATTGTCCATGTACAGTGGCCACCCAACTGGTTTATCAGGCCCCTTCTCAACTAGAACTCAGGCACAGCTCACCAAATGCAAGAGGCTCCAGACTAGATGTAGGGCTCTATAGTGGTAACATGGGTGAAGAAATACCCCCTATATAAATGTGAACTATAGAATAATTAATAGAAAATTATCAAACATTATTAATGAAGTAAATGGTAACTAATAAATATAATCATGATATATAATAATTAAAATGTAATAATGTCTCGAATAGCCAATTGATACAATAGTCTACCACCCTCTGGGCTAATCACACATACATTCTAGTAAAAACGAGATAAAATAATATGGAACCACTAAAACATCAGGCCTCTCATTTTCATAATATCCATCGTCATCGTGGATTTCATTATCATCATGGAAATCTAGGGCTTCATCCCAAAATTATTCTAGTAATAACCATATGAGTGTTTTTTAATATCCTAATCCAATGAAGGCCTTATCATGGTGTAGTTACAAAATATATTTTCGAGCCACCATTTTTGTATCATAGAAATATATATTTCCTGATTTAGGCGAATTTAACATGATCCATATAAATAAATAAATGGGTAAAAAATAAATAATGTAAACAAATAATATATTCTCTGGACGGATATCATTGTGTCTCATAGCACGTCTTGATGATTATGGACACATGTGTCCAATCACTATATTTTTTAATATTATGAACATGATTATATCTCACATAACTATATCATCCATTTTTTGGATTTCATGGATCACAATAGGATTTCATGATATCCATTTAAATACTGGATCATACTCTAATGAAAGAATCCATCAAATTCTACCTCCAACAACCAAATTATTATCATGAATATCTCTATCACAATATCCCATGTATCTTGGGAATCTCTCATTACATCAAGTCTAAATAAATAATTGAGGATAATTCATACCATCCAAAAAAACACCAAATAATAATCATTCCTTGTGTCACCATACATAGTGGTTAGATCCCATTAATTAAGGTAATCTTGATCATGACCAAATAATTTTATTAGGATCAGCTGGCCAAATGCAAGATATAACCTGAGCATAAATATCATCATAATAAAAATATTAATAAAATTGATCTAAACCCCTAAATCCTAAAAAATTATAACTAAATAATTTTAGGAATCCTAATGATCTAAATAATAAAAAGCCTCCCATATAGACAATGGTCATATCCCAGTGTCTCATGAATTCTTTATGTGTATCAACAGCTGGATCCCAAGAATCCCAAGGAATCCAACATGAAATAATGGTACAAACCATTCTTTATCATTATCGCAAAAGGCCTAAGGTCAGATCCAAAGAATAACTTCTTGTCATCTATCATATTATTTTTATTTAATAATTACCATTAGACATGACCCATTAAGCACACATGGTTATAATATCTATATCAAAATTACTGAAAACATTAGAAAAACTATATTTGGATTACCTAAATACCAAAACACATTATCATCATTACAACTCATTCTGGATTACAACATCAATGTGGTCTCTATGGTGTCTCCTACTACCATATCTACTTGGAAAATATTTTTATAACCGCCTAGGGTTGTTCAGACACTTTGATCCTAGAGGGGTACCATATGTCAAAACATAGAAGCTGCACCCTCACAAGGGAACTCGGTATTTATCCTAGT
This sequence comes from Viscum album, assembly GCA_963277665.1. NCBI lineage: Eukaryota > Viridiplantae > Streptophyta > Magnoliopsida > Santalales > Viscaceae > Viscum > Viscum album. The sequence goes on along the minus strand of OY728146.1, from coordinate 1,753,502,907 downwards.
CATAGGTCATTAAGAAATACATGGGGGATACTACGTGACATGTTATTATCATCAGGGTAGAACTTACTTATGGGATACATGGGATTTTCCGCATAGACAATGTTTAAGAAGACATCTTATGGCTCGTATCAAACCTCAAGTTGACTCAACGTTGGTATACCAACATAACTCATCATCAATGTCCATGATCTGGGCACCTATGATGATCACATCTCTGGTAAATTCTAAATCCATTCTAAATAGAGGAAAACCATACAATACCATGGTCCATTGAGGATATATAAAAATTTTATTCCTAGTTATGGAATATAAATTTAGTTAATTAAAGTCATTAATTATTTCAGATTAATTAATTAGTAATTCAATAACTCGGTTCATTTATTTGAGACATGTTGATCTTCATATTGGGGATATTGAAAAGAACAACAGTCAATAAAAAGAACATATAAAACATCACAATGTATGAAGACTACCGTCATTTTAATTTAAATGATCTATGTATATGTACCTTCCAAATGTAGCTTCCATGGAAACCCACAATCCAAACAACAATATTCTGGAACACACAACAATCTAGCCCCAAACTCAAGCTAAGGAACATCAAATAAAACTATAACAGATATCACTTATTGAATAATTTAACTCTAAATTCAAATAACCTGAAAAATATTTATTGGTGGGAGTATCATTTAAAAAATTCCACTAAACACCTGCTAATGACCTGTAACACTCCCCCAGCCACACATGGAGTAAAATTCCTAAAATATAAAACTAATTCCAAAATAAATATAATTGAAATCTATATAAAAACTAATTAATTTTACAAGCAGTGACATACATTTTTGAATCCCTGACCAACTACTTATAGAAGGTACAATGGAAAACCTTCATCTAAGGAAGAAATATACATCTTTAACAATTTATATTTCTAGGTTTTGGTGGAATCCGGAAAAAACCTAAGCTATATATCTCAAAATTACAACCTAGATAGAGGGGGGATGATACGATATTTTCATATATGATCAAATATTTTAAATCATCAAAGAAATATATAATGAATACCCACATTATGTGTCTTAAATAGTAGATGGAAGGAGAGAGTAAGAAAACTCATGCAAGGAAAAGAGAGAGTTGAAAAAGATGTCCCCTTATACATATATTGGGGGGGTAAATTTACACTTCATAATAGGACACATTGTGGAGATTCACATTTTTTCAAACTATACAGTATTATGTTTCCATCAATTCCAAATAGAAACCATCTTTTTTAGTCATCTATTCTATGTGGCGATCATGAAACACCTCTAAAACGTTGCATAAATTTTTTCATACATTGTGAACAAACCATTCACCAAACCACACTAGTCCAAACTATGATATATAGTTTCATGAAAAATATGTATATCTTATACTTAACTATATTACGACCCAATAATATTACAATATTCCATAATAAATTAACTAAAAGTTCATTATGTTCATCGATAACATATGGTTTCCCTAAACATTGTTCCCCCAAAATTTCCTCCATTCGAAAAAACTCTCCATAACATATAAAATTTAACTTTATGATTAGGATTTACAACATAGCAACCATGCTACTGTCTAATCCCCATTCAACATAAAATAATCAATTTACAATATTAAAACTCATGGAATTCAATTAAATATATCTGATCAAAAAGCATTCCATCCAATAATTGAAAATTTAAATATATTTTAGAATTCTCATCCCATATGAACATGGATTCTTACAGATGAATACATTAACATATAAACCATGGGAGAACTCTTGATCTAAAAAATATCACAAAATTTAGTCTCATTATAATATCTATCATCCATTATTATGTTCGTTTACACAATGTATACATTTCATCAATTTTTTTTGGTATGTCCCATAAATAAGAATAATGCAAGATTAGGTAGTCCCAATACTTTTTGAACTCTTCTTGAGTGTCATACTATATCAAAAAATGAATTTTTTGAAACCTAATTTAGATTGAGATAATTTTCACATAAAAAATGCCCCTTATAGTGAGGTCACACCAATACAATGGTTCCCATCCCATCTAGGGTTTAAACCTTTAAGGGACTAAACTAATGAATTCATAATTTACTTGACTACGGTGAAAGAACAACAATCCAAATAAACCCCTCCTATCTAGGGATCATGCCATGAAAAATATATGTTTAGTAGTATGATAGTGCAACCCTTGTCATGAATTTGGTAAATTTTCATGCTATTATATAAGCCTCATTCATCATTTGGTTGGATACTTGTAGTCACACCTAACCTCTCTATATATTTGTTTTCCTCAGGTGGAATTTTATCACCCTTATTATTTCACAATAATGAATCATGCACATTGTCAGGGTGACACAACCCTTGGAATCAGATGATCATAGTTCCCCATATTCCAGTGCTTCCTTGGTGGTTAATGTTACATTTTTACCCTAATGAATCCACCCAAGTTATGTACTCATGTTTGATTGATTAATCATATACTAATGTCTTCCCCCTCACACTAAGCATGACTCAGATAAGAATTTGGGTTTTTATTTCATTATTTCATTAAAATAATCAATATTTAGTGAACTTAAAGTGAAATTTTTTTAATGACTTCATCATAATGATGTATGTCACTCCCTTAGAATCCACCTTGAACCCTTACTAATGTGCGGTTATCTATTAATGCTAAAAAATGAATCTTATGGTTTGAAAAGAAAAAAAACAAATTTTATTAGTTTTTTTTTGTACTTTTTGGAATGGGAAGAAACCATATGATGGGAGAAAATAGTGTATAATGAATTATTTTTTATGACAATTATAATTTTGACTAGTTTTGGATCCCAGATATTCATATAAATAAAAATTTATTTTCCTCCAAAGTGGGACTTATATGATGACCTAGTTCGTGAGAAAAATCCATATATTTGATAAATGAGGAGTTTTAAAAACCTGATTTGGGATCAGAATAGAAGTAAATTATCTGTTTTAGTAACCGTTAAACTAATTTAAAGATTGATATGGAAGAGTTTACTATGTTTCTTTTAACTCAATGTTGTGTGATCCTGTAGTCTTAGCATCATGTTTGTCCATAGTTGTGCGGACAATAAATAGTTTTTTGATCCTCATCCTGAGGTCTATTAATAATACAGCACCCCCCCCCCCCATGTCCAACATTTTAAGTGGCCACACCGCTTTATTTCATATACTCATCATATAATACTATGAAATTCATTCCTTCCAATGTTTTTTCAAACAAATACCCCCATAGATCTCGGAAGGTGAGGAAATTTGTCAAATTACATTACATGGATCAATAAATGTATTATATTTTGATTGATATTATTTTTAGAGACTCTAATCCATAAATAAAACAATTCATGATAGAGGAATCAAAATCATTTGATATCAAATTTTCTAAAACAACGAATATTCATAATTCCCCATAGATAATCATCCATGAATAATACCAATAATAGAGTTCATAGTCTCATGCAACTCTTAGTTTCTTCTCACTATAAACACAAAAGATCAAAACTTGGGTTCCTCCAATTTAATAATATTTTTAAAAAACATATTTTTTTGGAAATTTGATAACTTCAATTCCTTGAATTTACCTGATCTAGACATCTTTCTTGGAAGATAATTACTCAGGGTTGATGGAATGGAGTTTTATGTCAATCAAAAAACATCAGACATTAGCTATAAAAAAATCCATCATAGTTTTTACTAAAATCTTCAATATTAATTTCCATAACCATTAAACATTAGGAAGTGTGTGTATAATCTCTAATCCTTCTATCATAAACATTGAGTAATATGATGGATTGTCTATTAGGTGTGTTCCCCAATTATTTAATCATAAATTCTTAACACTGGGGTCTACCCAATTTCATATTATTTCCTTAGGTATCTTAATATAGATTATGTAATATATCCATAATTCTTTACCCATTAAATACATGAACTTCCATTGTGAAAGGTAATAAATTACATCTTTCCTTATGAAATGAACATAGGATTCCCCTTCTGATGATAATGGGATTCCCGAATGGAATATAAGATGATTACCCCGATCATGGGGGAACCCTAAAGCATAAGCCCCATGTTGTCTCGTTTCATCACTCCTTTTATGTCTCAAAAATCCTTATAATAATAAATTATTCTTAATGGTATAATTTATATCGAAAAAATTAAACTATAAAATTTATAATATGTCGGTTTATATCCCTATATTCTAGTGGGTTACATGGGATACCTCTTGGAGGTTCAATCCAAACACCACCATAATTCAATCACCCCCTTGGGAGGAGACACCTCCATAGCCTGATAAATTTATTGGAATGTCCAATTACCCTCACCCAAATAAACCCAAGACACCGAAGGAAATTAAACTGTTTGGAACCCCCCACTGAAAACAAATATTTTCTCCCCAATATGTGATGAGTTAATATCGAGTCTTTTATAGTGGATGTTAACCTATGGCATGATCATACATGATTTGTATATGTGGAACCATCCTCATCTAATGTTTAATAATGGAATAATATTATGTGACATTATCAATAGTTAGTAACTGTTAAACTTATCAATAACCACAATATGTATAAGGAACTCATCCTTAGGTAATGATACCTGGGTGTATCTTCTGAAAATCATGATATTCCTTATGTGATGAGAATATGTAACTTATGTGAATATAATGAGAACTGTTTTCCCATTGTAATGGTTATTACCATGTGTTATTTATCTAGTTGGATAATCATTTTATTCCACATGTGATGTGCATAATATTCCTCTTGTGATGATTATAAGAATCTAAACTAATGATTATGGGATCTCTCAACCATTTCCCTATGTGAATAGATGTGGTTTTTTTAAATTATTATGAGAACATGATACCTCATGTGATGACCATTTTTTTACATAGTTTTTTATCATAATATGTATAAGATAAAAACAGGGGATATTTTTATTCCCTGTATAATTTATGAGTGTGTGATTATAACATTGTTTAATGAGCACATGATGTTCTTGGTAGTGCACTATAGATTCCCTGGATGAGGTGTATATGTTTCATTGTGTGAAACAAAATTGATTCCACATGTGACATGCAAGAGTTGAATCTGGTGGTTACCTATAGATTCCTATAGAAGAGGGCCTAGTATTTCTTATGAATCAATCATATGTTTTCCAGCATAGAATTAATGGGATTAATTGGATCATAAAACTAAAATTACATATATAAATAACATTGGATCCACTCAGATGTCATCATGAGGAATATATTTTTTGATTGTTAATATACTGAACAATTTTTTATGAATCCCAAAGGCTCATACCCTCTAATTAAATGTGTTCAGTATAATATGACAACATGTGATAGGGTTTTTCAATGTACACCTAATGATAATATTTCTAATGGGGTCGACAAAATTTATTAAATCTACATTGAAGACAAAATCTAGGTATAAAATCATGTCACTTCACATTGTATTTGAGATGTTATAGGTATAATATTATGACTTATGTGATATCCCTAAGACACTAAAGGAAGGAAATAAATTCCAAGGGCTTCATTAAAAATTGGGTTATCATTTTCTAATTTAATGTAAAATAAACATAAAAATATAACCATAATAAATAAACCACTAAATGTTGAAAAAAATTCAAATACAAGAAAATATAAATCCAAAACAAAATAAAATATCTAAGTACAATGTAAAAACTATGTGACATACCCAAAAGAGACAAAAAAACTATAATAATCTAAAGAAACAAACTTGAATCTTCCAAACTAATCTAAATACCAAATCCACATTCCCAACCAGATGTATCAAGAAGAACCACTAGTGAACTATGATATTATTCCATTACTTGTGTCTCGATACATAACATCTTCAAACTCACCATAGTTCCAATGTTGGGTGAATATAAAACATAGTATGATTTACCCTGTAACTTCCCAAAGCATTACACTAGGATGAAAAATTCCCTCACAATTATAAAAAAATAGTTATGAAACTATTGAAGAAGTTCAACCAACCAACATAGTTTTAGAAGAACTGAAATCAAACACTCCTTTGAAACCATTTTTTAGTGATAAAAATTATGATGGAACTTCACGTCCATACTCCACCCCTTTGATTGCGGTACTTCTTGACCACTATACATCTTGTTCGACTCATTCCCAACCAGTACACCCAAATAATATAAAACCGTATCAATGTAATCACTTCCTCCTAATACAATTATATCAAAAAATATATCAAATACATCAATCCCACTATTATCTTAAAATAACTATATTAAAATTCTATACAAAATGATTTTTACAAATTTCCTAAAAATCCCATGATTTATAAAACAATAGTTGAAACAATAATTTATATAAAATCAAAACAATATTATAATAAAAAATCAATAAATTAGCTCAATTTTAAATAAATCAATTATTTTATAATCAATAGGGTCATGGATTGAATCCACCTACATCTAAAACCTATACAAAATAGAGGAATGGAACATAAACATAGAAAATGTGGCTTATATATTCATGAATTTAGTATATATATAGTTAATTTTAGCCAAAAAACATATCCCATCATGATTAATGTCACACAACATGGATCTATTACAAATGAATTGGATACATTAATATAAGAGAGGGAAGAAGATGATATTTGAGGGAAAAGATGAAGAATGAGCACTTACCAATTAATTAGGGAATCCATCACAGTTTTCTTTAACTACAAATATTTTAGCATTTAAAATAATTGGATCCATAACATATTGGGGGAGATCAATTCATGTTATGTATTGTTTAGTGAATATGAGCAGGTTTTAAGCTAAATCATATTATATCTATAATTTTAGGATAAAAATTTTCAAGGTTCATAGTTAGGGTGTACGGTTTTGAAATCCATGCATTATCCACTAATCATAGACTAACTCCAAACACACCTCCCATGGTTGGAAATCACAGTTACAAAAACTATGTGCCACCTTTCTATTTCCCTTAGTTCAAAATTTCACAGTTTCTCCTAGGAATCCTAAATAATATTCAAAACTATTGACCTAAACATTCACCTAACCTATTTTTATTTTTTAGTCATATGGTTTCATCGGAGGTGTTCCACAGTTTATAATAGTCACACTCATACCATGATCCTCCAAAAACGCCTCAAAACCTGAAAAAACCACTCTGAACACCATGAAACATAACCCAGTCACCTTATATACATTAAATAAATAAATAAATGATCAATTTATCAAAACTATCCATACAAAATTCTCCCCACCATTAAAATTTTCATACAATGAATGTATAAACCTACCATTATCCGGAAGTATTTCATCCATTTCAACATCATTTCCATTTAATTCTCCCACATTCCATCATGAATCCAACTATGGTGCCCTTAAACCTATAATAGACTCATTATTTTCCAAAAAAATGTTTTATCTTGTTATCTGTAGTCCTTACCAACACATAACCCAGCATAGAATCTAGATCGAGGTCAATGTGATCCCATAAAATCACATGTTCCGGATCTGGAGGATCATTCTTCTTTTGATATACGTAAAACACATTATGCACTAAACTAATACTAGATGTAAAGTCAACCAATATTCCACCACAAAACCCACTAAAGTATCTTCAGAGGGATTATATAATGATTCACCAAAAGATGATACCCAAGACATTGATAGATTCTCAAAAAATATGATCACTATCCTTGAATGACAATGTCCATTAATGGTAATATGAATATAATTTCTAAAGACTCCTTGTCTTATCTATTCCCTTTTTAATCAAATAAATCTTTTATGTTGTCTTTTAAATAATGTTGGGTCTAACTAGTGAAGTCTAAATTGTTAAATCCAAATAATGTGGGGGAAAATAAGGACACTCATTCAATGCTTCAAATGGGCCCATGTGTGTTGGTTCCTTATAATTTTTTATACTATAAATCCCCTAATAATATTTTATCCTCCCATGAGCCACAAAAATCCATTAAAAAATCTATACACAAGTATTCCAACATTTTTACCTCCCATTTAGATTTTATATCATTTGGGGGATGATATAATGTTCTCAAACTAAACAATGTCTTAAAGATAGCTTTAAGGATTTCTATAATTTTGATTCCAACCTTATATAATTTTATAATGTTATAAAAACTATAATGATATTCCTTTTTTCTACATCATGAATATATATATATATTTAAAAAAATTACCCAATTGGATTTAAAAATATGGATTAAATGGTCTTACATTGTGAGTTGGTCCACTATCACCCATATTGAATCATGATTCTAAACCATCCTTGGTAGATATTTTATAGAATAAATTTTTATATACACCTATTTCCACAAGAGAACCCTTAAATTCTATTTAATACCCACTAGAAGCAGGTGCACTAACATAACTTTTTAATAGGTGAGGAATCTCAAAGAAATAATAGCCAGTTTTCTTCATTCCAACCCTCCAAAATTGTACTCAAAATTATTGATACATTTTTAATATTTTATGGATAACGTTTCATATTTAATGGTGGTAATAATGAGTAATTTTTTCCAAAATAGACAAAGGTCTAACCATATGATCTGAAAACCAGAAAACTGATCTTTTATCAATCATCAATCCCTCAATGGTCTCCCAACCGTTGAATTTTTACCTCAATGAATCTCATAAAAAATAATTTTTGTGTTCCACTTTAGTATTATTAACCGAATATTTATCTAAATAAATTATAAGTAAAACTACAAAAACAACTCGATATTTACAGTCTAATTGTGTGTCTATTATGACTAACATAAGCTACCAATATTTTGAAGCTTCCTTAGCCTAATAATTATATAATATTAATCTTAATTCATCAGCTATAATGTCCCCATAACATTGTGCATAAATTAAGCCCAATTCAATCATTTTAAGATAATCCCTACAGATTCCTTGTCTTAGATTAAAATATTGTTATGAGATGAAAATTCATTATTATAGGATTCATAAACACCAAAAATTTCTCACTAAATAGGTAATGATACCAGGTATTCAAATAATGTATTGTAGAAGTTAATTCTAAATCATGTGTTGGGTACTTCTTATCGTGAAACCATATCATCCATTATACAAAACAAACTACCTGATCTCCAAGACAGAGAATACACCCCAAACAAGATCATAAAGCATCATAATACACCACATAACATTGCCATGATTTGAGAAATGTCATGTTTGGTTCTGATTTAAGGATAACTTTAATCTCATGATTTTTTTAGATTCATAATTTCAATGGGATAAAACATTTTTCTTTTTCAAGGTATTCACTAGTGATGATAATAATTAGATGTCATGAATAAAATTTCTCAAACAACCATACCTACCAAAGAAACTATGCATCTCAAAGACACTAAATGGTGGTTTCATCTTGTATCTAGAAATCTCATTCTGAATGTTTTTCATACAAACAATGATTCTGAATGATACCCAACTCTACTTCAAATTATACTACATGATCATACTTTTTATGAGAATATAATTGTATGTCATCCAAAAAACTTTCACAAAATAATATAGATACGTTTTAAATATTAGATTAATCAATTCAAAAAAGACGGAAGGTGAACTGGTAATACCGAATGATATAACCACATACTCATGATGTCTATATCTAGTCCAGAATTTTGTCTTCAAAATATCCATATTTTGAACCCGTAGTTATTGATATCCTTAATGCAAGTCAATTTTAGAGAGCCACTAGGATCCCTTCAATTGATCGAAAAGATTATGTAGGTGTAGAAGAAGATACAGATTATTTATATTATATATTTAAATATTAGCAAAAACCACAAAAATATTAATTGTTATATTCACAATTTCCACAAAAAGAAATGTTGTTGGCCATAGAGATGTACTAGGATGAAAAAACCCTTTAATTTCAAACTCTTAAAACTATAAGTGAATTTCCTTAATCCTATTTCTTCTATCCAATAAGATAGAAGTGAAATATTATTGCTCCCAAGAATGAGATCAATCATAAAATCTAGTTCTCATTAGGGAGGTAACACTGAGAAATTATTGGGACAAACATTGTGAAACTGATCCAAATTTTTTGGAAACCCAATATTGTGAATTTCAACCATAGATTCTCTGTTCAAGGCTACCAACTAATATGATATAATTCCTACTTCTTGTATAACTAATCCATATCCGCATTCATTTACCTTAAAATCTCTTATAAATAGATGTTGAATTCTTCCAAAAGTCGTAAAACTAACACTTCATTTATAAAATTCGATGTGATCATTGAACATTTTCATCAAATTCATCCCCAGGATTAACTCTATACATCAATATCATGAACTGAGAAATTCTAAATAAATTCATACCAATTGATAGTTATAAACCATGTTTTAGACATAAATTATAAACATTAACTTTGTCCACAAGGATTTTAAATTTCTTAAATAGAAGGATTCATCTCAAAATTCAATCCCAAACGATCAACAGCATAGTAAGCAATAGATGAATGTCATGAACCCATATCTAATAAAGAATCAAATGGGTAGAATTAAAAATAATTATACATATCCCATTTGATTTTCTATATTGATAACCCATGATCTACTTCTAAGCTCTATATAATTTTTTAATCACTAATATTTATCTATATTACCCTATTGTGATTTTAATAAATGAGGAATCATGGTCTTCCTAGAGTTATTGGGTATTTCTATGTTCTTCTAAGGAAATTTATTTTATAGTATTCATTAAATTGATGGATAGGATACTTTAGAAGTTTAAGATGTGTCCTTAACACCCAAATATGGAGTACTAATAAAATAACACTAATGTAGTCACATCTAGTTACTATTGTGACATGATCAATGTGGTTATATACAATCATTCATTATTCGACCTTATAAACCACACTAAAAACATCGATAAGTACATATTTTATTATGAATAATTTTCATTGATCTCTCCATATTATCCCGAGTTATAACACCACCATGAAAATATGTTTCCCTCTCTAACTTATGCCTAGAATTAGTGTTCCTCCAATTTCCCATTGGTATCAAAATTCTTCCTCCAACGGTAATTCAAATGATATACATGTCTACCAATGTTAGTCAATTAAACATATATGTATAATCTGATAATTATTGAATGGAAATGTTTTATTGAATCTATGACCTTAACTCAGATTAAAAATTGCATTGCATCAAGGATGTACTTATGGGAACATCGTATTCATATAAGAATAAATTCCAAAATTTAGTGTCATACTCTGTCACTCTATTGTTGTATTTCTTCAATATAAATATGTTATTTGTAATTTAAATATAGAAATAATGATGATAGTATATTTCAGATAAAAAAATATTGAAAATCATCCCTTGTCATGCCAAGGTTCGATTTATCGTAAACATCAAAATCCCACAATTGGCATAAAAGATATATCAACATGTATTATTCCATCTTCATTTCCATCTCAGAAGGTTTACTAAGGAAATATAAAACTCAATTATTTTTATTTATCCACAAATCCACTTTTCTAGATTTGAATCACCCCGGATTTTGGGTGGATACTACTTTTTTAACTGAACCGAATTATCCACCTGTCATGGGTCATTAGTTTTGTTCCCTCTATCCATGGATTGAAATATTAGGACAATAATATATACCAAATGTTGTTTCACCTATGTCTTAGTTGACATAACATTCTCAATAACTTCTTCTGTTTTGTTTCAACAATACCTACCTTGTGACATTATCTATATAAAATAAAAGAAATCCCCATTTTTTCTTAATCTCTAGCATATACATGCTTATAAATTTCAATTTTCAAAATCACATATACAACAAAAAATAATTTCAAAATTTAAAAGATTCATTTTTCAAACCATTTCTAAAAATTCAATAATTCGTTTTGAGAATGAATCAATTTTCAACTATTTTCAAAAATCATCACTTTTTTACCAAATAATAAGACATAGATAAAATTTATCATTCACTCCTAGTTTGAATTCATCTATTTTAATGAATTTAATTCATTAATCGTCATTTAAACCTATAAAAATGATGTTATAACTCATTAATGTTTCTCAAAACAATTATTTCATCAAACTCCATTGTAACATGATGTTCAACATGAATATGTTAGCTAATCCATTTTCTTTTATAATTTTCAATTTCCAATAATCCCTCACTATGCAACAATCCCTATATATAGAATGAATGTAATCTTATATCATTCATTGAAATGGATTATGTTATTTTTAACAGCCTTCCCCTCCACATTTTTTTGAGTTGTGATGGGTGCACTACCAGGCCTTATTTGACATCCTCAAGTCACAAAATGATGGAAATAAATACCAAGAGATCCTTAAACAATTGGGCCATGATTTTACCTTTTTAAAATAATATAAATATAATAATATGACCATAACTAATAATCAATAAATGATGGGGGAGTATGAAATACCAGACAATAATTATCCAAACCAAATGAATATCTCAGAATAAAAACCGGAAACCATGTTAAATAGAAAAAATATTACACAGAAAAAACACCCAATGAAACCATATACAGTAGGATATAACTCCCAAACTACTCTATCCTTCTAATTCACTTGTCATGAACATATTATCATGATGTAAGACTATTAAACTGGGATATTATTCCTTTATATATGTCTCATTACATAACATATACAAACGCACAATAGTTCCTTGTTAGGGGTGAGTAAACAACTCAGAAGGATTTACCCAATGACATCCCAAAACACACTAATTGGATGAATTTTTATAGAGGATTAATATAAATAAGTTTAAAATAAATTAAAACATTAATATCGAAACAAAATATTTTCCATGAATAGAAATAAAATATTACATTAAACCCAGTTTTCACAGAACGCATAAAAATTTCCATTAACCCATTTTATCGTTTTAAATTTTCCATTAACATTTATATTCCCACATAAACCACAAACCACACACACAAAGTGTCTATCTCTCTCTCTAGGGGTTACAAATTTCATTGGAACATCACATCCATACTCTGTCCAATTGATGGTTGTACATGATGATCATTTTCCATCTCATTTAACTCATGATAATTCATTATACACAAATCATGTAAAAAAATTTAAATAAAAATCATATTTTCCATTTCAATGAATTTAAACAAATAATTCATTTGTTTGAAACAAAGCATAATTTAAAAATCAGAATTTTCAAATTATAAAAAATTAGTTCTTCCAAAAGTTAACCAGTCACAATGATTTATAAAAAAATATTTCAAAAGACAATTTCTATTGAATCACACTTTGATTATCACCATAATTTAAATAAATTAAACCTATTACAAATCAAGACTTAAATATATAATCAAGATGAGTAAATATAGAATCCTCCTACCTCTCAAACATAGGTTTAAATGAGAAATGACAGAAAAACATCAGAAATAAGACATATGTGTTCTTGATTCTACATTATATATTGTTCCCATTAACCAAAACAATCATATAGACATTGGCGCACCCCTAGAACAATATAAACCCTTAGATTAAACTTCTTCTAATGTTATAGCCTCTGGTGAAATTAGGGGGACTGGGTAATGCTTGGGCCAGTTGGTCACTAAAAATGAATGACATCACTCCAATAATGCTTAAACATCCTAAATTGAGAATGATGATTGAAAAAATGAAATAAAAATGGTCCTATGAATGGAATAAGAACACATTTTTAACATGGATAATGAAGTTACACTCATCTAGACTTCTTCCCATGAATAATAATTCTCATCATGGTCTTCCATCGCACCCAACTCCCAGAAGAGCACAATTGTGACACACACGAAAGCTTATAGTGGAAGCTTCCCTAAAAATAATCCAAGACAAGACATCCCCCCCTTAATATAGGATAATATATACCACCACCTTCACCCCTCGAATCATCATTTCTTATGATGATTGGGGACATATCCATTGAATCTAAATGTGATCCCCAACCTGATGGGTTGGGGGAATTTCTATCAAAATCCATCTCTAGTTTCATCATCCCCTGAGATTATCCTTGAAGAGTCAATTGTTATTCTAGATAACCCACACCCCACTTGTATAAGGGAATATATATCCCCATGTTCATATCGAGAAACAGAATGTCCCCAACGAGAGTCATTAGATCCAAAATAACTGGACCAATCAATGATAATAGCGGCCCCAAATGATTTCCACCCCATAGGTATGGGGAAATTTTCAACATCATTGTCACCATAGAGAGAGTCAGTCTTATCTATGTTGGGTGTCAAAAATCATGGTTTTGTGTCCCACCAACTCCCCCATGTTTAGAAAACCCGATGTTTGTTGGGGATCACTCTGAAATCAATACTGTAAACTCCATAAGAGTCATTGTTCATATTTTGAGATGGGTGGAATGAGTATAAAAGGAAATCAATCCCCATTGGAATCTCAATCCAACTTTTCCCAATATGTGAAAGGGTTCAAATAATGACCCTGATTCAGGTAGTACATAATATTCTTATTGAATTGAAATTAATTTTACAACCACCATTGACTGGTATTCCACTTTTAATATCATCATTTTCAAAATGGGGGACATTTTTAAAGATGAATATGAAGAAGGTCGCAACATAGAAACTGTACCCCAGGTGGAGGATGATCTGGACACACCAAATATGGTGGCCTTCACCCAAAACAATATAAGGCTTCATAATTTTTCACAAAATAATAATGAGTTTCCACCCCTATATTGGAATGTTTTTGATGAAAAATGGAATGGTGTATCTATATCTTAATCACCTCCCATAAGAACTAATGTTCGTTCCTTGTATGAACACTTATCGCAATATGAGAGAGAAATAAGAGATATTAGGACACTCAATGAGGAGCTACTCAGGTGTTATATTCCTGTTGGGTATCATCTCCCTCCAGAGATGAATATTTTCCCTCCCATATATGATATTCCATAAAGAGCGGTATCTGAGAAATATATTAGCTCTAGCTATAGATACCCCATTCACATAAATGTGGAAGTCGACATTGAGAATGACTTCTTCCATTATGGCAACAACCACTCCCTTGTCATATTAATAATTCTATCATAACAAGAATTGACATTCATCATTAGATAAATGAGGAACCCCCTAATTTTTCCCAACCATTCCATATGGATGTAATGTGACTCAATACAATGTTTCCCTAGAGATACATAACATAATCAATTCCCAATATACTATAATAACATTAATTGAAGGGATATGTGCACCTATTCATCCTCAAAAGAAGCCATAACCCGAATGGGTGGATGATACTCTAACTCTGGAAAATATTGGAAACTCTAAATTCTCTACATTTAATGTACATGTGACCCTGAACAACATCTCACACACTTCATATCCCGATGGGGGTTTATGATGGTACATCAAGATAAAAAGAAGGAAATAATTATGAGTTGAAACATATAGACTCTAAAAGGAGCATCCTTTGTTTGGTACAACCATCTGCAAGTGGGATCTGTTGAAATATTGTAAGAACTTCATCATCAATTCCATTATCATTTAAGTTTAACATTGATGAAAATAATAATCATCATCATTAAAAACTATAACAAATTAGAGAATGAAAGGGTATCTGATTTTATAGGAAGATGGATAGGTGTGTCTTATTTTATCAGCATCCCCCTCTTCTAGTGGAAACTATTGTAAATCAATGCCAAAAATACCAGGGATGATATATAGACACCTATGACCCCATGAAATATTCCAGCTATTTCTTAGAGTTCTCTAATACATCATAATTCCTTGAAGCTACCATTCAATGGACCCAATTGAAGTCTATAATCATTCTTACAACATTTTGGGGAAATCCATACAAAGTAAAAAAAAGAAACTACCATCCTCAACAAGTATAATTTCCCATCCAAGCACCTGGGTAGGCCCCATCTAACCCATCATCTCTTCTTGAGTAGAATAAACCATAAAATCTCCCATGTCTAGAAGCACAGAGAAATCCGGGTCGCCCAGAATTTGAGGAATAGATGAACAATGTATAGTCCTCCTAAAATGAAAAAGGCCCATGTTATTTCATAGAAGTTGTGGATAATTACCTACTCAAACATCCACAACCATGAAGTCCTGATGAAGTAAACATCACAAACCACCATTATTACTTCCCTTACCACAAAAGGTTGGTTCATAATATCAATGATTTGTTTGTCTTCAAATATAAATTTAAAGGCATGGTCGACTCTAGATAGGTGATTCTAGACAACTCATTATAGAAGGTGGAATTCATAACAACCATCTTTTCATACAAAAAGGATAGTTGGAAAAAATTTCTGATGAGGCGTACAAAAAATATTGGCAACTAGATGAATCAAAAAATAGTTGATCAAGCTCACACCTGTCTGAAAGCATAGTTGTACATACTCAAAATTAATCCACCACCTAACTTAGAGACATTATATGTGACTCCCAGAAGTGGGCATAACCATATAAAGCATGATGATAACTAGGAGAACAAGTTGTATTATTCTCTAAACAAGTCGTAACTATTTCATATTTCTTCCGTGAAACAATTGAATGATGGGAACCGCCCCACCAAATAGACTTTTCATCAGATGAAGAGAACATACTAGGTTATTTCAATCTAATACATATGGCAGATCCCTTCCCCATGGATGAATATTCCCCCGAATATGGTTTCCCCGCACATAACCACATAATGGGGGACACATTAACCAAAGAAGAAGATATAGGGGAAAACGTGGACGTTGTTGGACTCAATATTATGTTCTCATACCCAATGGGGACATATATGTAGGTGAGACTAAGGAAAAAGTGCTCTCTCATGCGAATAACATGCAATGAAGAGTCCCATAACCATCCAATAGTCACTTGTGTCTTGTTGTATTACATTAAATCTTCGCAGTGGTTTAGTCCATTCAACCTAGACAATGGGGAAGGTTGGTGTGACCTTCAACACTTGTAGTAGATACTCCCTCAACTTCTGCTGAACTACCAGCCCCAAGCACCTCAAATGGCTTGGCCCCAATAATGGATGCCAATTTTCATCCACATATCATGAAGTGTTGACCTATGGCACAAAAGTTCAATGTTTAGAAATCACTAGTTGTAGTCTCGAACAATATCTTGATCTTCTATGTGATTCATGTTTAAAAACAACTCAGGGGGGAACCTGTCAGGGATCTTTATAGCCCAAATTAATTTGACACAAAATACACAACATCTGGGGACTATAGAGTGGAGAATATTCTCATAGAAATAAAATTCTTCAATCTCAATAACGGATCAATATCTGGAGGATCCCATCCAATGGGTACATCCTACCCTTATACATTATAGGATTTGTCAATAATTTTAACATCTAAAGAGTTCTCATTGATAATGGTTTTGGGATCAATCTAATCCCAGTTCAAACACTCTAAGATTTTAGACATAGTGAATGGGACTTATCCCCCAGGAATATGACCATTATGGGGCATGGTAATCGTGGGAAAAGACCTATAGGGATGATCAAACACGAAACCTATTTTGAAAAACATACATATGATTTTGAGTTCATTTTTATCCAGCAAGACACCACATATAATGTCATACTCAAATGGCCCTGGATCCACAACCACTTAGTGTTACCATCAACAATATATATATTTCTAATGTACCCCATCAATGGAAATGTTTGCATAATAAATGTGACAACATTAACTTTGATCCATATAGATCAACATATGCTAATGTTTATTTCCATAACAATGGAGGAAATAAGTCAATTGTGGATGGAGATATATAGGTTGTAGCTCCCACTGTCATAGGGTCCACCCATGTGAATCCTGAGAGCATGCTTTATGGTGACTAGGTGTAACAACATAGGTAAATAAAGAATATAAAATTTTCATATATATTAATATTTGTGAATTAAATATTAATTTTACATTCAAGTGGATTCTATGTCTGATATTTTACTCAACACGCAATAACGTGATTCATTGAAATCTTACATTGCACCCAACTTTGAGTTATATCGAAAAATAATATAAGAATATTACTATTTTAAATGGTAGTTAACTCTTAGACATCGTATTGGTGAGAATGTAATGAACTGATGACAATATTATACCACATGTTTTTAAATGTATTTACTTTTACCCAATAAATATTAACGACTTATAATAACAATTAATCCGATTTTAAGCATGAAATACTTTAATATTCATTAAAATGTAGATTTAACACCTTTTGATGGAAATCCTATTTTAAATATATTTTTTTCACTTTAATATATAATATTTGATATGGTAAAATTATACATTGGAAGTGGGACATCAAAATTTACATTGGATGAATTTTTAGTATTTTTCTTATAAAGTTTATTTTTTAATGAATGGTGAAAATACTACATTTTAATTCAAAACTTCTTTAATATAATTTTGTTATATTTTTATATTATTCTTCATAACAGTTTTGAAGTATAATTGGATTATATTATGAATATTTTATATAATTTTAGTCATTGGATGTAATTTTACTTTGAAATTTGTCATAAATACATTTTTATGTTTTTGTAGTTTTTAGTTCTTAAAAACATGGATTTAGTTTTTACAATGGGAATTAATTTTAAATTAATTACTACACATTATGGGTTAAGAATTTGGAAAAATGGATTAAATATTTGGTATCATGAGATCCAAATTGTAAAAATATGTAAATTTTATTTTTACACATTATGAACAATAACTTCAGTTAATATTTTTTCACCATTTTTATATGGAAAATCTTGTTAATAAGGGTAAATTTAATATTATAATAAAATTAAAATATCATTACACATGTCCAAACCCTATTGGATAAGATATATATAACAATTATCATCTTTGGGTATATTTTTTGACCCCATGGATTCACTTTTAAATGAAAATGTCATTTTTATAAACATTAATTAAAAGATAATGAAAATGTAACATAAACATATATCTTTAAGTATAACAATTTTTATATGGGTATATATAAAATATAAATTAGTCAATAAATAGTAATTAAAAATATAAAAACATTTCCTACATCATGGAATTTTATTTTTAATCTTTATACATCAAATTAATAAATATATTTATCATAGAATGGTGGTGTATTGATTGCCTTATTTATGATAAATTTAAATGAATGAGAATATAAATATTATGATAAATTTATTTTTAATGTTTCTACGCCATACATGAATTTTATGGATGATTATAATAGTTTATATATGAATTAATATAGGTTTTTCCAAGCAATAAAGTTGTTATTGATTTTTTATAAGTCATGATATAAATAGTTTATAAATTAAAATAATTGAATTTTTTAAATAAATACTATTTGATTAAATGAGGATATAATTAAAAAATTATATGACTCATAAAATAGATATATATGAAGATAAGAATTTCATTAATGGTCCATTATTGTGTCTCTTGTCATTTTATATAAAATATATTAACCATATAGAATGAATATACAGGAGGACATGGTAAAAGTTACATTGGATAACTAAGGGATAAAGCTAACAAATAAGGTTAATTTTATGACCTAAAATTTCCTAAAACCTATTTGTAGAGAGAATATAAATCCATCCTAATCTTATAATTTAACTTTTGAGCCATTAAAAATAGAAAATTAAATTATAATAAAATATCATTTCTAGACTCTTCTAAATAGTACATCCTACCTCTTATAAAAGGGATTCAACACAATCCTTTTAATCACAATTCTCAATCCCCATGGATCATAAAAATTATTCTCTAATAGACTACTAAAATTCCCATAGAATTCCTATATTCATTAACTTAGTCATAAGTCACTTCGAGAAATTATTTTGGATTTAATTAATGAGACTTATATGTGTTAAGAGGTAGGGCCTTCTCTAAAATTCCTTTCCATTATTCATCTTCTTCACTTCATATTATATTATTTTTATTTGATTACATAAAGAAAATTATCCTAAATATACTAGGTTGTAGTTTTTATATGTATTCATACTTCACTTACACACACATCCATTTAATGGGCAAAGAGCATAGTGTTTCAATGGACAGAAAACTGCTCCCTCACGAAATGATGATTGTTCAATATTCTCTTACCACCTCTCATGGTGGCCATTATGATGGAACTATAATTCTATATTATATTTATGATATTTATTTTATCTCTATACTTTTGTAATTATCATTTAAAAAAATCCTTTATGCTTTTCATGTTTTACAAATACGATTATTTCATTTGAGGAAGTGTGTTCTACCGCCTCCCCAAAGTAATATGACTCGTTCTTGCTATACATGGAACGTCTAAAAGATATAATTAATTAAATTAAGTAACATACATGGAATATATATTATAATGGATTTATAATATACCTATGTACCCTTAAATATTCATTCTTTTTAAAATGAAAAAAATGAATGTAGTGTTTATGCATACGTACAGCTTACCATCTTCACGAACGGTGCATTTCATTTTATTTTATCCAAATGTTATAGAAAATTAGAAATACATATATATGGGATCTAAATACATATATACTACATATATATTATATTTAAATCATGAATACAAATATGGAGATAATGTTAATTTGACTATATGGATAATTTGGTAATTATAATAAGTTCATTTTTTACTCATCTTCCAACATTCGACAAAATGTATGATATGAACTCAAATAATTAACTAATTGTTGTAGAAGGTTTATAAGTGATATAAGCATAATAATAATCATTGAAAAGGTTCATAATAAAGTATGAATTATCTTATGTTTATTATTCTAGAATAAAAAATAACATATGAGACAAGTTGGACTTGAGGTAGGGGAACCTTTCACCCTCCACTTTTAGTAAAAGACTTATTCAATGTTATGTCTTTGAATATAAGTTTTCTTATATTGAGATGTGTTATTATATATAATTATTTTGGTAAATTTTATGTCTATGTGATGATAGACCCTTTTCTATCCCATTAACTCATTTTCTGAATTTTAATGTGACGCTATTAGGTTGCCGAAATTTTCATAAGGGAATATATCTTAATATCCTTTATTATAAGCATAAATTAATATTGAGAACCCTTAAAATCCTATAAGGTCTATATAATTCCCTTTAATATATTATATCGTCCATATTCTTATTATCGTGATATTAATGTTTATTAATGTAATTGTTTAATTATTTTTATTCATTTATGTTCTCAAGTGGTAATGGACTCTTCAACAAAAACATCATTTTAAATGTTTAAAATATTTAACATTCTCATTAATTTTAATGTTTTTAAATTGTCTTAATGATTTCTCTATATGGACAGTAATTTTTTCAAAATTATAATTTATTTCAATAGTTTCAAAGTGGTATGGTGAACATTGATTCAAAAAAATATTTATTAAATGTTTCAATCAATTTTAAATTGGTTTTGATAATGCACCGATTATGTAAATGATATATTGTGATTTCAATGTGGAAATGTTATCTTTACTTTATTATAGTTTTATGTGTTGTGGTTCTTGGGAATTGATTATGTTTACTTTTTGTTCCATGATAAACTATGGCGGGTGAGCTCGAGATAGCTCTCCAGTGCATTGGGTAACATGACGGAAGAAAACATTAATGTTTCTCCTAAGAGATTTTGTGAATATACTATGATGGTTATTCCAAATGTAACACCCTATGTATCTGTGAAATCTAAAATGTATGTATGATATGGATTTCACAAGTTACCATTATGATTTTAGATTTTTATGTGTTATTAATAAATCTTATGATTTCATGAGGTATGTTAATGAGTTTATGTTTTGTATGTATTGACTGAAAAATGTTTTCTTACTTTACATTATAACCCTTATTGAGTTTATTATACAAATCCCATTTTTTTTAGTTGTTTTTCAAATAGTATAAGGATTTGTAAGAGGAAATAATAATTCAAGGATATTTATATCAAGAAAATAAAACGATTATTCTTTTAATAATTTTTATTTTATAAAAAATATATATTGAGTAGAAGTGTCTACTTTGTAATATTTGAGATGTAATGTAATATTAATGGTCTTATTATCTAAAACACTAATCTTGAAAATATATCCAATGTTAAATATTGATTTAACTCATGATTATGTTCTGTTTTAAGGATGGGGCCTTAGAACTTGTATCAATGGTCAGTTTATATAACATTAGAGGTTATGGTTTGATTTTAGCGTAAGTGCCACAACCATAATGGTTAGAACATTATCAAGAGCCCTAGTTATTTTAGATATATTGAATGAATTTAATATAATATGAATCAGTATATCTTAGGGTTTACCCTCCTCATAATGTATTATATGATGATTTTAATGATATAATCACAATGACGTTTTTGGTTTTAGTAAATGGCTGAATCTAGAAGGCACCAAAGTAATAATGGATGTGAATGAAACTGTGGTTGTTTTAGTAATTTAAAATTGAATGAAATGGGAGATTAAATGATAACTATTTTGGTTATTCTTAACAAACTATCTAGAGTCATTATTGACCAATTGAACCTTGGATATTTTTCTAAGGTATCATATTTGTGAGAAACAAATTCCTATGGATGTTCTGGTAATAATCATAAAGTTAATTATATTCAAAACCTATGTTTCAAATATGTGAAAATGAACAACTAAAAAAATGCTTCAAAGTGATGGTAAGATGATATATATGTGGTAATAAAGGTCATAAATCATGAACATGCCATCAAAAAAAAATCTAGTTGAATCCAAGAAAGGGAAAGAAATTCCTTCTGAGTGATCAATTATATGTTTTATATGTGGTGTGAATGGTCAGCATAAAAATAGATTTTATATGAAGATGGATTGATAATAGGATTAGTAGGAAGATATAAATATATTTTTATCAATCCCTAAGGCCATTTTAACTGAGGATGGGAAAACTGAAAACGACCAATGAAAGGTATGGATTATTTCTTAGCTGATGTTTTGACATTATTAAATCCTAGGATATGATTCATGATTTTTTTGTATGAAAGTAGTATTATGGAATATTTTGTAAAATAATCTTTAATGGATCATGAATAAAATTAAATGAGTAATAATTCTACATATAAGGGATTCAAGAGTTATGGTAGATTTTAGGATGATGAAATGCTTAAAAGTATTAAGGCACTTTTGACGATGCGATTACATTAAAAGAATTATTCAAGTATGTGTAGCTCTGATGTTTTTTATGTGATAATTTTAATCAAGTAAGAATTAACTTTTCCTATATAGACATAATGGATAACTATAGGGGTTTATATGATCTTCTTTTTTGAAGTGATTCATGGTTATTGTGTTTTGGGATGCAAAATTAAAGGTATTAGATTACCATTGAAGATAAAATAGGTTATGGTTATTTTTAAGAAACTGTCTTATTTTTTAGAATGTTATAATAATCTTATGATTTTAAAAAAAGGACCACTCACAGGATAGGGGAAAACCCATCCCCTCAGGAAGGGCTGCAAAAATCGAACCCACAACCAAAGAAAGAGAAGGGTGAATCTCTTACCACTAGCCTACGTGAATTCCCTCATCAGTGTAACTTATTAATTTAGTTAAACTATTTTATTAGTCCATAATATGTTCATTTTGAAAAAATATGGATATCCATTATATAGTAAAATTATTTGGTGATTATGTGATAAAGGATATATTGTAATATGTTCTCTCTTTTTGGGAAAACACTATGTGCCTATGGAAAATAGAATACTAGGGGATTTCATTTGAAGAGTAATGGTGGAATTTCATTTATGAAGAATATATATATTTATTATCAACATATAAGGATTCAGGTTATTTAATGAAATGATTAACCTATCATATACAATATGGTATTAAGTTAATTACACATCAGTATGAGTCATTAAGAGTACTCAATGTTAAATGGAGATAAATGTTTTGATTTACTATGAAATAATGTGTGATTAAATTTGTTCATATTTTGGTTTTCAAACTCTTTTTAGAATTTATTCAATAATTTTAAAGAAAATTTTGTATTTAATGGTATTTTTTTAACTTTGCGTAATGTTAGTTAAATTTTAGATATTAAGAGTAATATTTGTTTTTATTGTCCTTTTTGGGGATCATCTAATCGTGTACTAACCATTTTGGTTTTTGTTAATGTTTAAAGCCAAGGTAAATATATATTTAATTTTATTTGGGTTATGTGATTCTTTAGATATTGATTCTAGCCCTTCAGGTATGACCAAGTCATCTTGATAACTCATTTTTTTTAGAAAATAAGATTTTACGGTTGAATCAAATTTAAGGAAGAAAATGTACTTGAAATGTAAGTATATTTCCATAATTTTTTAGTCAATATCATAAATAAATTCTCCAAAATTATTAGAGGGAACATTAAATAATACTTTTTCCATTTATTTTCCTACTGTGAAATCAAAGACTATTTAACCTATCACAACTTTATGGTTTTCTAGGAGTTAACTTTCTACTAATCATGTTTTCTATCACTATCCATCAGAACATGATTGTTACTATCTCTTCAAAATCAATGTTTTCCTACATGGAATATTAATATGTGTTATATCAGGTTACCTTTCTACTTCTATTTCTTTCATTAAATTTGATTGTTTTATTGACTCTTTTTTTATGTGGTACTTTCAAAGAGGTTTCGAAGCCCAATTTTAAAATTGTGAGGACACAATTCTGAAAAGTTGGGAAGGATGTAATATCCCAAGTAAATAAAGAATATGAAATTTTATTCTTTGTTAATATTTATTAATTAAATATTAATTTTCCATTTAATAGGATTCTATGTTCAATAGCATACTCAACACGCAACAACTTGTTTCTTTGAAATCATATGTTGCTCACAACATTGACTTATACCAAAAAATAATATATTATTATTATTATTTTAAATGATAGTTAATGAATAGCCATTTTATTGGTGGGAATAAACTAAACTATCTATAATATGATTAAATATGTTTGTCAATTTTTTTTACTTTTATCCAATACATTTTGGAGGCATACAATAAGAATGATTCTGATTTTAAGCATGAAATACTGTAATAATCTTTAAAAGATCGATTTACTGAATATTTATGGTGAACCCCTTTTGAATCTATTTTTTAACTTTTATATGTTATATTTGAAAAAATAAAATTCTTCTTTGAATCGGGAAATCAAAATTTACTTTTCTTTAAATTTTGGTATTTTTCTGATAAAGTTCATTTTTTTACAGAATATTGAAAAATACTTAATTTTATTTCAAAACTTCCTTTTAATATAATTAATAAATATATTTATATTGTTATATTTGTTGGATTCAAAGATTAATTGCATTATATTTTAACGATTTAGTCCATGTTTTTCACTTGTATGTAATTTCACTTTGAAATTGGACATAAACACATGTCAATCTTTTGGTAGTTTTTATTTCTTAAAAACACGCTTTTAATTTTGGAAACAGAAATTATTATTAAATTAATTACTACAACTTATGTATTATGAATATTTAAAAAAGGATTCCATATTTTGAATTAGTAGGTCCAAATTAAAATAATAAGAAACTTTTATTCTTAGACATTATGAATATTAACTTCCGTAAATATTTTATTTACCAGGGTTAAAGGGTAAATCTAGTAAATAAAAGTAATAAATAATATTATAACAATATTAAATTACCATTACACTTTTCCAAAACATATTGGATGAAATATATCTGACCATGGGCATCCCTAGGTTGATTTGGGGACCCCATGGAGCCACTTGTAGGAGAAAATGACCTTTCAAAAAAAATAATTGGATGTTAAGGAAAATGTAATATAAACATATATCTTATAGTAAAAAAATATTTTTATGGGGTTATATATGATATATTTTTAAATATAAATAGTAATTAGAAATATAAAAATATTTCATACACCATGTTATTTTCTCAAAAAAATTTATACATCAAATAAATAAATATTTTTATGACACAATGGTGATGTACTTATTACCTTATTAATGAATGATTAAAATAAATGAGATTATAAAAATTAAAATAAATTTATTTTGAAATGTCTTATTCCATAAAAGTTTATATTGATGATTGTAACTTTTTAAGATTGAATTAATTTAGGTTGTTTTAAATTATCAAGTTGTTATATATTTCATATAAGACGTTATATGAATAGTTTATTAATTGACATAAATGATTTTTAAAAATAAATATTATTTTATTGAATGATAAAATAATCCTAAAAGTATAATATTTATAAAACAGGTATATATGATGTTTCCAATTTCATTAATTATCCCTTTTTTCTTCACTTCGCATTTCATAGTAAATATATTAACTACAAAGTATAAAAATACAAGAGGACATTGGGAAAAGATAAATTAGTTAAGTAAGCGATAAACCTAAAAGATTATGTTAATTTTAGGACCTAAACATGTCTAAAACCTAATGGATGAGATTATTAGATCCATCCTCATGTTATATTCATCATAACTAACTTTTGAGCATATGGAAACATGAAATGAAATTATAATTAAATAATATATATAGACTCATCAAAATTGTACATCCTCCCTCTTATAAAATGGATTTACCCAATCCATTTTAATAACACCTTTAAAGCCCATTATCTCATCCAAAATATACTAAAAGAGGCTCCAAACATACCCCTATTCCCCATATAATCCTTAACTTAGGAATAAATTACATAAAAAATTATTTTGGCTCAAATCAAAGAGAACTGCATGTTTTAATAGGCAGCATCTTCTCTAAAATTTCATTCCATTATTCTACTTCTTCACTCCCTAATCAATTAATTTTCATTGATTACATAACAAAGATAGTATCTGGAATATAATAGGTTTTTTATGAGGTGTATTCTAACTACACTTACACACACCACCGTCTAATGGGTATAGAATATATTGTTTCTATGGACGGCGAAGTACTGCCTCACGAAACGATGATTATTCAATATTCTTCTACCACCTCTCATGGTATCCATTATGATAGAACTATAATTATATATTATTTTTATGATATTTATTTCTTATCTATTATTTTTTAATTATCAGTTATAATATACCCTTATTATTTAAATGTTTTATAAATATGATAATTTCATTTGGGAAAGTGTGGACTACCGCCCACTCAAAGTGATATAACTCATTGATGTTATACATGGAACGTATAAAGGATGGAATTAGTGAAATTATATAACATATATAATATAAAAATTATAATGTAATTATAATATAACTATGTATTATTTTGTTTTAATTCCATTGATAATGAAAAAAAAAGAAATGAAACTAGTGTTCATGCGTACGTACGGCTTACTATCTCCATGGATGGTGCATTTCATTTTCTTATATCCAAATGTTAATGAATATTATAAAAATAAATATATACTGGGTATAAATAAATATATAGAAGATAAATATAATATTTAAATCAAGAATAAAAATATGGATATAATGAACTTTTGTCCACATGGAAAATTTGTAATTATAACAAGTTCATTTTTTACTCAATTTTTTATCATCGATAAAATGTCCGATATGAATTAAAATAATTAACTAATTTTTGTATCAAGGTAATAAGTGATATAAAAGGAATAATATACATTAAAAACGTTCTGAATCATGTGTAAATTAACTTATGTTTATTATTCAACAAGAACAAGTAATATACGAGACAATTCGGACTTGAGGTAAGGAATCCTTTCACCCTCCCCTTTTAGTCAAATAATTTTTCTTTGATATGTATTTCAATTTCCATTTTTATTTTTGTATAAATTATTATAAATACTTATTTCTGTACATTTTTTGTCCATGTGATGAGAGACCCTTTTCTCTCCCATTAACTCATTTTTTGAATTTTAATGTGACATTGTTGGTCTGTTGATTTTTTGTAAGGGAATATATCTCAATCTCCTTTCATTGAACAAAATCTTGAAATTGTGAACATTTATTATTGAATAAGGTATATATACTACCCTTTGACATATTATATCATCAATCTTATTATTCTCATGATATTAAACTCTCTTTTAATTTTATTCTTTAATTATTTTTATTCAATTACTTCTTCAATTTGTAAAGGACTCTTCAACTAAAACATCGTTTTAAATGTTTTAATGATTAATATTTATCATTATTGTCAATTTTTTCAATTTTTTAATGTATTTTTTCATTTACACATTAATGTTTTATAAATTATAATTTATTTCTAAAGTTTCAAACTGGTATGAGAAACAGTTATTCAAAAATATCTTAACTAAATGTTTTAAATGGTTTTTAAAACGGTTTTGATAATGCATTAACTATGTAAATTATATGTTGTGAATGTAATATGTAAATGTTATATTTTATTTTATGCATTTTTTATGTGTTATGGTTCTTGGTCATTGATTATGTATACGGGTGCTTTCATGATAATCCTAGGGTTGGTGGGCTAGATATATCTCTCCAATGAATTGGGTAACGTGATGGAGGAAGACGTTAATGTTTATCCTTATAGATTTAGAGAATATATTATGATGGGTATTCCAAATATAACTCCCTATGTAGCTATTAATTCTATAATAGATTTATAATATGGATACCAGAAGATACCTTTTTTATTTATGATTTCTATGTGTTTGTAGAGACCCGAAGCTTGACGTACACGGACATTATATTACTTTTGAATAATACTTAATACATAACAAAAATAGACACCAAAGGACTGTAATAGTTTAGTATCTTTGGAAACATGGAATTTAAACTTCTAATCATGTTGAAAGATCTTCAACATCTCCCATAACGATCTTCCCCTTTTTGTTTCCTTACCTAAAACCGTTCTTTATTTCCTGGGGAAAATACAACATAAAAAGGGTGAGCTCAAATGCTCAGTATGGGAAAACATATAGAACATAAAACAATTTATATTAATTTGAAAGAAAAAACTTGAACATGAAATTTAAACATCAAAATCTTCAGAAAAGACATAAATCATGGAAGTACGTAATGAATATATCATAATGGAACATCAATGATGATAACATATAATGGGAATAAAACATGTAATTGTATAAACCATTCAGAACATGTTATTATTTCCATGGTAGCCAAGGCATTGCTGCCAAGACCATCTTAGTGGACAAAGTCCCTTTCTGAATCGAGTTCACTCCTTGTTTCAGTCCTGTAACACTGAACTGGATTAACTTACCATTCCATCCATGTCTATCTCATGAGATATAAATCTTTACCCAATTCATTGGAGGGAGATATAGGTCCCACACATCTCATAATTAAATCATTATTACATGTGCCACAAAATAAACATACATCATTCATAATAACCCAACGAATAAAATGGGTTTCATAAACATCATCCCATCATCACATAATCCATATAAAAGAAATGGATATCATTTCATAATAAGATAAGTGAAACCATGTAAATCATAGAGACATTATACATGAAACATACACATATGAAATAATGTCATCTTAGATGGAAAATGGTTTTGATAAAACACTTGAAATGAATTCTTGAGGAAAAAATCCTTTCTTCTTCAAAATCCTTTTCTTTTCATAAAATTCCATGAAATTTTAAAACGAAAGGGTTTTGTTTAAAATAATCATAAAATATTGCAGAGGAATATTCATGAAAATGAGGCTTTATGAAACCGTAAAAATCTGTTCACGCCATATAAGTTGAAAATAACATTCTCCGCGTACTTTTGTCGAAAAAGTAAAAAATCACCTTATATAGTAACCAAAGGAAAGATTCCATCAATACAATGTGGTAAAAAGTAAATAATGGGTAAAAATTACTTTAAAAATTCATGGAAAAATAGTAAATTTTTATGAAAACATTTTTAGAAAACATGGTCATGGATGATAAACATAACCCCAGTAAATACTTACGTATAATCAATCTCAGATAAAAATGAGATTGAAAATTTATCCCTTACCTTATGTCTGATATGCTTCATATGTATCTGAACCTCCTGTATAATGATTTAAATAATGTAATTAACTTATTACAAAATCATATTCATTGTTATGATATCATATATGGTTAACTTATGACTTTCTATTACCCATTCTTTTTTAAATCCATGTTAAAGCAGCGTTTTGGGTAAAATCATTTCATTTAGCATACGTGTTTGGATTTGTTGTTCTATATTACTTATATCCTGATTTCCTTAATTTCAGAATTTAAAACATGATTTATATATAATAAATATTCATCATATACATATATATGATAGATTTATAAATGGAATGAAATACACCGTTCATGGAGACAGTAGGCAGTATGTACGCATGAACGCTATTTTCGTTTCCTTATTGAATTGAATAGAATTAAGTAGATTAAATACATATATATATATAAATAAATCCAGTATCATTATTATGTCATATATTTCATTATTATTCAGTATATATACTTTATAATCATTCATGAATGGTTAACATGTAGAATGAATCGCATCGCGTCATGGAGACGGTAGTACGTACATACGCACAAGCGATGATATCATTCCCATGATCGTGGAATTGTATCGAAGTGTATGTATAATATTTCAGATCAATATCACTTTACAATAATCATATATAGTTATATATTTACACCATTATACCCATCCATGTAAGGTGGTGGTGGAAAATAGAATACACCACGGCATGGAGACGGTATTCCGTACGTACGCACGCGCGGTGATTTCATTTTCCGTAGGATGGATAAAAGATGGAATAGGTTTGTTTCATATTTATAATAACATATAATTATATGAGTGATACTGATGTTATTACTTCATAATGAAACAACTAAAGAAGACGAAGTAGAAGAAGAAATATATTTGAAAGAATCGGTAATGGATATTACCTCTTCTTCGATACACCTCCTTTAAACTTATTCTTAGGGAACTAGGGATGGTCTTTTGAGAATACCAGTACCTCTATAAGGTTTCTAGGGAAGCGGGGAAGTGAAATGGGTTGGGTTTTTCCGAGCTTTAAGGCTCAAAATGGTGTGAGGAGGAGAGGGATGAGGTGACCTTTTATAAGGGTGGAGTGGGGCACCTTTGGAAATCTTAAAAATATTAATTTATAATAAAACTAACCCCAATTAAAAACCTCAACAAATGACTCATATTCTAATATTATATGATATAGGGTTGTAATATCATCAAAAAATAAAATTCAGACATGTAGGGAATTTATTGAAAACATTATCAACTTGATTTATCCTTATTTAATCTATTAAATTTTATTTGTGGTAATAAGATTCTAAATTTAAAATTGTTATAAATAATTACCTATGTGCTATTAATTATACATAATCAGATAATTTATGACATTGAAGAATATATAAATTTCAATTTATAATTTTTAAATATTTTTGTGCTTTTTAATCAATTTAATAATATGTTATTTTTATAAAATAACAATAGTGTCAATGGTGACACTATTCATTTATTTGAATTTAAATAAAATCCACACAGTAAATATATTCAAACTAAAATATTTAATAGGTTTCTAACATGTCATAGTAATCTAAAAAATTAGTGGAGCACATTAAATAGTTCATATAATATTTATTTTATAATTTGTAACACCATTTATTTGATAATTCTCTTAATAAAATAATTACTACAACATTTTTGTATAATTATTAAATATACTTATTTGTTGCATAAAAATTAAAAATAAAATACTAGGATGAAGATAAATCATATATATTTTATAATAATACATTTAGTCGGATTTATCTTCTAAAACACCCAAATTTTAAAATGTTGTATTTATTAAATTATGAAGGTGAAAACGTTAACATCATATAAAATAAAAAAATATAAGTGTCATAATCAATTTAATAAGACTGCAAACCGTCATATATTTGGTCATTGGATGATTATGTTGTATATATACACTACCAATAAGTTATGGTCATGTTTTTGAGCCCTTTAATATGTATTACTATTTCAATAAAAATAATATTATTGATTTTTTTACTAAATTAATAATTTCGGCATAATTAATGTATAAGCTAATAAAGTAAATAATAAATATTAAAAATAACAAATAAATTACCATGATAAAGAAAAAAAATTTATCTTTCAAATGATTATTTATAACCGAATTTATATTCTATATAACCTTATATTAAAAATACTTTAATTATTATAATTTGAGTGAGACATATTTCACTTTCCTTTAAATAAAATAAACTAAAGGTCTTAATCACCTCCAAGTGGGTTATAATGGATTCCATTTCGACCCAAATAGGAATTAGGAGGAAATATAATCATCTAATTGTATTAAGACAATTGTTAGAGAAATTTTATAATATTATATTTACCCTTAATTACCCGATATACCTTTTACTATGGTAAATAAAATTTACCGTAGTTACTATTCATAATGCCCAGAAATAAAAAAGTAGTCTATTAATATAATTTGGACCCAATGATTCTAAATATGGAATCAATTTTTCCAAATTCAATACATAGAAGTTGCAGAAATTAAATTAAAATTAATCATGTTGTCGAAAGAAAATGGGTTTTTGTTTAAAACATTGCAAAAGATTGAATTGATTTAACCTATGAATTCAATGTAAAATCAATGATAATGACATAAATTATATGAAATGGTAAAAATATATTCTATTTATACTTTATAACTATTAGATATTTAATTTAACAATATAAATTATTACGATGAAAAATGTTGTTTTTAATTAAAATAGAGCGTGTTTTTACTATTCATTAAAATATGAACGTTATCAGAAAAATATAAAAACATTATCCAATGTAAATTTTTATATACTTATTCAAATTAAGAAGTTTATTTTTTAAAATTTAACTTATAAACTTGTCAAAAATTATATTTAAAATGGGTGCAGCATCAAAAGGCGGAAAAACCGCATTTTTTAAAAATACTTATTTTACCCGAAAAATTTATTTTGTTCCCATACCATGTTCTATAAAATGTGTAAGATGAATTATAATTTCATAAAATTGAAAATTTATTTACTACTATTTATAACGGATATTTTATAATAATATTATAACCATATATCATTGTTTAGTGAAACCCGGTATTGTGTACAACACGCGTTATCGAGGAAAGTTGTGATTGCGTGTAATGCAAGCCAAGTAAGGGTTGCGTGTAGTGAAAGACTCCTTTGTTGTTGCGTATAACAAAATCCAACCAAATTTCATTTATACATTGAATATATATATATATATATATACACACACTCAATGTTACATAGAATAACTACTATCAAGAAAACATAAAATTGTGTGTAACGTGATCCAAGAATAGTGTTGCGTATACTGCAAGCTAATACGGTGTTGCGTAGAGTACTAGCTAATTTTGGTGTAGCGTACAACACAAAAAATCAATGAAATTAAAATAATATTTTTCATAAAATCTCGGGGTGTTACAGTGTTATTCATAAATATTTTGATTTCATGAGGTATGTTAAAAGATTATGTTTTGTATGTATTGATGGAGAATTGTTTTCTTTATTTATTTTACAACCCATAATGAGATTTTTATGCACATCACAAGTTTTTGAAATGTTTTTCACAGGGTATAAGGATGGGCATGAGAAGAGAATAATTCAAGAATATTTATATCAAGAAAATAATTCATCTATTCTTTTAAGAGTTTGTATTTTTTGAAAAAAACATAATGATTAGAACTATCTAAATTATAATATTTGAGATGTCATATAATAGCTATGGCCTAATTACCTAAAAATCTATACTCGAAAATATCCTAAGTTTTAATTATTGATTACACTTAAGAATAAGTAATATTTTAAGGTTGGGGCCTTACATTATATTCTCCAAATAAACATTTTAGATGTAACAGATCAAATATCAAAGGTCCAAGTCCCTCTTTTCATTACTGAAAATGTTGAAAAAAATCAATTCCCACATCACTTTGCAATGACTCAGATTTAAAGGGATGGAGATAACTCTTATGATAGCATCCCGCCTTATAATAGTTATGGAGAATCCCCTATGATTCCATATTCACCTAAAGATGTCTCTATATACCCATGAATGGAAGAATATGACATGGAATTCAATATTGTCCCTTCATTATTCGAAGAATGTGTCTCCACCAACATAGATGATAACATGGGACTAAATCTGGGAGAAATAGGAGAAATGTGGCATACTCTGATTAGCTCTTATATTCCCCTCAAAGAGTAATAGATATTAATTGAATTTCATAATTAGTGTTGATATGTGTTCTCTTAGACCTATACAGAAATCCCCGTACAGAGATCAAATATTTCTACGCACAATTTATTAATAACTAAATAGCATTGAGGCTACAAACATGCATCCCTGAGTATTCTACCCACTCATTCCACTAATGTTAAAGAGGAAGCTGATAATTTTGTCAATGATTTTTTTTCAAGAAGTGAAATATCCAAGATTAACATTGATCATTATCGCCTTTAAGATAAATAAATGGTAGATTATTGTTTCCATTGTTTTTTGAAACCATATTTTTCGTTTCGTGATGGGATATTTCCCATTAACGATCACATAACTCTTAAACAATTCAATTGATTCCTTATATTCATTCTCTTTCATGGATGTGTACTCATTGTATAATCATATACAGATGTCCCCTGAATATGAATAAGTCATCACCTCCAATGTTCCTCAAGTGATCTTCTTCTATCCTGTCATTCCCTTTGGATTAATGAACGCTCGCTCTTGATCTCAAAATTCCATGCATCGTATCATTAATCCATTATTGGTAACTATGGATGAGTGTTATTTCAATGGCTTGGTTTTTCAAATCCTGAAATCGATTTGATCACTTCATATATTATATAAAAATATACCATAAGTTTTGGAATCACAATTAAAAGATAAATATAAGGAAGTGTACTTCTGCGGTAAAATCATGAATGTTTCTTGGATTTTTGGTACGCCATTTTGAAATCAAGGTTGATATAAAGAATACTTGTGCTAACTCATCAATTTTACCACCATAAATCTCAAATAATTGAGGGGAATCAAAGTGAAACTCACCAAAATTTAGCGATTCATAGACAACCTGGATGACAAAACTCTCCCCTTAACTAGGATAATGAAATATTGAATCGCCTACCAATGGGATAATGGATGTTCAAATACCATCACAATTATCAAGAAGTACATATCTTACCCACAGGTTTTGATCCATCTTGTTCAAGGGAGTCCACTAATCATATTTATGGCCTCCATGAAACACACATTAGGTTACCACCTTGCACAAAAAATGATGCATGATGTATGAATAGTTTCTACTACCTCATTTGGACGATGCTATGTAATGAAACTACATATTTTGATGTTGATAATAACTGCATATCTCTCAAATTTATGTTCAAAAGGTTGTTGAATTAATTACAACAACACGAAGACTGTCTGGTCTCTCTTATTGATACACTCAAGTACATCCTTGGTTTCCCAATGTTGATCGGTTTTTTAGCTCGATTAGGGGTCATTGTACAACAATATTATATTTATTTCATAAAACATATGTCAGCGAAAGGCCAAGATCTTATTTATTTTATCACATCACACCATTCCCAATAAAATACACAGCATGTCATCAAGCTCCCCGATGAAGATGTATTCTTTTCTCGTGACACTCCCTGGTCATGGGAGATGTAATTTGATGACACATTCCAGAGTCCTATCTTTACAAGGATGAACTACTGAAGCTCAACAGGGTTTGTCTAGGGATTGTATTTGTCCCTCTAGACTGAGTTGTTTTTCCCTACTCTTTCTCAATATGCAGTGTTGAAATATTAATTATCCAAATACCAATCCCTCATAACTGTATTAGAATTGTCCTTACAGTAACACATGGCCTAAATTAATATCAATGGGGACTCAAAACTGCTGAGGATGATAATAAATAGTGAATATTAAATTAAAAATTAAGAACTATCCCCCACTCACAAACTTTTTATGGGGATTGATGGAAGAGTTCCCTCCTAAGCCCACATTTCATCAAGCACCCCAATCCCAGAATGCTCATACCAATGCACTAGCTAATATAGTTTCCCTTAGGCTCACCTTGATATGTAAGAAGAAATCCCAAACATAATAGATCAATGAATGGTATCATCATTAATTTTATGTGATATGGAAGAAATCAATCAGGCCAGCACTTCCCCTATACACGATCAACAAATGATCTATCTTGGGTGGATGGATACCATTGTTTGATGCATCCAAAATAGAATTTTCCCAGTAGAATGGTCTTGAAGGGAACATATTCAAGGCTGGCCAGAATGCGACACTATACAAGATGGTCCAAAAGATAAATAAAAGTCTTCTAAAAATGTGGATTTGATGGATTCTTCATCATATGTGTAGAATAAAGAGAAATTTTAATCATCATGGAAGAACTCGATACAAGATTCCATGAAGCCCATAAATCTTGAATGAGGTTGTCCCGCCAAATTGGTAGGTTGGGATATTATATAGAAACCACGATACATTACTATGTAGAATAAACCATGAAATTACATGTGTTATATATTCATGAAAACATCATCCATAAATCCACAAAATGTTTATATGAAAGTACATATTCCTAGCCATTTTTCATATAGGCAATCAATGTTGTGGGTCCATATCCCCCAACCACATCTAATCAGCTCTAGTATATCACTACAACTACATAATTATTTATAAAATTGGATGAGGAAATACCCATCATGGATGTTAGAATGAATAATGTCATCAACCTTGTAATGTCCCATATCAGCACTAGGTTCGGTCTCTCTAAGACAATATTGATAGAAAATGGAACAAATTAAAATTCAAAAAAGATGAAGAATCTATACTAGGGGTACAATATCAAATCCGATCACTAATATCACATTAATGTAGTGTAAAATGTAAATATATAGTCCTTCAGTAAGACTTTATGTATTATAAATTAAAATATAGTGAATATGGATATGATTTCATGGAGGGATAAACTGCTCCGGGATTTATGGTCCTACAGTTCCACCAATATTACAACCACACTAGAAACTACAAACTCATTGGTGCCTTGGACCGAGACAGTATTACACATAAAAGTACATTTTCAATCCCTACATATTGTAATTTCTGTGTAGCTCTCAGATAAAACATTATCTCAAAGGTGGATGGATGAATTAGAATGTCTATATGAGAATAGATTAGGCACATTTCGTACCCTAGAGGTCCATTATAATCAAACAACATGGGTCATTAAGAAAAAGGTTCACCTGCATTCATTGATCATAGAAGAACTAGTTCTTTCTCATATAAACCCGTTGATTATGGGAAATATTCCCCTAAAATTACAACCTATGTAGGAAGGGCCTTATGTGGGATTATTTATTGGAATCCATGTAAGAGGAGCATGTCAAACCACCCACCAATGTCGTATTTATCAAGAAATGTTTTGCCCAAGATGTCATCATCATGGTAATCTACATTAGAGTAAACCTTGTAATTTTTCTTGAGAACAAGATGTTTAATTTCTCATATATATCCTTACCACATGACAATAAACTATACAGAGTACGCCCTAGCCGAATGATTTCAAACTGCAAGTTTTTCTAACAACTATATATGGAATGATTCATTTCTCCAAAAAATATGCAGTGATGCCCAAATATATATCATGGGTCCAACAATCATATTACATTCCATTCACATTAAGTGACCTATTTCTTTAATGTATGGTTCAAAACTACATAGATCCAGAATATCAATATTCATCCACATCAAGTCACCCACTTCCTTACCACATGACATCAAATTTTGTGGGTTTCTTATAATTGTTTATGGATTTAGTCCCAATTTTTTTGAGTAAATAGGGATGATGAAATCATATATCTTGGTACAACCACCACATGATTCAAAATTCCCATGTCTTTCTCTTAAATTACTCTCAATGGGACCCTGTATATTTCTTATTTTGCACATAATGAATATCTAAAATGGGTTTTGGGATTTTGGCAATGGATTCCCCCAAAGAACAAGGCATAGTATCTTCAATAGGTAAATCTTAGTCCTAAATACAATAACATAAAAAGAATACCATCATTCCTCACTGCAAAACAATAAACTGTAAGGTGATTTAGATCTACTTGTGGTTTTATTCTCATTTTCCTGAGATATGGTGTAACTCCCTATCATCCACCAATGTTCAAAACATCAATATTCCCAGCAATTCACATTGGTTGACCTTTTTCTTCACTGAATTATGTTAAATTTTATGGGATTTTAAGAAATACCTGTGGGATGAATCTCAATTTTTTAGGATATGTAGTAAGGCCCAAACATATTTCCATGGGCCCAGCCACCACATTTTCACTTTTCACTTCGGCCAATATTCATCCTTATCACATTCTAATAAAATGAAAGGTCCCAATAAAAACTATTTGTGGCATTATTATTATCATTATTGTATATTTAGTGAAACATAGTCCTCTAATCCTTGGCACGCCTATAATAATAAATGCAAACAATATCCACCTCTCCATACGAGCCAGAT
This sequence comes from Viscum album, assembly GCA_963277665.1. NCBI lineage: Eukaryota > Viridiplantae > Streptophyta > Magnoliopsida > Santalales > Viscaceae > Viscum > Viscum album. The sequence goes on along the minus strand of OY728146.1, from coordinate 1,753,464,279 downwards.
CAGTGATGATATAGTTTCTCATTCAAAAATAATGTGGGGATTGATTCTATTTTTAATTATATATATTGTGATACAATAACGTTCACCCATGGTCCCAAACGAAACATTTACATCCATTCATGTCGGTTTTTAATTCCTTACCGCTTGATAATAAACAGCATAAGAGTATGTCATTACTATGTGACGTTCAACTGTAAGGAAAACATCTTTGTCACATGACATTAAAACAATATAAAAAATGTTCCCACTACATGATGATAAAATATGTAGATAATCTCACATTTGTTATTCCATATATAAGTACATAAAGATACTTAACTCATTCAACCATAGTATGGAGTGCATCCACCATATATTATGTAGACCTCAATCCGTATATCACACTTAAAATATTTTATTCCTTCTAATTCCTCAATCCTTCCATTTACCTAGAAAAGGAAAAAACATATCTATCATGTGTCCATGATATTGACACAAATGATATTTATAACCACTAACTAGTGGAATCGGGGTCTAATATAAGCGGTCTACTGATTCTCACGAGCACGATGTCACTGAGGAATTACACAAAATCATATTTCTTGTAGTAAGAAAAAGGTATTATAGTACCATGTGATTTCTCATGATCAGATTAAATCAATCCATTATTCAAAACATTTACAACCCTCGCTCAGATAGATGTTTGGGTACTCTTTACCCAGGGATTATTGATCATCCAGTCTAGTCCAAGCACAGAAATCCTACATTTTGAAAAATGAGGTGGACCTTTTCTATCAATTTTTCATCACCCTGAGCATGGATCATAGGGGATTAGGAAATCACATTGATGATATTTTAGGCACCATGAGTCTCAAAAATGACATGTTTTACTTCCATATATAATCTTTGAACAAAAAAACAATAGTAACTATGATTCATTTTATACATGAGACACATAAGACATATCTCTGGGACTTGATCAAGAATACATGGTGTCCCAAATCACCAACATGACTACTTCATGCACAATGTTAAACTACAAGGGTCCAAAAAACTATGTGGGTTTTTATCCCTACAATAACCGGGATATATACGATGCCTCATAATGGATCAATCTCCTCCTCAAATTACTAAACACCTCCTTGCATGGTAGGACATTCTAAAGTACATGGTTATACATCTTTAGAAAATATATAAGTGTCCTCTCATTACCGTAAAATGAGTGGTTACCCCATATATATACCAATGATCTCTCTATAGAAACCAAAATAATTAATATATATAAGATAACTATCCCCTAGTCATTTTTAGGGTATCCAGTACCTTATCAGGATTAGGAAGGGATTCAAGAACATATATAAAATATATAAGAGAATCTAAAAGTTGGAAAAAATTCACCCAAAAGGGGTGATAGGATCCTGAACTCTTATACTTGTGGACAATGTGACAACCCAAGGGTCATTCGTCCTAAAAAATAGATGACTGATGAACATGTGAAATCTAGTCAATTTCCTACTACAGATGAGGGAACCATTGGGTGTTTCTGGGAAATTTGACACAAATGGAAAACCTGATGCAAGATATTGAAGGATGCCTTAACTACCCCACCCCCAACCATCCAAGGAAATGCATTACATGAATTAAATCCAAACATAACAGACACATAAACCCCCACTAATAGTATTCACCTTCTTCTTTATTGGGATACACAAATGAGGTTATGTTGAACTCTGATTCATACTCAATGGTTCATATTGGGGTGTTAAAAAATTGACTCATAGAAATATTTCTTCATTAATATTTATATTAACTTGGAAATTTTATAAAGGGAAATGTGTTGTATAACATTAGTGGGAGAGTTTCTGTGTTCCTTGTGAACATGTGTAATGGATTACCGAGTAAATATTGATGGGATTATTTTCACTATTTTATATTATAATTTATGTTTTTTCATGCATCAGTATTTGGAATGTATTTTAACATTACATATATATAAATGTGGTTTCATTCATTTTTATTCATTTGGATTAATCCCATTTACTATGACATAAATTCAGAATATGGTTTTATACCTTATTTAATGTTATATATATTTTCAAGTAATTATGATATTTATAGGATCGAATTATTATGTATAACCCATATATTATCTTATAATTGTATATATATTAATATAACCAGTGGGTAGGGATGAAGATATTGGTTATTTCTTGGATGGATATACCCTAGGTTGTGGGTGGACTCCTATGGAAACCTTCTTGTGATCTTTTATATTGGTTTGGTTATAATTGAATATGTTTTAATACTTACATTTTTTCGTAAATATGTAACATAAAAAAAGATAGTTGGGACCATCATCTTATGTGTTCTAATGTCATCAAAGTTTTCTATTTTTAACAACTTATGTCTGGTAGTGATCTTCAAATTAGACTCGTGAAAATACTCTAGTGGTGAAACATGTAGGCCCCCTCTAGTTGGCAGTCCATCCACTAATATCTGGGGTTAACTACACTCTTTATTATTATATCCAAAATCCACTATAAATTTATTGAATTTTTAGACTATATAATCTTATGTATATGCTCCATATCTTAGACGGTATCATTGACATCATAATGACTCTAGTGTATATCAATGTCAAGTGGGTAGTGTTATTACTATAGGGACCCACCAGGTTTTGGTGGGAAGTCATGGGATATGGTAGTCATCATGAGGGACTCACCTGAGAGTCCATAGAAGACATATTGTTAGGGGATTTCATTCCTACTATATTGATCATTGACTAAGAAATTTTTTCCATATAGATGCATTGGTGTTCTATTACAATATATCCCTATTTTATATCCTTGTTTATCAAATGGATGGATGATTAATCTAGGAAATAAGGATTTTATATTGGGTCCTTATAGATAGACTCATACAACATTTCAAACAAGTAAAACATTTCTGGGACAGGGTCACAGAGATGAATATGGTTGTCAGTATATAATGAATTATAAATTAGTGGAGGCTGGTTAGGGTACTTATACTATTTGAGTTATGGTTATGATCATCACTACATTATCTATTTCCTTGTTTTATATCATTTCCTCCCATTACATTATATTTGTTCATTTAATTACCTAATATGTCGGACTAATTATGTTATCCCATGAGATAAATTAAATGGACTCACCTTGGATTATGAGTGTGGAAAATGTTCATCGATTCTAAGAGTTTCCTAATGTAATTTAATGATATAGACATTTTTGTGATTTCATGATCCGAATGATACAGAGATTCAATTTGATTCTCAGTACGGACTGGCATGCCACAAAGGTCACATTGATTTCAATCATAAATGGGTATCATTTTAATTAGTGATGGGAGAGATATATGTTATTATTTGATAATGGGAACACTCATCAAATGGATTTTTTGATACATGAGAAAACTTAAAATAATCATTGGGTATATAGTTGGACTTCTCTTTCAACAAGATCTATGTTTTCCCCTTGTATTTTCCACCAATCGTGGATCTCAATGAAGAAAAAATTCCAGATCAGTTCACTAGACATCCACCTAACTGAGTAGTTTTATTTGAGATAGAACTCATTATGGGGAGTGTATCCAATTTCAATAACACATTATCATTTATAACCATCTATGTTGAGGAATCTAAAAGTAATTCTTGTGAAAAATACAAAAAATGCATTATCTGGCCGAGTATTTCATTGTGGGACGCACCTTTGTTAGTATACATAATGATTGATTGTATTCAATGAAAAATTATTACATAACTAAAGTTGAACTAGGAAATTCTGAAAAATAGATATCCTTTACCAAAGATCAAATGTATTTTCAATCTATTTTGTTAAACACAATGGTTATCTATGATTAATCATCAGTTGGGTTACCACCATCTAGATTTAAAAGTAGAGGACATCCCAAAGTTTGGATTTCAAAATATGATTCTATTTTATGAGATTCCAATGATTTAATTTGAATATAAAAATTCACTAGTTGTGTTCAAGGATCTCATTTACAATATGAACCCCTAATATTTTGTCTCATCCATTGTGGTGTTTGTTTAAAACATCCACATCTAATCACTGACTTTAGAGCTACAACATACGTAACTAAACATAGTCTTGACTATGCCTCAGGAACATAAAATTCATGCAATGATGTAGAAATTTAACTCCTGGATTTTGTTGGTGATGTTATGGGGGAATGTGTTGTGTGAAATGGGTATATCCATGGACCCATAGAAAGTGAATGTATTGATATTCTAGTCACATCCTTGAAAAAATAATCATATCAAAAGCCTTCTACTCTTTGTAAGATATTACCAATGATTTATCTAATAAATTCACCATAAATAATCACTTATGAATATATTTATGAATAAGGTATTAAATATAAAATTTCTAGACTAGTGTGAGGTGGAATTTCATGATCTAAATAAGATTTTTCTAAGACCTCTATTACTAATACTCTTCAAAAATTAGATGAGAAACACTATGTACTATGATGCGTCAAGAATTAGATTGGGAGAAATATTAATACAAATAGAATAGGTAGTACAATATATCTCAAGTCACCTATAAAACCATGTAAATAAATATCACAATCAGGACATAGAGATTGTATTTTTCATTCCAACTATTTAGTTTTGGAGGTGTAATATCTCCTAGGATTGATTTGTTATCTACTATAATCATACCATCCTCTATTAAATAATCTCACATTAGGACCGGAACATGAGCTCAAGGATCTTAGTCTATGACCAGATGATTTTTGTCATTGAGAAGAAATTTACACCTGCTAAAGATAACATTGTTTCACATTCTCTTGGTAGTAAGAAGTCAATGGGGAAAGATCTTAGTGGGGGACCTTCAGGGGAGAATTGGTGCCCGGTGGGAATATTTTCTGATAGGACGAAAGATGGTTTTAAGAAATCAAAACTGTTGAAATAATCTTCATTAGTTGTCACATATTTTCTTATACACCAAATAACGGTCGAACATTACACAAACCTGGAGTGTTATATGATAGAGGAACAACACTCATGAGGTGGCCTGATATAGGGGTGGTAATTGGGTGATGATGATTTGACCCTTATAAAATATTGGTATTAAACCATGATTTCATCATAGGGGACCTGATAAAGAAAATCTATAAAGATATACGACCGATGAATCTAGGTGTGACAACACTTTACCATGACATCTGAAAATAGTTTGGGTGGCATTGAATAAAGAGAGATACTCCTAGTCTGGTTTCTTAATGGCTTTCCTCTAAGAGTAAAGAATAACCACCAATGTCAGAGTTAATTACATAATATAGTCAATATTTTCAATAAATTATACAAAAAAGTGTTTTTATTGGAAATTCATACTTTTTTCTTTTATAATTATTTGGATATAAATTTCATAAATTAGATTATTATTTTTAATTGTTTTAATTTTTTTTCGATATCTTCTTTCTTAAATTAATTATAATTGAGAAATTTATTTTTTATAGGACTATATATGATTTTTTTTAATTTAATTCAACTACACCAAGAGTTGAATCCATCATGTTAAGGCCAAAATTAAGCTCAAAACTCCAGAATTGGAATATATACCCAAATCTGGAGAACATAGAAATTCGATTATTTCTCCCAAATTACATTCCCAATTAGGATTTATTGTTACAATAATAAATAGAAAACTAGGATAAATATTATATATTTATGTGTCACATGTGATTATAGTTCTTTTAATGTCCTATAATTAATTGTAAATTAGTGTCTTGGATTACAAACAATTATTTTGGAAAGAGTAATTTTCTGGAGTAATTGGGTTGTAGATATTTATAAACCTAGCCAATGAAGTTGAAATTATGTGGGTTCATGTGAATGTAATAGTGCTAATAATTTGATATGAAGAATTTCTAAATTATGAAAATTAATATTCCTACCTTGTGAACAAATCTATAGTGAAAATGTGGAAATATAATTTTCAATCTGTTCTCTATAGATTTTTACTTTTATATCCATTCAAGGAATCAGTTTATACATTGATGATTTGTAAAAATTTATGTCATAGTTTAGTTTAAATTTTTTATTTCATTTCATTATGTAAAGGAAATTCATATGTTAATTTAATTCCTATCATTTCTCTCTTATTATATCTATATCTTGTTTCTAATACCTATTTTCTTCTTTATTATGAACTATAAAACTCAACATATTGGCACTCTGACCTTATGAATTTCTTTGTAGAGAAATCCAATTTTAAACTAATGTGTTTGAGAAATAATTCTTCATTTTTTATACTTTTATTAAATTTATACAAAGGGGGGGCCTTAATGGATATGTTCTTTTTTCTTCATCTTTCTATCTGAGGCTTATATTTTCCTTTTGTATTAATTTCACTCAAATGAGGACGTGTATGTTCAGTGACTTGGTGATTGTACATTGTACAATATATTCACAACCATAGTATAAGAGGATGTTAACAAATATAATATAGTTCTTATATTATATTAATATGAATATAATTTGAATATAGTAAAGGTTCATTATTGGTTATTATTTTATGAAATACCATCTGTCATTCTGGCATTATTTTTTATGAACGCGTTCATTTTTTATTAAATATTCATATTTTTTTTATAATTGAATTACAAATTCTCAAACCATCTTTTCATTTATTTCTCCTTAATATATTGAATTAAAAAAATTAAAAAATTATTTTTCTAAGGTGATTGTTTTCACCTTGAATGCTCCTCAAGAGAAAAACCAAGGTCAACCCCAATAATTCAAATTGTCAAAATTAAAAAGTATTTGAGATCATGCATGAAAATGATTTTTCAAATTATCATCATTTCTAGAGATCCACATTGACTTCACTACATTTTATATAATAAAATTTTAAATTATTTTCCTTGATTTATTTTAAATTACAAAAAATAGGTTTCCCATGATTAATGAAATATGAAATTATTATATATGGATTGATTACCCATAAATTTTTTTAAGAAAATGGTTACTAATTATCTAGAATCCTTATATGACATTTTTAGTGACAAAATTAAAACCAACAGAAAAAATATAGTGGATAGATGAATATTTATCTTCATACCAAGAGCTACAACTAGACCAAGAATATGATCCAATGACATAATAAGTTTCCCCACAAATTTTACTTTTTTAAGAACCTTAGGAGCCTAGGATAAAAATAAATAAATATTCTTTTGGCCTCACATAACCATTATTTGAGGATTTTTTTTAAAAGAAACTTTTTTTGATATATATATTGTAGATCAATATGATTTATATGGGTATTTACCATGTTTCTAGAAGCATAAAATTTATGTGATTCTCAAATAAGTGTTAATGAAAAAGTTTTACCTCTATACCTATCTATTTTTTTGTAAGTGGATAAAAAACATAAACATGTTGTGAATGAGTTACCCATGTCACTTTTATAAGAAATTAATATTCAAAATGACTTACCCAAAAGGAAATATTTTTTATTTATTCATCATGATCTAGTAATATTAATTAAGTAATGCTTTCTAACATATCATCTTCCAAAATTTCAGACGCAAAACTAATGTAGAAATAATTTTATGTTATGGAAGTGTCTAATAATTATTTGGTATAAGAAAAAGATATGAAAAATCATGTGGTGATGAGACTAATTTATTTAAATCAACTTGTATACCATATAGTTCTGTACATCACGATAGTCAATAGGGGGAACCACTATCATCAATTCCATCCCAATCAAGACCTCACATTCCTTATATTTTATTTCTTGGTAGTTAGTACATTAGTCACTTTTTTTAGGTTCTCCTTTTTTTCTACTAATTCACTATAAAAAAATTCACATGTGGTGGATCATATCAAAGAACCACATCAACCATTTTATCAAGGATAAAAATATAGAACTTCGTGACTATTGGATGTAAAACCCTAGCACCATTCTTTGAGTTTATAACCATAATTTTAAATTTTCATTCCTCTATCTCTTTCTTTTTAATTTAATTAATTATATATAATAATTATTATTTATTTATAGTATTTTTAATGTTGTATAATTTATGAGATTAACTCAAGGCTTACACTAAATAATAAACATAGGTTGTGTCTTTCCTTTTCAATTTTTACTTTACTTATATTTTTTTTGTTAGCTAAAATGAAGTGTATGTAAATTCATGATGGGGGTTGGGATATCAAACATTTGTTTCTTAATTTTTTCATATTAATCCAAAACAATTCATGTTTTTATTTTTTTTTATTTTTTTTATTTATAATTATTAATCATAAACCTAATAACATGGAAAATTAAAATTATAATGGTATTTATTGAACTATTATTGATATTAATATAATAGGATTTAAATTATTGTAAAATTGATTTTTTCTAATTTCCAAACATTTAATTTAAGAAATTTATAATGATTAGAAAATTCATCAACACTAGTATTATCCAAATAAAAAAACATACCCTACCTAACCAGTTTTTTCCCTTTTGACAGTTTTATTAAATTTATCTTTGTTTAGAGTATTAATACATTTATTGTGGTACAAAAATTAATTCCTTTCCCTTTGAAAAATATATTATATTTGTTGGAATGAAGTTAATTATTATTTAGGAACCATTTTTAAATCCCATTATTACATTCATCGATTAGTTTTTCCAACCAATATATTTAAACATTATTAATTAATTAGAATCCAGGAAGTTATTTATTGGTAATCAACATTAAAATCAATTTATACCTTTCTAAACTTCTTGTGAATTTAAATTACAACTTATTTTTTAAATCATGTTCAGGGGTACCTTGGTTGTGTTGTGCTGGTTTGATGAATTTTTCAGAGTTGCATTGAATATGCTTTTATATTTCATAATTCGTTGGTGAAAGAACATTCATGATGGAAATATTTATTTTTTCCAAATTATCTTGAATAAATTGGTTCAGGATTTCATGAACATGTATTGTTAAAAATATATCTCTATTTTCCTCAAAAAGTATAATTTTTATAAGAAATTACATCCATATAAAATCAGAAACAATGATAAAGATGGTTAAAATAGAGAATATAATTTATATTATTTTGGAAAAGATTAAGTATAAACATTACAAGGAATTAAGGTGGAGTTTGGTGGTGATTCAATACAATAAATATATTTGAGAACCAATTTTTTTATGAGGAAAAATAGTTTTATGCATTCAATTCACTTGAGAGTTTAGACCTCCTCATTTCACCTATGATGTTTTTACATGTAAAACCTAATGACCCAACACATCAGGGAAAAAAACCAATATAATATACCTTAAAAATTGAACATTAATTAGTCTTTGATGTCAACAAATATGAATGATATTATGCCAATGAAGAACACACATGTTCTTCAGAATGAGAAAAATTACGCATTAAAAACCATAAGATGGGGATAAATAAATTGTCAAGGATATAGGTATAACATTAACATTAGAATAAAAATGATATTCAATGTAATTTTATTATTTTTAAGAAGATATGGAATTTATATCCATGTAGGAGGAAAGATATCTTCCTTGGATGAGATAATTGTGTAGGGTTTTTATTTATGCTTTTGGATTTTTTTATCAATGTATAGGTGATTATCAAAGAGTGAAATATTATTGTGTGGGGAAATTTTTAGTGATAATATTTAAAATTATATTATATTTAATCTATATTATTAATAAAAATCAAATTTTTATTTTTCTATAATTTTTTATAATTTATAGTTTTATTATAATTTTTAGTTAAATAGAAAAAGTTAGATAAATTATGTTTGTTAGTAGTTTTAATTTATTTTCCCTATTACAAATATAATTTTTTACACATAAATATATAAAGATATTATGTTCTTGAATTCACCGGTACTAATTGGTATTTATTTCATTCAAAAAGACAATTATATGAATAATCCATTTAAATATTCATAAAGGTGTCAATACAGTCCTTGGATATTGAGCCTTGATATAATGATTTTTTAATATAGGTATATTTCTCACAAATTATAGGTTTAATTGATATAAAAGTTAAATGTAAATAGAAGAAATACATAGAAATATTTTCCATTTCTACAGCCACACATGTATCTATCTCTTTAAAGGTAATAAAATCATTGGAATTTAGTGCATTTTAATAATAACAATCATATATTCCAGAATAGTGTTTCATATTAGATGTGTTTTATATTATTCTACACATTCTAAAAGAATCTTAAAGTTATTGGATGCATGATAAATATACTGGGAAATACTTATATAAGGAAAATCATTCAATTCATCCATTCAATTTTGATACCATGAAAAAGACATTATAGGAAATTAATGAAACCAAAATTTTCACCCATATCCCTATAAATATGTATTTTGATAAACATTATTTGGATTATTTGATACCCTAATGATTTCACCAAAGTTATGGTGTTGTTTAGTTTCATCATTTATTTTTATTTTCAATATATAATATAATAAAATGTTTTAATTTACTATTATAGTTTCTCTCTTATTCAATCCCTCTTATGTTTTCTCTCCCTATTTTCGTCTTCACTATGAAATCCTATACTCGAGATCATGAGTAGCTAACATAATGAATTTCACAAGGGAGTAATATAGTTTAGAACCTAGTTCATTTAACATTCTTGAATAATTTTTATTGAATTCATATAATTAATATAATAGGTATCATAGTGGTCGAAGAGACATTGTGCCTCCACTTACTTCCCAAGGCTTAGATTTTTCTAATATATTACTATCCCTTAATAGAGGAGATATATAAGTGGTATCATTTTTATTATTATTGAGTGAACCATATATTCATATCTTTGGTAGAAGTGGGTGTTCACATAGATTATATATTGTGTATATTATGTAAATTTAAAACTAACAATACAAAAATGAAGGTCAATTCTGGGTGATTTTGTTTTGAATATCAGTTTTGTTCTAACTTCAACTTCTCGGAATTCATTCCTTTTTCCATGAAAATGAATATTTAATTTTTGTATTGAATTGAAAATTTTGAAACCATTATTTTATTTTATTCATTATAAAATTGAATAAAGTGTATTGGAATTAGTGAGTGTGTTCACCATGAAGCCTCCACAATAGATTGAGTTAGGTCTTCCCCTAGGCATCACTTCGTTAAAATAGTATTTTTTTGAGAGATTTCATGATAATTATTCATCATTTCTCTATCCACATTTGGTTCCCATGTTTTAGTGTGAGAAATAATGGTGGATGTAATTATAGCATTCTTATTTATTAATGTTCTAATAACCCTATTTTTGATTTATTCTATAATTTATAATCATGAAAATTAAAAAATTACGAGTTTATTTTTACATTGTTGGGTTGCATAGAGCGTATGTAAAGTTAAAAAGTCCTCTACCTTAATAAAGTCCACTATTAGGATGTTTTTAAATGGTAGATATACTATTATAATGTTTATGTTATGTTAATCTATAATCTATGTATCAGCATGATTCTCTTTATATATGTTATATAATGGCATACCTAGTTATCAATGGGTTGAATAATGGAACCACTTAATTTTAAAGGGATATGTAATGGTATCCTAATATTATTTGTGATTATAGAAGGTTAAAATATGCAATTAATTAGGGTAACACCTTATAACTAAAGGTTACGTAAGGTTAACCTAATAAAATTAATAATGGTTTCTCAATGTTTTGATATTTTATGTAAGGGTATCATATCCACTACATATAGGAAACACCGTGTTCATAAAATTTGTATAAGTGTAGTATTTAGATCATAAAATGGTAATAAGGAATTCTAATGAGTTTTTTAATGGTAAAAGACCTACATTATTGTAAAACCACTAACCATTACATGACAGGTAAGAGATGTGTAACTTTATAACCTCATTACCATTAAATAGTGACCAATGTTGGGGAAATTTTTCTTTAAACCATATTTCTCATTTTCTTCTTCAATAATTAACATATAACATATTTTCTATGATAGGAAAGTAAAAAATTTATAAAAATAAATTCATTTTATTATTTAAATTCTGTGAATAATATTATATGAGAATTTATGAACTCCTTAATTAAAAAATTATTAATAGGAAAAATAGATTGTATATTTAATTTTTACTTATGATGTTGTGGACCAGATTTTTGGTTGAATTATTCCAATATTGTATAAAAATCCCTTTCTTTGTTTTTAGAGATCTATTTGAGTATTAATAACAAGGAAATTAATTGAGAAATGAACAGTGAAGCCTATTTTGACCAATCTAAACCCCTCTTCTGGTTTCCATGCATATTATAGCCTTATCTCTTCACATCTAATGTGTAAAGAATGTAATAGATAAATTCAATGTTTGAATTTATACTTCCAAATCTCTTTATTTCTTGTAAAATTTATGAAACAGTTTGATTAAAAAATGGAATGTTGAGATATATTATAATAATGACCTAGAAACATCAAATAATATTAATAAATGAAAACCACATGTTTTTCACCGATTATTATATGGAGAAAGAATATTATAACTTTTGTTTTTATAAATCATTGAAGAATAAATTACACGCACATGCATTGATCTAAATCATTAATTTTGGAATTATCCCAAAGTGAGAATCTATTATATCATGTTCTGTTTTATTCATTTTGGGAATAAAGTAATATAATATTTTCTATGAATATATGGTGAGTATTGTATGATAATGAATAGGTCTACATGTTTAGGGAGGTGATTTATAGATGAGATGTATTCTTTTTCATCATCATCATTGACGTAGGAAGTTCATTATCTTGTGGTGACCATGTATACATGTGATTTCATGGTATAATTATTAGATAATCTTACCAAGATTATATTTTTTGAATATGATCACATGTGGGTGTCTGTGTGTAATCTATGAGACCCATTATGAAAATTGATTACATGAATATTAGTAGATTATCTATTTTCCAAGTTTGATTATGATCACATGATGTTATTTGTTTCTACTATAATCCCATAATTATATGTCATTATTTACATGAATTCTTTACCCTATAATATGTGTTACCATTCCATATAGGCTATCATTGGTACTTGATATAGTTTTACCACCATGTGATGTTTTCCCCTTATAGGGGGAACGTGTATAACCAATGATAATGATGATGTTGGACATGAGAATTGGGTAGTAGAATTATTTTATGGGGGTCTAACCATAGATGTCATGTTAAAGGTATGATGACCTAGGGGCTTTCTCTATGGCATAGAGGGTGCATGGCTATCTAGTTGTTTAACACATGACATAGATGAGACGTGATAGTCTATGGTAATCACTCGAACCGACACATTGAGACCATTGGGATATGTGTTACAATCCATGTCTCTTCTTCTTGATCACTAATGACATTTTATGATTATCACACTATAATAGTGTTGAATTATATATAGTTCGTGATCTGTGGTGGATTTATTAGAGCATGACCAATTGATACTTAAGGTGTAATTATTTTTATTATTGGACAACCATTTTTTCATGAAATTCGAATATTATAATTTATCTCATTTGTTAAGGATGCATTTCTAGTGTCTTACTAGGTATTATTACTCACACATAGAATGTTAATTTAGACACATGTGTTGAAATCAAGTTTAGGGTTATGAATAATGGAAATGTGCCCATTTTGAAGAGGTTATAAGAGAAAATGGAGGTGGTAGTTGAAATGGATAGACATAGGAGGACCCCATTATTTCATTTATTTATTCATATTCTATATTTATTAATCTAGTTTGGCATGCCACATTAAAATCTCATTCATTAACATTATGACTTATATTCCTTCGTTACATAGTTTCTTCATGATACCCATATCATTATGTTATTGATTAACGTATTAGATTATTATTTATGAAATAATGTGATACTAGGGGTATAGTCTCCTCATGGATGAATGTAGTCCCACACTACAAATCGAAGGCCTCCGAAAATTGGTGAGTCATGTATGAGGTCATGTGGTAGTTTAGTTCAGACATGGTTATTCGATGGGTCATTATTGTCACTCTGATTTAGGTGTAACATATATCTATATAAATACGAATTGAAAATTATTTCTAAAGAAGGATGTTTTATTACCATAGATAAAACATCAACTCCCCTTAAATACCTTAGGGAACATCTAGTTCCAGTGGTTATATGTTAGTACACACAATTCTATTATCAACTATTCCACCCAACAACGTTGTTCTTCCTATATCTAATCATGGAACAATGATAGGAACTTATCATTCACCAATGTTCCTAGGGTTGTGGTTGACCGTTGTGATCCCTTGCAATAGAGCCTCACTCAGGCGGTGTTTTAGAGTTTGACCTTAAATATCATTCAAAACATCTATATGTTATGATTAGATGTGAAACGACATTGTTCTCCCAAAACTAATACCCTTATGGTCAATCATGTTGACACATAAGAAAATAACACCTATGGAATGGTCTCATAGGTACACCATAATTTCAACTTAATCATTATGGAATGGTGAATTTCATATTCTATTGTTTAAAATAACTACTTCAAGAATTATTTATTCTTTTTACCATCTATATGTCTAGTAAATAGATTTATGGGACTTTAAAACAATATTTAATACTAAACACAATATATTTAAAATGAATCCAATAAAAAAATAACATCTGTTACAAAATTACTATTATAATTTCTATATTTACAATGGCTATATAGGTTTTATAATTTATTTAAATGATTTTTTAATTCCTTTATAAAACATGATCCTCAATTTTTCTGAAGGTTATATTCTTCATTTTCTAATTTTTTTATTTCATTACAAATGATTTGTTTCCAATTTAGTATTGTTCAGGGACGTTATTATTCTAGGATACCAATCTTATCTATGTTATCAAAATCTAGTTATTTTATATTATTTATGTTCATAATATATTATTATCCTTTTTATGGGTTACATTTTTTACCTAAATTTAATGTTCTAAATTAAAATAAAAAATCATTTTGGGGTTTCCTTATATAAGGGATGTGTTATAGATTATATTATATGAAATAACATTTATTATAAAGGGAAATTCAATATATAGATGCCTCTATCATTACAATTTTCCCCTCTAAAAATATTTCAGTCACAATTTGATTACCTACAAATAGATAATAATAGATGAATGTATTTTTTTCATTATATAATCAGGTTCCCAAGATTCCCCTTCATGCATAATGTTTATGTAATGTTCCATTACATTATAATGTGTCTTATCACACTTATATTTTTTCCTATCATACATGATCATCAATGGTTTCTTATAATGATATAGTTCCTTATGTAAATATAAAAAATATATAATTTTTACATGTGATAGAACTATAATGTACTTTCTCAAGAGGTATTTATAAATGAATTAGGAACTTCAGACTAATTTAGTTTTATGGGTAATTTATTTTCCATAGCACTAATGTTATCAAGAAAATGAAATGCCTTGATTTATCTGATATATTTTTTTCAATTCATCACAAATCTCATTTTTCTATAACTAGAATATATTTGAATGAATGATTTATCTCAAAACA
The DNA here is from genome assembly GCA_963277665.1 of Viscum album. Taxonomy (NCBI): domain Eukaryota; kingdom Viridiplantae; phylum Streptophyta; class Magnoliopsida; order Santalales; family Viscaceae; genus Viscum; species Viscum album. Next base: position 1,753,448,727 of record OY728146.1, on the reverse strand, counting down.
CAGTCTGTAGCTCTAATAAATTATTTTTGGCATAGGACTTCTATTAATGTTGTGATGGATTGATGTGACTATGCATATATTTGGTATTCAAGATAATTTATTTTACCAATTGGGTACCAATAAAATTTGATCAATGAATTCTAACCAAAATTGTAGTTCTACAATTATTCCCATAGAATACTTCAAAATGATGAATTTAAATAAAGACTTTCTACTTATTATTTTTAAAGAAATCAATTAAAGATAGATATTAATTGTATCCCTCTTTAATTTCAATATAAAAACCTCTCTGCATATCATTAGTTTCTTATACTATTAATTTATATTATTCATCAGTATAAGGGTGTTATGTTGCACTAATGTTAAACTCTATGTTTAAAGAATATGAAATACTTTCCCAGAACATTGAGGTGAAACATGAAACTCAGTTTTATACTATTAATAGTGGTGTTCCATGATTCCTCAAAAAATTATATATAATTAGTGGAATGTTTATTTATTATTATTCTTCTAAAATGGAAATTCCATGAAAATTATTTATTATATGATCGACTCAATTTTAAATAGAATTATTTCCAATATTTGTCATAGCAAGACTACTAAAAAAATCCATAGTCATGTTCTCCAATTACGATATAGGTTTTTTTAATGGTTACATAATTAAATTAAATTTTTCCTTTATAAATAATATTGTTAGTTTTCTCGAAAAATTAATTTATATTCTTTAATATCTTTCTTTATATTGTCATGCTGCTAGTGTTATCGTATATTTACACTCATCATTGTGATTACTTTCTGGATAGAGAATGTTAAGCTATGAGATCTATGTAATAGCGCTTTCATTATCTCCACATGTTATTATATATATAATCATGTCCCAAATATCATAAATACTTATTTATCAATGAATAAATATAAGTATTCTCACTTAAATTACTCCATCCAAATTATTTTGTATCTCAATATCCCCCCAATGAGAGTTCAAAATATTCTCTAGAATGCATGGTTTCATAATCATTTTTGATGGTAGCATTGTATTCCTTCCATTGGGATTACCATGTACATACAATACAAGACAAATAATATTGGATACTTCTTTATCCTCATCATGGAAGATATTTCCTGATCATTTCATGTTATTTCATTTAATACTTTGTCACTTTTATATAATGGTAATAGATTGGGCAGTTATAGTTCTTGATCAACACTAATAATCGTATCTATTTCATGTAGATATACTTCTCAGTGCTTATATAAATAATGATTTTTTTTATGATTTTTTTCAAAAATCTCTTAAAATAGAGGATTCCTCTATATATTCAATTTTATGATTATTACAACCAACTCAATACCTTGTTTTGGATAATATTTATCATGAACATTAAACTATGTTGATGTATAAACATTAATTAATCAATTTTAATCTACTTAAAACCCTAAACAATATTTAACTCATTATTTTATATCATACATGTATCCTAACATGAGGGTAGTGTTAGTATATTTTAAATTATTATCCTCTTATTATACTCGTTGAATCTCTCTTCACATTCATCTATCTAGAAAAACATCAATCCCTTCTGATTGAAAATTGTTAAGGGGTTTAGTGATTTTGATAATTTATTGAAAAATATCTAATAGTACCTATATAATCAATGGATACTATTGATATATATTATAGATGTTTTGTGGGTTCATTCCTAAATCACCTTTACCTTTAGTAGATGAAAATATATATAGTTTCTTATTATAACATAATCCAGGAATGAGACATTCTCCATCAAAAAGTAAAATTTTATCTAATTTTCACTTAAATATTCATAAATAATATATTTTATCATAGTAATTAACTGAACAAATTTTCCCCCTTATTATTGATTATATTAGAATATCATATATAAAAACCACCAAAAACATGTAGAGGAAATTACTAAAGACTCTATTCATTATGTCTAAGAAATGTTTTGTCCATTTGTGAGTAGAAATGGAATGTAAATGAACTCAATGTGTTCATTCCTTATAAAAAATGAAACCTTGAGTAAATATTCATTATCTAAATTAATTTATTGATATAATTATTTATGATTTAATATATTTATGTACCAAAACCATCGTTTTAAATTAAACAGGTAATCCATTAATTGAAGGGCATATGTTTTCTTTATAAAGATCTATTTACAATCATGATAATAAAATCAAAAACACATTTACCTATTAGTATTCATGATAAATTGAACCCAAAACCCCATAATTAAGTAGTTGGTTGTATTAAACCCTATTATATATTCACTTTAAATTTATTCTTTAGTTATTCCAGTTCACTTGGGGAATTCTGTAGGGACTATTTAAAATCAGTATAGATATTTGTATCATTTTATTTATGGACTAAAACTATCGATCAGGAGGAAAACATTCAACTCATAATGGAATACATAATTATAGTCACTTATATCGGGATTTTCTCCAAGGGTGATTCTCTCCTTCATTGTAATAATTTGTGAAAAATATGGCTGGTAAAAATGATAAAAATTGAATTGTACACAATGATTTTCCCAAGGATATTAATCATTGTCCATTAAAATATATAAAATATAAAAATGATTTATAGTAAGGAAGATGATTTGACTCCCCCAACAGTAGATGTTGGAACTATATATAAATAACTGATCCCTTATCCGTATATAATTGATTTCCACTAAAGATATTATAACACAATTTTTTGTTAAACTCCTCACAGAAAAGTTAATTTATATACATATAATTTTATAATTGAACCAATTTTGGTTATCACTAATAACATAACCATATTTTATTGAGGTTGTGTTAAAATATTTATACAAAAAATTTATGATATAAATGAATTTAAAAAATCCCAATCAAATCATATATTTTCTACTCTTTAATTAATAAAAAATGTATCTATCACCACTTCATTTCTCATGATCCATCGGAGTAGTAGTTATATAATAATTAGTTCCTTTCCCTCATTCCCTCATATGTAACTTTCTGTAGTTATATATTATGATTGTTAGATTAGTGAAATAATTTTTATGATCTAAATATTATTTATAATTGAAAAAATGGGCCATGGGTAGTAGATTGGTTATAAAATTTCAACCAACTATCATATTAGATGGCTTATTCATCTCCCATTGAAATAAATTATCTTGATTACACTTTATCCGATAATGAAACATATTTTTTCCCCTTGAGGTGGCATTCCTGGATTATTGTTTCTAAACTTGTGACATTTGGAGAGTTGGAATATCTTCCCCCAAAAATATGTATCCATTGATCCTCAAAATTTAAATGCTATTACATTATTTTTATCCCCATTAATGTGAGATCATTTATAATAATGATTCTTCATATCCACAATAATAACACATTGGACTATTTCCTTATTGTTATCACAATCTCAAACATCTAAATTTTATTTAATACTCAACATTAGTCAACTAATTAAGGGGTGCAACTTACATTTTAGTCTAATGAGGTTGACAGAGGCATTCATCCCTAGACTTGTGAAGTTTTTTTAAAAATCCTAATTGATTCATCCTTAATTTTCATTTTCCCATGATTTTCAATCACTATTTCATGATTAAGAGTTTGAGAAAAGAAATATATAATTTTTTTAATCTATAAAAAACCATTAATTTAATGTCTTCATTAGGTGTCAAATTGTTGATTAGTTTCTACAACTAATTATTTTCCCCCTTATAGTGATAAACACCCATCATAAAATTCACATGTGTAAATGTAATGTAGATATAAATGTATTCATAGTTGAACTATTCAATTGTTCATCAGTTTGGAAATCATAATATCTATTAACAGTGGGAGACCATTGTAACATTAAACATGACCATAAATTTTTAACTCTTTGAAAATTGGGGGAGTTCCATGTGATAACATGAATTCATATGTAATGTATTGTTTTACGGTTCTGAAATACCTCTCCCTTTACATTAAGCATATCAATTAAGTTATAATTACACTAATTTTTATATTTGTTATCATTGTGGCCTCTCATACTGATGTAAATAACATATAAAGATGATGATACTTAAATTAAAAAGTATATGAAAGAGAAAAATATGAAAATGGAAAGAATAACTCATAAATTACATATATATAACCTTGCATACAAATTTCTTGGTTTCATAATATATTATTCATGGTCATTTCCATACTAGGATATATAATCTAATCTCTAAAAAACGTTTCTCACATAAAAACTATTAAAACCATTGTTTCATTAAATATTATTACATGATTTTAAAAAACATCATAATAAAAACCCATAAATATATAGGTATACTGTCTTTGAACGATTTGATACAAAAAACCACAATAAAAAAATTAAATTACATCCATTTTATTTCATTCTCTATAATGTCCCCATAAATACCATAAATCTTCTATCAGTATATTGGGTGCACTGTAGTTATAAATAGAGGAAATGGGTGAGATAATAAAATGAGTAAGTTAAAAAAACATCATAATTGAGTAAACACTTTGAGTCAAAAAAACATAAAATATTGTCATAAAAGGGAAGGATCAGATATAATCACATGAATTCATGGAATAATAGAGACAATATCATAATATTGCGTCATAATAAGAATGTGATAACAAATATAATATCACACTATAACAATAAGTCAAGGATTATTTATTGGATAAGAAACCATATAGTTTTGGGATTATTACACACCAAACATACATGGTATCTCATTATAGGAAAATATTACCCAATCTAATAGGGGTAGTATAATTTTTGGCCCCACCCATATCATCATAGTGTGCACATTCAGATATATACCACATATGAAAATCATACAAAAATAAAAAGTATAACAATACCACATGAGAATGAAATGAGTTATATAATCACATCATATAGCATAACCAAATGGAATATCATAATGATTAAATAGAAAATAAATTATTAATGATGTTTTTGTAAATAAATAGGTTTTAAGAAGTATATTATTTTATAAAAAATATGTTTTTAATTCTAAAATGTTTTTCCAACATTTTAAATGAGTTTTAATTTTTTAGGAACTATGTCATTTGAGATATAAATTAAACTGATGATACAGTATTTTTAAGAACTCAGATCTTCTTTTTAGGTATCTTTTCTATTTTCTAGTGATTTTGAAAAGAGAATAGTTTCTGGGAATTTTTGACGTACACATTGTGTACTTTATGAGTACACATCGTGTACATGGTTACCGCATGTAGCTGGGTGATGGCTATTTAGCATCCATGCACACAACCGTGTGTGGTGACCTAGAGAATGCTTAATTTGGTGGCTGGTGAAGGCAAGTAAACGTCTTGTACATATAAAGTACATGCTATGTATTTTTTTCCATTAAACGCGTCGGAGTCGTGTCTGACAGACAGAACCACCTTTTTCTATGATTGGTTCGTCCGAGAGTGAGAGAACGACACCGATATTCCTTCAAGCTCCCGATTTAGCACACATTCCCTGAATCAACCATGGTCGATTTCGTTAGGATCACCTAAGTAATATCTTCATTCTGCTTGAGCTTCATTTATGATTCCTCCTCCCTCTTAAGTTATCATTCGTTTAATGTTTTAGATGTTTTTGTTGATCTATGATGTTGAAGGGTGATTCAATGCTTGAGGTTCACATATATTGATCCTACAACACTAAGGTAGGTGGTTTGTGCCTTTCTGTTGAGTTTCTTTGAGCTATATATTGAAATGTGCCCAATACCCTTGAACGAGGTACTGCGTGTTTATTGTTTTATCCCTGTTAATATTTTATCTATGCTTGTATGATGAAATAGAGGTTACTTGAATGGGAATAGGGTTATTTTCTATTCTTGGGAGGTGTTTCCCATTCATGTTTTAGATATCACCTTTTGGTACTACTTAGCCTCTTAGGATGCCTTGTTTTTTCCCATTCCTAGTATTAAAGGATGGTGTGACTGTTGCTTTGACATGATGATATGTTGTATATTGTTCATCCAAGTATTTATTGAGGTTTACATTGGCCAATCTGCATTACTATGCTTTCTTGACTAACACAGGGTCGTGAGAACCTGGTGTAGTAGACCATAGAGAGAATGGACGTAAGGGCTTTTCCAGAGAGTCTGTTTACTTTTACGATGTGAGAGAATATGGGGAATTGACATAAGGGCTTCCTCAGAGTGTCTATAGTTCCTCGACGCGGGCCACAGGGGGAATTTGACGTAAGTGCTTCCCCAAAGCTCCTTTAGTTTTCTATATGAGACTATAGGAGGAATTGATGGTGAGTGCTTCACCAGAGATTCTATACATAAGCTGAACCATTGGGGTAGACTGACTGTGCCTCCCAGAGGGTTGCTTGTACTTGTTTGGTTGAACCAGAGGGGTTAGGCTGTAAGTAATTCCCAGAAGGTTACCTTTTGTCTTTAGTTTTTTTCTTGTGTTTCTAGGTAGTACCAAAGGGGATAGGCTTCAGTACTTCCCATAGGGTTACCTATTTTTGTTTTCCTACTTTGATAAGTTGTTGTTTGATATATGAAACTGAATGCATTAAACTATGGATTTTTTACTTCTGAGTACTTTATTATTGAGTATTTTCTTTACTTATTTTTTGTCATATATTCACTGAACATTAGGTACAGATCATGTGGTGGTTGTATATGGGGATTAAGTATCAACCCCTGTTTATGTCATTCTTTTGTGCCCAAACAGACTATATTGTTGTAGTTATAGATAAGGGAAGCACCCTTATATTTCAGGTACTTGAATGCTTTGGATCTGGAGATCATGGGACAAAGATAAGGCTTTAGATACTGAGGATTTGTTTACTTGCTTTTTTATGTAATTTGGATTAGTACTATATTCAGCATTGTGACTTTTCTGGCAGTTTTGCTGGACATATGTACCATGCATCATTTTATATATGTGCTCCAGTTGTTATAACATCTAGTCCTCCGCTGTTTACTATTATATGTGACCATTACAACATCTGCTATTGTATATCTATTTCACTTCTATTGTGTACTCTTCCAATGAGGTTATAGATTCCCCACTATCATACCCAAGGCCCTCGCTGCTAGTCGACAGCCTCTGGCGTTTGGGGAAATGTGCTAGAGGCCATGTGACCAACTGGGAACGGGGTGTCTCTGGATAACTTTCAGAACCGGGATGTTACAAAGTGGTATCATAGGGCTTATTTTCTCCTTGACATACTATTTGGAGCCTATATTCAGGGATAAGATGGATTATGTACTTGTTAACAAGTTGTTCCCAGGAGTTTCTAACCCGTGTACAGGGATAAGATAATTTACCTCGTTAATGAAATTTTTTCCCGTTTTGAAATTTTACAGTTGATTTGATTTTCATTGTTGGGTGACTAACATGTATGTGATATTATTGTTGAAATTATTGAGGTTCTATTTCTATCGCAACCTGACGAGATAGGGCTATTCTATCTCATGCATCATGTAGGCACTTGTTAGAAATCACATGTTATACATTCTTGCCATGTCATTTCTGGTGCATTAGTGAGTGTATGTTATTGTGATAGATGTTGTGCTAGATTTGAATGTTTTTCTGATAGATTCTTTGATGATAGGGTATTAAATTGTGAATATTTTGTTCGAAAGAACGCAAAACATTGGGTCGTGAGGTGTTATGGGCCCCCACGAACCAGAATATGGTCGATCATTACACTATTATCATTCTTTATGACATGTATAAGATGCCAATATTGGATTCGTGGGGGTGTGGGGCCTCACGGATCAGAATTTGGCACTTTAATGTCTATTTCAGTTTTTTTCAAGGTTTTGAAGTAGTTTATGTGGCTTATTGTCTCTAAAAAACCCCGGAATACACGGCGTGTAATAATGAATACACGCCTTGAGTTATTCTATTCTGGAAGAAATATTTTTTATTAAGTACACTTCATGTACTATATGTACACATCCTGTTGTCGCTAATCATGTCTCAGACTGTGTGGGTGGGATCTTGGGGTTTGGATTCTCTAGTAGGACACACCATGTACCAGATGTACACGTCGTGTTGTAGAGCCGTGTAACTGGCTGTTTCACTAATAACACTGGTCAGTTGGGTCTTCTCAAATGCAAATTGTGTCAGTATTAAACATGCCATGTAGTGTAATCCATGGAATCCAGCCGTTTCACTAACTACACAAGTCGGAAAAATCTTCCAACTATAAACCATGTCTCTTTGGAAAATGTCGTGTAGTGTGAGCCGTGTATCCGTCTTGGTCTCTAATAACACGGGTCAGTGAATGTCATCTAGTACTCACCATGTCTGGCACTAGCATACCATGTATTCTTGTTCTATGAGAACCGTGTGTCCTAGATGCGTAAGGGAACTCATGAAGGGGAAAAGGATTCAAGTTCACACAGTTTGTTATCAAAACACGTAGTGAATGGGGTATTACATGACCTGGGTTAGTAGAAGTACACACCCATGTGAATGGATTATAGGAACTCACCATGTACTTAAGTATACACAGCGTGTATCCTTGTTTTAAAAAACATCAATTCTTTCTTTCTTATTTTCCTTCCTTTTCTTCTAGTTTTTTGTCCTTGACATTCTTTGTCAAAGGTGTGTGCTTGACCGTGAAATGTCATGCCACCAAGACATCCTCCGGTTGTACACCAGTTATAGAGAAATGATCAGACACCAGGCATGACTGATCAAGGACTACCTGCAAATCCTCCAGTTGTGCCAGTCTTGGCACCAGCCGTCATTCCGGGCACGGGTGTCGATGCATAGTTCCAATAGGGATTTATGAGGTTCATGCTGAACTTCCTAAGAGTAATGCATCCTACCCATTCTATGGAAGATCTGAAGAGGGGTTTTTAGCAGCAGCATCCTCCCACATTCATAGGGGAAGGAGGACCTCTGGCGGCCGAGTCATGGTTAGAAGCCATGATTTCTATCTTGGAGAATCTAGAGACACCACCAGAGAGGATGGTGAATATCTCTATGTACATTATTTGGGATTCTCCAAGAGATGGTGGGATGCGATCTCATAGGTTAGATGCCAGCAAGTTATGGAATGCGATGATTTTTAGCGTGCCTTCTATGACTACTTCTATCCAGAGAATTTGAGGGCCGATCAAACCCGAGAGTTTATAAGTCTAGAGCATGGTACACTTTCCATTATGAAGTATTCTTATCGCTTCACTGAGCTTCTACAATTCATGCCTATTCTCGGAGGTGGTGAGTTATTATTGGTAAGTAAGTTTGAGGATAGTATAAAGAATGACATCTGATCTCAGGTGAACATATTCTGGTTAACTTTCATCACTTCTATCGTCAACCAGGTGTGGATCACGGAGTAAAATATGATGCATTCTAATGTTCCAATCTAGGGTGGTTCAACATCTGGAGTAATTATTCCTTCTACTAACAGTAGGAAGCACCACAGGGGTTCTTCGCATGGTGATCCATAGAGGTGATACAGCTCCTCTAGTAGCCAGGTTTTGTGCTACTAGTGTGGGTAGATCAGCCATATGAGGCCACATTTCCTGAGAGACCCAGTGGAGTGCTGACCTTGCTGCAAGATGGGGCATCATCAGCATTTTTTGTCAGATCTTCTTACCAGCATCTAGTGATAGGGGTTCTTCTATGACTCCGCATTCAGGACCAGCACCACGAGTTTCTCATCAGTCTGGGAACTAGAGTTCTTCCAGCTGTTTAGGCTGAGGTGTAGGTTATATCTATGGTAGTTAGTCACCAAGCATTCATTAACAATAGGGTGGACCAGCTCAGAGTGGTCAGGCAGGGTCACAGGGTCACGATACAGACTAGACTTTTGTAGTGGAGCAGACCCAGTAGAAGTAGGATCCTGGACCTTCTATAGTTCTAGGTACGATCTTAGTTTCCTCGGTTTTATCTTCTTCTCTTTTCTATACAGGGGCTTTCCATATCTTTATATATGTTGTTGATGTGGATAGCCTTTGGCTCTATATCATTTCATCTTCTGATATCTTGACACAAGACACTCTGTTGGGGACTAGAAACAGCTATTTCGCGTCAATGTAATGAGTTCCCTCTAAATGTTGGTGGGTGTCACTTATTTTGGGACCTCTATGTTCTAGATATGGTAGGCTATGATGTCATTATTAGAATATACTGGTTGGTTCCCTTCCAGAAATTTGTCTATTTCTTTCGTCGTAGTGTGAGTTTCACATCACCAGAGGGTAGATCGTTTCTTCATAAAGGTGAATGGGATGTCCATGTGAGTAGAGTGGGACCCAAGCATCATGGGTTGAGAGAAGTTACATCCCAGATTGATAGTCTTTATCTAGATGAACAGGGGACTTCACAGGTGGAATTTCCTTAAGTGGTGGATTGTTTTAGGGACATATTTATAGAAGACTTTTTAGTTATTCCTCTAGAGCAAGAGGTATACTTTTCTATTTAGCTCATGCAAGAAGCAGAACCTGTTTCCATTCCTTCTAATTTGATTTCTACACCAGAGTTGTAGGAGCTCAAGAAACAGTTGGAGGAGATGTAGGCAAAGGGTTTCATCTGACCTAGTACATCTCTTTGGGGTTCACCTGTCCAGTTTGCAAAGAAGGAAGATGGTTCCTTTTAGCATTTTGTGGAATTTTGGTGGTTGAATCAGTTGATGGTCTAGAACTGATATCCCTTATCGAGGATTTACGATCTCTTTGATAAGCTTCATGGAGCCTTAGTGTTCTTGAAAATTGTCTTCAGATATTCATACCATCTGTTGAACATTATACCACCTGATATACCTCTTATAGCCTTTCAGAGTAGGTATGGTCTATAAGAGTATGTAGTTATATCGTTCGGACTCACGAAATGGATTAAATTTTTATGGCACTAGTGAACCGAGTGTTACATCCATTCAGGGATTCCTTCATGGCAGTCTTTGTTGATGATATCTTGGTGTAATATCACACTTGACATGACTATGTTATCCATTTTAAGATCATTTTGAGTACACAAAGAGAGAATCAGTTATATCTTAAACTCTCAAAATGCCACTTATGGATGGACTAGATTCACTTCTTCGGTCATGTTATCTCAGAGACAAGAGTATCATTAGACCCAGAGAAGGTGATATCAGTAGTTTCCTTGAAGCAGCTGAAGAACATATTTGAGGTGTGGAGTTTTCTAGGGATAGCAGGATACTATAGACATTCCACATAAGAAATTTTACACTTAGCAGTGCCAATGATGTGTCTGACTAATAAGGGTGAAAAGTTATTTTGGTCAGATTCATGTCAGTCAGCCTTTCCAGACCTGAAAAGGAGTTTGACTTTAGCACTGATACTAGTATATCTAGATCCAGGAAAGAGTTATACTATGTACTGTGATGAATCAGATATTGGTCTTGGAGCAGTGCTTATGCAAGGGGAAGGAGTTGTTGCATATGGATCTCGGAAGTAGAGGTCACATGAGAGAGTTACCTGATGCACGATCTTGAGTTTGTCTCAGTTGATCATAATTTACATTATTGGAGACATTATCTTCTGGGAGATAATTTTTTGGTTTTCACCAACCCAAAAATTCTAATGTATATCTTCACTCAGTGTGACTTGAATTTGATATAGTGAAGGTGGGTTGAGTACCTTCAGTCTTTTGAATTTGATCTTTCCTACATTACTGGAAAAGGAAACACAATGGTAGACATGCTGAGAAAGAGGAAAAAGATTGTTGTTGTTCAGGATACCATCAAGGAGTGGAAGCTTATTGCTCTGCTCTTTGAGATTCATTTGGAGGTGCACGACAGACAGGAGAAAATGTTTAATTTTCTGTAGTTTTTACCTCTACTTTTCTTGATCAATTGCGAATAATGAAGCTATCATATTATGAAGGCCTAGTCTTATGGGAAAGTGTGTCAGGAGAGGACCATATTCCTAGATGGACCATATGTGGGGATGAGATCATGCATTTTCATGGTTGCGTGTGCATGTTATCAGACATACGTGAGGAGATGATGTAGGACTTTTACTCCTCGGTTTGGGCTGTTCATCCTGGTGTCACCAAGATGTATCGTGATTTACACCGTTAGTATTAGTGTGCAGTTTTGAAAAGACATTTTTCTGGTTTGGTGATGAGGTTTTCGACCTGTCAAGAGGTGAAGGCAGAACATCAGCGAACTATATGTCCTTTTTAGTAGTTACACATTCCTGAGTGAGAGTAGAATGATGTTGCGATGGATTTTCTGACAGGTTTACCGAGGTCACCAAGAGGGAATGCTGCAGTTTGGGTTGTCATTGATAGACTCATGAAGAATGTTCACTTCTTTCCAATCAAGGATAATTTTATCATTGATGAGCTGGGATAGTCGTACATCCATGAGATTGTACGTCTAAATTGGGTTCCACACTCTATTGTTTCATACTGGGATGAACGCTTTACTTCTCGTGTCTTGTAGGGGCTACAGAAGGCTTTAGGTACACATGTACTTTTGAGAAAAGCTTACCATCCCTAGACCGATGGCCAATCCGAGCGTACAATTCAGGTGGGTGAGGACATGTTGCGAGCATGAAACCTTGATTTTGGAGGTTCTTGGAAGAAGCACAGACCTATTGTGGAGTTTTCCTACAATAAAATATTTGAAGAAACTATTTAGATGGAACCTTATTAGGAATTGTATGGTAGGTCATGCTGATCACCTTTATGTTTGATGGAGGCAGGAGAGGCAGCTGTGTTGGGTCCTCGTCTTGTCTGGGATACCACAATGCTGATAGAGTTGATTCGGAAGAGGGCGGCAACTACACAGTCTCGACAGAAGTCTTATACTGATCAGCGGAGATGACCTCTGGAGTTCGAGGTCAGAGATCATGTTTTCCTGCTTGTCACACCAATTATTGGACACAAGAAAATTAGGAGACAGAGTAATTGTTTTCCATGGTATGTCGGTCCATTTGAGGTGTTGGAGATAGTTGGGTAAGCTGCCTATCAGTTGTAGTTACCTCAGAGGTACCGGGATATGCACAACATCTTCCACATAACTCAACTTCGACATTACTTATCAGACTCATCTCATGACTTCCAACCCGAGGAGGTTGAGTTGTAAGTGGATTCATCATTCGAGGAGAATCTTATCGAGACTGTCGATCAAAGTATGAAGTTTCTCTGTGGCCAGTCTGTTCCTCTGGTACGAGTGTTATGGCAGCACGGGCGAGTACAGGGCGATACATGGGAGAGGGAGACCGATGTACGATCGCAGTGGCTAGATTTGTTCAGGGATTATTCTTCCACACCACCTTGCTATGGAAATTCAGGGATGAATTTGTTTAAGGATGGAAGTTTATAAGAACCCAGATCTTCTTTTCAGGTATTTTTTCCCATTTATTGTGTTTTTGAGAAAAGAGGAGTTTATAAATAAAATTATGTGCATGTCGTGTACTCGGTTACCATGGGTATTCGGGTGCTTGCGGTGCAGGGTCCCTACACACAGCCTTGTATGGTGGCCTGGAGACTACATAATGCAGTGGTCAATGAAGGAAAGTACATGCAATATACTTTAAAGTACATTCTATGTACTTTCTTTTTTTATTAAATGCAATGGGGTCACGTCCGATGGACAGAACCACCTCCTCCTAGGATTGGATTGTATGAGTGCGAGATAAACGCACACATCTTTCAATGAGCTCCTGATCTAGCACCTATTCTCTAAATCAACCGTTATTGATTTCATTGGAATCACCTCGGTAAGATCTTCCTTCGATATGAGCATCGTTTCCTGATTCTTACACCTTCTCAAGATATCACCTTTTGAACGTTTTAGATGTTTTTGTAGATCTACTGTGTTCTTCGGAGATTGAATGCTTGAGGTTCACTTATATCGATCATAAAACACTGAGGTAGGTTGTTTGTTCCTTTCCGTTGAACGTCTTTGAGTTATATAGGCAAAATTTCCCAATTCCCCTTTAAGGGGTATTGTGTGTTTATAGTTTTTGACCTGCTAATTTGTCATATATTCTTGTATGATTGAATAGAGGTTAATTGAATGTGAATAGGGTTATTTTATATGCTTTGGAGGTGTTTTTCCATGCATGTTTTAGTTATTGACTTCTGGTACTGCTTAACTTGTTAGGCTGCTTTGTTTTTCCTATGCCTAGTATTGTTGGATGGTGTGACTTTTTCTTTGACATGATGATATCTTGTATACTATTTAGCCCTTTATTTCTTGAGGTTTACATTGGCCGATGTGTGCTTATATTCTTTTGTGACCTACATAGGGCCGTGAGAACCTAGTGTATTAGACCATAGAGAGAATGGACATAAGGTCTTCTCCAGAGAGTCTATTTACTTTTATGATATGAGACCATAGGGGGAATTGAAGTAAGTGCTTTATCATAGTGTATGTAGTTTCTCGATGTAGGACAAAGAGGGAATGTGATGTAAGTACTTCCCCATAGCAACAATAGTTACCGATATGAGACTATAAGGGGAATTGACAGAGAGTTCTTCCCCAGAGATTTTATGCCTAAGCAAAACCCGAGGGGTAGATTGAGTGTGCTTACCAGATGGTTGCTTGTACTTGTTTGGTTGAACAAGAGTGGTTAAGATGTGATTATTTCCCATATGGTCACCTCTTCTCTTTAACTATTTTTATGTGTTTATAGGTAGGTCCAGATGGGATAGGTTGTGAGTACCTCATCGAGGGTTACATGTTTGTGTTTTCCTGCTTTGATTACCTATTGTTTGATATATGAAACTGAATGCGTTGAAACTGTGGATTGTTTACTAATGATTAATTCCTTGTTTACTACTTTGTTTATTTATTTCCTGCCATATATTCTCTAACTATTAGTCACAGATATTATGGTTCTCTCCTACTTATATTTAGTCTCACACACTATTTGGGTCATTCTTTTAGGGAAAAAACAGATTATATTGCTGCAGGTATAGATAAGGGAAAACACCCTTCTACTTCAGGTTCTTGACTGCTTTGGATCTAGAGAGTATGGGACTATGCTGAGGCTTAAAATTTCGAGGATTTGTTTACTTCATTTTCTATATAATTTGGATTTGTACTGTATTTAGCATTATGACTTGTTTGGCTGTTTTCTTAGACATATGTACCATGCCTCATTTTATATATTTGGTCCAGTTATTATTACATCTAGTCTTCTGGTGTTTGCTATTATATGTGATCGTTACTTCTTTATCTATTGTATATCTATTATACATCAGCTCTATACTTTGCCAATGAGGGCATAGTTTCCCCACTATCACACCAAAGGCCCTCCCTGCTAGTCGGCAACCTCTGGAATTCAGGGAAATGCACATGAGGCATTGTGACCAACCTGTTACAAGGCATCTCTAGGCAGTTTCTAGAACCAGGACATTACATTATTCATTAAAAAATACAATTATATAATAATAAACTTGTATACATAATTATTTCAAAACCAATATTATTACTCACTATGGGTAAAATGAATTCACTACAAGTTCATTAATCAATAGGTGAAAACAAAAATGAAAGAATAAAATCATCCCAACCAGGATGTCCTGCAGATCATATTCATCCATGAGGTTCCCTAATAGCGAAAATAATCATATAATAAGGATGATCGCAATGATAATATAAATAATTATACAAAATCTAAAACCTGAAATAAAAACTATGCCTTTGTGTGAAACTCGATTTTATGAATGATTAAGTATATATGTATATATATATATATATAATAGTTCAATTTAAAATATGAACATTGAAAATATAACCATTAAGAAATTTTTATCATTCAAAAATCTGACAGGTATACTAAAGTCATGTATTGATGAAGAATAACTTCAAAATAGTGTAACTCATAATAAAAAAATATAATATTAAACTTTTATTAATAGGTGTTTATTTAACTGTTACATATAGATTTCTATTTTTTTATATTAATATAAAATGATAAAATTAAAAAAATAACTATCAATATATTCGTAAAAATATACTATACCAAATTAATAAAAAAATTTAATTGTGTTTATCAAATTCAATTTAAAAGAAATGTAAAATATCATTTATTGCAAAGAACTATTTTATTATGCAATGTATATTTTATCTAAATAAATTAAATTGAAAATATTTAAAAAATAGTATATATGATATAATATAATATGATATTTTATACTAGAAATTGTTATGAAATAATATTAAGATCACTTGATGTTTAAAAGCATTGTTTCTCAATAAAATCCTTAATTCTCTATATTTTTTATTTTCATTTAAAAATTTAATTTATAAATATTAATTTCATAAATATAATTTCATTGTTCATAATTTTAAAATTATTTTATCATTATTTTTTAGGATTTTTTTAAAAATAATTATTTTGTATAGTATAATATACCGATACTGGAAATTATATGTTATTATATGTATATAATTATTAATTAGATAATAAAGTAATCATTTTTTAATATGAAATAGGTACTTTATAAGTTAATTTAAAATTTAAAAAATGTTCTATTTATTTTATAAATTGATATTGGGCTTATTTAATTTAATTACTTGTTTTCAAAAAAAAAAAATTAAATTGTGTATTTTTATTATAACTATTAATAACTATTAAAAACGAATAAAATAATATGGATTTAAATATTGTAAATATTATTTCCAAATTATATTTTATGGCTCATTTTTTGGAATTTAGGATAAATTAAAAAGTAAATAGCATGTTACCATGGTTAAAATCAAAATGGATAAAAGGAGTAACATAAGTTTTTAATGAAAAAAAAAGTTTGTAATGTCTTAGAATATATTTTAAAGGTTCTAATTAGGCATATCTCATATCCCCTCTTTTATATAATAATTTCGGATCCTTATTCACTGACTATGAATTTCAAATATTCAAAATTTTAAAGCAATTAGAAAATTAAAACTCATTTTCACATATAAAACAGGATGAACTATCCTCACATTCCCTCTCACCCAAACCACCATAATTATAAAAAGAACTAATAATACCTCTAAAAATGAAATCCATATTAAGGTGGTTATTTTCATCTAAATGGATTATCCTTCAATGGATTGGCCCCCCTCCACAAAATAGTTAATCCCAATAGTGAGGTATAAGTTCCAAACCACTCTTCATCTTTTCTTTTACAAAGGTTAATTCCTTATTTCATATATTGATTTAAAAAAAGAATAATGATAATGTTAGTATAATTATTATTCTTTTGTGTTTTTATAATTTTTCATGAAGATTTAATAACCCATCAATTGTTTTATAAAATGTTGAAAAATGAAATTTTTGTGTACATGGACTACAAACTATATATATCATCATGTTTCACTTTCTTATCCATTATATAGGGATTGTATTATTGTTAAATTTAGTAAACTATTATTATATTAATAATTTGTTTTAAATTTCCAATTTATAAAACCTGTTATTCATTACACTATTTCTTCAAAAAAACCAAATGATTATCCATGTGTATGTGTAGTCTTACCTCTCATTGGGAATATTGATTTCCAATTTTCATTTCAACCACAACATACATTGATTGTCATGAGAATGGTTTAAAAGGATAAATTAGATTTTTATTATATCACTAAGTGTATTTTATAACAACTTATAGATTCTACTAATGGTGTTTTCAACAAATTGTTATTGTTAATTCAATCGTTTATAATGAAATTACTAAGAGGACATCCTTTAATTCAAATTATGTAATATTATTATATTTATTTCTTCTTGTTATAAATGATTCTTAATTATAATATTTTAAACAAATAAAAACTAAATTATATAATTATACCACTTATGTAATTATATTCTAGTAAATCAGAACATAATCATCAATAATCATGGTGTTATCCAGGTTCAGTCTGGTTGGTCACCGACTTGAACAATGTTTTGAAATTTTGTCACAGATTATTATGGATAATTAATTTCTTTTATAATATAATATAAATATTTAAATATTGGTTTTTATGTTTTTTAAATTAAACACATTTATTTTAATTCTTATTAAAGACAAACCAATCAAAGGTAAAAAAATCAAAAAAAATTATTTTTTGGCAATTTAATTTTTTAAGATAAATAATAAAGAATTTATTATATGAAATTTAAAGATAATAAATTATTATAATCCATAAATTATAGTAAATTTAATTATTTTATAATGATAATATTCAATAGAATAATTCATAACATTGCCACATTTATGAAACTGTTTAATTACCTATATGGGACATTGAAAATATGTACGAACTAAATAGTGTAAATGTAGAGAATAATTATAAAAGAATTTCCAAAAATTAAATATAATTAATTTTTTTTCAAATAGGTTATTATTATATTTATTATTGTTATAACGGAATTAATATTGAATTTAACTAGTTGGGGAGACAAGGTAAGTTGTTCATCATCCCATATTTGGTTTTTGAAAACAAATTTCATAATAATCACTATGATAGCTTTAATATGGATATAATGCCAATTTTTTAAAAAAAAATTAGTTGTTTTAAGAGCCATATGATTTAATTAATTCATATTTACAATGATTAAAAATATCCCCAATATGAATTTGGCTTTGATCAAAATATTACTCATACTATAAGGGTTTTGTCTCCAACTTGACTATCAAATGAAGATTTTTGTTGAATGATAATTAATAAAGAGAAATATTGTTATTTTTAAATTATATAATTGCTAAATATTTATATATATAAAATTATTTATTTTTACATAATATATAATTTCTCTTTGACTAAATATTGTTCACAAAGTGCTTCTTTCCAGTGGATCAGACCCTACCTATTATTTTCAGTCCACAACCTCCCTTTTTCAATGACATAATTTATGTAATTTTTAACAAAACATACTTATCCAATCGTAAATAATTTATTCTATTCATTTTCTACTACATTATATTATTGAAAATTCATTTAATATATATTTAATATTTTCCATAAGATATTTTTTCATAGATCTATAAAGAAGATAAATTACTAATGTTTTATGTATAAACACTTATTGGTTCAATTGTTATCATTTTATATGATACATCATCTATAAAATTTAATTATTTTTTTAAATATTATTCTCCTTTATTTATTATATTTTTCTATATTTATTTAATAAAAAAATATAATGGATGTTTCTAATTTCAAAAGATATATTTCATAATATTCATATAAATGAATTTAATCTAAATCCACATCCTCTTGAAAGAATTATTTTTGTTCAAGGATATTATTCTACTATATCCACCACATTTATTTATTTCAATCGCATATGAAATGTAGTTATGTTTTTTTGAAATTATTCATCATTATTATTTTGTTTCTGATTTATCCATTGTGTATAATACTAATTGTCCATATAATCCCATTAAATTGTGAATTCCATGATTATAATTTGTTTTTTTGAATGTTATTCATGTAGACTCGATAAATATATCTAAATTTCAAAATTACTGAATTAAAAATATATCTGATTTCTATACCTGGTAAATACCCAATAACTGATTATATTTACTGAATGGTATATACCTAGATTGTTTCTTTATATTATTAGATTACCATTTATTTTCATTATGTTAATCAAGTGATGATTATTGGTAAAATTATATTTTCTTTATTTATGTGAGTATAAATCAAACCATTTTATTTTAATTGGTTCTATAAGATATGTGGATTGAAACCAATTATTTTATAGAGATATATTATTATATAAAAGTGAATGATTTTCATTTGAAAATATTAAGGAATATCATTTTATTTTTATGGATTATTCATGATGTTATATGTGATTTAATTAATGTCTCAATTATATGTATGTATTTTTATGTTTGGTGTCTTATGTCACCCTAAAATTCACTAGTTAAGAGTTTATATCTCATGATATATATATTCATGACTAGTTTTTAGTTTTTCATAATCATTTGCACCGATGGTGTGGTACATTAATGTTATTTTCCCTAATATAATGTGTGTTAAATATTTGAAATATGTTCCACAGTATTATTCTTCTTCAATTGACTATGATATGATCTCGTGGATCATTTATAATAATAGAAAATTTTGATTCATTATTTATCTCAGGTCGTGCTTCATTATATGATTTATGTTTTTTGTTCTCTAATAAATCATTATTGTACACATATTATAACATTTTTATCACATAGGGTGATTGATTTTTTGAAATTTATTTTTATCTATACTAGGTATAATATATCACTCATTTTTTATTATTCAATTTCCACAGGTTATGGAGATATTATAAATATATAATATCTAGTAGAATTTTATGCATAGATATGTTTTGATAGATATTAAAAGATTGTTATAGATTTATAATTACCTCAGATATTGGATAAAAAATAACCACTTGTTAAAATGGAATGAGTTCTATTATTTACTAATTCATCCAAATTATGAATAACTGTAAACCAAAATTGTCGTTAAAATGTATTTCAATTAAATATTTTATTTTTATATATAATTATTAGGTGATTATGTCATTTGACAACTTCCATTCCAATACCTCTATAGTTAATGGATGTTATTTTATACTACATGAAAAATTAAAATAAATTTATTAATTAATTTTTAGCATTTTTTATATGGTTTATTTTCATCAAATGGTAGGATGAATCTCTTTCTCTTATTTTTTTTTGAGGATATCACTTTATACCATATTTTCCATATTTTATGATGCTAACATTATAATATTTAATAGTTTCAAAAATTAAATTTATTACCTTTAGTTAAAAAATAATTATATTTGAACCATTTACAAAAATTAATTTATGACTTATATTTATAATGTAATTTTCCCTAATTCTATGAAAATGGTTTTCATCAAAATCCACATCATTTGATATACATTAATCTTGGTTATAGATATTCATCTAATATAACCATAATCTTTATTTCATTATATGATCTTTGTACTTTCTTCTCTACAGTTTATATATTTATAATATTACTAAAATATGATATCATAAAATAAAAAAAATGAAATTAATATTGATATGTTAGTAACACTAAATTATTTAATATGAATAAATAATTCAAAATTGAATTCATTAATGCATATTTATTTTAAAAGTAATATTTCATTTATCAAAGGACAATTTAGTTCTGTGTTTTATATTTTTTTAATAATTGATTAAACTGAACAATTTTATTTTTTTATATATGAATGAATATATTAATATCTTCTAAATTAAAAAATAATGTGAAATAATATTAATCACATTGGTGTTTAATAACACCACTTAAAAATTGATGATGTTTTTATTGTATTATTTATTTTCAATTAAAATGTAAATTTAAATTTATAGAACCTTAATTATATTAATATAACTAATTATTCCACTATTTTTTTCAATTATGATATCTATATTTTGACATATATGTCAAAAAAATCATTATGTGATTACAATATTATAATAAATACATGACTTTTGTGAGGTAATTACTATATGTGTGTGATTTGTAAGTTCCAAAAACTATTTTTTATAAGTCTATATTTTTATCTTATGAGAGAATTTAATATTTTTTTTAAATTGAAATTATAAATTAATATTAATTATTTTCAACTAATGTAGTTTTTTAACAAAAAATTAAGTTTAAATTTTTTATACATTTATTATTTCAAAAATAATTTTTAAAATATATTATAATGTAATATATTTAAATGGATTTAGAAAGAATTTATCATTATTTCCAAATTAGATATTAAGGGCCACTTTATTTTTTAACGTAAATGTGATGTTACCAATACAGAAAACAATTTACCTTATTGAAAAACAAAAATCGGAAAAATGAGTAACATAAGTGGTATAGGGATAAATATGTTAAAAACTTGTTTTTATTCAGTCTCTAAGGTTTGGATATATCTTATATACAATAATAAATATTATTTATCTATATTTTATCCATTTTCTAAGAGTGACATTGAAATACTAAAACTATATGGGTATATACAAAAAATGTAACTCATATTCACTAATTAATTATTCCTTCTTCTCCTTATATACAATCACACAAAAATTGGGTTTTTAATATAAATTATTGTCTCAAATTTTCCATCAGCACTCTAATACACAATAATTTGGTTTCAATAAAACACCATCCTTTGATTCTTATCACCCCTTGGAAGGGAGATAATCCAAGATGTTTGGTACATGTTCTTAACCCCTTTTCCTCTTTTATTTCATTATATCTTCATTTCTTATTCCTATGATTTATTTTTAGATCCTACATATTTTATTTCTATTTTTTAGATTTATATTTAAATAACTATTCACCCTTCCCATTTTCCATTTGAAGTGTTAAAATGACAAGTGTGTTTGCTGGAAAACACCACCAAAAACACCATGTTTATCTTTTTCTATCTACTATAAACTATTGGTACTAATGATAAATTTAATAAATAAATTTTATAATTATAATATATTATATATATTTTAAACGATAAATTATATTATTTATTTCTACCAGTGTATAAAAAAATGAGACCATCACATGTGTGTACATGTAGACTACTATCTTCATTGGATGAACGATTTCCATTTTTTCGTCATATCCTTATATGTATGGGAATGATAATTATTTTAATGGATAACTATTATGGACATGATATCATTAATTTTATATTATAAAAAATTGGATAACATATTAATTATATGACAACGAAACAAGTATTGTTAATTTAACCGTCTAAAATAAGCATAATAAGTGGAAAATAATTAATATAAATTTTGTAATAATTTATTATATACAAATTATTCTTCTAAATATAATATAATGATATTATTTAATACTAATAAACACTATATGATAATATTATACAACTATTTTAAATATATATAGAAAAAAAACTCATAATCATCAATAAACATCATATTATCATGTTTGGGTCTTTTAGTCACATATATAAACCATATAATAAATTTGTTTTATTCAGGATTTTGAAATAATAAAATCTAGTATAATATTATATAATATATAAATAATTTTTTTTTGTAAATGACAAATCAATAACAAAATCCTTGATTAGAAAAAATTCATGGAATGTTAAAAATCAATAAGAAATTATTCGTTATCGGTTAAATATTCATGAATAAAACAAATTTACTCAAGGAAGAATGTTTTAAAATAATAAATATTTATTTTTAATTCATTATAAAAAAATTTAATGAAACTTTAATGATGAATATTTCAATAAAAATGAAAACAACACTACTTTTTTTAAACTACTTC
This sequence comes from Viscum album, assembly GCA_963277665.1. Taxonomy (NCBI): domain Eukaryota; kingdom Viridiplantae; phylum Streptophyta; class Magnoliopsida; order Santalales; family Viscaceae; genus Viscum; species Viscum album. Next base: position 1,753,425,515 of record OY728146.1, on the reverse strand, counting down.
AAAATGGACATGATTACCTACAACCTAAAATCAAAAATATGTTATAAATAAAAAATTTAAATATAGTGAATAATTATAAATGAATTTTATAAATGTTTTATTATGTGAAATATTCTCTGAAAGAAGTGAATATGAAATTTTTTAAGGAGTGTATAGTGAATTCGACTATGTGAGAAAAAATTAAATAGGTTCTTAGTCCCAAATCTAATTTTTTGATCAATATTTCATAATTTTCATAGTGATACCATTAATATAGTTTCATTACTTCATAATTAATGAATTATATCATAATTAATAGAGTTTAATATGTTCTATTGGTAATTTTTTTCTCATTGACTGATTTTTTTTTTCAAAGTGTTTCTTGTATGTAGCACCGACCCCATATCATAATTATGGTCAATAACCTCCCTTTTAAAAGTCCCCATTTATTGTGTTTTTTAAATATTCATATAAATACATGAAAAAATGTTGTTTTTAATCACTAATATAATTTATTATTTAAATTGATTATAATTATTTATTAATAGAATCTGTATGGGCCATTTTTATTAACCTGTATACATAATATATTATTAATATTTTATGTGTGAACAGTTATTTTTTCCATCACTATCATTTTATTTATATTATCTTTAATTGAATTAGTTTTTTTCATAGATAAAAAGATATTCTCCTTTATTTATAAAATATTTGTATCCAATATTTTTTTACATATATTGTGCATGTTTCTATTTTCCTAAGATATTTTTTATAGTCCTCCTAAAATAGATTTCATCTAAATTTACATACTTTAAAATACATTATGATTTTTCCTTAATATATTTATAATGTAACCATGCATTTTATCTCTCTATATCAACAATATAATGTCTTTATCTCTTATTGGAATGGTCCATAGCTATTTTTTCATTCGAAATCATTTATTATGTATGCTCCCACGTTTTACTCAATGTATTTTCATTCAAAATATTGTATTTCAATTTAATTTTCTGAAACAGTGTACACATAGATTCCATATGTTAACTGATTTGGGTAAATTATTTATAAAACTATTTACCCTTAATCAATAGCATATAAATATCATTTTCTTATTTTTCTAGATGAATGGATATTTTCCTAGAATACTAAATCATGTCATTAGATAATGATTTATCTTCCATCAGTAGTTAATTATATGATTATTATTAGATTTATTAATTAATAATTTAGGAATTCACATGAAGAATATTTTCTTTCCTTGGGTTCTATGTGATATATGGAATGAAATAATTTTTATTTATATCGGTTATTTTTTCTATAAATTCTAATGATTTTTAATTGGTATTTTTTAGGAAAAACATTTTATTCCAATGGTCTGTTTATGGGATAAGTGATTTTTTTAATATGGAACTCATATGTATGGATAGTCATGATAGAGAACTATTATCTCCCACTAATTCACTGATTGAAAGTGTACATCCTATAAGATGTGTTTTTTGAATTTATTTGATACTGATGAGAATGTGAGAAATTGTGTGGATCATGATATTTATATTCCCTAAGCTAATTTATAATCTATATTTAAAATATGTTTTAAAATGTTTTTATATTCCCATGGCTTTTTTATGATCTCTTAGCTCTTATTTATAGAATAACATTTTTATTGAGCTCTTATTTTATGTAATGGTTTTTAAAATTATTTGTGACCTAATATTTGATTCATATGTTTTCTTATATATAATCATGATACCCATGTGGTAATATTCTTATTAATTATAATAATTTACTTTTATTATTTATTTTTACCCTTACTATGAATCAAATATCTCCCCAACATTTTGTTTCTATTTCATCATTTTAACATGTTCAAAATTTATTGTAATATATATTTAAATATAATATATAGAGAATTTTTCAGATAAATTAAAGGCTTATTATAGAATAGATTTTTCTTTTAAAATTTAATAAAATGTTCATTATTTAAAAGGTAATGAGTATTTTTAGTCATTCTTTTGTCTTATTAATCTTAAAAATTAATCTTAAAAGCACATTGGAATATATTATAACAAAATATATATTTTCTCACATATAATTATCTAATTTTTAGCTCTATGTTGTTTCAATTTTCAAATTAATAATTTAAAAAAGAATAAAACTATATTATTATATAGTTAATGTGAAGAAAAATTCATAATAATTTAACGGACATGTAGGGAAAGATCTAATAATCATAAATGATATTTAATGAAATTTCTAAATAACCTTTAGATAATGTAGGCACATAGTGTTTTTTGCAAAAAGTATAAAAAATATTTATTCTTCAATAAATTATATATTATTTTTATAAGAAATTAATAAAATATATAGTAAATGAATAATATATGAAATGAAATAGAGAATATAAAAAATCCATCTTTCCAGGTTATCTTTAATGAAATGAATTTATAGGGAATATTAAAAACCTATATATCCCTAGTAAAGAATGAAAAAATAAACATCATATTTATATACACCATATATTAAAATTATTCGGGATGTATATATCAAGAATATAGGGAGAGAGAAACAAAAAAATTATGAAAAACTAACTCAAAATAAAAGGGTGTGGCTTTGGAGATCGCTTACATTATGTCCATACAAATTTGGAACATGCTTCTAACCTCCTAAATCAAATTTTATTTATTAAAAAATTATTCATAATATATATATATATATATATATGATTTATTTAACATATTTTATATTCATTTACTACTATTTTTTTATCACATTATATTCATGCTCACCATATTGACCACATTCAATTCAGAGATCTATGGTTGTATTAGTTTTTAATAATGTTGGATGTTCTTGTCAACTGATTTTATATCACTAGAAAGAGTAATTTTATGTATTTAATCTTATTGCATATGATTATACTATTTTAAATATAAAATATTCTTCAAAAAAAATCATTGTTAATGGATTATAAATATTAAATTTTAATGATTAATTTGTTTATGTGGATTTTCCATCCATGATGAACATAATTGGTTTTATTTAATTTTTATATTTATTTACTAATTCTATTCTATAAAACAAAATAATATATGAATATTAAGATCTTATTTTACCATAAAATTATTATTACAATATTTTATAATTTTTTGATGAAAAAAGAATTATGACATTTATAGAGGTCATGAACTACTAAAAATAAACGTGGAATATTTATTTTAGAATAAATTTGAGAAAGAAAGATAATGGTTATTAATTTAATATTTAAAAATGTATGTGTACTTTTTAAAATTAATTCATTATATAAATATTTTTATAACATATTTCTAGTATGTAAAAAAACAAGAGAAGATAAATAAAATTGGTTAGTATAATTATCACTTCCCTCAAACTCCATAATTTGATACACTGCATGGTATAATGGAATGATTATTTGATAATAATAAACCTATATAACCTATCTTATAGAGTAGGGAATATTTTTGGGAAATACATTTTCAAATAAATTTTGTTTTTACGTTAAGAGAAATGGGATTAGGATGGGAGGGTTTATATCTATGGAAATTATTTTTTGAAAAAAAAAATTTAAAAAAATTGTATATCCTAAAAAATGTTAAAATATGCGATTAAATAAGAAGGTTATTGTAATTTTATATTAAAAGGAATAATTTTTATTCATATAACTTTGTAAAAAAAGAAAATTTATTTGGAAAAAACTATTACAAATTATAGTTCTTATAAAGTAATTAATTATTCAAATTTATATTTTATTATTTTTATAAAATAATAAATCATAATTATAAATAAAATTGATAAACTACTTCCAAAAAATAAATCTATTTTTTTAAAAAAAAATTGTAATAAATTTATTTTTCAAATAATATCATTATATATGGAATAATATTAAATTTTCGACATAAAAATATTGCTAACCCATAGCGAAATTGTATATAATTTCAAATAATTTATAGAAAAATATATTTTATTTTATAAGAAAAATTAGAGAAATAAATATTATTTTTAATTTTTATGTATATCATAAAATGTATTTTATAAAAAATATAACATATATATTTCACAAGAATAATATCGTGGTTTACTTATATAAACGTATTATTTTATTATTTTTATGACTTTTTTATATTTAAAACTTTAATTAAACTAGATTATGATTACAATTTATTATAATTTTAATTTATAAGACACCCAAATACTATTTTACTGATCCAATAGTTTGGTTACAACACTATTATTCATCTTATTATATTTAATAGGGACATTACTATTCCAATTATTAAATTTTCAGCTTTCATATAGGAATCATACTTCAAATAAATTCTTCTTTGTTCATTCAATCATTATTCAAATCATTCTCACTCAAGGTTATATCTTTCATTTCCAAATATATTAATTAAAAAAATAATTATCTAATTCATTTTAACAATTTTTCTTATAGGTTGATTATTATAAGAGACTAATGTGATCTAAATTTCCCAATTCTAATTATTTTATTTTTTTGTTTACATCCCAATTTAATAATTAACATTTATTGTGTATAATTATCCAAAAAAATATATGTTATATATTAATATAATAATTTATTATTGGATTTTATTATGTGTTTTATGTGTTTTATACTCTATTCTTAATTATGATATTAATCAGATGTAAAATTGAATATATAAATTAATTGGTAATTTTAAGCACATTTATCACAATAAAGGATATATATGTGGATCATTAAAGAAATTTTTGGATTATGGAGTTAGTCAAATCCACATTTATAGTATAGAAAATTACATTGTTTTTATTTTTTGGGTTACTACCGATGGATTGTGAAAAAATTATAACATTTTTTAAACTTACTAGATAAGCTAACACAAAAGGTATTAATGTTCATCTATAATAATTAATGTGAAGAGATATCCAAGGAGCTAAAGAAGAGGATAGTAATAGTACATGTCCTCATTATATCCTAATGTGGATAATGATTTATGATATACAATGATCCATAAGAGAATGGATAAAGTTACATATGAATGAAAAATTATAAGGTGATATAACAATGTTTAAAGGTTCATGGGAAAAAATATCTAACGCATGATCTAGAGTTAGCTAAAATAATATATGATATAAATATTTTTGAGATTTTATCTACATGAAGATAACTGTGACACTTATTTTAATTATAAACATTTCATATTTATATTCACACATTAGGTGAACAGCATATTCTAATGAAGACGGAAATAACTGATCATAGATTAGGACGACATAAACCATTACCATCTAGGAAAGATTCATCAATGTGGTGTGGAATAATTTTAAAAGATACATAAATCGTATACATAATGAGGCTTGAGATTGATTAAATATCATTATTCAAATGCTGGATTGAAATAGGAGTCACCAATGGATGTATGACATACCACTTTACCAATATAATTTCTCAACCATTTACACATGTTAATATTAAGTAATATCAATTAGATCATGTAAATAAAAAAAATTATGTGGATTCTATAAGGATGGAAAATCCCTAGTGTCTGATATTGATAAATATGGTGTTCTGATAGTTAAGACCTGAATATATTCCACATGGTAGCTTGAGATAAATAATGATATTTAATATTATGTTCATATATCAAGATTGTCTATCCACTAATGAATTCTGATAATTATAGAGACATCCAACAAAAATTTTTGTGCGTAAATATTATGAATTATAATATTGAGTATACTTCAAAGGGATCAATATTCTATAATTATTAGGTAGAAATAGAGAAAGACTAAGGGGGATACAGACATTACCCATACTATCATTTAAATGGGAGAACATCACCATGGATTTTATCCAAATTCATCTAAAAATATATAATATAAAAATTGTCCTATGATCTTTAATGGATCATTATAGAACGACTAATAACGTCATATCCATTAGATAATACTTTTAAATCAATCAAACCTCCATGATATACATCAAATAAGTGATGAGGTTTTGTAGATAAAAACTATCAATTGAACCTTAGTTAAATTCTTGGTTCACCTAAAAATTATCAGATATTGTTTTAAATATATTAAATATATAGTTGAAATTCAATATATCTCATCACCCCTAGATTTATGGAAAATCTAAAAGTATTAACAAACCAATTAAATATATACTGATATCATATTCCATTCAATTTCAAGGAAGTAATGAAAAATGTATTCCTCTACTATAGTTCTAATGAGAAAATAATTTCCACCCAAAAATCTAGATGTCCCCTTATAAAGACCTTTTATGGGAAGAATTATAGTAATCAAACATGTTCAGATGATGTCATAGATTCAAAGATATTCAAACCCGAACTAGTTAAATAAATGACGGAGATGGTAAAATGAATTATTAACACATCATATAAACACATAGATTAACGAACAATTATATTAACAATAATTTATGAGACAAAGTGTTTTAGGCTATAGATCATGTATTCATTTTTATACCTTTATATAATTGAGTCATTATTTTTCAAAATAATGGATAACTATGACCTGGGAACATTTTTCCCATTATAGTGAACAGTAAGATTACATTCCTCAAGGGGTAACTTTCAATTTTTAATGGAAAACCCCATGGCCAAAGAAAAAATTTAAAAATAAAAAAATGTATATAAGAGTATAAATGTTTGACTAAATATAAAAATATTTTATAGGAATCATATATATATATAATTACTTAAAATTAAAACCATAATAACAATGGAAATAAAATAGTTATATATATCATAGTTTAAATATATTTTTCCATTACTGAAATAATAATCAATTATATTCTAATAATAATACCAAATAATAATTGATTAATTGTATTAGAAATTTAACAATTAATCAAGTTAATCAAATATTATATAAAAAACAATACTTATTAAAGTATTTTGTGTAATGCTCTTCAGATACCCTATTACTCCTACCCAAATTGTTTAAGGGATTAATGTATTAGACCACGGTTTTACTAGTATAAAACAAACAAAAACACCATAGTATATTAATAGTATATAGAGTGGAACTATAAATCAATTCCACCCTATAATTTCTATGGTTGTTGAAAGAAACCAGAAAAGAAAGAAATCCATTTAGTTTTAGAGATTCGATAATGATACCTGAATCCATCACTTATAATGGCTATGACGATAAAAATAAAAACAAATATAAATGTAGTTTATTATTAAGTAATAATCCCTTTGAATATAAACTAGAATATCTCAATATATAAAAAATGAAACTATTAACGAAAAAGAAGAATTTATATTATTTTAGAATAATTTTCAATGAATGTAAAATTTTGGTTTGAAATGAGAATGATACTATAATAAGATGTAATTTAAGTTTCATCGAAATTTTCTATTCAGAAACGTGCCATAATAAATTTTCATGCCTCAAAGGGATCTATTTATATTCTCTATTATTATCTATAATTTTCTAGATTTTAATATTATATATGTATATTAAGGGTGAAAAAATTAATGAATTCTAGACAATAATAAATGAATCCTTTTACCATCAATTCAAATCTCATGATATACACATTAGCTGCCAAAAAATATCCTGCGTGTTTCCAATAAGTTTACATTTTATGAAAAAATTACAATATGTATCCATTGTCAGCAATCATGTAGTCAATAACCGTTGGTTATAATTCTCACCTCTAAAATCTTATATGGTTTTGTTGGTGCCCTTATAATCTATATCTAGTGGCCTTCCGATCATGTTATATGTTCTTCAATTCAATACTTAGTAGACTATGTAATCAATAGAATAAATCATTCTTTTTTCTAGTGTGTGATGAAGAAAAATTTTTCCACACATCATTTAAAGCTGTAGTTTTTATTTTAATAACTTATCTGCTTGATATATAAATAAGATGACTGAAATACACTAGGTGGAAATTATTAGAAAAGCAAAGAGTAATTTGGATCATTAAAACATTAAGTGAGAAGTATAATACTCCCCCTTATATAATCATAAATACTTGAAGGTAGTAATGTTACAATTATGGTATGATTTGTTTTATTTTAAAAATTAATTTTCAAAAAACATTCTCCCCATTTATAAAATAATTAATTCAATATAAAACAAAACATTACTCATAAAACCAAAATTTCCACACTTATTTTAAATCTATCCCACAATATTATTTTTAAAAAATAATTTATAAACATGATAAAATAAATTATTTACATAAATATTATGGATCTAATAAATTGAAATAAAATAGTTTTGTCATAATTTCCTTACCCATAATTAATGATCCTAGGTAACAATGAATTTAAATAAATGTTTTTAATTTGTATTTTTTAAAACAATTAATTAAAAATAAAATTATTCCCTAATTGGATCATGATTTTGAAAAATATAATGTATAAAATAGAGTTAAAATAAAAATTAAAATAAAAATAAAGATACAAATACTACCTTTCAAAAATATTCATCAAATAAGATTATGAATTTAAAATGTTTTCTTAATTTGAGAACATTTCAATACTAAAAAGAATATATAACCTTTAATTAATGATTTAAAAATATTAGTAACTAATTAATAGTGTCAATAAAAAAATCATAAAAGGATTAAAGCCAAATTAATAGATTAATAATGTTATATATTAATATTTACTACAGTACATAAATAATAATTAATAAAAAATAAAAAATAAATTATAACCATTAAAATGAAAATATATAGTTATGTTTTTAAATGACAGTGTTAATAAATAATAATTTTCTTCGGGTATGTTCAAATAGTTGTAAATAAAATAATCAATATTCATTCATATAGTGAATATATGATTATAAACTTATCCAATAATTTATAAGGTAAATATGTGCAGGTGGAATAGTGTAATAACAACATCCACATGTTTGTTTATAGATAATAATGTCATAAATATAGTTTCACATTAATATAATATTACAAAAAATTTGGAATAATTCAAAAAAATTATATATATATATTCAAAAAATAAAAGAATTAATTAAAAAAACTACTAAAAACTCATTAATTGCAATTTTTATAAAAAATGTAGCATAGTTCAGTCATACCTAACTCAACCTTGATAAAGAAAACTCAATTAGTATAATGTTTTTAGTACATATATTTTTAAATTAAAGTTTAATGAAAAAATAAATAATATCATTTCCTTTCTTAAAGTGATTACTAAAAAAGTGGTCTTCCCAATTAATGTTCTTAATGTGAGAATGTTGGATTGGATTTCTAGAAATACTAATTTCAATAGTATTAACACATTTGATAGGAACAAAATCACATAAAACCCTATATAATAGTAGATAATGATTCATACATATTATTTTAGTGAAACACCTCCCTTTAGAAATTTATTGAAGTTCTACTATATAGAGAGAAATAGTTTTTTTCTTCTTACTATCCCATAATATGATTCATCTTTCATATAGGTGACAATTCACACAAGAACACTCTAGTATAACAGACCTCCTCTAAAATTAGTAATATAACAACAAGTAGGTTCAAAAAATTATCCTTTGTATAAAATACTATAATGTTTATAGTTCATCAAAAAAACATTTTAGAGATTTAAAATGAGATAATTTTTCATTTGATTAAAAATTATAATAATGAAAAACACTATGCATGATGTTCAATTGTGTTTTCATGAGGTGAAAATGTTATCATATCAGAATTCTATACACCTGTTGTTAAACATTATACTAACTTCATCCAGTGTTTGTTTACAAGATAGTAGTCATTGGATTGATTTTTCCCTTATCATAAACCATTATAACAAATTAAAAATATCAATTTTATATTAACATTTTATTAAAAATTTATTTAATATTAAAAGAATTTGAAAAAAAGTAAGGATTTTTGTTCTCCAAAAGAACAAATATATAACTTTTTTTCATTAAATAATAAATTTAATTTTAAATAATTTGTTTAGTAGAGAAAAATATAGCATTTTCAACATACCATTAAATAAATAATAAATAATTTGAAACAAAATTGATATTATTGTACTGTCATTCCATAAGAGTCCAAATACATTTTAATTAAAATTTCGTCAACTCCTCTTTCCTTATAAGTTCAAAATTGTAACTATTAAAAGAATAATCAAATGTTTCAGTTTAAAATTGAGAAATAAAATTAATATATTCATCCTCCTTTATCAAAAATCAGCTATTATGTGTCCCATATATTAAATCACATAAAACATAAGCTGTGGGATTTTATTGATGATAAACTCATGATTTGGGTAAAGAAATAGATAGTGGTTCATTTTCAAATTCAGTTCCTTTAGATAGTTGAGGTTTAGGTTTACTAAAAATATCATTCCCAACATCATCATCACACTAAAGATAATATTTATGTATATACTCATCATACATGATGTGAATAGACTCTTATAAGGTTTTGGTAAACTTATTAATGACTTTGTGGTATTTAATTTAGTATTTGAACACATTAAATACACATAGGTCATATTTGGTGTAAAAATTTCAAAGGTAGTCCATGGTGTTGATGATGAAATATGTACTTGAAATTACCATAATATTTTCCATGTTTTCGATGTTTCCCATTGAAAAATTCCAAAGCGTGTTTTTTAAGGATGGTTTATACAACATCATAATTAATGATATAGAAATACGTATTTTCCACCTTGGCCCAATTTTATTGACGGAGTTTTAATTCATTTAAAATAGTTCTATGAACCACTTGTGGGGTCCAATTTCATCATTTGTAACCCCAATATTCTTGTGGAGTTCTAGTATTGAAGATTGAATTATGATATCCATGAAAAGAATAATGTTTATCAAAGTAATTATTATAAATATCTCCACCATAGTCACTTCAAAGGGATAAAAACATATATAAAATCTGTTTTTTAAATTTCTCTGATAACCTAAAAAACACATTACTAACCTTGTTTTTATGATCTATGAAATAAATCCTTGTATATCGAATATAATCATTGATAATTACATAGTTTTAAAAATTTAACCTGATAATAGAAACATGAGTTTTTTCCAAAAAGATCAATTTTTAATGGATATAGGGAAATAGAGGAAGAAGCTACCTTTTCTTACTTAATGGAATTTTTTTTCTTACAAACATGGAAAGGATCCCAAACAAAGTTAGATTTGAAAGGAAATTTTGGTATATATTATACAAGATGGTTATGGTGGTGATTCATTATTGTTTATATGATTAATTGAAAATGAAATCTATTATAGAGATAATAATTGTTATCTTTTTAACATTAAAAATTATTATTTTGGATTAATAGGTATTTTATATCTTTAATATAAACTTTTGGAAAATAAAAAATTGTAAATAAAAATTTCAATTTAGAAGATAAAATATATAAAATTTCATTTTCCAAATTAATTGTTAAAATGATAAAACATAATTGATTAATATATAGAATAATATCCTGTTATTCATTTAAAAATAAATAATCCTTAATTAAATTATACTTTTTTAAATAGTTAATACCAATACTTGGGATTTTACATTTTGTGTTTTTTCTAGCTGATAATATTCTTAAGGATGAACACACATGTTCCAAAAATATCGAAAATCAATATACCATGTATCTTCTTACATTTCATTCATGATACAAAATATCAAAAGGATAATACATTTTATTCCAATATTTTGGCTCTATATAGGTTTCTAATAAAGACCTAGGAATCCAGACTTATTAAGAATATTTTTGTCAATAATAAAAATCAGATGAGAGATGAATGATATTTTTTATAATATAAAATTCATTAAATTTTATTCAGAAATACAATTACAATATCCCTTATAATAATTATAATATTTATTTTGGGAACATATATTTATAAAAGTATTCTATGAGTGTTCATTGAAAAGTTAGTTTGTTTTGATAAACAAATTGGTGTTACTTTTTACAATACATTAAGAGAACAATATCATATTTAAATAATGATCACCATGGGTTAATAGAGAAATATTATTTTTAATGTCATTTATTTTTTATTACAAAATGTTGATGTTTAGTTATTAATTTAATTGTAAAAGATAATGATTTTTAATTTTAAAATTGTTACTCTTTGAAAAACAACTATATTGTACTTATTTAAAAGATTCCGAATTTAATTAACAAATGTTTTATAAATTAAATTACATTTTCCAATTAATATTTTCCTTATTAAGTAATGATTTAGTACAATACACATGAACTAATTTGGTTATTTTGGATATTTTTAATCTTTATCTCCTCAGATTTAAAATACCTGTAGGAATTGTCACCATTATTATTATAGTGGTTGTAGAGTAATTATTGTGATTTATATTTACAAAAATTTGTAATAAATCCAAAGGATTCAGATGAAATTAGTTATGGCCTCGACCTGTATGATCAGACCTTGTAAATCACATTTATCAGAGATTACGAGGGAGATGGAATCCCTAGGCTTTTCCCTTGACAATGCCCGTGATGAGAATGAACAAAAAAAGTATGTGTGAAACAAACTACATAATAAGTTCATGTTTATCTAGATCACTTCTTGAACCATATTAATCAATAAAACTTACTAAATTTCAATATATCACCTTACATATATAGATTATGGTTCTTTAAAAAAATTCTGACCCTATACTCCATGAGTATTAATTTCTAATTTTTTATTTTTAAGAAAATATTGGTTATATTTATAATAAATTTATTTATAAATGATTAAATTTTTAATATGATAAAATATAGATTCTGATATGATGAAACACATATCATATTCTAGGGAAATATACTTTTCCAATAAATGTACTCTTTTTTATGAAGTAAAAAATTGAAAAGAAAATAATTCTAATAAAATATTCCTATTACATAATAATTATTTAAATATTAATGATAATATATTTTGACAAAGTCAAATGTAATTTTAATATGGGATTAAAAAATTTATCATTAAAAAAATCATTATATTTCAGAAAATCAGTTTTTTTATTTAATTATAAAAATTTTAATAAAAAGATGGTTATTTTTTAAAAATTGTTCTTTAAAACTATCATTTCCTAATTAACCAATGGTGAATTTTCGATAATATTATGATTCAATAGATGATTTACATAAAAATTAATTATGAAATAGACATATGGTGTCTAATATCATATCATAATGGAAAGAAAGTTATTTATTAAACAATATAAATAGTATCTAAGACAAATATTATGTTTCCCTTCAAAATAATGCGTTATTAATGTTATTTTATTTTTTTATTTAATCCCATAATGAATCCCCACGAACTAATATTATATTTTATGCTTTTATAATTAATTATTTATGAACATTATTCACTTCCAAATCACCAAGGGAACTATTTTAATCATTTAGGATCCAAAACATATATAATATTAAAATGATTCCCCTTTAGTAGAAACCACAGGAATAATCCCTAGGTATAATTGGGATTTGTTTTTTTATCATAGAGATTTCAAAACCTTTTTTAGAAATTGATAAATAATTCCACTCTTTATTGTTATAAAAATATACCTCAATTACCCTTAACCCTCACTAAAACACTATAAAAAATTTACTCGGAAAATATCTATCAATAAGACTCTAAATGTACCCCAATACTCGTAGAATTATCATTCCATGATTTTAAAAGATCCCTCTCATGGTAATTGATCCTCCCCATTTCATCTTTCATTTAATTATATTTATTGATCCAAGACATTTAATTTCACATTTTTCATGTTGGATATGTTTTTAGAAATCTCCATTACTAACTTTCTTATTTAAAATAATTATAAACCGAATTTACTTTAATCAAACCCTTCTATCAATATTTATATACCACTATTATGCTGCCAAAAGTAACTAGTGGTTTTCTATAATAAACATTTATGTATTGAATAACAATCCCAATTTCTACTCAAGGTTATTCAACATGATAAAATTATCATTCAATTATTGGGTACTTCTATGTACATAACTATATATTCTTAAAAATATAATTAAAATTGATTAAATACATCCTTATATTTTATGATCAATGTGGACCACTTCTGTATCTACATGATATGAATGGGATAGGTTAGACTAAAATTATATTCCCCTCCAACGATCTACGTAATGGTTTTTTCTCATACGATTACATTTATGGTTTATGGGAGGTTATTATATTCACACTATGTTATGATTTATTTACGGATAGACTTTACATATGTTTATTATGTTATACATTATGTTTCCTCCACATTCTAATGATTCCTTTATGTTACCATATTATATCATTCTTAGATGTAAAATTTTATGATTTTCACCCATCTTATCTTAACTTGATTTGAATCCAGACTTCAATAAACAAATTTAACTAATCATTTTTTTAAATTAATCCCTTTCTAGTATTTATATCTCACCCATTTATTTTTTATATCCCTAAGTTATCCCATGCAGTTTTAGAATATTGGCATTATCATAAGGTCATGTTGTGGAGTTTTCAATTAATGTTGTTGTACCCGTGCTTCATATTTATTCTATATGTACCAAAATTCAAAAATACACTAGGTATCTAAATCATTTTTATTTTATTATGTATACCATTATATAATAAATCATTAATTAAGGGGGATTGAAATATGTGTTTTCATAGATAGTATCAGATAAATGTATTGATATTTTTAAGGATTTTGATTAGTAATCCCATGAGATAATGATATGGAAAATAACAATCATTGAAAAACATACTTAAATATTGGTAAAGAATATAGTATGAGGTTTCAACAAAAATACATCAGTTTATTGATTTTAATGTTCAATTTAGCAGTAGAACTGTTTTACCAAAGGTAAATAACCCCAAAAGGGTGTATTATTCGGGAATTTATCATGAGATGGAGCATAAAATAGAGGCCTTATTGTACACCAGATTTACCACTCACACGGGATAGGATTTGGTTAATACACAAGATCCTTATTAAAAATTATTATGTGAAAGTGACTATAATATTTTTTAATATTAATTAGATCACTGATAACATAGATTTAATATCATAAACAAATAGGATGAGGAATATATTTTATTTATGAGTTACTACTTTAATTTTAATGGTTTATCGTTAATGTTTTCAATAGTTTAAAAATTATCATCCATAATATTAATTTTATTTTATTTATTATCGTGAAATGTGATCACATATACAATACGATTTATTCAGGGATATGTGGTGGCAACCAAAATGCGATTACCAAACCAATGGAATTAGGAGTTAGGAAAATTATAACAATAATATCTCAAATAACTCATGCTTTTAATATAAACATGAGTATGTCTGAACACTTACATCTCCCTAATAAAGGTAAAGTTACAATTAAGACCTTTATCTAACAAAGGTCATTGACTTTTAATGGATCTTCTGATCGATTGATCACGGCTCAATAATCAAATACATTGATATATATTTTTCATCCTTTAATTCTTTAAAAAAAGATAAGATTGTTTTGGTTGCTTATAATTTATAGAGAGAAGTTGTTAAATGATGTTCATTGATAAAAAAACATAGCCTAAGGAGGAGATCAAAGCCAAATAGTAGAAAAATCTCGATTTTTTTTATAAATATTTTCCTTACAATCTCCAATTTAAATGGATATGTCTTTTTATTTCCATAAAAAATTGATGAATAAGTCATCAAGGTGTATTATACTAACATAAAAATACATTCAAAAGATTCCATTAATAGTATCATTGACCCTAATACTAATTTTTATCACACCTTTGTGGCCTAAAATATTGACTATGAATATTTTTTTCTGATTTAAGACTTTGATTTCCTTGAGGAAATTGTTTGATGTTCCCTAAATCTCAAAATAGTTATCATAGAATATTAAGGGAATCTCAGATATAGAAATTTAAAATAGAGGAAGGATGTTAATTGTAGTTGTGTGATATAGAAATATCCTGGTCAAAATAAATTCCAACCTTCCACTTGTCAAAATTATTTCGAGAAGCACTCCAAAAATATAATTAAGGGAATATAGAAATGTTTATAGGTTGGGAAAAAATGTAAAATTTCCTTTTATTATTGATGAGAGGAACCCACAAATGTTTTGTAATAATGTAATGAAAAATATAACACATGTCCTATTCTTCAATATTTTCAATAAAATTAAATATTTCACCATGAAAATAATTTCTCTAAGACCATATTTGTCATCACTAATTGACAACAACAACCCCCATGGAAAAGATATAAAGGGTGATATTGTTCTATAAAAACTATATAAGAAGATAAAAGAAATATTTTGTGATTGTTACACTAATTAGTCATTAAAGGAAGACAAACATACAATTTTTTCTTCTATTGCGGAATTATTTAATATCAAATATTTTTAGTATAAATATTAAAACACCACCACAAAAAATTTAATTTTAGATGTTTTAGAAGATAGAAAATGGATAAATTATATAATATAATGAATATAACTCATCCCCTATTGAAATTGTGTGGGGGTAAATTTCCAATAAAATTATATCATAGATAATATCCCATAATTTGATTATATTCATAAAATAGATTTTATTTACTTGCATAGAGATAATATAAGTTTCTTATAGAAGTAAATATCCCATCATACCAAAAATATTTATATGAGTTTATTAAAGATAAAGTATGATACCGAATATCATATAGTACCATCATATCATGAGTGGATATAATTACCTTTTATGAAATATTTTTTATATAAAATTACTAAGACTAAGGAAAATATCAACCTTGATAACATGACCATTTTAATATAATTTACTAATGTTTCTACTGAATAATTTATTGGTCTTGAACTTTTCTAAGACGGTCATTTATCAAATGATATTTTTACTAAATCATTTCCAATATCCAAGACTCCATATATAATTTCTACCATTGAGTATAATAAAATAGGTAAATAACTAAATGATAAATATTATAAACTATTTATACAAAAAATTGCCACATCATGGGTGCACTAGAACTTTTTTTTACGAATAAGTATGAGAAAATGTTCCTCTGTGTTGGTTATCATGAGCTCAAAATGTTCAAAAAAAGACAAATTACCCTCTAAAAAATATTTATGAATTTTTCATTCATCTATGTGGATCCTAATACTTCTCAAAGGAGGATCTACATTAGAGATATTATTATACAAAGATAATGAAACAGGACTTTCCCATGACTGATTTCAATAAAATACACGGGTACTATGAATACATCGTGATTCAAATTGGACTCGGTAAGGCCCAAGTAATATTTATGGACATGATAAATATATTCGATATGGATGAAACTGAAAAATATATTATATTATTCATAGATGGAATTTATATCCACTCTAAATGAATAAAGGAACATGATGAACATTTGAATGTTATACCAAATACCTTTTGGAAGGAAAACATGTATGTGACGTAAAGTGAATGTGACTTTTTGATTGAAAAATTAACAGTCATGGTGTATTTTTTCCAAAAAATTAATATACATGGATCAATAAAAATAGATGACATTGAAGGATTGAAAAAACCAACCTTAGTGGAAAAAATATTTCATTACGTTGGATAAGATGGGTTCTAACATTTGTGAGAATAATCTCATGATCATATATCCCACAAACCAATATAACTTGAAAGGGATTCATATTTCTCAAGACTGATGAATATGAGGAGAGAATAAAATAGTTAAATAATATGCCAATCACTACACCTTTACACACATTACCCTTAGTGGGAAAGAAGTTTGTATATACTGTTATTTATATAAAAATTGATTGGGTTGTGTAATCATGAAATATTAAAAATTAATATCCTATGTCTATAGAAAATAAAAAATTCAGGATTTGAACTACAAAACACATAATATAAAATTGGTTTTGGTGATGATTTTATTGGTTATATAGACTCTTTCTATATAGAGATTCAAGTGTGAAATATATATAGATCATAACATCCTTAATTGTAGATTCACACAATAGGATATCCACATGCACCAATGGTAGTGGTTATATCATATCAAATATTATGATTTATCAAACCATTACAATCTTGGGAAGGATAAAAAAGGGTATGATGACCTGGTTATAAGGGATCATATATCCCAAGACATGCTAATGATTGGAAGGGATCAAATCGATATAGTTATGTTGATTATAGATATGAGAATAATAAAAGGATCTTAATCCTATCTTTCTCAAATAACTTCTCAATTATCAATTTGTAGTAGATCAAAATTCCAAAAATTATTATGACATGTTACCGAAAATGATTTTGAATATTACATAGATAAACATCAATAAATTTAGAGTTATAATGTTTGTTACAAAGATATTTTTCCCATTAATGTAGGGTTTGAAAATGAAACATCCAAATTATGTTCATTAGTTTCCCTTTTTTATTCATATTGGAAACAATAAGGTGTGTCGAAATCTAAAGAAAAATATTTGGTGTTATAACATAAATTGGGGGATTACAAAATTTTTACCTCAATGATCGGTATCTCAAAAGGTTGAGGATGAATAAAAAAGGTCTAAGGTTACGATGAAATCATTTATCATACATGTACTGAAATAAAAAAACATAACAACTGATTTCATTTTAGGTCTTCCAACGACATTAATTGGTGATAATGTCATTTGGAGATAGTCAATCACCTATTAATTTTATTACTTTTAATTGGTATTAAATAATATGTCTCTATTGACCTTGTCACCGAGATATTCATAAGATATGTGGTAATACAATATGGAAGGATGCTCATTGTTATGTATGATCAATATAAGAAGATTAACTTGATGTTCAAGATAAACCTTTAGAAAGCACTAGGTACATAGTTATGTTTTAGTATAGCTTATCACCATTATATGGATTGTCTATCTTATAGAGACATTCAAAATATAACAAACTTATTGAGATAATGACTAATATATTTTCATGTTTTATTTGGATTAGAATCTAACCCTAGTAGAGTTATCATATGATAACAGTTAATATTCTATAATTCAAATGGAACCTTAATAGTCTATGTATTGTAAGTTGTAATAGACTCTAACACGCTTGGATGAATTTGGAGAGTGGATGTTGATGGTACTGAATCATTTACAAGAGACGATAGAAAGGATTCCAACCATTTAATGTCATATGAACACTGTTGGAATAAAATATATGAAATTGACTATAAAATGATCTATAGTATGAGGTTATAGATATAGTATTCCTTTATATATATATAAGAATGAAAATCAACTAGTTTGGAAAAAAGATAAAAAAAATTCATGATACATCATCCCAATTGAGATCCTTGATCACATCATAGTTTTAGACTATTTACTAGGACTCCCACCTAACATATATCTTGTACATGAAGAGTTCAATGTATCACTATTGATTATGTACATACCAAAACCATAACATGTACGAAATCCTAAGGTTATACTATTGGAGAATAATATATAATATGAGAAGATTCTAGTGAAGTCATATATCATTAAGACAATGTTATATGAAATAAGCCAACTGGCCTATTCAAATTACTAAGATAGAACGACATGTTTGTGAATTAAAATGGGGAACTGAAAGAGGTGATTAAAGGGAAGTGACCTAATCTATTTTAGTTTATGAAATGAAATTTTAATTGTGGAATTTTTAAAAGGGGGAATAATTTAATGAACCAATGTTCTATAATTGAAATTACATTTTCAAATATATATATAGATTATTTACTGGTGGTGTTACATAAAAATAATGAACCACAAGGGTTATTTTGTATTATTATGACTTATATCATGTCATATTTAAATGAAAACTAATAATACTACCTATTGATGATATAGTTTTTATAAAATGACCAGTATCGTAAATATATATTAAGTTTTTTGATAAATCCAAGTGATTTAGATAAAATAATAGATAGCCACAACATGTGGGGTTTTACTTAATGAATAAAATTTATTTATGATTTTATGGGAAATGGATGCACTGGGATTAATATTTACCAATCCTTGACTGATATTCAATAATGAATCATGAGAAAAAGGTTAATGGGAGAAGTTCAAGAATATAGAGATCATATCACAATCCATGTTCATCAAACCACCCCATGAATGTGTCATCATCACACACATTACCCTTAGATCATATGTATTTATAAAATGGGTAATATATCTGGACCCTGAGAGTATGGATTTTTTATCTTTTTATTTTTAAGAAAATATTTATTATATTTATATTTTTTTACATTATTAGTGATTAAATAATTTGTTATATAAAAATTAGAATTTGATACAATGAACCTCATATTATATTTTTGGGAGTTATATAATTTCAATTATGGAACACATTTGGATGAATTTATGAATTATTGAAATAAGATTTCTTAAAATACATAATTTTTTTAAAAAATATTAAATTAAATATACATTAAAATATAATTTTATGAAGTAAAATATAATTTTTATAATGGTAGAAATCTATTATAATCAAAAAAACTAGTATTATTATGTAAATGGTGTTTCATATTTAAAATCTTATATTATAATATTTATAAAATTATTTTGATAAAATATATATTTATTTTCAATTAGCATGTTGAAATTATCCAATATTTACTTTTTGGTGAAATTATGAGACATCTGAATTTTTTTTTAAATATGGTATAAATATATGTATTGTATTAATATGTCATAACATCCCAAACTGAAACAATAAATAAAATAAAGATTTTCTCTTACCAAAATTATTTTCCTCATTAAAATAATGGGTTTTAATGATATTAGATTAATTTGATGATACCATAATGAACCCTATAAACCTATTTTATGTTTTATGTTTTTAAAATTAATGTTTTATTAACATTACTAACATGCCCATAACCATGGGTACTATTTTAATGATTTCGTGACATATCCACATTAATTTTTTAAAACCATACCCCTTTTCTAAAAAACGTAGCAATAACCATGGGATGTTTTGTGTTTTTGATTATTTTATCAAATATAGTATGCATCCTATGTTTAGAAATTAATTAAACATTTATCTCTCTTTTAATATATAAAAACTGGAAATATCGTACATCTTCACTTAGAACCCTTTTACTATGATATTACTCTTACATTAACCCTCTATAGTCCTCTCTATGTCCACAAAATCTCTTAAAGAGATCCTCTCAAGAATTCATGAAGATCCATCTCAAGCTCAAGGAGCCTCTCCTATTACTTTTTCATTTTGAGTACATTATTTGTACAATCCTTTTTAAGTCCCAATTTTTCAAGTTGGGATATATTATTGTACATCCCTATTACATTATTCAGAATTTTAAATTAATTATAAACTCATTTCTCTTGTATTATACCCATCAATTTATCTTTATGTACCCCTATTTTTATTTGAAATTGTCATTCAATTTAAAATAAAAACATTGGTGTAGTGAATACACATAAAAATAGCATTCAATGGTATTCATATAGATGTACTTATCTTTCATTTATATGGATATTCCATGTATTTTACCCACACTCTTTAATAATGGGATAAAAATTGATGAAATACGTCATTATGTTTGGGGATCTATGTGGCACAGTTATTCATGTACATGATAAGAATGTGTCAGGTGGGCCAAAAATTATATATACCTCCAAAGCATTATGTATTGTTTTTATATAATGAGACACTATTTATAATGCATGTGAGGTTATTATAATTACACACAATTATTATTTATCTATGGTAATCCTTGACTTCTATTTGTAATGTCATATTTTATGTTCTTTCTAGATTACCATGTTTTTTATTGAATCATATAATAGCATTATTTGATGCACAAGTTTATGATAGTCACTATTCTTATGTTATCTTGACATGTTTTTAACTCATATTTACTTATTTACTATAATTTATTTTATTTTATACCCTTACACTATTATATATATCACACTTTTTATTTGTATATACAGGTCATCCCATGTACTTTTATAAGTACACTGGAATTTTAAGGTCATATGTTTAGTTTTTAATTATTATTGTTTTACCCATGACTCATGTTATTATTTTGCGTACCTATTTTTCAAAATACTCTATGTATTGTAATCATTTAGGGTAGTATTTTGTGTTCTATTATGTAAAAAAATCATAACTTAAGGTGTAAAAATAATTGGTCTTCACACATAAATTTGGATATAAGTTTATAAAAACCATATTTAAGTTTATCTCTAGAATAATGTATATTTTTATAGCATATCGAAGATGTAGATGAAGTGGAAGAAAAAAAGGATTAATTAGAATTAATTTTATTAACATCATTGGGTACCTCGATGTCGTCCATTAGGCACATTATATTTTCATCGCTTGATTTTGATGAAGAAGATGAATCATCATTAGAACTCCATGTTTTGAATTTAAG
Source organism: Viscum album (assembly GCA_963277665.1). Taxonomy (NCBI): domain Eukaryota; kingdom Viridiplantae; phylum Streptophyta; class Magnoliopsida; order Santalales; family Viscaceae; genus Viscum; species Viscum album. Next base: position 1,753,403,134 of record OY728146.1, on the reverse strand, counting down.
GGATATCTTACCATTTTTTGTATATATGATTTGGTTCAATTGATAATAATTCTAGATAAAACTATTATTTAACAAACTAAATCATGTAACTTTTGATTCTTCATTATCATTTTATGTTTTCAAAGTTGGATTATTTTTTCAAGAACATTTTCATATTCTTGGAAAGATGAGTGATTCTAGTGTCACTCTTAGATGAATCATCATTGAGATCCTTAAAATAAATTGAATTTTTATTTTTTTTAACTTCATTAGAAACTATCACATCATGTATTTTATCTTTATGTCATAGGTTATGAAGAATCTGAAAAGCTCCTCACCTAGTTTTTTCCTTATTTCATTATCATCATAGGTCACTATTACATTAGGTTAGAACGTTCTTAGAAAAAACCAAATAATCTTCTTTATTAATGTTTTTATAGGAATATTATTACCCAGAGACTTCCAAAAACTTCATATGTTTGAAAAATATGAAAACATATCATTTATATATTCATTGGGAAGTATACTAAAAAAATCATTTTCTTTTATAAACATATCATGTCGAGTATCATTAGAATTGTATGTTCCTTCAGGATTGACATGTAAAAGTTTCAAATTTCTATGAGCATTTTGACATGTAGATATACGGTGAATCATATTTTGGTCTAAAAAATAATTGATTGCATTCATCGATTTACCATCTAATTCAAAAGCATCAATGTCATTAGGTTTCCATTTTATTCAAATTCACTAGTATGATGTTAACCATTAATAAAAGTTTTCATAGAAAATAACTTATACTTCAATGAAATATAAACAATATAGGCTTCAAATATTTAATAATGGAACCATTAAAATAGGGTGAAAGACTCATTTATTATCCATTTTGAGAAAAATGGGTATAATAAGATGATTTTATTTAAAATAGAACATTTTTTGATGTACTGATAATATATTTTTAATTTTAGTTAATAAATAAATAACTTTCAAATAATTTAAAAGAAATAAATCACAAAAAATCAATTAAATATTCACTTTCATGAAAAATGTAGGTCATAGTTGGATAAATTCAAAGAGGGGGTGAATTTCCTTTTTTAAAAATGGAAAAATTATCCTTAATGGAAAAACCTCCCAATTATATATTAAACTATTTAATAAAATAGTATCCATGTTTTATTAATAAAAATTATATGAGTGGAAGAATATAATTAATTAAATAAAAGATTGTTGTTTTAGCACAAAGAATGAAATAATCTTAAGAATAACATAATTTATATATATGATCAATAATGATATAAAAATTATTTTTATTTCAAATAATCATATTTAAAAACAAGTGTTAATATTAATAAAAAATATAACCAAAATATCTAATATAGAATAAAATAAATAATTAAAATTATTTTATAAATCATTTAACCTAAATCTCTAGGATGGCCACCCATTTTTTCTACCTCAATTACATTAAGGATTTATTTATTAGTATATAGATTTAAAAGTATCTATGATATCCAAATATCCTTTATTTTTAATTTATTATAGTAATAATCTAGTGTAACACCCTGACCCCAGTTACCCAGAGTCGGTGCATTATTACATAACATTGGAATGATCACAAAAGATCAAGTCTCGAAAAAAAAATTAGTTTAGTAGCCTTGGGATCACTATATACATTCATATGGTTTACATTACATGATAAAGTGAAAAACTACAACAACATAGTCTCCATAGTCCAAACTCATATCTCCTCAGACTATCCCTACAGGTCAGTCATAAAATACTTCTTCACATCTTGGGAAAAATAAAACATAAAAAGGGGTGAGCTCAGATGCTCAGTAAGGATAACAATATAGCGAAAACATTCATAAATAAGCATAAACCTTTAAGGCAATGTATTACTAAATCAAAAGTCTTTTAAACTTCAACTTCAACATAATATGGAAAAAATGAAATAATGCCATTTACTTATTCACATGGATATTATACTAGTCGAATAATCAAATTCAATATCAATAACCACTTTCATAATGATGGAATGCATAAAGATAGACTATCAAAACCACATAGTCAAGGCCTTGTGCCAAGACTAAAAATAATATTTTCTCAAGGCCTTGTTCCAAGAAACTAGTTTGTCTCATGATCCATACCACTGCATCCAAGAGCTATAGCGGGCTCCACGCGTCACTTACTAAGTCCAATTCATTTCTCATATGAACAGGTTTAAACATAACATAAACATTATTATTAAAAATATCATACAAAATGTCAATAATTTATCCATAAACCATGAATTGTATAAAAATAACACATCTAAAATTAAACATATTACAAAACTTTCAATACAATATGTAAGTTTTGTATAATAATTAATCAACTTTAAATAAGCTTAAAATCCATCAAGGGTTGTTGACATAGATGAAATCAAAATATTTTTTATAGAAATATCTCTTTATATTTTAAAATCATTAAAGAGTCACATTATTATAAATAAAAAATTTCTTTTGAAAATATTCTTATAAGCTTATAAGCGAAGCTTAAACGATGTTATAATGGTGTAAAATAGCTTCACTCACCGTATAAGTTAAAAAAAGACATTTTTGCCTTAATTTTGTCGAAAAGGGTAAAAAAGGGCCTTATTTGAAAAACAACGAAAAGATTACATTATAAATATCTTATAAAAAGTAAAAAATAGTTACAAATGACTTTAACCCATAGTATATATAATAGTATGAATGTTTTTTAAAACATTTTTAAGAAGCATTGATGTGGATGATAATGAGGTCCCATTATATAATTACGTATAAATAACCTCAGATAATGAAGAGATTGTGAAATAAACCTCTAGCTTGTACTATTACATGGTAGAGGGGAGGTTCGACTATTGTATAATGGTGAAGTAATTGTTATTAAATAATACAAGAATCATATACATTAGTATGATATCATATATGATCTTTTAACATTTCTTTATTAATAATATATTAGTATTATCCTTGTTTCGGGTGTTAACAGATTCGTTTTCCTCTATATTATTTGTTATCTGAGTAATATTTGTTCTTGATGGAATGTATCTTATTCATATCCATAATTATATAAAGTCCTTAAACATTATTTTTAGTCACAAAATGAAAATTAGTCTTGAATGGATACGATGGGAAATGAATCTCATGGTATTCGTGGAGACGGTAATATGAACGTTCGCACGACCGACAATATCATTATATTGATATTAAAATATTATATAATTGGATGGTATATCATATATAAAGAATAATTATCATTTTATATTTATTATTTAAATCAATTTCACATCATTACTATACCCATCAAAATAATAATGTATTGAATAACAATTAAACCATGACGTGGAGACGGTAAGCCGTACGTACGCATGTATGGTGACATGTGATTCAAAGGATGGATAGAATAATTAATTTGGTTTTACCATATTTATAATAACAGAACAATATGTATAATATACTGGTGTTATTATTTTATAATGGAAACAAAAAGAAAAAGGAAGTGGAAGAAGAAAGGAACTAGAAAGAGGTGATGCAATATTTACCTCTTCTTCAGGTTCTTCCTTTGGATTTGATCCAAATTTCCCTTTAGGTCGGCTCTATGACTATAGTATGGCCCTTAAGATGAAGGTAGGAAATTTTAGAGGGTATTTGGGTAGATTTTGGCGGCTCCAAAATGCATTGATGGTGTGAATGTTATAGAAGGGGGAGTGCCCTTTTATAAGAGGAGTGAGGGGAACCTTAGGAAAAACTAGAAATATTATTTTATAATAAAATAATTTCCGGTTTTAATGGCTCCAATGTGGATTATTTAAAGACTAAGGTGAGTATGAATCTAAAACCTCTCAACTAATAGGTTTTATACAGGTTTGGGTCACTATATTAACCTTATATTTTAGATTTAACCTTTAGTTAAAAAGTTTGACATTTACCATGTCTCTTCGTATTTTTATATTATATGGTTAATAAACATACTATAGAAATAAAAGAGAACCCAAAGTTTTTTATTAATGATAAAAATATCATTATATAAGTCATTTTGTGGATCCTTATATTTTTAGGAATATTATATCAATTAATAATATAATATTGTTTTAAAAACTCTTTTAAGTCAATTTTGACACTATTTAATAATTGATTTTTTTAAAGTCTTAACAACTTTATTAGTTAGAAACAAATTAATTTAATCAATACTAACATGTCATATTAACTTATTAAATTAGAGTATGGAATCAAAACTTTCAAATTATATCTATTTTAACATTTATAATACCAATTATTTTTTAATTTTATTAATAAGGAAAATACTGCATCATTATTGTGTCATAAATGAATTTAATTATTTAAAATCTAAAATTTATAAATAAAATACCATTATGTAGGAAATCTTTTTTTATTTATAATTAATATTTATAGTCAAAATTATAACATCTATAACCATATGTAAATTTTTTTTTACTAAAACATATATGCTTATGTCATTTTTGTGTTTACTTTAACTTAATTAATATAAAGTGTCATTTTCACTTAGAAGTGGATCCATGGGGTCACCAAATAGACCCCAATATTCCCATGGCCAGAAATTTGTCATCCAATAGAGTTATGACACCTTTTATGGCAATTTAAAATTTTTATAATGTTATTTTTTACACTTATTTATTGGATTTACCCTTTAACCATGGTAAATAAAATATTTACGAAAATAATTATTTAAAATGTATACAAATAAAAGTTACCTATTTAGAAAATTTTTAACTCATGATTCTAAATATTGAATAAATTTTTCTAAATTCAAAACTTATAATTTGAAGAAATTAATTGAAATTTTTTTCTTGTTGTCAAAAAAATCATGTTTTTAAGAAATAATAACAATAAAAAGATTGACACTTGCTTTTTTCCAGTTTAAATGTGAAATTATGTAAAATGACCAAAATTGGATTAAATGGTAAAAATAGTTTCTAATTATACATTAATACCACTCAAATTAATAATTTATCATTATTAATTATTTCGATTAAAAAAGTTGTTTTAAATTAAAATTTAGTAATTCTCACTATTCATCAAAATATGAAAGTTATCAGAATAGTACCAAAAAATCACTCTAAGATAATTTAGATATTTTTAATCCCAAAATGAAGTCAATTTTGAAATATAAAATGTATGAAATTTCAACAAGTGTGTATTACTATTCATAACAGCATGTTTGATTGGTTGTGGTGTGTCTTATAACTCGAAGTTGCGTACAACACTCGCTACTGTATTATTCAAAGGGAAGCATACTGTTGAATCTTGGGGTGTTACATCTAGAATTGAAAATTACCCCCACTTTTAAAAATTTCTATCCAGAATCCTCAAAATAAATAAATCTTTTTACATTTAGTGAATTTGAATAGAAACATGATTCCATCACTTTTTTATGTTTGGGATATCCTAAATAGAATGATGGAATAAGGGAAACTAATTTTTTAGACAAAATAAATTTAAATATATGTCTAAATATCATAATAAATAAACAAAAACTATGATAGATAGACAATAATCTTGAAGAGGTGATAATGTTTTACACATAATGATCACATAGGGTAGAAATGGGTGTGTAAGCATAACCTGGTTTAATTTTAAGAAAATGGATATTTTTCATTGATAATTGTGTCAAAGAATGTTTTCATTCCTATAAATAATACAAGGTTATTAAGAACTTCTATAATTAATCATAGTTTACAGAAATTATGTTAGATAAAATTAAAGTAAATTTTACCATAATAAATGAGTCATGTTTTCAACTATGCCACATTGGCAAGAAAGTTGATAGATATCACCAAGTAGTCAGCGTGCTACATGTAAGATAATGGGTTCGGAAAAAAAACCCCCAAGTCTATAATTTTTTCCACTAGTTATATATTAATCTTCTAGAAGAATTATATCTTCTACAACCTTTTATTAGTTTAGGATATCCCTTCTAACAAGTAACTGGTTATCTTCCTAATATACTAAAGGATCTATCCTCCACCATAGAGTATTCGTTGTCATTTATCTGGGGAGCCAATAATTTTTACATGTGTGGGATAATGTAAATGTAATCCATATATTGTTTTAAATCCTTTTCCTTCTTTAGTAGCTTCTCTTCTTGATATCGAACCATCATAAATCAAATACAGTTAATGGAAGTAGTTAAACTAGTAAATATGACTTTTGATCATTAACACACACCTAGGAAGAAAAAACACTTAGATTACAGATTTCATTATGTTTTTGACCAATTCACTATCTCTCCTTATCTAATCCAGAAATTTTAATTTAAATTCTGATTTTCATTTAAAATACCCCCTTTATTTCATTCAATGTCTTGGTAAAATAGAGATTTTTTATTCTTAGTGACTGTTAAATTAATTTTGTAATGGCCTAATTATGTATAATTAATTATATATTCATTATTAGAGTAAACTTTTGAATCCATATATAAATTTGAAAACATTCAATTTTTATAAATATTTTACTAAAAATTAAAATTAGGATTTTGGTTTGTTTTGGAATGTAATAATAAACTAAAAAAATTGTATATGTTGTTCAATCCATTGGAAAGTGTTAAAGGTATTATTTTCACTATGAATTCCCTTCTTATGATCGATCAATTCATTATAAAGTTGGAATGGTACAAATCAACCATGATTCTCTTCTTAGGTTGGATCTAGCCAACCAAAAAATTAAATGGAGCTAAGGTATTAAAAAGATATCAACCTCGTGAATTGATCTCCTAGTGATCGATCATTTTTATAAAGACCTCCCCATGGCCAATCCTCCCAAATGATGTCCAATAAAAGAAAATATACTATATGGAAAAAAATTTATTGACCACTCCTATGAAAAGTGGTGAGAAAAATTTGGAAATGGTAAATATTTCAGGGAAATAAGATGAAAACATTCCATATATTAAAAATTAACCATCTTAAAAACCAAAAATATGAAGAGGAATGACCTAACAAATACGAAATAGAGATATAATTTTCACCCATTACTAGGGTCAATCATCCCATTCAACCACACAATCACCATGCCAATATCTAGAATAAAAGGATAGCATTCTACAAAGAAGATAACTGGAACCTCACAATATAATATAATATTTTTTTCTACTTTATGAATGCCAAACATTCATTTATTTCCAAATAAAACCCTTATTACACTACCTCTTGAAAGATTTTGATGAGTGTTGATGAATCTATTCCTAAAAAATTTGGTCTCACTATACCAAGAAAAATAATTAATAAGATGGTGACTATCTTACTGAATCTATACTACTCAGCAACACTGAAGGTATCTGTCATGAACAGTCATGGGTACCCAAGTAACTTGACACCCTATATAATATTTACATATATTAAAGTACGTTCATGATCCCCATTGGTCAGTGGCTATCAGCTGGCATCATAAATACTGAAACATGGAATAGTTTTTCTGAAAACATGTTTGATGTAAAAAAACAATATCGTATTCATATTTAAAGAAACTTCAATATGAGTGATGAAAAATAAGTAAAACAATAAATAATGGAAAAATTTCTACAACTAAAGTACCAATATAAAGAAATCATTCTAACCCCAACTCATACACAACTTCCCAAGTCTATGTATCAGTAGTTAGATCCTCCTCTGAGAGATCCATTACCCTAGATCGAACCTAGAAGAAGATAACATTCAGACACCTGAATGAAGAAGTATTGTTTGATCCAAATCCTAGATGGATTTCACCAGATCCATAATAAGACACCAATATCAAATTAAGATAGTTTTTTAATTTTTTTTAAAAAAATTTTCCTATGAATGTCATATTTAATCAAATCATACTTAATTATTTATAAGATTGAATTACTTTATCAATTTATCATTCACATTTCAAATGCAAAATATATATTTCAATTTATGGAATTTTCCTTTAACCAAAGGTCTCATTACACAGAATTAACTTTTTTGAAAATTTCCTAAATAAGTACTTTTATTTTAAACATCTTATATAAATTCTCAAGTCATGTAAATCTGTTTACAATATTGGAATATATACTTTTAAAAAACAAACTTGCGAGAAACATGGGAATTCCATAAATATGGTACAATTTTTTTTGGCTATAGGTGTCACACAGTCATAGTGAACAAAATTATCAACAAAAGTACCTTTGAACATAGGCTGATGAGGTCTCATCGTGTTTTCCTAAGTGATGTGATGTGCTAATATTTTGTTATAGAATGTTGTAAATCATAAGGTTCCATACAAATTACTCAATAACTGACTATTAATTTCACATCTTAAATTACAAAACAACGATGGAAAATTTATTTTAGGTCTTCTTAAAATAAAATTATATCCCTTTATCCATTTCAAATATTACAATTTTCCGTTTAAAACCCACAATGTGTTTTAAATCAAAGATATACATTTTTAACAAGAAAAAACCCTAATGATTCATCGAAAACATTTTATATTCCATATTTTACAAATAATAATTTAAAACCATTTCATGTTATTATGAACCTTCTCATAGTTTACCATGCTATAACTACCACATTCCCCCTTCCAATTGCCAAAGGGCTACTGAATATCACTGAGTACACATATTCTATATATGGGAGGAATTTTCATAATTACCTGTACACAAGAACACATCTAAAATCCCAATATATTAATATGTAAAGAACAATGTAAACAAGAATTCACACTCGTATAATAGAAAAAATGTAGTACGATAGTTGAAAACTAGAAAGTAAACAAGACAAGTATATGAGCCCACCCTTAAATGAGTTTAGAAAAGTGAATTCACATGTTCCTAAAACTCATCCATAGAAAACATAATTTAAATGGAAAGGTACTAGACAACAGTCTGAATTTTTAGGATCATTCCTCGACTTTTTGGTATCTCTAATCACCACCTGGTCTCATTCCACCTAATAATCCATAAATGAGTCTATTTTCTATAGTAGACATTACACATTCATGCAAAACCCGTATAGGGGTGTATAAAAAATACAAAGTAGGACACCCAAAAACCATAATGTAATACCCCTAAGAAATACCTGATGTGTTCCATAAATAAATAACTGATGTATACCACAAATATTGACAAAAATTATATCACAAATATGATAAAAATTCATCTTACATAGGTATAATTATATATTACAAAAAACAAGATTATCTGACATAATCCAAAAAAACATCTACTATCAATAAGACACATAGTCTTGAAGAGATACTCAGTCTTGATAAGACTTGTAGTCTCGAAATGAATCATATTATTGGTAACTCACATAGTCTCGATAACTCACGTTGTCACAGAAAGTCATGTAATCTCAATGTCAAAGACAGCCACATGATTTCTCTTGTAGCAGGCTTTATCTAGAAGAACCTAATCATCAATACCTTTTGTCGAATTAAAAATTTCCCAAAAACTAACTTAGAGAATCTCCAAATTAACTCCTCATATCAAAGAACCCAACATCAAAAGCTCCTCATCAAATGAAAACACAGATTAAATATTAATGACGTTTTCATAAAATGGTCTGACCAGGGCTCTCTATGTAAGATGGACCTTGGCACAGTGAGTTGTAGGTGTAGCTCAGCTCTTTTGGTCCTGCTCACATTCACGTGAGCTAGTCTAGTCCCCATAAGTAGTACACCCAAACCACATGATTCCTAGTCCCATGGAACCTCTGTATTGTGTTTCACTCTATTGGACTATGCCCACAATGTGCCTCTATCTTTGATGTCAATAACTGTGCTCTATTCTGGCCTCTATGTACCAAATCCTCAACATGGATCTGATGTGGACTATCTGCCACATCCCGATCAGCCTTCACTAACTTATGCACTTTTCCACCTAACGTTGTTGTTTCACACTTCTCATGCAACTTCCTCTAGACATCCTCACTCCCTCACCTCACTGGTGCCACGGTGGTACCCCACTAAACCACCACTCCAGTCTCACACTAGTGGTCCCTTCTCCTAACCACTAAGGATCCTCTAATGCATTGAATTTGGAATGATCGTAGATCCTAATCCCTCATGACCCAATCTATACTACTCTGTCCTCTACAGTTAGTGGTCCTCGAATATGTGGATCTAATCATGCTCAAAACCACCCAGCAACATCAATTTAAGAAATACAGGGTTCCAACCATATATAATGCAAGGAATATAAAGAGTGATGCAAATATTAAATATTTAACATTATTTTCTTTGTATTTCTATACAATTATCTAGATGAGAGGGATAGGGTTTAGAAAACATATTACATAGAATCCCTATATCCCACAACAAATCCCTCTCACAACATACTATTGATCCATGTGATAGTCTATTCGTGTATTAGTCTATGTTCATCATAGAAATCAAGAATGTTGAAATCACAAAGAAAAAATCTCCCTACCAGGATTTTGGATCTTTGTTAATGAAGAATGGATGTCTCATAGTCATTGATCCTGAATCTGTCAGAATTAATTGGAGATATCTTTCTCTCTTCCTTTTAGTGTAATTCCAAGGTTATGATGACAACCCTGAATTCTTTGACATGGTTTATTAAAAATAAAACTATTTATTTGTCTCCACAAAATGATAAATAAAATAAAACACTATTTATTTTATTTCATTAAACATACAAAAATTATAATTCACATTCGACCAACATAGGTCGATGATATGCCCTTATTATGGTAATGTCCCTTCTATGAATGCAAAGGTGGCATAAAATTAATGATATAGGAACCCGTTTAAAAGTTATTCCACTTTTCAGTAAAATTTTCTATATATTCTATTTTATATTTAAATATTCTTCAAGAAATTGTTTTGGGCACACTGGGCCTCCGAATCACATGCCATCTCAGTGCCTAGTCTCGTAATAGTTCTATGTAATATAAAAAAATAATACATAGAAATTATGAGATGTTACATTCTCCCAACTTAGTGATTTATGTCACTGAAATGGAAAATGTATATACAATAAAATGAGGGTACTGAGTACGAATCTAATCCACAAACTCCTATGATCTCTCATGGTGATTATTGGGTTTCCACAGAACAAGCAATAGAGTAATCGACCACCGACAAAGGATTCTCCCTTGTCGGTCCTCAATCTCCATTGGGTATTCTGAAAAATGTTTCCCATCGTTAATATCCAGTTCGAAACAATCAACGATGAGTGATAGATCATACACATATCTTCTGAGATGTGACATGTGCAAGGCATTGTGAACCCACTCTAACTATGGCTGTAGAGATAAGAGGTACACAACCCCGAAAACTCTTCTTAGTATCTATAAATTGATGATGAACCACTGAAATAGTGTGTCACCCTATTTAAATCAGTGTATCCTGCTTCGAGGAGAGACCTGAAAAAACACATGGTCTCCCTCCTTAAATCAAAATGCCTCTATCTCCTGTCATCATGAATATTTTTATGTATTTTTCAGTAATTATCTATTCATGGATGACCTGTGACTTCTCGGTAGTCACCTACACCAACTCTGGTCCCATGTGTTATGGCCCTCCAAGGACCATCCATCAATGTGGTGACCTACAAGGTAACCCATACAAGGCCTCAAATTGTGTCAGGTCGATGGTAGAATGATTGTTGTTGTTGTATGAAAACTCCCCTAGAGGTATATGATCTTTCCATATATGGCCAAAATCTAGGATGCAATCAAGAATCATGTCCTCCAAAACCTATATGGTTCACCCAATCTAGTTGTCCATATGTGGGTGAGAAGCTATGGTCATGCGTAGCTATGTCCCAAAGCCTCCCGAAATCCCTTCCACAGCCTAGATATAAAGCGATCATCACAATCTAAAACAATCATTAATGGAACTCCATGGAGTCGAAATATATCCTATATATGGAGTCATTACTAGATATCTACTAAAATCTTCTCTCGAATCTCTATAAATTAGGATGACCTGATGAGTAAATCAATGATCATCCAGATTGTATCAGTCCTCCTTAACATACGTTGTAACCCCATCATGAATTCTATCAATATCACATCCCACTTCAACTCTCTCACCTAAAGGTGTTGAGTTAACACTGTAGAAACCTTGTGCTCAACCTTCACTTATTAGAAATTGAGGCATCTAGAAACAATATATGCCACTGCATTCGTCATCTCCAACCAATGGAACTGATGTTAAAGGCATTTGAACATCTACATAATTCTAGGATATACCGCCAATGGGGATGTTTGGAACTCTCCCAAAACCTCCTTCTATAATGTCGCTCGTACCACTGTGCATCCTCCAAAAATAATTATGCACTCCATACCTTTCGAATATCCATCAGAGGAATTTCCTATGGAAATCTCTATGCATAAATTATCATAGTTGGAATCTCCGATATATGCCTTTTTGAATCTCTATAAGAGTGGATGGGTGAAAACCATTGACTGGAGGTATGTTTTTTCATCACTATCCACACAAAAATATCTATAGGGAGTCGAACTTCTCTAATGCCTCCTTTACTAACTGTGAACATAATCACCTTCTGAGAGCACCTTCCTCCATGTTCCCCTTCCCAGGAATAGAGAAAATATCATATTTATAATCTTATTGGATCTCAATCCATTGCCTTTATCTCATGTTCAGATCATTATGAGTGAATATAGACTTGAGACTCTTTTGGTCAAAGTAGATGATAAATAACTCACACATCGTGTAGTTTCACCACATCATGAATGAAAATACTACCACAACTAACTCAAAAACATTGGTCTCATAGTTCTACTCATGTGGTCGGAACAATCATGAACCATTTTAAATTGTTGATTTCCCCAACATCAGGAAACAACCAATACTTGTTTCTGGTTCATCATATAATAATACATATTCAACACCCTCCACATGTAATCTCATCATTGGTGTTCAAATCAATCTCTACCTCAACTGTTGAAAACTTTCCTTGAACATCTCAATCCACATGAATGTTTTCTGCTTTTATTTCAAAGTAGTTAAGGGTTCTGCTACTCTAGAAAATTTATTTATAAAACTCTAATTGTTATCAGCCAAAATAAAGAAACTATGCACCTTGGTAATGCTACTGGGTGGCTCCCAAGCATGCAACACATAAATCATCATTAGATTCATTGCAACTCTTGCCTCTTAAATAAAATGTCCTAAAAAATGGACCAGTCAAATCCAAAACTATGAAATCTTGAGCTTCTGTAAATCTCGTGTTCCCAATGTATATCCAAGACCATCCTCAAATGTCTCATGTGATCCTCCTCGTAGTCCCATGAACAAAACTAGGGAGTTTTTCATACGGATGACATCACCATGTACACATAGTGGTCATAAAAAATTGAAATCCATCATTAGAATATCCACATCCTATACTTGAAACTAGTGATATCCAGATATGAGGTTTATCATCAAGAACCATTGTTCCTCATTAACTAATCGAAGAGGTCACCAATCCTCAGTATTAGATACTTTCTTTTTACAAATTCCATGTTCAGGCACTGAAAGTCCACACATAACCTCAAGCTCCCATTTTCCTTCTCGGAAAATAAAACCTGGTTAGTCCAAGAAGAAACACTGGGTTTCATAAATCCATTCCCCTACAAGTCCTCCAAATATACAGTTTGTTCACAAAGCCCTTCGAGAGCCATATGATATGCAGCTGTAGATATCGGTGTCATCTAGGGGTATAGATCAATGATTAAGTTTACCTTCCTATGTGTAGGTAATCTTGGAACATCCATAGGAAATAATTCCTTATACTCATCCACCACTGTAGGAAAATAGGGACTCATATCATCCACCACAACGAGGGTTAGGCTAGCCAACTAATGGTTGATAGGTAGAACCCTCTTATGGGTGACTGCTTCTTATACTTCATGGGATTTCATTGCATCGATAATGGAAAAAATGGTCCTATCACTTCAGGTACACCACAGTCTATATCTAAAATAGCCAATGTGAGCATGAAATGTGGATAACCATTCCATACCAACAATGAAATAATAATGCCTTGAAACTACTACAAAGAGATTCCAATTGAAACTCTCAACTCCAACTGTACGGTCACATTTTTATAACCATTGTGAGATCATCGAATCCCCTCTTGTTGGAGTCTCTAATCATATGGGCCGATTCAACGGTTCCACTGAAAAATATGAGTCTCGAATAGGGTTCACGGCATGAAATGAATTAATGGGACCTATATCATTCAAAACTAAAGCTAAAGAGGAAAATTAAAAATTCATACATCTAATCATCCCTAATGACTTTGGGTTATTATCCTATGTTTCCTATAGTTGGCCTCATCCCTATCTACCAACTCTATGAGTATGTCATGGACCACCTGGGGGTGGTGGTGGTAATGCATCAATCGTCTACCCACCTCTAACTACCCTTCCTAACCCTCTTCCATTTCATTCAACCTACAGAAAACCATATTCTTGTCTCTAGCTCAATCTTGGTCGTCCCTTAAATGTTTTCTAATTGAACATATGACATTTTGGAATTATCTTGAGCTAGATGTCCCCGATCTCCAAATGAGTAGCACAAGCTTTACTTCAGCTAAATTTATCTATACTTGGAGCCTGATACTACTGATCTATTTTCTTGGGTCATCCCCAAGAGTTACTAACACTATTGTGTCTATGTGACATCTTTTGGCTACATACTATCGTAGACTCAGCTACATAGTGAATAATGGTAGCTCCCACAACCGGTTTCCTCTCCTCTATAAGCCTCACCACTGGTAAATCTCTCTCAATTACCCCAGCATATGTAAGAATGATAAGGGAAATCATGGATGTCTTAATCATCTAGCATAAGCCCTAATTGAAGGTTCAATACGAAAACAATGGGCCTTGTACCATATCTATGGATTATATAGAAACACCAGTAAATCATTCCAATTACTCTTCCAATATATGACTACCCTGCTACAAATATAGAATCTCTTGTATATGCACTATGAATGATGTATCCATAATGAACATCCCTCTACAGATTTTCTCAAATTCTTCCCAATAGAGATACATCTCATCGTGTGTATGGGTCACTGAGCTTCGTCATCACCTTTCTTTTCCTGAATAAGACTCATGGCCAGAACTGCTATCTAGTCGGAAGGAATAATAAAAATGTAAAAGACTCATGTAACTACCTCCTACTAATACTCATCTTCCTAGGGTTCTATCTCACCCAGAAATATAGGAGGTAACTACCTCTGAACATGTTCAACGCACTCATCCTGCAATCATATTCAACTCGTATCACCGATAGTAACTACTTCTTGATGGGTGGTTGTATCACTATTAAACCACTAGATGGTTCCATATCTAGTACATGACCCTATACCAATGCCTCATTTCTTGTTGGATCTTCCTCGTGATCACCCAACAGAATCCTAGCTAGCTATCTGCATGGTGGCATCCTTAAATAAAAATTATGTACAACAGTCAATAGAGTATACCTAGTGAGCTAACTCAATAAGGACATGAGAACACACCCATATCATAAATGATTCGTGTAACATTGTTTTCCCTGCAACCAATTTTTTCATCTACCCAATATAAAATTAGAATTATGGGTCTTGGTGTGTGTATCTGTTGGTCCTCGCACAAACAATAGATTCCCATGCATGAAATCTAAAATCAAAACACTTAACACTACTGTTCCAAATATGTATCACAGACTCTTGGTCCTTAAGTATAACTGACTACTCTGATATCACTCTTTCATGTCCCATAGTAGAGGGTCCTATATTGGGATTACCCCAATCTCTCCTCCCATAGGCCATGGGCTAGAGACTTACACTAAGTAGGCATATCCCGCTAATTGGAAGAATTTTCCTATGTACCTTTAAACACGCACACATCTCCAATCCCAAAATGATAAAATGTATGACACTATGTAAACAAGCCTGAAATCCATTATGATAAAAACAAAATAGTACGATAGTAAATAAATAGAAATGTAAAATTTTCAAAAATAAAATCCCACCAAAAACGATTATGGAAAAGTGAATGCACAAGTTTCTGAAACTCAACCGTGGAATATCTTATCCATAGGGAAAGGTAATAGATAGATATTTGAAGATGTATAAGCACACCTTGTTTGTCTGGTCTCTCTAAGCCCCACCTAGTCCTGGTCCAACAAGGACTCTGGCAATGCATCAATCATCTACAAACGACATGACTTGTATGGGAAAATCATGTGCAGGTGTGTGTAAAATAATACTGAGTATGATACCCCAAAATCACAATATAATAAAAATAAGAAATAAATTAAGAATACCAAAACAAAATACACGAAGTATTAAAAAATCATTACATTATGTATAAAACAAGTTAGATACATAGTCATTTCACATGCATACTAGTCTATAGAATGCAAAATAGGGTTATCTCACGTAATCCACAAAACACCCAGTATGTATAAGACATTTATTCTCGATGAGACACTTAGTTGAGATAAGACACATAGTCTCGATAATACACACAATCCTGGTAAATCATGTAGTATCAGTATGTCACATCGTCTGAGAGAGTGATATAGTCTTGTAGTCACATCCAGCCACAGGATTTTTCTCATAGCGCACTCGATCTGGGAGAAGCTAGACCTCAATCTTTTAGGGAATATGTATACTTTCACAAATACACAATTATAGTATCTCAAAAATTATATTCTCATATCAAGGATTAAAAAATAGAAAAAATATCATCAAATGAACCTACGGATTGAATATTATTGTTGTTTTTGTAAAAAGGTCTCACACGGGTCTGGTCTAGATCCATTCTAACCCACCGGACCCGGCCTCACCTACTGGCAGATCTGACCCATTATACCTGACCTAGCCTGACCCAGTTAATCCTAACAAAACCCAATTTGAAAGACTTAGATTTGCCCAACCCATCTAGCTATGTCTGCTGCACTATGGCCCATTGGGCTTCATGGTCCAACCCACCGGTCATGTGGAGTGGCCTAGCTCGTCCAGTCCAGCCCGAATGCACACAAGCTGGTCTGGTCTGTCGAATGTTGTCATCCCTGAACATGTGCCTCCTAGTCACGTAGCCAGTCCATGTTACACATATCCATCCTGGACCATAGACCCCATACACTCACTATCTCCGTTGTCTACGGCTCCGCACATTTCCAACTTCCACCTCACACGTCCTCCATATGGTCTGCCTTCCATATCCCTCTTGGCCTTCACTAACCTCCAAATGCCTCCTCCTCTGACCACCACTGTTCTATCGACATCATGTATCTCCAGTGAGATCCTTAAGTCACTACTACTCTAACCGCCATCACACCATACGAGAACACTGCCTCAGACCCGCAATAGTGGTCCATTATGGGGACCCCCAAGGCTCCTCTGATTCTCGAAATGTGGAAAAATCGTAGATCTCGGTTCTTCACGATCCGATCTACAATATTGTGGCCTTTGATTTTGGTTCACCTTGAATCAATGGGTCTGATTATTCTTGGAAAAACCCAACAACATTGATCTACGAACAATTGGGATCCTATGGAAAAGAATGCCAAAAAAGAAGGGAGATATGCATATAGAAATGGATTAACATCGTTGTCCAAGCATTCATCGACAACGATCATGATTCAAGGGATTTTGGTTAAAAATAGATTAAAAAGAATCATGCAACCCTTCCCATAACATAAGATCAATATGTGGGCTATTATATTTTTGGATTAGTCTGCGTTTGTTATAGAAATCAACAATGGGGAAATCACAATGAATGAACTGCCCTAACAAGAGTTTGGATCCTACGTTGACAAAGAATCAAGGTCATATTGTTGTTAATCCTTGATCTTCTAGAATTCATTGTAAAAATATCATTCTCTCCCTTTAAGAAAAATTATACAGTTATGTTGATGATAATAAATTCTCTTACAGGGTTTATGTAAAATAAAATCTTTGTTTCGTCACCTATAAACCTTATATAAAATATAGAATAATTTTTTTTATTTATTTAAATGTACAAAAAATATTGTTCACAATAGAAATATGTCAGTCGATGTTAGGACCCACTTATGGTAATTTCACTGCTATAAAACATTGCACTTTGATTTATTATACAAGCACCCATTCATATGTTATTAAACTTTTTAGGAAAAATGTTGCGTATAAGCAATTTAATATTTTAATATTCATCAAGTAATTTATTTAGGAACACTAGGTCTCAGAATCACAAGTCTTCTAAAATCATTGTCTCATAATAATTCCATATAATATGTAAATAAAATACATGGACATTACAATGAGTTACAAAAACGATTTCACAATCAATCTTCGTAATTAAATTCAATAATTCAATTTACATTTAAATTCCATCAATTTCATAAAAACTCCCAAATCACTAGATTTTGTGGTTTTTCATAATTTTCCGTGAAATTACATTTAAAATATTAATTAAATATCTTAAATTTTTCAAAATTTCATAACCGAACACGAATTCACTAGAAATAGAGGATTTCAATTTCATACCAAAAACACATTTCAAAAACCCAGTATAAAAGAAGTGATTTTTCTAAAAAACAAAATTAAAATCCATTTTATTCAAAGTCAAAAATAAAATTTATTGAAAAATAATTTAAATTAAACAATAAATTCATGTTCAATATAAATTGGGCATCATGAGTGAACCACTATCCTTTTTCTCAAGGAAACACAAAGCCTGCGACATTCGCGCAAAAAAATTGTAAGTGTTGAAGGTATATGAACTCAACCTAGAAACATGATTTGAAAACATGGAGTTTAGATCCATCAATTCCAAAAGGATATATTTACCCCAATGTATGAAATGATAAAGAAACAAAAATATAGAGAGAACACTTACCCGATAAATAACTCTAAAACTGCAACAACAATGGAATGTTTAATGAAACCACCCAGTTGGGTTGGACGGCTCTAAAGTTGTCTGGGAAAGCCTCTATGGTCAGGTGGAAGAATTTTGGGAGATGAGGAATAAAATTTTCGTCCAACAATCATATTTAAAACAAGGCTCAAGTTTTACATGACTTGTACCAATATACACATAATGTAATTGAAGAATTATATATCTGCTGAAAAACCAATTACCCTTTTCATAAGAACAATTATTTTTATTTTAAGATTTACATGATGTGTAATGAAATTACAAAGTGTGTATATCTTCAATATGCTATAGAAAAAACTAGTTAAACCATATATAACAATAAATATATGACTTCCCCCTTATAGTTATCCTCCCTAATAGTTATTAGAACTACCCAGATAAAGAAAGATAGATAACAAAACAAGGTTATAAACATACCTTACCAAGGAGTAATAGAATGTTATAATGTTTCCACTAGAAAAAAATTCATTCCACAAAAAGCATTCCAATAAAAAAAATTCAAAAAGGATAGGCTACTACTCCCTCAATAGTGCCTTGTGTTCCTGGTCTCACAAAAACTAAAAAAATGTTTTTATTGAACTCAAAATAATGGTATCGTCCTCCCACAAAATACCATGGTTTCATAATCAACTATCATTACTGGTCGTTCAGTCAATGATAGTCAATCGGAAGATCACTCCATCTCAAAATAATAGATGGATTAGAAATATATATTTATAGTTGAGATAATCAGAAAACGTTTTATTTCAATGTCAGATATAGTAAAGTTATACATTATAATAACCCATGCCTGCCATTTCAACAACCTTGAAAGGTCCCACAAATGAGGAGAAGTATTCCCTTATATACCAATCCATTGATGGATCAATTGGGGTGAATCATTCTAAAAAACCATGTCACCATCTAATAATTACTGTATTCTATGACAATAATCAGTATAATATTTATATTGGCTCTGTCCCTTGAACATTATTTGACAAATCAACTAAATTTGTTTCTTCAAATCTTGCACCAATCTTGGTCCAACCAATGAATTTTTACCAACCTACAAACATCACACCAATTATCTCCGATTTTGACCATAAAAGGCCTCAAAATTATATTTCTTGATCATGGACTAGTAACTATTTTTATAAAAAAACTTAACCATCCCAAAAGTATCATCCAAATCCCCACTAAATTGATGGACACAAGCATGAATCATGTCCTCAAGAATATATATAACCCTTTATGTCTGGATAGCCGAATGCAGACGGTATGCCTTTTCAAAAGCAATAAGTGATCCGGTGATTCTTATTTGAGGCTATAATAGATAGATCTTCATGAAACCAAACAATATATTTCACATAGAGAATTCCTAAATCCTCAATATTGGTTGTATCAGAAATGGGTATAAAGTGTGTTAATTTTTTCCTGCCATTTAAAAAACACATATCAACTTATTATTTATATGGGTATGCATCAACACAAATAATAAGTCCATAGAGTTCTCATACCACTTCTAGGTAGGAACTAGAAGTGTATGAATTAAACTTGAAGGTTTTCGGTTCTTAGACATCACATGCTAGTATATATATCAATGAGATACAAACTCAATAATGTATTTTCTCATACCTGACCACCAAAACTGATGATGCATATCGTAGAAAAACTTATTAGGGAATTGTTGAACAACCAACTCAGAGTTATGGAAATATCCCATCACATATTTTATTATTGCTAAAGGAAAAAAGAAAAAATTTCGATTACAAAGAATACCCTGGTTGGAGAACACCCACTAGGTAACTATCTCCCCACCATAAAGAGAGTCTATAGTGCAATAGAACACATCATAATGCTACTAATACTAATGAATATTTTATAGAATAGTAGATTTCAACTAATCATCAGCAATAGAATCCTCGACCTCTGTGTCATAGTCTCCAACATGGAACTATGAATTCAGAGACATCAAGTTACAGTCTTATGAATATTAATTTATGGAGTGGGTCAAAGTTTAGTGATTAAATAATCTAAAATAACACTCTATTTACCTGTGGTGTAGTTGATGTTGAAGTCAAACGACTACATGTATTCCACACAATGACACTGGTAGAGATATATGTTTTTCTTACAGAATACATAACTCATGCTCTTGTTCTCTGAAAACATGGTAAACTATACAACGTAATGGAGATGCCTCCAAATCATAAGTGCGTTCAGTATAGGTGCATGTTCAAGATCATCGGTCGGATAGTACTTATCATGTCTCATATGATTCTGAGATCTGTATTCAATGAAATGAATGACTTGGATAAGATCAGAACTCATGCAAGAACCTGACGCATCACTAAAGACGACATGGCCCTTTATGGCCTCTAAAAGTGCCAGCACTACAGTAGTAGTCAAAAGATGTTTCATCTCAATAAAATAATTTTTACTTATTTCAAACTAAGAAAACATTACTACCTTTTGAGTTATTTTAGAAATTTGAGGATCCAACATTGATAAGTCCTTATCAAATTGGCTATAATAATCAACAACACCCATGAAGCTCTAGATTTAGAAAACATTTTGTGATTATTCCCATGTCATAACATCTTTTCAATTTTCATGATCAACGAAAATAACATGTTATGACACCATGATTCCTAAGATTATCACTTCAAAATATATCAGTTTAAAATTGAAATCATGGTATAAAGATGGTGATTTTTTGGCAAACACAGAACTATTTTCATATTATACACAAGAACCTCCTTGGATTTAGAGTGAACATAGATCTCTTCTACGATGACTACCATACTGTGGTCCATATTATCATGAAAAATATTGTTCAATAATTCCACAAATACAAATGGAGAATTTGTAAAATCAATGGGAGAAACAATGTACTCATAATGAATATACCTTCCCTAAATCGTGGTTCTATGAATGTTAGATTATTTTACGCATAAATGATGGTAACTATTTAGAAGATCAATCTTCTGGAAACAATATTCCCCTATAAATTGATCGAATAGATCATCAATCCATGGAAAAAGATACTTTTCTTCATAATAGCTGAATTGGGATTTTTTTAATCAATGCATAGTAAAAGTGAGCCATCATCATTCATAGAATATAAATTCCGCACCACCCAAAGTTACACACATGGGTGTAAAATTCCATTCTCTATTAGATCATCTAGCTGGGACATAAACTCATTCATTTTATATGGAACCATGTAGTAATAGGGAATTGAAATTGGTTTATTACCATACATTAAGTCAAAAGTAAACTCAACATCTCCTACTAGTAGAACACAAAAGATGTCAGAAGGAAACAAGCCAGGAAACTCGACAACAATTGGAGGGAGATCAATACTCAATTATTCCCACTCCAGATCAATAGCCAACAGTAATTATATTTCCCCAAATATAGATAATAATGTCTCTTCATTCTCAAACGTGGTTCCCATTCTCCAAAAATTAAAAGAGAAAAACCACTGGGTTTATTAAGGTAGACCCGTCGAAGAAAAAAAATCATTATGGGATTTATTGGAAATTAACCATCTACTATTGAAATTGATGTTTATTTTTTTCAGGTTGAGTACCAGAAAACTCTCAAAAGGATCTACATCTGAAATAGGGAAGACAAAATCTATACTATGGAGACACAACTATATCTTTGTACTAGTGTATTTGGTAATATCTATTGCACAAGATAAATTCTTCGAAAGAAGATTTTGTAGTTTAAAAATCAAGGTCAAAATAAATGAATGAGATGCACTAGTATCAAGTTGAAAAGTCAGTAATGGTAAATTTATAGTAATTGTACCTTTTTTAGTTGTGTGTCCTTTGTTCGATTCCCATGGAGACCCTTCCACTATGTGAAGTATCAATAATCTATATTTATAAGTATGTAACCATTTTATATGTGAGTTATCAAATTGCCATGTAGTTTTAGGAGGACCTAATGATATCATTCCACTATATTGAGTTGAAAAGATATGGAAGAATCTTGGTAAGTGACCTAAAAATATATAGGATCCATAGATCTTGGGTACCTCGGTGAAAAAATTCATTGAATGTCCTAACATTCCACACTAGTATAAAATAAAACTATATAATTATATTTTTTAAGGAGGTCTAGAATGAACCTATCATCAAGAACTACTCTGAGAATTATCAGACTTTAATTTTTCCATTAATACAAATCACGCTACCACTTGGAGAGAATAAAACTCCTAACAACCATAACATTCCATCCAAGTCCATCTCAACCATTAGTGCCCATTCCAATAGATTATAATCTGATGGAAGATTTAGTAAGTAAATTAGAGAACAAATATCCTGAAAAAGACCATTCTTGAACTATTAAGCACTAATCTTCTCTTTTGATACAATCTCAAGTAAAAATTGAACAAGCTCAACAAAATAGTTCGCATACTCTATCAAGGTATTGTCTTCCTATTAAATCATGAAAAACTAAGTATCCTGGGATAAATACATCAACCCTGGATAGAATTATTTTTTGAAAATAACATTGGTGCCTTTACACTCTACACCCTCATTCTTCTTCATTTTTACCATAGTGTCCAACCATCTATTTCTTTTTCATTCTAGTATAAAGGTGAAACATTTCACTTTGATTACATTAGGTGTATCCATGCACCCAAAATCTCACCACATCATGATCAACCATTCCACATCCTCTTACGTATTTTTTTGATCATTTAAACACTCTTGGTTTCTAGGTATGTAACTATTAATAAAAAATCATTAGAACATCCCTATGGTGTTCCACATCTATATCCTGAATGTGAACTAGATGTGGTGTCTTCCCTAGAGCTAGGTCGTTATGCACAATAACCTTAACTTGATTCATATCTACAACAAGATTCAATCATTGAGGTTCAATAGAAGCCTCTTCCTAGTTCTAATTCAAACATCTACTTGGAGGCATCATGTTTCAAAACATTAGATGATAGAAAGAAGGCAGCAGATTACACACAAAGAGATAAAAAATGTATATAAATCTCAATAGATAAAATAAACAACATTTTGATTTCAATATATCCCAATCAAAGAAACGAAAACAATAAAATTAATCCACAATACCTCTATCCTTATCCACCCCTGGAAAGTTAAGATTCATTATGGTGAGAGGTGGTCATGCTCTCCACCACTACTACCTCCTGTTTCATGATAAAATTTCTCTAATAAAAACTGACATTAGGAAAAAATCTCAACCTAGAATTATGATACTGATTTTTCAAGAACTGTACCTAGTACTCATGTCACTCGACACCCGATCGAATCACAACTTGTATTGAAGTTCGTTATTGATCCCCACATGTTAATGACTAGACCTTGGAATCATACAAAATGAAAGTGGGAACATCTTTTCCAAAATAAATTTGTAATTAAAAAAAACCAATAAGTATGAATATTCAATGAATCTACATAAGGAGTAATGCACCAAAAGTCAAAATAGAATTAATGATCAAAGCATTATAGCCAATGTACCTAAATAGTGAAATCATCCCTGGTCTAAAATCAAATTAAACTCATCATGTCTAATGTTCAACAGCTAGATACTCCACCAAGAAATATTTTACCCTTTCTAGAAACTATAAGGAGGAAAGATACAAACACCCTAAATCTCATGTAGAGTGTGATCCAAAACCATATAGTATTTCACTAAAATATTCCATAATAATATGCCAATATCTGATTAACCAAAAAAAAATTTCTATTTAAAAACAAAATTTGTTTGGCATATCAACTGCATATTAAAACAAAATAATATTTATTACTAAAACTATGAAAATGCATTATCAATTCATGATTCACAATTAAAATTATGGTAATACATTTACAAATTGAATTTTATTTTAATTAAAGGGCTCTTTAAAAAAAGTCACATTTCAAAAAAATCATAAATAAAGACTTTTATATAAAATAGTTCATATAAATTATCAATGGAAATAGAACAGTTTACAACAATGGAATATATATATTATAAATTAGAATAAAAACAAACGTGGTCATATGCATAATAAGGTATGAATGTTATAGGATATAGGTATCCCACACTCATAGTGAACGATAGTGTGAACATAATTCTGTTTGGACTCTGGACAAAGAGGACTCACCACCATCCCCCAAGGGATGTGATGTGCTATTATGATGATTTTGATTGTTTTAAATTGTAATGTTCCATTCAAATAACTCAATGAAAACACTTGTATTTCATTTTATTATGTAAAAAACAATGATGGTAAAACATGCATTTTCCCCATGATAAAACCCAACGATTCTTATAAAAACATTTTTATGCCATATTTCCCAAATAAGGATGTTTAACCAAACTATGTAATTTAAAAATAAATTTACCAATTAAATTAAACAATCCAATTAAAAAATAAATTTCACCAATTTCATAACAATCCATAAAATCACCGAAATTACGTTTATTAAAATTTTCGACATAATTAGTTACACAATTTAAATTAAAAAAATTAAACTTTTCAAATATTTAGTACCACTCCCAAATCACTATAATTTTTGGTTTTCTAATTTCATGCCAAAAACACATTTCAAAAACCAAGTCCAAAGGAATTGGTTTTTCTCCAACAAACCAATAGACATTCATTTTAAATATAATAATAAAATATTATTTTACTCAAACAATTAATAAAAAAGAATAAATTTATAGGTAATATACATTTGGAATCAATATAGAACCCCCAACTTTTTCCTCGTGGAGAGGAAATTCCCAAGACGTGGCCACCAACAAAAATGAAGGCATAGAAGATCTGGGGACTCAAACTAGATAAAATATTTTAAAAAAATAGATTTTATATTCACCAATTCCATGATGATCTATCAAACCCCATTGAGGAAAACAAAACAAAATAGTGAAATGGATTAAATTCTTACCTGATAGGATACTCCATAACTGCAACAACAACATAAAATGAGAAACAACAAACATGAGGGTTTGATGGCTCTATTGTTTCTTGGGAAAGCCTCTAAGGTCAAAAAGAAGAAGTTCTATATATGATGAAAAAAATTTCATCTATGATACCACTTTAAAAATGTTGATTAGGTTATAACTCATTGTTTAACTCTACTACAAATTTAGTAATTGATAAATTCAATATCATTCAAACAACCCCATTATACTTTTCATAAAATGAATTATTCTCACTTTAGGATTTACATGATATTTACCAATATTAAATAACATGTAAATCTCCATCATGCTACAGAAACTACCATTTAAAGCTGCGAATCACTCAAATATCTACCTCCAACATTCTAGGTATACTCTTAAATCCTTCTCGTAACAACCCATAAAAAGATAAAACAAAACTATTACAATGTTATAAAGGTACCTTTCGGAAGAGTAATAGAATGTTAGTGTTTATCTATACACTAACCTAAACAATAAATAAATAAATATACACATTGAATCTCATCTCCCCATTTCACGCCACTAGGAATGAACACTTTTTCTCGTGGAGCGTATTTGAGGATTTTAGTGTCATTAAATATCTATGACCAGGAACCAGCACCATATTGAACTAATAAGAACTGAAATCCCATATCCCATGATCACCAAAGATAAATCAAATTACATAAAACAATGATTTTGGGTCACTATTGAACCATGAATGACCACAGTATAAATTGTTACACCTGGAGGGAATGAATATTGACATTATTCTAAATAAGATTAGTGTATAAGACATGCGGCTAAAAAAATTGGTTCCAAAAATAAATGACATTTCCAATTCTCATATAGGAATATTTATTTTGGAACCTAATGATAAAATGTGGAATTAATTTTAGTTACAAATACCCTGAATATAATATATTGGAGAAAAATATCATGAAATCGTTATAGATTAAATTTGTGATTCATAAAACACTCATGACCCAAAACAAATTATGTGATTGAAAAATTATGTCACAAGGATATTATCATAAATTCCATTAAAATAATTAAGTAAATATAACTGACACATGAAACTCCAAATGAGAGACTTTATTCTTCCATTGATTCTATGAAGTATTGAGTAATATCACTATAATGATTTTTTGAGCTCAATTATAGGAGTATATTATATTAATGTGAAATTTTTGAATCAAAATAACAAAGAGACATCGAGATTGTCACGTTATTCATTTCTAAATAATGAACAAAATAGATTTTGGATCATAATTTGACGAGTGAATGCATCGTACTAGGTTTATTGGAAAAATAAATTGGGATGATCATGAGGAAGGTATGGAAGAGAAAATATATAGTATCATCATTATAAATAGAGAATTATGAAGAGATATAAATAAAGGGGTGTGGATGGATCTATAGGATATATTTTTTCTTCAATTTTTCCAATTTATTTCCTCTCTATTGTTTATAACCCAATGGTTTCACTGTAGCCCTATAGAGATTGAGAAAAAGATTTCTCTCCCACCCATGTGATGGATTCTTATTTTAATAAAATTCTCATATATTTAATTCTATGTAGGTGTTTGGGTGGATAGATTTTATTATATTCTTAATTAACTCAAAAATTTAATACCACATTTCTCATTTCAATGTTTTCACATAGGTTATATAAGAACCCCCCTACCTGAAATATTTAATGGAGGGATGATCGAAGAGGGATAGATTGTATCAATAACTAGTATGGTTGAAGAAAAGTAAAATATTAACTATTTTACCTTTATATTCCAAAACAAAATTACTATGAATGGAAAACTGAAGATATTTCCATCTAGTTGAGAATGATGGGGAAGAATAATTCAATAATGATTCATTGGAAAGAGGGTATTTAAATCCATGTTTAAAATACGATTTTATCTTAAAAATTTACTTTAAAACAAAAAAAAATACATTATTTATTGTTAAACATTACAAAACCAATAAATAATATTTTCACCCATCCCTAACATGGTCTTATTTGAATAAAAATTGTGTCCCACTATTTCTGCATTTTTCTTAGGTTCATAACTTTTTTTTCTTATCGCCCAATGAAAGGATCACACAAATCTAGGAATAATATTTTTGAATCCAATGTTCTTATTTTAAATTTTCTAAATGATTTCAAATGAACAGATCCATTACTTCTGACATAATTGGCTTTAATCTTAATGTTGATAGATTCATGATCTCTTCACATTGAACACATAAAATTATATAACAATCGGAAATATTTTTTTTCAACTATTCCACTATAAAACTCACATTTCGCCTCTTCTTTGTCTTCTAAAGTAACATTATGTTTCAAAAAAATTTAATAAAATATTTCCGGAGTAAATAGGAATTTAAGATAAATCAATACGCCAAATTTCAATATTAATATGAGAAAATTATAATTATATGATATACAAAAATGTGAACTCAAAACTAGAATGATAGGTCTTATTCCAAAATTTAATGGATTATCATGTGAACACCACAATAGAAATCTAATTGAATGAAAATAATTATGAAATGGATTCGTTACCTTAGGAGTCACTGAGACTCAAATCATCTAGAAGGTATTCCATTTATCTCCTGAAGGGGAATTTAAAGATTGTATCTACAGCCTGTTGCCTAGAGAATTCACCTCATTAGAGGATCTATAGATTTAATCAAGAAATTCATACCTTTTATAAGGAGTTTTGAACTATGTAATGATTTATATTGAATCAAAATATAAATTAGGTAGGATCCTTATGTGTTTTGGGAAAGGTTCGAGAATAATACCACATCCTACCAACACTGCCTATATAAATAACATGGCCTCATGGAATTTTATTACAAACAAATATGGATATTGAATAAAACATAAAATATTATTCAATGGGAGGAATTATCATTGGTATGTCACTGGTTAAATATAAGTAATATATGGAAATAATATCCCAAAATTATCATTAATTTTGATCTAGAATTAAAACTAGAGGTGTGTATGAGTTAAAATGATCTAAATTACCATTAATGAAAAATAAAATTTAATAATTTTCATCTATTGTATGAAATATGTGTATTGAGATAGTGAAAGAGTCATATTAAACAGCAACAATAAGATTCTTCCAACTCTGTTATTCATAGGATTATTTCACTAATGTATTCACACCAATTCTATGGAATAACATTATTCATTCCATTATAAAATATAAGTACCCAAATAAACCAATTTATAATAATGGATTTTTAGATTTTTCCTATATAAAATTTATATCATGGATCCAAAAAATAAATTTCCACCATTCAAAAAAAATTTCCAATGGACTTATCATTGGCTATTCCAATAACCTCCATTCAAGAAATAATGATTCCAAAAACAAGTTACTAAAAAAGATAACAAAAAGAACCATAAATAAAAAACATATTGAGATAGGTAGTATTATCTCAAAATATGTAATAAACCACTCTTACAAATCACGATTCAGAGTTTAAGGGAATGATTTTCAATGTTATTTCCATGATCAATACTCTAGTAAATCATATCTTAAGAAGACTTCATGATAAAAAATACTCAATAATAAATGTAGTTTCACTTCGATCAAATTATGGAGTGAACAGATCAAGAACATAGTAAAGTATCTCCACTATAAATTGATGCTTAATGTGAATATAACAAAGAACCTGATGAAGATTCCCATGGAAAGGAAACTAAGGAGGAATCTATAAAGGCTATACTATGATAAAAGATAAAATGAAATAAATGATTATTGATCCAATTCAACTACTACCTCTCATCCCTAAAAAGATAAAATCACCTTAGAAACACAAGGATGAATTTCTACAATAGTAAATACCATGAATATTCAAGAATATGGAGGTAAACATCCCAATACCTGAAACCATATTCAAAATTCGAAGATACAAAAAATTCATTAAGGATATGTGTACTAGGAGAAGGATATTATGTATAAATGTTGAGGAAATATTATATAAGAATATTCATTCACTTGTCACCAAAGAAACAAATAACAAATTCTATGATCTAGGTACTTTTTATATCCTCGATACTTTTGGTAGGAATATGTTTTCCAATTCATTTTTTTATCTAGGAGATTCCATAAAAGAAATACCTTTTTCACTTTCTTCTTATTTGAAGAAGTGAAAAAATAAACATATTAATGTGGTTTTGTAACTCTCCAAATAGTCTACATCTTATTCAATGGGTGTGCCTTGACATGTCCTGGCCTAGGTTAAGGATACACTTTCCTTCCCAATTTCTACATTGTCAACATAGAAAAAGGAAGAGATAATCTTATCTCTCCCATATTTCTATGAAAATGAAATTTCAAGCCTACATAGAATATCATAAATATAAATTAAGGGACCCTTTACATGAATTTGGGTGTGGAAACATTATATTTTAACATCCTTGACTTGATTAAACGCCTACATGAAGAGCATTATGTTTTTAAACTGCATCATTCTGAATAACTTTTTTCTTATCAGAAATAAATTAAATTATATGATTATATAATCATACTACGAGAATATTTAGAAACACCCAACCATTTTTATGAATCCATTTTTCAAAATTAAATATATTTATTGGTATTTTTTATTGATGGCCAAATTTAATAAATTATTGAATTTTATTTGGATGAATTATTTAAATCGTCAACTAATATATTTGTATTGTATCTCTAGGGAGCCGACACAGAGAACTCTGAATTGATATAATATTTGGAAATCGCTCAAAACTAGAATATATTTCAATATCATAAAATATAAAATATTACTTCTTAACATAAAATGAGAAATTTCATGTTATTATATGAAATAATTTTGAGCTTAACCAATAAATACAACTGGTAAAAATTATGAAAAATAGTTCTCAGTAAATTAGAAATTTTTTTGGGAATATTCTTGGGATTATAAACAATACCCTCATATAAATAATTTAAATTGAATATGAATTAAAACTAATGAGACAGACTTAGGTAAATCTCAACCAAATCCTATTATAAGTATTATAAAAGTGGTAGAATGAATTTTTTTAGATGTAATAATCATCCCCATCTCGAGACCCTTTTGGGTAACACATATATACATTTTCCCAAAAAAATATATGTTCAATTAAAAAATTAGAGTACTGAGTCAATTAACATTAAGATTTATAACAAATATGAAGCCTACATAGATTATAGGATATTGAATCATTTGATCAAAAAAATCATTTTATCAATCCATTTGTGGACCAAATTTTTATGTGACTAGTTGGTAAGAATCATTAATTTTCATTTATGTAATTTCTTTCTATTTTAAGGATCCAATTACTCTTGATGACCAAGGTAGGACCAAATTCAAATGTCCATTCAGTACCATATCATAAATAAGTATTCAGTTAATCTTTTTCAATATTTTAGGTACCTTTTAATATTATATGGTATTTTTTTTTCAGGGCCTGATTGAGAATATCATCAAGGTATTTTATGATGACTTAACTATTTAAGAATGTTATTTTCAAATATGACTAGAAATATTGCATAAGGCTTTAAAAATATGAATTAAGAATGACATGATTTTAAATTTCGAAATATTCTATTTTATGGTAGAACATGGATGTATCTTGAGTGATTTATTTTTTAAATACAGTATCGATATAGATAAATCCAAATTTGTATTTATTTCAATAATACATTACCCCACCATTATAGAGAAAATTCAATCATTTCTAGGCCATGATTAATTTTATAGAATGTTTACAAGGGACCTCAGTCAAATTTTTTTCCTTAACTAACCTAATAAATAAATAAATTGATTTAATTTTTGATATTTCAAGTGTAAAATATTTTGATATATTAAATAGTGTTTTATCACTTCCCATAGTATCTTTCAACCAAACTAGAGTTATTGTTTTGAAAATATTTATGATTCAGTAGAACCATATTAATTAAGCTTTCCCAAAATAATGATTGAATTATACAAGTGATATACTACACTTCACCGAACATAGAAAATTATCATATTGACTACATAATAATATATTATATGTAACACCATAAGATTTTAAAATAACACAATCTTTGATAGCCTATATAACATTCCTCACGAAATTTAAATAAACTGCATTATACTAATAGAATATTATTATTTGAACTTTATCTTTATATCCTTGCCATTAAATATTGAGGTATCAATAGTAATAATGTAAATTTTAATATAAATTATATATGATAAATAAAATGTGTTTATAAATAGGTAACTAATTCTTTTTAATTCATTATAGGTTTTGAAAATAAAAGTTTCTTGAAAATTTATAATTTGTTCTTTTTTTGAAATAATAATAATATTATTTTATTCCTATTTTAAAAAATCTATTTTAAAAAACGAAAAATTATTTTTCATAAATATTTCCTAATTATCTAATGTTTAGGTTTTGATATTTTTAAAAAAAATATTTTATTGACGAAAAATGAAAAACACTCGTTTCTTTTTGAAAACTATCTTTTCATTTGAATAATTAAGAATGTTATATTTTTTAAATATTATTTAAAATTAATTTTTTTCCATAATGTTATTATTAACCAAATTTATTTCATTTAAATCAATTTCATAAGGAATATGGTAATAAAAAAATTTATACTTATGAATAATTATTCATTGGAATACAATTTTTTCATCACATTTGCGTGTTTAATTCTTAATTTTATTCTTCCCCATATATTAAATTAATTTTCAAAATGAATTTAACATTTGTAATTTATATTTAATATTTAATAATATAGTTAAAATAATATTTGGTGTTAATGAATAATAAAAATAATAATTACTAGAGTTAAGGTTAGAACAGGTTTACCAGGGGTTCAAGTAAAATGTATATGGGTTAAAATGTTTAAAAAAACATTTTAAAATCATATTATATGCCCATATTTATAAATTATATAATCTATGGTTCTATAATGATCCATTTTGGTTCCATTTATCATGTATGATTCTTGGGTATACATTTTTCCTTTCAGACATTCCATTTTTCTCCTCTCACCCACTCATAAAACAGGACACACTCTTCTCTCATCATTACACAAACAAATCCTTGTGGTTCATAAAATCCCTCTGGATTTTAATCCTTTTTTTATCAGAGATTCTAGAAAATTTCTCTCATTTCGACTCATTTAATTTGTATGCTCCTTTTGTTTGAATAAATAGAAGGGTTCTGGTAATTGACTAGAACTCATCCCCCCCCCCCAACATATAATTTTTTATGATAATAAAATATCATACATGCATCTCCACTTCGATCAAATGGAAAACGAAACAATAATTCATGTGTAACATGGACTACCACCTCACGAACAAATGTAATCATATTTTCCATCATCACACCTCATGAATATAAATGATTATGGATTTAATGTTTATAAATTATAATTATGAACTGTTATTAATTCTATAAAACTAATACATAATATACCTTATTTCATTATAATCCATTGAAATATCGTAACATCATTATTTTGTACTATGGATTACCACCTAAAGAAGCGACATGATTTGTTTCTGTATTACCATTTCGCATTGATGGTAGATGTATGTATATTTAACAAAATAATATAGTATATATGAAACAAATATAATTATTTATAGGTAAAATAATTGTTACATTATTTTCATCAATATATAAGGAAATTTTAAATGTTACACATGCGTTTATAAGAACTCTGTCTTTATGATTGTAACATTGTTAATTTTTTCATAAAAAAAATGATATCATAGTTTATAAATGTATAGTTAATAAATAAAAATTATTATTATTTACGTATTAATATTCTGAATATGATGGAACAACGACCCATTTTTCAGCGTTCAATATAATGATGTCATTTTGAAAATATGAAGTTAGTATCTCAAAATATAGTCCAAATAGACATAAATGAATAACTAATTAAAAATGTCATTTAAGCAAACTAATAAATTTTTTTAAGTATCAGTGATTAAACATGTAAATTTTTCATTAAATAACAAATAATACATTTAATAGTATTTTATATCAAATAAAATACGTAGGAAATAATGAATAGACTCATGGTAAAGGTTTCATCACAAAACATCTTTACATCATACCCAGGTTCTTTTATACTCCCAATTTAATTTAAATGTTATATATATTAACTCCATAAATTTTATATCATTACTCATTCATATTTAGTGACATTATATGTTTTAATACATTTAATGTTTTCAAGTATTTTATATTTCAAAATTTAAAAAAGAAATATGATTTTATCTATCAATCTCATTTTTGACGAGAATATTTATGTTTAAATTTTCATTGAATGAATTTTTTAGAAAATTTTATAATAAACCTAATTAATTTTGTTGTCACAACTTTATTCATCAAATTCACAAGTAATTTTACCATTTTACTCAATATGGTAAATAAAACTATTGAAATATTTTATTTTGTAAAAGATTTTTTTATTTCATTTTGGATTAAAATAATTTTTTATTCACATAATATTTTTCAAAAAAACATTTTAAAAAACATTTTATAAAATACGAAAATGGGTTTTAATATAATTTTTTCACTTCTTTCACTTATAATTAAATGTTGTAAAATTAATACTCTTTTTATCTTTACAGGGAACCATTTATCCTTTTTACAACTATGTGAATAGAATGATTTTTAAATTATACATCATGAACTAAATTTCCAGACATCATGACAACTAAATTATATAATGGGTACTTTATAAGTTTCCATGGTTGTTTTTTTAAAATTTAATTATTTATATTATATTTTTCAACATTTCATATTTTTATGAAGTTATTTAAATTAGAAAATGGTTGTCATTAGAAGAAATATTCCTCGTAATTGTTTAAATAAATTTCCATAAATGATAACAAACTATTATTTTATGTGTTGATTATAAATTATGTTTATATTTCTCTAAAAAATATATATATATTTGAAATATTTTCTATTTCTCTTATGTGGTAATACATGTCTTCATTTCACTTCTCAAATTCATTTATTAGGAAATTTTAGTTTATTATGACATGAGAAATGAATATGCAGCCCATCTTATTTACATTGAAAAATCTTATATTATTCTTTATGATTGATTTCCTTTTTTTCAACATGTAAATCATTAAAATTTAATTATGTACACACCTATATAGTGATAATATTGATTGGGTAATAATTTACACTCTTTTGGATTTATGTATGAGAATATAGAGTAAAACTATTCCATTTTTGGACAATATCCACTATTTGAAATTTTCATGGAAGTTATATATAGATCATGTTTATGTCATCTTTTATGTTACTTCCAAATTTATTTTAATAAAATTATCATATGATAATAAATTCATTATGTTATTTACCCATTTGATTACCCTATATTCTTATATTTTATTATATCAACATAAAATGATGACATACATGTTATGTTTCTTTATCATGTTTTTTATGCACCGTGATTTAAAGATAACCTCTTTTTTCTATGTATTTCCTAGTTTATCTCATTGAATATTATGAGATAAAAATTATTTTGAAGCACATTATGGAAAATAAAATAAATAATTTTTATTTTTGGTCTCACATTGATATATTATAAACGTAGACTTCTAGAGACGGCAAGCCTCATGATCTTTGGGTTGTGATTATCAATTTATTATGTTAAGAAGCTTGTACAAATAGGTGTAATAATATTGAGTCGATGTAGTTCATTTTAGAGAAACTTTTTACATTTTGGGGATTAATAATATAATAATTTAGTGAGATACCATGGGATAAAAATATAAATAATTCTATGTATAAGAAAAAATAATGGATTTTTGTTGTAGTATAGAGTGGGTGGGTTCCATGAAATTACATCCCTATATAGATTCTATAAGTGGATGTGGATCAACCATAGCTATACCTCAATTTAATAACCCCATAAATGGTGTACTGGGATTCAATCAATCATCACTTGGTACATGCAAATGGGCATTGTTTTACATACACTTTCACACACTCTAGTGATATGTTTTCATAATTATAAAAAAACATTATGAATTATTATGATAAAACTGAACAAATTCTTTGGTCATGAAAGCTAATAGGAAACCATACCATGTAAAATTTATATTGATACTTACTTACTCATAATTTTTGATATTTATATCATTTATGATACATTATTTCTTGGTTTATATGGTTTCCATTTTCTTATAATAATTAATTCTCTTCTATTTTCATTTATTATTTCTGGTTAATGGGGAGAAATGTGAGTACACATGCCGAAATCCGATGTAAGGGAAAATATGAGGATTTCCCCAATGAGGTTCCAAAAGTTATGGGAAAAATAGTTCAATAACATTTTATAATTATTAATGATCTATCACAATAATTATTAATAATTGGAACATATTTGATTTTTTGAACACATCAAAGAAGATAAGTATGAAATATCATGGATGTTCAAGTGTTAAAGGTGAAAAAGAAAAGAATATTAAGTTTCATACATGTTCACAATGTGAAAATAGGAACCTTATAAAATGTCATAAAGGAAAAATATAATGCTCTATGTACAGAAAATGTGGCCATAATGTTTATAACTTCTTATGAAAAATTAAGACTCGGATTTACAAGATACATAGAAATAAAGTTAAACATAAGGCACCATAAATAGTTCAATGTTAAATGTGTAGGGAACATGGTCATTATCAGAGTCAATGTTTTAATCAAAGGATTAATTCCTAATTTCAAGTGTTAATAAATTCATTAATGATTAATGGGAATTGTTTTTTTCTCAAACATGAGAGTCACGTTTATTATGTATTATTATTATTAATTTTCTTATTCTTATAAGAATCAAGAAACTTCTAATAATTTATCAATATTATATTATATTTAAATATTTTCATCAATATGAATAATGGTACTAGTGACATAAAACGTGATTTATTTTTAAGGAGGTATTATATGGAAAAAACACCATTATGAAAAAGATAACTCAATGATGTTCTTAGTATTGTGTTAATTATAATAAATTAAAAAAATTGATCTTTGGAAATGGATCAGATACCTAGAAAACATAGAGGTTAAAAAATGTGATTTAATTAATAATATTATTTATGATTATTTTATAATATAAATAATAATTTTATAGGATCAACGTAAAATTTGAATATGATTATCAAATTTTTCAATATTTTTAGAAAAAAGTACAACCAAAAGAAAGTTGAAAATTCGTTTCATCTGGTAAATCCATTGGTATTAAACTCACAACTAATGGGTGAAAAAGAATGAATCGCCTACCACTAGCATGTTGATTCAATAAGGTTTTCTTATGAATTTTACATTCTATTATGATTTTAAAATCACAAACACATTTTCCTAAGTAAAATTATCTTTCTCTAAGAATTATTATCTTAAGAAATATTTTCTTTCTCTATGAAAGATTTTAACTTTACATTTGGTTTTCATTTTCATATTTAATTTATTTTCAAACCTAGCATAATTTTTTTCCTAATCCAAAAATTAGGATCCTTATCTAAAAACCTAGAAATATTACAAATCCTTAGATACCGAGTCTTTCAATTTTAGACTCTTAATTATTTGAAATTCAATATCAGAATTCACTAAAATTTAGACCTTGAATTCTCTGAAATTCAGAATATGAATTCCCTGATATTCATACTCTATATTTTCTGAAATTTAGAAATAGAATTATCATAAATTTGGACTCTAGATTCCTCGTTATTTAGATTCTAGATGAATCAGAATTAAGACTCTAAATTCCTCATAATTATGGATCCTAATTCCCCTAAAATCCGAATCTGAATTCCTCAGAATTCCGGCTCTGAATTCCTCATAATTAAGTCTCTGAATTCATAAGAATTCAGACTCCAAATTTCACAAAATTTTGAAACCGAAATCAACTGAATTATCACATTGAATATCCATTTTTTCCGGAATCTGATCGTTATTATATTTAGACTCTGAATTATATATTCTATATATTTTTAATATTCATATTCGTTTAAGATACTTTTTTTTCCTAACATATTTTTTCAATTTTACTGGATCCTAGTTTCATAAACATCATATTTTTTATCCTTATATATTATTTGTTATTAAAAATTATAATGTATCCCATGTTTTTCCATCATAAAACATTATCATATAATTAATTTCGAACTAACCATTAGTTAAGTGACAAATATACAAGTCCCTCCAAAATTCAATGAAAAATATGACCTTTGGTGGATGGATCAGACCATAGGAATCCATTCCTATAAATAAGATAATATTAGAATGAGATCAAAAAATGCATAAATGTACTAGAGATTATGTATTGTGATGTTGTGATATGGTTTCTAGAGAGAGATTCTCATGCCCTGTGTGATTTGTTAACATCTTGTTCAACCATGAAAAACTTATTCAGCTTTGTGAAAATCTGATTGTTGTTGAGTACAATTGAGGACATCCCAGGATATAAAGGTAGAGGTACAGACTACCTTAAAGAAAAAGGAATTCTAGGGATATGAAGATAGAGGATCCGATTACCTTAACATTTGAGGGCTTGTGGGTATATCAAGAAATAATTTGATATTCTTATCGAGGGGTTACACTAGTGTGGGTAAGACCGATTTTCTTGAAAGTATAAATCAAGGTTCCTTCATTCAAGTTTGAAGGATACACTTCTATTTGGGTTAAATTATTTTCCTACATGGTTATTTGGATTTTATTACAAGTTTTTATTTCTATTGTATTTTTTTAATGAAAGAAATTATAACTTTCTTAAACTTTCTTAAATTAGTTTAACTACGATAAATGAGTTTTTATACTCTTTAAGGTTGAATATTTTTATCAGAAAAACTTCTTATGTTTTCTTATATTTAAATTATTTAAGTTTGGTTTTTTTTTTCAATAAGACTAGGGCCCTTACAATTACCCCTTTGTTTGATAAAAATAGGGTTTTTAAATTTACCTTGTTTATCTTTGATAAACATAGATTTCATTAAGGTAAAAAATGAAAGTTTATAAACATACAATATCCCCCTCTCTTGTAATTGAGAATCTACATAGTCTATTTAGATCCAACATAGCCAATGGGGTTTGTTGGTCAGTATGAAAATATTTTATATTAAAATCTTTTATGAGAAAATAATATGTTACTTTTGGAAAATGTGCTTTAGGATCAAATATTTTATAATTTTTTTTAGAAATTTTTGACATTAATGATATTTTGGGAAGTGTTTAATATGGTTGAGTTATATGTATCCCTTATTTATAATATTTATTTTAACATTAAGTATTATTTTTTAGTACCATAACTAATTAATATTTTTACGGAGAATACATGACAATGTCCCCTTCACGCATGGTCAACACACCAATGTTATTTTGAAATTATGTACTGAGAGCCCTCAAAATAGACTACATGTACATAACTGAATACATCATTTAAATTTTATTTAAAATATATGAAATACATATCTTAATTATATTTGTTTAAACCTATAAAATATTATTAATAAAATAATTATTGATATTAGTATATTAAATATGATTTAAATGACATACAGGATATGGTATGGACGTGATGTATGGGTTTTTTCTCAAAATATTGTTCTTTGAGAGACATGTTATTTTACAAACCTATTTTATTTTAAATTTTATATATAATGGACCATTACATACTATATGATGGATAATTTATAATTTATTATATTTTAAGATATATATTATTTATGTCACTCATTGGAGTTATGATTCAAAATTTTCCAAAAATAATAAGTGTTTATGTTAAATTTTTCATTTTAATTAGGATTATTTATGATTAAATATTTGTTGTTGGAAATTATTTTATCATTATCCAATAAATTTAACAACCTTTTTATTCCAATTTCAATTTAGAATATTTTCAATTGATAATAATATTTTTATCTCATTGGTACTTAAAAGGATTGGTCAAATTTTTTTAAGAAAACATTACTATATCAATACCTTTTGTCGAAAAAAAATTTTTCTTCTACAGTAAGGTTTTCGAAATTTATTTGTTGGAATGTTGTTAAAATTATAAAAGAAATTATTAATGTCATTTTTACACTTTTTTTAATTTTAATTAGATGGTCTAAAATCAATATTATATTTATTTTCTTGATGATCCAATTTTTATCCTTTTTATAATAGTGTGTAATAAAATATTTTCTAAACCTATATCAATTGTAAAAAATTAAATTCTATCATTACCACTCAATTATGTGAATTATAATTTATAATTCTCATGGATATATATTTAAAATAATTCTTTTCAATGATATTTATGGAAAATTATCAATTTTGAAGAAGTTATTTCAATGTAAAATGGTTGTTTTCATCATGAAATATTCATTGAGATATTTTAAATAAATTACAATCAATGATGAAACCATTTTATATTTTTGATTAATTATAAATAATATATATATTTATCTCACATGTATACTTATATTTCTCTCCCATACATTAATTGGTAATAAACTCATTTTTTTTATTTTCCAAACTCTTTCATTATGATATCCCCTTTGATAATGATATGATAAAAGATTATGAAACTCATTTTTTGCATAGATAATTCAAATGTTATTCATTAATATTGATTTCATTTATGTGGAACATATTATGATGGATTTTCCTAGATATCACTCTAATGAATTGAGAAATAATTTAGTTTCATGAGGTGTTAGGAATGAGATTAGGTTGTAAGCCTAATCTATTCTGTGACATTTCCCACCAAGTGATATTATATAGGATTATTTCCTTAAATCATGTTCATGTCATGAAATATATTTCGTCGATATTTCAAGTAATTTCACGTTATTCTAATACCGTGTTTTTTTAATGAACCCATGTGATTACACATGATCCTTATCTTTTAAGATATCATGTTAGACCATTGACTCACATGTTATGTTTCATTATCATGTTTATTATCTTAATGGTATTTTTATCGTGTCCCCCGTTTTTATTACCCATAACTTATCCCAAGTAGTTGAAGGAGATAAAAAGGTTTTATAATATCATTATGGAAAATAAATTAATGATGTTTTATTCTCAGTCCCTTTATGGTGTATTATAAACTAATTCTTCCGATGAAACTATACATGATGGCATTTGGGTTGTAATTAAAATAATCTTATGTTAAAAATATGTAATAATATTTGTCAAATTCATGTCTCACTATATTTTAGATTTTTATATGTTGTTGTTTTTGGAGAAAAATAATATTTTTCTATTCTAGGGTGTAATTTAAATGTTTAATCATATCATACAGAATTTAGATATTTACTCATGAAAAATGAAAAAAAATCCAAACTAGGTAGATGGATCTTTTTTCTATAAGATTTTTACTTGGAGATTTAGGATAAGAAAGGATGTAAAAATATAGTAGCATAACATAAGAGTTTCTTCCTCACACTAATATGGTAAAATAAATCCTAAGACTAATATGGATTTTTATTTTCAAGTGAGATTTTTTGGAACCTCTCTCAAGTCCCCTAATATAGAAACATGTTAATCATTCTCGACAAAATAGTTGTACCCTCTTTATTTTATAATACTAATCCTTTGAAATTACAATATAAATCTATATACTATGTGTGGGAAGATCAGTATATATATAAATTATATAATGACCATGTTATTAGAAGTTAAATCCCTGAAGATTATATGAAATTTGTGATTTTTCGTTTCTATACACTTACATGTGGAGTCCATTTCGAACCATAATGAATCCCTAAGAAAAATTTGGAAAATGGATTTTTTTCTCCCAATTTTTAAAAAATAACATAATTTTTGTATATAAAGTGCCAAATTCTAATTTTTTAGTGTAATTAACAAAATACATGATACTCAAAAAAGCTAATTGATTTTATGTGAAAATTTAAATATTTTTGGAATTAACAACATGGGCCCTATAAATAAATATAAAAGGTGTGGAGGGTACTCAAAACCCACCACGGTGAATCCATTTATATCCCTAGATGGTGACAGATATGGATAGTGTGCTAGTCCCTCCCACCTCAGTGATGAAGTGACTATTATCATCCTTTGAGTGTGCCCAAATTCATTATTTCTTCCCCTTTTCAGACTTATTTCTACTTCCACCCTTCCCTCATATATCACATTTCCATAAAGTTCTCGATCTGTTCGAGGGTCTCTCTCAACATTCACTCTCATTATTTAAGATCAATGAGGCATCTTATCATCTCTAAATAACATAGATAGAATGTTTCAAACATCATCAACCCTAATGGTAATCATTATATAAGATCATTTTATGATATTCGGGATTTCATGATTGATCACAGGTAGGTCATCTCGACAGTCATCACATACTATTTTGGTTCACAATATAGGATGACCTGATACGTTTATGGCCCATTTCTCCATGGATCTTTAATAGATCCACATATTTCTTATTTAGTATATATTGGGATTTTCACCTGAAGCATGACTCGCTAACCATAGATATTTGGGTTATATTTACTAAACATATGTTCCCTCTTCAAAACCACTAGATTATTCATATTTTAGGGAACCTGATGGGAAGATAATTATTCTCGGATATCAGATCTTAGTCTGTTGTAATCCAATTTTTTCATGAGTTTGTGTTGAAATTCGTGTTTCTAGAGTGTCGAATGAGTTAGTGTGGTTTTTTATCAATTAATGTTTTTGATATAGGAAGCATGTTATCTTTAAAACAATGGGGTATTTTTATACATCATGAAAAAAAAATAGGGCACACAGTGACAATGTTTATGAGCGGGGGTATGAAAACCTTTCATAACCTAGGTGTGGGTTTTGAAATGTTTTTCCCTAGTATAGGTTAAAAAGAGATGGTTCATCTTGGTGGTACATGTGATAGATGAAAGAACTCAAACGATGTGTGAGTGGGACTACTCATGGATGGGGAGATATCCATGAATGGCATTACTTTAGTAATTTTACATAAACATTTGATTTCTAGTAGAGCGATAAAGGATGACATCCTTTAGAAGGATGCATAGTGGTTTCTCAAGAGATTAAGGTTGTTGACATATTTAGAATAATTAATCACGACTTAATGGTACTGTGTGTAATGGGCCCTATTGATACCCAAATGAATAAAATTATAACTTCTTTTACTAAGGAGGAATTTTAAGATAATGATTGTTCTCAAGACATTGTGGTGTCTTAGGAATAAGGAAAGGGAGAGGCTACCAATAGTCTTTCTTCCGAAAGTTGTGGGAGTGGGTGGAGTTTACAAGTTGGGAGAGGTTGAGTGGGATCCGCTTGCACATTAAGGATTATATAATTTTTGGGATCATGGATAACGAAGGATTGTAACATTATTAATGGTATTC
The DNA here is from genome assembly GCA_963277665.1 of Viscum album. Classification (NCBI taxonomy): domain Eukaryota; kingdom Viridiplantae; phylum Streptophyta; class Magnoliopsida; order Santalales; family Viscaceae; genus Viscum; species Viscum album. The sequence continues at coordinate 1,753,359,942 of OY728146.1, read as the reverse complement.
ACTTAAAGATAAAATCCTAGCCACAATTCCATAACAGTTCCCCTTGAAAAATCACCAATTCATTGGAACCAGATTGGAAGATGGGTTTTCTAGTGAAGCCTCAACGAATATTGTTATTGAACGACATGAAAAAACGCTTCTCATCCCTCTAAACAAAAAATAGAGGATAAATAAAAGGTATGATTGGAGATGAATTATTCTAAGAGGAAATTAGTAAAAAGGATATATGGAATAATAGATTTTACCAAAGGTAATGGAAACTAGGTCATCTAAAAAGAATAAGGGGGTGGAAGAATGCATTTTTCATATTCTCGTAGAAAAGGAATGACCAATAATTCAAAATAATAATCATATAGTGGATTATGGAAACGAAAGGAACCATAATAAGTTGTGATAAGAAGGATGAACTAATTCTATAGATGGTGGGAGATAATGCTCTGGTCATAACAACAATTGATGTGGTCAGATAAGAATGATAGTAAAGGGATCTCATCATGTATTTCAATGAATTAATGTAAGAGGAGGAATTCAAGATCAAAACGACACAAAAGAAATATGATAGGATGTTTTATGAGATGATTTGAGTGAAATTCAACATGGAATTGTGCAGTTGTATTGATATTAAAAAATCGCATTCTAGAATAAGGATTCAACAAATGTAATATTTATATGGAATAATTTAACCAAGCATGGGAGAAGATGGCCTATAATATTGATGACCTCTTCATGGGTGACTCGTATATGGATCCCACTTAATTTTAATGGATAATTTACATAGGTATTTTTTCGATAGGAATAAACATGATTTTACTAATTAATTATATATTTTTGTGTTAGTTATTTTATAGTGTTGAAATAGAATGGTGTCCATATTTTTTTCAAAAGTGATTTATATAATAGAAAAGTAATTTTCATGAAGAGATTATGGTTCAATTTTCTATGATATTTGGATTTTCATAAATCATTCTAGAACTATAATATTTTTAATGGGATTGAATAAAAACTCACTTGAAATAATGATTCAAAAACTATGAATGAGTTTGTAAAATCAAATATGTTTATAGGTTTGGAATACCTAGAGACATAATCCAAGACTGGGGAACCCAATTACGAAATAAGAACATTTATATACTCATGGATAAATATATAGAGAAATATTGAAAATCGTATTGCTAAAATCAAAAGAAAAATGTATCTGTTGAGGTGTCCAACAGATAAGTCAAGAAAATTTTAAGAATATAGTATACCCAATGCAAAAAAGAAAACTAGAGTAAGAAATTATTATATTCACTGTGGTCAAACAAAACCGCCTACAAAACACCCTTATGGATGTAATGTTATAAAATTTTCTATGGTAATCATTTTCATTTTCTTATTGAGTTATGACATTAATCCTACAAGGCCATTAGAATAGTGAACTATTAGTTTATCAATTTTAAAGAATATATGATGATTCGGAAGTGGGATATAGATTTAATGGCAAGGAAATAATATGAGGAAACACTACTATTCAAGTATAAGACTAAATTTTTTTCATGATAAGTTGATCTAGATAAGATATTAAATATTTAGACAAAAAAATTGTTTTTATATTCTTTAAGTTTGAAGATCTTCCTAAGAAATAAGCCTTCTGCGTGGTCTAGAAAATACATAGAAATAAAAAAAATCATGTTATTTATATTGAATTAAGGGTTTCAAATAATCAATTCATGGTGAATGGGAATCAATTTAATTGGTTTACGTGGTAATTAACTTTAAAAACCTATAGATGAGCATAGACTACATCCTTCTACTATTAATTAGAGAACCTTTAGGTTTTTATTTTCACTCAGGTTGGTCTTGAATATTTTTTTATTCAAAAATAAAATTTCATTATAAATTCCAAGAGGAGTTCTATTAAACGTATGTTTGAACCAAATGTGGGGATGATATATAATTTTGTTTTATGATGTGAGTTTAATTATATATGCTTTAATTAAAAAATATATATAGAATAACATTTAATTTCAATGCGATTATACTTTATTTGAATATAACTCTAGTTTATTAGGATCTTATAAATATGGAAATTACTATATTTGAATTATTTTTGGGTAATCCTAACCTATGTAAAATAGAAATTCTATTTTATGATAATATAAATATTGTAGAGACTGAAAATATCATGGTAGAAAATGAGATTATAACTTGTGTTCAATTGGATTTGGAACTCAATTGTTAGTGAATAGACCACATTAATTAAATAACACCTCTGGGATAAAACTCAAAATAAAATCATATGTGTTCTCTAAACCTGAATAATATAGTAAATTTTAATCCAATAATAAATCATTAAAAAAATAAAGATATAACATCACATTACTTGTATTAATGTATTCCTGGAAAAATTTTATTATCTCCCGTTGGTTGGGTTTTATTTATTTTTGGTTTGGATGAAATTTTGATAATTATGAAAGACATTTGTGTTGCTCATGTTTGGTTTTCGATTAGGGAAAACCTTGTGGTATTTCATTGAAAACCATCTTCTCTATTGAGAGACACTAGAAGGGGGAGAAGGGTGTTTCAATACCATGACACCGCCCCTCAAAATAGTGAATGCCATGGATATTTGGAAACAAACAGTAAGTTTTACCAATAATCCAAATCATTCACCCCACACAAAAGGCTAGTGGGGGAACATGGTTAGGGTTCACTTCTTGTCTAATTGTGTAACCCTCCTCATGAAACTGTGTGTGCATTTTATAATTCCACCAACATATATTTTAAATACCCAAACCTCATGTATAGTTTTCTTATGAAACCCATTTAAAAAAAACCCAATCTATTAATCCTTGAAGATTCCCAATATGTGATTTTGCCTCCTCGATCAACCACCTTTGAAAAATAATTAGGTCAATGGGAGATCTTCTCCCACAATGGTAAGTGGATCACCTCTTTTTTTATCCATTCTGATCCTCTGTTATCTTCTCCATATAGATAGTTATATCATTATGTGATAAATGATTATAATCATTGTTTGATTACAAATAATCATTATCATTATAAAACATGATTCTAGATTCAATTCGTAGATATTTTTTCTTTGATCATCATTAGCGTTCCCACGGTGGGTGTTGATGGATTGATTCTATAATTAAATATAGGTCATACCATTTGATATTTTCCATTAAATAGAATCCTTAATTTATGTGAATTTTTTAGATTGAATTCAGTTAATTTATTACACTACAATTTCGAATTATTTTTTGTGTAACTCAAAAATTGCATGGATTTTGAGATAAACACATAATTCTAATATAATTGGAATTGTGGGATAAATTGTTATAGTGATGGGTCGATTTTGGATAAAATTGTTTGATGATGGAATTTATGGAATGATTTCATGTTTGTTTAAGAAAAAAGTGATTAAATTAAAATAATTTAAACCAATGAATGTTTTAGAATGAAATCGAATGAAATGAAAAAAAATCTATGTTCTGGTTTTGAAATAAAATTGGGATATAGAAATAAAAAATATCCAAATTAAATATTATATGATTATTTATTTTAAATTATATTATTTTTCCATTATTTATTGATTATATGAACACATTAATGATGTAGAAGTTAATAGGTTATTTTGGGAATACATGAAAGGATATTGACCTCCTAGTAAAGTATTAATGATGAATCCACTAACAAAATCCCAGTTTGGCATGATTATCCCCATTGGGATATTACTGGGTCTTATTAGGTCTCAGCCTGAGGGACTTATGGACTTTTGATTAGCTGTGATCACTAATTTTAGAAGATTTATTTTCCTATCATTGGAAACTAGTGTACTTTACTATGGATGACCACGGTGCATGTCTTGTATGATTTGATTTTATATACCATTTTTATAGTAATTTTTTAACCATGAAAAAATGTTTTATATAAATGATTTTATATAAAATATTTATTTAAGCCATGTTGGAAATTTTTTCATTCTATTGAAAATTTATCATTTTGTGTTATAAATATAAAAATGATATTTTAATCCATGACTGATTTTATTGAAATTTCAATCATAATTGGTTTATTATTATGGAATCTATTATAGAACACTTTTCGTTACCCTATTTAAATTTTTACTTCTCACCCGACCATTTCTCTTAGGTGTTTATAGATTTATTGATTTCAATGCCAAGAATTAAATGATAAACATGGAGGTAGTAGATGTTCTTGACCCATGGGATCGGGGAGTGTTGATGGTGACAAGTGGAGTAGAATTCTACTAATTAAAAAAAATTGAGACTTTTGATGGCTAAATGGAATATTGGTTTGTTTTTATTATTGAGTTATTTATCTATCTTCCTCAGTACTATTTTGCCATTTTGACTTACAGAAATTTCCGCTTCAAAATTATTGATTTATTAACTTTTATCTTGTTTACATTGTATTTTTTTTGGAAAATCATTCTTAGTTTTTTGTCTCGTATGATAACACCATCTAGTCGACAGCCCATTGGTATCTATAATTCCCTTTGATATATATTAGTTCTATGTCATGTATTCGAGTACTAGGGTATCAATAATGCTTCATGAAAAGCATTTATCAAAGGAAAATGTTAATCATCATTCCAGGAATTTTGTATGTTGTTTTTGTTGACTTGATTGATATGTGAAATGATTTTTGGGAATTAAGAAGTAGTTTTGAGTAACCTATTTGTCATATATTGACATATTTATCCTTAAGTTTCTATTGTTGTTGGGGAAGGTGTCATTGATGATTATTTTGTTTTATTTATATTATTTTCCTATTTGATTTCAGGGTTCTTAAAATCCTATAAATTTTAATATTGTTTGAAGAAATTGAAACTTTAATACATCCTCTTGAGTTGTTTATCTGACTATTGTTGTTGACATTTTTATATTTTATATTTAAGGTTTTTTGTATCATATTAATGAGAAGACATTAAAACAAAACTAAGTATGTATATTATAATGAAATATAAAATATAACACTTGAATTGACCAAAACATTATTAATATAGTTGTGTGTTTTATATATTCCATGAGACAGGATGTCACACCCATTCATGTCGAAGGTCCAGTCCTGGAACCTCAAAATGGAGACTCTATATATTATGTACCAGAGTTTCGTCCTAAGAATCCACTAGCTTCACAAAGATATAATGACCTTAAAGAGACTTAGGACTAGATTAATGGAATTGGATATATTTTTGATTATTTGGATGAACCTGATTCAATTAAGGGGAAGTGTTCATCCATCTGTGTTTAGGGCCCTAGAAAAAGGTGGAGGGATTTGATAGTGCTAGAAAATAAGCATGACGTATTGGGGCGGATAGACATAAAATTCATTTTACTAATTAGTTCAATACAGAGTTCATGGTTTTAGAAACACAATAGGGGTCTTAATAATTAGTAACGTGACAAGAATACACATTTATATTTTTTATTTTAAAAGACCCATTATAGAAATAAGTGTACAAACTCTAGTTTCAACCATGTACATCATGAAATAAAGCATAAAAAAGATCATTTAAATCAATCATAATGCTAGTAGATGAAATCTCCCTAAAAATTTTATAAATGTATTATTTACCAATTTATCCAGTTCATCTCGGATAATGTATTTGAATTTATATGCAAATATTTCCCAATCCTGTAAGTACTCCCAGACTATTATCCTTTTATCATTGAATCGTCTTTTCATAGTTACTTGTCTCTTGTCTATCCATTACCCCTATCCCTGGTTTTATCCCTCATTAATTGTTCTTACATTAATCAATTATGTATCCTCATTAGAAGAATAAACAATTAAGATATTTTCCAAAATATCTTCCTCGGAATACATAAGAAGAACCCAGGGGTTTTCATTTTCCTATGAAACTGCATACCAATGTGAGCTAACATTTTTCTCCAATAATACATCAACCATGTCAGCCTTATTTATTAAAATATGTGGTTTCATAAGGGAAGGTTATGCTTTTTAAATTATACAAATATCTTTTTCAAAGGATTATCTCTATTCATAGTAAAATCATATGACCATCAAAATAGATACAAGGAAAACATAATGGGGACTCTCATAAAATTGGGTCAGGTAAGAATTCATTCATCCTCTAAAAAAATATCACCATCATACGATAATTGTTAAGAACAACAACCATCGCACAGTTCTGAAAACCTATTGATCCAAACATGAACCTATCAAAATATTTTACTCAGGGAATGTGCTTGCTAAATCATGACACCATTGATAGATGGAAAAGTAGAGAGATATTAGTAAACACCGATGTTAAGAGAACAAGATGTATAGACGTATTATATATATTAGGAACCATCTTGATCATAGTGATTTCTAGAAATGGTTGATGGGATATAGATTAAAAAGGGATGAAATAGGAGCGACCATGTAAGGGGTTGGTCAGATATGTTACTTCCACTAATGTAATGAGGAATCATGATGATTATTATGGTGGGTCTAAAAAGTAGGGTTATTCTATACCTCCATTATTTCCTGGTAGAAGTTATTTGACTTTTTTTCTTTCTGGAATGTATAGGCATTCAAGTCGGTCCTACAGTAAGGAACTCAATATTTGTTTACCTAGGAAAACTCTGGACACTTCCAGAAAATATGTTATATCTTTTCATCCCCAAATTGTTTCATGGGATCCACAGAATCTAGATTTACTATGTTACTATCATAGTTCTCAATAACAGAGGGTTATATACTTAATAATATAGAATAAATATTCTTCACATATTTTAAGTGTCTCTATAAGAGGTTGGTGTGTTCCCTAGAATTTTGAGAAGTATCATCACTATAAATTTATCCATAGTGATTTATTTACTTGATAACATTACATCTAACTCATCTATGTCATCTCTTGTTGTTAATTTTCTAACCCATTAAATAGTTATTTTATCTGATGTGATTTATATTAATACTCCCCTTGGAATGTTGAAAGAGCAGGTTCTCTCATGTCCTTCTTGTGTTTTATCTATTTTAGAGATAGAGTATTCATGGAATTTTCTAGTCCTTGATATGTAATTTTCTAATTTAACTCTTATGATGGATTGGTTGATCACTAATTAGGACCAGATTAAATTTTTTATTTAGTGGATCTCTTTTTACATACACAATGGAGTGTTTTATGTAATTTATGATGATTGGGACCGAATATTGAGTTTATTTAAACCTTCTTTTATAGTTTTTATCAAGGTAATATTATTTTTTGATAATATATGTAGCACTAATATTTTAGTCATGATCTCCCTCTAATTTTCATCGAGTTTTCTGACTTTTTTCCTTTATGATTTCTCTAGCATTCCGTAGGTAAGACAGAATGGGTTTTTATCAATTTAGTGTCTTTTACTTATATAGTTTCTTTTCTTTCCTACACTGTGGAAGCAGTAGAGTTCAAATAGTAGAAGACTTTATTGGATTATTTTTTTCAAAAATGATTTATATACCTGTATGTGTCACCTTCCAAAAAACATGTTATATATGAAAATAATGATTATTGTGTACTATGACTATGTGTTTATAACTGGAATTTCAGTGATGTTATGATAAAGAATAAGTATATTCTTCCTTAGATAGATGATGTGTTTCGCACATTGAAAGATATGAACTAGTTCTTGAATATCAAACCTTGTTCTCACCACCACCATTGGTGAATTAAAGAATCTGACATCCTAAAAACCACCTTTAGAAGTTGGTATAGAAACTATGTGTATCAATCTATCTCTTTTGGTCAAACATATACACATACTATTTTCATGGAATTGATGAACATGATATTCCCTGAGGACCTCAATATGTTCATTATAGTCATTGTGGTTGACATCTTGGTTTAATATAAAACCAATGAGAATCAAAAATGCTATCTTATGATAGTGATATAAATTTTTGGTGATTATCATAATTGATCTATGAAAAAGAATTTTTTTTTATGATTACGAGAAATAAAGTTATTGAAAATCATGGTATTTCAGTTGATCCTAATAGGTTTTAATATATTATGACTTGTTAATGACAATGAATCATTTTTTAGATTAGATAATTCAAGGATATTTTTGGGTATTACTATTGGTTTATCAATGATTTATTAACATTGGATTCTATAAAGACTTCTCTCACTTATAAATGAGTGATGTTCATTTGGAATGATAAGTGTTATATTTCACACCGTATGAATAATTTTTTTTACATCTATACTAGTGATGACTCTTCTATAAGATTAAGCGGGCTATGTGGCCATCTGTGATGCATTGGATTCGAGTATGGGATGTTTTGTTATGTTGGGTGATCATTTCATTTCATAAGGCTCTATATTACTTAGGACACCTTGTAAGAATTAACCAACCAATTATCACTAACTCACACATGTGATTAATGATCATAATGGATGGATGACAAAACTTTTTGGAGGAGGGATTTCAATTTATTTTATCACAAAATAATTATTTATATATTATACCAAATATATTTAAATCCCTAAAAAATTTATTGGGTAGAGTACTTATAATTGATTGATTTTGAAATTTCTTATGCCCCGTCAAAGGGGATTTTAATCATTTATTCTGGTAGAGGTAAATTTCCAACCCATGTCCCAAAACAATCATTAGAAGAGTGGAAATTTATGAATCTATTATGTTAGTTTCAATTTTGAGTCTTATAGAATAAGTAGGAGGTTATTTTGAATAGTGTATAGTTAACCTCATCTCTTCTCTGTAATATTATTCAATTTTAAAAGTGTGATTATGAGTTATGTTGTGTTATAGAGTCTCTTAATAGTGTGGATATCTTTGCTAAATGTTCATTCCCCGGAGAGGGTATTCGGTATTTCTGTGACAATTACATTGTACATGGATCCATTAGGTAGGTTATGATATATTATTTACATAGTTCCCATTTGGTAGCACACCTAGTTACCTTGACTATGTTTTATGATATGTGGTGATGATTTTGGTGGCCATGTATGAGTCCAAATATTACTAACATTCATCATTATTGCAATAATGTCCAATTGGTCAAGTATAATCAATAGATTCCTTATAGTTTTTACATCCCCTTATAGTTCCAACAAGGATACGGGGTTATATTTCTATGGACTTAACTATGGTTTTAACTCATTCCCATTGAAATAATGACATAATATGGGTTTTGGTCAATTGTATGATTGAGTCCTCTCACATTATACCAATCCCTGATATAACCATTGTTATGGAAATGAGAAGCCTATATATACAAAATGTTTTTAGGTATCATGGTTTTCCATGTGTGATATTAGATTATAAATATCCACTTTATACTTATCATTTTCTATTGATATCTTGGAGGTAATGGGATCATAGGTGTTCTTGAGCATGGAATATCATCATCAGATAGATAGCCGGACATATGGGGGATACAGATTCTTGAAGCCTACTCTATGTAACATCCCAAGTATGTAATGAATAATAGATATTTTTTATCTATGTCTATTCATGATTAAGATAGTGTTTTATAGGCTTAAAATGAAAATAAATACAATCTTATGCATGGAATACACTAATATTCTTAAGAGATTGTTTTACTGCCTTTTGATGGAAAACCCTTTTTTAAATCAATCTTTTGACAATTTTATAATCTATATTTGGCAAAATAAACATATTCATGATTATTGGGACATTGAAATTTACATTGGATAAATTTTTGGTATTTTTCTGAAAATGTTCATTTCTTAATGAATAGTGAAAAAATACTGCATTTTACATTAAAACTACTTTTACATTTTATTTAATTATATGGTTAGATTATCCTTTTAATTGGTCTTAAAGTGTAATCTGAAAATATTTTTACCATTTAATCCAATGGTGGTTATTAGGATTAATTTCACTTTGGAATTGGTCATAAACTAATGCCAAACTTTTCATAGATATTGTTTCAAAAAAAACCCGCTATTTGTTTTGACAATGGGAATTATTTTTAAATTAATTATTTCAATTTATGTGTTTGTAATTTGGTAAAATGGATTAAATATTTGGAATCAAAAGGTACAAATTATGAAATTAAGACTCTTTTATTTTTTGACATTATGAATAGTAACGATGGTAATTATCTTTAATCTTCTTGATTAACGAGTAATCAGGTAGTTAAAGATAATAAAATGATATCATAATAATACAAAAAAACCACAACATGTGTCCTAAGGCTACTGGTTGTCTCATGGCCAACCATGGGATGCCTTGTTCCAAACTTGGGGGCCCCATGGAATCACTTTTGTGAGAAAGTAACTTTTTATCTTTTTATTTTTAAAGAATGTTAAATGTGACAAAGAATGTTCACCTAAGTAAAATATTTTAAATTTTTTCTACATAAATGATATTTTGGACTATAAATATTCATTAGAAATCTAAAAAGATTTCATACATCCTTATATTTTTTTTATAATTTTTAGACTTTAAATAAATTAAATTATTTATGACATCATGATGATGCAGCAATTACCTCATTAATAAAGGATTTAAATAAAATGAAATGATAATGTAAAATATATGACCTAAACATGTCCAAAACCTATTGGATGGGTGTATTTTGAACCCTTATCACCTTATACTATAATTATATCAATGTGGGACCTTTTAAATCCAAAAATCATTTTCAAATAAAGTAACATTTCTTTACTTTCCAAGAGTTCCCCTCCACTACTCTTATAAAAGGCCCCCACCTCTACCTCCTTACCCACACTCCCAAACCCTTTGGCTCGGCCAAACCCTGCCAATTTTGTCTCTACACATCCTTCTATTACTCCTTGAAGCCTCACTTTGGGTAGAAGTCTTCCCAAGGAAGCCTTTGAGCTCAAACCAAAAGGAGTTACCCGATTTTAAGGTAATGTCTTCACTTGAGTCCTTTTGTTTTATTTTGCTTCTCCAACCCCCTAAACTCTTTTTATTATTTTATTTTGTAACAACTACAGTATCCTAAATATACTAGGATGTTTTTATAAAAAGGATTCGAGCTACACTTACACACACCTACATCTAATGGTTAAAGGACATACTGTTTCCGTGGATGGTAAATTTATGCCTCCCAAAATGATGATTGTTCAAAATTCTTTTAACACCTTAAAAGGTGTCCATTAGGATGTCACTATATTTATATATGATATATAATATGTTTATGTTTTCTTTAATCTTCTGTATTTTTAATTTTGGGCATACCTTTATGGTTTCCATTATGGGTAAACGCGATATCTTCATTTAAGGAAGTGCGGACTACCACCCCCTCAAAGTGATTTGATTCGTTAAATACCATATGTGTGAAGTATAAAGGATGGAACTATGATATTATATATGATATTATACTGGAATTATAATATATCTTTATGATTCCATTCTATAAAATACGAAATAGAAATGAAAGTAGCGTTCATGCGTACATACGGCTTACCGTCTCCATGAACGGTGCATTTCATTTCTTACCTCTAAATGATTATGTAATATTATAAAATGCATGTATATACTGGATATATATGATATATACATCATGATTATAATTCAGGATATAATGGACACATGAACAACTTGTAATTATAAAGGGTTTATTTTTGACTCAAGTACCAATGATCGTTAAAATGACCGTTATTAACTTAAATAATTACATAGTGTTAATGACATGGAAATAAGTGATATAAAAGGAATATTGAACTTGAAAAAGGTTCTTAAGAAAGTACAAATTAACTCAAGTTTATTATTCAGGACATTAAAGAACGATCGAGTCAAGTCGGACCCGAGGTATGGGAATTCGTCTCAATCTCCTTTCATTGAGGCAGATTTTTTTTATACACAACCTTCTTTTTTATGGTGTATAAACCCCTTTGGCTTTTACGTTTATTCAAAATGATTCTTTTTTATACGAAGCGTTTACTAAATGACAAAAGGGAATTTTTTTGTCGTATGTATGCGGAGACAATGAATTATCCGCCGCCGTGACCATTATTTGAGTTTCGGCTTCCTCTACAAGCCATACCTTTTTTTAAAAGAAAAATAAATACCATGTTTTACTTTTCTTTTATTTCAGTATTGAAAATGGTTTTCATAATGTTTTTATATCAATGTGTTGTATCGATATCTTGTGATTGAAAGGTGGAAATGTTATTTTTCCTTTATGCATGTTTTATGTGATACGATTATGTTGAGGTTCTTGGGCATTATTATGAAGACGGGTGGTTCCGTGATAAACTAAGGGCGGGTGAGCCCAATATAGCTCTCCAATGCATTGGTAACGCGAAGGAGTGAAACTTTAAGGTTTCTCCGAAGAGATTTAGGGAATATACTATGGTGGGTATTCCAAACGTAACCAAGAGGGTTACTCCCTACATAAGAATGTTATGAATGCCTCAAGTTACCTTTATGTCTTATGATTTCTATGATTTATTCATGATTTGATGAGGTGTGTTAAAGTGCTTATGTTTTATGGGTAATGTATGAATTCATTCTTATGTATATATATACCCATGTTTCCTTACCATATTTTTATATCCCTTACTGAGATTTTTATGCTCATCCCAAGTTTTTTTGAAATGTTTTTCACAGGTCAAGGGAAAGGTACATGATATGATGATAGTGTCAAGGAAGTGTCAAGAAATAATCCATGTTTTATTTTAAATAAGTTTCCATTGATGGGAAAGAAGAATAATATCTTTATGTAACCACTTTGTTTATATGTGGAATGTAATGCAAGTTTTATGATCTAATTCTATAAAACTCTAAACCCGAAAATATCCTCAATGTGCAATCTTGTAATAACTCAAGATTAAGTAAGGTTTAAGGCTGGGGTCTTATAGTTGGTATTAGAGGTCGGTTTAGATAACTTTATGAGTTAGAATTCTATTAAATGATTATCCAAAAAAAATTGAAATGATATAGCATTTAAAGATTACCATGTTGCTTCTCCTATGATATTTTTGTGTTAAGAATGGTTTTTCATAGAGGAAACAAAACATATTTTCTGGGAAGGCATACTGAGGGAAATGAACTTTCAAATCAGTATCCTGAGATGGTCAGAATCAGAACTAGACAGTATGTTGCAGTGATGGCTCAGTTGAATCAGGTGAAAAATGTTGGTTGTTTTTATTGATGATATTTTGGTGTTTTCTAAAAGTAAAGAGGAGCATGAAAAACATTTAAGGGTTATCTTGCAAACCTTAAAAGAAAAGAAATTGTATGGAAAATTCAGCAAGTGTGAATTTTGGTTGCAATAAATTTCTTTCCTTGGTCACATTGTTTCTAAAGATGGGATAACTGTTGATCCTACAAAAACAAAAGTTGTGGAAGACTGGCCAAGACCCACAAATGTAACTGAGATTCGTAGCTTCCTTGCTTTGGCAGGCTATTACCGAAGGTTTGTTATAAATTTTTCACGGTTATCTAGTCCAATGACTAAGCTAACTCGGAAGGGTGTTAAGTTTATCTGGACAAAAGAATGTGATGATTGTTATCAGGAATTGAAAAGAAGATTGGTGAATGCTCCAGTTTTGGCACTACCTTCCAGGAATGGTGAGTTTGTTATATACGTTGATGCTTCATGGAAAGGACTTGGTTGCGTCCTAATACAGAATGATCAGGTAATTTCTTATGCTTCACGACAGTTGAAAACTCATGAGGTAAATTACCCTACACATGATTTGGAATTAGCTGCTGTTTTTTTCGCTTTAAAAATTAGGAGGCATCATTTGTATGGATTAAAGTGTTAAATATATATTGATCACAAAAGTTTAAAGTATATATTCACTCAGAAAGAGTTAAAAATGAGATAGAGGAGATGGCTGGAATTAATCAAGGATTATGATTGTACAATTCATTACCATCCGGGAAAATAAAATAAAGTGGTTGATGCTTTGAGTCGAAAAAGTAATGCTTCATTAGAAATGTTGTGTTCGGAACGTGATCCTTTGGTTAAGGATTTGATTAACTTTGGCATAGAAGTTGTTGGTGCAGGAAGTTCTTCTGTTTTGTTTCGGGTATCCGTAAGATCATCTCTATCAGATAGAAACAACCAAGCACAGAAGCAAGAAAGTTAGTTGCAGAAAAAGGTAGAGCTGGTTCAAAAAGGTAAGTTGCCTGAATTCAACATTGATAATTATTGTGTTTTGAGATTTGGGAAGAGATTGTGTGTGCCTTGTGATTCACAGTTGAAGAGAGAGTTGTTATGTGAAGCTCATAGTACTCCGTTTTCAGTTCATCCTGATAATACTAAGATGTACTGAGATCTGCGGGAGTATTACTGGTGGGATGGAATGAAAAGAGATATTGCTTATTTTACTGTGAAGTGTTTGACATGTCAACAGGTTAAAGCAGAGCGGCAGTTACTGAAAGGGATGCTTCAGCCTTTACCAGTGCCAGAGTGGAAATGGGAGAATATATCCATGGACTTTGTTGTGGGATTACCGAAGACATCTCAAGGTAATAATGAAATCTGGGTTATTTATTGATCGCTTGACTAAATCTGCTCATTTCCTTGCTATACGAGATAGGTTTTCCCTAGATAAACATTCCCATTTGTATCTTAAAGATATATTCAGGTTACATGGAGTTCCCCTCTCCATTATATTTGATCGTGATCCCAGGTTCACTTCTAACTTTTGGAAAGGCCTTCATAAGTCATTGGGTACTGAATTAAATTTTAGTACAGCATTTCAACCTCAATCAGATGGGAAGTCAGAACGAACAATTCAGGCCTTGGAGGATATTCTACAAGCTTGTTCGATGGATTATCAAGGAAGTTGGGACCAATATCATTCTTTGGTTGAATTTTCATATAATAACAGTTTTCATTCCAGTATACAGATGGCACCATTTGAGGTATTATATGGGAAGCGGTGTCGAACTCCAGCTTTCTGGGATGAAGTGGGTGAGAGGAAGTTGATTGGACCAGAATTGGTAGAAGAGATGGCAGAAAAAGTTCAGCTGATTCAGACACACATGAGAACAGTTCAGAGTAGGCAGAAGAGTTATACAGACAACAGGAGGAAGGATCTAACTTTTGAGGTAGCTGATCATGTTTTTCTCAAAGTCTCACCATGGAAAAGTGTGATGAGATTTGGTAAGAAAGTAAAGCTGAGTCCAAGGTTCATTGGACCATATGAAATTCTAGAGAGAGTTGGCTCAGTTGCATACCGGGTGGCTTTACCTCCGAGTTTATCTCAGGTACACAATGTTTTTCACGTTTCGATGTTGAGAAAGTATATGCCAGATCCATCTCATGTTTTGAGGCCAGAGGTAGTTCAGCTGGAAGAGAACCTATCTTATGAGGAACAACCGGTCCAAATTCTTGACCACAGGGAGCAAGTGTTACGAAATAAGGTGATTAATCAGGTAAAGTTTTTGTGGAAAACCCACATGATGGAAGAGGCAACATGGGAATCTGAAAATGCAATGAGGGATAAGTACCCCCATTTATTCGATAAGTAAATAAATTGTGGGGACACAATTTTCTAAAGGGGGGAGGGATGTAACATCCCAAGTAAGTAATGAATAATTGATATTTTTATCTATGTCTATTAATGATTAATATAGTTTTTTAGAGGCTTAAAATGAAAATAAATACAATCTTATGCATGGAATACACTAATATTCTTAAAAGATTGTTTTACTGCCTTTTGATGGAAAACCCTTTTTAAATCAATCTTTTGACAATTTTATAATATATATTTTTCAAAATACAGATATTCATTATTATTGGGACATTGAAATTTACATTGGATAAATTTTTGGTATTTTTCTGACAATGTTCATTTTTTAATGAATAGTGAAACAATACTGCATTTTACATCAAAACTGCTTTTTCATTGAATTTAATTATATGGTTATATTATCCTTTTAATTGGTCTTAAAGTGTAATATGAATATATTTTTACCATTTAATCCAATGGTTGTCATTAGGATTAATTTCACTTTGTAATTGGTCATAAACTAATGCCTAACTTTTCATAGATATTGTTTCAAAAAAACCCGCTATTTGTTTTGACAACGGAAATTATTTGTAAATCAATTATTGAAATTTATGTCTTTGGAATTTGGTAAAATGGATTACATATTTGGAATCAGAAGGTCCAAATTATGTAATTAAGACTCTTTTATTTTTTGACATTATGAATAGTAACTATGGTAATTATCTTTAATTATCTTGATTAATGAGTAATCAGGTAGTTAAAGATAATAAAATGATATCATAATAATACAAAAATACCACAACATGTGTCATAAGGCTACTGGTTGTCTCATGGCTGACCATGGGATGCCTTGTTCCAAACTTGGGGGCCCGATGGAATCACTTTTTTGAGAAAGTGACTTTTTTATCTTTTTATTTTTAAAGAATGTTAAATGTGACAAAAAATGTATCACCTAAGTAAAATATTTTTAATTTTGTCTACATAAATGATCTTTTGGACTATAAATATTCATTAAAAATCTAAACATATTTCCTACATCATGATATTTGTTTTATAATTTTTAGACTTTAAATAAATTAAATTATTTATGACATCATGATGATGAAGCGATTACCTCATTAATAATGGATTTAAATAAAATGAAATTATAATGTAAAATCTATGACCTAAACATGTCCAAAACCTATTGTATGGGTGGATTTCGAACCCTTATCACCTTACCCTAGAATTATATAAATTGGGGACCTTTTGAATCTGAAAATCCTTTTCAAATAAAGTAACATTTCTTTACTTTCCAAGAGTGCCCCTCCTCTCCTCTTATAAAAGGCCCCCACCTCTACCTCCTTGACCACACTCACAAAGACTTTGGCTCGGCCAACCCCTGCCCATTTTGTCTCTCCACATCCGTCTATTACTCCTTGAAGCCTTACATTGGGTATAAGTCTTCCCAAGGAAGCCTTTGAGCTCAAACCAAAGGGAGTTACCCGATTTTAAGGTAATGTCTTCACTTGAGTCCTTTTGTTTTATTTTTCTTCTCCAACCCCCTAAAATCTTTTTATTCTTTTCTTTTGTAACAAATCTATTATCCTAGATATACTATGATGTTTTTATAAGAAGGATTCGAGCTACACTTACACACACCTACATCTAATGGTTAAAGGACATACTGTTTCTGTGGATGGTGAATTTATGCCTCCCGAAACGATGATTGTTCAACATTCTTTTAACACCTTCAAAGGTGGCCATTAGGATGTCACTATATTTATATATGATATATAATATGGTTATGTTTTCCTTAAGCTTCTCTATTTTTCATTTTCTACATACCTTTATGGTTTCCGTTATGGGTAAACACGATATCTTCATTTAAGGAAGTGCGGACTACCGCCCCCTCAAAGTGATTTGATTCGTTAAATACCATATGTGGGAATTATAAAGGACGGAACTATGGTATTATATATGATATTATAATAGAATTATTATATACCTTTATTATTCCATTCTATAAAATACGAAATAGAAATGAAAGTAGCGTTCATGCATACGTACGGCTTACCGTCTCCATGAACGGTGCATTTCATTTCTTACCTCTAAATGATTATGTAATATTATAAAATGCATGTATATAATGTATATATATGATATATAGATCATGATTATAATTCTGGATATAATAGACATATGAACTACTTGTAATTATAAAGGGTTTATTTTTGACTCAAGTACCAATGATCGTTAAAACGACCATTATTAACTTAAATAATTACATAGTGCTAATGACATGGAAATAAGTGATATAAAAGGAATAATGAACTTGAAAAAGGTTCTTAAGCAAGTATAAATTAACTCAAGTTTATTATTCAGGACATTAAAGAACGATCGAGTCAAGTCGGTCCCGAGGTATGAGAATTCATCTCAATCTCCTTTCATTGAGGCATATTTTGTTTTATACACAACCTTCTTTTATATGGTGTATAAACCCCTTTGACTTTTACATTTATTCAAAATTAATCTTTTTTATACGAAGCATTTACTAAACAACAAAAGGGAATGTTTTTATCGTACGTATGCGGCGACAATGACTTCTCCACTGCTGTGACCATCATTTGAGTTTCGGCTTCCGCTACAAGCCATACCATTTTTTTAAAAGAAAAATAAATATCATTTTTCACTTTTCTTTTATTTTGGTATTGAAAATGGTTTTCATAATGTTTTTATATCAATGTTTTGTATTGATATAATGTGATTGAAAGGTGGAAATGTTATTTTTCCTTTATGCATGTTTTATGTGATACGATTATGTTGAGGTTCTTGGGCATTATTATGAAGACGGGTGGTTCCTTGATAAAATAAGGGTGGGTGAGCCCGATATAGCTCTCCAATGCATTGGGTAACGCGAAGGAGTGAAACGTTAAGGTTTATCCGAAAAGATTTAGGGAATATACTATGGTGGGTATTCCAAATGTAACCAAAGAGGGTTACTCCCTACGTAAGAATGTTATGAATGCCTCAAGTTACCTTTATGTCTTATGATTTCTATGATTTATTCATGATTTGATGAGGTATGTTAAAGTGATTATGTTTTATGGGTAAAGTATGATTTCATTCTTATGTATATATGTACCCATGTTTCCTTACCATATTTTTATATCCCTTACTGAGCTTTTTATGCTCATCCCTAGTTTTTTTGAAATGTCTTTCACAGGTCAAGGGAAAGGTACATGATATGATGATAGTGTTAAGGAAGTGTCAAGAAAGAATCCATTTTTTTTAAATAAGTTTCCATTGATGGTAAAGAAGAATACTATCATTATGTAACCACTTTGTTTATATGTGGAATGTAATTCATGTTTTATGATCTAATTCTCTAAAACTCTAAACCTGAAAAGATCCTCAATGTGTAATCTTGTAATAACTCAAGATTAAGTAAAGTTTAAGGCTGGGGCCTTATACTCTAAGTTTTATATAATTCGGTTCAATGGATATTTGTATATCCTTTTCCGACTAGTTTTTTTTATTATAACAATATTTACAATTATCCATATATATGGCCTATATTGAGTACTATTGGTATTTCACATGTAAAACTATTTTTTTTACATTTGTGACACTTATTTTTTTGGATCATGTTTGTTCCAACCACTAAAGGATAATATTCTATGAATTTATCTAATAATGGTAATGGAATAGAGTAGATATAAATTTTTTATCATCATTTATGACCATTGGAGTTTTTGATTAATGATTTTGTGTTCATGAGAGTGTCAAATTGTTTGGATCATTGAAGGCTTGTGAAAAAAATTGAAGATTTCACCATGGTTTGTGGGACCTTTTATGGTTTTCGAGATGATGGGGGAAATAGATTTCTATTTTTCACATTCACCAATGAAGATGTTGATACATAATCATTTCTATGTATAGAATATAAAAAAGTTTCCTTCAAACCAATATCATGTCTTGATCTAGGTGGATCTTGATGTCGATCATGATTTATCTATGATTGATCTTCCATTAATGATTATTTATTCTGATAAAAAGAATATTTATTGGAGGATGATACCTTTATTCTATGGTATATGTATTCATGAATCTAATTATCAATAGACATGGGGGTGTGAGGTTCTAATGAGAGAGAAGTGGCCTCATCTATTTGATATGGAAACATATTTATACAATTTATGGGGATATAATGTTTTCGTTTTGGGTTGGTTGTAACATATTGTATATTTTTTCTAAGTATTCCTTGATCATTATATTTATCTCTTTTCGGTCAGGTCTTATTTTGGGATGTTTTAATTGAAATTTAGAGATGTTTGAAGCCTATTTCTCTCTGAAGTATTGGTATTTGTTTAGGGAAAATAGCGAGGTTTAGCCTTGAATCTTTTGTACCTTAGTGAGAGACACTGGAATGAAGAGTGTGGTTTTTCCAAAAAATGGCTCCAACCCTCCAAAATGTTAACCTCTTGGACAATAGTGAATGAAATTTCAATTCATGTTTATTTTCACCATGTTGTCGAACTGTGCACACCAAATAAAAGGTCAGTGGGGTCACATGGTTAGAGATAATGGTTTTTCTATCCATGAGGCCCTCCCTGGAATACTATTCACATAGTTCTTAGTTTCCTTTAAATGTATGTAAAAACTCATGAACACTTAGTTTCAGATTTTAATCACCCCCACCCAACCTCAGAGTGGTTTTTCAACCTATCAGGCTTCGATGAGGAGATTATGGTTCTGAAAACATTCTCTTTTTTTAATCAATATTCCAAAGATAGATTTGATCCCACTCAGGTAAGTTGATATCATCTGGTGTGTTCTCATTTGATTCTCATTCTTGTCCTCCTTAGATATTGTCATATAAGTATGTTATTTATGTATCTAAAATATATTTCATTGGATATTATCCATGTAATTATACATCTAGATTCTGGATTTGAGTCTTAAATATTCTCCACCTTTGATTATCATTGGAATTCCAATTACTAGCATTGATCGTTTGTTACTATGATTAATGGTAGTTTTTCCCGTGATAGAATTTCAATAAAATTTAATCCTTGGTTTTATTTATTTTTTTAGATATCATTCATCTGATTTATAAAACCATGATATTGAATAATTTGACTACTAAATTTTATAATTGATGGATTTCGAGAAAACCCCCAATTCAAATGAAATTGGAACTATGGGATAAATATTTTAATTGTGGATTGATTTGTGATAAAATGAATTTATGATGGAATTGATTAAATTATAAAAACCAATGATTAGTTTCAAATAAAAATACATGAAAATATTCAAACCCTATGTTTTGGTTTTGAAATAAAAATAGAATATCGAAACTATATACTGGGAAATTCAATTATAAATAATAATTGATTAGATATGATATGATTTGTGGATTAATGATTGATTGATTGAGTAAATATGATATTGGGTAGTTGTTAGGATATTTTGGAGAAGAATTATTGAATCTTGATCCCCTGTTAAAGGATTAATAGTGAAAAATATAACAAAAACCAACTAAAGCATTTTTATCACTGATTGGATGTTGATGAGTCATATTCAACATAACACTATAGTATGATCTCAAATATGATTAGTCAATATCATTTATTTTATATGTGTGAGGATCCTATAACCAGAAACTAATATACATTATGGAAGAATAATGTGGTTATTTCTATTTATTATTTGATTATTTATTCCTTTTTTATAGAACTAATTTACTCATTACAAATGATTTATATAAATAATATTATATAAAAATATTTTTTAATATATGTTTTAAATATTTTCCATATATTGAAATGAAAAAAAGTTTGTTTTAAATTTTTAAATAAATATTTTATTCAATGTAATTTTATGTTAATTCATGATTTGTTCTTTTTATAAAATCTAGTATGGAACACTTTGTGAGGCCCAACTATGATTTATAGATTACACATTACTATATCCCATTGAAATCTATTTAAAATTTCATTCTAGTTTAAATCAAGGGAAAAAACATAGAGGTTGTTATGTTCTTGTCCTTTGGGATTTAGAGTGTTCATGGTGACCAATGGAGCTAAGGTCCATATGTAACATAGGTTATTAAAACAATGGATGGATTTTGATGGTATTTTATATTGATGTTTCATTGAGTTGTTTATATACCTACTTGGGTAATATTTTACCTATTTAAATTTTGTTACATTTTACTTGAGTTTTTTATATACTAAGTTATATCTTGTATATCATTCACATTTTTGAAAAAAAAAATCAGTCCTTTAATGTTGTATGTTTTTAGGTACTAGTCACCATCTCATAGGGATTAAGAAAACCCTTCAGGAAATGTCAATGCCAGCTAGGGTATCAAAGTACTAGGCTATCTAGTTCGGCCTATCAATTGAAGTTTCTATGTGAGTATCCCTTTAAAAACATTCTTAGGTGACTTTATGCATTTCTTTACACACATATTGTGAGGAACATTTCATATTTTAAAAAATATTACTAAATTAACCATATGTAAAAAAATTAAATCATTTCAGTGAGGGGAATATTAGACACATGAAGTTGGAAATTTATGTATAAAAATATCACTTTGGTCATATCAATGATGTTTGAAAATGAACTATGTTATAGGAAGATTTTAAATAATTTAAAAATGAAGTGCTACATGATAAAATTCTAATTTCAATGAAATCCTTCAAATTCTCTCATCGAACTGGAAATGGGGTGTAAATTAAAATTTCATAGTATGAGAGAAAAAATGAGCCATGGCCATTTAGTAGATGAATTATTTGATTATTTGTATTATAGTTTATTATTTATTATTTATTAGGATAATATATATATTTGTGGAATTCGAGGATAAAAACATGGGACTGTAATAGCGCTTTTATGGGGGAGTTATTTGAACCAGAATTTTCAAAAACATTGTTGTTCATATACAATACCAATTATTTAACTCAATTCATAGGTAAAATAGAGTTTTTTATCTTCATAGTGAACTTTGGAATTAATTTTTTTATGTAATAATTAATATATTTTAATTATTTAATTATCTAGGAGTCAAATTTAGAATCAATAAAGTCAATTTGAATTCTGAAATTTCTGAAATGATTTATTTAGAAATAAAAATTGGATTTTTATTTGTTCTTTATTTTAAACCTCTGGTAAAAAATTGGTTTTTGATGTGTAGAAAATGAGGAATGGAAAATTAATTCATTAATTATTAGATTATTTATTATAGTTGATCTAATCATAAAAGAATTTAAAACACATATATCTACCATGAATTAACTTCTTACGGTTGATCTAGGTGTCATGTAAATGTTAATGCAACAACCACATGAAAAAGAAGTAGACTTGATGAAGTGATATCCTTGGGATTGATCTTTTAGTTAAATACCCTCTATGGTAGACATGTACTAAAGAAATACTACAAATGAAATATACTATAGTAAACAAATTAGATTGGTAACACCAATAAAAAATTGATATAAAATTTTCGAAAATACGTTCATCCATAGGGAAAAAGGGAAGTGACCATGCAAATATTAAACATCGACAATCAAAAAATTGATAAAGTCATAGACCTTAAATATAAAAAATAGAGGAATCATGTGGACTCCATCACATGGTTAATAATATCAATCAAATACTCTATAATAACTTCAGTGTCTAAAAAAATGGTGATCTTTCTACAATATATATATATTATTATTATTAGAACCTCGCTCGAGTCCCAAAATTGAAATCCATAATAGAGAAAACTCAATCATTTGTTATCACCCGTATAATACACTCTTTATGTGTCCTCAAACAGATTCCAAAGATTGTTGAAAAAGATATCTGTAGCCAATACATGCTTATTAATCCAAGATAAAGAATAACTATGTTGCTAAGCTCTCTACCAACTCTACACTACACCACATCATTGAATATATATATTGACTTTAAAAATGATATCTGAAGAAATATCATCACTTAATATCACCAATATATTATGATCCACTAGTTATTATGAGTTACGCCCAATGAGGTAGTACAATATTTCAGGTTTTTTGATGATCTATGATCGAATTCGACCAACCACTTGAACAGATATAAATAGAAATTTTGTTACGAACGAGTCTGGGTCAACCCTGAACCGGTCACCCAGGACACTCTATGAGAAGTCCTGAGAGGAATTCTTGATCCTCTTGGGATGGAGACAAGATCCAAGGGCATCAATTTGAGTGAAAATGGAATGATTTCTCCCAAATTAAAACAATAAGGAAAATCAGAAAATGATTGTAAATCCCAATACGCATTTATATAAAATTGAACTGAACATTATTTATACAAGAAACTGAATGTACAACTAAACAATATAACAAACCAACAATACATGATGACCAAAATAACACCATGTGACCCCATTGGTCACTCTCTAACACAACAAATACTTGTCACCCAACGAAACCAAACTCAAGCGGAAACCTACACAATGGCTAAAATAGAAGGAGAACTATAGGCCTAAGTATTAAAACACAGTAGGTTGGACCAATATTCTATTCCCATTGATCATACATCAAAATAAAAGAAACACCAATTTCAAGTTTGAGAAACAATATATAATTTTTTTTCAAATGTGGTTTCATGCTATAATAACTGTTTGACAAAAAAATGCATGTTTTATAAACAATATTTCTTTTAAAACAATTTCAAAGAGGTGAAACTTAAAAATGAAAATAGTTTCCCACTATTGTAATTTAAAGACTATAAAGTTTTAGAAAAATCACAAACTCTACTGAATTTACCAACTAAACACATTGTATGCCGATGGCGAGTACAAAATAGCCAATGAGAAAAATTCATGGGAACACCCCTAGACACTTGTTCATTGTGGGCCCCAGGTACCAAATATCTTAGTGTGAATGTAACCATAAATAAAATCCATTATCATGAACATGACCAACTTAATGGAGAATCATCCATAACCTAGTGTTCCCCAACATCATCATCATCATATTTTAGATAGTGTTGGCATAATCAAACATGTAAGTGAAACAGGGAGAAAACCCCTCCAAATCACTAGCATATAAGTAAATGCCTGCCCACCTATATACCTAGGTTTTACCTTTTTGTTCTCAAACAAGTGACACATCTATAAAATTACATTTTCTACTAAAGTTTCCATTTAAAAATCATAAACAAATAAAACATCCTACATACATCTCTCACATTTCTTTCACAAATCAATAAATAACATAAATTTTCATAAAACAATTTCAAAACGTAAAATGAGTCCTTTAATATAGAATTCATTATAAAATGCACTTTTAAGGCCAAAAACATATAAATACCATATTAACCCCAATTTTAGATCCCCAAACCCATTTAATAAATCAATTTCATAGAACATAAAATGGCTCCAAATGATAGAACATGAAATATACATAGAAATCATTTTTTCAAGAAAAATGTCAAACTGGCCTTTAAACCTTTCTCAAAACTATCATTTGAAAAAGGTACCAATTTCAATTTTATTAGGGAGGTATATATAATAAAATTAAAGTATAAACTCAATTTTTTAAATCCCTTAAACCACCCATGTTGTATATACAAAACACAACCATTTTCCTAAGGATGTGAAATGGGCCATTTTTTAGAAACTCAAGCCAAATCATGTTATAAACCAAAACCCATTTGTTTGTAAAACCAAATCCACCATGGAAACTATAGAAGGACCCAAAATACCATTTTTAATTCTTAAAATAAATATATAAATCCAAAATTTTAATTTTTAAATCAAACATAACACATAAAATCCAACTGAGCAATTTACCGAACAAATAACATGCACTTTTAAACAAAACAATTTATTTTAAGAACTTGACAAAGAATATAAAAAAAATCATTCCATAATTTTATTCAAGATGGATAAATATGATAAAAAATACCATGAATGAGTTTTTAAACCTCACAGACGAGGTGTGAAAGACAACAGAACATTTAGGCAAACACATGGTTCACACTTTTATAACGAAACAACTCCATTTTACATAAAACTGGGCATAAATAACCATTTTGAACACCAAATAAAAAATAAAACAATGTAAAGATAAAATAATCATTTATAAAAGTTGATAACATATTTAAAATGATGAAACATAAATAATAAAGGTATGCTCTTGGGAGAACCTACCTCATAATCTTGGAGGAATAAAAATTCACAACTAAAATCACCTGCCCCGAGTTTATAAACCCTAAACCATTGAATACCAGACCAAAACAAACATAAATCCCATCAAAAATCATTCCAAAACATAACCATAGGACCTTAAAAACAATGGAAAAAATAACAATGTAAAAATGGAAGTAGGAGGAAGAGAGTGGAGAAAGTAGAAGGAATCACACCATGGAAACTAGATAACTCTTCATCTTCCCTTATATCCACACACATAGATGATAAGAAATGGATTTGAACATCGTGGGGAGGCTCCTAAGGTATCAAAGAACAAAGGAAATAATATTTGTGTGGAAAAAATTAAGAATTTAATTATTTATGAATGAGTCAAATTACCTCTAGAAATTTATATGATTTGAGAAACATTGAAAACATTATCCCTAATATGAGAGTAAGATGCGATCGAAAGAGGATAAATGGTACCTCGGGGTTCTCCTAGGTTTCTTTGGCTCGATTAAAAGGTGTAATCACTAATTTTATTAAAAAATTAATATTATATAAAAGAAACAAATTATTTTTTAGAAACTAGAAATCTGCCCAAGGGCTGGTCCAATACCTGAATAAATAACCCAAATTCATCAGTCTTTGGAATTGATAAGGGGTCAAAAATGATATGGTGGTTTGAATATATTAAATTAGTTAATTTTGGGAGTTTAATAGTTGAAAAATGTTCAAAAAAAGTTTTATAAAATTAACAAAATTGGTTTTTAAATCGTGAAATGGGCACACATTTGTTCTCAAATCATGAAGTAACCACTCTTTCTCCAAAAACATCCAAACAAGAAATGGGGATCCTAATATTGGATTATTATACATAGAAGGAACTTAAAATATCAACATTAATCTCACCCAAAACCCATGATAGGTATAAGGACTTCCAATTAACCATGTCACACCTGTATTTTCTATTCCAAGCATTGTTTCAAATCCCCATGTTGTTCTTAGCTTTCTCGTGGTTTCCAAGTGTTACGGGATTAAAATTTTCATGTCTCTTATGTTATTGATTGATGATATATGTCCTAGGGTAAAGGATGGTAATTTAACTCTTCTATACTAAATAGGATGTTGTGAGTTTGTGTTTTTTTAGATGGAATAGATACACTCCTAGTGGCACCATGTGTGGAGTATGTTGTTGAGGTGGGTTGTACCCTTGAGTTCGAGGAGTTCTGGGGTTAAAATGATTGTTTATCTAGGGCCATTTCCCCCATTATACTTAGCCTATCATTAACCCTAGGTTTCCCTCTTAGACCCTAACCCCCTAAAATTTGATGAGAATTAAAGGATTTTTAGTGTCTAGAATAGGCTGCACGGTTTGGCCGCATGGTTTATTAAACCGTGCAGCCAAATCATGTAAGGGTGTCCAGGTCATTAAAAATATTTTTTAGTTCAATTTTTTCCCTTTCAGAATAATGACAACTCCACCCATCTCTTCCCCATTTCATTCCTAAAATCCATTGACAACCTCCAATCTCTCTCTCCCTCCCTTATAACTCAATTTTGAAGGGATATTTGATTGAGGAAACATCAAAATCATGATAGTTACTATATATATCTTTCATTAATTCCCTTTCCTTACGGTTGTTTTCACCCATTCGTGAGTTGTAAAGTGTCCAGAAGCTAGAGATCGTGCCTAGGTTTTAGCCTTCTATCTTTTTGGTATAATGTTGTGGTTTCTGGATTCTTTTAACATTATTGATGTGGTTGGTGGTGTGGTTGATGTTTTGCACCAAGATTTGAGGGTTTCGACACTTTCGGTAGATGATTCCATGTTGAGAGAATTTCTTCATGATTTATTTATTTTGTAATGTTCCTTATATTGTGTACATTGTGAGAAAACCATTTTTATGGACTTTGTTATGTAGTTAATTTTATAGTTTCACTTTTGTTTCAAATTGGGTGTTTTCCATGTGAAAATGTTGTGGTATTACTTGGGTGTATTTTATAATATATGAATGTTATTTATTAATTGTTGTTTGGACTTCCAATTCTGATTTGGTATGGTCTTGGTGTGATTTTGACCTTGAAAGAGGGTTTTGAAATTTGTTTTTGAGTGAAAAATATAGTTTTACCTCTTAATATGGTTTAATAAAATTGTAAACAATTTATTGGGTTAAACAAAGTGGTAAAAATGATGTAAATGTACTATTTTAGTGAGTTTGTTTACTTTATAAGGGTTTTTAAAGGTAATGTGGGGTTTTATTATGTAAAACATCTTTATAATGTTTTATAAATTGTGAAAATGTTTTTAAAAAATGGCAAGAAAGGTGTGAAACACGTTTGTGGACTGTTTTGTGTGAGTGTGAAGTGAAAAATGAATTTTGTTTATGAAAGATGTATTATGTGATATGTGTGTGGGATGTTATGTGAATTAGACTATGTTGGAATGGTTTTTTAAAATTATTTAAATGATTTGTTGATGTGTTAATGTGATGTGAAAATTGTTCAGGGGTATTTTGGTGTGAGTTTGATTTGAAAATGAATTTGAATAAAAAAAGGGATTATGTGACTTGTTTGATATACATGAGGGATTTTGAGTGAATGTGTGATTTGTATGTGGTATTTTCATTCGGAAATTATTTTTCATGGCATGTTTATCATTTTTGAGCACATGAGGGAAACTCGGAAATCTAGGTAGGTGGACGTGTACTAGTATTCTAGTGATCCCATGGGGGTTGGCCTCAGTTTCACATTGAAATATTGATGATGAAAACAATAACTAAACTATGATAATGATATTTTTGTCACTGGGGGATACTCTATTATGGGTATGATCTCTACAGGTGGAGTGCGTGCACAAGAACAATTATTGTGATGGCTACATTCACCGAGATACGAGGTACCTCGAACCCACAACAAGCATTTGCATAGGGGTAATTTATTATTTCTTATGCTAATTGGATAAACAATCCTTACCATCGCCATATAGTATTTTTGGATGTAAAATAATGTATCATTTTAATTATTTTATTATTTATTCATTTTTTAAAGTAACCCACTTGAAAACTATTTTTATTTAAAATAAAATCTTTTAGAAATTTTAACAATAATTTCATGTTTACAAAGCTTGTAAAATTTTCGTCTTTGAATGTTCATCACATGGAATGATTTAGTTTTAGAATCCTACTGGGTTTTGGCTCACACACTACTTACATTCTATGGTGTATGTAGACTTGGTTTTTTGTCACAGGTTTGGGTATAGCTTTTGTGCAAATGGTTCAGGTTTTTAGTGGTCCTTCTTGATGCGGTGTTGTGGAGTTGGCTTGAGCGCGGGGAATCTTGCCATGTGTTGGTTCTTGGGCTATAATTTTTTTGTTTTTGTTTTTTATTGTATTTTATAGTTTTTTAAACTATTTAATTCAGTTATGTATTTTTTTAAGAGATGTTTTGGTTTTCAAAATCTAGATTTGGTTTATTGGATTTGTTTATAGTTGTATGTTTATAAACTTGAGTAAATTGTTCCCATTATTTGTTTTATGATACCCGGGAACTTGTTCCAAACTATGGAGAATAGGAACGCCTTTCAGGCCTTGTTGCAAAACATTTTGAGTGCCAGTTTTGATGGCTACCAAATTCAGTCCGTGACAAACGAGATCAAAACAAAGACAAAGAATTTCCCACCAAAACTCCCCCACAAAAAACCTACAAACCCAAGTTAAGAGGATTAAATTATGAATATTTAAACCAACCTCTCCCAAATGTAGGGGACAAGAACTAGGCCAAGAATTTTATCACAGATCAAAACCCACTCCACATTGGGTAGGGAGGGGAGGGATCCCAACCGTTAGGCCACTAAATAATGAAATTATGGAACCACCCATCACTCTCCACATAAGAACATGTATAACCCAGACCTCACCTAATTCACATTGGCGGTCCACACAAAGTTATTGATCGAAACCCACATCGGAGAAGGAATAACCATATACACTACATGAAGGGTAATTACCCCATTCTTTTTTTTGAAAAAAGAAAATTCATAGTGATGAGAAACCACAATAAAAATATAGAAACTGACTTACCACAATGATGAAGGCAAGATAAAATTTGAAGTCCACACACCTTCGGTGATTTCCTAACTGTTGAAAAATCATCACTACGAGGCCTATGGCTAGATCTCTGATGTTTGAAGCATCTCTTGCATGGTAGCCAAGAGCTAAGAATCAAAACACCCCATAAAACAAACTATCTCAACAACACACCTTTCATTTATATAGGAACTCATAGATAAATATAACTATTCTCTCCCCCACTAAACGAGGGGAAGAATATACTAGGAATATATAAAAACACTTTAACATCCCTTAACACAACTGCAATATCCAAAAGAATTATCATAATAGGGAAGCACTTTAAATCAAGCCCCAAAAACACACTATTCCATCAAAAAAGATGAGGTATCTTCTGAAAAGATGGATTTCATGTTTGAAATGAATCCTTAGGCTAGTAAACTGGAAGTCTTTCCAGTAGAGAACTATCCACAACCACATAACAACATACAACATATCCATATAAAACAACTGAAAATTTCTCCAAAACCAAGCTACCAACAAGATCCCATCTCAAGACACACAAAAAGTATCACATTCAACTCATGAGGAATTATACCAAACAAACCACACATCTAAAACATGAAAAAAACCCACAGAAACCCTGATTGACAAAAAACGCAACAAATTTTCATCTTAAAGAACTTTTAAAAAACAAACTAACATGATGGATTTTGACATTCACCAATACTGCTTCATCATGTCCCACTCACGTAAACATTCCCATGCCAACCTGGGCTCCCAAACACTATGCCATACTGGGAATCCATTAACATATCTATACAAAACAATGCTTGTGAGCACCCATGAAAACACCAAAGGCTATAAAAAATAACTGCATCTTAGAAGCCCAAAAAATTCGTCCCAATTCAAAAATTATGTACCTTCCATAGGAAAATTAATCACCAAGTCAAAAACCATTTTCATATTCCCACACAACAAACCATTTTACCACACTCAATAATGAATCCCCATAGGTCGAATCAACTCCCGTCATTCAAAACATTTTTCAGCATCACAAAAAACCACACTTTTAAAAAACATTTGATTTAGAACCCGTTTAATTTATTTTTAAAATAACTACCAAAACAATAATTCCATTCAAAAAACCTTTTCACGTTTTCAAAAAATCAATAAGGTTGGTTTTCTTAATCTGACATCCACAAATGAAAAAAACCTTTTTAAAAAAACACCAACATATCAAAACCAATTCCCCAATCCAATTCATTATATCCAAACACACTTCATCCACCCAAAAATACCATTTTAAACAATTTTTTAGAATAAAATTTAAATAATTTTTTCATTTCAACCATTTTATTTCAATAAAACATAAATTTAGAATAAGAAAAATCAGTCTCGTTAAATCATTTCCAATTTATCCCCATGAATTTTTTTCGCAAAACCCAACATTCCAAAATATTTCTCATATTAAATTTCAAAAACCCATTTTAGACTTTTCAAAAACCATCCATTACTTGAAAATCAATTTTTAAAATTTTCACAATAGTATTTTCAAAACAGAAATTCTGATTTCAAAAAAAATCCATGAGACCCACAAAAGGGAACAAGTGTTAGAGGGTGACGTGACCATATGGATGGACGCCAGATGTCAAACATACAAAAAATATAGAGAGATTTATTAGGAAAATTCTTGGTATCCACATGGATTTCCAGGCCCTGTGAGTTCATGGAGACTATTAGTCCATCTTCCTTTATCTTATCCCAACACCAAACAATCAATTAGAACCAAATACGCTAATAAAACCATAATTCCCATGGACACACGAGGGGCAGAATGAGAAAGAGTTCTCGAAACTGTTTATAATACTCCCTCTCATGTCGCAACAATCCCACTCTCTGTTCTTTGATATCCCCAAATAATAAAGGGATCTCTGGAAATAAATGTCTGCAATGAGCCAACATCCGTTGATACAATTTGGTCACGAACCGGTCTGGGTCGACCCTGAACCGGTCACCCGAGCCGTTGCGCGACAAGTCCCGAGAGGTGTTCCCGAACCTCCTGGGATGACTTCAAGTACTGAGGGAATCAGTTAGAGTAAAATTTTAATGATGTCACCCAAATATAAACAATAAAGAAATCTTCATATAGAATGGACAGCCTAATACACATTTATATAATATTGAACTGAACATTATTAATACAAGTAACCAAAAGTACAACTAAAAAATACAACCAACTGCCCAAACCTGATGGGAAAAGTAACATCATGTGACCCCATTAGTCACAATCTAACAAAATAAATACTTTTCACCCAATGAAACTGAACTGAATATAAAACCTTCACATGGTAAAAAATAAAAGGAAAACTATATGCGTGAGTATTAAAACTCTATTTATTATTACAATTTTATATTCCCAATTATCATCCTCTAAAATAAAATAAAATAAAATTTCATGTTTGTGATAAAATATATAAAAATTTATTTTCTAAATAAGTTTCCATGATATAATATTTATCATAAAAAACTAACATGGTTTGTAAATAAGAATGCATGTCAGTATTTTTCAAAGAGGCGATACTTCAAAAAGAAAATTTATTTCCATTCGGCCTCTATAAAGAATGTAAACATTAAAATAAAATAGACATGATGCTGAATTTCCCAAAAAAACACACCAAATTCTGACGGTGAGTACACAATATCAAATGAGCACAAGCAATGGGAAACCCCTAGGCGCTAGTTTGTTGTGGGTCCAAGGTACCTCGAATCTAGGTGAAGAGTACCTATAAAAAATATCTATTTTCATGAACACGAGCCACTAGTAGAAGATTAATCCATAACCTAGTGGTCCCCAATATAATCATCTTCATAGTTTAGTTAGTGTTGTCATTTCAAACTTGCAATGTGAAATAGGGATAAAACCCCTCTGGATCACTAGCATACTAGTACATGTCCCCCCAACTAGATATGCAGGTTTTCCATTTTTGTGGTCATACAAGTTAAAAATATATAAAAAACTATTTTCTCATAAAGAAAAAATTTAAAAATCATACATACATCAAACATCCCACAAACACATCTTACATTTCTTTCAAGGATCAATAAACAACATATATTTTCCTAAAAAAATTCAATAAGTATAATGAGGCCTTTCACAAAAAATCTATTCAAGAATTATCTTTTAAGGAAATAAAACCATAAGAACCATATAAACCCTAATTTGGAATCCCTAAAACAATTTAATAAATAAATTTCACGGACAATAAAATTTCTCTGAAATAGAGAACTTGAAATACACATAAAAACCATTTTTACAAGAAAAATGTCAAATATGCCTTTAAGCCCTTCTCAAAACTGACATTTGATAAATGTATGAATTTCTATTTTATAAAAGAGCAGTATAAAACCATTTAAATTATAAAACCACATTCATAAATCCCTTAAAATACTCTGGATGCATATTCAAAACACAAAAAAATTTATAATGATGTTAAATGGGCCATTTTCCAGAATCTCGTGCCAAAATATGTTGTAAACCCAAAAACATTTGTTTTTAAAACCAAATAAAAATTGGAAAGCCATATAATTACCCAAAAGTACCATTTTTCATGCTTCTAATTGTTTTATAAATCCAAAAAAATTGAATCACACTTAACACATAAAATTTAATCAGGCAATTTACCGAACACATGACATGCACATTAAAACAAAACGATTTATTTTAAGCACTTGAAATGGAATAAAACAAAAATAACATGCCATAATTTTATTTAAGATACTGAAACATATTCAAAATACAATAAACAATGTTCTAAACCTTACAAACTTGGTGTGAAATATAATGTAACAGTTAATAAAATGCTTGGTGTGCACTTTTATAACAAAAAAACTCCATTTTACACAAAACAGGGCATAAAGAACCATTTTCACATAAAATAAAACTCTAAAATGTTGTATAGAAATACTAATCATGTATAAAAGTTGAGAAAAACATGAAATATATAAAACCTAAATAATGAAGGACTGTTCTTGGGATAACCTACCTCAAAAAACTTGGAAGAATGGAAACGCACAACCGAAATCACCCGCCATAAGTTTATAATCGATAAACCTGTGAATACCATACCTAAACCAACATAACCCCCATAAAAACATTCCAAATCAGATCCTAAGGTCATTCATATGAAGAGGAGAAGAAATAACAATAAAATAATGGAAATAGGATGAAGTGGGAGGATAAAGGAGAAGGAATCTCATCATAAAACTAAAGAACTCTTCTTCTTCCCTTAGATACACACACCTATAGGGGAGGGAATTTTTTGGACCATATTGGAGATGCTATCATGGTATAGATTAATTATATAATGAATATTTATGAGAAAAATAGTACTAATTGAATTATTTATGAATGAGACCAATTACCTTTGGAAAATATGGATTATTTGAAAAACATTGAGATGTTTTTCCCTAACCTGAGAATAAGATGAGATCCAAAGAGGAAAAATAGAACATGGTGGTTCTCTAAGTGTTCTTGGTCTCTCTTGGGAGGTGGAATCACCAAAAATTAATAAAACTGGAATAATATATAAAAGAAACCAATTATTGTTTTATAACTAGATATGGGTCCTTCGGCTAGCCCAATACCGAAAAAAATATCCCAAACTCACCATGCTTATGAATAATTAAGGGGTAAAAAATGATATGTTTGTTTGAATATGTTATGTTAAGACCTATGGGAATTGGAGTGGGTGAATTTGTTTGAAAAAAAAGCATTATAAATGAAACAAAATGTGTTTTTGAAATCTGAAAATGGGCACATGGTTTAGCCCAAGTCGTGAATTAACCACACTTTCTCCAAAAAAACCCAAAAAATCAATGAGGAACCCCAAGTAGGATTATTAGACATATATTAACATCAAATATATACATTTATATCACCAAAAACCCATGAATAGGATCAGGATTTCCAACAAACCAAATAAAAACAAAGAAATGAGAAACCGGGTTGGACAAATTTCACCTCTCGTAATCAACAATGCTTCTTCATATGTCATTCACCATGGAATATTTGACATAATATATTATTGATTAACCAGTACATAAATAGAAAAGGGTAGAGAATCTTAATATTATAACTATGATAAATATTCTTACTATATAATTTTGTCTTCTAAAAATCAATGCTCCATTGGTAAATGAATATTCAAATTCACCAAGAAGATAAAAGAGCTTGAAACCAAATTACAAAATGGGAAAATTTTATTTATAGATTTCTTCAATGTTTGAAGTAATAAAAAAATATCATTAAAAAATAAATTATGAAATCGGTGATACCAAGAACTACCCATACCTAATACTAATAAGGGGGTCCAACAAATAATACTCTATTTATTCCATAAAATTCCATTAAATAATATAATTTTATAGACCCAATACATTCAACACCTCATATAACACTTTCATAATTAGTATAAGCTATGGAGTAGTAAAACATTTCTCTATAAAAATGTATGGTGTTCTACTATGGGAATATTATGCTTTATTGATAAATATTTGATGTCTGTTTTCCTAGAGACATCCAAACCATCATGTTATGAATGTTCCACTAATCAATGAATCATATGTTGGATCTGAATTTGAGCCATTAATATAGAATACATGGTTAATTTTTAATGGTACACATGCCTATCATTAAGAATTTGTGGAATATGAAATATATGGGATGACTGATATAGAAGGACGATCCTGAATAGATTCAATGAAAGGGGTGAATATATCAACTAGAGATGTTATTTTTATTAATTTTTTATATTTTATTTTATTCCATTATATTATTACCTAGGTATGGAATACTATGATGATAGTGACCAATCCAAGAATATGGATCACACCTCTATGATTAATAATTTTTTTATCACATTATCCTCCATTTAATTATATGAAGGAGTTTTGATATAATACTTTTAGGGGATTATCTATTGAATACACATATTATTTTCTACTACACTCATTCAATTTTTATAGACCCATGTTTTTCGACATCACCACTACATTCACCAGTTAACAGAGGGAAAATAAAATAGTGATTAGTGGTATCAAATCACTTGGAAAAATGGGGATACAGAATACAATGATTACTGTATCTTTCTATACCAATCAAAAATCTCATGTAAAGGCTCATCAATGAGATTTCATGGATTAAAAAAATAGGGGGAAGATAAATTATATAATTATTAAAGGTAATAATTTGTGAGTAATCCAATGATAAGTCTCTATTATTTAAAAAGAATTTGAAACTTTCAAGTTATTTCAACTATATTAAAACATTTCAAACCCACTAATCAATATGTCAACAGAACGAAAACATTTATTCTAAAGAGACAACCAGATTCTAATTTTTTCAACATTTTTCTCATTTTCATAATTTTGTTTGATTGAGTACCCCATGACATACACATATACACTCCCAGAAATATTTTCTTAAATAATTTTTGTGTTGTATGTATCATTTTTATGGAAGTACATGTCAAATAACTCGTATCACTATATATAGATTTCAGGTAGTTGGATATTTATACATCTTACAAGGTTAACCTATAGTAGATATTAGACTATAGAGATAATTTTCTATGCATCATAATAATCCAATCTATCAAAATACTTTCGAGAAACCATAAGTGTAGAGAGGAAACATGGGAACCCAAGGAGGAAATAAAATCTAAGTACCCTCATCTCTTCTCATGTTATATTATTAAATAAAATTTCAAGGATTTAATTTCTAAATGGGTGATAAATGTATAGACCTAGAATTATTCTCTATGAGATTTGATTCTCAAAATAAATATTTGTATGGTATAGTTATAATAAGTCACATACACCACATATTAAAAAACTAAAATTAAATTCTCCACTAATATGGAATTTTATATATAGAAAATAAATATGTTTCATTATATTTAATGAAATAAAATAGTATAGTAAAAATAAAAAATAACATGATATTAATTTTATGTTCCATAAAATAATGGTCCACTTGATATATCACAATCAAAAAAATTATTAAAGAAAGAAATAAATAGTATAAATATGATCATTATTATGAAAATGATTAATATAATACCATGATATGAAATTTAGTGAAATATTATTTATTGATATAAGATTTATATATCAAGAGAAGAAAACCAATGTGACTATTAAATTATTAACCTAAGCATTGTGATTGATAATAGGATAGACAAGAAAATTAGAATTATTGTTAATAAACTACATGACCATAAAAAAATAACCACTAAATTTTATTATTATGAAAAAGAAAATTAAATATAAATTCTATTATGTTATACAATAAACATTAAAATTAGAAACCCAAAAGAATGTTTGAGTGAAATTTTAATAAAATTTATTTTAAAATATTTAGTGAAACAATAATAATTATATATAATATTAATAAAAAATATGTTATGGATTTGTTTTGTTAAAATAAATTACATTTTTTTGTATTTTTATATTGAACTTATATTAGGGATGACTTGTGGAAATTTTGTAAAAAAATTGACATTTTGGGTTGATGGTAAAAATAAAATATTTTGAATACTAATGTTTTATGTCGTAATATTTATCTAATAATAATCTAGCTTGTATAAAATGATTATATTCTCATAAAATAGATTTAATAACATTTGATATTCATTTTAAAATAATAAAATCATTATAAATGATTATCCATATTCTAAAATATATATTATTCTAATAAAATATTATTTTCAATTAATTACATTAATTAAAATATTATAGTGATACATTTTTGTTTTAAAAGAATTTATATGAAGAGAATATATAAAATTTATAACGAAACATCCTTATCTATAACAACATTAATTACTATTAATATTTTTGAGAAAATATAATAAAATGATCAATGTTTTATTCAATCACTCCCCAGTCTATTATTTATAACTTTTCCCTCTTCCACCCATTCCTCTTCACCTTAAAACTTATTCCATTGCATATAATCTACCAAAATCAAAAACATTAAATGACCTGCAATATTTTTGTTTTTTTTTCTATTTGAAAGACCAACATGTGAAATCATTGAGAGTGGTCCAGGGAAGCATCTCTGATGAAGTTATATTTTCTCATCATATTTCATTTAAATTTTTAATAGCATCTAACAACTAATAAACCCCATATTAAAATACAAAAATATGTTTTTGATATTTTAATAAAAATATAATTATACTAGACGAATTGGTTATTTATTATTTTTAATGCACTTATTCTTAAAAACACCACCCGCACACTTGTATATCTATTCCACCAATGTGAGTGATGGTTTTTTTATCACCGCCTTATTCAAAATATTTTAGTGATGGGTTATTTAAAAATTAAAATACTAAGAATAAAATTAATTCTTTTTTTATATTTCATCATTATAAAATAATAGTGATGTTATGAATATTAAATGAAAACATTAAAATTAGATTACCTCTTTAATAACAGGAGGATACTATGAAATAGTTTACCATTTGAATATTTTGTAGTATATACATAACTATTGATACAAAAGACTACTAGGATGAAATTAATATTTACATAAAATCTCTATGAACAAATGAAATAAATAGTAAAACACTATCGATCGACAAAATCCAGTTGATTCAAACATTTTAAAAGGAAACAATCATCTTAATGGTCGATAAAAAAACAACATAATTACTAAAAAGTGAATAGTATATGAATAAAAATGAATAAAATATGTAATTAAAAAAAATTCAAAATAAAATAATTAATAAATTTAACATTATAATTTTGGTTTTTATTTGATGTATTAAATATTAATTAAACATGGGGTTAGGGTTTCCTCCATGTTTCTATTCTTATTTATTTTTTCCTTATTTTATTTACTTCTTATCTCTTATTATTTAACTACACTATATATGTGAATATTAAATTTTCATGAATCCTAATTGTACATTTTATATTCAGTTATTTTTTATTATGATCCATCAATTTCTTTAAAACATAATTAATGAAAACAAAATTAAAACACCTCAAATGTATTTCTACCTCTCCTAAATTATTATATATAGTTTCTTATATACATTTCCTTATATCCATGTTCAATAATCACATTCTATAAGTTTATTCTAAACATTAATTTACAATATGAAATTTTCCCACTTATATTGGTTACCGATTTGATTTATCAATTGATTATGGTTTACGATAGCATTATGTAACTCATTTTTTTAATGGGATTGTATCATGTTTTTACTTAGGGTTTATTTGTAATTACATGGGGAAAACGTAATATTTATATTTTCATGTTATAGGTGGACCAAAAATTATATATTCCTATAATTTATTATGATATTCATTCACCTCATTAGATACTATATATGATTCATGGTTGGTTATCTTATCAGATTATGTTATGATTTCTTGGTTGTGAACCTTGACTTATGCTTATGACATGTTTTATGTTGTAAAAATTTATCATGTTTTCAATATTACATGTTTTTATCATATCATTACTTATATTTTTTTATTATGTGTGACTAATTATGATTCAATAATATTAATATTCTATTATTGATGATATCTCACCATCATGTTTTCTTCGATTACCCATTATTGGGATTTCATTCTCACACCTTATTTATATGTGTCCCAAGGTCATAAAATGCATTTTCATAATCATATAAATATATATGATTGAATAATGAATATAGAAATAAAATACTATGTTTTTTTGAAATATTGTATTTAATCTCACATACGCACTAAAACAACACTTTTATTGGTATATATTATAACCTTTTTCATAAAAATTACAAAATATTATTTGTATAATATATATCTCTTTATATACCTATGGTAGAAAGTATAAATGATGAGATTAAGTTTAGATCATAATAGGTGGATATCCATATCAATAGTGAGGTCTATTATGGTGGAAATCTATACGGTTTTTAAAATTTAGATATGTTATTTTGGTTCTGTGTTGATTGAAGTTACAAGATTATTTTTTTTTTCTATAGTGTGTGAATTTTAAGATATAGAATGTAAGTTTATTTTTTTCTTATAATTGGCGATAGATATTTGAAAAATAAATGTACCAAAAATCCATTATATAAAATCTATATTTTATGGTACTACATTATTAGTAATTTAATACAACATATATGAAAAAAAATTCAAGAATTTGGTTATATCATAAAATACGATATGCTTATATTATTTGTCACAACCAATAAATTTCATAGAGCATGACTCATTGTGTAAAAATTAATTATCCTACCATTTCATTCCATTTTATATGATTTAAATGATGGTTATACATTAACTATTAACACATGATTTCATATTATATATTTGATATCATAAAGTAAGTGTAATTTCACAAGATAAAATGAAAAATATACAGATTTATATGCTGAGTTCCCGAAAATTTTGATTGGAATTTACTTTTACATTGTACTGCATGTGTAAATGTTAGTTCAAATGAGAATAATCTACATGGGATTTAAAAATACAACTTCCATGTGATGGTGGAGATGTCTATTCTCATTTATTCTGAGATTAAACTCTCTCAAACTCAAAGTTGCCTTCTTCTATCAACTTTACACTGTGAGGTTATAGTATTCTATAAAGTGTGGAGCATCCTAGATGAGCATAAAGTAATTCAACATCCCATTGAATCCTTCATGGGAGTGGCTTCATTCTCCTTCTTATATTGTGACCTCCATCATGAATTGATAAATATCGATTTTGATGTGATCATCAGTTTAAAAAACAATTTTCATGTTTCTTATTTTCCATTATGCATGAAATCAATATTTGTACATGTTTTAATCATGTTTTCAATTTCTATATTATTTATATTACATCTAACATATCATTTAAAATACTAAGAAATGCCTCAATGTTATCAAATCCTTACTTTGCAATATTTTTATGAAATAATGATGGAATTGAATATTTTTAAAATATAATTACATTCCATACTCCAAATCAAATAATATGATTGTATTTTTTATTATGAATGAATATGGAATATATTAAATATATATTATCATATGTAAAGACCCTATACAAAACCACCAAGATTTATATGTAAGAGTATATGACTTTTGTGATTTTTTTCCTATCATATCAATAAACATTATTTCAAAAAATAGTTCAGCATATATCCTTTATGATATCCCCGTGAATCCTAAAATATTATTTTCAATCATATTTATTAATTTAATTATCATTCATAAAATATGGCTCAAAACTCATAAATGGATTATGCTCTACCACATATCAGTCATAGAATTTGAATCGGAATATGTCATTAAATATGATGTCTTGTCAAAAAATAATATGCTTAAAATATTAATTTAAATATATTAATCACAAATATTTTATAAAAATTTATAAAATTTATTTTTTGGATATTTATTAATTTATAATGAGTTAATAAATTAATTAAATGTAAACTATTTATAATTAGTTAAACTTTTTGAAAAAATTAATAATACATATTCCATAATACTAAATTTCAATACTAAAATAAATTTCAAATCACTATATTGAAATTCATATGACTTGTAAATAAAGAATTTAATTAGAAATCATAATTTTAGTTTTTAAATTCATTACAACTTACAATCTAAAGAAAAATAT
Source organism: Viscum album (assembly GCA_963277665.1). Taxonomy (NCBI): domain Eukaryota; kingdom Viridiplantae; phylum Streptophyta; class Magnoliopsida; order Santalales; family Viscaceae; genus Viscum; species Viscum album. The sequence goes on along the minus strand of OY728146.1, from coordinate 1,753,318,619 downwards.
TAAGGTTTTAAATGTTAATAAAAAATTATTTCTAATAAATAATTTTATTTTTTTCAAAACTAATGTACATTTTTTGGATATTATTTAGAGAATATCCAAATAAATTTGATGATTAATTTTATCAAGGCTTCAACATTGTTATCTATGTAATATTGATATTGTGTTAAGTGTTTTTCATAATATAATATTGAATATAGAATGATTAAAATTCATAAAATATCATATTTTTAATGTAAAATTTAATATAATAAATAATATAGGGGTGTTATTTATATAAAATGAATGTACATATATTATCTTCAATATTATTGATGTTCTATAATGAATAGGTAAAATTAATAGTGTTTAAATTTAAATATTATTAATGAATTTTTTATAAATATTTCTCTCATGTTTAAATTTATAATTATTTCATTTATTTAAAAAAAATTCTTATGTTTAATATCTATAAATATAATTTTTTATATTTTGATAATGTCTAATGTTTGGTTTTAATGACTAAATTAATTTCAAGGACAATATTACATGCATAAAAAGAGTTAAAATTATACGTATGGAAATGAGTTTAGTTTCCATAAACCATGAATTTAATCATAAGTTATATTATTATATTGAATTAAGTTATTGAACATAGTTTACACATAGTATGTATTAAATTTATAATGAATTAGAATGTCTCATGATTTATGTATCTCTTTGTAGAGTTACTTTATTTCAGAATTCCCACTCCCATGGAGGTTTTTTCCTTATTATAAAATTTTGGGGTTTTCTATATATATCTTTAAGAATAGATATGTGAATATTATAAATTTTGTTATAATTTTAAACCTTTAAATTGAAACTTTCTAGTATCTTGTTCATAGGATTCAGGTTGATATATGTAAATATACTTGTTATATATGTTTTTAAGTAACAAAAATTTTGAATTTTGTAAAGAGATACACATCAATTTGGTTTGTACATATAGGTTTAAATAAATAAATATGATTACATATAAAATAATTTGTATAATTTAAGAAAAATTGTAATAACATGATGTAAGATAGAGATATAAAATCCCCTCTATAATATTTATTGTTATATTCCTTTCTACGTATCTCTTTTTAGGAACTTACTAATTAAGTAAAATTTACACTAAACATTATTTGATAAAATGTTTTCTTATATAAAAAAAGAGAGTGGTAAGGTTACCCATATAGTTAGGTTTCATTTTCATGGAATTATATTTTGGTTAAAATATCCTAGTAATCCCAATGAATTACGATACCAAAGCAACAATGTTGATAGATTATTAATAATTCACTTAGGTAAAGAGTTATTCACATAGTTATCAATGAATCCAATATTATATGACTGATAATTAAATTCTAGTAGATATATTTATTGATTATTTACGTATAACATTTTTTAAGTCATTTTGTGTTATCTACCTTGAACCATTAAAAGATTCAATTAATTGTAAAAGGGTCATTTTTTTATTGAAAAAAAAAATTAATAAAATATTTTATTAAATAGTATTTAACAAATTAAACTAATCAGATAAAATCTTTTATTTAAGATAAATAGAATCACAATCATGAATCAAATTTTTATGAACAATACTTCTAAAAATATTCTTAATGTATTCAACTTCAAATACTATAAATCATAATAAATTTTATTAAGGATAAATTCTATGAGTTAGAGAGATTCCATCCACAGTAAAAAAGTGTTGATGTAGTCTATAAATTCAATCAAGATGATTATGAGGAGAATAGGTTGATTCACAGAGTTTGTATAAGGTATGTGATGAAAAAAACCATTGGAATTTTATTCTCATATAATCAATATGGTTGGTTATGACAATGATACACATTCTAATTTAGTATGTTAATGATTTGGTGAGACAAATGTTTTCATATAAGGATTTGGTTTATAAAGGAATTCATCTTAATATACTTAATGGTATTTTCTACTATTTTATAGATATAAGGAAATAAATTTCAACTTATTTTAAGAATATTGATTATAAATGTACTGGGAATATGTTTTCTATATTTTTGTTCTTTATAGAGAGTACAAGTGTGTGAAATTTCAAACTGAAAGAAAAAAATTTAGTCAGAGTGTGAAAAAATGCTTATTTATGTATCCAGTATTGGTAATTGAAACCAAAAGGTAAAATCAGTATAAATGGATAATTATTCTGCTGTATGGAATTATTTAGAATACATGAATGGATTTGTGACTCTCCATGGATGGTCCATATCTTGTATTAATGTTATAGAAAATAATACCTTGGTTTTAAATGGTATATCATAGCAAACATATATTGAGTATGTGTAATAAATATTCAATAGTTCAAAATAATTAGAATAAATTATATAGCTTGACATTTGATTTTAGATTTTGAAATATTTAATTTATATATTAGAGAGGTAAATCATAATCTTATTGATATATTTAAATGATATATCTAGTCATCTCCTTTCACATATATGATAAGATATTTTTTGTGAATGATGTTTTGTTCTGTAAAACCAAAAAGAATAAATTAAATAAATAAGGTTCATTATATTTTAAATTCTAAAACTTGTTTTGAAAAGGTTATAGGCATAAAAATATTTTTTTCAATCTGAAACAATTTTATCAAAATATTTGAAAAAATATAAGGGAATATTTTCCCTAAACCAACCAGTGGTATATTTTAAATAAACAAAAAATTTTATAGTTGAAAACTATTAAATCACATATAATTCCATATATTATATGAATGTAATATTTTATTTTCTAATTTTTTTTCTAAAAGTAAAAATTATTTATTTTTGAAACAAAATGAATTGTTTTTGTGACTCTTAATTATATTATTAAGTGAATAGGGTGTCTAAGAGAATAATAAGATTATATTTGAATTGAAAAAAGTTAATCATAATACATATAATATTATATGATTTAAAAAATATGGATTTTCACTTAATATATTAAAGAGTTTCAAATATGTGATGGTAAAGAAAAATTAAAAGAGATTAATTTATTTATTTATAATAAATGAATACTTCTATTTAATGATGGATTATTCCCATTTAAATTTAAATTTATTTATATGTAATATTTTATAATATTATTATCTTATAGATCAAATAAAAATATAAATATTTACATTTTGATACTTCAAGAAATTGAATGTCACATTATCTTAAATGTGTTTAGGAAGTGCTATTTAGTAAAATAATGAATATTTAGAATAATTACTATAATATATCAATGGAAAATATAATGGATAGGGTGACAAGAATATTGGACTTATACATTGAAATATTTATAAGTTTACAATAAATGACGACATATTTACGTTTGATGTTGTGGAGTTCAGATTTAGTATATGTTCAAGGAGTTTTACATTAGAAATATGATTCAAAAACGTCAACATAATTCAAGCCTTCTTTAATCTTTCATTTTATGCACTAAATAATTCATTGGTAGTTTTTATTTTGATGTTTAAACTTGTAAATAACACACAATATTGTAGATTGATCTGTTAGACCATGAATTTATATAGGTTAAAGAAATGAAATTTTTTTCCTAAAAAATCATATAGAATTTGATAAATCCCATGAACCCCTCATCCCATGATGACTATGATTCCAGGTCTATGTGAGTCTTATTCATCCTGTAATGGTAAGTTTTATACCAAAATTTGTTGATTTAAAAATAAAATAATATAATATAAAAATATAAATTAACATTATTGTCAAAAAACAGTTCATGTATAATCCCACCTAATACAACAATATATAAACCAAAATCGATATATATTTCTTAAGGGTTGTTTTTGTTTTTGTTTTTTATAAGGGATTTATATTAATTGAAAAAGTAGTATTTTATACCACTTTAAAATATTACTCCCTTCCGAATCCCATTGGTAATCATTCAACAATCAAAAAAATTATTATATGTTATTTTCCTTAGCTTGCGTGATATCCAGTTAGAATGTGGGTATCTCTTGGATAGGGTCGGACATTTATTTTTACGTCTATATTAATTTCTGATGGAACAATATCAGTCAATAAATTACACATCCCACATTACCCCTCGTGGAATAATCTTCCCCATGTAGTTAACACCTCCAATGATGTCCACATAAATATGTGAGAGGAATTAAATATATATCTAGTCATTTTTGAAACCATGTAAAGTGGGTAAAACATATGGTTAGTTTGGAAGCCTATCATATATGATATTATACAAATAAAATTATGTAGGGTTTCGTTAATTATTATTAAAAGTTTTAAGCAATTAAAAATGTATTAGGTAAAAGGAAATTTCCACTTAATCATTCTATCATGTGGGTTGTATATAGTTATATATTTATAAATTTTTTTATTGTATTCATAATAATCATCTAAAAGTATGATTTATAGTTATCCCTTCCCAATAGTCATCATATAGTATTATATGTTGTGATAAAGAGTAAATGTTGTCCTGAGGTAGTTTCTTATATGGAGATATGAAATATAGTTATGTGGAATAAAAAGTGTTTCTCTATATAGGATTACAAAAAAATAATATAATATTGATTCACATATATTATGTATTTGGTATACTAGGTCATAATAGATCTTATTTGGAGTGCATAATACTTATGGTTAGTTTTATACCATGAATTTTAAACTTCAGAATTTGATTTTTTTGTATAAAATCATTGTGGTTTAGTTAATCATCGAAGGTTGGGAATTTTTTTACTATGTGTTTGTTAATGATCAACTATGATGTTATTTTTCCTCTCATATAAACAGTTTCACATATAGACCCCCAATTCACATAAAATAAAGAGTTTGGAGCCACACCTAGATTGTTTATTTGATGTGATTAAATATTCAGATCATTGAAATGAGAATTGGTCAACCATAAAGGTGAATGACATAAGAATTATAGACTAGCCTTCTCAGTCTATACAGGGTTATTTGAGAATGCATGAGTTATCTATATGGAATTGAAATACTCTTTTTCACATAGTTAATCAATGTCTTGTAAAAAGGGAACATATCTGAATGTGTGATAGCATTTGATGTGATTGAGGAATATAGGTATATAGATATATGTGTTAGACGGTGATCACACCAAATCTCTTCATTTATTGAGTTTCATTTATTTTTTTCTAAATACTTGTCATTTATTAACTTTATGTATATTATTATTCACATTTTTAGCCAATAATATATATATATTAGGGGTCACACAATGTGGTTCACTAAATGCTGATTCATTTTGACATAGTGAGATACTCCAAAAATATTTGAAGTTTAATAAAAATGAATTTTTGATGTGAATTCATGAGGAATTTCATCCGATGTGATACAAGGTAAATGTGATGATTTCTTTTTCATAAAAAATTGGATGATATCTAGATGTAATTTAGGATATCATTTCACAAGTATTGATATATGGTGTGACATAATTTCAAATAGAATTTAATTCCCTTAGGATTTAGTGGACATTGGAAGTTGAAGGAGATATTCTATAAAGCCTTTATATATATATGAGCTATAACATAAGGTATGACATAACCAGTCATTGAATATTACTTATATGAAACAATAGAATATTAGTTCATGAATTTTGGAAATATCATTTTATATAACAGTGTTATATTGTATTCCACAATCAATGCATGTCATATTATATGATATCCAATATTTTAAGTCATGATACTGAAATCCCATGCAACTATATTTGATTTATATTGATTCCAAATGTAAAAGTATTTTTATTTGATTATTTATTCCATGTTGGCCATTAATATTTATGAGTCACTTTATAAAATTAAATGAATACGTGCAATGAGTTCCAAAATTTCATATGTTGAATTTACTCATACATTATAATAAATGAGTAAATGGGAGTTTGTAGTTGGAGAATATTTAATGGATTTATAAATCATAAAACTATGTGATTGTTTTGGGGTATTTCTATGTTTATTCTTGGAAAAAACTATCTCCAAAATAAATCTCTTTACATCTACCACCTTCACGCCATTATTTTCTAGTCGATGAATTTATGAGATAGAATGGAATAATAATGAATTCATATTTTCCATTTCTTTTTGGAATGTTTGAATTTTATATATCCTCATTTTTTACCCCTAATTGATGATATCCTGGTATAAGGTCAATCATGGATATGTTTTGAGCTACTCAATGTTGATAGAACCAGTCATAAATATAGGGTAGAGGATAATTCATCTTGACTGTGACCTTCTTATGTTCATGACAATAAATGAAGACAGACACTAATAAATCATTATTATTTTACAAAGATTTTTTTATACCATGGTAAATCACATGGTTATATAAATCCCTTATCAAAATTATCTTTCTGTTACTTTTTCAATTCCTTTATCTCAATCAGATTCATTTTATAAGTATTATTTGATATAGCTACAACACAAATTATTATTTATATTAGAAACTCAACCATATTCCATTATGGAAGACAAATAAACCCATAAATAAAATAATAAATGTATTCATTCATGAATAATATATCATCAATATTGTTATTCTCCAAAACCATTTGAGCTAATCTCCTTTCATTTTTTGGAATTAGGTCTCATATAATGGAAATAATTTCCATAAGTAATTCATAGTTATCCTAACAATGATACATGATTGTAGGTATATCTGTGATATTAAATGTTTTTTCACTATCATATATATTAATATTGTATTTTTTTGAGAGAGATAAAATCCAATATAAGAATCAGATAAAATTCAAATAATGTGGGAATAATTGGTCTGGTAGGAAATAATTTCCCACAAACTATTATGAGATAATATTTTTTGATATGCCACAAAACCATGAAACTAATATGATTTTTCACTAATAATTTAATATCAATACATTGAGTAAACCAATCAATATTCAATGATATAATTCAAGTTATGATTGAATTCATTGAACTAGGATCAAATAAGTTGTTTTCAATATTTATCATGTATTTCACAACACCTACTTGAATAATCAATATCTGGTCCATTTATAAAAGGAAAAAAAAATTTATGTGTATCAAGAAATAATAACCAGAGTATGAGGTTGTATGAAAGGGATAATCAATCCTAATATTAAATAAATTATGATACCTTTATTTCAAAAAAAAAACATTTTTGGATCATCCTATATCCCATTTGGTTCAATCAAGTATTTTTTTATGTTTGGTCCTCTTACTAATCCTAACCTATTCCACATTATAAACTAAATCCCCCTAGAATAAAAACTATGATGTAAAAATATACAAATAAATTTATATTAGAAGATTTATATCAATAACCACATCCTCATAAAATAGTTTACTCCCCTACAAATATTTGTTTAGTTACATTGGAGATTAAATAAATAAACGCATATATTTTAACACTGTGAACATTTATCTAAACTAATACAACACTAAACCCCATTTTAGATGTATCACATGTAATACATTCATTAGTAACATCAGTAATAGAAATATAATAATTTTTTGAAGTTATATGTTCAATAATAATAAACATAATGGATAAAAATAAAAAATATAATTTTTTATAATATAAACATGTATGTATGAGAATGTAATAAAGGTACATGAACATAAAATAATGAATCATACATAAAAAACATATATCATAAAACATGATTCATGAAATAATAATTTTGGAATAACATAATAAATGGATCACTATAGGGTATACAAATTATTCATTAGAAATGGAGTTAGAATGTTGCATAATATAATAATGTGCAATAAATATATGAAAAAAACCGAACAAATGTCTTGGTTTATCTCCCAGATGATCATATCATAATGAACTAGGATAACCACCTTCCCAAGACAAAAAACATCTAGTCTAACTACCTACTCATGAAATAACATTTGGAATTAGTCTAACCACCCACTGCCATATTACCTTTTTTAAAAGAGCTAACCACTTATTACCAAAAACCATTAAAAGATAGGCTACCCACCATGACCTATAACTATTAGGACTTGGGTAAGCCTCAAGTGTTCCATTCTAGTTTCAAGATATATAGAAAATTACCTAATGTATTAAGGGATGTAGTTATATATAAAAACACATAATAAAATATTTAAAAAATTATAATTGAGAATAAATATCATATAGTTTGTGATATATTTTATATAAAAAAAGAAATAAATTAAAAAACAATGATAATAGAAATTAATTCTAAATACCATTTAATTTTTTGAAGGGATATTTGTAATGTAAAAAAATTAAAGTTATTATGAAATTACTTTATTCGAATGATGCCTAAAAAATATTTGTTTGAAACATTTTTAATAATATTTAATATAATAAAAAATGAACCCTGTAGGGAATGATAAAACATCATTCATTTCATTATTTTGTAAATGATGTTATGTCTAAATGAAATTTAACTTATGAAATATTTTTTACATATATAGTGAAAATTCTAAAACCAAATAAATTTTGTAGATATGGATCGGAATGATTTCTTATTGAAATGTATACATAAGGATAGCTCCAATTATAAATAACATTTCTGTCAAATTGAGAACCAAATAGAGGTTAAAGTGTATGAATAAATGTAAACACGTGAAATAAAATGTGGAAAATAATATATATTTTGTTTTAGAGATAAAAAACTGAAAATTTATAACAGAGTAATTTTAATGAAAAAAATCATGTTTTTAAATTGATACTGAAAAATAAATCTATAATTCTACGCATGAATTCCATGATATCACTTTTACCACTTTCATAAATTGCATCCTCATTATGGATTCCCTCAAAATGAAATATTTAGGCTCTCATATTGATAATAGAGTCCAAAATATTTTAAAAATACTTTATAATATGATAAATTGGTAGATATTCCAAATAAAATAGTTGGTAAATTTTATTATGTAATTGAAAGATAATGGTTGTTTTTATGTGAGTTTTGAATGGAATTTCTGTATTTACCAATTTCATAATTCATAAGGCTTTAATTTAAAAATTACTGTGTATTTTTTTAATTATGGGATATAAGGTTAGGGGAGGAAAACAATATCCTTATACTCTCATGTAAATATAAGGATTTATGATATTTTATATAGTTTCCCATAAATTTATCATTTTTACCATTATTGTGGTTATTAAATTTTTCCCTCAGTAATAATTTTTTAAGAATAAAATATAAATTGAAATAATTACCCAGTATATATTTTTTTGTTTTAGATGCTCACATCATTTAATCTAAATCAATTTCCTCATATGAGAAATTTATCTCTTGATTTAAAGATGTCATATATAGAAAACATATGTTTTAAATAAAAATTACTTCATTAAACATTATGTGTTCTAGATAATATTTCATATCAATTACTAATTAAATAAGTATTAATATTTTATTCTAAAAAATGAATAATGACATTATATTCTTCATTTTTAAGTGATCGATTTTAATTTTTATGATAAAAAATATTCATCACTTTACAAATGAATTATTTGAAAAAATTTCCCATTTTACTTTAAATTAATTTAACCTCATTCCATTAAAATTTATTATTTATCCTGAAATATTTATAATTAATCAATATGTTTGTATTATAATATTCCATTGAATTTTAAAATCAATTAAAATATATATTTAATACTAATAATATTTAAAATTTGTAATAAAATGAATACTGTCAGGACCCCTACCTCCAAAGATACTACAATGAGGGGACAGAGATAATGACCCCCCAAGTCCCGCCTCTTCTAGGACCTGTGTTGGAGACTAGCACCCTCGGTAGAAAAATATCATATAGGAGGAGTTACCCTCTATAATATAAATTGGATCGGGAGATAAGAATAGTCTATAATAAGAAACTCCAGTACATTGTATAAAAGAAGGCCAAAACGATCTAATAATAAATGAACAAATAATAAATGATACTAATATCATTTTACAATGTACAATACCCAAAATTAAATCTAATGTCGCAACATGAAAACTATCCAATAATCTAATCTAGTAAATTCCATCAAAGTCCACATAGTCATCCTTGATACTTAAGATTAATTTTATATATGTACGATGATTATACATGAATACTCAATAAGAAAATCAAATTCTCTCATTCACATCTGAAAAAAGTAAAGTATTTCACATGTGATCAAAAATGAGAAAAAAATTGATCCTATATATGTATCGTTACTAAATGTATCCTCACCATGTCTCACTCACAAAATAATGCATCCATGTATATTAAGATAATAAATATCCTATCAATAAAGAGTACCATGCACCACTTTCCAATTGATTTTCTTCTCTCATGCCCTTACACAAAATGTATTAGCACTACCATCTCTTCTATATATAACATCATACAATAATCACCATGTGCAACTAACCATCACATCACATCTCACTAGAAGACACATAGGTCATCAAATAACATTGCATAACTAGGTTGGTATAATATCTTGAAGATCTAGTATGTCAAACTCATGTCATCCTCCCACAGTACACAATCCACAACATAAATCATCTCATCGTCTCACCTAAAATCACATGGGTCAACACATCTCACCTCACTTGAAGACACCCGGGCCATCTTATCACACCTTGACTATGGCACATTGGTATTCTAACCATCATAAGCCATTTATTTCATAATCACTTGGAAGAGGGAGTGGGGAAGAGTATGTAACTATCCAACCATCCTCGCTACAAATATATTGGAACCCCCACCCCCATTTTTTTCAGAACTATGTGCTCAACTTGGGTGGGAAGAATATAGAAAATGCTAATGAACATAAAATGAATATATAATATTAACACAAAATCCCAACCTATGGGTATATAATAAGGGTACAAACCAACTCATGACTTCAACCCATATTTCTTCCTCCTCTAATTGCATAAAAAACGCTATAAAACATTTAAATTCTTCAAAATTAAATATAATATTGATATTATCCATTACCAATCCTTTAAATTACACAGCAAACTCATTCCATTCTTTTGTACCATTAATTTTTATTTATCATAAACCCCATTTAACCACATAGCCTATTTTTGACCATTCATTAATTGTTTTCATCTCATGCCATTTCATTTTCAACTTTAACATTTATTTAATTCTTCCACTAATTCGGAAACTAGGATCACATAAGACATCGCAATATCATAAAACAAATCATTTTATGATAATATTCCCAAAAATCCATCATCATAGCCATGTCTACCTCCCTATCACAATTCTAACATCACCAAAAAATTTTATCCCAACCACTGAATAACACAACCTCACAACACAGAATCCCCACATAAACCAAGCTGAACATCAGGTCATCACCCCATTCGAAAAAAAACACAAAACATCACAAAAAAATTAAATAATTATCAATTGGATTTTACCAATTCCAATTCATTAATTTAGGAGCGTTATCATATGATCTATGATCCCAACAAAACCACTTCATTATCAAAATATATGTTTGTAGAAAATTTCTATTTTGGATGATATCCAATAATAACAAAAAATTACATCAATCATAGCACATATCATCTCGTGGTAAAAAACACCCAACTATGATAATATTCTATAGAGAATTATTCTGGTACAATCACAATATCAAAAAGTATAAAAACATTTTATCTCATTCCCATACCCATTAAATTTCATATAAAATTATTAATTATATTCGGTTAGTAGGAAGAAAAACAACATCCCAAGGACCAAAAGAACATACACCTCTCACATGATACATCATAGAGAGTTATGAAGGATTCCATACCTGGATGAATGAATATTTTCACCAATTTATTTGTCCATAAATAATGGGTGAACGAACAAAATAAAACCACCTATAGGGAAATTGAACAACATAGGTCCATGACACTATGTATAAAGGCTTTTTAAACACCCATATTAATATAATTAATGACAGATGGAAATATGTAATTATCATTACATTAGAAATAATAGATCAGAAACATTCAGAATTTTATATGGTTTAAATTTACTATTAAAGGAGGATCTCATCCAAGATATGTGTTTTAACCATTTTAAAAGAATCCAAACATTTATTGATATGAAAATATCATTATCCACTATTAAAATGGATTTAATGTAAAAAAATAAGTATTTAAAAAATCTATAAAAAATTTATCAAAAGGGTATAACTAGAAATTATTGAAAACCCTTATCTACTTCAAGGATCTATTGAAAGTGATCTCCAGTCTAGGTCCTCTAACATTGATCCAATGTTAGTGATATACTCCCATGATCTACCTCTAGTTATTTACATCCTATGATATACTCCATGTGATTTACTTCTATTGGTTTCCACCTATGAATTCCCTCTAGTCATCTACTACTAGTGATCTGCACTTAATGATCAACCACCGATGAAGAAATATTTTGATTCCATCCAGTTATCTATTACTAGTGATATGTATCTATTTATTTAGCTCCATGAGTTATCATCAATAGTCTATCACTAGTAATCTACTACCATGATCTACATTTAATTGTATACCTCTAATGATCTACCACCATGATATACCACCAGTGGTGTATTTTAAGGATCTATTCCTAGGATCTACATCCATCATCTAAAAATCCATTTTTTCTCAAAACACAAAAAAAACTCATCCCTTCCTCAAATAGACACCACTTGACATTCCATGGATACCACAATATATAGATTTCATGATTTTTAATGGGATTTATGGTTTGGTTCTTTATATCAAATACCTATCAAAATATTCTCGACCTATAGGTTTCAAAAATAAACTAGAACAAATGAGAGAAAATGTATAAACAACCATCCCTCAAGATACCTCTTGTGGATAACATTATCTCTGAAGCACTTCCACATACATGAAACTCATTAAAAACATCATTTATTCTACATAACCACTTTAAAAACACTTTCAGTCCCTATAAAACCCTATGAAAAAACATCCACATAACATAAAAAAAGTACCCCAAGTGAAAAAATAAAGAAATTACATCCCCCATGTCTTGATAATATCTGATATTGTCAATAATGACTCTCTCGTATGGTTTTCAATCTGATAGAGGTGTAACAAATCTTGACTAGTGTTCAGTTTTCCCTTATCTCCTATGCACTCAAGATGCAATCACACATAATGTTAGTAAGAACGAATCACATCTCATACAAAAAATAGAGGTCCAAACATCACATCGAAACACAATATGTCATGAAAAGGCATAAAATGACTCATAAAAACTCTGATTAATTAGAACACATCTATGTGTAATTTCCCTAGTGATCTATTATAAGGAACATTGTCTCCAGAGAGCACAAACCAAAGGAATGATCCATCATCACAACACCTTTTCCTGATAATAATGGATTTCCAATGAATTTTCCAAGAACATTACATAATCCTAAATATCCAAATCATCACATTCAATTAAATCAGAATCATTATGAAGATGTTTATGGTTTTTATAGAAGTAAAATACATCATTAATATGATCAGTACATGGAAGAAGTTCTGACCATTAAGACACCTCACAATGTTCACAAAAACATCAAAGGGAATAGTAAATCGATGTGATAACATACTAACCATTCCAAACCTATAATTCTCATGTCGAGAGGAAACATTGAAGAACACATTTTATCCAACCTCAAACATCAAGGGATTTATCTTGTGATAATCATATTAATTATTATTTTTATGTGATTATTTAATCTTCTCGGTAACTAACTAAAAATTCTCTATCTTTCTTTATACCACATCATTCCCTAGAATTATAGAATTTTCAACCTCATCCTAGTAAGATGGGAAATGAAAATAACACCCATATAATGTATCAAACGAAGAAATAATGATGAATGAGTGATAAATATTGTTATAATTGAGTTTATCAAAAGGTATGCAGAATTATAATGATCTACAGAAGTCCAAGGCACCTACACACATCATTTCCTCCAACATCTGTATAGTTATCTCTATTCGCATGTCCATCTTAAGGTAGAAAGTTGTGATGAGTCATAACTAAGTGACAAAATCATATTGTAATACAATCTAGAATCAAAAGGTAAAATTTACATCCTAATCATAGAAGATGTGCCTCAAGACCCCATGAAACCAGAGAACCTCGTTTACATAACTCCTTTCAAAAACATCCACTACACATGACTCCGTGAATTCTATAAAGTTATCTAATTTTTTCAATCGATACCAAGTAACCCATATAAATTTACAACCTCCCAAATATTACAGTAAAACTATGATTAAATCCATCGAGATTCCATTCCATGTCCACTTGGTAATATCCAATGGATACAAAAAACAACATGGAACCTGATTCTAGGACTTTACCTTCTCAAAAACTAGACACTATGCCAAAAAAATCTTGAACTTATCATTTAATCCTGATCCCCCAATATTATGCCCTCAATCCATCGTACATCTTGGAAATACCATGGAGTAATCCTTATGGTAAACTATGAAATTCATAAAGGAACCCCTCATGTGTAACTTATAGAATAAAAAACATATAAAAAACATCATATGGTTATTTCGATCCCCTTTCCATCCCTCTAGATCATCAATATGGCCAACATCATTGCACATAACCTCATCCTCTGAGACACCCCACTAAGTCTCCTCCACTTTTTTTCAATCAATTCGTAAACATAATCTAAAATTAGAAACATATTTCATCAACCTACCATATCTCTCTGTGAAGGGATGAAAACAACTCTATCACTCTCTAAGTATTCCCATATATCTAATCAACATCCTTTTTCCACTTTCTTCACAAAGTAACCGCCAAAAAATATCAATTTCTTAATGTTTATAAGATATTAAAATTATCATCCATATGAAACATAATACACGTCCATTGGAATACATTTAGATTATGATGAGAAAAGATATACCTAAAGATATTGTGATTGATAAAGACCACCAAGCTCTCCCTATTGATGTATTTCTGCCACATGATTAGAAAAAATACAACTCCTACTATTTATAATTAACGGGTGGAATAATTACGCTAATGGGGGTATAACAACATAGTCCCATTATAGATCACTTACTCAATTTTTATCTTGATAAATCACAAGACCAATTGTGAAGAATTACATAACACCTCAATCAACACACTCTAATCTAGATACAAAATAACATGAGGATTTTTTGTCTTCAAATTTATATTGTGTAAATATAGATGAAATGGATCAATCATGATAATTTCTTGATCCATCATTGTAGAATATAGAAATTCGGTGGAAATCTATGTGATATTTGAAATAAACCTTGGATAATATCCAGATAGGCCAATAAAATTACGAACCGATGCCATGTTAATAGGTGTTTTCCAAGAAACAACTATATCAACCATTAATGTATCTACACTTGCACCCTATTGATAAAACAAATTCCCACGGAAAATGAAGCTCTCATTTCCAAAAAAATACACATTGAAACACTCTAAGCAGAAGGTGGTGTTGAATAACCGGTAATAATTCAATGATATGATCAGAAATCTCCTCTTCTAACTCTTATTAGATCAATATGTATTCAAATAACATGACTATTAATAGGACCATAAACTTAGGGAACATAAACATAATTATCCCCACGAACAAAGATGGAATATTTTTAAACTTGAACTACCTGACCATGAACATGGTGTTCTCGTACATATATTTGTAGGTATTCTTCAGGATATCTTCCTCCTTCACAATCAAAGGGTGATAACCTGAACACAGATCTATCATTGAAATCCAACTGGACCATTGGTCAAAAAAATAAATCTTTAAAAGAGGATTACAATTCTTGAATGTCACCTGTTTTATCTCATGATAATCTATATAAAACCTCAAACTACCATTCTCCTTCTTGGTGAACAATACTAGAGAAACCCACAAGGACTTACATTGTCTAATGGAGAACATTCTCATCAAATAATCACCCTAAAACCTCATTTCATGTAACAAAGATGGTTTCATCGGATATAGAGTCATCGAAATAGGAGAAGCACCTTGATGTAGGTTTATCCTAAATTCAACATCATATAGATGGGGTATCGCTATAACCTCCTCCAGGAAAACATCCATGAACACCCTAAGGACCTTGGGAACCTTCAATTTCTATGTTTAGACTGATTCAATAGACAAATGATCTATCAAAGAAATGAAGGTTCTCCACATGCTTACATCCAAACTAATAACCCCACTTGCCAAAGAAAACTGTACACTGACCATCCACATCTATGAAAAAAATATCCAACAGAAGAAGATAATAAAATCAGTACTAAAATAAAAACAAGATTATATTGAGGATGAAATCATACAGCAACATTTTAATCTAGAATAGTTCTTTATAAGACTGTTGTTTCCCCATCATACATATATATTCCCATCAAAGATAAAACAAAATAGTATAGATTTTAAATAGAGTAGTAAAAACTAGGGGTAGGATAATCCTCTCTACATGTTTTCCTAGAGAATTGACTTAATTGAGTTCAATAATGTAGTGAGAAGATATCAAATCAAACAAGTCACAAATACGGGTACATGATAAACTGATCATACATAAAATGATCTCTATCTCCCCTAGTGATGTTGCCTCAACTTCTTACAACTGACCAGACCCAAATACTCTGTCTCTCTATTGGTGGACACCTCCACAAACATTCTTAGTTCATTCTTCCGAAGGGATGGAGACATCATGAGGTCATCCTCTACCTACAACATCATCTCTTGAAATTGAATAAGCATGTTACACCAGACACAAAAACAAACTCATATCCAACTAGTGGTAAAACTACTGTTGAAATTTAATACCTCTACCAATATAATCCATGTTAAAAAAATTTCATTGATCCTAATAATCATCAGGGACTCCACAGTGGAAAAACTAACCCAAAAATCTTAATGAAGATAGAATGTAAGGTGTTGAGAATGACTCATGGATGATCAAAACATAGAATTCCCAAGCCCCTGATACCTTCAATTGAAAACTCTACTCATAAATTAACCCTGAAGAATTATTTCTCACAGTAAACATTCTCTTAATTAAATCTACAAGTTCACCTACACCTTTTTATAAACCTCTAGATACAAAGGAAATATTAAAGGAGGGAGTTTATACTATATCATTGGATAGAGTGCCTCCTCAACAAATCTCTATTAGGAAACCTTATTTGATATATGATAAGGATCAATGTGTAACTCGATCCCCAACACCCAAAATGAAAAAATCACATTTAAAATATAAATAGGATCTTATATCAACATTTACATCCTAGTTGATTAAAGAAACTTTTCTCAAAACTCTATCATAATATCAATGATCAAAACACATCCCACCATCATTTAAACTAGATATAGAATCCACCATAAATGTACAACTCCCCACATATAGATAATATCCCAACAAAACCAATATCCCATAGGGGCCTATATCAAACTACAATACATCCCAAGGTACTCTAACCATATCACTATCTCCAAATCAAAAACACTACCATCATACTTCCCTAAATCCTTCCACTAAAATATGTACTTTGCCTTCTATCATTCGTCATCCTTTTCAACTGTATCAAACAATCAGTGTTCAACTGGGATAGTATAATAAAGCTCCACATACTAATCCACAAACGAATGATAACTATGAGTAATACATGATAGGAAACTATCTTCCCCCATCCTCGTAGTATGGTATTTTAGTATGTTTTATTTAATTAAATTTTATATATTTCAAATTTTCTAGAACTAAGACCACCTAATTAAATTAACATCATGGGTCATTATGATATATATAACAATATTATGTATCCACCCTTCAGAGAATCCCACATCTATCAATCAGTTAGTAATCATGATGTTCATGTACTAGACCATCATTAAGGACTACAAAAACATGTCTCTAACGGTCTTCATATCCTATATCATGTTACAATGTAAGCTATTTCAATTTCTCTACCAACCCATGAAATCATCTCTATTCTTAACGCAAAACTCTATCTTATATCTAGACCATAACCTCTAATACCACTCTTTTATAACCCTATGATTTCAAATATGTTGCAATTTGGGGGACATATAATGCCCCGCACATCTCTCCTTCAATAGGATTTGGGTGGAAGACTAGCACACCAAGGGTGTAAAAATATCATCTTTGGGAGGCATTTCCATCTATAATATAAATAAGTATGGGAGATAAGCTAAATCAACTACATGTATCTCTATGAAATAACATAAAAAAATATAAAAATGTAACCACAATGCAAGTATAAATAAAATAGGATATACTTAAAAGTATCCTAAGTAAAATACCCCAATGTAATGAAAATGTAATAAAACTAAAATGATCTAGATATATGAGATAGTAACTTCGATTATAGTCAATGTATTATTTATAGAAACCTAGAAAATTATTTTCTATTCATAGAGTAAGAATACATGTATAATTAATAGTAAAATCAAATTCTTTTATGCACACTCCAAATAACACATCCGTGAATAATAACATAATAATAATAATATCTATAAATGGTACCTATCAATAATTTTACACTGAGTTTACAGTCTCACACTCCAATTTTCAACGTCTTGGAACTCCCTATTATTATATATATCTCATCATTACATGAACACATTCTGTAACTAACCATCACATTACATATCACCTTCAGACACTTTCGACATCACATCACATCACTTAACCAGATGGGAGGAGATTTTGAACATGTAGGAAATCAACATCATGTCATCCACCCACCATGTTTAAACCAGACCATAAACCATCTAATAATATCTCCAAGAAACACCATGATCAACACATATCCCCTTTCATAAAGACAACAATTCCATATAATCACACCTAGATAGGGGAAGATTTAAATTCTTACTATCACATCCTATTAATATCATCATCAACTAAAATATGGGTCGGGGGTGATAGAAGAGGCATTCATCCAACATCCCCACTGGTATATTGGTAGAAACACCCCCTAAGACATTTGGTTTTCATCACTAAGTGCTCGATATTGGTGGGAGAATATAAAAAATAACAAAGAATGAACATAGTATATATAATATCAAAACACTAGCCTAACCAATGGGTTTAAAAAAAGGTTACCAACCAACTAATGACCTCCCCCCTCTTTGCTTCTACCTATATATTCACACCACTTCCCTACAAAACACAAGCCACATTTTCTCATACTTCTCAATTAAATTCAATTTGAAGATTGTTTTTTACCAACCCATTTCATTAAACATCCAATTCATTCCATTATTCTGGATCCTTAATTCACATATTTCACCAATCTCATTTAACCACATATCCAATTATTAACCATTAATGTCCCATTTTAATCACATAACATTTCATTTTTGATATTATTATCTAGTTAATTCCATCAATACTCAACATACAAGCATAAAACAATAAATTGAAACATCAAAAAATACCATCATTATCTTTATAACAAGACCACAATCGCACTATAACATACACATACACCTCCTCATTAGAACGGCCACATCTCCATCAAAATCCATCTCAGCAGCCTCATAGCACTGCCTCGAAACCCATAATCCCATCATGCTGAACAATTGCACATCATGTCTCTACATCATTCCAAAAATACACATCACAACACATTTCAATGATTTACCAGGGGAACTTATCAATTCTAATTTAGTATTTTAGGGGCATTATCACATAACCCATGATCATGGTGAAACCATTTCATTAAACAAATATATGTCGTTATCTGATTTCCATTTTTTTTAGTATCAAACAATCATATCTGACATAGTTGAAACAAAACATATTATTAAGTGAAAACAAATCCCCCAATGGCCATAATTTTTTGAAATGAATTAAGTCCATATAATCAAAATATCAAAAAGATGTAAAAATACTCCAATTTTTTCTCTTAACTTTTAATTTCATTTAAAATAGGTAATTATATTATTTAATAAAAATTCAAACCATCTTCCCATGTTCAACTAGAACATTCCACTCCCTAATAATACATCATCGATATATATAAAAGAACCTATATGTTTAAGAATGAATCTTTACCCCGGTTTTCTTTAATAACTAATAAGGGGTTCACGCATAGAAGGAATCCATCTATTGGGAACTCGAATGAAAAATTTCAACAAATCAATGCAAAATGTCTTTGAAACCTTTCATATAAATTGAAAGAAAGTCTTATTTATCAACAAAACAACATTATATTTAGAAAGAAAAGTTTTGAATCAAAAAATCTATAAAATGGTATTAGCTGACGATTCGGTGGGGATATCATCAACTAAAAGTGGTGTAATAATTTATAAAGGCTCATGGATTTTATAAATATTAATATATAATTATCCATAATTAAAATATATTAAAATTACAATAGTTAAGGATTTAATATATGTTACTCATTAAAATAAGACATCAAATGGGAAATTGGAATTTTTTTATGAACTGGATATACTAACTACATCAACCACCAGTAATATTCCAACTGGATATACTACTAATGATATAACTATAGTGATCTACTTCTAGGGATAATCACCTAGTTATCTACCACAAATAATCTACCACCGGGGATCTACTGCCAGTGGTCTTCTGCCAATGATCTACCACCTATGATCTACCTCCATGATCTAATGACAGTGATATACTATTAGTTATCTAACTGAGGATCTACCACCAGTGATCTACTGATAGTGATCTACCACTAGTATCAACCTCATGTGATCTATATCCAATGATCTACCACTAGGATCAATCAATGATGACATACCTCCATTTTCTACTACCAAGAGAAACTTCCATCATCTTTAGACCCCCCCCCCACCTTCTCAAAAAACATAGAACACTTTCCTCCACTAAACATCTAGCGACTATCCCTAGACACCTCAATCAAATTATTTACTACTATGTAATTGGATATAATTTCCTAAACATTAAATTATATAACCCTCAAATTATTATCAACCTTCAGACTTAAAATTATCCTATAAGGAAATAGATAAAATGTATGAACATCCATCACTCATGATAACTATAATATATATTTTTACATACAAAACACCATGAATGACCAAACGCACCAACCATAATCTCCCTCTCTTCAACGTAACCACTTGAAACCTAAATTCAGCCCCAATAGAGCCCCAAGAAAAAAACTGCCATTTCCATTAAATAAAAGATACCTAGTTCTAAAAATCAGGAAATTATATCTCCCATTTTAATATAATATATTTTTATTTGGAAATGACTCACCTATATTGTTCCAATTGTTCCAAATAATATCGCATTATGGATAAAGATTTTGTTTTCTTGTTTTTAGTATTCATTGAATCAATAATAACATATTATTTCAAGAATAATGAATCATTTATCATATAAAATAATATCATCCAAAAATACCATTGAAGAACAAAAATGAGTGATAAGGAAACTTACTTGAAGAAACTATTGGTATTGATAATGAATTTTCATCATACACTTCAAAGAACTCTCTTCTAGGAAACCATTCCTATATAGCATATGAACCAAAGGAATGGTCTATCATCACAGTATCATCTTTAAATTATCATTAATCTCAACTAACAACTTCACTAAGGTCATATCTTCCTTGATATATATATCTCACTAGTCAATGAAATGGGTTATATAGGATAATATAAATAGAATTAAAAGATGTGGAAGATGTCATAAATTCATTCCAATGTCATATAAGTGTTAAATTGTTACCAACTCACCAATGTTCCCCAAAACCTAAAAGGTCCCAACAAATTTTCAAGAGAAATTTCTCCCCTTGTTAAACCTTCACATCCCACATTGCAGGGAATAATTCTAGAAAACATGGTCTAAAATTTCAAATCCAATGTCCTCCTCTTGAGATCATTAAACAAATTCTCCCTATCATGTTCTAATTTTAACATCTCTCTAGACAACTAAACCTTCCCTATAATTCTATACACAACATCATGTATAATAACTAATGACTCCCTAGACTCAATAGAAAAATGGTGAATGAAATGGCCGCCAAAATATAGAATCAAATGGAGGCATACAAAAGGATGACTGGTAGATTTTTTTATGAGAAAATCACTAAATAAAATTGTTGTTCCCATTATTCGTTGAAGTCCAAGACACAAGCCCAAAATATGTCGTATACTATCTAGGGAGTAAAACTATTCTGACATCCCCAGGAAGGTAAAAATTAGTATTGTGTCATAAATAATTGAATAAATCTTCATGCAATCCCCAATATATGTGTGACATAAAATGTGTGTTTATATATAATGAAATTATAATATCAAATTACCCACTTTAAAGTATTTCTCTTCTCTATTTTCATTTCCCTTTTTATTGGGACCTATTTTGGGACTCTCAAAGATGGACAATGTTTCTTGGGAAAACAACCCAATTTAATGTAATGTATGTTTGTTTTAATTAATAGAGTATATGTATAATTTTCCCAATGTATTTATAATTTTCTCCCTTACTTCAAGGAATATTTTTGTTAGTTTGTGGATTTTGAGAAGAATTTGGTTTTTTTGGAGTATGTTGGATGATTTCACATCATGGAAAGTTTACAAGTCCTGAAGTTTTTACATACTATGTAATATATTCAGATTGTTTTTGGATTTCAAGAAGATGTTAGGAAATTTCATAAGGCATGATGTGTTTTCACTCAACGAACTAGGATCACATCTTGTAATGTTCGAAGCTAATATTGTTAATCTGAATTTATTTTCTTTTTGAAATGAATTTGTAATCAAGAAATAAATAAAAATAAAGGTATTAATGAAATTTATTTCTCACATCATATTAATTTTATGGGACTGGACATATTATATGTTATTCCATCAATTGTTGGTCACTTCTCTCTCAACCAAGGAGTTGTCACTGGTGATTTTGGGGACCACTTCTCATTCTGATATCATCTCCTAAAAAATAAGCATCATGGTTTTTTTGATGCATCTCTCTAGGTAAGTGATCTTCCTACTATGGCATTTACCTTGATTATAGTAGTTTCATTGTGCTCTTTTTTCATATTTTTTGATATTGTGGAATTATTCTATTAAGATACTCTATGTGATATTCTTCCATGGGTAAATACAGTATCATTATATTGTAGTGGGTGCATGTTCGTTGATATTTTTAAGGATCTACCCCTTTTTATATATACTTTTGTGTGGTATGCGACTCTAATATAGGGGAATCAATCTCAGTGCCCATGTTTTTGAATTGGTGTTCTTTTTTGGTTAGTGGATCATTTTGTGGATATGTATGGCCTAAATTTATGATTATTTCTACTTTAACTAGAGTATATTAGATGAGTTTTATTTCAATAGTTTTATAAAAAAATCATAGATGATTTTCCATTATTATTATTTTTGTGGAAATGATTTTTGGAGAAAAATGGTTTTCCCATAGAATTTTTAAAAGAAAATATATTTTATAATCATTGTAAAATGGATTTATAAACTAATTAGAATAATGTTTTGAAGAAGTTTTATGCAATATAAAGCACCAAGTAATCCATGAGTACATAGGGGGAAGCAGTAGTGATATGAAACATTGATTTTTCAAGGGGTTCACTCAAGTTGTTTTTTATGCCCCAAACCCCATTAATTTATCCACTTCATAGACTGGTTATGGGTTAACATTATAGGTATTTTATATTATCTCTATATTTGATTCATATATACATAGGATTTATTCTTGTTATTTTCTATGATTTGGTATGGTTTCGCTAACTATCCTGGCCTCTAGTGATCCTTGTTTTGATGTTACACATTCTTTGATTTACATGGTTATATATTATACATCCATGGATATGAAAATATATTGGATACATGATTTACTTTTATTTAATTTATTTGATATATAGTAAATTATTTGAATCTATTTTACCTGCATTATTTTTTAAATGTATAATATTAGGAAATTATATATTTTATTGTGGTTTTAATAAAAAAAATTATTATACAATTTACCATACCTTATTTTATTAAATGTTATTCATGTTCAGATTATTGTATAGGTACTTGATATGGAATTCTTGTGTGGGGTCCTAATAAGACTCTTTATCTCACAACCTGTACACCCCTTAGATAGTGAATAGACTAGTTTTTTCTTTGGATGTAGGGAAATTTAAGGCATCACAGGGATCTGGTGATGTTTCTGTCAACATATTCTAGGTACCTAGATGTGATATAGTGAGAGTTTCACATATTATCACATGGATTATCTATTTTGGTTTTTTTTTCAATTGTTCTTGAAAATGTCTCTTTGATATTATTTATATTTCTTTGTGTTATTTCTCTTTTTTGGTTTCCTTCTTTATGTGACATATATTTCTTGTTTAATATTCTACTATTTCATTTTATCATGTATGTGTATATGTCATTTTTTATGTTTTAGGTTAGAAAACAACATTTCCTATTGTTATTGATTCCTAAGTCCTAGTCACAATACTAGGGGGAACGGGAAGACCCTTTTGTTATGTGTAAATTTGGTTCAAATACTTTTTTGAGAGGGTGTAAAGGTTTAGTTCACCATATGTTGGTATCATAGGATAATGTTGTCCTAAAGAGTCTTTTTCTTGGGACATTTGGTATACTAGAGATAAGAATTTTTGGACATGAGAGGAAGGTTGTGGTTAGTGATTGTCCTAATATTTCTATAATTAGAATCAACATAACCTAGGATGTTGGTATGTCAGTATCTTGTCTTTTTTATTGATATTAATCATAATTTTTCTTATGGTTTTATTATTGGAGCAGATAATATTCTGATGTATGATCATTTCATATATTTCAGTGTATATGAGTATTCCTCTGAGATAACTTCCAAGGATACCTCATGAAAGTGTGTTAGATTCTTCTCAATTGAATCTTTTTATATACCAAAATCTAATCATAATTACATTTTCCAATTTTTATAAAAAATTCACCAAAATCTCAAAATATATATGTAGGTACAACAACTAGATACCAGAGAAGGCGATTGATCATGGGAGTTATTGTGTTAGAAGCTACGGTAAATTAAGGGTACGAATAAACCTCAAGAGGTGGAGTAATGGATGTAAAAATTTATCATATATTCAAAATCTTGGATACACCTAAAATTATAGAGGTGAATTGAAAACCTTCATTGATGAGGGTAACAACAACTGATTTTGTGATTTCAAGGTATAGGTGGGTTGGAAAGTAGGGTTGGACTAGAATATATTCATTACTCTCTTAATGTAGTAGTTTTTTTCAAAGTCAATGATGAAGAAGATATCATATGAGTTCCTCTATTTTCACTAGGGATAGTATTCAGTCTTAACATATACCAATAATTTTTCTAATATAGTTCATTTTTCTACAAAGGTAGTAAGGAATGACTAGTTGAAGGATATGATCTACTTTCATGGTTTATGATTGGATATCAATATGTATGTATATATGAAAAATATGTTTACACTTGTGGAGATATTATATTTGAATGTGATGAAAAAATTCAATAAATATGATAGTTTTTTATTATTTCCCTTCTCTACCAAACAATTGAAACATTAGTTGTGTGCAAGGGAAAATAGAAAGTGGAAAATCATTATAGGTGTCATGGATGTGGTTCTCAATTGAATTTTTCCTTTGTGCCTTTGGATATATCCATTATTATTCCCTTGACTTTATATCAATGAGGTTAATTTAGGCACACTCGACCTTATTGTTCCATTCATTTGAAGATGTGTAATAGTCGTAGACATTATGTCCATATGTAGTGTTTCTATTAGTCTATTCGTATTCTTATTTATTGTTATGGGTCATCAAATCCAAAGGATACTATGGTTCCATAAAATGACTCAAATACATTAGGGCTCCACCCATAGGTATATGTAGTGAATCGCTGTCATTATTTGTGTGGTTTTCTAATGGATATAGATGTGGCTCCAACAATTTTGATTGGTACCATCATTATTTCTTATTTAGTAAAAACAACTTTATTTGAAATTAGAGTTTCAAACATGTATATATCTTTCCATTTTGTTAACTATATTAAACTTCCATTGATGATCTTTTCCTTTTTATGTATTTGGAGACACCACTTTGGATGACGAAAGATTGGGGGTTCTCATGTCCTTGTTCAACATCTATACTTGATGTATATTTATTCTGGGATTTACTCATTCTTAATCTAGGTCTTTTTGATGTAGGAAATAATTTTTATTGTCATCTTGATCATCATTCTAAGGATTGTTTTTATCATCGATGTTTCTCTTTTCTATTAGACAAGGAGAGCTCATGTGTTTTTTACTGAGACTAGGATATGAGGTTATGTAATTTAAGACCATCATACCCAATAAGTGGGAGTTTATTTCTTCGATGAGTAGTTGATCCTGATGATGTTCCTTAAATTGTGGATATTCCATATATTATTTCTATATTTTCTGAAATTTTTTCATATAATTTATCTAGTCTTCCTCTATTGAGTCTTTTAGAGTTTATGATTAAACTAGTGTATGGTACAAAACATATTTTGTAACCCTATTATCATACAAAACTAGTAGAGATTAAATATTCAGTTGGATGATCATTCATTGAATTTTTTTTGTTTAACCTAGTATTTTTCCTTTGGAACCCCCCATTCTCTTTTCAATTATAGTAGATGGTTCACTCCAATTGTGTTTTGTCTATAAAATGTTAAACTAGGTAATAGTAAAAAAATATCATTTTCCACATGTGGATGATTTTTATAATCAGTTAAAGGGGAAAACTATTTTTCAATGTTTGAAATTTTGTTGGGTTATCATAAGATCAGTGTTTTTGAGTTTGATGCAATGAAGAAAAATTTCCGGAGCAGGTATGACTAGTAGAAATATCTAGTGATGTCATTTGTTCTGACTAATTCTCCTACAGTTGTTATGGATTTTATCAATAAGATATTCCATTTCTATCATGAAATTTTTTTAATAGTTTTCAGGGGTGATATTTTTGTTTATTCAAGATCCAATCATGATCATGACAACCATTTTATAATTTGGTTCTATAAATCTTGAGGTTTCATTATTTTAATGGAAATATTTCATACTATAATTTTAGGATCAAAGAAGTTATGTTCTTGGGGAACATGATTTCTAGTCATGGATTATATAACACCACAATATTTTATAACATGTTTGATTTAAAATAAAATTAACCTATTTGATATTATTAGGTTCACACAACCCTGATATTTTTAAAATCAGAATGTGTTCGAGAGAATATACAGCACGCAACAACATTCTTAAAAAACCTGAAATTTTTTTATTTAAATATGACCATTATAAAATATCCATTAAATAAATTCGTATAAATATTATTCCAAAAATTATGAAATATATATTTAAATTTATTAATTAATAATAATTTAGTGATTAATTCATAAGAAATAAACAATCAAATGTTAATAAAGTAATATAATATGTTTTCATCATAATTTATTTTTTTACATTTTATTAGAAAATAACATAATAAATTTATATAAAATTTAAATCCCTTCTCTAATAAAATAAACCTCATTTTATTAATCATACTATCAAAATTTTCTTGGGTGAAATTTTCATATATATTGAGACATATTAATTTTTCAGTGAATGGAGATAAATACATATTAATATTGAAAACAGTATTTTTATTCCCATAATAGCAATAGATTAATATTATTATAAATTGTTTTAAAAGAAAAATTATATATATAATATTATTTTTAATCCAATTATATCAATTTTAATTACTTTCATGGAGGAAATTGGAATAAAATCATGTTTATACATAAAAAGGTAATTTTTTCTAAAAACCTATTTACATTTCATTTTGACACATTAATATTAACTAAAGTTATGCCTTATATTTATTTTGAATTTTTTATAATTGAATTAAAATCTAGATTTAGATGGTCCTTATTTTTTAAATATTGCCCTTTTTTCATTTTGAATAGTGACTGTGGTGTTTTTTATTACCGCGGTAAAGGGTAAATCTGGTAATTAAGAGTTAATACAACATCATAAAGATCATAATATGATGCTAAAGATTGGAAACATTTTTATGAAATATTTTAAGCATTAATGATTCTATTTTTTCTTTTATGACCTGTTATGACATTTTTTTTGAGATTATTACTTTAATAATATATTTTCTTAAAGAAAAGTCAATGATATGGCATTCATGTTTTCAATAACTATAGTATTTCTAAAATTAAGTTATACATATTATATGTTTGAATATCAATTTTATTTTTAATTTAAATTTTTATCTATATCCTGGTAATTTATTTTAAATTTTTATTGAATATATAATTTCCTTAAATACTTATAGAATATTGATGCAATAATTATTAAAGTAATGGAAACAAAAAATAAATAATATTAAAAACATTAAAAGTAATATTATATGAATTAATTAATGATATCCAACAATATGTTAAAATATTATGACATATTAGGGATGTATTAAAATTTTTAAATATTTCAGGTTCTCTTGATAATATTAGTGTCAATGTAAAGAATAGTGTCAAGATTGAAAGTAATGATATTTGATGATTATAATATTTTTTTAAATTATTTAAATATTATAAAAATATTAAATACAGATATAATGGAAAATATATAGCCGAAAAAGTAATCACATATGTTTTTATACACAATTAGGAATCATTTGGTGTTATAATTGTCTTAATATATTTTGATATTTTAAGAAATTTTGATATGTTCCCCTCACATCAATTATAAATACACACCCATTATTTCACTTATTTACACCACATTGAGCCATCTAGCTCAACCTAACCCTTCCTATTTCTAAAATTTAACTACATATCCACGTTATCGAGGTTATTTTTCTTCTAATGTACAAACCCAGATATACTATTAAGAGATCTAAAGGAAGTCTCCCGAGGAAGAGGTAATCAACTTTACCAACTCTATCATGATTATTTCTTCTTTTAAATCCTCTTCATTTATCTATCCAAAATAAATAAATAAATTAAATATATATATATTTATGTGTTATTAAGTATTTTATACAATTATATTCTTAATTTTTTCTATATTATGAAATAAAAAAGCACTTATGTGTGTTTGTACACCTTATTAGGTCCAAATAGTTGTCTAATTCGTTTTTCATCTTGGGTTTTAATTGAAAATTATAATGATGAAAATAATGGATATATATGATAAGTATGAAATGATGTGGTTTTTTAAAAATTAATATTTCACTTAATTTCATTCCCTTTAAGCCATTTGGTAATGACATCATCGCTCGTGCTTGCATGCATCTTTCCATCTCCATGAAGCAATGTGATTCATTTTCTACTTACACAATTAAATAATTAAGAAAAAAAATGTATGTAATGAATAAATATAATATTTATAACATTAATATCATTCCTGAGCTTACATATCTATATATTATTCAAGAAAACTAGGAATTTCAAGACAAAAATGAATGAGAAAACAAGGTTATTAGCACCTATAACAGTTATAATAATGAAATATAATTAATTAACAATTTTAAGAATGTATTAAATTAACATAAAAGATTTTATAAATATAATTATAGTTCCTTAATAAATTAATAACATGTTTAAACCCATTATATATGAGGTTTAACCATATATTAGGGAAGCAAAACATGAGTTAAGGTAATACGTCTAAATATCCAATCGTTAAAACATATTTTCCTTGTATGTGGATATGTTATTTTATGTGGTTTATATAACATGAGATTCAAAATTTCTATCATTAATTTATTTATTATCATGAAATTTAATGTATTTTTAAATTTTATTCATTCATGGGGAATATGATTCAACTTATTAAGAATAGTTAATGGTTTCTCATCTCACTTTTACTATTGCAGGACATACGCCTTATTTACAAATTTTTTTTATTGTGTGGTGTATATAATTCCCCTTTGATATATAATATCCTGAAATATCTTTTGATTCATTGTATTTAATTATTATTTTTATTTTATTTATTTTATGGGGATTATAACTTAAAATAAACCCATGTGGTAAGGGTTTCCTTCACAGTCACATCATTATTCAAGATTATTTATATTTTAGTCTCTCTTGATTAATATTTCACTTCAATGCCTAATTTATTGTAAAATATATAAAAATATGTTTTTTGTAATATAAAATTAATTTTTAAATCCACTTTTACACATGTATATCCTTTTAGAAAATATTATCAAAGTAATCTTCATATCATTTTCCAAACAAATGACTTTTTAATTTTTATTACAATTGTGTGAAGGGAATGTTTTTAAATTTTATTTCATGGATATAAGTTCAAACGATTAGGAAAACCTAATGATTTTAATACACCTTTATAAATTTTTATATTTATTCTCAAATATAAGGGTTTATTTATTGTCTATAATTTGTTAGCATTTCAAAATTAGTATCCATGTAAGAGGGAATTCTAGAGATGAAATATTCCAGTATTCTCATCAATGTTTTTTCATCTATGTAAATATCATTTGTTGAAGCTTATGTTTATTATGTATCTAATGATACAATTTATTATATTTCATTTTGTGGATTATGATCAATTTTACAGGGAAAAATATTATTATTTTATATGACTCATTCTTCTAATATGGATTTTTATTGATTTTGTGAAGAAATGTTAATCAATTGTATTATTTATATATATAAATAATGAATTAAAATTAGTGTATTTCAAGAGGGGATATTGTTAACTCCATTATGAATTGGTTGGTATCATAAGGTAAAATAGATAGGGTTTTGGTTAAGGCTTAACCAATTTACATGATGTATGTGTGACTTCGACATGATTAGATGTCGGCACTAAGTCGATAATATTATATTTAAGCAAGATGTTGATGGAATTATATGTCAAAATGAAGTAGAAAATATTAGATTTAAGAATTAATTTTTAGATATTATATATTTTGATTATGTAAATGGTATTTTGTTTATCTATGATGTCAATGTCATTAGATTTCTTAGTATTAATCGATGAAGGTATGTTTTAGATGTCCATAATTATGAATTGGTTCTCTATGAATAAAGTGACTCATTTTACATTTGATTATTCGATTAGTTAGAATATCCATATTTAATTTTGATTTTCATGTTATTGTTTATAAGGATTTATAGTATCATAATTTATTAGTTTGATATTATGTGCACATTTTTGATTAAATGGAATTGTTTGAGTTATTTACCATGAAATATTTATTAATCCTTAATTATTTATGATTTTTTTTGATGTACAAATTCCATTTCCCTGGTGAAATAGAGGTTTTCTTAATAGGTTTATGGATATTTAATAAATAAACTAGAGGTATACTGTTTTTATAACAACCTTTACCAATGGTTTGTTGAAACCCTGGGTATTGGGATTTTTGAATGATGATTTACCAAAATATTACACAAATCATTGGGAAATAATTGATTTCATTATTTTAAACCAATTGTTTTAAAAAACCATTGGTAATGAAAAAAAAATCTAATTTTTTTTAAAAACTATTTGGAGAGGTTTCCCCCAAATGCACTGCGGATCTAGCTCCCTGTCCACGCGATTATAGCCCTAATCTGAAGATCTCACAATGCTCTCTCTTTACTCTGGGAAGTATATCACCTTCCCACCTATAAATCCATCTTCAATCGTAAAATTATTCAGTTAGACACTTAAAATTAGTAAGTGGTACCTTATTTTTAATGATATCTATCTTTTTTTTCTATTTTGATTTCGCATAAACCAAAGTTCTCTGTGGCCTATTTCATGGTATACTAAACACTTTGATTTGTTTTCCATTTTTTTTTTCTACACATAATCTTTCATGTCTGTGTGAATCACTTTTAGAAGAATTCTTCATAGACACTTCTTTTTTTTGTAGTGTTCTTGAACCATATGAACTAATGAGTACTGGTGAGATGTATCCCCACTCAAAGTTGGTAAAGGGTTTGTTTAGTAATATGGTTTTTACGTGGGTAATGGATATATGGATGGTCCATGTGAAGGGGTTGGGGATGTTTGCTGTAGTTTTTTAGATGGATTTCCGTTTTTAGTGGGGTTTTATGGTAGTTTATGTGGACTTTAATTTAGTTAAGAATAAGAGTTGTATTTTTATTTATAGTTTTCTTTTAAGGAATAATGGGAAAGGTAGTGATATTTAGGATGAATGGTTGTTGGTTGGGTGATGTATTGGAATTGTGTTATTGTTTTGACATGGTATATATTATTTTCAAGGTATTATACGGGTATTTCCTTCCATAAACACCTCCCCATGCCCACAACCATTAGACACCCCCACATTGGACAACCCCCACTAACCCCCCCCCCCCCCCACACACACACACACAAACATACACACATGCCCCAAACCTCCCTGGAAACCCCCACCCCCTTGGGATGTCCTCCGCCCATCCCACTAGACACCCCCACCCCCTGGACTCCCTTCACCCCCATGGACAGTCCCCCCTCCCCCACCCCCCCAGACCGCCCCCTCCCCCCTAGACACTCCCTATTGGACAGTCCCCCTCCCACCACCACCACCCCCCTGCACACCCCCAACCCCCTTTGGATATCCCTCACACCCTAGACACACACACCCCCTTGGAAAGCCTCATCCCCCTCCCCCCTGTACACCCTCACTCCCCTAGACAACCATCACCCCCATGGAAACTCCCCCCCCCCCCAAGGACAACCCCGCCCCCTGGACACCCCCACAACCTTGGCACCCTCACCCCCTTAGAAACCCCCACCCCCCTTGGACACCCCCCTCCCCCGACCCCTATACACCCCCACCCCCTGGACACCCTCCACCCCCTTGGATAGCCCCATCCCCATGGACACCACCCCACCTCTTAAACTCTTGGATCATTTTTAAAATTGTAATTAACCATGTCGTTGATTTCTCCTTTCCTTAATGACATTTTCTAGGTGACCCATAAAGCCTTATAAATTAAATTTTTCATGTTTTCATAATTTGAATGGCCTATATTGAATGAAATGGATAATGCATGATCATTTTTTTCTCTATTAATAAAATGGTTTTAAATAAAAGTACCCTCAGAGGGGATGAATGGAGGGTACGGGGATATCCAGTTGGGGGTGGGTTGTCCAGGGGTAGGGGGATGCAGGGGGGTGGGGCATAAGGGGTGGGGGAGGGGGTGTGGGTTGTCCAAGAAGGGGTGTAGTAAATCCAAGGTGTTAGGGGGGTTGTCCAAGTAGGGGATGGTGTGGGTTGTCCAGTGTGTGCGGTGGGCTGTCCAGGTGGGGGAGAGGGTGTTGGTTGTCCAGGGGGTGGGGTGCGACTTCTAGGTAGGGGAGGGGGTTTGGGAATTACAGGGAGGGGTGGGATATCCAGGTGGGGTGGGGGCTATCTAGGTGGTGGGTTGTTGTCCAGGTGGGGGTGGTGGGATATAACAAGGCTTGTACTCCCATGAGTAGTGTCCCATCGAAACATGGCTCATATTCCTAAGCAACATACATTGGATCATATTTAACAGACACACAAAATTTTGTAAACATAAAAAATATTATATTTACACCTTATATCAAAACATGGAATTAGTTCTCAGCTAGCCTCTTAAGGAAACAATAATCCACATACCTAGATCAACTTTTGGAGGTTTCTTTAAAAGTAAGTGTGTTTTTTATAATTCATGTTTGATATTTAGAGTGAAAGACAAAATCTGATCCAGATATTATATTTTCAAGTGAGTTTAAAATCTGGTGTGTTGTGATTTATATGTATTATGTTCGTTCTTTACACCAACTATCGTATGGGTTACCTATAATAGTCTTGATGTCATGCTAAAATTGTATATATATTGGATTTTATGACCCTAGTTTGGGGGTGGACACTCCCACACCCATGAACACCCCCCCCCCTCCCACACCCCCTGGAAACCCCCACCCCTTAGACACCCCCACCAATAAGGACAACACCAACTCTGTATATCCCCCCCATGGACACCCCTCCCACTCTAGACTTCCCCCCACTCCCTGGACCCCCCCCCCCACCCATAGACCTCCCCACCCCGGGACACCCCCACCCCTGGACATCCCCACCCCCTTGGACACCCCCCTGGACATCCCTCCCACCCCCAGACACCCCACCCTCTTGGACAGCCCCACCATACCCCACCCCACCCCTAGACACCCCCACCTCTTATACAATCCCACCCCCATGGACAGACCCCCCCCCCCCCCGGGATATCCTCCATCACTCTGGATAACCCCCACCCCCTGGACACCCCCACCCCCATGGGAAATGTATGGGATCACTCAAATAATCTACTAAAATATAAGTTTTCTTTGATCTAAAATTCACTCAACTTTTGAATAATTCTCCTCCACATGTGTACATGATCTTGTACACTCATATATAGTTCTTCAATGATATTTTGTTATAAATATATTTTTTCCTGTTATATTATGATTCTCATATAGAGTAGTATGTCAGTTATTGTTTCAAATAAAGTAGTCAATTCACTTTTACATAAATATCTTTTTGATAAAAAATTCAATCATATTTAATTGATTTTGAAGAAATGACTTATAATAATTTCTATTTACAGAATTGATAGAAGTTGTATGTATGAAACTGATAACATCTTAAGTGATTTTCAAAACAATTTGGATAACTTTTTTGATCTTTCATTGAAAAATTATTTAGATAGTTGTCACATACATTTCCCATGTAACAATTTGGTTCTATGACCTTGGTTGTGTCCTGAAGAAGTCAGATAAAACATAACCAAATATGGTTTTCAAGAAAACTACTATGTGTGGTATCACAATAGGGAGAAAATGAAATCACAAATCACTAATGATCCCAATGAGAGGACTAGTTTGGAGAATTTTCTATATGACTTGTTTCCATTTATTCTTAATCATGAAAAATAAAGCATTCCAAACCAAAAATACATATATATTAGCACACATGATGTGTCTAATTGAAATGATGATGTTGTAAGTGTGAGAAAATTTAATGATTCTTCCATGACTCCAATACATCGTCAATGAGTTGAAATGAAATGTATATAATTTTTAATCTGATTGTTTCATGGGTGAACATTGTATGTGATTTATAATACTACCATCAATAACATTCTTACCTTCTTGAAAGACAAACATCCAGATGAAGTAGATATTCCCTCAATCCACTATATGAAATGTATGTTAGTTGAGGAGCATATATTTTTAAGAAATAAAATTCATGCTTACCTAAAAGATTCTAGTTTATTCTAGTGGAAACTATTGAATGAAATGATTGTATAAAGTCTTACACATCCCACTGAAATAAAAAAGTTGATGTAACTCTATTATGTGTTCTATGGAAAGTAATTTAGAACATTACATTGATTCTCAGACACTAGTTTAATTTTATGTATTATAAAATATCAATAAAAATGTTATGGAATGATACCAAGGGAAAGAAAACTAATTATTAGTGGATTCACCCTGTAGATGGTTTTTCATGGAAGATATTTGATTCTTAATGTCCTGATTTTTAAACTAACATGTGTAATCTGAGGTTGGGTCTTTAATGTGACAATTTTAATCCATTTGTGAAGATGCAAACATAGTGTAGCACATGGTTATTTTTTATACACATTTATCACCTTCCCCCATGGTTGTGTATGAAAAATAAAACATTCACTTTCATGAGTATATTCATATCATGCCCTTATGATCTTGAAAATTATATAGACGTATACACGAAACCTTTGATAAAAGAGGTGAATCTTCTTTGGGATTTGGGTATGTGCACATATGATGCATGTTCGAAAGACATATTTCAGATATGTGATGCTCTTATGTGGATAACCAATGGTTTTCTTGATTATGGAATGGTGTCTATATGGAGCACAAATTAAACTATCATGTCCATCTTGGGTGAGTAATACACAATACAAAAGACTAAAACATCAATTTAGTTTTAGATTTATGGGGCATCGACAATTATTTATAATGAAACATTCATATAGAAATAATCATCGATGATTTGACAATACCAGGGAGACCAATAATACACCTCAGCATATGTCAGGAACTAATGTGATTAATTAATTGAATGATTCTAGTTTTTCGTTCAGGAATGGTCAAATGAAATCCGGAAAGAGAAATAATTTTTCCACTGAAACCTGTTACAATTGGAAGAAGATAAGTATCATCATTGAGTTTCCTTGTCGTTCAACCAATTTTTTACATAATTTATTAGGCTTAATTTACATTGAGAAAAATATATTTGAAATGTTTCTTTCGATTATTTTAAATTTTAAGGGAAATATAAAAGATGATTTATGATCTCGAAGTGACTTGGTGGATTGGGGTGTTAGAACCGAATATCATCTTATGCGTATCAGTGAAAATAAATGGTAAGTTCTAGTTTATTTTTATTTGATGACACCAATAGAAAAAACACTTTCTATAATTAATAGATACTGTTAATGTTCTTGATGTCTATTCAGAAAACATATCGAAACGAGTCACCAGAAGAGAGTTTCAGCTAAAATATTTGAAGAATCATTATTATCCCATCCTTCTGCATGAGTGGATTTCAATAGAAATAGGTCATCACTTTTCATATAATGTATGGGTGGTTTTTATTTAGTCGTTTTATTTATTTAGAGACATGTGTTCTAAAAATTTGTCCAAGTATTTCTTGCAAAAAATGTTTGGAGATTCCCCATTACTTTTGTGTCACTTAGAGAAAATATTTTCTCTTCATTTTTCACATGAAAGCCGCATCTGACTGTCCATATTCAAACTGAAATACTTCTCTAAGGACCTATTTTTTCGTTTTATGTATCCAACTGATATAAATATGTACACATTAAAGTCATTTGTCTGAAACAAGAATCATCCTGAAAGTACTATCATGAACGGTTATGTGGCTCAAGAATGTATGTATTTCTACACTATGTATTTGTATGATCATAATACAATAATAAAAATACCAATGAGAAATTAAGAAGAACAGTATGAGAAAATTGAACCCAGTTTTCCATCACTTCCTTAAACAAGAAGAATTCCGGGATCATATACATTGACGACATTAAGCCTTGAAGAGCGGGAGATGGAATATCGCACAGTTTTGTTCAACAATTATTTGTTTGAGGACTACATCAGGTGAGTAAATTGAATATATATATACATATCTTATATATATATATATATATATTAAACTATTCCTATTTTTACTTACAGGGAATATAAAGCAATTCTAAATAGAAATCATTGTTCTTTATCATTGAAAAGGAAGGGGACATTGTATAGAAAATAGTTTTCTACTTGGTTAAAATTGAAGGTAAAAATAAATATTTTAAAAATAATTTAATCAATATTTATTTATGTTTAATATTAATTTATATTTCAGGTATTGAGTTTTCATGCTGACTATGTCACTTAGGAAATAAGAACTTTGGATTT
This sequence comes from Viscum album, assembly GCA_963277665.1. Lineage (NCBI taxonomy): Eukaryota > Viridiplantae > Streptophyta > Magnoliopsida > Santalales > Viscaceae > Viscum > Viscum album. The sequence continues at coordinate 1,753,281,190 of OY728146.1, read as the reverse complement.
TGTCCAAATATCATGGTTCGTGACTGTAAATGAATTATTATCAATGGGTATAGATTTATTATCACTGAATGATCAAAGAACATGAGAACAGAACCTGATGGTGTTATGGTTACTTCCACAATAGACGGTTATTCCACTGTATTAGATAGTAGACCGCAATTTTAAAATATTTATTATTACATAGTCATTGAAAAAATAATAAAATTGGATTATTATTCTCACCGATGTGTCCCGATGATGAAATTATAGTGTTTTGATTCGATGATGAGTCAAGGAACATATATTTATGATTTTGGATTTCTTGTAATTTATTTGACTTGCAATCTAGCTACCGATGAATTAAATGTATCAGCATCAATGGAGAAACATGTTTATGATGTCAAAAACCATCTTCGACCTGAATTTGGTGTCATTATTGAAGTAATTACAAGAAATATTTTTTATGATGGGGATGATGGAATTGAAAAAAAATACCTATTATCATTGGAAATGGTCCATTTATTACTTTTTATGACTCTAAAAGCTCAATTTTCTGTGTTCACTATGAACCGAAAGTTGTTGGGGGAAATATATAAAATCATCCATGTTCTCAATTTTTTAGGTTTAGTTATACATGGGTTGTTAAGGTTGGTATTATATTAATTTATTTAATATTGATTACATATATGTTGTATCATGCTTGAATGTTATCTTAATTTTCAATGTTTATTGGTTTCAATTTTATTTTAATTTCATTTTCAAATTTTGAATTGAACTGTATTAAAGCCTATGAAAACAAAATTTCTGAATTGGAGAACATTTAAATTATTTATTAACCATGTATAAAATTATTATAACTCTAAGACCACCATTTATCATTTCACTAGATAATTAACATGATGGTTTTTTTCTGAAAAAACATGTATAGAAACTTGCATCATCTACATGGGCTAAAGAACCTTCCTACTATGTAATTAAATTTATTTATTACATTTTGTACGATTTGTTAAATTCATTATATATATATATATTCAAGTTCACCTAAAAATGGATAGTTAAATTATCCTTTAATCCCCCTATTCCCTCTCATTTATATTTTTTTGGGTGACATATTATTTATCATTTTCATATTACGTCTATATTTGTTTTCAAATGTAGGAAATGAAACCAATTTAAGAGAGGTAGTATAAGAAGATGATGGACAACAGTCGGCGCCTGGATGAGATGGGAATTCCACCACTAGTTCATGTAGTGAATATTTTATTTCAAATATATATTTAAATAATATATAATTCCATGTGATTAATTGTGTTTTAAACATTTTTGCAGGATCCACCACTTAGGTGACAATTATTTGATTAGCAGCCCAGTTGTGGTCCTAGTACTCATGGTGTTCATACGAGGTGGTGGTATGAGGGAAAGGCGATCTGGTTTGTGGACCTGATTAGACCATACCCCTCCCACCGACATACTATTTATCCAAAATTATGATCCTAGTGTGTCGTTAGGGACACACGAGATATTTTGTCCACCAATTTTTTCACCACACATTACATATGAGTCTCCTCACCTATCTTGACCATATGCGATGAATATTCCCACACCCCATCCAACATTCGTCCAACCATCATTTCCATCTTCATTTACTTCAACTTCATTCTCTACAAGCTTCTATATTCCATATTTTTCGACTCCTTCTCTGCCAGATTGTGTTCCTAGAGAGCATACATTGGGATCCACTCCACCTGCATAGTGTGTTCCTTCATTTTCTGCAGATCCAGCGGTTCCCATTGATCATAGAACCGTTGGTATATTTATAGATCCGTAAGAAAATTTTAAACCATTATTTATTTTCATTAAAACATTTATTAATAAAATATTTGTATTTCTTTCAAAAGAGATACATCTACTGATAGGAGGTGGGGAAGAGGCATACCCACATGTGTGTGGTGTGTAATTGTCACACGTAGTTGATGGTGGACTACAATGAATACAATATGATGATTGAAAAAATAGGGCAACCATGTCAATGTTTTTGGTGATGCTTTCCAAATACTCCAACATCATTCCATTCATCCAACTCTCACAAAGACAGTTTTCAAATGAAGTCAATGATAATTCTTTAGAAGATAAATGGGTAAAAATATATTTTCAATATAATGAAATATATTATTATTTTATTTATATGAATTAATATTTTTCTTTGAGCTTCTGTTTAATTTCCCTGGTGGTGAGGGTGCACGACCATGAAGTCTAAATGATTTAGGTGAGAATTGGAGAGCCTACAACACAAGTAGTATATTGGTTGGAATTCTAGAGTCTCTGTATAGTTAGAGACAGTCCCTGTTGTGGATTATTGTCCAATATAACAGTTTTGGAAGATAATTACTCATTGGAAGATTATACAGTTTAATGTATTAATCATATTTGAGATATTTTAATGAAAAAATTTATGTTTTTAATTAATACTACCTTTTGTATTATTTAATTTTATTTATGAATAATATAGAAGAAATAAAAAACATTTATGCTAAAAAAATACCTCCACACATTGGGAAGTACTATGATGATGGATCATGGGATGAAGTATGTATGACATTTGTTTTTAATTTTTCTTTACGACTTCCACTTTATATTGTTGCCTCTATAATTTATTTGATTGCTAATGTTGTTATATAATTTAATTTATGAAATTATTTACTAGTAACCAATTTTTAATTATGGTTTCCCACAATCAATGTCATTGTTGAGGGAAAAATTTAATATTGAAGGACATGTTCCTCGAGCAAAACTATTTTTCTCGAATCGAAGGAAGAAAGATGGAAGTGTGGTTAATGAACTGACTCAGCCACAGATTATATGTTTTAAATTTTTTATTTCAAATGTCAATTTCTATTTTGTAACTTAATAATTTAGTTATATGAGTAAGAGGTTTATTTGAATGCCCTTTCTGCCCAAGAACCTGACTAGTTTGGGACAAATGATCACTTAAATTCGGTGTTGGGAGACAAGTACCCTGGAAGAGTATGATGCTAACCTGGGATGAGTATAGTCTCCAAGTGGTATTGGCACTCTGTATGTATACGTTTTAGTGCCACCGAGTTCTAACAGGTTAAGGCGAAGGCATAACAGGATGAAAAAAGGGCCATAGAGATGGAAAAATAGTCTGCTAGGGAAAACACTACATTTATGAAATAGATAAATGTTCTACATTCAACAATACCAAAAGATACCAACAATACTTTTGAGGAATATATGTCATCGATGTGTTTAATATATGGTGCACCAGGTGGTTGTTCTATTGGTGGTCCAGATGATGGTGAGGAGGAGGCAGAGGTGGAGGAGGAGGAGGGCGAGGAGGAGGGAGAGGCAGAGGAGGAGGGAGAGGAGGAGACTGAGGAAGAGGAGGTGGTCGGGGAGAAGGACGAGGTGGAGTATGAGGGTGAGGAGGATTGTGTTGAGGAGGGTGAGGATGATGATGGGGATTATGATGGGGATGAGGGTGAGGCTGACGGCAATGGTTATGATAGTGATGGATATAAGGGACAAATTGATCTATTACATTTTTGACTTATATTACTGACATTCGAGGTATGATGATTTGATGTGCCTGAATATATGTGTGATTAGGTATTTTATATTATATTTATATCATTATCAATAATAAATAAAACATGACTTGATGATTTTCTGTGACTGATTCACCCCTCCCCTAGACACCCCCCCCCCCACACCCCTTGGACACCCCCACCCCCTTGGATCACCCCCACACCCCCTAGACAGCCCCTCCCCCCCAGACACCCCCACCCCCCATGACACCCCCTACCCCCATGGACACCACCCAACCCCCTGGACAGCCCCCATCCCCCTAAACACCACCTCACCACCTAAACACCCCCCCCCAACACCCCCTGGACACCCCTACCCCCATAGACAACTGCCAACCCCCTAGACACACCCCCCACACACCTCTCTAGACACCACCCCATCCCATGAACCCCCCCCCCTGAACACCCCCACCACCATGGAGATCCCCCACCACTAGACACCCCCCACTACATAGACCCCCCCCCCAAATCCCTCAGACACCCCCACCCCTGGAAATCCCATGGACATCCCTTAACCCCTTTGACATCCCCTTTCCCACCCTCTACCCCCCTTCAACATCCCCCCCAACCCCCCAGACATCCCCCACCCATGGACACCCCCACCCCTAGACATCCAACCCCCATGGCCACCCCGCTAGACATCCCCCCCAGACACCCCCACCCTCTAGACACCCCCATGACACCCCTAACCCCTTGGACAACACCCTCCCCATCCCCCTAGACACCCAACCCCCCCCCCCCCCCCCACCACCCCCAGGACAACCCCCCCCCCCCCTAACACACACACACACACCCCTTAACACCCCCACCCACTGGACACCTTCGACCCCCATGGACATCATCACTAACCCCCTGGACACTCCCTTGGATAGAACGTCGAACCCACTGGACAGTCCTCCGTCCCTGGACCACCTCTTTGTTCCACTCCAACACAAAAAATGGGGTAGTTGGAAGATAAAATAGTTATTCTTCCTCTACTAAAAGAACTATTTATGTTCATAATGGAAAGCGACTGTAACTGTAATTGGGAAATACTTTTTGGTAATTATTTTATGTTTATTAATTGTGTTTTAATTCATAAAAAAATATGGTATTCATAATTCTGTATGAATTGTATATGTCTGTTTGGTTTGGTATAGGTGCACATGTATAATTCTGTATGAATTCTATTTGTGTGGGTTTTTACAGGTGAAAAGGGGCTAGCCAAGCGTGATGGTGGAAGTGGATTGTTGTAGGTTCCTGGGGGGGGATGCAGGCTTGCTACTATAGGTGTATAAACTATATGCCAACAGTTTTAAACCATTGGAATATTTGTTAAAAGAAAACATATAACACCAATTTCATGTTAACCATTGGTAAAATTATATTTCAAACATTTACAAACCGTTGGTATAGATCTTTTACATGAATTTATTCCAATGGTTTTCAAGGAACCATTGGTAAAATTCTATACCAATGGTTTAGAAACCGTTGCTATAGACATGAATTTTGATTTTTATAATGGTTTTAAACCATTGGAAAAGATCAATACCAATTTTTACAAGAAATGGTTTGTATATAATCCATTCTAATTCCATATCCGAATGGTTATTCTAGAACCGTTGGGATATGTCTTAAAATGTCATTGAATTTCCATATTTTTTTTAATTATATGGAATTATTTCAAGACCGTGAAATTTGACGGTGCGTGATTCCGAGGCATGGAGTTCCCAGAATGATCTGTTGAAAAATATTATGTTTGAAATAGCGTGTGTGTGTGTGTGTGGTTTTGCTGAAATAGTGGAATAACTCATCTAAATGATAACTAGGATTGATAATCTAAGAGTAAATTTGTGTTCATTGGGACTTGTTTACCTTATGCAGAGCCTAACCACAACTGGCGTTGGTCGAGGGTTAATATTAATAATTTATTCAACTTTTTAAGGTATATTTAGTAAACGTGTGGGTGACATTTTCTAAATTCTGAATCAGTGCTCGAATTAAAAATCAAGGGAACTTTTAAAGTTACAGTGCCAGGATTCTCTTAAGGGAGGCCTCACTTCGACTGCCGTAGTTCGGCTGAAAAAAGTCAGTTTTGTGGCATTTAGTGAAATAATAAAATATAATATATTTTTTTCATTTCATTTATTTTTCTCAAGCGGATGAGTGGTGGTGGTTGGACCAATGAAATATAAATCCATTAAATGGATTGACTCCCCTTTATTCTTGTTACCTCGCCATTGGAATTAGAAATGTTCCTTAATTATATGAAAGCCATTAATTCCACATGTGTTACTCACCCACCTCCACACTTATTTATATGAAGCATGGGGGGAGTGATGGCATGGCTTCCCTGAGCGACGAAGCTCTAGTAATGTACCGCGACACCAACCACATGGAGGACACGATTGATTCTAGTGTGTAGTGTCGAGTGCCACCAAATCATGAACTGATGACAATGACAAAGGAGTTACATTGATCACATTCAGCGAATGTCTTTTCTAGTTAGGGTGTATATTATGAATTTGTCTTTGACTAATTAAATTTCTCTCTCACTAGTTATCATGTAACGCGAAGGGCGTGGGAAAAAAACATGTTTGGGACCCTCTTCTACATCGTTCATGATGTAAACATTGAGGACCAATTTTTCAACTCGATTGTAACACAAAATAGTAGGTCATGCTATGACGGCAATAGCGCGGGATAGACATAGGTGCAGACAAATCCAAGAATGGACCCCGGAGCATGCCCGGTGACCTATGGAAGAAACTGTTGGAACGCCATTTCAGCAACAGTCAGTGGGGGTCAGAGAAGACCTGCGGAAATCGGCCATAGGTAGTAGAAGGCGGTGCCCGATGGTGCACCGCCAGGGCTGAAGGTGGCCAGCCCGAGCTGGCCGCCCGGGATAAGGGCGGCGCCCGTAGGCACCACAGGAATAAGCGGTCACATCCAGCAGGGAGCAGGAGGAGGAGTGGTGAGACCCCATTCCATGCCGATTTGGTGAACCTGGTCGGCCAAACAGCTGACCGTTTAATGTGGTGGGGTATCACCCCACAATCTAGTAAAAACGGCCATGCAACCGTGGGGCCAGAGGTAGCAGACCTGACCCGCGGCCAAGCGGCCATGCGCTAGGGCTAAGACCTAATCGGTGGGTAGATCCAAACGCGGCATGGGCCCACAAACCGAACTTTTTCGACCATGGAGATCCAGAACAAGTGAACTCAGACGACCCTTAATGGTTCGAACCTCAACGGGGTCAGGTAGACCCCGTGACCCATTGCGTGGGGCCGGTTTGACCGAGTCGGACTAGGCCCAGACCCAACAAGTCCCCGGATAAAAAACACATGTGATTGATAAAATAGGTGTACATCTGACACACTATCAATGGAATTGGTATCCCTTTTTGCGAAGCGGTCCCTTGGCATATTCCACCGGTCGCGACTGATCTGGGCCGGACTGAGGTGCGATCACCCACCGTTTCACGGAAAGGGATGTAACTAATAGACCGAGAGTCTGATTGATGCACCGTGTATGGAATAAGGATCCTATTCACAAGACGGTCCATATGAAATACTCCACGACAGTTTTTGAGAATGTTTGTGCATGGCCAGGTTGGATCGACTCCAAATCCAAATGGGCACTAGACAGTAAAATGCCAAAAACTTATTGATCGAGCGTCTGATAGGGGCGTCATCTATTGCATTGGGACCCTTAGGACATGAAAAATTATCATGTTACTTATTAATGAGTCTCTTTGATGGCCTTAATATGACAGATGGCATGAGGAGCGGTTCTCCAGGAATCAAGAATTCTATGAGAGGGAATCTAGTGGCTGGTATAGAGGTGGTGGTTGGAGAAAGATCATACAAAGGTTAGTACCGAGAACTGTTGTGTGGGTCAAAAACTACATATCCTAGGTTGATCAGTTCCGAGTGATCCTATGTGGATCAGCACCTAGATACCTCATGTGGATATGTACCTCACAACCCGACAAGGACCAGCCTTGGAGTGGCCAGTCATGGATCAGCGACATACCAATCCTAAGTGGAATAGATCTTATGTGGGTTAGCACTTAGCAATCATGTGTGGGTCAGTGCATACCAATCATGTGTGGGAATAATCCTGTGTGTCTCATTGCCGGGGTTAGAACCAATCGACTTCAAGCGGGTCAGATCCTCTGTGGGTCATTTTAGGGTTTAGTACCTATCAATTTTATGTGGGTCAGAATCTGTATGGTCAGTAGTAGTTCATCTAGACCAAATACGATTATCTATCTTTGCGACTAATCATATATACTTCTTTACTTAACTAATACATGGTTTGAGCTCAGACATTATTTGAGCTATGTCTACTGATTTATGCTTTCTGATTGAGATCATGCATTGTGTTTTTTCATTGTGGAATTATGTGAGACCTTCAGGGGTCTTGGGGTCAATACTGGGTATTGTTATACTCACCCCTGCATGGGCTTCACCCGCACCTTGTTGTGTCTTGTGCAAACGAGTAGTAGCTGGAATAAGACTAGAGGGAGCTAATACCAGGTAGTTCATGGAGGGGATGGGCTGACCTAGAGTGTCATGGATATGATATGTACCTACACTTCATGTAGGAACTTCGGTGGATGATCCAGAAGTTGTTTTCCCTATTATGTTGTACTTGTATTTTTTATTTGGGCTCGTACTCCATCCCCATTACTTTGAGTACCCTTTTTACTACAGCAGTTTACTTCATGGTTGCTTAGAGTTTTGTGCTAGGATGGTATGTTTGTAAAGGATTAAAAGAAATATCTTCCTGTTTTAGGGATACTCCTTTTTGCTGCTAGCCGCCAACCCTAGGCCTATGGAAGGTGGTCTTGGGGTAGTCGCAGAACGGGCCCTTGGGGACGGTTCATGACAAAGTGGTATCAAAGGAGTCAAATCTACTAAATAAATAGGACTATGATATTTTCAATGGAGAATATAGTTAGGTGTTTTGAGTGTGGTTTTCAGTTTGGGGAGTCAAGTGTTGGTGCGGAGGCTGATGTATCCATACACCAAGACCCTGAATTCTGATTTCTGACTCAGTGCACGAAAACAATGAGACCGTGTGTTTTCGAAATGTTATACCATGGTTTCTTTGGAGTCATATCACAAGGTATAACATAATGATCGTGTCGCACCTGTTCTGTATCAGGATTCCACCACGTAGACAGTCGGCTAGGATTCCCGAGAGAGTACACAATGACGGCCCACCGATAGATGAGGCCTCGATGCTGGGCCATCTTATAGCATTATCACCTTCATATGGTGTACCAGTACCACCACTATCCATTGGGAAGCCGTTTCCCCCAGCCCCACCAGAAGATGGTGCATGCCGACTGGGCACATTGCACGAGTTTCAGTAGTAGAGGCCTCTGGTGTTCTGAGGCGAGACAGATCCTAGGTAGCTGAGGACTGGCTAGAGGCTGTGGTTATAGGGTTTTGCCTATTTGGGTCATCGGTAGATCAGATGGTGATCCTGGCTTCTAGTCTTCATCAATTTGTAACCATGAGGATGGTCCACATGCTGACAAGGCTTAGATACATGGATCGTTTCTCGTGGTGGTACCTTCGGGTAGTGTGCCAGCTATATCACTGCATGTTGGACAGTAGTTCAAAATTCGGTACCAGTAGAAGAAACATGTAGACATAGTGCATTACAGGTGTTTCAGCATTAGATACCCCTCAGGTTCTTAGGTGAGAAAAACTCATAGGCATATAAGGACTTGCTTGAGGAGGAGACTGAGTTTCCATCTATCCAGGGCACCATTCAATCAAATGGTGGTCCTAGTAGAGAACCTTATACATGGCTCACCAATACAATGATAGGGTTTATATTACCCCTAATATTGTGAAGATGTAACTTTTTTGTGGACAAGCATGAGATCCTTTCTCAAAGAAGTGGGTCACTTTACATAAAAAGATAATGTGTTAGTGTTCCCTGGATCTTGTACATCTTGGGTAGGATGACATGTTTGTAGATAAGTATTCATCAAGGTATATCGACCATCCCAGTTACTCGATGAATACTGTACGGTCAGTGTTTCAGGGCTCGGACCTTCAATCGAGATGGGTTAAGGACTTCCGAGCCATCACTATTCCTCTATGCATTCATACTTATGTTAGGGTGATAGAGAGAACCTTTGTGGTTGAATGATCGTTGGATGAGTAAATAGAGCTAGTGAATGTTATCATAGGAAAAGTAGGAATCTGATGCCCATCACAGATACATGGGATGTAAAATTTTTTTGTAAGAGGATTTGATATGGAAAAATTAATCTTCATGGCAGCAGACGTGGAAGTGGGGCTAGGAGAGAAGCATGAGGTGATATAATTTTCGACATGTTACAACCCCCCCCCCCATGAGTTCCCCACTAGGCTCAGAGAGCTGTAGGATAAGGGAAGGGAGTAGCTGCAAGCCTCCAAAGAGTGTGATCTAAGGGCTCGAAGAATGACTCGAGGTATGGGTTGTGACTACTACTATATTCCGTATTAATAGGCATAGGTACAAATCATTACTCTTTTCCTTGAATCTTGTTCAATACCCAGAGTTTCTAGTTAAACCAATTACTTGACCCTTAATTCTGGAGATACCTTTGGGGGTGACTCGATAATCACACTTATGTCGATGGTGTGATCTAACCAATGAGGTGAGATCATCAGTTGGAACATCTTGGTGGCAGCGTCTGGGCTTTACGACATTAGTTTCGGTATGGAAGGGACCTCGAAAGTTCATACTCAAATTGGCTATTTTAGGCAAAATGGATGTAGTGTATCTACTACATTGGAATGGGGTTTTCCTTGGTTGGAAAAAAAATCCCAGCCATCATAGGATAAACTCATGAATAGGAGGGCGTAGTCGATCACTTTTGAGTCGGTTAGCCTTACCCTCATGGTAGTAATAGTATTGATTTTTCAGTTCCTAATAGTAGTCGCAGAGTGTGGGGACAACTTTTAAAATTATTTTTCCAGGATTACCTCCCCAAAGGGAGACGTACTTCTTCTTGGGTTTGGTACTACTAGGTATTTGTACCTAACTTCTCCAAGGTAGAAACACCCCTTTCAACTCTGACGAAGAGGGGTGAGCCTTTCCTGTGGATGAAGAAGTGTCAGTAGTGATTTCAAGATATGAGACATACATTAACGTGTTCCCCCCCCCCCCAATCATAAGGGTTCTATTAGTGTTAATTGGGTGTGTAGTCTACTCTGAGGAATCAGAGACTAGACTAGGTTGTTTTCTAATAAAACAACAAGAAGTTATCACCTATGGATCAAGGTAGTTGAGACAACACGACCAGAACTATGCTACCCAAGACCTGTAGTTAGCAGTAGTGGTCTTTGCACTGAAGATGTGGAAACACTTGTTGATGGGTGAATTGATTATTTTTTACTATGATAACAAGACTCTAATGGATATCTTCTCAGAAAAGGACCTAAAACTGAGACAACAACTATGTAAAGAGTTCCTCCAGGACTATGAATTTGAGATAGTCAATACTTCTGGGAAGGGAAACGTGGCAGAAAATGCACTCAGTTGGTGGTCTGATCGACATGTGTTGAGTGAGTCATCAGAGCAGCTAGTCACATTGAGAAAATCCTTCATGAATAAAGATATAGTAGCTTACCTATGGTATATCATTGTCACTCCCCCAATTCATCAGCGAGTTTGGGAGGTACCGCTTGGGGACATTGACTGCAAGGCCCGATGTACTCAGATATCCTCACGATAGTATCCTGAGGTATTCTCAGAAAGAGGGGAGAATTCCATTCTAATTAGAGGACAAACCATGGTACTAGAGACTCAACGAGATGCGGGGCTGATGGAGTTCCAAACATTCCCTTTTGGCGGTACATCTGGGTGTGGCGAAGATGTTCCAGAACCTCCGGTGTCCATACTGGTGGCCAGGGATGAAGGAAGTAGTTGTAGAGTTTGTATCATGATACCTCACTTGTAAGAAAGTGAATACTGCATAGAGGCAGCATAAGTCTAGATTCTCAGTAGAGCGGGCGAAGTGGGGTTCTGTCTATCTCTACCCCAAATGATGCACCAGGAGTATAATGTTTTTCATGTGTCGTAGTTGATGAGATGTGTGCATAATCCATTGCACGTTATCACCTAGACCAAGTTGGAATTTGAAGATTGGGAGACTTTTACAGAGTTCCCAGTGGAGATAGGGGATCAACTGGACTAAGTCCTCTGTGGATGGTTGATCCCTCTAGTTCGAGTTTGGTTGTATCAAGGGAACCTCCCAGTGAGCACATCGGAGCTGGAGGCTAAAATTCGTGCTCAGTTCATTTATTTGTTTGAGTTTCCATTGTTTTGGATTTCGGGGAAGTAATTCCCTAAGGTGGGGATAATATAATGTCTCGTAATTTCTTTATAATTGTTTTTTAATTATATGGAATTATTTGGAGACCACAAAATTTGACGGTGCATGATTTTAAGGCCTAGAGTACCTAGAATGATCCATTGAAAAATGTTGTGTTTAATAAAGTATGCATGATTGGATTTTCTGAAAAAGGTTAATAACTCTTAAATGGGTGCCTGTATTTGAAATACAAGGGCACTGTTAAGTTCAGGATAGTGGGTTTACCCTAGGTGCCACTTATGATTAGTCAGTGCAGGCCTCCAGTGAGAAAAACCAATAAATACATAACTGTAAATAAAATAATTAAATAAAGTTATTTTATTTTCCAAATGCTTATAACTCGCAGAGGGTGATTCTGATTAAAAATATGAGACCACCGCTATGATGGTGAGGGTATACATTCCATAGGAAGATACAAAAATTGGCTAGAATGATCCAACTATGGTCGTTAGTTTTTGACTGTAAATAAAATAATTAGCCAACAATTATTTTATTGTTAAAATCCATAATATCTAAATTGTAACTCAAATGGAAAATATGAGATTGTCATTGAGTTCGTTGGAACATGTTTCTCTTAGACATAGCATATCCTCGACTGGTGTGGGTTGAGGGTGAATGTTAGTAATTTATGGATCTTTTTTAAGGTACCTTCAATAAATGTGTGGATGGCATTTTTGAACTTCTGAACCAGTGCTCGGATTAAAAATCTGAGGGCACAATTAAATCTAGTGCACCAGGATTCACATAAAGGAGGCCTCACTTAGACCATAGTAATTTGGGAAAAAAAGATAGTTTTTTTGTCTTTTAAAGAAATAATAAATTAACATAGAAATTGTTATTTTATTTTCTTTTATTTTTCTCCAACAGATGAGCGGCGGTGGTAGGACCAATGACACATAAAGACATTAAATTGGATTAATCCCCTATATTTTTCTAACCTCACTGTTGGAATTTTTAAGGTTCCTTAATTAAATGAACCCCTTTAATTCCACGTGTGTTACTCACCCTACTCCTCTTCTATTTATCTGGAGCATGGAAATGAGTGTCGGCATGGTTTCACCAAGCGAAGAAGTTCTAGAAAAGTACCATGATGCCAACCACATGGAGGACAAGACCGATTCTAGTGAGCTGTGATGAGCGCCATCAAATCACAAATTGGGGACAACAACGAAGGTATTCTGTCAATCTTCATCAGCGAACATCTCTTCTTAGTAGGGGTTTATTTTTAATTTAATTTGATTAATTAAATTTCTCACCCACTTGTTATCATGTAACAAGGAGGTCGCGGGCCAAAAAAAAGGCTAGGACCCTCCACTGCTTCTTTCTTGATGTGAACTTTAGAGAACAATTTTATAACTCGTCGACAACACGAAATAGCAAGTCAAGCTCTTATGGAAGTAGTACGGGATATCCTTAGGCATGGAAAACACCAAGAATAGACACCAGAGCAATCTTGGTGACCCGCATATGAAATCACCGGCACACCATGTCGGCGGCGGCTGGCAGTGGCCAGAGAAGACCTGCAACAACTAACCACGAGGCGGTGGAGTGCGGCGTGGGATGACTCGCCGCATTGGCCGAAGGCGGATGACCCGAGCCGACCACATGACATAATAGTGGCACCCGCAGAGGCCACTAGCGTAAGCAGCCACGACCAGCAAACTGCGGTAGGAGGAGCAGCGAGGCCCCGTGCTACACCGCATTGGTGAACCCGGTCAGCCAAACGACAGACTGTTTAATGAAGTGGGGCATCGTCCCCAATGAATGGGTGAAACTGCCCTAGAATACCATGTATAGTGGATGAAAATGGTTTTCCTTCTGGCAGAATGGCCGTATGTTGGCCAGACCCGCGGTCACGTGGGCCGGTGTGGGTGGGCCAAGCCCCTCCCCGCAGGCCGGGAGAACCATGGCTCGGGCCCGTGAAATGATCCTAGCTGGACTCGACGGTCCAGACCCAGTGAACTGGGACAACCCTTAATGGTCCAGACCTGGGTGGGGTCAGGGAGACCCTATGACCCGATACGTCCAGCCAGTCTGACCAAGCCAGACCAGGCCCAGACCCAACCGGTCCCAGAATAAAGAAATGCTCATAACTGAGAAATCAGGGGTCCGTTAGACACGCCGTCAGTGGCATTGGGATACTTTTTGCAAATCGGTCCCTTTTCAAAATTCAGGCATTCCCAACCAAGCTGGGCCAGACCGAGGTGTGATCACCCCTCGTTTCCTAGAAAGAGATGTACCCAACAGAACGAACGTCTGATTGACTCGCTGTTTGTGCCATAAAGAACATAGTAACAATGAGGTCCTTTTGAAATAATCCATGGTAATTTTGTAAATATTTGGTGTATGTCTAGGTTGGATCGACTCCAAATCCATCTGGGCCCCTGACACTAAAATGCTAATAACTTACTATCCGGACATCTGGTTGACATGTTATCTTTTTCGTTGGGACCCTTTTAATGTGACTGATCATTGGGTTACATCTTCATGGTACTTCTTGCTAGTTGAAATAGGATCTGTGGCATGAGGATTGGTTCTCCTAGAATCAAGCGTGCTATGAGCAGGAATCTAGTGGCTAGATGTGAGGCGGAGGATAGAGATAGATCATACGGAGGTTAGTACCGAGAAATCCTATGTGAGTAAAAACCTTGAGATTTTGTGTGGATTAGAACCAAGCGATCATATATGGATCAGCACCTAGAGACATTATGTAGATCATCACCTCACTCCCTGACGAGGGCCATCCTTAGTGTGGGCCATCATGGATCAGCGACATACTGATCTTGTGACTCTAAGATCTTGTGTGGGTCAACACTTAGAAATCCAATATGGGTCAGTGCATACTGATCCTGTGTGGGTCAAATCCATTGTGGGTCATTGTAGGTGTTAATACCTATCCACTCTGGGTTTCATAGATCTTTTGTGGGTCATTGACGGTGTTAATACCTATTGATCATGTGTGGGTGAGACCCCATATGGTCAGCAGCAGTCCTCTTGACAGAATAATATGTTCTTGTTTCACGAATAATCATTTGTAGTTCTATAGTTCAGTAATACCTGGATTTAGATGTGGCTCTGTTTGATCAATGTCTATTGTTTTGTGCATTGTGATTGAGATCATTCTTTGTGGTTTTCCTTTGTGGAATTATGTGAGAACTTCAGGGGTCTTGGGGCCCCTACTGGGTATTTTTATGCTCACCCTTGCATGGGCTTCGCCCATACCATGTTCAGTCTTTTGCGGATGACATGCAGTTGGGATGAGACTTGAGGGAGCAAGGACCTGGCGGGGAATAGAGGGGACAATATGACATGGAGTGCATTGGAGACAATCTATAACAACCCTTCATATAGGAACCTCGGTGAATGATGGAGTAGTTTTTTTCTCTTTTTATTTGTACTTGTACTTTTCTGTTGGGTTTGTATTCCGACCCATATACTTTCAGTACCCGTTTTACTATAGTAATTCAGTTCTGGGTTGCTTCTAGTTTTGTTCTGGGATTGTGTGTTTGTACAGTTTTAAAGGCAATGCCTTCTCATTTTAGGGATACTCCTTTTTGGTTCTAGTCTCCAACCATATTCTATGGAAGGTGTGTTTGGGGTAGTCACGTCACAGGCCCCGGGGGATGGGTCGTGACATGTCTATCCCCTAGACTCTAGATCCAACAGTTTGTACAAATATTGATATATTTTATACCAATGGTTGTCTGACCTTTTACAATGGTTTCAATCCTTTGGTAAAGGATATGTATTCAGTAGTGTTACTATGATATATATATCACCCATTTCATATGTTTCTTTTCTTATGAATCCATGGAGTGTACCGTGATATTTATACAAGGATATGCTAGAGGTAATAATGTTATTCTCTAAAAAATATTTTAATTTTTTTTTCTCGAATTTAATATGTGAAAAATGTATATATCATGCTTACCAAGACTACTAAACTATTCGGTCCTTTGGGATGTGATTGCTTGTATCTAGTCCCAATATAAAAAACGACCCCCAAATCATGATTACAGAGTTGGGGTCTTTATAGTCGATATCAGAGGAAGATTAATAGAATCCTTAATAGTATATTTATTCAAAATAAGATTATACAACATAACCTAGAAACAGTATTTGATCATAAATCTATGTTAAAATCTAATATATTTAGTAATTACCATTGATAAAATTGGTTAAACATAATGAATTATATGTTGAGAATAATGTTCCATGATTTATAAAACATTTGAATAAAATTTAATGATTATTTGATATATCATTTTAGTTACTCTATTTTAATTCTGAAACATTTATTTTTTGTTTTAATTAATGGTGTGAACTAAAAGAAACCTGATTAAATTTAATGTCATAGAGAATGTGTTAAATAATAATTCACAAATGGTATTATGGTTAGAATAATCCTGAAACATATATGGAATTATGTTGATTTTGGAATACTATATGTTTTTATTAAATTATGAACTATCAATGCCATTATAGGATAATGATTTTAATATTGATCAAAAGTTTAATTTTTTAAACCCCCTATTGAGGTTTAATGTTGTCGAAGATAATAAAGGTTAATGATATTTTGGGAGACGTTTGTGTAAAAACAATAAATTAGTTTATTATATTTTATATTGAAAGAAATAATTTCAAGAATAATTTCATTACATTTTTTGAAATATGTTGAAAGGTAAGGTTTCCCTTTTGGTTTATATGTTCATTGGTTTTCTGGTAATTATGGGTTATTATATTTATTAGAATTTAAAATGAAATGTATGAGATAACCATTTAGGTTAACAAATTTCCTTAATGGTGAATATATTATATTTATTTTCTGGAATGTTTATGAATTTTATTAATATAGTTATAGAAAAAGAAGAAATAGTATGTGGGGTGAAAACCCATGGCATACGACAACACCAAGAGCCTTGAACCTATAACCGAAGGGTGATAGTGGTCATCACTTACCATTACTCCAGGTGGTTTCCTAGTCTGTATAGCATAGTTTTTCTTTATTTAAATGATGTTATAGATAAATTATTTTCTCATTTTAGGAATATAATTTTTTCATTAAAGATGAATATGGGATTAGAAATTGATTTGGTGTTATGTGACTTATATTATTTTGAACGCCCGTCACTATTTTGGGAATGATACCTGATTACAGTAAGCATAATTTTATGGAATTTTATTTGAAGAATAAAGGATAAGTTTTCATATAAAGGAATATATGATTTTATGGAGGAATTATAGTGATTTAAGTTTTCTATGAAAATTGTTATTGTGTCTTAATGATTATATTATTTGACTGTTCAAATTTTTGTTGATTAATATTAAATTTATCTTAGAAGACTATAAGATATAGTCCTTCTGATTTTTTGGTTCAAATATTTGGATAGCGTAATTTTTAGTACATTTAGGGATAATTTTTTATCGAATAAATTTTGTTGAAATCTGTTTATTACTCTTGAATTTTTGTGGATTTATTATGTTTTAGTTGAATATTGGTTTATTTATTTTGGGAATTATTTTATATTGTGCTAGCCATATTGGTATTAGTTTATTTAAAAGTAAAATAAGGATATATTATTTTTCACTTGTGGATTTTTTTATATATAAAAGTTGATTGGAGTTCTTCAAGAACAAAAATTATAATTTTCATCATTTAGAAAAAAAATACATGTTTTTGGTGGAGATTGATTAAAAGGATGATACTTTACATTCCATGTAAGTATATTTACTTATGTGGTTTCTATAGGAAGTAAAATAATTCCTCAAAACCTAGAAAATGATTTCAAAAAAAAAATTACCCTTTTAAAATTCTTACCAATAATTAAATGGCCTTGTAACCCATCAAAGATATAGAATTTTTTGTTGTTTAACTTTATCAGGACCACATTCTCTATCACATCCTGTCAGACTTTGGTAGTTAGTTTAGTCTTCTATATCCATGTTTTCACTTCCCCCATATGTTCTCCTATAGAAAAAATATTTTGTGGGATACAAAAAAATATTAAATACACTACACTATTTTCATGTTAATGATTTATTATCATTTTTATTGATTTTGGATTTCTAAAAAGGTATTTTCAAAAGGGAAAACCATGATTTTTGACAAAAATATCAAATTACATGGATGTAATTTATTGAAATAAGGGATACCTTTCCACACCAAGATTTTATGGTACATTAATTTTAAAATATATTTAATCCCTTTGATATATTTGGGGGCACACAACCCAAATATTTTAAAAGAACAGTATGTTCAAAGGCATAAATAACACGCAACATCCAGCTTAAATGAACAAAAAATATTATTTTTAAAAAAATTCCATTTTTCACAAAGACATTAAATTAGAGGGAGATAATATTATTAAATTGGTAATAATATATATATATATATATATATATATATATATATTTATAGGTCTTCATCAAAATAAATTTTGTGATTAATTCATTAAAAATAAAAAACCAATTTTTAGTAAGGCTATATTATATGTTTTCTTCAAACATGATTATTATTAAAACTTATGACCAAAAAATATAATTATTCTTTCCCACATTTAGAATGATTATTTAAAAAAATTACCCTATTTTTTGAAATCATATTATCATAATTATCTTAGGTGACTGTTTAATATTTTTCATAAAATATGTATCTTCTTGTGAATAGTGAAAGATGTCGATTATTATTAAAAAAAATTATTTTTATTTCTATCATAAAAAATATCCATTTAATTTTAAAATTATTTAAAAGTTAAATAACATAAATTATATTTTTAATAATCCAAATATTCGAATTAGAGTTATTTTCTTAGTTTAATTTGGAATAAAATTATTTCTATACTTAAGAATTGAATTTCTATAAAAAACCAGTTTTTATTACATTTTTCAGTTTAATTTTACATCAAAATCATCCACTTATGTGTTTTGAATTTTGTAATATGGGATTTGTTTTTTTCTTCAGTATGTATGATTTTAATAAATATTATCCTTTTAATTTTTTTCATTATGAAAATGCAACCATTGAAATTTATATTACCATTTTAAATGGTAAATCGTGTAATTATGGGTTACAAATATCATATATATTGTCAAATGATTGTAAAAAATGCCAAAATTTTATTTCATGATTAATATTCATACATAAACATTCATGGTTTGGATATATGACCATTTATGTCTATTAGATTGAAATTATAACCATTAAAATATTTTATTTAAAGAAAATTCGATGATATCACATTTATGTTTTTAAAAGATATAACATTTTCAAAATCGGTTTATCCAATGTAAATGATAGAATATAAATATTTTTTGGGAATATAAAATATTTATATAAATAATTTTAATTTATTTTTAATTTTTATTCAAAAAATAATTACTTAAAATTCTTACACAACACTAATGTAATATTACTCTATTAAAGGAAAAATCCAATTAATGACATTAAAAGGCTGAAAGTAACATAATTTAAATTAATTGAGGGGAAAAATATATTTTTAGATTAATATGAAATATTAGGGATTTATTAACTAATTTTTTAAATATATATCGTTATATTTATAATTATAAAATCAAAGTAAGTATTAATTACAAAATTGAAAATAATAATATAAAATGAATGTAATATTTTATTAAATTATTAAAAAAATAAAAAAAATGTTAAATAATGATTAACAGTATGAAATATGGTATAAATTTTCATTATCTCTGAATTTACAGGCCATTAGATAGAATTTGGTTCTAAATAGTCTAATTGAATTTTAATATTTTGGGAAATTCTTAACGTGTATGTGACCTTAATTTTAAAATGAAACCATTTCATTCACAAATTTTCACTATATTGATCCATATAAATTATATAACCCTGAAATATTTCCTTTTTTAAAATAATTATCCAATTTATATATTTTCTATTCCATCCAATATACCCACCCTAGATCCCTTAGGAAGAGATCTAATGAAAATATATCTAAGAAAGGGTAATCATATTTACCGACTCATTCATCTTTATTTCTTCTAATACATCGTATTACTATGTTTTTTCTATAATATATTATTAATTATAGTATAATATATATACTGAGACATTATAATGGATATGATACAACCATATTCTACCTTTATTTTGTCAAAGGAAAAATAAAAGTATGACATGTCTGTATGTACAGCTTACCGTCTCCACATTATTTTTTAATTCATTTATAATCACAAATTTACATGGATTATTATAGTGATAAATATAAAGGTTATATATGATAATTATAACATGATATCAAGTCAATAAAATTATTATGTCACCCATTTTCCTTCCCTTTTTACCATTTAGAAATTATATCATCCCCCGGGATTATGTACAACTTGCCAACTCTACAAAAAATTTGAATAATTTTATATTTACACATTAAAATGATATTTATAAAAAGGTATATCATGAATAAATATTATATTTATAACATTAATATCATTATTTATACGATTTATCTAAATCATGTTCAAGAGATATGGGAATTACAGGATAAAACATTCATGAGAAAACAAGGCAATTAACAATTGAAATAATGAAACTAATGAAATATTATTAATGAGTGGGTGGTAATATGTTATAAGGAATCATATAATAGGTTATAACTGTTAATATGGTACTATTATACATTAATAACATGATTAAAACCATTAAACATTAGTTTTGAATAATTTTTATGGAATTCGAACATGAGGTAAAGGACATATCCCAATTTTTCTTCTTATATATATATTTGTATGATTTTAACCTATATTCTTTTATGAGTTTTGTATTGAAACTAACCAATATTTTATTATATGCCTCCTTTTAAATTTAATTTCTTCATCAACATAGATTTTACACAACACCATTCATAAATGAACAATGATATGCAATAAAATATCATTATTTTAAAACATTCCTTATAACCTAGAAGTTAAGTTGGAAAGAATGAATAGTGTAAACAAAATTATTAAATTTATTTATTATATATTTACTAAAAAAATTTAAATCCATCCATATGTTTTTATAGACCTAAGATCAGAATGAGTCAAAAAAAATTTCTCTTAAGGGCTATATTATTTGGTAAAAGTATTTTTACTACCTTTTAATGGATCACATGTTTTAAAAATAAAATTTTCAATTTTATAAATTATATTCGACAAAATAAACTTCATTTTTAAATTTCAAGTTTCAAAATTATATTGGGGTGGAATTTTTTCATTTTTCTAGACATATTTATTTTACAGTCAGTATGTTAAAAATCCTAATATTTTATAAAACATTCATTTTTATTATATTAATATTAAATTAATTCTTTAAATAATAACCTCGCCTATTAAAGTAAAAATATAATTTATTTATATTCTAAAAGTTAACTTTATATAATTATATTATAGTATTAATAAAAATATGTTTTATAGTTTATTAATTATGTGTTGAAATTTTTTTAAAAAAATTAGTTTCAATTTTACAATTAATATAATTATTCAAACTAAATTTTTTTTTGGAAAAATATATTTGAAAATTATTATATTATTTTATTATTATTATAAGGTAATTTTATGAGGCCCTAATTAATTACTAAATGTGTTGTAAAATTAGTTTAAATTTCAAATATAGAATTTTCCATGTTCATGATGATTTTAATTAAAATTTTAATTACTTATATGTAGAATATCCTTTTCATAAAAATAATTTATTTTGAAATTCTACACGCCATTAATCTGTTCAGGTTATATTTTAGGAGTTCTCTAAAATAGGTTAATTATTGGTGAATTATGAAATATGATAATCTACGTTATATATACATTATAAGTCAAATACACTATTCCTTGAGCCTTATCTAATGTATAAAGAATAATATAGAACTATACTTCCCTCCTTACTATATTTATTCACGGAATAATCACTATTTTATAACTTAGTTTATAATAATATACTATGAAATAAAATAATCAAAGAAATACCCCACTCCTCCACTATAAATACCATCCCCAACCAACTCTCCTTCTAACACCTCTAAATCCTTAAATCTTGTCCAATTCATATGGAATTATCTTCCCAAGTCTCTTCCACACATCCAAGAGAATTTTATCTCACCAAAATTCTAATCCCAAGCCCCTTAAAGAGGTTCTCGAGGATAAGAATTCAAGAGGTAAACCCCATAATCCTTCCCTTTTAATATCTTTCAATTTAAATTATTTTATTATATTTCCCTCAAATATTCTATTAAAACACGAATTATAACTCAATTATATTTTATATATAGTAATTTTATTATTATAATGTAAAATTCATCATCAATGCATTTATCTTCTCTCTTTTATTCAAATTATAAAAATATTGTCTATGATGTGCTGATTTATCACCCTCAAAGACGTGGCATTTTAATTTTCCATTAATACCATCATGGAAAGTCATAAAATTAATATTATTTTAAAGAAAATATTATTATATATATTATAATTCATATAATATTCTGGAACCAATATATATATATTTATAATATTAATTACTAAAACAAACTAGTCCATGATAATCAAAATGTCTCTGAAATAAACTAATGCTTACAATTACTGTTTCATCTAATGATTCATCCTCATTCAATATAACCATATAAAATATATAACCAATTAATATTATATAATTTAATTAATAAAATATAATTTAATTCTCGACAACATTTTTCATTTCCCATGATTTTCAATAGAGGTATAGAAAGTAAACTGATCATGAACACCAAGGAAATGAGCTCTCTCAAATAATAAAATTGTATTTCAAAAATCATAAAGAATGTTTTAAATTAATATAATAAAATTATACAAAATAAATAAAATTTAAAAGTTCTGAATTGACTATTTATGTAATTTAATATAATTATCCAAGACATTAAGGTCAGTGTTAAACACATTCAAACATAAGTTAAAGGATTCTCCCCGAACATCCATTTTTTATTTAGTTTATGTTTCTCTCTCATTACCAAACTAATATCCTTTATTTTTTATATACTCATTCTATATTATTTTTATATATTCTAAACCCACGTATATATATCACCTCATGTTTCTTTGATGGGTAAATGTAATATTTATAAGGTTTAGTTTATTAATTATTTTTGATAATCAAGCATGATTAAAGAGAACATCCCAATTTGATAAAAAATTACATGTGCCACCAATAATCTATTTGAATCAATTAATATATTTCAAAAATAACTCATTTTATCATGGAAGAATATCTTTTTAAATTTGTGGTTTTTTAAAGACAATTATTTCTTTTTCATTTATAAAGAGTCTATAATATTTTCATTAAACCACATTAATAATGATCAATTCAAAAGCCGCATAAAAACTCTTTTTACATGTTGGACATCATTTATGCCTCAAAAATAATTTCATTGTTCATTAATTTTAATTTATGGTATATACATATTTATTAAATGAATTTATAAAAAATAAAAATTCTCTTCCAATGTAACTCCTCTTTCCAAAGTAAAAAAATTGTTTTTTCTCATTTCATTTTTACTTATATGAAAAATATGACTTGTCCACCACTTATTCCCCATGTGTGATTTATGTAATATCTTTAATATATCATATAATGAGTCTAATTGTTGTCATTTTATTATAATATTAATTTAATGTTATTACTTTATTGGTATTATTATTTAAATGTTTTAAAGTGTCGTGGGGCACTTTTGTATGTTTAAAGAATATTTTCCTCAATAATTTTTCATTGGTCTCATTTTGAAGTATATTTATATATTTAAACATATATTGTTGAGTATTATACTCAATACATATATTTTTACAATTAATATTTTTCATTAATTGAATCAATGTATGAAGAATTATTTGGATTTGTATTGATGGGTGTGGCCCATTGTAGACCTCCCGTGCATTGGAAAGTCTCACGAGACAACAATTGTTGGTGAAAAACCCATCAGGTTTGTTCCCATAAATATTCATTAGTGTTTTTACCCAAATACGTAATCCTTCTTGATGGTAATATTGTTTTTTTTCTATATACATGTCATCCAATAAATAAACATTTTATTCATTCAGTATTGAAATATTAAATTCAATGAGATTATCACTATGAAAAAAAATGTGGATTAATTTTAATTTTATGTTTATTGATGAAATGTGTTTTAAATATTATTTAATTTACTATAATTTATATGCCTTATATAAATTTATCAACTTATTATTATTATATTTAATACATAAAATAATTTGATATCCCCTTTTTATTTCTATATCCCTTTCACATGTTGTGTAGCATGAATCTTTGAATAAGTGACAAGAACCACTTTATTTTATTTTTTTTATGTACTATATTTAATTACTAATGTAACAAAGGAACCTTGTATGTATCTAGTTTCTTAAATACTAATAAAATGATCAATCCTCAGTGTCTTTATATCTTTTATATATTATATTTCAATAGGAAAACTTCAATTAATAGGCTATTGGGTTCAAGGTTGTTACAGTTGGTATAAGATGAAGTTTAGTATAATCTTTATGACTAGATTTAGAATATATTGTTTATGAATCGTAACCCTAATATATAAATTGAGGATAATAATAGAATAACATCCTATAATTTTGATGTGGTATATATTATGTGGGTATTACTATAAATACATATCTGTTTGGATACTACAAGTTGGTGTGGTTCTCAAACAGATGTACCTAGCGGTAACATCTTTGACAAGGTGCGTCGGGCCTGACTTGATATAACCTAGTACATGAAAATGGTCTTTACTACACATTTTGATTTACAATCTTAGGGTATATCCTTAGGATTGTTAATATTTTTTTTACAAACCATTATGGGGGATTTAAAAGTAAAAATATCCCCAAATAAACCGTGTTTATGATTATTAGATTAGTTATGAATATATTTTCCATTTATGTTATGTGTTAGTCTAGTTATAAATTGTACATTATGATTCATTATTTTATGATAAAATCTAGTATATTCCATTATTTAAAAATTTTATGTGAAAGGGAATTTCGTGAATATTTGAATAAATTTATTATGTATATTATTTTAGTAAACATGTTATTCCATAAAATTTATTTTTATTTGTGGAACAAACTCAAAAGAGAAGTATAAAGATCAAGAACAACACTTCTCCATCTTATAGAGGATTTCATTTCAAGTACAATCTTTAAATCATGCTAAGATAATTTTGATACTTTTATCAACAACCATGATACCTTTAAGAAATTGTTTGAGGCATCTCACACCTCTATTATTCCCTGTTTATTTTGGGTTTCATGGTTTACATGTGAAAAAATATTACATTCTTATCTTTCCAACTATTTCAATATTGGAAGATTTTACCTAGTTATTTTTTAATTCATGACCATAAATAAACAATAAAAATCTCTCATCAATCACAAATGAGATGTAGAAGAAGGTGACATCTGAGTAGCATACATGTATCAAATATTAAATTTTTTTATCCTTGAAAGTGTTAAGGAAAATTTTGAGACCTCTAAGGACAACATAATAACATTATTTCATAAATTTTAGGTTCACATGGATGTTCAAACGT
This sequence comes from Viscum album, assembly GCA_963277665.1. Taxonomy (NCBI): domain Eukaryota; kingdom Viridiplantae; phylum Streptophyta; class Magnoliopsida; order Santalales; family Viscaceae; genus Viscum; species Viscum album. The sequence goes on along the minus strand of OY728146.1, from coordinate 1,753,255,667 downwards.
TATATATTTAATAATAATCCTTTCAAAATACTTATCCATTTCCACATCATGTCCTTCTAGACTACACATGTTTCATTTAAAAAAAGGATGTAGATGATTCAGATGATTCCATAAAGTACCAATGGAATTAATGGGCCCATTTTATTCATAATGTATGATAAAAATAAAGACCTGGATGAAGGTATTTGTTGATATTAACAAAACATATTCTAGGTTTAGTGATCATAATTAAACTATTTAGAAAATTAATAACTTCCATGTTAGAGCATTGAAATCAAGACATATAGTGTTAAAGAAATTAAAGGGTAAAAAAATGTTTTCCAATGTACTATAAATAAACTAAAAATAGATGGTAAACTATGAAAATCAATGTCTCGTATATAAAAGGAATATATAGAAAGATAGGATAATCGGTCGTGGTCATGATTATGTTACAACCATAGATGAAGATTAATGATTAATATGATTATGTATGGATTCATGAATTATGTTTTTGGATAATTTTATGAATAACTATTTGGTTATAAAAATAATGATATACATAAGTATTGAAACACAATACTAATTCTTTAATAAATTTGAAGCATGTGATTAATAGATGCAGTAATCAAGAGAAGTGATTCTGTTGTATGTTGACCATCTTGAAAACACATGACTAGGTAAAGACAACCCCAAATATGTTATTTATACTGAGAGAATAATAAATATATGGTTACGGGAAATTATTTGTGACCAAGAAGGTGGTTTGTGATCTAATAGTTTACTATATGTGGAAATTATTATATATTTGTACTTAAGTAATATATTCAATAAACTGAGATTTTACTATTGGAAGCATGTATGCTTTATAACGGTATAAAAGAGATTAAGGTATTCATATTTTTTTCTATGACAATAAAAGATAATTTATTTGGGGAATATAATACTATGATGATTTTATATATTTAGTGACCTTGCATCTTAATTTTGGGATATTGAATTTGGATGATCATGTTTTAGATGAATCCTAAGATTAACTACTTTAGGAATGGATCAAATTAAACATAGGATATTATTGTTCATTGATAATATATTGCAACCTTATTTGTTTTAGTAAAAATTTATGGGTCTACGGAATGATTTAAGGACCCTATTATTCGTTAAAAGTTTTTATGGTGTGAATAAATCAACTTTGATAATCAATTCCATGTGTAAGGTGTGTATTGAAAACATATCAAAGAAAAACCAAATGATTAGATTAAGTTTTTGACATGTAATGTAGTCAAGTAATTTTATTTTCTCTGGTTTTCATATTAATTTAAAAAAAACTCCATCAACCCAAGGAAGATGATTTTAGAACAAAAAGCTTATTCATTTACATTAATTTTCGATAAATAAATGGTCTTTTAACCAATCGAAATTTTACCTCTTTGTGAATGCTAACTATATAATGACCACGTTCTCTGTCACACATCAAAAAAAATTTGGCTTTTGACTATTATTCCAGGTATAAAAATTCACTTATCACTAATTTCAACCTATTAAAATAGCTCGTTTAATGTTAGCATATGGTTTTACCTTTCCATCATATTAAGATACCATTTTATTAACCCTATTTTCAATATAGTTTTCCCACAATGGAATTTTGATATATCTACCTTTGATTTTGAAGTAAAATTTCAAATTGAGAGGATGAAATTTATTTAAGGGATTATATTTTTTCCAATGACTTTATGGTATGCGTTTTCTTAAATTCAATTTATTCTAAAATTTATGTTTCACATAACACCATTCTTAAACGAACAGTGAAATAATATAAAATATCATTATTTTAACCTTATTGTTATAACCATGTCGTTAAATTGGAGATAATTAATAGTATTAACCAAATAATTAAATTTATATATTATAAATTTAATCAAATTTATTTTAATTCATCTAAATGATTTTATATTCTTAATATAAGAATGAATCCAATTTTACACATTACAAAAGAATTCTTTTCTAAATGAAATTTCACTACCTTGTAATAGGGCAATTTTTTTAAAAATAAATTATTACCGACTTATAAATACTATTGAACAAAATAAAATTCATTTTTAAAGGAATAATTTCATTTTTAGCTTAGGGTGAAATTTTTAATTTTTATAGAAATATTTATTTTCAAATGAATATGTGAAAAATCCATATTGTTATAAAACATTCATTTTCATAATATTAATAGTATATTTAATAATTTAATAGTATCCTCACCTATAAAAGAATAAATAAAAATTTTGTATCCTATAAATCATAATATCACATAATTATTTCATATTATAAGAAAATAAATGTTTTAGAAATTATTAATTAAGTGTTGATATTTTTAAAAAACATAAATGATTATTTCCAAATATTATAATTAATATAATTCATTAGAATAAAATTTAAATTCATAAAAATGTTTTAAAAAATTAATATATTTTTTTAGGATTAGAACATAATTTTTCAAGGCCCTAATTTATTTTCCAATGTGTTATAAAATCAGTAATTACATTAAAATCCATATTTTCCATGTATATGTTTATTTTAATTAAAATTTTATTTTCACATATTTAGAAAAAGAATTCAAAAAATTCAGTTAATTTTTGAATTTTAAACTTTTAAAAAAAATTGCTGTAATTTTTAGGATTTTTATGAAATTATAGAATTTTTTCGAATAGTGGAACACTGTAATTTATAGAATATATACATTATATGTTTAATAAACAATTAAATAAGTGATCACTAATGTAAGAACCATATTATAGAAATATTCTACTCTTTTTTTTTATTTATTCATTCAATCATCATTATTTAATGTCTTTATGTAAAAATAAATATCTAATTAATAAAATAATCAAAAAACACCCCTCTCCTCTACTATAATTACAACAACCCACCACTGTTACTCCTCATATATATTAATCATTGATTCCATTAAAATTCATTCCCAATAATCATAAAAATTTTCTTAACCAACTCTATGAACCATTTGTCTTACAAAAATACTCATCCCAAGTCCTTTAATGAGGTTCTCAAGGAGAAGAATTCATGAGGTAAAACCCTTAATCCTTCTCTTACAATATCCTCAATTTCATTTCATTTCTTATCATTCCCTCACCTACACTATCCCAAAATTAATTAAAACTATATTTTTTATATATAAATTATAATTTTATTATTTTAATGTAAAATCCATCATCAACCCCCCTCTACTCTCCCTTTTTTCAATATATGAAAACATCATATGTGATGTTCAGAATTACCGCTATCTGGGACAATCTGTTTTAATGTTCCATTACCAAATTCAAGGCCTATCATAAAAACACTTTTACAGTTAAATAAGATATTTTTATACATATTATAATTCATATAATATTATTGAACTATAATATGAACATAATATTTATTAAAAAAATAAGACTGGTTCATGATAATCGAAAATTCACAAAAATAAACTAACAGTCTTCGTTAAACTTTTATCTAATGATTCATTATAATTTAATATAAACAAATGATACATATAACCATTTAAAAAATATTTCATTTATAACATATAATTTCAATTCGGTGAAACTATTCTAATTTTACATGATTTTAAATACATGAATAAAGTTAAACAGATCATGAAAACCAGGAAACGAATACTCTTGAATGGTAAAATTGTATCTTATAACTTATTAAAAGTACCTTAAATAAAAATAATAAAATTATAATAAATAAAATAAATATAGAAAAGGTTATATTTTAATTAACTAATGGATCCAATCTGATTATCCTGAACATTAAAATCATGTGCATAAGACATTCATACATAAGTTAAGGGATTCTCCACAAACGTCCATTTTTATATTGGGTTCTTCTTTATCTCTCATTAAACTAGTATAATCATTAATTATATTTATATAATTAAATTAAATATTGTTCATATGTTATAAAAACATTAATTCTAAAAGGTTTATCTTTCTTTTGTGGGGAAATTCCTTTTTTATTAGGATTCATTTTTTGTTCATTCTGATAAGCAACCCACATTAAAGGGAACTTCATAATTTCCTACCCATTTTCAAGGGACACCTATAATATGTTATAATCAACCAATGTTTTTTATAAATTGATTCATTTAATCTTTGAAACCTATCACTGTACATTTCATGTTTTATACAAATAATTATTCCTTTTTCTGTTTTAAGGTCTCTTTAATATTCATTTTAAACCGTACTAAAGAGGTTCATTTCGAAAGTCTCTGAAATACTCCTTGTACATGTTAGATATTATTTTTTCCCCATGCATAATTTTTATATTCATAACATTTCTATTCTAGGATATAAAGGATTAAAATTATCATTTTACTAATAATATCAATGACTTGCCAAACGAACTCCTCTTCCCAAAGTAATAAATGGGGTTTCTCATCTCTTTTTTACTTCGGTAAGATATATAACTTTTCCACCAATTATTCCTTATATGTGGTGTATGTAAATAAATTCATATAAAATATCATGATTCATATTATTATAATGATATTATAATATTATTTTAATGTTATTCCTTCATAGGTATTAACATTTAAAATTATCAATGTATTATGGGACACATTCAAATGATTAATGAATTTTTACTCAAGAATTTTTCAATGGTCTCATTTAAAAGTGTCTTAATCTATGTCACCATATTTAGTTTAATCTTATATTAAATATGGGTATTTATATAAGTTATATTTTCCCAATTTTAATTTGTATATAAAGAATAATTTGGACTTGAAGTGATGGGTGGGGACATAATAGCCTCATTATGCATCGATAAGTCTCCTGAGACAAAATAGATGGTGACTAAAACTTCAGGTTGGTTTCCAAATTGAATTAGATGATTATGATGTAAATAATTAAATTTTATTAGTGGTATAATGGTTCATGTTTCAGATACATGACATCTTATAAATAACCTTTGACTTCATTTTGTATTAAGTCATTACTTTCTAAGAGATTTTCAATATAACATAAATCTATGGATGCATTTTCATTCTCATTTTATTAATGGTGTGTATATTTCATATTATTTTCCATGGAATAATTCTTATTCATTATTTAATTTTCCTTGATTATTATCATTCTATATAACCCTTGTTATGAATTTTAGAACACCCTTTTATTTTTTTCTTCCACGGGCTGTGAGGAATGAATCTTTTAATATGTCACTACAAGCACTTTATTTTTCATTTATAATATATTATTTTTAACTACCAATGTAATAAGGGATCCATGTTTGTATCTAATTTCTTGAAGTCAAATTAATTTATAGATCCAAATTTATGTGATCTCTTGTATCTATTTCATTGTAATAAAGCAGCCTCTGAATGTTGCATATTGGGGTCAAGGTCATTACATTTATAATTACACATTGACATGTCATGTCAAAAATATATTTAATATAGTTATATTTTTTTTAATTCAATCATTCATGGGTTTTATGAATCAAAAAAATTACAATGTGTGATGGGTTTCTCATACCAACTTTTACTTATGTGTGGAATATTCCATATTCAACACTTATTCTTATTGTACAGTGTATATACTACCCATTTGATATATTATATCATAAATATATTTTTTATTATTATGTTAAAGGATTCATTTTAATTTATTTCTATCATGGATTTTAGAACTCATATGAAACCCATATGTTAAGGGTTTATTTTACAATATTGTCATTCTTTGAGATTGATTATTTTTATGTCCCTAGTGGGGAATATTTCACTTACATTGAGATGTTTTTTTAAAAAATCAACAATGTTTATAAATCTATAATGATTTTTGAAATTCCTTTTTACCATTGATTGAATTTATAGAAAATAACTTTAAAGGAATCAATATGTCTTTATACAAAAAAAGCTCTAGATATTTATTATTAAAGTGAGGAAGTGATTTTTTTTAAATTTTACCAGATGAATAGAATTCTATGCCCTTATAAATCTTTAATTCAATAAATACTCCTTTATAGGTATATATGGTTTTTTTCATATAAAATTATTTCATTAGTACTTGTACAATTTTTAGATTTTCAAAATTCTTTTCAATGTAAAAGGGAATTTTCCCCAACAAATATTACAGTAATACTTTTAAACTTTTTATAACTATATACAAATATATTATTGAATATTCTGTTGATGATTTACTCTAATTATACTATTTATTATATCTCATTGGTTTGTTTGTGATCTATTTTATTGGGAAATTTATTGATATTCTATAAGACCAATTATTCTAATATATGTAGTTATTGATTTTGTTTAGTTATGTTGACTAAGTAGTATTATTTTTCTATATTAAAAATGCATTGGACTTAGTATGTTGGTTCGGGTCCCTATATTACCCCTCAATTCATTGATAAGCCTCATGAGACTAATTGGATATAGTTTTGGTTGAGTCCTTAAACATTTACTAGATGTCATCACGAAGAAGATAATAACAGATGTCCAAAAGAAGATGACGGTATTATATATTTACAAAAATTCAATGGTATTCATTGTCATCATTAATTTTATGGTATTATATTATGAAATAAAGTTGAATGTATTAGGTTTTGGCATAATTTTGATGGTATTATAGGTCTTCAAGAAGTCGATTGTGTTATAAGTCTTGCAATGAATCCCAAATTGTACATTTCAAATGTTCTAGATTATTCATTCTATCATTGTGAATTATGTTGCTGATATTCCATGTGATTATTGGATTATATATAATATCAATGGATATGTTTCATTTAAATTTGGTTATTTAAATGAAATTATATGACCATCATTTATCCCGACAATACTATGGTCATGTTAATGATTAAATGGAATTATTTAGTTATTTTCCTTGATTTATTTATTATTCATTTTTTATAGATGATATATTTCATTATATGATTACCATAAAAATGAATTAGAGCACAACCATTTCCTATGTTTATTTTCCCTATGAATAAAAGAAGCGTGTTATGGTTGTTATGAAAGGATATAATGGACGGAATAATTTTATTCTCTTACAAAATTAGTTTGTAATTTGTTTTTTAATATGAAATATGTGAGTCATGTATATATATATATTACCAAGACTACTAAACTTTTCAGTCCTTTCCGATGGGATTAAATGTATCTTGATTCAATGTAATAATTTAACTACAGACTCTAGGATCATAGAATTTTGGTTTTATATCTTATATATTAATCATGTGAAGGTGAAGTTTATTTTTTCCTGGTAAGATCTATGAAGCATCTTTGAGATCTATGTTTCCTAGGTATGGATGGATATTATTGATAGATCATCACATATTTCTCAAATTTTGTATCTTTTATGTTGTCTCTTATTGAGAAGGTGGTGAAATTCATATGTGATGTAATGGTTTACTCATATTTTGATGAGTTGAAATGAATTCTAACATTGACATATATTTTGATCTTACCTAATCCCATTAATAAATGTGTAATTTTTTATGATGCATTATGAAATATGGTCATGTGGTTTTTTTATGGCTCTCACAAGCTATGACCTCATGGGAAAAAATACCCCACTCATGTCTTAGATCTTGGTATGAATATTCATGAGCATAAGTGTTCGTGGATCAATCATTTCTCAATGATGTTCATATTCGATTCTTACCATAATATTTTGATTTATATCTTTTCATAGATAAACTTGATTCTCAAATAGAGACTGCGGGTTGAGTACCTTCAAATGTTTGACACAGAAATCACCGACACCCTAGGGAAGGGTAATTTTGTTGTATAAACTCTCAATAAGAGATTTCTTCCATATGCTTCTTTTAAATCATAGGGTAGAACCTTATGGGGATCATCACATAGTTTGACTTGGATTATAATGTGGATTATGTTTGAATGGTTCTAACTTGTTATCATTTATCATCATCTCCCCTTTATTCTATTTAAAGGATCTTAGGTAGGAGTGACTTTTATATTACATTTAATCATATTTTCATGTCCTATTTAGTTGAATCCCCAATCCTAAAATCATTTTTTATGATTTACTCAACCTTTTCCTTTTATTAACATCTAATTTTAATTTTTTAGGCAACCCTTGATGAATATTAGGGTATTTCAACCCAAAACTTCAAGAGAAAATTTACACAAAAATTTAAATCACTCCAACTTGTGTTGCTAAAGTACTTTGAACTTTTATGTTGAAACTAACTTATGTACTGGATAGGTAAGATGAAATAATAATTTAATCGGTGGATTTTTATCATTGTGAGAAAAACAAATTCCTTATATTAAAATTCCACATTAATATTAAGTGTATTTTACTTATGTGATTACACATGTCTGATAAAAAATTTACTCATAATAGAATAATATTTTACTCAATATATAATTCCTATAAATTCATTTATTAGGTGATTATTCCGAATTGAAGAACATAAATAAGTAACCAAGAAATTTACACAGAGAAAATATTAGTTGAATGATCATGATTTTCTCTAGAAAATTTTATATATAGAAGATGATAATATAATGATTGACCTTATGGGATAATAAACATTGAGTCCGAAAATGGTTTTTATTGCAGCATTTCTCTTTTTCTCCTATGTTTCACCCTGATTAGATTCACCTTAGCTACTTGACATGAGATTACATGTATGGAATAAATTTTTTTAACCAAAAATAAGTTTAAAATACAAATAACATTAAACGGATGGACTAATATAATGATCATCCACCCCTCAATAAATGACGAAACATTTCCAAACTATATATTAATTACTTTGAATCATTAATAATAATGATAATGTTCCAATAATTAGCCCAATTCATTCAATTTATATAAATTCCATACAACCATCCTGATTTAACCATCATATATAAATTTAATCAAAAATAATTTCATTTAAATTAATGTATTATAGAAGTGTACATAGAGGCAACCTCAAGTGTTCACTGGAAATTTCATCATGAAAATTAATTTAATATATATTTTTTAAGCCTATGATATCTCTTGTACTATATAATGAATTATAGAAGGAAAACATAATAAATATGTTTCATTATATATATAATATTTTTTCTAATAAAATTTAAGAACACTTCTGGCAGCAAACTACACAGTGTGTACATGTTTTCCACCCGTGTCCATAGCACAAACCTTGGGTCTGGCTATGTTAGCTACTGTGGATATGTTTGAGGTACATGGTTTATACTATTAATAAATATATTTTAGCATTATATTTCATGAAATTGTACACCTTGTATCATGTATCTGATACTCGTAACACATGTGACCCCCCATGTACTCTGCCTTGAGAAAATTGTGACTGCAAAACGTGTAAGTTACTTACTTGTTGAACATTTCTAAATGTCATGTTTCTGTCTTCTAGATCCACAGTTCTATCCACTTTTTTTAATATAATATTCAATTATATTGGATCTATCTAAAGTTTTCATCATATACGCATAGTTTATATATTGTAACAATAAACATATTACTCATTTTTTTTTCAACGAAGGATATTTGGCACCACCATATGGTATGAATGAAATAATTCTTCATTTTTTCCATTAATTGTTATTGGTCATCTCAAAGATAATGAATAGAGTAAATATAAGATGATTTCTGATAGTAAAATGACTCATTCTTTCTAAAATAAATCGAAAATCTAGTTAATTAATGAATACATAAAAATAATTATAAATTAAACTTGTGACCGCTTTGATACTACATATAGGTTCAAGGAGAATCCAAAGTGTCCATTAATGTTAAAACTGACTTATATTTTAGTTTCAAATAATTTGTAATAATTGATTTACATGATCAAAATATCATGTCCTAAAAAAATAGTATATTACTTGACTAGATTTTAACACTTGATCAAAAACACTAGAGAAAAAAATAAAGAATAATCAAATATTTTATAATTCATTTGTTAGTACATATAGAATTACCACAACTCATAATAATTATTTTATGTATGATACTATTAACCAGAAAATTTTGTACAATCATTGTGATATACGATCTAAGTATAGAATCCATCTAGCATGGATCCACATATACACTACAATCTATAAAACAATTTGTAGAACAATAAGGGGTAATATTCTCAACACCATTGGACATTTTTCCTCAAAAATAATAAACCCCTTTATTTCTTAAATGATTCTATGTCATTTCTCTACAATTTCTATACCATGATCCCATATTTAACCCTAAATTTGATTGTTTTCCCATAAAACCTACACTTTGACGATGATTTTCCGGATTAATATTTTATCCTGCCTATCCAAAGTTCATACTGGACCATTAACAAATGTAGCATATAGATGTATGTCATTGTGATCTCGTATAATCTCATTTTTAAGATTAGGTCAGTACTTCTTCAATAGAGACACTTGAATAACATTATTCCCTAATAAATTTCTTATTAAAAAATCCAACTTATTTTCCTTCTCACTAACTCATTGAAGTATCCAAAAATATCTTATTTATAAAGGATATAACATTATATTCATACCAAAATGATATTTCAAAATCCATGAATTGATTACTAGGAACATGATATCACTCATCTAAAAAATGAAATTGATCATCGAAGATGATCTTATCATGATTTATGGTCAATCTGAGTTGTATACATTCTCTTTCTCATCAACAAAATCATATTTGTTTTCTCTTGAAAAATCCTACGTCCAATTAATGAATTATCACTATTTCCACCCAAAAATCATATAATGACATGGAAACACGTACATTTCTTCAATAAGTTCCATGTGTAGTGATGACTGGTAAGTATATTTGTACGATAACTCCACTAATGGAAAAGGATCATCTATGAATGTTCTCCGTTATTTGGATTGTTTGTTCAAACAATCCATCTATTTGGGAAAGATAAGACACACTCATAATCAACTGGGTTCCAAGAGCTTGTTATAAAGATTCCAATGTTTGATATGTAAATATGGGGTCTCAATTTGATATAACCGAGACTGGAATTCCCTAAATATGTACAATTTATTGAATATAGTTTTTATACAAGACTTCCCTGAATTAGTTTCATGGATTTGAATGAAGTGAGATGAAATTGTGGGCATATCCACTATCACCCATATGGAATCGTGTTTCCCAACCATCATTTGTAGAATTTTTACAAAATATATGGTTATCTTCGCTCATTTATAAACTATAGTTGTTAAAGAATATAACATACATGTTGGTCATTGGTTCTCTACAATTCTGTATGGAATGGAGAGGAAATTCATAACACACTCAACTATAGATATTTTCATGAAAACCCACCAAAACTATGATTTCAAGGCTTTATACAAATGTTGAATCTTTGGATCAACAACCCATATTGAATAGAGTTATACAAAAAAATGATTTCACTTGAAACTGAATGGTATGACCATCTGATATCTAAACTAAAACATGAAAATTTTACTAAGCATCCAACTAACAATGGTCTTGTAGAGAACCAATATTTTCCTTATATGACTTTGAAATATTTATATATATATATATCTATATCTATATACCGATACAGTTTGTGATTTTGAGGCCTTTTGGGACAATAATTAATTTTTTAAAAATATTTTTTATATTTTATATTTCTCACACAGATTATTAATGTAAAAGGGAAAAATATTAAAGAGATCCTCATAAAAAATACCATGTTTGAGTTTGAAATGAAGTTCTTACACTTGGTGCAAGATAAAATGGTTCTGAATGAGGCCTTTACACTCCTCCGTCATGCTAGGTACGTTTAGTGAGTTAATTAATAATTAAATTAACTAATTAATTTATTTTGAGGCATCATAATGGACAATAATATTACATCCATGATGAATTATATAGTTTTGGCCCAATAAAAACTTGAAAAATTCCATATATTTTCATTCCTTATCCATTGGTGTACCACCTTGGATGATGATGAAACATGGTATCAGAGTAGTTCCGGATGCTGCGAATATAATGACATATTCCAATCATTGGCGGGAAGGTTCTTGTATGGTGAATGATAAAATATGTTGGTGGCCCTCATCAAATAGTGATTAAACCCTTTTGATTAATTTTCTTGAGCATATCAATCTTTTTTCATGGATCTATGCCTGTTGTGCCCTCAACATGCACCAATGTACTAGATTTAAATTTATTTATTTAATGTTTTATGAACCAGTATCATAGTTATTGATCATTCGATCAGACTTTTTAAATGGTGATTAAACCATTTTTATGGTGCCTTTCCCCCTCATCTTCTTCAATATCATCACTATTAGGACCTTGTTGTCCCAATTCAACATTGTCTGGCGGTACCGAGGAAGATCAGACCCTTAGAACCATCAAAAAATCATGTGTGAGGGACATATCGATGATTTATGGAATCATCTGTGATTATTATGGATTTTGAATGATATTTTGTGCAATCAGAGTTCAGATCAATGAAGGTAAAAGGATATATATCAAATATTTCATGATAATAACCCCTAACGAAGAGGGAGATCCAATTTACAATAAGTGATAGTCAAAAACCATGAATTGTGGCTAGATTCATACATCCTTTATGGATTCGATGTGGGATATATGGTTGAATATTATTATTCATTTGGATAATTAAGGATATGTATTTTCAAAGAAAACTGAACTAAACATCTTGTATTGGGAGGAACAAATTTTTTATAGAGCCACAGTGGTGGCTGCTAGGGTTTTGGAAAATTTGAGGATGAGAGGGAGTATAGACCTCCTATACATTGTGTACCCCTTCCCAGATGGACAATTCATGTGGTGGATCACACTAAAGGGATCCCCATTTCATGTTCATAGACTGATACAAGGTCATGTTACCATGTACACTGACATGGGGTAATATATCCAGACAATGGTTCATTACACAGACATGGGTCTAGTAGATGGACAAGTCCAAAAGGACACAACCCGATCTAAGGTATCATAGAAACACCTTGTAGTACACCTTCATTTAGTTTGATCCTAGAAGATCAGGATCCATTTGTAAGCTAGAAATATGTCTACGTATTGGAGTGGGACCATAATCCATGTCAGTCCCATCACACTCTGTGTACACATTGACCTCATTTGATAAAAAAATCAATCATTTGAATCTCATTCATTTAATCATGAATTTTGGACAACTTTTATCTTATCCTGATTGTTTTTCAACATATAATGTGATGGTTCCCTTGGTGCTGTGTTGTTAGATAAGATGTGAAGTGTTATAAGGAATTAACTTATTTATCTGACGCTTGATGATGATAGTGATCAAGAAGAATCATCAGAGATTATGAATTTTTACTCCCTAGTAGTGTTGAGTAGCAGTTCCTTAACATCCTAATAGCACCCCCTCCCCCCTAATTGGTAGGGATTGTGTCCTAGATGACTAGAGTGAAACCCCCTATCAAACTAGGTCATGGGTCCTTCTCCTTTAGAGTGGGACCCCCCATCGACATGGGTTTGAGGCCTCTACCATACATAGTGGAACCCCCCTTATCGTATTAGGGTGTGGGTTCTCAAGACACTAGATTAAAACCACCCATCAATATGTGAATGGGTCTCCTACCTTATGTAGAAGAGCCTCCTTTTATCATTGGGCATGGGTCCTCATGGAACTAGAGAGGAACCCCCATCAGTATGTGTGTGGGTCCTCTATGGATACTATCAGAGTGGAACCCCACCTCATGAACTAGGTTATGGGTCCTTTACTTCGTGTTTATGGCCCCTCGACTGTGAGGAATAATGGAGAGGCATGGTTTCATGTTGATGGTTACATAGGGGTTTTTTTGTGACAGTTTGGGCATCGTTGATGGAATTTTTCACATGTTGGACACATTTCTTCTTAGGAAATTTTGTTAGGAAGATATCCCCTTATACTCTCATTTGGGATTTTTTGGACTGAGAATATATATATTCTTCTATATACACACCTTGGATTTTTGTTAATATACGTCCATAAGATGAACATATTCTTGGGTTATTCCATGTGGTTTTAATGTTTAGATTCTCATGGATGTATGAGTCTACTCTCCGACTAAAGGTGGTGGAGACCCGATGGGTAGTTCATCTACTCATTGGGTTAATCCCCTTGTTCTTGGAAGAGATTACATTCTCTCTTGGATTAGGTTGAGATATTATTTGTTACTATATCTTCAATATACTATCATTATATTAATATTTAATCTCCTAATTCTCCCCCATCATATTTTGGGGTGTCATAATGGGTAGGTATATACTCAACCTGGAACACACTTTTCTTGCATGTGTCATCTCTTAAGCAGATTATGGAAAGGTCATTGGTGAATATAAATGAGTCTAGGGAAATTAGGTTCTTTGGATCTTGTGCATTGGTCATATCTTGTGACTTAGTATCTAGGCTCTCTAAGTATTTTACATTTCCGGTTTTTTCATGTTGAAACTTATTTCTTATTGGGAACTTATTTTTACCCTTTACTTTTCTGTTTACTCTATCGTACATTTTTACACCCTAGAGGTTATGAATTCTTGGTTTTCATTTAACACGTTTTGCATATTTTTCTCATTCCCTCTCCACATATGCATTGTAAGGGTTTTTTGTTTACAATGTACATAAAAATATGCTTCTTTAAGTTATTTATACCTTCGATACTTTTTGACATCCTATTGCCTATAGAGGTGGGATTGGGGTAGTTTTGGATCAAGCCTCGACACGGGTTTGGTCATTAAAGATTGGTATCATATAATTTTCATTCGTTGTGAAGTTGTTTAGACTAGTACACTTAAGAATATTTGTTTGGGATTTGGGGAAATAGTGTTAGAATATCTCGAGTGAGGCTCTCAGGCCAAGGAGTCTTGTGATGGTACGGGCGGCCAACGTATCCATTCATCATGACCATTAATACCCTCTTTTAGACATATAATACCAATAAATTTGTTCCAGGGATCAATGGTACATGAATCATATAGTATTGACTCTCTCGTTTTATTTCTTGAGACATCTCTCCATTGTTATATGTGTGTGTGTGTGTTTTGTGTTTGTGTGTGTGTGTGATCATCAGACCATGGTACATCTTGATAAATCTCATAATGCATATAAGACAAAATCCATCTAAAATACCTGTACCAGATTGTGATGATGATCTAATGAGCAATGAGGCCTTAGTTTAGGATCCATCCCATGATTCCCTACCTCCCGGTGGGCAGTAATAATCACATCCACCTATAATATAGAATTCCATCCTCATGGAGGAGGCTTAGAATGAACATTGGCTTAATGTTCACGTTGAGTTCAAGCGCTAGATTCCATTGAAGTTCTATGGTGATATATATCCTCATTCAACCGAGCATTGTCTGGTGTTGGTGGTTCATATCATTAGGCCTATTCAGACCTCAATGGATCATATGGTGGCATAGTTAACTAGTGCTTTCCAGGGATTAGTTGGGAATGGGTGGAGTCTTCTTAAAGAGTTGCATGATGAGTTGACACTCTCAAGTCCCAACTTCTAGAAAATGTTATTTTTGGAGTAATACTAATTATATTTGTGCTCAGTTCAGATCCAAATTCATTCAAAGCTACGTTAGGGTGGTATGATGGAGGCTGATTATGCAACAAAGTTCACAAACCTTACATGGTACTTCCATGAAATGATCCAGGATGGCTACATTCAAGCATGGAACATTTATCAGGTACTCTACATAGATATATGTTCTATAGTGATATCCTTGTGAATCCCAAACTAGGTTTATTTATTAGAGCAAGGACACGGGATTATAAGATTTATTTCATAGGGACCCTAGACATCTAGAAATAGCATTGGGTTCCAAAAAACTCAATTGTCTGCAACATCTAGGTAATGCTCCGTGCCTAGATCACGACGCTGGAGACTTCTACATGTTCAGACCATACCTATGGCTAGAGTTATTATAGAGTTCCAAGGAGTCTCTGAGAATATTGTAACTTTACTTCTGATAGGTAGGGTCACGTGGTGGGAGACAGCTCAACCAAATGTGCTAAGTAACATAGGCAGATAGTTGATGCACCCCCACGGTAATGGTAGTTCTATGATCAGAGATATCCCATGTGGAGACATGGTGTTCCCCATGAAGGCGAAGCATTAAGAGTAAAAATAAAATCTATTGGTGGTTGATAACACTATGATATCCTTCCACCAACACCACTAAGTGAACCACATTAGGCTTCTAGAGCTGGAAGTCAGGGCCACAGACAACTACTTGTTTTTGAGGTTTAGGATCCCACAGTATACAATATTTTTATAGGTATGCTCTAAATATTTTATACTCCTACTTAAATATTACAATACATGGGTTCCATTCATTCCATTATGTCTATAAACATTTTTTCAGAGCTGGATATCTAGTTTGAGGTGTTATCCTAGTATCCTCATCTTGAGGTTCCCACAAAGTACACTTCATTTTAATCATTTATCTACCGGTTGTGTGATCTATCACTTTGTGGAGATAATAACATGTGGTACATTTTTTTCAACATGATGGGACCCTATGATTTCATATTTTTCATGGATTGGTTGTCTATGGTCCCATCCCAGATTGACTGTCATCACAAACATGTCTAATGCCTTCTCACTAATGGGGTGAAATTATTTTTTTGGGAGATAGAGATCTCATGACTGGGAATGTGGGATATATGAACAAGAGTATTAAACTCATCACCCATAATTTCACATGGTGTACTAGGATCTTCGGGCATCTGATTTCTTTAAATTTTGTAGGATTATATGGGTCCATTCTTTGAGGATATTCTAGGACTACCTCCAAGGTGGGATATAGATTTTTCATTAGATATTTTATTCAGTAAATCAGATGGCCTCTATATAGTTCCATGAGTTGTAGTTACAGTTGTATGACCTTAAAGATAATGGTTTCATTAGACCTATTGTATCCACTTCAGTATCTCCAGTGTTGTTCCTAAAAATTGCATATGGGATCTTTCAGCATTGCCAAGATTATCATAGCTTGAACTAAGCCAAAAAAAACAATAATTACCATTTTCTAAGGATTAATGAAATATTTTACTAGTTTAGAGGCATGATATAGTTTTCAATGATTGATCTTAGGTCTGGGTACAACTAGTTTAGGGTCTGTGAGGATGATATTCAAAATATGGATTTTTTATGTTACTACGAACACTATGAGTTCTTATTGGTTCCCTTTTGTGTGAAAAAGTCCCTTTCCATGATTATATATTTGATAATTGAGTTATTATAGAAATAAATACAATTTTTTTTCTTCATCAACATCATAATCATCTTCTCTACATTAGAAGAGTGTCATGAAGAGCACCAACGGATAATCCCATATATTCATCTAAAGCACTAGCTTTATGGAAATCTCTTGAATTGCCAGTTCTAGATTCATGAGCTTCACTTTATGAGGAAATTCAATTTTGAACATGGTTTATACATGGACCTAGTATTTATTAACAAAGTTTTCTCTTGGGATCCACCCAAGACCATGTCATAGATGAAGAACATTATTGGTTTGGTGGGCTTCTACAAGTGGGTTCTTCATGAATTCTCAATGATTACATCCTCTTTAGATACTATAATGTGGAATGGGAAGTTTTTTTATCTATTATTTGTATTATCATGTGGTCTTTGAGGATTCTAGGATGAAGCTAAAAAATTCTCTTATGTTGAGACTGCCAGAGGAGGGCTTGAAGTATGTAGTGTATTCAGATGCATCTGAATATAGGATTAATTGTAAGTTTATTCACTAGCATGTAGTTATTTTATACAGTTTGAGGAAAATGAGATTGCATGAGAATAACAACACAACTAATAAACAAGATCTCAATGTGATACCCTTTTCCTAGAGGATAACGAATCACGAACTTCTATGGGTTAAAATTATGGTTTACCCAAACTATTAATGTTCTAGGAATTTCTTCATACATAGAGACCTAAATATGAGACAATATCACTCTTTGGAGTTTCTATAAGACTTTTTCTTCGTGATATTCCATGCTCTAGAGAAGTGAAACATAGTAGTATATTCCCTTAGTAGTACGTACAAGAATCTATTTGTGCAGGATGATTCAGGGAAGTTATCCTAGTTGTATTTGAACCTAGTCGAGAAGGAGGATACATCATTCTTGGAGTCGATGGTGTTGACTCCTCCAGTTCAGAATCATGTGAGAGAGTCTTTTTTGGGAGGCATTGAATTTGAGGTGTTATGTGATCATATTTTTATTGGAAACTCACTGGATAGATATTATGAAGGGGGTAATATTACCACCTTTCATTGGGTGTAAATAGTGGTTTCTATCATGATATAAGAGGAGGTGATATGAGATTTACACACTTCTTTCATGGTTTTACATACTAATGTCTGAATTATTTTCAATGTCCTCCAATGGAGTTTTGGTGGTATAGAATGTTAAAAAGTGTTGTTAAGTTCGTATCTCTATTCCTCACCAATTAGCAGGTGAAGGCAGAGCACCATGATCCGGTAGGGTTTTTGCAGCCCCTTGAGATCTCATAGTAAAATAGGGATGGCTTATTCATGTTGTTTATAACCAATATTGCATGATCATTAAAGGTCCATGATGACATGTGAGTAACAGTTAACAAATTTATGAAGGTAGTACACATTATGGTCTATTGGAAAATATCTTGGGATGATAACAAAATGATGGATTAGAGTATATCGGGACGCAGCGAATAAAATGATATATTCCAATCATTGGTGAGAATATTTTTTGATGATTAAAATACCAGTATCCATGTAGGATATTTCAATTTCTAGTTTAAACCATTTAATAAAATTAATTGAGCATATATATCCTTGTTCTTGGATCTGTACCAATTATTTCCTAAGAATGCAGCTACTTATAAGATTTAAAATTGATTTATTTAATTTTTTCTAATCTGGAATCACTTTTCATGATCATTGGCCCGGAACTCTTGGCTATAAATGATTAAAACATTGTTATGGTTCATTTCACCCTCATATTTTGTGCACTCATCACTGGTAGGACAACACAATCATGGTTCGACCTTGTCTGGTGGTAGTGAGCCTGATCAAACCCATGAAACCATGACATAATCGCATGTGAGGCACAGATCGATGATATATAGATAGATCATTAATGTTTATGTGATTTTTATGATCATTTAGAAAATAAAAAGCTAGATATATGAAGTCAAATGGATCCTCGATGAATAGATCGTGATATGAACTCTTGTTGAACAAGAAGAGATAATTTCTAGAGAGTGATGGTTAGAAACCACAAATTCTGTCAAGATCTACTTATCCAAGATGGATTCATGGTGGGTTATATGGTGGAACATCCTGATTCAAGTCATGAATTACATATTTGTATTTCAGGAGAAAACCCTGCCATATTCTATTTATAGGGTTGAACACATAGTGTGTAGCACAAATATTGGCAGTGTCTAGGGTTTTCCAAAAGATAAGGATGACACAGAATGTCCCCCTCTTACATGTGGTGTACCCCTTCCCTAGATGGAAAAACCAAGTGGAAGATCACATAGGTGGGAACCCATGTGGAAGTACGTAGGTAGGTACACAGCAGTGTACTCATTTACATGAACATGTAGTCATGTAAATAGACACATAGTCTATACATGAACATAGGGTTCAGTATATGAACACAACCATAATGACATGAACTGATTCTAAGTACCCTAGACATTTCATGTAGTCCACCTGCATGGTGTGTACTCTTACATGGACATGATCTATGTTTCAGTCATGACACAGTGAGGTAGTCGAGTGGGACCACACATTGTGTGTTTCCCTTCACTCATAATGTACATGTTGACCACTTTTGAGGAACTTCAATAATCTATATATCTATTGTTTTAACTCGTATTTGGTCTCGTGAGTTGCCGACCTAGGTGTTTTTCCGCATAAAACATGATGGTTTCCTCTATTTTCTTATGATATATATGATGTGAACTGTTCCAATAATTGTAATTATTAAGGCGTTCCTTGATAACATTAGTGATTAGAAAGAATAACTAGATATTACAAAGTTTTACCCTCTTTTAGATATGGGAAGTGGGTCCTCAACCTCCAAGTGAAACCCTGCTATTAGGTAGGGTGTGGGTCTATGATTACTAGATTGAAACCCCGTGTCACAATAGGGTGTGTGTTCTCAACCTTTAGTGTTTAATCCCACACCATCTTGGTCATGAATCCTTTACCTTAATGAGTGGAAGGCCCTATTATCATAGGGTGCATGTCCTTATGACACTAGATTGAAACCCCCAATCAACATGGGTGTAGGTCCTCTACCTTACCGAGTGGATCCCCCTATCAGCATAGTGAACATGTCCTTGTGAAACTGCAATTGAACCCCCCCCCCCCCATTGGCATGGGAGAAGGTCCTCTATGGAAATAATCTAAGTGGAACTCTGATGCATTAGGATGTGGTACTCAACTTCAACTTTATACCCCCTCTACCGTGTGGTGTAGTGACAACTTGTGGATTCACATGGATGGTTACTTTTGGGTAGAAACATGAGATATCGGGAATCGTTGATGTAATTTTTGATATTTTGGATACTCTTATTCATTGGATGATCTATCATATGTAGATCTCAATACAATCTCATTTGGGTGTCTTTTGACTAAGAATATATATATTATTCTGTATCGACACTATGAATTTGGTTACTCTCCACACAGAAGAGGCGATAAAGCATGGGGTATGACATGTGATTTCTGTGTTTATCTTCTCATGGTTGGATGAGTTTACTCTCCTAATATAGAGGGTTAATACTTGATGGGTAGTTCATATACTCACCATGTTTATCCCTTTGTGTTTGGATGAGGATACTTTCACTCTTGGTTTTGGTTGATATATTTTCTTTAAATGTATCTTGCATCTACTATCTTTTTATCCCTATTATATATCTAACTCCTCCCCTTCATCTCTTGGGGTGTTCTACTGGGTATGTATATACTCAACCATAAATGGGCTTATCCCACACACTTCATTTCTTATACATAAGATGGATAGGTTGGTTGGGACTTTAGAGGAGCGTAGGTATACTAGATTCTTTGGAATTTGTATAATGGTTGTATATTAGAATTCAGAAGTTGGGAACTATTAGTAGTTTGCACTTCCAGTTTTTTTAATTTGGTATGTATTTTTTTTGGGAATGTATTTTTCACCATTAGTTTTATGTTTACACAATCATATAATTCTAAACCCTAGATGGTGTGCATTTTTTGTTTCACTTTCTAGTTCTGTTACATCTTTTACTCAGTCACTCTACACTTTTTCATCAAGATTTATATGTATGCACATAAAGGTACATAGGAAAATTCCTCCCAGTTTTTGTTATACCTTTGGTTCTTATCACTAACCCCTAGTATAAGGAGGTGGGATTGGGGTATTTTTTTCTCGAGCACTTGATTGGGTTAATCCATGACTGGTTTTCTTTCTATTGAGTTTTTACCTCATAGTAACATAATTTGTATCAGATGTCTGTGAAACTGTATCCTACTAAATCAAATTGATCACAAAAAAATTGTAAGGAAAACATATAAAATACCATATCCAGATCATTATAGATGCAAATCTAATATGAATTACAATATTATCCATTGTTCTAAATCCTCCTTTTCGAACTGTGCATATGGTCTTCTTCTCAATGCCTCCACCGAAATGTTCCCTATACTCAGGGAATGCATTATGTCTTTGTCCAACATCTAGATATACTCCATCTATCTACATTGTCTTAAATTTATATATCTATTCTAAAAAAAGTGTTTCAAAATTTTATGATCTATAAAAACTGTAAATTTCTCACTGAATAGGTAATGATTGCATTTCATCAAATAATGAAACACATCAGCTAATTCCAAAACAAGAATTGGGATATTCTTATAATAAAACAGTAAAGATCAAGAACCTTTTTCAAAAACATGATCTCCTTATATAAGAACACATCCTACTTTAGATCTTGATACATCATAGTAGACTATAGAGCACTATCCAGACTCTAGAAATGTGAGGGTAGGTGCAGATGTCAATCTAACCTAAATTCCATTAATGGATTTATAACATTGATCATTCCATTACAAATTAATTCCTTTCCTCCTAAAATAATTAAATCATGGATTCAAATATTAAAATGGAATAAAAAAATTTAGGTTCCATCCATGAAAAAGAAACTATATACCATAAATAAAATCATCAGCTGCTTCCAATATATATAAGATTTTTTATTTTTTATGTATATAAAAAACACTTTTTTATTAAATTTTATAGACAATTAAATTCCCCTATTTTTTTCCAAAATAACAATTTGATAACTTTTCCTAGAGACAAGGTTCCCTCTATATTCTCAACATTATCACCAAGTTTTTATCTTGAACTTATTTTGTCCTAGAAGAAACCAAAATTTCATCAAGAAACACCACCGTAAATGAATATAGACATATCTCAATGATTCAATTAATCAGTACCATAATGATTTATAGTTCATTTTAAAGACCAAAATGCATATCGATATAATCATATAGATCATATATGCTTCTAAAATTTATCAATGAAATTTCCTCCTTCTATACTCTCTATTGGTGATATCCTGAATGAAATTCAATTTTAGAGAATGACTAGGAACCCCTAAATTGATCAAACCAATCATAAATTTGTGGATGTGGATATCAATTGTATATCATAAATTTTTGGAGATTATGATAATCCACACAAAGTATAAGACTTCCATACACCTTTTTCAAAAACAAAACTTATAATACCCAAGGATAAGTGCTTGGATGAATGACCCATTTACCTTCAAATACATCCTAATGAACATTGGATTCCAAAAATTCTACTAGTCCTATCCAAGAATATGGATGTGAGATATGACTAATCCCTGGTAGGATATCAATCATAAAATCCACTTCACTTCTAGGTAAAAAACGTTAGAAATATTTGGGGAAAACATTATGGATGAAATAAAAAATATTTTGAAAATTTCATCACTAATATCTTCCATATATTATATGGTAACACTAACATATAATAAGATATGGTTCTAACCATCAGTGCCAAAAGTCCTTCTGTACTATCCCAAACTACCCAATCTATTCTAATGAAATACTTGCTGATATCTAGAGATGTTAAACTATTTTTTGTGTATAAAATTCAATATGGTATTTGGAAGATGTCATCCAAAACATACCCAAAATCAAATCATTGAAATCCATACTAAGCATAGATAAATCCCAAAGAAGCCTTGACCTATTGGTAATTATTGAAACAAATGTATTATAACTCTCTTTGTTTAGTATGATTTTGTAGTATTTAATCATACGGAATCAAATCAATAAACAACCCCATATTATAACAACATAAGAAGTAATAAATGATTGGTATGTGACTGTATGAAACAAATCATGAATAAATGTATAATTTAAATGAATTTCAACACTCATTATCAAAGCACCAGATTTTCTATCCAAAATCATTTACTCAAAAAATATAATTTCTTACTCATTGGAATTTCATCTTTGTTACCCAATTGATTTTATTTTTGGTTGAACGGTTATGGTTTTCCTAGAATCAACTTAGATCACTCTATTATAATGAAAATTATTATTCTAATGAACTTGTCTCGTTGAAGTATGTGATGCCTAACAAGTATGAGATGTGTCTCAGACACCAATCCTTTTGTGAATTGTGACAATTGGACTGAAGATATCACATCATATTTCACTGTGAAATTCCCATGGTCATGCAAGAAAATTTCCCATGATATGATCCAATGAACCACACTGAAAATATATTATCTAAATTTTTTGGTTAATTTGGAAGATTAACTGATCTCCTAGTCTAATTCTAAGGTGTCCCACCACTCTAGAAGTCTGATTCCATGTTTTAATTTTTCCTAATAGTTGAGTTACTATATGATACCACTTGAATAAACATTCTCCATCCAATCATATTTCCTATTATATCCTTTATTTCTATAGTCTCTGTATTGACCATATTACTATAATACATTATAAAAATCATCACAATATTTTTATGAATATATAGCCACAAACCAAAAACAAAATTCTTTTAAGTATTAACTTGTAGTAACATCAAGGGAAAGTTGACCAAATTCATAAATTTGGTTGCATACTCTATCACAAAGAGAATATTTTTTCTCAAACTTGAGAATTTTATAATTCTTTAAATCTATACGGTGTGAGGATATAATTTTTACTTACAAAAATTATTCAAAATCCTATCACATCTTCATTCTTCCAATGTTTCTAAAAATTATAATTTCTTAATTGGAATTTCAAGTCCTCCATTATATCTATTTCCAAATTCATGTTCAACAGTACCCATCTTACAAAGAAATTAAACATTCAATTTTCTTATTCAACTAGATTTCTTCTTTTTTTTTCAGCTCTAAATCTCCCTAAAATGGGTGGATTTTTCATTTGGAATTGAAAATAATTGTCTAAATGTCATGGTTCATCAATCATATTAAACATATCCATGACTTGGTAATCCTAGAAAATGATTTGATCTAGTTGTTCATTTACCTTTGGATCAAAAGAAACAAAATTTTCAGCAACTTCTTTCTGTTGGTTTTTATGGTTTCTACCTAGAACTATTAAATGTAACCAGAACAAAACAATGCTTAGTTTTAATCATTATAAACTGAAATATTAGTAATTCAAATTAAAAATACTAACATAAATACCCACATAGATTTCCACCACCGAATGAATGTTATCCTTTTCACAATTTTTTAAAAAATCACAACCATGCATTTCAAAATAAAAAAAACCACTATATTAAAAATTCACCCTTTTTGTCTATTTTATAAACTACTTCACAAAAAATGAACAATACATCCATACTGGGATTTGTTAATATCAATGTGTGTCATGGAACTCTCATCAACTAAGCCTATGATGATGAGGTGAAAACTCTCATAGAAGTGTCTTAAAACAATCATTTAACAAAATACCATGGTAACTTTAACATCAACATAAAGTGGTTTTTTGTGCCATTTTTTCCTCTAAATTTCATGTTTTTACAATATTACTCATTACTAGAATTCCTAGATATTGACTAATACTATTTCCAACTCCATGACCCCATAAAACTGACTCAATTTCCCATCTCAATGGATGAATAATGGTGACACCATTTATCACATAATGTTATTTGGACCAACAATGTCTATTACCAATTATCTCAAGAATATCTTTAGACTGACCAAGTCTGAAACCTTTTTTCTAAAAAAATTTAATGATCAAGGCTAATATCATTTTTTTCAGGATCAAAGAAACTAATTCCATTTTAAACATCCTTCCCCTTTCCCATTGTCTTGGGAAGAGTTGGTGGTGTCACTCATCCATAGCTGACATCCCAAAGAAACCAGTGGGTATAAATAAATGGACATGTACCTAAAATTGGGGGTTCCACTACCTATATTATTAATATATAATTTTTATTATAATTAATTAACAAAATATTACATTAATAACATTTAATGACCTCATGGTGGTTTAGTGTCTTCAATAAATGGTTCATACTATAGGATTTACATAAAGAAAATATAAATATAAACATAATTTAACACAATTTAATAAATACTTTATTATTCCATCCTAGTTCACATAACTGGAAGTGATTATATAGAGATGTGCATTAATATAAAAGGGTGAAAAAAAAGCTCAGTAAGGGATAAACAAAAAAAATGAAACATGAGTTATCATCATGAATTAAAAATAAAGAATAAAATAGGGGAATTATCATATGTATATGATATAAAACATGGAAATGTGGCAATAATATAAAAGTGATAAATTCATAAGTATAACACCATGTTTTTCACCAAGGTGTCCTAAAACATATTAATAAGGTTTTCACCAAGGTATCATAGAAATTTCATATCTAGATATTAATTCATTACCTAACTAATTTGAGAACCATTATGCTGTACACATTATATATATTAATTCATGTGTTCCATAAAGATCACAATAAAGAATTTCATCAATAACACATAGAGAATAATGAATTATTTTTTTATAAAATCATTGACCATGTTAGTGTTCCAAGAAATTTTATCTTCATCAATATAAAAACATAGAAAATGAATTTTTGATTCATAAATGGAAATACAGTACAAATGAATAAAATTTCATATATATTAAGACATAAGATTATCATTAGTGTAGGTTATTCCTAACATAAAAAAGAAAGGTAAGGAAAATCATAGCTTGATTCTGGAAGCATAACAGGTATACAATTGATGATTGTATGATACACTCAGAAAGGGAAATAAAATGAATTTTGTAAATTTTAATGATTATTGTGGGAATTTTATTATTTATATACTTTAAATTTTTAATATGAAGATACAAATAATTTCAAATTATTTAAAACATATCCTGAAACCCAGTTTTAGATTAAAATTAAATTCTTCCAATCTAAACATTAAGTTGAATATAATTGTGTTCAATTTATTGAATCATTATCGATCATACATAAAGATATAGATCCCTATACACCTCAAAAGAAGAGTGTAGTTGAGGGGAGGAATAGATTATTAATTGAAATGGTTAGTTTCATTATTATTATCTCAAGTCAATCAAGTGTATTTTTTAGAGACGTTTGGTAAATATTATTTTACTTTCTGACTAGAGTTCCCAAAAATAAGGATGTCTATAAATCCAAAAGAATTAATGAAAAATAGGAAAAAGACTTCAATTATTTAATGGTTTGAGGTTTTTGATGAAATTATAAGGGAAGAAAAATATAAAAAAGAATGGTTTGGTTGAAGAGGTAATGATAAAGTATTTTTATATATATACTATTAAAAAGGTTATAGAATTATAGTTATAGGATAAAATTATTAATTAGTTGTTAACATGGTTATTGAATCATTATATTCTATCATTGATGAACCTAAGGTAACATATATACCTATGAATGTCCAAATATACGAATATAGCTCAAATAAAAGTTTATATAAATATTCTATATATGATGTGGTTTTTGAAATTAAAAAAATAATATATAAAATATGATGGAACCAAGAAAGATTGTGTTGGATATATGGACAGGGGAAAAGTAAAGAAAAGTGAAATTTGGAATCCTAATTGTTTTTTGGGGTATGATGACAATACAATGATGATTGAAAGTATAATTTTCCTCAAATAAAATTGTTTACAATGAGTTGAAGGGGATTCTTGAAGGATTGTAATGGTATGAAAAATATTTTATTTTTTGACAATGACTGACAAGTTCATTGTAATTCTAGGAGTATTTCTGTTGAAATACAATTTTAATACGGTTTTAAGATGAATATTAACAACTTATTAGAGTATTTCATCTAAAGGATACTATTTTCCAAACTGTATATACTTTCCCATTACACCATTTGTTACACAATATATGAAATATTTAATATATTTTCTTTCAATTTTTTTTTGTAAATTGTACATTGTTTCTCAATGATATATTATATAAATCATACATTGAATATTGACTAAAGGTAATTCAATTTTTAGTCTTTGATGGACCATTCCGTAATGCTCCAATTTAAAAAAATGACAGTTGGATAGTGTAAGAAAAATGCCCATCCACTATATATTTCATCCATTAATCCAATAAACCAAGGGTATCCATCCAAGCTCAAAGGAGACCACAGTCAAAGGAATATGTATAGGTGATCACAAACATGGATCAATGCTAGAATTTATGATGAAGGGTGTAAGATCCCGAACATTCATAAGGTATATTTAGGTTCTAATTTTTTATTAACTACATTTATTTTTGATAATGGAATGGTTCCAAATAATTGAAACGGTATCCAGGGTTTATAAAGGATTATTGACACAAAAATGGAAGAATAGGGGTCATCATGTGTATGTTACATGGTTAGAACATTGTTTTTCCTAATTTTGAATCATACTCATGTGGGCTAGTTGAGGGTGGTGAAAGGTTATAAAAGCATGTGTAGTGGACTGTGATGCCATTTGTTTTAAACCCATATTGTATAGTGTCCACCATATGAATATGGAATAGTTTTTTTTACATTTACTTTGGCTAAAAATAGGCATTATGGCTTCCTCTAGGATAGATGAAATAGTACGATCAGCACTAGATTTGGAAAACATTACTGGAAAACTGTACACCTCATTAATATGGGTTAATTTTCCATTTTCCCATTCGGGATTAAAGGGTTCTTACATAATATGTCCATAAAGGTCTCCTCTAGTGGAATGGGTTATAAACCAAATACTCCCAAGCTCTCCAAAGGTTTTTCTCCCTTTATTTATAGGTGTTGGATGTGTCGTTTGTTGTAAATCAAAGCACTATGTGAGTATATGAGTCCACTTTCATATATATTATGCTCAAATCTTGGTTGAATGTTTCAAATCCTTCAATATAAATAAAACATTATTTCTATAGATTTCATAGATTGGGTTTTCAGGTTTCTTGGGTATTGAATAATGGGTCGCGGTTTAGTGAGCCTTTATCTATGAACTATAGTTGTGATCTCTAAAACTTTTTATTTTTATTCGTATGAATGTGGTTCGTTAGTTTATTTAATTTCATTTCATAATTCATACTTTGTTCGGGAATGAAAAATTGGGTGTCTTAATGTGGTGTTAGAACTTTCACAGACCTCGTTGGATCTGTGGTTAATGTGTAGATTGGTCATAAGGTCACCCATGGGGTTTTCCACTTCCTTAAAAATAAAATTTCATTTGTTGAATTTTGGAATAAAGGGTTATGACATCGGTAAAATTTTAATTGTTTTTATTATGTCAACATGGTATAAAGTGAACTTTTTCATAACTATTGGAATTAAATATGTAATGAAATTTTATGGAAAATAAAAGGATAAATGGTCTTATTATTTAATTATTATGATTAATGTATAAGGGAACCCATGATATATTAATGTGAAAATTTAAAAGTATGATAAATCCTTGAAATTGATTGTTGGTTAAATGGTTTTTAGTGTTCTTCATGTTGATCCACACCATGGTGATTATGTTAGTCATTGTGGTCTATATCAATGATTGGGTGTTTCTCATAGAAGTACACACAGAGGTAAAGATGTTCTTCATGGAAATCCACAATGGGAATGGGTGTGGGTAAGGTAATTCTACACCATGGATTGTGATACCTAGATGTATTCACATAGTTTAACATTACTTGACCTCAATAAAATTTGGTTTACACTCATGGGATGGGTTAATGAAGGCTTGGGGTGTCAGTACTACTATGGAACAAAGGGCCCAAGTGTCTAACTGATAACTGTTTAAATATAAAGCCTTCTATAATTATATCTCCAGTTCCATTTATCTATAATTTTTCATACACTGTATTTAGATAGATGAATTTTATAGACACAATTATTGGTGCCCTGCTGAATTGTACTCACACCATGATTTGGTTGTTGTTGGGATCCCGAGTAGACAATATTATTTCATGTTAGATAAGAAAAAAATGCACTATGGTAAATATTTGACAAGGGATAAAGCATGGGTGAGGGGACCAGAACCATTATTGGTAACTGTTATGAGGATCTCCTTTGATGTATTTATTTTTTTTATTTTGTTTTCACTTAAACCCTCATGACATGGCATAGTTATCATATTCTATTTAACTATTTACATAGTTTTTTGAGATAGTAATTTGATTTATATATATTAACTATTATTGGATCACAATTCTTATTTTGATTTCCAATATTGGTTTACTCTAGTAAAGAAGGTATTATCTAATCATGTGTTCCACTATATCCTTGCTATAATTCGGATACCTCTGGTGTATGGGGAGGTGTGGTTGTGTTCATGTGGTGAACTGAATTAGAGAACTAGTCTTGGGGAACCCAGGTCAGGATATTAAATGGTTGTATTAGAGGGATTTTCATTTCTATTTCTTCACTATTGTGGAAATTTGGATTGTGTACTATGATGTTCTAGGCCTTCGAATTGATCTAATGCGAGGAAGTAGCATACTAATGTGAGAGGGAAAACCCAAGTTCCGTGGTGTGGGATTAATTTTCTTAATGGTATGCTATTCGAGTAGGATGTTATTTACAACAATTGAATCAGTTAGTGTGATATGTTATTGATTTTGATGTATTAATCATGGGTAGTCACATTATTATATTGTGTATAAATGCATCATGTGAGGATCATGGGGACTTATTTGACATACATCATGTTAGGCGCACACAGTAGAGCATGTGGGATATGGGACATAAAATAAATTTCTATTTATTTTTAAATTTAAGGGAATTAAGTTATAATAAAGAAGGTGATTTTGTTTTCATATGAAATATGTGAAATTGAAATCGTTATAATATAGAATGAGAAAAAAAATTAACTATTTAAAATTTAAATAATATTAAATGGTATATAATGTGAATTTGATATTTGGAAGTGTGGTTTACCATACATTATCTTTTTCCTCAATTAAGGTAGTTAAGAATAATAATAGTTATATGTCTATATTGATTAGAATATTATATGTTGAATAGATTTTATGGATAGTTGTGACACCCCCCTCTCATTTGTTTAAATTTGATGTAAAATGTTATCTACCATGAAATTTTTGTTTGGAATTGTAGATTGATTCCAACATGAAATAATTTTCTAGTAGGGTGACATGAATAAATTTCTTAGAATAAAAATCTAGTAGATATAAAAGAAACACCATTAGTGTCAGCTAATAAGGGGATATCAATTATGGGAGAGGCTCACTTATTTAATGTATTTCATGAATAGAGACACAAGGCATACATTAATGAGTATGATTGATCTGATGATAGGGTTTCATCCACATAACTCTATGATGTTTTCATTATAGGGAGGATCTAAGACAACAGTGTTCTAGATTGAGTCTATCTCGATGATACTGGACCACATAGATACCCCTCCAAATAAATGGTTCAAGATATTAGAATATATGTTCTTATGATTATGAAATAATTTGGGGGATATTTTGGTCTATACTGAGAAAATATATGTCACATCATTTAAGGAATTCTAAGGTAAGGTCATGGAATTTTTATATCCAAATACTCTATTATGAGAGAGAGTTATTGTGTTTATGTGATATGCTTAAGGAAATAACATAGTGATGCTGTTTTTTACTAGTTCACATGGGATTTCTCCCAATATTGGAACAAGATAAGGCATATATGGATATATTGTTTTGGTATGGTCTTTTGTGTAAGACTATGTAACAAGTAAATGTCTTCTTTTTGAATGTGTTTTTCGAGATTATAGATCTGTATCACTTTTATGATGGGAACATGAAGGAGGTTTATAGTGGTGGATAGATGGAAACATTTGTATGATCTAGAGGGAGTATTATATCAATAGGAAGTGCCATTATGAATAATTTCCCTTGGGTAGTGAAGAAAATAATATCCATGGGAGAGGTTTGGATACACATAGAGGTAGTTTGATAATCTTCTATCAGTTTGGTGAAACTTGTTAGGTGAATTATTAGTGTTATTGTCCCCTAACAGTGTTTTGAGCTTGTGGTAGGAAAGTTGATATATATATATATATATATATTATAGGAACCCTTGTTATATGGTTACTGATTGAGGACCAAGAATAATACATAGCATCATAAGGGTGTATTCTATCATAAATCAGTATAGAAGTTGGTGCTCCATTAGAATTATCCATTAGGGTGGAGTACAATGTATTGCGTGACATTGAAATATATATTAGTAGAGTATCATAGTTTGGTGACACAAAATGATCCCATGTAAGTGGAACATCAATTATGTATTATATTCATCATGAATTAGATGATAGAATGGTTGGACAATAAATTGTTTGAGGAAAAATTCATCTATATTCCATGATAATTGGTGATTTACTTGATATGACTGGAACTCACACACTAATATTTGTTAGGTTTGAGAGTTTTTTGGTTCGGTGGTGGAGTATATGTTTGTGGTAACGTCAATCGACATGCCTTTATAGATTTGATAACGAGTTCTTCCTTAAGGATTCAGGGAATCATTTCCTTTGGTATTTTTACATGCTTGAGACTTTTGGATTTGACTTTATATTGTGGGTGGTCTGTTTTGTAATAGTCTAGGATCTTATTTAATGTTTTCATAATAGATTGAGTCTCATTTCCTCTGACAATAAAACTTATGTATATTATGGGGAATATAATTTATAGTCTGTCTGTGGGGGTAATTCAAATGAAACTGTATGATATCATGGGACATGTGGAAGTAATTATACTTGATGATCTGGGAGTAAAATGTGATGTGTTTCCACCTAAAATAGATCATTTTATGGATTAGTTTTTGTTGAGTTTATAGTGTTCCACTGGGAGATATGATGATTTTATGATTGAGTTGGTTCCTCGAGGTGAGTTAGTGTCTGTCCCACCTTGTTAATTTAATCCAAAAAAGTATAAATATATTCAAACTTATCTAATTGAGTTATCAAATAACATATTCATCTCTCAAATAATTTCACCTTATGGATCTCCATTTTGTTCTATGAAGTATGGTTGACCCTTATGTATATATGCCAATTGAAAAATGATTAAATAAATTATAATAAAGAAATGGTATCAAAATACACATATTGATGATCATTTTTACCATCTTTAGGGTGATTATGTATTATTTCAAACATAATTGAGATCAAGGTGTCATCAAATGACTGTGAGACCTTCTGATATATCAGGGACCGTTTTTAAGGAAAGGAATGGTTTGTTTGAATTTCTTGTGATGATGTTTGTGATAAAAAATAATATAGTGTTTATAACAGCGATGAACAGAATTTTCCGCCATACCTAGATTAATTTGTGGTTTTCTTTAAAAATGATATCTTTGTGTATTCCCAGACATAGGAAAATCACATCACTCAAACTGGAATCTTCCATAGTGAATTCAGAGATCATAGGCTATATGTCAAGCTATCTGAAAAATATTTATTGATTTAATGGTAAATTAAATAGGTCACATCATCTTAGAATTTGGTTTATTAGTAGACATGAAGTTGTTTTAATTATTTTTTTTGTGGGGGGGAATCACAAGATTGTTATTTATATATTATTCTCCTTGGGTTGGAGGGTAATTACCAAATATTCAGAAAATAATTTTCATTCTAAAAAGTGTTTATTTCGGGCCTTAAAAAGAAGGTTTTAATTTTTTTAATGGTTTTAATAATATAAAAATTATATCTAGGAATGGAAGAGTTATTTTATAATCAAGACAAATATAATTTACCCAAACTAGGTGAATATTTTACTTCTTTTACTCATATGGGATTCGAAATTGAGTAGTGTTGATGCAAGGAGGCTGAGTCATGGAAGAAGGATCAGTGAAGTTGATGCCACATAGATAAAATTAACATACTAAATATCAATAATTTTTCATAATTTAATATTCATTAATGTGTTTGGGAAATTATCTTTTAGGGTATAGGTTTATGGTCTATACTAACCATAAGGGAATCAAGTAAATATTTTCCAATAATTATTTAAATACTCAAAAGTAGATATGGATTGGTTACATGTGTTGTTTTGATTTTGAACTAGAATACATGTTGAGTAATGTGAATATTGTTATAGATTAATTAAGTTGAAATAAATAGACTCATTATATTTATAAGTCTAGTTTTGAATGGAATAATGATGGACCTGTTTGTTGAAATGTACATAGTAATTCAGATGGAGAGTGAGAAGATGAAAATTGCGTACTTATCTATCAATCCATATCTACCATTTTGTTTCATAAATAAAAAATATAAGTATTTTGAGTAACAGTTTTTGAGGTATAGTTATAAAGGTTTGGTGTTACCTTTTGATTGTACTATGATGATGATGATATTATCTATGTTTGTGGACATGTTATTTTTCTGAATTTTTTACATGGGGAAATGAGGCATGATTTCATTTCTTGATGTGTGTTGTAAACCTCGGTTTGAAAAAGATGGATTTTGATCTTCATAAATGGTATTTCTGACAATTTAATAATAAAAAGATCATGGATTTTGTAATTTTATGTTGCAACTATCAATAGGTGAAGCTTGATGATATGTGACCTTATGGTCTATTATATCCATTCCCCATTCTAGAATAGAAGTGGTATGATGTTACAATGGATTTTTTTATTGTATTAATGAGAGAACCCAGATTAATGAAGTGATATGGGTTATTATGCAATGGTTGAAAAAATTGTCACATTTATAACCCATATGGGATACCTTCACCGATGATCAGATGGGTACCATGTTTGATTATGAGAAAGTCTATTTGTATGAGTTTCCCAAGAATATTATTTAAAATAAGGCCTCTCATTTTACTTCATTATTTTGAATAAAAATATTGATGACATTTGGCACCAAGGTGTTTTTTATTATACATTACACCCATAAATTGACAGAATATTATATCATACTATTGAGGTGTTAAAGGACATGTTGAGAGAATGCATCCTAGGTTTTGGTGAGACTTGGGAGAAGCACATGGAGATCATTTATATTTCCTAATATATCAATTATCAATAAAATAATTATATGGAATCATATAAGTAACTATATGGTAGGTCAATCTGATCAACCTTGTATTGGATAGAAGAGGGATAATTGGAGTTGTTTGGACCGATTCTCTTGGAGGAGACATCAGAGCAGGTTCAGTTGATTCAAAAGTGTATGAATAAGATGTGGACTTGGTATAATTCATACATTAGTTAGTTTTTGTTGATATAGTGAGTTTAGGATCTCTGACTAAGTGTTCCTTTACATGTCCATGATATTGGGTCACCATTAAATTTGGTTATTGTGTATGTTTCCAACCACATAGGTGGGTCTGTTTGAGACTATAGAGGGGATTATACTGGTATAATATAGAATAGACCTTTAAAAGGGATATAGTGACATTAATGGTGTTTTTCATGTTTTGTATCATTGAATGTATCATCCCCACCATTCACATGTGATTGATGTTTCTAATGATGGTATTTGGAATAGAATTTATTTTTAAGAGCAACTAATTTTTATTATGGATCAAAGTGATAAAATTATTCGAGGAAATATTTTTTCATTGGTCTGAGTGTTGTGGTGGATTTCTCATGTTCAAGAGAATACATGGGAGTGGGATGATGATATGAGGTCTAAGTTACTTGATATTTTTACCTTATAATATTAGTGATTTTTTCAAATGCAACTCTAGCATGATATGTATTATGATAGGGAGGTTGTAAAATCCTGAACAACAATAAGGAATGTTTTTTATTTAATTTCGTTTTACCTCAATTTATTTTAATTAAATAAATGATTAAAATGAGTAGGGAAGGTCTCACTGGTGTATCTATAATTTTGGATCGGAAAATAGGATAAGAGGGGTCAATTAGTGTATGCATCATAGTGGGTCCATAGTTAGTTCTAATTGTACAACATACCTATATGTTCTTTTTGATGGGGAGCATGGTTAAAAACACCTATCTTTGGCCCATGATACAGTATCGTTTGATCCTCCGTTTTAAAAATGGAACTGCATAGATACCAAACAATTAGCCAAAACAATTGGGTGGTTTAGAAAAACTGTATGGAACATTTTCCTATTATATAGAGGGAACTGCTGGGTTAGGTCACATTTTGGAAAATTGGGTATCCAAACCATGGATCACAATAAAATGTGTGAATTTTCATTTCCCAATTATTTTAAAACGATAAATACAGAATATTTTGCAAATCTTGTTCTCCAGTATGAAGGGTTACTAACCATAACAACCCAATATCTCCAATATTGGTTCTCCCTCAATTCATAGGTGTTTTGGGGTGTCCTTGGATGCAAATATATTCTTTGGGTGCATCTACAACTCCAATTTATTCTATTTTCTATATTATTCATGTAGTAATGAATTTTATCTTTACAAGATACTAAATCTTTATTTTCTATAAAATTCTTATATTGGGCATTGATGGTTTTTTGTGCTGAAATATTGATTTTTTGTTGACTAAACCATTGTGTACAAGATTTAGTTACATTTTCTATGTGTTATTAACCCTATTGCTGATGACTATTCATGTGTATGTGGTTTTATATTTGTCTAATTACACTTCACAATTGAAATTTTTAGGGAATGATAAATTAGGTGTCTAAATGATGTGTTGAACATTTCAGGGACCATGTTGGATCCTTTGATGATGATTAGATGGACCTAAGGCCACCCCTGGGATTTTCCACATCCTTAATAAATGAATTTTTGTTTTTGAATGATTTAATTAAGGGATATGATATTAAAATAATTTTAATTGATTTAAATTTTTTAACATGTTATAAAGGTATGTTTGGACAAACCTGGATAATTAATTGTGTGATGAGTTTTAAGGAAAAGAAATTCGTTAAAGATTTATGGGATATTGTATTATTGTTTAATATTTATGAATTAGTTATGATGGAACCCTATATGTATTCATGTGATAAATAAGGAATATACTGTTAAATAAAAAATAGTTATTTTTTAATGAAATGGTTTGGGGTTTTTTTCATGGTGGTCCACACTATTGTCATGACGCTAGTCATGGTGATCTATATGATATAATGAGGGTTTATTATGGGGGTCCACACCATGGAAAAAAATTTATCATAAAGGTCCTCAGTGTGATTGAGTGGTGGCCATGGTGTTCCACAAGATGGTTTAGAATACATGTTTGGATGCTCCTGGATTGAAATTATATAAACTCTGTGGAATATGATTCTGACTCCTGGTTTCGGGAAAAGAAGATTTGGGGTGTTGGTACTGTTATTGAACTGAGAGCCCATGGGGATAATTGAAAAAAATTTAAATAAAAATAATACTTTATTTACTAGATTGTTATTGTTTATATATATGTTTTCATAGACAATGATTAGACACTGTATTGTTTTATACAACATTGGTGGTGGCCAACTAATTGGTACTCACACCCAAAATAGGCTGATGTTGGATACCTGAGCAGTCTTCATTTTTTTAAGTCAGGATGAGGAAAGTTGAGCTATAGTATAAGGCTTACATGGGATGGATCATTGGTGAGGGGACCAAACAAGTTATCCAGACCTATTTTGGGGATCTTATTTGTGGTCTTTAATTTTTTCTACTGGGACTTATTATCTCCTAACATGATAAACTTATCAAATTGGATTATAGTATTTACCTAGTTTTCGGAGTTCATTATTTGATGAATGGTTATTGAATATTATATTAAAATAATTCTTATTCTAACTTACTCCATTGTTTTTCTCTTGTATATTGGGTATATTCTCCCCATGTGTCCCATTATACATGTTCTTTTCATCGGTGGCCTTTAGTGTATGTGTTGGAACATATGAGGTCATGTGGTGAACCAGCTCAGGGAACAATCTTAGTGGCCCCAATCTAGGTGATTACAATGTCATATCAAATGGTTATTGTATTTATTGAGTTAGTTTTTGGGAATGGTATATAAGAATCTTCGATTTGTTTTACCGTATCAATGATCTCGATCATGGGAGTAGTTAACCCATGTGTGGAGGGAGACCATGTTCCTCAGGGTGGTATTGGTGTTCTAGATGTTCACTTATTACAGTTTGATGTTATTTTATGTATAATGAATCACTTGGTGTGTGATGTTATTCATTTTTAGGTTTTACTCATTGGTCAGTATGGAATGAGATTTTATTTTAATACCTCATGTTATGAACTTTGGGATTTATCTAGAATGCATTAATTTTGGAACACACATAAGAGAATGTGAGTTATAAGATATAAACATAATTTCTATTTGTTATGATATTTAAATTATGATTGCATAATAAAAAGAGATAAATTGTTTTTATTGGAAATAGTTTAAATAAAAATAGTTAAAATATTGTGTGATGATAAATTTATAACTATTTAAAATATAATGATTTTGAAATGGGGTCTAATGTCATTTTGAGATGTATAAGTGAGTTTTACCATGAATTATCCATATCCTTGGTTAGGGATTGTTAAGGGGCGTGATAGTGTTATGATTACAATTGTGGGGATAGTGTATGTGGTATATTATATTACAGATGGTTAAACCCCCCCCCACCACCACACACCACCGTTTATTTGAAAATGAAATGAAATGTTACATGACCTCAAACATATGTTTGAAATTTTTGAGAGATGTTTCAACAACATCATTTACGTGTATGGTGGCATGAGTAAATTTCAAATAGATCACCTATGGTAGAGATAAAATATATATTGTTGGTTTATGATACCTAGGGTAAGATAAATTATATGACTACTTTTATAATTTTACATTTTTCATGGAATGATACCCAGTGTAGAAACCACTGAGAATGTTTGATATGACAAACAATTTTCATCTATAACACCATTTGACATATGCTAGAGAGGGTGGACCTATGAAAGAATAGTTCTGGATTTAGTCTATCTAGACGATACTATACTTCTTAGTTACCCCTCTATATACAATGTTCATGTTGGTGGCATATATGTTGTGAAGAATATTGATGCATTAGTGGGAAATTTAGGTCTAGTTAAAGATTATAGATGTAATTTCATAGAACTAAATCCATGGTAATTTCTTGGAATATTTTATTCTAGAAACACTAACACATGAGAGTACTACTGTGGTTATTGGTTTCAGCCTATTCTATATGATAGTGATGGATTATGTTGGTTGATTCATCATCTTTCATCACTTTGTCCCAACATTGGTAGGGGACAAGGGAGCTACATTGAGACAATTTAAAGATGGGTGCAGGTGTGAGATTTTGCCACAAGTAATTTTCTTAACTTTTAAAAAGATTATTATGGTGGTCAATAAAAGTCTCATTTCTGAGAGGAACCTGATGTAGACTTCTAGTGTTCGATAGATGGGATATTTTTCAAAATTTGGTGTCTTATACTTTGATAGTATAAAGTTTCATTCTGTGAAATTTCACCAAGGATGTGTTGCACAGGACAGTTAGGGAAGCGGTTTGTCAAAACAGGGAGGTAGTTTACACATCTTATATCACTGTGTGATACTTTTCCATATGTGTGGTCATTTTCTATAACCACTAGTGTAGGTTTAGACTTATGTAAGGATTTTAAATATACATGGGTTCTATTGGAAAACTCGGAATAAGTGAATTGATGGAGGACCTAGGCGGATGGATAGCATTGAAATGGGGTCTTCAACCATATAAAATTATTGTAGTTGGATTTCCATAGGTCATATCAGTCTTGGGGGATGATGTGGTTTCATCAGAATAAAAACATCCATATTAGTAGATTTTTTTAGTGTAGGGGTCCCAATCATGATCCCATGGTAGGGGATATGATAGTTGTGTACTATTCAGCATACTCCAGATGGTATCAATGTCGGAATGTATATAGATTGAGGTATGATTATTGTAGGTTACATACAGGATGTTAATTTATTTTATATGTGGGAAACTCACTAATTTAAATGTTCTATGTTTGTGAATGGTTTGGGTTTGGTGGTGGATTATATGTTAGTATTAATTTCGATAAACATTCCATTGGGGGGTGTTATCTAAGGGAATCTAATATTGTAAGGTGTATTCCCTTATGTATGGTGGATACTGTTCCCTTTTAGATTTTTGTATGATTGAGGATGGTCGGTACCTGACATGTTATGAGGACACTTTTTAGGGATCATCATTGGTGACATTATTTTTTTTGGAACTTATACTCTCATTATCTGACATACTAATCATATTGGATTATAGTATTTTACCATTTATGGGTGTTAGTAATTCGATGAATGTTTATTTAATATTATTTCATGAAGTTATTTTTTCTGATATCCACTATTGGTTTTCTCATATAAAGAGGTCATAGTCTCCCCACGTGTCCCATTAAAACCCTTTCAATTAGTCGATCTCCATCGGCATATGGGGAGGCACGCTCAAGGTCAGTTGGTAAAATTTCTAGGTGAAATATTTTAGTGACACCTCGTTCAAGATATTACAGAGGGATAATGGAGTAGGGAAATGCCATGGTGAAGTGGTCTTTTTTCATGTCAACACCATGATATATTTTTGGTGTGGTAATTGCAAGAGTTAATTGATATAATTCATAATATCTAAAGGGATTCGTGGTGTGTGATTTTATATTCAAAGTCAATTCCATAAGAAATACGACTACATTGTGGACTATGTTTTATGGAGTGTTTTTTCAAACTTCAATGTCACCGGAGTCTCAAGGGTAATTATATTATAGAGGATCGTTTCACCAAACATTGTGAAAATTGGATTCCATGCCAATGAAAATATTTCTAGTATGGAGACTCTAGATGACATAGTGTAGTTAAATTATTGTTTTTACCATATAAGATCTCACACCAAAGTGGAAATGGTCATGTCATAGAGTGTTTGTTAATTCAAGGAGACATATGTCTTAAAAATGAAATTTTAGAGATTTTAAGATAATAATATCATCAATATATTTTGTAACATGTAACATCAAAATAACACATCACCCAAATAAAAATAACCACAAAAATATTAAAACTACATAAAAATTAAAATAATTATTACATATAAATATAATAATAAATTAAAATAATATCCATTTTTATTTTTCATTGAAAAATATTCTTGAAAAAATAGTCATTTTTAAGAACCAATTTAAACAAAGTATTGTATTTTTCATTAATAAATTTAATTTTCCATAGTTAATTTTTTTTATAATTTTTAAAATATTGATTTATATACCATTTTCTCAACAATGTATTATTTAAAAATTCATATGATACAAAATTAATGACACTTGAATTCTGAAAACATATTTTTTAAAATAAAAGAAGATTTTATATATATTTTTTTTTATTTAAAAATCAAAATTTTAGAATTTTAGAATTTTAATTTTAAAAAAATCACATTAATTTTTATTTCTATATGTTAATATTATCTTTAAGTAATTATTTTGAAAAACAATTTCTTTAGTTGAGTAGTGAGTAATATTGTTCTTAATAAAATTACAGTGTATATGAATATATCAAGATTTAATTATAACAAAAAATGTAAAAAACATTTTTCATGATCAAATATGTATTAATTATTAGACTATAAATTTTAAAACTCTATTATGAATTTAGAAAACCAATTTTTGTCAACCTAAGAAAGAATTTATAATAAATGAAACTATTTTTATATTTTCTTCTAATTATAATTAATTTTTTCCAAAATTAGGTTTTAGAATCCATTTAAATAACCAAAAATGAAAATATAATAATACAATTTATATCATGAAAAACATTAAAATTGATAATTTTACCCTAATGATTAATTTTAATCACTAAAATTAAATTTTTCTAAAAAATTGTATTTACATGTTACATGAAAATTTATTAAAATTAATTTCACTTGCATTTATAAATTTTTTATGATAATATTGATCAAAAATTTGAAATCATTAGGTCCAAATTATTTATTTAGTTCCATTTTATTTTTATCCATAAAGTATAAATTACATAGGTAAAAAATTGTTATTGTGGTAAAGATATAAAATGATAAAAGTAATAAATCTATGGGTAAAGGGGCTGAAAAAGATAAAAATGTTTATACATTAGTGGTTTAGATATTACTGAGCATATCTCATCCCCAAATCCATTATTTTAATTTTTTATAGCCACATAAAAATTTTAACACTTGACCCATTTACATTAAGTCATTATATTTTCTAATATTTCATTCTCACTACTTAGAAAAGGTACCCCTCACGTCCGAAACAATACTAATCTATTAAATTTTTCTCCAAATGAACCCCTACCCAATTTACCTCCACTAAAATCTAATTTCACCATTTATTTTTTTCAAAAAAATATATTATCTAAATTCTACCATTTCAAAATACATCAAGAGAATGTTCAAAATCTCAAATTAAAAACATTTTTCTCTCTAATATTTTTCATATTTACTCATTATTTATTAAAAATATATATATATCCTATTATGAAATTATAAAATTATTATTATTTTTATAATGAAATTTTTGTATTTTTATGGTATTATTATTATCTGCATGTTCCCTTCTACCTTAAGAAAAGTGTTAACCTTAATCATGAATATATAGAGACTACCTCTTCCATGATGAAATGTGTTTCATTTTCCGAAAACATTTGAAAAGAAAAATTATAATGTAATAATTATCATATAAATAAGATATTTATAACATTTCATGGGTTTTGAATTAATAAACCATATTATTCATTCCTCTCCCTCTATAGAAGATGAAATCATTATCCATGTATATGTGCAAACTACCACCTTTATATAATAGAGTATTATATCTCTCATTAAACCCTTTAATGTATGATTATAAGATCTATTTTAAGGGTAAAATATCATTTTTATAATATTTAAATGGTTATATTAATCCAAATAAGAAACAATTTATCAAAAAGATTATTAAACAAATGTTTCAAATTCAACTATTCCAAAATTTCAAACTAAGAGGAGAAAATTATTTCTTCATATTAGAGAATATCATTATTACGTTAATATTATAATTTTATTTGATTAAAATTTTGATATGTAAAACTAAAAACAAAAAATAATATCTTTCTTTTTCTATTATAAATGTATTACAACTAAACCACATCATTATCATTCATTATTTATTTTATGTTCCTATATTGGTTTGTTTAACCACATACTTGAAAAATATTACAAATTGATAAAATGGATGACTATGGTAATTTAATATAGGGTAATATATGAAATAAAAAGATTGTTTTTATATGGCTTTCGAATGTTAACATCAATACTATGATCATAAATCTAGATACAAACATTTGTTCATTAAAACTCACTAAAACATAATCATCATTGATTTCATCTTTAATAATCATAAAAAACACTAATAGAAAATAATTACATAATTATGATTGGTTATAAACAATAAAATAAATAACTTCAACTGATATTGTAATTTTGAACTTTATGAGAAGAATTAAAAAAAATCACTATGATTAAAATTTTTCAAAATGACCAAGAAAAATCACAACCCAAATTCAACATAAAAAAAATATCACCAATATAAATGTAGATATTTTTATATATGAATGTTTATAAAATGTTATATTTATGAATATTTTTATAGATAAATATATTAATATAATTACATTTTATAAATGAGGTTATAAATCATATGATAAATCATAAATACAATGTAAGGGGTTCATTATCTCAAATTTAATTTCTGGGACATATTTAATATTGTGAACCATGATAAATTTGATATAGTTTCATTACTACCTAATGAATTTGTTTTTAAATAATCATGTAATTCAAGGGTTTTAAGAGACATATCATTTAATTTTTAAAATTTCCTTTAATTCAAGATTTATAAGTGTTGAAAGGGGATTTTATTAAAATGCAACTCAAACCATAATGGTTGTGTTGCCAATATTAATTTCAAATCCATATTCATTTATAATGATAACCATATTTGGAATTTATAGTCATTACCAAACTTATCATCATTATATTTGGATATTCATGGAGTTTTAAATTCCCCCTGAAAATCCTCTTACCCCTTGATACATATTTCATTCAAAGGTTTTCATATAAGTGAAACTAATCATGTATATGTTTCTTAGTTAAAGTCATCCCTTTTTATTTGTACATGTTATTTGGATTTTTTTAAAGATTATTTATGTATTCCCCAATAATTTATTAATTATATCTTCAACTCCTTTACCTTCTTTTACAAAAATTAAATAATTTTATAATGTTTTCTATATGGGTTGTTTTCCCTGAAATGTAAAAATATGTTTTTAACACTTACATGTGAACAAATATTTTCAACATAATTTTAATCTCAAATGAATTTTTATCTCTATATTTTCATTCTTTTTAAAATAAAGTATTATTATCTTGGATTTATAAAATATTTATTTTTATATTATTTCAAATACAAGGGATATTTCATATTTGAAAATTTATTTTTCTAAAACAAATAAATATTTTTTTTGATGAATTCATTTTCTTTTGAAATTTGTTATTCATGATCATATATATTCATATAATATAACTATACAGCATAGTTCTTCGGATGAATTATTTATTTTCCTTTTTATTAGAGCAATGATCCATCGCTTCCATTACATTTCCATGTTGTCTTCAGTGATTCTGTTACACCCAAAGCTTCTATGGTATGTTTCCTTTTGAATAATGTAATAGCTTCCATTGTACGCAACTTTGAGATTCTAACACACCACAACCAATCAAACTA
The DNA here is from genome assembly GCA_963277665.1 of Viscum album. Classification (NCBI taxonomy): domain Eukaryota; kingdom Viridiplantae; phylum Streptophyta; class Magnoliopsida; order Santalales; family Viscaceae; genus Viscum; species Viscum album. The sequence continues at coordinate 1,753,211,446 of OY728146.1, read as the reverse complement.
GCCGTTATGAATACTAATACCCACTTTTTGAAATTTAATAATTTTTATTTTTCAGAATTTACTTCATATTTGAATTTGGAGTATTGAAGATAGCTTAGGGTTAATTTTTGATACTTATCTAAAAACATTCAATTTTGGATGAATAGTGAAAAATACTAAATTTTTATTGAAAACAACTTTTTAAATCAAAATAATTTATAGTATTAAATTATATATTTGAGTGGTTTAAAAGTATCATTATATTATATTTTTATCATATAATATAATTTAGGCCATTGTATGTAATTTTAAATTTAAACTAGACATATACAAGTGTTAATGATTTGAAAGTTATTATTTCATAAAAACATACTTTATTGAATAGAACACTGAAATTTATTTTAAAATAAACTCTTCCACTTTTATGTTTTGAATTTGAAAAAATATGTTCCATATTTGGAATCAAGATTTTGAAATTATTTAAAAAGGTATCTTTTATTTTTAGACATTATGAATAATTAATTTGTTAAATATTTTATTTACCATGGTTAAAGGATAAATCCAGTAAATAAGGGTAAAAAATAATATTATAATAATATTAAATTACTCTAACATGTGTCATGTTTCTATTTTTTGATACATGTTCGACCATGGGAATCCATGGGTCGATTTTGGGACCCCATGGAGCCACTTGATAGTGATAATGACTCTTTATATTAATTAATTTAAAGTAAAGACGAAATTGACATAAACATATATCTTTTAGTAAAACAATTTTTACATGGGGTTATATAAGTTACCTTTTAGAATATAAATACTCATTAGAAAAATAAAAATATCTCCTACATTAATGTTTTTTTATTTACAATTTATAGACATTAAGCAATTAAATTTATTTATGACACAATGATGATGCAGTAACTACCTTATTAATGAAATAATCAAATAAATCGTATTATAAATATAAAAATAAATAAAATTTCAAATTTTGATGACACCAAAGAATTTTCTAGGTGAATATGATATGTTAGGTTTGATCCAATGAATTTGGATCTATGTAAACAGTTTTTGATGACTTTCACAAAAACCAAATACTAAATAGTGTCAGAATTGACATAAATGTGTTTTTTTAAAAAAATTATATTATTAAATTAAATAATAGTACTAAAAATCTAAGGTTCTTCAAAATAACTTATATAATTAGAGGTATATCTTCAATTTACCACTTGAGGTTCTGTTTTAATTTTATAGTAATTTTATTAACAAACTATTATAATAATACTAGAATGCATGGTAAATGTTAAACTATTTAACTAAGTGTTAAATCTAAATGACAGGGTTAATATGGTGACCCAAAGCAGTATAAACCCTATTTTTTGAACTTTGTTTGACCCATACCCACCGTATACTCGATATAAATCATTTTAGAGCCATTGGAAACCAAAAATAATTTTATTATAAAATAATTTTTCAAGCTTTTTCTAAAGTGACCCTCAACTCTCTAATAAAAGGGAACTTCCACTTCTCTTAATTTCTCACCTCCAAATCCATTTGTATTAGCCAAACCCTACCAAAATATCCTCTTAACATCCCTCAATTCAACCTAGTGGCTATACTTTGGTCAAAAATTCAACCTAATGAACTCTTTTGATCAACTTAAAAGGAAACACCTGAAGTAGTGGTAATAATTTCACCACCCTCTTTCAAGTTATTTTCTTCTTTCACTTCATATTTCTTTGTTTTATAAATAATAATAATAATAAATCCTGTTCTTTATACATACTGTAATGTTATTATAAATATAGTACAACTGTATTCGTTATTTTATCCATCCTATGAATGACAAAGTCACCATATGTGCATACGTACGACTTACCATCTCCTGTTCATGGTGTAGTTGTTATTCAATACATTATTTTTTTGGATGGGTATAATAATGAGGTATAAATGATGTAAATATTAAATATAACATGTTAATTATTTTTTATATATGATATACCATATATTTACAAACGATTTTAATATCAGAAGAATGATATTGTCGCTCGTGCGTAAGTATGGATTACTATCTCCACAAACGCGATGAGATTCATTTCCCCATCATCTCTATTCAAGAATAATATTCATTTGACGATTTAAAATATTTATTAAGAACATAATATCATTATGGATATGAATCAAATACATCCTATCTATAAAAACATGTCTTCTGTAACAAAACAGATAAAGGATAATGAATCAGTTAACACCTAAAACGACGATAATACAAAAATATTATCAACAAAACAAAATTAGAAGATCATATATGATATCATATTAATGTATATGGTTCTTGTATAATTTGATAATAATGATTTAACTATTATACAAGAGGTTAATATACCCTTGACCATGGAAAAGTACAAGATAAGGGTTAATTTTTGAATCACTTTATCATCTGAGGTTGTTTTTACGTAAGAATCTACAGGGACATCTTTATCATTCACATCCGTGTTTCCATAAAAATTTATTTCAAAACATTTTTACTATTTACTAGACTATGGGTTAAATTCATATATACCATTATTTTACCTTATATGTTTTTAAAGGAATCATTCTGTCGTTTTCCAAACAAGGTACTTTATGACCTTTTTGACAGAATTAAGGTATGAATGTTTTTTAACTTATATGGAGGGTGTAGCTATTTTCTGCCGTTATAACATCATCAAAGATTTCCATAAAATCTTATAAAATTATTTTCAAAATAAATGTTTTCTTTTATTATTATGTGACTCATAAATGATTTAAAAATAGAAAGAGATATTTCTCTCAAATAGTTTTGATTCCACCTATGTCAACATCCTTTGATAAATTTTACACTTGTTTGAAGTTGATTTATTATGATACAAATATTACATGTTATATTTAAGGTTTTGTGATATGTTTTATAGTGGATGTGTAATTTTTATAACATTCATGGTTTATGGTTAAAGTATTGACATTTCGTATGCTAGTTTTAATATGAATGTTTCTGTTCTGTTTCTACCATTTCATATGAGGAAAGTATTGGACATAGAATGTGACTAGTGGATGTAGTTATAGATCCTTGGTGCATCGGTAGGCCTAATGAGACAATTTGACGTGGATTTGGACAAGTCCTTTTATAATTTGATATGTGGTTTTTTTCGCGGCTTAAATCATTTTTAGAAGTCTTGGTCAAGGCCTTGACAATATGTTTCAAAATATCAAGCATTATAAATTCCCTCATTATGAAAATAATAATGGTGGTTCATGTGGTTATTCGACTAGAAGAATACCCATGACTATGTTTTATTATGGAAATATTTACTCATCACATATTCTTTCCATAAAGTGTTTTTGTTTATTATTCGTAAAAGAATGTGTTTTTAATTACTCATTATTCATAATGTTTATGTTATCTTCTATTGTATTACTTACCCTTACTGAGCATTTGAGATCACCCCTTTCTTATGATTCATTTTTCTAGGAAATGAAGAAGTTACTTATGAGTGACTTATATGCATAATCAAGGAGGATTGAATGTTTCTAATGGAATAAATTAGTGTTGTATTTTTTTAAAGTTGTAATGTTGAACTTATGTATGTATCTTGGTTCCAATAATAATAAACTGAACGGTCGTTCGGTACATGATTATTTCTATCATGCCAATGTTATATAATAAAGCACCAACTCTGGGTAACTAGGGTAGGGGCGTTACAGTTGGTATCAGAAGAAATTTATTACAGACCATAGAAACTAGATTTAGAAAAAACTCGTATTAGAGAAAGTTACCCTAAGATAGAATTTAAAGATTACTATAGATAAACATCCTAGAATTTTGGTAGTGTAGAGATTTTGTGTATTTTACAAGAAATACATCCTTGTCAAGACAAGATATGGTAGAGGAATATCTGGCACAATTTTTCATAGGATTGAAAACTCTGACAAGGAGTTTCATGCATGACCCGGGGTATCTTGGTGCACGACAACAGGCCTTGATGCACTCTTGGTTATGAAACTCCTGGGGGATATGCTTAAGAAAAATCACATTTTCATTAAAAAAAATTTTGAAATATTTTTGAGTATATACCTCCTAAAAGAAAACATTTATTTATGCTTATAGATTATATCCATAAATTTTTCAATTTATGTTAAGTTTTATACATGTTTAGAATTAGGTATTGTGATTGATAAACCATTCTAGTGTATTCCATTGTTAAGAAATGGATCCTAGTGTAATAAATGGAAATTGTATCAACGCACGTAATCCATGTAGGGATTTCCCTCCAACTCAAGATAATTATAATGGAGTTGCTAATGCAACTAGTAATGATCAGCTTATCACTATATGGGGAAAAATCACTCATGTTATGAATAATAACCTTACCCATATGGAGAACCTTGATCCTTAATGTGGAGGATCAATTTCAGACCACTACCTGACGCAACAAACACCAAAATTCTATGGGAGTATAATTCCATTAGTAGATGAGAAATGGATAAGTTCATTAGAGAAAATATTTCATGCTTTGGGGTGTAGAAAAAGAGAAAAAAATTTCATGGTAGTTTATCGCCTCACCATAGATACAAATCATGGGTGGTCATTAATTCAAAACAAAAAGGAGGATGAATAAGTACAAAGTATGGAATGTAAAGAATTTAAATAGATTTTCTTAGAATAATATTGTCCTTGTGACCATCGATTGGATATGGAATGTCAATTTATGAGTCTGAGACAAAAGGACAACAAGAATGTTGCAAAGTATAAAGATAAATTTACAAGGGTAGCAAGGCATGTTGCAGATTATATATGTAACCCAAGAAGTAATATTGATAGTTTATTTTATGGGTTGAAACCATTTCTCTGTCGAGAATTAGCCTCCCAATCCTTCTCATCGTATGAAGATATTGTCTCAGGTGCTATCAAGATTGAAAATGAATTATCTATTTCTTACAACATTAAAGCAAATAAAAAGAAGAAGATATCTATTGAACACCCTGGGAAAGGAAGTAAAAAACCAAGGAAGAAGGGAAGGGTTGAATTTCCACCCTATGATAATTGTGGAAGGAACCACCCAGGTTTCTGTCTAAAAGGAAAAGGATTATGCTAAAAATGTGTAAAGAAATGTCATTTTGCTGATAATTATATGAGGAAGAAAGAAGCCACCAATGTTCAATGCTACAATTTCAGGGAGATGGGACATTATACAAATTAATTTCATAAAGTTTTAGAGAAACATACCTCATAATAGTCAAAGGGATCAAGGCCAAGCTTATGTGATCACTACTGCAGATGTTGAAGCTTTAAAAGACATGGTGGCCGGTAATTTAAGGGGTTTTTCATGTTTTTCTAATGCTTTATTGGATTCCTCATCATTGCATTGTTTCATATCTTCCCATTTTTCTAAGAAAATTAGATATTTACCATTTTATTTAGCAGTAGATATGTGAGAAAAAAAACTAGGGGAAGTATCATTTCAACAATGTTGTGTGAATAAGTCCCCATTAATGAATAAAAATGATATTTATCAACAGATATCATCGTCATAACCTTGATTGAATTTGATATAATAATCAGTATGGATTGGATTTTGGACCATGATGTGAAAATTTATTGTAAGAAGAAGGAGGTTACAATTCTTGATGAAGATAAAGAGTACCTTATCTTTAGAGAAGAAACGTCACCATATGATTTTTATCTAGATCCACCCCCAGTAGCTCTACTAAATTCAATTACTGGGGATGAAGAGAATGAAATAATTGTGGGTGAGGAAAGGAATGTTCAAATAGAGGATATACCTATTGTGAAAGAATATGATGATGTGTTTCTAGAGTATTTACTTAGACATCCAATGGAATGAGAAATTGAGTTTTCCAATGATTTAATTCTTAGTTCAAGGCCCATATCGAAGACTCCTTATAGAATGGGAAAGGTGGAATTACTGGAACTAAAGAAAAAACTATAGAAATTAAGTAATAATGGATTTATTTTCCCAATCGTTTCTCCATGGGGAACCCTTGTCCTTTTTGTTAAGAAGAAAGATGAATCAATAAGGTTGTGCATTGACTACATGGAGATCAATGCTATAACTGTAATGAACAAGTATCCCCTACCTCGTATTGATGATTTATTCGACCAACTTCATGGAGCTCAATATTTTCCCATGATTGACCTTAGATATGGATATCATCAGTTGTGTGTGAAAAAGAGATACATTCTGAGAACAGTATTTCAAACCAGGTATGGGCATTACGAGTTTATAGTAATTCCTTTTGGATTGACCAATTCACCCTCGGTCTTCATTGATTTAATGAATAGATTTTTTAACGAATATCGTGATGAAATTTTAGTGGAATTTATTGATGATATCTTGGAACAATAAAAAATATACAAAGATCAGGAAAATAACAAGTGCACTATTCTGAAAACCCTTGGAAGAAATAAATTATATTTGAATTTTATCAAGTGTGATTTCAGGCTTCAAGATATTTTTTTATTGGCCATATTGTCTCTAAAGATGGAATCTCGATTGATCCTTCAAAGACCAAGTCAATCCAAGAATGTCCAGCATCGATGAGTATAACGGAGGTGAACAATTTTATTGGTTTAGCATGTTATTATCGATGTTTAGTCTAGAATATTTCCCGGTTGGCTAGCCCATTAACCATGCTCACACGTAAAGGGGTTAAATTTGTTTGGACAAGACAATGTGAAAAATGTTTTGAAGAACTGAAGAGAAGATTATTCAGTGCTCCTATCTTGACTCTACCATCATGGAATGATGGGTTTTTTATTTATAGTGATGCTTCAAAGAAAGGACTTGGTTGTGTCCTTATGTATAATGATAGAGTTATTTCTTATGCATTACAACAGCTACAAATTCATGAGAAAAACTATCCCACGCATGATCTTGAGTTAGTAACTATAATCTTCACTCTGAAGATATGGAGACACTCTCTCTATGGTGAAAAATGTGAGATTTATACAGATCACAAGAGTTTGAAGTATATTTTCTCACAAAAATAAATCAACCTGAGGAAAAAAATTTGTATTGAACTACACAAGTTTTATGATTACACTATAGAATACCACCCGGGGAAGGAAAAAAAGGTGGTAGATGCTTTGAATATAAAGTATCAGAGAGTTTTGAACAAGATGGTAGTTTAAAGGGATCCTATTTTCATGGATCTAGTAAATATATATATGGGAATAACCATGGAAGGTGAACCATCAATAACTTTTAAAATGTTTTCCAAACCATATTTACTGGAAAAGATAAAAAGTTTGCAGACCAATGATGAGGTGTTTCAAAAGAATATTAAAGGTATAAATGATTGGAGATTGAGTGACTTTATATATGAAAATGGAATATTGAAATTTGGGAAGAGGCTTTGTGTTCCCGTTATACCTGATCGGAAAAATGAATGTTGGATTATTCTCATAGCTCCAGTTTCTCTATACACCAAGGGAGAAACAAGATGTATAGAGATTTGAAGAGACATTTTTGTTCGGATGGAATGAAGAGGGATATTGTTGATATTGTGTCAAGATGTATGGTTTATCATCATGTGAAATCTGGTAGGAAACGGCTTGGAGGATTCATGCAACCTCTTCCCATACCTGAGGGGGAATGGGATAATATTATGATGGAATTTGTCATGGGGATACCAAATACTCTTAGAAGGAATGATGCAATATGGGTCATTTTTTATCTTCTTACCAAGTCAGCACAATTTCTTGCAATAAGAGAATATTTAGCACTTGAATGTCTATAAATACTATATATTAATGAAGTTGTAAGACTCCATGGAGTACCCCTATTGATTGTTTCTGATCGTGATTTCCTTTTTACATCATGATTCTGGAAAAGTCTTGAGAAATCCCTAGATACTGAACTTTGTTTGAGCACTGCCTACCACCCTCAAACTGATGGACAATTAGAATGGACTATTAAAACCTTATAAGACATGTGGAGATCTTTCCCACATTACATTCAAGGTATGGTGGATCAATATTTACCTCTTTTAGAATTTTCCTATAATAATAGCTTCCATTCAAGTACTCATATGGCACCATATGAAGCGTTCTATGGAAAGAGAGGTCACAAACCAACTTGTTGGGATTATGTTGGTGGAAAAAAAATTCATGCCCTGAACTTGTTGAGGAAATGATGGAAAAGGTGAAGGTCATCAACTCCCACTTCAAATCATCTCAAAATAGTCAGAAGGGCTATGCTGATAACCGAAGGAAGGATTTGGAATTTTAGGTAGGAGATCATGTTTTCTTGAAGGTGTATCCATGGAATGGAGTTATACGATTCGTTAAGAAGGGTAAATTAAGTCTCAAGTACATCGGACCTTTTGAAATTCTAGAACGAATTGGTGTTGTATCTAACCATTTGGCAATACCGCCAAGTCTCTCCAAAGTTCATGATGTGTTCCACGTATCACTATTGAGAAAATACATGCCTGACCCAATACTTGTACTCACCTATGAGTAAATTGAACCGGAACCTGATCTGTCTTATTGTGAATATTCTTTCAAGAATTTTGATACCAGAGACCAAGTGTTGAGAAACTGGATGACTCGTCTGGTTAATGTTCTATGGGGAAACCATACAATTGAAGAGGCAAAGTGGGAACCCGAGTAACTTATGAGGAAGAACCATCTGAATCTTTTTGTTTTATAGTATTCTATAAATTTATAAGATGAAATTATTTGAATGAGGGATGAATGTAACACCCCTTTCTTCCACGTAACATTTCCCTTTAAATAATTTAATAGATTTCATTATACACAACTTTGAGATTCTAACACACCGCGACCAATAAAACATTCCGTTATGAAATACTAATACCCACTATTTGAAATTTTATTACTTTTATACTTCATTTTTGAAATCAGAATATTGATATTAGATTATGTTGAATTTTTAGTACTTTATTGAGAACATTCAGTTTTTGATGAATAGTGAAAAAAATAAATTTTAATTAAAAAATCATTTTTAATCGAAATAATTTATAGTGTTAAATTATAAATTTGAGTGGTTTTAAAGTATAATTAGATTATATTTTTATCATTTAATATAATTTCGGCCATTTTATTTAATTTCCCAATAATACAGGAAATAAAAAGTGTCAATCTTTTGATAGTTATTGTTTCTTAAAAACACGCTTTTTTGTGTAAAAAGGTAACTTTTATTTTCAGACATTATGAATAATTATTTTTGAAAATATTTTATTTATCATGGTTAAAGGGTAAATGCAGTAAATAAGGGTAAAAAATAATATTATAATAATATTAAATTTCTATAACATGTTTTTTGTTCCTATTGGTTGATACATGTTCAACCGTGGGCATCCTTGGGTCAGCTTTGGGACCTAATGGAGCTATTTAAGAGTGATAATGACACTTTATATTAATTAATTTAATGTAAAGACAAAAATGACATAAACATATATCTTTCAGTAAAACAATTTTTACATGGGTTTATATAAGTTATCCTTTTGACTGTAAATACTAATTAGGAATATAAAAATATTACCTACATACTTTTTTTTATTTATAATTTTTATACATTAAAAAATAAAATTTATTTATAACATCATGATGATGTAGTAATTGCCTTATTAATGAATGATTCATATAAATGGTATTATAAATATTAAAATAGATATTTTTTAAATATTTTTTTTAAATCCAAGAATTTTTAGTTGGATATGACATGTTTGGGTTGATTAAATTTGTTTGGTTTAAAGTAATCAAGTTGTGATGACTTTCAAAAAAACCAAGTGCTAAATAGTGTCAAAATAGACATAAATGGGGTTTTATAAACAAAGATGATATTATTAAATTATAAAATAGTCCTAAAAATATAACGATCTACCAAATAACAGATATAATTATTTTTATATTATTTATGAACCACTTGGGGTTCTCTTGGAATTTTATAGTATGTTTATTAACCAATTATTTTAATAATACAATAATACATGGTAAAAGATAATCTATTTAACTAAGAGTTAAATCTAAAAGATAAGGTTAATATGGTGACTCAATCCTATATAAAACCTATTGGTTGAGAGTTTTTAGACCCATACCCACCTTATCCATCAAATAAATAATTTTTCATCCATTAGAATCCAAAAATGATTTTATTATAAAATAATATTTCAAGCTATTCCTAAAGTGACCCTCACCTCTCTTATAAAAGGGCACTTCCCCTTCTCTTTAATTAAAACCTCCATAGCCTTTTGGCTGGCCCACCCCTACCAAAATATCCTCCCAAATTACCTGAATTTATCCTAGAGGCCTTATATTGATTAGAAATCAAATCTAAAGAACCCTTTTGATCAACTCAAAAGGAAACTATTGAAGTAGAGGTAATAATTTCACCACCCTCTTTCTAGTTCCATTCCTCTTCCACTTCCTTTTTCTTTGTTTTTTCCATACCAAAATACCTTCTACATACATTGATGTTATTATAAATATGTTACAACCATATTAATTATTTTATCCATTCTAGGAATGATAAAGTCCACATACGTGCGTACGTACGACTTACCATCTCCACATCGTAGTGTAGTTGTTATTTAACACATTATTTTTTGAATGGGTATAATAATGATGTATAACTAATTTAAATGATAAATATAACATCTTAATTATTCTTTATATATTATATACCATATATTTACATACGATTTTAGTAAAAAAAAGAATGATATTGTCGCTCATGCGTATGTACGGATTACCATCTCCATGAACACGATGAGATTCATTTCCCAATTGTAACCATTCCAGAATAAATTTCATTTGATGATTTAAAATAATGTTTAAGAACATAATATAATTCTTTATATAAATCCAATACATCCTATCCATAACAAACACAACTTATGTATCAAAATGTATAATTGGAATGAATCAGTTATCACCTAAAACGACGATAATACTAAAATATTATTAACAAAACAATATTAGAAGATCATATATGATATCATATTTATGTATATGGTTCCTGTATAATTTAATAACAGTGATTTGAAAATTATACATGAGGATAACATACCCTCGAACAAGGAAAATTACAAGGTAAGGGGTAATTTCACAATAACATTACTATCTGAGGTTGTTTTTACGTAAGTATCTACTAGGACCTTTTTATCATGCACTTCTGTGTTTTATTAAAAATGTAATTTTTACTATTTACTAGACTATGGGATAAAGTCATTTATACATATATTTTACATTATAAGTTTTTAAATGAATCATTCATTTATTTTCCAAACAAGGTACATTATGACATTTTCACCCAAATTAAGGTAATAATGTTTTTTAACTTATATGGAAGGTGGGGCTATTTTCTACTCTTATAACATCATGAAATAATACCTTAAAAGATTATAAGAATATTTTCCAAATAAATTATTTATTTTATAATTATGTGACTGTTATATTATTTCAAAAAATAAAGAGATATTTCTCTCAAAAAGTTTTGATTTCACCTATATCAACATCCATTGAAAAATTTTACACTTGTTTGAAGTGTATTTTTTTTGATACAAATATTTCATACAATATTTAAGCTTTTTGGATATGTTTGAATATAGATGTGTTATTTTTATACCATTCATGGTTTATGGTTAAATTATTGACATTTCGTCTGAATGTTTTAATATGAGTTTTTATGTTATGTTTTAGCATCTTCATATGACGAATGTATTAGACATAATATGTGATGGGTGGAGCCCGGTATAGCTCCTTTTTGGATCGATAGGTCTCCTCAGACAGCTATATGTAGAATTGGGTGAAGCCTTTTCCAATTTCATAAATGGTTTTGGCTAAGGCCTAAATCATTTTTAGACGTCTTTGTCTAGGCCTTGAAAATATGTTTCATAATGTCTGGCATTATACATTCCCTCATTAGGAAAATAATAATGATGGTACTTGTGGTTATTCAACTAGTAGAATTCCCAGGAATATGTTTTATTATGGAATTATTTACTCAACTCATATTCCTACCATAATGTGATTAGGTTTATTATTTGTAAAGGAATGTGTTTTTAATTAGTCACCATGCCTAATATTTATATTATAATCCGTTGTATTTCTTACCCTTATTGAGCATTTGAGCTCACCCCTATCTTATGTTACATTTTCCCAGGATGTGAAGATGTTAGTTATGAGTGATTTACATGCATAATCTACGAGGCTTGGACGTTTCCTATGGAATAAATTAGTGTTGTATATCTAGTCATGTTTTAATGTTGAAATTATTTATGTATCTTGTTTCCAATAATAATAAACAGATCGGTCTTTCGGGACATGATTCATTGTATCATTTCAATGTTAGGTTATAAAGCATCGAATCTATGTAACTAGGGCCAGGGCGTCATAGAGTGGCTATAAAATATCTTTTAATGTATTTCCTCTATAAATAAAAAATATTTTATTACTCTCATTGAAGGTAGTTCAAATAAATTTGATAAATTTATTGAATGGAGAAATTATTTATTGAATCATATTCTTGTTATCTATAAAATGATAATCCCATATTCTTTGTTATTATTATTAATGGTTATTTACCTATAAAACCACTAAATATCTATAGATACCCATTTATTTTACGTCGGTGATCATATTAGGATAATTTATAAAATTATGAATTATTTCATTACATGAATCCATTTTAAAATAACATCAAACACATTTTATTTAGATGTTTTTTGTGTATTTTCTTAGTAAACACTATTTTCGTCCCTAGGTTCTTTACGATGTAATGAATGAAACCCATTTCTATTCACATGAGTTTTCTATGATGTAAAAACTGAATGATTTTGAATAGGAACTCATAAATTTATATGATGAAGAATGAGGTACAATATTACCCTCTAATACATTTTATAATATTTGATATCACATAAGAAATGTATTTTTATGTATGTTTTAGTGGCTTATAATCATGGGTACTGATGGTGTGGCTCATGAAAGTAATATTTCTATGTGCTAAATTCTGGTCCATAGTTGAAATGTGCCATAATTTTATGCTTAATATCATTTATATGTTATTCTCATATGGATAATATTTATTTAAATATTCTATTGATTAATGTCTGATTTTATGGTATGAAATATGCTATGATTTTTTATCCATTCTTTGTTAGTACGATTTCATAATGATATTTACTATAAAAAATTACTATATTATTCTAAATTATTTTCATTGATTATTATTACTTATAATTACCATTAATAGAGTCCCTTATAACCCTTTATCATGCTTCCATTTCCATGTATTATAACGAAATAAATTACATAATATTTTTCTCAAGAAGTATATTAGTTTTTGGATTTATGGAAGATTTTTAAGACTAATTATGGATTAATTAGATTCTTATATAGTAGAAAATGCCCATTTGATAAAAAATAACATTTGATCTACAAGTTAATTTTTTTTAACCAACACTCTAAAACTCTAAAGATAAAAAGGTGTTTTTATGGTAAATAGTACATTATGGGTTAATAATCCTGTAAATAAGTATGTGTTTCAAATCCAATGTGTAAATCATTTTTTTAGCACTAGATCCGGGAGTGGAGGTCTGCAGCATTTTAGTTGGTATCATATGTGGGTTTAAATAACTTTAGAGTTTTGGATGTTATAGGTTGAAGATAAATTAATATTTATTATGTTCAATAAGGAATAATAAGTTATGTTTGATCAGTATTTCAAGGGTATTGATAAACCTTTTAGGCCAGTTAGGGTAAAATTTCATACTTTATGTTGTTTAGAGATTAGGATAAGATTTATTTAGTGAAAATACTCATGTATATGTCTAAGGCATAAGTATATGTACTCGATGACATCATAATGTTTTTATAATATAGAGACATTATGGTTTTCCTGGAAATAGTATCCCTATATAAAATCTAGAAGTAGATGTACAATCTGTCACAGATTTACCTAAGGGTAATAACTCCAAAAAGGTTATTTCGGGTGTTTACTCAATCATCGTATAGTGAATTACAAAGGGGAATAAATGCACATCTATATTGACACACCTGAAGGTTATTCATTAGTTAATCACAATCTCTTTATTTACATTAGTTGACTAGGTTATGAAGTGTGAGAGAATAAAATATAATGTAAAATAGGTTAAACCATTATAGTTATGGTTTGAACTAATAATGAAATAGTATTATATGATGAAATAAAGTTTCCACTAGACATGAACTCTTATTATTGATCTTTCATATTCATATATTGGGATTCTTTTTTGATATTACCCTAAACATTTTGACTTTATAATTTGGATGAAATAGGCTCGCAATATATAAAATGGGGAACAAAATTTAACATGAAACCAATATATCTTATATCTAAATAATGTAACATAATCAAATGGTTTATAATTATAGTTTGTGAATGTTATGATAGAAATGGTAAGTTTCCAAGTAATACCTTGGGTAGTTAAAGTGATATGTTATAAGAAATTAAATCTTGATACTCTTATTAAATTTTATTAATGTTACATATTTATTGATGATAATCTATTATATTATAAAAGTAAAAAAGTTTTATCTGAAATGTACAAGGACTTTTCTACATGAGTTATAATTTAAATGTTTCGAAATATATATTAAATAAACTCAATAACCTTGAAAAGTTATTTTATTAAAAGGATATTTTTTTAACAATTAGAAAACAATATGATTGAGGTATGCATAACTCTTTAGTTTAATATATTATTCATGTTGAGGTAATAAAGCCTTTATTTAATATGGGAAAATACATTTATATATTATTGATATCCTAAAATTTTTTTTTATTTAATAAAAAATGTGGTCCAAGTTATTTTTGGTGTTTCTTATTTCATATTTTATATTATGATACCTATTGGCTAGGTTGTGTGTTTTTAAACTGGTGGTAAACTCTTTGGAAGTTTAAATATAGATCTGGGTTTTGAAGAATATATAATCTCATTGTAGTTTAAAATCAATGATTTAAAAATGGTTATGAGAAAGGTATATTTTGGAGAATATATTAATGAGTTATAAAAATACTTGGTTATATGACTATATGAATGATTAATATTGATTAAGGAAAGATAATAAACTCATATTCCTAGTTGAGTAAGGTATATGTAAAATAAAAATTTATATCCTAAATTATAATTATGTTAAGAATACTCTCACCTACATTCATCTCTGATTAATACTTGCAATTATGATTGCGGAATTTTTTTAATGGGATAGAATGAAACAAATTGTCATTTTGGACTCATTAAATTAATAGTATCTTTCATAACTTGCGTCACACCCAACACAAAACTAATGCATCATCCTTCAAAAAACCGACAACTTATAAAATAACATGATGAATATAATTATTAGCTGAAAAAATAATAATAATCATTTTCAAATATTTAAATAGTTTTATTTTTCATTCTTTAATAATTTTTAAAATATAATGCCTTTCTAATAAACATCTAATAAAAAAGTGTATCATATTTTAAAATAAGAAATTAAGATGATCATAATTATAATTCATCTAAAATATGTATTTGGTATATTTATACACTAATATTTAAACATTCAATTATATATAAATATATATTAAATAAAATTAAAGATGATTAAAGATTAAAAATGACATTATATGATAAGTTCAGTTTTTTATTATTTATTTTATATTTTAATAAAAAGAAAAATTGATAAATTTTATGTTTTATGTTTTAAAAAAATAACATAATTTTGTAATTTTACATAATAATATATGTCTAAGGTTATTTTTCATGATTTTTATAGATATTTGAATATTAGATAAATGATGAGAAACAAGATTTTTACTAAAATCATGATGTTTAGGAATATATAATTATGTTAGTTTAATATAAAAAAATTAAAACATTATTTATTATCAAATATTTAATACAAAATCAACTATATATTTTGATGTACTATAATGAATTTAGATTAACTGTGTTTAACAAATTAAGAAATAATTTCAAATTAAATAAAATGTTTTTGTCGTTAATTTTAATTCAATGTTATGTTCATAAATTATTGTTTTTTATTCATTTTAATTCAAATTTTTTTTTTATTTTTTATAATAATTTAATTTATATCATAAAAATCCATGGGGTTTATCATTTTACTTTACAAGTACATTTTAATATTAAAAATATATTATTTTTTAAAAGTGTTTTTTAAAGCGTTATGTATGGTAATACTAAAAAATATATTTTATATAGAAACTATATCATATAAAATATATTTCATATTAGAAATTATTACTTCTAAATAATTTAATAAAGTCTATTTTATTTTTATTAAAAAATGATAAATTACTTAATGAAAACTAGTAATTGTGGTTAATATCTAAATTAGTAAAATAAATAAATTTATGGGTAAAAGGGATTATACAAGATAAAAAAAAATTTATAATTGAGTGTTTTAGATATTATCAACCATGATTCATAATGCACTATATTATTTTTATTTTTATAGCCACTTTTTCTTACATCATTGGAAGTTTTAGGTGTTTTCAAGTTAATTTTAGTCATTATTCATATGTTTTTGAGATATAGATTATCTCGGTTGAGTTTAGTGGTTCTCTAGATGGTTTAGGGTTTTTTTTAGGCTTTTTGTTTTTTCTTATTTTTTGAATAGTTTTTTAAAAAAATAAAGATTCTACAAGAAGGAGTTCAACTCTAGGTAGTTGTTTAAGGGGGCACGTGGTTAAGGTACGCTGTTTGATGTAACATGAAACCTCACCTAGAAAATAATTTGTAAAGATTTGGAGTCCCATAGAATGGTTTATACATATTTTAACAACCTATTTGTCTTGTATAGATGTTCAAAAATGATATAATATTGGTGCATTATTTGTTAAACCATGCAGCCAAACTATGCACATGTGAAATTAAAGATATAAATTCTTTCTTATTGTCCAATTATGGTCTGTTTGGACCCATTATTATTTTTATATATACCTATCCAAATTTTTAGATTAACATGGCCTCGCCTAATGAATTATTCTCCTAAAAATTAATTTCTTTTGAATTTATGTTGTTTAAAGTTCTAGAATTGTGTTGTGTGATAAAAACCCTACTATTCATCAAGATTCTCCTTGATCAACCACTTTTCTCTTCACATGATTCATAGATACAGTATGTTAATGAATAATATATGAATTATACTTCAATATAATAAAACAAATCCAAAATCATTATTAAATCAATGATGGATTCTACCTGTCAAAGAAATTCTATTTGACCATGGTTAAATTCCATATGAACTGTGGTTGTTTCTTGGTATCTTTCAATAGATCGATCATCTCAAGAAACCCATATTCATGATTCTCTTATTGAAACTCAGTCACATTGACCTATTGAATATAGATCATTTCTCATTTTCTATTCCCATGATTCAATTGTAGAATCTTTGAGTAATTAATGATACGTTCCTTGATCGATAATGGATTTGATGAGTTAGCATCCGAATCTTTGAGAAACTATGGAATTAATTCTTTTGAAAAAAATCTTGAGTTATGTGATTCATGAACCAAACATTTTGAAGTGGAATGAAAATAGGTATCATTTATAAACCATATTCATGGTGAATATAAACTATAAATAGGTATCTATGAAATACAATCCACATACATGTGGGTGTGTGATGTTCTTTGTGAATTTATCCTCAATGAAACCCTGATTTGATCATAAAAACATCCAAGTAAGATGTTCATTTCCATTTGGGTCTCTCTTGTACACATGTTTCCTTGTAATGTTTCATTTTTTGGAATAATTTGATGATTTTTCATGATTTTGATCGCCAGTGGGTGTGTCTGTAGCAGTGTGACTCATTTATGATACTTTTTTTCTTGGGTATGATTTAATCTTGTATGTTCATGTATAATGTTGATTGAATTTATTTTTTGTTTATATTATTTTCTCATGATATATTCTTATGATATAATTTTTATGCTTTACCCTTTTATATGTGTTATCATACCTCTTCAGTTATTGTTCTTGGTGCTCGAAATAGGTAGACAATCATTACATTGTAATCACATAGAGATAAAGTGTTCATGTTTTATGAGGATGGAAATAATAGATCTTAGAGTAGGGTATGGATAAAAAAACCTCATAAACCTTTTTTGGTTCCATTGATTTTTATTGAATTTCATATTGCATGTTTACTTGATGCCTATAGATACGAATCAAATAAACACTCAATTCCCAGGGGATGTTAAATATCATGATTCACATACCTCTTAGTGGATGTAGATTAGAATGTTCACATAATTAATTAAGGGTTCTAAGAGTTATATTTACTATCATTGTGGTTAGATCATGATTGCATCCAACATATTGTTATTCATTCTATAATGGAGTGGAATCAAGGATTGTTGGGTATCATGGTCGGTTGGCTATCACACAAGTGGATAGTAAGTTATTGTTTATTCCTTCATTCTCATTTAATATTATGTTTTTTTAATCCAACCCAACATGGGTAACTCATTGTGTGTGTATACTTTTTTATATGGACTCTGTTAAGGGAAATGGTCCCATGGAAAACTGCTAATCCATGTAGATAATAGATACTTATAGGACTGGGATATACTCTAAAGGATTATAGCAGAGTTTAATTTATTTACTTTCTTTCATTATTACTCATTTTTAGATTTCCACACAAGTAGAAAATATATTTATTATGTGACAGAAATGGTTATTTCTATTATTTTCATCCATACCATTTACTTGATGTTTTGATATTTTATTTACATTGATGGTGTAAGGATATGATATTGTGAATATAGTCTCCCCACTAATGTAAGTTAGACCTTCAATGATAGTTAATAGCCTCTAGTGTATGGTGATATTCATATGAGTTCATGTGTCTCCCCATCTTAGACCCAGGGGTTTGGGTATGTGTATCATAAAATATTATCATGAAATAGTTTTCTCTGTTTTTCTCCAACCAAGGAAATAGTATAAAGAACACAGAGTATGAGGGAATCGGGTAGGGGAGTTTCCATGTGCATGTCTAGAACAAGTGTAATATTCCTCTATGCTACCATTTAATGGATTATTGTTTCTATTTTATTGGATTTTTGTGCATTCATGTAACTTTATTAGGAATATTGGATTGCATTATATATGTAAACCTATTGTGTGGTGTGTACTAGTTCATTAATTTAATTCATTAATGTGTGTTATCTATTTGGGATATAACTATATTATTTATAATGACTAGAATGTCTATTTTCATTTTTATTGTGATATATCAGTTGGAATTATTTATTCGTACCTGAGAAATCCATTTTGTTTTATATATATGTGAATATGACTCTCATTATAGTATAGAGATCTTGGTTGGTTCTTAGAGGGATATTGCTTAGGTTATGGGTAGACTCCTAAAAGAACTTTTTTTTCATCCCATAGACTACATATTATCTTTCCTAATGAATTTAAATTTCTAAATTTTTCCTTCTTGTTCCAAAATATTTTCTTCCAAGGGAGACTGATGGGACCGCCAACTATCATGGGTGGCATTCTCCTACTAGGGAGCATTCCCCTATTCCATTTCACACAAAGTTGTATGTTTTATAAAATCAAACTCCCACCAATATCTTGAATCCATCAGGTTTCACATTAATTATATCCTCATCTACTCAACGAACCAAAGGTAATATGTTATACATATTGAGATAGTCCTGAGTATACATAGATACCATTGGATTTAGCCTAAACTGTCAAAGTCTGTCTTTTGAATCTTGGAGGTGAAATTAATTATTAATATGGGGTCTATGATAGGAATAATTGTATTTAATTAAAAATTTAAGGCAGTGATGTCCTAAAAATGTCCGAGAAATGTGTTCTAGAATACGTACCTTCTCTGTTTTTAGGAAATAAAAGTTGGTTTATTCGTGACATCCCCAATTTATCAGCACTCATGACAGCATTGACAATGAAGTGGGTGATGTTTCAGTGTAAAAAATATTGTGGGGATGTTTTTATTATTCTAAATAGGTGGTTGAATATAACTATATTGTTGATATTATTTTGTTTTATATTTTTATTCATCTGGAGTTGGTCTTCTGGGTTTCATTATACATATTGATTTAGTAATAGGCTCTGGGTAACAAATATTGAGACTCCATAAGTGGAACTATTCGACCCATTACATGGAGCTAGTAGTTGTTGTCCATGATTTAAAATATTGGTGAAATATCTATTTTCTAGGAGGTTTGTTGTCTACATTTTCCATAGGATCCTCCATTATATATTCTCATAGTGGGACCACATCTTGAGATAGATGCAGTGGGTAGAGTTCATTATGATATATGATATTGAGATTTACAACTCACTAGGTAAAGGTAACATCATTATAGATGATTATATCCATAAGACATCGGTAGATTATGAGCCTGTAAAATTAACATAAAAGGAAAATTGGTGTATGATGATCTTGTTAGTCAATTAGAGGATGGATTTTTGTGAGGAATATGGACTGATTTTATATTCCCCATTAGTGATCACATATTCATCATTATAATATTTTAAGGATGGTTATAAGAATAACCTATAATATACTATTATGCGATAAAATCTATAAGGTGTAGGACCAACACCTTTGTGCTCATTAAACTATGAGTAAGTGATCATAGTACATGGGAGATTCATAGTCCATGCTTCCATCAGGTAAGAGAATATGATAGATTTCCATACCTCTAAGTGGGTGGTATATTCTATGCAACAAAATTGTACCATGTCTTTATGACATTGTTCTGGTGGAAAAGGATAAATAGGTACATCACTCGATGCATTTCTCAATGATGTAACATCCAAGGATAATGGTCATGCACCAAAATCCTGGTGGACTAAACCACTAGTTCTTTTGACCATATATAAGTGATACAGTATCCTAATTTATATTTGGAAAGGGTTATCCAAGACCCCATGGAGTTACAAATCTATTTTTTAGAGTGATTATTAGTTAAAAAAATGTTTCTCATTTCTTAATGATCCATGTGACACACTTAGTGGTTGAGTTGGGAATGATTTATATCTGTGGGGTAGTATACCGATATAGAGTTACCATGAAAATTTTATTTAATAGATAATAATGTTTTATATCACAGTTTTTTTAGGTTATGTATATTTTCGTAAGGATCTATCTGATATTTAATATATCATATTATATTTTTATAGACGAACTATTAGAGTGAAAAAATTACATGATAGAGGACATGCTATTAAATTGTATCCAAGAATTTAGTGGATAAAGGTATGCTCACCTACACTTATTTTAATATTAATAAAAATATAGTCTCTAGGATTCAATTTAATTGTAACATTATGGTTCTATTGATGATTATTTTTGTTTTAACTACTTTATTAGTGTGAGTTTTTAGAGGTAATAGTTGGAGGTCTAATATGGTACAGGGGGCGTCTAAAAAAGTGAATCACTTTTAGGGGAGGTTGTTCATAGCTCAATATATATATATATATATATATCGAGCATTTTTTGAGACATTGGGATTTTTTTTGTAGGAAACTGAGTGATTCTATAAGTGACTTCTTGGTCAATCCACACACCTTCGAGGAAGTTATGGAAGGTAACCCCATATTTTGTTGGTCTCTTTGAGATCATAAAATATTGTGGGATAGTGTCATTCAATACATATCTTCCCTATCATTACCTGGATATGATTGATGTGTTTCATGAATCTCAACATTTTAGGTACATACCAGATCCCACACATTTCATCAACTGTGAGAATGTTTACATAGAGCCTAATGCATTATGTGTGGAAATCCCGATGTGGAATACCAATTGGAGAGACAAAGTGATATAATGAAAGATGCAGAAATATTTCCTAATTCTATAGAGGCATAGACAAATATGGTAGGATTCATGGGATTAAGAGGCTTATTTATAGGCATATTACCCCATGTGGTTCAAGAAGTATTCCAAGAGATTCATCATGAAGATGATAAGTCATTAGTAGAGGATAATTATATGACCTTGCATTTTTCATATGATTTATGAGTTAATTTAATCATTTATTCATATATTTGATAGATATGAATTGACTTGTAGGAGTTATGTGGGATTTATGATGCCCATTTAGTGCTTTGGATGCTCTTTCATTGGTTCATGATTACAAAATTATGTGTCTAAACCATGTAGATTCTCAAGTAAACCATGAATCTAGATGTATTATCGTATGTGTAAGAACATGGTTAAGGCGCACCATTTGAAAACCCATATAGCCTCGCCTATAAAAACAAATAGATATCTCACATATCCAACATAATGATTGGTACATTGTTTGGAAAATCATGCCTCTAAATCATATGTATTTTCTAGAATCCCATATAGGGTGAATGTTTATCAACCCATGTATAAAATATAATGACATGTGAAATTAATGATTTTAATTCCCCCATATGGCTATTTATAGTTTATTTTGAATCATTATTCCTTAAATAAGAATATCAACTATTTATTAAGACTCATCTAGGTTTCCCTAATGAATTCATATCCTCTAAAGATATATTTTGGTGAATCATTGTGGGATAAGTATATAGAATCATGGTACATTCACAAAACAAATTATTCATCATGTTTCTCCTCGATCATTATCTTTTCTCTTAATTTGACTCATAGATTGAGTTTTTCAATGAACAATATATGAATTTAAGTGCCTAAAAATGATGGAATCGTCAATTATTGATTTATTAGTAGAGTTTTTATGTGCCAACAACATTAATTTTTACTAATATTAAATTCCATGTGATAAGTGGAATTTTCTAGATAAGTTTCTATAGATTGAACATCTCCATAATATCATCTTATTGATTCCATTTTTCATTGAGTTATGGACGAATAATTGATGTTTTTTGGATAAACCTAAGGTCCACATCTTGAATGGATAAATAATTCATGATCTATTCCTCAAATATAAATAGATTATGTGTATGGTTATCCTCTCCTTCAACATACCTTGGAATTGGTTTTATTGGCATACTCCACAAGGTATGTGATTATAGAAATGCCCTTCTTGAGATAGAATCTCCATGAGTCTCATTTACAAACCTCCTTCATGGTGATTTATATCCATAAATTGGCATCCTTGTGGTGCATTCTATATCTACATGGGTGTGATATGTGGTTCGAGAATTAATGATTCAAAATTGTTTGAGTTATTCATAAAATCCCATGTGATAATATGTTTTTAACTATATCGGGATCTTGTAATCACATAATTCTTTAGTATGATTATTATTTTTTAAAACATTTATAACCATGATTTATTTTGATCAATTGTGTGTGTGTGGTTGTGATACCTATTTATGATACTTGTTTCCATGATTATTCTTGTATCTTGTTTGATCATGTTTTATTTTAATCACATGTCTTGTGTATTTTTACTATGTTCTCATAATGTCATGTTAAACATTTCTATATATGTTCTACACTATTTTGTTTGTTACCATACATTTGGATTAATCTTTATTAGTTCTTTTAATAGGTGGGAAACCATTTCCCAGTTATCCTACATAGAGGGAGTGCACACAACATACGATAATGACGATGATGGACTGAGCATAGAGTAGGGATACAGTGGTGTCTTTTGATTTAAATGTGATTCACCAGATGAAAAGTGGATTCTCACTATCATGTCTACTCTATTCCAATTTGATTCTGAATATAATAATCACTCTATTCCTAGGGGATGTTGAGAAGCATGATTCAATTTATTCCTAGAGAATGTTGTGTAGCTTGTTCACATGATACATTAAGGACACTGAGTGGTATATTTACTCAAATAAGTCAGGTTCTATACATGTTATGAAATATTTATATTACATAGATAAATGAAACTAAAGATAGTATGGTTGATGATTAGGTTAGATATGTTGGAACATATTTTTTCTATATGTGATTGCTTATACTCTCTTGCTAATTAGTTATTATATTGGAATAAACCTATTATCCATGTAACACTTTTTAAGGATGCTATAGTTGTGTCCTACTATGTTTTATTAATAAAATCCTACATGATTATCTCAATTTTTGTACTGAATTAATATATGGGGATCTATGTAAGATAATAGGTCCTGTGGAAATAGCTGAATCCTAGAGCATAGAGCTAGTATCGGTATCGGTACAGACTCCATTAAATTTTCGATGCATTTTTTATTTACTTATTTTAAATAATACTTCATTTTGGATTTCCACATATGGAGAGTTGTAATTTTTTTTATAATATTTATTAAATTGGATATTGTTTTCTTCCTCCATTGTTACTCTAAGACGATATATTTTCATTATACTATTGGTACGAGGATATGATGTTAAGGGTAAGTCTCAACAATAATGGTGTTCAGACCCTCACTTCTAGTTGCAATCATGTTTTATTATGGGTGGTGAACATTATATTTTATATCTCTTTGTATTTTACCCATTGGTTTGGTTGGGTTCATTTTAGTTGACATGGTTAACTTGTTCTCTCTTAATATTTAGTGATCAATATTTGATCAATGTTATTCTAGCCACTTTTAAATGGGTTCCCTAACCACACCTTAAAGACCAATATAAAAAATAAGTTTCCTAAAAAAAATTCACTATTTCCATCACCAAAAATCAAATTTCACTCCATTAATATTATTTTCAAAGGATATGGTCTAATGTCCTCCATTTGCAACGAAGTAATTCAAGAGAAATTTCAAAACTTCAAAGAAAGTACTTCACCATCTCTAATTAGTTTCTTTCTCTATATTTTTTCCTAAAACTTATATAAACCATTATTACATGATAAATTTGGTTTTATGTATATAATAGTTTTTTATTATGTTAATGGGATATTAATTGTATACCTTTTTTTCTTCCCTTAAGAAAAGTGACAACCTCAACTGTGTGTATCTCTGGACAATTTCCTCTATGATCCAACATGTTTTAGTTTCATCAAACACCTCATAAGGATAGTAATAATTGGGAATTTACTATATATTAATGATTTTCGTGACATTTTTTTATTAAATAATAAACCATTAAATATAATTCACCCACTCTAGGGAAAAAATAAAATCCTTATCCATGCGTACAGGCAGACTACCACCTCCATGAAACGATGTGTTTAGTTTTTCATCACAAAATTTCAGGGATATTTTAATAATGTTTTTAAGTGACAAATATGATAATTATTAAAATATTTATTTTTTATGTCAAATTGGATAACCTAAAAACAACATGATAAATAATCAATTTTTGTAAATTAAATTGTCAAAAAAGTGTTCCCCATGTGGAAAAACAATTCTTTATATTATGAAATAACATTGTAGATTTTATCTATTATTTATAATTATTTTGATTTATAATATATCACACCCATAAAATCAATATATGATAATTTTATTCTTTTATAATAATATTACAACAAAACCACTTCATAATTCTCATTAATTATGGTATGTTCTTATTTTAAATCGTTTAACAACCTCCTTGATCAATGCTATGAATTTATAACAATGATTAATATGGTAATATATTTTATGTTAATATATGATATAAATTTGTACAGAGTATGTTGATTTTGGTTATGTGATTTTAACATTAATATTAGTATCATCAATCATGATGCTTATGTCTGTTTATCATAAATCACTGAATTATGCTCATCATTGATTTCATCATTATGGGTCATAACACACTATCCCATAAAATGAAATTACAACGTTATAAATGGTTATAAATAATAAATTTAAATTACTTGAATCATTTTTAGAATGATAAAATTTCAGAAAATAATGAATAATTACACATTTATTATGAAACTAGTTCAATCTAATCAATATCATATGCACCCGATATTGAAAATAAATAATGACTAAATAATATATTTATATATATAAACTAATTATATATGAAGTTCAAAAAGTTTATATTTATGAATAATTTCATAAAATAAGTGACTAATGGAGTTATATTTGTCATGTAAGAGGTTAGAGAACATTCAGAAAAGAAGGAATACAATATAAGGGGAACCTTGTCGAAAATTTAATTCATTTGGACATATTTCATAGTGTGAACCATGATATATTTGATATGATTTTATACCAGAATAATTAATTTTTTAAAACACATTCATGTAATTAATGGGGTTTTGATACACACATCATGTTATTTTTTGAGTTCCCTTCAATTTAAAAGGTACGAAAGTTTAAATGTGCTTTTTATTAAAATATTACTCAAATTTCAAGGGTTTTTCTTGTCAGTATTATTTTTAAAATAAATAAATTATTTTTAAATGAAGATCCATATAGAGAATTTTTATTCTTTAATAACCCTCATTTCATTATTATGGAATACTCATTACTTTTTACTTTTTCCCAATTAATTTCATTTCCCATTGACTAATTTTTCACACAATGTGGTTAAGACCTCTTCTCTTCTTCTTGATTAGAAACCACCCATTTTTCTATGTCCATATTTATTGTATGCTTCTTAAAATTTCATTATATTTGTGTTAAAAGTTTATTAAAGTGATTTTAAACAAATTTAAATTTTTATAAATGTTTTAAATAAATTTATAATGTTTTTCATATGAGTTGTTTTCATAAAAATATGAAAATATAATTTTTTAATATTTATGTGTGAATATAGCTTTTTTCTAACTTGTTAATTTTATATGAATCTTTATCTCTATATTTTCAATTTTTATAAAAGAATGAATTTTTATCCTATATATAAAAAATATATCTTTTATAATGAATTCAAAAAATAAATGATATTTCTTATTTCCAAATTGATTTATCTAAAACTACTAAAATATAATTTACATTAATTTCATTATACTTTGAGAAATAATAACCATGATAGAAAATATTCTTATAATATTACCATACAAATGTTTTATATTGATTAATTATTTAATGTTCATCTCTTTTGGAAGAATTATTTATCAATTCCTTTTTCTACCCAAATTGCCTTCGATGTATGAACATAATTTTTCATCCAATTACCTTCCTCTATGAATTCCCCATATAAGATTACATTTAATGAATATTGTTTACCATGATTCCATACATCAATTTAATAGTAAATTTTTAGCTAATGTTCCACCGATTATCTAAAAGGTGTAAATACCATATTCATTATTATCTTCATTGAAGGATATTTACCTATAAACTTATTTAATATCTTAGGATATATGTTTATATTATTGGAGTTTTCATGTTGGAATTATTAATTAATTTATATATTATTTCCTTGTGAAAATATATTTGAAAATGATATGAAACCAATTTTATTTCTATGGGCCCCTTATGTGGTGTTGAATGAAACCCATTTTATTTTCATTGTGTCTTTGTGATTCATAGAATGAAACCCATTTTTCATCTCAAGGTATCATTATGATATGACAATTGAATTATTTTCAAGTATAAAACATATGTGTGAAAATTGATGGGTAGGGTCCTATTTCCCCCTGAAATTCATTTTTTTAATTTGATATCTCTGGATAAAAGAATTCATGAGTTTATTTTATTTTCTTGTACGGTTGGGAACCGATGGTGTGTCTCATTAAAGTAGTGTTTCTCTATTCTAATGTTTTTACTATAGGTGAATCCTACCACAATTTTGTGGTTATTCTCCTGCCTATTTTATTTTCCAATATCTCATATTTATTAAACCAAAATTTTTATTGATGTATTTGTTTATTCCCAACCATGTGACATGATTTATCATATTTGGTTTTTTGGATAATCTTGTCTTAAATATATGGATTATACCCACATGAATATGTTATTATCATGTATTTTCATTAATTGTTATCATTTATGTTTACACATAATGATAATTAATGCTTTCCATTTATTATCTTTCTATTTTATCTAACTTATGATAAAATGTTATAAATAATATGTTTCTTCAATTTTATCCTTTTTATAGTATTTGTGGTAGATTTCAAAGGATTATTATATATTAATTAGTTTCTTATATATAAGTAAAATTTTCATTTGATATAAAGAACATTACTTTTCTGTTAAACTATTTATCATCAAAATCTAAACCACTAAACAAAAAAAGGAACATATATTTTAAATGATACATTGAGTGTAAAGGATCTTGTAATTAATTATATTAATAAAATAGACTATGTATATCATATCATTTTTAGCAATGGATATTGGGTTATGCATTTTGGTGTGCCTTACATGGAAATCATGTTAAGATCATGGGAGATGTTTAATGCAGGTAAATTCGTGAGATATATGGATCTAGTATTATATAGGATATAATTCAATATTGAATAATACCACCTAAAAATATTGATCAATCTCCCATTGTACTCTATTTTTAAATGAGCTACGTCATGGTGAAGGTAAAAAATGATAAGATAATTCCATAGATTTATATACCATATCATAGATAAGAAGTTGTAATCAATATAGTAAAATAGAATCTTATATAAAATATGAGTTATAAACTATATTTACAGGTGATAAATCCATATTTACTATCATATTATGATCCTATTAAGTACATGGTACACATATCATAATCGTATTGTAAGGATATTAAATCCTAAACCTTATATTAAATATAAAAGAGAGAATTCCCTAAAAAATTGCATGTTGATTTATATAGAATCCAACTGTGAATAGAAATAATATTAGAGACCAAATTTTAATATAAATAGATTAAAATTTTGTTATGAATTGTGGTAGAAATAATATAACAATGCACTTAATAAATATCTTACCAATGATAGATAATTTTATACCATGGTATCTCATGGAAAGAGGAAGATATTTTTCATAGTGATGTTCATAAAGGGGTTTTAAAGGATAATGAAGAGTTCAAAGTCACCTCTATCTATATACATGGTGAATTTACAACAACAATTTTATATTTTTGTTTCCAAGTGGGACAACATTGTTTTCCTTTAAAATTAATGAGTGAAAAATGGAAGCTTTAATTAAAGTGAAATAATTAGATAATCCATCTCGAATAATTTTTTTAAAGGTAGTTATCCTAGGAAAGGGTGACCAATAGAAACCCCAAGATGTGTTAATATAGTGTTTTTATGGCATTGATATACTATTGATTTCAAAATACTTAATTTATTACATAGTTTTGAAGTAGTAAAAAACAATTTAACCAATATTATTAATTTTTTTATTAAAAAAATACAATATGAAAATGGGTAATTTGAACTTATATTATATCTATTAAATGTATGGAAATGTTAAAATAAAATAAGTTAATCAATTAATTATGATAAGATTTGGTGACCCTTATATGTAATAGTTTATACTCATTAGTATAGTGAGGGTTTAAAAGAAAAAGTGTTTAAATTTTAAATGAATCCTATAGAATAATTTACACCCCCCCCCCATCATACATAGGGTACATCTCACAAAATGCACTTCATAGAACCAAAAAATGGTATCAAATGGATGGATAATTTTCTTTTTCTTTTTTTTAATAGTTATAAAGAGTCTCAGTGAAATGGAATCCAAATCTATGATTACTTTATTTAATTTAAATCATATATTCAATTAGAAGAAGTACTTTATTGAGTTATTTTGTGTAAAAGTTGTAATTCCTTATAAAGTGTTGATGAATGACATTTTTCTCTTAATAATTCATTTAATAATTTTTTAAACTAGTTGACGATACATGAAAGTTTATGTTTATAAGAATAATGAATTAATATATGCCTTAGAAAAATTTTTGTTTGAGAAAATATACCACTAAAATATCTCAAAAGATATGTTGATTTAATTGGATAGACTATATGGAGAATAAAATGGTAATATTTTATATGAGGTCGAAACATTATGTGAATAATACTTGAAGGGAAAAAAATAAGAAGATGAAAATTTTCACAAAAAGGAGGAGCTCCCCAACCAAGGTAATTATTTTCTAAAATAGTATCTTATATGATACTAAATCCAATTTATAAAATGTATTTATATTATATACTATGGACCTTCCCAATTAGCATAATTCAATTTTGAATTCTAGAGATAAAGTGGAAATAACATTTGGTATCCAAACCATGAGATGTTTATGTAGTTACCGAGAAGAGAAATATTTATAATAAGAAGTGGTTGAAAAAATGATATTAATTCATGAAGTTTGAATGTGATTCATATAAGATTTTCCCTTTTAAAAATGGGCTAAAGAGAGAGGATTTCCCTATAAAGATTTACATGAAAAATATGGGAGATAAATTAAAGGAACAAAGAGGTATGGTTGAAGAGAATTCCTTAGAGATCATAAATAATATGTCCATAGAGAATGAATATACACAAAATAACATCCAACTCATAACATAGTTTCATTAATAAAGATAATCTATGATAGATGAAAATCGTATTTGAAATAAAGTTTTATAAACCTGAATATTATGAATATGTAAATCAAGGTGACTGAGTAGAGTATTTACACCTAAAATGAAATAATAAATATACTCTAAAAGTATTATTAAACATTAAAAGTAAAAATGAATATAGATCTAATATTTTGATTAAATTTTGTAATAACTATCATTAATTTTAATGAAAATAAACATTTCTTGAAATATATTTGGGAGTATATCCATAAAAAAAGTAATTTTAAGGTGATAATTTTTTTGTAAAACCATGGAACATTATGAGTATATGTTTTGAAACCTAACTTCCTAAAATTGGAAAAAAGTAGTTATTCTACATTTTATTCAATAGGTGAAAAAATAAGTTATCATTTCTATGAAAAAAAAATATATGTTCTAGCCTCGATAATTTGGAATGAAATTTCATTTGGTAGGATACATGGATGGTAAAAGATTCTATAAGAAGTCACTCAAATCATGTAACATATAAATAAAGAAAATATCTCACAAAATTTCATATTAATATAAAAAATGGGTTTATTTTTTATAATGATGATATGGATATAATAAAATGGTCCATCAAGAATAAAAAATTATTTACTCAAAATAGTTTTTCTATAATTAAATAGAATTGATTTGGAATAAAAAAATATATTCTCCAGCTTTGAGAAAGAATGAAAAGAAGTGTCCACTAAATAAATCTGAGATGTCTCACATGAATATCATGTATTATTAATTAGAAATTGATCTAAAAAAACATTAATGAAGTAAATGAATCATTGTATAAGTACAATATAATTTAGAAATAATGTGAAAGAAATATCTACTGTAATTACATCACAAGAGGAGCTATGTACCTGTGGAATTTGTTTCACAATTGTAGGAAACCCAAATCCATGGAAGGACAAGTGTTCTATAAAAAAATAAGAAATTTTTCTAAGTGTTCCAACTAAACTAAGATCCATTAACAAAAGGTATAAGATGATATATGAGGAAAATGTTTTGTAAAACTATATATTAATGATGTTTAAGAATTTGTACCCAAAATCATAGAAAGATAAAAACTAATTCTTGGAGATGAAGGGTTGGTTTATCATTACTAAGAATTTAATTTTTATTTATAAAAAACCTTTTAAGTGGAAAGTGAGAAACAAAAGGTTCACCTGAATACAAAGAAAAAAGAAACCATATAATTGTTGAATGATAGCTTAATCCTACATGAGTCATTATCCCTAAATATTTTTTATAAGAGTGTGGTGACTTATATCAATGGATCGTCCTTTATATTGTTTTCAAAGTGAAATTCTAGTTTGTCCCATGTTTTCAATTACTCTGCTTCACTGATCATCCCCTCCATGAAAACCATTGTCAGTATAAGATCATTATTTCAAATCCAGGAACTCTATTCTCTTTTAGTGTTCATGCGTATTAGTCTTCTCATCACCTTATCTGATTCATTTTTTGTGT
Organism: Viscum album; assembly: GCA_963277665.1. NCBI lineage: Eukaryota > Viridiplantae > Streptophyta > Magnoliopsida > Santalales > Viscaceae > Viscum > Viscum album. The sequence continues at coordinate 1,753,179,602 of OY728146.1, read as the reverse complement.
CAAGAATCACAAGAATCTATTAAAATATTTATTCTTTCAAGTGAATTAGTAACTCTAGATTTTTCATAAAAACTACAACTGTCCCGCATTGTTTATCTTATAGAATACCCTTAAGGGTAACTACCCAATAATTTTCAACCTCTATCTAATTAATATTCCCAAGATATTTGGATTCATTCTACATTGCATTGTATTTTTACATTTTGGTGAACTATGTCTCCTTTTGAAGAGGTAAGTAGGAGTATTCCTTTAGGCCATTCATGTTACCTTTTTCTCCCTTCATATTCTGTGGACTAAGAAGCTCTCTACTGGAAAGACATTCTGCACTATCTTTTAGGAACTGATCATAAGACTCATCAATATATTCAACCCAATGGCATCATTTTTTCTCATAATAATGTTCATCTAGAATTTCTTAGACTATCCCTTCACACTCCCATCCTTCGTGTCTATTACCTAGCTTAATAGATGGAAATTCTTTCCTTTGGCATGACTTGATCAGACACTAACCCTCTAAATCCTTCTAATGACCCTTTTAACCTGATGGAACACCCTACATTAATGCATTTGGAAAAATTTTAATGTCCCACAAGGAATTAGTCTCCATGGACCCATTTCATCCACTATATCTTGGGCCTATAAGAACCATATCCACATATGATGTAGTAACCACGATGGCATTGGAATCATGCCTCATTATGTCAAACTATTGAATCCATATTTTAGGTATCCACATTTCCTATACCACACCATATATTCAGGTCACATTTCAATTGATCGAATAATTTACACACCTCCAGGTCTCTAGGAAACCGTTGATCATCCTTTTTAAGGATTACATCTCTTGTTGCACAAACCAAGTCATTAAAAACCCCACATGTGATTCAGTACCTATAGGCTCACCACCCACTGAACTGCTAATTCATAAGGGTCACCAATCAACAAACATTCCTTCAAACCAACACTGAATGAATGAACTTACAATCCCTCTCCTATCATTCACTTATCCCTGACACTATGCACAGTACGTTCATGCACTAATTACTTGTAAAAAGATCATAAATCCACTCATTACATGAAGAAAACCGGTTTCCGGAAACTGAAATCTTCTCCAACTACAATAAAAAAAATCCCCATTAAAGACCCATAAACCTAAACATAGACTATTGGAGAAATTGGGTGATAGATGGACTGATTTCTACTATTTGAGAACAAGTATCATCCCACTTGATTCCCTAGTATTCAGATAATCGAGGTATTTTTAAAAGGTAGTGGTAGTTCATGAAATATCATCCAAATTGTCATAGATGGGGTGTTATACTTTATATGGAAATTATAACTCCACCTGAAATGAAATAATCCAGATCCATTGAAGATGTGGGGGTAGTGGTCCATGCCTAGATTATTTCCTTTTTAAAGAAATATGAATCATGATGTTCCAATTATCGATGAGACCCACCGTAGATCATTCATGATGTCCCAATTAACAGAAAATTAAACATGTAAAAAGAATCCTTTAATAGGAAATGATTCTCAAATCTATCAATCAGCATCAAGTGTATATTAGTATACGCCACATTGAATAGCAATAATGAGAAGGAAACCTATGATTTTTCATTAAATAAATCGGGGACCTTGTGGTAGAGATAAATATAAGAAAAATATGAATTCATGTTAAGGTAAAATAAGGGGTTAAAGAGTGCATATGGGCTTCTTCTAAGGATATAAACGGTCCCCACCCTCTCCCCGCTGAGTGGGTGAGGTACATGGATAATTGTCATCATTTTCTAGGTTTTCTAAGTGGAGCCTGCAATGTAGAGCTTTTGGTTTATCATTAACAAACTCATTCTTATGGATAAATAAAATTGAGGTACCTATATACCCTCATACTTTAAATGTTCTAAACTATTTTAAATGGTTCCAAACATAGGGGGAGAAACAAATCATGGGGTCTGTATTCTTTAAAGAAGATAAAAATTAGAAGAATTCAAATTTGTTATAGTTTGTAATTTCATGAAACATAGGACTTTCAAATGTATCTCAATACCTAATCAATATTACGACTAAATAAGGTACTCAATGTTCAACCTAACTCATTTTATGGATTAATTTACAAATCTATAATTTGACATATACATGTTGAATAAATTTCATTGCTGAATATATAGTTGTTTAAAGATCTTAGTCGAGAGAAAAAAAAGGTTGTAAAAGAAAATAATTTAACTAACCATTTCTATAATATATAATATGGTATAACCATTAAATGTCCTAAAGTTCTTTTTTTATTATATTGGCTAATCTACCTTTCAAGGGGTGAGGTGGAACCCTTACAAGGCCTGATGGAAGAGACAATTACATGACCTGCTAGTCTTTCAAGAAATCACCCATACAAAACAACATGGAACAGCTCCTCCCCAGCATGTGTCTTGATATCAGCAGTCCCCCTTGGCAAGGCTGGTCAGCTAGTTGTCCTGTGCAGAGCTGCACAATCCAGGTACCAATGGTAATGTCATTCCCTCTCATTCTTCCAATTTCGGTTAGCTCTGATCTAGTGAATGTTCCTTCTCTGACCCCCATCTGGGGACTTGTCCCTTTATAGTCCGACTGGTTCATCTGCATCTTCATGTGTCCCGAAGGCCTTAGGATGGCCCAAAGTCCTTATGGTGGCCCTAAGTCCTTGAGAGACAACTGACCTGAAGGCCTCTGGTGGCCCGAAAGCCTATAGGACCCGAAGACCAAACCGATGGCCCAAAGGCCCATATGGATGAATAGTTTAGGCTTCTACTGTACCAAATAGTGCCTGCTACAGTCCCTTCTATAGTAAACCAGAAATATGACTCTGCCCAGATTTGATCTTGGGTCTTTTGGATGCACCTATCGAGTACTCACCAACTGGGCTAAGGATCTTATGCAAATATGTTATAGATAAGTAATAATTAGGATTAATATTAAGTGGGTTAAAATTCAATAAATATATAATATAGATTGGATGTGAATACGTGAATAAATTTCTTATTATGTTATTTATAATCTAACAATTGGTTTTAGGTGATTATGTTTTTTCAGGACAATAACACAATAATCTAGAAAAAATATTCTCAACATATGATTTTCTAATGATTTAAATTATTTTAGTATTGTATGTAAATGAGGCTTCATGAAAATCATGTGATGATATTTCAGAGGATTGTCAATCTTATTTCTCAATACAACAGACCGAAAAGTATTATAAATTATAATTTGTATCAATTAGTTTTAAGAGTGGTGTGTTCCACACTCTTTTGTTTTAAATAGTTAACACTAATACCATGTGTGCAGATGATATGAGATCATAGGATTGCCTTTTTGTTATATTTTATACTCTAAAGATGTTATTTTATTTTTTGTATTGATTATTGAAATGGGTTTCTTTATTAGGTTTTATTTATATTAATGGTTCCCACACAAATACATGGATTAGTTATCTTGGAGGGTATTCTATAGCCTAAGTGATAAGTGTAAAATTCACTCCCATAGGTATTATGTACTGGAATCTATGTTGGTAGTGTTTTCTATGGAAGATTCTATAATTATACATTCTTACAAAAATTCATGTTCAATTGATTTCATAAACTGAATATGAAAATAATTGACATGTGTGATGTTTCCAGCTAAGATAATTAGAGTTATTTTCTATCTTGAAAGGGGGTAATGTAAGGATATTAAAATTTTGAATAACATGAAATATTTGTGCCAACTGGTATACATGAAGAATAAATTATCCCTTTTGTATTTCATTAACAAATGGGGAGGAGATAAAGGTTATCATCTCTATAAAATATAAAATAAGAGATTATTGGAACCCTGCAGTTTTGTGATATATTTTTAGACAATGAAAACATAAAGGAATGAATAATTTGGAACCATAAATGTTTTTTAGGGTTTACTAACAAGATAGGGATGAAGGGAAGTTGAATTTGGGTGAAATGTAACTATTGAAAATTCTTTGAATGTGATGGTCAAAGACTTTTAATTACAATACATGTGTTTTATTTATTGACTAAACATGATATATTCAAGGTTATTATTGAGTGTTTTTATGGAAAAATATCATCTATAAGATTTCATGAATACTTTTTAATAGTTTTTTAGATTCTAGGTACTGAAGATAAATTCAGTTAGGTGAAAAGTTACTACATCGAAAAAACATTGGTCATGCGGTAGAAATAATTTTGCTGGATTTGTCTCTCATGAGGTTTTTAAAGCCTATATCATAGCTCTATCGTGACACCATAATGGCTACATAGAAGGATACATGAAGGTAATTCTATTTTCATGATTAGAGAGACAATTTTATAAAGTTCTAGGTTGTGACAGAGTGAAAGTTAATTTGAGAGAAAAATATGTCCAGCCACTACCTAGGGCCATCCTAGTAGCAAACCACCCAAAACAAATCTACCAATCTCAATGATAAACCTGGATAAAGGTGGTATTCTAGGTGACCATAAATGTGGTTCCATTATAGAACATGTGAAGGAGGGACCACTTTGTAGAGTGGTGTCATAGTAAAGCGGTTGTATTGTGGGTTAGTTCCATTGGATACTTACTGTATTCAAATTAAATTGGGTATTTGAAAAATAGATGAACATTTTGAGGAATGTAAAATGATGGAATCAATAGTTATGGGTATTTTTATAAGGAATCTAACTATTTTGTAGGCTTTATCAAAATGTGAGTTCAAATGAACTTTAGTTTCATTAGAATCTCAAGGGTTTCATCATTGCGGTGGAGAGGAAACATCATAGTAATGTTGAGAAGTGGTGTCCACACCATAAAATTGATTTTAAACATGGAGAGTGTGAACAACGTTGTCAAGTTGAATTATTTTCTCCAATCCCATTGGAGGTCATTAACTAAGAAGAATGGTTATGCCGTAGAGAGATTTATGAGTCATGGATAAGAAAGAGATAATGTGGAGATCATGGGAATAGTTAATATGACGTAAATTAATGAGATTTTTGGATCCATATATCTATATAAGCATAATCCATATCAAAGATAACCACACCATATATTTTTATTTATTCTTCGTTATATTCCATAGAGGAAAAGGATTTTATGTAACACCCTAGGTAAATAAAGAATATGACATTTTTATCCATTTTTATGAATAAAATATTAATATTACTTTAAATGGGATGCTATGCTCGATGGCGTACCCAATACGCAACAACGAGTTTCTTGGGAATCTTACGTTGCACTCTAATAATAAAATAATATTATTTTAAATGGTAGTTAATGCCTAGCCGTTGTAATGGCGGGAATGAACAGAACTAACTAAAAAATGATTATATATGTTTGTCAAATATTTTTACTCTTTACAATAAATGATAGAGGATTAAAAATGCGAATGAATCCAATTTTAAGCGTAGACAGTCTAATATTCTTTAAAAGGTCGATTGACCGCCTTTTGATGGCGAACATCCATTAAATCCACTTTTTGACAATTTTATGTGTTATGTTTGAAAAAATAAAATTCTTATTTATAATTGAGACATCAAAATTTACTTTGTTTAAATTTTTAGTATTTTTCCGAAAAAGTTCAATTTTTAATGAATAGTGAAAAATGTTGTATTTTAATTCAAATCCTCTATTTAATCTAATTTATTTATATGATTAGATTATATTATTAATTGGTTTTAAATTTAAATAGAATATATTTTTACCATTTAATTCAATGGTGGTCATTTTAATTAATATCACTTTAAGATTGGACATAAACGAGTGTCAATCTTTTGGAAGATATTGTTTCATAAAAACACGCTATTTGTTTTAACAGCGGGATTTAATTATAAAATAAATTAATGCAACTTCTATGTTATGAATTTGGTAAAATATACATAATTTTTGAATTCTTAATATCAAATATAGCTCAGGGTGAGTTTTTGATATTTTTCTGAAAAACATCAATTTTTTATGAATAGTGAAACCACAAAGTGGTGGTTACGAAATTTGATTTTTCCTTTAAATGGGACTTTACCACTTCTGTTATTTGAATTTAAAAAATCCAATTTAAATGATTTTAACTGTTAAGTAAAATGTGGTTCAATGGGATGAAAATAATTTTTTCTGAAAAGTAACTTTTAAGTTTTATTAATCGCGATTAAAGGTAACTAGTGTGATTTAAGGTAAAAATGATATTATAATAAAATGAAAATATCTTGACACATGTCTTAACCCTATTTTATGAGTTATGGCCGACCAATAAAACCCATGGGTCGATTTTTGGTACCCCATGGAGCCACTTGGGTTTGATAATGACATTTATGCCTTTTATTTAAAGTTAAAATAAAAATGTCACAAACATGATTTTTTTTACTAAAACAATTGTTACATGTGGTTATAAAAGTCATAATTTTGACAATAAACAGTCATTGGAAAGCTAAAAATATTTCCTACATCATAGGGTTTTTTAAAAAAATTTAGACACTAAATAAATTAAATTCGTTATGACATCATGATGATGCAGCGATGACCTCATTATTTAACGATTTAAATAAAATGGAAAGATAATGTATCTTCTAAGACTTACACATGTCTAAAACCTATTGTATGGGTGTATTTAGAACCCTTATCACCTTATCCTCGAATTATATCAATGTGGGACCATTAAAATCAGAATATCATTTGAAAATAAAGTAACATTTTATACTTTACCAAGAGTGCCCCTCCTCTCCTCTTATAAAAGGCCTCCACCTATACCACCTTACCCACACCTCTCAAGCCTTTTGTTCGGTCAATATATAATCATTTTGTCTCTACACATCCCTATCCTCATTCTAGAAGCCTTAGCTTAGGCAGGAAGCTCTTCAAGAAACCCTTTTGGTTCAAACCAAAGTGAGTTACCCAATTTTAAGGTAACGTCTTCACTTGTGCTCTTTTGTTTTATTTTGCTTCTCCAACCCCCTAAACTCTTTTTATTCATTTTTTTTGTAACAACTCCAGTATCTTCAATATACTAGGATGTTGTTATAATAACTATTCGAGCTACACTTACACACACCTTCATCTAATGGTTAAAGAACATACAGTTTCTGTGGATGGCGAATTTCTGCCTCACGAAACGATGATTGTACAACGCTCATATAACACCTTGAAAGGTGGCCATTAAGATGTCACTATGTTTATATATGATATATAATATATTTATGTTTTACATAAGCTTCTGTTTTTTTCATTTTTGGCATACCTTTATGGCTTCCATTATGGGTATACGCGATATCTTCATTTTAGGAAGTGCAGACTACCGCCCCCTCAAAGTGATTTGATTCGTTAATGCCAAATGTCGGATGTATAAAAGTTGGATTTAAAGTTATAATATATGATTTTATACAGGAATTATAATATACCTTTATATTTTTATTGTTTTATTTTCATTAAAGTATGAGATAGAAATGAAAGTAGCGTTCATGCGTACGTACGACTTGCCGTCTCCATGAACGGTGCATTTCATTTCTTATCCTCAAATGTAATGTACTATTATAAGTACATATAATGGATATATATGATGTATGATACATCTAAAGGATTAATATAATTCTTTAATTATAATATATATATATATATATCTCATTTTGTTTTATTTTCATTAATATGACATAGAAATGAAAGTTGCGTTCATGCGTACGTACAGCTTACCATCTCCATGAACGGTGCATTTAATTTCTTACCTCTAACTGATTATGTAATATTATAAATACATGTATATGCTGGAAATATATGATATATATGATATCCAAAACAGGAATTTCATTCTGGATATAAATAACCTTTGACCACACGAACAACATGTAATTGTATGAAGTCCACTTTTGACTTAAGAACCAAATATCGACAAAACAATAATTATTAACTTAAATGATTACATAATGTTTATAACATGTAAATAATTGATATAAAAGGAATAATGAGCTTGAAAAAGGTTCTTGAGAAAGTAGAAATTAACTCAAGTTTATTATTCAGGACGTTAAAGAACGATCGAGTCAATTCGGACCCGAGGTAAGGGATCCTACTCCTCTCTTTCTTTTTAAGTACACTCTTTTATGTCATTCCTTTTAAGATCATATTAATTATTATTGGGATGTTATTTTATATTAATACTACATTAATTTTTATGTTCATATGGTGAGAGACCCTATTTTCTCTTATCAATCCATTTTGGAAGTTTTGAGTGGCGCCGTTAGGCTGCCAAATTTTCGTAAGAGATCTAACCTCTCTCTTTTTTTACGTACTCTCATTTATGTCATTTCTTTAAACTCTTTATTGTTATGATGGGGGATGTTCTTTTATATTCCTCTTTATTTAAATTTTATTGTAATATGTTGAGATACCCTATTTGATCTCATCAATCCATTTATGTAAGTTTTATGTGGCGCTGTTAGGCTGCCGAGTTTTCGTAAGGGATTTTTCATCACACTTTTAGTCCCGTGAGATCTATGCTACATTTTCCACCATTCCCTTTGAGTGGTGTATGTACTTCCTATTATTATACTCCTTGTGTAATATAATTTCATTTATGGGTATTTAAATATTCATTGTATGACTTTTCTTCAATAGGGTGTACGTTTCGAAAGTTACCCAAGTCAGGAAGGGAACCTTTCACCCTCCTCTTTTTAAAAGACTTCTTTTGTTATGCCTTTGAATTCACATACTATTATGTTGGGATATGTTCTTATATATCCTTATTTATTTAAATTTTATTTCCATGTGATGAGATACCCATTTTATCTCTCATCAACTCATTTTCTGAATTTTGTAGTGACGCCATTAGGCTGTCAAATTTTTGCATGGGAACTTCTTAACCCAAATTTGATTTTTTTGGATAAACTTATACTCCTTGAATATGTCGTTCTATGAATATGTGTGAATAACCTCTTATTGTTTTACACTTAATATCAACTTATTTTTGGTTTATTTGTTTGTCACACATAATTATGTAATTGATTTATCCTTAAACCAAGGATATTGTCTTTGTAAGGGACTTCGTCTCAATCTTCTTTCATTGAGGCATATTTCATTCTATACAAAACTTTCTTTTATACGGTGTATAAACCCCTTTGACTTTTACTTTTATACAAAAGGAATATTTTTATACGAAGCGTTTTACTAAATGAAAAAAACGAATGTTTCTTTTAACATACACGGTGACAACGACCTTTTTCGTTGCTGCGAGTATTATTTGATCTTTGGCTTCCTCAACAAGCCGTAATGTTTTTGAAATAAAATAAATACCATATACTCTTTTATGTATTTTGGTATTGAAAATGGTTTTGATAAAGGATTCTATTTTGTCAATATATTTAAATGATATATTGTGATTGAAATGTGGAAATGTTATCATTCCTTTATATTGGTTATATGTGATATATTATTATAATGGTACTTGGACATTTTACGGGTGGTTACGTGATAAACCATATGACGGGTGGTGTCGTGAATACCAGGACGGGTGGTTATGTTATAACCTCCAATGCATTGGGTATGGAAGTTTTTTGTATGGCTATTCCATTAAGTATGTATGGAAGTTGGCCAAATAGCTATTCCATTAAGTGATATGTTTGGAACTCGACCTTATGGTTATTCCACTTAAGTATGTTTATGTCCCAAGTTACCTTTATATGTTATGTGATCTTTATATGGGTTTTATGGTAATCTTTTGGTTACATAAGGGTAAGTAATGAACTTTTATTCATTGAAGAGTTTTCACTACTTTGAAAAGGTGAAAAGCATTACTTTGATAAAGTATACATGGTTTACTTGTTGCTTTGAAAAACTAACAGTTTTCATTCTTTGTGTATCCCTTACTGAGCATTTTATGCTCATCCCAAGTTTTTGAAATGTTTTTCACAGGTCAAGGGAAACGTACATGATGTGATGATAGTGTCAAGGATGTGTCAAGAAAGAATCCATTTTTTATTTTAAATATGTTTCCGTTTATGGGAAAAATGAATACTATCTTTTATGTAACCACTTTGCTTAAATGTGGAATGTAATGCATGTTTCATGATCTAATTCTCTAAAACTCTAAACCTGAAAAGATCCTCAATGTGTAATCTTGTAATAACTCAAGATTAACTAAGGTTTAAGGCTGGGGCCTTATAGTTGGTATCAAAGGTCGGTTTAGATAACTTTAGAGGTTAGGGTATTCTCTAAGCATAAGTGACAGTACCATAATGGATAGGATTTCAGAAAGAGTCCTAGTTTTAGATAAAGTGAAAGAGTAAGTATATCTTAGTGGTTATCTCCCTCATTAGTACATGATGGTTTTGTTGATATACTCACACTAACATTTCTGTATTTAGTGAATGGATGGATCTAGCAGGCACCAAAGAGACAACAGGTTTGAAGGAAACTGTGGTGGTTCTCTGATTAAGATACTAGATAGAATGGGGGATTCAATGAGGAAACTCATGGTTGTTCTAAACCAACTATCAAAGAGTCATGATCAACCACTTGAACCTTGGTATTCTCTGCAATGCATCATGTACGAGATGACCAATCGATGTGGAAGTTCATGTAATAATTATAAAGGTAGCCATTATAGTTTATATGATCCTTACTTTTGAGGTAATTATGGGTTATTATATGATATGATGGAAAATGAAAGGAATGAGATAAACTTGATGTTAAAATATGTTATGATTATTTTTGAAGATTTTATCTCATTTTGGGGAATCTTTTGAGAATTATACAGTTTTGGAAAAAGGACAACACGCAGACCGTGTGACAACCCATCGCGTCGGGCAAAGCTGCGGGAATCGAACCCACAACCAAAGTCCGACTGGTATTTATCGCCAACCACTGGACTACGTGAATTCCCTAGTTAGTTTGACTGATTATTTTTATTTAGATTATTTTATGAATTGAGAGTAAGTTGATTTTGGGTTATTTATGAAAATGATTAACCTATCATGGACGATATGTGATTAGGTTAATTACTTTTCAATACGAGACTTTAGGAGTAACTGATGTTGTTTGGAGATAAATGTTACGATTTATCTTGGAAGTCTATGTGACTAAATCATTCAAATATTTGGGTTTCAATATTAGTTTGGTTTACTGTGATGAATTTTATGGACAACTTGTTTGTCGAATGGTCCTCATTGAACATTGGGATTTGTTGGACAAATTTTGGAGATTAAGAATAGATTTTCTTTTTATAAAGGGTTACCCTTTTCTGGATTATCTGATATTGTACTAACCTTTTTGGTTTTGGTTTTGGATTTTGTCTAAAGACATGGTAAGTATATAGTTCTCTTTTTTAGATTAGGTGATTCTCTAGAAGTTGATTATAATACTCTTAATGTGAACAAGTCTTCCTAAATACTCGTCTTTTGGAGAAAATATGAGTTCGTGTAAGAAATCTAGTAAATGTTGAAAGTCAACATGAAAATTATGTATGCTTCCTTATGTTTTAGTTAAGCTCATAAATAAATTCCTCAATGAATAGTAACTTAAAACAAAAATGTTGTCTGTTATCTTTTCCTACTGGGAAATCGAATACCGTTTAACCCATCACAAGTTTGTGATTTTCTTATGGTTAACTTTCTCCTAGAAATGTTTTCTATCACTCTCTATCAGAACATGAACCTATGTTTTCTCCTCCATGTCCATGTTTTCCTACATGGAATCCTAGTATGGGTTAACTTGGGTGACCTCTGTACTTATATTTCTTTATTTTAAAGTGATTGTTTTACCGACTCTTGTTACGATGTGGGACTTTCAAGGATGTTTCCAAGCACAATTTTAAAATTGCGAGGACGCAATTTCCAAAAGAGGGGAAGGATGTAACACCCCAGGTAAATAAAGAATATGACATTTTTATCCATTTTTGTGAATAAAATATTAATATTACTTTAAAGGGGATGTTATGCTCGATGGTGTACCCAATATGCAACAACGAGTTTCTTGGGAATCTTACGTTGCACTCTAATAATAAAATAATATTATTTTAAATGGTAGGTAATGCCTAGCCATTGTAATGGCAGGAATGAACAGAACTAACTAAAAAATGATTATATATGTTTGTCAAATATTTTTACTGTTTAGAATAAATGATAGAGGATTAAAAATGCGAATTAATCAAATTTTAAGCGTAGACAGTCTAATATTCTTTAAAAGGTCGATTAACCGTCTTTTGATGGCGAACCTCTTTTAAATCCACTTTTTGACAATTTTATGTGTTATATTTGACAAAATAAAATTCTTATTTAGAATCGAGACATCAAAATTTACTTTTTTTAAATTTTTGGTATTTTTCCGAAAAAGTTCAATTTTTAATGAATAGTGAAAAATGTTGTATTTTAATTCAAATCCTCTTTTTAATATAATTTATTTATATGATTAGATTATCTTTTTAATTGGTTTTAAAGTGTAAATAAAATATATTTTTACCATTTAATCCAATGGTGGTCATTGTAATTAATATCACTTTAAGATTGGACATAAACGAGTGTCAATCTTTTGGAAGATATTGTTTCATAAAAACACGCTATTTGTTTTAACAGCGGGATTTAATTATAAAATAAATTAATGCAACTTCTATGTTATGAATTTGGTAAAATAGACATCATTTTTGAATTCGGAATATCAAATATATCTTAGGGTTAGTTTTTGGTATTTTTCTGAAAAACATCAATTTTTGATGAATAGTGAAACCACAAAGTGGTGGTTATGAAATTTGATTTTTTGTTTAAATGGGACATTACCACTTCTGAGAGATGAATTTCAAAAATCCAATTTAAATGATTTTAACTGTTAAGTAAAATATGGTCTAATGGGATGAAAATAATTTCTTATGAAAAGTAACTTTTAAGTTTTATTAGTCGCGATTAAAGGTAATTAGTGTGATTTAAGGTAAAAATGATATTATAATAAAATTAAAATATCTTGACACATGTCCTAACCCTATTTGATGAGTTATGGCCGACCAAGACAACCCATGGGTCGATTTCGGGTACCCCATGGAGCCACTTGGGTTTGATAATGACATTTATGCCTTTTATTTAAAGTTAAAATAAAAATGTCACAAACATGATATGTTTTACTAAAACAATTGTTACATGTGGTTATAAAAGTCAGAATTTTGACTATAAATAGTAATTGGAAAGCTAAAAATATTTCCTACAACATAGGATTTTTTTTATAATTTTTATACATTAAATAAATTAAATTCGTTATGATATCATGATGATGCAGCGATGACCTCATTATTTAACGATTTAAATAAAATGGAAAGATAATGTAACTTCTAAGCCCTAAACATGTCCAAAACCTATTGTATGGGTGGATTTAGAACCCTTATCACCTTAGCCTAGAATTATATCAATGTGGGACCATTAAAATCCGAAAACCATTTGAAAATAAAGTAACATATTATACTTTACCAAGAGTGCCCCTCCTCTCCTCTTATAAAAGGCCTCCACCTCTACCACCTTACCCACACATCTCAAGCCTCTGGTTCGGCCAATCTATGATCATTTTGTCTCTCCAAATCCTTCTACGCATCCGAGAAGCCTTATCTTAGGAAGGAAGATCTTCAAGAAACCCTTTTGGTTCAAACCAAAGGGAGTTACCCAATTTTAAGGTAACGTCTTCACTTGTGCTCTTTTGTTTTATTTTCCTTCTCCAACCCCCTAAACTCTTTTTATTCATTTATTTTGTAACAAATCCAGTATATTAAATATACCTGTATGTTTTTATAATAATTATTCGAGCTACACTTACACACACCTTCATCTAATGGTTAAAGAACATACAGTTTCTGTGGATGGCGAATTTCTGCCTCACGAAACGATGATTGTACAACACTCATATAACACCTTGAAAGGTGTCCATTAAGATGTCACTATGTTTATATATGATATATAATATATTTATGTTTTACATAAGCTTATGTATTTTTCATTTTTGGCATACCTTTATGGCTTCCATTATGGGTATACGCGATATCTTCATTTTAGGAAGTGCGGACTACCGCCCCCTCAAAGTGATTTGATTCGTTAATTCCATATGTGGGATGTATAAAGGATGGAATTAAAGTTATTATATATGATGTTATACTGGAATTATAATATACCTTTATATCATTATTGTTTTCATTCCATTAAAGTATGAGATAGAAATGAAAGTAGCGTTCATGCATACGTACGGCTTACCCTCTCCATGAACGGTGCATTTCATTTCTTATCCTCAAATGTAATGTACTATTATAAGTACATAGAATGGATATATATGATTTATGATAAATCTAAAAAATTAATATAATTATGGAATTATAATATATATATCTCTCTCATTTAGTTTTAATTCCATTAATATGACATAGAAATGAAAGTATCGTTCATGCGTACGTACGACTTACCGTCTCCATGAACGGTGCATTTAATTTCTTACCTCTAAATGATTATGTAATATTATAAATACATGTATATTCTGGATATATATGATATATATGATATCCAAATCAGGAATTACATTCTGTATATAAAGAACCATTGACCACACGAACAACATGTAATTATAAGAAGCCCACTTTTGACTTAAGAACCAAATATCAACAAAACAAACAGTATTAACTTAAATGATTACATAATGTTTATAACATGTAAATAATTGATATAAAAGGAATAATGAACTTTAAAAAGTTTCTTAAGCAAGTATAAATAAATTCAAGTTTATTATTCAGGACGTTAAAGAATGATCGAGTCAAGTCAGACTCGAGGTAAGGGATCCTACTCCTCTCTTTCTTTTTAAGTACACTCTTTTATGTCATTCCTTTTAAGATCATATTTATTATGATTGGGATGTTATTTTATATTAATACTACTCTACTTTTTATGTTCATATGGTGAGAGACCCTATTTTCTCTCATCAAACCATTTTGGAAGTTTTGAGTGGCGCCATTATGCTGCCGAATTTTCGTAAGAGATCTAACCTCTCTCTTTTTTTAAGTACTCCCATTTATGTCACTTATTTTAGCTCCTCTATGTTATGATGGGAGATGTTCTTTTATATTCCTATTGATGTAAATTTTATTGTAATATGATTAGATACCCTATTTTATCTCATCAATCCATTTATGTATGTTTTATGTGGCGCCATTAGGCTACCGAGTTTTCGTAAGGGATTTTTCATCACACTTTTAGTCCCATGAGATCTATGCTACATTTGCCACCATTTCCTTTGAGTGGTGTATGTGCTTCCCATTATTATACTCCTTGTGTAATATAATTTCATTTATGGGTATTTACATATTCATTGTATGACCGTTCATCAATAGGGTGTACGTTTCGAAAGATACCCAAGTCGGTATGGGAGCCTTTCACCCTCCTCTTTTTAAAAGACTTATTTTGTTATGTCTTTTAATTCACATACTATTATGTTGGGATATGTTCTTCTATATCCTTATTGATTTAAATTTTATTTCCATGTGATGAGATACCCTTTTTATCTCTCGTCAACTCATTTTCTGAATTTTGTAGTGACGCCATTAGGCTGTCAAATTTTTGCAAGGGAACTTCTTAACCCAAATTTGATTTTTTGGGATAAACTTATACTCCTTGAATATGTCATTCTATAAATATGTGTGAATAACCTCTGATTGTTTTACACTTAATATCCACTTATATTTGGTGTATTCGTTTGTCACACATAATTATGTAATTGATTTATCCTTAAACCAAGGATACCGTCTTTGTAAGGGACTTCGTCTCAATCTTCTTTCATTGAGGTATATTTCGTTTTATACACAACTTTATTTTATATGGTGTATAAACCCATTTGAATTTTACTTTTATACAAAAGGAATCTTTTTATACGAAGCATTTTACAAAATGGCAAAAAGGAATGTTTCTTTTAACATACACGGTGACAACGACCTTTTCTGCCGCTGCGAGTATTATTTGATCTTTGGCTTCCTCAACAAGCCATAATGTTTTTAAAATAAAATAAATACCATATACTCTTTTATGTATTTTGGTATTGAAAATGGTTTTGATAAAAGATTCTATTTTGTCAATATATTTAAATGATATATTGTGATTGGAATGTGGAAATTTTATCATTCCTTTATATTAGTTTTATGTGTTATAATTTTATAATGGTACTTGGACATTTTACGGGAGGTTACGTGATAAACCATATGACGGGTGGTGTCGCGAATACCAGGATGGGTGGTTACGTTATAACCTCCAATTCATTGGGTATGGAAGTCGGCTGTATGGCTATTCCATTGAGTATGTATGGAAGTTGGCCAAATGGCTATTCCATTAAGTGATATGTGTGGAAGTCAACCTTATGGTTATTCCACTTAAGTATGTTTATGTCCCATGTTACCTTTATATGTTATGTGATCTTTATATGGGTTTTATGGTAATATTTTGGTTACAGAAGGGTAAGTAATGAACTTTTATTCATTGAAGAGTTTTTACTACTTCGAAAAGGTGAAAATTATTAGTTTGATAAAATATACATGGTTTACTTGTTGCTTTGAAAAACTAACAGTTTTCATTCTTTGTGTATCCCTTACTGAGCTTTTTATGCTCATCCCAAGTTTTTGAAATGTTTTTCACAGTTCAAGGGAAAGTTACATGATGTGACGATAGTGTCAAGGTTGTGTCAATAAAGAATCGATGTTTTATTTTAAATATTTTTCTGTTGATGGGAAAAATGAATACTGTCTTTTATGTAACCACTTTGCTTAAATGTGGAATGTAATGCAAGTTTCATGATCTAATTCTCTAAAACTCTAAACCTGAAAAGATGCTCAATATGTAATCTTGTAATAACTCAAGATTAAGTAAGGTTTAAGGCTGGGGCCTTATATTTTACATGGTAATGGTATAAAAGGATAAGACTATGTGTTGTATTTATGTACCATGATGTAGTTATGGGGTTCCAATCTAGCTGTAAAAATCAACAGTTAGTTAAAATAGTTATAAAACATATTTATAAGAGACTGATTTTGATTTAATGGGAGATAATGATCCCATTCCATACATTGAACCCTTATAATTATAAAAAAAATTAAACAAACCCAATACTGATTCTTATATTGAAGGGAAAAAGTGAGAATAACTATAAAATGCATGGGTATGTTGTGGAGAAACCATCATTAAATATAGATAATATTAGAGGTGTTATTTTATGTGAAATATATAGAGTTTTTTTTAGAAAAGGGGAGAAAAGTGATGTTGATCCTCGTTAAAGATCATTCTATGGAAGGAGAAGGTGATTACATGATATCTCATGGTTGGTCCTACCAAATAATATGATGATGCTCAAGGTGATATTCACTATAGATATTTAAAGGGACAAGAAGAGTTTAAAGGAACCACTATCTATATACTTGGGGTATATACCAAAACAATTTGACAATTTCCTTGGCATGTGATCTAATAATTTTTTTCAATTGAAGTATTGAGTGAAGAATGGATGTTTTGAGAGAAGTGATCCTATGGAGATATAAAATATACCAAAAACCTCATTAAGGTTGGGCATTCTATATTAGTGTTAACAAGACACCCCCTGTGTAGTAAACTTTTAGTTTTTTTATTCCTCTACAAATTATCAATATCATACTGATTGGACTAGCCTGTGGTGCTGAACCAAGTAAAAATTGGTGCGTCCCTTGTGTTTCCTTGTTTAAATTATACACAAAATAATAGGATGTTCGGGTAAATAAATTTTAATATTTTTCAGTGGTTTTTCAAGTAAAAATGGAATCATATTATTGAATCATGAAGAGAAAAATTTATGATCATTCTATGCAAGAGGCCATGATCATTAGGGAAGTGAGAGTTTAAATGGAGTATTTTTTAAATTGAAAATAACTTCCACACCAAAATTCACCCAACTATCCCATGGTATATATCAACTAAAAAAATAAATTACCCAGGAAAGTTAAAATTGATATGACCTAAATAATGAATTTTTTTTGAGGAACTAATGATATTATTGTTACATAAACTTGAGTTTTTATTATTAAAAATTCTGATCCTAAAACATTAAAATAGTATTTGTCATGTTCTAATTCACATCCATTTAAGGATATTCTAAATGAACAAATAGACTTTATGAACCTTAAAAATACATTAATATAAGTTAATATTCATGATGTATTTCAACCAAAAGGTTATAAATTTTTATTTAGAAAGAAAATAAATTCAATAGTATAAATAAAAAATATAAATATATATTTTTATTCATGATGATTACTCAAAATGATGAAATTTATTAGTTTTTTACCTATTCTTCCATGGATAGGATTTCTTCTATTAATGTCCCTTAAAATTTAACATTTGTATATGGTGTGTAAATTCACTAAATGGATATACAAATAGAATTATTAAATGGAGAGTTATGTGAATACATATATATATATATGGAAAACTGTAAGGATACAGAATACTAATAAAATAAAATAAGGTGTAAAAATTTCTATAGTCCCTATATGGTTTTATACAACCTCCAAAATAATATCACAAAAAAATTCGTGGAGTAATTTTATAAAATATTTTTTTAGATAACCCGAAAAATATATTTATTTATAGTATGTTCTATATTAACCATGGTGTTGTAATTTTTTATAATTTTGATGACAATTTAATATTTTCAACTAATATGAACTATGTGAATGATATTAAGCCACTTTAATGTATAAATTTTAGTATGAAAGACATAGGTGAAGAAAAAAACTTACAGAGAATAAAATAAATTAAATAAGAATTATATTTTTCTTTATAAATATCGTTCTATTAAAAAGGTTTTATAAAGATTTAAGTAGTTTTATAATTTTCTTGTTTTTATCCCAAATGATTCTATGAATATGGTACTACCAAAACCAGGTAGAGTAATTTTTCAATTAGAATAAACAAGGGTTTTTTAGTGTCTCATGTATTTCATAGAAATAATAAAGCTTCATATTTTTTATATTTGATGAAATGTGAACAGTTATAAAAGTGATGTAATTTACAAAAAATTGTAATCATTTAAAAGTGTATATGAATTTCTATAGATTACTATTAATTACCCTATTTTTTATAATGGAAATACAAGGGTGTTGAATTGATATTTTTCTATAAGAAGAATAAAAATATTTAGTATCACACTTCTATAAGTGGTCAGGTTTGTATTCTTGTAGGTTGAGTGATCTAATGGAGATAAATGTAATAAACATGTATAATGGAAACCACAATGGATTCTCAGTTTATTTTATTATTAATTATTTGAAAAATAATTAATGTTTCAATGATATATATTATCAAATATTCCATTTTTATTTATGCTGATTTCTCTAGATTTTACACATTGTGATTGCAAATAAATGTTGGCAAAGGAATATATAAATACGTATGGTTAAAAATCAAGCCACATTGGTCGCAAATATATCTTTATGCGGTATTATATATATGATGATATCACAATTATAGACATTGTTTTATTGAATGTGAATTTGTTAGATACACTAAAAAAGGACATTCAAGGGATTTTGGTCTGTAAAACATCATCGATAATGGGTTTAATGTCATTTTCAAAAAATCACTAATGAATGGAACACAACATAACATATAATAAATTCACATTTATAAGTTTAATGTATAAAATTATTTCATGTGATAAAAAAACACTAAAATAAGTTTTATCCAAGATGAATTGTTTTTGGTTCTCATGATAAAATGATAGTGTGTTTCGAACTCTTAATTAAGCAAGGAAATCAAATAAGTTTTGAAACATGATAACACATTCTGTTTAACAATGTGAATATGTGAGTTATGTTGGTCCAAATAATTAGGAATATGGATATAAAACATTTATTCATAGAAGAGAGACACATTTTCATAATGGCTTATAATATTAAATGAATAACTAAGTAACTTTAATAAAATTTTGTAGGGTGATTCCAGGTGATAATAATAGTTTCGTGTACAAGGAAGTGTCCACTAGTTTCAATATTCAAAAATGATTTTTCCTTACTATACAATGGTTCAAATCAAGATATTCATTTATTTATGCATGTTCTTTTTAATTTATTATAGTTATTTTTTAAGGTTAATTTTATATATTTTAATATAGTGGTGGATTTTTTTATAATTGTGTCTATATTTATTTTAATGAATTTTTTTAAAAGGGAAACACTTTTGTAATCCCAGAATTCAAAGTGGGTTTGATGGGGGTATCCTTTATAAAGGGGAACACATTTATAATTTTAGAAAGTAACAAAGTGTGGAAGAAATTCTTGTGGGATAAGGTCCATCACATTGTCCATACACACATTTGATTGTTAAATGTGTCTTTATATTTCCAACATACTATTTTTCCATCCCTTTATGGTCCTAAGCCTGAATGAGTCTCCCATTAACCATTAATAATATCTTGTATGATCTATGGAATAAGTAAATTAATAATTAATTGTGATCATGGAACGAAATTTGATAAGTTTTGACCTGGTGGAAAATATTAAATCTTAAAAATACATGCTATAAATAATATTTATCTACCTAAATAGAAGGAATAGAATAACTTGTATGAATGGGTGCCTTTAAGACTATATAATGGATACACCAATTTATAGAATAATTAATATTATCTTTTTTAAAATTAGTTTTCACCATTCCTTTAAAGGACAATAATTTTCTTAATAAAAATTTTATTTCATTACAAAATCGACATTTAATATTTTACCCTCCATATTAATTGTAGTCATGAAAAGTATTTTTTTCTAAATAATTATTCATACACATTTCATGTTCTTATATTAAAATTATTCGATCTTGCACATATAAATTTTAATAGATAAAATGGATTTAAAATTTCAAATAAATAGGTCCAAATTCTGTATTTAGTGCCATTTTATTTATATCTATAAAGTATAAATTTCATACATAAAAACATATAATCGCGGTAATTTTAGAAAATTTTAAAAGGAATAAATATTTGTGTAAAGGAGTTCAAAAATGTAAAAAAATGTTTCTTATTGAGTGGAAGAGATATTATTGAGAATATATAATCCCCTGAAACATTATTTTAATTTTTTAGTGCCACATAAAATGATTATCATTTTTCCCTTTATATTAAGTTTTTATAATTACTATCATATCATTCTCACCCCTTACTAATTTGGTCTCTCACCTCCCCTGCAAGACCACTCAAAAAAATTAATTCCATATGAACCCCTACCCTATTTCCATAAAATAGAATCCAATTTTACACCTTCATATTTTGGCCAAAATATATTATCCAAATTCCTTCATTTCCAAATACATCAATAAAATTTTCAAAATATCAACGTAAATACATCTCACTCTCAAATATTTTTTCATCACTATATTCATCCATTAAACATAAATTCCCTATTATGACATTATACATTAGTATTACCTATATAATTAAATGTTTATATTTTTATCCTATAATTAGTTATCTACACATTCCCTCTTACCTTAAGATAAGTGATAACATTAGTGGGGGACATGTGGGGACTACCACCTCCTAGATGAATCAGGTTTAATTTTCCTAAACCACTTGAAAATGAAAGTCATAAATTAGAATTTAATATATAAAAATAATATTTATATCATTTTACATGTTTGGAATCAATAAACCATATTATACATTTCTCTAACTTTATGGAAGATGAAATCACCATTCATGTGATTGTGCGGACTACCGCCGCTATGTGATGGTGTATTCTATCATTCATAATCCCAGTTAATGGATAATAATAATGTCTATTTTAAGAGATAAATATTATTTCCATTAAAATAAAAAATTTATATTATTCCAAATTGGAAACCATTTAGGAATATGATCATAAGACAACTATTTTAAATGCATTTTTTGAAAAAGAATTTTCTAAATGAAAAAAAATTTTCTCCATATTCTATAATAATATTATTTAGTTTAAATTATTATAAATTATAATTTGAATATGTCACACTAATAAACATCAATTAAGATAATTATTTTCCTATTATAATTATATTACAACAAAACCACATCGTTATCCTTCATTCATTATGGTATGTTCTTATTTGGATTTGTTTGACCAGTTGCATGAACAACCCTATGAATTTATACAATGTATGAATACAGGAATTTAATTTATGGTAATATATGATATAAATAAAAAATAAAATTAATTCTTTTGAATGTTAACATTAATATTAAGACTATAAATCAAGATACAAATGTTAGTTCATTAAAAATCATGGAAACATGATCATCATTGATTTCTTCTATAATTATCAAAAAAAAATTGTCACAGAGTGGAATTATATCATTTTGAATTATTATAAATAATCAATCAACTAACCTCATTTGATCTAGGAATTTTTTTCTCTGGGAGTGGAAGACAAAACCACCATAATGAAATTTTTTCAAAGTAATAAAAAAAACTCACAACCCATATGAATAATGTTATAAAATAAAATATAAATATAAATATTTTTTTCATAAAGACTATTAGAGAGAATTTGGATAATCATAAATATAACACAAGGTGTTCATAGTCACACATTTAGTATCCTCATACATATTTCATATTGTGCAACATGATATCATTGATATACTATGATTAAAACCCAATGAATGTGGTTTAACATATTCAGGTAATTAATGGGGTATGAAGAGACATATCAGGTACCTATTAAAATTTCATTCAATTCAAAATTTATTAGATCTGAAGGGGGTTTTGATTGAAATTTTACTCAAACAACAAGGGTGGTGTTTTCAATATAATTATTAAATCAATATTTATTTTGAATGATAAACAAGTTAGTTATTTATAGATATTAATGAATATCCCATTTTTATCTCCTAATATTCATGGGGTTTTACATGTCCCCTAAAATGTTTCATACCCTTGAAACATATTTCATCCAAAGTGTTTCTTATAAGTGAAACATACCTTGTCGCTTCTTCACAATCACAATCATCCTTTTTTTCTTTTTATGTATTCATTGTATTACTTTAAAAAATTCCTTATATATGGCCCAATAATTGATTAAGAACATTTTATACTATATGAACATCCTTTCAAAAATATAGATAAGTTTTTAAAGTTTTCTATATGGGTTATATTATCCATAATTTTTAAATATTTACCTTTACCACTTATATGTGAATGAATATTTTCACCATATTTATAATTTAATGTGAAGCTTTATCTCTATACTTTATTATTTTTTCGAATAAATTAATCTTCCTTTTGATTTATAAAATATAAATTTTAAATTTTTAAAAAATAGTCAAGATATTACTTATATAAAAAGTGATTTTTCTAAATATCATAAAACATATATTCTATATTAGTCATTTTCATTTGACATATATTATTCTTGACGAAATATATTCATCAAATTTAAAAATTGACCTTTTTTACCAGAATGAATTTTTCAATTTCAATCTCTATTTGAGGAATTATCTATAAAATCCTTTATCATTCCAAGTTGTATTCAGTTAATGACCATAATATTTCACCAAATGTATTTCCTCTATGAATACCTAATTTTTATTTAATCTGATTAGTGTTTGTTCACTTAAATTCCATAAATTGATTAAATGGGGAAATTATTAATTTAATAATATAAACTTTATCTATATATTGTAAATTCCATATTCATTATTATATTTGTTGAAAGGTATTTACCTAGACAATTACTTAATATCATTGGATACCCATTTATTTTACATGGGTGATCATATTATGATTATTGAAGTAAGTATGAATTATTTAATTATATGCTTCCATTTCAAAAAGAAATAAAACCCATTTCATTTCAGAAAGGGTTCTTTAGAATTTTTTTAATGAAGCCTATTTTCCTTCTATTAGTTATTCACAATGTGGGGAATAAAACCCCTTTTTATTCACATGGATTCTTTAAGATTTAAAAAGTGGTTGATTTTGAATATGCACGTATAAGGTCAAATAATTATTGGTGGGGTAAAATATTACCCTCAAATAAATTAGTTAAAATTTGATATCTCATGAAAAATATATTTTCATGTATGTTTTAATTTCTCATATGCAATGGTGTTGATGATGTGGATCATGGAATAAATATTTCGATGCGCTAATGCTTATTCCATAGTTGAAGGATTACATAATTTTATTTTTATTCTCAGGATTATGTCATACTCATATGGACCATTTTAATTGACCCAATATTTTGATCATGTCTTATTTTATGCCGACACACACTCTATGATTTTTGTTAAATTATTAGTAGTATGATTTTCTAACGATATTGATCATACTATATTCCTAATGTGTTCTTGATTATTAACATTGATTGTTAACACTTACATTCACCATTACTATGATTTTCATCTCACCCATTTTGATTCTTCTTTTTCCCCAACATATAATGAAATTAAATATTTAAAATGTGTCTATTAATGTTTCTTTGGAGGATTATTTGTGGGATATTGTTAATAATTGTTATGGATTAATTAGTTTCATATATAGTTGAAAATTTTTCCATTAAATATTAATAAATTTCGTTGTACTGGTTTATTATTTTTTTCAAAACTCTAAAACTCTATATCTAAAAAGGTATTTTTGTGGTCAATTTTACATTATGTGTGATTGATTAAGAAATTAAGTATGTTTGTCAAAGATAGCGTGTAAAGAATTTTTTTAGAACTAGAATCGAGATTGGAGTTCTAGGGATCCTTAGTTGGTATCATAGGTGGGTTTTGATAAATTTAGAGTGTATGATGTTATAGGATAAATATAATTTAAGATTAATTAATGTCATTAATTATTAATAAGTTATGTTTGATTATTATTTCAGAGGTATCAATAATCCTATTCGTTTAGATGAGAAACATTTAATATATTATTTTTCATAGGGATTGAGATACGATATATTTAGCGAAAATAACTAGTTATAAATTTGTGGCATAAAACTATGTATATGAAGAAATTATAATGGTTTTTTAATATAGATACATTATGGTGTTCCTAGAAATAGCATACCTATATATAAACTACAAGTGGATGTAGAATCATGAATAGAACTTCATAAGGGTAATAACCCCAAAAAGGTTGTGTTGCGTGTTTACACAATCATAACATAGTGAATTACCATGAGGAATGACTACAAATATGGTTTCAAACTCAGAAAATATATTCTTGGCTTAATCACACTCCCACGGTTTACTTTAATTGATTAGGTTATGAAGTGTGACAGAACAAAACATGAAGTAAAATAGGATTAACAATGAGTATTATAGTTTAAACTAAGTATGAATTGGTATTATATGTTGAAATAATGTTCTCATTGGACGTGAAATATTAGGATTGAGATTTCATATTCATATACTCTGGTTCTCTTGGATATTACCCTAACAAATTTTATTTTAGTATTTGGTTGAAATAGGCTCAAAATATGATTCTAGTAAAGAAATGTATCTAGAAACAAATATTTAATATAATAAAATAAGGAAACATACTTATGTGGTTGATAATTTTACAATATTCATATTTTGATAAAAAAAATGTATGTTTCCTAGTCATACCTTGGGTAGTGAATGTGATATGTTACTAGAAATTATATTTTGATACTATTAGTTTTTTTATTAATATGGGATATTTATTAATGATATTAAAGAGTATTCTAAAATTCACATAGTTTATGGGAAACATATTAGAATTTTTCTTCAGGAGTTATCACTTAGTGGTCTGAAAATATATATTAAATTAAATCGGTAACCTTGAAAAGTGATTTTATCAAATTGATATATTTATTTGTATAAAAATTGGAAAACCTTATTGTGTTATAAACAATTATTTGGTTAAATATTTTTTTTATGTTGAGGTAGTAAAGGCTGGATTGAATTTGAGAAAATACATTTACATATTGTTAATATCATTGGAATTGATTTTTAGTTTAATAAAAAAAGTGATCCATGGTATTTTTGGTGACTTTTATCTCATATTTTGGATTATGATACTTAATAACATGTTTTTTACTTTATAAACATGTTGTAAACGCATTGATGTTTAATGATAGAGTTGGGTTTTTATATAATATAAAATCTGTTATTGTTTAATGTCCATGATATTCAAGTCATTTTGAGAAAGGTATATTATGAAGAATATATGAATGGGATATAGACTTATTTGGGAATATAATTGTATGAATGATTAATATTGATTGAGTAAATATATTTAATTCATATATCCTATGATAGTAAGGTACATTTCATATGAGAATTTATATCCTAAATGATAAATATGTTAAGAATATACTCACCTACATTCATATGTGAATAATAATTACAATTCTGAGAGTGCAATTTATTTAATCGTGTAGAATGTTACAACTCGACATTTTGGTCTCTTTAAATTAATAGTATCTTTAGTAGATTGTCTTGAATGTAACAAAAGACAAACATAATACCCTAATAAAAAATGAAAACAGATTAAAATTACAGGAAGAATATAATTATTAATAGATAAAAAGATAATGAAATTTTTTTAATAGTAACATATTTTAACTTTTCATTGATTAATAATTTAAAAAAGATAATTTATTTCGAAGAACAATTTATTAAAAAAATATATCATACATTTCCCTAATAAATTAAATTTATTATAATTATAATTTCATTTAAAGAGTTAATATTTATATTTACAAACTATTATTTAAATATTAAATTATTTATAAATTTAAATGAAATAATATTAAATACACTTGATGATTAAAAAAGTATTTTTCATAAGATCTGTTTCTCATTATATATATTATTTAAATTTAAATAAAATATTTATAAATTTTAGATTTCAAATTTTAAAAGATTTAAATTTATTTTGTAATATCACATAATAATATCAGCCTAAGGAAATATTTCATTATTTTTAATAGATAATCATTTGTTAGATGAATAGTGAGAAAAATGGGTTTTACTAAAATCAAATCGAATATGAATATATATTGTAATAAGTGTAACATAAAAAAATTACTAAACATTTTCCTGATAAAATTTTAGTTAGAGAATAAGATTTTTTTTAAATACTATTATGAATTTAAAAAACCTATGTTGCACAACATAAGTAATATTATCATATTAAAGATACTTTTTCATTCATTTATTTTATTTAAATTTTCTTATCATAAAATTATGTATTTTATTCATTTTAATGCCACAAAAATTTTATTTTTTTTATAATAATCTCATTTATATCATAAAAATAAATGGAATTTATAATTTTACATTACAAGTAAATATTAATATTAAAAATAGATTGTTTTATTTAATAGGGTTTTAAGGGTTAAATGTTATAATGTTAAAATTATTTTTTCTTATATATAGAAATTATATCTTACAAAATGTATTTCATATTAGAAATTATTAGTTCTAAATAATGTAACAAGGTTGATTTTTCTTATTAATAATGGATAAATTACATAGGAAACACTAGTAAATATGGTAAAATTCAATTGTGGTAAAATTAATCAATGTAAGGGTAAAGGGGTTTATATATGTTTGACATTTTTTTCATTTAGTGGTTGAGAGATTGTCGATCATATATCATCCACTACTAGATTATTTTTTATTTATAGATGCACTTTCTGTTACATCCATGGATTGTTCAGGAGTTATCCATGATAAATTTAGTATTTATTCATATGTTTTTTAGTTCTGAGTTATATGGGATGAGTGAATGGGGTGATGAAATGGGGCAGTTTTTTTTTGAGTTTTTTAGGATATCATGATTTTATAATGGTTTTTCCAAATGATGTAAATTCTATAGAAAAGAGTTCAACTAGACACTGTAGCTTAAGGGGAGCACACGGTTACAGAACACATTTTAAAGATACATACAACCTACCTTTAAAATAATTTGGTGATATCTAGTGGCCAATAGAATTGATTCCAATTAGTTTAACAGATCATGTGGTTTGTATATAATCTCATTAAGGGGATAATATCAGTGCAAGATTTGTCAAAAATTATGGTAAAACTATTAACATGATAAATGAATGATCTGATTTTCTATTTACTGTCCATTTATGGTATTTTTTAATCTATTATTATTTTTTATAGAAACCTCTCACATTTATTCAAACTAATATAAACATAACTAATGAATTCTACTCCCAAAAATCATTATTTTTTTGAATCTAAGTGGTTTATGGATATTGAATCAAGGTGTGTGATACAAACTCCCATATTCATCAATGTTCTATTTGATCTACCACTTTTCACATGATATAATTCATAGATTAAATATTTTAATAAACAATCAATGAGTTATACTACCAAATAGTGACAAATTATTGAGTCATTGTTATATTAGTGGATGTTTTGATGTTTCAATGAAATTTCACTCAACCATGGTTAAATTCCTTGTGAACGGTGGATGTTTCAGGGTAGGTTTCCATAGATTGATCATCTCAAAAATACCTTACACATGATTCTCATAGTTAAACAATTTTACATTGATGTATTGATTATGGATCGATGTTCATTGGATAAACCCACGGTTCTATTGTAGAATCTATGAGGAAATCCTCATATATTCCTTGATCAACAATTAATCTGATGAATTGGAATCCTCACCTTTGAGATGCCTTAGAATCATTATGTTTTACAAACTCATGAGGTATTTGATTCCAAAACCACCCATTATAAAATGAAATAACTTCTAGTAACTTCTATAAACAACCTTATTGGTGAATTGAAACCATAATCAGGCATATATGACATACATTCTACATCTCTCTAGCTTTGTGATGTGGTTTGAAAATTTATCCTCTATGAACACTTGATTTCTTCATAAAAACCTCAACGTAGAAATTTTCATTCCATTTGGGTCTCATTTGTACACATGTTTTTTTATTATGTTTCTTGTGTTGGAATAATATATTAATTTTTCTTTATTTTGATCGCTTCTGGTTGTGTGTGTTGCCATGAGACTGATTTCTGATACTCTTTGACATAAGTATGCTTATATCTTATATTATCCACAATAATATTGATTGAATATATTTTATGTTGCTGTTATTTTCTCCTGATTATTTATTATACTTTAATTTGTATACTTCACCTGACTATATGTGTTATCATCCATTTTGAGGTATTATTCTTGGCACTCAGAATTGGTGGGCATTCGGTACATGGCCATCCCATATAGGGGTTATGTTCATGAATTATGACGACAAAAACAATGGATCTAATCATAGATTAGGAATAACAAAATTCCCCATGAATGTTTTTTGATTCACTCGATGCCTATTGAATATCAGTGGCGGGATTACTCTATGTCTAGTTGATGCCATATAAAATTATTCACTTTATACATAGTGGATGTCAAGTAATATTTTCACATGGATACTTAATGGTTACAATAGGAACATTTACTATCCTTTTGGGTAGATAATTATTAACTTCTATATATTTATCATCTTCTAACATGGACTTGAAGCATGTATGGTAAGGGATCTTGGTCTATTGGTTATCACATGGGTTCATAGTAAGTGTTGGTTTATTATTTCATTTACTATTATTATTATCATGGAATACACATGTTCTACCAATTCACATTTTTTGATTATGAATAAGTGATATCCTACTTGTTTTTATTACTCAACCCCTACAGGGGAATCTTGATGTGGGTGAAGACATTATATATAGAGATTCAGGTAATGGAAAGGGGAACATGGAAAGAAGTTGAGTCATGAAAAAAGAAGATAGTTATAGGATTAGGATATACTAAGAAGTATTTTGGTAGAGATTTACTAATTTATCTTCTTTAACAATTACTCTATTTTATATCTACACACAAGAAATAGATATATTTATTGTATGATGTTCATGTTGTTTTATATTATTTTCTTCTATTCTATTTAATCTAAGATTTCATATTTTTTTATACTATTTTTCTAAGGATATGATGTTGAGGGTATAGTCTTCCCAATGACGTCATTTAGACCTTCACATCTAGTCAATATCCTCTTGCATATGGAGAACTTCACATCTTCTCATGTGTCTATCCTTCTCAGACATGTTGTTTTTCGTAAGGGAATTATAAAATATTAACATAGTATCACTGTCACCTTTCTTCTGACAAACCAAGGAAATTGTATAAAGGAGATAGGTTGTGTGGCACTTGGATCAGGGAGTTTTCATTTTCCGAGATGCCTCATGTGTAATGAACCTCTAAGTTACCATTGAAGGGATTAGTGTTACGATTCAATGGGATTTTGGTGCATTCATTAATATTCTTTAAGCACATTGGATCCCATTACATATATAAACATGTTGTGTTGTGCATACTAGTTTTTAAAATTAATTAACTGATCTTTTTGGTCTTTTACAGATTAATCTGTATTCTCTTATTGACTATAATATCTAATTTACATGCTATTGTGATATATCAGTTGACATTAATTAGTTGAACATGATAAAGTTGTTATGTTTCGTATATATATATATATATATGTGTGTGTGTGTGTGTGTGTGTGTGTGACTACCACTCTAGGATAGATACAATGATTAGTTCTAAGAGGGATATGCCTTTTGTTAATACTAGACTCCTCGGATAAAAATTGTGACATCTCAGAGACTGAATATGGACCCACCTAATGACTTAAATTTTATAATTTTTTTATTCTTATTCCAGAATATTTTTTCACAAATGAGACTTATGGGACCACAAACTATCGTGGGTCGGAATGCTTATACTAGGAAGGATGCCCATGTTCCACTGAACACTATCTATGTGTGTGTGTAGTATAGAACTCTACCACCCATATATTGACTTCATAATCATGTTTTTCATTTATTACATCCGGATCTTCCCACCAAACCCAGAGAAATAAGTTTGAAATCTCGAGATATTCATGAGTACACATCGAGGACATAGGATTTATCTCATGATGTCTTGGTCTACCTTTTGGATCCTAGAGATGATATTCATCGGTAATATGGTGTCTATAAAAGTTATATTCATATTTCCAGAGAACATTAATGTAGTTATGTCCTAGAAATGTCCCTAGAATGTATTCGAGAATTGGATCTACCTTAGTTGTTGGGAAACAACTGTTAGTTTATCCTTGACTTCCATAATTTATTAGCACTCATTTCTGTATTAACAAAGAAATGGGTGAAATTTCAATGGTAAGAATAATGTGTTGAGTTTTCCCTTGAGATGAATAAGAGCTTCACTATGACCATATTATTGATTCTTCCTGAGCTAAGGATTTGTTAATTTTTTTAGTACGATGCAACTGGAGTTGGATTTTTTTTCCTTATACAAAGTGATCAAGTAGTGGACATTGGGTAATAAAATCCCTGACCCCATAAGTGGAACTGTCTAACCCATGACATGGGTCTTCATATTTTTCTCCATGATTTAAATTATTGGTGGATTTAACTCTTAAGTGAGAGATTTTTTCCTACACTAACCACACGAGTCACTATTATATCATATCTTAGTGGGGTTTCATCTTGATATAAGTCAATAAGTAGAGTTCATAATGATTCATGATTGTAATGACTCGTCCCTCAGGGCCCATGTCGCGACAACCCCAAGACGGCCTCCCAAAGGTCGGGGGCTCGTGACTAGCACTGAAGACATCAACCTATAAGTGGGATGAATTTTTCAATTACATGTACACACACACAATCAAAACACCACCACAAAATACTGAAAAGAAAAATGAGTATTCCACTATAAAAACCAAAAAGAGTATAATAGTGCATGCTGAAAGCAAAGGGTCTAGAATACAAGCCCAACAATGAAAAGAGGAAAACATAATGTACAAAGGTCCTTGAAAATTCGTCTATTGAAAACCCAACCTTTTTCATATGTATATAGTGACTACTGTATTACATAAGAGTATGATGCACCTGTCTGATCTCATCCGGGACCTCCGAGTCTTGTGCCCCCAAGTTCTCTGTCGATACGTCGATCATCCTCAGAAGAAATGTCATGTGCAGGAAATTCCAATATAGGTGTGAGTAATAATATACTTAATAGGGATCCCAAACCACCACAAAATATCAAAAAAAAATTACACATTTAGCAATGAATAACTCACATATGTTTAATCTAAATGAAGGTTAGAAAGACCAATAATCATAACACATAACGCCTTGTACTGCTGAATCACTCATCCCTAATGAGTTATTGGGGTAGTTGAATCACCTAGACCTTCTTTCCAGATGGGCTAGCTAGATAACTTAGACAGTCTCATCTCTTCGACCATCTAGATCACTTAGACCTTCTCATCTATTGGGCTAGCTACATCACTTAGAACCCCTAATCTCTTCATCCATCTAGATCAATGAGACTCGCATGTCTCTTAGGCCAGCTAGATCAGATTGACTTTCTTATCTCTGGAACAAGCTAGATTAATTATAAACAGTCATTATAGTCTTCTAGATTCATCCAGTTCCAGGATTCCCACTTGTACCGTGCTTGATTCCGAGAGAGTCTACTCTTCATGCTATCAGTTGCACCAAAAACTCAACTAATGTCCAGTTAGTGTATACTAATGGGACCGCCTCGTCTCAAGGGTCCCAATTCCATAAATGTCTCGTCAATTGGATATATTATTTGAATGTTTTCCCCATTTGACTGAAAAGGGGTCGGTTGGGTTCAAGTCCGGCCCAGACCAACTAGGACATAGGTCTGGATCACTGGGGTGTGGGTCTGGCCCACTAGGGTGGCCCATCTCGGCTCGCCTGGATGCACTGGGGGTCTTTGTGTCTGCCCTTGGTAAGCACAAAAGGTTCGTTGTGTTACCACCATGTGGCTCACTATGGTTCCCTCCAAACATGGTCTCGTTGGAATGTGGCCCTCCGACCACATTCGTCGATGCCCCTCCACCGACAGTTTCCACTGGGTTCTCCACATCCTCGAAACCCCACTGGTGTCGTGGTCCCACATCGTCTCATCCTGATGGTTGCGTCCTCCTCCATAGTGGCACGCCAATGGCGTGCACTGCCTACCGCATGTGGATTCTAACGCATGAAAGGTCCCTAACCTGCCCTTAGAGATGGATTCCCAATGTCACCAAGGCCTCCTCCCGTAGTATTTTTCCACAGTCGTTGGGATCTGCTACCACGTTGTGATCATTGATATGTTGTGGTGACAGAATTAGGTGGAACAAAGAACTAAGGAGCTAGAGGCTCACATGAACACCCAAGGTAGATTTATTGGGCCTTTTTTGTGTTGGTCTTGATCTGTCCACATAATAAATTTAATGGTGACAATATGTAGAGTTAAATCAAAACACTGATTCAACATGGATCTATTTTTGGGATTTTTATCCCAAAATAAAACCCATCCCACGAGAAATAATAACCTATGGATCAACCCATTGGTGGGTTGATCTAAAATCATTATTTTAGAAAGAAGGAATGAAAAATAAATTAAAAAAGAATAAACCCATACCTGGATTATAGGTTTAATCAGAGGAAGGATTGGTCTCTAAAGTCGATATGTCCATAATATTCACCAATATTTTATCGAGGGAGAGATCTATCAAAGAAGAGGGGGGTGCTCAAAATAGGTGTTGATCATTGTTCTTCAATAGTGATCCACCAGAGATTCAGAACGATTTTCTAGATCCCAATTTGATCTCCAATTCATGTTATCCCATTAAATGGGGAAACTCATTATAGAATTCATGTATTGCTGAGTTTCCTTCATTACACAATTTCATTTATGAAATAGCATTTTTTTTACATTTCATTGCAATTTCATTTGGTGGCATCATTTTTGAAATGAAGCAGTTGGCTTGTTGCTATGTTGCAGTGAAACTATTCAGAATAAAATAAAATTTTATGTTTATTTTTTCCATAAAATATCAGAAAATTAAACTTTTCCCTCATCCCACGCCGGTCGATGTTAGGACCATTCTTTGGTAATCTCATCACTCTGAACGCAAATGTGCCTTAATATTTCTTATCTAGGTACATGTTTAGATGCTTCCAAAACCACACATGCGTTCCATTTTAATTAGCTCAAAAAAAAGATCAAATGTTTATTCTGGGAACATTAGGACTTATAATCAAGTGTCATCTGAGTGTCTGGTCTCCAAATAATCTCATATAATTAAAAAAAAGACATGAAATTTTGTGACATTACATTACCCCCCCCCCCCCCCCTTTAGGTATTCACGTCACCGTAAGCCAAAATTCGGGCTAAACAAACAAATGGGGGTATTGAGAATGGATATGAACCTCTCCCTCCCATGTTCACTTTTAGAGAATACCATATAGTCATTAAACATGCAACAGAGGAATAGAACATCCAAGAAGTCTATACTCCTATCGATCCTCAGTATCTATCGAGAACACTGCAAACTTTTCACCAACATCGATGTCCATCTCTCGAAATTCAATGATTTCTGATAGATCATGCACATACCTCCACATATATACCACATGGAAGACATCATGCACCTGGTGCATCTATGGGGAGAGAGATAGGAAATAAACCACCTTTTCAACTCTGATCATAATTTGAAAAGGGTTGAGTAATCTATGATACAACTTGCCACCCTAACCAAATCTCTACAATCCCTGTCGAGGTGGGACATGATGTAACACATGGTCTCCCTCCTCAAACTTCAAGTTCCTTTATCTCTTATCAGCATAAGTTTTTTCATTCTCTATGTATTCTTCATCTCCACCTCAATGTCTTACACTTTATCGATTTTATCCCATACCAACTCTGGATCCATGAGTGATGACTCCCCCAAGTCTATCTAGCCTAAATGTGATCTGCATGGTCACCTGTAAAGCACCTCGAACTGTGTCATAAAATGGTGGAGTGGTAGCTATTGTTGTACGCAAACTCCACCAGTGGTAGGTGATCCTCCAAACTACAATCTATGTCCATTATAAAAGCATGAAGGATGACTTCTAGAACATGGATGGTCCTCTTTTTCTGACCATCTGCCAAAGGGTGGAAAGATGTTTTCAAGAGAAGCTAAATCTCGAATGCCTCATGTAATCCATTCCACAACCGAGATGTAAAGCATGTATCTAGATCTAAGACTATCATCAATGTGACCCCACGGTGTCGAACTATCTTTTATACATAGAGGCCTCCTAATACCTCTACCGATACCTGATCCTAGATGGGTCAGAAGTGGTCTGACATGGTATGTTGGTCAATGATCACCTAGATAGTATCATGGCCACTGAATTTCTATAGTAATCTTGTCACAAATTCCATCGAGATATCACCCCACTTCCACTCGAGTTCTTCAATTGGATGGGTCAGGCCTACTGGAACTTGGTGCTCTACCTTCACTTACAGACAAGTGAGGCCCCTTAAAACGAACAATTCCACTGGTTTCAACATCCCCATCCACCAAAATTGATGTTGGAGATCTGGGTACAACTTTACACTCCTAGATGCACACCCAGATGGGAGGTGTGGAACTCCCTCAGAACATCCTAACGCAATGCCACTGGAACAATAGTGCACCCACTAAAAAGAATAACGTGATCCCCACTTTTCGAATATCCATCAGGAGTTTGTCCGAAGGATAAGTGAGTATATCTTGCCTAGAAGTCAACATCCAAAATTTTTGCCTCCGTAACATGCAGTAAGAGTTGGGGAGTGATAGTCATTGACTGAAGGTAAGCTACTATATCATCAACCATTAATGATGTCTTCATTGTGGCTTACTGCTTTGACGACTCACTCAGAAACTACAACCTGGATCTCCTACTATGTGAGCATGCTACCAAATTCCATTTAGGAGGAGTATAGAGTATTTCCATGTCATAGTACTCGAGGAACTCCCACCATCAGCACTGCCTCATGTTCAGGTCCTTCTATGAGAATATATACCAATGAATATGGTGATTTTAGTAGATGGTAAACCACTCACCCATCCACTAGTGTCGCCACATCTTCAAATCAAAGAACATTGCTTTTATATCAAGTTCACAGGTCGTATAGCTATTATCTTGTTGTCTCAACTGTCATGAACCATAAGCAATAATTTCTTGCTCCTACATCTAAACAAAACCTAGTCTGGTTTGTGATGTGTCTCAAAAAACTACATACCCAACACTCTCCTTTGATTTTATCATGATGGGGGCATGCATCAGTCTTTGCCTCAGCTCCAAGAAACTATACTAGCACCACTCTGTCCACATAAAGGGATGTCCCTTCCATGTCAAATCTAATAAGGGTGCTGCTCCCCTGTAGAATTCAGGGATGAACTTAAGGTAGTATCCATCCAAACCCAAAAATCAATCCTCACCTTATTCATGCTTTTATGTGGCTCCCAAGAAAATATTGCCTCTATCTTTTCTATATCCAATATGACTCCATATTTTGATATAATGTGTCCCAGAAATAGGACCTCACAAATAATAAACTGACATTTCAAGAGATTTCCATAAAGCTGGAGCTTTTATTGTGTACAGGACTATCCATAGGTGGGTTGTGTGCTCCTCCTTAGACACTGAGTACTCAAGAATTTCATCAATGAAGACCATAATGAAATGGTCATGTTAAGGTTAGAATATCTTTTTCATGAGTCCCACGAACACTACAATTGAATTTTTCATGCTGAAGGGAATAACCAAGAACATGTAGTGGCCATACTGGCATCTTAAGTATCTCTTCGGTACATCCACATCATGTACACAAAGCGTATGATAGCCCGATCTAAGGTCTATCTTCGAGAAACATTTTTCTCCCTTCACCTTATCAAATTGGTCATCAAACATTGTAAGTGAATACATGTTCTTCACGGTAACCTATTTCAGGCACCCAATGTCTAGGCATTACCTTGAACTCACATCTGACTTCTCGATAAGAAAACTAGGTCTTCCTATAGTGAAACTCTTGTTCTTACGAAGCCATTCTCCTACAAAGCCTCATGTTGTACCCTTAACTCATGAATCTCCACAAGATCCATCTAATATATTGGTGTGGATATCGGTATCCTTCCAGGGTACAGATCAATGTCTAACTCTACCTCTCTGTGAGGTGGTAATCCTGGGACATCCCCAGTAAAGATTCCTTCGTACTCATCCAACACTATTGGAATGTGAGGAATCCTTACATCCACTATATTGAGGGTGAGGATATCTAACTAGTAAGTGATCGGCATCATCCTCCTCCGAGAAAGGTTTTCATGTGCCGAAATATTTCTCTTCTTGTTGGGGAAGAAAAACCTAGTCACATCTCTGCAGACACGCCACACTTTGCACCTAAGATAGTTGATATGACCATGAAATGTGTATAACTAGTCCATACCAAGGAAGACATCATAATGCCTCAACACTGATACTAGGATATCTCAGCCGAATCTCTCTCCTCTAAGAGTAATCTCACACTACTAGAACCAATGTGTAATCATTGAATCCCCTCCCGTTTGAATCTTAATCGTAAGGATCGAGCAACGACTCCAACAGAATCTTTGATCTCTGAAAAAGGTCTATGTAAATGAAAGAGTGACTGGAACCTTTTACTATAAGAAATTAAGATAGGTGTAGAATACATATATCATATATCTAATAATCTCTAGAGTTTTGTTGTCCTAGGACTCTATTACTAATACTAGCCTCAACCCTATCCACTAGCTCCCAGACCCATGGTCGACCACCTCGGGGTAGTGGTGGCAGCACCTCGAACCCCACCCACTCCATGCCACTCTGCCCACTCCCCTAGTACATCCGCCTCCCTACATACCACCCTTCTCGACCCTCTCCCTCTGCCTCACCTATATCTTGATCGTCAGTTGATCGTCTACATGGAGAGTTGGGCTGTCACGAGCCATGTGTCCTTTCCCTCCACACGAGTAGAATATCCTTCTCTTATTCTGACTCTCATAGCATTAGTGGCCTTATACCGCCAACCTTGTGTCCTGAGTTCATCCCCTGAAAGGCTTGACCCATTTCGGTCTCTGTGTCAGCATCTTGCAACCCACTAATGAAGACTCCACCACCTGGTGTCTACTGGTAGATCTTGCCATTGGCATCTTCTTGTAACCCCCCATGATTTTGAAAATAAATATTTAATGCATTTTATAATATAACCATTAAACACAACTTTTCCTCTACTGTTTTTGGAATTTTGAATAACGGTCATCTAGAGTTGTGATCAGAAAGTCATTTAAAGTCTGATATAATAAAATTGTTTTTTGGGTGAATAGTAACATACCCTTATGAATAGTAATATGTCCCTTATGAATAGTAAATATTATTATTATTTTATTTTCTTAAGTAAATAAGATAATGAGATCTTAATTAGTTTTTCAATGTGAAACAAAACTAATTCCACCTTAAAATTGTTATTTTTCGAATTAACTATGACATTATTTAAAAATTAGATTAATAATGTTAAGAAAATTAATTTTGAAAAAAGGAGTTCATTTTTGAATTATACATGTCGAAAAATGGTAGGTGTAAATTTTTTTGTATTTTTCTGAAATTCTAGAATTTTTTATGAATAGTGAAATATGATAAAATATTGTATATAAAAATTATCAGTTAAATACACTATTCATGACATCCCAAGTGATGCAAGGCCACTTGGTTCAAACTCACATGCACTTATTACTATTATGGGTCAGTTGAATCAATAATATTGGTTGTCTTGATAGAAATAATAAAATAATGAATTAAATATACAAAAATTACACCTCTCCTCCACTATAAAAACCCCTCACCAATCCATCTTATCTTCACTCCTCTATGCCTTGAAGCTCCTAAAAGTTCTTCCCAAATACCCTTGTCTAGTCACTCCCCACGACCATGAAGCTCTTGGTCTTTCCAAAAGACCCAAATCCCTTCCCTTAAGGAGGTTCTCGAGGAAGTTATTTCAAGAGGTAAGTCACCATTCTTTTTCACTGAGTTTCATTTGAATTTATCTCCTTTTGTTATCCTCTACTCACCTCCTCGGACCAAATGACCATGATAACTCTAGTATCATCGATATACTGGATTTATATCATTTTAATGGAAGAACAATCATCAATATTTTTACACCCCTTCCTTAGATTTTTATAAACAAAATCAACGTCCACAAGGTTCCAATTTATAACCTTCGTAGAAGATGATGTTTTGTTCATCAATAATCCCTTCATTACTGGTCATGAAACCATATTTATTGTTGAACCAGACTATAATATATTAATGTCAACCTAATTAACATTCTGGGAGTAGAATATGTACATATTATTAATTTATTAGAAAAAACTAGTTCATAATAATCCAAATACCGCTAAATAATTGAAGTGGTTGTCATCTAACGATTCATCCTCATTCCATGTAACCAAATGATATAAGTGGCCATTAACAATTCTGGTTGTTCATAAATGACATTTAATTTCAATTATGGAGATTTACAACCATTCCACATGAACTTCATTACATAAAAACAAGTGAACCAATTATGATAATCATGAAAACAAACACTCTGAAACGACGAAATTCAATATAGTAACTTATAAATAATAACAAAAATAGACTAAAAAGAATTATGATAAACTAAATAAATGTATATTAGGTTCTAAAATAAGTTATTTATATATATAATTTTATATTCTAGGACCTTATGTTCAAGAGGTGAACACATTTGGGTTTAAGGTAAGGGCTTTTCTACCTGAACTTCCATATCCATTCAGGTTATTTTCATTGTCTAAATTACCTCAATGAAATTCTTATGTATTATTGTATAATCATCATAAATTATGTTTGAGTTTTTTTTATATGTACAGAAACCATAATCTTTCTTTATTTTATGGTTACTTACATTCTTTAAAAGGGTCTTTCAAATATTTTCCGAAATACAAGCTCGATTCAAGGGAATATCTCAATTTCTTACCTATTTTCAAGGGGAATCTCTAATATATTTTTTGAAACCATAATATCTATAAAATAACTCATTTTGTTATGAAAATAATATCTTACTTCACTTCTGGTTTAATACAATTATTTTTCCAAAAGAACTCTTCTTTTGAAAGAAAAAGAGTATTTATATCAAGAATTACTCGAAAATTTTATAAGAGTATCTTCATCTATTTCAACGCACTTGTTGATTATTATGTAATATTGGGATTAGAATTCCATATAATCATCTACCATATGAAATTTAATTTTTTATGATTATTGTGTCCATTGATGTGCTATCTTTAAACCATTCATCGGTTTACATTGAATGGTTAGATTTTTGGCTTAATGTTCGGGGAAATCTATTTACATTTAATATATTAATGTTTATATTGTTTATGTTTATCCCTGTTTATATGAAGAATACATTGGATATAGTAAGTGTTGGGTGGGGCCCAATATAGCCCATCGGTGCATCGATAAGTCTCATGAGACAAACTACAGTCTTGGCATAAGGACTTGACAAAATGATAATTTATGGTCTTGGAACGTGTCCTTGACGGTATAGATATGTTGTCCCGCATTATGAATTCCCTCACTATAAATATAGAATTGATGGTTCATGTGGTCATTCAACTAGTAGAATACACATGATTATTCTATGGTATTGAAATATTTACTCAGCTCATATTTCGGCCATAATATGTTCAAGTTTATTTCTAAAGGCATGTGTTTTCAATTATTTACCATATCTAATATTTATGTTATCTTCCACTGTATTGCTTACCTTTACTGAGTGTTTGAGCTCACCCCTTTATTATGTTTTACTTTCTCAGGGAAAGAAGAATTCTATTTTGATTGACATGCTAAAATAACCTAGGATTTATGGAAGTTGTATAAAGAGTTTTTATGTTGTTTTTCATTTCAATTTGTAATGATGAACTTATGTATGTATCTTGTTTCCAATAATACTGAACTACTCGGCCCATTTAGATGCTTATTACTAGTTTGTATTCCAATGTAACCAATAAGGCATTGGCTCTGGGCTACTAGGGTTGGGTCCTTACAGTTGGTATCAGAGGAAGTTTAGTAGAATACTTGGAAACTAGATTTAGAAAACATATAATTAGGAAAGAGTACCTAAGTTAGCCTTTGAGGATATACATACAATAACATCCTGGTATTTTGGTAAGGAATAGATTATGTGGATATTTCAAGCAATACATCCCTTTATGGATATGAGCAGGTATAGGTGGCTCTGGCATAGATTTATCTCAGGGTAAAACATGAAAACACCACTTTGAGCTAGACTCGAACGAGAACTTGTGCACGACAACCGGCCTTGCTGCACTCTTGGTTACAACACTCATGGGGTATATGCTTAGGATAATTCATATTTTTTGTACAAGCCATTATGAAGGATTGAAATGTAAAATTTTACTCAAAGAAACTATTTTTGAATATGGGATTACCCATGTGTAGGATCTTAGATTTTGCTAAGTATTTTATTAAGTTACGATTATATATTATGATTCATAACCTAATATAGTGTATGCCATTATTAGAGATGGAGCCAAGTGAAATGAATATAAAATGCACATGTAAGAACCCAGTTTTTGCTGCGAAACACATTGGAATATTCTTCATGTTATTCCAGAGCAACGCCTTCATATGGCGTGCGATTATGAGCCCCGGTGTGGCCGGAATTAAATTTTCAGTGCGTTCACACTGGAAACGCAAAATAAATGGGATAACTCATAAACGGTGTTTCAGATAAAAGATCTGAGTGAACGGATGCATCTGGAATGGGGTTTTTACCCTAGGAATGACATAAAACATGTCGGCGTAGGATGTTTGGACCCCTCACTCGCTTTCAGAACGTTAAACGGATTAATTAATTAATTAATTTGATTAATGGTTAATCTCAAGTATCTCTTAAACGGTGGCTCAGATTAGAAAACTGAGGGAACCTTTCAGTTTGGAATGTGTTGTTAACCCTAGGAGGGGTGTAAGTTTTGCGGGCGCGGGCCATTTGTGAAAAATAGCCCCAGGGGCGTTTTCGTAATTTGGCGGCCTCGGGCGCGGTTGTTGAAACTTTTGAACAGGGCCTTGGATTAAAATTCTGAGACAACCATTGCACTCAGAGCATGGGTTTTAGCCTAGGGGAGACGTAATCCTGACCCTGCTGAAATTTCGGGTTCGGGGCTATCGGGCGGGCGTTTAAGTATTTTCTACTTAAACGCATCCCCTCCCCTCTTCTTCTTCTTCATCTTCCTCAAAACTTCTTCACCCCTCCAGCTCTAGAGAAGAAGCTCTGGCAAGGCGATCTCCGGTGAGGCCCAGCGGTTCCGACGGTCCGCACACGAAGCGTCGGGCTACGCCATTCGAGGTATGGGTTTCTCGTTTTCGTTTTCAATTTCCCGCAATCCTTGAGAAAAATTTATACTGTCGAATTGATGTCCGATCATCGATCGAATCCAACAGATGTGTAGTATAAGTTCTAAGGTTTCCGACACTCTTCACGGATCGAAAATCCGAGTCCCAGGATGTTCCGGCCGAATTCCTGGTTTTTCGGCAGTTCTAGGCGGCGGACGGTGGTTCTGGTACGGCGGCGCGGCAGCGGGCACAGCGGAAGGTCGGTCGGCCATCCGGCCGGCTGGGCGGCACCTCGCCGGTGCAGGACGGCGCAGGCGGACAGGCTGAGGGTG
Source organism: Viscum album (assembly GCA_963277665.1). Taxonomy (NCBI): domain Eukaryota; kingdom Viridiplantae; phylum Streptophyta; class Magnoliopsida; order Santalales; family Viscaceae; genus Viscum; species Viscum album. The sequence continues at coordinate 1,753,137,033 of OY728146.1, read as the reverse complement.
CCGACCGCGAGCGCCGGCAAGGGGGGGGGGCACGATCGGGGTCATGGCTCGCGACCCCGCTGGGGAGACCGAGACCCGCCACAGGCAGGTCTTCGCGTGGAAAACGACCGGCCGTGTCGGCCGATCGGTGGAGTAGGCGCCCGCGCGGCGCGCGCGCGAGGAGGGCCTTATGGGAGGTGGCAGGATGTGTGCGGCGGCCCATGGGTTCGGCCGGGCTGCGGCTCAGCGGGCCGGCCTAGGAGGGCCGGCCCGAGCGGGGCGGACCGGCCGGATTGGGCCAGTCCAGCCAAGGGTCCCCTTAAAAACTTGGACGCCTGAAACTTTTTCTACGGGCGTCCGTTTTGCGCGTCGTCTGTGGCGGTGCGGACCTGACGTCGAGGTGGACTTTTTGAGGTGGTTCTGGGAGTTTTAACATCCAAGAAGAGGGGCTCGGGGGAATGGCACTTGCGTAAAGCAACTAAGCAGGCTTCCCCAGAATTCTTGTTTAGGACGGCGCAGACGCGTCTGACGTCCGTTTTAAGCTCCGTCAGTGGAGTTGGGACCCTGGCACCGAGACAGAGCTTTCCAGGGTTGTTTCAGGCATTGATGTGTGGGCCCCATGACCCGTCTTTCGTGCTGCGTGCAGCATCTCACGACTTTTTCATCGGACGTCCGTTCGGGGCATGCGAGCAGTCGTTATTTGGTGTTTTTCCGAGGGCATTGCAATGGCGCAATCTGCCCACTCTAATTCGGCACGACGGTGCGGGCCCCATGAGGGTCATTTGGGCGTCGACGGTGATTTTCCATCTCTATCACCGGACGACTGTTTTGGACAAGTGAATAGTCAATTTCGTGTACTTTTTTGAGAGGATCGCAACGGTGCAATCCGTTCGTTGAGTTTCGGGATCGGGATGCGAGTCCCACGGAGCACCGCTCCTCTGCGGTGCGCCGGATTGCATCTTTTTCTCCGGATATCTGTTTCGCTCAAGTGAGTAGTGCTTTTGACGTGTTTTTTCTGAGAGAATTATGATGGCATAGTTCGCCCGACCTTTTTCAGGGATGTGGTGTGGGTCCCACCAAACCTGGCTACGGTGAATAGTACCTTTTTCGCTGGGTGTCCGTTTTGGGTGATGGAGTAGTCAATCCCGTGTGTGATTCTGATGGGATCGTAGTGGTGTGATCCGTTTGTTCAGGTTTGGGATCTTGGGGTGGGCCCCACACTGGTTGGTTACGGTGGATAGTACCATTTTCACTGGTTGACCGTTTCGGGCGAGTAAGTATTCTATCTCGCACGTTTTTCCGTGAGGATTACAACGGTGTAATCTGTTCAAGCTAGCAGAGCCTCTTACATGATCTTATTAAATGTGGAAATATGAAAGGTTCCCTAATGGCGGTTCTTCTACCGTGTTTTTAGCGGACCTTTGGCGTGTGATCGCGTGCACTCCTGGGAGAGTGAGGTTGGTGTCTAAAGAGATGTGGTTGGTTATGCCTCAGCTGTTGAGGTGGCAGGTTGGAGTTGTTACGTTACGCCTTCGCGTTGCTGTTGGGTACCGGGTGCACGTTTGCCTTTGGGATGGAGACGTGGTATACTCTGGGAGTATACGGGAGTGCTGGGAGGTACATGTGGATGTTGGTACCTGAGAATGTTTGTGCACTTGGTCGGGGATAACTTGGGGCCACACGTCATGTGGGCCCCAGAAGCGTGACGTGTTCTGCTTTGCGTACTTTTGACCGCTCGCGACATAGAGGGTCCCTCGGTTCCTGATTGTTGACCGGCGGGGTTGAGGTTTTTCCCCTGGCTCTATGATCGATGGTTTAGATCAGCAGGGTTGAGTGGTTTCCCTTGGTTTTGTTCCGGAGTCGGGTGGTTGCACGATACCAACTTCGTGTTTGGTTGACCAGTGTTATACCCTCCAGTGGAGATGGCCAGAGCAGTTTTGGGTTGCTCACTCTTAGGGTCTACCCTCTAGTAGAGACTGGGCAGTGGGTCACCCGACACTATTAGGGCCAACCCTCCAGTAGAGATTGGCCAGTGGGTCACCCGACCTCTTAGGGTCTACCCTCCAGTGGAGACTGGGCAGTGGGTCACCCGACGACCTCTTAGGGTCTACCCTCCGGCGAAGCTGGGCAGTGGGTCACCTGTCATCTAGTTCCAGGTCTACCCTCCAGCAAGGCTGGGTAGTGGGTTGCCTGTCAACTTATTCCAGGTCTACCCTCTAGAAGAGCTGGGCAGTGGGTCGCCTGATGATGTATTAGGGTCTACCCTCCAGCAGAGTGGGGCACTGGGTCGACTGATGATGTATTAGGGTCTACCCTCCAGCGGAGTTGGGCAGTGGGTCTCCTGATGATGTATTAGGGTCTACCCTCCAGTGGAGCTGGGAAGTGGGTCTCCTGATGATGTATTAGGGTCTACCCTCCATCAGAGCTGGTCAGTGGGTCGCTTGATGATGTATTAGGGTCTACCCTCTAGGGGAGCTGGGCAGTGGGTCGCCTGATGATGTATTAGGGTCTACCCTCCAGCGGAGCTGGGCAGTGGGTCCCCTGATGATGTATTAGGGTCTACCCTCCAGCGGAGCTGGGCAGTGGGTCCCCTGATGATGTATTAGGGTTTACCCTCCAGCAGGGTTGGGCATTGGGTCACCCGATATCATATTATGAATTACCCTCCAATAGGGCTGGGCAGTGGGACAGCCGTTGACGTTTCAGACTCAGTCCTTTCTACTAGGCTAGTATGTGGCTTTCCTCTGTCATTACCAGAGCGGGACCCTTGTTTGTATGGGTCAGTGATGGAACGACCTTGACTTTGAGGAGACCTCTTGACTGCGGGGCAGTGACGAGGTCTGGTTTGACTTAACCCGGAACTCTCAAGTACGAGGGGCGCTTTCCCCCACCGAGATGCGTCCTTGTGAGGTGACCTAAAACTGTGCAGGCGAGTCAGTTCCGCCCAAAGTGGATAGTGTTGAGGTGCGGAATGTTGGGCATCGATGGTGTTTACTTATGGGACTGTTGGCGACTCACTTCCTTGGGCTGAGCTATGGGATGGAGATCCCCTTATGAGCTTGTCCAGGCTTCTTATTGAGCATATATATATATTTGTATATACCTTGTTCTAGTACCCACTTCCTGTGTTTTGTTACTCTCCTTCCAAGAGAGGCGAAGACACGTGGGGTATGCCACGTGTTTTCCATGTCTAGATTCTTGTGGTTGGACGAGTCTACTCTCCTGCTATAGGTAGCGAAGACTTGACGGGAAGTTCATCTTCTCACTATTTCCAGCTCCTTGTGTCTGGACGAGTCTACCTTCTTTTTTCTTGTTGGGTTGAGCTTCACTCTTTTCTTCACTCTCTGTTGTACCTTTCTACTTTCCCTGTTCGATCTACTGCTCACCCTTCGGTACCTCATTTGTTCCTCCCTTGAGCCTTCGGGGTATCCTCTTGAGTATTTTTATACTTACCCCTGCTTGGGATTTGCCCGCACTTGGGGTGCCCTTACAGATGATGGACAGGTGGAGCGTGACTTTAGTAGAGCATAGGAGTTTAGAAGCTTGGACCGCGTGCGGTGGTCATAGTCAAGTTCCAGGTGGGGAACCCTTCCAGCTATTTCTCTTTTGGTCACCTATTGCCGAGTTGTGTCACTTTTCTAGTTGGGTGTGTTTTTTCCCCTTTTCTTTTCAGTTTCTTTTCAGTACTTGCTTTGTACTGATTAAAGGTCAATGCACTTTTTTGGTTTATATATAACAGTTTCCCTTTTTATTTACTTGTCTTTTCTTTTACTCTACACTTTTACATTGAGTGTGTTGCGTGTGTGCATGTACAGGTACTCAGAAAAAGGCCTCCTCGAGTTGTTTAGCCTTCGGCGCTTGTCGCCAGCCCCTGGCCTATGGAGGCAGGCTTGGGGTAGTTGTGGCTTGATCCTGGGTAGGGTCGGGTCATGAAAAAGTGGTATCATAGGGAGGTTCGTTCCTTGGGACACTGTTCGGACGTCCCTAAAATAAAAGGAATTGGTTGGGATCTAGTACAACAATGTTAACGTGTCTCGAGAGCGGCTCTCAGGCCAGGGAGTCTAGTGATGGTACGGCGGCCGACGTATCCAATGACCAGGACCCTGATAACCCTCTTGTCGACTCGGCATGTTGAGAAACTTGTTGCAGGGAAAATTGGTTTGTGCATCACATAGGATTGAGTCTTTGACTGTCCTTCTTGATTCAGCTCCCCATCATTGTTGTTGTTGGTATATATATATATATATGCTCATCTGACTGCGGCACTCCTTGATAATATTTAGGATGTCTCCTCGAAGACACCCATCTAGGATGCCAGCTTTGGTTCATGACGACGACCCTGTGAGCTACGAGGCCTCAGTCCAAGACCCATCATGCGAGCCCCTATCTTCAGGTGGGTCGGTAGCAGCACCCCCACCTGTTGAGAAGCAGAAAGCTTCAATAGAGAAGGCTGAGCTTGAGCGCAGGTTGAGCACGCTCCGCGAGTTCCAGCGGCAGAGACTGCTGAGGTTCAGTGGTGAGCCAGACCCTCAGGTAGCAGAGGATTGGCTAGAGACAGTGGTTCGCCTTTTCAGGCTTGTACAAACACCGACATATCTTATAGTGGATTTGGCTGCCAACCCTTTTCGTGGATCAGCTTGGCATTGGTGGGGTTTAGTGACTCAGTTTATTGACAAGTCATCGCTTTCATGGGGTGACTTTCAGTTGTTGTTCCTTGAAGAGCTTTCCCCTCCTTCTTGCGCTCCATTCGGATTCAGGAGCTCCTGCAATTTCAGCAGGGAGGGATGACGGTGGCTGAGTACGCAGCTAGTTTCGCAGACCGTGCACGCTTTTACCCGGACTTGGTCCATGACGACAACATCCGAGCACAGAAGGTTGAGCAGGGTCTCCGCCGAGAGATTAATGATGTCATAGTACCCTTGGGCATTTCCACATATGCCGGGGTGCTAGAGCAGGAGCTGGTGATAGAGGGCTCCCTGTCACATTTTAGAGTTGGTGGTGGCAGCAGGAACGTCGGAGCCGAGATGTCTGCCGCAGCTAGCGGGCGTCGGCAAGCAGAACCTCGACGAAGGTGGTTTTCTGACAACCGGACTCATGGACGTGGTCGTACACCACAGTGGCACGGAGAGAACCGGTGCAGCCGAGAGAGAGTTGGTTCTATGCTTATGATGAGCGAGGTCACCTGGCATGGGACTAATCGACCAGGAATGCAGAGAGCTTCGGGCAGGCAGTAGGTGCACCACCATGGCAGGGGAAGCGCCGTGATCGGAGTAGTACCCAGGGAGGTCATTCTAGAAGAGGAGCGAGAGGAGATGGAAGTGGGGGACGACCTTACGAGGTCTTCCCATCACCACTAGGCGGTCCAGGCCAGGATCCGAGAGCTAACAGTTGGGACCGCATACAGTCGCGAAATTTGGATGTCTACGATCCTGCAGACCATGAGTTGATAAGAGATACGCTCTACAGCTCTTCTACTTTTTTTAGTAGAATTGTTAGACTCTGCCTGTGAAATTCTTTTCTCCCTTCTCCTTTCTTGGGTTGTTACCAGGGTGACGCAAGGCGTCGGGTGTAACCCTGTGTTGGTAGAGTAGAATGTGTGTAACCTTTTTCTTTAGTCGATGGCATCGACTCCATCACTCCCCGAGCGTGTAAGAGAATATTGGTTGAAATACATCGACTGTGGAACCTTGCGTGACCAGATAACCTTGGGTGTTTCACCATATGGATGTTCTGAAAGAGGGAATCACCAGGCCTTGTTCCAGGTGTGGGTGGTGATTCCAGTCGTGGCGTGCGCCGTAAGGGTTAGGTTGAGGAGGAGAGCGACCCTCGAGAGCCTTCGTGCCGTTTGAGACTGTGAAAATGGATGGCAAGGTTTGCTACCGCCTTGTCCTAACCCCAAAGGATGGTTTGGGTGCATAGTGTCTCTCGCGTGACACCTTAGAAGAAGTGTGTGTATGCTCCCATTCACGTCATCGGCGAGGGCAGACCTCGCATGAACAAATAAAATCCTTTGGTCTATGTGCGGTGGGACAGAGCTGTGCGGGAGTTCTTCTGGGTATGAGAGAGCCAGGTGTGGGATTAGTACCCTGAGTTGTCCCCTGGTTTTGCTTTTCGGGTACGAAAAGATCGAAGGAGGGAATGATATAAGAACCCAGTTTTTGCTGTGAAACACTTTGGAATATTCTTGATGTTATTCCAGAGCAGCGCCTTCAGACGGTGTGCGATTTCGAGCCCAAGTGTGGCTGGAATTAAATTTTAGTGCGTTCACACTAGAAATGAAAAATAAGTGGGATAACTCCTAAACAATGTTTCAGATAAGAGATCTGAGTGTACAGATGGGTCCAGAATGGGGTGTTTACCCTAGGAACAACATAAAACATGTCGGCGCGGGACGTTTGGACCCCTCGCTCGCTTTTGGAACGTTAAACGGATAAATTTATTTATTTATTTATTCTTTTAATGGTTAAACTCAAGTATCTCTTAAACAGTGGCTCATATTGGAAAACCAAGGGCACCGTTGAGTTTGGATTGTGCCTTTTACCCTAGTAGAGGTATAAGTTTTGCGGTCGTGGGCAGTTTGTGAAAAATGGCCCTAGGGGTGTTTTCGTAATTTGGCGGCCTTGGGCGCGGTTGTTGAACCTTTTGAATGGGGCCTCAGATTAAAATTCTGAGACCGCCGTTGTGCTCAGAGCGTGGTTTTTATCCAAGGGGAGCCTTAATCCCGACCGCGACGAAATTTCGGGTTTTGGGCTATCAGGCGGGCGTTTAAGTATTTTCTACTTAAACGCATCCCCTCCCCTCTTCTTCTTCTTCTTCTTCTTCCTCAAACCCTCCCCACTCCTCCAGCTCCGGCGAAGCAGCTCTGGCGAGGCAACCTCCAGTGAGTTTTAGTGGTTCCGGAGGTCCGCACACGAAGCGTCGGGCTACGCCCATCGAGGTAGGGGTTTATCGTTTTTGTTTTCAATTTCCTGCAATATTTGATCCCAATTTATACTATCGAATTGATGTCCGATCATTGATTTAATCCCACAGATTTGTAGTATAAGTTCTATGTTTTCTGATTCTCTTTGCGGATTGAAAATCCGAGTCCCGGGGTGCCCGGGGCAGCCCCGGAAAGTTCCGGCCGAATTTCATGTTTTCCAGCGGTTCGAGGCGGCGGACGGTGGTTTCGGGACGGTGGCGCAGGCGGACTGGCCAAGGGTGTCGTCAAGGGGGGGGGGTGCAATCGGGGTCGCGGCTCGCGACCCCGTTGGGGAGACCGAGACACGCCACTGGCGGGTCTCCGCGTAGAAAACGATCGGTCGTGTCAGCCAGTCTGTTGAGGAGGCGTCCGCACGGCGCGCGGGCGAAGAGGGCCTCGCGGGAGGCGGCGGGCCTCGTGAGGCAACCCACAGGTTCGGCTTGGCCGTGGCTCAGGGGGCTGGCCGAGGCGGGCCTGCTCGAGCGGGGCGGACCGGCCGGACCGGGCCGGTCCGGCCCAGAGGTAAACCCCCTTAAAAACTTGGACGCCCGTAACTTTTTCTATGGGCGTACATTTTGTGCGTCGTCTACGGCGGCGCAGACCTGACGTCGAGGCGGACTCTTTGAGGTGGTTCCGGGAGTTTTAACTTCCGAGACGAGGGGCTTGGGGGCACGGCACGTGTGTAAATAAGCTAAGCGGGCTTCCCGAAAATTCTTGTTTTGGACGGCGCGAATGCGTCCGACGTCTGTTTTAAGTGCCGTCAGTGGTGTTGGGACCCTGGGACCGAGGCAGAGCTTACAAGGGTTGTTTCAGGCATTGAGGCCGAAGTTGAGGTGCAGGCCCCACGGCCCGTCTTTCGAGCTGCGTGCAGCGTCTCATGGATTTTTCACCGGATGTTCATTCGGTGCATGCGAGCAGTCGTTTTTGGGTGTTTTTCCAAGGGCATTGCAATGGCGCAATCTGTCCGCCCTAATTCAACACGACGGTGTGGGCCCCATGAGGGTCGTTTGGGCGTCGACGGTGATTTTCCATCTCTATCACCGGGCGACCATTTTGGACAAGTGAATTGTCCATTTTGTGTACTTTTTCGATAGGATCGCAACAGTGTGATCCGTTCGTTGAGTTTTGGGACCGGGATGCGGGTCCCACGGAGCACCGCTCGTGTGTGGTGTGCCGGAATGCATCTTTTTTTTCGGATATCTTTTGCGCTTAAGTGAGTAGTGCTTTTGAGGTGTTTTTTCGAGAGCATTGCGATGTCGAAGTTCGCCCGACCTTTTTTGGGGACGTGGTGTGGGTCCCACCCGACCTGGCTATGGTGAATAGTACCTTTTTCACCGGGTGTCCATTTTGGGCAATTGAGTAGTCAATCCCGTGTGTTTTTCTGAGGGGATCGCAGTGGTGTGATCTGTTTATTCAATTTGGGGATCTTGTGGTGGGCACCACACGGGTGGGTTACGGTGAATAGTACAATTTTCACCGATTGACCATTTCGAGCGAGTAAGTAGTCTATCTCGTGCGTTTTTATACGAGGATTATAATGGTTTAATCTGTTCATGCGAGCGGAGCCTCTTACGCGATCTTATTAAATGTGGAAATATGAAAGGTGCCTTTTTGGAGGTTCTTCTACCGTGTTTGTAGCGGACCTTTGGCGTGTGATCGTGTGCACTCCTGGGAGAGTGAGTTTGGTGTCTAAAGAGATGTGGTTGGTTCTGCCTGATATGTTGAGGTGGCAGCTTGGAGTTGTTACATTACGCCTTCACGTTGACGTTGGGTGCCCGGTGCACGTCAGCCTTTGGGCTGGAGATGTGGTATACTCTGGGAGTATATGGGAGTGGTGGGAGGTACATGTGGATGTTGGTAGCTAAGAAGTTTTGTGCGCTTGGTTGGGGTTAACTTGGGGCCACACGTCGTGTGGGCCCGAGGAGCGTGACGTTTTCTACTTTGCGTACTTTTGACCTCTCGCGACGTAGAGGGTCCCTCGGTTACTGATTGTTTACCAGCGGGGTTGAGGTTTTTCCCCTTGATCTGTGCTCGATGGTTTAGATCAATAGGGTTGAGTGGTTTCCCCTGGTTTTTTTCTGGAATCGGGTTGTTGCACGATACCCACTCCGTATTTGGTGGGTCAGTGTTGTACCCTCTAGTGGAGATGGACAGAGCAGTTTTGGGTTGCTCACTCTTAGGGTCTACCCTTCAGTAGAGACTGGGTAGTGGGTCACTCGACACTCTTAGGGTATACCCTCCAGCAGAGACGGGGCAGTGGGTCACCCGACACTCTTAGGGTCTACCCTCCAGTAGAGACTCGGTAGTGGGTCACCCAACCTCTTAGGGTATACCCTCTAGTAGAGACTGGGTAGTGGGTCACCCGACGTCCTCTTAGGGTCTAACCTTCGGTGGAGCTGGGCAGTGGGTCGCCCGTCGTCTAGTTCCAGGTCTACCCTCCAGCAAGGCTGGGAAGTGGGTCGCCTGTCGAATTATCCTAGTTCTACCCTCCATCGGAGCTGGTCAGTGGGTTTCCTGATGATGTATTAGGGTCTACCCTCCAGTGGAGCTGGGCAGTGGGTTGCCTGATGATGTATTAGAGTCTACCCTCCAGCGGAGCTGGGCAGTGGGTCGCCTGATGATGTATTAGGGTCTACCCTCCAGCGGAGCTGGGCAGTGGGTCACCTGATGATGTATTAGGGTTTACCCTCCAGCAGGGCTAGGCAGTGGGTCACCCGATATCATATTATGAATTAACCTCCAACAGGGCTGGGCAGTGGGACACCTTTTGACATTTCAGACTCAGTCCTTTCTACTAGGCTAGTATGTGGCTTTCCTCCGTCATTACCAGAGCGGGACCCTTGGTTGTACGGGTTAGTGATAGAACAACCTTGACTTTGAGGAGACCTCTTGACTGCGGGGCAGTGATGAGGTCTGGTTTGACTTAACCCGGACCTCTCAAGTACGAGGGGTGCTTTCCCCCACCGAGATGCATCCTTGTGAGGTGACCTAAAACCGTGCATGCGAGTCAGTGCTGCCCAAAGCGGATAGTGTTGAGGTGCGGTAGCTTGAGCCCCTTGACTTGTAGTTTGGGGAAAACGTGCAGAATGTTGGGCATCAATGGTGTTTACTTATGGGACTGTTGGCGACTCACTTCCTTGGGCTGAGGTATGGGATGGAGATCCCCTTATGAGCTTTTTCGGGCTTCTTGTTGAGCATATATATATTTGTATATACCTTGTTCTAGTACCCACTTCCTGGGTTTGGTTACTCTCCTTCCAGGGGAGGCAAAGACACGTGGGGTATGCCACGTGTTTTCCGTGTCTAGATTCTCATGGTTGGACGAGTCTACTCTCCTGCTATATGTAGCGAAGACTCGACGGGAAGTTCATCTTCTCACTATTTCCAGCTCCTTGTGTCTGGACGAGTCTACCTTCTTTTTTCTTGTTGGGTTGAGCTTCACTCTTTTCGTCACTATCAGTTGTACCTTTTTTCTTTCCCTGTTCGATCTACTGCTCACCCTTCGATACCTCCTTTGTTGCTCCCTCGAGCCTTCAAGGTATCCTACCGAGTATTTTTATACTTACCCCTGCTTGGGATTTTCCTGATGTTGGTGTGCCCTTGCAGACGACGGACAGGTGGAGTGTGCCTTCAGTAGAGCATAGAAGTTCGGGAGCGTGGACCGCGTGTGGTGGTCGTAGTCAGGTTCGAGGTAGGGAACCCTTCCAGTTGTTTCTCTTTTGTTCACATGTTGCCAGGTTAGGGCACTTTTCTAGTTGGGCGCGTGTTTTTCCCCTTTTCTTTTCGGTTTACTTTCATCACTTTCTTTGAACTGATTAGAGGTTGATGCACTATTGTGGTTCATATATAGCAGTTTCCCTTTTTATTTACTTGTATTTTCTTTTACTCTGCACTTTTTCATTGAGTGTGCTACGTGTGTGCATGTATAGATACTCAGGAAATGGCCTCCCCGGGTTGTTTAGCCTTCGGTGCTTGTCGCCAGCCCCTTGCCTATGGAGGCAGGCTTGGGGTAGTTTCGGCTCGAGCCCAGGAAGGGGCGGGTCGTGACAACACAAACACATGTGTTCCCTATAGGGATTTCCCTCCGATGTAAGATAATTATGTTGGATCTAGTTCTGAGAAACTCATAAATATACTGGGAAAACTTACTCAGGATATGAATAATAACCTTACTCGTATAGAGAATCCAGATCCACCACATGGAAGAGCTATGTTAGATTTCTTTATGCGACAACAACCTCCATCATTCAATGGGACTACAAACCCGTTTGTAGCAGAGTAGTGGATATGTTCCCTTGAGAAGCTATTTCTCTCTTTGAGATTTAATGAAAGAGAGAAGGTTTTCATGGTTTTTTTATCGTATAATGGGTAATGTGGATCAGTGGTGGTCCTTAGTCCAAAATACAAAGGAGGAAGAAATAGAAGATATGGAATGGAGGGATTTTAAGGAAATCATCTTAGAAAATCATTTCCCTCGTGAACAACGAGCAGATATGGAGAGGCAATTATTGAATCTGAGGAATAAGCAAGATGCAAATATTTCCAATTATAAAGCCAATTTTACAAGGCTGGAAAGGCATGTTGTGGACTACATACGTAATCCATGGAGAAAAATTGATCGATTCTTTGATGGTTTAAAACCATTCTTCTGAAGGGCTCTTGTCTCCCAAATATTTGAATCATATGGAGATATAGTATCAAGTGTTATCAAGAAAAAAATGATTTATCTAAGTCTTATGAATTTAAAGGAAATCAAGAGAAAAAGAGAGCATCTGAAAACTCTGGGAAAGGAAATAAAAAATGGGGAAGAAGGGAAGAGTTGAATTTCCATTATGCAGAAATTGTGGGAATAAACACCATGGAACATTCCTGAAGGTAATGGGAGTCTGTTACAAGATTGGAGAAAAAGGATACCTATATCGGGATTGTAAGGGGAAGAAAGAAGGTACCGATGTTATGTGCTACAATTTCAGAGAGATGGAACATCATGCATATGTATGTCCTAAGAATCATGGAAATGTTCCCCAAAGAAGGCCAAGGGAGAAAGTCCAAGCATATGCGGTTATAACTGCATAGGTTGAAGTTCTTAATGAAGTGGTGGAAGGTACATTTATTGTTTCATCCATCTTAGATAATACATTATTTTATTCTGGATCATCACATTCATTTATATCTTCCCAATTCTCTATGAAAATTAGATATGTCCAATTTGATTGAATAAAGGAGTTATCAGTCAAAAATCATAGTGGATGTATTATTGAAACAACGGCATATCGGTTAGTCCCCCTTGTAACACATACATGTTCTTTAGTTTCTAACCTTATCATTATACCAATGGTTGACTATGATATAATTCTCAGTATGTATTTTCTCTCAAATTTTGATGAGAAGAGATATTTCAAAAAGAAATAAGTTAAAATATTTGAGAATTATATAGAAACCCTTATTTTTAGAGCAGAAGCCTCACCATGTGATTCTCATATAGATCCACCCCTAGTAGCTTTATTGAATTCAATTATTGGGGTGGAAGGGAATGAAATAAATATGGATTAGGAGAATAATGTACAGATAGAAGATGTACCTGTTGTGCAAGAATATATTGATTTATTTCCATATGATTTACCAGGACATCCTCTAGAGTGGGAAATTTATTTTTCCATTGACTTAATTCTTCGTCCAAGGCCCATATCAAAGACCCATTATAGAATGGCCACTGTGGAGTTAGTGGAGATAATGAAACAACTAGAGGAATTGAGTGACAAAGGATTTATTCACCCTAGCGTTTCTCCATGAGGATACCCTGTTATTTTTGATAAGAAGAAAGATGGTTCTATGAGGTTGTGCATTGATTAAAGGGAAATCAATGTTATTACAATAAAGAATAAGTATCCTCTGTTACGAATTGATGATTTTTTCGATAAAATTTATGGAGCCCAATATTTTTCCCCGATTGATCTTCGATCCAGAGATCATCAGTTGCTTTTGAGGAAATAATATATTCCAAAAAATAGCATTTCGAACTAGGTACGGGCATTAAGAGTTTATAGTAATTCCTTTTGGACTGACTAATGCACCATCTGTTTTCATGGATTTTATGAATAGAGTTTTCAAGGAATATATTGATGACTTTTTGTGGTGTTTATTGATGATATATTGGTGTACTCTAAAATCTATGAAGAACATGAAAATCACTTTCTCACTATTCTGAAGACTCTGGGAAGAAATAAATTATACGGGATGTTTAGAAAGTGTGATTTTTGGCTCCAATAAGTTTCCTTTCTAGGCCACATTTTCACTAAGGATGGAATATCTATTGATCCGGCGAAGACAAAGGCTATAAAAAATGGCCTACTCCAATGAACTTAACCGAGGTACGTAGTTTTATTGGTTTAGTAGGTTATTATCAGCATTTCATTCAGAATGTTTCTTGTTTAACCAACCCAATGACCATGCTCACACAGAAAGAGGTTAAGTTCATGTAGAAAAATAAATGAGAAGAATTCTTTGATAAATTGAAGAGGAGGTTAGTGAACTGTCCAATCCTAACCCTACCATTAGGGAATGATAGGATTGTTATTTATAGTGATGCATCAAAGAAAGGACTTTGTTGTGTCCTTATGCATAATGATCAAGTGATTGTTTATGCATCTAGACAGATAAAAAGTCTTGAAAAAAACTATCCAACTCACGATCTTGAGTTATTAGGGGTAATCTTTTCTTTGATGATTTGGAGACGTTACCTCTACGGAGAAAAATGTTAGCTATATATAGTTCATAAGAGTTTGAAATATATATTCTCATATAAAGAACTCAACATGAGAAAAAGGATATGGATTGAGATACTCAAAGATAATGATTGCACAATAAACTACCACCCGGGGAAGGAAAATAAGGTAGCATATGCTTTGAGGAGAAAGGATCATGGAGTTCTGAACAAGATGAGAGTTGAAAGGGATCCTTTGTTCATGGATCTAGAAAAGATGGATATGGGAATTATCAATTAAGGTAACACATCACTACTTTTTCAAATGGTTTCCCAACCTTCTTTACTAAAGAGGATAAAAAATTCTTAGGCTGATGATGAAGAGTTTCAAAAGAAAATTAAAGCTATAAATTATGGGAAGTTGACTGAATTCGCATATGAATGTGGAATTTTTAAATTCAAGAAGAGGCTTTCTGTTCCCGCTAATCCTTAGCTATAGAGAGAACTATTGGATGATTCACATATCTCTAATTTCACTATACACCCTGGTAGCACAATGATGTATCAAGATCTCTGAGAAAACTTTTGGTGGGACAATATGAAAAGGGAGATTTCTGATTATACATCAAAGTGCATGGTATGTCAACAAGTGAAGGCTGAGAGAAAAATTCTAAGGGGATAATGAAACAACTACCCATACAAACATGGAAGTGGGAGAACATTACCATGGACTTTGTTATTGGACTCCCTAGGACATCTAGAGGAAACAATGCTATATGGGTCGTTGTGGTTTGTCTAACAAAGACAGCTCACTTCATCACGATTCAAGAGGACTTCTCATTGGATCAACTAGCTCGAATTTACAACAAATAATTTGTAAGTATACATGGAGTACCACTATCTATTGTATCCGACCGTGATCCTAGATTCACCTCAACGTTCTAGAAAAGTGTCCCACATGCTCTAGGCACTGAACCGTACTTTAGTACGGCCTATCATCCCCAAACTGATGGCCAATCTGATTGGACTATTCATACAATTGATGACATATTGAGAGCATGTTCTATGGAATTCAAAGGAGGATGGGACCAACATCTTACACTTCTTGAATTATCCTATAACAATAGTTTCCACTCGAGCATCTGAATGGAACCCTATGAAGAAATTTATTGGATAAGGTGTAGAACACCGATGTGTTGGGATGAAGTCGGTGATAGAAAGCTGCTAGGACCTGAATTGGTTGAAGAAATGGTGAAGAAGGTGAATACAATTCAACAGCTTATCAAGGTAACCCAAAGTCGACAGAGAGCTATGCAGATAACCATCGATAAGACCTTTAATTAAAAGATGAAGACCAGGTATTTCTACGAATATCTCTATGGAAAAAGGTCATTAGGTTTAGGAAAAAGTGAATTCTAGGTCCCAGGTATATCATCCCCTTTGGGATCCTCGATCAAGTCGGAGCTGTGACCTATCGACTGGATCTTCCACTTACCATGTCCAAAGTACATGGTGTCTTTCATGTATCTATCGTAAGGAAGTACATACCAGACCCTTCCCATGTACTCTCTTCAGAGGTGGTACAGTTGGAGGATGTTCTTTCCTATGAGGAGCAGCCAGTGAGAATCTTGGATCATAGAGACAATGTTCTATGCAACAACACTACTCACCTTGTCAAGGTACTATGGCGAAACCATAAGTATGAAGAGGCAACATGGGAACTGGAGGAATCAATGAAGGAAAAGTAACCTTACCTATTTTTGGCCTAGATTGTAAAATGAAATTTTAAGGAAGAAATTTATGTAAGAAGGGGAGAATGTAACACCCCATGATTTTGAAAATAAATATTGAATGCATTTTATAATATATCCATTAAAAACAACTTTTCCTCTACTGTGTTTGGAATTTCAAATAACAGTCATCTAGAGTTTTGACTAGTATGTCATTTAGAGTCTGATAGAACAAAATTGTTTTTTGGTGAATAGTAACATACCCTTATGAATAGTAATATGACCCTTATAAATAGTAAATATTATTATTATTTTATTTTATTAATTAAATAAGATAATGAGATCTTAATTAGTTTTTCAATGTGAAATAAAACTAATTGCACCATAAAATTGTTATTTTTCTAATTAACTATGACGCTATTTAAAAATTAAATTAATAGTATTTATAAATTAAATTAATAGTATTTATAAAATTAATTTTGAAAAATGGAGTTCATTTTATAATTCTTCACATCAAAAAATGGTAGGGGTAAATTTTTGGGATTTTTCTGAAATTATATAATTTTTTATGAGTAGTGAACAATGATAAAATACCGTATATACAAATTATCAGTTAAATACACTATTCATGACATCACAAGTGATGCAAGGACATTTGGTTCGAAATCACATGAACTTATTACTATTAGGGGTCACATGAAACAATAATATTGGTTGTATTGAGGGAAATAATAAAATAATGAATTAAATAGTCAAAAATTATCCCACTCCTCCACTATAAACACCCCTCACCACTCCCTCTTCTCTTCACTCCTCTAAGCCTTGAACCTCTTCAATGATCTACCCAAATACCCTTACCTAGTCACTCCAAATGACCAGGAAGCTCTTGGCCTTTCCAAACAACCCATATACCTTCCCTTAAGGATGTTCTCAAGGAAGTTATTTCAAGAGGGAAGGCACTTTTCTTTTTCTTTGAGTTTCATTTGAATTTATCTTGTTTTGTTATCCTCTCCTCACCTCCTCTGAAAAAATTACAATGATAACTCTAGTATCATACATATACTGTATTTATATCATGTTAATTGAAGAACCACCATCAATATTATTACACACCTCCCTTTTATTTTTATAAACAAAATCAACATCCATGAGGTTCCAATTTATAACCTTCGTGGATGGCGAAGTTTTGTTCTTCAATGTTTCCTTCATTACTGGTCAAGAAACTGTATTAATGGTTGAACCAAAATATAATATATGAATTAAAACCTAATTAATATTCATGGACCAGAATATGTACATATTATTAATTAATGGGACAAAAATAGTTCATAATAATCCAAATACTGCCAAATAATCGAAGTGATTGGCATCTAACGATTCATCCTCATTCCATGTAGCTAAATGATATAAGTCCATTAACAATTCTGGTTGTTCATAAATAACATGTAATTTCAATTATGGAGAGTTACAACCATTCCACATGAACTTCATTACTTAAAAACAAGTGAACCAATTATGAAAATCAAGAAAACAAACACTCCGGAATGATGAAATTCAATATAATAACTTATAAATAAGAACATAAATAATCTAAATAGAATTATCATAAAATAAATAAATGTATATTATGTTATAAAATAAGTTTCTGATATATATAGTTTCATATTCCAGGACTTTAACTTCAAGAGTGGAACACATTCGGGTATAAGGTAAGGGTTTTTTCACCCGAACGTCCATTTCCATTCGGGTTATTTTCATTGTCTAAATTACCTCAATGAAATTATTATATATTATTGTATACTCATAATAAATTCTGTTTGAGTGTTATATATATGTACACAAACCATAATTCTTCTTTATTTTATGGTTAGTTATATTCTTTAAAAGGATCTTTCAAATTGTTTCTGTAATACAAGATCGATTCAAGGGAATATCTCAATTTCTTACCTATCTTCAAGGGGATTTTCTATTCTATTTTTCGAAACCATAATATCTATAAAATCACTCATTTTGTTATGAAAATAATATCTTACTTCACTTCTGGTTTAATACAAATATTTTTTCTAAAGAAATCTAATTTTCAAAGTAAAAGATTATTTATATCAAGAATTACTCGAAGATTTTATAAGAGTATCTTCCTCAATTTCAACACATTTGTCGATTCTTATGTAATATTGGTATTAGTATTCCACATTATCATATACCATATTCAATTTAATGTTTTATTATTATTTTTGGCTATTGGTGTGCTATCTTTAAACCATTCATCAGTTTACTTTGAATGGTTATATTATGGGCTTAATGTTTGGGGAAAGCTATTTACATTTAATATATTAATGTGTATGTTGTTTATGTTTATCCTAATTAATATGAGGAATGCATTGGAAAAATTAAGTGTTGGGTGGGGCCTGCTATATCTCCTCGTTGCATCAGTATGTCTCATTAGACAAACTACGGTCTTGGCTCAAGGCCTTGACAAACTGATCATTTATGGTCTTAGCATGAGGCCTTGAAAATATCGATATGTTGTCCCACATTATGAATTACCTCACAATAAATATAGTATTGATGGTTCATGTGGTTATTCAACTAGTAGAATACCCATGATTATGTTATGTTATGGCATTATTTACTCAGCTCATATTTCTTCCATAATATGTTCAAGTTTATTTCTAAAGGCATGTGTTTTCCATTATTTACCATGTCTAATTTTTATGTTATCTTCCGCTATATTTAATACCCTTACTAAGCATTTAATCTCACCCCTTTATTATGTTTCACTTTCTCAGAGAAAGAAGAATTCTATTAAGAATGACATGATGAAATAACCTAGGATTTATGGAAGTTGTCTAATGATTTTTTATGTTATTTTTCATTTCATGTTGAAATGATGAACTTGTGTATGTATCTTGTTTCCAATAATACTAAACTACTCGGCCCTTTGGGATGCTTATTCCTTGTTCGTATTCCAATGTAATCAATAAGGCTCTGGCATTGTGTAACTAGGGTCGGGTCCTTACACTGCATGTCCTGGAAGCTCTCAATATGAGGGGCTCACTCTATCCCACCTTCTTATGTAGGTATGATAAGAGATACCATGGATTCAATAATCTCTCAGCATAGTCCCTACTCAAAATCTTGTTCTCGAAATATTAGGTCTCGAACCATATCTATAGAGAGGTGCGAAAGATCTTTGAATCTTGATGAGTAATATACCATTGTCAAGTCACCCTACTTTAGGTTATGTAGCTCATGTATGTGCATTGAACACAACATTTTTAGGGAGAACTCATATCTAAAGAGGTGATCAAAGTCTCTCTAGGTGAGCGTCACTTCATCATGTGTTTGGATCGTCAAGCTCTACTATCTCCCCATCAAGCCCAAAAGAATACTTGTGGCTAAGATCGTCATACGGTTGATAGTTGTCCTCACAAGATGGAAGAATCATGTAATGTCCTCAAGCCACTCCTCGTCCACCAGGGGGTTAGTCTCACCCATGAACCTGAGATATATCTACCTCTAGAACTTGTGTAAGGCATTCAACCTGCGTGCATCATCTACCGGTTATGCTGGTAGGAATTGTTGATCGGTGGGTGGTGGGAACATTAGTGCACCACCTGGTGGTTCAATCTCCAACACTAGTACCTGAATGTACACCTCATCACTTGGTGTACCATCCTCTCAGTCATGTATCAAAAACCTGGCAGGTCATACACATGGATGCATCCGGAAATAGATCAAGATGAACCATGGTCGAAATATTATACCTAGTGAGCTGACTCTGAAAAAAAGGACAAGATAACACTTTCAATTCCTATATGATGCATGAGGCCAGTGTTTTCACGTACCAAATATAAAAGTAGAATTTTGGTTCCTATTGTATGGATACTTCAACCACCACACCCACACTAGGCTCCCAAATCCTGAAGGTCGAACATGAAACATTCAAAATTGCAACCCCAAAACAAAACCACAATCTCCCATTCTTTGAGATATAATTGACCAACTCTCATACCAATTTCTTATGAACCATCCCCCATGGCCCATTCCTCGACTACACCACGCCCACCTCCCAAACACTAGGGGCTAGAGACTAGCACCAAAGGCATCAACCTGCCCGTGGGAGGCATTTTTTGTGTACATGTACACAATCACACTCACAACCCCAACCCACAATAATAGAATGAAAAATGGATATTCTAATAAGTCAAACAGAGTGAGTATAATAGTACAAGATGAAATTAAAGGGGTCATAATACAAGACCAACAAAGAAAAAAGCAAAACAAGAAATTAAAAAGACCCTTAAAAATCATTCCACTAAAAACCATACCTGAAGGGAATGTGTAGAGTGACTGTTAGAATCCAAAAGAGTATGTCTCGCCTATCTGATCTCACTGGACACTACCTCTTCCTGGGCCACCAAGGCCTTCATCGAAGTCTTGATCATCTGCAAAAGATGCAACATGTTTCGGAGAAGACTATTTAGGGATGAGTAACACAATACTCCGTAGGGACCCCAAACCAAAATGAAAGAGCACAAAGGAAAGGTACACAAAAAACAATGAAAATATCACAAAGTTATAATCTAAATTAAGGAAATCAAGACTAACATTCATAATGATTAACACCTTGTACTACTAAATTAATCATCCCTCATGAGTATGTATGGTTGTTGGATCACCTAGACCCACTCTTCACACGGGCCAACTAGATGACTTAGACCCGCACATCTCTTGGGCCAGTTTGATTACTTCGACTCGCTCGTCTTATGGTCCATCAAAATCACATTGACCCTATTGTATCTTGGGATATCTAGATAACTTAGACTCTCTTGTCTCTTGTTCTAGCTGGATCACTTAGACCTGCTCATCGTAGTCTTCTGGATAGAGCCAGTCGTAGGCTTCTTGCTCTTAGCCTGCTTGATTTTAAGAGATTCTAATACTAAAGACATTGGCCGCATCTAAACTACCACAAAGTCCATATATTGTAATCCAAATGGACATACTCATCACAAGGGTTATAATTTCCTAAAAATATTATCAATTAGATGTATGGTTTGGATGTAATGACTATTTTACTGAAAAGGGTTCGGTGGGGTCTGGGTCCGGTTAAACCCGGCCTAGGGGCCCACTGACCTGATATGGGTCTACCCGACCCAATCTAGGACCAGCTCGGACTAACTAGGTCCTTGTATGACCCACTAGGGTGGCACGACCTGCTGTGATTGGGCCAACTCGGCTCGCCCGGATGCAACTAAAGTTGTCACATCTAACTCTGGTCAATGTGTTAGTTTTTTCGCGTGACTACACCATGATTTTTTGTGGGGCCCTCCTTCCACGGTCTTGTGGGACCGTGGCCTCCTCCACCCGCTGACATCATGGTCCAATAACATCACGGCCTAATGCTCACAGCCTCCTCCATTGGGGAATTTCACTAGAACATGATGCCTCCCCCATGTGGTCGTTGCCGCATGCCACCTCCACAGCCAGCCCATTGAGCTAGCGACCACATGTCTTTGCGGCCTCATACCATGGTATCCATCTGCTGCCATTTCAATTTGTCGTTATGTTGTGATCATTGAGTTTTTGAATTGATGGAGTTCATAGGAACAAAGAATGGGGGAGAAAGAGGTTCACATGAACCCTCAATGTGGATGGATTTGGCCTTTCTTATTCAGATTTGATCTGTCCATGTATGAAATTTATGAGTGGATAATTGAATATTTAAATCCAAACATTGATTCAACATGGATCAATTTTCCCAAAGTTTACCCAAAAATAAAAAACACCCCACAAGAACAAATGACCTGGTGATCAACCCATTGGTGGGTTGATACACGCTATTTGTTTTAGAAAGAAGGAATGGAAAAGAAATTCACAAAGAATAAACATCTACCTAGAGTACAATTTCATTCGTGGGAAGGATTCATCGTGGAAGGAGATCAATCCCTGAATTTCCTCGATCCCCTATGGAGGGAAATATCTCTCAAAGAGGAGGGGGAGTGCTCAAAGTTGTTTGCGATCATCATTCATCATTGTTGATACTATAGATATTTGGATTTATTTGCTAGATCCACATTTGATCTCCAATTCATGTTATCCCATTAATTGGGGAAACGTGTTGTAGTGTTCCTATTATGTTGAGTCAATGTCATTACATTGTTTCATTTAGAAAACAACATTTCTATCACTTTTTCTTTCAATTATGTTCTGTGCATTCATTTATGGAATGAATCAGTCGGCTCATCAATACATCTCACTAAAACAATTTCGAATAAAATAAACTATTTATGTTTATTTTTTTCTTAAAACGTCTGAAAATTGACATTTTCCCTTGTCCCGTGATGCTCAAGGATAAGACCAATATTATGTAATTTCATCATCTCAGACACGACGGTGCCCTTATATTTTTTATCTTATCACTCATTTAGATGATTCCAAAACCACCCAGTCATGCCATTTTAATTAGATTTAAAAAGTTCAAACGTTTATTTTGAGCTCATCGGGACTTGGAAACATTTGTCTTATGAGTGTCTGGTCTCGAAATAATCCTATATAATTTAAAATAATTATGTTTAATTATAGAAAATTTATTTTTAATTGATATTTTCATTGCACTTGGTTAAGGTAACATCATTTTATATGATATTATTCGTAAGATATAAGTAGCTCAGGATCATGGAAAATGAACTTCAGAGGAATAGTGGTGTCTGATGATCATGTTGGCTAATTGGAGAATGGATTATTCTGAGGAATAGGTATTGATATCATATTCTCCATTAGTGATCACATATTATTTAGTATATTCTTTGAAGGATGGTTATAAGACTAACCTAGAATGTACTGTGATGTGATAAAAACTAACAGGTTGTGTCCTAACACCTAGGTGGTAATTCATCTCTGAGGAAGTGATCACAGTACATAGGAATGACGAAGTTCATACTTCCATCGAGTAAGACAATATGAGATACATCCATGCCTCTGTTTGGGTAGTACATCTTGGTGAAACAAAAATATACCATGATATCATGTTATAGTTTTTGTGGACAAGGAAGAATGAGGATAGTGCCCAGTTTGTTTGTTAATACCTTACTTGTCCAAGGATCAAGGCCAAGCATCAGTATCCCGATTGACTACTCCACCGCTTCCCAAGACCATATAAAAATGATAGGACCTCATAATTGACTTTTTGAAGTAGATTTCTAGGACCCCAAGGAGTCATGCTCCTATTTTTGTGTGTTTTCCTTAGTCAATGAATGTTTATCATTTCTTACTGATCTATGAGATACACTAAGTGGATGTGTTATGAGTGATTTATGTCTGTGGGGTAGTATTCATGTATAGAGTTAAAATGAATATATAAACTAATAGCTTCAAATGTTTTACAACATGGTTTTGGTAGGTTATTCATAATTCTGTAATGAAAAATATAAGATTTAGCATATCATAGAATATTTTGATAGACATACAGTCAAGGAAAATGATTTACATGCTAGAGGACATGGTATGAAATTGATTCTAAATATTTAGTAGAGAAAAGTATGATAATTTAAACATAGTAGGATGATAATTAAAATAGTCAATAGGATTAAATTTATATGTCACCTTATAAGGATATTTATGTTGATTTGTGTTGTTCACTACTTTGTTTTCATGATTCTGCAGAGGTAGTAGTTGCGGGCCTAATATGGTACAAGATACCTATGAGAATGTGAATATATTTTAGAGCATTTTGGCCATAGATCAAAACATATAAATATATTATTTACACCATAGAATGAGAACTCTGAAATTGATTGTTTATATAACTGACTACACAATTTTTTCATAGACATTTGATGATGAAAGGGAAACTAGCACTATGTTTTTTTGAACACTTTGAGATCACAAAATAGAATGGGATGGTGGAATTAAATCAATATCCTCCATCTCATTATTATTTTATGCTTTATATGTTTTGAGTGTCTCAACATTGCAGGTACATACCATATCCCACACATTTCATCAACTATGTGGATATTGACATGGAGCCTAATGAAACGTATGTGGAAATATCAATGTAGATTATAGATTACATATATAAGGTTCTACAATGAAATATGGGGAGACATTACTAAATTCTTTGGAGATATAGAAAAATTTGGGAGGATATATGGGAGTAGGAGGAATGTGTTCGGGCATAGTATCCCAAGTGATTCAAGAAATAATCTAGGATACTCTTTGTGAAGATGATAAGTCTTTAGTGGAGGACAATAAAATGTACTCATTTTTTAAGCTACATTATGAGTTAATTTATTTATTTATTGTTTTTTAGATATATAAATTCTCTGGGATGCGTTATATGGGGTATCATATTCTCTTGTAGTGCTTTGGAGTCTTTTTCAAGTGTTCACGGTTTGATAATTGTTTTTCCAATCCATGCATACTGTCTAGAATATCATGGAAATATAGGTAGTTTCTTAACGATAACCACACAGTTAAGGCACAAAATTTGAAAAACAAAGTGTCCTCACCTAGAAAACCACATAAAGAGCTCTAGGGGACAATATAATGATTGGTGTATTGTTTTTAAAATCATGCATCCAAACCATGTGTCTTGTAGAGAATCCAATAAAGTGTGTATAGTTTGTCAAACCATGTGGCCAAAAAAACAACATGTGAAATTAATGTATTTAATTACATATTAATATCTATTTATTGTCTATTTTGACTCATTATTCTTTTTATTAGAATATCCCTTAATTTCTAAGATGCATACGACCTTCCAAGATGAATTTATCTCCTCAAAATATTGATTTTGGTGAATTTGTGTGGTAAAAAGATATAGAATGATGGTACATGATACAAAACCCATTATTATTAATGTTTCCCTTTTATCTTCATATTTCCCATTAATATGACTCATAGATCCATATTTTTTATGACTGATCTATGAATTTAAATGTCAAAAATTGATGAAACCTTTAATTGGTTCCTGATTAGTGGTGATTTTGATGCATCAATGACATTACTATCGATTGAGGTTAAATTCCTTGTGAATATTGGAAGTATCTGGGTATGTTTATGTAGATCTATCATCTTAGGAATATCTTCTTATTGATTGTCATTTTTAATCTATTTTACATTGATGGATTGATGATGGATCAATGTTTTTTAGATAAACCTATGAATCGTATCTAGAATTGATAAGGAATTCAAAATCTCTTCCTCAAATAAAAAAAATATGGGTATTAGTATCCTCTCCTTCAACATGCCAAGGAATTGGTTCTCTTAAAAACTCCAAAAGGTATGGTATTCCAGAAACACTCATCTTGACATGGAATCTCCTTGAGTCTCATATCTAAACCCCATTCATGATGAATCATGGTTGAAAATAAGAATCATTGATGATAATTATAGATCTATATGGGTGTGAGGTTTGGTTTGAGAACTAATACTCCACAATATATTGAGTTCATCATAAAAAAACCATGAGATGTGTTGTTATTTATAATACAGGTATCTTTTTTGTGCAGGTTTCCTGAGTATATTTCTTATTTATCTATAAATTAATGACTATTATTGAATTTGATTGTATTTGGGTCTTTGTGGTTTTGATACATGTTTATGTTACATATTTCCATGAGTATTCTTGTATCTTGTGTGATCATGTTTGATTTTTATCACATGTGTTTTATATTGTTTTTATTTTCTCACAATTATAGGTTATGAATTTCATTTATGATAAACCCTATTATAAGTGTTACCATATATTTGGAGGTATATTTCTTTGTTATTGGAACTAGTGGACCACCATTTCATGATTATCATATATAGTGAGAGTGTGCACAATATACGATGATGAAGATGATGGAACTAATCATAGGGTACAGATACAATGATGCCTTTTGAATTATATGGGATTCACTCAATAAAAATTGGATTATGACATGAATTTTTACTCAATTCAACGTGAATGATAAATAGAATAATCACTATATTCCATGTATATTTTGATTAGCATGATTCAGTTGACTCATAGTAGATGCTGAGTCACTAGTTCATGTGATTTGTTAACGATTCCCAATGGTATAATTATTAGAAAAATGTTTTCCTATATTTGTTCTGATATATTTATATTACTTCCACCATGAAACTGAATCTAGTATAGATAAAGATCATGGTGGATAGGTTTGAACATATTTTTTTACTATGTGACTGTTTATACATTCTTATACATTTATTTTTATCATGGAATACACCTATTATACTTTTCAACACTTGTTAAGGATGTTATGGTGGTGTCCTGCTATTTTTTAATAATATAATCATAAATGAAATTCCCAATTTGTGTATTTAATTAATATATATAGTGATATAGTTAAGGTAATAGGTCCCCTCTAAATAACTTAATCATGGATCTTGAAGTTGGTGTCGTCATTTGAATGTACTCTAGAAGATTTTCATTGAGTTTTTTATTTATTTGTTTTCAATATTACAGGGGTTTGTCTTTCCAGATAAGAATCATGTTTTTTTTTATTTTATGAAACACATAACATTGGATATTATATTTATCCTCCTTATTTACTCTAAGATTATTTAAAATACTATTGGTGAAAGGATATGATATTTAGGTTATGTATCACTACTAACAGAATTCGGACCCTCGCTTCTAATTTGAAGCCCATTGTATAAGGGTAGTGAACATGAGGTCTTGTGTATATTTTTATTAGACCCAGTGGTTTGGTTTTATTAATTAAAATTTACATGTTTAACATGTTCTCGCTTCCTATTAAGTGATTATAATTTTGGAAATGTCATTCTAGTCACTTATAAATGGGGACCCCCACATCCCCATAAAGACCACTATAAAAAATCAGTTTCATAATGAGACTCTTCAATATTTTCTTCCCCTATAATTTATGTTCACCCCCATTAATATTCTAGTCATATGATATTTTCCAATTTCCTCCATTTCTAAGAAGTAAGTCATGAGAAATTTCAAATCTCAATGTAAGTACTTCACATTATCTATTCATTTCCCTTCTCCATCTACTTCATGAAATCTTATATAAACCATTATAGATGATAAAATTAGTGTTACCTATATACTGATTTTTTTATGTTTTTGGGATACACATTATCTATCTTTTCACTCTTCCCTTAAGAAAACAAAAAACCTAAATCATGTCTATATGCAGACTATCGCCTCTATTATCCAACATGTTTTCGTTTCTTCCATCTCATCACATGGATAGTAGTAATGATGAATATTCTATATAATTTTAATATTTATAACAATTATTTTCAGAAATAATTAACCATAATATATATTTCTCTCACTCTATGTAAAATAAAATCATCATACATGTGTATGCACGAACTACCACCACCATGGAATGGTGTATTAAATTTCTCTTTAAAAGATTTCATGGATATTTATAAATAAGATTTTAAGGTTTAAATATTGAATTTGTTATATTATTAAATTTTTTATAATAATATTGGATAACCCATAAACAACCTGATAAATAAACAATTTTTTCATATTCAATTTCCAAAAAAAAACTGTTTTAAGAGGGAGAAAATATTTCTTAATATTTTGTAAAAACATTATAGATTTTAACTCTTATATCATATTTTTTTTATTTCTAATATATCTCACTAATAAACTCACTATATTATACATTGATTATTTTTTAATTATATTACAACTAAACCACTTCATAATAATCCATTAGTTATGGTATGTTCTTATATTGGTTCGTTTAACCACCTACTTAAACAATGATGTTAATTTATACAATTTACTATTATAGTAGTATATTTTAGGTTAATATATGATTTTAATTTATAAATAATGTATTTATTTTGGTTATTTTTTGGAAACATTAATATTAGTCCCATCAATCATTATACCTACATCTATTGATTAAAAATCAATGAAATATGATCATCGTTGATTTCATCATTATCTACCATAACAAAAAATCCCATAATATGAAATTAATACACTTTAAATTAATATACATAATAAATTATAATACCTTGAATTATTTTGGAATGAGAAACTGTTGGAAAACTATGAAGAATGAAACATTATTTATGAAACTAGTTCAAACTAACCAATATTACAAGCACCAGTTATTGAAAATAAATAATGATTAACTAATATATATATATATATAATTATATATGGAGATTAAAAGTTCATAATTATATATATGTTTTTAAAATTAGTTTTTTAGAGACATATGTTTATCACACAAGATGTTAGAGATCATTTGGAAAAGCGGGAATACAAGGTAAGTGAACCCTTGTCTGAAATTTAATTTCTTGAGACATATGTCATAATATAAACCATGATATCTTTGATAAGGTGTGATAACCACATAACAAATTTATTTTAACATAATAATGTAATTGATGTTTTTTCAAGACCCAAATCATGTTCTTTATTTAAATATCCTTAAATTCAAAAGACACCAATGCTGAATGAGGTTTTGATTAAGATTGTACTCAGACTGTAAGGTTTTTTTCAATATTATATTCATAATAATGATTTGTTTTAAAACATAATCCACATATGGAATTTTTATTAATTAAGAAACCACTATTAATTATAATGTTATATTCATGATGTTTTACATTTCAACTCATAATTTCATTTCCCATTTACAAATATTACACTCAATGTGTTTATTACATCTTCACTTATTTTTTATCAGAAACCACCCTTTTATATATGTCCATATTAATTATATTATTTTTAAAATTCTATTATATATGCATTAGTAGTGTATTAATTTTATTTTATACTAGTTTAAATTATCACAAATGTTTTAAATATATTTTCAATGGTTTCTATATGAACTGTTTTCATCAAAATATCAAAGTCTAATTTTTTTAGTATTTATGTTTGAACATGACTTTCTACTACATTATCTATTTTATATACAGATTTATCTCTATATTTTCAAGGTTTAAAAATAATTTATTCTTATAATTGATTTATAAAATACATATGTTATATTATTTCAAAAAAATGATATTTCTTATTTCAAATGTGGAATTTCTAAAACTACTAAAATTTATATTTCATTTAATTTATTAATATTTGAGAAATA
Source organism: Viscum album (assembly GCA_963277665.1). Lineage (NCBI taxonomy): Eukaryota > Viridiplantae > Streptophyta > Magnoliopsida > Santalales > Viscaceae > Viscum > Viscum album. The sequence continues at coordinate 1,753,108,554 of OY728146.1, read as the reverse complement.
TTATCCTTGATAGAGAATATTATTATAATATTACCATCCATGTAATTTATTTTGATCAATTATTTAATTTTGTTCTATTTGTGAAGAATTATTGATCACTTCCTTTTTCTACCCAAATTGTCTTCGATGTGTGACCATAATTTTTATTCCAACGCTGTTCCTCTATAAATGCCACATTTTTTATTACTTCGATTAAATAGTGTTCACCTAGATTCCAAACATCAATTAAATTGTATATTTTTTTCCTAAATATACACCCATTATCTTTAAGTTGTAAATATCACATTTTTTATTATCTTCATTAAAGGCTATTTACCTATACATTTATTGAATATCAGTGGATACATATTTATTTTTTAGGGGGTTTCATGTTATGATTTTTCGTTAAATTATAAATGATTTCCTTGTGAAAATATATTTGAAAAGGACATGAAACACATTTAATATCCATGGTATCATTATCATGTGTTGAATGATATCCATTTTTATTTCCACAGTGTTTTTTGAAGTGAGGAACGAAAAAAAAATTCATCCCAATGGTTCTTTGTGATATAATAAGTGAATTAATTTCAATTCCCACACATATATATTGATAATTACGGGTAGAGGCAGATATACCCCTCCAATTCAATTGTTAAAATTTTATATCTCATGATAAAAGTATTCATTGGTATGTTTTTTGTACTCATATGGTTAAGAAAATATTGTGTGGCTCATGAATGTAATGTTTCCATATGTAAATTTTTCTACTATAATTGAAATATGTCACAATTTTGTGCTTATTATCTTGACTATTTTATTATATAATGCCTCATATTTATTTACCAAATATTTTGATTAATGTAATATTTTATTCCCGTCCATGTGAAATGATTTATGATCGACATTTATTGGATATTAATTTCTTAAATATCTTAAATATACTCGTATGATCATCTTATTCTCTCTTACTATCATTAATTGTTAGCAGTTATGTTTACCCTTACTGAGTATTTAGGTATCCCATTTATGTTGTTTCTATTTCCATAGTTTATGAATAAATGAAATAAATAATATTATTTTACAATAATATCTTATATAATTTATTTTTTTTGAGATATTGAAGTCTTATTAAATATAATGTAGTTTCTTATATAGTTGAAATAATGTCCATCTGATATAAAAAACCTGGTATATACTAGTAATTTTAATTTTCCTAATTCTCTAAAACTCTAAACCTATAATGTTATATATATTTTAAATCATAAATTATATGTTAAATATATTTTAATTAATTATGAGAATAAAAACTAGTGCGTAAAGTATTACGTTTTAATCATCGGATCTGGGAGTGTGAGTTTGGGGTGCCTTAAGAGGATGTTATGCTGAGAACATGGGAGTAGTTTAGTGGAGGTAAATTCATGATATTTATGTATCTTTTCATCTATGGGATGCTATTTAATATATATAAATACCTTCTCAATAATAATTATTACTCCCCCATTATACACTACACAGGCATGAGATTTATCATGGCGATGTTAAAAAATTATAGGATTTTTACATTAAGTTATATACCATGTCATGGTCAAGGAGTTTTAATATATATAGGAAAATATAGTTCAAACTGAACAAGGAGTTATGAATTGAATTTCAATGTGCTAAATTCATATTTCATGTCCTTTTGGGATTTTATTATGTACCCGGGGTACTTATCATAATCAAAAAATTATGATATTAAATCCTAAACCATATATTAATGATAAAGAATAGAAATATCTATAAAATAACTTATGAATTCCTAAAACAACCATCAATGAAAAAACAAAATATTAGGGACATAATTCATAGATAAAGAGATAAAATTTTTGTTTTGAATTAAAGTAGATAGAATGGAACTAGGATCTTATTAAATACCATTCCAAAAAAGGATATGGTGATTCTATGGTATCTCATAGAGAGAGGAAGAAATTGCTCATGATGATATTCGTAGTGGGTCTGTAAAAAAGAATTAATTGATCAATTTCCCTATTGTCTATATACTTGGTGAATCTTCAACAACGAGTTGATATTTGGATTTTTATGTTGGACATCATTGTTTTTCCTTAAATGTAGTGAGTGAAAAAAGGGAAACAATGAATTAAGTGAGTAAAATGAGATAATTGATTTTTACCTAAATATTTTTAAGGGTTGTTATCCAATGAATGAGTCACCATGATAAACCCTAAAGAGTTATCATGTAGTGTTTTTAGATCGCTAACACACTCTCCATTTCATAATCGTTGGACTATCCCATTGTGGCATTGAAACAAAAATCAAAATAGCCACAATGATTTCTTATTTATTTTAAGAAAAATAAAAAATGAAGATTCGTAATGTAGATAATGATAATATCTTCTAAATTAATGGTAGAGTTAAAAATAAATAACATCATGTATTCATTATGATAAGAATAAGTGTCCCTTCTGAGTACTACGTTATGATTATTAGTGTAGAATGAGATTAAAAGTAAAAGTGAATAATTTTGAAATGATCTATATAGACTAATCTAACCCCACCCCCTCGCACTTACGGTACATTTCACCTAATACCTATCATACAACCAAAACATAGTATCCAATTGATGGTTTATTATATATTTTTTTATCTGAATAGTTCTGTATCATTTGAATGAAATGGAAACCAAAGATATATTTCCATTAATTAATGTAGATCATTTCTAAATTACATGAATCAGTTTATTTTATACATTGATTTAAATAAAGGTATTCCACATGAAGTGTTGATGGATTCAATTTTTATCTTAATAAATCGTTAAAAAATATCTTAAACTAATCAAAGATACATGAAGGATGATGTATATTAGAAGAATAAATTAATTGATACCTTAAAATTTGTTTTGTTTGAGATGATTTCTCAATGGAATATCTCCATAGATATGTTTATTTAATTGGACATACTACATGGAAAATAAAAAACGGAATATTGTTTATCAGGTAAAATTGTAAAGGGAATATTGATTGATGTAAAAAAGAAAATAATATGATGAATAAGATAACCAAAATGAGTAACTCTCAAACTATGTTAAGTAATTTTTAAAATTGTATCTTTTATGATAGTAAATGAAATTTTGAGAATGTGTGTAAATTATACATTTTAGACACTCTCAATGAGCTGAATATAAGTAGTGATTCTAGTGATCAAGAAGAAAGAACATTTTATTTCCAAATCATGAGTTTTTTATGATATTACCAAAAAGATAAATTGTTATAGTAGGATGTGGTTGATAAAATTAGAGGTATGAATAAATTATAACAAGCATGTGTAAAGGATTTTACCTTAGAAAATATCCTAGATAGATATAATTTGTCTATGATGTTTTATATGATGATTATTGGAGTTAAAATGAGGGAATAAAGAGACATAGTTAAAGATATTTCCTTATAGATCATGAAGAATATGTCCATATTAAAGGATTGTAAATAAAACATCATTCAACACATAACATAGTTTGATGAAAGAAGGTAATATGAGATGGATGTTACATCATGTTTTATAGAAATGGTTATAAAATAGAAGAAGAGGTATGCAGATATCAAGGGGAATGGGGAGAGTATTTACACCTCAAATGAAATGTTTAATATCTTCTAAAATGTTTCCTCAACATAACAAGAATAAATTAATCCAGATATAATATTTTGAAAAAATTTGTAAATAAATATATTCAATTTGATCTAAAACATATGTTTCATAAAAAACAACAGATATGATATCCAATAAAGAAGGTATCTTTAAAGTGATACTTTTTTTGTAAAACTGAGGCACATTGTGAATATGTGTTTTGAAGCCCAAATGCATCAAATAAGAAGAAAAATATTTGTTCCAACATCTTAATCAAAAGGTGAAAAAATTAGATATGATTACTATGAAAAATATTATATGTTCTAACAACAGTAATTTGAATTTAATTTTTATTTGGAAGGATGCATGGATGGTAAAGGATACCATAATGAGGATCTCTACTCATGTAACATATAAATAAAAAACATATCTTGAAAAAGTTATATTAATCTGTAAAATAGGTTCTCCTTTTAATAAGAATGATATTGATATAAAAAAGGTGCATCTAGATGAAAAATATGATTACTCACAATAGTTCTCATATATGGAAATAAAATATATTTTGAAGGAAAAACAATGATATTCCACACCTATGAGAATTAATGAAAATAATGATCCACCAAATAAAATTGATATGTCTCAGATGACCATCAAATATGTGTCATTCCTAATTGTTCTCACAGAAATTCATTTAATAAATAAATTAATTCCACTAGAATATCCCTCTAATTGAGATGGAATATGAAATAAATATCCACTATAATTACATCACAAGAGGATCTACATACATGAGGAATCTATTTCAGAATTGTAGAAATCCCCAAGCAATGGAATGAAAATTTTTCGAAAATTAAATAAGAAATTTATATAAGTGGTCACACAAAAATAATATCAGTTTTGAAAGGGTTTAAGAAGAAAAATAAATAATATATTAATGAAAAATATTTCTTAATGAATTAATATCATTTCTTTAAAAAATCTAATAATGATAAGATGAATGTTTCTAGATAAATGGTTGGTTTATCATGAACATATATATTTCTCAGCCTAAAGAAAAATGAGGTACCTATATCCCATATTTATTTAAAAGTTTATAATCAATTTAACAAGTTTCTAAACAATGTATAAGACGTAATTCATGGGGTATGTGTTTTAAAAGAAGATAAAAATATTGAAGAATTAAAATTTTATATGGTTTTTAATTTCATGAATTGTATGATTTTTATAAGTATGCAAATCCCTGTTTTATATTAAGACTAATAAATGATTTCAAGCTTCAACCTATCTCATTATGTGGATTAAATTGAAAATCCATATTTTGAAATCAATATGCATGATTTAAATTCACTGATGAATTTAGAGCTTTTTGGGGATCCTACCTAGATGAAAAAAATGTGTAAATACAATAAGTTAAATATCCCTAGTTATCATATCGAATACATTATATAAAGGTTTTTATTATTCATTATACTAATTGGAATCAAACTCACTAAAGAAGAAGATATATTTAATGTTACTAAATTAATAAATTTCATGTCATGTTATTTATAATCTAACAATTGGTTTATGATGATCATGTTTTTTCAAGATACTAACACTCCAATATAGAAAAAAAAATTCTAAACAAATAATTTATTAAGATATAAATTATTCCCCATTTTATGTTGATGAGGCTTTAGGATATTGTTGTGATGATATTTCAAAAGCTATTCAATCATATTTTTTCAATAAAGTAACCAAAAAAGTATTAGAAATTATATTTGGTATCAAACTAATGTTAAAAGTTGTATGTGTCACACTCTTTTGTTTAAAATAGTATACACTAATAGAATTTATGTAAATTTTATGATATAATAGTTTTAATTTTGTTGGGATAGTATAAAATATTGACATGTTATTGTATTTTTTATATTAATGAGTGAAATAGACTTCCTTGTAGATGTTTACTTATACACATGATTCTTACACAAATATTTGGATTAGTTGTCTTATAGGATCTCTCTATAGGCTATGTGATATGTGGTATATTCAATCCACTATATATTAAGTGATTTAATCTATATTGGAAGTTTTTTGTGTGTAAGATTCTAGAATTGGACATTCTAACCCGAAATGATATTCAATTTTTGTCATAAATTATATAAGAAAATAATTTACATGGGGGGAGTATTCACCTATATGAATTATTGTTCCTCGTTATACTGTAAGGGGGATAGTAAGGATAATAAAAATTTTAATTACAAGGAAAATCATTGAAAAGGGTGAGAAAGAAGAAAATTTTCTCCCATTTTTATTCCATTAAAAAGGGAGAGTAAACAATGGTTTCTTGTCCAAAAAATATAAAATAAGAGATTTTTTGAAACCTAAAGTTTTATGTTTAGTTTTTAGAAAAGGAAAACTTGAAAGAGTCTGGAATTGGGAACCATAAAAGGTTTTTAGGATTTGTTTACAATACATGACTAAAATAAATATGAAGTTGGTTCCAATAGAATTATTTACAATAAATTTAAGGTGATACTTAGAGGATTTTAATTTTAGGATATGTTTTTGATTAATTGAATAACCATTAAATAGTATAAGTGTTTATTGATGTATTTTTATAGACCCATTTAGTCTATCAGGCTGTAGTAATGATATTGAATAATTTTTACGAGTTTAAGTACTAAAGGTAGAGTTTGTTAGCTGGATATATACTACCCAAAAATAATTTTGGTCATGCCATGGAAATAATTTTGTTGTATTTGTCTCTTTGGGGGTTTTAAATTCTACATCGTAGCTCTATGGGTGAAACCATAATGGTTACATGAAAGGATAAAAAAATTATTTATTTTTTTAGGACTCAAGAAACCATTTTATAGAGATAGAGGTTGTGTCACAACGAAATTCAACTTGAGAGAAAAATATTTTTATCCATGGATTGGTCAATCCAACCAACCATCCAACCTATGAAAGTATTCCAAGCTCCATGATAGCCATGAATGAATGTTGTACTCTAGGTGAACACCAATGTGGTTACATTTCATAACATGTGAATGAGGGACCTCTTTATACAGTTGCATCATATATAAGAAGTCATATTTTGAGTTAGTGACACAAGATATTTATAACATGTCTATTTCTTGGCGAGTTTGATAAATAGATGAACTTTTTTAGGATAGAAAAATGTTTTATTCTATAGCCAAGGAAATTATTGAGAGGAATAAAACTATATTATAAACACTATTATAAGTAGAGTTCATCTAAACATCAATTCCATTGAAATCTCAAGGGTTTCATCACTATGTAAGAGATACTATGTCAAATTCATGTTGAGAAGTGGACCCCAAACCATAAAAATTATTTGAGACATGGAGAGTGTGAATGAGGCTATGAATTTTAAATATTGTTTTCAATAATAAAGAAGCTCACTGTTTAAGTGAAATGGAAATATCATAAAAAGTTTTATGAGTCATTGAGAAAAAAGATATCATGTTGAGATCATGGGAACAGTTAAAACATGGTAAATTAAATAGATTTTTAGATCAATCCATCTATATGATCCTACATTGTATTTAATAAAACCATCTATATATTTTTTTGATACCCCATTCAATGTCATGGGGAAAAGTGAGCTTACATGGTGAATGTAGGAAATGATGTGACTATATCAGGGATTTATTTATCATGATGTAGTAAATGAGTATCAATTAAATTCTAAAAAGCAATAGGTAGTAAAAACATATATATCTCATGTTTATAAGTAATTTATTTTGATTTCACATAAGTTTATGATCCCATTCTAAATATGGAACCCTTAGCATTATCACAAATTAAATATAATCTATCCTAAATCTAATAATGAAATGAAATCGTAAAAAACACTTCAAAATTTTATATGTATATTCTGGATAAAACATCATTGAATAGAGAGCACATTGGAGAAGTTATTTTCAATGAAATAGACAGAGTTATTTTTTGTATAAAATGACAAATAAGAGAACCTGGTGCTTATTTAAGATCCTTCCAATGAAAAAGAAGTTGATTCCAATATATCTCAATTTTTATCTTACAAAAGAAGAAGATAATGCTCAATATGATATTCATTGTAGTTCTATAGTGTAGATATAAGAGTTTAAAGGAAAATCGATCCAAATACTTGGTTTATAAACAATAAAAAGGTGATAATTTCATTCTATTTTGAACCAATATTTTATTCCATTTAATTTAGTGAGTGAAAATTGATGTTGTGAGTGAAGTGATCCTAGCGCTATATTATATCCACCCAAAACCATATTAAGGGTGTTTAGTCCAGAAAATAGTTACCAAGCCAAACCCCAAGTAGTTAGGTTATATTTTTTTTTGATTCATCAATGCATTCTAAATTTCATACTCCTTAGACGATCCAGTAGTTGTTAACCATGTAAAATTATGGGTATACCTCATATTTTATTATTTTTATTCTACACAAAATAATATGAAAAAGGGGTAAAGAAAGTGTAAATATTGTTTCTTATAAGATTCATTAGGTGGAAAATTGAATTAGATTATTGAATCATGAAGAGAAAAATCGATGACCCTTCTATGAAATTGGCCAAGATCATTAATGAATTCAGAGTTTAAATGGGATTTTTTTTAATTTTAATGATTTCTAAACCCTAATTCACCCCTACCTCATCGTATGTCTCACCTAAGACATTTAATGCGCCCAACACTTTAAAAATTGATATGATTTATATACATAATTTTTATAGGGAACTAATGATAGTATCATAACATAAACATTATTTTTATTATTATAATGATTATTCCAAAAATAATAAAATATTCGTTTTCATATTCTAATGTATCTCCATGTAATGAATTTTTATATGATGAAATATAATTTATAACCATAAAAAATACATCTATATAAGTTTATATTGATCAAGGAATTCATCCAAAAGGTTTTCAATTTCTATTTCAAAGGAAAATTAAATTCAAAGAAATAAATAATAAAAATAAAACAAAATATGTTTTAAAGATTATTAATCAAAATTATGTAATATATTATTTTGTTACTTATACATGCATTGATAGGATTTATTCTATTAGAGTCCTACAAAATTTATCCTTGATATATTGTTTGTAAATTCACTATATGGATATCAAAATTGAATTCCTAAATAGTGTGCGATATTAAAAAATATATATAAACAAAAATTGGAAGGATTCATAATACAAAGAAAATAAATAAATATTTACAAATTTCTATAGTACGTTTGTGGTTTTAAATAGGCTCCCAAAAATTAGAGGGGAAATTTAATGAATAAATATAATGAAATCAATTTGTATTTATCTAATAAAATATATTTATTTATATTATGATTCTTCATAACAGTGTATTTATTTTTTAATATTTTGATAACATTATAATATTTTCAACTAATATGAACTGAGTGAATGAGGTTAAGTCTTTTTACTGTATAAATTTATAATATGAATGAAATAGGTGAAGAAAAATTTTTAAAGGGAATTAAAAAATTTCAATAAGAATTCTATATTTAATTTTAAGTCACATTATATTGAATATGTCTTAAAAAAAATTGAATAGTTAATTATTTTATAGTTTTCATCCCAAATGATTATATGAACATGTGACTACCAAATCCTCATAGAATAATATTCAAATTAGTATATACCATAGTTTATGTAGTTTCTCATATAGTCCATGGAAATAATAAGTCTTGATATTTAATATGTTGTTAAAAATTTGAGCATGTATAAAAGTAATAAATGTTATGAACAATGGGATATAGTAAAAATAGTACAAAAAAATTTATAGAGTACTATGAATTACATTAATTTTTATTGTGGAAATACAATGGTGTTAGATTTATTTTTTTTAAAATATGGATAAAAATATATAGATAACCACACTTCTTTGTGTGGTTAGTTTTTTACACTTTGGGGTAGAGTGATCGCTCAGAGACCATAGAAATAAACATATATAGTGGACACCATAATGGAATCTTATTTTATGGATTTAAAATAAATTGAAAAATAATTGAAATTTTATATATATATATATATATATATATTATATCAAATCTAGTATTTTGTATTATAATAATGTCTGTAGTCTCTAAAAATTATGATTGTCAATAAATTTAATATATGGAATAAAAAATTACTTATGTTGAACAATCAATCCACATTGGCCTAATACATATCTATGTGTGGTAGTAAATATAATATCATATCATAAGTGTGGACATTGTTTGATCCAGATATAATTTTATAGATCCACCAACCAAGATACCTTCAATGGATTTTGTTGTGCATAAATTCCTCTGGGACGGTCATAAAGTCCTTGTCAAAACATCACCAATGATGAACCTCAAATTAACATCTGGTAACATCATTTTTATATATTTAATGTAGATAATTATTTGATATGTATGAAGGAAAAATTAAAATAAGTTCAATCCTTTATGAACTATGTTTAGCACCCATGATAAAATTTTAGTGATTTTGGAACTCTTAATTAAATAAGGAAATCAAATATATTTTGAAAAATGATTACATGTGTTGTTTACCTGTATGAATATAGCGATGAAGAATCTCTAAAAAGTTTATGGATTTGGATATAAAACATTAATTAATGGAAAAGAGACACATATTCATATTGGTATTAATGAATACATGAAAAAATGAGTAATTTAAATGGACTTATATAGGGTGAATCCTGATGATAATCAGATTTTCATGTTCATGTTATTGTCCACATGTTTTCCTATTCAAAAATGATATCTCCTTAAAATATAATGGATCAAATAAACATATACCTTTATTTATGCATGCTATTTTTAATTTATATAGTCGTTTTTAATGGTTAATTTTGAATATTTTAATATAGTAGGGAATATTTGGACTATTATGTTTATAATTATTTTAATGCTTTTTTTAAAAGGGGAACACTTTTGGAATCCCACATTGGAAAGTGGGTTGGAGTGGGGCATCCTTTATAATGGGGAAAATGTTTATCAATATTTAAAATTATAATGTGTGGAGGAATATCATGTCGGATAAGGTGAACCACCATGTCCACAGAGGCATGTGATTGTGAGATATGCCTTAATTTTTCCAATAGATCATTTTACCATGCCTTTATGGTAATAAACATGAATGAGTATCATCTAGACCATAAATAATATCTTCCCTAATATAATGATCATGATAATTCATTATGAAGTGGGATCTTGGAAACATACTTGATCAAGTGTGATTCAATGGAAAATATTATATCATAAAAATACATGCCTTATTTGAATATTTATCAACCAAATTAAAAGGAATAAAATGACTTATTTGAGAGGGTGCATCCTAAACTATTTAATAGAGACTCCATTTTATGGAAAAATAAGTCCAATCACTTAAATGAATTCCAAATACCTTTGTAATGTTAATATCCCTCTAAAATTTGGATTCCAAACAAGTATTATAAAATAATCAAAATCACATTTTCAAGAAAGAATTACTTTAAATACTTTATTTATTCTAATTCACCATCATTGGTTAGCCTCCAATATGTATAGGTGTAGAGTAATGATATACCGTTGTATCCAAAAATTATTTATTTCAAATCATTGAACTATTAGATTAGTGGTGATGAATCTACACTTAAGGAGAGTGACATCATAACATGCCTTAGTGGTCTACATCTACTAACATATAATAAAAATCCCATAATATTTCTAACTAACATCCCCAAAAATATTTATATACATAACATATATTGAAATATATTAATGAATTTTTATTTTTATTTTTAATTTTAAATTTGTTATTTTTAATAATAATTGATGGCCTGGTCTTTTCCCTCATAAAATAAACACAACCACCACCATTTATCCCCACTCCCTAGTCATAACTCCACCTCACGCAAATTCTTCCTTCTCTAGCCAAAACATATTGAATATATCATTGGAGAAAATATTCAATGTATGTATCCCGCCATCAAAGGAACATTATTAAAAAAAACTACTCTTTGTTTCACAAGGTTCACCACTACCAGCCAAGATCTTACTACATTTACAACATGTACTCATGATGTAACACACAAACCCCAGAACCTTGGTGTTGATTCCGTAATTTATTAAAAAGGAATGATCACAAGGTATCAAATCAGATAGGACTATTTAGTTTATATGTTTTAGAAGACTAGATTGTATACATGATACCCTTATCAGATTAGGAAAATAGAATAATGAATAACATATGTAAAATATAATCATCTAGGAAACTCATTAGAATGATTCCTCTTTATAACCTCCAGAAAGACTACCTAACAAGGGTGAGGTCAAATGATCTATAAGGGTATGTACATATAAATAAATAGAGAATAAATCAGAATAAATCAACATGAAAAAATAATAACTGACAACACATTCCATTCAAATGACTGGATAATCCATGATAAATATGGAAACGTAAATAATTGAAACAAGTATCATTTAATCATTACACTGATAATGAAATAAATCCATTGGTAATTTCAAAGAAAAAAAATCTTGTGTATTATAATAATGACTAAATTAATAATAACATAAAAGATTAATTATTGGATTTCATGTTTCCTAGGAATATGAAAACATTACCATCAAGATATTTTAAAATATAGTTTAGTATATCTGGTAGAGACCCATTTGATTTGGCAGTCGGATTTAGCTCAAGAGACTACTAATGCATAGTGGGTATTACATTAACCGGTCCACACCCATTTTCCACCAGTAATAATAATTATTTATATATTTAATAATTTATTTAATTAATAAAAAATGTTTCTTATTGTCAAATATTTTTATTTAGAAAAATATATAGGTTTATCAAAATGTCTCAAGTTGATAAAATAATATTCAAAGTAACAACCATACGTAGAAAATGGAATATAGCTTTGGAAATAGTAATATATATCCTAAAAATATATATATATTTGATATAAATATAATTTAAAATAAGGAAAATGATCATTAAGAAGTTATTGTTTCATGATAAAGTTCACAATAAGTAAACATACTGAGATTGAAAAGATAACTTTTACCACAAGGTAATTTTCAAGTCAAACCCCTTTGGGTGAGATAATTAAAATTAAATAATTAATATTAATATAAATAAAAGGATTTTTAATAGAATATATAAAAAAAGGAAGTAGATATACAACAAAAAATAAGCAATTTGGGAATATGATATTTATATCACAGTTGTAAAAATTGAGGTGAAAATACATTAAATTACACTCTCATTAGTTTGAACACGTGTTAACCTTGTGTTTAATGGTTTTAATCATGTTATTAAATTATAAAAAAAACAATATTAATATTTATTTTTTCATATATTATCCCATTATTACATATTATTTATTTTTTGATAACAGTCCTTCATTATTTTCATTGTTTCTCTTCTTAATTGCAATGTTTTCAAAGTGTGTCTCAATTTGTTATTTTTCATTACAATTACTTAGATAATAGATTAATCATATACAAAATTTAAAACATGATTTAAATATCAAATATATTCAGTAAATTTTTATTTATAAATACTCATAAAATTTAGAGATGAGAATTGAATTTCATCGTTCATGGAGACGATATGTCATGTGTATGCATGAATGCTACTTTTATTTGATTTTCATATTAAAAGAAGAAAAATTAAGTGATATATGTGTATATATTAATTACAGTATTATATTTAGGTCTTATATGTCTCATATTTCTGTTTAATAAATCCATAATATATTTCATGAATAGGGTGAATGAATCGCGTCACTTAGAGGAGGTTGTAGTACACATGTCCACAAACGAAGTTATCATATTCCCACAAAATGAAAATCATAAAGGTATATGTTATATAAAAATTCTAGAATAATAAAAACATCATAAATATAATATATAATATATTAATCATTAATTATTTCAAACATGAAATGAGGTAGTGGAAGAACAAACGACATTGGATTCTAAGGTGGTAGTCCACCGCACACACAAACATTTATTGGGTATCCCTTTTGATTGATGTGTGTGAATTTTTAGGTAAAACACTTATCATTAAATAATATATTTATATTTAATATAATTTTTAATTATAATATAATTATAAAAAATAATGTAATGGTTGGATAAATAAATGAAACTGAAGAGATCATTGAAGAACATTACATCTTATTTGGGTAACTCCTTATGATTTATGAAAAAATAATTATGTGGTTGGATTACATCCAAAATTGGGGAATATAGTAGTATGTGAGGTATTTCGGGAGATTATTTTTTCAGGTTTTGGATGATCAAAATGGCTTAGGAGGTTTGACAAAATGGGAGGGGTGAGTACCATATTATAATGGAGATGGAGTGGCATTATTGTAAATATAAAAAGGTAAACACTATTGAGAGGTATTAATTACATATTTTTTATCTTATAATGATAATAAAATATACAATGGTTTATATAAATGACCATAAAATCAATTTTGGACATGTTTATAGGTCAATTGGGTCCATAATCTTAAAATTGAGTCCTAGGTTAAGATAATTTTCCTCTTAATCACTATAATTAATTTTAATTACTTTCACTAATTATTCTAGCCAAAAATTATGTTAAACATATTATAAATTATAAAATATTAATATTCCAAATAAGGAATCCATTTTTCAAATTCCAATAACCATCTTAGCTATAATTCACATAAAATCAGTCAATCAGATGGGATGACGTAGTGGGTTTTTGAAAGGGAAATGTTCAAAATATTGAAAAGGTTTTATATCCAATTTAAATGTCTAATTGTTAATAATTATATAAAATAGATTATATGTTGAATTATTTAACTAACTAAACTTTTAAAATAAATTAAAATAATGTTTAACTATATAAATAAATTAAATGAAAAAATCATTTTTAATTTAATTATTATTATTTTTCAATATTCATCAAAAAAATCTTTAAAAATTTTCCAAAAGGTAACCCTGGCCCAATTTTTTTGTTTCTATTTAAAAACTAATTTTCTTTTGAGAAATAAAATTTATAAAGTATCAAATTTCTGTTTTAAATGGGTGCTCTATTAAAATTCTGAAAACTGCCTTAATAAAAATATAACCATATATGTATAATATTGGGTTCATTTTTATCTTATGCCTATTAAATCTATACGATGAATATAAAAATTAATTCATTTAAGAAAATATATATAACTATATTTCATTAATATCATTCACTAATATATTTGAGTTTAATTTGTTAAGACAAAATTTATATGGATACATAAATTAAACTAACTTATTTTAGTGAATGATATTAATGAAATATATAAAAATTATATATTGAATAAAGTAATTTTCATAACATGGACTTTTTTAATTTTATTCATAATCCCCAATTTAACATCTATGGTGTATCTTATTATATTAAATAATAATATTCTAATATATTAATATTTTTTGATAAATCTTGGTCTTGTATGTTATGCAAGCCGTCGAAGTAATTAATTTGTCTATGTGACACAAGTTAACATCAGTTTTCCATTTAGTTAAACATAATCATTATATTGTGTTTAACATAATATTAACTTGGATTCTCACAAAAATCAATCTATGAAAAAAAATTAAATTTATTCTTAAAGAAAAATATTATAAATTCTTGGGGTGTTACATTATCCTA
Source organism: Viscum album (assembly GCA_963277665.1). Taxonomy (NCBI): domain Eukaryota; kingdom Viridiplantae; phylum Streptophyta; class Magnoliopsida; order Santalales; family Viscaceae; genus Viscum; species Viscum album. Next base: position 1,753,093,290 of record OY728146.1, on the reverse strand, counting down.
GCCATAATTGAATTATGTAGTCACAATTTAAACTTGGTCTCAATATTTCTGGGATTAATGATATAAAATACTATTATTGAAAACCCATATAATAAATTGTCTTATTAAAATATCTTTCTTAATAAGAGGTAAAAGGAAATGTGAACGTCACCACAAAACATGTATTTAAAATAGATAAACATTAGTGAAAACCTAAACATGGATGAGAAATCTAACTATCATGTTCTAATAGAGAGTGATATAGAACATGTTCAGATGAAAGATGATGACAAAAAACCATAAAATAAATTTAGGTAAAAGGTGCCTAATGTCATAAAAAATTATGATAACATGGAAGTTTTTTTCATAACCCTTTCCCAAGAGTTGTAAAAAATTTTCTCCCTCTATGAATATTATTAAATATACATTTTTATTTGATGAGTATAATCATATCTTTTGGTTGTTCAATAAAATACATATTCTTAATTTCTTAACATAGGTTATATCATAGGTTGATATATTATATAAATCTCAAAAACCACATCCAATGTTAAAATTAAACCATTTCATAAATGGTTGTCCTTTCAAAATATTTTAATCAAACACTTTATAAAAAACGTTACTAAGTTTCTAAAATGAACTTATAATTAATCTCACCACAACATAAAGAAACACTTATTTTTACATACCATAAATGTGAATACCTTCATAATGTATTCTACTAAAATTTGTTAATAACATTAATTATTATAATATGTTATTAGAAACATGTATTCTTCCTTATTATTTAAGTAAAAAAATGTTATTGGGTATATTTATTAAACCGAAATGTTTTGGAAACTCCATCAATAATTGCATAACCACTTTCCACCAAATAATTAAGTAGTTCCAAGGTAGTCTATTATATCCAATATACTTTATCCAAATTGATTGTCTCTTTATCAAAAAATTATTATATCATGAAAATATTATTTATTTTCATACCCTCAATAATTTGTTTTCTAATATGTTCAACTTGTCACTGAATCATTTTTCTTGGACATCAGTATATATCAAAACATGATTTTAAATGATTCATGAAAAGGTACTGCAATTAAATCTATAATCATTTCATAATTATTATAACCAATAGATCATTGATAAATTATTTTCACAACATTACCCACGAATCTAAATACAAAGTCAAATTATTCCTTCATATTCATCTATAGAAGTAACAAAATCATGACCATGATCTATTATCCTCTTTTGGGTTATATTACTTTGAAGTTTGATATATTGATTTTCATAGTATCATCTCTCCGTGAACTCAAAACATTGTATACTGGAATGATTTTTCGTACCTGTGAAATCACAGGAACAGTGGCCTTACTCTCCACACATATTGCAAACTCCAATCCCTTTTAAGAATGTATCAGTGTGTTTCATTCCAAAATTATCACATATAAGAAAACACTTATTTCCCATTTTCTATTTATCAATCTTTTTATAAGTTGTCTTCTTATTTTCGACCATTCCTTTGAATTCATAATACTTGGATAATCCTTCACATATCTCATTAGCACCAGCTACAATGTCTTCATATGAAGAGAATTCTTGGAAGGATATTTTCCTTTGAAATATTGACTTAAGACTATAAATTATATGATCGTTTTTACACATTGTATCATCTACGTTTTTGAGGTTCACATTCACTCTTCTAGGCCCCATTTCCAAATAATGACATGGAATACACTAGATCATTTCATGTATAATCCCAGAACTATTTAAATATATTATATAAATTTAAAAAATTATATGTATCTTATCTCATAATCAAAAAAATAGTTTCATAAGTATATTATTTTATACATATCATCAAATTCTATATGAGGTTTATGTTACATAATCTATGTTTTCCGTAATGTATTTTCCAATGTTTCTACTAAACATCCTTAGATGCAGACTATAACACCCTACCCCTAGAATCTCAGAGCCAATGGCTTAATATATTACATTGGCATTACTGAACATAATCAAATCCTAAATTAATGATTAGTTTTTTAGTTTGGGAAAACCTGATTACATACATGATACTAATATTACATTAAAAAAATAAAATAAATCAAAACATAAGTAAAATCATAGAATTTTTAAAACTCATTCAGTGGATTCCCTTTCATAACATAGCTAAAAAAATTATAATAAGGTAGAGCTCAGTTGATCAACAACGACATTTATTGAGGTTGAAATAATGAATCAATGAGAATAAATTAGCATGTAAAGGTGAATAACTAAAAACAAATTCTTTTCAAATAATTTGATAAGGCATAACTAATATGGAATGTTAAATAACTGAAACATATTATATTTAATCAATAAAATAATAATAAACTGCATCCATAGATAATTTCAAATAAAATATCTTATGGATAATAAAAAAATTAATAAATTATTTTTAAATAATTTGATTAATTATTGGAAACCATTTTCCTGGTTACCTAGTAAATTTTTTGTTAAAACCATTTATAGGACGATTTAACATATCGTGTAGAAACTCATCTAATTTATCCATTTGATTCATCTCATGAGACTATCTATGCATTGAGTATATTTTTTTAAATAAATATAAAACCATGATTTAATATTAAAAACCATTCCTTATATATAATGTAAATTATTTATTTAATAAATAATATTCCTTATCATCCATTTTCATTTTTAATAAATTGTCAGGATTTATCAAAATTTACCATATCAATCAAAAAAAATTATAAGTAAATATTGGATATGAAAATGGAATGTGGTTTAGAAAATAATAATATACACTACACAATAATATATATTGTTTATATAAATTTATTTTATAATAATAATTATTAACATAAGTAATTTATTGTTTTTGGAGAAATCTTATAATAAGAAAATAAAGTCAGATCGCAATGATAACTTTTACCATATGATAATTTAAAATCCAAAACTCTTTGTAATAGACAATTAAAATTAAAAAATTAAATGACATCAATATAAAAGGATTCATGTTATAATATATAAAAATGTGTAGTAGATACACCACACAATAGAATTAAATAGTGAATATGACACTTATCTCACATATGAAAAAGGTGAGAAGAAAATCTCTTACCTTAGGCTCTCTATTGGATGAATGATATTTAAAAACATGTATAATTGTTTTAAGAACTTTATTATATTATAAAAGAACCATATTAATATTAATCATATCATATATTATCCCTTTATAACATATTATTACTCAATTTTAAATATTCCATCGTTATTATCATCGTTTCGAGGGTTAATTTCTTTCTTTTCTAAGTATATTATTTAAATATTTATTTAAAATAGTCTATAAAATTCAGAGATAAAAAATGAAATACATAGTTCATCGAGACCTTAAGTTGTGCGTACGTATGAACACTACTTCAATTTTTTCATATTAAAACAATGAATAATAAATTATATAAATGTATATTATAATTAAATTATCATATTTATATAATATATTTCACGTATTTCAATTAAAATAATCATTAATACATTCCATGTATTGCATGAATGAATCACATTTCTTTAAAAAGGTGGTCGTCCACACGTCCATAAACGAAGTTTTCGTATTCTCATAAAATGGAAAGAATAAAGTTGTTTTTTATATAAAAATTAAAGAATCATAAATTAATCATAAATATCATTTATATTATCTATAAGCCATAAATATATCATTATTTTAACCATGAATGGTAGTAACGGAAAAATGAATTACATTGGTTTGCGAGGCGGTAGTCCACTATAGGCACATATGATGATTGTTTGTCCGATTTTATAGATGTGTGTGAAATTTTAACTAGAAATATTATCATAAAAATATAATTGTATTTAATATTCATATTTTATTATAATGTCATGTTATAAAATTAATATAATTGGTGGAGAATTAAATGTAACAAATGAGATCATTAAAGTAGGCCACCTCTTAATCGGGTAACTCCTTTTGGATTATACAAAAACAATTACTTGGATGGATTTATCACAAATGTTAGTATTCTAGTAGTATGGGAGGGATATTGGTAGATTATTTTGGATGTTTTTTTCTAATCAAATTTTCTTGAGAGGTATGAATAAATTGAAGGGGTGAGTTTTATTTTATAGTGTACTAGTAGTGTCATTCTAGAAAATATAAAAGGTAAATAATATTGAGAGGTATCCATTACAAAATGTTTCTCTATTACTGAACCAATTTTGATATAGTTAAGTATATTTTCAAAATAAGTCCATAAAATAGATTTTGGACAAATGTTTATGTCATTTTAAACCATATGTTAATATTTTAGTCTAATATTAAGCTAATGTTTCTCCTAATTGTTGTAAATATTTTTATTACATTAACCAATATTTTTGGTCAAAGAATATTTAAACCATTTTATATATTATAATATATTATTATTAAACTTATGTAATCTATTTTTCAAAATTCATATTCTATAATTTCATGAAATTAATTTAAAATTAATCCCATATATGGGATGTTGAAGATGGTTTTTAAATTAACTATTTCCAAATGTATGAAATGATTATATATCCAATTTCAATGTGAAATTGGTTACCCTGAACTAAATTTCATTACATGATTTAAAATTTTGCTAAATAAAATTTTAATTAAAATTGAAATATAATTTAAATATAAAAATAAATTAGATAACAAAAATTTCTCAATTAATGTTCCATTTTTTTCTCTATTCATTACAAAATAAAACATTTCATAAATATACCAAATTTGTACCGTAACCTAAATTTCAAGTTTCACATTCAAAAATGAATTTATATTTTAAAATTAAATTTACAAAACTAATAAAATTTAGTCTTAAAATAGGTTCTCCATTAAAGTGCAACAAAACTCCCTTTATTAAAATATTGCTTTTCATGTGTAATTGTTGAATCATTATTTTGTTATTCCAATTGAATCTATTAGATGAATGTTAAAAATATTATATTTAACATATAATATATATATTTCTTAAATATCATTCACTAAAATTAATTAGTTCAATTTATTAAGATAAAATTCTTTTGAGTGTATAATTTTTTTATAAAATTATTTTCTTTATATTCAATTGTTAAATATATTTATTTATAATTACTTCATAAATAATAAATTCAACAATATATTATTATAATTTAGTGATCAAATTCATAACTTCCAATTTAATGGCTAGGTAATTTCTTGTTATATTAGGTAACAATATTTTAATTTTATATTATTGTTCGAAAAAACTAAGTCTTTCTTGTTACACAAGACATTTAAGAAATTAATTTTGGCATGTAATGAAAACTAACCATGGTGTTCTATATAGAGAAATCTAAAAATTATGTTTCATGTAATATAATCATAACTTGGTGTTCATATAAATAATGCTAGGATAAAAATTGAATTGATTTTAAAAGTTAAATATTGTAAAGTCTTGAGGTGATAAACAATATTCCACCCTTGTTGTCTAAATTACCACAATCCAATAAACACCCCCAATGATATTCTATATATATATATATATCATTTTATTCCCTTTATTCTACCATTTCATATAGAACCATTTTCATTATCAATCAATGTTGAGTTTTTATTAAATTGAGGTTTCCATCAAATTTCCATGGTAGTGGGGAAGTATTGATAATATAATATCTAATAGACACAATCTGTCCCATAGATTAATAGTTTAGTGATATAATAATTAATTAAATAAATAACTAATCCTTAACTCCTATAGATTAATAATATATATATGTATATATATAAATTATAATAAAAAATTATTCAAATCATGATATAAATAATTTTGTTTATCAAAGGAATCCAATGTTTATATATTGATGAATCTATCATATTTTTCATTAAACTACTCTGGGTTCCTTCCATAGTTATCGTATGAAAATGTGTGATTAAATTATTTAAAATATCTATTTTAAGAAAACCATATCAATTCATGTTTCGAGTTGGACATGGAAATATTTTACTTTTAAATGAAACATAACTTCCAAAGAAATACCACATCTGGGGATACCCAATATGGTGAGTTTTTTCAAGATATAATAGTTTCTTCTCTAATAACTAAAAAAATTGGTGAACGTTGCATCAATTAATGAATTTTTTTTTGATTAAAATAATTAGAATAAAAAATTCTGAGTTTCATTTCAATCATCTACTCAGTGTTAAAAATTATTTTAGGATACTAGTGAACCCATAATTAATTTCTTTTGGGGTATTTCTCAAGGTTAAAATTATTATATTTTCCATCAACATTGAAATTTCCAATATCCACTCACAAATTTATTAGACTCCAAAATTCAAACATTCTGAAATTTATAGGGAGTTCTATATCCATAAATCACCATTGGAGATAAAGAAGATAAAGGTTAAGTGTTTCATGATTCCATTGGGGTAATAGATACATTAAAATGTGAATGGATCATTGGAATCACAAATATAACATCATAAAACTCACAATTAAAATAGGGATAATGAACAACTGTAAGGTACACTTTTTTGTATTTCAATTAATTTCATGGTTTCTTCTCTTAAATAATCTTAAGGTTTATTTTTAATTATTTATTTTGGGGTTGGGGAATAATTATATACTAAAAACTTTTCATCCTTATCTGGGGTTTTATATTCAATTTTAATATTTCATATTTATGATTATTAAATGATTTAGCTACATTAGATTCAACTTTTATCAATGTGAGATATTGGCTTTATTAGAGATAAAAACAATTGATAATGTAAATGCAGATAAAATAATTTTCAATCAATGTTGGTGTTAACATCGATGAAAGATAATTTTACAAATTTTTTAACTATCACTGATAAAATTATTCATCGATATTAGTCCAATGATACATGAATAGAACACCACAATATAAAAATAAATAAAAATATTACAAATTAAATATAAATTTACTCGATAATAAATTATAATTATAAAATTAATTATATTATAGACATGAAAATTAATTTGATTTATATAATTTATTGTAAATATTCATATCCAAATCAAAAATTATCCATATTGTAAGAGTCCAGATAGCCCTAAATTATGTTCTACATGGGACACACTTCCAATAGATCTTGGTTGTTCTACCAATTGTAGAACAACTCCAATTCCATATCATTTAAAACAAAAGTGTAGATGTAATAAAAACCATAGATATTTAAGAAATATTAAAATGATATAGAAAACAAATAAAGATAATTAAATAATTCAAAATAAAATCAAATGAAATGAAAAAATATATTATAAATCATTATATACAAATAAAAAGGATGGAATAATGCATATATAAATCTTATTTCAATGTAATCTGACACTCCTAGTCTGTTTTCATTGTTTTGAGAAAGTGACATACTTTTAATCATAAGGTTAAAATTACATATCATGTTTACAATGGATTAATTAATAAATATCATGAATGGTTAATTAATATATGTTCTAATTAATCAAATAAATATAAACAATTTTTCATGGTTTTGAATATGTGAGCAACATTTTGAACTAATATTTTATTTTTAATTTGAAAACATGCACTTTCAGTTATATGAGTCTCAACACATTTTAGACAAAAAAAAATTAATTCATATATTTAAAAAATGAACAACTAGTCATATTAATAAATTATTGTGATAATTAAAGCATGTTTCTCTTTTATTGGTATTTGAAATATGTTTTGATCTGAATTTTCAATTTGAAATGTAAACATTCACATAAAATCATACTGGACACACAATTTGTTAGATTAATGTCATTTTAATTAATACAAGACAAAAATGAATTATAGATATTTTCAATGAAATATCAAGACAATTTGATATTTTTGTCTCATGTTTATTTTTACTATTTGAGCTATCTTTTGAAAAAATCACAATTAAATGACAACATGGAATTTATTTCCCCAAATTAAATAAAATATAGAAAACATTCAACTTAAAAAACATGAAATAAATAATGGATTTGAGAGTGAAGACTTGTATAACCACTCTGTCATTTTGAGATCCATGCATATAAAATAAAACATTTATATAATAAGAAAATTAAAACAAGTAATAAATTTATAACGTAACTCATAATACACTTGTATGGATAATATATAAATCCAATTAAGCCTAAAAATATAGAATAAAGTATTAATATTAATTAAAAAGTTTATGTTCCTTGATATATTAGATAAAAAACACTATGTTGAATGCAAATGATCATGACCACACAAGTCTACGATCCCAGTGAATCTCCATTAATTACCACCTCTAAAGTTCACAAACTAAGATTCAAATACCATCATCCATATATAATCATAATATATCCTAAACCTTCAATATGACTAGATTATTAAAAAAATTCCATCAAGTATACTCACCACACTGAAAGCACAACCTTTAAATGAAAATAGATTTTATTCAAGTTTGAACAAAAAATTAACGTAACATTTTAATTTTACATATAAAAACATCGAACAATTACTTAAATTCATTATTCCAATTATATATATAAATATATATATATTGTAATGTTTTACATAATCAAATATTATGGTTTTTCATAATAACATATAATTAGAAATATGGGTAACTAATCTAGACTATATTTTAAAAATACTCATGTAGAGTAAATATGGGGTAAATCACAAGATTAGTGTAACAGCCTCATATTTTATTATATATTTATATTTAAATAAGATATATTTTTTTGATACTTTTCTTTACAAACAACACACTCTCTAGACAAAAAATGATATACTATTAAAATATTAATATTTAATAAGATATTTATCACCTATCAGTTCAATTTTTAGCTATGAATACAAATAAATAATTTATTAAAAAATTATTTATTTGGTAAAAAATTAATTCATTTGTTATAAATTTATTATAAATTAAAATGAAATCATTTGAATTTAAAAAAGTGATGTTTTTCTGAAAAACAGTAATCATATTCACAATGTGTTGTTATCTAATTAGATAAATTGATATTGATAAATTTTTTTAATAAAATTTATATATTAGATATTTTATAAAATGATTTAACATTCATCTGTTATTTTATACTAGGAATAAATTAAAAATAAATGTATTTTATACTTAAAAATTCATTTTTTTCTGGAAATTGGTTTTGTTTCATTTTTCACTATTATGTAAAAAGGAATTTATTCCACTTATATAAATTGATTTCGATAACATGGATTCTAAATATTGATTAATAATGTCAAAATTTTGTTAATAATTCATATTTTTTCATAATAAATAGAAACCGTGGTAAATATTTTCTACCTCAGTAAGGGTAAATGGGGTAATTAAGGTTAATATAATGTGATAATGATTTAAAAATATACATAAAACCTTCCATATTTCTATTTTATGAGTTTATTTTGACCATTCACATAAAATAATTGATAATATGGAAACATGGTACCATTTTTATTTGGTAATTACCTTAATAATATTTTATGTGAATAATAAATAAAAAATGTCATAGTCTTTATTTTAATTATTCTAATATTTTATCATAGGTATAATTTAATTTTATGCTCAGTTAAAAAATCTAATTTGAAATATTATGGAATTTTTTTTCATTTAAATTTATTTACTTTTTGGGATGGAATAATTTCTTTAAATTATTACACAACCCCAAAATTGTGTTTATTCATGTAATAGAAAAAAATAAGTGATTTAAATTCCTTTAAATAAGATAAGAAAGAATTATTGGGTTACAAACAATTATGTAAATATTAAATATTTATGATATTTTAAAACCTTATTTTCAAATTATATTTCAATATTCATTTCTTTAAATATATTCTATGTGTATAGTCTGAGAAATTACTTCAATTGTTTCGTATGTTAAATAATATTTTATTAAATTATGTTAAATACATAGATATCTTATCATTATCCATGTTAATCATATATTTTCATTTATATCAACCATTTTCTATTTATGGATCACTTTTCCTTTTATTTTAACTTTCTTGACCTTTAAAGAGTAAAAAAACTTTGATCTCATAATCATCATAAAAAAGGTTAACGAGCGATGAAAATTATGATATAAAGGTAAAACATCAACTAAACTTGTATAAATTTTATTTTATGGGATAAATTTAACTCATCATCATCATATATTATAAATTTATCATTTTTTCCACTTCTAGTTTAAAATTTATTTATATTAATTTAATAATTTAGGTGATTCCAAGGGTTCCCCTCCCCTCCCTCATAAAAGGGAACCTACATTTCTATATTTTATAAGATGTTTTAAACATATAGATCAGTAAATAAAATTATTAATACCTTCATATATTTGATCATTTCATCCTATTTTCCATGTACTTCACCAAAGAAAAATCTTTCAAGGCCTAAGGGGTTATAAAAAGGTGTTTTCCCAAAGAAGAAGTAATCATCGTTAACAACTCTTTTATTTTAATTATTCTTATTCTCCCACTAAATATATTATACCCGTAATTAAATAATGACTCTAGTTTCATGAATATACTTATATTTTATTCATATTATGGGATAACCATTTACCACCTCTTTTTATCCAATAAAAAGTGAAAACATTGCACATTCATACATATATATTAAAGACCCCATGTACCAGTGTAATGTTTTCATCACTATTTTACATAGATGATTATAAATATTGAAATAAAAAATATATATTATAATTATGATGTAATAATGCTTTTATAAATATTAGATATCATTTAAATTCATACCCATTATTCCATTTAAAAAGAATTATAACATCACTCATATGTATGTGTGGACTAACACCTCCACGAAGCAACGTGGATAATTTTTATTTCATGAATTTCATAGTTGACTATAATTATTTATATAATGAATATATATGATTTTCATATCATTATTAAATTTATTTAGATAATTTTACCATGAGAAATATATGTGTACAGAAACTAACAAACTATTAAATAAATGAAAAATGAAACAATTGGATCTCAGAAATGATTAATATAAAACATAATTATTAAGAATTGGGTGTTGGAATATTGTAAGTGGATTATATATGATATTATTATTTTTTATATGGTTCATTTATAAAATTATAATAAATTTAAATAAATTATAAATGACGTTAAAATCACATTAAAATAACTTATAAATTATGATAAATCATGGAATATATTTTTTCTATTCATCTTCCCCTCTTAAAGAACTCAGGAGACCAAAATAAACTTTTCAAGAAAACTCACCATTTTTATATTCTATGAGGAATCATTTTCTACCATGTCAATATTTTTTTAAAATATTTTCTTTAATGTTTTTACTATTACTTGATGGTTGATTAAATAAATTTTTACATATATTTTAATTTCAATTAAAAAAATTAAAATGAGCCTTATAGTTTTTATCTCAATGAGATACAATATACCAAATGTGTGAATACAATCCTTGTTTTAATTTGCACTACATGAATGTATTTTCCTAGAATCATGAATACTCATTTATTTGAAGGAAGATTTAAAACTTTTCATGTCTCTTTCAAAAAAAATCCATAAATATTTTGTAAAAAAATTATATAAGTGATTCATAATTAAAAGGGTATATTCCTCATGTAGTTCTAGTGATATTTTTAATGTATTTCTGTCTCTGTTTAAAAACAATAATAAACAATATTTTTTAGTGGTTATATAGTCTAACAATGTCATCCATCATTTTTATCTTGATGGATTATGTTTATTTTGACTAGTTAATTTATTGAATTTTTTTTGCTAGTTCATATACTATTAATAGTTATGTATTATTAATTCAACTTCATTAAGATGTATTGACTATTAATATGATTAGTGAATTAGATATATTAATTGATAGATGAGTCTCGAAATTATATAATTAATTAGTGCATTAGTATGTCTCATGAGAAAAAACTAGGTTGGTTATTTGGCATAGGCCTTGCACATTTATGTGATGTGTCCTAGCATGAGGCATAGAAAGTAAGGATAACATATTCATTATTAGGAATTCCATCATTATGAGATTAGTTATTTATTTCCATATGATTATTTGAGTATATATGGTAACCATGATATTTTTTATGATAATGTAATTATTTATTTGAAATTATTTGATCACGTTTTATTCCTATCATAATATTCATCTCCCTATTTATTCTATAATAGTTTTTGTTATATGTATTAAATTTCAAAGAATCTAATCTCGCCCTTTTTTTATGATTCCTTTCCCTATGATGAAGTTATGTTTTATCTGATTTCTATTGAAGGATATTACAGATATTATAATTGTCTTCTCAAAGAAAATTATTGTTGTTGTTTTTTATTCTGTAATATTGTATTGAAGCGTACATATATTGAATTACGTGGCTACTAAACTAATAGATCCACTAAAATGTGATCACTTATATCGATTGCAGATGTAATAAACATACCACTATCTCTTATCTATTAGGGACAATTATTTAGTAGTTGGTATTAGATTAAATTAAGAATAAATCTTAGGATTTAGATTTATAAAACCAATTGTTATAGTATAATATAATATTAATGACTCTACGTATAAGTTAATGTATTATATAATATCATGACGTTTTGGTAATGATGAGAATATCTGATTTCCTATAAAATATTTCCATGCATGGATACTAGAATGTGTATGTGGTTGTTGAATAGATTCTCCTATTTAACCCATTCAGTTTTAAAAATAAAAAAAACCTCAATAGCATGTACAAAAAGAAACTCTATGCTTAAAGGTTCCATGATAAATTATTATTTTATAAATATTATAACATATTCAACTTAATTGGACGGTATGAATAAGATTAACCACATTATGAAATTTATATAAAAAATTAATCAATAAAAGTTTATTAACTTGTGTACACGAAATAAGAACTCAATTTTTAGTATTTATTTATTATTTAAATATAATAACACATTTTATTTTAAAAACAACAATTTATCAATGAATAATATAAAATACTAATTTATTTGGGAATATATATTTTTTATTCAATCGTTTAAAATGTACCAATTCCCTTTGAAATGGTTTTAATGTAAAATTAGTTCTCTAATATTATTAATAATCCAATACTGTTTATTATAATCAATTTTATGGATGAATTTTGAATAAAACATTTTAATATATAACAATTCATTTTTACGAAAAATTGAATTTCATTACATTTGGTGTTTTATATTAAATTCATTTCTACCACTTATAGAAATCTCAGATTGAAAATTGGATAATGTATTTATAATTAGGAGGTAAAAATTTTATAAATATGTCCCTTTTTGTTTCTTAATATGAACAGAAACCATATTAAATTCTAGTTGTCACATTAAAGGGAAAATGGGCTAATTGGGGTTAAAAAATGAGATAAGATCTGAAAATAATTGGAACACTTAAATTTATTTCAACGGATGAGGGGAATTCAACCATATTCATCAAAAATTATAATATATGTCATTTTTTTAATCATTTTACCTTGATTACGATGATTAGATTAATTACAGTATTTAAAATTACAAAATGCCACCCTCTTAACATTAATATCTCAAAAATTTATACATAAGGATAAAAAGAGGATAATTTAAGTTACAAATATTAATTTAAATTACCGATTAATTTTTTTGATAGTTATTTAATTTAAATTTTTTTATCAAAATAATTTCTATATACTCTTACGCAACGCCAACACAATATTTATTTAATTAACAGAAAAATAAACTAAATTACTTTAAAATAAAAAAGAAAATTCTATTCGAGTTAATTATTGATTTAAAATAATTCATAAATATATCATTTTACAAATGTTTTAAATTAATATATTTTAATTATATCTTTTTATTGGGGTCTTTAATGAAAAATTTAAATAATAGTGTCAAAAATTAAATTAATGATATTTTATGTTAAGTAATATTTTTCTAAATTATTATAAAATTATATAAATATTAAAAGAGGATAATTAGGATTATAAATGATCCAAAATATCATTCCTTGCATATTTCAAGAGCCAATCCTTACCTTATATGTAAAATTATAACACATAATGTGTGAGAACTTTGTTATCATTATTAATGTTAAATTTGGTTTACTATGGGGTTAAACCAATAAAGAAGTTTTAAAACACCACATAAACCTATACATATGTTATAGGATGATGGGATTTTTTTTAAAAAATACCTTATCTTATATTAATATAACATTTTGAAGTGTTTTTTTTATATAATTATTTTATTATATTTTTATCTTTTAAGAAATTACAAGAGTCCCCTTCTATCAATTATAAAAGGTTTCTCATCCTTTCTCTTATTTACACTAATTTGAGCCATCTATCTTGAAAAGAGTTTGTAAAATTATCATATGAAATTTCATAGACATAAATTAAATCTTATTTTTCTTTTAAAATACCATTCCAAGGGTCCTTATGATTTTATCTAAAGGAGGCATACAAAAGGGGAGGAAATATTTTTACACAACCTGTTTCAATTTATTTCTTCTTTTACCTCCCCAAAATCTGTATTACATATCATTAAATAATTAATTATGTATCTATAAAATTTAATTGGTATTATGAATCTGAAACCACCAATATCAAAAATATATTCAATCAAATACGTTGTGAATGTGTCTCAAGTGTGTTTGCTTACTACGACCTCCACATATGGACATAATTCGTTTACAATCACTATCATTAATGGATTTTTTTTTATGATGGGTTTAATTTTTACAAACTATTTTTATAAAATAATTATGTGTATATACTTATAATATAATATCCACCTTCTTACCTACAAATATGTAAAAAATTGAGGACTTCTCTCATACGTATGTGTGGACTAACACCTCTCCAAAGTGAGGTGATTCATTTTTTGATTCTGTATAGAAAGTATTATAATAAAGGTAGATTTAATTAAGATATTTTACATATATTATTTTATTATAATTGAGTAAATTTGAATTATTGATTACTTTTCTTTCATTCCATCCATCAAAAATTGAGAACAATTTTCATTCATACGTACGGTTTACCATCTCCATGACCGATGTAATTAATTTTTCCATCTATATCTTTTGTGGATGAATCTGTATATATATATAATTAATATATATGATAATCATATAATTATTAATATTATTTTTGATTAATCCATTATCAATATAAAGGGACCATAACTACTGAACCAAAATTCTTGGGAAAAAATAAACACTTAACACACAGAAATGATGATTTTAATAAGTAATTATAAAAAAATAATGCTAAAATGATATAATTGGATAATATGTGATATTATAAATATTTTAATGATTATCTTATAGAATTATAATAAATTTTAAATTATTCTAATTTATTTTATAGTGATTTTGAACAAAACGGACCTCAAGCCTGGGGTTAATATTCCTAACTTGTCTTCTTTGGAAAATAAGTTATTTAATCAACTTATATTAGTTTATGAGATATTTACACATACCATTTCCCATGTTGGATCATTAATTTCTATATAATAATTATATTTAATGTTTTATTTCAACTTATTATTTCATGGGTCTTATGATTAAAATTTTACCAAAGTGCTATGGTTTATTATGTTGTAATCTAATTGTTTACTAGGAATATTTATGAATAAGTTTCTGATGATAAAATTTCATAATATACCTCTAATGAATCTCATTAATTTTGGTGTCCTACTTTTTTTTGTAGGTTACATGATTACCTTTTTTCCCAATCATTAAATACCTAATATACCAAGTGAATACTATTAATGAAACTGACTGTGTTTTATAATTCGGTCCAGAATTGTTTTATTCCATTTTCATGTTTCCCTTAAATTTTTATAAAGCATGTTTTAATATTATGTTATGATATTTTAAATTAATTTTTACTAATGTTTTACTTTTTATTAAAATGTTTCAAATGAATAATCTTATCATTTTACTAATGATGTACTTTTTTACTTTTTACTAAAAACGGGAAAGGAATATTTTTTTTAACATAGAAAACATAATAATAATATCCCTCCACCTATAATACTTAGTTATTGGATTCCTTTACAAGTTTTAAAGGCTATTTTTAAATAAAATTATTTCCTTAACTTTTTGAAAAAATTGTATATTAAATATTTGATTTCAAAATTAAAAGGGTATTTTAGTTATGAAATGTTATAGATATCTTGTAAATATATTTTTTCTAAGTTGAAATTTAATGATGTCATTTATTAATTAATATAGGTATGATCCAATGATGTGGTCCATTTTCATTATTAGGATGGATTATTATGATGATGATTTAAGGATAATTCTACAAAACTCATTTCTTCCCGTGGGTTGATTATCTTATGAGGAAACGATTATGAGTCTCATTCATATTCTATGGGTTATTATATAAGGAAATGTTTATGAACCCCATTTCTATTCAATCGTTTATGATATTATGAATGTTTTATGATCTTATAGAACAAAAATTAAAGATTTTGATTATGTTTTGGTGGTTTTGGAATTATATATCCCCCAATTCATTGTTAAAAATAGATATATCATTAGGTAAAAAAGATTATAAGGGGTAATAGACTCAGAGAAATAAGGGGTTATGTCCACTATGATAGTTTTGAGATTAAACCATGACTATTTAAAAGACATAATTTGTATTGAAATCAATCCACTATTATATTCTCTTCTTTTTTCCTTGACTAAGGAACCACATTTCTATGATTTTTTGTATGCCACAAAATTATGTTTTATGCTAATTTTAGGCTCTCAAATATAAAGTTAATTGATTACTCTCTGATTCATATGAAATGAATTACCCAGAATTTTTACTTGATTCTGGATTATGATTGTTGACAAATGCAGTATGGGTTTAAAATGTTAATCTAATGTCTTAATAGTTGTATTCTAATATTGTGTTTATGTAATCACTGATATCTACCTTATTTACCATAACCATGAATCTGATCTCACCATTTATTATAAATCATTTTCTGAAGTTATGAAAAATAGTATGAATTATGATATTTCTAATAAGGGTTCCAGTTATGTATTTTTTAGTGGGATATAATGTAGATATTTTTGAACATATTGTTTATGTATCCATTTTTTCAAGGACACTAAACCTATATGACTCTGGAGTATATCAAAATGTTTTTATAGAGTATTTTTCAAATAATATGAACTATTTATCTATGAAATGCATTAAACTCTATATTTTTCCTTATAGTAGGTTTTAGTAAATATTTGGATTTTATAATTAGAGAACATTTCTGAACCCCTTAGGGATAAGTCTAAGTATAGTATAGTATCCTAATGTTTCTATATTAATGATATTATCTTGTTTTCCTAGAATTACATTATCATATGGATATAATATTTCAACAGTGTGTGTTTATATATTCATCTAGGGATAATAACACCAAAAACTTTTTTTTGAGTATATCGCATATGTCACACTACTTCCCAGTGAGTATTATATTACAATGCACATGTTTTGAAACTATCATAGGATATGCATGGTTTAATTACTATTTTTTATAGACCATTATAAAGGATTTGAATAGATCATGAACATTCATGGACATTTTAATGCTTACGGTTTCACAAATTTTAAATAAGGTGACATTATTTTAGGATCTTATACATTATTTTTCATTATTTTTTGGATTCCCACGTTGATTATTTTTGCTCACACTAAGGTTTTTGGTTTTTATAAATGACTAAAAATATGAATAATTCTGTTAAAATGTAATTTGAAGGATAATGGAATGATCCACCTTATGAGAAACCAAGTAAAACCAGGATAGGAATGAAAAACCTTGTGACTATGCTTAATCATTTATCTTGTTTTACGATTAACAATATCATCTTGGGAGAGTTTATTAAAATATATAATAAGAGAATAATGGAGTTTTATGAAGAGAATATATAAAGACCCTGACCCTAGTAGAACATAGGAGATGGTTGATTTATTAAATTGGTACTAAATGAAAATAATCTCATCATAATGTATGAATATTTTATTATTCTAGGTAAACTAGAAACATAATTGAATCCCACAATATATTGGAAAACAAAAAATAAAACACTATATTCTTTGACATAAACATTATTACATATATCATATATTTGTATATCAATCATAAAAAATTTCTTATAATCCTAGGGAAATAATATATGAAAGGGGTGAGATCATAAGGTTAGTAATGGAATGTATATAGTGTAATCTAATTAATTAATGATTAATATGTCTGGAATAAATGATAAGAAAATAATTCCATATAAATAATCACATGAGTTTGAAACATATCCTAGGATATAAAAAATATTCACATAAACTCATCGACATCAAAAACTAATTTCATAATATTTTAATGTATAATGTCGATCATTTGAAGTTTCCATCAAGCCCTTGTACAATGATATCTAAAACTATCATTATGGACCAATGCCATAACAACTGTATAAATGGCTAAGGATTTAGCCAGGAACCTAGACTATTTTTTCTTAGGAGAACTAATTTTTCACTAATTATCAATATAATTTTGGGCCCCACTAATCAAATAAAATTTTAATTTCATTCACTATATGAATAAATAACATAAAATAATAAACATGATTAAAATATCAATAACTACCCATTTTAGAAGAAATAGAATACAAAATATTAATACATTCCAAGTAAATATGGTCATAAACCGACTAGATAAATATGGTGGTTGGTATGATAAGAGTATAACCTCAATAAGGTATATTAATTATTTAGGTATTTATATTATTCCATTAATTCTAATGATAGAAAAGGGAATTGAAATTTTCATGGAGAAGGTTGGTCAAACGTATGAATGAATTATGTTTTCAATTTTTGATGGAGATAATGAAATAAAGATAAATGATAATTCACATTTTTAGAATAATTATTTTCAAAAATTGACTCCCAAAAATTGACATGTTTGTCTCATTTTGAGTATTATTTATCTCCAGGTACTTTTTTGTTGTTCTCACATGCTTGGGGAAGAAATTGTGAGTTTTGGGTTAGAAAATCTATTGAACCCAACTAGTACATTCATTGTATAACCATGTGGAAACCGTATAAGTGGGGGTATAGTTTTGAAAATGTGGTTTTAAATGGTTTGAGAATGTTTTTAAAATCCATTTTAAACCCTATAAAAAACCAGGTTGTCTAATTTTGGTAGACAGTGGTACCTGAACGGTTGGTACATTGTATTCCTAATCAGGAAATGAAAACATGAATCCCTATAAATCTTTTTAAAAAGTGGAATTTTACTGTTTTCCCCTATCAATTTATTATGATTTGGTAGATTATTTTCATTCTCGTACATGTGTATCTTCTAACCACTATCCATGGATCTATCACCCATAATTATTTTTATTTTCTCTTGGAAATATTGTATTTATGACATGATGTGAGTTGATTTCATCTTTATTTCTTCTTCTTTTCCACTTATTCGTTATTTTTTTAATTTCAATGGATTTGTGGATACCTAGGGGTGGTTTTCACCAAATATTCTATGTTTCATGGGGATTTTGGTTTGATCTATTTGTATTATGTGTGTGGGGATTTATTTTCCTTCTTCCTGGTGGTCATTTTCAATGGTGAAGAGATTTTGACTGAATCTACGGTATGTGTATCTATTTAAGGGTGTCTTCCAAAACCTACCTTTAAATTTTTAATTTTCATTGGTTTGTGATGATAAAATTTATTTTTTAGTACTAATTTTTTATGTGTAATCCATTTTTTGATTTGTTTCATGGATTGGCATGGAAATTTGGGATTTAAAGTGAGGTTTTTTAAATTAGGGTGGCTTTCATTCCAACAAATTGTTTTATAAAATAGCGTAATGAGGTTTCTTATAAAAAATGGATTCCTAAAACGATTTAAAAATGGTTTTACCTTAGAGAGGTTGTTTTATGAAAAAGTTTATGCTTTTTTTTAAAATTCCTAGTTTTATTTCTTGATTGATATGGGCACCTATTTGTGGATGTGTTTTCATGGAGTGGAACATATATTAACTAGGGTGTGTGCGAGTTGTTTTTTAGAGACAATGTTAGCCTCTAGATGGAAGAACATGTAGTCTTCCATTTTTTTCTGAGTGACCATGTGATCTAATGAGGCAGGGAATGTGTGGGTCTCCAACATAGTTTCCAAGGTACCATGAGAGCCTTTGTCTAGGATGACCATGTCAGCTTCCTCATTGGGATTGGGAAAGACTGTAAAAGCATCCATTTTCATAGATATATTGTCTACTAATTACTTAAACATGATAAACATGATGTTTAGAACCCTAGGTGAACATTTCTCAAGTCGTTTTGTTTTATGTTCCTTATTCATTTGATTATTTCCATTTTTATTTGATGAGATGTGTTATGTCCATTTGTATTTAAATGGTTATATCTGGTTCTTTGTATTCTCACCCTTGACTATGCTTTGATAGGGATATTTATCATGTTATGCCTTGTGTACATGTTTCTCATTTTATGCTTGTTGCACATTTCTATGGAAAATATGTTTTTAAAATGCAAACCCAAAGGGGTTTTAAAGTTTACTTCAAAACGATATATTTTCATTGTAGTTTAATTTTGAAAAAAATTTCAAACTAGTTTATCAATTTTCATGTTTAAAATACTTAAATGGATTAATGGTGGTATACTAGAGGGTTTCATGGCTCACGCCATTTTTCCCCTTTGAGAATATTAATTTTTTTAGGACACAGGTCAGGTAAAGGGCACCATGTTCCAAGGTGGATCTTCTTAATTTCAACCATCCAATGATTTGGTGGAGGATACCTAATTTCAGAAGTATTGGAACATGTGGATAATTTTTGTGGTTGTTTTTTATCTATTATTCTTTATATTGGGCCTTATTTTGGGTTTACGTATTATTTTGAGATTTTGGTTTTGTTTTTTAAATACCACGTATATATATGGAATTTCTTGTTTCTTATGTTTATGGTTTTTTAGGGTATCTATATATCTTATGATTCTGAATCAATTGATTTAGGTGTGGACATATCATTTTATTGATGTTTTATTCCAATTTTATTATGGAACATAATTCCCAAGTGATAGATTGTTATACACATTTATTGTTGCAAGCTCTTGGCAATTAGCAATTCTCCTTGGAGTGTGTAGTGGGCCAACATAGCTAATGGATTTTGATGACCTAGGACAGTTCATTATATATCATATAAATCAAATATATAAATCCATTAAATATATCCTTATTAACATCCATATAAAATTGAATTGAAAAACGGATCACATCATTTCATGGAGGTGGTTGTCCACACGTACGCATGAGAAATGTTATAATTTCCAATGGAGTTGAAGGTAAGAAGGTATGTATTGTGTTATAATTAAAAAAATACAATAATATCATAAAAATCATATGTATATATAAAAATTAAACCTATCACGACCCGTCCTCGGGGACCGTGATGTGACTACACCAAGCCCGTCTTCCATAGGCCAGGGGCTAGAGACTAGCACCAAAGGTGTAAATACAAATAAAAAGGGAAGGCATTGGATTTATAAAAGTAAACAACACAACAGAGTTCAAGAAGAAGAAAACACTAACTAAAAAAGAAAGTGGTAAAAAGAAAATGGGCCAGAATATAAACACAATAGAAAGTACAGCTACAACTGAAAGGAAAGTACAACAACTAAAAGCAATATGGAACCACCAAGTCATCCTCTGGATCTCCCAACTGAAGGGTGAGAATAGTCAGTCTCATCGGCTCCTCAGGTCCGGTCATCCTCTCCGTGTAGGTCCCACCTGATAGTCCAGCTCCAGGTATCGTCCCGCTCCACAAGCCTCAAGCACGATTAGCGCTATCTGTCATATGCAACCAACACAACATAGTGCGGGCATAGCCCATCCAGGGGTGAGTATACGATACATAGTAGGGACCCCGAGACTCCCAAAGGTCTCCCAGAATTCACGAATGAAAAAACACAAAGCAAAATATGCAATCCCGATGTATCAACCAAGACTACTTAGTTATATGCCCATACATATACCAAAGTCATCAATTCTAATTCATCTCCAACCCACAAGCTCAAGTACAACTTAGTCCACACAGGAAAGTACGTCCCAATCCACATAGAAAAACAAGTCAATCTTATTGAAGATAAAGATTGAAAGTCAAGACTCAGCTCACACATGTATGAAATCAACGGATAACCACTACTTAGGTATATGACCATACATATACCTAAGTTATCAAGTAACCCATCACAATCATGAAAAAGACACAAAGGCCAATGACTTAGCTCAAACCAGGATTTTATTCATGATGTTGAAACCACAGCTGCTGGAGAACTCCTCCTCTGTCGAGTACAGTGGGTCTGCCGCTACAACCAAGCGCTTCCCACTAACCTTAGACTGCTAAAGTACTCCACCTGATCGAGTACTGTGGTCCTACTTCTAAAACCAAGTGCTTCCCACCATGGGTCTGCCGCTACAACCAAGCGCTCCCCCTCATAGCCTACAGAGGTACTCCTTCTCTCGAGTACCACGGGTCTGTCGCTACAACCAAGCGCTCCTCCATCGTGGGTCTGCCGCTACAACCAAGCGCACCCCATTGGGCTATCCGAAACACTCCGAGTCGATCGATCAGCAGTCATCAAGTCTTAGCCAGCTACTATGTCTCTGCACTCCGCTCGCTCGTCACTGGGAGGGTTCGTTCCACGAGCTACTGTTCGATACTCCAACTATTACAAAGTCCCACGAACAAGTATTCCAAGGTTCAGCCATGTCATAGGAATCTCAACACAAAAGACGGCACGTTAATCGGACGCCCGGTCTGTGTGTTATTAGAATTTTCATCCCCGGGGCCTGGTTGGCTTTGTGTACGACCAACCCGATCATATCTCAACTGTACCCCAAACTCTCATAGGGTATACTCATAGGGACCGATTCTCAACATGATTACAAACGCCGCTGACGGTTCTCCAAACGGTCGTCCGGTCTGAAAGTTATCAGCTTTTCCATTCTAAGGGCCCGTTTGGATTTTGGGTACAATCCAACCCAGTCTTACTTTATTTGCATCCAAACCTTAGTTGAATTATACCAAAAGATCTGTCTAATCAATAGGAATGCAATGAAGTCGACGGAACATCAATCAGACGTCTGGAGCTCATGTTATAAGTGTTTCCACTCCGAGGGCCCGGTTGGTTTCGTGTTCGAACCAACCCGACCATACACAAAGTTCACCAAAACCTTGAGTTTAATCCACAAAAACGACTGTATCGATCCAAGGATCGCATCGCAATGGACGATGAATCGATCGGAGGTCCGTAGCCCATGTTACAGGCGTTTGAAAGAAACTGTCCGAATTTAGGGGGTTTGGGCCCAGA
This sequence comes from Viscum album, assembly GCA_963277665.1. Taxonomy (NCBI): domain Eukaryota; kingdom Viridiplantae; phylum Streptophyta; class Magnoliopsida; order Santalales; family Viscaceae; genus Viscum; species Viscum album. The sequence continues at coordinate 1,753,069,928 of OY728146.1, read as the reverse complement.
CCGACCCGGCCCAAAACCCCCTAGGTCGGCCTAAATCGGGTCAACCCAAACCTGGTCCGAGTCCGGTCCAATTTGCATGGCCCAGGCCAGATGGCGCAGCCCGGCCCGCGTGGCCAGTGGCTCGGCCTTCGACCGAGCAGAATACGAAGGGGGCGCTGCCCACTTGATTGAAGAAACGATGGACCCTGGTGGGGTCTGCCCTAGCTGACCACCAGGGGTTCCAAACCCTCGGTAATGTTGGTAACGACCGTCTATTTTGGCCGGCAGGTTACCTGCCACGGGACCCCCGTGGGTCCCACCTCCTGATGCACCGATGGACGGCGGAGTCCGTCCACCCCCTTGCTGAACTGACGCTGCCAAAGGGTCGCGGCTCTTGCCCGTCCGGTGAGGTGCGACGACACTGTGCCCCTACGCCACGGCCTCCCGGTACTTCGGCGTGGTGTGACGGCGCCGTGATCCTCTGGCCGCAGCCCACTCCGGCCACGATTCTCCCATTCTCGCGCGGTGTCGTTGCACTACGTTGCCTCCGTTCCAAACCACAACGGTGATGAACAACAAAATAGGGGAGGAGGTTCGGCCATGTTTGTGCGGTCCGACCTCCTCCTGTTATGTTTATAACAGGCGGCCAAAAAATAACGAAGAACGTAGAAATAAATTCGAATGTAAAATCCACCCCAACCTCAATAATGGTGTCAAAAGTCAGCATCACGGTTGACAACATCGGAGTACGTCCAAGGAAACGACGTCTCACACCGGCTGTAGAGAGGAGAAGAATAGGACGTCGATCACTCCTTGCGGTGACAGCGTTCTTCATCGAGGTCACGACGTTCTTCAATGAATTAGATGAAGAGTTTAGATCTTCCTTCCAGAAAGTCTCCACACAACGAACCCCAACCAAATAAATTGAGGCCTCACCTTATTGTATTCTTTTTCCATGATTTTCAAAACTTCAAAAGTTGAATTCACTTAATTTAATTAATCTTGAATTTTCAAAATTAAATGGATTTAAGTTGGAAACAATAATGCGAGGGAGTGTCACATAATTTAAGAGGGGATTAGAGGAGTTATGGAAAATTGAAAATGTGGGGGCTAGTGTGGGCCCCACCTCACTAATATCCTAACAAGAGGAGTTTGGATTAAGTGGGTCCCACTCTAACTCCCACACATGGGAGTTACACCACTTAGATGAGAGAAATAAAGTTGTGACACAACATTATTTCACTTAACACTTAAACCTTTTTTTAAACAACTCTTCCGAAGCAAATGAAACTCCAGTAAAAGTATTCCTAAGAAATTACCAGTGTTGCGGTTTCATCGGTGCCCTTGGATTTCGATTCCAAGCATCGGTTTAAAATTTAGGAAAACCCACTCGTTCGTTCACTGAACATACCCGAGCTTAACTTCGAAAATTGATTCCGGGCACACCGGGCCTCGGAATCAGGTGTCGTCAAAAACTGCGGACTCATAAATTTCCAAAGAAATTAAGAAAAATAATTCCTTGAAATTCTTGGTTCTTTACATTACTCCCACCTCAGGGCTTTATGTCCCCGTAAAGCTTCAACACACACTAAGGAAAAACAAAGTGGTACTGAGCAGGCATCTGAGCCTTCTGCTCCCATGTGCTATCCGAGAGGTTCTCGAGCTACCAGTGAAAGCGCACCTGAGGAATCTACCATCCACGTAGGAGCCGCTCCTGTCGATCTTCAATCTCCACTAGAACTTCTACAAAAGTAGCCTCGTCATCGATGTCCAGCTCCCCGTGATATATGGCATGGGTTGGGTCGTGCACGTATCTCCTATGCTAAGATACCTGGAAAACGTCATGCACCTCATGCAACTGAGGTGGATGGGTCAAGCGATAAACCACCTCGCCTACCCTGTTGAGGACCTAGAAGGGTCCGATGAACCTCGGAGATAACTTGCTGCCTGGTCCAAATCTCCAAAAACCACGTAGAGGTGATACCCATAAGAAAAAGTGGTCACCATCCTCGAAATCTAGTGTTCTATGTCTCCTATCAGCTTAGAAATTCTATCTGAACTGTACAGTCTTCATCCTCTCCTGAACAAATTGCGATTTCTCCATCGTAGTCTAAACCATCTATGGTCCTATAAGAGATTCTAAAATTTCTTCTTTGCTAATAAGAGAAATCTGGTCTCATCCCCTGGATGAACCACGTTCTTTGCCTAATACAATCAATCCTGACATGAATGATACTAATCCATGCCATGGATGATGTCGTAAGGCCTCGACGCTACTACCAAGAGTTCCAACCATTACTCTCGCCTCCAAGGGTTGAGTCACACTGTCGGCATTAGTGTGTGGTCACTGGGTCTCCTCCAGTAGGAATCTCAAAAGTGAGGGTCAAGTCAACAGTTTAAACCGGAACCTCTTAGTACACAAAAAGAAAGGTAGAAAACTTCACAAGGAAAAGTGCCTTTTATTACTGCATCTCAAGAACAAAGAGACACAACAACCACAAACAACAACAAATGACAAAAAGGAAACTAGAAGCACCAAGATAAAAGGTCCCATGACTGGAACTAGTCCTGCTCTTTTCCACCAGCTTCCAGATCTCCATAGTCGTATGCTTCTACTGCCTGAATCTGAGCTCTCCCATGTCCACATGTTCCCTGAAATCGGGGTGGACCTTTTAGTGGTGGTGGTGGAAACACCTAGAAGCGTCATCCACCTCCAGCTGTATGTACAGCTCCCCTTCCTTGGTCTCCTGCTCCTTCCGGTCCACCTCGATCGGACCTCTACCTCTGCCTGGGAGGTCCTTAATTTATCTAATGGTCATCTGTATTGTAGGTCGGGCTGTGACGTTCCATGTGACCAACCCCGCCGCAGGAGTAAAACTTTCCAGCTCTTGTTAAGTCGTTTTTAACCCAGGGTGCCTCACACAGACGATCCTGTGTCATGCGGTCGACCACCTGTAGGTCTGGTCCTCTTGAACCTCTGCGTCATCTGTATACTTCCCACTCACTACCACAAAACTGGGCAAGGCATGCGCCTGCCTTTAGCAGCACTAACAGTAAAGCACTGATAAAGGGTCGGGCCTTTATCAGCGCTAACAAAAGCGTTGATAAAGGTCCACTTTATGAGCGATAAAGAAAGCATTGATAAAGGTGTACCCTTTATCAGCGCTTTTTTTAGCGCTGATAAAGGGCTTATTTATCAGCGCTAAAAAAGTGATGATAAAGGTTATATTTATCAGCACTTTTCATTTTTTTGCTGATAAATACACCCTTTATTAGCGCTTTTTACTAGAACTGATAAGGCTCACATGGATTTGTTAAAACCCGCAGGTCCTCTTCCTCCTCCCTGCACCCGGTCAAGCTCTCGCGGAAGCCCTCCTCTGCGCCGCTGCCGCCGCCTCCTCCTCCTCCGCCACAGCCGCCGCCTACTCCTTCTCCTCCTCCTCCGGCCGCCACCTCCTCCTCCTTCGGTCGCCACATCCTCCTCCTCCTCTGCTCCTCCTCCTCCTCCTCCTCCTCTACCGCAGCCTCGTCCTCCTCCTCCTCCACCGGCGCTTCCTCCTCCTCCTCCTAGTATGCGGCCTCATCCTCCTCCTGCTCCACCAGTGCCTCCTCCTCCTCCTCCTCTACCTACTCCTCTACCTCCTCCTCCCCCACGGCCTCCTTCTCCTCCTCCTCCTCCTCCTCCTTCGCTGCCTCCGCTGCCTCCGCCCTGCCTCTGCCCTGCCTTCGCGCTGCCTCTGTTGCCTCTAGTGCCTCTGCTGTTGACACCTCCTTCTCCTCCGCCACTGGGTCCTCCTCCTTAAGGTGATTCAAATTGAATTTTCATGAATTAATTATGTTTGGAATGGGTAAGTGTTTGGCCAACTATTCTTCGTGTTGAATCTTCAGTTTCCATGGGTGGTTTGGGATTGTGGTTATGTTTTGATCCTGACTATGGGTTGTTTTTATGATTTCCCAATACTTCATTAGATTTATTTAGTTATTCTTATTTTTTGGTGTTTTCATTTAGTTCTTTTGTTGTGATTTGATGTTGGGTTTTCTTTGATGGAGGTTGTTCATGGTTCTTGTAGACAATACCTCCTAGAGGGACCATGTATAAGCATAGAGAGTGTGAACCATAGTACCCCAAAGAGGAACCATCCCATTGATACAAATTTTTTTGGATTCAATGATTTATAATTTCAAAAACGTGGGTTAAATTGGTATCCAGGATAAGACATGAACTATGGACCACAGTCAAGAATTTTCAAAGAATAATTCAGAGTTTTTCCTTACTGAAAAGAAAACCAAGTAATATAAGTAGTAGTTGGACTGTATCAAGTAGATCTTAGAGTTTTTGGAAACCCCTAAGACATCTAAGGTGTTATTTTTTTATTCTTTTTTAAAATAATTTATTTTAATGTGGTGCGATTCAATGATTCTTTCGAGGAATAGAGAGGATCTCACTTTTACCACTTTCCAAGTGGTATTTCTTCAGAGGTTCTACCCAGATACCTTGAGATTTATGAATGACTATGTGTTTTTAAAGCTAGAGTATGGTGGTTATTTAGTCATGGATTATGCCACTAGATTCCGTAATTTGGTTCATGTATCTCTTTATCTCCCCACGAATGATTATCTTATGCCTATTAATTTTGAGATGGGTTTGAGGAAATATATCAGATTTATTCTTATTGTTCTAAGTCTACCAACCTATTTTTAGGTGTTTCCCAAGGTATTGATGTGATAGGCATATTTTAATTGAAATATTAGTCACAATGTTGTTCCATTAATGGGTGGTATCCATAGTTATTTTTGAGGATAAAATCTAAATCACGATGAGTCTTAGAGAAGTAGTGGAAAGGGATTTGAGTAGTCTTTATAAATAGATTATGTGGATTCTATGGACAATGGACATATATTTTTATCAGATTAGAAATGTGGGAATCATCTGGACGATTTTACCAGAGACTCTGGGGGCGTTCCACCTATTTGGGTAGCCATGGAATATATTGTGATTTTTTCAATTGGATCCTAATGGGAGTGGTGTAGGCTCCAATTTTTTAAGGGTTCTTAGTTAAAATAAGAGGCTTCAAATGGTGGAGGATCACATCCTAAAAGAAAGGGGGATTCTTAATAGGGAAATAATTCATAGATGAGTCTAATCCTGAAAAAATCAATGCAGTAGAGGTCATTCATGAGGACTCATAATCTTAGCCAACCACAATTAGAGGTGAATTTTTTTAATTCTTCTATAGTATTGGTTTCATTTCAAAATGGTGAATCCTAGTAATTAATTTCACATATTTTTTTATTACTTGGGTATGAAGGCAGAATTTATGAATTATTTCATGTATTGCCTAACCCTTTTGGGTAGGAAAAATGGTCATGGTTTCATGTTCTTTCAGAGTTGTGTTGTGGTACTTGGCATGGAGGACATTTCGGAATACCATGTTTAGGACCTGATCTTTTCCGACCTCATTATCGTATTGGATTTTTTTATTGGATTTAGTGAACTAGATGACTATTATCACCATTGGGTTCAGTTACTCTTAACAGGAGATTCCATGTCTTTTATGGAGATTGTGATCTATAACCATGGAGGGTATGACAAGTTGCTTCTATGTTATGGTTCATATCATGTCATTTTTCCAAGGTTTTCCTTGGGGTTGTTGAGAAGTGTTCTTCATGTGAAATTCCAGTGGTCATGGAAAAGTACACAAAATCGTTTCTATAAGACTTCATGGGATTACATCCCTAATGAGTGTTTGCGTTTTCTATCTATTTGCTTCACAGGATGAACCCATTTTCCATTCCATCACATCATAAGGCTCTGGCCGATTTAGAGGAGCTAAAAGATCTGCTAGAAGATCATTAGGGAAATGGTTCTATCTATATGATCATGTCACTATGGGATTTTCCAATTCTATTTTCAATGAAGTCATATCATAGCCTATTAATTTTAATAGTCTACCGTAGTCATAGCCAGGTGACAGTAATGAATAATTACATATTGCCTATAATTGATGATTCGTTTGACTATCTTATAAGGTTCTATTGGTTTTTGAAAATTTTATAGAGATCAGGGTACCAACAGTTGAGGGTTTGGGAAGAGGATGCTCAAAAGATAGATTTTTAAAGTCGATATGGAAATTTAAAGTATTTATGAATTCCATTTGGGATCACCAATGCTCTATCTATTTCATGGAACTGATGAACTAGATCTTTAATATCTTTCTAGACACCACCATTTTCATTTTTTTAGAATACTTCTTGGAGTGTTACAATATATAAGAGGAGTACTCCGATAATCTGGATGTTGTTTTGGGTGTTTTTAGAGAGCTTTGTCTTTATTACAATATTATAAATTCCCCATATTTTGTTTAAGAAGTATTGTTTCATGGTCACATTATTTCCTTGGAAGGAGTTCTAGGTTATCCAGAAAAGGTTCGAGAAGTCATTTCTCCAAATCAGTCAAAGAATGTATTCCAGATCCACAAAATTCTAGACTTAGTCATTTAATGGTCACATTATTTCCTTGAAGTATCTTGTTTTTTATCTAAATTATACTCATATTCCTTCTCCTATAACCTATATACTCATCCTATGGATTTCAAATAGGATGAAAATAAATAAAGAATGGATGAATGCCAATCGGTTGACAAAAGAGTATGAAGAAGGCGTGAAAGAATTTATCAAGTTTGCAAAAGATCATGCATGTGACTCTTCTAAAATACTTTGTCCGTGTTTACACTATTGTTATTCAAAACAAATTAGTCCAGATGAGTTGGAAGTACACTTGATCTGTCACGGAATAGATCAAAGTTATACATGTTGGAATAAACATGGGGAAACAACGAATGTAGGTAGTGACAGGGGTGACACTGCGTTTTATGGATCATCTGATATGATTACAAACATGATCAATGAAGATGACCGTATGGAGGATGTCATTACAGATGTGAATGATGATGATGATCGTATTGAAAAAATGAAAAGGACCTTCGAAGATGAACTTCGTGATTGCCCAAAATTGTTTGAGAAGTTAAAAAGTTGTGCAAAGACGCCATTGTATGCTGGCTGCACTAAATATACAACATTGTCAGCCGTACTAAAGCTGTATAATTTGAAAGTAGATAATGGGTGGAGTGACGACAGTTTTACGAAACTACCTGCCCTTTTGAATGACATGCTCCCAGAAGACAATGAGCTCCCGAGCTGAACATACGATGCCAAGTGAATGCTACACTCTATGGGTATGATCTCTGAAAGAATACACGCCTGCCCGAATGACTATAAACTATTTCGCAAGGACCACAAATCACTTAAATAATTCCCAAAGTGTGGTGCTTCTCGATACAAGAAAGATGAATCCAGTCCTACTAAAGTTGTGTGGTACTTTCCAATCATTCCAAGGTTTAGACGCCTATATGGAATTGAGGAGACTACAAAATAATTAACATGGCATGCAGATACAAGAATTAAATATGGGATACTACGTCACCCAGCAGACTCTCCTAGTGGAAGAGAATCGATCATGAGTATCCTGAATTTGGAAACGAGTCGAGAAACCTTCGTCTTGCGTTATCTACAGATGGAGTGAATCCTTTTGGTTTTCAAAGAAACAGTCACAGTACATGGCTGGTTATGTTGATAAATTATAACTTACCGCTGTGGTTATGCATGAAACAAAAATACATCATGTTATCTATGCTTATATCAGGACCAAAAAAACCGGGTAATGATATTGATGTTTATTTTGCACCATTGATCGAAGATTTGAAATTATTGTGGGATTTAGGTGTTACATTGTATGATGCTTACAGAAAGGAAGATTTCACTTTGAGAGTCATGTTGTTTGGGACAATAAATGACTTCCCTTCTTATGGAAATTTTTCAGGATATACCATTAAAGGAACTCAAGGCTGTCCCGTTTGCGAAGAAGGTATACAATCAATTAGGTTGCAACATTCATCGAAAAATGTGTTTCTAGGACATCGCAGATTTCTACCGCGATGACATAAGTACCATTCTTGGAATAAATCATTCGATGGAAGTTCATAAGAACGTACAACACCGTCTCCACTAAGAGGTAATCAATTGATTGAGAAAGATAAAAATGTGGAAACTACTTTTGGTAAACTGGATTCAAAAAACCTTACGAAAATCGGTTGTGATATGTGAATCACATAGACACTGATACCATTCATGTAATGATATTCTGCACGGTGAAAATGACTGGGATTTATATCTGTCAACTCCCACCCATCGCCTTGTAGCGAGGGCAAAGGTGTTCAATATGCAGAATGACACGCTACACTCCAAACCACTTCCAACCGGTCATGTCAAAGTGTCGATTAACGTAGCTCATGAGCCGAGCACTGAGCTACCCGTGCCAAATGACGATGACGACATTCATACGGTGGAAAAAGGTGTTGGAACATTCGTTGTATGGCCGTCGAATCTTTTAAAAAAACATGTTGAGCAGGAGGTATTCATTTCCAGTTCATTTTTCAAGCAGAACCTTTAACATTAAATTAGAAAATGCCTGAACTGATTAATGTTATTACAGAAGGATAAAATGGAGAAGCTAAAACGAAAGAGAGGCTTTAAAATTGGATCAACCAACCGATAAAAATGATCTACTGAGAGCGCGTTCACCCCACCCGTTCTATATCCACATTTAATATCATATCAAGCTCATGTGGATACGAAAATGAAAGACGGCAAGAGTCATACAATTGTTTGTGAAAAAGATATATACGGAGAGGAAACAATAGATTTCGTTAGTGCAGACGCTGTTTCTGAGATCATCACATATGACTGGCTAGGCGCCTCAGTTATAAATGTATACATGAGGTATGTTTTCATGATTTGATTTTACAGAAGCTAATATACTTTGATAATTATGGATAAATACATCTCATATTTTTCACAGGTGTATATATGAAAATCAATTGAAGGTATTTTCCCATGAATACAAATTTGGACTCGTTAGTCCTCACACCATTTCTACACAACGAACAGAAATAGATTCCAATTTTTAGGCTGAATTGATGTCAAATCTGCTCAGAACGTTTCAAAGAAGAATTATGACTAACATTCTCTTTTTAATACCAACGATGCAAGGGTAAAACTCTAAATTTTAATCATATCAATTATATTTTCATTTCTATCAGTACTTATTTGTTTTTGTGTTTTTAGGGAACATTGGATGCTCATTGCAGTCAATTTGGATACTCCAAAGATTTATTTTCTGGATTCACTGCATGGATATCATACTAACCGACCACAAATGATGGCGATTTTCAATTTTTAATACACTATATCCAACATTTTAGAACTAAATATCTAGTTATATAATTTATATTATCTTTTAATGAGGATTTTGTTATGATAGGGCGGTGTATGAATATCGTCTAAAGGCTGGAATGAATCCAGGGCATAAGGACGACAATGCCCACAAGATCTACAAATGGAGAAGTATCTGGGTATATATAATTATATTTCACTATCCAAATACATATCAAAACAAATTACTTATTTTTCTCGATGTTTCTTCAGTGTCCGAAACAAACTGATGACAAGGACTGCGGTTATTATGTTTGTAAATTTATGAAAGAGATCATATTTCATGAACAAACTAGCAACCCTGAAGAGGTATTTTTGAAAATAATTACTAATTTATTTAAAATAATTATTAATCCTTTGTGTATTTATATTTTTTTAGTACTATTATGACTGTCGCAAAAACTCCTATTCAGAAGATGATATAAATGTCTTTAGAAACGAATGGGCATCGTACCTGATGGAAGAATGTAAACAAATAGGACAATGAAGGTGAATTCCTAATACTTATGCTATCTTTATATGGTCATTGATATCTCCCTTTACACTTATTGATAATCTATGATCTCCCTTTCTTATGTTTCATATCCTTAGATTAGTGAATTCCTACTACATAGTTTGAAAATGACATAAACTTTGGAAAACAACACCAATGACATACGCCAAACCGAGGAGACACGTTAGGATTGTTTTGATACTTTAGGAAAATGATCCAAAAGTCATTTTTGATGTGTACGAATCGACCGCACCTCAATCGACCGCACGGTGTGACCGGTATGGCTAAAAGTGTCTGATATCAGTTTCAAATTGAGATAAACTTTGGAAAACAACACCAATGACATACGGAAAACCGATCAAATGCATTTGGATTGTTTTGATACTTTAGGAAAACAATCCACGAGTCATTTGTGACGTGTTCAAATCGACCGCACCTCAATCGGACGCACGGTGTGACCGGTATGGATAAAAGTGTCTGATATCAGTTTCAGATTGAGAAAAACTTTGGAAAACAACACCAATGACATACAGAAAACCGAGCAAACACGTTTGGATTGTTTTGATACTTTAGGAAAACGATCCACGAGTCATTTTTGACGTGTACGAATCGACCGCACCTCAATCCGACGTAGGTGTGACCGGTATGAATAAATGTGTCTGATATCAGTATCAAATTGAGATAAACTTTGGAAAAAAAACACCAATGACATATGCCAAACCGAGAAAACGCGTTTGGATTGTTTTGATACTTTAGGACAACTATCCATGAGTAATTTGTGACGTGTACGAATTGACCGCACCTCAATCCGACCGATGCACGGTGTGACCGGTAAAGCTTTTCATTAGATAAAGAATCAGTATTTATTAAATGGGATAAATTAATCAAAAACATATTGATTTTACATTATTCCCTTTCATTGTTATGAAAATGAAAACTTTTGAGTTTAAAATTTCATATTTTTGTTTCACATTTCCATATTAATGTATTCTTTCATATTACAGTTTTAATTTCTTTCATTATTGCATTACTAACCTAATATTTGTTTTCTTATATAGGTGATTTTTTTCCTTGAGTTCAGATGCTTTGTTCGGCAACAAATACCGTCGAGAGCAGATCACAGATATCAAAGGATGAAACATGAATGTTTATAACTATTGTTGAATAATTGTAAATGTAACAATGTAAAACAATGTTTGAAATGTTTATAGAAATTAATTCTTTTGTATTCATGATGTTAAGTAAATGTATATACCGTTGTCAGTCAAAATATTGGGTGCAGGTGCTATGGTGTGCAGGTTTGCATGTGCAACTTTGTGCAGGTATTCTGGTGTGCTGGTGTGCAGGTACTGTTTTGTAGGTGCAGGAGATAGGGCCTTTATCAGCGCTTTTTTAGCGCTGATAAAGGGTACCTTTAACAGCGCTAGAGGAGCGCTGATAAAGGAACCCTTTATCAGCGCTTCGTCAAGCGCCGATATAGGAGAACTTTATCAGTGCTAAAATAAGCGCTGATAAAGGGGTCCTTTATCAGTGCTCCGAGAAGCACTGATATAGGAGACCTTTATCAGTGCAAAGAGAAGCGCTGATAAAGGCGGTACTTTATCAGCGCTTTTGTTAGTGCTGATAATGGTATATTATATCAGTGCTTCTCGGAGCGCTGATAAAGGGGACCCCCCCCCCCCTTTATCTACGCCGGCATTAACAGCGCTTTTCTAGAGCTGTTAATGCCGGTTATTAGCGCCGATAATGGGCCAGGTTGTAGTAGTGACTGCAGAAGACTCTGCCGCATGCCGTCTAGTGGTGGGTCCTGTTGCTGGAGACTGCCCATCAAGGAAACTCTCCACTAAGAGGGCTCGCTCCAACACCCATTTCTGCGTCCGGATGCTGTGAGAAACTAATGAATCTCTAATCTCTCGCCTGATCCCCTATTCGAAGGTTCGGGACCTATAGAACGGGTCTCATACCATATCTGTGGAGTAGCAGGAGATATCGGTGAACCTCGCTAAATACTGCTCCACCGACATGCTACCATGTTGAATATGAAGTAGCTCCTGTATATGCTCCGCTCAAAGGGTGGATGCTAAAAACTCTACCCAGAACAGGATCTCGAAGTCTGCCCACAGAAGTGTCACTTCGTCATGCATTTGGAGAATCAGGCTCCACCATCTGCCCGTTGCTTCCTGAAAGAGGCTGGCAGCAAGGATCACCACGAAGTCTGCTGGCATCCTCAGTAGCCTGAAGACTCTCACCACAGCCTCCATCCAATCCTCAGCCGCATGTGGGTCCATCTCTCCCCTGAACCTAGGTGGCATTTGGCATTGGAACTTGTGCAGTGGGCTCAAGAGACGTGCACTCTCTGCTGCTGGGGCTGGTGGCATCGGTGGCCCAATGGGTGGTAGTACCACTGGTGCCTCAACTAGAAAAGTTCCATATATTGAGGCCTCATCGCTCGGTGGGCTCTCAGTACGTACAACTCTTGGGGCTTTAGCTGGTCGTCCGCGGGGAGGCATCCTAAAAGAAACAAATGCGACACTGTCAAAGTCTATACCTGGTGAGATGACTTAAAGAAAACTTTTGGGAACACACATGCAATCAGTGTTTTCATGAAATGGGTTGGAAATCAGTATTCAGGGTCCTGTTGTATGGATACATCGGCCGCCGCACCAACACTAGACTCCCTGAACTGAATACCACACTCGGTACCCTTAACACTATTGCTTCACATAAAAGAATTATTATATTCCTGAGTTCTTCTGTAGAACTGACTCCTTTGATACCAATTTGTCATGACCCATCCTCAGGGCTCGTGTCGTCACAACCCGAAGCCCGCCTTCCATTGGCCAGGGGCTGGTGACTAGCACCAAAGGCATAAATCCCAATAAAAAGGGAAGGCATTGCCTTTAAAAAAGTAACCAACACAACAGAGTACAAGCGGAAGCAAACACTAAGTACAAACGAAAGTTCTAAAAAGTAAATGGGCCAGAATAAAAACCGAATAGAAAGTAAAACTACAACTGAATGTAAAGTACAATATCTGAAATCAAGTTGCAACCACCAAGTCATCATCCGGATCTCCCACCTGAAGGGTGAGTACAGTCAGTCCCGTCGGCTCCTTGGGTCTGGTCGTCCTCTCCGTGTACATCCCACCTGACAGTCCACCTCCAGGTACCTTCCCACTCCATAAGCCTCAACCACAATCAGCGATGTCCGTCTTCTGCAACCAAGACAACGTAGTGCAGGCATAGCCCATGCAGTGGTGACTATACTATACTCAGTAGGGACCCATAGACTCCTGAAGGTCTCCCAGAATCCACGAAGGATAAACCACAAAGGAAAGATTCAATCATGAAGTATCAACCAACACTACTTTGGTATATGGCCATACATATACCTAAGCCATCAATTCCATTTCATCTCCAACTCAAAATCTCAAGTACAACCCAGTCCACACAGGAAAGTACGTCCCAATCCACATAGAAAAACAAGTCAATATTATCGAAGATAAAGATTAAAAGTCAAGACTCAACTCATACAGGTATGAAATCAACGGATAACCACTAATTAGTTATATTCCCATACATATACCTAATTTATCAAGTAACCCATCACAATCATGAGGAAAACACAAAGGCCAACAACTTAGCTCAAACCAGGATTTTATTCACGATGTCAAACCCACAGCTGCGGGAGAACTACTACTCTGTTGAGTACAGTGGGCCTGCTGCTACAACCATGAGCTTCCCACTAACCTTTGACTGGTGAATTACTCCACCTGATTGAGTACTGTGGGCCTTCTACTACAACCAAGCACTTCCCACCATGGGTCCGCTGCTACAACAAAGCGCTCCCCCTCATAGCCTAAAGAGGTACTCCTTCTCTCGAGTACCGCGGGTCTACCGCTACAACCAAGTGATCCTCCATCGTGGGTCTGCTGCTACAACCAAGTGCTCCCCACTGGGCTATCTGAAACACTCCGAGTCGGTCGATCAGCAGTCTTCAAGACGCAGCTAGCTACATGGTCTCTACACTCCGCCCGCTCGTCAACGGGAGGGTCCGCTCCACGAGCTACTAGTCGATTCTCCAAGTATCACGAAGTCCCACAAAGAAGTATTCCAAGTGACTTCCATGACATAGGAATCTCAACACAAAAGACGACGAGTCAATCGGACACCCGGTCTATGTGTTATTAGCCTTTCGTTCCCGGGGCCTGGTTGGCTTCGTTTACAACCAACCTGACCGTATCTAACCTGTACCCCGAACTCTCATAGGGTATACTCATAGGTACCGATTATCAACATGATTACAAACGCCACTGACGGTTCGCCAAACAGTTTTCTGGTTTGAATGTTATCAGCTTTTCCATTCTAGGGGCCCGGTTGGATTTCGGGTACAATCCAACTCGTCCTTAATTGATCTGTGTCCAAACCTCTGGTGAAGTATACCAAAATATCCTTCTCATCAAGAAGAATCTAATGAAGTCGAATGCATGTCAATCAGACGTCCGGAGCTCATGTTATAATAGTTTCCGCTCCGAGGGCCCGGTTGGTTTCGTGTTCAAACCAACCCGGTCATACACAAAGTTCACTAAAACCTTCAGTGTAATATACCAAAACGACCAACTCGATCCAAGGATCGCATCGCGACTAATGGTGCTTCGATCGGATGTCCGTAGCCTAGGTTATGAGAGTTTGAACGAAACTGTCCGAAATTAGTGGGTTTGGGCCCGGACCGACCCGGCACAAAACCCCCTGTGTCAGCCTGAACCGAGTCGACCCATCCCGGGTCTGGGTACGGACCAATTGGCAAGGCCCGACCCGGCCGGCGCAGCCCGGCATAGCTAGCGCGGCCCGGCCCGGCTGGAACGGCCCGACCCGGCTGGCGTGGCCCGACATTGCACTGGCGGCCCGGCCCGGCCTAGCGTGGGCGGTCCAGCCCGTGTAGCCAGCGGCTCGGCCTTCGGCTGAGCAGAATGCGATGGGGGCGCTGCCCCCTTGATTGAAGAAATGGCAGACCCAGGTGGGGTCCGCCCTAGTGGCTGCCGGGGGTTTCAAACCCCCGGTCTTCTTGGTAACGACTGCCCGTTTTGGTCAGCCGGTGAGCTTTCGTGGGACCCACATGGGTCCCGCCTCCTGATGCGCTAGCAACCGGCGGAGTCCGACCTCCCCCTTGCTGAACCGTCGTGGCCAAAGGGCCATGGCTCTTGCCCGTCCGGCACGGCGCGATGGCGCCGCGCCCCTCTGCCGCAGCCCACCCCGGCCGCCGCCTCCTAGTACTCTGGCGCGGCATGACGGCTTCGCACTCCTCTCGTCGTGGCCCGACTCCTGCCCCGGCATCTTTCGGCTTCACCGGCGCGGCGTGACTGCGCCGCGCACCTTCGCTGCGGCCAGCTCCGGTCGCGGTTCTCCCGTTTACGTGCAGTGTCGTTGCACCGTGTCGCCTCCGTTCCAAACCACAACAGTTATCAACAACAAAATAGGGGAGGAGGTTCTTCTGTGTCTGTGCGGTCCGACCTCCTCCCGTTATTTTGATAACAGGTGGCCAAAAATTAACGAAGAACGTCGAAATAAACTCGAATGTAAAATCAACTCCTACCTCA
Organism: Viscum album; assembly: GCA_963277665.1. NCBI lineage: Eukaryota > Viridiplantae > Streptophyta > Magnoliopsida > Santalales > Viscaceae > Viscum > Viscum album. The sequence continues at coordinate 1,753,054,530 of OY728146.1, read as the reverse complement.
ACAACGGTGTCAAAAGTCGGTGTCGCGGTTGAAGGCATTAGCGTACGTCCAAGGAAACGACGTCTCACACTGGCTGTAGAGAGGAGAAGAATGGCATTTTGATCACTCCTTGCGGTGACGACGTTCTTCGTCAAGGTCATGTCGTTCTTCAACGAAGAAGATGAAGAGTTTAGAGATTCCTTCAAAATATTCTCCACACAACGAACCCCAACCAAATAAAATAAGGCCTCACCTTATTTTATTCTTTTTCCATGCTTTTCAAAACATCAAAAGTTGAATTCACTTAATTTAATTAATCTTGAATTGTCAAAATTAAATGGAGTTAAGTTGGAAACATTAATGTGAGGGAGTGTCACATAATTTAAGAGGGGATTAGAGGAGTTAGGGAAAATTGAAAAGGTGGGGGCTCGTGTGGGTCCCACCACACTAATATCCTAACAAGAGGAGTTAGGATTAATTGGGTCCCACCCCATCTCCCACACATGGGAGTTACACCACTTAGATGAGAGAAATAAAGTTGTGACACAACTTTATTTCACTTAACATTTAAACCTTATTTTTTTTAAAGAACTATTCCCGAGTAAACACAACTCCAGTAAAAGTCTGCTTATGAAATTACTGGTGATGCGGTTTCATTGGTGCCCTCAGATTTCGATCTCGATCACCAGTTTAAATGTTAGAAAAACCCGCTTTTTCGTTCACTGAACGTACCCGATCTTAACTTCGGAAATTGATTTCGGGCACACCGGGCCTGAGAATCAGGTGCTGTGAGAAACTGCGGGCTCATAAAATTCCAAAACAATTAAGAAAAAATTTCCTTGAAATTTATGGGTCTTTAAAAAACCCATCATAATACATATATACAAAAACCTTTAATGATAAATGAATTGTACCACTACGTGGAGATGGAATCCATATGTATGCACGATCTAATATTTCACATTACATTTAATAGAATGGAGGGTTGATAATTATGGTTTCATAATCATATTAACATTTAATTATATTTAATATACTAAATTATTTTTTATGATAAACACCATAGACTTAGAGGAGGTAAAAGAAGAAATAAATTGAAATAGGTCGAGTAAGATGATTACCTCTTCTTACAGAAACCTTATTTAGATCCTCTATTATGTAACCTATAGTAAAATCATTAAAATAAGGATAAGTATTATCTAATAGATATAGTAAGTAATTTTTTTGAGATAGGATTCTGAATTTGGTGTAATGAAGAGGGGGAAAGGGAGTCCTTTTATAAGGGATAGAAAGTAAACACTTGGAAATATTAAAATGATTAAAACAGAACCAGTCATTCACAAGAAAAAAACATTAAAATAGACATAGATTCAAATATAAGGTGTATATGATTTAAATATCATCAACCGAAAATATTTGGATAGGATTCGGTGGTGTTTTAGACTTTATATTATTGTTTAAACCCTTAATTAACCTATATTAGCATTAACTATTGTAATGTCTTTTTCACTATTAAAAGGATGTCATTTGACTTATAAAGGGAAAATTGGTTCATAAATTAACAAGGTATGACTTTTTAGACCATGTAAACTCCCCCTTTACTATTTAAATATTTTATTGGTTTTTAAATAATTTAATAACAATATATTTTCATAAAATGTAATTATTGTCACTTTTTACACTATTCAATTAATTTGACGTCAAATACATCAATAATAATTTTTTATTTAGATTATAACTTTTTCACATATCTTTAATATGTGATATTTATCTAAAACATTCATTGACAAATATAAATCAACCAAATTGTATTACAAGTAATATTTTTAATATAATTTATTTATTTTTTAAATTAATTAAGTCAATATTGATTTGGTGTTGCATAAGCATTAAAGTAAATTATATAACAAAAAAAATAAAAACTAATTACTATGAATAATATAATTTCATTGATCTCAAAATTAAATACTATAATCATTTACCACTGTCATTCTTTTTTTATGAATACATAAGATATATTTAAATGTAAGAGAGTGTAATTTTGGGTTATTATTTTCTTTAAATTTATATAGTTTATTTCTATTGATAAGAGTCCCTAAAAGAATTATATTTCATAAATAAGGTGATACAGGTATATTTCACATCATATGATAGTAATTTAGTTGAAAAATGGTGACCGTAATAGTAATATTTAACCTAGATTTTTCTGAATTACCCTTTACCATCGTGATAAATTTTACCATGATTACTATTCATAACACCTGAAAATAAGAAGTAAATATTTACGAAATTTAAACCACCCAACTAAAATATAGAATTTATTTTAATAAATTGAATCCTTATAATAATAAGAATTTAATTTTAAAATGTGTTTACACAACTTGATGGAAACCACCTTTTAGGAAAATAAATTTTCAATAATAAAAGTAGATTTATGCCTATATCATTCCTAACAAAAAATTTGGTGAACGTTAAATTATTTTCTTCAATATATAAAAAATAAATTTCATTAATATAATTCAAAATTAGTTATTAATTTAATTTATTAATTTAAAAACACAATTAATGCATAAAATTTTTCAAAAACCCACTCTTTTACATTCAAACAATTTTTATTTACATTTAAAATAAATTTTAAATCAGTAAAAAATAACATACCTTTTACATATTTTATATAGTAATATTTATACACTCAAATTTACAAATAAGGTTATAATTTCATACTATATTAAAATTTATTTATACTAGGGGTAACATGTAGCACAAGTTATTGGAAAAATTCTTAATAGAAATATATCATAAAATATGGGGTTATTTGATTTTACCAAAATTAAATTAAATTTTATTCTCAAAACTATATCACTATGATACAAATATATATATATATATATTTCATTGGAACCCCATGTTTCCAAGTACTTTCTTTTATGTTTTCTTTTTTCTATAGAACATTAACCTGGTTTGTAGTCATGTTCATCAGCACTTTGTCTCTATGATCTTACAATTATAAAAAATGTTCTAGTTGGAACAATAAATATGTCCAAAATATGCACCTAATTATTCCACACATGAACCGAGATCATAGTCCAATTCGTAAGGATCTATTTTAGTGGTAGCGGAGCCCAAACGGAGTTTCAGATTATAAGTTATGAACATTTAAATTTGGGCTGGAAAACTATTTCACAGAGCCCATTTACAGAGCTCCCTCCGTGGTTGGATGAAAATTTGTTCTTCGTGGTGTCCATTTTCATTGTGATGTGGTTGGGAGAATCGCGATTCACATTGCTCCCTGGTGCAATAATGTCTCTCTCACATGTCACTTTTCCTTCATGGACCATCATGAACATATCTCCTCTGAGTATCACATTTTCATTGCAATCTGATCATGAATGTATGTGCTTTGTGGTGTCACTTTTTCTTTGTGCCATCCAGATGTTCTCCACGTCAAGATTTTCCAACATCCATCAATTATAAATAGTTGGCTGACCCCCTTCATAAAGAACAATTATATCACCCCGTCGGTGGTTGATCTCCCATTTCAAGGTGCACCTGAGCACCACAAAGTGATGCCCTTCGCAAAGGCCTCCTCCCTTTACGATGGAGGAATCCACATTCAGGTTCCTCTGGGATCCAAAAATCTATAAGCCTTCACATATCACTCTCTTAACAGTAAGCCATATTCTAAGGTGTGGTCATGCTCTGTAAGAACCTTTCCTTCATGAAGCTCCTTTACGAGACACTAATCTCTGCCAGGATTAATCCTTCATGAGACTCTAGGATTTGTGAATCCCTTTTCTTAGTATAGCCATGTCCTTCATGAAACTCCAACCTTCATGACCACCAACCCATACTGAAGGGGATGGTACCCCATACCCCCTCTCCAAAACACTAATGGGACAAGGTTCTAGGCCTTCTAGGCTGGTCCCTTCACTACCATCACTGACCCCCATGAAATACAGTGAGTCACTCCTCGAACTTTTCAGGATGAGGTACATACATTTTCCCTTGAACCCATATATTCACCCACCTCCCACCTTTCTAATACAATGATTCGAGATACTCCACTACACTCCATGAATCCCCTTGAGTCAACATATTCATCTTGGGTGCTTTCCCATGTCATTAGTTGAGATTATCATCTTCAATTTCTTGAATACATTGAGTCGAACCATTCCTCAAGAAACTCCTCAAAACTCATCACCGGGCTCCTATCCTGGGTTCAACCAGATAGGGTTGTTCATGCATAAGTCCCAACACCATCCATTTCCAGGCGCTTTATACCTATATTTCCTGACTACATTACTTTAATTTGTTTCATTCCCTACCATTTAACAATAGGATGCCTCTTGTTCCAAATAAGAGATGCCTTATGTGACAAGCATAATATCTCTCATGCCATGATCATAGTGGTGTAATTTCAAGAGGGCTTAAATTCATTTGAACATTCCATCACTCCACCTTATGCCCTACATGTCCTTCATTTCTATCTTCATTATTTTCACATATAAAGGGAACCCCAATGGTATAGATGCTCAACCTCATGGATCATCTACCATCCTTGGCCAACACCTCAGAAGACATTGGATGACACATCGAGGCAGGTCCTATGCATCAAACTAGGTCAGTAGTCAACCCTCATTTTCTTGTCTTAATTTTATGCTAACATGATATGGATACTTTTATTTATCGTGTTCAAAAATTATTTTCCATAATTCTTCCAGCCTCACTATGTTATAAATTATGGCAATTTGATTCAAACTGATCATCTCTCTCTATTCAGATTGAGTCCAATGCCCTTGGCATTATCCCGCTTTTGCACTAGCATGCAAGACTAGTCTTGAATTATATTCCTCAACCCACCACTGATTTAGGGTGCTATCATTTCTGTACATGAGGTAGATATCATGAGAATCTTCCACGTTTAATCATCATTCACCCTTGTCTCTCCATATTGGTACATGGAAAGCTTCCACACATAAGCCCCACTAACCATTGCCACTCCTTTGCAGCACCGGGGAAGCTTCCGCGCATAAGCCCCATTAATAATTTCCACTCCTTAGAAGCACCTGATAAGCTTCCACACATAATCACCATTCACCATTACCGATCCTTAGTATATGTAAAGAACCTGAAATTATGTGTAATTATTTTATTTATATGGGAATTTTATGAGTCTGCGAAAATTTACAGCACGTGACTCTGAGGCTCGGTGTGCCCAGAATAAATTTCTGAACTTTTTTTCTGGTACGTTAAGTAAATGTTTGGGTAGGTTTTAGTAACTGTTGAACCGGTGCTCGGAATGAAAATTTGAGGGCACCGTTGAACACTTAGCGCCGGTATTCGCTTACAGAGACCTTTACCTCAACCGTAGTGGGTCAAGGGTGAAAGTTAGTTTTTCACTTTTTTGTGGAAATAAAAATAAAATAAGATAAACATCTATTTTATTTTTGTTGAAACCTACCATGTGAATTTTAAAGAGGTGAAGACCACATGAACTAAAACCCCCATTTTAAATTCTTAAAGGAGGTGACCACCTGAACCCTCTTAATGGGAGAAACCCCTTGAACTCCCTCATTAATAAAGAGTTAACCCATGGACTTCCTCCAAATTTATTATGCCAACATGGTATAATTAATTGAGCCAACAATTAATTGTTCCAATGTAATTTATGTTGATAGACTTAATTTAATAAGTTGGAACCCTTCATTTTTATATGTTGGAAATTTTTTGGCAAAGTGAGAAGCTTGGGAGAGCTTGGAGAAACTCATATCAATGAAGTACTTCTCCTCCAAACAAAGAATTCCATCTCCATCAAATAAAGTTGTTCAGATCCAAGAAAGGGAACGACACACGAACCCGTCTTCAGAAGCATGTTGTGGAGGCGACGATCATTGGGATCATTTTCACCTTCACTATTTTCATCTCGCAACACATCAAAAAACCTTCAAGGTAGGGTTTGATGTTTTAAATACCTCCCTTACTCGTTCTTGATGTTTTTCATGATTCAAAAGTTGTGAACTTCTTGATACCTCTCTAACATAGAGGATGTGGTACAAACAAACATGGCCTATCCTATCAACAATCCCTTATGGTTTTTGATGAAATATTTGCGATGGATGAAGACGAAAACTAGATGTTGGCCGCATGACAGGGGTGGTCGCGCGTGTCTACGCCGCCCGGTGAACAACGGACTGCAGCTTGTGCCGTAGTGATGAAAGGAGGATGGTCGACCACTGGAGAAGGAGTGGCACGTGACTACACCCCCACAAAGAGCATGGCTGGCCATCTCTCTTAACACAGCGGATCGTCGCCCTGCGGCCGCCCCGCCGCACCACGGTGCCCCGCCCCACCGCGGCGTCCCACAACACTGATGCCGCCCTGCGCCCCCCCCCCCCCCACCCCCCTGCACCGCGGGCCGCCCATCTTGGACTAGGCCAGGTCAGACCCAAAGGGTCAGGTTGGGTGGACCCAAATTGGGTCAGCCCAGGCCGGGTCGGGCCGGGTGGGTCCGATCGGTCAGACCGGACGCAAACCAGTTTCGACCCTATACGTTCTTTTGTCCGTTACATTGGTACCGGGCATCCGTTTGATGAACCTTCTGTGGCACTAGATTCATTGGAGTGAGAAGGTCCCATTGTGTTTCCCACTTGTGATTTGGATAAATTTAGGGTATGGTCAGGTTGGATCATGCAGGAAACCAACCGGGGCCTTGGGACTAAAAGGTTAATTACTTAAAGGTCGAGCATCCGATTGACGCACCGTCTATTGCGTTGAGACCCATATGATGTGGTAGTACTTTGGGATAATTATTAATGGGACTTCATGATAGTTGAAGTATTGACCAGTGGCTTAAAGAGCGGTCCCTCCCGGAGACATGGGATCTTAATGTAGGAACCCTGTAGCTGGCTGTGATGATGTACTGGGATGTTTTGTTAGACTAACGACATACTGACAATGTACTAGGATCTTTTTTGGGTATGAAGATGTGCTGACGATGTACTAGAATCTTGTGTGGGTCTGAGGAGGTACTGATGATGTTCTAGGATCATGTGTGGGTCTAACGGCATACCGACGATGTACTAGGATTCTATGTGGGTCTAACGACGTATTGACGATGGACTAGGATCTTGTGTGGTTCTGATGATGTTCTGAAGATGTACTAGAATCATGTGTGGGTATGAGGATGTACTGATAATGTAATAGGTTCCTGTGTGGGTCTAACGATGTACTAGGATCATGTGTGGTTCTGACGAGGTACGAGGATCGTGTGTGGGTCGGACGATGTACTAGGATCCTATTTGAGTCTGACGAGGTACTATGATTTTGTGTGGGTCTGAAGATTAACTACAATCACTTGTGGTTCTAATTATGATTTAGGATCTTTCATGGGTATTCCTTTTAATAGAGTAAGATGAATTATTAGTTACATATAATCATCTCTACTACCTTACCTAAGATATACATGGTGTGATCTGAGTCCGTACCTTTGTGGTATTTTCCTTTGTAGTAATTCCAGGGTGGTATTATTTTGTGTGGCATACCTGTGCGGTACATACCTTCGTGGTACTCAATCCTTTGAGGAATAGTTTAGCGTGGGCTTCTGAGTTGGACTCTATGTTTCCTCATGATTGAGATGGGTATACTTGATAACTTAGGTATGTGTATGGTCATATACCAAAGTAGGTTTTTCATTTGATTTCATGATTTCTGGTTTATCCTTTGTGCATTTTGTGAGACCTTGAGGGTCTTGGTGTCCCTACTGAGTATCTTTATACTCACCCCTACACAGGCTTTTCCTGCACCTTGTTGTGTTTGGTGTAGGCGACGGACAACGCTAACTGAGGACTAGGGTACCAGGACTAGAGGTAGCTCAGAGGTGGACATTAGACAGGGCATAAAATAGAGATGACTATTCGAGAGCTGTACCTACCCATCTGGTAGGATCCTTAGAGGGAGATCATAGGATCTGTTCAGTTTACTTATACTTTCCAGTTTTCTTTTTCTTTCTAGTTGAGCTTGTATTCTGGCCCCTTTTACTTACTATACACACTCTTTTTAATATTCAGTTTAATTGTGTTCGTATCGTTCTGTGGGATTGGTTGCAAAAGTTACAAGTTATAAAGGCAATGTCTACCTAGTTTTAGGGAATAAACCTTTGGTTCTAGTCACCAGCCCCTGGCCAATGGAAGGCGGGCTTGGGGAAGTCATGGAATGGGCTCCGGGGGACAGGTCGTGAAAAATTGGGATCAGAGGAGTCAGTTCTACCTTAGTCCATAGAACTCTAATATTTTTAATGTCAATAGTGTAATGTGTATTGAGTGTGGCTATCAAGTTACAGAATCCAGTGTTGGTGCGGTGGACGACGTATCCATACACCAAGACCCTGACTTTTGATTTCAGACTCAGTGCACGAAAACACTGATTGCAAGTGTGTTATGAAATTTTTTTTTGTGTTTTAATTGAGTCAGCTTACCAGGTATAAATTAATGACTATAGAACACCTATTCCTTATCAGTATACCGCTGAGTAGATATCCATCTAAGATTCCCAAGATAGTACACAATGACAGCCCACAGAGCGACGCGGCTCTGGTGAAGGGCCCTCTTACTATGTTGGCACCTTCGGGTGGTGTACCAGCAGCACCACCACCCATTGGGAAGAATTTACCACCAGAAACACTCGTAGATAGTGCACACTGTCTAAGCTCATTACACGAGTTCCAGCGGCAGAGGCCTCTAAGGTTTCGAGGTGAGATAGATTCTGACGTGGCTAGGGGATGGCTGGAGGTGGTTGTTAGAGTTTTCCCCCCAGTTGAGATAGTAGTAGAGCATATGGTGATCATAACTACTAGTCTTTTTTAGTGAGTGACCATAAGGATGGTCTGTATAGTGATTAGGCTTCAGTACATGGGCTATTATCTGATATAGTACCTTTGGGTAGTGTGTCATCTATATCACTACTCGTTGGCCAGTAGTTACAATCAGCGGTATCGGTAAATGATACATATAGGCTTGGTGCCTTAAGCGTGATGCAACATCAGATACCCCTTAGTTTTCGAGGTGAGCTCCACGCATAGGAAATTTAAGACTAGCTTGAGGAGGTGGATGAGAGTTCTCTAGAGATTCTATAGCTTCGGTAGGACAGCATGTCGGTATTTGAGTCTTCATCAAGGTGTACCGACCATTCCTGGTACTCGGTGAATATGATACGATTAGTTCTTCATAGGTCGGACCTCTGAGTGAGGTGTATTTAGGGACATCTGAGATAGAACTATTCTTCTATGCATTCATACTTTTTTTTGGGTGCTAGAGATAACCTTTTTGGTTGAATATTTTTTAGCTGAGCGGATATAGCCAGTGAATGATAGTAGTGGGAAAATAAGAAACGGGTGCCCGTCTCAGTGACTACGGTGTGTAAAAATGTTTTATGAAGAATAAGTGTTAGGGATAGATGAATCTACTGGGCTACAGACGTGAAAGAAGATCTAGTATAGTAGCACAAGGTGGATTATATTTCGATATATTATAACCCCCCCCCTTGTGGTCCCCACCAAACTCAGGGAGCTAGATGGAAGGGGAAGGGAGTAGCTGTATGTGGTTAGTGAGTGTGGCCCAAGGACTCCAGGAATGATTAGGGCTATGGTATGTGTCTACTACTTACTTCCATGTCAATAGACATAGGTACCAATCATTCCTTCCTTCCATGAATCTTGTCCAAGACCTAGAGTTTCTATTTAAATCATTGCCTTCACCCTCACGTTTGGAGATAATTTTGGGTGGAGACCTGATAATCACACATACGTCGACAGTGTGATGTGACCCTTTATGTGAGAGTTTCAGTTGGACCTCTGGGTGGCAGCATCGAGGCCTTACAATGTTAGTTTGGGTATGGACTGAACATCCATAGTTCATAATCAGATTGACTGTATTAGGCAAAGAGGTTTTGGTTTACCTACAACGTTGGAATGGGATTTTACTTGGTCAGTGAAAAAGTAAAACCCAGGCAGCATAGGATAAACTCATGCATAAGAGGGTGTAACCGATCACTCTTGAGTCATCCATACTTACCCTCGTGGCAGCAGGAGTTTTATGTATTCAGTTACAAACAAAAGTTGCAGAGCATGGGGAAATCTTCTAAAAAAATGTTTCTAGGATTACCTCCTCATAGGGAGAGGGACTTCTGGTTTTGCGGGGAAATACCGAAGATTTGTACCAAAATTTTCCAGGGTAGCGGCACCCTAGTCATCTTTGATGAAAATGGGGGAGCCTTTCCTATGGATGGAGAAGTGCCAACAGAGCCTTCAGGATCTAAGATAGATACTGAAAAGTAGAACTACTCTACCCATGGCCTGGAGTTAGTAGCAGTGGTATTTTCACTAAAGATGCAGTGACATTTATTGATGGGCGAATGTTTTACAGTCTACTCAGACCACAAGAGTCTCAGGTATATCTTCTCTCATTTGACATAGAACCTGAGAAAAACAACTTTGGCTCGAGCTCTTCCAAGACAATGACTTCGATATAGTCTATACTCCTGGGGAGGGGAATGTTGTAGCAGATTCACCCAGCAGGAGATCTAGGATACAGCTTCTTGGTGAGGTGACGGATGAGCTGGACGCTTTACAGATATCCTTTGTGGAACAAGATGGAGCAGCTTTCCTTCAGTATTTTATAGTCTCTACCCCACATCTTTAGCGAGTAAGGGAGAAGCAGCATGGGGACCCTGACTGGGAGGCTCTACATGATCAGATATCCACAGGACAAGCACCTTATAGATTTTTTGAAGGTGGGGAGCACGTCATCCTCTTAAGAGGATGTACCATGGTACCAGTGTCACTTCAGAAAGATGTATTGAGGGAGTTCCACACATCCCCTCTAGAGGGACATCCAGAAGTGGAGAAGATGTATTAGGACCTCCGACAATAGCACAGGTGGCCGGGAATAAAGAAATATGTAGCATACTTTGTCTCTCGGTGGATCACTTGTCAGCAAGTGAAAGAGGAGCATTAGGTACCAGCTGGCTTAGTTCAGCCTTTAGAAATTCCCAGAGAGGAAGTGGTATGGGATATCCATGGACTTCATGACATGACCTCCACAAAAATCTAGGGGTCATGATTCTATCTAGGTGATAGTCGACCGTCCCACCAAGTGGGCCCACTTCCTACTGATCAGAGAGCAGGGTTCAGTAGAGAGCTTGGGACACCTCTATATGCAGGATATTGTGCGGCTACATGGAGTACCCTAGACAATTGTTTCTGATTATGATACATGTTTTACTTCACAACTATGGAAAGGGGTTATAGGAGGCTTTTGGGATGCAACTTTGTTTGAGAAAAATTTTCTATCCTCAGACGGATGGTCAAACTGAGCAGACCATTCAATCCCTCGAGGACATGCTATGTGCTTGCGTCCTTAACTTCGGTAGCATCTAGGAGGATCACATTACTTTGGTGGATATTCCATAAAATAATAGAAATCACACCACCATTGTTATGTAACCTTTCGAGGCCTTGTACGGGCGGCCTTGCAGATCACTTTTTTTGCTGGACTAACCCAGGGGAATCAGCACTCGTGGGACCAGAGATGGTACGTGCTACCATAGAGGAAGTGCAGATCATCCAAGAATGGATGAATACTACATAGAGTTGCAAAAATTCTTATGCTGACAGGAGACGAAGACCTCTGGAGTTTGAGGATGGCGACCACATCTTTCTAAGGGTCTCACCTCGATGAGGGTTGAGGAGATTTGGTTGGGGCGAAAAGTTATCTCTAATGTTCATTAGACCTTTTCAGGTCCTCAGTATAATTAGTGAGGTGGATTACCACCTGGAACTTCCCCCTCAGTTGCACCAGGGTCACGATGTCTTCCACGTATCCTATCTGAGGAGATACGTGCATGAATCATCACACATGATCGACCACGAAGAGCTGGACATCGACGATGGGGAGACGTTTACGGAGGTTTCAGTGGAGATTGAGGATCTACATGAGTGGGACATTCATGGGCGTTCTATATCTATGGTTCGTGTTCGCTGGCGGCACGGGAACCGCTAGGAGATCAAATGGGAGCAGGAGGCTCAGACAGGTGCTCAGTATCCACAAATTTTTTTTTAGTTTTGTGTTGTGGCTTTCGGAGATGCAAATCCTTGAGGTGAGGAGAATTTAAAGACATAGAAATTTTGTGTAATTTTTTTTTTATTTATATGGGATTTTTACGAGTTTGTAAAAATTTACAAAGCATGATTTTGAGGCCTGGTGTGCTTAGAATGATTTTCTGAAATTTTTTTCAAGAATGTTCAGTAAACAAGTGAGCGGGTTTTTGTAACTTTTGAACCAGTGATCAGAATTGATTTCTGAGGACACCGTTGAACTCGTAGTGCTAGTATTTGCTTAAGGGGACCTTTACCTCAACCGTAGTGGGTCTAGGGTGAAGGTTTTTGTTTTCACATTTTGTGGAAAGAAAAATAAAATAAGATAAACATCTATTTTAATTTTTTGAAACTTCCCATGTGAATGTTAAAGATGTGGGGACCACCTGAACTAAAACCCCCATTTTGAACTCCTAAAGGTGGGGACCACACGAACCCTTTTAATGGGTGAAACCCCCTAAAATCCCTCCTTAATAAAGATTTGACCCATTGACATCCTGAAAATTTAATATGCCAATGTGGCACAATTATTTTTTCCAACAATTAATTGTGCCAACATAAATTAAATTGATAAACTTAATTTAATTAGTTGCAACCTCTCTTTTTTCCGGGTCAAAACTTTTTGGCAAAGAGAGAAGCCAGGGTGATCTTTGTGAAACTAATATCCAATGAAGAACATATCCTCCAAACAAAGAATACCATCTCTATCAAATAACGTTCTTTGGATCCAAGAAAGAGGACAACGCACAAGCCTGACTTAAGAAGTGTGTTGCGGAGGCGACAATCATTGTTACCATATTCACCTTCACTGTTTTCATCTCGCGACACATCAACGAATCTTCGAGGTAGGATTGGATGTTTTGAATACCTCCCTTACCCGTTCTTGATGTTCTTAATGATTCAAATGTTTTGAACCACTTGCTACCACTCTAACACGGAGGTTGTGGGCCAAATGAACATGGCCCAACCTCTCTGCAATCCCTTGTGGTTTTTGATGAAATATTTGCGATGGAGGAACATAGAAACAGGAGGTCGACCTCATGATGGGGGCGGCGGCGTGCGTCCTCACTACTGGGAGAACAAGGGGCCACAGCTTGTACTGTGGTGACTAATGGAGGACGGTCAGTCAAGACGGGTTCCAGCGAAGGCGGGGCATGCAATTGTGCCACGCGGAGAGGATAGCTGGCCATCCGGCCAGCCGCGACAGACCACCGCACCACGTCCGTGACATGACCACCCCACCCCGCAAGCTACCCAGCACGGTCCAGGCTACCCAGCATGGGCTGAGACACCCAGCGCTGGCCAAGTCGACCCAAACTGGGTCGGCCTGACCGAGTGGGAACAGACCCAGACCAGTTTCAACCCAATACAATCTTTTTCTCATAACATTGTCACCTAGCATCCATTTGACGAACCCTATATGGCACTGGAAACCTTTTTGTGAGATGGTACCTTTGGTATAACCCACTAAGTATTTGGATAATGTTAGGGTACGATCATATTGGATTGAGAATGAATCCAACTCGGCCCTTAGGACTAAAAGGTTATAACTTACAGACCGTACGTCTGATTGACACACCGTCTATTGCATTTATAAACATATGATGTAGTAGTCCTTTGGGATACTTTTTCGCGGGACTTCGTGATAGTTAGAGTATCAACCAGTGGAATGAGAGAGGACCCTCCTAGAGACATGTGAGCTTTGTGCGAGAACACTGTAACTAGCTGTGATGATGTACTATGATCCTGGGTGGGTCTGACGATGTAATGACCATGTACTAGGATCTTGTGTGGGTCTAAAGATGTACTGGTGGTGTAATAGGATCTTGTGTGGGTCTAACGATGTACTAGGGTAATGTGTTGGTCTGACGACTTAATGATGATGTACTAAGATCATGTGTGGGTCTGACGATGTACTGATGATGTACTAGGATCATGTGTGGGTCTGATGATATACTGACGATATACTAGGATCCTGTGTGGGTCTGACAATGTACTAGGATCTTGTGTGGGTCTGACGAGGTACTAGGATCATGTGTGGGTATGACGATGTACTAGGATCATGTGTGGCTCTGGAGAATTACTTGGATCCTGTGTGGGTCTGACGATGAACAATGATACTCTATGGGTCTGGTGATGATTTAGGATCCTTTGTGGGTCTGCCTCTTAATAGATTAAGATGAATTAGTAGTTACATTTAATCATCTCTACTACTATACCTAAGTTATACCTGGTGTGATCTGAGTTTTTACCTGTGTGGTAGTTTCTGTTGTGGTATTACCATGGTGGTATTCTTCTATTTGGTGTACCTGTGTCATACTTACCTTCATGGTACTACCTCTTTTGTGGAACAGTTGTGCTTGGGATTTTGAGTTGGACTCTATGTTTCCACATGATTGAGATTGGCATACTTGAAAACATAGGTATATGTATGGGCATGTGCCTAAGTAGGGTTGGAAGTTGATTTCATGCTTTTTGGTTTATCCTTTGTGGATTTTGTGAGACCTTGAGGGTATCAGGGTCCCTACTGAGTATCGTTATACTCAACACTGGACGGGATTTTCCCACAACTTTTTGTGTTTGGTACAAATGACAGATAGCGCTGACAGGGGATGGGGGTACCAAAACTAGAGGTTGCTCAGAGGTGGACATTAGACAAGGGATAACGTAGAGACGACTGTTCGAGATATGTACCTACCCTTTAGGATGGATCCTTGGAGGGTGTTTAGAGGAGCTCTTCAGTTTACATGTACGTTCCAGTTTTCTTGTACCTTCCAGTTTGGCTTGTATTCTAGCCACTTTTATTTACTGTACACACTCTTTTTAATATTCAAATTACTTGTGTTCGTATCATGTTATGTTCTTGGTTGCGTGAGTTACAAGTTATAAAGTCAATTCCTTTCAGGTTTTAGGGAATACTCCTTCAGTGCTAGTCACTAGCCCCTGGCCTATGGAAGGTGGCCTTGGGGCAGTCAAGGCCCAGGCCCCATGAGACGGGTCATGATAGTAGAACCCGGGAAGCTTCCGTGCATAAGCCCCATTCACCATTGTCATTCCATATCGGCACTATGGTGGATTCCAAAAGTAATCCCCAATCACCATTATTACTCCATAGTAGCACAAGGGAAACTTTCATGTCTAAGACCCATTCACCATTGCCACTCCATAGAAGAAACCAGGCAGCTTCTACGTGTAATCCACATTCTTCATTGATACTCCTTAGAAACACCTAGGTAGCTTTGACATGTAAGACTCATTAACCATTTCCGATCTATAAAGTCACCATGAAGCTACCACATAAAAAACCCATTCACCATTTTCACTCTTATTGGCACCCTACTAACATTTAGGAGTATTCCATATTCACCATTTTTCTCTCCTTAGGGTCACTAGGACAACTTCCACACATAATCCCCATCGACCATTACTACTGTAGGGCGGTACCAAAATAGCATCCATTTATAAGCCTCATTCTTCATTTCCTCTCGATAGAGACACCTGAGAAGCTTTCATATGTATTCCCCATTAACTATTGAGACACCTCAGCGTCACCCAAGTAGCTTCTGCATGTAAGCCTCTTTCACTATTCCCGCCCCTTAACGGCACCCGTCCTGCTTCAATGTATAAGCCCCATTCACCATTTCCACTCCATAACATCACTCGGGCTACATCCATGTGTAAGCCTCATTCACCATTTTCACTCTATAGCAGCACCTGAAAAGATTCCACATGAAATACGCATTCTTCATTTCCACCCCTTAGTGGCACTCAAGTAGCTTCCATGAATAATACCCTCATCCTCCCCCATGCGCTTACCTTCCATGACATGCCTATCTATTCCGCTGCTTCTTCTTCTTTCTCACATAGTGTATGACTCAAATAAGAATAGAGGTTAGTGGTGATCATGACATCACACCCCTACTGAACTATAGTGGATATGATCCCTTTATTCTACATAGGGTACATAGGAAGCCTCTTTGAGGTTCAATCCCGACAGATGATAAACATTGGCCCTCCTTCATAGGGATGTACGCTCCGGATGAGACATATTCTTTTTTTCAAACTTATCTCTCATATGCACTTCCCAAGTGTGTTCTAATCCATTTTTTTGGCCACTAGCCATGCGTAATTTGTATGCCCCTTTCATATGAACAATGTGGACTTTGATCCTTTGTCTTTTCAATAATGGTACATTAAAATCCTCCCTGAGGTTCAACCCCAAACACTAGTAAAATTTGATGTCCCCATTGTTGGGACCCACATCCTTGTTCCACCCCTTAGTGGTGTCACACCAGTGCCTAGTCTTTCTTAGTGCATAATTCCCAAACCCATTCTATACTCCACCAACCAAGAGTGTCCCTCTTATGATTGGATGCTAACCATGAGTAATCCACAACATGTCTTTTAGTTCTTGTCCTTCGCATACCCCCCCCCCCCCAATTCTATTTCCCATTAATGAAGTATGTGTATATTGACTCCCTAACATTTGGATATATAGTAAGTGTCCCAGAGCTTCAATACCCTCATCCATTTCCCCTCCTAGTCTCTCCCTTGATCCTTCGTATTTTGGGAATGTCATGCACTAACCCGTTGGTTCCATTTCCTCTAGGTCCCCTTCCAGGCACTCCTTTCTCACGAGCCACCTCCTTATGTGTTTTATCAGCCCACTAAACTATGTGAACATTGATTCCAAGCAAAAATGATATGTAGGAAGCTTCTTATTGGGTTCAATCCCAGTGTAATAGTCTTCGTATCAGTTCTACCCCTTTTATTTCATCGACATCATTCAAATACTCCATCATCCATCCAGATTCTTACTCAGGCCACCACATCTCTGTGAGGTCACGTAATCCACTTCATCTATACTTCTAGAAGCATCCCGACAGCTAACCATGCTTAATCCCCTCACATACAAATCATCCAACCAAGTGTTTCCCTCTTGTGAAGGGAAAAACCCACATGTAAGTCCAAAACTTCCCTTTCAAACTCTATGGTATTTGATCCCTATATTCTATACATGGTATAGAGGAAGCCTCCATGGGGTTCAATCCCAACCAAGGTAAAACCTTGGAATCTCCTTTTTGGGACCCACCATCCTATGATCCACCCTTTGTGGTGTCCAGATCAATCGTCACGGTGTGGCATATTACATTCTTGGGCCACACCCCCTAGGTCCTCTCTTTTTAGAAGTTCTAATACATCCATATGGTGATTCCTTTTGGGGGTCCACCTTCATGATGAGACATCAAACATTTTTAGGACACACTACCCACAATCCATCCTCCTTTCATGTTCTTATCCATCCATCTAGTAAACCATCCAGGTGCTCCCTCCTAGAGATCCACATCTATGATATGTCCCCATGGGATGCTATTACCACTCTCATATCATCTCTACTATAAATTAAACTCATGTAATACCTCATTTTAAACATAAGAATCCTGAGTAAAACCACGAAAGGAATGCCTTTTGTGTAAATATCTTCCGAAGATGTTAAACTCATGGGGTGCCCTGTTTTAAACATGGGAAGATGAGTAAACCCTCAAATACATGCCTCTAGTGTAAGATACCCCATGAATGATGTGGAATGCCACAGTTTTCTATTCCCTTGAGATTCCATCTTATGAAAAATAATATAGTTGACCAATTTTAATGCCTCCAAATATTCCCCAACATGCTTGATGTTACCATCTACTCCGACTGAAGGTTACTACCCTATCAAGACCCCTTAGAATGTTATGACAGATTCAATGTAATATAATAACATCCATAAATACATTACAGCAGGAAAAAGACTCGCGATCCCTAACTCAAATCTATGAGGGAGACCCATTCTTTGCGAAAAAAAATTTAAGGAGGAATCTGTGAGAGCAATAATTGAAATCCCATATTCATGTTTTGGTCAAGGAGAAAACATATGTAAATAAGTGATGAATGTCACCCACCTTTGGGAAACAGTAATGATGGGTAAAAATCAATGCGTCCTAACATGCAATGTGAGCCCTAGTGAAAGCGTCTGAAATAGTTCCTCATAGGAAAGATGTTGTTCCAATAGTAAATACTATGATTTTAGTACATGTGAAGTGTCAGGTATATAATTCTATAGAATAGATATATTGAACATTACATGAACATGAGAGTGGTTTGGTTGAATCTATAAGAGATAAGTTATCATCCCGATGTGATCAAGATTTTTGAAGGGACTAGTAAATCTAGGGATCAGATTCACCTTATTTTCAAATATCATAACATATTTCCATGTATAAATATATAGAAATGCCTTATCACCCACATTATACTCTATGTCTATATAATTATTTTTAACATAACTCATTTTTTGACTCGGAACTTCCCTTTTCTATCATTTAATGGATATATCCTTCTTTTTCAATTCCATATCTGGATCGAGTCCTAATAACATTATTTCACTAACATCATTCTATCACATGAGATTGATACACTCATTTACTTATATGGCTTCATATAGAGAAATCTAAATTCTTTATTGAAAGCTGTCATTATAAAAATTTCCACTAAATTTAGGTGTTGATCCCTATATAGTTTGAAATCTATTGAGTAATATGTCAATATATATTCTATAGTTTTTATTGTCCTCTAAGAATAAATATATACCTAAGGACAATAGGATGAAATAAAACTCAATTCTATATTCGTAGGTTACTAAATACAATAACAAAACATTGAGGTAAAAATCAGATCCCGGTCAGATATAATAAAAAGCGGTACTCTGGGAAAAATTACAACCTTCTTAATGTATATTCTAGAAATCTCATCAAGAGAAAAATATTCAGTGATATTAATTAAGTGTGATGAATTTTTAAGGTGATCGATGAAAACCCATGTACCATAATTTCATTTGGACAATTTGGGGAGTCTGATGAAAAAATACATGGTGAAGTTTTCCCATTTTCATTCTGGTATGGGTAATGGGTATAGCATAAATTTAGACTTCAATCCCTCATCCTTAACCTACTGACATACCAAGAATTTATATTCATACTCAAAAATATTTCTATTCTTGTTTTCCTGAGAAAAATAATCATTTAGATATCAATACATATTTAAACATTCATGATGAATATAAAATGATGAACTAGGTGACTTATCCTATTTTCCTTCTATAATTATTTTTTTATTGGATAAATACATAATTCTTGAACCTTATCATTCAATCATGGTCATGTTGGATCTAGGGAACATTCCACACTTTATTCAACAATTGTTCAACTTCCTTGTACACATACTTAATCATATCCTAGATAAGTTGTTAAAAATTCATCTGAAAAAGATATGAACATTAAACTTTCAATGTGAATAAAAGATGAATCATCGGGAAATCCATAAATATTTGATCTCTTCCAATTATCATCATAGAAAAACATTCATGGTCATTTCAACTTAAAGCATAGGACTCCAAGTATTCCTTCCCAATGTCATTATGTATTCAGAAATCATAATCATTTGTTAACTCTATCCATCTTCTCTATAGTATATTCAACTATTTCTAGGTAAGTATATACTTCATGATTTTATGATAAACAAATATATCACAAAATTCATCATAAAAGTTATTCCTCTTTATATTTATTGAAAACATTACCACTACCAACTCCATATAATGAGTTTGATAATTTTTCTCATGAACCACCAATTGGAGTGTGGAATAAGCTATTACCATATCATTAAAAATGATGACACATCCTAATACCTTATTTTATGCATTTCTATAGATCACAGAACCTTGTTAATTACATGTTAGTGTAACTAAATGTTTGATAAAAACCCTTCCCTTTAGTTATTTAAAATTATATTCACAATAATCTTTCAAAAATAACATGACCCCCTTCTAAGTAAACTTCATGAGTAGATTTGATATTCATGATAAATCTCTCACAAAGCAATGATATTATCAATCCAACATAATAAAACAAAATATTTTGATTACATTGGTTGGTCTAGGTCATTTCTAAATAACTTATATCATTGAAGGGTCTACTGATATACCCTTACCAGATATTATGACCGAATAATAATAGTTTTTTGAATCCAAAATTAATAATTGGAAAATTTATCATGCGAAATTGTATTCCTTAGGGTCATGAGAAATATTATAAAATATTCCTCATGGTATTAATTTCACATTGAATATATAATAATATTTTCAATAAAGAATAAAAAAATTATAAAGGTAGTCTATAAAGACTCTATTCCTTAAATTCATAAAGATAGTGGAATCATTTGTAAGCCCAAATAGAATTTCTATGAATTCATAATGACCATACAATGAATATAAGGTCATATATGGTATATCATCCTTTAATATCCATAGTTTATAATATCTATATTAAAGATAAATCTTGTACAAATTTAGAATTATCAAAAAATGATTAAATATATCCACAATTTTGGGTATAGGAAAATTTTATTAATTTTAATTTCTTTATGTTATTGATAATAAATGTGTAAAATTAAAAATCAATATTTTTTTTAAATAGTTACACCCCATCAAGAAGCACTTGGATGAATAAAGTCCTTATCATATTCTCATGTATTTTCATATTCAGTTCATGTAACTCAATCTGGGTTATCCTATATGGAGTTTTTAAAATACCTAAAAACCCATGTATGAGTTCTACTAAAAAACTAAATATTATGATTTGGTTGAATACTAGAGACTCTTAAAAAACACCTCAGAATATTTCTAAATAATAGGTATATTTTCAATGTTAATTTTCTCTACAACAATTTGAGATAAATATCCATAATGAATGGGTAGAAAAAATTATGTCATGGATGTAATTTACATTTAGTTTTACAAATCCTCTCCACACTAATAGATGATTTAAGGTTGATTGGTAATGTCAAATGATACTTACCTTCCTAGAAAATTTATTTGGCCTATATACTGGGAGATCCAATATATACCCAACATTATATCAAAATCAAGTAGAGAAGGAATAAAAATATTCATAGGAAGATCCATCCCAAAAAATTCTATCAAGTATGGATTATAGACTTTATATGTGGTCATAATACCATTATTAGGTTTTACTACCTAATAAATATCTAATTATTTAGGTGGAGATACGATAACCTTCTAAAATTCATCAATATAAAAGATTGGATTGAACAAAAATCAAATAAATCATTTCCAATTCTGGATTTGATGTTAATTGTACCTTTCACCACATCCCAATCAAATTACACAATGGTTGTAGTAATTACATAAGCATAAACTTCTCCCCCTGGCTTCATTTGTGGTATGTTATCTTGATGTTTGTTTTATCTTATGAAATAGTGCACCATCTCTATAAAATTAAATCACTATAAAATTATTTCATCTCCTTTTCTAATCCATTCATTAGAATTATATCCTTTTTCTCCATAAATGAATCAAATTTCTTTTCCTTTTATGCATGTACCAAGGTATTTCAATAAAAAAGTATCAAATGATGGAGAATTATTCTTTCTGTTATTCTTGTTATCAAATTTTTCACTAAAATTATCTTCTTTTCTAACTTCCCTTAAAATCACTTATGCTTTTATAATTAATTTTTCATATTGAAGACATAAAATATTATATTCTTTTATGATGAGAATTTTTGGGAGTCTAGTTCCCTTATATGTATAAGAATTAACCCATTAAAGAAATGGATAATCTTATACTTTGAATTGTCTAAATATTTATTAGTATGCCTTGATAACCTTGTAAAGTTAGCTTCAAACTTAGAAATATTTTTCTCATCCTTTTATCATAGTCCCATGAATTTACTCTCCTAGTCAGCTCATTGTTTGTGCGTAAAATATTTTTCCATTAAATTTTCATTTGTATATTTTCATTCTATTTTAGTTATTTTTTCCTCAACCATAGTGTTTTTAATATATTATAATGATTGATCTACATCCCTTAAGAGAAGATAAACTACTATAAAAACCTTTACCCTTTCATTGCATCCCATAGTGATAAATATATTCTCTAAAGAACTTATCCATTTCTCTATTTAACATCAATTTTTAGTCTCATTGAATGATGAAGGTTGTTGATGTATGAAGTGATCTGACTTTGTTACATCATATAGTGGATCAGTGGGTTATTCGGTATGTTAATGGTTATTGGTTATAACTGATGTCAGCTACCATTTTATAGTTATGATTTTTTTAAGATACTGATGTATCTCTAAAACCAAATTCATTATCTTTCATAAGAGGGAAATACATAATTGGGTTATATGCATTGATATGGATTCTATTCCTTCAGTTATGTACTATTTCAAAAAAAATGACAAACACTAGATTAAATCATAACATTATGAATCAGAATGTCTAATTTTAAAATTATTAAAAATCATAATATAAGTTTAAAATTTATGTATAAATAATTTCAATATCATAAGGTTGTATTATTTGGAAATATTCTAAGGATCCACCATAGAGTTAAATTCCAAAATTTATGTTTTCCTAAATATTGCACCTAATGATTTTAATAAACTTTCTCTAATAATAAAATTAATGATCCTAAACTTATTAGACCAAATTCAATGGTTAATTTATTTCATTATTAATAAATATATGAAATTTTATCCCAAACAACTAAATAGTTTAGTAGTATTGGTAAACTAGATACATACTTGAATACCATATTAAATTTTATAAAGGAAATAATAAATATTATTTTATTTGGGAACATATTTTGATCCTCTGGAATATCCCCAGATATCAATCATTTAAAAATTCAAGATATCCAAGAGAAATAAACCATAATAAAGGGATGATATCGACTATTTAGTAAATAAATTCACAGAGAAGCATCTAATTAAGGCGTGAATATAATTGTGGGAATAAATAATGATAAAATAACGCCATATAAAAAATCACATGAGGTTCGAAGATACAGATGGATATAAAAACTATTCAAATAAATCATGGACATAAATAACCAATTTCATAATTATGGAATTCATAATTTAAAACAAATGAACTTACCATCGAGGCCTTGTTTGAAGGCATTGAGAAATATCAAAAAGTCCTCATTATAAGACATTTATATAAATATGGGAAAGTCCTCAACCTAGAAATTATTCTATTATATCTAATAAGATATATCAATTCATTGGGGGTCTATATAATTCTAGGTTCTACTGATCACTTAACAATTCTAATGCATTCATTATTTGAAGAAATACATATCTTAATTAACATGACTTTAAATTCAATAGCAGTTCAAATTAGAAGAATTGGAATATGGAATATCAAAACATTCTCTAGTCAAACAGGTGATAAAAATTCCATATAAATATACTAGATGGAATCATAAGAGTATAACCTTAGTAAAGAATAATATGCAACATTGTTAGTTTAAATATATGAAAATACTTTCAAATGATCATAGGAAAATTTCTGAAGTAAAATACCCTTTTTTCATTGAAACCATTTATTTAAAATAAAATATTCAAAAATTATTAAGGAAACAATTTTGCTTTAAAATGAAATTTTAAAGATGTAATGGAATATTCAATGTAATTAGAGTTTATTATAGTGAGAAATTTATTAAATTTTTACATGTTAAAAAAACGTACCTTTCATAATTTTGTAGAATTATCAAAATGTTCCTTGTTCAGAGAAAAAATTGAATATTCCTTTTAAAAAAAATTCAAAATTCAAAAATGGGTAAAAAATATTTAACAAATCATTTTATAGTGTTATAAATATCATTAAAAACATTTAAAGTAATATATAGAAATAGAAGATAACTGTTGTCAATCAAGTAGAAAAACAAGGTAGGATTTCATTAAAAACATCATGTTTTTCATGAGTGCTTAAGGATAGGAAAATGAAAGTGAAATATTTTATTTCAAAATAAAATATTAGATAAAAAATAATTTTTTTTAGTTTATAAAGTTCAAATATTTATCTTCATGGGGACTTGAACATCAAAAATCCGAAATAATAATGAGATTTTGTAATAAAGTCCTACCTAATGTTTTAAATACTTTATATATATCTAAACAAATGTATAAATAATAACCATTTACTAATCATCTATTAAAGTTAAATAATCAAATATAGCATACCATATATGATTTTTTTATAGTATTTTATCACCAATTTATTAATAATTATTTGTTAAAATCACTTTTTTCTGATAATAAATGGTTGATTTTTTGTATATGTTTTGGTTTGGTAGTTCCAATCCTTTTAATTTTATCATGGATATGTAATATTTTGAGACATAAATATGATATAAATACAACATATTTTAATTATATATATATTTTTATCATAATCCATAAAAAATATATTTTCAAATATGTATTACACCATTAATGGATATGGTAGTACAAACATATAAATGAACATTTTTTAACTTTTCCATGGATAGAAAGATGGAAAGGTAAATAACAATTAAACATTCAATAATTATTATTATAAAATAATATATATATATATATATATATATTCACTAAATATATCCTTATTACCATATATATATAATAATGGCCGAAAACAAATCATATGACTTCATGGAGGAGTTAGTCCATAAGTATGCACAAGCGACATTATTATTTTCCAAAGGATTGTAAGGTAAGAAGGTAGATGTGATATTTAAATTTTAAAAGTATCATTATTCTAATAAAATAATATTTAAACATTAAACCCAACATAATTCCCATTCATAAAATATGACCATGAAAAATGAATTGTATTTCTACTTAGAGATAGAGAGTAGTACCTATTCACAAGATATTATTTAACTTTATGTTTGGTGGAAAAGGGGAGGACAACTGTGGATAAATAATAATAATAAAATTTCAGTACATTGGGGATATATAATACATTATTTTATGATAAATAATATATATTTATATTATATAAAAAATAAATAAATTGATAGAGGTCAGGTAAGATGATTACCTCTTATTCGGGAGACCCTATTTCGATCGTTTCATGTGGAACCTAGAGTTAGTAATTTTAGGATACCATCACCTCTAAAATATGGCTTGATATATTAAGATTATAAATGGATAGGGATAATTTAATCTAGGTTTTTCAACGTTGTGTAAATAAGACAATGGTTTTCCTTTTATAAGGGAGGGAAAGGACACACATGAAATTATAAAAAATATTAAAATATAACAATTTCATTGTAAATAAAAATGATTAAAATTTACCATAAAATTTAATATAAATTATGATATTTTTTAAATATTATCAACCAATAAATTTAGGATAGTTTTATGTGGTATTTTAAACTCTATCATTTTGTTTAACCCCTTAGTTAGTAAATTTTGACCTTAACTACGATAACCTATTTTTCAATCTTAAGGGGTTATAATTTTACATAAAAGGTTAATGTTTTCTCACAAATGAAAAATTGATGACATTTTGTATAATACATTTTCCCCCTAATCCCCATTAACTATTTTATGTATTTTTAAATAATTTAATTAAATATTATTTTCATAAAATATCATTATTGTTATTTCAAAAAATATTCATTTAATTTGAGATCAAAAAGATGAATACAAAGTATTAATTAAAATATAATCCTTAATAATATCCACAATATGTTATATGTATCATAAATATTCATTGACCATAATAAAAAACCCAAATTTTATTACTTCTAATATTTTTAAAATACTTCATTTTACTCTCCATAAATTGATTAAATACTATATAATGGTTATATATGAATTGAAGTTAACTATATAATCAATAAATATTATAAATAAATCAGTAACAAAAAAATAGTTTTATTATATTCAAAATATAAATCTATCTTTATTAACCACTTTATTTTATCCCTATGTGAACACATGTTATATATTTAAAAGTAAGTTAGTAACATTTTTTTCACAGTTTAAAATATTAAATTTTAAATTTTCAAGTAAAATTTTCTCTTAATCAATTATTTTCCGAGCCTAATGTGAAAATCGTTGAATTTATAATATCCCATAGTAATTTAAATGAAAAAGGATTACCATAACATTTTTTATTAACCTATATACACATGATTTACCCATTTCCAACGTAATAAATTTTACCACAGTGGTTATTCAACCTTTCTAAAAATAAAAGGATCAAAATTACCAAATTTGAAATTATTTATTCTAAATATGAATTCCATTTTTCTAATTTCAATACTTATAAGTGGAAAAATTAAATTTAAAATATGTTCCAAAAAATGTGATGAGAACATCATTTTAGAATAAAGTATTTCTAAGCACAAAACTAGATTTATTCATTTTTAATTCCTAAAAACATTAGATAAATGTTAAAAATGTCAATTTTTATGAAAAATATAAATTTAATTAGAATAAATCACCAACCATGACTAATTTGATTTATTAAAATAATAAAATATTATATGCACACAGAAATTCCGAAAAAAAACATTATTTTACTTTTAAATGATTTTTATTTCCGCTTCAAATCAATTGATAATTACTGAATTTATTTTACACATGAAGTTTTTATAGTTTTTTTATATTCATAACCACAAATTTAATTCCTATTTTATATTGGTGTATTATATTATGATTCATTTATAATTTAGGTTGTTTTTATCACAATTTGTTAAAAAAAATATTTGAAGATAAATAATTCATAAAATCATGGGTTGTTACATTAAAGATTAATGATGATTCCATTCCATGCATGTCAATTTGGTTGGAATAGGGAACAAGTTAAATTTATCAAATGATGTAAAATAGTTTCGAGTGTCTAAAATATGGAAATATATCAAGTAATTATTGAGGAAAATGAAAAGTTTAGTTAAACTAATGAATGAGAATAATGGTTTACCTATGTTATCATCAATGATTAAATGATTTAAATATTTGTTATGCAGGCATTATGAAAATAAATTTCAATAGGGGGAATCATGAAAAGAGACTCATCATGGTTTTATGAGTAACGGTTTTATGTTTTATGGGGAAGAGACTAAGAATGGCATAATAAAGGAATGAGGTATTATTGAATTAGATGAATAACCTAAGTTAGTGGTTTAATAAAGAAGTAGAATTGTTGATTTTTTTTGTAATATAATTTCATAATTATGTTTTAGAATTATTTTAATCAATTTAATTTTAGTTATAATAACGATGAAACATTTACAAATTGTTATATAGTAGTGTTACTATAAAATTTGTAATAATATGTGTAATGGTACTAATGACCAAGAAGTGTGATTTAGTTGTAATGTTCTATTTTATAGAAAAAAATATAACTCATGGAAATATATCCTATTCTGTGTGTCCAATATTCTAATAATAATTTTTAGTAGAGATAAGTAGATTATTGATTATTTAAATGGGTTAGTATTTATAACATGGAAGTGATTAATAATTTTTTAAAAAAGTAGTTTATTCTATCATTATTGTAGTTTATTGAATTTTTTGATCTATATAGTATATTAGATAATGTATGATTTTATTTAATGAAGAGGTAGAGGTTTAATTTTTAGAAGCATGTATGTTTTCATTGAGGTTCTACGGTAATTTAGGTTTTTACCATGTTTCAGAAAGATATATGATCAATGTATTCATATATTTTTATGTGATATTTAAGGGTAATTTATATTATATAGTGGATTAATGTAAAGTTTATTTTATGAATTTAGTGACCTTATTTTGATTAAATTGTATTTTAAATTAGCTCAAAATTATATTTAATGGGTTTTATGGTAAACTATGTAAGAAATTATTTAAATTGAACTGCATGTATCATTGGTTCATGTTGAAGTATGATTTGTCATAATGGATAACCTTTCCTAATCATTTTGGAATTGGTATGTATTTATAGATTGGAGTAATGAATATAAATACTTTTTTGGATACTATAATATTTTAAAACATAATTTTAGTGATTCATGTATGAAAAGTTAATCGTGAAAATTCATTTATTTTTCTAAGAGATGAGGTTTAAATTGATCGAAGCATAACAAATGGATAAATTTGGGCATCTCATAAAGAAATATATAAAGTAATAATATTTTTTAATATTTTATATTTAGTTTTAATGGAATTGTAACATCCCAAGTAAGTAATGAATAATAGATATTTCTATCTATATCTTTTAATGATTAAGATAGTGTTATAGAGGCTTAAAATGAAAATAAATACAATCTTATGCATGGAATACACTAATATTCTTAAAAGATTGTTTAAGTGCCTTTTGATGGCAAACCATTTTTTGAATCTATATTTTGACAATTTTATAGACTGTTTTTGTCAAAATAAACTTATTCTTTATGATTGGGACATAAAAATTTACCTTGTGTGAATTTTTGGTATTTTTCTGACAATGTTCATTTTTTAATGAATAGTGAAAAATACTGCATTTTACATCAAAACTGCTTTTTAATCTAATTTATTTATATGATTAGATTATGTTTTTAATTGGTTTTGAAGTGAAATTAGAATATATTTTTACCATTTTATCCAATGGTGGTCATTGGAATCAATTTCACTTTGAAATTAGACTTAAACTGGTGTCAATCTTTTGATACTTATTGTTTTGTAAAAACACGCTATTTGCTCTGACAGCGGGAATTAATTATTAAATTAATTAATATGACCTATATGTTTTGAATTCTGTAAAATAGACTTCATTTTTGAATTCGGAATATCAAATATAGCTTAGGGTGAATTTTTGGTAATTTTCTGAAAAACTTCAATTTTTGATGAATAGTGAAACCACTAAGTGATAATCAAGCAAACTGATTTTTCAGTTAAATGAAAGTTTACAACTAATGTGTATTGAATTTTGAAAATCCGACATATATGGTTGTCATTAGTTTGTAAAATGTGGTTCAATGAGATTATAATAATTTTTTGGTGAATAGTAACTTATTAAGTTCTTAATCACGATTAGTGGTAATTAGGGTAGTTTAAGGTATAAAAAATACTTTAATAAAATGAAATGACCTAGACACGTGTCCCAATATCATTGGTTGTGTCATGGCCGACCATTACATGCCATGGGTCAACTTGGGGACCCCATGGATCCACTTTTGTTGGGAAATGACATAAATTACTTTTTATTTAATGTTAAAGGGAAAATGACACAAACATAATATGTTTTAAGAAAACAATTTTTAAGTGGGGTTATACAAGTCCAAAATTTGATTATAAATAGTCATTGGAAATCTAAAAAGATTTCCTATATCATAGTAGTTTTTTTATAATTTTTAGACATTAAATAAATTTAATTATTTATGACATAATAATGATGCAGCGATGACATCATTATTTGACGATTTAAATAAAATAGAAAGATAATGTAAAATCTATGAACTACACATGTCCAAAACCAATTGGATGAGTGGATTTAGAACCCTTATCACCTTATCCACGAATTATATCAATGTGGGACCTTTTAAAACCGAAACAGATTTTCAAATAATGTAATATTTCTTTACTTTCCAAAAGTGCCCCTCCTCTCCTCTTATAAAAGTCCCCCACCTCTACCTCATTTCACACACTCTTCAAGCCTTTGGCTCGGCCAACACCTGACCATTTTCTCTCTCCACATCCCTCTCCTCATCCTAGAGGATTCCCTTTGGGCAGAATCCTTTCAAAAGAAGCCTTTAGTCTCAACTCAAAAGGAGTTACACTTTTAAAGGTAATTCATTGTCTCATGTGCATTTGTTTTATTTTGCTTCTCCAACCCCCTAAACTCTTTTTATTTACTTCTTTTGTAACAACACCAGTATCATAAATATACTAGGATGTTGTTATAAGATTTTTTTGAGCTACACTCTCACACAACTACATAAAATGGTTAAAGAACATACGGTTTCCGTGGATGGAGAAATTCTGCCTCCCAAAACGATGATTGTTCAACACTCATTTAACACCTTCAAAGGTGGCCATTATGATGTCACTATTTTTATATATGATATATAATATGTTTATGTTTTCCTAAAGATTCTGTTTTTTTCATTTTGGGCATACCTTTATGGTTTCCATTATGGGTAAACACGATATCTTCATTTTAGGAAGTGCGGACTACCGCCCCCTCAAAGTGATTTGATTCGTTAAATACCATATGTGGTACATATAAAGGATGGAACTATTATATTATATATGATATTATACTGGAATTATAATATAACTTTATATAATTATGATTCCATTCTATAAAATACGAAATAGAAATGAAAGTAGCGTTCATGCGTACGTACGGCTTACCGTCTCCATGAACGGTGCATTTCATTTCTTACCTCTAAATGATTTTGTAATATTATAAATGCATGTATGTACTGGATATATATGACATATATGATATCTACATCATGAATACCATTCTGGATATAATGAACCTCTGACCAAATTAACAACATGTAAGTGTAAGAAGACTATTTTTGACTTAAGAACCAAATACCGACAAAATGAACATTATTAACTTAACTGATTACATGATGTTCATAACATGGTATAAAAGGAATAATGAACTTGAAAAAGATTCATAAGAAAGTAGAGATTAACTTAAGTTTATTATTCAGGAGATTAAAGAACGGTCGGGTCAAGTCGGATACGAGGTATGGGACTTCGTCTCAATCTCCTTTCGTTGAGGCATATTTTATTTTATACACAACTTTCTTTTATACGGTGTATAAACCACTTTGACTTTTACGTTTACTCAAAATGAATCTTTTTTATATGAAGCGTTTACTAAACGACAAAAGGGAATGTTTTTGTCGTACGTATGCGGCGACAATGACTTCTCTGCCTTCGTGACCGTTATTTGAGTTTCGGCTTTCTCTACAAGCCATACCTTCTTTTTAAAAGAAAAATAAATACCATGTTTTACATTTTTTTTATTTTGGTATTGAAAATGGTTTTCATAATGTTTTTATATCAATGTGTTGTATTGATATCTCGTGATTGAAATGTGGAAATGTTATGTTACCTTTATGCATGTTTTATGTGATATGATTATGTTATGGTTCTTGGTCATTATTATGAAGACGGGTGGTTCCGTGATAAACTAAGGGCGGGTGAGCCCGTTATAGCTCTCCAATGCATTGGGTAACGTGAAGGAGTGAAACGTTAAGGTTTCTCCGAAGAGATTTTAGGGAATATACTGTGATGGGTATTCCAAATGTAACCAAGAGGGTTACTCTCTACGTAAGAATGTTATGAATGCCTCAAGTTACCTTTATGTCTTATGATTTCTATGATTTATTCATGATTTTATGAGGTATGTTAAAGTGCCTATGTTTTATGGGTAAATTATGATTTCATTCTTATGTATATATGAACTCATGTTTCCTTTCCATGTTTTTTTTATAACCCATACTGAGTTTTTATGCTCATCCCAAGTTTTTGAAATGTTTTTCACAGGTCAAGGGAAAGGTACATGATAAGATGATAGAGTCAAGGATGTGTCAAGAAATAATCCATGTTTTATTTTAAATGTGTTTCCATTGATGGGAATGAAGAATACTATCTTTATGTAACCACTTTGTTTATATATGGAATGTAATGAAATTTTTATGATCTAATTCTCTAAAACTCTAAACCCGAAAAGATCCTCAATGTGTAATCTTGTAATAACTCAAGATTAAGTAAGGTTTAAGGCTGGGGCCTTATAGGAATACCTAAACACTTGGATATGAATATTGAAAGTAATGTAACCACATTTTGATCATTTTTGATGAATGGATGGTCTTTTTAAAACCACTTTGATTTATGGTTTCTTGGTCACTAGCTTTTTAATGATCATTCACGTTTTTGTGAACATTATTCTTTATCCCACTCCATCATTATTAAGAAATTATTTTTTCTCTCCTTGTCCATATTTTTACTTCTCAATAATGTTATTCAACTTTGAAACCTAGTTCTGTGTTATTCTAGATTACCTTCTTAATTCCATTTCCCTCTATTAAAGTAGAAATTTTATTAAACCTTTCTATGATGATTATTTTAAACAATTAAAATTTCAAATATAAAACCCCTAGTTATCGATCACAATTTCAAAATGCAAGGAAAAAATATATTAAAGGGAATATAATTTAGAATCCCTAAATTTTATTAAATTATATTTAATAGAGTATAAAACATGCAACAAAGATATTTAAAAAACCATGAAACTAAATTATTTTATAACCATTGACAAATATTCAATTGAATTAAAGAGTTTTAATAGGGTCAAATACATAAATATATATATATATAAAGCAACTTTTCGATAGAAATATATTAATTAATTATTATGAAATAAGCACTCATGTTTTAGTAAATATATTTGTTTCTTCAAAAAATTATTTTTAATGACTTTTTGTGAGAAAATAATATAATTTAATTTTTAAAATTTTAAAATATATATTTTAGAGAATAAAATTAATTCTTTAAATCAACCCCCTAAAACTATTACAGAGGGAAATTTTTAGAATTTTTTGAGTGGTTTTATTTTTAATGTAATAATAAAAAATATTGATTTATATTTGAAACTTTATCTTTGATTCAATCATTTATAAAGTAACATTTTATATCCTAATGGTTTCAAATTAAAATTAGCTTTATTGTATTTGGAATATACTAACTAATTTCATTATAATCAATTTTATTGATGAATTTGGTTTAAATAATTTCTACTTAAAAATCATTTTTCTAAAAAATTAATTTATGTTTCTTTTTACATTATCTTAAAATTTATTTGTGAATCATATAGAAATTTAATAAGGAATAATTTATCCAATAATTTTAATTATAAGTTAATTTTTCTTTGTAAAATGACTATTTTTTATTTTTGTAAATATGAGTCTAAACCATAGTAAATTTTATTTACTGTGCTCTATGTAAATGGGTTAATTGGGGTTAAAACCATGAGATAAGGTTTCATAATCAATCTATAAAATTACATTATTTCATTGGTTGGGATAAAGTCATCAATATGAATCATGAATTTGTATATGTGGAATTTTAGTGCCATTTTCTTTTGATAATGACATTTAGAGTTTTTTAGCACATCAACTTCCAAAAGTCAATATATTGACATTAAAATATCCAATATCATTACATACAGGAAAATATACATTAATTTTCATTATATATATTTATTTGAAATATTAATTAATTTTTGTATTCTAATAATTCATTTTTACTTTTTAGTGAAAAATAATTACCTTATATGCTTATGAAACTCCAAAACTGTATTTATTCAATTAATAGAAAAATGAAATAAATGATTTTAAAAATATGAAAAGTAATATAATTCATATAAATTATTGAGTTACAAAAATTTTGTAGACAAATATGAAATATTATGGATTTTTTAATTTATTTTATTCTGATTCTTTCTTTGAATTG
This sequence comes from Viscum album, assembly GCA_963277665.1. NCBI lineage: Eukaryota > Viridiplantae > Streptophyta > Magnoliopsida > Santalales > Viscaceae > Viscum > Viscum album. Next base: position 1,753,021,065 of record OY728146.1, on the reverse strand, counting down.
GAGTCTTTAATGTCAAATTAAATGAATAGTATCTAAAATGACATTAATGATATTTTATATTAAATAATATTTTATTAAATTTTTTATAAAATAATAATATTATTAAAATTTTATAATTAGGATGATAATTGGTAAAATAAATATCATCCATTTCCCATTTAGGATCAAAATGTTCCTTATAAGTAAAAAATATATCCCTTTAAAAATGATAATGTTTCTATTATGTTTAAGGTTAAATTTGGTTGTCTAAGGGGTTAAACCAAAATATTTTTGTTTACAACAACACATAAAACTATAATAAATTATTTTTTATTTAATTTGACTACATACAACCTTAATTCAAATCGAATTCCATATGAAATCATTTTTATTGAGAATACATTTTATATATTTTAATATTTAAAGAAATTCCCAGAGTTCACATTCCCTCATTTATAAAAGGGAACCACTCCTTTCACTTATTTGAAACATTTTTATCTCTATATGTTGACCAAACCCTAGAAAATTAATTTATAAACCTATATATACACGATTTAGAGGTTTTTTAATTCATAAAATTTCATTCCATGTTTCCTAAAGATAAGACCTAATGGAGGCCTACCAAAGGAGAGGTAATCATATTAACCTACCTATTTCAATTTAATTGTTATTAAACCAATATTAAATATATGGTATTAATCATAAAAACAATTTATATATCCTAAAAATAATAAAATTTTATTATTATTATGGAAACACCAATATCTATTATCAATTCCATCAAATATTGTATGAATGTATCGCTTATGCATACATGTGGACTATAACCTCAACATAGTTGTACAAATCATTTTCCATAATCATATATCAAGGATGGTTATTATTATTTTTTTATTTTTAATTAATTATATTTATGAAATAATTATTTTTTTTCTATATTTAATATAATATACACCTTTTACCATCTATTCCACTGGAAAATGATAACATTTCTTGTGCATATGTGAGGACTACTACCTCCATGAAGTGATGTGATTAATTTTACAATTCACATTTATATTAATGGTAATAAAGATATATTTAATTAATATATATGATATAATTTATATAGTAATTATTTTTTTAAGGTGACTGATTATTTACCTTTCTTTCATTCCATCCTTCAAAAACTTAAAAGAGTGTCCATTTATATATACAGCTTACCATCTCCATGAATGATGTAATTCATTTTCTATATCTATAATTTAGGGATAAATATAAATATATATTTATATATAATTAATATATATAATATTTATGTCATTATTAAAATTATTTAGGTTTTAGTTCTATGATCAACGTACAAGGACTAGAATTACCAAACCAATATTCTCATGAAAAAGAAAAGACCTTAACACTCGAAAGTGATTATTTTTATAAGTGGTTATAAATAGACGAGAGTTGATATTTTTTAGTGGATAATATTTGATATTATAAGTATTTAAATTATTCATTTATATAATTATAATACATTTAAATTTATTTTATAGGAGTCCATATTCCTTTTGAAATAAGTGAAACTCAATGCAAGGGTTGTTCATCTCAAATTATCTCCTTTGAGAAATTTGTTATGTTATGAGATAATATTATTTAATGAGGTGTATATAAATAAAATTTAAGTGTTAAATCATTAATTTCGTTATAATCATTATATTTATAGTTTCATTCTTTGTTATTCTTTTATGGGTATGGCATTCAAATTTTACCGAAGCCGTAGAAGTTTTTATATTACAATATTGTTATTTATTGTGATAATTTATGATTACATTTCTGATGAGGAAATTTCATGATCTAGAAATCAATAATATCATTTATTTTATTATATTGTGGTTATTTATACATATTTAATTCTATTATTTAATGTTTTTCTGTTTTTGTACTCAAGCGACCAAAAAATTATTTTTATGAAAAACCTATCATGTTTTATAATTAGGTCAAAAATCATATTAAATCATGCCCATGATATATTTAAAATGTTTTCACAAATGTTTTACTATTATTGACTAAAATTTTAAATTTATTTTCACCAATTATATAATTTTAATTAAATTAATTTAATGTAATATTCTTGTCATTTTTTGAATTAGGTAATTTTGAATTTTAACCAAAAATGTGAATGGAATATTTGATTTAACATATACCTCATAGAAAAAAAATTACATCATGACCAATAATTGATTTAAATATTCTTTTAAAATTTTCAAGGGTTATTTTCAACGTATATGTTTTCTTTATTATTTGTTAAATTTTTAGATTTTAAATAAATGATTTCGAAATGAAAATGGTATTTTCCTTAAGATATATTACAGATATCATTTGAATGTTTTTCTATTTAATAGTACATACATAGATTTTAATTATGGTATACTGGGGATACGATGCACTGATATAATCATCTTTCATTTGTTAGATAGATTATGATTACTATGAATTAATTGTGATTCTATGAAACTCATTTTTTCTCATTAGTGATTTTTGTTATGATGAAACTGTTATAAAACCCATTTCATTTCTATGGATTATGTTTTTCTAAAATTATTATGAAAATAATTTCCTCTCTTTGAGTTATGCTATGATGAAGGTTTTATTATATTTTGAATCAAATTTGTATAGTTTTCATTATGTGATGGGTCATTCTAGAATTACATATACCTCTAATTCATTAGGTAACCATGGATATATCATGAGATAATAAGGATGGTAATATGGTGTTAACTAAGTTTGTTAAGAAACATTGTCCACTATGATAGTCTTTGGAGTGAAAAATTAATATTATTATGATGGAATGGGGAATGATCCAAATCTACTATTGTAGTGTTAGAAGTCATCGTTACAAATTAAATAATTTTCTATTATTTTATTTAGGTCAAAAAATTGTGTTTTATGATAATGTCATGCTCTCATGAGTCATTTTCTGTGATTCCATTATTATTCATATCTTATGAATTGACATGATTTATATCATGACTCAAGATTATAATATTTAATTTTAAGGGTATGGTTTTAAAATGTTAATATCATGTATTTATGGCCTTATTCTAATTATATGTTTATGTGATCGTTGATATCTCTGTTTTTTACCTTACGAAGAATTTGAGTCCACCCATTATTATTTTCCCTTTATCCAAACAATAAAGAAATATCTTAAGTATGGTAGGTCTATGAAGGGTTCTTTTTATTAATAAATTAGTTGGAGATCGTTTATATCTATTGTATATAGGTTTTTATGTATATATATATACCAGTCCACTATACATGTAAAATTCTACTATGTATCATAATGTTATTTGTTTAAATATTTATTAAATAAGAAGTAAGTATTATGTATAAAATTTATGGGTCAATGTATCCTATAGTAATAATGCTGAAAGAGGATGATTATATATTTAATTGATCATCACCAGGGCATGATTAATGGTTATAATACTTTACACTTGGATTGAAAATATTAAGGGATATTTATTGGTTGATTAATATACTTTTAAGAACCTATAATAGAATATTTAAAAATATTTTTATGATTTAAATATACTCTAAATGATACTAAAGTTATTATTATGAGACTTGTTGTGCATTAATTTTTAATTTATGTTATTTTTCACACATGTATCATAAATATACATTTTGATTTATAATGTAATGATCTAATCAAATGTATTTTATTGTTAATAAGTGAATCCTAGAGTAAGGAATGGAAAGAACATCAATGCACATAATCTATGTATAGATTTTCTTTCTTAGAAGGAAAATTAATGTGGAGTAAGATATGGGAATACCTGTTGAGCTATACATAGGTTATGAAAAATAAAATTTCCCAAATAGAGTACCCTGAGGATCTATAGTGTAGTATAAAAATTTTAAATCACTTCCGAAAATAACAGGATCCATTATTCAATGGAACCAAAAATTCATTTATAGAAAAAGATTAGCAATTTTTCATAGAAAATATATTTCATTTTATTTGAAGTAATGAAGTAGAGAAGTTTGAAATTTTTGTTTATCATCTAACATAGTATCTGGATCAGTAGTGGTCATTGATTAATAAAACATAGGATGTTGAGAAAATAGTGATCCTGGAGTGAAAGGATTTTGAGGTAATTTTCATGAAAAAATATTTTACTCATGTGAAATTAGAGGATATAGAGAGATAATTCATATGTTTAAGACCATATAAATGGGAAATATTTTTATGTAAGAATCCAACATTATATGGATACCATAGCATTCTATATTCTACATATGTGATTCACAATGTAAGATTGACTGTTTATTTTATAGGATAAATCCAATCATTGAAAGTTGACTAGTGTCCCAATCATTATCATCATATGGGAATATAGTATCATGTTCTATCAAGAGAGAAAAATAATTTTCCAAGTATTACAACAATGATTAAAAGTAATAGTATAAGAATACATATAAATCCCTCTTGATGATAAAAATGGATAAGGGTATAAAGATAATGACAATTTAAAACATGAAAAACTGGTAGATGGAAACACACGAGTAAATTCTTGAAGGAAACTGGGGTTTTCATCAATTTTGGAGAGAAATTCCATTATTCTCAGGAATTAAAGGTAAGAGAGAATCCATAAATGAATATTGATTTATCTATTAGGATATAAGGCACTATACCCACCAATTTCTTAAGAATCGAGATAAATTATTAGATAATATTACATCAAGGGAAAGCCAATTTATTTCATTTACTATAGCTGAAGCTGATGTTCCTACTAATATATTGAATCATACACTTATCATATAATTGGGGAGTGAATATATTTTATATGATTCAATTTTTATCCACTAGTTTATTTCTGGAACATTTTGTAATGGTATCATATCACCACCTCAATCATTATTGGATGATTTGGTAGTAACAAATACTTATGGTTAGATAATCACATATAAATGGTTTAGATCATCTCTGATATTATTTTTTTTGGAAATTGATTCCTTTAAATATTTATTTTCTTCCTCTACTTAAATTTTATGTATTTTTTGTTATGGATTGGCTCCCTCAGTATAGAGCCCTTGTCATTTTTTGATTAAGGGAATTTATATTTTTTATTAAAAATCAATATATAACCATCTATCAATGTGAGGATTTAAATAAAATTCCAATAGAAGTTACACCCATTGTATGGGTTCTAGTGCCTATTCACGAGGGTTATTTATCTCAAATATTTGGTGATAACACAACTTCAAAACATTTCCAATTGTTTAGGAATATGTTGGTGTATTTTCTATCTAATTTTCTAGTCTTCAAATGAATCATGAGCTTGAGTTTTCAATAGAACTCTTAACTAGTACTACGCCTATATTTATGATTCCATATAGAGTGGCCCCAACAGAGTTATAATAATTGAATAAATAACTCAGGAATAATTTAGATAAGGGATTCACTTATCCTATTTCTTTACCATGGTGTGTGATTGTTATTTTTTTTATATGAAAGATATTTCGGTGTTTTATTTTTTAAATAATCAAGAACATAACAAAATAAACATTAAAACTAAGTATCCTTCACCATGTATCAAGGATCTATATAATAAATTACAAGGAGATTAGTATTTTTCCAAGACTAATATTCAATCTCGATATCATCAGATATGGTTTATGAAAGATTAAATAACCAAGATAAACTTTTGTATAAGGTATAGAAATAATTGATTTATATTAAATCCACTTTTACATACCATGTACCCTTATATCATTATAGATATTATAAGAAGTTTCATTAGAGATTACCGTGATTGGATGTTTGAAGTCTTTGTAAATGATATTCTAATATATTCATTGAAAATAAAAGAACATGAAGAAAAACTGAGGATATTTTTTAGCACCCTGAGGGAGGAGAAACTAAATGATAAATTTTGTAAGTGTGAATTTTTTCGATATAGGATCTCATTTTTGGGTCATAAAATTAAATTTGATACAATATTGGTGGATCACTCAAATTCAGAAGTTATTGAACAGTGGCCCAGATCCTCTATGGTAAGGGATATTTATATTTTTTTGTTGGTAAGATATTATCTATGTTTTTTGATAAATTTCACTTTGTAATAAAATCAAAAACCATGTTTAGCTATAAGGGATCCATGTTCTTTTGGACAGATGAATTGGAGAAGAATTTCAAATAAATATAGAGAAGTTTGTCTAGTGTAGATAATATTACGCTTCCTTATAATGAAGAATATATTTATATATATATATAGCTGAATCAAAGAAATTATTTTGATTCATCATCATGAAAAAATTTATTGTTATAGTATAATCCTCTCCATAATTGAGGATTCTTGTGTAAATTACCTAGAACATGATTTAGAGTTGGAAGTAGAAATTTTATTCATTGAAGATATAGATTCATTATAAATATAATGAATGTGGTTATATATATACTGATCATAAAATCATTAAGTGTATATATAATTGGGAATATTTGAATATGTTTCTAGGAAGATAGTGAGAGTTGATCAAATATTATGACAACCCAATATATTATAACCCTATGAATTAAAACATGGTCTTTGATGCTCTGATTCGGAAAGACCATGATAATTCTTCCTTAAAAATTTTGAAATAGATCAAATGTTTATGGATTTTTAGAACATTAGTATTAAAATACCCAAGAAAGGGAACAAATAATATCATTATTAAATGGATTTTCAACCATCAATCCATGTGGGGACTAAAATGAAATACTGGGAGGATATAGAACTATAGAATTAGGTGATAAATATTCCTATGTTATACCATTATTGTTATGAAATGATAATGTTTAGGAGATGAGAATTTGTCAAATCAATATTATAATTGAAGATGGTGTTTTCATAAGAAGATCATAGTTTATCATTATCTATTCCAACCATACGTAGAAAAATGTATACAGATCTAAAGGATTATTTCTAGTGGGATCACATGAAAAGAAATATTAAAATGTATGTATCTCAATTATTGGAATGTTATAAAGTAAATAATGAGATACATAATTTTTTGGTAATGTAACAACCACTGACAATTCAATTATTTGAATGGGAATACGTTACCATGTATTTTATATTCTAACTCTATAAAACATATAAATGGAATAATTGAATTTTGGTTATAGTTGATCACCTTATGAAATTAGTTAATTTTATTTTCATTAGATAATATTTCTCTCAAGATAAATGTACTTATTAATAAATTATAGAAGTTATATTATTTTATGGAGTACTGCTGCCAATTATATCTAGTCATGTTTTGAGGTTTACATCCAAGTTCAAGAATACTCTTCAAAAGGATCTAGATATGGAGTTGAGTTTCAATATTGTTTATCACCCTCTGAATTATTTTTAGTATTAGAGTACGATAGGAAATCTAGAAAACATGTTGAGATACATCACTATGTATTTCAAAGATGGTTGGGTCCAACATCTTCGTTTAGTGTAATTTTCTTATAATAATATATTTTACTCAAGAATTCATATGGATCCTTAAGAATCCATCTATGGTATGAAGTGTAGAAATACACAATTTTTGGATAAAGTTTTATATATAATTCAATTCGGACTTGATATAACAAAAGAAATTTAAGAGAAGTTAAGAGTTGATCTATATTACATGAGGGATGCTCAGTGTTGATAGAAAAATTATACTAACAATCATCATCAATATTTATAGTTCAAATTTAATGACAAAAAATTACAATGAAAATATCCTTGGAATAAGGTTATAATATTATGGAAGGAGGTAATGTTGATCCCTACATATATCATTCCCTTAAAATTATTAATTGTATCAGGATAGTTTCTTGTAGCTTTATGATTCAAATGAATCTTCCTCAAGATCACCGTCATTTCCATGTATCTTTCTTGAGGAAATACATTGATTGTTCACATATTGGAAACTCATAGTTTGTACCAAAAAAGAAAAAGCATCCTTATATGGTAAAACTTGTGAAGATTTTGGATTTAAGAGAATAGTTTTTGGAATAACACAACCTACAAGGTTAATGTTTTTTAATGAACCCATTAATTTGACGAAGATTCTCAAGAACCTCAGGATTTGATGAGGTAAAAATATCCTCACTTGTTTGAATCAAAATGATTTATTTTTAATGTTTAAATTATTATAATTGGGGTATGATATAACACCCTAGGATTTCATGATATATTTCTCTTTAAATATATTTAATTTATTTTATAGATTATTTTACATGAAACATGGAGTTTAAATAAAATTCAATATATAATTAAAATATTATTATTTAATGTGACATTTATCACCCAGTTACTAAATTGGTGGGTATGAATAGAAATAACCAAATTAAGAAATATTATAGTTTTCATATTTATAAATTAATTCATTGGTGATCAAATGGTTATAATTAAAAAGAAAATTTATTTGAAGTTAAATAATGATCTTTTTATAAATAATTATTTTTATACATATAATCTGTTTTCATATAATTATCTAATAATATATTGATGAATGATATTAATTAAATTTAGATAATATATATAAAATGAGTTTTTTTATCATTAATCTAATAGTGTTTAATAGTCAATGAAAAAGAATAAATTTATTTCTATGTTTTAAAATAGATTTTTCTAAAAATTGTTTTCTTTTTGTTTTCCATGATTATTTTCAAAATTATTTTTTACCAGTTATTGATATTGAATTAGGTAAATTGGATTCAATTTTTCAAAATATAATTTCAAAAAAAATTAAATATTTGTTCTTTATTTTTTTCATAATGAATTATAATGTTGGTAAATATTTATCACCCCGATAATGGTAAATCGATTAATTATGGGTCAAAATAATTTGATAAAACATTAAAATATATATATTTAACCTACATTATTTCAATTTTATATGTTCATTTTGACCATACTCATCCAATATTCAATGATAGAGTAACATGGTGTCATTTTACTTTGATAATGAGCTTAATATTATTTTTAGTGAATAATAAATAAAAAATATCAATATCTTTGTTTTAATGACTATAATGTTATTTCATATTGATAAAATCATTTTATTTTTAGTTATAAATGATTTTTTGATATATCATGGAATTTTTTTATCATTTTATTTTTTTTAGTGATGGAATAATTACGATAAATTCATATGAAATGCCAACAGCGTGCTTGTTCAAGTAATATAGAATTCAAATAAATAATTTCATATATATTAAATTCAATAAAATTAGAAAAAATTATTATTTTCCATATATTTTTTAAATAAATATAACCTTTTTTATGTGTAATAATTATATATTTGAATTTTATTTCTATATTTTTTCCTTAATGTAAAACTATTAAAATTGTCCTTAAAATGTATTTAATGATATCTTTTGCTAAATTTGATTTTGTTAAATAATTTCAAATTCATAAAAATATTGTATTTATAAAATTGGATAGGATATGGTTGGTTATGTCAAAAAATATCAACTTATGAGTAAATTTACCATTTATATTAACATTTCTAACAACTATAGAGTAAAAGTCTCTGATATCGTAGTAATTATCCAAAGGGTTAACAAGGGATAGAACTAAGATATAAGGGTTAATAAGTTATCGAAACTTGTATAAATTTTATTGTATGAGAAAATTTTGACTCATCCTCATAGTATATTTTAAATATATAAATTTTTTCAACATGATGTTTAAAATTAATTTATAGTAATTTAATACTTTCGATAATTCCAATGGTTCCCCTCCCCTCACTTATAAAAGGGAACTTCCTGTTATCCCTTATTAAATTTTCATCGACTTAAAAATATGTGAATATATACCCTAATAACATCTTATATTCCATCCCTTCATACTAAAACCCATATTAATCCCATAATAACTATCATTCAAGGTTTGTTGGGGCAACCTAATGGAGGTATCTCAAAAAAGTGGTAATCATCATTAACGACTCTTTAATGTTTATTTATTCTTATACCTACTCTAAATGTTTTCTAACAATCAACAAATAATCTATATAGTTTCTGAAATGTACTGATATGTTATTATGATTATTGGATATCCATTTTCCTCCTCTTTTCCATCCATTGGATAGTGAAAATGTTGATCATGCATATGTACGACTTACAATAACCACATAGTAATGTAATTTTTTTTCCAATGCCATTTTACTTAAATGAATACAAATATATTCCTAATTAATCTATATTATATATATTAAATAATTATTATTTATTTAATTATGAGATATAATTTACCTTTTTACCCACAAACCAGTTAAAATTGATAACATCACTCAGGCGTATGTGTGAAGTATCACCTCCATGTAGCGATGTGATTCCTTTTATATTTATTATTTCATGGATGATTCTAAATATTTTTTAAATGAATATATATAATATTTATGTCATTATTAACATTTAATATATTATGGAAACTTAATTAAGATGCAAGGACCAAAACTACATAATCGTAAATTATATGAAAATTGAAAATTTTAACACTCGGAAATAATGTGTATAATAATGAATTATTAATAAAAATTTGTTCAAATATAGTAATTTGTTCATATATGATATTATAAGTATGTATATGTTTATTTTAAAGAAGTATAAAAAATTAAATTCTTTATATATGAGGTTTAAATCCCTTACAAAATATATCAGACCTGTGGTAAGGGTTTATTTTAAAATCTCATTCTTATTCAAGATTATTAAAGTTTATGTTTCCATTGGTGGGATTATATTCCCATTATATATTAAAATCCATAAATTTATATTCTCTCCTTGTTATATCTAGTGAATACATCCTTTAATTTCATTTTCCTCTCTTTAAATACTCCGAAAGAGAAAATAATATTATTATGGAAAAAGGATGTTGTTTTTAATTCAGTTGGAAATAATTTTTCCATGGTCCATATTTTACATACAATTTTTTCTATATTGTTTTTAATATTATCCAATGATTAATTAATGAACTCTTTTACCCATGATTTTCTTTCTATAAATAATTTAAAATGAATCTTCTTGTTGTTTTCTGTATGAGGTACGTTATTACAAAGGTGTAAATACCATATTAGTTTTAACTTAAATTACATGAATGAATTTTCTGATCATCATTAATAATCATTACATATAATATTACTTTAAATTTTTCCATGTATATTTCCAAACAAAATGTTTTCAATAAAAATTTGTAACATTTTAAATTTTAAAAAACTGATTTCAAAATGAAATGTGTAATTTACTCAAGAAGATTCTAGGGATATTTTAAAAGTATTCTCATCTTTTTCAACATCTTTTAATGGAAAATGTTTTTTAATATGTATATAATATAACTATACTAAATAATATATTTATTTATATGGATTTTGATTATTTTGAGTAAAGAAGGTATTGACATTTTGTATGCTAGGTCTTCCAATATGAATATTTACTTATTATCAATTCATGTTTACTATGTTGTACTTTTCATTCATATGATTAATGAATTACATCTATAATGGTATGGGTGGGCCTAAAATTACATAGACCATAAATTGAATGGTATGTATCATGAGGCAAAATCGGTCGGGTTCCTAGCATTAGTCTTACCCATTTATATATGATGTCATGGAATGAGTCCTTTGTGGTATGTTAATCTTGTTCAGAATTACATATTCTCATATTTTATAATCAATTATTGATTTTCATGTGAACCTTTGAATAATTATGAAATAAATGGATCATATTTATGATAATTTGATTCATCTTCTTATAGGAAAGGAAAATATTAGCAATCTCAAATAAGAGATTTGAAGCATGTCATGAAGACTCAACAGCAGCTACAGTATGATTCCTCATGGAAGTCGATGCAGGGTTGATAGGGCTCAGTTGTTGGATCCATTTCTTTCCTGGTCATATCATGTGATAGTGTTAAGTATCCTATCATGAGGAAAACTTCTTGTTTGAAAACAGTAACTCTTTTTATGGATGATCACTCATAAAAAATAAAAATCGTTAGGGTATGAATATAATCAATACAAATGATATGTCCTTCATGTTGTAGGAATCCAAGGGTTGTGTCCTTGAGACATTCTCTACCTTTGACTGGGATGACCCCTCATATTCTATAGAAATATAAATTAATGTATATTATTCTTGGACAGACACTAAACAAGGTGCAGAGTAGCATAAGTCAACAAAAGAATCTATTCTTCAATATTCCATGCCATAGAATAGAAGGAAAGGCTATTTGGTGCATCCAGTAGAAATATATTTCCAACATGAGGATGAGTCTAGGAAATATAATTTTTAGTAGGATATATATTATCATTAAAATATTATTAATGTATTTTTCTCTTTATGAATTTGAATGTGGGGTATTGTTTATGAGGATATACGTTATAACGATCGATAGATTGTCTTAATGGACATTATACAACTAAATCCTTTATAGTTGGAGTGGGAAAAAACTAAAGAGTTTTATTATGACTATGGTGAAGATCCCACTTATTGGGGTTCATAAGATTGTCTTCTAGATAACGTAATTTCCCTTTTCTGGACCCCATTTTTTCCCCAAGTTTTATTTTTATTTCTGTTAATAAATTTTCAGAGTCTTTTCTTCTTGTTAAATCTTTTTTGTATCAAAGAAATTACTATGTTTTATATTATATTTTCAAAATTTAATATGAGATTCAAGAATGTATCTAGTTTTCCAAGGATATTAAACTAATCTATCCTTCGGGATATGATCACTTGTGTCTAGTGATAATATAATAATGTAACCACTGAATCAAGGCTACTAGGGATAAAGTTTTTAAACATAATCAACCATTAAAAAATTAATTTTAAATGAAAATGGAAAAATATTCAAAAAAACATTACCATTTTTAAAATTAAACACTTTATATAAACGAATGGAAAAAATAATTTTTTTTTTTAAAAAATATCATTTATATACCAATAAATAAAGTGGGAATAATAGTGATACTAAATATAAAACCAAATAATAATAATAATAATAAAAAATTCTATCATGAAGTGTCTGTTATACAAATAAAAAAGGAATAATCAAATCAAAAACATCCTAAAATATTCATTAATGAATAACCATGGAATTACAAACTGAGAATCATCATGGGAACACCAAGGATTCTATGGTAAAATATATGAAAAAATAAATACAAAATCTATATAATTAGAAAATTATGTGATTCAACAATATAACATTCGGATTTACCCTATATGTCCTAGACAAGAAGAAAACGTTCTTTAAAAGGATTCGATCCTTGAATGGGGACATTATCCAAAGTGGAATTATAACTAGTGAAATGTTATTACCATGATTTATGAAGTATATTTTTTTCAATCACATAAAATAGAGGTGTAAATTCAATAAAAGACATATAGAAACATATAATGAACAAGAATTATAACATAACTACTCCAAAAAATAGCATTCATTGAAGAAATTCCTCATCATAAATAACAAAAATATAATAAAATTCCTTCTAATAGGGACAATTTTATAAATGTTAAACAATATGAATATTACTTAATATTTTATATATAACTATAAAGGGCCTCAATTTATTTATAAATTTATATTAAGTAATCCATTTTTATCATGTTTCAAAAAATCCATTAGAAAATCATCAAAGAAACCATTTTATAAAATCATCATTCAAAATAACCCACCAAAACATTATCAAAATAGAAAAATTAATCTGTCTTACACTATAAAGATGTATAAGAAATCTAATACTTTATTATTCCTATACTATTTTTCCAAAAACCAAATTTTATTTCCATAAAAATAATTTCAAAATTAAATAATCCATTTAGTTATCAAATAAATTTGGGAATATCATCTAACATGTTCATTCAAAAACATAACATTTATAGTAAAATCATTCAAATTCAAGAAGAATGGAATGATTGAAACCCTTTTCAGTAAAATATTATTATTTAAAAAAATAAATTCTTTTGATAGGGAACAATTATATATGTTAATTAAAATCTTTAAATCATCTAAAACATGGAATAAAATAGAGAAATCATTCACAGTATTAAGGATAAAGTTTTATAAAAACATCGAACTTGTAATTTATGGTGTTATTCAACAACTAATTATCAAAATTAAAATTATGATAGTATGGAAACTATAAATATTTAAAAAAAATAAAATATGAATTATTTTACATTATTTTATTTACTATTATAAAAACAAAAATGGAAAGGGGTCTACCTCATAGGAAGGAAAATCTAACTAAGGTATTTGATTTCATGAGGCTAGGTGCATATGAGTCAAACAATGAAGGGGTGGATCAACTATAGATAAGGTATTCTATCTTTGAAAGGAATTACAATACGAATGATAGAAATTGATTGTCAATAGTAGATCTAATTAATGAAAGAGATTTAAATGTATAAGGGGTAAAAATAGAGTGTGATCTATTTAATATATTATTCTATAGTATTCATCCTCCAACATGGTAATTTATGGATCTTCATATATTGTTGTATGTGTACATGTTTTTAAGTGTCTGGATCATCTTGAAAACCCCACTTTGATAATAATTTTTGGTATATAAGTTCCATTTTCATCATCTAATTTTGATAACAAGACCTATAAGTGATTAACTGTTAGGTATATATATTATACCCTTTTCATATTTTAGGGATTTGTATAGTGATTTTGATAGATATTGGTATATGTAGATAGGAAATTGAATTATTGTATTCCTGAATCTCATGAATACTTATTTAGTTTCCATTTTTTTATTATGTAGGTTATCCTTGAAACCTTGAAATGGATGTTTATGGTTTGTTAAATTAATAAACTCTAGATAATCGGTTCAAAAATTATCTGAACCATATTCATATTGATACACTAAATATTGTTCCTATATATTTCACTTTAAATTAAAAATATGAATTGTACAACATCAGTTTCATATTAATATTGATGAAAAAATTATAACCCAATAAAATTCCCGGTATGATCCGGACCTGAGCACTTATTATCATTTATCCTTAGAAACATCGATCCAGAATATTTAAATAGTGACAAATATATATTTAAAATTGTCACATTTATAATCATTTTTAATGTCTTCAGATAATATTTATATATATATATATATATCATGTTAAGAAACATGAAAGTAAATATGTACACAATGTATAATTTTTTACATAAAAGGTTGAGTGTGACTATATAAATATGTTACACGAGATATTTTTTTTCAGCTAGTGAGGAAACCTAGGGGGAGTTCTCATAGTATTTGTTTTTCATTATTATATTTTGTGCTTCATTAATCATAATTAATCTTCGTTATCATCAAAGATAATTTTAGCAATGTGTTCTACCTATGAGGAATCATAAACCTTAGGTAAATTTTATTTACAAATTTCAATCTATTTTTTATAAAAACAAAATTTTATTATAGTAAATGAATAATTATTCCTAATAAATCCTTCCGTATAACTAAAAGATTTAAATTTATTTTTAAAAATAATTTATTTTTAAATTTATTTATAAGAATAATCTTGTTTCAAATTCTATTTTTTAAGGGATTATTTTTTATAAAAGCTTATTTGATTTTATGTTTTAAAATTATATATAAAGATGTTATTTTTAAATTTTATATTTATATAAGAAAAATATTTTTTTTTAAATTACCCATAGTAAAAAATTTATAATTCTTTATTCTCTAAGAGTTAATTATAATATTTTAAAAGAGTTTTTTATTAATAAAAATAGTATTGTATTCATAAATTATGTATTAAAATTTATGGATATTGCATTTAGATAATGGTCTATTCATGAATTATGTATATCAAAACATTTCATTCATATTTATAAAAAATTAAAAAATTTATTATCAAGTAATGTAAAAGGATTATTTTTATCTGTTCAGATTTCAATCTATGTATGCAATATTAATTCAAAAGTCTCTTTCTGACTTTTCCATTACTTTTTTTAGAAAATCAAAAAGTCATTCATAAATATTTAATATCTAATTCTTTCATGTCCAAAGTATTTTAACAATATTCATATAAAAAATGTATTATATTTTATCATACTTACAATAACTCTTTTGACTTACGAAAATAAATATTTGATCATGAAATTTTTTAAAATGAGTATAGATTTGATAAATATCATACTCAAGAGAACTATCATAATGAAAAACCTCTATGATTATAGTATTGATAATTATATACAATTTATATTGTATGAATCATTTTAAAAAAAATCTATATGTCTATTCTTTCATACTGAATGAATTTTGTAATTATAGGATATCAATATAACTCATACTAACACTCAAAACGATTATAATCGGACTCATTTCAATTTACTTTTTATGACTAAAAAAATAATCACAATGTTAATAAATATTTTAAATCAAAGTGATGTCATGATTTATGTGATAATAAAAATGAAATAATGCATTCAATTATCATATGACCATTGGTGTTCTAGGAATCCAATTCCTCCTATAAATCTCAAAGAAAATTCGATTCTTGAAGATCAAGTTGATCGTTGGGATGAACACCTATAAATACCTAGTCATTTGAACACAAGAAAAGAGATGTGAGATGTTATTGACAACAGGGGCATTGCATACGAGTTTTGATGAATTTAATACAATGTGAGAACTATGAAGTTTAAACAACTGAACTTCTTATTCCTTGTCCTTATAATCTTAGAGTTTGTACATTCTTTTTGCGATAGAAATTATTGTTATTGCGATTGATGGCTTCTCAGGCTAGGAAGAGATAGGAGTTGATCACCTTCTTGATCGAGGGATATCAAGGATAGGAAGATATACCAAATTCAATCATTATATTGAGGGATTACCATAGTGTGGGAAAGATGAAAAATCATAAAATTAAATTCAAGGGACATTTATTCTATATTATTTGATACCCTTATCTTTGGGTTAAAATAATTCAATTCATTTTCTTGTATTTCAATTCTTCTGTAATGGAATTAGAAATGGAATTCATTTATATTCTATTTTCTATTTTTATTTCAATTATCATAATAGCTCTAAATACGTGTCATTTGTTTTATTGTGAATATGATTACATATACTCTAAGATAAAATCATTATTTTATATTACTCTAGTTAATCATAACCAATATGATTACGACACTTTTATACTCTAATATATCATTTCCTTTTGTGAATGTGATTACACCATTATTAACTAATATGATTCTATACAAAAAAAAATCAGACCTGTGGATTACATACCAAAATATTCTAGATAATGATATTTGTTTCTTCGAAACCTATGGCCCAGTCTGATTAAAGTTTAAATACAAAATATGTTTTTGAGTAATATTTCTTTAAATATGTTTAAAAAAATTTCTTTTAAGGTTAAAAAAAATTAAAAATAAAATTAACCCCCCCCCCCCGCCTGTTATTTATCAGTATTTATATACATTATGATCCAAAAAAGGGTATGATAGGTAGTTTCCACTACTCAAATACCTACTGATTATTTCTCCTTATCAAGTTAGCATTATTTTTCTTAATTAACTTTTTTTATAAATGTTTTTTACACTAACATGTATTTTGGAAGATGTTTTGTTTTAATAAAATAATGAAGGACAACATGTTGTTTATATAGACAATATCAATCCTAATAGACCCCTAATTAAGGATCGTAATGATTATCAATGTTGGAGGGATATAATTAAGGCTTTATGATCAACATAGTAGTTGATAATTTTTTAATGCTTAAAGGTTAACACAAAGTTTCTGAAAATGAAATTATAACATTAAAAAATAAAGAAAATATATAATATCAACTAAATTACTAGGTAGGGAATACATTATTATGTTCTATGACCAAAAAAATATATCTTGATTTCCTCTTTTAAAGTAGCTAATATTATTTGGAAGAAGTTAGATATCGCTAATTTTGGAACTTATAAAGTTGTTGAGACTAGGAGAGCTATGTTAAGAGCCTATTATCACGATTTTTAATTTATATATATTGAACCCATTATTTAAGTACAATATAGGATTATGAAAATTGTTAATAGTTTATAATATATGGGAGAAAAAGATTAGATTATGAAGTATTTTTTGAAAAAATCATTGATATTATTCCTAATGAAAGGGAATCAAATTTAAAATCAGTTGACAATTCTATGAAGATTAAATATCTTACACATGATGATTTAGTTAGATCACTTTTATAATATCAGGGTAGGCTGAAAAAAAGTTATATATAAAGCAAAAAAATATTATCATGGAGTTACTAATTTTTATACTTCAAACCTGATGAAATCATAGAGTCGTAAAAAGGTTGTTAAATAAATAAAGAATAAGGATGTTACTCAATCAAATTCATGTAATTCTAATCATTATGAGAATGAGTTAGTCGATATTTCCCAATTAATGTAAAGAATTGTTTCAAAAAATTATTTTCAGTATATTTACAGGAAATGTAATAAGGAAATAAATAATAATAAATATTTTTATGTTAGCTTTTACGAATGATAAAGAGATAGACACATAAGACATGATTGTCCAATACACAAAAGGAAAGATAGAAAAGAAAGTAATTAATTTAGAAAATAGAAAATATATTAAAATTAAAAAGGAAAATAAATCCATGAAAGCTAATGCCTCATGGAGTTCTGTTGAAAGATATTATTCTAATGATTCTTCAGAAAATAAAAATTTGGGATAGAGAAATATTTGTCTCTATACCAGAATTCCTTTTGAAAATCTATGTTTTATGGATAAGGTACACAATAATGATTCCTTATAAATTATTTAAATAAATGAAAACTATCCAATTAATAAAGGATATATTTCTCTTGATAAATAAAATTATTTAACAGAAGATAATAATTTACCGTGATATGAAGAAGTCTCTAGATTTTCTGAATTTATTGAAAAAAAACTTACAGTTTGTAAGAAACTTGATGAAAAAATCTAGAATAAATGTTTTAAAAAAAATATTTATTTGATCCTTCAAAATGTCTTCAAAAAAATGTTTTAAATTGATTCTGTTTCTAAATCCCTTAAAAAAATCTAATTATAAGAAGGATAATCTTACTAATTACTTTGAAACATCATTTCTAAGGAAAATGTTACAGAAATAAAACTCAGTTCTAAAAATAATACTAATGTGGATATGAATTGAGTTATAAAACTAAATAATGAAATTTTATCTTTAAACAAATTTTATAAATCTTTACCCTTGGTAAATATGGATTATATAAAATTTATAAACATATTTTTCCAAAATGTAATATTTCAGGAATAGGATATACACATTAAAAACCATTTTTTAGTAATTATTATTTTTTTCTTAAAAATGATTCCTTTTGCACAAAATTTCAAAGTGTTGGTTACGAGAATAAATTTTTTTCTTCAAATAAAATTAACTCTTAAAGATTTCAAAAAGTATATTTTTTAAAAAAAAATTGGATTCCTATGTTTTTTTCTATTATTTTCGAACTGAAAAAAGTTTAAGTTCCTGAGTTCTTATTAAAATAGAAGAAGAACCAGCAAAAATAATATATCGTACATGGATAGGAGTTTTTCCTAGTATATGAATTGTAATTGAGACTTATTTGAAAATATTATCAAAATGAAATGTGGAATAGTTACCTTTAGAGACAATTCTCAATGAAATATTATTAATATATATAATATTTTTTTTTGGAAAAACATTAATTTCCAATGTTTTAATTGTAAAAAGTCATAATCAAAACCTTATAAGAATAATTCCATTATGTTATGAAAGATACCTTGTGAATTTCTAGAATGATAAATGTCTATTACACAATAATAGGGATGAATTCATTATTTCTACCCTTTGTCCTGAGAATTTTTTCTCACATAACTTAGAAGACATTAAGAGTCAAGACTAAACTTGTCTTAGTACAGTGTAAGATCAATCCGGGTTATTGAATAGAAGTTTAGGAAACTATAACTTTAGAAAATTAAGTGAATTGAATATGATAATTCTTTTTAAGGATCTACCAGAAAATATAATTGATTCTTTAAAATAATATGACCCTTGTTAATATGGAAAGAAACATTAGTCTTGCCTTAAATCTATTAGTGAAGTCTAAAGTACTTATGTTTTATAGTCAGTGCGCATGTATCTCTTTGGTCCTATAAAAAAATACAATTATTTGTGGGAAGTACTGTGTATTTTATTTGAGTTGATTATTTCAATAGATATACATGGGTCTATTTTCTAGTAAATAAATCTAAAAACTTGTTTCCTTCTAAAACATTTGTTCCCAAAGTTAAAGGTGATAAAAACTGTTCCTTGATAACTATTCAAAGTGATCATTGTAGGAAGTTTTTAAACACCAAATTTGAAATATTTTGTAGTAAAACATCTATTACTCATAACATTTCAGGTCCTAGATCTCCATTACAAAATTCTATTGTTTAAAGAGGAAATCATATTCTTCAAGAAATAACAAGAACCATGTTGAGGGAATACTGAATTTCTAAATACTTTTGGGATAAAGTTGTTATTAATATTTTTCATAATATAAATCATGTTTTAATTTGACCATTTATTAATAAAACACCTTATAAATTGGGGACAGACTAAAAACTAAATGTTTCGCACTTCAATTTATTTAGATTCGATTTATTCTTCTTGAGTACAAAAGATAATTTACACAAACATACACCCAAATATAATGAATGAATATTCCAAGGTCATTCCACTACTTCTAAGGCATATATATTTTTTAATAAAATTTTAAGTACTGTTGAAGAAACAATACATGTTAAATTTGACGAAACAAACCCTTTTGGTTTTAAACAAACCCAAACAACATCCTCGGGTGTTTTTTCCAAAACTGATCCTCAACCCTTAATATAATAATATTAAAAATAATACAAATCAAATTGTTTCTAAAGTATTTACTCTTGAAGACATTATATCTTATGTGGATGAACAGGTTTTAAAAAACCCAAGTCATTTGTTTCATAAGAGTTATCCTAGTGATAGTATCATTGGTGATGTGAATCAACCAATAAAGACTATATGTTCTTGGGGAAATTAATTACAAAATATTTAATTTGTCTCTCAATTTGAACCTAAAATCCCTAATGATATTTTGGGTGATAATGATTTGATTAAATATTTGTAAGATTAACTAAATTAATTATAAAGGATCAATATATGTCCCTTGGTTAAAAGACCTATAGAAACCTATATAATTATTGTAAAATGGGCATTTAGAAATAAATATGATGAAAACAAAATAATTATTTGAAATAAATCAAATCTTCTTTTTAATGCTTGTAATAAACCAGAGGGACTAAATTATGGAGAGACATATTCTCCAATTTCTAGACATGAATCTATTTATATTATAATATCCATTATAGCATTATTTAATTTCAAACTTTTTCAAGTGGATGTGATATTTTCTTCCCTTAATATATGTCTTCAATAAGATGTTTTTTAAAATTCCTCCTTGTTTTTAAGATCTGAAAAATACTGAATAAATTTAGAAACTTACCAAATCTTTATATGGACTTAATAAATCCCCTAGATCCTGGTATGAGTGGTTCACAAGATTTTTGTAACAAAAAATTGTGTTAATAGAACTCATGATCCATGTTATTTCAGGAAAAAAGATACTTATAATTTTTAGATTAGTCAAATATATGTTGATTAAATTATATTCATATCAACACAATAATATTTAGTAGATTTATTTTTAGATCTTATGAAATCGTAGTTTGAAATGAGTTTGATGGGTCAGTTAACATTTTTCCTTGGTTTTCAAATTTCCTAAAAACTAGAAGGAACTTATATATCAAAATATATTTATAATCCAATATATTCTAAGAATGTATGGATATGACAACACTAAATGTATTATCACTATAATTATTACCTCAAATATACTTAATAGTGATGAAGAAAACCAAAAAATTGACCCAAAAAAATTATAGGTATGGTTGAAAGTCTAATACAGTTAACAACTTGTCATCCAGGCTTATTTTTTTATGTTTTCTTATGTTCAAGACATCTTGATAATCCAAATTAATCCCATTAAAAATATATATATAATTTTTCATTATTTTAAGGGCACAATATATTTAGAAATTTTCAATTTTTCTGGAAAATATTTTAAACTAAATAGTTTTTTAGATACTGACTTTGTGGTTGTGAAACAAATATAAAAGTTACATCTATAACCTATCATTTATTAAGAGATTAATTTTTAAATTGGAATTGTATGAAACAACACTTGGTGGCACTATCTACTTCTAAATATTAATATGTAGCTAGAAGTTTTTGTTCTCATGTGTTTTAGATGAAAGACACACTCATTGGTTATGGCATGAGTTTTATAAAATCACAAATAATTTTTGATAAAAGAAGTTACATTTCCCTTAGAAAATACCCTACATATGACTCTATTAAAAAACACATAGATATTATGCATAACTTTCTTAAGAACCACACATAAAATGAAGATTTCATTTTACAATTTCTCATAATGCAAGAACAAAATGCTGATTTCTTTACAAAACCATTACCTTATGATTAATGTGAATTCATTAAACAGAAGCTAACAATGATCACTATAATCTAATCATTATTATCTAGTTCTAGTCTAAACCATATCCTTACATTATTTTATTCCTCTTCAAACTGGGATTTCATATTTTTTTATATCATATAAAATATTTTTTCAATTTTTTTCATTATTTTTAAATACAAATTGTATTACAAAAACTTCATAATCAAAATTTTATTGTACTAAAAATAATTCTTATTCAAAAAAATTCAACCTCAAAAGTTTTTTTATTCAAAAACTTTTCATGCTAAAAATTCTTTTGTACACAAAATTTTTAATATTAAAAAATTTTCTTATTCAAAAAATTTCCAATTAAAAATTTTTTATACTCAAAATTTTCCTTATTTAAATTTTTCATACTCAAACTTTTTCATATTCTAATTTTTCACAATCAATTTTTTTTTCAAAATTTTTCATAATCAAAATTTATTTTAAATAATAATTAATTACTAGAACCAATAGATTTGACTTGAAACATTAAAATGTATAATTTCTTACCACACACTTTTTCAATTCAATTCAAATTGTTAATATTTTGTGTTTTTATATAACTTTATAGAATTTATTTGCAATATGATAAATGTTTCTCAATTTTTTATATCCTTAAGCGTTTATTTATTTTTTAATAATCGGGTCATTTTTTGATCAAATCTATGCCATATAATTTGAAGGGCCACATTACACTACCTATATAATGGGTACCCCTCCAAATTACAACTTTGTTTTTATTATCTTTTGTGATAAACCTATTCCTCCTTTTAAAGAGTCAAGTTTGAAAGTTTCTGTTCTGACAAGAAGCTTTCATTCCCATGTTAGAATCAATTTCATCCTCTCACAAAATCAAGGATCCTAAATACCTTTTAACCATGAAGATATTATAATAAAGTTTATTCATGAAATATTTTTAAAATATTTATGATTCCCTGTTGAAAAAGATCATTACACTATAAGGGTGGGAATGAGTTTTTTAGAAAAGCTTGAAACTGATCAAGAACTTATCCATGTTGATGATGTAATATAGTTTTATAGTTCTATGAAAATTTATAAGGAATTAGAGGCCAATATTTATATTTATGAAAAGTATTTTGTAATGTCTACCAATCAAGCCACTCACTTCATTAGTTTACCTTTAGAGGCTGAAATATTTTTCTTTCTGATAAGTTATCAAATTAAAAATAGAATTTCAATAGAAACAGAGAAGATGAATTACTCTTTGAAATGCATGAGGATAAAAGAAAATTTTCTCATATCTCTTATAACAATCTCTTTAAATCCCTTTTGATACAAGTGTTTTCTATTTCAAAAAAAGATGATAGGTAAACCCTGAATGTGTTAGATATTTTCATTCTTCATTATCTCGTAAAAATGAGGACAATGGATTTAATGGGTTGTATATTTTTTACAATAAAAAATTAAAATATAGACTATAAAATCCCAGTTTATTATGTTTTCGGGAACCATTAATTTGATTCTTACTGAATGTCTAATTTTTTTAAATATCGATATCAAATCAGTACTAAATAAAATGAAACTTACCTGTATCAGTGTTTATATAATCAAAATACAAAAGTTTCTATTTGATTTGGAATCAAGACAAAATTTTAAAGATGATGAACATGATCCTTCAATGGAAGGTAGTTAGAAATTTTAAAAGATATGATATTGATTGTTTTAGAACAAAATAAATCCAAGTATGATTCTTCAATAAATATGAAAAAATAGTGAAAACATTTTGGGGAAGAAACTACTGAGTGGAAGAGAAATAGATATCCATGGAAATAAAGAGACCATTAGTTTGGACAGGACCCTAATGAGTCTCTAGAAAAAATAATTCATACTGAATATTATTTTAGACAAGAATAAAAAAAATTGAAAAATAAAAAGTATGATGTTTTTTATTTTGATAATTATTTTTAAATGTTTTTAAAAGTCAATTTCATGGATCTTAATTTTGGAACATACACAATAATGTATGGTTACTTCCACTATCCAAGACAAGGGGAAAAAAGAAAATAGTTGGTAATGATTGGTGGAACCGAAAGGCAGTCAAAAATATTTTATATGAAAAAAAAAATTGTGAAATTAGACAAATAAATGAATATGTTGGTGAAGAGGAAGAAATATAATAGAGAACTGAATAAGAATAAGAAGAAAAAGTAGAAAAAGGTGATGAAGAAAATGAAAAGGAGGGAGATGAAAATTAAAAGGAATCTCTTCAGAGACAAGAATCTCACTCCTATATTTTACCTATGAGATAATCATATGTAACTTCTTATAAATTACTATATTTATGAGTTGATTCTAAAAATAAATCTTCTCAAAGATTCAAAACTGATAAATTCCATCATATTTCTGATAAAGAAGAAGAAATTAAGATAAATTGAAATTGTAATTAATATTTAGAATACATGGCTTGTGGAACTAATTATAGAGAACTTCTTGATTTTGTAGATTACACTAATTATAATAATAAAATTTCAATAAAATGAGGTCAGTATATTTTCAATGATTTATTAAAATTGAAAATTACTACTCCATAGTTTCCATGACTATGTGGAAAATGATTTGGTTTCTGAAAAACAGAAGTGAAGATCATGTTCGTTGATAATTTTAAAGGATAGATAGACAAAAAATGAATCTAATTTCCATATTTTTTAAAAAGTTTCCTAGTACACAAGAAGTATTATAATAAAGTTACAATGTGATCTCACAGTGCATATTAAAACATCAAAATTCATAAATACTCAATTGAAGGCATAAGGAAGCTTGTAAATGATGTCTAAGTTTATTTTAAAAAGTTATCAAGTGACACTATCAAAAAAGTAATATTTTTACAAAATTTTAGAGAATTAAAATAAACTCAGTCAAGTGAAATAAATGATTTAAATGGGGATATGAAGTACATGTCATTAGAAATTTCAAGGCTAATTAATTACAAGGATTATATTATTTATATGAAGAATAATATATTGTTTAGAATGATAGAATTAAAATACCATAGATGACCAGGAAGACTCAATAATAAAGGACTCAACTTCTTTAACAAAAATGTCAAACTCAAGATCAAAAAATATAGGCTCATAAAGAAAATATTCATACTCTTGAAGAAAATATAATATTGCAAGAATAAATAAATAATAATCAATATCATTTGACTTTAGAATAAAAATAAAAACATTAGACCCATCTTGAATGTCTAGAAAAGATAATGGAGGATATAAAATAATTTTAGTAGATGAAAATAGTTGTTTTGAGTCTACTGGAAAAGAAATAAATTTTTGAACTCTTGTTTTATTTTTTGGAAAAATCAATTAAAGGCTTTTTCATATATATTTTTTTTATTTAATGTCTTCTAATTCACAAGGTTTAATATTCTTTCATATCTTTTTAGATGATTAAGCACATCATTGTTTTGTATAGTTTATTTCTCTAACAAATTTTTAAGAATTTCAAATATTATTCCCATTCTTTTTGAAAAATAAAATAGGGTATAATTGTATAGAAAATAATTAAAATTTATATAATAAGGGATAATTATATAGAAAGGGGATATTTTTTTAAAGAATGTGATCCTTATAGAGATTTTTATCCTATGGGGTAGTTACTCGTATTTACTATTGTATTCCGATGAGTTATAAGCTCAAAGGTAGATAATTATTAATATTTAATTTGAATATTAATTTTCATTTAAAAATTTGAACATAGTTTTTAAAAGATATGTTCTATTTAATATCTGTGATTTGTAATTTACAAAAAAGGAATGATTATTATATCAAAATTGACTTTCTATCTTTTCCATTACTCTTGTTTTGAAAATCACAGACACTTTATAAAATATTTAATATATAATTCTTTATTTTTCATTGTATTTTAACAACGTTATTATAAGAAAATGTATTTCATTTTATCATACTTACATTAAGTATTTTGACTTAAATAAATATTTTAATATTATAGTGTTCATAATGAGTATAGTTGCGATAAATATCATACTCATGAGAACTATCATCATAAAAAACAACCTTGATTATCATAATAAGAATTATATTTGATTTATATTTTATTGTTTGAAACATTTGAAATAAAATTAATTTATCATCTCTTTCGTACTGACAAGATTCTCGTAATCATATGATATCAAAATAAATCATATTGACACTCATAATGTTTATCGTTGGACTCATTTAAATGTACTTTTCAAACCTAGAAAACATAATCATAATGTTAGTAAATCATTTAAATAAAAAAAATTGTTCTTTATGTTTAAATAAAAATGATATCATTCTTTCAGTTATCATATAACCATTGTATGCCCATGTGTATATGTATTCCCAAAATATCTCTAAAACAATTTGACTGTTGGAGATCCTGATGACTATTGGTATGAACTCCTATAAATGTATGGTCCCCTAATCACAGGACATGATATTTGATATGCTATGGATGATAGAGACATTATGAGAGAGCTATGAAAAATTTACTTCTATGTGAGAACTCTGAAGTTTACACAGGTGAACTGCTTGTTCCTTATCCTTGTAATTGTAGCATGCATACATGCTTTAAATGAAACTTATTATTGAGATTACGATGAAGGGATTTAGAGGCTCGGACAACAAAGGAGTCGATCACCTTCTTGATCAATGGTTTTCAGGGCTATGAAGACATACTGAAGTTGATCATCACATCAATGTATTGAACAGTTGTGGGTAAGATATACTTTCTTGAAATTATAAGTCAAGGGAGTTTTATACATTTTTATTAGATACAATTTTCTTTAGGTTAAAAGATATGTATTCATTTTCATTTATTTCATTTCTGTTGTAATTTTATTATAATGGGAATTATTTTATATTCACTTTTCTATTTGTATTACAATTATAATAATATCTTTAATTATGGTTCATTTATTTAAATTTGAATATGATTATATACGCTCTAAGATAGAATCATTATTTTTTATTACCCTGATTAATCATAACTACTATGATTTTGAAACTTTTTCACATTGATATATTGTTTTGTTATGTAAATATAATTATACCATCATTAAATGAATATGATTGTATTCACTAGAATCAAACCTTTGGAGTAAAAATCAAAATCATATTTATTATTATATTATTTTCATCAGAACTTTGTGTCGTGTCTGATTATAGTTTAAATACCTAAAGGTTATTTTGAATACTATTCATTTAATTGTATTGAACAATGTTTCCCTTATTGTTAAAAACAAATGTTTTTAATGTTATAATCCCCCCCTCTTGTATTTATCCATCTGTATATACATTACGATCAAACATAGAATTCGCATGGACGGTTCTTTTAATTTTTTATCAGAAATAGATTTTCTTTAATCTTAATAGATATAAAATTATTTTCCTCTTTGAAGATAACTAATGTTCGATATTAATATTTTTATTTAATTGTAAATGAGAATGGAATATTTGATAAAAAATCATAATTAAATCATGGCACATGAGTATCGAATGAGTTAATGATGAATAGAGTGATATCTTAACCACAATAGGACTATGTACATATAAGGATTCATCTAATGGACTCATATATTTATTACATTCCTCCCAATATTTTAGAATGGTTTTTAATTAATTATTTATAATTTTTTTTCATAGGTTATAAAAACCCATACTAGGTGATTTTATGCTCATGATATGTTTCAAAAATGATTTGCCAAATGGTTCATAGAAAAATAAATGTTTTTTTCATTCAATTATGGAGTTAGTGAGAGTAATGAAAAATATTTATTTTATAATTAGATTCAAATGTAATATTATTTAAATAATTTTCATAATCATATAAAACAAATATAGGAAAAGATATTCAGTTGTATAAGGTATTGTGTATTTCTCAGTTACATTTTAAATAAAAAATTACACATCATCTTTTTAACACTAGATCTGGAAGTGTGGGTTTGAGCTATCAAAATCGTGTCAAAATAATAATTTAGACAAATTTAGAGATTATTATTTTTTCATTTGAGGTTAATCAAAGATTCAATTTTTTTTTCAAATTCAATGAAATTAAATTATAAAAACCTATTAGGTATACAAAAAATTTTATGATCCGAGTTTCCTTAAATTCCGAAGATGGTAATTCATAATTTCTCTATGTACAGTGAAATAATTACAAGGGAACAATTTCTTTAATGGGGTAGAATGTGAAAACATAAGAATTATAAAATTTTATAATAAACTTTTACAAAATGAATTATTTTTTTAAATAAAAAACAACTAAAATATGTTTTCATATATTGAATCGTTTTTGAAACTAAAATTATTTTCATTTATCAATGCAAGTGTAGGACATAAGTTAACATAAAAAATTTATAAAAAACTATTTTTATTGAAATTTTCTACCAAAAATAGTATTTTAATAATAGAATATATGTATTTTTTTAATAAAAATAAATAAATTATTGTTATTATAATTTTACACTTCATAAATTTATTTATATCTATAAATACATAAATTAAAATTTTATTTATATAATAAATTTAATAATAAAAATTTAATCCACTGTGTATATTTATTTGTAACTAAAATTTTATTATATGATATATAATATTAATGAAAAATGATAACTATGTGTTATTAATTAAGCTAATATATATATATACTATACATAGTCTTAATGATATTCGTATAAAGTGTATAATTTGAAACTAAATGTAATGTTTTAAAAAATATAATAACAAAATAATAACAAAAGTAATTAAAGGTGATACATATTGTTATTTCAATGAAAACAATTATTATTATAAAATGTTTTGAATAAATCAAAATGTGAATATTTGAAAAATTATGGTAATTATGATAATATGGTTATTATTAAAATATTATAAAAAAATATGAATTGTGAAAGCTATTTAATTTTTTTATTAAATAAAAAATGAGGGTCAACCTCATAAGGTGGAAAATTGATCCAAGGGTATAAATTTTAGGAGGACTTGCATAGATGGTTTCAACAGCATAGGGGTGGTTTTACCACTAAATATAGAATCAGACTTAGAAAGGGATATGAAATTAGATGATGGAAATTCACTATTGAACATGGATCAAATTGTTGAAAGATATTCAAATGTAGAAGGGGTAAAAATTGAGTGTGATATTTAAAAAATAATAATTACATCATCTTTAACCTCTAGTTTGTTGATTTGTAGATCTTAAAATGTAAATGTATGTGTATTTGTTTTAGGTTATATAATCTTCTTTAAAATACAATTTCTAGGAATGTTTTAGGTGTATAAGTACCCTCATCATCTTCTTCTTTCTATCAAAAAAACTGGCAATTGATTAAGGGTTTTGTGTATACATTACAATATTATCATATTTTATGGATTTATATGATCATTCTGATTGATATTGGTTGATAATTATTTGAAGTAAAATATTTATATTGATGAATCACAATCTTACCTATTTAGTTTCCATAATTTTTCCATTCTTGAGGTCATCATTGAAACCCTCAAAACAGTTTCTTATGATTTCGTAAATGGGAAAAATCCAAATAATTGATTCAAAAAGGAATCTAAACCAGATTAATATTGATAAAATAAATAGAATATATATATATAACTCAGTTAATCAACATGATAAATTATATAACTTTGGTTTCAAATTAATATTGAAGAAAATTTCTAAACCAACCAAATTTATTGTTGGACACTTACCTCAGTGCTTATTGCCTATTAGCCTCAAAAATGCCGAGCAGAAATATTTGGATAGTGGATAATATAAATTTAAAATTGTCACACTTATACTCATTTTCTACATCCTTAGATATTATATATATATATATATATATTTCTTACATCATGAAATTTTCAAATCAGTATCTACACAGTATATAATTATTTACACAAAAGGTTGTGTATATTTATATACATGAGTGTGTGTGTGTGATGTGATAGGCATAGTTTTTGGCTAAATATGTGGTCTATAAAGAGATCTCATAGCCATTTTATCCATTAGTTTCTTTTGTGTTCCATTAATTTGGAGAAATTTTCAATGTCATCATAGAAACTTTTTGCGGCGAGTCTAGCATATAAGGATTCATAAAGAAAATAGAAATTTTTTTATCAAAAATCTATATTGATATATCTTCAAAACACAATTTTATTATAAATAAATATATAATTATTCTAAATAAATTCTTTATTCTCAA
The DNA here is from genome assembly GCA_963277665.1 of Viscum album. Classification (NCBI taxonomy): domain Eukaryota; kingdom Viridiplantae; phylum Streptophyta; class Magnoliopsida; order Santalales; family Viscaceae; genus Viscum; species Viscum album. The sequence goes on along the minus strand of OY728146.1, from coordinate 1,752,990,315 downwards.
TCAAATCTATAATTTTATGTACAAATGATTTTTTTCTGAAATTATAAGTATGAGTAATCTGATTCCAAATTCTATTTTTGTATGGGATTTTTTAAGCATATATGATTTTATGTTTTAAAATTATATGTAAAGGATTGATGTTTTTCATAGTTTATATTTATCAAATGATATTATTTTTTTAATTCAATTTTGTAAAATTATTATTATTACTTATTATCTAAGAGGTATATCAATGATTTTAAAGGTGTTTTGAATTATAAAAATAATCATTTTATGTTTAAATTGTATTTTGAAATTTATTAATTTTCAATATGAATATAGTTATATTTTTTCACTATGTAGGTAAAAACATTCCACGAATTTTTATGAAGAAATTTACAAAAATTTAATTATTAATGTATTTAAAGGAATTTTTTTTAAACTATTTAGATTTCATTAAATGTATTCATTTATACTGAAATATTTTTATAATGCATTATGAAAAATAAATTTCATTCACATTATTTTGTATCCATCTATTTTACAGAATGAAAATAAATTATGCAAGGTTTGAATGATTTTAATGGATTGAAAATGAGAATGTAATATTTGATAAAAACAATTCTATAAATAAAACATGACACTTGATTTTTGAATGAGTTGATGAGGAATATGGTGGTCGCACACTCTCAGAAAAACTATGTCCTAATAAGGATACTACTACTATCCTCAAGGATTTCTTATGGTCTACTAAATATCATTTTAATCCTAATGAAATATAGTCTCAAAATAATTTTAATGTATAAATACAATTTTTATATGATAATTATTTTAAAATAATATTTTGATCAGTATTTATATATTTTGAAATCGATATGATTTTTATTTTAAAATTTTTTAATAAATAAAATTTTATATATATGATATAAAATGTTTCAGAATAGTTTTAACTGATTATTTATAAAATTAGTTTTCACAGTTTTTAAAACCACTTATTGGGTAATTTTATATTCACAATATGTTTTCAAAATTATTTTTCATATGATTACTAGAAGTATAAATGGGTTTGGTGTCAATTATTAAGTGATAGAAAGTAAATAAAATTAGTTATTTTATTAGTATTATAAACTCTAATATTATGTATGAAATTTTCCAAATCCTCTAAAAACTATACCAGAAAAGATCCACAATTTTATATTGGACTTTTTATTTTTTTGTTGATTTTTAAATTAAAAAAAATAGAAAACATGGTTTTAACACCAGATCTCGAAGTGCGAGTTCAGGATATACTCACTATAGTAGGGCAACAATTATGTACCACATAAATTCTGGTGTAAATAAAATTCTATGGCCATATATAATCTTTATATATATTGGTAACCTTTATATATTATAATGTGAATCTTATATATTCAATACTTTACCATATTTCAAAAGACATGATCAACCCTCACGTATCAAAAGGGTGAACTTTACCCTTACACATTATAGGGTAACCATCATGGATTCCATAATGAGTTAATTGTTATATAGGTATACCCTTATGTGTGAGGACATGGTCAATTTTCTAAAAAATGGGACTATTATGACTATGAAACCCAACACATGGAACTTTACTGTTTTATCCCATTATATAAGATTCTTTATATGTAATCTTGTTCCTCTATATACAAAAAACAATATATATATATATATATATATTCATATATAAGTTTGTCCCCATAGTCGATAAAACCCTTAAAATATTTATATATATACACCCATACATAAGGTTTATCATGTATCCAAAACCCCCATACATAATATTTTCCAATTCATAATATATTTACATTGTGAAAAATTCATTTTATAAGAAATTGAAAATACTACATAAATTTGTAAAAATTAAAAAAGTTTGAAGTCTTAAAAAATCATTCACCAAAAACCTAATAATTTTGTGTATACCCCCGATCATTTCATAATTCTTCATTGGTTTTAGGATGATTATCAATAAACATGTCACCACATCATGATTACCTATTTCAAGGAGTGATGTTGTGCCTACTGTAGAACTATAGTCTCAAGCTCTGTCCACTCCAAGAACATGGTTCCCGACCTACCCTAATACCCTTGCCAACTTGACGAGTTCCACACACATATGATCAACAGAAGATCTATTTCAAATAAAAAATAACATTAAAATAAATCAATAAATAAATTATGAGTAAGTGAGGTTAGGGTATTATAATCCATCCAACCATTAAAACCATACATCCCCAAAAAGAATCATGGACTTCATTAAGAAGAAAACTTTTTATCAAACATATAAAATTTAATATACTCAAAAAATTTATAGAAAACATCATAACATTTTTTAACAGACCAGATATACATGTGGGGTATAACCCACCACTTAAACAAATATATACTCAATGAAAATAAAATTAAAAATTATAATATAATCAACTTGAAATAATAAAATTCCCATAAAATAGATATACTAAATGGAATTAAATACTCCTAGAGATAAAAACCATTTTAACAGATGAAATATATAAGATTTAAAATTATAATGGTTGAAAATATATTCATCCCAAATGAAATCACAAAAATATTATCCAACAACAACCCAAAGAAAATTTACCCGTGATTTATACTTATAAATACTTCACCTTTCTTTTTAACATATAATTAATTTAATTCTACATAAATTCAATTATATAGGAATATTAAAATCCATTTCAAGTTACATAATTATTATAATAAATTTAAATCTAATAGTTATAGTTGAAATATATTTGTAAAAATCTCTTTAATCATTTTTCATACAAAAATATTCATATTTTTTCACTTTGTTTTTTAAAAATTATATATTTTGACACTGGTTCCACAAAAAAATCAAACACTCACTAATAACCTTTAACATTTTACAAATATAAATATATAAAATAAAATTCCACAAAATATCGTTCACATGAGGTTTTAAAATAGTTAACTTAAAAACCCATCCCAAATAATATATATTTTTCAAAAATTATTTTTGTTATAAAATTAATTTCTAGTACATAATAACTATTTTATATCATAAAACTAATTCCTAAATATTTATAGATTGAATAAATTCTTGATTACTGAAATCATGACTACATTAAACATATATATTCCCAAAAATAACTTTTTCATTATAAGATACATAAATTTGGAATGTTGAATATAATAGAATTTAAAGCCGTTTTTGTATAATGTCAACAATTAAATCACTATAAATCTCTCAAAAATTTATAATTTTTGTGGCCTTTTGTTTTTATAATCAATATTATTCTTTTAAATATTAAAAATCCATTCAATAATACTTAAAAAGTTATTTTTATTCACAAATATCAATGAAACTAAAATTCAAACATATTTAATATTTCTTATATAAAATAAAAATAATAAAATAAAAAAAAAACATAAACATAGATAAATTTTGTTAATTATTTAGATTTAAAATCATTTAATTAATTTAATTGAACTATAATCAAAAACTGCACATTCAAAAAATGTCAAATAAATTAACATGTGGTAATCATCACACTAAGTTTATATTTAATAGAAGAAAATATATTCTAAAATAGAAACTCTTTCACAACAAAATATTCTACATTCATTTTTAACCATTCCATGTTCTCTTACATAAATAAAAAAGGATTGGAAAGTACTTTAATTATTAAAATACCTATGAAAATTTTACAAATTACCAAATATATCTTCATTCAATTTTATTACATCATACATAATTTTCAATGAAATACACTAGCCCATAAAATGAAATTTTAAAACCACACCAATTAGATTTCTATAGAAATGATATATTTACAATATTCTATATGAATTGTTTAGTGACTCTCAATTTGACTTATTCAGCATTTTATTTTATGGAATCCTCCCATTGATAACAACCGTAAAAAACTCACTTCACAAAAAAGACAAGTAAAAAACACACATAATTCAATATCATTCAAAAAATAAAAAACATGAAAAGTAATCCATTAAATAAAATCAAAGAAATATCATCAATCATAAGGAGTTATATCGAAAAATAATTAAAATAAAATCATTCCACTTAAATCAAAAACCCCATTATTCCAAACCACTCTAATAAAAAGAAAAAACCATTTTGATTTTTAATATTTAAAACTATAATAATATAATATTGTCTATTTCCAAAAAAATACCATTAATGCCTTATTTTTATTATAAAATTTTTATTTCTAGTGATAATAAGTTCTATGGTAATGAAAACATCATAAAATCTATAAAACATACATAAAATTATTATTTTGTTTGTAGCCCAAGAAAATTCATTTTTCCAATTATTTTTAAAAAAAATATCATGTAATATGTTATGATTCACACTTTTATAAAAACCTAAAACAGGCATTTTAAATATATTTATAACATAGTATATTATTATAAATCAATAAAATAATCACCATACCCATATCACTAAAAAATATAGAAATATATATTAAAACATTTCATTAAATGTATTATCAATCGGATTTTAACCAGTAAGCATTTCGTAAATACCATATTTTTAATAAAGACATATAATCAATAAAAATAACTCATCAAATATAAAATTAAATGAGAAACAACATCATTTACCTTGAGTTTTGGAAAATAGTACATGAGGATCAATGTATTCACCAAAGTGAATAATTATTTCTAATACATAATTAAATAAAAGATGGTTTCTATTATGATGTATAGTATGACCCCTCTATAAATAAAAAATATGTTCATATAAAATAAATAATTTTTATAATATGAAAAATAGAAAACAATAAAAATATATTATAACTCATCAATCATAATTCAGGATAATAAATATGTCCAATACATCCTAGTGAGTATAAATAAAGACTATGTCTTACTTATAAATCCTAAGTTCCAATATATACCATATAACAAAGTGATAAGTTAAAAACAAGTACCATAGTTTCCCATATCCACAACCAAGTGAATCATATTTACTTACCACCCCCAACATACCGAAACCAAGTTCCAATTACTATCTTCCACATTCAAGTGAAACTTGTATAAAACCTAAAATATGATAGGTGTTTGAAAAAAATTCCTTGCAATTATCCCCCCCCCCCGCATCATGCATATCAATTAAAAGAAAATTCATCATATTATATCTTGAAATAAAACTATAAGGTAAGTTTTTTATTTTTTGTAAAAAAATTATATGGATTCATCAAATAAATTCCTTGAACCTAAGATAAATGAATTTACATTTTTAATTAAAATGTTAAGGATTTTTATGAAAAAAATTCATTTGAAACCAGTGTAACCATTCTAGATATGATATTGTAAATGAACATGAAGTGAAAATAAGTGGAAAATACAAAATCATAATCAACTTTTCAAAAAAAAAATGAAAAGATACACGTTTTAACTGAAATAAAAATTCTCCTTAATTAAATTTTATATTTTCTATAATTGGACTAGAGATTTCACATATATATTTATGTTAAACATAACATTCATGTAATATTCCAACAAAAAACAAATCATTAGTTATAATAAACATGAACCTAAATCATTCTAAAAATAATGATAAAATATTATAATAAAATTTTATAACAAAATGTCCAACATAATAGTAAAATTACAAAATTCAAGAAATAGTCATCAGTGAACAAATGAGGAAAAAAACAAAATCTTCATGGAATATCTAAGATCTCTAAATAAATGACCTAGAAATAAAAATATGGAATATATCTAATTGGTGCATGATTAAATTCAGCTATATAACATTTATTTCTTCTCTATATTTCCTAATAGGGATACCAAATACTATAATAATAGTGGGTGAACCCATTAGGCCCATATGGTATTATATTATATATGTTTATGGGTTATTTAAAAAATATGATTTGGATTCTCTAGTTTTCTACGATTTTAGGCTACAATGGGTCTCACCACCACATATGGAGCTCATTTAGGGATAGGTTATTGAGGAAAAATATATCTTGGTGTGTAGTAGGTCATTTTATGATCATGGTGGTTTATACTACAACAATAGTATTATGAAATATGTAGCTATACTCTATGGATGGTTGTACCATCTCAAGGGTGTCACACCATAAAAATTGGGTTTTAGATTTCTAAATTCTAGAGTGATAAGGGGTATCACACAATAATGGTAGGGTCAAACCATTTGAATCCATAGGTAGTGAGATAATGATTGTTTTCCTCTTTGGGATGGTATGTAATGTATTGGAACGGGGGGTTTCTCTATAATGTGCATTTTTTATGTTTTCATCTTTATATTTTCGTGTTCAAACCCTCTTTGATTTATAGTGGGGTTTCCCCTTTTTCTCTTATCTATTTCCTGGATGGACTAGAGTATTGGTTTAGGAATCTTCCCCTTTAATCCCCTTAAAATTTGATCTCCTCAAATTGTTTTGCGAAGTTTTATTAAAAAACCTTCCCTCATCTTCATCCCTCCTCCATTATCTTACTCTCTTTACTTTCCTATTATCACATGAACTCTAACATATATAGGTATTTAATTTAGGGTTGATTATTTGTTATAACTTTTTTTTGTTTTTTAATTATTTTTGGCTTTCATTTTCGTGCTAGGCTTTACCACTTATATTAATGGTGAATGGTTTCTAATTGGTATGATGTAGGTGATGGTAACATACCATCATTTTCTTGATTTACATATCATTATTTTTTCTATTTTCATCCATTGTTTAATCATATTAAAGGTTTGATATGGCCTAAAGAAGGACCCATGATATATTGTGGCTTTCTTGGAGCCAAAAGTTCCAAAAAACATGGGCTCTGTAACTGGGTGGAATGGTTTGTCTGAAACTTCTTGACCAAAGGCATGCGACCTTGTGAATGCAGATAGGGCAACCTATTGGTCGCATGGTTTTTATACAACTTTGTGACCTAAGGCACATTATCATGTAGCATTGCATTCTTTTTGGAAAGAGACTAATCGCACATCTTTCGTATGGTTTTCAAATAGTGTACCTAATTTTGGTGGCCCAAAATTTTGTGGTTAAATTTCTATTTTCCCATAACATAGGTTTTAATCTTTTTTCTTCTTCTTCCTCCAGATGCTAAAAATGGATTCTCCTCCCATATAACTCAAAAATCCCTCAACCTAGGATCATCTATAACTCTGTAATCTAGCAACCAATTCGATATTTTATGGAAGCATTGGATTTCTCAAGGTAAGGCTATCCTCACTGAACCATCCTATATCAGATTTCATGGATCCATTGTACTCTTTAGTGTAGCCCCATATACCCTATTTTTTGGGAATTGGAACATTTTCATATCTCTTATAAACTAATCTGAATCTTAAGCTAATACTGAGTAAGGAATCTTATGCGGCCCTAAGGTAACTGGCCACATATTTTTAACTATGAGTTTTTCTGTTTCGTAGCAATGCTGGTATGTCACACACAATCTTTTTTTGATCATCCAAATTATATTGAGTAATTCATGTCTAATTAACCCTATAAACTTGTTATAAACCTAATATTCCTTGTTTATTAATTTAGAATATGGATACTCTACGTATGGTCACTCATTGTGTGTCCCATGTTAAATTGACCTTAAATGGTTAGTTTCACAAATGCTTCAGATGCTAAATAAGTCTTCACCTTGAATTTTAAATCGATTTTTCCATAGTTTTATATGTTTTTAATGATTCTCAAGAACTTATTAGTGTTGGATCGAAAATGTAGATATGTATGTCTATTAGATGGAACAATACAAGTGGAAAGTGAATTTTAGGTTTAAAAACCTTTTGAGTTTTAGCACTAAAGAGATTAGTTTAAATGATCTTAAACTAATACAAATATAAACACCCACAATTGTATTGAATATAAAAGGTATGATGTAATGTAATACTGATGAAATGTAAAACAATTGTATTCAAGATGAACACAATAATCAGAGTAATATAAAGATGAATGATTCCACCTTAAAGCGTATAGAATCAATCAATACAATATGTAATATAATGGATGTAATTGAAACAATTACAAATGTATAAGAGATTGAAAAGGAAACAAAAACAATTTCCTTTCTAATACAATTAGCAGCGGAAATGTAAAAGAATTACAATTCTTTTAACCCAAATAGAAGGGTTATCCTTTCACCTTGGATAAAAGGTCTGTCTCACCAACACCTTGGTGAGCCCTCGATACGAAGATCAGACTGTCCGTCTGCCTATCCCTGGCAGCCCTTGATACGATGATCGGTCCGTCCATCTTCCTATCCCTGGCAGCCCTCGATTTTGTAGGTAATCGGCACCTCTGTATTTCAATCACTTGAAAGACCTCGATACGATGATCAGACTCACAAAGAAGATGAGAGAAGTCACAGTTTCTCTCTCTAGAACTTGATAGAAGTAGAGTATCACAGTTGTTCCACAAAGTCGCTCGTCGTTCTTTCTCAATTTCAAATGACCTCCTATTTATAGGCCTCGGGTTCCAACGGTCACATCTCCTCCAACGGTCATATTTCTCCAAAAAACTCGAAGGGACTTGGACACCTAGTATCATAACGGTCATATTGAAATAGAAAGCACGACATCGTTTTGATTAGTTTGTAACTAACTCAACGACATCATATTGGTTAAAACAAGATATATGTCGATGATAAGAAATAGTATGATTCATATGAAAAAAGTGTTTTTGACTAACTACCAAAACAAGGAATGAAAGTACGAATAGAAGAGTCAGTACGTTACATTTGACAGAGTCAGTACGATACGATTGACAGAGTTAGTACCATATGATTGATAGAGTCAGTACGATACGATTAACAGAGTCGGTATGATACGATTAAAAGAGTCAGTACGATACAATTAAAAGAGTCAGTACGATATGATTAACAGAGTTAGTACGATATGATTAAAAGATTCAGAACGATAAAATTAAAAGAGTCAGTACGATATGATTAATAGAGTCAGTACGATACGATTAAAAAGAAATTTGTGATTTCCAAAACAAAATATAGAAGTCAAAAGATAACTTTTGACTCAACAATCTCCCCCTTTTTTGAAATCACAACACACCAAGTAAATATAACAAGAAATACTTATCTCCCCCCGAGTTATTGGAAACTCTTCTGAATATGAATTTGAATACAACTAACTACCCCTTAGGTGTACACTTTACTAAGGATTGTATTCATAGATTTTCCTTGGTTTCGAAGTATTTGATTAAACCAATCTCCCTTTGTAAAACATTCTCCCCCTTCATAAAACATTCTCCCCCTTTATAAAAAATTCTCCCCCTTTGTGGTTTATAAAAAGAATGGGGTTACTTTGAGTTGCCTGAAAGGGTTAGAGAAAAGAAATTGCAGGACAAAAGAAAAGAATCATAAAAGTTATTACAAAGAAGACAGGTTCAAAAGGAAAACAAATACAACTGTCATTTGTTTTCTCTTTCCGTTTCTTTCTTTATGAGCTCATGAAGAACAACTTTCAACTTCTTGATTTCTTTCTTGTCTTCAGAAATTGATTCTCCCTGAGTTCTGAGAAGCTCTTGTTGGTCCGAAAAAATCTGATCTTGATTCTTGATAGTCTCCTCTTGGACTCTAATTACTTCTTCAAGAGTATCAATTCAATTTTTCATATTCTTGTTATCTTTGGATAACACAGAATTTTGTTTCTTCAAAAAAAACCATTTCATCCTTGAAAGATGGAAACTTCCAAAAATCAGATTGAAAAGCATTCATTCTCTCTTGAAATTATTTCACTGAAGGAATATCGGCTCCATGAGTTATCTGATTCTACCTTTCAACAGTTTCTTTGTCAAGATTATTAAAGGCAGTAGCATGATCATTTGACAACCTCCTTATATCTTAAATTGTTATCTCATGGTCATTCACTGAGCTTTCTGTTTTATATGATCACTTGGTCATCCTGTTGCAAGCTTTATTATGAGCATCTGAGGTTTCAGAAAGGACTTTCAAATCGGCTTCAACTGACAATACTTTTTTTCTCAACTCTCTTACAGAACCAAACATCTTTTTCTGATTGTCAATAATGAAATCAATTTTCCCTTCCATCTTGGGAAAGTAAGGAATGGTATTTTCAATCCTTCTCAAAACATGGGATATATAATCACTCTTCTTGAGAGAAATTGTATGTTCTGAATCAGTATCATCATCGTACGAAGGCAATTCATTTGATTGGCTTGAGTCAAAAACTGGCTGTTTTCCTTTTGCTTTTTCTTTCTCTTTTCTTTCTTCTACTTTGTCACGGATGACAATAACTTTTTCAGTATGAGAAGATTGAGCACCTTGCTTTACTTGAGGGGGTGTTTTATCCGGAGTTTCATAAGTTTCAAAAGGTGCTTGATCGGCATGAGGGGTTTGTTGAAAACCTTCACTCAGCTTTTGAACCGATTCCTCCCTACTCTTCTTCGAACTCTGAAGTATTTATAAAATAAAATCTCCTTCCTCCTCTTTCACTTATTCTATCTCTTCTATCATTTGTTTTCTATTTTCTTTCTCAGTAAGGCTCTGTGCGATAGGCTCTTGATGCACTTCTGTGGTAAGTTGAGCACTAGCTTCCTCAACTACTTTCAAGACTTTAGAGACATCAAAATCATGTGCTTTTCTTTTCAAAAGAACCTTCTTCTTCTTTTTAGCCTAAAGGGTATCCTCAACCCTTAATCTCTCAGCAAAGGCTTCGGCTGGATCAAGTCCAAACTTTGGATCACCTTCCTTTCTTTGTTCTGTATCCTTTCTCCACTTGGCTACAACTTCCTTACTGCCCTTAGGCTTCTTCTTTGGCTTTGAGCTGGTTTGAGGATCAGACTTCTGAGGAACAACAGGAGAAGGAATGTCTTTGGATGGCATAGGTCCCGATTGATTTTGAGCTGATTTAGCTTCTACATCTCTTATAAAAAGTTTTGAATTTGGATCAAAAAAAACATTCAGTATTTTCATCGTACTCTTACTAATCCAAGATGGCTTCATATCTATCAGGTTTCCTTTCAAAGGAATGTTGCAAAACTTCATGCTCTCAAGAATAAACTTTGTAAGGATGGCTGAATACATAATCATTTGAGACTTAATCCTTCATGTCTTGACATTCTTAATGGTTTCAAAAACATACCCCATGAGATTTAATTTTCTCATATTTACAAGATAGTAAATCATAAAAATATCAGAAACTTTCAGAGTTTCTCTATCCCCTTTCCTTGGGATAAGAAAACCTTGCATCCATAAAGTCACAAACCGATTGTCCGGAGAAAGATGAGCCACTTTTCTCTTCTCTTCATTTATAACAAACAAATATTTTTCAGCACTTTCTCTATTAAACTTACCAAATTCCTTTGGTAGTTTATGAGATGGACAGAAAGAATCCCCTTATATTGGGACATTCAGAAAAAGAGCTACTTGTTTCACAGACATAAACAAATTTCTATCGTACACAGAAAAATTGATAGTCATGTTTTTGTTGAAAGATATGGTTTTATAGAACTGACTGACTTCATCAAAGAGAACCAGATCTTGAGAAATAGGTCTTTCAACACATAAATTCTCCCATCCTGGAAACAGAATGATTCTTCTGATTGTGGAATCATACGAATCAAAAATGTCCTGAGAAACAAACCTTTCTCTGAAAAAGTCTTTCTCTGTAAAATTCTTTGAAGAAATTTCGGTGGGAGTGTAGCAGAGGACTGTGACATAAAGGTTCTGCCGATGAAATATCGTATGATGATTTAAAACCAGTAGAGCAGAGCTTCGCCTCAACACCTAAAAAACCAATGTGGGTTCGGGGAGGGGGGGCTACTTATAGGCAATAAAGGGGTGATTGTTGATCTTCTACAGTCAATATTAGAGGAAAACAGATCAATGCTTAGGATTAAAAAGGAAAGAAAAAAATAAAAAAAATGGAATGTACCTGCCGGAGAACGTAAGGTAGTTGTTGGTTTTAGTAGAGATAAAAAGAATACGCAACTGTGTGAAATAAAAGAAAACTATCAATCTCCCTACCTATGGAAAACAAAGTCATTACCATTAACTGACAAGCTGATGGAAAACAATCTCGCTACCATGAGCTGACAAGCTGATGGAAAACAATCTTGTTACCATGAACTGACAAGCCGATGGAAAACAATCTTGTTACCATGAACTAAAAAGATGATGGAAATAATCTCGTTACCATGAACTGACAAGCCGATGGAAAACAATCTCGTTACCATGAACTGACAAGCCGATGCAAAACAATCTCGTTACCATGAACTGACAAGCCGATGGAAAACAATCTTGTTACCATGAACTGATAAGCCGATGGAAAATAATCTCGTTACCATGAACTGACAAGACGATGGAAAACAATCTTGTTACCATCATCGGTTAGTACGATGGAAAAGAAAATCATTACCATCATCGGTCAGTACGATGGAAAAGAAAATCATTACCATCATCGGTCGGTACGATGGAAAAGAAAATCATTACCATCATCAGTCGATATGATAGAAAAGAAATTCATTACCATCATCGGTCGATACAATGGAAAAGAAATTCATTACCATCATCGGTCGATACGATGGAAAAAATAAAACAATGAAACTGTCAATACGATAAACAGAAAAACAAAAACACATACCTGGAGAGTAAATAGTTAAAGATCATAAGATAAAAAGAAAAAAAAAACATAGAAAGAAATGTCCCCCCTCCTTCAAAGGGAGTTATTTAATGTAAGGATAATTGTAAAACATGAAGTAGATATGAATGAGTATTTTAATGTAATCATTCCTAGCTTCTTTTTTATAAACTCAAACCTATCAGAAGATAAAGGTTTTGTAAAAATGTTAGCAAGTTGTTCTTGAGTTCTGATAAATTGTAGAATAATATCTCCTTTTTGTGTGTGATCCCTAAGAATGTGATGCCTAACATCTATGTGTTTTGCACGAGAGTGGTGTGCTGGGTTCTTACTAAGAGCTATGGCACTAGTATTATCACAAAGTATTTGAGTTTTGGAGAAAATCAATCCATAGTCAGTGATTGTGTGTTGCATCCACGATACTTGAGCACAACAACTTCCAGCTGCTACATATTTAGCTTCAGCAGTGGATAGTGCTACTGAGTGTTGTTTCTTGCAAGACCAAGAAACTGGAGAATCTCCTAAGAAATGACATGTTCCAGATGTACTTTTTCTATCCATTCTACAACCACCAAAGTCAGCATCTAAAAAACTTTTAAAAAAAATCATTACCAGAAGAGTAAAAAATACCTAAATCTATAGTGCCTTTTAAATACCAGAATATTCTCTTTACGGATTTTAAGTGAGACTCTTTTGGATTAGATTGGTATCTCGCTCATAAGCATACAAAAAACATTAAGTCGGGTCGACTAGCTGTCAAGTATAGCAAAATTCCTATCATACCTCTAAAGATTGTTTGATCTACTGGTTTCCCAGTTTCATCAAGATCAAATGTATTTGATGTACCAATTGGAGTGTTAATACTTTTAGTTTTTTCATATCCATACATTTTGAGTTAATCTTTTATATACTTATGTTGAGATATATATGTTCCTTCTGGATTTTGAGAAATTTGAAAACCTAAAAAGAATGTTAACTCACCCATCATACTCATTTCAAACTCAGATTTCATTAAATTTGCAAAAGAATCAGTTAAAGATTTCTGATTTGATCCAAATATGATGTCATCAACATAGATTTGAACAATCAAAACATTTTTGTTTTCCATTTTTATAAAAAGGGTTGGATCTTCTGTACCTTTTGTATAATTGTTTTGTAAAATAAATCTTGTAAGTCTATCATACCATGCTCTATGGGCTTGTTTAAGACCATATAGAGCCTTGGTAAGTTTGAAAACATGATCAGGATGTTTTGGGTCTTGAAAACTAGGAGGTTGTTCGACAAAAACTTCTTCTTGAACAAAACCATTTAGAAAAGCACATTTTACATCCATTTGAAATAGTTTGAAATTAAAGTATGCTGCAAAGGCTAATAGAATACAAATAGATTCAAGTCTAGATACAGGGGAATGTGTTTATTCATAGTCTATACCCTCTTGTTGATTATAGATTTTAGCAACAATTCTTGCTTTATTTCATACAATGATTCCATTTTCATCACATTTGTTTCTGAAAACCCATTTTACGCCAATTACAGTTGTTTCTTTAGGTCTGTCAACTAATGTCCAGACTTGATTCCTCTCAAATTCATTTAGTTCATCTTTCATTGCTTTGATCCAATCATCATCACCTAAGGCCTCACTTGGACTTTTAGGTTCAAATTGAGAAATAAAATCAATATGTTCTACTTTATTTATTAAGTAATTTCTGGTCCTTACAGGTTGATTTACATCACCAATGATGTTATCACTGGGATGATTCCTAAGAAACAATTGATTTGGGTTTTGTAAAACCTGTTCATCAACATATGGTAGAAAATATTCCATGGTAAATGTTTCAGGAATACTTTCTTGAACGTTTTCCTCATCAGATTCATCTTCTAATAACGGTTGATAAACATTTTTAGAAGACACATCCGAGGATGTAGGATTGGGTTGGTTGAAAACAAAAGGATCAGATTCATCGAATTTTACATGTATTGTATCCTCAACAATACAAGTAGTTTTATTGAAAATTCTATAAGACTTAGAGGTTTAGAATAGCCTAGAAAGATTCCTTCATCAGATTTTGGTGCAAATTTTTGTAGATTATCTTTTGTATTCAGAATGAATACTTTGCATCCAAAAACTTTGAAGTATGAAACTTTAGGTTTTCGGCCAGTCCATAACTCATAAGGGATTTTATTAAGAAATAGTATAGTTACAACATGATGTATAGTATAACAAGTAGTACTAACAGCTTCAGCCCAGAAGTGCTTAGCAATTGAGTATTCACTCAACATGGTTCGAGTCATTTCCTGAAGAATACGATTTCTTCTTTCAACAACACTATTTTACTGAGGAGTTCTTGGAGATGAGAAATTGTGATTAATACCTTTCTTACTACAAAAAGTTTCGAAATCTGAATTTTGAAATTCACCACCATGATCTCTATGAATAGTTATCAATGGTAGGTTTTTCTCATTTTTAACTTGGGCTCTAAAAGTTTTGAAATAGTAAAAGGCTTCAGATTTCTTTGTGAGAAAGTATACCCATGTAAATCTAGTAAAGTCGTCAACTAAAACAAATACATAGTATTTTCCTCCAATGCTTCCAGTTTGTGTGGGACCAAAAAGATCCATATGCACTAGCGGTAATGCATTAGAAGTTGACACTTCATTAATTGATTTAAAGCTAGTTTTATGTTGCTTTCCAAATTGAAAAGGATCACAGACTTTTGAAGAATCATATCTAAGGTCCGGTACCCCCTTCACAAGTCTTTTCTTTGAGAGTTTACTAAGGTTTCTCAGATTACAGTGTCCTAGTCCTCTATGCCATAGCCATGATTAGTCTTCTATTGCACTTAATCAGGGTAAGTTTCGGCCCCTAAGGTCTTCTAAGTTAATAGTGTAAACATTCTCTTTCCTATGAGCAGACAGAATGAACTCATCCTTGGAATTGTGGACTACACACTTATCATTTCTAAAATTCAAAAGGTATCCTTCATAACATAATTGACTTATGCTGATGAGGTTGTGCTGAAGACCTATAACAAATAAAACATTTGAAATAAGAACTTTTCCAAGAAAACAGATATTACCTATACCAACAATCTTTCCTTGAGCATTATCTCTGAAGGTAACTTTTCCACCTTTTGTTTTGAAAACCTTTTCAAAGATATCTTTGTTTCTAGTCATGTGTCATGAAAAACCACTATCCATGTACCAAATATTCTTATTGGTACACTTCTCATTTTCCTGAAAAAGAAACAATTAGTTTTTTGGAATCCAAACTTATTTGGATCCAGAAGAGTTAGATAAAATAACTTTAGGAATCCAAAATTGTATTGCAAAATGAGCTTTATGAAATCCTAAAGATTGAGTTCTGTTAAGAGAACAATCTCTTCTCCAGTTTCAACCACATTGTCACTTAGTACAAAAAGAGGTTTTTTGTGGAACAAAATAGTTATTACTAAAACAGGTTTGGAATAAGTATAACCAAGACAAGAATGATTTCTCAAAGGTCTAATTTTAGAATACATCTTGTCAAAGTTTTCCTTTCCATGAGTAAAGTTTGACAAACATTATTTTAAGGAAAAAATTTCTGACTTTTGTTTTTAAAACAAATTCTTATTTTCCAAAACATTTGAATTTGAACTAGAGTTAGGCTCTAAAATATTTTTCTTTTAAATTACATTTTCAAGATCCTTTGAAAGTTTATCCTTATCAGATTTGACTTTCTCAAGGGTTTTTAAAATACTTTCAAAATCAGATGTTTTCACGTCAAGATATTTAAAAAAGATCTGATACTTCTTTAGTCAAGATTGAAATTCTAGAATTTTCTTTCCCAAGCTTCTTCTTGAGTTTAGAATTTTCATTATCAATTAATTTAGGAAATCTAGATACTTATTCAAAAGAAGGTAATGTATCATCTTCTGATGATGAAGATTCATCATTTGAAGATTCATAATATTTATTATCAGTATAATTTTCATTCAAAGAGACATTTGTAATAGCGTCAGCATTGTGTAGCTTAGCCATGAGACAATGATCTTCAATTGGTAATCTGGTTATAAGTCCAATATTCTTCTGTCCTGAGGACTCATATTCTGAAGAATCATCTGAAGAATCAATACCGCTTGCACTCCACGTATCATTTTCCTTCAAAACTTTCTTGGTCTTACAAAACCTTTTCTTGTTTCTTTGAGAGTGTTTCTCCTTTCTGTCTTTCCTCTTTAGTAAAGGACAATCAGGCCATATATGTCCTAATTTTTTACATTCATAACAAGTTACCTCTGTATCTTTCTTATCTTTCCTATCTTTCTTTTTGAATCTATATTGGAAGTCTTTCTTTCCCACAATCATGTTCATCCTTCAAGCAAGATTGGCTAACTCATTATCCGAAAGATTACAATCACTTGAATCAGATATAACAACTTTCTTGGCATTGGATCTTGTAAGCCTTTCAGGTGTTTTAGCTTTAGATGAAAAATCTACACTTCCATTCCCATTCTTTTTCTTGTTGAAATCAGTATCTCTCTTCATTATTTTCTCGTGCTGTAAAAGAGTTCCAAAGAGTTCATCCAGAGAAATCTGGGAAACTTTTCTGTTTTCATCAATAGCTGTCCTTTTTTACTCCCATTCATTTTGAATTATATCCATAATATTATCAACTATAGCTTCATCATCAAGGACTTTTTCACCCATGGATTGTAAGCTGTTGACAATTTTCATAAACCTTTGTTGCACATTATAGACTGGCTCTCCATAAGGAAAAACAAAGCCATGATACTCTGCTCGAAGCATTGCTCTTCTTGTTTCTATAACCTTGGATGTACAAAAATGAGTGACTTCCAATTTCTTCCAAATACAGTTGGCTTCTTCACATTAAGATATCTTACTGTATATATTCCTGGTCATAGAGCATAATAAAGTATTGTGTACCTTCTAATTCAGTTGATATTCTTGCTTCCCTTAGTTAGTAAAAGTACTGACTTCTTTGTCAAGAATTTTATAACCTCCAGTAAGCATAATAAAATTTTCTACGCCAGTGTTGATCACAAAAGTCTTCATACGATCTATCCAGTACTCATAATCATTTCCATCAAAGATAGGTGGTCTAGAAGGATTTAGATTTTCTATTGACCCAATATTAATTCCTGCCATCTAATAAAAAAAACTTTTCCACTCCACACATTAGTGTAGTCAGTAAAAATAGAACAAGAAATACAAATTAGTGGAAAACCTCCTCCGATACCAATTGTTGGATCGAAAATGTAGATATGTATGTCTATTAGATGGAACAATACAAGAGGGGGGTGAATTGTAGGTTTAAAAACCTTTTGAGTTTTAGCACTTAAGAGATTAGTTTAAATGATCTTAAACTAATACAAATACAAACACCCACAATTGTATTGAATATAAAAGGTATGATGTAATGTAATACTAATGAAATGCAAAACAATTGTATTCAATATGAACACAATAATCAGAGTAATATAAAGATTAATTATTCTACCTTAAAGCGTATAGAATCAATCAATACAATATGTAATAGAATGGATGTAATTGAAACAATTACAAATGTATAAGAGATAGAAAAGGAAACAAAAAAAATTTCCTTTCTAATACAATTAGCAGCGGAAATGTAAAAGAATTACAATTCTTTTAAACCAAAGAGAAGGGTTATCCTTTAACCTAGGATAAAAGTTCTGTCTCACCAACACCTTGGAGAGCCCTCGATACGAAGATCAGACTGTCTGTCTGCCTATCCTTGGCAGTCCTCGATACGATGATCATTCCATCCGTCTGCCTATCCCTGGAAGCCCTCGATTTTGTAGGTAATCGACACCTCTATCTTTCAATCACTTGAAAACCCTCGATACGATGATCAGACACGCAAAGAAGATGAGAGAAGTCACAGTTTCTCTCTCTAGAACTTGATAGAAGTAGAGTATCACAGTTGTTCCACAAAGTCGCTCGTCGTTCTTTCTCAGATTCAAATGACCTCCTATTTATAGGCCTCGGGTTCCAACAGTCACATCTCCTCCAATGGTCATATTTCTCCGAAAAACTCGAAGGGACTTGGACACCTGGTATCATAACGGTCATATTGAAACATAAATCATGACATCATTTTGATTAGTTTGTAACTAACTCAACGACATCGTATTGGTTAAAACAAGATATATGTCGATGATAAGCAATAATATCATATGAAACAAGTGTTTTTGACTAAGTACCAAAAAAATAATGAAAGTATGAATAAAAGAGTCAATAAGTTACATTTGACAGAGTCAGTACGATATGATTGACAGAGTCAGTACCATACGATTGACAGAGTCAGTACGATTCGATTAATAGAGTCAGTACAATATGATTAAAAGAGTCAGTATGATACGATTAAAAGATTCAGTATGATACGATTAACAGAGTCAGTACGATACGATTAAAAGAGTCAGTACGATACGATTAAAAGAGTCAGTACGATACGATTAACAGAGTCATTACGATACAATTAAAAAGACATTTGTGATTTCCAGAACAAAATATAGAAGTCAAAAGATAACTTTTGACTCAACAATTAGCTGTTGGGATTCCCTTTAATATGAAATTGGCCATATAGGTAACTTCTCATCAATTATGGAACCTCCTAAGGTCCTCTTGATCCTTATACATTGAATTTCGCTAGTTTAATGAATTTAATGTAAGTATAATGGAATGTGTGAAATGTTATAGTTTTATCATAATGTATTACCCCCTTAAAATGAATAAATAAATGACATGTAAAATACTGTGAAACCATTCCTTTTTTATACTTTATTAATTTTATTATTAAAATTATTATTTCCATGAATTAAATTGTACATGGTTAATTACATGCATAAGTGGTTATACCTTATGTATTATGTTATATATGATTATTCCTTTCCTATGTTTATGTATAGATAAAAGATATGGATGGGAGGTAATTCCCCGTGCCATTTATTATTATAATACACATTTATAGACTATGTGTACGATGTTTAAGGGTATTTAGCCATGAGGGAAATCACACTCCCCTACATCGGGTGTGGAGTTTGTTATCTTGAACAGGTTATACTATATAGACATTGGGATTTACACGCCACATTCCATGATTAGAGTGTCTCAATAATGTCTCACTCGCAAACCGGATTTTTTTGGCATGCTGTCTTTCACTCTTATTAGAATGTAGCGAATGTACCATTTTCATGAGATTTTAGGATCATTGGACTAGTTAAGGATGTCCAAGTGACACCCTAGTCCATTCCATCATCATTATTCCAGGTATATGTCTATTAAGTTTATACACACACTTGGTTAATATAGGTGGATGAAATATAGAACTAAACTCTATATATATATATATATTTACTATATATACACATTGAAATGATATTCCTCACTTTCCATTCATGAGCTCAAGCTGGTAGACTTTCCAGGTGTCCAATAGGAACTAGATTGGGATTCTTATTTATTTAAACTCTATTTAATCTTTTTCTTATACCTGCACACTATTTAGTTATGAGAACTACATGGATTACTTGTCGACACCATTGGTGGTTGCCTAATATGATTTTTATCACACACCCTACTAGGGATACCTTTGGTACCGAAGAATATTATATTTCTGCATGTATTGATAAGTGGAAAGGCACTACTACAAGTTGATGACTTTGTTACCCAGTTAGATATTTGTATAAGAGGGTCAGGTATATGATCGAGATACCTATGGAGAAGTTTCTATTTTTTTTTTCTTTTTGTACTACTGTATAGAATGATTGAATATTCTAGTTTATTTTTGTATTAAAACATTCCATGGGTCCATGTATCAGACACTACCATTAGGGATTTTGATATTATTATTAGTTGTTGGGATTTTTATTAACTTCCTATACATACTTATTCAATTATCTATTTACACATCTACAGTTTATTAATTATAATTTTTTATATTATGTTTTTGTTTTTTTTGAACAATTTTATTATTGTGATAATCTAACATGATGTTTTGGTCTCCAAACTATACCACTATCACACCCTTACTACTAATTAGTATACTCTAGCATACGAGGAGGCTCGCTTGATTCCATGTGACCCACTGACTCAAGGCATGACTTATTTGGATCTCAGGTCAGGATGCCATAAAGTAGTATCAGGGTGGTTACATTCATACTTTCCTATTTAGAGATAATAGATTAGAGTTTCGAAATGCTTTGAACTAATTCAAAACTCATTCTGGGGAATCATGAACCCATGTTTGAGGTAAAGGAAAAGATTCCCTAATTATAACTGTTATTATAGTTTTTTTATTTATTTGTTTATAAGTCTTCAATGTTGGGTGATGCACTTGGTTTTTGATGTTATTGAAATTATGATTTATTTACTATCGTATGATGAAATAAGGTAAATTCATTTCATGTATCATTTTTATGCACTCTTGTATAAATATTCAATGCATTTTTACATGCCACCTTTAGTTTTAGAATATATTATTTTGTTTCACATTTATAGTTCCTTGAATGTGTACTAAATTGTGCTGAGACTTCTTAAAGGTATTGGGAAACATTATTGATGCAGAATGTGTATTCCTTAACAAAATAGTGTTTTCCTAAATATCATAAAGTATAGACCTTTAGCATTTAATTATGGCATGTTGAGCTATGTACCATTATTCATGTGAGCTACAATGTGTTATGGTGTGGGTTAAGTGGATGTCATATTTGGTTTTTAAGAAGTATGGATCCATAAAGATTGGAAAAGTAAATCCATTTAATTCCACTATCTTGAGTAATTGAATATTTGTAAATCAATAATAGAAAATGAATATGATTACCAATTTGAAAATATTATTTTTATATATTCATGACATAGATACATGAACCGAAAACAAACTTTATTAGTGGATTGAGGGGTATCTTTTATGGACCTATGAACTATTATAGTCCCTTTATACCATGGAGACCTCGATTTTGAGTAGGTAGAGAGGTATAATCATATCCATAAGACTGCTTTACACCTATCTAAGTTTCCTATTTTTATTATTTATACCTGCTTAACTACATTTGGAGGTGTTCATTTGTAATTGTAGCATTATTCTACCACAACGTCCTTTGGTTTTATACCCTTAAGGCTGTAAGGAACGTGTTCCTATGTTGGTGGTCGCTGATCTGATAGTGATTCATTTTATATAGCCACTTGTGGCTCTACTTCGTGTTCCTAATATGGTCACTAACACCCTATTTCGAGAGATTTTTCAACATATACTATAGTTGATGTAAGGTGTAGTTCGACATGTCCTGAGTATGGAATATTTGACATGAGAGTTTCAGCAGCTGCAACCTCCCAATATTTAAGGAAATTTAAGTCTTCATGTTGTGGATTCATGGATCGTAAAAATACTATATATATTTAGGCATCTTAAGACACCTCCAATGAAAAGGCTCAAGCTATTGTCTTATATGTTAGATGATTCTACAAAGTGGTGGTGGGAAGTCATCACCCAAGCCGATTGCTATCATGGTGTTGTCTAGGCTAATTTTTAGTCGAACTTCTATGGATTTTTCATTCCCAAGTCTATGAGGGTGATATAACTAGAGAATTCATGAACCTTCATTAGTGGAGGGTGTTAGTTGTAGAGTATTCTTTTCGTTTAACTAATCCTTAGTGATTTCATTCTACTCTAACTATTGATAATATTATGATCACTAGGATATTTGAGGATGGGCTGGTCTACTCCATGTAGTTTTAGGTAAATGTGTTCATGTTTACAACCATATATGAATTAAACAACAATTTATTTTTTATATAGTGTTATTTTAGAGATTTTGAGGGTGTGAGCCATGGTGGCTCGACACCTACTCATAGAGGTAGACACAGTCCGGAACCTAATGTAGATAGTTTTATTATCTTTCATTATTGTGGTAAGATAAGACTTATCAAGTCTTAATGTCCCAGAGATATAATTGGGTGCATAGGTTGTAGAAGGATGGGGCATATCCATTACTTCTACAAGACGTTCCCTCCATTGCCTACTTAGTATGGATCTGCATCGAATCCTCAATTAGGAGTGGGATAGAAGGATCACATTCAGTAGGAATCAATAATATAACCAGTAGATTATTCCTTGGTGGCAGTCAAGCTAGAGGCAGTTTGACTTATGATTCTCAGTGCCAGAAGGGAGGTCTTTTTAAGAGTAGTGAGGCAGTGACTAATGGTTATAGTACAGGCTAGTTGCATGCAGTCTAGCCTACACTATTGGAAAAGACTAACATACCTTCTTCTATATGAGTTTTTATTCATTCTACCACTACTTTAGTGTCTACATTATTTGGAAGAGCACATCTCACTTGTTTAAATATAACACTGTAATGGGAATTCTGGGCCTCGAGATTGAACACTATCATGGAATTATGATTCTAAATACACTATTAGGTATCTTTTCATAGGGTTTTTGTGGTTGTAGGGACTATACCATTGATTTATTTGGTTCCCTTTTCATATGGAATCGATATGTATTATAAATAGTGGCCTTTTACATAATCATCATGATATAATGGTTAGTTCCCTTTCAATCCCCCATTTTTTGCTATAAATAGAGGATGGCGTTTACATCAATAAACGGTGGTAAGAACATGCATATGGGTGAGTGGGATGTTATTATGACACGATAAGGACTCAACCATCAATGTTTGGGAAGTTTGATAGATCAAATCACTAATATTGTCAACAATTAGTAGGGGTTATTACCTAGTATTTTTCTCCTATATTGTATCATCAAAAAGACAACTCTCTTAGGACTTCTCTGATCTACCTTTGATGTGATATTCAGAGTTTACTATTGAGCTAACAACAAGAGTAGAACTCGGGATCATTCCATCTATCATGGATCCTATGGAGCTTCTGGAGCTGAAGAAGTAGTTGGAGGATCTGGAGGCTAAAGGATTTATACACCCTATCACTTCTCCATGGA
This sequence comes from Viscum album, assembly GCA_963277665.1. Taxonomy (NCBI): domain Eukaryota; kingdom Viridiplantae; phylum Streptophyta; class Magnoliopsida; order Santalales; family Viscaceae; genus Viscum; species Viscum album. Next base: position 1,752,966,742 of record OY728146.1, on the reverse strand, counting down.
TTTCATCAGTTATTTTATCCAAGAATGTGGATAGTACCCTTAGGCTCTATGATTATTATAGTTATTTGAATCAACTCACAATAAATAATAGATATCCAATGCTAAAAATAGACAAACTCTTTTATCATATATAAGAAGAGATGGTGTTGTGAAAGATAAAATGGAGGAAATTCTGTCATCTGGTGCATTTCAGAACATCATACATACCTCCCATAGCATTTAGGATGAGGTATAGTCAATATGAGTACCTAGATATGTCATTTGGTCTCATAAACATAGTAGTAGATTTCATGCCTCTTATGAATTAGTTCTTCCACCAGAATCTGGATTCATTTGTGGTTTATTTTTTGGTAATATATTAGTGTATTCACTCTCTAGAAAATCACAATTCCAACTATAATGAGATCATGTATAATACACTAATAGAGTACTAACATTATGCTAAGATCATTAAATGCCACTTATGTATCTACAAAGTCCACTTGTTTGGTCACATTATCTTGGAGTAATGATTTTTAGTATACCTTGAGAAAGTGAGATTGGTAGTTTCCTTAGAGAAACATAATAATTTTATTAACATTAATAATTTCTAGGGGATAGCTGTATATTAAAGATGCTTCATCTAGGATTTCTCCCTCCTTGTAGAGATGCTTACGAGATTGAAAATGAATGGTGTGAAATTTATATGGTCGTAAGCCTATGAAAAATCCTTTCAGGAGTTGAAGGTTAGATTCATTTCAGTTCTAATACTAATTCTAACAATGCTGGGAAGGATCTATAATGTACACTATGATGAATTAGGTATTAGTATATGATATTTTTTATGCAGGATGAGTGACTTGTTGCATATGGGTCTCATTAGATGAGGTCTCCTAAGTGGAATTATCCACCACACAACCTTGAGCTTAATGTTGTTGTCCATACCTTAAGATATTGTAGACAATATATTCATGGACAGAATTTTTATTGTATTAACTAATGAAAAAAACATCAAATATAATATTACCCAACGATATTTCAATCTCAAAAAAACCAGGTGGGTGGAGTTCCAACACACATTTCATTTCCATCTTTTCTACACACATGGAATGTAAATTCATTATACAATGCTATGATACAAAAAAACTCAGACACAGATGGTTCAACAATCCATTGGTGAATGGAATATTAATACCTTATTCTCAGGGATGCACGTTAATGTTCATTAGGAAAATGGTAAAAATAATCTCTTAGTATTAACAATGACTTATACTCTTCTAAAATGGGTAATAATGAGGGAGTTGTCTGATTATGAAGGCCTTGTACTGTGGGAAATAATTTTTGATGAAGTTAAATATTCATGTTGGTATATGTATGAGGATGATACATCATTGTTCCATGGGTATTTATGGGTCCCATCAGACATTATATAAGAGCTGATTTAGGAATTTCATTCGTCAGTATGTGCGGTTCACCCTGGGGTTGCCAAAATGTGTTGAGATCTATGATGCCAGCAGTGGTGTCCTGGTATGAAATGTGATATTTCTGGATTCATCACTTAATGATGCACCTATAAAAAGGTGAAGATGGATGATTAGAAAATATAAGGACTTCTATAGACATGTTTCATTCCAAAGTGGAAATGGGATGATGTTCCGTTGGATTACATGACAATTTTACCCAGATCATCTCATAGAAATGATACGGTGTTGGTTTTCATTGACCATTTGATGAAGGTCACACACAACTTACATGGGTGAGATACCTTATTGATTGAAAATATTGGAATTATATATGTTACAGAGGTTTTAATAATCTATAGAGCACCTCATTCTATATTTTTCAAACAGATATGTGCATTTCACAGCATGGTTTCGACAAGGGTTACAGAAGGCCTTGGGTTCATAGGTTATTCTAATAATGTCCTATCACCCATAGATGGATGGATAAATAGATAATATTATACATGTTCTAGAGAACTTTTTCCATACATGTGTGAAATCGTGGATGATGGTCACCTATCAATCTTTCAAAGTTCCGGTGCTCTCCTAATGTGTATAGCACCACTCAGGTTGTTTCATCGGCGATGATAATATTTAATATTTAATTGTTTTCAGTTGATAGTATTTTGATTAGGAAGTTTTTTTACTGAGATTAATTGAAATAATTGACTGATTTAACAATTTTATAAATATTCGGTTGAGTTTGTTATTAGAGAGTTAAGCTTGTGATATCCTTGGGCTTTTAATTATTTTAAATTAAATTAACACCCACATCATAAGATGATGTTGATTTGAATTCCCAAGTGTTAAGACTTTAATCCAAGCCTTAACCTAACATAGGGTTATAATATCAATAAATGATTTTTTATAGTAGTGTATTTATGGTTCCAATAATCCATGAAAACCACACATTAAACAAAAAAATCCATTAATCCATGACAAGTTATGTCCAACATTAACAATGTTAATTTGAAGAATATTAATCGAGAAAATTATCTCAATCACATAACAACCCTAAATTTTGACTCACCCCAATAAGAGATTTACTCATCCATTAATAGGATTAGTAATCTGGTATATTATGTTTATGATGATGATTTAATAAATGAAAAAAAATAAATGGATAAAAAAAAGCTGTGCGCCGAACACACACACACAAACGGTGAAGGGAATTAAATACAGTATTTTGACTGAATGAGAAAGAAAAATAAGGCAAGGGGATTCAACTGTAATTAAACTATATTAAAACCATTAATATTATTAAAAATAATGTGGATAATAATAATAGATGAAGAATAAGAAACACGCATTAAAATACTATCGAAATGAAAATAGACTTACATGATTACAAATAAGAAGAACACAAAAGAACATGAATACAAAGAGAGAAGGAAGGGTATATCAAGTGAAAACATTAGTATGCGGGGTCTTCCCAATATTTTTTAAAGTATTTTTTCATGAAAATGTCTGCTCCTCTCTTCTTAATTTCCATCCACTTTCATGGAGAGGAGGGGGTGTATTTGTATCCCATGGAAGTGGACTGTTTTCATTCCAAAACAACCCCCCCCCCCCACATGAATAGCCAATTTGATATTTCGGATAGCTAAATAGGGAGAAATAATATTCTAAAAAGTATTAGATACTAATGTTTTCAAAATACTCTCGAAAATTTGAAGAATTTGGACGTATGGATCCAATGTTATGGTGGTTTTCATAAACAATGTTAAACTGTACATTTCTATCCACGCTATTACGATGGTCGAAATATGAATGGATTTTTAAATAACAATATGCCTTAAAATCCAAATGATTTATTCTATAACATGCGTCACATATATCTCCTTTTTCATACCTCAAATACTTAGCTCGAATTAAAGTATAGATCAGGGTAAAAGTCAATTTTGGTGTGTTGATTTCATTTCTCAGAAATAATGGTGGACTGGACTTAATAGAATCATTTGCTCCCCTTTGTATTAGATTGGTCCCCTGAAAGTTTTATCAATGACTCCTTTAATTGTTTCATCATATTTTAAGGAGAATAAAAGAATTTCAACTTTTTTATTGATCCTAGTAATTCAATCTTCATAGCGGGTCCAGTTTTATCACAAATTCTTTATGCCTCCATGTGTAGTGTATATGACCCTTCAAATAGAAGCATTAGAGAATGAGTCATTGTTAGGATATGTTTTAAATTGAATAAGGAATCATACAAAACAACCATCATTCAATTTTGATAAGTAGGCTGATAGTTATAATTGAAATATAAAACTTACTCGATTTGATTATTTCAAATAATGCTCAAAAATTACATTTAATATTAAAACATTAATATTTCCCATAAATTATGCACATTTCATTGTAAATCAGTGAAGAGAGTAAACAAAAAGTTCTGAATAAGTGAACAACATCATCTCTCCCACACATAGAATTCTTCATGTCCTCATGTGCAACAAATATAAAAAAAATTACTCAATCATTTTCACTCACCAACAAATATTATTATTTTTTCACCTATAAGTGGAGGTTTTGGCCATTTTACTCATCCATATTGAATTCCCCCTCAAATTTTTACAGAAAACATGCTCCAAAAACATCTCTTTTTTCATTCTCAAATTTAGAAATGTAAAATATAGGCACTCAAAACATACTCCTCTCAAGATGATAAAAATTTATTTATGGTGGTTCACTCATTCACCAACCAAAGTAAAAAATCATAGAGTTTGAAAGAGCTCTCAGCTTCCATTCTCTATCCTAAAGTGCAAGATAATAAAGAGGTATTTTAATGGGTTTTTCTGTGGCTATGGGACGGTAGAAATATAATGTCCAAGGGAGAAGATAAGAGAGGTAAAACATAAATATGGGTTAAATTATGAAATTTTTTTGTGAAATGAAACATGGAAGGAAATAGAAACACATATTTACAAGGGCACGGTTGTGTGAATAAAGAAACAAGAGAGGGGAAAATTTAAGGGGGTGAGAAGATGACATATTTACAAAAGAAAAAACTTCTCCCAATGACATATTTTTTCTTTTTTTTCTTTTTTTTATCTTTTTTTAGAAATTTGAACATGAAAAAAATCTCACACTCATCTCCCAACCCATGTTTGATCTCCTCACGAAACTAATTGTAGAATTTATAACATGATACAAGGATGAGAAAGAGTGATTTTTGACCTTCCCAAGATTTAACCCATTTTTTATATTTTGTTCAATATATTTTTGAACACTTTTCAATAACATTTACATAATTACCTAAATTAAAATACATTACCCAAAACTCATTGAACAACCTCTCCCCAACACTAAAATGGATTCTTTCCCTAGAGCATATGATAATATGTTCAAATAAAAAAAACTTCCAAAATGAAATACATTCCCCCCACAAATTAATTTTCAAAATAATTAGGCAATTAAAATCCATGTAAATATTGGGTGGGATATGGTACGGGGCTAGTAATGTGAATATCAAAGATATGGTTTTCATATGCTCAAAGGATATTTTAAAAAGAAGGATTAATGTAAGGTCAAAGAGATTCTATTTGGCTATTATTATTCTCATGAGGTTGAGAAAATTCCTTCATCATATTAATATAAACTGTAGTAGGAAATTCAACTCTATGGTCCATAAACTCAAGACTCACAAATATGGTAAAAAACACACATTTTGAAAATATGTCTATAGGTGGACTTGGAATGAGATCTAATGTTGTTCCTCAAAGTTAGGGAAAATCATTTTCCAAAACAAAAATTGAGCATTCCAAATTTATTAGGCTTGACATAAGATTATTTATCTAAATTCATGATGAAAGGAAAAAAAATATTAGATAAAAACATGTCTTTGGACTCCCCAAAATGGTTGGACAAAATTTAAAAAATGTATGGTGAGAAAGTATGGCTCTTTTTTTAAATTATATATATTTATAGGTTTTTTAGTGTTTTTTTAATATGCACCAACAAAAAATAGAAAGGGAGAAATAAAAAAATTGAGGATAAAAGTGGTAAAAAAATGAAAAATAGAAGAATAAGTAGAAGAAGGGGTTGAGAGAGTGATGGAGGAAGAAGAGAGAAAGAGGGAGTTAAAGGTAAAGTGGTTACCCCTAGTTTGGATTTGGTGGGTTTCCATCTCAATCTGGTGGTGAGTTGGGGGAAGCTATGGATCTATTGCTAGTCGAGGTGGTTCCTAGGATGTGTTTTCTCTCATTGTGATTCTTTAATCATTGTCTGTTAATCGTGAATGTACTTTTGGGAGATGGGACTTGGACACAAACTACCCCAAATGGGTAAGCATAAAAACAATAAAAGTACATTGTCATAGAGAATTTAGTGTACCTGGATGAAGCCAAAAACGAGAGTTGAAGAGAAATAAATTTTCATCTTCATGGAATACCTTTATCAGGATGTGTTTTTTGTGGAGTTCCTTAGCCTTTTCTTTTTCAAGATTGGGATTCTCATAGAAATCAATTCTAATCTCCTCATGTTCAGTCAGCTGCAACAATCACTCTTCACTGGATTTTTCAAAATCAAAAATATAGGTTTTTACAGCAAAAAAAGTCATATGTTGGATTTCAACTGGTAAATGTCATGCTTTACCAAGTACTATCCTAAATGGAGACATTCCAATTGGTGTTTTATAGGCAGTTCAATAAGCCCAAAGTGCTTCACCAAGTCTTTCAGGCCATTATTTATTAGTGGGTTTTACAATTATTTCAAGCACAATTTTCACTTCTCTATTAAAAATTTCAGCCATGCCATTTGTTTGGGGGTGATATGAAGTTGAATTTTAATATACAACACCATTCTTTTTTAAATGTGATTCCATGGTTCTATTTCAAAAATGGGTTCCAATGTCACTAATAAAGGCATGAGGAATGCCAAATCAGTGGAAGATGTTGGTTTTTAGGAACTCACTAATAGTATGTGAATCATCCTTTGTAGTGGGTTTCACTTCGACCCACCTAGAAACATAATCCACCACATGAAGTGTGTATGAGAATCCATTTTATGGGATAAATGGTCCCATGAAATCTAGGCCCCATACATTGAATATCTCTCCATATATTAAATACTTTTATGGAATTTAATTTCGTTTAGAAATTGTGAGAATCTTTTCGAAATTGGGACACTACTTACAGAACTCATGTGAGTCCTTGAAGAGTGAAGGGTAGAATAATCCAGTGTCTTGGACCTTTGGAAAGGTCCTTTGTGGTCCAATGGGGCCACCACCGGGATGTGAGTGACAAAATTAAAGTATGGGAGAATGTTCATCTTCATCATCACATTTCATAATTTCCATGTTAGCCCCAGTTTCCCAATGTTTATTATATTCCCAAAAATAAGATTTTGAATCACTTTTCAGTTTCAATTTTTATTCTTTTGAAAACATTTCCTGAAAATTATTGGCAACCAGGTAGTTTACAATTGGGGAATACCATGATAACTTTGGAGTTAGATTTTGAAGGTGTTCAGTGGGGAAATTAGGATCAATGATTTATGAATGAAAAAAATTAAAAATACTACTCATGTGATCAGCCATAGGGGTTTCTTTTCCTAGTATATCATTGATTTCAAGGTAATACTCTTGGACAATTATGATCCATCTTATAAGCCTCTTTTTGGAATCACATTTCATGAGTAAGAACTTTATAGCATAATGGTCTATGAAAATGATGATTTTGGAACCTAAGAGATCGGGAAAGAATTTATCTAAAGAAAAACCCACTGCTAAAAGTTCATTTTCAGTGATATTTTAGTGGTATTGAGTTTCACTCAATGTTTTTGAGGTATAATAGGTGGAATGAAGAATATTTTCTCTTATTTGACCATGAACATCCCCAGTGGATCTATCAGAATCATCACACATTAACTCAAATGGTAAGGACCAATCTGGGGGTTGGATTATTGGGGAATATGTAAGAGATGTTTTGATATCAACAAAGTCACTCTTTCAAACCTCATCGAAATGGAAAGTGACATAATTTTTGAAATAGTGATTGAGTGGGAGGGAAATACTACTAACGTTATCGATTGATTTCCGATAGAAACCAGAATGACCGAGGAATGAACAGATGTCTCGAATAGAGGTAGGTTCAGGAAGTGAATTGATCACTTTAATTTTTGTAAAGTTTACTTTAATACACTATTTTTAAACAATGTGCCCTAGAACAATCCCATTTACCACCATCAAGTGAGATTTCTCATAATTCAACACAAGGTTACACTTGACACACTTTTGAAGGACTAGAGAGAGTGAATTCATGAATGATTCAAATGACTCACCATAAATGATAATGTCATCCATGAAGACTTCCCTGTAGTGTTCAATTACCTCAGAAAAGACACTCATCAAACACCTCTGTAATGTTATAGAAGCATTGCAATGGAAAAAAGGAATTCTTCTATATGAATATGTTCCAAAGGATAAGGTGAAAGTATTTTTTTCTTGGTCCTTATGTGTGATTGGGATTTGGAAGTAGCTAGTGTATCCATCAAGAAAAAAATAGTGTGACTTTACAACTAATCATTATATCATCTAATCATGGACTGAAAGGGGGTAGTGATCTTTTCTTGTTTAAGCATTCAGTTTCATATAGTCGATTCACACATGGAATTTGCTCTTCACTCGAATTGTGACTACCTACCCATGTTCATTTGTGAGAATAGTTATCCCACCCTTCTTAGGTACAACATGAATTGTACTAACCCATTCACTATCAGAAATTGGGTAGATAATATCAACTTGAAGAATCTTGGTGATCTTTTCCCGAACTGTTGGATCGAATAGTTGATATAAAAGTCTATTAGATGGAATAATACAAGAGGGGGGGTGAATTGTAGGTTTAAAAACCTTGAGTTTTAGTAACAAAGAGAATAGTTTAAATGAACTTAAACTAATACAAACACAAACACCCACAATTGTATTGAATATAAAAGGTATGATGTATTGTAATACTATTGTTATGTAAAACAATTGTATTCAAGATGAACACAATAATCAGAGTAATACAAATGTAAATGATTCTACCTTAAAGCGTATAGAACCAATCAATACAATATGTAAAAGAAAGATTGTAATTGAAACAATTACAATTGAATAGGTAAAGAAGAAAGGAAACAATACAATCCCTTTCTAATACAACAGCGGAAATGTAAAAGTAATACAATTCTTTTAACCCAAATAGAAGGGTTATCCTTTCACCTAGGATAAAAGGTCTGTCTCACCAACACCTTGGTGAGCCCTCGATACGATGATCGGCACGTCTGTCTGCCTATCCCCGGCAGCCCTCGATACGATGATCGGCACGTCTGTCTGCCTATCCCCGGCAGCCCTCGATTTTGCAGGTAATCGGCACCTCTGTCTTTCAATTACTTGAAATCCCTCGATACGATGATCGGACGCACAAGGCTGATGAGAGAAGTCACAGTGTCTCTCTCTAGAATCTTCGTAGTTCACAGAGTCTCTTCGTTCATCAGTGTGTTCTCAGCTTCAAATGACCTCCTATTTATAGGCCTCGGGTTCCAACGGTCAAATTGCCTCCAACGGTCATATTGAAACAGAAAGCACGACATCGTTTTGATTAGTATATAACTAACTCAACGACATCGTTTTGTTAGGATAAGAGATATATAGAAATGTAAAACATGAGTACGATTCATATGCAGAGAGAGTTTTTGAAAAAGTACCAAAACAAATAATGATCATCTGAATAGCAAAGTCAATACGATACGATTGACAGAGTCAGTACGATACGATTGACAGAGTCAGTACGATACGTTTGACAGAGTCAGTACGATACGTTTTGGTCGGTACGATCAACATCGTACGATACGATAAACATGATAAAAGACAATTTGTTATTTAAAAACATATGATAGAATACATTTGAGATTTCCAAAACATGACAGAATATATTTGTGATTTCCAAAACATGATGTAAAAGCCAAAAGAAGACTTTTGACATAACAATCTCCCCCTTTTTGGAAAGCACAAACACACAAAGTAAATGAAGCAAGAAATACTTATCTCCCCCTGAGTTATTGAAAACTCTTCTGAATAAGAAATTGAATACAACTAACTCCCCCTTAGGTATTGACTTTCCTAAGGATTGTATTCGTAGATTTTCCTTAAGAGCATTGTAATGCATTCTCCCCCTTTGTAAAACAATCATTGCTTTGTAAATATTCTCCCCCTTTGTGATTTACAAAAAGAAAGGAGGAATCTAGAATAGTCTGGAAGAGTTAGTGAAGTAATACAAGACAATGGATAAAAGAGAAAGGATTATAAGAGTTATTACAAAACAGACAAGTTCCAAAAGAAACAAATACAACAATCATTTGTTTTCTCTTTCCTTCTCTTTCTTTATAAGCTCATGAAGCACAGCTTTCATCTTCTTGATCTCCTTCTTGTCTTCAGAAATTGATTCACCCTGAGTTTTGAGAAGCTCTTGTTGATCTGCAAAAATCTGATCTTGATTTCTGATGGTTTCCTCCTGGACTCTGATTACTTCTTCAAGAGTATCAATTCTTTCTCTGTGAAAGTCTTTCTCTGTAAAAGTCTTTGAAGAAATTTCAGCAGGAGTGTTGGCAGAGGATTGAGACATAAAGATGATGCCGATTGAGAAGATCGTACGATGGTTTATAGCTGGTGGAGCAGAGCTTCGCCTCAAATCCTGAACAATCAATGTGGGTTTGGGGAGGGGAGGGGGGTATTTATAGGCAAAAAAAAGATGACCGTTGAACTTCTACGGTCGAGATTATATAACACCAGATCAATGGTTAGGATTAAAACAAAGAAAATAAAATAAAAAAAATGGAAAAAAAACCTGTCAGAGAACATAAGGTGTTTGTTGGATTTGGTAAGTATCAAAGAAAACAATCGTAAGAAAAAATAAAAAAGCCGATGGAAAACAGTCATTACTATGGTCGGACCGTACGATGGAAAATAGTTGTTACCATTAACCGACAGTACGATGGAAAACAATCTCAATACTATCATCGGTCGAAAAAAAATATTGAATGATACGATGGAAAAGAATTTCAATACCATCATCGGTCGATTCAAAAAATGTTGAATGATACGATGGAAAAGAATTTCAATACCATCATCGGTCGATTCAAAAAATGTTGAATGATACGATGGAAAAGAATTTCAATACCATCATCGGACGATACAAAATTTTTGAACAATACGATGGAAAAGAATTTCAATACCATCATCGGACGATACAAAATTTTTGAACGATACGATGGAAAAGAATTTCAATACGATAAACAGAAAAACTGAAATGGTCAATACGATAAACAGGAAAACTTAAAATGAAACGATAAAACTGTCAATACGATAAACAGAAAAAAAAAACATATATAAATAGAGTAAATATTTAATGATCAGAAACATAAAGACATAAAGAAATGTCCTCCCCCTTTCTATGAGGAGTTTCTTACTATTAGGAGAGATGTAAAACAGGAAGTAGATATGAATGATTATTTTAATGTAATCATTCCTAGCTTCTGTTTTATAAATTCAAATCTATCGGAAGGTAAAGGTTTTGTAAAAATATCAGCAAGTTGTTCTTGCGTTCCGATGAATTGTAAAACAATATCTCCTTTTTGTGAAAAAAAACAATGAAACAATATTACATATAACAATAATCATTTTTTGATCATTATCTCCGAAGGTAACTTTTCCACCTTTTGTTTTGATAACCTTTTCAAAGAAATCTTTGTTTCCAGTCATATGTCGAGAGCAACCACTATCCATGTATCAAATGTTCTTATTGATACACTTCTCGTTTTCCTGAAAAAGAAACAATTAGATTTTCGGAATCCAAACTTGTTTGGATCCAGAAGGATTAGATAAAAGAATTTTAGGAATCCACATTTGTTTAGAAAAATGAGCTTTATGAAATCCTAAGGATTGAGTTTTGTTAAGAGAACAATCTCTTCTCCAATGTCCACCACATTGACACTTGGAACAGAAAATGGTTTTTTGAGGAACAAAATAGTTATTACTAAAAACAGGTTTGGAATAAGTATAACCAAGACCAGAACGATTTCTCAAAGGTCTTATTTGAGAATACATCCTATCAAAGTTTTCTTTTCCATGAGTAAAGTTTGACAAACACTTTTTCAAGGATAAAATCTCTGACTTTAGTTTTAAAACCAAATTCTTGTTTTCTAAAACATTTGAATTAGAACAAGAGTTAGACTCTAAAATATTTTTCTTTGAAATAGCAGTTTCAAGATCCTTGGAAAGTTTATCTTTTTCAGATTTGACTTTCTCAAGGGTTTTCAAAACACTTTCAAAATCAGAAGTTTTCCCATCAAGATCTTTAGAAAGATCTGATACTTCTTTAGTCAAAATAGAAATTCTAGAATTTGCTTTTTCAAATCTCTTTTTGAGTTTAGAATTTTCATTTTCAAGTAACTTAGCAAATCTAGAGACTTCTTCAAAAGAAGGTAAAGTATCATCTTCTGATGATGAGGGTTCATCATTTGAAGATCCATAATATTTATTATCAACATAATTTGCATTTAAGGAGACATTTGTGACAGCTTCAGCATTATGTACCTTAGCCATGAGACAATGATCTTCAATTGGTAGTCTGGCTAGAAGTCCAATATTCCTTTGTCCTGACATCTCATATTCTGAAGAATCATCTGAGGAATCACTACCACTTGCACTCCATGTATCATTTGCTTTTAAGACTTTCTTTGTCTTATAAAACCTTTTCTTGTTTCTTTCAGAGTGTTTCTCTTTTCTATCTTTCCTCTTCAGTAAAGGACAATCAGGCCTTATATGTCCTGCTTTCTTGCATTCATAACAAGTTACCTCTGAATCTTTCCTATCTTTCCTGTCTTTCTTTTTGAATCTATATTGAAAATCTTTCTTTCCCACAATCTTGTTCATCCCACGAGCAAGATTAGCTAACTCATTGTCTGAAAGATTACAATCACTTGAATCAGAAACAACAACTTTCTTGGATTTAGACCTTGTAACCCTTTCAGGTGTTTTAGCTTTAGATGCAAAAGCTACACTTCCATTCCCATTCTTCTTCTTATTGAAATCAGCATCTCTTTTCATTCTTGTCTCGTGCTGTAGAAGAGTTCCAAAGAGTTCATCAAGAGTAATCTGGGAAACTTTTCTATTTTCATCAATAGCTGTTCTTTTTGACTCCCATTCATTTGGCATAATATCTATAATCTTATCAACAAGAGCTTCATCATCAAGACCTTTTTCTCCCATAGATTGTAAGCTGTTGACAATTGTCATAAACCTTTGTTGCACTTTACATACTGGCTCTCCATAAGGAAAAACAAATCCATGATACTCTGCTCGAAGCATTGCTCTCCTTGTTTCTATAACCTTGGATGTACCAAAATGAGTGACTTCTAATTTCTTCCAAATACAGTTAGCTGCTTCACATGAAGATATCTGACTATATATATTCCTGGTCATAGAGCATAATAAAGTATTGCGTACCTTCTAATTCAGTTGATATTCTTGCTTCTCTTGATTGGTGAAAGTACTAACTTCTTTGTCAGGAATTTTGTAACCCCCAGTAAGCATAATAAAATTGTCTACACCAGTATTGATGACGAAAGTCTTCATACGATCTCTCCAATACTCATAATCATTGCCATCAAAGATCGGTGGTCTAGAAGGATTCAGATTATCTATTGATCCGATATTCATTCCTGCCATCTAATATCACAAAAACAACTTTTCCACTCCACACGTTAGTGTAGTAAGTATTTAAGAAAGTAATAAGAAATAAATCTAGTAATACAAGTCAGTGGAAAACCTCCTCTGATACCAATTGTTGGATCGAATAGTTGATATAAAAGTCTATTAGATGGAATAATACAAGAGGGGGGTGAATTGTAGGTTTAAAAACCTTGAGTTTTAGTAACAAAGAGATTAGTTTCAATGAACTTAAACTAATACAAACACAAACACCCACAATTGTATTGAATGTGAAAGGTATGATGTATTGTAATACTATTGTTATGTAAAACAATTGTATTCAAGATGAACACAATAATCAGAGTAATACAAATGTAAATGATTCTACCTTAAAGCGTATAGAACCAATCAATACAATATGTAAAAGAAAGATTGTAATTGAAACAATTACAATTGAATAGGTAAAGAAGAAAGGAAACAATACAATCCCTTTCTAATACAACAGCGGAAATGTAAAAGTAATACAATTCTTTTAACCCAAAGAGAAGGGTTATCCTTTCACCTAGGATAAAAGGTCTGTCTCACCAACACCTTGGTGGGCCCTCGATACGATGATCGGCACGTCTGTCTGCCTATCCCCGGCAGCCCTCGATACGATGATCGGCACGTCTGTCTGCCTATCCCCGGCAGCCCTCGATACGATGATCGGCACGTCTGTCTGCCTATCCCTGGCAGCCCTCGATACGATGATCGGCACGTCTGTCTGCCTATCCCCGACAGCCCTCGATTTTGCAGGTAATCGGCACCTCTGTCTTTCAATTACTTGAAAGCCCTCGATACGATGATCGGACGCACAAGGCTGATGAGAGAAGTCACAGTGTCTCTCTCTAGAATCTTTGTAGTTCACAGAGTCTCTTCGTTCATCAGTGTGTTCTCAGCTTCAAATGACCTGCTATTTATAGGCCTCGGGTTCCAACGGTCATATTGCCTCCAACGGTCATATTGAAACAGAAAGCACGACATCGTTTTGATTAGTATATAACTAACTCAACGACATCGTTTTGTTAGGATAAGAGATATATATAAATGTAAAACATGAGTATGATTCATATGCAGAGAGAGTTTTTGACAAAGTACCAAAACAAATAATGATCATCTGAATAGCAAAGTCAATACGATACGATTGATAGAGTCAGTACGATACGATTGACAGAGTCAGTACGATACGTTTGACAGAGTCAGTACGATACGTTTTGGTCGGTACGATCAACATCGTACGATATGATAAACATGATAAAAGACAATTTGTTATTTAAAAACATATGATAGAATACATTTGAGATTTCCAAAACATGACAGAATATATTTGTGATTTCCAAAACATGATGTAAAAGCCAAAAGAAGACTTTTGACTTAACACTAACTACATGAAAGATGAGTGGATTGAGTATTCTTTGTGGTTCTATAATTGGATTGGATGAAACCTCAATATGGATGTCATACATGAAAATGGAAGGTTTGATTCCTGGTATGTCATCTACGGTCCAACTTAAGGCCTTTTTGTTTTCCTCTAATACCTGAACAAGTTTGGACTCCTCATTTTCAATAAGTGAAGTGGAGATAATGATAGTATATGAGTGATTATGGAAAAGGAATTGATATTTAATGTGTTATTAAGAGGATTCAAATCATTATCATCTCTCATTTGGGGGTTAGACAACTCAGGAATAGAGGAAGGTATTTCAGTTGCTTTAGATTCATTTTCCTAAATACTTTCCAGGGTGGAGTAGTAGAGATCAGAGTTGAAGTGGGATTCAAGAGAGTTTTTAAGATCCTCTGGATTCATAGACTCAAAGAATTAGAGGTCCACATCAACATCACTATTTATAAATTTGTAATCATGGTTCATATTTAAGGAGATCCTCTCCCATTTGAACTAGGTGAACATTATGGAATGGGGTTCAATTTACTCTCAAAAGTTTCCTCATAATCATGGATTGAGAATGAGAAGTGATCCTCAGATTGGTATTGCATGGCTTGGAAAATGTTGAAATTGACCAGTTGGTCACAAAATTCCATGGATAAGATGCCCGAATGGACATCAATCTTGGTTCTCACTATCATTAGGAATAGTCTATCAAGAATTAAGGGATATTGAGAAGAGATAGTATTGCCTTCCTTGTCAAGGACATAAAAATCAGTGGGGAAGATAAGATCATTGACACAAACAAGGACATCCTCGATTATTCCCTCAATACTAGTTGTTATTCGATTATCTAACTGAATGATAACACTTGTTGGGTGTAAGGGACCTAGACCACGGTTGGAGAAGATGTATTTGTCTATGACATTAATTGACGCTCCTAGGTCTATGAGTGCATCATTAACATTGTAACTTCTAATTTCGCATGGAACCGTAAAGGTCTACGGAACTTTTCACAAAATTGGGATACTCTACTGGGTGGAAACATTTTCAAAGGTCCTAAGTTTACTCTTATGGGTGAAAAATTACTTAATAAGCATGGCATACTTAAAGATTGTTTTATGGAATATAAGAGGGGAATGTTAGATTAAACACGTCTAAAAATGTCGAGCATTTCAGAATTGGGTTCAAAGGACTTATTTTGCTTAAAAATTGATTGAGGAAAATGAATTGGATTCCTAATTGGAATGGAATTATTTGAGGGTTTGTCTTTAGATTCCTTTTCGAGTTTCTTTTTATTTTCATCTTCTACGTAAAAATTCAATGGGGTTTGGTGGACTTATCTTGAGGACAAACAATTTTCTTTCTCGATCTAAGGAAAATTTCATATACATTACCCCTAGGGTTGGGTAACGGTTGAGATAAAAGTTTGGAATAATTTAATTGTTTTCGCTAGATTAGGTGGGATGCAAGTTGAATAATTTGGGTTTTATTATTTTTAAGGCTGGAAGTGGTGAAAGAGGAAAGATCATCAACTGCACTTTATTATGGTTTCTTGGAAGAAGAGGCTTGTCCTGGATTGTGATTACCACGATTTTTATTCTTGGTAAATACATTGTATTGGTTTAGGAATTGATAAGGATCACTAGGATAGTGGAATACAAGAGGAG
This sequence comes from Viscum album, assembly GCA_963277665.1. NCBI lineage: Eukaryota > Viridiplantae > Streptophyta > Magnoliopsida > Santalales > Viscaceae > Viscum > Viscum album. The sequence goes on along the minus strand of OY728146.1, from coordinate 1,752,950,485 downwards.
GAAGAAGATGATTGATACTTTGAAGTTGAGGAACAAAATGGTAAGGTTGTTGTAGGTAACCGACTCTTTGACCATATTGGATTTGGTTTGGGTTTTGAGGAAGGAGTTGAGGGGGATGATAAATAGGATTCTCATATCTCAAGGTAGGGATTTAGGTAGAAGATAAGGGCTCAAATGGGGTTGGTTAAAGTTTTTAACAAAGTGACCTAATTGTTGGGGGTTGGGGTTCTGCTAAGCATATGCTGCATTGAGGACCATCGGTCCTGATGAATTAGAGGGATCCTCTTGAAGTTGTGGAAATGTGTTAGTTGGATGAGATGGGGAGCTACTGATTCCAAAGTTCTTGATATGTCCGGGGAACATATATTGTGGATAAGATGTGGTTGGATCTTTAAAAGCCACAACTAGTTGTCACACAATACATGTAAGTTTACTCATCCACTCTATAATCATGTTCATTTCTATCTATTGATTCTCTTTAACATGTTTGGCTTGAGTGTGTGATCGATTATGGAATTGTTGTGTGTTTTCAACCATGTTACTTATGAGATCTCTTGTAGCTACCAGATTTTTATCAACAAGTGCACCACCACTTGTGGTATCAATGATAGTTCTCTCCATATCCAATAACCCCTGATATAAGTATTGGATCAAGTGTTGGTCAGGGATATGTTGGTGTAAAATTGTTGCAACAATCATTCTGAACCTCTCCCAATATTCATGGAATGATTCATTTGAGAATTGACAGATACCACTTATTTCTATTTTGATAGAAGTAGTACGAGAAGCAAGAAAGAATTTTTCTATGAAAAGTCACTTCATGTCATTCCATGTGGTTATGGAACAAGGAGAAAGGTTGTAAATCCCTGACTTGGCATTGTCAGCTAGGAAGAAAGGGAGTTCTTAGAGATTTATTTTTTCCATAGAACCTTCTAGAGGATCCAGGGTAGAGCACACCACTTCTAACTCTTTAACACAACGATGTGGATCCTCACCGGCTAGCCCATGGAAATGATGAAGAACATGAATCAAAACCAATTTGAGTTTGATTTCATCCTCTATGTTTGGATATTTAATATGAAGGGGTTGGAAATTCATATCTCAGGTAGCAAGTTCATTAAGTGTTTGTTCCCTAGGATTGTCCATATCTAATTCAATTGGTTGGAAACGGATTGGTTCTTGAATTATTTGATTATACCTAATGTTCCCCCTATGTTGGTGAAGAGTTCTCTCAATTTCATGGTCAAAAAAATATGAGGGTTTTTTTGGGAGGCTACATGGAATTCAAATATATTTTATAAGAAATAGAAAGACGGGTTTTTATTTGTTTATTTCAATTTTTTTTAATAAATTTGATATATTTTTTTGTTTTTTTAACTAACTAAATACGAATCACTACATAATAGAAAACCCCTGAAAACGGATCCACTTAAAAGTGCGGCCAATTATCGTATATCAATTGCTCAAGGTTCTGGTGCTCTGCTAATGTGTATAGCGTCACTCAGGTCGAATCCTTAGCGATGATACTTTTTACTATTAAATTGTTTTTAGTTGATTGTATTTTGAATGGGGGATTTGTTTGCGAAGCTTAATTGAAATAATTTATTTATTTAAAAATTTATAAATATTGGTGTGAGTTCATTATTAGGTAGTTAATAATGTGATATCCTTGATCTTTCCTTTATATTGCATTAAATTAACACCCACTTCACTAGATGACATTGATTGGAATTCCCCATTGTTAAGTCTTTAATCCAAGACATAACATATCATAGTATTCTAATATCAATCAATGCTTGTTTATGGTAGTGTATTTATGGTTCCATTAATCCATGGAAACCACACATTAAACATAACAATCCATTAATCCATGACATGTTAAGTCCAACATACACAGTGTTAATTTGAAGAATATTCATTAAGCAAATACACTCAATCACTTAACAATCCTAAATTTTGACTCACCCAAATGTTATATTTACTAATACATCAAGAGAATTAGTAATCTGGTTAATTATGTTTATGATGATGATTTAATAAGTGAAAAAAATAAAGGGATAAGAAAATAGATGGCCATCGAACACACACACACACAAATGGTGAAGGGAATTAAATACAGACTTTACATTGAATGAGAAAGAAAGATAAGAGTAGTGATTGAACTTTATAAAAACGTTATTGAGACCATTAATATTATTTAACAGAATTTGGATGATAATAATAGATGATGAAGAATAAACATGCATTAATATTCTATTGAAATGAAAACAGACTTACATGATTACAAATAAGAACAACACAAAAGAACATGAAAACAATGATAGGAGGAAGGGTATATCAAGTGAAAAAATGAGTATGTAAGGTCCTCCCAAATCTTTTTCAAGGCTTTGGTCATTCCATTGTATGCTCCTATCTTTTAAAATTCCATCTTATTGCAAGGAGAGGAGGGGGATGTATTTATATCCTATGAAAGTGGATTGTGTGAATTCCAAAACTACCCCTGCACTTTCACCACAAATTTGATATTTCAAGCAGTCGAATAGGGAGAGATATTATTATTAAATGTTTTAGATATTTGTGTTTTCATTCGACTCTCATAATTTTATGGCATTTGGACATGTGGAAACAACATTATGGATGTTTTTACAAACTATGTTAAATTGTCCATTTCTATCCATGTTTTTTCGATGGCTGAAATGTGAATGGATTTTTATATATGAATATGCCATAAAATTAAAAAGATTTCTTCAAAAAAGTAGGAAAACTATATATACTATTTTACACTTCAATATATCTGCTTGAATTGATGTTTTGATAAAGAGAAAAGTCGTTTTTGTGTGCTGATTTTATTTCCCAGATTGAATGGTGGGTTGGACTTAATAGAATAATTTGGGTCTATTTTTATTTGAATTGGTTCTTGAAAAAATTATCCATGTCTCCTTGCATTGTTCCATGAACATTGGAGGAGAATAAAGGAATTTGAACATTTGGATTGAGACAAGTAATTTAATCATTATAGTTGGTCTAGTTTCATCACAAATTCTTTGTGCCTTTTGGGTAGTCCATATAACCCTTCAAATAGATGAATTGGCCAGTGATTACTTATACGGATATGTTGTAAATTTAATAAGGTATCCTAAAAACAATAATCATGAAATTAGGATAAGTAGGGTGAGATTTATAATTAAAATAAAAAACTTACTCAATTTGCTAAATTCAAATAATGCTCAAAAACTACATTTAATATTAAAACATTAATACTTCACAGACAATTTTCATATTTCATTGAAAATTAGTAAAGAGAGTAAATAAAAATTTCTAAATGAGTGAACAACATCGAATCCCCCACAATTAGGCTGGTTCATGTCCTCATGTGCAACAAATATAAAAAATCATTAAAAAATCATTTTCACTCACCAACACATATTAAAAAATCACCAATCAGAGGAGGTTTAGACCATTTCACTCATATATATTGAATTCCCCCAAAAATTGTTACAGAAATAATGTTCCAAAGACAACTCTTTTTTATGCTCAAATTTAGAAATGGAATATGTGGGCACTCGAAAATTACTCCTCTCAAGATGGTAAAATTTATTTTTGGAGGTTCACTCATTCACCGACCAAAAGTGAAAATCATAGAGTTTGAAAGATTTTCAAGCTTCCATTCCCAACTATAAAGTGCACGAGAATCAAGAGGTATTTTAAGGGGTTTTATTTTGGCTATGGTACGGTAGGGATTTAATTTCCAAGAGAGAATAGAATTGAGGTAAAACCTCGACAAGGGTAAAACAATGCAAAATTTTTGTGAAATGAAACCTGGAAGGAAATGGAAACACATGTTTTCAAGGGCACGATTCTGTGAAGAATTAATCAAGGGAGGGGAAAATTGATGGGGAATTACATATGTTTCTTTTTTTTCTTTTTCTTTTTTGATTTTTTTCAAATTATAAACTTCCAAAAAATCTCACACTCATCTCCCAACCCATTTTGGATCCCCTCATGACACTAATTGTAATAGTTATGACAAGATAAAAGTCTGAGAAAAATTGATTTTTGACCCACCCAAGACAGAACCCATTTTTTATATTTTTTTAAATTTTTTTAACACTTTTCAAAAACATTTACAAGATTTCATAAATTAAAATACATTACACAAAACTCACTATACAACTTATCCCCCACACTATAATGGATTCTTTTCCTCAATGATATGATAACATGGTGAAATCAAAAAAGGATACCCATAAGGAAATACATTCCCCCTCACACTTAAATTTCAAATTAAAATTATTCAATGAATATCCATGTAGATATTGGGAGGGATAAGTTATTTTTCTTGTAATGTGGCCATCAAAAAACTAATTTTCATAGGCTCGAAAGGGATTTCAAAAGGAGGATTAATGTGAGGTTAAAGGGAGGCTTTTTGGATATTTTTATGCTCATGGGGTTTAGAAAATGACTCTATAATAGTAATGTACACAGATGTAGGAAATTTAACTCGAAGTTCCACAAACTAAAGACTCATAAATAGAGGTAAAAACACACATTTTGAAAATATGGCCATTGGTGGCCTTGGCATGAAATCTAATGTTGTTCCATATGGTTGGGGAAATAATTCTCTAAATCAGAAATTGATCATTCAAAATTTTTTGGGTTTGACATAAAATTACTTTTCCAAATTCATGATGATAATACAAAATTTTTGAGATAAAAACATGTCTTTTTACTCCTCAAATTGATTGGAAAAATTTTCAAAATAGGATGATGAGTAAGTATGAATCTTTTTTTATTTTTTTCATTTTTTATTTATATTTTTTTAGTTATTTAGTGTTTTTTTAAATACACACTCACACAAAATAGAAATATAGAAAGAAAAAAAGTTTGAGGATGAAAGTGGTAAAAAATATAAAATATAGGAATAAAAAGAATCATATAAAGGGATAGAGATAGAGAATGAGAAATAAGAGAGAAAAAGGTATTTAAAGGGAAAAGGGTTCCCCTGGATTGGATTTTGTGGGTCACCATCTCCATCCAGTGGTGGGTTAGGGGAATTTGTGTATCTAATGGTAGTCGATGTGGTTATTGAGATGTGTTTCCTCTCATGGTGATGCTTTAATCTAATCCTATTAACCATGAATGTCCTCTTGGATGATGGGTCAGGGACTTTCACTACAAAGAATGGGTAAACATGAAAAAAATAAAAGGACCTTCCCTTTAAGAATTAAGCTTACTTGGGTGAAGTTGAAATCGAGATTTGAAGAGAAATACCTTTTCACCTACAAGGAATACTTTTCTCTGTATGCGTTTGTTATGGATTAGCTTATCCTTTTATTTGTACAAATATTAATTCAAATTGGAATGAAGTTAAATATCCTTCAGTTTAGTCAACTGTAACAATATCTCTTCACCAGATTATTCCCAATTAAAATTATAGGTTTTTACATCCCAAAAAGACTTATGTTGGATTTAAACTGGTGAATGAAATGCTTTACTAAATACTATCCCAAATGGAAAAATCCCAATGGGTGTTTTATAGGCAGTTCGATAAGCCCAAATTACTTCACCAAGTCTTTTAGGACGGTATTTTCTGGTGGGTTTTACAATTCTCTCAAGAACACTTTTCACTTGTCTATTTGAATTTTCATCCTTGCCATTTGTTTGAGGAGATATGTAGTTGATGTTTTATGTACAACACCATTCTTTTCCAAAAGAGATTCTATGTTTCTATTACAAAAATAGGTTCTTAATTCACTAATCAAGGAATGGGGAGTACCAAATCAGTGGGAGATGTGGGTTTTTAAGAACTCTCTAACAGTGTGTGAATCATTCTTTCAAGTGGGTTTGGCCTCGACCCACCTAAAAACATAATCGACCGTAAGAAGGTTGTATGAGAATCCATTTAAAGGGGGAAATGGTCCCTTGAAATCGATGCCCCAAACATCAAATATCTCACAAAAGATTAAATGATTTTAGGGATTTTTATTTCATTTAGAAATTGTTCCAATCTTTCAGAAAGTGGGACATGACTAACAAGAACTCATATCAGTCCATAAAGAGTAAAGGCCGGTAGAATCTAGAGTCTAGGACCTTCTAGGAGGTCCTTTGTGGTCCAATGTGGCCACCTTCGGGATGTGAGTGATAGAATTCTAAGATGGAGTAATGTTCATCTTCATCAACACATCTTCTAATTTCCAATTCAGCCCCATTTTTTCAAATTTTATTATCTTCCCAAAAATAGAATTTTGAATCACTTTTCAGCTTTGTTTTTTGTTATTTTGCAAAAAAAATTGTAAAAATACCAGAAACCAAGAAGTTTACAATTAGGTCATACCATTGTAACATTGTAGTTAGAGTGGAAAGTTTCTCATTAAGGAATTCGGGATCAATGATATCTAAATGATAAGAACTAGAAATTATACTCAGGTGATCAGACATAGGGTTTTCTTTTCTTGTTCTATCATTTATTTCAAGGTCCAACTCTTATAGAATTCAGATCCTTCTTATTATCCTCGGTTTGGAATCACTTTCTTTGTGTAAGAACTTTATAGAATAATGGTCTATAAAGATAATTATTTTGAACCTAATAGATAGGGTTGTAATTTATCAACGGAAAAACCACTGTTAAAAGTTCCCTTTCAGTGAATTTGTAGTGATATTGACTTTCATCCATTGTTTTTTAGGCATTATAGATGACATGAAGAATATTTTCTCTTCTTTATCCAAGAATATCCATGACTTCTCTATTAGGGGAATCACACATCAACTCAAAGGGTAAGGAACAATCTGTGGGTTTGAATATTAGGGAAGATGTAAGAGCAGATTTGATTTCATTGAAGGATCTCTTGAAAACCACTTCGAAATGGAATGTGACATCATTTTAGAGCAACCAGGAGTGTGGGATGGAAATTCTCTTGAAGTTATGGATGAATTGATGATATAAGATGGCATGAACGAGGAATGAATGGATTTCTTAATAGACATCAGTTCAGGAAGTGATTTGATCACTTAAATTTTGGAAGGATCAACCTAAATATCCTCTTTTGAGACTATGTTCCCTAGAACAATCCCATTTGCAACCATGAAGTGAATTTTTTTAAAATTTAACACAAGGTTACAATTGAAACACTTTTTAAGGACTATATAGAGTGAATTCAAGAATGATTCAAATGACACACCATAAATGGTAAAGTCATCCATGAAAAATTACATGAATTTTTCAATAAATTCAGAAAAGATACTCTTCATACACCTCTAAAATGTTGTAGGAGAATTAAAAAACCAAAATTAATTATTCTATATGAATATGTTCCATATAAGAAATTGAATGTATTCTTTTCATTGTCCCGATGTGTGGTAGGGATTTGTAAGCAGCAGGTGTATCCACTAAGAAAGCAATAGTTTTACTTTCCATCTAATTGTTCTATCAGCTGATCAAGGAGTGGAAGAAGTTTGTGATCCTTTCCTTTTTCAACAATCAATTTCTTATGGTCGATGCACACATGCTATTTTTTCATCACTAGAGTAGTGACCACCTCCCAATGTTAATTTGTGACAAAATTTATACCACCATTCTTAGGTACAAATTGAATTGGAATTACCCATTCACATTCAGATATTGGTAAGATAATACCAACTTTAATAAGCATGTTGATCTCTTCCCTAAATACCTCAACGATGAGTGGATTGAGTCTTATTTGTGGTTTTTTAATTGGTTTGGATGACTCCTCAATATTCATGTGATGCATGCAAATGGAAGGGTTGATTCCTAGTATGTCATCTACGATATGACATAAGGCATTTTTGTTTTCCTCTAATTCCTGAACAAACTTTGGACTCCTCAATTTGAGTTAGTGAAGCAGATATAATTAAAGGATATGAGTGATTAGGGAAAAGAAATGTATATTTCATGTGTTCGAGTAGTGTTTTAAATCAGTATCATCTCTCATTTGTGGGTTAAATAACTCATGAATAGAAGAAGGTCTTTCAGTTGCTTCAAATTCATTTTCCTTAATACTTTCCAAGGTGGACCAGTGGAGATTATAGTTAATGTGGGATTCAATAATGTTTTCAAAATCTTCTATATTGATAGAGTTAATGAGTGATAGGTCCATATCAACATCACCATTTATAACTTTTTTTATCATGGTGCAGTTTTCACAATATCATCTCTCATTTGACCATGATGAACATGATGGAATGGGGTTACATTTACTCTCAAAATTTTCCTTAGAAGCATGGATTGAGAATGCGGAGTGATCCTCAGATGGGTAACCCGTGGCTTGGAAAATGTTTAACTTGACCAGTTGGTCACCAAATTCTAGGGATAAGATTCCTGAATGGACTACAATCATGGTTATTTCTATAATTAGGAATGGTCTTTCTAGAATTAAATGATATTGATAAGAGTTTGTCTCACCTTTCTTGTTATGTACATAAAAATCATAATTGAAGATAATCTCATTGACATGAACAAGGAAATCCTTGATTATTCCCTCATGACTGGCTATGCTTCTATTAGATAATTGAATAAAAACACCCTTTGGGTGCAATGGACCTAGACTAGGGTTGGAGAATATGGATTTGGGAATTACATTAATTGAGGATCCTAGGACTATTAGTGCATAATTTAAGTTGGAACTTCCAATTTTTCATGGAACTGTAAAGTTCCTTGGATCATTTCACTTAATGAGAATAGACTACTGGGTAGAAACATTTTTTAAGGTCATAAGTTGCCTCTTGTGGGGGCACAATTCCTTATGAAACATGGTGTACTTAAGGATTTTTTTTGTGTCATCTAAGAGGGGAATGGTGAATTCAACATGTCTAAGCATGTCGATCATTTCAGGATCAGGTTAAAAGGACTTAGTTGGCTTAGATATGGATTGATTAAAAGGAATTGGATTCTTATGTGTAATAGATGGGGGTGAGGTAATGGTATCAGATTATTTTTCATGTTTCATTTTCTTTTAATTTTCTATTTAAACATTCAAAGGTGTGTTGGTAGACCTATCTTGAGGCATAGAAACTGGATTTCCCTAACTAAGCACAATTTCACATATTTCTCTTGGGGTTGGGTAATGGTTGAGCTGGGAGTTGGGAAGAATTTGTGTGGTTGTTTCTGGCTCAGGTGGGATGCAAGTTGACAAATTTAGGTTTCAATATTTTAAAGGATGGAATGGATGAAGGAGGCAAGATCGTCAACACCACATTCCCATGGTTTCATAGAAAAAGTGGCTTGTCCTAGATTAGGATTACATTTATTTTGGTTCTTGGGAATGTGATTGTATTGGTTTGGGAATTGGGAAGGCTAATTAGTATATTATAATGCAGGAGGGGGAAGCTGAAGATTAGTCATTTGAGGTTGTGGAACAAAAGGGTAAGGTTATTAGAAGTTACTAACACTTTCACCATATTAGAATTGGTTTGGGTTTTGAAGAAGTAATTGAGGGGGATGAGAAATGGGATTCCCATATCTTAAGATAGGGTTTTCGGTAGAAGATAAAGGATTACAATGCGGTTGGTGGAAGTTTTTAACAAACTAACATGATTTTTGAAGTTTGAGGATTCGCTAAGCATATGATGCATTGATATTCATTGGTCTTGATGAATCAGAGGGATCTTCATGAAGTTCTAGACATGTGTCAGTTGGATGAGATGGGGGGTTGCAGATTCTATAGTTATCAAAAGGACTAGGGAACAATGATTGTGGAGAAGATGAGGTTAGGGATTTGAAGTCATAGCTAGTTGTCTCAAAAGACCTGTAAGTTCACTCATTCACTCTTTCATCCTATTCGGCTCTATCAATTGATTCTCTTGGACTTCTTTGACTTGATAATGTGCTTGTGTATGTAATTTTTGTGTGTTTGTAGCCAATCCATTTATGAGATCTTTTGCAGATGCATGAGTTTTATCAACAAGATAACTACCACTTGCAGAATCAATGAGAGTTCTCTCCATAACCAATAACCCATCCTAGAGGTATTGGATCAAGATTTTTTCAGGGATTTGTTGTTTTGGGAATGGTGCAACAATTTTTTTCACCTCTCACAATTTTCATGGAGTGATTCATTAGAGAATTAATGGATACTAATTATTTTCTTTTTGGATAGAAGCAGAATGAGAAGCTGGACAAGATTTTTCAAAGAAAATTCACATCATTTCATTCCATGTGGTTATGAAACTAGGAGGGAGGTAGTAAATCCAGGAATTATTAGTGTCATATAGGGAGAAAGGGAATGCTTAGAGTTTGATTTTTATCTCAGAATTCCCTTGAGGCTTCATGGTAGAGAACACCACCTGGAACTCTTTTAGATGAAGATGTGGATCCTCGCCGACTAGCCCCTGTAAATGGAGAAGAAGATGAATCAAACCTGATTTGATCTATATCCCTTCCACTATGTTTTGATATTTAATACTAAGGGGTTCGTAATTCATATCAGGGGTAGCATGTTCTTTAAGTGTTCGTTCCCTAATATTGGCCATATCTAATTCAATTGGTTGGACATGGACTGGTTCTTGAATGATTTGATCATCCTTAATGTTCCTCCTATGTTGGAGAAGATTTCTCTCAATTTCAGGTTCAAAAAAATCCAAGGTATTGTTTGGGAGGCTATGGGAAATTCAACGAGATTTTGGAAGAAAGAGGAATACTTGTTTTTCTTCGTGTTTTTTGTCGATTGTTTTTAATTTTTTAAAAACATTTGTACAATAACTCAAAATGAATGACTACATAATGCACCACCCCCAGAAAATGAGCCATTTGAAAGTGTGCATAATTGGCTCATATCGACTGTTCAAGGTTCTGGTGCTCTTTTAGTGTGTATAGCAGCACTTGGGTGGAATCCTCGACGATGATACTTTTTATGAGTCATTTGTTTTTAGTTGATTGTATTTTGATTGGGGGTTTGTTTGCATAGCTAAATTGAAATTATTGATTGATTTGAAAATTTTATAAATATTTGGGAGAGTTCATTATTAGGGATTTAATATTTTTATATCCTTGATATTTGCTTTATTTTTCATTAAATTAATACCCTCTTCACAAGATGACGCTGATTGGAATTCCCAAGTGGTAAGACTTTAATACAAGCCTTAACATAAATTTGGGTTCTAATCTCAATCAATGCTTGTTTATGCTAGTGTATTTATTGTTACAATAATACATTGAAACCACACATTGAAAAAATAAATCCATGAATCCATGACATGTTATATCTATCATACACAATGTTAATTTGAACAATATACATCATGCAAATACTCTCAATCACTTAATGACCCAAAATTTTGACTCACCCAAATGAGAGATTTACTCATCCATTAATAGGATTAGTAATATGGTTTATTATGTTTACGATGATGATATAATAAGTGATGAAAAAGAAATGGATAAGAAAATATGTGTGCGTCGAACACACACACACAAATGGTGAAGGGAATTAAATACAGACTTTAGATTTAATAAGAAAGAAAAATAAGGGAAAGGGATTCAACTATATTTAATATATTTTAAGACCATTAATATTTTTTAACAGAAGGTAGAAGAGAATATTAGTTAAAGAAGAATAAACATGCATTAAAATTATATTGAAATGAAAATAGACTTACACGATTACAAATTAGAATAACACGAAAGAACATGAAAACAAAGAGAGGAGGAGGGGTATCTCAATTGAAAACATGAGTATGGAAGGACCTCCAAAGCCTTTAGGTAGTCTTTTTTCATCCCAATATATTCTGTTATCTTCTTAAATTATAACCTCTTGTTAGGAGAGGATGGGTATGTTTTTATAGCCTAAGGAAGTGGACTGTTTGCATTCCAAAAATACCCCTCCACTTGCATTGCCAATTTTATAATTAAGACAGCTGAATTTGGAGAAGTCTGATTCTTCAATTTTGCATATATTATGTTTTTCAGTCGACTCTCAAAATTTGGAGGCATTTGGACATATTGATACAAAGTTATAGTGGTCTTTATAAAAAATATTAAACTCTTTATTTCTATCCATGCCTTTTTGATGGATGGAATGTGAATGGATTTTTAAATAGAAATATACCTTGAAATATGAATGATTTATTCAAAAAGTGCGCCACTTATATCTCCTCTTTCACACTGTAAAATCTCATCTTGAATTTATGTGTAGATTAGAAGAAAATACAATTTTGGGGTGATAATTTCATTTTACATATAGAATGGTGGGATAAACTTAATAAAATCATTTGGGCCCATTTTTATTTTTTTTGGGTCCTAAAACTTTTATCCATGAATACTTGTATTGTTCTCATAACATTGGAGGATAATTAAAGAATTTTAACTTTTGGATTGAACCTAGTAATTAAATCTTCATAGACGGTCTAGTTTCATCACAAATTCAATGCGCCTTCTTGTGTAGTCCATATCACCCTTCAAATGAAATAATTGTCCAATGAGTACTTTAAAGGATATGTTTTAAATTTAATATTCATTCCTAAAAAATAGGAATCATACAATTTGGATAAGTAGGGTGAGATTTATAATTAAAAGAGAATACTGACTCGACTTGATTAAATCTAATAATGTTCAAAAATTACATTTAGGAGTAAAACATTAATATTTCACACAAATTATGAACATTTCATGGAAAGTAAGTAAATAGAGTAAATAAAATTTATAAATAAGTTAAAAACATCAAATTTTCCTTGATTTTTTGGGTTCTTGATAGAAACATGTTCCCCTCATTGGGGTATCTTATAAAAACATTTTTTAACTACCAAGTAAATGGATGCCTATGAAGCTTTATATGGTATCTCTTGCTACATACCACAATTCTAGCTAGAGGTGAGAAGGAAACTATGGTTACACCACATTTCATATAGAAGACTATATAAAATTTCCATCTAATCAGATATTTCATGTTGAATGCTTGGTCTAGACAATAGTCATATGCCAACAGATGTTGGCAACATCCCAATGTAGAGGTCAAAGAATGGGTTTTCTTGTGGGTCTCACACCGTTTTGTGAAACAGATTGGACTAGTGGCTTACCATTTAGAACATCCTCAGAGATATATGTCAAGAAATGATGTCTTTCTTGTATATTATCTTCACTAATACTATCCAGACCCAACTCATGTATTTTAGCATGATTAGATAGAATTGGATATGAATGCATCCATTGAATATTATCCTCTTCGAATTATTGATCAATGCTTGAAGACACTCCAATATATGTTAGTTTCTTTAGTACGGGTGATATGGTTGCACTACCAAGTAGATGATGAGACATGGGAATTGGATGCTGATATATGATATCAGTGTCCAGAACTCTTTTATAACAATACCACTTTACCCTTGGAAGTCCAACAGAGGGATAAGATTCTTTAAGGTGGGGAGTATGTAACAACCTGTCTTTTCAATGAAGTTATGTATCGTTTGTTTTTAAATTTTAATCATTTTTTAACATTGTTAAAGTATTGCTATGTTCTAAGGAAGGTTACCAGTGCATATGGGTTTTTCTTTAAATCTTGAAGTTCATGAAAATGTGTTATGTAATAGGGATGCACTGTTTGTCTAAAACCATGAATCCCTGGGGACATGGTCATGCAGCTATAAATAGATTCAACCATAGGTGTCATGATTTCTTTGAAACTATGTAACCCAAGGAACAAAACTATGTGAAATTTCATGCTTTTTATAAATTTTCTTATCGAATGGTTTTTTCATGGTTTACATACAATGCGCCTAAACCTTGAACCCCCAAATTTTGGGGTGAAATAGCTATTTTTTCCACAATATAATTTGTAAGTAATTTTTTTATCTTATTCCTCCTCCATCAGCTAAGTAGTATATTCTCTTCTTTTATAACTCAAAAATCCCTCAAACGAGGTTAATATATTACGCCTTCGTCTGGAAACTAGTTTGAAATTCGAAGGAAGTATTGGATATCTCAAGCTAATGTTAACCTCACTCACCCTTCTAATCTATGTTTTATTTCAGATCTATTTTTCTATTTATGTTCATGCTCATATGACATATTTTTAGGGAATTCAACAATTTATCAGATCTATTTCAACCTAAAAATAGGAGGCTAATATTGAGCGAGGATTCTTCTATGGACTTGAGGTGTGTGGTAATGTATTTTTCTTTATAAGTTTTGTCAATTTGTAGCTACGCAGATGTGTCTCACACCATCTTTTATTGATAATCAAAATTATATTGAGTTATTCATTTCTAATTGAACCATGAACCATGTTATACCCCTAATGATCCTTTTTATGTGTTTATAGGATTGATACCTTATTTTTGATCACCACTTGGTTGTGCCAACTCAAATTTTTCTTCAATGGTTAGTTGCTCAAATTATTGAGATACTTAATTAGTCTTTAGCTTGGACATTAAATGGATTTTACCAAAATATTATATGTGTGTAATGGTCTCAATCACCTCATAGTGTTAGGATTTCCTTAGATAAGGATTTAACCATGTAGGTAATTTCCCATCAATGATGGCACCTCCTAAGGGAATGTTGAACCTTATACATGGAATTTCCTTTTTTTATTGAGTTAAATTGACATTTAATTGCTTGTGTGAAATATTAAGATTTGATCATAATAGATTTACCTTTCTAAATGGATTAAATGAATTATACATAAAGGATTGTGGAACTATTCTTTTTATATTCTTAATTTATTTAATCATTACAAGTTCTATTTCCCTGAATGGAATTGAACATGGCTAGTGACATGCATAAGAGGTTATACCATAAATATTATGTTACATTAAATTACTCACCTCTTATGTATATTTCTAGATAAAATAGATTGATGAGAGGTAATTCCCAATTCCATTTATAATTATAACAAGCCTTTATAGATGATTTGTATGCTGGTGAGGGGTGTTTATCTATGGGGGAATCACACCCCCTAACATCAAGTGTGGAGTATGGAATCTCACACCAGTTATACTACATGGGTGTTGGGATTTACGCACCACATTCCATGAGTAGAGTGTTTCCATGATGGCCCGCTCACCATCCCACGTATTGTTGCATGACATTTCCCCCTCTTCTTGGGATATAGGGAATGTACCTTATTATACGAATCTTTAAGCTCATTAGACTGGTATGGATGTCTGAGTTACACCATGATCCAATCCTGCACTAGTATTCTAGGTATATAGTCATTAGGCATATGCACACACTTTGTTTATATGGATGGATTAAATATAGAACTAAACTACATATATATTACTATTTATATATATATAGTGACATGATCAGACACAAATTCCATCCATGGCCTGAAGAATATAGAGTCCCCAGGTGCCCTATAGGTACCTGAATGGGCTGGTTATTTATTTCAGCTCAATTTTCTCTCATGACTATACTTATACATAGTTTGGTTATGAAAACTAATCAAATTAAACATAGACATTGGTGGTGGTGGAATACTGATATTTTTATCTCAAACCCTACCCAATATCCCTTTAGTACCTTAAAAGACTATCATTATATTGGTTTTGATAAGGGAAAAGGCATTTCTATAGGTTTTTTATTTTCATACCTAGTCAGAGATTATGATTATAGGATCGATCATGGGATCCATATTCTTAAGGTGAATTTTTTCTTTTTGTATTTTTTTTACTATTGTATAGCATGATTGTATCTTCATGTTTCTTTTTTATTAAAACATGAGATGTATCCATGAATCAGGCACTACTTTGGAGGTTTTTTAAATTGTTATCAGTTGTTTAGTTTCTTATTAATATACATTTCTTAATTATACAGTTATATATTTATTCTTTAGTGATTTATTGATTCTTATTGTTTATATTATCCTTCTACTAGTAATTATTTATTGTTGAATCCAATGTGCTACTCTAACATGAGGTTATAGTCTCACCACCATACAAACTTTACACTCTTGCTACTAGTTGGTAGCCTTGGGAATACAGGGAGGTGTGCTTAAGGCCATGTCTCCCATCGGATTAGGGAACTAGTTAAGTTGATTCTATGTCGAGATTTCACAATCATACTATGAAATTATCATATATTACACATCAAGGAGTGCATAAAATTTTTAATGTAATTTCTATATTTTTTTATACAAATGAATGGTTGATATGAGGGGTTTGAAAAGGATTAAAAAATTATATACATAGTATAGATGCATTTTGAATAGGTTTCCATAGATTTAATTTCCACTCATTTTTGTATATACCATGTGTTTTTGGGAAACACTATGGGGATATTTTGACATTATTTAGGAAATAAATAGACTATATTATTTTTATTTTTATTTTAAAAGGTAAAACCACAAATTTCAAGGGTTAATTTTAAATTAAATTGATGTATATGATTTTAAACAACTCCAAATAGAGAAAATGGTGTTTTAAAGTATTTATTCTCATTTTATATTCAAATCATTTTAATGGAATGTTTAGAATATGATAAAAAAAATTGAGTGTCAACCATTTGATAAAAGGACTCCCTAGTGTGTAATAAGAATAGCTATATAGCTTGGCCTTTCAATAACATTTTAAACAATAAGATAGAATTTTTTGAATGAGTTTTGATGGTTATTCACTTTAATTTGTATTCCCTTGTGTAAGACCATGAGTTATTAATAAAAAAATTCTGAATAAATTTAATTTATCTGGTATATTGTGTTACCCACAATGTTGATTTTTAACAAACTGCAACATATAAATAATATTATTATTTAAACATCACTATAATAACCTAGCTACTAAACTAGGAAAAATGAATTAAAATGATGATATTTTAAAAATTGAGTATAATTTTTTAATATAAATATATCACATTGATAAAAAATTACCTAATTTGTTGTAATGTATTTATAGGTTTTGAAAATACTATTTTCTAAAAAAATATTTTTTTTTTGTGAGAAAATATTAAATTTAATTTATTGAACATTTAGAAATTTAATTTGACAAAATAAATTTAAATTTCAAAATTTAAATTCAAAATTTATCTTTGACTTAATTTTTTAGAATTTTTACAATGATTTATTTGTTGATGAATAGCAAAAAAATACAAATTTATACAAAAAACAACATTTTGGTTTAGAAGATTTATAACACCTTTTTTATTTTAAAATTTTTTGAATACTAAATTTTGTTAAATTTTATATTTTTTAATTGAATTTGTGACATTAGTATCAATTTAATATTTAATTATAATATTAAATTTCCCTATACTTGTCAAAATTTTCTCTTTGGAAACTAAATTTTTCTTCATGTTTGGGTGTTTTTTCAAAATTAATTTTTTCATATTGTATGTATTTAATTATTAAAATGAATTATATATTTTAAATCATAGTAATAAATATAATATAATGGGGTCCAATAAATTTTTTTCAAAATAAATAGTAATATAGTTAAAATTTATTACCACGGTTAACTTAAAAACAGGTTTTTAGACATTAAATAGAAATGATATGGGGCAAATGACCTAGATACAAGTATTACTCCCATTTCATACATATATTTCAACATTTCATTATCAAAGGATTTATAATGTGGAATTATATATCCTTTTGGATTTTTAAAAACATTGGTAAAATTTTTTCTTCTCAAATATTCCATGTGTGTGGCCTCCACCACTTATAAAAGGGAACCCCAAATCATCTCTTATAAAAATTTCCAAAACCCTTTGGTTTATCCAATTCCTACCAAAATCCATTCTTTAATTCCATCCCCAGATCTTGGAAGCCTTAGTTTTTTTATTAAACCCTAATAATAAGTCTTTATTTATAAACCTACAATATTTCTCCAAATAAGATGATGTTTGAACATGTATCATAAAATTTAACACATGAGGTAATGGATTTTTTTTGTCTTGCTTTTATTTTTCTAAGAAACATTCCATATTGATGACTTCTTTCTTTTTTGTTTGGTATATAATTACTTTGAATTAAATTAATTACTTTTCTCATAAAAATATTATGGGATATACATATCTATATATGGTTCTTTCTTTTATAGAGATTACAATTAAAAAGGTACCAATGTGGTGAAAGTTTTATGTTACAATATAATTATTTATCGAGATGGTTTGTTATTATGATTCCAATAATGAGAAATTAAGATTGTCCTCTCATAAAACTCCTAATTTTTTTCTCCAATGGTTATTTCTTGAAATTACATGTTAAAATTCATTTTACTCTCTTTTAATAAACAAGATTCCAAAATAATTTTTTAAGGAAACCCCAAATTTATTTCTCTCTTCAGTCAAAACCCATTTTTCATCAATGTCCATGTTTCTTAAATATATTTTAAAGTGATTTTTTATTATTCTCCTACAATTTTTTAATGAAATTTTTCTAATGTTTGAATTTTTACAAAATGGTTTAAAAGGAATCTTCTTGTCATTTTCTGAACAAGACTCACATAACATTTTACCAAAAAATTTAAAGGAATCATCTACGGAATGAATTTTATTATCCATAGTCATTAGAGATTAATGATTTAAAACATCATTTAAAAAATTATGTTTATTTCCAAATAAAAGTTTTAATTTAATATTTTAGGGTTTTTTATATTTTAATCAATTTTTTTCAAATGGGAAAGGATATTTTACTCAATATTTTTTTAATGCCTTTTTACGGAATTTCTATTTATCAATGAAAAAAAAGTTGGTGTTTCTATGTTTACTTTGTTAATGATCTAATTATTATATAATTATTCTTTATTTGATGGTTTATAACAATAATGAATATATTTTTATGAAATGTATTCCTTTTATTTTGGTTTTTCTAAAATTAATTGATGAGATGATTATGAAATGCACTTCAATTCAATGAGTTCAGGTATGATGAAATGTTAATGAAACCCGTTTCCATTCCATGGGTTATGATGTGATGAATGTTTTATCATACTATTGTATAAAAATGGATGGATTATATGATTTTTGGGACATATATCTCCCTCCAAATCATTAGTTACTAGTTAATCACCTATGATCTCATATGGTGAACATGAGGTTTTTCCAATCTTGAAAAATAGTGTACACATAAGGTTATACAAATCCCAAAAATAATTATTCATGGAAGTTTATCCCATGCTTGAAGAAGGTATATTGGTGGTTATCCAAATCCAAGCATGTTAGGAATTTCTTGGTGGGGTTCCTTAACATAATATCTTATATGCTTATATGTTTGCCACATATCTATGTCTTATGCCAAATTTATTATATAATTGATCATGTAATTTCAGTCTTTTATGATTTATTTCATAAAAACATACATGATTTATACCATGACTAGGATATATGACATTTGGGGTGTGGTTTTCAAATTTTATTCAAATGTTCTTATACCCTTATTCTCATGTTATATTTAAATATCCCTTCTTAACACATAATGATAATTTGAGCACCCCCATTCTTATGTTAAATTTACATAGGTTAAAAACATGGGAAATATATATGATATGTTTAATAAGGGTTATATTTTTGAATAACTAAGTTGGAGATGATGTTGTTCACTTATAAATAAATTGTTTATGTATCTATGTTTTGAAAGGCATAAGACCCATATGGTTCTGGTGTGGATCATTATGTTATTTAATAAATATTCATATATTAAAATGTGATATATATATATATATATATGTATGTATGATAATGGTTGGTCTGTATAATTTGTATTAGAGATAGGTTTAGTTTTCCTTTGAAACTAGAATGTGAAAAGGTTACTGAGAATCCTATGTCAAATGATAACTCTGGTTATCGGAAAAATACATAGAATTTTACTGAAGGATTGGGATAGTGGTTTTAAAGCAGATTATTCCCTCTCTAGATACAACAAGTGGATTTTTCTCTGACACGGTTATACCTATGGGTAATGTATATAAGAAGGCTTCATCAAGAGAGACTCAATCAACACCTGATTCATGCTAATTGGGCTTTCTGTCCACTTGGTTTGACACTCTCAGGTGATATGATTTTCAAATTTGAAAAAAAAAATTGAACTATCATAAAGTATTTGAAAATATTATGACCATGTATTAACTAGGATAAACCTAATGTATAATACATTCAAAATAAGGTTTCATTAATTTTATATCCTATTAACAAATCATCACTCAGATCAAAGATTTATTTGGGTCATGTTGACAATTTTTGTTTTACTTAGGGATTGAATATAGAATGATAATATCGAGGTATATACTAGTAGTCTAGAATATTAAATAATATTATTTGATATTAGTTATTTAAATTCACTTATATGTTGAAAATTACATAGTAATGTTAATCCATATTCTTACATTTTAGATATTGAATTAAAAGTAAAAATAGTTATTGGTATGATGATCACATCTTAATTTTATGATTATTTACTAGTTGGTGTTTTTGGGAATATGTTTCCCAATAATATTATAATTCTCTTTCTTGTTGAATTTTATTTCATAATTTTCAGGAATTTGATTTATCTATTTAAATCAAACAATACTTTACAAGGAAGGGAATTTTTTGAATCGTTATATTAGAATTATACTTATTAGGATGATAAGAATATTCTTAAAAAGATCACTTAAAAATGGGGTGAATTGTAGTTTAAATACATTGTTAAAAAGAATTAAACTAAACCAACACAAATAAATCATTAAGAAAGTAATCATACTCATCCCTTAGTCCAATTATTTAAATCATAGAATAGTAATCAGATACAATACGATTAAATTAGATTAACCAAATAGATATTACAAAAGATCTGAAAAATCAAAGCATTAATTATATTCAAAGTTATTATGATAATAAATTAGAAATATAGTAAGTTAAATATGATGATCAATGTTAATATTAAATATTTATAGTTGAAATTAAACTTGTACGAAACAATAAAGAGAAATAATAAAGTAAGAATTAATTTCAAAAATTTAATGAATAATATTTTTTAACTTCAGAGAAAGGTAGTCGCTAACCCAAAACAATGGTATCCCTTGTTTTATACTTACAAGAATTTATTTAATTCCTTAGCAACAAATTACCTCAATATAATGATCATAGTCTCTATATTATTATCCCTAGAATCCCTCGATACCAATGTCATATTTTCTATGTCTACCTATACTTAGTATCCCTTAATCTGATGGATCTAATTCCATGTCTTTGTATCCCCTAAATCACTCAATACTTATCAAATATGATAAGTGGAAACACCTACAAAAAATTATTGAGTAGACAACCTAACAAGGTTTCCTTAAGAAATATAAAACTCTAAAATAATTAAAAATGTGATGAAAAATATTCTCATACTTTGTAATCATCAGATTTCTCATAAAAAAGAGAATGTTTAAATGAATTATTAAGCTTCAACTACATCAGTTGTTTCAAAATCTTTGAATGACTGGGTATTTATAAGAGAACTCCCAACAGTCATCTGGATCTCCCAAAAGTCATATTTCCTCCAATTTTTTCATAACAACAAGGACACCTAGAACATAACATCTCACAAAAATATGGTATAATAGAATTTTTGACATTGTATTGGTTTTAAGCCATCACATGGTAAAAATTAAACCCTTATGATAGAAATAATTTTTCCATATTTTGAATATAATCATAGTTAGTCCAATGGACTATCTTCTAGTTTTCATTATGATATCCCTTTGGTGTGTGATTCTAAAATATATCAGATTTGGTATCATTTCATTATTTGGAAACTTTTTAGTATGATGGAAGAGGTATAAAGTCAAAATTTTATTTGGATAAGGGTGAGTCCACTGTTTATTGAACACAATCTCATTCTGATAATTTTAATGAAAATTGTTAGTCAATATTATTGAATACTTTTTAACATATTTTTATCATGTTAAAAGATTATATTTTCTAAAAAACATACTAAAACACTTTATATATAACAGTGTTAGTAAACATGCATTAAAGAAAGATTTTTTAATTTACAGAATAAAAGGAATTGAAAATTAAGAAATATAATTTATGACTCAACATTCTCTCTCATTCTAGAAAACCCAAACCACAAGAATTAAATGAAAAATAAAAATCAAAGACATATTGTAGAGACCCAAAGCTTGACGTACATGGAAATTATATTAATTTTGCAGAATACTTAATACATAACAAAAACAGACACCAAAGGACCGTAATAGTTTAGTGCCTTTGGAAACATGGAACATAATCTTCTAATCTTGGTGAAAGATCCTCAACATCTCCCATAAAGATCTTCCGTTTTTTTCTTACCTAAAACCATTACTTATATCCAGGGGAAAAGAAAACATAAAAAGGGTGAGCTCAAATGCTCAGTAAGAGCAAACATAGTGAACATAAAACAATCCATAAACATTTGAAAGCAAAAACTTGAACATGAAATTTAAATATCAAAATCTTGAGAAAAGACATAAATCGTGGATGTAGGTAAGGCATATATCATAATGGAACATCAACAATTATAAAATATAATGGGAGTAAAACATGTAATTGTGGAAACCATTCAGCACATGTCATGATTTCCATAGTATCCAAGGCATTGTTTCTAAGACCGTCTTAGTGGACAAAGTCCCTTTCTGAATCAAGTTTACTCCTCATTTCGGTCCTGTAACCCTGAATCGGATTAACTTACCATTCCATCCATGTCTATCTCATGATATATAAATCTTTACCCAATGAAGTGGAGGGAGATATAGGTCCCACCCATCTAATAATGAAATCATTATTACTTGTTCCACAAAATAAACTTAAAACATTCATCATAACCCCAAGAATAAAATGGGTTTCATAAACATCATCCCATCATCACATAATCCACATAAATGGATATTTCACTATAAGAAAGGTGAAACCATTTAAATGATAGAGACAATATACTTGAAACATACACATATGAAATAATGTAATCTTAGATGGAAAATTGTTTTGATAAAACACTTGAAATGAATTCTTGAGGAAAATATCCTTTCTTCTTCAAAATCATTTTCTTTTCACAAAATGCCATGAAATTTTAAAAGAAAAGGATTTTATTGAAAATAGTCCTAAAATATTTTGGAGATAGATTCATGAAAATAAGGCTTTATAAGACCGTAAAAATTGGTTCACTCCGTATAAGTTAAAAATAACATTCTCCTCGTACTTTTGTCAGAAAAGTCAAAAAGTACCTAGTATGGTAAACAAAAGAAAGATTCCTTCCATACAATGTGGTAAAAGTAAGAAATGGGTAAAAATGTCTTCAACATACATGGAAGGAAAGTAAACATTTTATGAAAACATTTTGAGAGCATATGGACATGGATAATAAACATAACCCCCAATAAATACTTACGAGTAAACAATCTCGGATAAGAATAAGATTGGAATAATTATCCCTTACCATAGGTCAGATATGCTTCGTACATATCCAGACCTCCTGTATAATGATTTAAATAATGTCATTGAATTATTATAGAATCATATTCATTGTTATGATATCATATATGGTTCACTTATGACTTTATATTACCCGTTCTTTTGTAAATTCCATGTTAAAGAGAGTTTTGGGTAAAATCGTTTCATTTGTCGTTTGTGTGTTGACTTGTAATTATTCATATGATTACATAGATCATGATTACTTAATTACAGAATATAAAACATAATTTTTATATAATATATATTCAGAATATACATATATATAACAGATCAATAAATGGGATGAAATACACCGTTCATGGAGACGGTAGGTCGTACGTACGCATGAACGCTGTTTTTGTTTCCTCATTGAATTGAATTGAATTAATTGGATGACATAAATATATACATATAAATAAATCCAGTATCATTATTATGTCATATATTTCATGATTACTTATTATATATACGTTATAATCATTCATGAATGGTTAATCATTGAGAATGAATCTCATCGCGTCGTGGAGACGGTAGTCCGTACGTACGCACGATTGATGATATCGTTCCCATAATTATTGAATTGAATTGGAGTGGATGATACAATATATCAGAATCAGTGTGATGTTATAATAACTATGTATAATTATTCTTTACACCATTATACCCATCCAAGTAAGGTGGTGTTGGAAAAACAGATTACACCACGGCCTGGAGACGGTATTTCGTACGTATGCACACGCGGTGATTTCATTTTCCGTAGGATGGATAGAAGGTGAAATGGGGTTGTTTCATATTTATAATAACATATTAGTATATTATTGATACTGATGTTATTACTTTATAATTAAAAAACTAAAGAATAATATGTTGAAGAAGAAATAAGCTTGAAATAATCGGTAGAAGAGATTATATCTTCTTCGACGCACCTCCTTTAAACTTCTTCTTAGGGCACTAGGGTTGGTCTTTTGAGAAGAACAGTACCTCTATAAGGTTTCTAGGTAATTGTGTAAGTAAAATGGGAAGGGTTTGGTTGAGCTTCAAGTCTCAAAATGGTGTGAGGAAGAGAGGGAGGAGGTTCCCTTTTATAAGGGAGGAGAGGGGCACCTTTGGAATCCTCAAAAATATTAGTTTAATATAAATTCAAACCCCACATAAAAACCTCCAAAAATGACTCAATTCTAATATTAGATGATGTAGGGTTGTAATATCATCAAAAAATAATATTTAGACAGGTTTTGATCCTATTTTAAACCATATCATTTTGATTTATCCTTATTTAATATATTTAAGTTTATTTCTGGTAATAAAATTCTAAATTTCAAATGGTTATAAATAATAACTTATGTGTTGTTAATTTTCCATAATTGGATACTTTATGAAATATTAGACTATATAAATTTTAATTTATAATTTTGAAATATTTTTGTGATTTTTAAACAATTTAATAATATGTTATTTTTATAAAATAACAATAGTGTCAATTTTGACACTATTCATTTATTTGAATTTAAATAAAATCTACACAGAGGATATATTCAAACTAAAATATATAATAGATTTCTAACATGTCAAATTTGTCTAGAAAATTCGTGGACCACATTAAATAGTTCATATAATATTTATTTTAATATTTTTAAAACCATTTATTTGGTATATCTCTTAACAAAATAATTAGTACAACATTTTTGTATAATTATTTAATAAACATATTTGTTGCATAGAAATTAAAAATAAAACCCTCTGATGAATATAAATATAAAATATTTTATAATAATAATTTTACTAGAATTTATCATCTTAAAATAACAACATGTAAATTTTTATCTTTATTAAATTATAAAGGTGACAACTTTGGAATCATTTAAAATAAAATATTATAAGTGTCATAATCGCCATAATAAGGATCCAAATGGTCCAAAATTCGGCCAGTGGATGATTAGGGTTTATATATACACTAATATTAGGTTTTGTTCAGATTTTTGGGCCTTTTTATATGTATTACTATTTCAATAAAAACTATATTGTTGATTTTTCACTAAATAAATAATTTCTGCATCATTAATGTATAAGATAATAAGGTAATTAAATAACTCTTAAAAATTAAAAATAAATTACCATGATAAATAAAAACATTTTATCTTTCAAATGAGTATTTATAACCGAATTTATATTCTTTATAAACTTATATTAAAAATAATTTAATTATTAATGTTGAGTGAGACATATTTCACTTTCCTTTAAATAAAATAAACTAAAGGCCTTAATCACCTTCAAGTGGGTTCTGATGGATTCCACATCGACCCGAATATAACTTAGGACGAAATATAATCATCCAATTGTATTAATACAAGTATTAGGATAATTTTATAATATTATATTTACCCTTAATTACCCAATTTACCTTTTACTACGGTAAATAAAATTTATCATTGTTACTATTCATAAAGCCCAAAAAATAAAAAGTAGCTTATTAACATAATTTGGACCCACTGATTCCAAATATGGAATCCATTTTTCCAAATTCAATATAAAAACATTGCATAAATTAAATTAATATTAATCTCGTTGTCGAAAGAAAACGGGTTTTTGTTTAAAACATTGTAAAAGATTGAATTGATTTAACCTACGAATTAAAGGTAAAATCAATGCTAATGACATACATTATATTAAATGGTAAAAATATATTCTATTTATACTTTAAAACCATTCAATATTATAATTTAACCATATAAATTATTACGATGAAAAATGTTTTTTTAATTAAAATATAGCGTATTTTTACTATTCATTAAAATATGAAAGTTATCTGAAAAATATCAAAACTTTATCCAATGTAAATTTTTATATTCTGATTCAAAAGAAGAAGTTTATTTTGTAAAATTTAACTTATAAACATTTCAAAAACTAGATTTAATGTTGGTGTGCCATTAAAAGGCGGTAAAACATCATTTTTTGAAAAATACTTATTTTACCCGAAAAATTTTATTTTGTTCACATACCATGTTCTAGAAAATGTGTAAGATGAAATAATAATGTTATAACATTCAAAATTTGGTTAATACTATTTGATAACGTCTATTTCATAATAATAATATAACCATATATCATTGTTTAGTGAAACTCGGTAATGCGTACACCACACGCTATCGTGGTAGTTCGCGATTGCATGTAATGCAAGCCAAGTCAGGGATGCATGTAGTGCAAGATCCTTTTGGTGTAGCGTACAACACAAGACATCAATAAAATTAAAAAGAATATTTTTTCATAAAATCTCGGGGTGTTACACATATAATCTATGTTCTTTTAAGTACATTATATTTAGATTTAACTTATAAAATTTAACATCTATAAAGTTTATAAATCATATGAATACAATGTAGATTATGATGATTAATTTGATTAATTCTCCCTTATGATAACAAATTTTTCCCTAAGAATTATATTATCCCCCTAAAAATAATAACCTTAATTTATCAACTATTATTCATTGTAAAAGGTTTGTCACACTTTATTATAATGAAATCTTCTTTGTATAACTCCCCCTTTTTAAAATACTTTCCCTTATAATAAGAAAAAAACTCCCTTAAAATAACATTTATCCCCGAAAAGAATATTTATCCCATTTTTTATTTTAAAAAATAATGGGGAAATTTCTTGAGTATCCTAAAACGATAGTGATGGATACAAAATAAAAATAATATAACGATATAACTATTCATCCATATGAAATGTGTAAGAACATTCAACCAATAAAAATATGAAAACATTTATTCAAAATCTTATTGGTATGAAATTTTTTTTATTCATAAAAAAATGATACAAATTGTTTTACAAAAGTAAATGTAAAAAAGAGTTCATAAGGAAAAAAGTATTCATTCTTCATTAAATACATAAGAATGTTTTTCATTTTTTTGAACTCTTTTCTACCCTCTTCCAGCTTTTGTATTCTTTATTCTTTTGCCCAGAATTTTTCTTCTTGAATCCAAAGTTTATCCAAACAATATTTTTTTTCATTCTTGAAAACATTTATTTCCTTTTCCAACGAATTGACTTTAGGAAACTCCAACTACATGTGTTGAATATTTACATTTTATGTTTTTATTTCCTAAGTCTAATCAACTTGATAACCTTTGAAAAATTACACAAAGTGTATCCTTTAATCCCTGCCTATTTGTAAAAAAATTATATGATTTTATAGACTCATTCAACAACTTCTAAAAATCATCAAAATTTTCATCACACAATATGATATCGGCATTGATACGATGAGACCAATTTATGACCTTATTTCGTGCCTTTTTGTGATCTTGAGAACATTGTTGTAAAATATAAAATGTGCCTCATTCTGAATGAATCATTCTATTATCATATTCAATTATCATGATTTCAAAATTAATCCTTTCATGATTCACTTCTCCTCTAGATCAAGTCTTAAAAATAAGTAATTATTCAATCGAGTCTCCTAAAATATTGAAAAATTGATTCAACTCCATGAAATTTTATCATATTCACTAAATATGATTCTTCAATATCAATTTCAAGGAGTTTCATACAACTGGTTCCAATTTTAACTACCTTTATCTTTTTCAGGTTTTCCACCTTTATCAATTCTTGAAACCTCTTCTTTAATTACATTGTCAAACTCATCTTGGAGTTGTTCCTCTATTCTTAAATCTCCTTTTCCATGCAGTGTCGATTATAATTAATTATTTTGAATATCTAATTGTACTGATTCATCAAGAACATTTCCCTACCATTTATCAGTTGTCTATGAAATATATATATGACTATATTTTGTTTCTTGAAAAAATAACCCAACATCTAGATTTGGTTGATTAGTCTGAGTGATGAGTTCGTACAAAACCACATTACCTAGGCCTTTTACACTCCTTTAAAAAAAATCAAATAATTTATTTTCATATAACATATTCTACTACTTCTTTCTCATTTCGTCTTCTAATTTATCAGCAACATGAATTCATAAATCATTGGCTTTTATTAGATCAATTTTGATAATTGGATATTTAGGTTTTTTATTTGTTTTTTTCATGTTCCACTCATCCCTTTTATTGGGTCAATTTTGATAATTGGATATTTAGTACATTTCTTATGTTTCAAAGATTTTAATACTAATTTTATTCAATAAGTAACTTAATTATCACAACCGGAAGCATTATCATCTTTGAATTGATGGATTAAGACACTATGTTATCGATGCTAAGAATGTTTAGTTCGATAATAGTATCTCGTGATCACTAAATAGTCTAAAATGAAAACAGTGGAAACATAAAGTCTATAGAAATATCATTTCATTGGAATAAGAAACTCTTGATTCCATAGAGTGATTACATGATTTTTTGGAGTTAGATTTGTCACCTTCCAAAAAATTTCACAATAATGAAACAAATAATATTTTTCATTCTTTCTATTGAAGGTATCGAGATCATCTAGAATATTGTGATAAGGGAAAGGCAGCTACACCTATAATGGTATTCCCACCATACACAGATAATTTCTATAAGATAAATCATATCTCTTGTTATATTTGGTAAAATAATTTTTTTTAATTCATTCTTTATTATAAAAATTAGTAGAATCATAAAAACATCTAACAAGATTATGGTATAAAATATCAGAACCATATTCCAAATTCTAAAAAAAATATATTCCCATACTTAAAGAATAATAATCACTTTCATAGAAGAATAATATTTTTCATAAAAGTATCTTTCTACTTCGCTTTCTCTAAAAATAAACAGATCATTGTAATCCTCATCAAAGTCTGTCAGATATATAGTAATACTTGGGAATCCTATGTAAGAGATCTTTTGGACTACAAGACTTTAGAGAAGTAAGAAAATAAATAAAAAATATCTTTCTAACTAATGTGGAATATGGGGGTCCCCTTTATACAGGTACTCAAATGAAATTTGATCTCCCAAAAACATATCCAACGATTGAGATTCAGACTCTTCTGATTTGACGGTTAAAAATTATCTAAATAATGATTTGAATTTTTTTATCTCTTGAGGTTTTTATATATTTATTGTATTTGTTTTGAATACGATTATGAATGACCTAACAAGTGATTTTAAGAAAAAATTTATAAAAATAAGTGTAACAAAAAACAGCAAAATAGTTGACATAATTAGATAGTGTTAAAACTATATAGAAAATAAAAGTACCATTTGGAGTGAAGAAATCCATTGGTATGAAAAATATGTTCTTTTAGTTTATTAAATGGAACTAGATTACAATAGTTTGGATTATGATAAATTAAATAGAAATCATAACAAGTGTTTGAATGAAATAAAAATTATAATGTTTTTTAAAAATCATTATATTTATATTATAAAAACTTATTTCGATGTTTTTAGAATGAAAAAATATTAATAACAAAACCTAATTCAAGAAACTTTTATTACATTTTCTGAGTCTAGAAATCCTTTTGAGTATTATAACTCCAAAAAATATTATAAAGAAATATAATCCCTTATAAATTATTTTGATAATTTTTTTAATAAAACTAAATTTTTGAAAAAGTTTTTTTTTTGAAAAAAAACAAACATTTATATCCCCTGCGAAAAAGACTATCTTAATGTATGTATATGCGTAAAAAATTAGATATGACTGATTTCATTACCCAAATCATTCCTAACTTCTGTTTAATATATTAAATCATTTCAGTAGGTAAAGGTTTTATAAAAATATTAACATGATGATCTAGAATTATGAGGAATTATAAAATTATATATCCATTAACATTGATTATATTTTTTAAAATGTATTTGTTTCCAGTAATATACCTTAAACAAGGGAACTTTTGTGAACAAATAAATTTTTACTAAAAACAATTATTTTATAATAATCCATCATTCTATAAATGTTCTGTGATGATAAATGTTTGTAAATTTTATTAAATTTATCTTTAAGAGTGGTAAATGTTAATTAAAGATTCTTCAAAGTTGAAATTCCAGATTTTAGTTTTACAATTAATTTATTATCCACTTCAGTAATAGTTTTGGAATTATGTTTATCAATACTATTTTATGAATAATTTTTCTCAAAAACTACCATTTCTACATCTTTGGAAAAAGAATCCTTTCCATAATTGTCCTTATCTAGATCTTTAGAAATTTACCTTATTTTATTATTCAAAACATCTATTCTTGAATTACTCTTATCATTTTTTTATAACATTACAATTTTAATATTCTGAAGCCTTTTCAAAAAGGGAAACTTATTCATAAGAAGGAAAATTATTATCACCAATGGATGAGGTAGGTTATTTGTCTGATGATGTATAATATTTCTTATCTAGCTTTTTTTCACATAAATACATATTTATCATATTCTTATTTGTTCATACCTTTTCCATTCCACATTTTATACTTAGGTACTTTTTCAAAAAGATTTATGTTCCTCTATATGGATCATTCATTTTTAGAATTATCTTTAGAAGAGTTATCTACACAAGAAGTACACATGAAATCATCTTTAAGAACATTATTTCCCTTATATTAATAATATCTTTTTTCATTTCTGTCATAATTTTTTATCCTTTTAATATTTATATTTATGATTCATAAAATCCATACTAATATATCAAACTTTCTTACATTCATAACATTTGACTCCATCCTTCTTATCATTTATATCTTTATGAAATTTTATATATCTATATTATAAATCATTATTTATTACAATTTTATTCATACTTCTATCAAAATTAGATAGATAATTGTTAGAATTATCATAAGTATCTAAATCAGATTGAATGATCACATTCTTCTTTCTATAAGACATGTAGACCTTTTAAGTAGGTTTTACTTTATCATGTAAAGTTGATGTTGAAGAAAAGGTTACTCAAACCTTTTTCGTTTTCTTTTTCTCATCCTCTATTTGGAGCTTATTTTCATACAATAGATGAGTTCTAATGAGATCATATAAGATAAGGCTACTCGCCTTTCTTGTTTTGTAAACTGTAGTCCTTTTTGATTCCCATTTGTTAGGAATGGTGTCAATAAAAACATCTAAAAATATGTGAGAAATGGAGACCTAATATGGTACCAATTATTGAATCACATAACAGACACATAAACAATTACAGTACCATTATTAAGTAGAAAACCTAAAAATTATTACTTAAGAAAATTAAAACTATAAAAATTTACAAAGAATAATAACAAGATGTTCACTCTTGGTAGTATTCCGTTCTCACACTAAAATGAGAAATTGTAAATTAATCACAAAGATTCAGCTACTCAATAGCTTCAAACACTTCTAGAGATTTTGTATTTATAGGTGATCTCCCAGATTATCTTGATATAACAACAGTCTTATTTTCTCTGAGATTTTTGTATGGACATAGAGACCTATCACTTGAAAACTCAAAATAATCTTACATAACAGAATTTCTTTTGTAGTTTTAGTTTAATAATATTGTAGTGTAAAAATATTCATTTATGATAGAAATGTTTTTACCATATTATGAATATAATCTTATTTATTCTGATTGAGTTTCTTATTTTTTTCACTATGATAACCGTTATGACTATCATTCTGATTTATATCAAAACCATTCTGATTCCACTGTTTAAGACTTTTCAATAATTATGGAAAAGATAGACTGTATAACATTTTTTCTGATAAAGGGGGGTTTGATGTTTATCAGACACAGTCTCATTCTGAAAATCATAATGAATATTTTTTTATATTCATGATTACATTAGAAATTATTCTATATATGGTAAATTATTTTGTTTTCTACAAAAACAAACTAAAAATGTGCACAAATAGTTAGTAACCATTCATTTAAGAAAGAGTTTGTGACTTCCAGAAAAAGGATTTGAAATGTATGAAATAGAATTTCAAACTCAATAAAAGTCATGTTTCATATTCTGAACCAACCTATTATCCTCTATAAATTCAATGATAAATAATAACCTCTAATGGAAACTGAACCCATTTTATGGGTATTGATTACTATTCAAAATGGGGTTCTACCTCATATGGTTGGTAATAAAGTCAGCATATATAATATACCTATTTTGTGGGTGTTTGATGATGTCTTTTTAAAAATAGTTTCATAGTATTCCACTAAATATTGATGTAGACTTATCAATAGAAGTCATACCTATCTCTAAAACTATCTCAACTAATCTCTCTATAATAAAATTAATTTAGTTTTAAGAATTTATGAAACAAAATAGGGAGAATATTTGGAATTGGTTTATTCATTCAAATGTTTCATCTTGTGGTGAACCTATCCTCTTGTTAAGAAGAAAGAATAAAAAATGTGACTCTATTAATTTTCATAAATTGAAGAAGATAAAAAACAATAACTAGTATCCTCTACCACATATTGATGGTCTTTTATCCAAATATACATATCTCAATACTTTTTTAAGATTGAATTTCATTCTAGATATCATCAATTGATATTTAAGATGGTTGAAACACCAAAGATAGTGTTTCTATAAGGCATGGGAGTTATAATTATATATTGATTCCATTTCGTCTTAATAATTCCCCCACTATATTCATTGATTTAATTAAATAGAGTATTTATAGACGACCATAATAAGTTTTTTTTGGTTTTTAAAGGAAATTGTTTTATCACTTTAAGGATAAATGAATAAAAGAAAGATCACTTGATAATTATATGAAAGACCCTATGAGAAATTGTATGAAAAATTTAAAAAGTATAGATTTTGGGTATAAAATATTTCATTTTTAAGTCATATAATCTAAAGTGAGGGTTTACTAGTGGATTTATAAAAGATAGAAGATATTGAAAAATGGCCCAGAAAAACCATGGTAACAAAGATTATATTTTTTCTTGGTTTCAATAGATATAACCAAGATTTTTTGGAAAATTTATCTTGTATTTCAAATCCACTTACAATGTTAACTTAGAATGTAGTCGGGTTCCTCTAAAAAAAGTAAATGTGGGGAAAATTTCACGAAACTAAAGGGAACATTATTCAATACTCATATATTTATATTAACCTATAATTAAGATGTGTTTTTAATATATATTTGTTCATAAAATAAGGTACTAGGATGAATTTTCATTCACAATTACATGGCTATAGATTTTGTCTCATGAAAACTGATGGTTCAAGAGAAAATTTACCCAACTTGTGATTTTAAGGTAGAAACGGTAATTTTTTCATTAAATATTTGGATATATTATCTTTATATAGAATGATTTCATATATATACTAATCATAAGAGTCTATAGTATATATTTATAAATAAATAATTACTTATGAACTAGATAATACAAATAGATTTGATTAATTATTATAAATTCTCAACACATTACCACCCTAGAAAAGAGAAAATTGTGGCTAATAATTTGAGTCAAAAGGATCATTTTTTCTTATCTATGATTAGGATAACAAAGGATAAAATATTCAAAGAATGGATATGGAAATTTTGGTGGAATGAAGAAGTTATTATATTTATTAAACATTTTTTAAACCATTTAACCATGTCAAGATTAAAAAAGAACAAAAGAAAGGCTTATAGATATATAATATGGTTTGAAATATTCCTAAGTATATCCTTGATTATGATATAATGATAATGTTTTGGAACTGTGAATGTGTCCCATTCATACCAGACTTGATGGGGCAGCTATTTGAGGGGACTCATAGATCTTCATTCTATATTCATCTAGGAAGTATGAATTTGTATATAAATCATAAATAGTATTTCTAGAGGGAAATAATGTAGATAAAAATTGTAGAATATTCATATAGGTTTTTGTTATATCAACATGTAAATTCTAAGAGACAAAATTCTATAAGGATGTTATAATAATTACCCACCCTAGAATGGAAATGGGAAAACATCTCCATGGATTTTGTCGTCAGACTCCCCAGAACATCTAAAGAGAATAATGATATATGTGTTATAGTTGGTCACCAAGAAAATACATCACACGTCATTAGTAACTAAGAAGATTTATCTCTGGACACGCTTTTTAGGATATACATTAAGTGAGTTTTATGGTTTCATGGAGTACCACATTCCATTATGTCTAACTAGGATCCAAGGTTTACCTCAATGCTCTTGAAAAATAATAAGCATTCTCCTAATGCATTTTAATGCTTAGATACTGCATATCATCATCATATATATGGTAAGTCTATGATAAAAATTAAAACTCTAAATGAAAGTTTGAGATCTTATTATATGGATTCATATGGTGGTTTGGATCAACACCTTCCCCTTGTTGAGTTTTTATATAATAATAGCTTCTACTCAAATATTCATATGGTTTTTTATGAAGTCCTCTATATGAAGGAGTGTAGAAATCCAATGTATTGGGAGGATTTTTTAGAAATAAATACATTTTAATTAATCTATATTAGTAAATGGAAAAAAGTTTAAGAGACATATAGCAACACATAAGGGAAACACAATGTCAACAAAAATATTATGTTAACTATCAATGACATGATCTAGAATTTAATGTTGTTAAGAATGTGTATCTAAAAATTTATACATAGAAGGAGGTAATTACATTTGGAAATATGATGAAACAAACCCCTAGTTATATATCTTCTTTTGAACTTCATGATCATATCAGGATGATAACTTATCAATTGGTGATTCCAACAAACCTCTCTTAAGTCCATGATTTGTTCCATGTATCCCTACTAGGGAATTACAAACCATATCACTCATATGTACTAAAATCAAAGGTCATACCACTCCATCATGATATTTTAATTGAAAAAAAATAAGTAGAGACTCAGTATCATAAAGAGAATGTGTTATGAATCAAGGCCACTCACCTGGGAAAAGTTTTATTGCGAAACCACCAATTTGAAGATGTTATGTGGGAACATGAGCATATGACAAGGAAGAAGTCTCCTAATGTATTATCTGTTTATCAACTAGTTCTAATAGTCTAAAGATCGTGTTTTTATTACTACTAATTAATATCATGTTTTCCTGTAAGTAATATATATTTTGAGAAAATGTGATAAATCTGCATTAGAATGAGACACCATTGAGACAAACACTATTTTCCATGGCACACCACTAGTATAAAAATCTATAACTCTGAGAAACCACAAGTATATAAAACTCTCATACTATCACACCACTAGACTAAAGAATTGAAAAATTATGAGACACCATTGGTTGACACACCCCCAGGATGTCATGCCTCTAGAACATAAATTTGGCTTAGTATGAAATAGTGTCCGATGTAACACCACCAGACTCATACCGCCAACAATGAAAAATTACCTAAGTCTGAGATACCATCAAATAATACACCATAGACCATTCAAATCTAGTTGAGAAATAGCTAGCATGCTTAAAATTTCATTCAGCCTAAAATATCACCAGTGTCATGCCACCAGAACAACATACCGCCAAAGCAACAAACTAGCAGACCTTGACACCACCAGATCTTAAGAACCCATCACTATTTTTTATTATTTTTCTTTTTTTTTGACTTAAATTACACTAAAGAATATATTTTTTGAATTTAATGCCATTTACTATTATTATTATTTTTATTAAAAAATTTGGAAAAAAGTATGTCATAATGTGCAGTATGAGGAAGCAGCTGATTCAAATGTTCCAGATACTTCTGATAAAAGTTGATCACACACCCTCATGTAGCATAGAGAGAAATAATTCTATAAAAGATAAAAAAAATATTTTATAAAAGAAAAGATATGTGGACTAAAAATCTCATGGTTTTCTGAATATTTGAGAGTTGAAGAGATGAACCTGATTGTAAACAGGAAGATCTTGCCATCTGTGAACACTCCATTGAGGAATCCGAAGCATCGTCACATCTAGTACATTCCTCTAGTATAAAAACTATAGTTTGAGACACTCTATTTTTTCTGATGATTTCAAAATTTCCTCAATCAATATTCATTTTTTATTCAACTCAAGAGTCACAAGCACCATTGTAATAAACTGATCACTTCTCATCTCTATACCCCAGAATGGTTGATTCTGTTTACTTTTTTTAAATTTCTTAGCATTGTGTGTTCTTACTTTACTTTACCACATGCACACTATCTCTTAAAATAAACTAGAAGATAATTGATATCTTCTCAAATAATTTTCTTATTTTTTTCTCCCATGAATATGAGTCTTAGGGGTCCTTATGTGGCATGTTTCTTTTTTACTCCCATGTATAAATGTTGAACAGGTCTCTATGAATTGGAATAATGTAAATTGTTTTATAAAACCAATCCAATTTGTGGATATTCAAGTTTATTTTTTATAAACTATGTGGTGTTGGGTGATAACCATGTGGAGAGGACTATGTATCAACTAGAGAGTGAACCTATTATATTCATATTTCCTCTACATGTTTTAATTTTGATTTATTTTATTTCCTCTTTAAAACTCAAAAATGTTTTAACTGCAAAAAACACATATATACATTGATATTTTGTTTTAATTCATGTTCATATAGTATTTTGATCAAGTAAATTGATGTTAAAGGATTCAATAATATTATAAATATTATTTATCTCAGATCAAATCAATCTATAGAGAAATATTTAAATATATTTAAATATGAATCATACTACTTATTTTTATAAACATTCCCATATATTAAAATTTGGGGGATTTAAAAATAATCCATTTTTAGTAGAAAATTTATCAGGTTCTTAATTTACCCCCCTCTTGGGATACTCACCCTAACCAACATTTGGTATCAAATAGTTGTCTTTATTTAGTATTCATGTGTTTAAATTTGTTTTAACTATGGTTTTAGATGGTCTGTGAAGATATTAAATTTATATTAGTTCAAAATTTATTTCTTTAGAATGGATAACATACGAGAAGGTTTTTCTACTAAAATACATCCTTTCTTCAATGGAACAAATTGTGAAAAATGGAAAACAAATATGAAAACGAATATAGAGATCATGGGTTTGGAGAATTAGTTTTCAATAGAAGATAAATATGTAATAATTTATACTAATAGAAGAACCTGGAGTGATGCAACAAAATTATCAAATATTAGTTATTGTAAATCAATGAATTCCATGTACTGTTCCCTTGGTGATGAAGTGTTTAGTAGGATTTATTCTTCTCAAACTACTTTTGAAATTTTGAACATTTTCTATTTCCAATTAAAGAACTTCAAATCTTAAATAAATGAGGCTAAATACATATATTATTTAATATTATAATATTTAAATGATGCTTGAGGACCGCATTTTAGATATGTACCTAAATTTTAATGAGATTTTCAATACCATGACCCCATTGGGAAATAATTTTTATAACTATCATTCGATAGTGAGACTATTGAGATGTATTCCGGAAATATGGAGAGGCACTTTAGTTTAAATCAAAGAATCATATGACATAAGTAAATTTCCTGTGAAAGAGATGATTAGAAAGAATGTAATTTATGAATAATAGCTAAACGTCAATTGTGAGGAAGATGAGGAGCCTAAAAGAATGTTTGTATTTTTCAAGACTGCTACTTGTAGACAAAAATGGAATTAAAGAAGGAAAATCCCAAACTTTATATTCCACTACTAGTGATTCTTCTTCTGATATTGATAATAAAATGTCTCACCTAGAAATAATGTCTACAATGTTCTGTAGAAATAATTTTTTTTATAAAACCTAACTATATAGAGAAATATGACAACATAAAAAATTGGAAGAAAAAGGTTGATGATACAATGTATGTTATTTACTATGAATGAAAAAGAAAAGGTAACATAAAAATTTGACTCCTCTAAGCTAATATATAAAAGGAATTGCGAGGAAAAGGAAATACGATTCAAAAATAAAATGAAATCTACGTGGAATGCATTTGAGGATTGATATAGTGATTTAGATTCTTCACCCGAGGAAAAGAAATATAGAGAAAATATGTTTTTTATGAATAAAGTCTATGAGGTGTCTGTTCTACTTGATATTTCAGGTATTTTTCCTATGTATGATTCTGATGAATCTGATTAGTATTATAATGAAAAATAGCATGATGATAATATATCAAATGAAGAATTATTTAACTACTGCAATATCCTATAAGACACCTTTAATGACCTAAATAATAAATCAAATGTTCTAAAAATACAACATGATCTAACAATAAATTGTAACTGAGGGTTATCTATAGAAAAGAAGAAAAATATTGACTTCTTAAAGAAAACAATGAAACTTAAACTTTAGAAAAATCAATTGAAGATATCCCTTGAAAAGTTTCCCAATGATATAGATACATTGAAAAAAAAATTGGGAAATCATGTTGCTCCTAAATATCCTACTGGGATATGATATGAACCTGGATATAAGAGAAAAACTACGGAAACTTTTCATCCTAAATCATGACCTGAAAGTTCTTCTACCAAATCTTTTTTAAAGGGAACCAATATAGTTTTTATTTATAAGAGACAATAATATTTTTATAGTAAACCCATTATACTAATGTTAGTACCCGAATCCTTAATTACTAATATTTCTGGACCAAAAAAATATATGTTCCAAAATAATATTTGTTTTAAACATATTTTGTAGGAAAAATTCTTGAAGACCTCTAACATAATACTTTGATACATTGGAAGAGGTTGTTCTAGACATATTACTACAGAATATTCTTTCCCCAATATCCTTATCAAGGATTATGGTGGCCATGTCAACTTTAGTGACAATGAAAAAGGAAAAAACTATTGTTATGGGCCTGATTGGTAAAAAACTGAGTTTTAATTTAAAATGTTTTGTAAATTGATGGTTTAAAATATAATCTACTTATAATTTCTCAATTGTGTGATGACGGTTTTCGTGTTGAGTTTTAGAATGATGTGTGTGATGTTTTTTATTCTAAAACTGCCTTAATTTTTACTTCTTTCAGAAATGAAAATATTTATGCTTCATATTTAAATTATTTAGTTTCTCAGAATGATTTAGGCTTAATTACATTTCATAAAGAATAATGCATTTGGAATAGTAGGGTAGAGAATTTTAATTAACTCACATAGGAATCTAACTGGAAAAGGATTAGTTGTGGGCCTACCTATACTAGAGTTCCCAACTGATAAATTCCATAACCCTCCATCAAAAAGGTATAGAGTATAAGGTTTTTTAAAACCAAATAACTATGTGTCAACTTATCAACCTCTCGAGTTGGTTCACATAGATATTTTTGGACCTTTTAGAGTTTCATGTCTCGATGGGAAGCACTGTATTTATGTTCTAGTGGATTACTATTCTTGGTACACATGGGTATATTTTCTAGCTCAAAAAATTTAATCTTTCTCTTAGATTTCAAAGTAAACTATGTCCATAGAAAATCATAGTGGTCTTAAGATTAATACCTTAAAAGGTGACTATGCACATGAGTTTGGGTGTCATGATTTTAAACCATTTTTCTCTCAAAATCGCTACAATAATTACTTATCTACTCCTATGAAACCCCTATAGAATAGAGTAATTGGAAGATGAAATAGAACCTTACCATATATATCATAGACTCTGTTAACTGGGTATGACCTACCTATCTATTTTTGGGAAGAAGATCATAATACATCATTAAATATTATCAACCGATTATAGATTAGACTTATTCTTAAGAATACCCCTTATGAGTTGTGGAATAATAAGAAACCCAAAGTTAATCACTTTAGATTTCTTGTTGAAAAGTCTTTATTAATAGCACTAAGTCTAGCATAGAAAAAAAATATTCCAAATGTGATGAAGGAGTTTTCCTTGGATATTCAATTTATAGGAATGCCTATAAAGTTTTCAATAAGAATAAAAAAACTATGGATGAATTAGATTATGTAAAATTTGATGCAACTCTTCCACATGTTCTGAAGAAATCCTTAGAAAATCGTAAAGATGGTTTATCTTTTTGAACATAAATTCAAAACCTATATATTATACTCTAAAAAAAGAAAAAAATAATCTAGTTTGGAAGAATTTCCATAACTTCCATAACTTAAACCTGAAAATATAGAAGTAACATGCCCATCATTCTATGTAGGTGTTATAACATTAAAGAAACATCCTCTAGATGATTTTTTAATTCATATAAATAGAGTAACATAAACTAGAGATTCTATAAGAAACCATGTTGGTCATCAATATTTCTTGT
This sequence comes from Viscum album, assembly GCA_963277665.1. NCBI lineage: Eukaryota > Viridiplantae > Streptophyta > Magnoliopsida > Santalales > Viscaceae > Viscum > Viscum album. Next base: position 1,752,910,031 of record OY728146.1, on the reverse strand, counting down.
CATAGCATGAACCTAATAACATAAAAATTGAAATTAATGGTGAGTTATAGCTAATAACTATTCAAGATGAATTAAATCAGTTTGAATGAAACAAATTGTGGGAACTTGTAGATAGGCCAAAGGAAACCTTGACAATTGGAACTAAATGGGTGTTTATGAATAAAGCTAATGAGTCAGGAAATGTTTTTACAAACAAGGATAGACATGTTGCACAGGTTTCTAGTCACAAATAGGGAATTGACTATGAGGAAGCCCTTACACATATTTCCCAACATGAATCCATACGAATCCTACATGCCTATGCAGCACATCTAGATTTAAAACATTATCAAATTAATGTAAAGAGTTAATGACTAAATGGTTTTATAGTTTAGGATGTTTTTTAGATCAACCCCTAGATTTTGAAATCCCCATTTTCCAAATCTTTTTTTAAAATTAACCAATGATTTATATTATTTAAAAAAACCTCCTAGATCTTGGTATAATAATCTCAGCAAGCTTTTGATTTCAAAAGTATTTTTATAAAGAATAGTTGACCCTACCATTCTTATAAAACAGATTTTAAAAGATTTCTTAGTAGTAAAAATATATGTTGATGGTATTATTTTTGTATCTTCATGAAATTATCATAGTTCTAATTTTTCAAAAATTATGAAAAATGAATATGAAATGAGTTTAGTGGGTGGACTCATATTTTTTTTTGGATTTCACATTTTTTAAAACAAAAAAGTAATTATTTTAAATCAATTTAAATATACAAAATATCATTGAAAAAATATTAATCTGGATAGCACTAAAATTAGTGATACACTTATGAGTACCACATCAAAATTAGATCTTGATGAAGTTGGAAAACTAGTTACAAAACCAATTAGAGAGGTATGATTGGAATTATTCTCTATTTGACTGTAAGTCAAATAAATATTATGTTTATGGTATGAATTTGTACTCATATTTAATAAAAACCATAAGATTCAAATCCTGTTTTTGTTAAAATAATTTTTAAATACCAAAAATATAAAACTAGTATAGGATTTATAAACCTTAGAGGAAACAATTTTTTTCATTAGTTATTATAATGTTGATTTGGGTGGATGTAATTTAGATATAAAAAGAACCTCTAAAACATGTTAGTTTTTAGGAAAGTCTCTAGTTTCATGGTGTAGTATGAAATAAAATTTTATTACATTTTGTACTGTTAAAGTTGAATAAATAGTTATAGGTAGCTTTTGTGAACAAATTTGGTGCATGAAGCATACTCTACTAGAGTATGGATATCAATTATGACATGTCCCCATAAACTGTGACAATAAATGTGCAATAAACATATCTAAGAATCTTGCATACTATTCTTGGACAAAGAACCTTGATATAAGACATCACTTCTTGAGATATCATTATAAAAAAAATAGATATCACTCTTCAATTTATTAGAACATAAAATCATTGAGCTGATATATTTTCCAAGCCTTTGAATTTTAAGAGAACTGATTATATCAAAAATGAATTATGAATGATAAATTTTGGTTGAGTTTAATCTTCCATGAAGTATGGTTGAGTAGAAAATACCGTTCTGAGCAACATTATTCCATATATTGGCCCCAACAAATCGTAATACATCATCATTGTATTTATTACATTACTTATTTTGAATTAAATTAATATAACATATATATTTATAGAATTGAATGCCATTAAATATTTTAATGATTCTACATAAAATGTTTGATAGAAAGTGCTTAAGAATGTGTAGTAAGATGAAGTAGCTTATTCAGATGTTCATGTTACTGTTGAAAATTGTGGAGCACACTCTCTCATGTAACATAGACAGAAAAATGTACATAAAAGACTGAAAAGTTTTGTATAGAAGAAAAGATGTATAGATGAAAAGTGATCAAGATTCACTACATATTTGAGATTAGAAGTTCTAAACCTAATTTCAAACATGAAGATCTCACCTGATGTGAACACCTGAATAAGGAATCCAAAGAATCATCACATCCAGTGATTTCCTTCGATAAGAAATTAAGATTTTCCACTACTCTGTTTTTTCTAAACATTTCAAAAGAACCTGACTCAAGCTTCATTGATTTTACAACTCAAGAGTCAGAAATTGCATTGCAACAAACCAATCACTTATAAACTCTATACTCCTAGATAACATTATTCTTTTACATTTATTACATTTTGAATAATGTGTCTTTTTACTCTGCTTTACCTGATAAGAACTTTCTTCTGTACTAAACTGGAAGGTACTCTATATCTTCTAAAAAAAATTTCTTATTTATTTCCCCCACTGATAAGAGTGGTAGAGGTACATTTGTGTCATGTTTTTTTTACTCTCATTCATAATTGTAGAAGATGTATTTTGTAACCTGGATATTTTTAAACTGTTTTGTAAACCCGATCCAAGTTGTGGATCATCTCGGTTATTTTATATAAACTTCTTGGAGCTAGGTGATCTCCCAGTGGAGAGGATTAAGTCTTAACATGATACTGAACCTATTGTATTCATCATTACAATGTGTGTTTTATTTTTTTTATTTTAATTCAACCTTAAAACTGAAAAATATTTTAATTATAAATATAATATATATACTTTTATAGTTTAACTTAATTTCTAATCATATAGTATTTTGATCATGTAAATTGAAGAAAAAGGTTTCAATAATATATTATATATTATTCATCTGATATCTAATCAATATATAGAGAACTATTTATAAATATCAATACATTCATACTACTTATATTGATAAACATTCTTGTATTTAAAAATTTTGTGGATTTCAATATAATCCATTTTTAACAAAAATTTTATTATGACCTCAATTCACCCCCCTCTTGAGATAGTCACTAAAACAAAAATTGTATTGGAGTGATTAATTTTGAGATAAAATTATTATAAATGTGGGTATAATGTAATACCTTATGTTTTTGTGAAAAAAATATAATAAATTAAATTTAATTAATAACAAACATTAAACACAACACCATGTTTTCAATTATCGTTATATACTATTATTATTATTATTATTTAAACATGACTATTATAACCTTTCCAGTAATCCTGGAGTAAAGAATTATAATAAATAGATTATAATAATTCTATATGATTTATTTATATAGTAAAATCATATTGATAAAAAATACATAACTTTTAATAACATCTTTCTATGTTTTGAAAATATTTTTCTCAAAAAAATGTATTTATATATTTTTGTGAAAAAATAATAAAAATAAAATTTCACTTATAATAATTTTATTTTAAAAAACCTTCATATTTCAAATATACATGTAAAAAAATATTAATGAGTTAATTTTGGACATTTTTAAACAATTATTAATTTTTTGATGAATGGTAAAAATTTAGATTTTTTTTAAAAAACTTCCCTTCATTTAAAGTATTTACAAGATCGGTTTTATCTTAATACTATTTTAAAAGTAAAATAAATTCAATTATATATTTATTAGTACAATTTATTTCATATAAATCAATTCCATATAGAACTTTGTAATAAAATTTTCTATACATATAATGATTTTTACTTCTGAAAACTGTTATTTCATCACATATATGGGTTTAATTTCAAATTAAAAATTTTCAATCTTATGAATGGTTTTTGGAAAATTTAATTTTAAATTTTAAATCTTAGTAATTAATATTATATGATATTTTTAACATAATTTTTTGTCACGACCCATCCTCGGGGCCCGTGCCGTGACTACCCCAAGCCCGCCTTCCATATGCCATGGGTTGGAGACTAGCACCAAGGCATAATTCCTGGTAAAAAGGGAAGGAATTTCTTTTGTAAAGTAAACAAACACCACAGAGCAAGAAAGTAGAAGAAAACACTAAGTAAAAAATGGGTACAAAAGAAAGTGCGGTAAAATAAGTGGGCCAGAATACAAACCCAAACTGAAAGTAAATTACAACTGAAAAGGAGAGTACAACAACTAAAAAGTAAAGTCGTAGCCTCGAGCCGTCCATGGGAAGTCCCACCTGAAGGGTGGGTACAGATAGCCTCCACAACTCCTCGGGTCCAGCCATCCGCTCCGAGTACGCCCTACCCAGTGGTCCACCTCCGGGTACCGACCTGCTCCTCGTGCCTCAACCACGATCAGCGTTGTCTGTCGTCTGCATCCAACAGAAGTAGTGCGGGCATAGCCCATGCATGGGTGAGTATAAGCTTCTCATTAGGGACCCCAAGACCCCCGAAGGTCTCCCAGAATCCACAAAGGATAATCCACAAAGGAAAGATACAATCATGAAGTAACATCCAACACTACTTAGGTATGCCCATACATATACCTAAGTCATCAATTCTCGTTCTACTCCAACATCCGAGCCCATGTACAACCCAGTCCACATACGAAAAACACAACCAAATCCACACAGGAAAGCATAACATAATCCACATAGGGTATCAAGTCAAACTTATCGAAGATAAGGATTGAAAATCAAGATTTAGCTCAAACAGGTATACTTCTTCATGATGTCAAAACCACGGCTGCTGGAGAACTCCTCCTCTGTCGAGAATTGTGGCCTGCTGCTACAACCAAGCGCTTCCCTCCATGGGTCTGCCGCTACAACCAAGCGATCCCCCACATAGGCTCTAGAGGTACTCCTTCTATTGAGTATCGTGGGTCTGCCGCTACAACCAAGCGCTCCTCCACCGTGGGTCTGCCGCTAGAACCAAGCGCTCCCCCTCATAGCCTCCAGAGGTAATCCTTTTGTTGAGTACCGCGGGTCTGCCGCTACTACCAAGCGCTCCTCCGCCGTGGGTCTTCCGCTACAACCAAGCGCTCCCCCTCATAGCCTCCAGAGGTACACCTTCTGTTGAGTACCGTGGGTCTACCGCTACTACCAAGCGCTCCTCCGCCGTGGGTATGCCGCTACAACCAAGCGCTCCCCACTGGGCTATCTGAAATACATTGAGTCGATAGATCAGCAGTCGTCAAGTCTCAGCCAGCTATTAGGTCTCTGTACTCTACTATCTCGTCACCGGGAGGGTCCTCTCCACGAGCTACCAGTCGATACTCCAAGTATCATGAAGTTCCATGAAGAAGTATCTCAAAGGACTGCCTCATCATAGGGGTCTCAACGCAACAGACAGCACGTCAGTCGGACGCCCGGTCTGTGAGTTACTAGCCTTTTGGTCCCAGGGGCCCAGTTGGTTTCGTGTGCGAACCAACCCGGCCGTATCTCCACTATACCCCAAACTCTCATAGGGAATGCTCATTGGGACCATTTCTCAACGTGATCACCAACGCCGCTGATGGTTCGTCAAACATACATCTGGTCTGAAACCTATCAGCTTTTCCGTTCCAGGGGCCCGGTTGGATTTCGGGTTCAATCCAACCCAGCCATTATCCAACTACATCTGAAACTCAGGAAAATCATGCCAAAAGTTTCTTCTCATCAAGAGGAATCCAACAAAGTCGATGTCTCATCAATCGGGCGTCTGGAGCTCAAGTTATAAGTGTTTCCGCTCCGAGGGCGCGGTTAGTTTCGTGTACGAACCAACCCAGCCGAACCTAAAGTACTCCGAAACCTTGAGTGTAATATACCGAAATGACCATCTCGATCCAAGGATCACATCGCCGCAGATGATGCATCGATCGGAGCTCCACATCCCATGTTATGGGCAAAGGACTCTGAGAGGTCCGGTATTATGGGGTTCGGGCCCGATCCGACCCGGCCCGGTACCCCCTGGGTCGGCCCGAACCGGGACGACCCGACCCGGGTCTGGGTTCGGCCCGCTTGGGCTCAGCCTGGCGCGCTGGCACTAGCCAGGGGGCCAGGTGGAAAGGCGGCTCGGCCGTTACGGCCGAGCGAAGAGGGGTGGGGGCTACCCCCCCCCCCCCCCCACATAGAGAACATGTAGCCCTCATTTGGGGGGCCGCACCTGCTGGCCGACCGGGGGTTACAAACCCCCAGTTTTCCCCTGACTGGCCGGCCCACTCTGGTTGGCCGATTGCTGCCGCCATGGGACCGGCGCTGGCCGTTCCCCTGCTCCGACGCCGGCGGCCCGGAACCGGCCGCTGGTCTCCCCGCTCCGCCGCGGCCTTGGTCCGTCCGGCGCGGCGCGACGGCACCGTGGCCCCGCTCCGGCCGTGGCACTTTTGTAGTTCTCCAGCTAGGCGCGACGGTTCCGCGTCTTTGGTTCGTCTTTAACGACGCGGCGTGATGGCACCGCTTCTCCCCCTTTCTTTAAAAAAATCTGCGCGGTGCTTTGCCATTCCGTTGCCTTGTTCGTGCCGCAAACAACATCAAACAACCAAAGGTGAGAGGAGGGTCGGTCGTGTTCGTGCGCTCCGACCCCCGCCCGTTATTTTGGTAACAGGCAGCTCTAATAGAAATGAAGAAAGGCAATGGAAGAATTCACGAACAACAATTAAAATAAATCCCTACTTCGTCGAATTCGTTGAGCGAGGGTTCGTCGCGGAAAAGCACGTCGTGGAAGAAGGCGTCGGAAGGGGGATCTTCGCGTCACGGAGAAAGGATTCGTCAGCGTCGCGTCGTCGATCTCAGAGGATCCGGCATTCTTGTCGACCTTCGTCGGAGGTAGGCATTCTTCGTGTTCTTCACGTTCTCCGCGTTCTTCGCGTTCTTCGTCGAGGAGGAAGAACTTCGAGAACCTGGGCGAATTCTCCCTGGCCTCTCAACACAACCAGACTAACTAAATAAAATAAGTGGTGTCTTATTTTATTTACACAAAAACTAACTCTTGAAATTAAAAATGAAAAGAAACAATCGATTAATTGAGGAGTTTAAAACTGCCCAATTAATGAGGCGTTTAATATCCAGATTAAACGCAAGAGTTGACTTCATTAAAAAGGGGGGTGCGGGTGTGTTACTTAAGAAGAAAAGAAATGGTGGGGATCGAGTGGGCCCCACCTTACAAATATCCTACCAAGTGGGTAGGATATTGTGGGTCCCACATCATCCACTTAACATAGGTTAAGCGACTTGAAATAAAATAAATGGGTCGCACCATTTTATTTTATTCATTTACTTAACCCGAAAAAATTTAAAAACCACACCCGAGAAAACGCAACTCCAGAAAAGGTTTTTCTAAGCAATTACTGGTGATGCGATTCCATAGGTGCCCTCGAAATTCGATTCCGAGCACCGGTTCAAAAGTTAGAAAAACCCGCTCGTTCGTTCACTGAACGTACCTGAGCTAAACTTCGGAAAATGATTCCGGGCACACCAGGCCTCGGAATCAAGTGCCGTTAGAAACTGTGTTCTTGTAAAATCCCAAAAAAAAATTAAGAAAAAATTTCCCTTGAATTTTACAGGTCTTTACACTTTTGTTCAAAATTAATAGTAAAAATAGTAAAAAAAATTTACTACGGTTAGGGTTTAAATGGCCTTACCTAGGGTTAAACTTTAAAAATAATGGGTAAAATGACCTAGAATCATGTACAACTCTCATAGAATGTTCATATTTTAACCTTATATCATAGAAGGTTCAATAATAATTTTTTTAAGGTTTTTCAGTTTTAAAACATGGCTACACCTTTTTATTTTTAAAAATTCAAAGTGTTTTATCACCCCACCTTACAAAAGAGAGCCCCCTCTCCTCCACATTACCCACTTCCAAAACCATTATGTTCAGCCAAACTCATCACAAATCCATTCCTTACTTCACTGAACAAATCCTAGAGGACATATTTTTATTAGTAAACCCTCTTAATAATTACTTAGGTGTAAAACTAATGTTTTTCTCTAAAGAATAAGAGGTTTGAACATTTATGAAGGTAGTCAAGACATAAGGTAAGAAATTTTCCGTCCAATATTATTTATATAGGACACATGACATATTCACCACTAATTTATTTTATGTGGTTTATATACTAACCATGAATATATTTTTAGATTTTTCTAATTATAATTATGGGATATAAATATCCATCTATGCTTCTTTCTTTCATGGGGATTACGATTTAAAAGTTACCAAAGTTGTTAAAGTTGTTTGTTAAAATCTCATTATTTATTAGTAATGTTTATGATTATTCTTCCCATGATGTTATGTTAATATATACTTCTAAATAAAATGATTAATTTTATTCTACTCTAGAAATTTATTAAAATTACATTTCTTTCCTTTCATTTTCCTCCCTTTTTGTACTCATGGTTTAAAAATAATGTTTACACGAAAAAATGAGTTTTTTTTTATTTCTTTGGTTAAAAACATTTTTTCTTACATTTATATAACCTATAAAAATTATTTGAAGAAATTTTTCAATATTTTCCAAAGATTTATTAAATTTATTTTTACCTATGTTTTACTTTTTACAAAATTTCTCAAAATGAATCTTTTTATCAGTTTCTAAATAAGGCTCTCTTGATGTATTCCTAAAAATGAGAAAAGAATATTCATTTTAACATTTATATAAAAAAATATTCTCTTTATAAATTCCCACTCAACTATTTACAGATTCCATTAAAAGTTTCCAAGGTTATATTCAAATAAGAAAAATTCTCATTTAATAATTTTTTATAATTTAAAGATGTGTTTTCGAAATAGGAGGGTTTTTTCCTCAATATTGTTTTTATGGTCCTTTTTAGAATTTCTATTCATTAATGTCAAAAACATAAGGTTATTCCTATGTTTTTCTAGGTAAATGACCCAATTATACAATAATTATTATTTCTCTAGATGGTTTATTATTACGATGATTATTTGTTTATAAATCTTATTAATTTTCCACCAGTTATTCTATGATGAATTTATGAGATTATTGTGAAACCCACTTCCTTTTTATAGGTTATTCTATGATGAAATTATTATAAAATCCATTTAATCTTATGTTTTATTATATGGTGAATGTTTTAAGATCTTGTCTGATACAAATGTTTGGATTATGAGGTGGTTGGGTCCTGTATCTCCCTTAAATGAATTGGGTAGTAGTTATTGTTCTATTATCTGAAAGGGTACAGTGAAGGTTATCCCAACCCTAAAAAAAGATACACATGATTTTATCCCAAGCCCAAATAAGTGGGTGAAAATTACTTTAACCAAAACCTAAATCAGGTACATTGGCGGTATCCCAAGACTAACATGTTATGTATATCTTGGTGGGTATCCATGAAATAAGGTTTTTTATGCCTGTATATATGCCACAAACATATTTCTTATGAAACTTTTATGATCTCATGGATCATATTCATTGATTCCTTTATGATTCATGATTTATGAACTTCCAAGATTTACACCGGGACTCATGTTTATGATCTATGATATGTAGGTTATGGTTTTAAAATGATATTATCATGTTATCATTACATTATGCTCTTGTTATTTTGATATCCCCTTTGTTTAACCTTACTGAGAATTTGATCTTATAATGACCAGATCTGTTATAAATAAAATTCCACTTTTAATAAAATTAAATATCTTATGATATAATATGTTTATTTAAAACACATGACTTTACATTGTTTTATTTTAACTAATTTGATTTAAATGACCATTATGAATCTTTACCATTTATAAAATAGTTGTTTAATAGTGATCACATGATTAGTATAAGTATAGGGTTTAAAAAATCCAATTGACCCAGAAAAAGGATGTGATGGAATAAACCAACAGGATCACACCCTATGAATCCCATTTATTGGAGATTTAAAGGGAGATTTTATTTCTGTAATTTTCACTTGACCAAGTATAAGATGAGATCCAACAACTTAAGCTTGAAAAAACCCATTTATGGGAGAATATGAAGCTCATCGAGATCACGTCCTATAATGACACTCATTTTAGACAAATGTATAGATCATTAGTTTTCATTTTGAATCCTAGATTTCATCTAGGAAAAGGTATAATACATCTTTGGGAACTTCCAAGGAGCATTTGCGACTTGTTTGAATCCTAGAGTTCTAGAAAAGTTGGTTGTGGGATGGGATTCAAGGTTAGTGGAAATCATGTAACCCAAGCCACATTGTTTGTTTAAACCGTGTGGTTGTAGACAAGGGCACATTCATATCTGCATGGTTCATCTGCAACCACGAGGTCTTAGGAAGACGGCCATGTATCCTGCTACAGATGGGGTGAAGATCTGTTTATTACTGTTTGTGCATGGTTTTTAGATCATTTTCATAAACCATGTGTAGAGTATTTTTAATGAAAATTTTCCATTTTTCCCTCTTTAATTATTTACCCCGTATTTATATTTATTCTCTCTCTAGAGGTTTGAACCTCTTATTCTCCACCTATTTGAGATTAAATCTTCTCCCAAGTATAGATAACCTTTATCTCCTCTGTCCAGCACCTATTCCTCAAATTGTCAAAGGTTTTGTATAGCCCAATTTAATGAAAACAACGCACATCCCTCTTTACTTGGTAAATTATACCTCTTATTACCCTATTTGATTCTGGCTCATTCACCACATTTTTAGGGCATTGTAAGGGGATGAAGATCTCTTCCAACCTTCTTCAAATATGTGGTCTATATCAAGCAAGTCTTTATATATAGATTTAAGGTAGGTGTTCATGTAGTTTTTTATTAGAGTTTTTTCCATTTAATATTTAATATGTCATTCCATTAGTCATCCTTTTCCGAGTATCTTTAATGTATTGTTTATTCAATGTATAACCCACCTTAGGGCCTATATATATGTTAATTGGGTCTCAATTAGGGAATTATAATTTTACATGATTATTATGGACACTCTTATGTGCCCCACCTAAATATTGTCATTTTGGCCAAAGGGTACAAAATTATTAATTTTAATAAAGGTCTATCAGTTTTCATTTTCATGGGACATGCCTTGTCTCATTTATATTTTAATGAACTAAAAGAATCCCATGGGTGTTTTTAATCCTTATGTTTAGAATTTACCAAATGGTAATGTGGGTATTTGACGTTGATACTTTGTCTACGACACATTTTCCTTGAAATAAATTCTTCATGTTAGGAAAATTAAATTGGTTGGATTAAAATAGAGTGGGTAACACTTGATGGATTATTTTCCATAAAATGAACATCAGGGACTTGACTTAAGTAGGATTTTTGACACTTTCCTTGTCCATATTCTTTAATAAATTACTTATGTCGGTTTAAATGATATGAATTTAATTGAATATGTACAATGACACAAATGAGAGGATTTTCCATAAGTTTTGAAATGAAAATGTGATCTTACCTTTTTCAATGTATAATTTTAAATACATTAGATAGTTTTGACTTATGTTACAGGTTATAAATGGTGATGAAACTTTTATGAGAATCATATATATAAACATGTATGTGTGGGAGGTATTTCACCACATTCTAGTTATATATACAGTGGGATGATTGTAAGGTCCTTAGAAGGTCATGGTGACCCAATCTCCGCTTACATCATTTCGGGATTACTACCCTCTAAGTAGTGATTATTAGCTTAATTTCTATTGTTGGATGCCTATGTGTTACCCCTGGTCCAACCCAAAAAATACTTATGTATATATATATATATATATATATTTATTTACGGGGGCATGATCATACAAACTTTACATGGGGTAAAGCAGATAGACATTCCAGGTGTCCTTTAGAAACTAGAGGGGGAGGAAATTTATTTATTTTTCATTTAATCACTTTCCTGCTTAAACCTGCACACAGAATAGATATGAGAACCTACTCAGTTTACACATAAACACTGTTGTTGGAATATTAAAAAGATTTATCCCAAACCATACATAGGACACCTTTGGCACCCAAGACAATTATTTTCCTCTAGGTATTGATAGGGGAAAAAACTACTCTTCTGGTTATTGATTATTACTGTTCAGTTGGAGCCTATGGGTTGAGGATCGAGCATGTGCTCGAGATTCTATGGAGTGTATTTTTTTTCTTTTGTTATCTCTTCCACTTTTTAATCGAATTAATGTTGTCATTTTCTTGTTTTATTTTGCAAAATAATTCCACATATACATGTTTGCATCAGACACTGACTATGAGAATTGTGGTCTCTATATTCAGTTAGTTGTTTATTCTACTGCTTGGTTATTTATTTTATTGTTATGATTTTGTTGTCTACTATATTTGTCTACTTTATTACATTCCATATTCTAATAACTATTTTTATAACTATTTTTCATCTCTAACATGGGGGTATATTATCCCTATTGTACTAACATATACACCCCTACTGCTATTCGGAAGCCCCTGGCATATGGGGAGAAGTCCTAGGGGTCATGTGGTAAACCAGGATTGGGGCATGGGTTTAGTGGAATTTGGGTCTGGGATTTCACAAAGTGGTATCATATGGGTGTGGTGTTCCTTTATTTCCTTACTATTTTTCAACAATAGAATTGAGATGAGATACTCTTGGAACTTATTCACAAGCCATGCTTGGGTGTTATGAACCCATGTAGGGAGTAAAGGCCATGTTTCCTTAAATGATATTATAATTGATTTTTCAATTTACCATTTCCATAATTTCATAATTGGGTGTATCACATGTTTTGTGATGTTTTTCATATTAATGTTATTAGAATTATGATTTCAGTGCCCTGACCTGATGAAATGAGGGTCCTGTATTCAAACATGCATCACAGTAGGCAGAATATGTCACACCCCAACCACGGATACTCTTTCCTTTTATTATTGTCCATATATTGGATCTTTTGGGTGAGATTTGGTTTGAGTTCCTAACAAAATTCCTTGTGTTTTCACAGTGTTGGTTTTCCTTTATAACTATGATTTTTTATTGTTATTGGTAATGAGATAAAGTTGAATATTGGTGATATTGTGACATCAATTGTGTCACTACATTGTGTTTAAAGCATTCAAGGATTTTTTGGTAGAAATCCATAGTGTTTGGGATGTATTTTGAGGGTTTTGAACAATTTTTGGGGTTTCACGATTTGAGAACGACCTAGAAGAACAGTGAAACCTAACCATGCAATGTTGTCGAGGTTTCCAATAGTCCTTGCATGGTCTGCGCATGGTTTGAAAAACTGTGCAGCCACTTGTGAGCTTAATAACATGTGACATGGAGCCCTGTTTAAGTCATTCAACCACTAAAATAAATCCCTACCAGCTGGGCATCAACCAGAGGCGCATACCCCTTCATTATCCATCAATTCGGGCCATTGTTTGGGGAGATTTATCACCAAAGGTTAGTGGTTCTTCATCAAGTCTTCCCCATTTCTCTTCTCCTCTTTCCCCTATCTAATTTATATACTCTCTCTTGTCTTGGAATCCATTTTTCAAAACCCTAGGCTTAGGGCTGGAGGATTTTGGTTCGTTTTTCTTGTGGCCAAGGTGTGCAGAATTTTTTTGGGGCTTATATATCCCTCTCCTTGAAGTTATATTCCATTCGCCAAAGGCTATGGTAGGCGAATCCAACTTTCCTTTCCGGAATAATCCGTTGGCACTTTCATGTTTTCATTAAATTATTAAATGTTATTATCACTTCTATTATACCCATTTTATAGATATAAATGATGATTTGGTGTTGATTTATTTTTTTAAAAAATGTTTCCTAAAGATATTTGTGTTAAATGGTTAGGTTTAAGGCACACATGATTCTTTTTTTAACTTTCATGCTCTTTTAAAGTGTAATTAGTTATTTTATGAAATTATTAACTCTTGTGTTGTGTGATGGATCTTATTTGGTTGTGAACATGGTTTTGTGGGTGCAATTTGGAAATGGTGTTGCTTGATATATGGGTTTAATGGTCTTTGAAAGGGGTTTTATGAAAAAAAATGGGATGGTTGTGTTCTCTTAAATATTTAATGGTTGGATTTGGGTTTTAAATGGTTTCATGGATGAAAGGGGTGACATTGGATATTAGAATATATATGGTTGCACTATGATCACACATTTATTTTCCTTCAAATGATGATGACACATGAAAAATGGTATTCTTACAAAATCATGATTTATCAAATGACTTTTGGTTTTCAAACAATGCTGGTTCCCATGGAAGACTTCTAAAGAAGGTTTTAAATATATTTTTGATAAAGGGTGGCTTAAATTGTTTGGGGAAAGCATGGTTTTAAATGGTTTCCTCTTGTTTTGGGTCATTTGGCCTTGGAATATTCGTTGTGTGATTTTGGAATTGTAAGGGCCAGTTTTGAAATTGTGAAGTGTTGGGGTATGTGTTTGGATCATAAAGACCCATTTGGATTTTCATATGTATAAGTGGTGTTGGTGTGTTTTTTTTAAATTATTGTCTTGAGGGTATATTTTAAATTTCACCCTTTATGTTGGTTTTAGGAATGATATAGAATTTTTTTTGTAAATTTATTTGGGTTTGTAAAAATAAAGGTACGTTTGGAAAGGTTTTAGAGTTGCATATTTTTTCTAAAATGTGAAAAGGCTTTTTTATAAAATTCATGGGTAAGTAGTGTTCTTCATGGTATTAGAAGTGATTTTTAAATGTTTTTATGTTCATATGTTATCATGAATAGGTTTGTGATGTGAAAGTGGTGGCTTGTGAAATTTGATTCTTGGCTTGGTTGATAAATTTCATAAGTGGAATCATGTGATGTTGATCTTGTTTGAGCACAAAAAGGGATGCCTGATTATCTAGGTGGGTGGACTTGTACTAGAATGATAGTGATCCTGTGGAATTTGACCCCGGTTTCACGTAGCGATTTTGACGATGATTACACTAACTAAACAGTAAATGATGATGATGATGATGGGGACAACTAGTTTGTTGGTATGTTCCTTACTAGTGGTTTGTGCATGACAAAAAAAATATTTATGGTTAAGTTTCACTGAGTTATGAGGTACCTGGGAAACACAGCTTGCTAGCGCCTAGGGGTGCTCTCATGACTAGTGTTTAATGACTATATTGCACCTCCATTCGGCATAATGTAGGTTGGGATAGTAATTTTAAAAGTAACTGTAATTTTAAGTGGAATTATTTTAAATTGATTTCCATTTAAATTTTTTTCATTGAAAATTATTAATTGTATCATTTTTTGGGTATTTGGTTATAGAATGGCATTTGGTTTTGGAAACGATTAGTATTATGAGTTTGATTTTGAAATCGAAAAATAATGTTTTTTTATTTAAAATTGGAAAACCAAACTTTTGTAACTGTATTTTAAACTTGGGTTAATGGTTTGTTCTGGGAAAGTAAACTCTTGGATTCAGTGGTTATATTTGGAATCCTTACTGAGCATTTTGGTGCTCGCACTTATCCTATCTTTTCTGTTACAATTCTAGATTTTGTTCAGGTTCCTGGTTCAGCTCCTCAGTGATGGAGAGAGGTTGGTCTTATGGGTGGCGTTTACCATGAGGTCACATGGATATCATAGTAGTTTGGCTTTGTTTTCAGTTTATTCATATTTGTTTCTGTTTATTTAGTTGTATCATATATTTGGGCCAACTTTTTATTTTTTCTATGTTATGTTGTTGGTTTTAATGGCTTGTTCATCTATGTTTTCTATTTTGGTCCACGTTTCTTTCTTTTGAAATTAAATTGTTACCTAGTGTATGTTTTGATGCCCGACACTAGTTTATAGCCAGTGGGGATCGGGAATGCCCTTAGATCCATGTTGCGGATCGTCTTTGGTGACCGGTTCAGGGTTTACCTGGGCTGGTTTTTGACAAAATGGTATCATAGGAGGCCCTAGTTATTTGTGGTGTTCGGTAGATGGATATTATGACTATTGAGACTCATAAGGTAGGTATGGAAAGGATGTTCTGAACCCTTTCTCATTCCGAACCTTGAGTTTCCTAGGGTGTTCCGGGTTTCTAGACTTTTGATTTTGTTTTGGGACTAAGGAATGAAAATTGTGGCGGCTGGTGTCATGTCATGTCCACACATGGAGTAGTGACCCATGTAGAGTGTGAGTGCACAGTTTCGTTCATCCTATTCATTGATGCTTTCATGGGGTGTGGCTCACTACCATGTCTCCAGGTTAAGCGTAACTACTGGTTCCTCATTCCGGTAGTTCCTTGTATGTTATTCTTCGTTTTTAGTTTTGTTGGCAGAAATGTGTTCATGAATATAAAAATGGTATTTGTAAATGAAAATAAATTTGGAATTATATTCTTTTCCTTCATTTGATTTTAAACTCGTAAAGTGGAGTTCTTGAATTAAAAATGTTTTGGGTTTTGATGAGGAAGGAAAGGATTTGAACATTGGTATTCCTTATGTAGGATCACATGTGTGTGGGTAGATGCAAAAAGTGTGGGGGGAACTTGTTTGTGGAAATTGTGGTTGGAAAGGGATGGACACACATGTGATGGCTCATAGGATTCCATGGGTGAGTATTTGTAACGTAAAGGTTTTGGAAATCAATTTTTCCTTAGAAGTGGATTTTTTTCTTGGGAAAATTATATTTTGTATTTGAGAGTTGTCCTTGTGATGAGGTAGTTCTAAATTTTATATGAAAAAAATTATGGTTTCGAAAAAAAAATATTTTGATTGTGCGGGTATTTTTTTAGCTCGATGCTACTTCTGATATCGTGTTTTTGTATTATTTGGTGTATGCCACCCACAAAGGACCCTAGTATTTCAAATGATTCATGCCAAGGATTTAATTATTTTCGGATATTTTTTGTCCTTTGAGGTGGTTAGGGTATGCTTGAGGTGGTTTGATTGAAGTAGAGTGTTCCTGCATGTTGTTGGGAACTCATAGGGTGGTCAGAGTTTTTTTGGACTTAGGTTTGATTAAGGGTATATTGGGATCAATGAAGGTTGGTTTCATTATCATCATTGGAGTTTTGAGAGTTGTTGTTGGTGGTTGGATTTTGTAAATGTTCCCTATCTGGAAGGAGTGAATGCTGGAGGAACCTTCTCTAAGATTTTATCTTTGTTTGTCCTATAATCTAGTTCTCCAAGATACCTTTGATTGTGCCATCAGTAAGGATGGTTCGGGCATTCTAAGCCATCATGTCATATCCCTCCAAAGACGTGCCCCCATTGTAGTTGTTTGGGTCATCTGGAGCAGTTTGGTAGGAAGTTTCGCTCAAATAAGTAGTTGTGACCAGAGGACGCATGTACCTAACTGTGAGGCAGGAGATGCTTTGGTCATCAGTGCCCCAACAATAGGCCTTAGGTGAAGCTCGCGCACAGTCAAGAGTGACTAGGAATGTGAACCCCCAAACTAGTTTTTCTTTCTGTGTTGGGATAAAAATATTTATGGTTTCCTTGTTATTTTCTTCCTACTCTTTTATGTTTATCATTTTTTGTAAAGTTTTTGTGGTCTCGTTCTATTTTGATCCAACCAGTAGAGTCTATTTAAATGTTGCCTTTGAAATTTTTCATTCTTCTTTGAGTGTGACATACCATTGTGTAGGTCAATCTCCATTTTAACTTTAAATAGTTCTCATTTGGAGTTTCCTGAGATTTTTAGAATTGATGTTTTGTGGGTTTAGTTCATGTAGGAGGTTCCTGGTTTTAGTGGTGGCAGTGTCAATCTTTTACATAGATGTTCAGGTTTGAGCACAGTCAGAATTTTTGGTTTCTGGAGTTTTTCAGAGAATTTTTCCTTATGATGCACGGTTACCGCATGGTTATTAAAAACCATGTGGCCATAGCCATGCAGAGAGAACCAACTGCATGATAAGAACATTTCCATGTGGTAGGTATCATAACTATTCATCTTAGTGTCATTTTCAAGTAGTGGAATTGGCAAGATTGTAACATGGTTTTGAAACTGTGCGTCATAGTCGTTCAAGGAGCCCCCTTTCTTCTAGTAGCTCGTTCATGGATGGCGCAGGATTTGGTAAAGCCTGTGGCCAAACCATTCAAGAAGCCTAAGAAATTTAAATGTTGAAATCTATCATTCCTGGTTGTAGTGAGGGTGTTGTTTGGGGTTGAAATGTTGTTTGTATTAGTGAAGTTTTTGTGATGGGTAGAACTCTATCGTGTTCTCCCCTCATCCTAATTCATGTTTTGTGGTTTCTTCCTGATCGGTTAGGTGAGACTTTTGGATTTAATATTCACCATGGGGATCATGTTCTCTTGGTTTTGATTGGGAAAGGATTCAAGTTTTAGTTATCTTTCGGTTGGGTGGATTTATGGGGGAAAAAGTTTTCGTACTGGGGAGAATTGTCACACCCTGACCTCAAATACTCTGTTTATTCTTTTCCTGATGTTAGATATATTTTTTTTGTTCTTTTTGGAGTTCCTGACAAAAAATTTAGTGTTTTCACGGTTTTGGTTTCCCATTATACGTATTATTTATTATTGTTATTGGTATTGAGAAAAAGTTTTATGTTGGTGAGTTTGTGGCATCCACGATGTCACTACTTTGGGTTTAAAACATTTGAGGAGTTTGGGGTAGAAGTCCCTAGTGTTTGAGATGTATTTTGAGATTTGTTGGCCAATTTTTTTGGTTATCACGGTTTGAGCGTGGCCTGGATAAACCTTGCAATATAACTGTGTGAAGTTCCAGAAGTTTCCAGTAGCCCTCGCACGGTCTGCACACTATTTTAAAAACCGTGTAGCAAAACCATATAGACACTTGGGGTCTTAATAACTTGTGACGTGGAGATTTATTTTAAATCATTATAGCTCCAAAATGAATCCCTTCTCATTAGGCATCGACAAAAGGTCCCTCCCCCATCATTCTCCTGCAAGTTGGGTCATGTTTAGGGTGATTTGTCACCAAAGGTATGTGGTTCTTCATCAAATCTTCCCCATTTCTCTTTTCCTCTTTCCCCTCTCTCATTTCATCACTCTCTCTTGGCTTGGAACCCATTTGGATAAACCCTGGGTTATGGTTGGATGTTTTTGGTTCTTTTTTCACGTGGCTAGGGTATGAAAATTGTTTCTGGGGATTATATCACCCTCTCCTTGATGTTATATTACATTCACCCAAGGCTAAGGTACGTGAATCCTACTTTTATTTTCCAGAATAATCATGTGGAACTTGCATGATTTCATTTTTTTAAATGTTATTTCCGGCTTTATTATACCCATCAGATAGATATAAATGATGATCTGGTGTTTATTTATCTTTTTAAAAAAATTGCCTAAAGATATTTGTGTGAAATGTATAGTTTTAAGGAACATATAGTGCATGTTTTCAAATTTTTTACTCTTTTAAAGTGGAATTAGTTATTTTATGAAATTCATAACTCTTATTTTGTATGATGGATCTTATTTGGTTGTGAAATTGGTTTTGTGGGTGTAATTTGTAAATTGTGTTGCTTGATAAATGAGTTGAAATTTCTTTGAAATGGGGTTTTTGGAAAAAAAATGGGATGGTTGAGTTCTTTTAAATAATGAATAATTGTCTTTGGTTTTCAAATGGTTTTTTGGATGAAAGAAGTTCCATTGGATATTGGAACATCTATGGGTTCGCTATGAGCACACATGGATGTTCCCTCAAATGAAGATGATGTGTCAAAAATGGTATTCTTACAAAATCTTAATTTCTCAAATGACTATTGGTTTCCAAACAATGTTGGTTCTCTTGGTAGAAATCAAAAGAAGGTTTTAAATGGTGTTTTGATAACGGGTTGCTTAATGTTTTTTTGGAAATATTTGTTTTAAATGGGTTCCTCGATTTTTGGGTTGTTTGGCCTTGGAACATGGTTTTTGTGAGTTTGGAATGGTAAAGGCCTGTTTGGAAATTGTAAAGAGTTGGGGTATGTGTTTGAAACATAATGGCCAATTTGGATTTTCATATTTAGAAGCGGTGTTAGTGTGTTGTTTTGGAAAAATAATTGTCTTGATATGTTGTTTTTCATTTCACCATTCAAGTTGGTTTTAGAAATGATTTGGAAGTGTTTTGGTAAAAGTATTTGGGTTTGTAAACATAAAGGTATGTTAGGCATGGTCTTAGAGTTTCATGTTTTTTCTAAAATGATAAAAGGCATGTTTAGAAAATTCTTGGGAAAGTAGTGTTTCTCATGGTTTTTGAAGTGATCTGTAAATGTTTTGATTTTCATTTGTTTTCAATAATGGGTTTGTAATGTGAAAGTGGTGGCTTATGAAATGTGTTTCTTGGTTTGGTTGTTGAATTGTGTAAGTGGAATAATGTGATACAGATCTTGTTTGAGGACAAAAAGGGAAGCCAATGTATCTTAGTGGGTGGACTTGTACTAGTAGTATAGTGATCATGTGGGGTTTGGCCCATGTTATACAAAGACAGTTTGATTATGACAACACAAACTAAACTACAGTGATGATGATGATGATGATGATTATGATGATGGGGACCACTAGGTTGTGTGTATATTCCCAACTAGTGGCTCGTCCATGAGAACATGTATTTTTATGGTTAATTTTCACCAGGATATGAGGTACCTGGGGCCCACAACTAGCTAGTTTCTGGGGGTGTTCCTGTGACTAGTACCGAATGACTATATTGCACTTCCCATCGGCATACAGTAAGTTCGGTTGGTAATTTTAAAAGTAACGTATTTGTTTATAAAGTTGAATTATTTGAAAAAGATTTCCATTTAATGTTGTTTCATTAAAAATTATATCTAGTATCATTTTTTGGGTTTTTGGTTATAAAATGGCATTTGGTTTTGGAAATGATCGGTATTTTGAGTTAGATTTTGAAATGGGAAAACAATTTTGTTTTATTTAAAATGAGAAAACCATACTTTTGTAACTATATTTCAAACTTGTGTCAATGGTTTTTTCTGCGTAAGGAAACTGTTATATTCATTGGCTATCCTTGGCATCCCTACAGAGAATTTCGGTGATCAAGCATATCATATATTTTCAGTTGTAGGTGCAGCTCTTGTTCAGGTTCTAGGTTTACCTCATAAATTATGCAGCGAGGTTAATCTCATGGTTGGAGGTGACCGGGAGGTCACATGGAGATCATAGTAGTGTGGATTTGTTTTCATTTTGTTCCTATTTATTTCCATTTTTTCAGTTGTATCATGTATTTGGACTACCTGTTTATTTGTCTATGTTAAGTTGTGATTTCTCATGGATTGTTCAGTTATGTCTATTATTTTGGTCCCGGTCGGTTTCTTTCAGGATTAAATTTTCCTCTAGTGTATCATTTGATTCCTGGAACTATTTTACAACCCATAGGGATTGAGAATTCCCTTTGGGCCATGTCGTGGACTGGCATGGTTAACCGGTTCAGGGTTGACCCAGGATGGTTCATGAAAGAATATGAATGTGACATGCATTTTTTCTATGTTGCATTTAAATTTTACCATGAATTTCATATTTCATAGTCATTTTGGATTATTGTATTTATGAAATTATGCTGAAACTTCATTTAGTATTTTGGATTACAGTATGGAGTGAGTTTAGTTGGTTCCACTCTTTGATTCATAAGGTGTATGAGCCCTTATTGATCTGAAAATGGAATTCCATCTAGATAAACCATTTAGGAAATGGTATAATTACATGAATAATAAAAATTTAAATGAAATGATATCCAAGTGAATGTGTCATTATGGTTCATATGATGTGTGGGCCCTTTTGTGATTATAAATTGTTTTTAATCAAATTAGCTATTTTCAAAAGGTCTTAAATGTTAAATGATATTATTTAAATGAAAATAAAATTGGAAAGGAAACGTCCATATTGCACATTCCTAACATAGAATCTTGACCCAAACTCAGCCTTAGTAGTCAGTAGTGGGGAATCTTCGACTGTTATTGTGACCAGTTATGGTCTATTTTATCATATAGGCCTAGATTCTGAACTATGGATAGAGGCATGAAAGTTTCATGTGAGGATGATTGTATCACTAAGAGGGTAAGGGGTGAATCAATGATACTATTTTTCTTTTATTTTCATTTTTAATTCAATCAACCTTTACCTCCAATTAGAGATTTCAATTCACAGCTGAAAATTAATCCAACACACATCCATCGGAACACAAAAATTTACAAGGTTCACTATTAAATACGAATAGCTATGTCCTTGGTATGGTTTAGAGACAATATAATACCATCCAATCCACTAGAAAAAAAATCCTTGGATTACGACAAGTAGGATATTCCCTTGCACTCTTGTAGCGCTTTGAAGATAATCTAAAAGTGTGTATGCACCCTTAAAGCACAAATAGGGTAAAACAATTGTTATGTAACAACACATGTTACCTACACTTATTGAAAATTTTAAAAAAAATAATCAATTGAAAAAAAAATCATTGGATTCTTACCAAGAAGAAAGGTAAGAACTACCTAGACTTTGTTTCATAATACTCAGTCATATTTCTTGGGACTAATTTTACCAGCCCGATTCCTCCAAGGACAATTCTCCCAGTCCAATTTTATTTCAGAATACAATAGTAATGATTCGGTACCACTTAAATCCATGAGTACGATAAACTCATGGAGATACTTCCTCAGTCCTACAGTCCTAATACAAAAATCCCGATGCTTATTAATCCATCCCAATACGATGATCATCGGAATACAAATGATAAGGTGAATATAATGACTTGTTGAGTATGATTAATTTCGAGTATGATGATTATCCAAATACAACACTGTTATCTTTTCTCTTCTCTTACTTATTTTCCCAAAGCTCTTAAATAAAAAATTGGTATGCAGAATTATTCTCTCAAAAAACCCAAAGATTCTCTCTCTATTGCATTGAAAGGTATTTCTCCATCTGTCATGTACAGTGTGCCTTTTCCCTTATATATTTTTTCCAAAACAAGATTATGTCGGAATCCCAAAATCATTTCCACTCACCTGAATTCACAAAAAATATGAATTTCTCCTGAAATATCTAAGAAATTATGACTTCTTCAACACATCTCAACTCTTCTCGAAACTTCTACATTCTTCTCTAGTCCTTCTTATGAATCACCAGACCTCCATATCAATTGCTGAATCCAATTTCAATTGTTGATTCTGATTTCAATTGTCAATATTGAATTTAATTGCTATTTCTGATTTCAATTTCCATGTATAATTTCTTGAAACTGATTTGAATCTAAATCTTGTATTTTAATGTTAATCTCCCCATCGACAAATCATTCAAAAATATCTTTTCTTCCAACAAACCATCAAAACAAAGTAAGTTAACCATTTTTAAATGATTTACTGTATTTTTATCATATTCTTTATTTCTTCTCTTGATCCACATAAAATGAAAATTTGGATGTAATGTAGCGTTCATCTATCTCTTCCTTCAGTAATCTAAACAGTCATTCAACTTATCCTAATTATGATATGAGTAGTACGATCTTTCTGAGTATGATGGGCTTGGGTATGATCATTCTGAGTATAATTATAATGATTCTTATCTTTTAGTATGTGTTTTATGGAATATAAAATACTATAGTAAATCAGAACCACTATTCCAATAGATACCACTATTAAAATCTACACCACTATTTAAAATAGTATAACCTTTTAAAACAGCATCAACATTCCTTTCTCTCCCCCTTTCTTTAATAAATATTGCATCAAAATTTCTCAATTCAACTTATGGTTGATATGAAATACAAATCACAAAGAATTGTCTAAATTAAATCATCATAGTCATAGAGGCACTGATTATTAAGAAAAATAGATACTTCTTTCTCATCGTATTACTAGTGAATCTGATGTCCATTTACTTCAAGGAAAATGTTTTCACTTCCAGTTGGAACCAAGGTGAGTCTGATAAAAAAACACTTTTCAAAAAAGCTTTTTCCCATTACGATGGACTTTCCCAATGAGTTTGATGCGTTAAAAACAAGAGTCTGATTCTTTTGAAAACAAACATCAATACGATTTTTTTTCAATATAAATTTAGGTGATTTCCTTCCTTAAAAACAAACCTTGTCAAAAAAATTCAACACATAGAAACCATCACCTTCATCATCAACTTGGTCCTAAAAATTTCTCCGTTTAGATTTTATTATTGACCAAGTTTCATAAATTAATGAACTTTTTTTCCCCAAGAAATTTATAACATATCAATAATTCAAAGCCTACGTGACCAAACTCCTTATAGGAAAAAAAGAATTATTACAGAAAAACCATGTTGTCCAAATAGTGATTATGAAAACCATCATCCTTTTTCTTTCCACATATCTTTTTTATCCTTCATGTAAAAAAATAATCTCTTTCCTATAACCACACTAACAAGCAGTTAGAATAGTTAACTAACAAAAAAATGTTGAACTCACAACTTACACACAACTCTTTATTTTATGTAATATACTTATGAAACAATAAAATTATCCCCCTTGATAATACAATAAAAATGTAAGACAATAGAGGGGACATAAACACACGCCTCGACTTTGATAAGAAAGAGGTTGGAAACCCTTGTTAAACATCAATTTTGACAATGATTCCTTTGGTAATGGTTTCATGAAAATGTTAGCCACTTGTTCCGATGTTGGAACATATTCTAGCTTCAATTAATTCTTCTCCACATACTCTTTGATAAAATTGTATCTAATATCAATATGCACTGACAGTGAATATTGAACTGGATTCTGGGTGTTATTGATTGCACTTTTATTGTCATTTTCCAATAGTAAGGGTAACTTCACTTCAACAAGTAAATTTTCCAATTGTGTCTTCATCTACAAAATTTGATTAGTGTATTGATTGGAAGTAACATACATAGATTAGGCTATACTGAGAGTTGATGAATTCTATTTATTATATTTCCATCTAACACAATTATTTCTCATAAAGAATACTCCACCATATGTAGATGTTTTATCATTAATATTTCTATCCTAATCTACATATAAATATCCTAAATAACAAATATTATCTAAGCTACAATACTTGATCCCGAATTTAGTCGTACCTTTGATGAATCTAGTAATTCTTTTTATGGAATAATATGAGATTATATTTAAGCACTCTAAAATATTTCCTATAAAGAAATGGTAAAAAAAAATCAGGTCTTGTGGTAGTATAATACAATAGGATTTCAATAAGCTTCTAATACTCTTTCTGATATACTTCCTTTCCTTTACCATCATTACTCATATTAACTCCCACTGACTTAGGTGTGGAAATAGGTTTTGAGTTTTCCATGTAGAACTTCTTATGAATTTATTTTGAATTATTTTTTGGGAGAGAAAAAGTTATTCTTTATTTTGTAATAATTGAAATACAAGAAGTTATTTCATTTCCCCAAGAATGGACATTTCAAATACATTCTCCATTTCATCATCAAATATTTCACAACTTCTTTCATCATTCCCAACAAAGATAATATCATAAATATAAATTATTATAGTTAGGGAATATTCTAAACATTCTCTAACATATTGATTGTTATCCACTCTTCCTTCCGTGAAATTCATATTCCTTAATCAAGTATCCCATTTATTATAACATTCTATCAATGATTTTTCTAGAACATACATTTCCTTCTTCAATATTCACACAAAAATTTCATCTTTCCTAACAACAAAGCCACATGTTTATTCAGTATAAACCCCCTTCATGATCTCCATTCAAGAATGCAGATTTAAAATCCATTTGAAAGATCTTATAGCCTCATTGTGAAATAATAGAAGGAAATATTATAATAGTTTCCATTATTTCCAGCAGAGTAAAGGTTTCATCAAAATCAATACCCTCAATTTGTGAGAAACCTTTGTAAATTTATCTTTTTTGTTTCTTATACTCTAACATTCTGCATTTAGGTTGTTCCAGGAACCCCATATGTTTTCCAATGATTTTTTTGTTTTTAGGAATTGGTATGAGTTACCATGTATTTACCTTTTCAATATGATCTAATTCTTCATTAATAGGTTAAACCCATTCTATATTCTCAAAATATTCTTTCACATCATTAGTTTCCACTTTAAAACACAAAGAAGTACGTGTGATAACTTCTGTTATTCTTCTAGTTTGAACCTCTTGATGTTGATAACTAATTATATTCTGATCTTCCACTAGTTTCCTAAACCTTGGACGAGATTTTTGATTATGTTCCTCATCATTGAAAATAGTTGAGTTTATTTCTTCTTCATGGGAAAGAATTCAATTTCTCTATCTTTATCAGATTTGTTATCTTCAACTTTCTCAACTTCTATATTTTCTTGAGAATGTTTAACATCCTCTAGCATTTCAATTACATTCAAATTAACTGAATCAACAATTATATATGTTTCTTTGTTGAAGCATTAGTATCCTCTTCATTCTAGAGCATAACCATTTTATATTCCATTTTCACCTTTCTTATCAAAATTTCCATAGTTTTCACCTTTCTTCTTTATAATACATAATCTACCAAAAACTATTGAGTGTTTTAAACATGGAGTTTTCCCATAAAAAAACTATGGATTCGTATCTAAATCAATCCTCTAGAAACCTCAGGTTTGAATGTAAACAGTGGTTTTCATAGATTTCCTCCAAAAGAAATGAGAAATATCATGCTCAAGTAACTTGGTTCGTCCCATTTCCACATATCTTATTTTATTTCTTTTAGCAACCACATTTTTTTATGAGTATATGGGGAACTGTGCTAATACCAAATTCCCTGATTCTCCATGTAACTTTCAAATTAATCACTTCAATACTCAACACTGTTGTTTATTCTCAACTTCTTTATAGAAAAATCACATTTTTTCTCATCTTTGCTTTTAAAACATTTAAACATTTTCAAAGAATCTAACTTATGTTTCATATACATAACAAAAGTAATGTGAGTAACGTCACTAATTAAATTGATAAAATACTTATCTCTACTTTTTCAGTACATTCTCATTGGCCCACAAATATCATAATGAATCATATCTAGGGGTTTTTATTAGAAAATATCAACTTTCTTATGCACAACATTTGGAATATTTCATTTCTCAGAAATAGGGCCACACTAATCACTTCTTATTGGAAAATCTAGAATTCCTCGAACACTGATTATATTAGGTAACTTTCTCATGTTTATCTTCCCTATGTGTCCCAACCTTTTTTCCACAGTTCATTTTATTCTATCGTACTCATGTAACAAAAGTTTTTTATTTCACCAAGATGAAATAAGTTTCCTATTGTATTTTGTTCTCTTCTAAAAATCTTTCTATCTTCTTCACTTTTTACAAAAAAAAACCCATATTTCTTGATGATAAATTTTCTACCCTCATCGCAAAATTTCAAAACTCTTAGGATTTTGTGTTTCATCCCATCAACATACAATGTTTTCTTGGATTTCACTATTTCTTATCCACTGATGGATGATCCTACACCATTTAATTTTGAGGATTCATCATTGAAAAATGTCACTGTTCATTCTGTAAACACTTTTCATTCATCAATAGCATCATGTATCTTATAGAATGAGATGAAAACCCACTATCAAGTATCCGGGTTCATTCACCTTTTATGAATTTCAATTTATTTTCAACAACAAGAGATTTTTTTACTTTCTTTTCATTCTTCACCTTTGGCTTCTATGAGTTAATAATACTTCATTGATCTAGTAACAAAACAAGACATATTTTTGCAATATGTCTTGGTTTTTCACATCTTTCATAAATAGTTTATAGGGTTTGGGACCTATTTTCAATCCACAATTCATTTTTTCCAGATTACATCACAATAAGCTTCTTAGAATTCTTTCCTTGATTGGCTTGACTCCCCATCAATCTATATTATCGATATTCTATGGGATAATAGAAATGTTGTTGGTTAAAACAAAACATACTAGATTTGTTTTCGAATCCCCTAGAATACCAACAATACCCATAGAAAGTGTATTTTCATATGAAACCTCCATGCTTATCGTAATTTTGAATATGTTTATCATCCACCTTCTTTTAATTTTCTATAGGTCCCTCTTCTCATTTTCATCCTTAATATAACCAGAAAAATATGAATCTTTTCTATATCTAGATAAAACTTTTTCTCACTCCAGATATTTTGTAAGTTATAAATTAATTACATTGGACACATACATAAGTTTTCTAGTATTATTATTTTTAGATACAATTCCATTCTCCTATTAACCCATTGAAGGTAAATTTTGTTCAACCTTCTCAGGTTTCTCATAATGAGATCAATCACCAACTTCATTAACAGAGTTTTGGAAACTTGTACTTTTCTCTTCATCTTTAGAAAAAAATATTTGGAAATTTCTAACTATTATTCTTTAGCATTAATTTTCACTTCCAGATGGTCATTATATTTCTTTTCATCTTAAATATATTTATTCAAATCATAAATAACTTTCAACATATTTTTTTCTCATCATCAAAACATTCTTGATTTCTCATTGAAGAAAAATAATTTTCTAAATTTTTTTTCGAGTCTTCTAATCTTTCTCAGGCATTCATTCAACTCTTCTTTAAAATTAATCCCAAGTTGAGTATCTTCTTCTTCAAAAATAATTATTCTATGTTCTTCATTATTATATATTTTAATAAAAGTATATGCAATACCATTTCCATCAAATTTTTTGGATTTAGAATCATTACCTTCTTCTTCTTCGTCTTTCGATAAGAAAATTCTTCTTTTGGATTTGAAGAATTTATTTCATTCCCTATGGATTTCAATTTTTATTTCTCTTTTGATGTATTCTATGATATTCTTGGCTTTCATTATTTTTAATAATTATCCTCTTCATTCTTTATTTGAGGAAAATTAGCCACAAAGTGACCAATGCCTCCACATTTGAAACATATCATGGTATGTTTCCCTTTTCATTTCCCTATACTACATTTCATATATTATAAAACAAGGATAAAATATCATATATATTTTTACATACCCCATTTTTAGAATCAGAATCACCACCTGCATCTTCAATAAGAATCTTATTTGACATTACATTATTCATAACCTTAAATGATATTTCGATATCAACATTTTTCCCTTGATATATTAATCTCTTCTCATTTCATTAGTGATAATAGTGCCATGAAAATCATCATGAGATAATGTTTCATGTTCTCTGTCATCCATTGAAGAAACTTTTAAATCAAATTTGTCAGGTATGATTCTCAAGATCTATTTAACAACTATAGAGTCATTTAGAATTTCACCAAGACATATAATAGTACTCACTATGTCATTCACCC
This sequence comes from Viscum album, assembly GCA_963277665.1. NCBI lineage: Eukaryota > Viridiplantae > Streptophyta > Magnoliopsida > Santalales > Viscaceae > Viscum > Viscum album. The sequence goes on along the minus strand of OY728146.1, from coordinate 1,752,881,153 downwards.
TTGTAAATAAATCATCAATAGATTAATTCAAACCCATATTCAAGTATTTATAATTCAATATCCAGATTTGTTGTTTTTCCTTTTTGACATTTATATTGCCTTCGTATATTTTTTCCAATTTTTCCCAAGTACCTTTGGGTGTTGAAAAATGTTTCACACTAAATAATTCACTCTATGTAAGTGATGATAATATAGTATTATTTTTCATTCCATCATTCTCCATATTCTTCTTATCAATAGATGTGAGGGGATATTTGTCATCAATTGTTGGAAACCCACATGTTGAAACTTCAAGAAAATAATAACTGATGGAAAAAAATAAGGAAACATTATATCCTTCCAAATATAATAATTCTTTCCATCAATAACTGGAATACATTTACAGTTCACATAGTTCAAATTCTTTATCAATAAAGAATATAGAAGGGAACCAGCCATTTTATACCACTTGAAAGTACCCATTGTGGATGATTTTATGACTGAGAGGGGGAGGGGTTGAATCAGTTATATATATTTTCATTTGTGTTTATTTTCATTTGAAACAACCTTCAACGCCTATTAGAGATTTCAATTCCCAACAAAAAAATCTAATATACATCCACAGGAACACAAGAATTTACAAATTTCACTATTCAATATGAATAGCTACGTTCCGGGTGTGGTTTAGAGACAATCCAATACCATACAACCCAATATAAAAAATCCATAGATTACAATGAGTATTATATGTTGTAACACTTGTGTTTCACTTAGAAGACAATCCAAAACTATGTGTTCACCCTCTTAGCACAAATAGGGTAATGAAATTGTTATGTAAAAACTCATATTGCCTGATCTTATTTTCAATTTAACAAATGTATTCAATTGAAATTTAATTTTTCAATTTATTACCTAGAAGAAATCTATGAACCTCTAAGACTATGTTGTAGAAAAATTAGTCTGATTTTCTGGGTCCGATTTTCCCCATCTAATTCCTCTGAGTATGATTCTCCAAGTAAAATTTTCTTTTGGAATGCCTTAATAATGAATCAGTAGCACTTTGTTCCCTGAGGAAGATAAACTCAGTATGATATTTCCTCAATCTGAGAAACCCAATATGGAATACCAAAAACTGATTAATCTAACCCAATACTATAAGAACCATGATCTTATTTCTTGCTATGTTTTTCATTTTTTGTTGTTTTTTAGAAAAAATATGAGTTTCTGGAAATTTTATGTGTACGTACTGTGTACTTATAAGTACACATCGTGTACCCAGTTTCCACTGGTGACTAGGTGGTGGCCATAGAATGGCCCAGAACATGTCCGTGTGTGGTGACTTGGACACCGCCTAAAGTGGAGGCCAGAAAATGCAAGTACACATCGCGTACTTTTAAAGAACATGTCGTGTACTTTCTTTGTTTAATTAAATGGATTAGGGTTGCGTCTAATTGAAAAAACATTATTATTCTTCGCATGTCTCATATAAGAGATTATATATGGATGAGGATCTTCTTGGAGCCCCTGACATGTCATCTGTTCTCTGAATCGGCCGTCGTCAATTGAATTGGAATAGCATCGGTGAGTTCTCCTTTCTTCTTCAAATTCATCTCTTGATTTCTCCTCTTTCACAAGATATCCTCGGTTGAACATTTTTAGGGTTTTTGTATATCTACAGCATTCTAGGGTGATTAAAGGCCTGAGGTTCATGTATATTGATCTCACAACGCTGTGGTAGGTGGTTTGTTCTTTTCAGTAGATAGTCTTTGAATTTTACATGCAAAAGTGAAAATACCTAATAACGGGGTATTTCATGTTTATGGTTTTTAGACCTATTATTGCCTCTTATTCCTTGTTTTTTTGGATATAGGAATAATTTTTTATGAATAGGGTTAAAATTTCCATGCTATAGAAGTTTTTCCCATGTTTTCTTGTTTTGACCGTTTGGTCAAGATTTCCTGATAGACTGCTTTGATTACCATGCTTAGTATTGTTCAGAAGGAGTGATTATTATTTGACAGGGTATGATATGTTGTAAATTGTATATCCAAGTAGTTCTTGAGGTTTACTTTTGGAAACACATATCGTTTTTCATGACTTTCTAACACTGGGTTGTGATAACATTGTGTAGTAGACCATACGGAGAATAGACGTTGAGGGCTTCTCCAGAGTGTCTCTTTACTGTTATGTTTTGAGACCATAGGGGGATGGACGTAGTGCTCTCACAGAGTGTCTGTAGTTTCCTCAATATAAGCCATAGGGGGAATTAGATATTGAGTTCTTCCATATAGTTCCTATTAGTTTTCGATAGGAGACCATATGAGGGAATTGACGGTGAGGTCTTCCTTAGAGAGTCTTTGCTAAAGTTGAACCAGAGGTGATAGACTATGTTTACATCCAGGAGGGTTGCTTATATTGTTTGGTTGAAACAGAGGGGTTAGTCAATGAGTACTTCTCATAGGTTTACCTGTTTGTGATTATTTTCTTAACTAATATATGAAATTGAATGCAACTGGACTGTAGGATTGTTTACTTTTCATTAATTCCTTGTTTACTGCTTCTTTTTTCTTATTGACTAGGATATATATTCGCTTACTATTAGGCACTTATCTTTGGGTGGTTTCCTACTGGGATTAGTCTCACATCCTGTTTGGGTCATGCGTTTGGGTCCAAACTGATTATATTTCTACGTGTTTAGATAAGGCCAAGAACCCCTCTACATCAGGTACATGATTATTAGGGAGCTTGGGAGCCTGGGACCAAGCTGAGGTTTGCGATGTTGTGGAGCTGTTAACTCTTTTTATTTTGTACTTTGGTTTAGTATTGTATTCCAGAATTGTGATTTGTTTGGATACTTTCCTAGACATATGTATCATGTATAATTTATATATGTGAGATTGAGCTGTTTATTACTTCCATAGTTTACTTTTGGTATGGTATTATTACTGCTTCTGCTATTGTTACATGTTTTACTTCCACTGTGTTACTCTGCCAATGAGGGAATAGTTTACCCACTATCACACCCAAGGCCCTCACCTCTATTTGTCATTCTCTGGCATTCATGGAAATTTGCTTGAGGCCATGTGACCAACCGAGTACGGGGCGCCTCTGGGAGGCTTCTGGAATTGGGACATTACAAAGTGGTATCAGAGGATTCTTTTCTTCTTGACCAACTATTTGGAGCCTATATCTAGGGATGGGAAGGAAATAGGTACATGGTAATAAGATGTTCCTCAGAGTAGCTAACCCATGTATAGGAAAAATACAATTTACTCCATTATTGAAATTTTTCTGATTTTGAAATTTTTACAGTTGTTTTGATTTCACTGTTGGGTGATTCGCATATTTTTTGTTGTTATTTTTAATATTATTGAGTTTCCTTTTCTTTGGAAAACTGATGAGATGACGGTATGCCATCTCATGTATCATATAAGAACTTTCTATATATCACTTGTCTTACATTATTTACATTCCATTTATGGTGGATTAGCGATTTCATGTTGTTATAATAGAGGTTGTGTTAGATATTCATATTTTTGGGATATATGCCTTGATAGAATACTTTCTTTTTGATAAGGTATTGTTTGTGTAAGGTTTTTTTTTTGAATGGACGCCAAAATTTTGTTCTTACGGTGTTATGGGACCTCATGGATCGAAATTTGGTGGATCGTTGTATTTTTTTCCTTTAATATGACAAGTATAAGATTCCAAGATTTGGTTTTCAGGGAGTATGGGCCCTCATGGATCGAAATTTGGCACTTTAATGGTCATTTCAGTGTTTCTTTGGGCTTCCGGAGTAGTGTTTTAGGATTACTGTCTGGAAAAACCCAGAATACACATCATTTAATGATGAATACAATCCAAGAGTCTTTATGCTTGGGAAGGAACTATTTTTATTAAGTACACACTGTGTTCTGTATGTACATGTCATGTAGTCTCTAACAGTGTCACTGGCTGTGTGGGCAGAGACATGGGGTTGGGATATCTTGGTGGGACACATCGTGTACTGGTTGTACACACCGTGTTGAGTAGAACATGTGTCCACCCGTGTGACTAACAACATAGATTAATAAAACATAGGTTATACATGTTGTCTCGAGCTTGAACATGTCGTGTCAAGCTTGAACATGCCGTATAGAGTGGCCCTTGAATCCTGCTGTGTACTGAACAAAATGGGTCGGTGAAATCTTTCTAGTACATGCTGTGTCTGGAACAAACATGTCGTGTAGCATCAGCCGTGTGACAGGTCGTTAACTAACAACACGGGTCGGTGAAGTTCATCTGGTACATGCTATGTCTGTAACTAATAGGTCGTGTAGTCTTGTTCTAGGGAAACCGTGTGGCGTAGCTGTGTAGAAGAACTCGAGAAGGGGAAGATGATTCAAGTACACTCTGTGTGTTAGGACAACACGCCGTGTGTATGGGGTGTTACACGACTTGGGTTAGCATAGGTACACGCACATGTGAAGGCTTAAGGGAACACGTCGTGTAGGCATTATACACGCCATGTATCCATGTTTTGAAGAAAAAAACAAGAATTATTTATTTCTCTTATTCCCTTCTTACACTTATAAGTTTCAGTCCCTATTAATCATGTTATATGGTGTGTGAATGACCTTGCAGTTTTATGCCACTGAGACATACTCTGGTTGTCCACCAGTTACATGGAAGTGATCAGACGCTGGATATAGCTGATCAGAGACTACCAGCGGATCCTCCAATTGTGTCAGTCCTTTCACCATCCGTATTTCTGAACACAGGTGCTGACACACTATTCTGAGAATTCTTTATGAGGTTCATGCAGACCTTTCGAGGAGTATTGCATCCCTCCCCTTCTATGGGAGAATTGACGCGGGTTTTCTAGCAGCATCATCCTCCCACATTCACAGGGGAAGGAGGACCTCATTTTGTAGAGTCATGGTTAGAATCAATGCTTTCTATCTTCAAACATATGTAGATTCCTCCAGAGAGGAGGGTGAATCTCGCTATGTATATTCTTTGGGATTATTCCAAGAGACGGTGGGATGTGATCTCATAGGTGGTGCGCCAGTAGGTTATGGCTTGGGATGAGTTCTAGTGTGCCTTTTATGATTACATCTACTCAGATACTTTGAGGGTCGATTGAGCCCAATAGTTCATGAGTCTGGAGCAAGGTACTCTTTTTGTTATGGAGTATTCTTCTCGCTCCACAGATCTATAGTGCTTCACGCATATTCTAGGAGGTGATGAGTTATTTCTGGAAAAAAAAGTTTGAAGATGGTCTCAGGCACGACATTTAATCACAAGTGAACATCTTTTGGCTCACCTCCATCAATTCTATAGTCAACTAGGAACTGATCACGGAGCACAATATGAGGGATTCTATAGTGGTGAGCCATTGCGTTTTGACATCCATAGTTGGAATCCCTCATTCTGATAGCAGGAAGCACCGTAGGGAGTCTACACATGGAGATCTAAGTTGGTGAGAGACATATTCTGGTAGCCATGTGGTGTGATACCAATGTGGGAAGAGCAGTTATATGATTTCACCATGACCAAGATACCTAGTGGAGTGTTGGTCTATCAAAAAGATTGGTCACCTTCATTGATTATGTCAGTTCTTCTTACCAGAAGCTGGTGACAGGGTTCTTCTATGAATCCTCATTCAGGACCAGCACATCCAATTTCTCATCAGTTAAGGAACTGCAGTTCTTCTAGACTTTCAGGCCGAGGTATAGGTCATGGTCTTGGTAGCCAGTGGCAAGGATTTTAGCGACAATAGGGTGGATCAGCTCAGGGTGTTCAGGTAGGGTCGCAGGGTCACAATACAGGTTATACTTTTGAAGTGGAGCGGACCCAGTAAGAGCAGGATCCCGGACCCTCTACAGTTCGAGGTATGGTCCATGTGGCCTCAGTTTTACCTTCAACTTTTTTTGATAAAGGGGCTTCCCATAGCTTTATATTTTCCACTATTTTGGAGAGCCTTGGGATCTATATATTTTCTTCTATTGATATCCTAACATTAAACACTCTGTTAGGGACTAGAATTGCTAGTGTACATCAGTTCAAGGAGTTCCCACTAGAGGTTGGTGGGTGTCACTTCTTTGGGACCTCTATGTCTTGGAGATGACGGGAAACAATGTCATTCTCATAATGGACTAGTTAGTTTCCTTACACTCTTTTGATGATTTATATCATCATTGAGTGAGTTTCACTTTTCCAGAGGGTAGATCCTTCCTTCATAAGAGAGAATGTAATGTTCAGGAAGGAAGATCGGGACCCAAGCATTATGGGTTGGGAAAAGTTATATCCCAGTTTTCTAGTTAGTATTTGGATGACCAGGGGACTTCACAGATGGACTTTCCTTCAGTAGTGGATCATTTCAGATATTTCTTTCCAGTATAGTTTTCAGGTTTTCCTCCAGAGCGTGAGGTATACATTTCTATCGAGCTTGTGCCAGGAGTGGCACTGGTGTCTATTCCTCCTTGTAGGATGGCTAAACGAGAGTTGTAGGAGCTCAAGAAGAAGTTAGTGGATTTGCAGGAAATGTGTTTTATCTGAACCAATACTTCTCTTTGGGGTTCGCCTATCATGTTTGTGAAGAAGGCAGACGATACATTCAAAATTTGTCTGGATGATCAGAAGTAGAACTAGTTGATGGTCAAGAACCGATATCCCTTGCTAATGATTAATGATCTCTTTGATCAGCTTCAAGGAGCATAGATGTTATCAAAGATTTACTTGAGGTATGGATACTCTCGTTTCACGTTAGACCATCTGATATACCTATTATTGTAATTCAGATCAGGTATGGTCAATAAAAGTATGTGGTTATACTGTTCGGTCTCACAAACTTGTCAGCAGTCTTCATAGCGCTGATGAACCATGTGTTCCATCCACACTTGAATTCATTCATTGTGGTCTTCATGGATGATATCTTGGTGTACTCACACACTCGACACAGACATTCCACGCATATTGAGATCATATTTATTACACTGAGAGAGTGTCAGTTATATGCTAAGCTCTCAAAATTCCACTTTTGGACAGACCAAATTCACTTCTTGGGCCATGTTTTCTTAGAGAAAAGAGTATAAGTAGACCCATAGAAAGTGAGAGATGTAGTTTCCTAGGAGAAACCAAAGAATTTCTTTGAGGTATGGGGTTTTTTAGGCTAGATAGTTACTATGGATGTTTCATATAAGACTTATGCCACTTAGCAGTGCCACTGACGGGCCTGACTAAGAAGGGAGAAAAGTACTGGTGGTCAGATTCTTGTGAGTCAAACTTTCAGGAGTTGAAATGGAGGTTGACTTCAGCACTGATACTAGTATTTCCAAATCCAGGAAAGATCTATAATGTGTACTGTGATGTATCGGGTATCGGGCTGGGAGCATTTCTTATATAGGGAGAAGGATTCGTTGTATACGGGTCTCGACAATTGAGGCCAGATGAGAGAAATTACCCGACGCACATTCTTGATTTGGATGTATATGTTCATGCTTTACGCTATTGGAGACACTACCTATTGGGAGATCATTTTTTGGTTTTCACTAACCACAAAATTCTCAATTATATCTTCACTCTTTGTGACCTTAATTTGAGATAGCAAATGTGGGATGAGTACCTTCGGTCTTTTGACTTTGATCTTGCCTTCATGCCTGGGAAGGGAAACACAATGGCTGATGTGTTGAGCAAGAGGACTCAGATACAGGTAGTTCATGAGGATAACAGTTAGTGTAGTTTATGGCTTTATTCTCTGAGATCTATTTAGAGGTGCATGATATTCATGGGTAGATGTTTCTTTCTTAATTTTTTGTTACCTCTACACTACTTGATCAAGTGAGAACAAGGAAGATATTGGATTCAGAAAGCCTAGTCCTATGAGAGAGTGTTATAGGAGAGGACCCTATTCCTAGATGGACAATGGGCGAGGATGAGATCTTGTGTTTTCATGGATGCGTACGGGTTCCAGCAAACATACCTGAGGAGATGATATGAGACTTTCATTCCTTAGTTTGGGAAGTTCATTCTTGTGTCACCAAGATGTATCGAAATCTACACCATTAGTATTGGTGTCCAGTTATGATGAGAGATGTTGCTAGTTTTTTCATGAGGTGTTCCACCTGTCAGCAGGTGAAGGAGGAGCATCTATGACCAACTATGATTTTGCATCAGTTACCCATTCTCGAATGTAAATGGAATGATGTTGTGAAGGATTTTATGATAGGTATTCCGAAGTCATCTCAAGGGAATGATGCAGTTTGGGTATTCATTGATAGACTCACGAAGGATTTTCACTTCTTGCCGATCAAGGATACCTTCAGTGTTGATGAGATGAAAAGGTTGTACATCTGAGAGATTGTACATTTACATGGAGTTATGCACTCTATTATTTCAGATACGGATTCTTGTTTTACTTCTCAAGTCTAGCAGGGACTTCAGATGGATTTGCGTACACAGGTGCTTCTGAGTACAACTTACCATCATCAGACAGATGGCCAGTCCGAGCATACGATTCAGGTCCTTGAGAACATGCTTTGAGCATGAATCCTGTATTTTAGAGGTTCTTGGGAGAATAACATACCTCTTTTATAGTTTTCCTACAATAATATTTTTCAAGAAACTATTTAGATAGAACCTTTTGAGAACTTGTACGGTAGGCTGTTCCGATCACCCTTATGCTGGATGGAGGCAGGAGAGGTAGCTCTGTTGGGTCCATGTCTTGTCTAGGAGACCACAGAGCATATAGAGTTGATTTGAAATAGGATGTAAACAACACATTCATGATAGAATTCTTATGCTGATCGATAGAGATGACCTCTGGAGTTTAATGTTGGAGATCATGTTTTCTTTTGTGTCACATCGAGGTTGGGACACAGGAGGGTTAGGAGACATGGTAAGCTTGCGTCAAGGTATGTCGGGCCCTTTGAGGTGTTGGAGAGAGTTGGGATGGTTACCTATCTATTTCAATTACCTCATAGGTACCAGGTTTGGCATGATGTCTTCCATGTTTCTTAGCTCTGACGTTACTTCTCAGACCCCTATCATTTTTTCCATCCCGAGGAGGTTGAGCTCGAGCATGATGCCTTGTTCGAGGAGCATCCTATCCAGATTGCTAATCAAAATGCGAAGGTTCTCCATGGCTGTTTTGTTCCTATGGTACGACGGCTATGGTAGCTCGGGTGAGTAGAGGATGAGACATGGGAGGAAGAGGCTGATATACGATCCTAGTGGCCGGAGGTTTTTGAGGATTCTTCTTTAACTCCGCCTTGATAGGGAAATTCGGGAAAGAATTTCTTTAAGGGGGGAAGTTTGTAAGAACCCCGATCTTCTTTTAAGGTATTTTTTCTTTTATGGTAGTTTTTGAGAAAAAAGAAAAGTTTCTGGAAATTTTAGGAGTACATGTTGTGTACTTTTAATTACATTCCATGTGCCTGGTTGCCGCTAGTGACCATGTGTTGGCCATGTAATGGCCAAGCACATGGCCGTGTGTGGTGACTGGGAGATCGCCTAAAGAGGAGGTTGAAAAAGGAAAGTACACATCGTGTAATTTTAAATAACCCACCATGTACTTTCTTTTTTTATTGAATGGACCAAGGTCACGTCTAATTGACAGAACATTCTTTTACTTCACCCATCTTGTTTGAGAGCATCCGTTTGGCCATGGATCTTCTCCAAGCTTCCGACTCTCCGTTCATTCTCCAAATCGACTGATGTCGATTGCATTGGTATCTCATCGGTGAGTTCTCCTTTCTTCTTGAACTTCATCTCTTAATATCTCTTCTTTCACGAGATATCCTCACTTGAAAATTTTTAGCATATTGGTAGATCTATGGAGTTTTAGGGAATTTCAAGGCCTGAGAATCACGTATATTGATATCAAGATGTTGAGGTATGTGGTTTGTTCCTTTTTTAGATAGTCTTTGAATTTTATGTGAAACAATGCCAATACCCAAGAACGGGGTATTGCGTGTTTATGGTTTTTATACCTTTTATTTCCTGTTATTCCTTGTTTGTTTGGATAAAGGATTAATATTTTATGAATAGGGTTAACTTTACCATGCTATGGAGGTTTTGGCCATGATTTTTTGTTTGAACGATTGGTATATCATTCCTATTAGGCTGCTTTGAATACCATGCCTAGTATTGTTTGGATGGAGTGATTATTATCCGACATACTATGCTATGTTGTAGATTGTTTATCAAAGTAGGTCATGATGTTTACTTTGGCTGCCACATATCATTGTGCACTACTGACATACACAAGGTCGTGAGAACCTGGTGTGGTAGACCATAGGGATAATGGATGTTGAGGGGTTCTCCATAGTGTCTGTTTACTATTACGTTGTGAAACCATAGGAGGGTGGACTTTGTGCTCCCTCAGAGTGTCTATAGATTCCTCGATATGATCCATAGGGGGAATTGGACATTTATTGCTTTCTCAGAGTTCCTATTAGTTACAGATACGAGTCCATAGGGGGAATTGATGGTGAGTGCGTCCTTATAGTGTCTTTTCTAAAGATGAACTAGAGGGGTCTGAGTGTGTGTACTTCTCAGAGGGTTTCTTATGTTGTTTGGTTAGACTAGAGGGGTTAGGCTATGAGTAAATCCCAGAGGGTTACCTATTTGTGATTATTTTCATAACTAATATATGAAACTGAATGCAACTTATTTATAGAATTATTTACATTTTATTACATCCTTGTTTACTACTTCTTTTTGCTTATTGTCTGCCATATATATTCACTGACTGTTAGGAACCGATCTTTGGGTGGTTTCCTACTAGGATTAGTATCACACCTTATTGGGGTTATGTTTTTGGGTCCAAACAGATTATATTGTTGTAGGTATGGATAAGTTAAAGTTCCATTCTACTTCATATACATGATTAATGTGGGGCTGGGGAGCATGGGACTAAGCTGAGGCTTGCGATTCTATGGATCTATTTACTGCTTTTCATTTGTACTTTGGTTTAGTACTGTATTCCAGAATTGTGTTTTTTTTTTGGATTCTTTCATAGACATATATATCATGCATCATTTATATATGTGAGAACCAACTGTTTATTACTTCCACTATTTAATTTTGGTATGGTATTATTATTGCTTCTGTTATTGCTATCTATTTTACTTCTACTTTTTTTTCTTTCCCAATGAGGGAATAGGTTCCCCACTCTCACACCCAAGGCCCTTACTGCTAGTTGGCAGCCTCTTTTATTCACAAAAATGTGCTTGAGGACATGTGACCAACTGGGTACGGGGCTCCTCTGGGCAGCTTCTGGAACCAGGGCGTTAAAAATATGATGATTAGAAAAATAAAAATGACAAGAAAAACATGATGACCATATGAGTATGATAAATTTGATGTATGAAGATCAGTCCAATGCAACACTATGATTTGACCTCTTCTCTTACTTCTCTGTCAAAACCTCGTCAACAAAATATCGATAGAAATACTTATTCTTCTCTCTAAAAACCATTATATTCTCTCTCTACTATGATGAATGGTACTTCGTCTTTAGTCAAGTATAGTGTACTTTTTTTCTTTTATAGGTGACCCCAAATAGGTTGAGGAAGGAATCCCGAAATCTTTCCCACTCACCTAAATTCACCCAAATCTGAATTTCTCCTAAAATATCGGAGCAATTATGACATCATCAATGGTTCTTGATTCTTCTCAAAACTTCTACAATGTTCTTCAAACATTATTTTTAATCACTAGACTTCTATTTCAATTGTTGAGTCTGATTTCAATTACTGGGTTTAATTTTAATTAACGAGTATGATTTTAATTGCTCATTATGATTTCAATTGTCTGTCTAATTTCATTACACCGATTTAAATCAAAATCATTTATTTGTAAGTTAATCTCCCCCACTACAAATCATTTATTAATCTATTTTATTCTAACAACTCATCCAAACAAAGTAATTTAACCCTTTTGAAATTATTGACTACATTGTTTATCATCTTCTTCATTTATTCTCTTGACCCACTTGAAAATTACATTTGAATGTAAATTTGTGTCCATTGGTCGCTTCCTTCAGTAATTCAAAAATCAATTTTACTCAACCTTATTATGATTTTAATAGTATGATATTTCTGACTACGATTCTCCAGGGTATGATCATTCATTGTATGATTATCTTGAGGCTTATCTTTTAGTATGTGGTTGATGGAAAACAAAAATCTATAGTAAATAGACACCACTATTCCAATCTTCTCCACTATTTAAGATAGTATTCCGTTTTAAAACAACATCACCATTCCATTCACACCCTATTTTTTTCAATAAGTCTTGCATCAAAAGTTCTCAATTAAACATATGCTTTATATGAAATAAAAATCAGCAAATCATCCTCGCAATTAAAACATATTTGTCACCGAGACTCCAATTCTAATGAAAAAAAATACTTCTTTCTCATCGTAATCAGAATGAATTTGATGTCCATTTACTTTCATCAAGATTTTTCCACATCCAGTAAGACCTGAGGAGATTCTGATCAGAAACACTCCTTTCAAAACAGCTTCTTCTCATTATGATGGACTCTCAAAGTGAGTCGGATGCTTTACAAAACATGAGTCCGGTTATTTTTAAAACAGACCTCCATATGATTTTTTAAAATAAAAAGTGAGGTTCTTTACTTCCCTTAAAATAATCATTTACATAAAAAAGACAACACATATAAACCATAATCTTCATCATCAGCTTGGTCCTTACAAGGTGTGTTCATTCTTATAGGGAGGTGGCGGTCGAGGAAGAGGCAATCAGGCATATGATTCTCAGCCACAACAGTGTGGACCTACTTAGAGAAGTTAGTTAGTGACTCAGGACTACAGTACAGGCTAGTTATATATAGTCCATCCAATAGTAAAATAGAGGACTGCCATACCATCTATTATAAAAGGTATAATTCTAGTTTCCTCAACTTTATTGTCTGGTTTGTTTAATACAAGCATGTCTTACTCATTTTTAAATGAGGAAATTGCTGAGAGTATAGGATTATAAGTCATGTAAATTCATGGTTTTATGATTCTAGAAACACCATTATGTATCCATTCATAGATAATTTACAACTATAAAAACTTTCCTCTTAAGGTAAGTGGTTACCTTTTTGTGTAGAACCTATAAATCCTCAACATGATAGACTTCGACATAATCATTAGAATGGACTGGCTGGTTCTATATAGAGCTCATATTAACTAATATCATCATAGGATGATGTTTACATCACTGGATGTAATTATGAGCGTACACAAGGGAAAATGGTATGTCTGTATGACATGAGCAGGACCTGGGTAGTAGAGGCTACGTAGTGTTAAACATTGGTCTCCGGTCTATATCTTGATGACCAGAGGTTACACAACACTTATTTCCTATTGTAGTGGAGCATTATACAGATGTCTTTACTTACATATTATACGGCCACTCTTTAGTGATAGAGGTAGATTTCACTATTGATATTGTGTTAATATTAGCACCTGTGACCATTCCTCATTCTAGGATAAAACCTAGAGAAATTTTAAATATCAAAATGTTATTGGAGGATCTAGAGGTGAAATGATTTATATGCACCAACACTTCTCATTAGGGTTTATCAATCCTCTTTTCCTAGAAGGTAGATGAAACCCTCAGGTGTTGTGTGTATTTCCATCAAATGAATAAACTAACTACCAAGAACTTATATCCTTTTCCAAGAATAGATAACTTTTGTGGTCATCTCTGAAAAGAAACAATGTTTTCAAAAATAGATTTGAGGTTGGTATATCATCAAGGGTCTTTTAGAACTTTAGGAATACCACACACACCTTTTAGGATTAGGTTTGGTCTTTATGGGTACCTTGTTATGCCTTTCGGACTCAAAAATGCACCTTTTGTCTTCATGGATCTTATGAACCAGGTTTTCACCCATATCTGGATTCATTTGTGGTAGTCTTCATTGATGATATCTTGGTGTACTCTTGATCCAGACATGACCATCCAACCCATCCTGAGATCACGCTAAATACACTGAGAGAGAATAATCTCTATGATAATCTCATTAAATACCAACATTGGATCAATAAATACCACTTCTTAGGTCATATAATCTCAAACTCATGAGGTTTAGTTGATCTGGAGAGAGTGAGGTTTATTGTTTCATGGGATCATCCAAAGAATGCCTTTGGTATTCAATGGTTCATAGGGATTTCTAAAAATCACAGATACTTCATTCAATATTTTTCATTCCTTGCAGTGCCTCTTATATTATTTACAATGAAGGGTGTGAAATTCTAATTTTTTGATGCTTTTGAAGAATTATTTCAAGAATTGAATGGAAGACATAATTTCTCACCAATACTGATTTTAAAAGAGCCGGTAATGGCCTATACAGTCCACTATAACTCATATGGTGTTAGTCTTGGATTTTTTCTAATGTAGGATGAGTGGGTTATTACATATAGTTCTCATCAATTGAATAATCATGAGAATAATTACCTGATGCATGATCTCGATCTTACTTTATTTGTGCATGCCTAACGATTTTAGTGACAATATCTTCTCACAGAGATGTTTTTAGTATTCACTGCCCAAAAATATTAAAATACATCTTTACACAGTGGGATCTAAATCCCATGTAGTGTAGGTGGGTCGAGTACCTACAATCATTTGATTTTGAGCATGCCTCCACCTCAGGAAAAGGGAATTATGTAGTCGATGCATTGAGTCAGATGACTCAAACTCGGGTAGTTCATGAATCTAGTGAGGAATGTAATATCATGGACTTACTCTTAGATATCCACATTGAGATTCAAGAGGGATATTTTTAGACAATTCTTTAATCCTTAGAAGTGACATCTACACTTCTGGAATGAGTAATTTTGAGACAGCTATGTGATCTAGAACACCTTGTCCTACAGGAAAGTGTCTAAGAGAAAAATAAATATTATAGATGGATAGAATAGAGGGATGATATTGTATTATTCCATGGGCATGTATGGGTTCCAATATACATTAGAGAAGGGTTAATTATTAATTTTCATTCCATAGCATGGGATGTTCAGCTCTGTGTCACTAAAATTAATTGACATCTATGACCATAATAGTGGTGGCCTAACATGAAATATGAGAGAGCCAGTTTCATCATTAAATGGTGGAACTGTCAGTAGGTGAAGGTAGAACATCATCATCCGGCAGGGCTTCTTCAGGAAATGTTGATCCCTAAGTTGATGTGGGAGGCAATTTTGATGGACTTCATGATAGTTTTACCTAGATCACCTCATAGAAATGATGTAGTGTGTGTTATCGCTGATTGTCGGATGATTCTCTCACACTTATAACTAGTGAAAGATACATTTGGTAGATCAGATTGGAAGTTTGTATGTCAAAGATATTGTTCATATTCATGGGTCCTCATTCTATCATTTTTGAAATATATTTTTGTTTCACATGACGGTTCTGGAAGGGTTTACAGAAGGACATGGGTATGCGGGTACTTCTAAGCATGGCCTTTCACGCATAGATCGATGGACATACAGAGCATACAATTCATGTGATATAGGATATGAATTGTGGGTACATTCTAAACATTGGGGGTTATAGGGAGAAACACATTCCCCTAATAAAGATTCCTTATAACATTAGCTTTCATGATACCATAAAGATGGATCCCTATGAAACCTTGTGTGGTAGGCCTTGCAGCTCACCTATGTGTTGTCTAGAGGTAGGGGTAGAGGCTGTTATTAGACCACACCCCATTCATTTGAAAAGTTAATCTAGTTGATTCAAAATTGTATGTTGGAAGCTTAATCCAGATAGCATTCTTATGCTAACCTAATTCATCAACCTCTCGAGATTGAGATCAAAGATAGGTTTTTCTTGAAATTATCAAGATAGGTTGGGTCACAGACATATTCAGAAGTAGGGTAAGATATCACAGAGATTCACTGGACCCTTCGAGGTTTTGAGGAAAATCAGACTAGTGGCATACCAGCTAGAGCTTTTTCAAAGATACGAATCTATACATGATGTCTTTCATGTATATCAGCTTCATTGATACTATCCATAATTGACTCTTGTCTTTTATCTTGATGATTTCAACTTGGATATGGATGTGTCCTTCCAGGAATATTTGGTGTGTGTTGTTAATCAGAGCATGAATGTAACGCCCCGGCCCCAGTTACCTAGAGTCGGTGCATTATTACGTAACATTGGCATGATCACAAAAGATCATGTCTCGAAAGGCCGATTAGTTTAGTAGCCTTGGAAACACTAGATACATTCATAAAAGTTACATTACATTATAAATTGAAAAACTACAATAACATGGTCTTCATAGTCCACACTCATATCCCCTTCTGACTATCCCTGTAGGTCATTCATAAAATACTTCTTCACATCCTAGAAAATATTAAAACATTGAAAGGGGTGAGCTCAAATTCTTAGTAAGGATAACAATATTACGGAAGCTTTCATAAATAAACATAAACATTTAACGCAATGTATAACTAAAAAAAGCCATTTAAACTTGAACTTCAGTGTAATATGGCAAATGTAAAATGAAATAATTCCATTTACTAATTCACATGGTCATTCTACTAGTCGAATAATCACATGCAATATCAATAACCGCTTTCATAATGTTGGAATGCATAATGTCGGACTATCATAACCACATAGCCAAGGCCTCGTGCCAAGACTCCAAATAATATTTTGTCAAGGCCTCGTGCCAAGACACTAGTTTGTCTCATTATACCTGCCGATACATCGAGGAGCTATAGCGGGCTCCACCCGTCACTTATTAAGTCCAATGAATTCCTCATATGAACAGGTTTAAACATATCATAAACTATAACATAATTTTATCACATAAAATATGCATAAAGGAAACATAATATTTCCACATTTCAATCACAATATATCAATACAACACATTGATATAAAAAACACTTTCAAAACCATTTTCAATACCAAAATAAAAGATAATTAAAACTTTGTAATTAGTTTTCATTTAAAAAAGTTATGGCTTGTAGAGGAAGCCGAAACTCAAATAATGGTCACGGTGGCGGAGAAGTCATTTTCGCCACATACGTACGACAAAAGAAACATTCCCTTTTGTCTTTTAGTAAAATGCTTCATATAAAAAAGATTCCTTTTGAATAAACCTAAAAGTCAAAGGGGTTTATACACCGTATAAAAGAAAGTTGTGTATAAAACAAAATATGCCTCAATGAAAGGAGATTGAGACGAAGTCCCTTACAAAGATCATTTTTTTAATAAAATAAATCTATTATGTGTATGCACTATTATTACAAATAAATAAAGTAAAAATACAACATAGGACATAATAATATCATGACATAATTTGAATGTAGGAGATTAACCCAAAGAATAGAAATTGGGTTAAGAAGTTCCCTTACAAAGATCATTTTTTAAATAAAATAGACCTATTATGTGTATTCACTATAATTACATAAAAATTAAGTACAAATAAAATATAGAACATAATAATATCATGACAAAATTTGAATGTAGGAGATTAACCCAAAGCACGAAAATTGGGTTAAGAAGTTCCCTTACCTCGTGTCCGACTTGACTCGATCATTCTTTAACCTCCTGAATAATGAACTAGAGTTAATTTATACTTTCTTAAGAACCTTTTTCAAGTTAATTATTTCTTTTATATCACTTATTACCATGTTATGAACATTATGTAATTATTTAAGTTAATAATGGTCGTTTTGTCGATCTTTGGTACTTGAGTCAAAAATAAACTTCTTATAATTACAAGTTGTTCATGTGGTAAATTATCCATTATATCCAGAATTATATTCATTATTTAGATACCATATATATCATATATATCCCGTATATATATTAATTTATAATATTACATAACATTTAGAGGTAAGAAATGGAATGTACAATTCATGGAGACGGTAAGTCGTACGTACGCATGAACGCTACTTTCATTTCTATTTCGTATTTAATGGAATGAAATCATAATGATATAAAGTTAAATTATAATTCCAGTATAATATCATATATAATATCATTTACTCCATCCTTTATACATCCCACATATGGAATTAACGATTCAAATCACTTTGAGGGGGCGGTAGTCCGCACTTCCTAAAATGAAATTATCGCGTTTACCCATAATGGAAATCATAAAGGTATTCCATAAATGAGAAATACATAAGAATAAGTAAAAAAATAAACATAATATATATCATATATAAATATAGTGACATTTTAATGGCCACCATGAGATGTGTTAAAAGAAAATTGGACAATCATCATTTCGTGAGGCAGAAATTCGCCAACCATAGAAACAGTATGTTCTTTAACCATTAAAAGAATGTGTGTGTAAGTTTAAATCAAATACTTATCATAAAAACATCCTAGGATATTGAATATACTGGTTTTGTTACAAAATATTTGAATAAAAATAGTTTAAGGGGTTGGAGAAGCAAAATAAAACAAAATAACATAAGAGAAGGCATTACCTTAAAATCGGGTAACTATTTTCGATTTGAGACAAAGGCTTCTCTGGGAAGAATTCTGCCCAAATTGAGGCTTTTAGGAGTAAAATAGGTATGTTGAGAGAATATTTGGGCAGAGTTTGGCCGAGCCAAATGTCTTGAAGGTGTGAATAAGGTGGTAGTGGTGGGGGCCTTTTATTACAGGAGAAGAGGGGAACTCTTGGAAAGTCATGAAATGTTACATTATTATGAAATGATTTTCGGCTTTTAAAGGTCCAAAAATGACATATTTAGAGGATAAAGTGATAAGGGATCTAAATATACTCATCCAATAGGTTTTTGAAAAGTTTATGTCTTATATTTTACATTATCATTTCATTTTATTTAAATCGTTAATTAATGAGGTAATCGCTGCATCATCATGGTGTCATAAAAATTTTAATATATATAATGTCTAAAAATTATATAAAAAATATAATGATTTAGGAAATATTTTTATCTTTCCAATGAATATTTATAGTCTAAAATTTAACTTATATAACCCCATGTAATAATAGTTTTAGTAAAACAACACATGTTTGTGAAAAAATTGTTTTTACTTTAAATAAAAAGTTATTAATGTCATTGTCTTACCCAAGTGGCTCCATGGGGTCCCCAAGTTGACCCATGGATTTTCTTGGTCATCCATGACTCATCCAATAAGTGTCGGAAACGTTTCAAGATATTTTCATATTTTTATAATATCATTTTTACCTTATATTTCACTAATTACCTTTAATCGCGATTAATAAAACTTAAGAGTTACTATTCACCAAAAATTATTTTCATCCCATTGAACCATATTTTACTTCCTAATTAAAATGATGTATGTTGGATTTTTGAAATTCTATTCACAGAAGTGATAGTGTTTCATTTACATGAAAAATTACTTTTTAAACTACCACTTAGTGGTTTCACTATTCATCAAAAATTGAAGTTTTTCAGGAAAATACCAAAAATTCACCCTAAGCTATATTTGATATTCCGAATTCAAAAATGGTGTCTATTTTTAAAAATTCAGAACATATAAGTTGCATTAATTAATTTAATTATTAATTCCCGTTTTCAAAACAAATAGCGTGTTTTTAATAAACAATATATATCAAAAGATTGACACTTGTTTATATCCAATTTCAAAGTGAAATTAATTCTAATGACCACCATTGGATAAAATGGTAAAAATATATTATAATTATACTTTAAAACCACTCAATAGTATAATTTATCACTATAAATTATTTTTATTAAATAATTTGTTTTTAAGTATTTTCTCTATTCATGGAAAATTGGAAGTTCACAGAAAATTACCAAAAAATCAACTTAGGATCATTTCGATATTCCGAATACAAAAATGAAGTCCATTTTGAAATATAAAATTTATTTAATTTTAAAAAGTGGGTATTACTATTCATAATGGATACTTTGATTGGGCGCGGTGTGTTAGAATCTCGAACTTTCGTACAATGCAAGCTATTGCATTATTGAAAGAGAAGCGTATCATGGAAGATTGGGGAGTTACATTATCCTCTCCTTCAATAAATTTCTTCCTCGCAATTTGAAATTTTTCTTTGAAAATAAAAGGATGAAAATATAAAATACATTTGTGGAAAACCCACATCGGAAATAGGGTTAATAAAAATATAACATTAAAAGAAAGAAAGAGAATTACAATGGTCACCCAAGATAGCCCATACTAGGATTCTATGAAAATATGGATATGGGGGAAAACCCATAAAGGTCTGATGGAGAGTTATAGAAAACATGGTTAGGAGAAATTTAACTACAAGAAAATCACAAACCTGTGATTAGTTAAATGATCATTGATTCCCTAGTAGGAAAAGTTAACTGACAACGTTTTTGTTTTAAGTTACCTTTGATAAATTTGAGGAATTTATTTAAGAGATTTACTAAGAATACTTGTCATGAATACTTTCATTATTTAATAAATTTTTACCACAAATCCATCTTTCAACCAAAAATATAATATAACTCAAAAATATTATATTTATCCTAATCGTGCAAGGTTCCAAATATTAAAATATACTATTTAGATTAGGAAAACTATTTTGTAATAACTAGAGACTTCCTGTAGGCTAGTGATAGGTAATAAAGGCATGTCTCACTATGGTTGTGGGTTCGATTCCTACAGCTTTGTCCAATGCGACGGGTTATCCCCCAACCTGCAGGTTGTCCTTTTCCTAAAACTATAGTATTATAATATTCCAAAAATAATCTTCAGAAATGTTTTAACCTTAAACAATACTATCCAAAGTTCAACTTAATCCATTCCAACCTTTATAGTGATCCAAAATACTTTTGTCCAGACTTTCTCTAAAAGGTCTCTTAATTCCAAAATCAATTTATCAGATTCCCCAAACAAAGTAAAGTTTCTCTTATTGTCGCATACTAAAAATATGATTACCTTTATCATATTAAAACCTCAATGAAAACAACAAGTACTGCAGTACAATACTTATATATATCACATTATTCTTATAGCCATAATATAACCCTTGAGTCCAAAAGCACCAATAGATTAATTATTCCACTTCAACTGTAGAAACAGCATAGGATTGTCCTTGATCCCTTGGCCTTTTCTGAGGTAAGTTTCCCTGATGCTTAGGAAATTCATTTGCATAATGCCCCATTTACCTATAATTGTAGCATTCAACATTGATAACCTCTTTCTTTCCCTTGAAATCACGAGCATGGTGACCTTTTTCTCCACATTTATAACAAACTCCCATTCCTTTTAGGCAATTACCATGGTGATTCTTCCCACAATTATCGCATAATGGAAAATCCTTCTTTCCCTTTTTCCCTTTATCTGTATCTTGTTCCATTGTTCTCTTATTCTCTTGAGTTACTTTATTGTCATAAGATTTAGACAATTCTTTTTCTGTCTTGATAGCACACGAGACTATATCTTCATATGAAGAGAAGGTTTCTGAGACTAATGCTGGACGGAGAAATGGTTTTAACCCATCAAAGAAATGATCAATCTTACTTCTTGGGTTACGTATATAATCTGCAGCATACCTCGCTAACCTTGTAAAGTCGGCCTCATACTTTGCAACATTATCATCCTCTTTCTGTCTCAGACTTAGAAATTTCCTTTTCCATATCTTATCTATGGTCATGTGGAAAGTATTTTTCTAAGAAAATTTCCTTAAACTCCCTCCATTCCATACTTGATACTTCTTCATCTTACTTTCTGTTTTGAATCAGCGACCACCATTGATCAGAATCTCCAGTGAGTCGGTAAACTACCATGACAACTTTCTCCCTTTCGCTATTCCCCAAGGCGTGGAATATTTTCTCTAAGGAGTTTATCCATTTCTCAACTACTAATGGATTTGTACCCCCATTAAATGTTGGTGGTTGTTTCCTCATGAAGCGGTCTAACATTGATCCTCCACGTTGCGGATCAGGGTGCTCTATATGAGTATGGTTATTATTCATAACCTTAGTGAGTTTTCCTAGTATGCTGATAAGCTGATCAGCACCAGTTGTATCACCAGCTCCTTTATAATTATCTTGAGCAGGAGGGAAATCCCTACATGGAGTGTGTGCATTGATACGGTTTCCATTCTTCCCACTAGGTGCCATTTCTAAACAATGGCATAAACTAGATTAGTTTATGAATCAAAATACATAATTCCATACTTGTAAAACACTTATCATAAATTGAACTATAATCATAAAAATGTTTTATTTGAGAAAGTATATACTCATAAACCCTTCATAATGGTTTGTAAAGAAGATGAGAATTTTCCTAAGCATATCCCATGGGAGTGTCGTAACCAAGAGTGCAGCAAGGCCCGTTTTTGTGCACTAGTTCCCGTTTGAGTCCAGCTCAAAGAGCTGTTTTCAGGTTTTACCCCTAGGTCCATCTGTGCCAGAGCCACCTCTACCTACTCGTATCCAGACAGGGATGTATTGCTCGGAAAACTCATAAAATCTCTATAATACCAAAATTCTAGGAATTTCTTCTATACTAATCCTCAAAGTATATCTTTGGGCTATGTGCTCTAATCAGAGTTTATCTAAATCTAGCTTCCAAGGTTAGTACTAACCTCCCACTGATAGAAACTGTAACACCCCGACCCAATTTACCCAGAGGTGATGCATTATTACATAACATTGGCAAGATCACAAAAGATCAGGTCTCAAAAGACCGATTAGTTTAGTATCCTTGGAAACACTAGATACATTCATAAAAGTTACATTACATCATAAATTGAAAAACTACAATGAAATGGTGTCCATAGTCCACACTCATATCCCGTTCTGACTATCCATGCAGGTCATTCATAAGATACTTCTTCACATCCTAGAAAATATTAAAACAATGAAAGGGGTGAGCTTAGATGCTCAGTAAGGATAAAAATATTGTGGAAGCTTTAATAAATAAACATAAACATTTAAGGCAATGTATAACTAAAACAAAAGCCTTTTAAACTTTAACTTCAGCGTAATATGGAAAATGTAAAATGAAATAATGTCATTTACTTATTCACATGGTTATTCTACTAGTCTAATAATCACATGAAATATCAATAACCACTTTCATAATGATGGAATGCATAATGCCAGACTATCATAACCACGTAACCAAGGCCTCATTCCAAGACTACAAATAAGATTTTGTCAAGGCCTCATGCCAAGACACTAGTTTTTCTCATGAGACCTGCTGATGCATCGAGGAGCTATAGCGGGCTCCACCCGTCACTTATTAAGTCCAATGCATTCCTCATATGAATAGGTTTAAACATATCATAAACCATAACATAATCGTATCACATAAAACATGCATAAAGGAAACATAAAATTTCCATATTTCAATCACAATATATCAATATAACACATTGATATAAAAAACACTTTCAAAACCATTTTCAACACCAAAATAAATGATAATTAAAACTTTTTAATTATTTCCCATTTAAAAAAGTTATGGATTGTAGAGGAATCCAAAACTCAAATAATGGTCACGGTGGCGGAGAATTCATTGTCACCACATACGTATGACAAAAAAACATTCCCTTTTGTCGTTTAGTAAAATACTTCGTATAAAAAATATTCCTTTTGAATAAATGTAAAAGTCAAAGTGGTTTATATGCCGTATAAAAGAAAGTTGTGTATAAAAAAATATGCCTCAATGAAAGGAGATTGAGATGAAGCCCCTTAAAAAGATCATTTTTTTAATAAAATAAATCTATTATGTGTATTCACTATAAGTACACATAGAGAAAGTACAAATACATCATAGGACATCATAATATCATGACATAATTTGAAAGTAGGAGATTAACCCAAAGAATAGAAATTGGGTTAAGAAGTTCCCTTACAAAGATCATTTTTTAAATAAAATAGACCTATTATGTGTATTCACTATAAGTACACAAAAATTATGTACAAAAACAAGATAGAACATAATAATATCATGACATAATTTGAATGTATGAGATTAACCCCAAGAACAAAAATTGGGTTAAGAAGTTCCCTTACCTCATGTCCGACTTGACTCGATCGTTCTTCAACCTCCTAAATAATAAACTATAGTTAATTTATACTTGATTAAGAACCTTTTTCAAGTTAATTATTCGTTTTATATTACTTATTACCATTTTATGAACATTATGTAGTTATTTAAGTTAATAACGGTCGTTTTGTCGATCTTTGGTACTTGAGTCAAAAATAAACTTCTTATAATTACAAGTTGTTCATGTGGTAAAATATACATTATATCCATAATTATATTCATGATTTATATATCATATATATCATATATATCCACTATATACATTCATTCATAATATTACATAACATTTAGAGGTAAGAAATGAAATGCACCGTTCATGGAGACGGTAAGTCGTACGTACGCATGAACGCTACTTTCATTTATATTTCATATTTGATGGAATGAAATCATAATGATATAAAGGTATATTATAATTCCAGTATAGTATAATATATAATATCATTTACTCCATCCTTTATACATCCCACATATGGCATTAACGATTCAAATCACTTTGAGGGGGTGGTAGTCCGCACTTCCTAAAATGAAATTATCGCGTTTACCCATAATGGAAATCATAAAGCTATGCCATAAATGAGAAATAAAGAAGAATAAGTAAAACATAAACATAATATATATCATATATAAATATATTTACATCTTAATGGACACCATGAGAGGTGTTAAAATAATATTGAACAATCATCGTTTAGTGAGGCAGAAATTCGCCAACCACAGAAACAGTATGTTCTTTAACCATTAAACGATGTTGTGTGTAAGTTTAAATCAAATAATTCTCATAAAAACATCTTATTGTATTTAATATACTGGTTTTCTTACGAAATATTTTAATAAAAAGCGTTTAAGGGGTTGGAGAAGAAAAATAAAACAAAATAACATAAGAGAAGACATTACCTTAAAATCGGGTAACTCTTTTTGATTTGAGACAAAGGCTTCCTTGGGAAGAATTATGCCCAAAGTGATGCTTCTAGGAGTAAAATAGGGAAGTTGATAGAGTATTTGGGTAGAGTTTGGCCGAGCTAAATGGCTTGAAGGTGTGAATAAGGTGGTAGTGGTGGGGGCCTTTTATAAGAGGAGAAGAGGGGCACTCTTGGAAGGTCATGAAATGTTACATTATTATGAAATGGTTTTCGGATTTTAAAGGTCCCAAGATGATATATTTATAGGATAAGGTGATAAGGGTTCTAAATATACTCATCCAATAGGTTGTTTACAAGTGTATGTTTTATATTTTACATTATCTTTTCATTTTATTTAAATCGTTAATTAATGAGGTAATCACTGCATCATCATGGTGTCATAAAAATTTTAATTTATATAATGTCTAAAAATTATATAAAAAATATCATGATGTAGTAAATCTTTTCTTATTTCCAATTAATATTTATAGTCGAAATGTTAACTTATATAACCCCATGTAATAATTGTTTTATTAAAACAACACATGTTTGTGACAATTTTATTTTTACTTTAAATAAAAAGTTATTAATGTCATTTTCTTACCCAAGTGGCTCCATGGGGTCCCCAAGTTTATCCATGGATTTTATTGGTCTTCCCTGACTCATAAAATAAGTGTAGGACAAGTTTCAAGAAATTTTCATATTTTTATAATATCATTTTTACCTTAAATTTCACTAATTACCTTTAATCGTGATTAATAAAACTTAAGAGTTACTACTCACCAAAAATTATTTTCATCCCATTGAACCACATTTTACTTCCTAATGACAATGATGTATATCGGATTTTTGAAATTCAATTCACATAAGTGATAATGTTTCATTTACATGAAAAATTAGTTTTTAAACTACCACTTAGTGGGTTCACTATTCATCAAAAATTGATGTTTTTCAGAAAAATACCAAAAATTCACCCTAAGCTATATTTGATATTCCGAATTCAAAAATGATGTCCATTTTACAAAATTCAAAACATATAAGTTGCATTAATTAATTTAATTATTAATTCCCGTTGTCAAAACAAATAGCGTGTTTTTAAGAAACAATATATATCAAAAGATTGACACTCGTTTATGTCCACTTTCAAAGTGAAATTAATTCTAATGACAACCATTAGATAAAATGGTAAAAATATATTCTAATTATACTTTTAAACCACTAAATAGTATAATTTATCACCATATATTATTTTTATTAAAAAATTTGTTTTTAAGTATTTTCTCTATTCATATAAAATTGGAAGTTCTCAGAAAATTAAAAAAAATTCAACTTAGGATAATTTTGATATTCCGAATACAAAAATGAAGTCCATTTTGAATTATAAAATTTATTTAATTTCAAAACGTGGGTATTACTATTCATAATGGCTACTTTGATTGGTCACGGTGTGTTAGAATCTCAAACTTGCATACAATGCAAGCTATTTCATTATTGAAAGAGAAGTGTATAGTGGAAGCTTGGGGTGTTACATTATCCCCTCCTTCAATAAATTAAATCCTCGCAATTTGAAATTTTTCTTTGAAAATAAAAGAATGAAAATATAAAATACCTTTGTGGAAAACCCACATCGGAAATAGGGTTAATAAAAATATAACATTAAAAGAAAGAAAGAGAAGTACAAATGTCACCCGAGATAGACCATACTAGGATTCTATGAAAATATGTATATGGAGGAAAAAAACCATCAAGGTATGATGGAGAGTTGTAGAAAACAGGGTTAGGAGAAAGTTAACTACAAGAAAATCACAAACTTGTGATTGGTTATACGATCATTGATTCCCCAGTAAGAAAAGTTAACTGACAACGTTTTTGTTTTAAGTTACCTTTGATAAAGTTTAGGAATTTATTTAGGAGATTTACTAAGAATACTTTTCATGTAGACTTTCATTCTTTAATAAATTTTTACCACAAACCCATCTTTCACCCAAAAATATAATATAACTCAAAAATATTATATTTATCCTAATCGTGCAAGGTTCCAAATATTAACACATACCATTTAGATTTGTAAAACTATTTTTTAATAACCAAGGACTTCCTGTATGCTAGTGGTAGGTAATAAAGGCCGGTCTCACTATGGTTGTGGGTTCGATTCCTACAGCTTTTTCTGACGCGACGGGTTATCCCCCAACCTGCAGGTTATCCTTTTCCTAAAACTATAGTATTATAATAATCCAAAAATAATCTTCAAAAATGTTTTAACCTTAAAAAATATTATCCAAAGTTCAACTTAATCCATTCCAACCTTTATAGTCATCCAAAATACCTCTGTCCGGACTTTCTCTAAAAGGTCTCTTAATTCCAAAATCAATTTATCAGATTCCCCAAACAAATTAAAGTTTCTCTTATTCTCACATACTAAAAATATGATTACCTTCATCATATTAAATCTTTAATGAAAACAACAGGTACTGTTGTACAATCCTTATATATATCACATTATTCTTATAACCAGAATATAATCCTTGAGTCCAAAAGCACCAATACATTAATTATTCCACTTCAACTATAGTAACAACATAAGATTGTCCTTGATCCCTTGGCCTTTTCTGAGGTACGTTGCTTAGGAAATTCATTTTCATAATGCCCCATTTCCCTACAATTATAGCATTCAACATTGATAACCTCTTTCTTTCCCTTGAAATCACGAGCTTGGTGACCTTTTTCTCCACATTTATAACAAACTCCCATTCCTTTTAGGCAAGTACTGTGGTGATTCTTCCCACAATTATCGCATAATGGAAAATCCTTCTTTCCATTTTTCCCTTTATCCGTCTCTTGTTCCACTGTTCTCTTCTTCTCTTGCTTTACTTTATTGTCATAAGATTTAGAGAATTCCTTTTCTGTCTTGATAGCACATGAGACTATATCTTCATATGACGAGAAGGATTGTGAGAATAATGCTCGGTGGAGAAATGGTTTTAACCCATCAATGAAACAATCAATCTTACTTCTTGGGTTACGTATATAATCTGCATCATACCTCGCTAACCTTGTAAAGTTGGCCTCATACTTTGTGACATTCGCATCCTCTTTTTCTCTCAGACTTAGAAATTTCCTTTCTATATCTGCTCTATGGTCATGTGGAAAGTATTTTTCTAATAAAATTTCCTTAAACTATCTCCATTCCATACTTGATACTTCTTCATCTTCCTTTGTGTTTTGAATCAGCAACCACCACTGATCAGCATCTTCAGTGAGGCAGTAAAGTGACATGACAACCTTCTCCCTTTCTCCATTCCCCAAGGCATGGAATATTTTCTCTAAGGAGTTTATCCGTTGCTCAGCTACTAATGGATTTGTACCCCCATTAAATGATGGTGGTTGTTGCCTCACGAAGCGGTCTAACATTGATCCTCCACGTTGCCGATCAGGGTGCTCTATATGAATAAGGTTATTATTCATAACCTGAGTGAGTTGTCCCAGTATGGTGATAAGCTGATCTGCACCAATTGTATCACCAGCTCCATTATAATTATCTTGAGCAGGAGCGAAATCCCAACATGGAGTGCGTGCATTGATACGGTTTCCATTCCTCCCACTAGGTGCCATTTCTAAAAAATGGCATAAACTATATTAGTTTATGAATCAAAATACATAATTCCATACTTGAAAAACACTTAACATAAATTGAACTATAATCATAAAAAGGTTTTCTTTGATAAATTATATACTCATAAACCCTTAATAATAGTTTGTAAAGAAAATGAGAATTGTCCTAAGTTTATCCTTTGGGAGTGTCGTAACCAAGAGTGCAGCAAGGCCCATTATCGTGCACCAGTTCCCATTCGAGTGTAGCTCAAAGCAGTGTTTTCAGGTTTTAACCCTAGGTACATCTATGCCAGATCTACCTCTACCTGCTCGTATCCAGACATGGATGTATTTCTCAGAAAACACATAATATATCTATAATACCAATATTCTAGGAAGTTCTTCTATACTAATCTTCAAAGTCTATCTTTGGGCTATGTGCTCTAATCAGAGTTTATCTAAATATAGCTTCCAAGGTTAGTACTAACCTCCCACTGATATAAACTGTAACGCCCCGACCCAAGTTACCTAGAGGTGGTGCATTATTACGTAACATTGGCATGATCACAAAAGATCATGTCTCGAATGACCGATTAGTTTAGTTGCCTTGGAAACACTAGATACATTCATAAAAGTTACATTACATCATAAAGTGAAAAACTACAATAACATGGTCTCCATAGTCCACACTCATATCCCCTTATGACTATCCCTACAGGTCATTCATAAGATACATCTTCACATCCTAGAAAATATTAAAACATTGAAAGGGGTGAGCTCAGATGCTCATTAAGGTTAACAATATTGTGGAATCTTTCATAAATAAACATAAACATTTAAGGCAATGTATAACTAAAACAAAAGCCTTTTAAAATTGAACTTCAGCGTAAAATGGCAAAAGTAAAATTAAATAATTCCATTTACTTATTCACATGGTTATTCTACTAGTCTAATAATCACATGCAATATCAATAACCATTTTCATAATGACGGAATTCATAATGCCAGACTATCATAACCATGTAGCCAAGGCCTCGTGCCACGACTACAAATAAGATTTTTTCAAGGCCTCGTGCCAAGACATTAGTTTGTCTCATGAGACCAGCTGATGCATCGAGGAGCTATAGCGGGCTCCACCCATCACTTATTAAGTCTAATGCATTCCTCATATGAATAGGTTTAAACATATCATAAACCATAACATAATCATATCACATAAAACATGCATAAAGGAAACATAACATTTCCACATTTCAATCACAAGATATCAATACAACACATTGATATAAAAAACACTTTCAAAAACATTTTCAATACCAAAATAAAATAAAATTAAAACTTTGTAATTATTTTTCATTTAAAAAAGTTATGGCTTATAGAGGAAGCCAAAACTCAAATAATGGTCACGGCGGCAGAGAATTTGTTTTCGCCGCATAGGTACGACAAAAAAAACATTCCCTTTTGTCGTTTAGTAAAGTTCTTTGTATAAAAAATATTCCTTTTGAATAAACGTAAAAGTCAAAGGGGTTTATACATCGTATAAAAGAAAGTTGTGTATAAAACAAAATATGCCTCAATGAAAGGAGATTGAGATGAAGTCCCTTACAAAGATCATTTTTTTAATAAAATAAATCTATTATGTGTATTCAATATAAGTGCACATAAAGAAAGTACAAATACATCATAAGACATAATAATATCATGACATAATTTGAAAGTAGGAGATTAACCCAAAGAATAGAAACTGGGTTAAGAAGTTCCCTGTCAAAGAACATTTTTTAAATAAAATAGACCTATTATGTGTATTCACTATAAGTACACAAAAATTAAGTACAAATAAAACATATAACATAATAATATCATGACATAATTTGAAAGTAAGAGATTAACCCAAAGAACGAAAATTGGGTTAAGAAGTTCCCTTACCTCATGTCCGATTTGACTCGATCCTTCTTTAACCTCCTGAATAATAAACTAGAGTTAATTTATACTTTCTTAAGAACCTTTTTTAAGTTCATTATTCCTTTTGTATCACTTACTAACATGTTATTAACATTATGTAATTATTTAAGTTAATAACAGTCGTTTTGTCGATCTTTGGTACTTGAGTCAAAAATAAAATTCTTATAATTACAAGTTGTTAATGTGGTAAAATATCCATTATATCCAGAATTATATTCATGATGTAGATATCATATATATCCAGTATATACATTCATTCATAATATTACATAACATTTAAATGTAAGAAATGAAATGCACAGTTCATGGAGACGGTAAGCCGTACGTACGCATGAACGCTACTTTCATTTATGTTTCATATTTAATGGAATGAAATCATAATGATATAAAGGTATATTATAATTACAGTATAATATCATATATAATATCATTTACTCCATCCTTTATACATCCCACATATGGCATTAACGATTCAAATCACATTGAGGGGGCGGTAGTCCGCACTTCCTAAAATGAAATTATCGCGTTTACCCATAATGGAAATCATAAAGGTATGCCAAAAATGAGAAATACATAAGAATAAAGAAAAAAATAAACATAATATATATCATATATAAATATAGTGACATATTAATGGACACCATGAGAGGTGTTAAAATAAGATTGAACAATCATCGTTTCGTGAGGCAGAAATTCACCAACCACAGAAACAATATGTTCTCTAACCATTAGACAAAAGTGTGTGTAAGTTTAAATAAAATAATTCTCATAAAAACATAATATTAAATTTAAGATACTTTTTTTTGTTACAAAATAGTGGAATAAACCGAGTTTAAGTGGTTGGAGAAGCAAAATAAAACAAAATAACATAAGAGAAGACATTACCTTAAAATCGGGTAACTCTTTTTGATTTGAGACAAAGGATTCCTTAGGAAGAATTATGCTCAAAGTGAGGCTTCTAGGTGTAATATAGGGATGTTGAGAGAGTATTTGGGCAGATTTTGGCCGATCCAAATGGCTTGAAGGTGTGAATAAGATGGTAGTGGTGGTGGCCTTTTATAAGAGGAGAAGAGGGGCACTCTTGGAATGTCATGAAATGTTACATTATTATGAAATGCTTTTCGGATTTTAACGGTCCCAAAAAGATATATTTAGAGAAAAAGGTGATAAGGGTTATAAATATTCTCATCCAATAGGTTTTTTACAATAGTAAGTCTTATATTTTACATTATATTTTCATTTTATTTAAATCGTTAATTAATGAGGTAATCGCTACATCATCATGGTGTCATAAAAATTTTAATTTATATAATGTCTATAAATTATATAAAAATCTCATGATGTAGGAAATATTTTTATCTTTCCAATTAATATTTATAGTCGAAAATTTAACTTATATAACCCCATTTAATAATTTTTTTAGTAAAACAACCCATGTTTGGGATAATTTTATTTTTTCTTTAAATAAAAAGTTATTAATGTAATTTTCTTACCCAAGTGGTTCCATGGGGTCCCCAAGTTGACCCATGGATTTTATTGGTCTGCCATGACTCATCCAATAAGTTTAGTACAAGTTTCAAGATATTTTCATATTTTTATAATATCATTTTTACCTTAAATTTCACTAATTACCTTTAATCGCGATTAATAAAACTACAAAGTTATTTTTCACCAAATAAAATTTCATCCCATTGAACCACATTTTACTTACTAATGAAAATTATGTATTTTGGTTTTTTTAAATTCAATTCAAAGAAGTGATAATGTTTCATTTACACGAAAAATTAGTTTTTAAACTACCACTTAGTGGTTTCACTATTCATCAAAAATTGATGTTTTTCAGAAAAATACCAAAAATTCACCCTAAGCTATGTTTTATATTCTGAATTCAAAAATGATTTCTATTTTAAAAAATGCAAAGCATATAGTTTTCATTAATTAATTTAATTATTAATTTTCGTTGTCAAAACAAATAGCATGTTTTTAAGAAATAACATATATCAAAAGATTGACACTCGTTTATGTCCAATTTCAAGGTGAAATTCATTCTAATGACCACCATTGGATAAAATTGTAAAAATATATTCTAATTATACTTTAAAACCACTAAATAGTATAATTTATCACTATAAATTATTTTTATTAAAAAAATGTTTTTAAGTATGTTCTCTATTCATAGAAAATTGGAAGTTCTCAGAAAATTACAAAAAATTCAACTTAGGATAATTTCGATATTCCGAATAAAAAAATGAAGTCCATTTTGAAATATAAAATTTATTTAATTTCAAAAAGTGGGTATTACTATTCATAATGGCTACTTTGATTGGTCGTGGTGTGTTAGAATCTCGAACTTGCATACAATGCAAGCTATTTCATTATTGAAGGAGAAGCGTATCGTGGAAGCTTGTGGTGTTACATTCTCCCCTCCTTCAATAAATTGTGTCCTCACAATTTGAAATTTTTCTTTGAAAATAAAAGGAAAAAAATATAAAATACCTTTGTGGAAAACCCACATCGGAAATAGGGTTAATAAAAATATAACATTAAAAGAAAGAAAGAGAATTACAAAGGTCACCCGAGATAGCTCATACTAGGATTCTATGAAAATATTGATATGGAGGAAAAACAAACCATCAAGGTCTGAGGGAGAGTTGTATAAAATAGGGTTAAAAGAAAGTTAACTACAAGAAAATCACAAACTAGTGATTGGTTAAATTATCATTGATTCCCCAGTAGGAAAAGATAACCGACAACGTTTTTGTTTTAAGTTACCTTTGATAAATTTGAAGAATTTATTTTGGAGATTTACTAAGAATACTTGTCATGTAGACTTTCATTCTTTAATAAATTTTTACCACAAACCCATCTTTCACACAAAAATATAATAGAACTCAAAAATATTATATTTATCCTAATCGTGCAAGGTTCCAAATATTAACACATACCATTTAGATAAGGAAAACTATTTTGTAATAACCAGGGACTTCCTATAGGGTAGTGGTTGGTAATAAAGGCCTGTCTCACTATGGTTGTGGGTTATATTCCTACAGCTTTGTCCGATGCGATGGGTTATCCCCCAACATACAGGTTGTCCTTTTCCTAAAACTATAGTATTATAATATTCCAAAAATAATCTTCAGAAGTT
This sequence comes from Viscum album, assembly GCA_963277665.1. Lineage (NCBI taxonomy): Eukaryota > Viridiplantae > Streptophyta > Magnoliopsida > Santalales > Viscaceae > Viscum > Viscum album. The sequence continues at coordinate 1,752,847,547 of OY728146.1, read as the reverse complement.
TTTTAACCTTAAACAATACTATCCAAAGTTCAACTTAATCCACTATAACCTTTATAGTTATCCAAAATACATCTGTCCAGGATTTCTCTAAAAGGTCTCTTAATTCCAAAATCAATTTATTAGATTCCCCAAAAAAAGTAAAGTTTCTCTTGTTTTCACATACTAAAAATATGATTACCTTCATCATATTAAAACCTTAATGAAAACAACAAGTACTGCAGTACAATACTTATAAATATCACATTATTCTTATAACCAGAATATAATCCTTGAGTCCAAAAGCACCAATACATTAATTATTCCACTTCAACTGTAGTAACAGCATAAGATTGTCCTTGATCCCTTGGCATTTTCTGAGGTAAGTTTCCCTGACGCTTAAGAAATTAATTTGCATAATGCCCCATTTCCCTACAATTGTAGAATTCAACATTGATAGCCTCTTTCTTTCCCTTGCAATCACGAGCCTGGTGACCTTTTTCTCCACATTTATAACAAAATACCATTCCTTTTAGGCAAGTACCAGGGTGATTCTTACCACAATTATTGAATAATGGAAAATCCTTCTTTCCCTTTTTCCCTTTATCTGTCCCTTATTCCACTGTTCTCTTCTTCTCTTTCTTTTCTTTATTGTCATAAGATTTAGAGAATACCTTTTCTGTCTTGATAGCACATGAGACTATATCTTCATATGATGAGAAGGTTTGTGAGACTAATGCTCTACGGAGAAATGGTTTTAACCGATCAAAGAAATGATCAATATTACTTATTGGGTTACGTATATAATCTGTATCATACCTCGCTAACCTTGTAAAGTTGGCCTCATACTTTGGAACATTCTCATCCTCTTTTTGTCTCAGGCATAGAAATTGCCTTTCTATATCTGCTCTATGGTCATGTGGAAATTATTTTTCTAAGAAAATTTCCTTGAACTCCCTCCATTCCATACTTGAAACTTCTTTATCTTCCTTTTTGTTTTGAATCAGCGACCACCATTGATCGGCATCTCCGGTGAGGTGGTAAACTGCCATGACAACCTTCTCCCTTTCACTTTTCCCCAAGGCATGGAATATTTTCTCTAAGGAGTTTATCCATTGCTCAGCTACTAATGTATTTGTACCCCCATTAAATGTTGGTGGTTGTTGCCTCATGAAGTGGTCTAACATTGATCCTCCACGTTGCGGATCAGGGTGCTCCATACGAGTAAGGTTATTTTTCATAACCTGAGTGATTTGTCCCAGTATGGTGATAAGATGATCAGCACCAGTTGTATCACCAGCTCCATTATAATTCTCTTGAGTAGGAGGGAAATCCCTACATGGTGTGTGTGCATTGATATGGTTTTTATTCCTCCCACTAGGCACCATTTCTAAACAATGGGATAAACTAGATTAGTTTATGAATCAAAATAAATAATTCCATAATTGTAAAACACTTAACATAAATTAAACTATAATCATAAAAAAATCTTTGAGAAAGTATATACTCATAAACCCTTCATAATGGTTTGTAAAGAAAATGAGAATTATCCTAAGAATATCTCCCATGAGTGTTGTAACCAAGAGTGCAGCAAGGCCCGTTGTCGTGCATCAGCTCCCATTCGAGTCTAGCTTAAAGAGGTGTTTTCAAGTTTTACCCCTAGGTGCATCTGTGCCAGAGCCACCTCTACCTGCTCGTATCCAGACAAGGATGTATTGGTCGGAAAACTCATAAAATCTCTATAATACGAAAATTCTAGAAAGTTCTTCTATACTAATCCTCAAAGTCTATCATTTGGCTATGTGATCTAATTAGAGTTTATCAAAATATAGCTTCCAAGGTTAGTACGAACCTCTCTCTAATACCAACTGTAACGCCCTGACCCTAGTTGCCCAGTGTCGGTGCATTATTACGTAACAGTGGCATGATCACAAAAGATCAAGTCTCGAAAGACCAATTAGTTTAGTATCCTTGGAAACACTAGATATATTCATAAAAGTTACATTACATCATAAACTGAAAAACTACAATAACATGGTCACCATTTTCCACACTCAAATCCCCTTCTGACTATCACTGCAGGTCATTCCTAAAATACTTCTTCACATCCTGGAAAATATTAAAACATTAAAAGGTGTGAGCTCAGATGCTCAGTTAGGATAACAATATTGTAGAAGCTTTTATAAATAAACATAAACATTTAAGGAAATTTATAACTAAAACAAAATCCTTTTAAACTTGAACTTCAGCATAATATGGAAAAAGTAAAATGAAATAATCCCATTTACTTATTCACATGGTTATTCTACTAGTCGAATAATCACATGCAATATCAACAACCACTTTCATAATGATGGAATGAATAATTCCAAACTATCATAACCACGTTGCAAAGGCCTCGTGCCAAGACTACAAATAAGATTTTGTCAAGACCTCGTTCCAAGACACTAGTTTGTCTCATGAGACCTGTCGATGCATCGAAGAGCTATAGCGTTCTCCACCCATCACTTATTAAGTCCAATGCATTCCCCATATGAACTGGTTTAAACATATCATAAGCCATAACATAATCGTATCACATAAAACATGCATAATGGAAACATAACATTTCCACATTTCAATCATAAGATATCAATACAACACATTGATATAAAAAAACACATTCAAAACCATTTTCAATACCAAAATAAAAGAAAATTAAAACTTTGTAATTATTTTTCATTTAAAAAAAGTTATGGCGTGAAGAGGAAGCCAAAACTCAAATAATGGTCACGGCGGAGAAGAAGTCATTGTCTCCGCATACGTACGACAAAAAAACATTCCCTTTTTTCATTTAGTAAAATTATTCTTATAAAAAAGATTCATTTTGAATAAACGTAAATGTCAAAGGGGTTTATACACCGTATAAAAGAAAGTTGTGTTTAAAACAAAATATGCCTCAATGAAAGGATATTGAGACGAAGTCCCTTACAAAGATAATTTTTTCTAAAAAATATAAATCTATTATGTGTATCCACTATAAGTACACATAAATAAAGTATAAATACAACATAGGACATAATAATATCATGACATAATTTGAAAGTAGGAGATTAACCCAAAGAAGAGAAACTGGGTTAAGAAGTTCCCTTACAAAGATAATTTTTTAAATAAAATAGACCTATTATGTGTATTCACTATAAGTACACAAAAAGGAAGTACAAATACAAGATAGAACATAATAATATCATGACGTAATTTTAAATTAGGAGATTAACCCAAAGAACGAAAATTGGGTTAAGAAGTTCCCTTACCTCATGTCCGACTTGACTCGATCGTTCCTTAACCTCCTCAATAATAAACTAGTGTTAATTTCTACATGCTTAAGAAACTTTTTCAAGTTCATTATTCCTTTTATATCACTTATTACCAGGTTATGAACATTGTGTAATTATTTAAGTTAATAACGGCCATTTTGTCGATCTTTGGTTCTTGAGTCAAAAATAAACTTCTTATAATTACAAGTTGTTCATGTGGTAAAATATCCATTATATCCAAAATTATATTCATGATGTATATATCATATATATCATATATATCCAGTATATACATTCATTCATAATATTACATAACATTTAGAGGTAAGAAATGAAATGCACCATTCATGGAGACGATAAGCCGTACGTAGGCATGAACGCTACATTCATATATATTTCCTATTTAATGGAATGAAATCATAATTATATAAAGGTATCTTATAATGACAGTATAATATAATATATAATATCATTTACTCCATCCTTTATACATCCCACATATGGCATTAACGATTCAAATAACTTTGAGGGGGTGGTAGTCCGCACTTCCTAAAATGAAATTATCGCGTTTACCCATAATGGAAATCATAAAGCTATGCCATAAATGAGAAATACAGAAGAATAAGGAAAACATAAACATAATATATATCATATATAAATATAGTGACATCTTAATGGCCACCATGAGAGGTGTTAAAAGAATATTGAACAATCATCATTTCGTGAGGCAGAAATTTGCCAACCACAGAAATAGTATGTTCTTTAACTATTAGACGAAGGTGTTTGTAAGTCTAAATAAAATACTTCTCATAAAAACATCCTAGTATATTTAATATACTAGTGTTTTTACACAATAATGTAATAAAAATATTTTAATGGGTTGGAGAAGCAAAATAAAACAAAACAACATAAGAGAAGACATTACCTTAAAATCGGGTAACTCTTTTTGATTTGAGACAAAGGCTTCCTTGGGGAAAATTATGCCCAAAGTGAGGCTTCTAGGAGTAATATAGGGAAGTTGAGAGAGTATTTGGGCAGTGTTTGGCCGATCCAAATGGCTTTAAGGTGTGAATAAGGTGGTAGTGGTGGGGGACTTTTATAAGAGGAGAAGAGGGGCACTCTTGGAATGTCATGAAATGTTACATTAGTATGAAATGCTTTTAGGATTTTAAAAGTCAGAAAATGATATATTTAGAGGAAAAGGAGATAGGGGTTCTAAATGTACTCATCCAATAGGTTTTTGAGAATTTTATGTCTTAGATTTTACATTATCTTTTCATTTTATTTAAATCGGTAATTAATGAGGTAATCGCTGCATCATCATGGTGTCATAAAAATTTTAATTTATATAATGTATAAAAATTATATAAAAGATATAATGATGTATGAAATATTATTATCTTTACAATTAATATTTATAGTTGAAAATTTAACTTATATAACCCCATGTAATAATTGTTTTAGTAAAACAAACCATGTTTGTGACAATTTTATTTTTACTTTAAATATAAAGTTATTAATGTCATTTTATTACCCAAGTGGCTCCATGGGGTCCCAAAGTTAACCAATGGATTGTCTTGGTCTTCCATGACTCATCCAATAAGTGTAGGACAAGTGTCAAGATATTTTCATATTTTTATAATATCATTTTTACCTTAAATTTCACTAATTACCTTTAATCGTGATTAATAAAACTTAAGAGTTACTATTCATCAAAAAAAATTCATCCCATTGAACCACATTTAACTTCCTAATGACAATTATGTATGTCAGATTTTTGAAATTCAATTCATATAAGTTATAATGTTTCATTTAGATGAAAAATTAGTTTTTAAACTACCACTTAGTGGTTTCACTATTCATCAAAAATTGAAGTTTTTCAGAAAAATACCAAAAATTAACCCTAAGATATATTAGATATTCCGAATTCAAAAATGATGTCTATTTTACAAATTTCAAAACATATAAGTTTCATTAATTAATTTAATTATTAATTTTCGTTGTCAAAACAAATAGCGTGTTTTTAAAAAACAATATATATCAAAAGATTGACACTCCTTTATGTCCAATTTCAAAGTGAAATTAATTCTAATGACCATCATTGGATAAAATGGTAATAATATATTCTAATTATACTTTAAAACCACTAAATAGTATAATCTATCACTATAAAATATTTTGATTAAAAAATTTGTTTTTAAGTATTTTCTTTATTCATAGAAAATTGGAAGTTCTCAGAAAATTACAAAAAATTCAACTTAGGATAATTTCAATATTCCGAATACAAAAATGAAGTCCATTTTGAAATATAAAATTTACTTAATTTAAAAAAGTGGGTATTACTATTCATAACGGCTACTTTGATTGGTCTCGGTGTGTTAAAATCTCGAACTTTCATACAATGCACGCTATTGCATTATTGAAAGAGAAGTGTATCGTGGAAGCTTGGGGTGTTACAATGAAAACACATTGAGGAATGTTTGATCCTATTGTATGGGTATTGTGGCTAAATGGATGGGTATGGGATGAGACCTATGATTGGGATGCTAATATTAATTTTCAATGGCCCAAACTCTTTGTTGACAATACCTCTTTACCCTCAGAATGAAAACATAGAAAAGAGTTTATATAAGGATGGGAGGTTTTAGTGACCCACCATTTAAATGAAGGTAAAAATCATTAGTTATTATTATTTTGAATCCTTAAATCAAGGTCAAGGTATTCTATGACATAGGAATGGCCTGAAGAGCAACTGGGGCTTATTCAAAGCCCAGAGTTCCAAAAAAGTGGGTTGTAGGCTAAATCATATGGTTAGTGGAAATGGTGCAACCCAAACCGCACTGTTTTTTTAAACAGTGCACCTACATATAAGGGAACCTGTGAGTTCGCATGATTTATTTTCAACCATGAAAGATTAAGTAGACAGCCATGTAGCCTACAATATATGTGGGATAGAATAGTTTATCATGTTTTTTTAGATGGATTGTAAACCGAGTGCATAAACCGTACATAGTAAAATATTGGGGAAAATTACCATTTTTCCTCTCTTTAATTATTTAACACTTATTTCTTTTTCTCCCCGCTCTAGTATACAAAATCTCTTCTTCATCCCCTCTTTGGGATAAAATCTCTTCTCGGGCTTGGATGTCCTCTTTCTCCTGTATCTGGAACCCGTTTCTCAATCCTTAAAAAGTGTTGGATAACCAAATGTAAGGATAACCCCTCACACCCCACATTACTTATATAATATCACCTTTTATTGGACTATTTAGATGTAGGATCATTCACCAAATTTTTAGGGAAATGGAATGAAAATCAGTTCTCTTCCAATCTTCTTCTAATATAACGTTGATATTAAGAGAGGCTTCATCTATGGCCCAAAGGTAGGTGGTCACATAGTTTTCCATTCTAGATTTGGTTTCTTTTTATTTAATCAGTTGTTACATAAGTCGACCTTTGTCGAGCATCATTATTTTATTGGTTCCTTAACATATAATTGTCATAGTTCCTAGATACATGTTAATTGGGTATCATTTAGTTAACTATACATCACCATGATTTGTATGGACAACAATAGGTGTTCCCCCAAGATATAGTCATTTGGGACAAAGGGTCCAAAATGATAAATTTTATCAAATAGATATTTGTTTGACTTTTTAATGGGATAAGACTTATCTCATGTGTATTTTATTGAAATCAAGACATCCAATGGGAGTTTTCACTCCATAATCATGGAATTTCCCAGTTAGGAATGTGAGTATTTGATCTTGAGTCTTTAACATTGTACCATATTCAATGAAAAAAAACTCCATGTTAGAAAAATTCAATCATTTGGTATAAAATTGAGTCACTCACACTTGATGTCCTGTTTTCCTTGAAATGAACTCTATAATAATGAATTTTATAGGCTGGTTTATGCCATTCATTGTTCCTATTCTTTAATAAATTTCTTATTTCAATTGAAATGTTTATAATAGAATAGAATATGGCTAATGAAAAGTATGAGAGGATTTTCCTCATGTTTTGAATGGAAAATGTTCCCACACATTTTTCAATGATTAAAATGAAATGAATAAGATGAGTTTTCTATATTTTATAGGATATAAATAGATATTCCACTACTATGTGAATGATATACATAAGCAGGTATGGGTGGGAGGTGTTTTACCAAATTCTATTTATATATATAGTGGGATGATGGTAAAAACCTCAACTGGGCATGGTAAACTATGATCCCCTTACATCAATTCAGGATTACTACTCCATGAGTAAAGCTTATTTACTCGTAGTCTGGTGCTGGGTTCATGTGCATTATGTCCCGATCCAACCAAGAAATATATGTGTATATATATATACTGACACGATAAGACATGCCAGCAAGGAGTTGAAGCCAGTAGACATTCCAAGTTTCCATTAGGAACCTAAGTGAGAGGTTATTTATTTATTTTTCATTTATTTTCTTTCATTTTTACACCTGAACAGCAAATAGATATGAGGAACTACTCAGTTTACATATATACACTTTTGATGGTGGCCTATTGAGATTTATCTCAAACCCTACATAGGATGCCTTTTGCACCCAAGAAGATTGTTTTCACACTGTATAGGTAAGGTAAAGCAACACTATTTAGGTTACTGATTTTTACTTCCAAGTTGGACCTAGGGTTAGAGGATCGAGCATGCACTCGAGATGGTATAGAGTATCTTCTGAATTTTTTTCACATTTTCACTTTTTTTAGCATCCCTTTTGTCGTTTTCCTATTTTATTTTGAACAATCATGTCATGCATACTTGTTTGCATTGACACTGCCTATGATGATTTTGGTCACTATATTTAGTTAGTTATTTCCTATGCTACTTGGTTATTTAGATGATTGTTATTCTTTCATTTTTTTACTATAATGATATGTTTTGTTATATTTCAGCTAATGATCAGTATTTTTTATAATGATTATGATACTCTAACATGGGGTATATTATCCCCTCTATACTAACTTATTCACCCCTACTGGTTGTTAGAATCCCCTAGAATATGGAGAGATGTTCCAGGGCTCATGTGGCCAACTGGGATCGAGTTACATGTTCAGTGGCATTTGGATCTGGGATGTAACATAGCCCAAATAATGTTCACCAAACCTCCCCATGAAAGTACGACCATCGCGCACCTTAATCTTAGAGATTTTTCTAGTGTACTAAAGGGATATGTATTAAAACCCTAGAATTATGATTATGTACATTATTTTATAAATGATAAAGAATATGTTTTCATCATATTATTGTTATTTTGTAAATGATTTATATTTTGATAAAATAAATCACAAATATTATTTTTTTTACTATTAAAAATCAATTAACAAATTTAGGAATTAATGGATTTTTTATGTAAATAAAATTTTAATAAAATATTTTTATTAAATAAAAATTATCGAATATAAATTATAATATAAATTTTATAGAGTCAAATGAAATTTTTACAGGGGTTCGAAAAATAGTTATTTATCAAAACCCCACAATTCTCAATAAATGAAGTTTGTTATTTTAAAATTGAAATGTCACATAATTATTAAATTATTGAGATAAAATAAATATTATTTTTTGAATCAGAATGTCTTAATTATCCAACATTTAAATTTTTTTTTATACATGAAAAAATATATGTTTTCTATTTAAAATAATGTGATTTAATTTTTATTCTATTTATTCTATTAATCCATTATGGATCCTCCAAAACATGTAGTATAGTTTAAGGTTTTGAAATCATTTGTATAAGAGTATAACACACCTCCACATAATAAAGGGAATTATTTTTTCAATTTATGCCCTTTACATTATAAAATAATTCAAACCACTCCCCTTTTAAATAAACCATGCTAAAACCAATGGAATGGTTTGTGGTGTTAAATATTTTATTATGTAGATTCCAAAACAAAAATAATAAAGAAATCTCTCTCTTTCCCTACATAAACCCACCCAGTATCTTATTTCTCTTCACTCAAACTCATTTTATAACGTCCATACTATTAACTACACTCACTATAGTCCTCGAAATGTTCTCCCAAGCACTTAATAAGTCCTTACTAAGGCTTTGTATTTACACATTCATGTAAGGGATCCTCCACCCACCAATTTTATCAACCACTCCTTTTATGTTATGTCTTTTAATACCAATTTTCAAATATTGGGATATGTTATTCCATATACCCCTTACATAAAATTTAATTTCTAAATTATTATAGCCCCTTTCACTATCATTTATCCCTCCTATGAACCCTTATGTACACTTGTTACCATATAGAAATTTTGAAAGGATACTTTCCTTTCTCTTGTTTATTAAATTTTCCTTCATATTGTTCACCTTCTATTTACATTTAATTATGTTTTTACATGTCATTAAAGGTCCCAATTAAATTCAATTTTAAGTATAAATGATGAGATGCCTCCTTCTCTATCATCACCCCATTTTATGAATTTTTTTGTGATGTTGTAATGTTGATGAAATGCCCCCACAATTTTCCATGCCAAAATAGTGTTGTAGTGAATACCATACCCATAATCACATTTCTACACATATAACTTTTGATTTGGGACATATATATGGGTATTAGACACTCCTTTATTATGGAATAAATTATCTTTAGGAATGAATTAATGTTTTATGATATATGTTGTACACTTAAGCATGAGTATGAATGAATATGATGTGTTGGAATAGATAGCACTCCAATGCTTTGGGTAATGTATAGTATCATGATACATCACATTGGGACATGGAGTGAACTTAATGATTTTATGGGACTTTGTCCACAATTATGTATTGGAAGGTTTATCCTTCTAGTGTATTTTTGATTATGTGTTTTAAGTTATCGCCACATTTCCCATGTTATGATTATTATTATATATCATGTCTCTTTTTTAATGTTTATAATTCCTACTCTTTTTATTCCTCATTGATATGACTACTATTTAACTATATTATCCTCTTCCTATTATTTCATATTTTTTCCCTTTTTGGGATTTATTTCTCACACATCTGTTATGTATATCCCCATTTTATCCCATACAGTTTTAAGTTAAAAGAGGTATTTTGAAAATATTAAAGAAGTTTCAAATAAATATGTTTTATTCCCTATTATATATTATTATGAAATGTATCTAATTCTAAAATACACTATAATTAAATCATCAATGTTTTATAAAATTTAGTTGTATGTAATAAATCAATTATTAATGTGAAATAAATGGAAGGTTTGTTATATTTGGTATGAGAGGAAATGCTTATTTTTTGGGATTATGATTTGAAAGAGCTAAAAATAGCCTTAGGGAAAAGGAGAATTATAATGAAACATCATTAAAGTTTAGTGAGTATATAGTATATGGTTTAAGAGAAAAATAAATCCATATTTAGATACTATAAGTGGACATGGTTCTTGTATTGATTTACCTATGAGTAAGAACTCCGACAAGGTGTTTCGGGCCAGACACAGGGTAACTTTGTACACAACAATGGGTCTTACTTTGCACCTAGTTTGACACACCTGGGGGATATACTTTGGTAAATTCACAAGATCATTATAAACCATTTTTAGGGGAACAAAAAATACCCATTAGATTATTTCATAAGAAACAGATAATGGATAACATATATTGATTCCTTGAAAATTATATGTTAAGTAACTACATGTAATTTATATGTTAACTCCTTAATAATAATTGATACACATTTATGCGTTTAACAGTTTGAAAATTATCATCCTTAATTCTATTTTGGATGATTTAAATTGATAGAACCAGAATAAAATAATTAAAGGTAGGGTTATAATCCAAGATTCTAGACATTACCATATCACAAAAGTTTAGTAGAACTATTAAACAGCAAAAAATATCATGGAAATGGAGTTATCAATCAAAATGAAAAATGGGGAAATTATTAAAACCCAATTATATAACACCTCCCTGGTCACATATTTTTGTCTAAACATTACAAAGAACTATTACATTCTATCTCTGGTGTAATTTGACACAATTCTATGAGTGGATTGGATTTCCCAATATAGATCAAACATAAAATGTCATGGTAAAAATATTACCTTCTTTAATACGAATCACCCACCCCCACCCCCCAATTTAGTACAAGTGCATGGAGGTATATGAATCTTCTTTAGAAAAAAAAACCTCAAATATAGATATTACTACCCTATGAGAAAGAATATCTATCTCAAATTATTAATTCTAAGGAAATAATCATCCAAAAATACACCCAAATCATGAGGGAATGCACTGATGTGTTTCCTTAAGGAATTTCTTGGTCTTTCTCCTCTTCGAGAGGATGAATTTTCAATTGACCGTATTCTAGGTATGTTACCAATATCCAGGACTCTGTATAAAATGGTGGATGTGTAACTTGGGGATCTGAATAAAAAAATATATTTGAATCATTATAAAGGGTTTATATACCCAAGTGCTTCACCATGTTGTGCACTAGTCCCATTTGTCAAGAAGAAATATGGGTAAATTCACCTTTGAATTGACTATCGTGAGCTCAAAAGGATCACAATAAAGAAAAAGTATCCTCTTTCTCAGATTGATGATTTTCAAATCAGCTACATGGAGAAAAATACTTCTCTAAGGTGGGTCTTTGGAATTGATAGTATCAATTATGGTTAAAGAAAGAAGATGTCCCCAAGAACTATTTTCGTCCACAGTACAGGCACTATGAGTTCATAGTGATTCTATTCTGACTCACTAATGCTCTGAAAACCTCCAAGGACTTGATAAATAGAGTCTTTAAATAGTAACTTGAAAAAAATTGTTAGTATTTATAGATGATATTTTAATATAATCCAAAAAAAAGGAGGAGCATGTGGACCATTTGTGCACTATGCTAGAGACCCTATGAAAAAAGAATATTTACGCTATGTATAAGAAAAGTGATTTATGTTTGATGTAAGTATATTTCTTGGAGAATATCATCATAAAAAATTAAATATCCACAGACTATTAAAATATAGAAGTAATTGAAGGATGGATGAGACCATCATCTTCGATATATATCCTTAGTTTTCATGGGTTAACTAGGTATTATTGCTGATTTTTGAGAAATGTTTCACGTTTATCAACCCATATTAATAATCTAACTCGAAAGAGAGTCAAGTTTTCTTGGAGTGATGAATGTGAATGAATCTTAAGAGAGTTAAAAATGAGGCATATCCGTACCGTTGAGCTCCCACTACCCACAAGTGGAGAACATTTAGAAATATTCAGTGATGCTTAAAAGAAGGTATGGGGATGTTTGTTGATGAAAAATTTAAATTCATATCCTATGCTTCAAGGAAATTGAATTTTCCTAAATAGAAATATCTAACGCATGATATAGAGTTGGATTCACTAATCTTCACTTTGAAAATATGGTGGAATTATCTCTTTGGGAGAAGTTTGAAAAATATTTGGACATAAATAATCTCAAATATATATTCACATAGAAAGAGTTAAATATGTGCCAACGAAGATAGTTAGAGCTGATGAAGGACTATTACTTCTCAATTCACTACAATCCTTGTAAAGAAAATAAAGTGGTTGATGCTCTAAGTAAAAAAGCCTCTTCCAATTTTATCACTCATGATAATTGAGTAGGTACCAATACTTTTTTAATTAAAGAGTATAGACATGGGAATCATAGAGGAAGGAACATCATCAATCCTTTCACATATTATTTCTCAACCATTTCTTTTAGAAAAGCTAAAGTATACTTAAAGAAATAAGGTGGGAATTCAGAATAAAGTTGAAAGTATAATGAAATTAAAATCCATGGTGTTCAATGTTAATGAAGAAGAAATTGTTAGAGTTGGGTCAAGATATTGTGTTCTATACAATCCTAAGTAAAATAATGAACTATTTGATGATGCCCAAATTTTGAATTTCTCCATTCACCCCTGAAACACATAGATGTATTGAGATCTATGAGTGAAATATTGTTGGGACAACATGAAGAAGGAGATCAATGAATATACATCAAAGTTCCTAGTATGTTAGTAGTTGAAGGATGAAATGAATGAGTATAAGGGGGTGATGCAACCACTACCCATACCAAATTGAAATGTGCAAACATCACCATATACATTATTATCAGACATCTGAATTCATCCAATGAAAATAATGTTTTCTGGGTTGTTATAGATCATATTATAAAAATTGTACACTTATATTGTGATTCAAGGGGATATCATACTGGATCCACTTAAAGGGATATACATCAGATAAGTGGTGAGGCTACAATGAGTATCACTATAAATTGTGTATGATCGAGATCCAAGATTCTCATATTATTTTTGGAATAGTATCTAGACTTCTCTTGACAGTGATCTTAACATCAGTAATCTTATCACCCTCAAACTGATGGCCAATGTGAGTGGTTTATCCAAACACTTAAGGACATGTTGATAGCATATTCAATTGATATTAAAGGAGTATCATACCAATATCTTCCTCTTGTTTAGTTCTCTTACAACAATAGTTTCCACTTGAGAAACCAAATGGCTCCCTATGAAGATCTTTATGGGAGAAGGTACAAAACACATACATGTTAAGGTGATGTTGGGGAAAGAAAACTTATAGGTCCTAAAATGTTCAATGAAATTGAGGATAAGTTTAAGTCCATTCAGTATCACATCAAGGTATCTTAAAGTCAACAAAAGATCTATGATAAAAATTATCAGTGAGACCTGGAGTTTGTTGTTGGATACATGGTATTCCACCCTATAATTTCATGTAAGAAAGTGATGAGATTTGGGAATAATGGAATGATAATTACAATGTACATTGGCCTTTTTGAGATATGTGATTGCATCTGAACACATGACTATCGACAAGCACTCCCACTGAAAATATATCAAATAGATGATTTATTCCATGTATCCCTGTTAATAAATTACATACCAGACCCCTCACATGTACTCAATATTGAGGTGGTACTATTGGAAACTAATATTTCCAATTAAGATCATCCCGTGAAGATCTTATATCTTAGAGAAAAAGTTCTTCAAAACAAGAAAATTCTCCATGTCAAAGTGTTTTCGAGAACCCAAAAATTTTGATAAATAAATGTGGGAACTGAGGAAGCAGTGAAATATAGTTACCATTAACCTATCTATTGAGGTAAATGAAAATTCATAGGAAGAAATTTCTTAAGGGGGGAAGATCGTAATGACCCAAACTGTTATAAATAAAATTTCCCTTTTTATTTAATTAAATTTCTTATGATATAATATGCTTATAGAAAACAAATAAATTTAATTTTTTTTATTATATCTAATTATATTTAAATGAATTTTAAGTATCATTACCGTTGATAATATATTTATTGAATAGTGATAACATGATTATTATAAATATAGGGTATTAACAAATCCAATTGACACAGACAAAACAAGTGATGGCCTCAACCAGTAGAATCATACCATATGAAGACAATTTATTGAAGCGTCTGAGAGATATATAGTTTCTAAGACTTTCCCATGACCAAGCCCAACCTTAGATCTAACAACATATGTATGAGAGAAATTTTTTATGGGATAATTTCAAGCTCATCATGATCACGACACAATCAATGTCTGTCAAACCACCCCAGGAAAGTCCAACCATCACACACTTTAGTATTAGGGTATTTGTTGGTGTATTAAATAGATATGTATCAAGACCCTATAATTAATATTATTTAACTAATATTTTATTCAATAATGAATACATTTTCATCATATTATTATTACTTTGTAAGGTATTTTTATTTTGATACAATAAAGCACATATTTTATTTTTGGTTGGTGTTAAAATTCAATTAATGAATTTATAAACTACACATATTGTATTTTTGGTTAGTGTTCAAATTAAATTAATGAATTTAAAACTAATGGATTTTTTTAATAAATATTATCTCAATAAAATATTATTATTAAAAATATTTTATCCTATATAAATGATAATATTATTTTTATAGTGACAAATGTAATTTTTATAAGGGTTAAAAAATTACTTATTTATCAAAAACCCTTCACCTTTAATAAGTATCAATTATTAATTTGAAAGAAAAAATACATATATTTAGAAAATTATTTAGATAAAATAAATATTATTTTTGGAATAATATTGTCAAAATTATCCAATGGTGAAAGTTTCAAAATTTTCATAGGCAATTTAACTTTTGGGTAAAAATTAAATACCATATAAATATACATTATGTATTATGACATAATAATTATCCCCAATGAGATTAAATAAATACTATAAAGGTTATACACAACCAACTATATGTATTCTATTTAAAATAATCTAATTTTATGTTTATTTTATTTATTTTATAAAGTGATAATGAATCCTCCAAAATATGTAATATATTTTAAGGTTTTAAATTTATTTATTTAGGAGAATGAATCACCCCCACAAAAGAAAGGGAATTATTTTACTAATTTCAACCCCTTATTGTATAAAATAATGTAAACTACTCCCATTTTTTTATAAATTAGGGGGAAAACATAGGGATGCTTTGTGGTTTGGAATGTTTTGTTATGTAGAGTCTAAAATAAAAATAATAAACTAATCCCCCCTTCATATATTAACCCAACCCATGCTCCAATTTCAATTCACTCAAACTCCTTGGATCATGTCAATACTCTTACATCCACTATCTAGGGACATCCCAAGGTGAAAAAAATCTCTCAATAAGTCCTTCTCAAGCCTTTAGAGTTACACATTCAAGTAAGAGATCTTCCGCCCTCCTCTTTTATTAATCACTCCTTTTATGTTATATCTTTTAATATCTATTTTCATATATTGATATTTGTTATTACATATCCCCATTACTGGATATTTTATTTTTAAATGATGATATTCTCTTTCAATATCATTTTACCTCCTATGAACCCTTATCTACGCCTGTTACCATGTCAAAATTTTGTATGGTTTCTTTCATTTCTCTCCTTGATTTAGGTTTATTTTATATTGTATAAATTTTATTTCAATATCATCATGTTGGAAAATATATTTAAATGTCACTATTACTTTAAATTTCATGTATAAATGATTTTATACACCATCCTCTCTCATCAACCCATTTTATGAATTTTTATATGACTTTGTTAGGCTGTCAAAATGTCACAATAATATTCTATGCCCAAACAATTTTGAAGTGAATAACATACCCATTTCCTATAAATGGTATTCACATTTACAAATATATAATTTTTTATTGGGTATTTAAATAGGTTTTTTACACACTCCTTGATCATGGAATAAATTATTATGATGAATTAATCCATGTTGTAGAATATATGCGGCACACATAAGAATGAGAATGAATGAATGTGATGGGTATGCCCATATAGCACTCATATGCTTTGGGTAATGTTTAGTATCATGATATATCAAATTGGAACATGGAGTGGATGTGATTCTTTTATGTGACTTTGTTCACCATGATGTATTGGTGGGTTTATCTTTAACCTTTTTTATGATTCAATGTTTTATATTATTGCCACATTTCCCATGTTATGATTATCTATATATATCATGTCTCTCGGTTCATGTTTATTAATCCATCTATTTTTATTCCTCACTTATATGCCTATTGTTCAACATGTATTATCTTATTCATTTTATTCCATGTTTATCCCCTTATTGGTATTTATTTCTCATCCCTCAATTATGTTTGTCTCTAGATTATCCCATGTTGTATTATGTTTGGAGGAGTTTTTTGAGTATGTTAATGATGTTTCTGATAAATATGTTCCATTATCTATTTTATTTTATTATGTGATGTACCTAATTTTCGAATACACTAGACTTATCGATAATTTGGATCATATTAAATGTTGTATTATGTTACTAATCAAGTATTAATGTGAAATGAAGATCAGGGTAGTTATAGAGATCACCCTTTATTATGATTCCTTTCCCTAGGATAAGAAGAAATGTATTATGTATGATATATATTAGAAGTGTGATAGTTATGAAGAACTAAATGGGGTACAATGTAGTTCACTTATGAACCAATTGTTTATGTATCCATGTTTTTGAAGTCACTAGACCCATAAGATTATAGAATAGATGGTTAAGTTAGGTAATGAATATTATTCAATTAAGATTTGATATATATATATATATATATATATATATATATATATATTATGGAGGTATTTAAACTTTTGTTTTATATCTTGTATATATTATCTCCAAATTTTCATGATGTCAATTGATGATTCTTAATTGATTCTTGTATGATGTGAAAATGGAGTTGTATCGTATGAATTTATTGCAAGTGAGATGAGATTTACTATTTATGTTTTTTATTGATCTATGTAATGATATTATGAAATAATTTTTAGTTTATGGCCTCCACTTAAGTTATATTATATTAATTATATGTTTCTAAGTAGATGGTCTAGATTCATGTTATGTAGGATTAGCTTTTTGCACACTATCTAGTTCTTTAAGAAGATTATGCCCACCAAGGGACATGTAGTAGTTAGGCCAAAATAAGAAATTTAATGAGTTTTTTTTAGGATTTACATAGGGGCCTAGTGATATAAACACTAGGTATAGTATAGTTTTAGGTTAGAAACTATATATTTTCCCGTGATGTTTTTCCGTCAGTGATAATTCTAGGTGATTTCTACATTATAAAAATTCTCAACCTTTATTTTATTATTTATTGATACACCGTTGCCTTATAGTTTTTTATCATTGTTATATTTCCTTGTTATTAATGTTTTAACATGGTATTATATTTTCTTTATTTAAAGGATTGGTTTATTTTTTATTTTTTTATGAAAGTGGTTTTTGAATAGAATATTTTTAAATTAATGTGTAGCTTTTATTATATATTCAATAAACAAAAAAGTTTGGTTTAATTATCGGAAATTGTTTTTATATTAAAAAATGGTTTTATCTAATGGATTGATTAAAATGGTTTTTAAATTAATATTATACTAAATAAATAATTATTTTATTTTCATTTAATCATAAATTTCTTCTCTTTGAGTATTTAATGTATTTCATAAAATAAGTGGTTCTTTTAACCTTATTTTCATAAAAAGGGTGTGAGTTCTGTACAAATGGATCAACATGCTACATGGTTCATTTATGCTCATATATTTAAAAGATAAGTTTTCTATATATGTTCAAATTTTATTTTATGAACACTTTTATCAATGTCATTTCATTGAATATTTTTTGAAACCCTATTGGGTTTATTTACCTTGCTCCCCATATACACACCCATGTGTGTGTGTATCTAATATTTTTATATAGGTTTACATGATTTCATATTAGTTTGGATATCATTTAGGTATTCAACTTATGATTTTTTTGGTTTGTAGAGTTAGTGTGGGTCTTGAATGTTTAATTTATGGATCTGGTTGTTTATTCATTTTGGGATATTTTGTTATTATCCAATTCTACCATCTGTATTTTATATTCTAATTCTCATTAATTTAGGCTTCCACAATATTTTTTATTCTTATCGTTATATTTTTATAGTGTATGTTAAAGTATGAGGTTAATCACTTTTATTTATTAAGTCTCATTATATTTTTATCATGTTAATACCATGTTTGGTTCATTCATTTATTAAGAACCGATTAAAAATATACATGGTGGTCAAATGTATTGGTAGACCATGATAGATTCATAAAATTTTATTCTACATTATTTTTAAGATTCATGAACCAAAATTTTCACACTTCTTGTTTTGTTTGGTACCCCATCCCCAATTTTTATCTCATGGAAATCTAGAACACAGTTTTTTTTATTATTGATCATTCCAGGAGACATTTTATATCATCCTATTATGGTTCATTATAAAATCATATCATATAGACCTATTATTATTAAGTTATTTTTCAGTATTTAGACTTGGATTATAGGGAATCAAGATATTTTCCATGAGTATATACTTTATCACCACCTTTCATGATGATACTTTACACCCCACAGGCAGTTTGGATCTAAAACTCGAATTTAAATTTTGATCATTATTTTTTTGGATGGTGTGTTGATCCTCATTGTGTTATATTGAATACTATAAGAATAAAATTATGTTTTTAGGTACATTTAGGGTAAAACATATAAATTTGTGTTTAGATCACATATCCTTTCAATCCTTATGGATCTTATTTTCTTTGGTCTATAATATTTTCAATGGTTTCCACATGTTAGGCACAAGGTTGGACAATCCATGTAGCCAAAAAGTGCATGAATATTCATAAATTTTTTATTTATTTTGTAAAACAATTTTATTTCAAATGGATTCTAAAGTGATTTCCCACTACTGGATATGGATGAAATAGGTTTGTTGTGTAGTTTTGGTGTGGTGGTGGTGGATTGTTTTTTATGTTATATAATATTCCTTATTTAGTATTAGTGATTCATAGTCTAGTTTTTTCTATAAAAGGAATATCATGAGATATTTTTTTAACCAATATTTAGTGGTTTATTAAAAAATAATTTTTTTCCCTAATAAAAATTTTCAAAAGTGAATGGTTTTAAATTTTTATAAAAAAATGGAGGCAATTTTTTTCATGTATTTTTTTTAAAAAGTGGTTTGATTCATTGTTGAATTTGGAAAATGTTATTAATATAATTTGGGGTTTTTAAATGTTTTAGAATCCATTATATGAAATTTCATATTTAAACTCTTGATAATGTGGTAGAATTATTTTTTTTATTTGGATTTTCAAATTATTTTTAATGTTTTCGAAGTGCACATTACATTTGTAAAACATGTTATTAACAACTTTTTAAAAAAATTGTTATTTTAATGGAATTAGTTTTTTTAATAGTGTGTTATTACTTAATAATTGGAGTGTTTTTTATCACTTTGGTGGTATTGGATTCATTGTTCTTGATTCTTTAAGAATTCATTTTTTGAGTTAATTTATCCTGTTATTTAGATTATTCCCCCCAGAAGGCCTTTATGGGATGTAGAAAGCATATTTCTTGGAATGGTTTTCTAGTTTTAAAATCTACTCTGACTCTTAATATAGTGGTAGATATTGAATACTTTATAATATTTATTTCTTGAATCATTATTCATATGATTTTTTTGGTGATTTATGTCATATTAGGTTAAAAAAGTAGTTAAGGGGACTAAGGAAAACTTTGATTCTTTGGAAACTCATGGAAATTTTAATGCAAAATCCATTTAGTTTGTAAACCTTCATCAGGGTCAGTAAGTGACAAATAAGTGTGTGTGATATTTTTATATATGGATTTACATTCCATAATTATATTCAATTATAATAGTTATCAATTCCATTCCATGAGAAGGGTCTCTATTTATATTCCATATTAGTTTTGTTAAATTTTACCTAGTATCAGATTTTTAAGTGGTTGAGTGGGAGTCTAGGCTATATTTGGGACATATATTGTTTCTATTTTTGTATTAATTCTCAAGGATTATTTATTATTAGAACCATTGAGGTGATTTTTTAATGATAAATGATTTGTGTGTTTCCTCTATTCATGTTTTTTATAAGTGTTTATTATTTTGGTCATTCTCATGCTTCATTGATTTGTGATTCCTCTTGTGATATATACGTGATGTGATCTATGTAGTGAGGCATACCTTAGGATGGGTTGATCATGGGAAGACATTCAATCATTCTGGAATAATTAGGATGAGTTCCCTAAGTTAAGACTCTTTCTCTAACAAAGTTATTTTTTATGGTTTGATAAATAGTTCCATCGTGTTTGGTTTTCCATCAGGTTCACCATGGGTGGGTGTTCTGTGACTGAGGCCCATGGTTATCTACCATTTTTCATCATCGCCTAAGGTTAGATCACATGTTTTTCTATGATGAGGAATTATTTGTATTGATATGTATTTTTTATTCTTATGTTGTGGGATGTTGGTGGATTTTTTATATTGATTGATGTATTTTTTATTATTATTTTGGATTTTATGTTCTTTTGGGAATTATGGATTAGTTAATTTATGGTTGTTGGTATCTCAGTGAGTGATTATCATCTCCTTCAACCTATTATATAAATTTGTACTTTTTTATTGTTCTATTTATAGGAATACATATCCTTAATTTAACTGTTTTAGATGAATTTAAAATAGTGGGGAGACCTGTTATAGACCTCCATATTCATAGAGTATTGTGATTCATATTGGTGATTTAGGGTTCACATAGAGAATAAAGATAGTAGATTCTTTATAATTGTTGTGGTGGGGTCATGCTCTTTTTTATTATACCTCTTTATGTTTTCCCTGACCCTCTTGAACTTAATATAGGGGTTTATTTTCGTCTTTTCCTCATTTTATTATACTTTTAACTATGATTTTATAGGTGAATAATGTAGCATTGAGCATAGAATAGTTTCTCCCATGTCACTGATAAATTATATTACATATTCTTCAAGGTCATTTTTATTTTTAAGATGAATTTTAGAGATTTTAGTTTTCTATAATTGGGTACTACAATGTATCACATCATTATATAGGTTATCCATGCTCTAATGGGATCTTGGAAAACCTACATATCTTTCTGTAATAGGTCGTTCCATGGCCTTAGAGGGATGTTCTACAATGGGATGGATGGTTAATATACAGTTCTAACTTATACTTGGTCATGTTGTAACTATTCGGTATTAACATTTCAAATTTTTATGAAATATGGGCATCACTATATGAAGTTAGGGTTTCACTTTTGTTATTGAGTCCATTATTGTTTTCCTTGTTGGTGGATTCATGTCGGTCCGTGATATGAGAGATCACACTGTGGCATCCCTGTGCCCATTTTTATTTTAATATTTTCTACTTCTACCCCTTTTTAATTTTTTGTGTGTTTATCCCTCCATTATCACCTATATCATATGTTTGATCTATATGAGAGATTTAGTAATCCTAAAATTTTCTCAACATTCATTTTGAGCCCATCCTTTTTGATTTTAACTAGTTTTTTGAGGTAATTTTTTTCATTTTTTTACTAACTCTTCCCCTCTTCAATTCCCATAAATTTTACTTTTAAAATAAAACATATCACTCATAAAATATGATTTTTGGGTTTTATTTTTTATTTTAACTTGGATTTATGTTTGTTTATGGTTATTATAGGTCATTATCTTGCTCAATTTGGCCTTTTGCATTGATAGTGAGTCATTATTTTTTGTATTAAGCTATATGTTTATATGAAATTATATTATATTACATCTACTAAAGTGATTAATATTTATAAATTTATTTTTCTATTGTTTCATACCAATGTATATACCCATCATGTATTTGTAAAATTATTTCTGTGGTTTATATTCATAGAATAGGGTACTTTCCAATGGTTTTTTAACAATTTATTTTTGAATTTACGTTTTACATGCCAAGTGTTTGTTAGAATTCTTATAAGGTTCTTATGAAATGGTTTTTGGTGATAAATGTATTTTTGTATCCCTATTTTTATTTATAAAGTGAAAACCCCATATCTTAAGGGTTTATTATAAATTAAAGTGATATTTTTTAATGGAATCCCAATAGAGGAAAATTGTGTTTTAAAATTGTAGTTTCTTTCTGGGTTTTTAAAGAATGTTTATAGAATTTTTTATTGATGATTAATAAAACTATTATTTTTTCATTTGTTAAATAGAATCCTTGGTAATTAATTTTAATGATTTTATAAATTTTACTTTTAATATTATCTTAAAGTCCTTTTGGAATTTTATAAAATGAGTTGTAATAGTTATACACCCTAATTTTTATCCCCTTTATTGTATGTCCTGTATATAATTTTTCTAAATCTAAATGATTTGAATTAATGAGAGTTTGTTAATGCATGTATGATATTAAAATAATCTATTACTATCAAGGGTGTTGGATGTGTGATTATATTTACTATATATTATTTATCATTGATCTGTTTGATGATCATGTGAATTCCATATTCCTTCTAACATGCAATTGGTTTATATCATGGAAATCGTTATTATCTATGTAGAAAGTATATATATTTGTTAAAATAGCTTAACATTGAGCATTCTGGTTTTTTCCTAGGTAGACCACTCCCTTTAAGGACTCAATACTGACTAAGACTATAATGGGAAATCAAATGAGATATATTTTATAGAAACCCAAAGGGTCCCATTGATCCAAAAAAATATAACTAGTAACAATTAAAGATAAAACCTACAGATTTACCCATGATTTTCAATTCTTGGTTAAAGATTATATAATTTTGAAAATTTATATAGATTTATATTCCCTCATTTTATTATTGGTTTGTGGCACTATTTTCATATTATCATTGATCTTTGTCAGGATTCATTGAGATTATCATACCTTTTTCAAATTATATTTTCGTTCTTTCAGGGATTATTTTACTTTATTGTTTTTATGAAAGTTATTTTAAAAGAAAGTTTTTTAAAGGGATTTGTTTCTTTTCCCTTTTTAATATTATCAAAATCCTGGTTTTAAAGATATGGAATCAGTTTTGGTTTCTAAAAAAATTGTATCCTATTTTTTGATAAAAAATTGTATCCTATTTTTTGATAAAAATTGTCTTAAAACATGTTATTAATGATGAAATATTTTTTTCTTTTAAAATATAAATTCAACTCCTCAAGTATTTAAATGGTTTCTTTAACATGGTGGTTCCACTAACACTTATATAAAATGTATAGACATTTGATAAATTGAGTCCGTATATTACTAAGTTCCTTTGTACTCACATGTGTAAAATTATATTTTATATATATATATATCTATGTGTGTGTTTAATAAAGGATTTATGAAATATTTTATAAAAGTAATTGCATCGAGTCTTTGGTGAGATATTATTGGGTCTATTTAGAAAGCAACCAACATGTACACGTATGTGAATGTGTATACATATCTATTATTTTATACAAGTTCCCAAGTTATGATCTTATTTTAGATATCATGTGAGTTATCACATGGTGAACATTATTGGTGTAGTGAGTGACCCTAGGTTATAGTGATATATTTCTATCAATGGTTTAGTTTTATTTATTTTTTAATATAGTTGTATTGGTCAATTAAGCCTAGTGTATTTTTTTATTTATATTCTTATTTATTTACTCATTCAGTATATATTATTAAATCTCATTGGTTGTTTTTTATGGTGTATGCTCATGGTTAAGAGTATTAAATTTCATTAATTATCTCATTTGATGTTCATCTTATTTATTCTCATTTTGGATCATTGGTTTTTTTAACAATTATAATTGATATGCATGATTTCCCAATGTATGGATATACCTTGTTCAATTATAGGTAGTTGATTCTCAATTACTATTATGATTTAGGAGAGAAACCATCCCCAATTGTTGTTTAATTTAATACCCTAGCTCTAGTTTTCATACCAGGGTAGTCAATTACATGATCTTGGCCACCTAGTGGATCAATCAAGGTGGTGTTTTATATTGACCTAGTATTATTCATTATAGTGAATGATCTTTACATGGGGCCACTAGTTATAGTGACATCATAATAGGTGCAATAAAAGTACCATGTATTCCTACCTATCTACCTATGTTTTTTCAAGACATAAAATAGTGTCAAAAAACAATAAGTGACATGTAGCAACATATAATGGAAATGAATCATAACATAGGCTCACCTTTCAACACCGTTCATGAAATAATCCCTTTTTTCAAAAATAATCATGTACTTTAATGTGGAAAATATCATCCAGTTTCCATTATATCAATATATTATTAGCCTTTTTAAAACACCAATAAGTGTGTTACATCATGGGTACAATTACATCTTAGAATCCATTTTTTTCAAGTGAAAATTTTTCCTTTCGAACATATTTTAAAAATCCATGTTATAAAATAATCTCTAAAAACCAAGCCATAGAAACATCAACATAAGTACATAAGTAATCAATGTAACACATGGAAACATTATAAAAAACACAAAAAAAATGTAGACGTAAATTATTTTTCTGAAAAAGAGTCTCATTCCATAGAAATTTATTAATAAACAAATCAAACATGTAATTTTCAAATTCTTTCGAAAAGATACTCAATGTAATTTAATCAAATATATAAATTATATAATAAAATGAGTCAAAATCAAGAGCTAACAAATAATTTAAAACCCTATAATATAAGCAAAATTTATGAGATAATTAAAATCCTTTGATAGGTATGTAAGGACCCGTAAAATTCATGGAGAAATTTTTCTTAATTTTCTTTGGGATTTTACAAGAACGCAGTTTCAGAAAATACTTGATTCCAAGGCCCGGTGTGCCCGAAATTTCTATCCGAGGTTTAGCTCGGGTACATTCAGTGAACGAACGAGAGGGAATTCCTATCTTTTGAACCGGTGCTCAGAATCGAATTCTGAGGGCACTGATAGAACTGCAGCGCCGTTATTTGCTTAGAAACACTTAATCCGGAGTTGCGTTTACACGAGAGAAGTAAATAAAAATTGTGGAAGTTAAAAATAAAAATTTAACAACAATTTTTATTTTTACTCTAAGTGTATAATCCTTGGAATGGAATTTGGGTAAATACCCAACCTCCCTTGGGAGGTTATGAGGGTGGTGGGGCCCACACGAACCCCACCCCTTCATATCCTCTAACCCCCTCAACTCACAATTAATTTTGTTAACTTAAGTTTAATAACTTATGGAGTTAATGAGGTGAGTTGATGTGGAATTCAAACTCTTGAATTTCAAAAGCCTTGTTGTGTTAATAAAATAAGATGAGAACTTATTTTATTTGGGTTGCTGTTTAGTTGTTTGAGAGCTTCTGGAGAAAAAACTAAGGAAGTCTTGAGTTCTTCATTCTCTTTGACGAAGAACGCGAAGAATGAACGATCTCCAACATGGAGCACTGAGCCCTCGGAGACCGTCTTCCGCGACACCAACCCGCAACACGACGTCTTCTTCCACGACGTTTTTCTTCCGCGACGTCTCTTTTTGTGATGGTTTTCTACGACGAAATCTCCATCAACTTCTTTGAATCCTCGCTTTGCGACGCCAACGTTCATCCTCTCTTTTATCAAGGTAGGGGTTTATTTAATTATTTTCGTTCGTGATTTCTTGTTTTTCGTTCTTCGTAGTTATACGACCAAATGTTATCGGTTAAAGAGAGGGGGCCGGACCGCACAAACATGGCCGACCCTCCTCCTTTATCCTTGTTTGATTATTTGTGGTTGGGACGGAATGGCGTGGTGTCGTCGCACCACACGGGATCGTACGGCAAGTAATGCGCGGCGTCGTCGCGCCGCGCCGTGAAGTTGAACAAGGACATGATGCTGTCGCGCCGCGTCGAAGAAAACCGAAGACACCGCGGCTGGAGCAGGTCCACGGAGGAAGGGCGTGGTGCCGTCGCACCGCACAGGATGAACCAAGTCGCGGCCGGTTCCAGGCCGCGGTGGAGCAGGGTGACCGGTGGCCGGTTCTGGGCCACCAGTGTCGGCGAAGGAGGAAGGACCGGCCATCGCCGGTCCTTGTTGGCAGAACTGGCTGGCAGGTGCGGGCCGACTGGACAAAAGGAAGCCTGGGGAATTAATTCCCCTGACCGACTCACAAAAACGGCCCCCATTAAAGGGGGGTTGCGGTTACACCAGAGGGGGCAGCCGCCCCCCCTGCCAAACGGCTCGGTCATTGCCCGAGATGGCCAGCGCGCTGGGCGTACTGTGCCCAGTCCGGGCCGGGCCGCACCGGCCGCACCGCGCCGGGCCGGGCCGACCCGGTTCGGGCCGACCGGGGGGTCTCGGGCCGGGTCAGTGCGGGCCCGAAACCCCCGTTTTTGGACCATCTTCGGTCTTTTGCCCATAACTTGGGCTACGGACATCCAATCGACGCACCATCAGTTATGATCCGATCCTTGAATCGGGATGGTCGTTTCGGTATATTGCACTCAAGGTTTCAGAATACTTTGGGTTTGTCCGGGTTGGTTCATACACGAAACCAACCGGGCCCTCGGAGCAGAAACACTCATAACTTGAGCTCCGGACGTCCGATTGACGTACCGTCGACTTTGATGGATCCCTCTAAGTGAGACGGACCTTTTGGATTACTCCGCTCGAGTTTTGGATATAGTTGGAGTACGGTCGGGTTGGTTTTGATTTAAAAACCAACCGGGCCCCTAGGACGAAATAACCAATAACTCTCAGATCGGGCGTCCGATCGACGCGTCGTCTTTCATGTTGAGTTCCTGTTGAAGATACAAAACTTTTGGATACATAAACTCCGTAATATGTGTCAGTTGATGTATCAGCCCCTCGGCTCGTGGAGCGGACCCTCCCGAACGAGCTTGCTGTGTGCGGGAACCCTAGAGCTGGCTGCGACTGCGACGACGATGGCAACTGTACAGAAATCCTACGTGGATTCGACGGCGACGACTACAACACTCAGCGATCCTACGTGGATCAGTGCTACCGATCATGTGTGGGCCAGATCCTATGTGGGTCATCGCTCAGTGGTCCTGTGTGGGCCAGCGCCTACAGATCATGTGTGGGTCCGATCCTGTGTGGGTCATTGCGGGGGTTAGTACCTATCGATCCTGTGTGGGTCCGATGGCTTAGATGAATCGGTGGAAATATCTGATCATCTCTATTGTCTAACGAAGAAGTATATCTGTGAGCTGTATCTTGACTTTCAATCCTTATATTCGATAGGATTGACTTGATATCCTATGTGGATTACGTTATGCTTTCCTGTGTGGATTGGGTTGTGGTTTCCTGCGTGGACTGGGTTGTACTTGAGCTCGGATGTTGGAGCTGAACGAGAATTGATGACTTAGGTATATGTATGGGCATATACCTAAGTAGTTCCAGATGTTACTTCTTGATTGTAACTTTCCTTTTTGGATTATCCTTTGTGGATTCTGGGAGACCTTCGAGGGTCTCGGGGTCATTACTGAGTAGCTTATACTCACCCCTGCACGGGCTATGCCCGCACTACGTTACGTTGGTTGCAGACAACGGACAACGCTGATCATGGTTGAGGCTTGCGGAGCAAGTCGGTACGTAGAGGTGGACCATTGGGCGGGACATACACGGAGCGGATAGCTGGACCCGAGGAGCTGTGGAGGCTATCTATACCCACCCTTCAGGTTGGACTTCCAGTGGATGGCTCGAGGTTGCGGCTTTACTTTTCAGTTGTTGTACTCCCTTTTCAGTTGTACTTTAATTTCAGTTTGGGTTTGTATTCTGGCCCACTTACTTTTCCGCAATTACTATTGTACCCTATTTTTACTTAGTGTTTACTTCTGCTTTCTTGCTCTGTGATGTTTGTTTACTATACAAAGGCAATGCCTTCCCTTTTTTTACCTGGAATTACGCCTTGGTGCTAGTCGCCAGCCCCTGGCCTATGGAAGGCGGGCATGGGGTAGTGTTAAGAGTATTGAATGTGGTTATCAGTCCAGGGAGTCCAGTGTTGGTGCGGCAGCCGATGTATCCGTACACCAGGACCTTGACTTCTGATTTCTGACTTAATGCACGAAATCATTGATTGCATGTGTGTTTCAAGTTTTCTTTGTGATTACTTTGTGTCAGATCACCAGGTATACTGTTCTGACTGTGGCGCACCTGTCTCTTTTCAGGATGGCCCCATGACGGCAGCCAGCTAGGGTTCCGAGCATTGTGCATGATGATAACCCATCGAGCGACGAGGCCTCAGTACAGAGCCCGTTGACAGTAGAGGCACCGGCAGAACCTCTACCCGCTGAGCCACCGATGCTACCAGTCCCAGCCGCTGACGATGCACGTCGCCTTAGCGCACTTCATGAGTTTCAGCATCAGCGACCGCCTAGGTTCTGCGGGGAGACGAACCCTTAGGCCGCCGAGGACTGGCTGGAGGCAATGGTGAGAGTTTACAGGTTAGTGAGGACACCAGCAGACCTCATGGTGATCCTCGCAGCGAGCCTACTGCACGCAGCAGTAGGCAGATGGTGGAGCTTGGTGCTCCAGGTGCACAATGAGGCATCTCTTCTCTGAATAGACTTTGAGAGCCTCTTCCGCTCAGAGTTCGTCCTAGCCACCCTCCATGCAGTGCGCATCCAGGAGCTTCTTCAGCTGTGGCAGGGCAGCATGACAGTCGCCCAGTACTCAGCGAGATTTATCGATCTCTCGCGCTACTCGACAGACATGGTACGAGACCCATTCTTCTGGGCCCGGACCCTTGAGTAGGGATTGAAACACGAGATTAGGGCATCGATGATCTCCCTCAGCATTTCGACTCAGGCAGAGGTACTAGAGCGAGCCCTTCTGATCGAGAGCTTCCTTACTGAGCCTACATCAGTAGCGAGACCTACCATAGGGCGGCACGTAGCAGAGTCTTCTGCAGCAGGCAGTCGACAGATGACACATGGGTCCAGGCAGACCAGACCCTTAGGCAGACGACCTCAGGACACTGGCTCAGTGGTGCAGGGTACACAGTGTGGAGCCAGTCTTTCGAGAGGAAGACAATTCTACACATGCGGCGGGTAGGGCCACATGGCTCGTGACTGCCTGACCCGCCGTGCAGAGGAGCAGCAGACAGTTGAGGGACCACCCAGGCAGAGGCAGAGGGTCGGCTGTGGCGGTCCGTTGGGAGCAACCGGACGAGGCAGTGGAGCTGGCCGAGCAGCAGGTGGTGGGCGACGCTTTGAGGCTCTACCACCACCACCACCAGGAGGTCCACCCCAACCTTAGGGAAGAGCACAGCTTCAGGCAGCTGAAGCTTACGATCATGGAGCTCCGAAAGCGGGTGGACTAGAGCGGGACTAGCTCCAGGCATAGAGGCCTTTTCCCATAATGCCTCTAGCTTTGTAGTTTGTGTTGCCTTGTGTCCTTGTACTTTGAGTTGATGTAATAAAAGACACTTTCAATGTTGACGTTTGTTTTCTTGTCTTTTGTTTTTTATTTACTAAGAGGTGCCGATTAAAAACTGTTGACTTGACCCTCACTTGTGAGGTTCTTACTGGAGGAGACCCAGTGACCACACACTGATTCCGAAAGTGTGACTCAACCCTTGGAGGCGAGAGTAACGGTTAGATCTCTTGGTAGCAACGTCGAGGCCTTACGACGTCATCCATACCATGAATTAACTGATCATGACGGGATTGACTGTATTAGGCAAGGAACGTGGTTTATCCAGGGGATAAGACAGGATTTCTATTTTCGGTAATGGATAAATCTTTGTAGCAGTGGTCTTCACTCTGAAGACATGGCGACACTGTCTGATGGGCGAGCGCTTTACAGTTTTTTCTGACCATCAGAGTCTCAGGAACATCTTTTCTCATAAAGACCTAAACCTGAGACAACGGTGATGGCTCGAGTTCCTCCAGGATTATGACTTTGAGATACTCTATACTCCTGGGAAGGGGAACGTGGTAGCCGATGCTCTCAGCAGGAGTACGGGCATTCAGATACTTGAGGAGGCAACAGAGCAGCTTGCCTCTTTGCAGATATCCTTCGTGGATAGAGATGGAGCAGCCTTTCTTTAGTATCTCACAGTCACTCTTCCACTACTACAACGGTTCAGAGAGGCACAACGTGGGGATGCTGACTGTGAGACACGACGTGCACAGATATCCTCAGGACAGGCACCTGATGGTTTCTCCTATAGAGCAGAGCACGAAATCCTTTTTAGAGGACGTACCTTGGTACCAGTTACTTTATGGGAGGAAGTGATGAGAGAGTTTCACACTTCTCCTTTGGCGGTACATCCTAGAGTGGCGAAGATGTACCAGGATCTCAGACGACAACACTGGTGGTCGGGCATGAAGAAGGCTGTGGCAAAGTTCGTTTCTTGATGCCTCACCTACCAGTAGGTGAAGGCTGAGCACCAGGTACCAGCAGGCTTAGTAAAACCCTTAGAGGTCCTGGATTGGAAGTGGGATAGGATATCTATGGACTTCGTGACTGGACTTCCACGCACTTCCAGAGGTCACGACTCCATCTGGGTGATTATCGACTGACTCACCAAGTCGGCACACTTTCTACCCATCAGAGAGAAGGGCTTAGTGGAGAGCTTGGGACGTCTTTACGTTCAAGAGATTGTGCGACTTCATGGTGTTCCATCATCTATCGTCTCCGATTGAGATGCTCGCTTTAATTCCCGGCTTTGGAAGGGGCTGCAGGAGGCGTTCGGGACACAGCTACGTCTGAGCACAGCCTTTCACCCTTAGACGGATGGTCAGACGGAGAGGACCATTCAGACTCTCGAGGACATGCTCCGCGCATGTGTCCTCAACTTTGGTCGCATTTGGGAGTACCACCTACCCTTGGTGGAGTTCACGTACTACAACAGCTACCACTCCACCATCGGGATGGCACCATACGAGGCGTTGTATGGCCGACCATGTAGATCTCCTTTGTGCTGGACAGACCCTAGGGAGTCAGCACATGTGGGACCGGAGATGGTCCAGGCCACGACAGAGAAGGTCTAGGTCATCCAAGGGTGGATGAGGATAGCTCAGAGCCTGCAGAAGTCTTATGCTGACAGGAGGCGGAGGCCACTAGAGTTCGAGGATGGAAACCACGTCTTCTTGCGTGTCTCACCTCAACGTGGATTATGGAGATTTGGCCAAGGCGGCAAGTTGTCTCCATGCTTCATCAGACCGTTCCAGGTCCTAGGTAGGATTGGAGAGGTGGCTTATCGTCTCTCTCTACCACATCAGTTGCACCGGGTGCACGATGTTTTCCACGTGTCTCAGCTGAGGAGATACGTGCACGACCCGATGCATATCATTGACCATGGGAAGCTTGACGTCGATGATGGGATGACTTTTGCGGAGGTCCCAGTGGAGATCGAGGATCGACAGGAGTGGGTCCTATGTGGACGGTTGATTCCTCTAGTGCGCATTAGATGGCAGCAGGGGAACCTCCAGTAGAGCACTTGGGAGCGGAAGGCTCAGATGCGTGCTCAATACCCACATTTGTTTCCCTAGTTTTCGATGTATCTTTACGGGGACGTAAAGTCCTGAGGTGGGAGTAATGTAAAGACCCGTAAAGTTCAAGGAAAATTTTTTCTTAATTTTCTTTGGGATTTTACAAGAACGCAGTTTCAGGCGACACTTGATTCTGAGGCCCGGTGTGCCCGGAATTTTATCTGAGGTTTAGCTTGGGTACGTTCAGTGAACGAACGATCGGGAATTCCTATCTTTTGAACCGGTGCTCGGAATCGAATTCCAAGGGCACCAATAGAACTGCAGTGCCGGTATTTTCTTAGAAACTCTTAATACGGAGTTGTGTTTACACGAGGTAAGTTAATAAAAATTGTTGAAGTTAAAAATAAAAATTTAACAACAATTTTTATTTTTACTCTGAGTGTATAAACCTTGGAATGGAAGTTGGGTAACTACCCATCCTCCCTTGGGAGGTTATGAGGGTGGTGGGGCCCACACAAACCCCACCTCTTCATATCCTCTAACCCCCTCAACTCACCATTAATTTTGTTAACTTAAGTTTAATAACTTATGGAGTTAATGAGGTGAGTTGATGTGGAATTCAAACTCTTGAATTTCAAAAGCCTTGTTGTGTTAATAAAATAAGTTGATAACTTATTTTATTTGGGTTGGTGTTTAGTTGTTTGAGAGATTCTGGAGAAAAAACAGAAGTATTGAGTTCTTCATTCTCTTTGACGAAGAATGCGAAGAACGAACGATCTCCGACGTGGAGCGCCGAGCCCTCGGAGACCGTCTTCCGCGACACCGACCCGCGACGCGACGTCTTCTTCCATGAAGTTTTTCTTCCGCGACATCTCTTTTCACGACGGTTTTCCGTGACGAAATCTCCATCAACGTCTTCGAATCCTCGCTTTGCGACGCCGACATTCGTCCTCTCTTTTATCAAGGTAGGGGTTTATTTAATTATTTTCGTTCGTTATTCCTTGTTTGTCGTTCTTCGTAGTTATATGAACAAATGTTATCGGTTAACGAGAGGGGGGCGGACCGCACAAACACGGCCGACCCTCCTCCTTTATCCTTGTTTGATTCCTTGTGGTTGGGATGGAATGGCGTGGTGCCGTCACACCACGTGGGATCGTATGACAAGTAATGCGTGGCGCCGTCGCGCCGCGTCGTGAAGTTGAACAAGGACGTGACGCGGTCGCGCTGCGTCGAAGAAAACCGAAGGCACCGCAGCCAGAGCGGGGCCGCGGCGGAAGGGCGTGGTGTCGTCGCACCGCGCAGGACAAACCAATCCATGGCCGGTTTCGGGCCGTGGCGGAGCAGGGTGACCGGCGGCCGGTTCCGGGCCGCCGGTGTCGGCGAAGGAGGAAGGACCGGCCGTCGCCGGTCCTTGTTGGCAAAACCGGCAGGCCGGTGCGGGCCGGCCGGACAAAAGGAAGCCGGGGGAATTAATTCCCCCGGCCGGCTCACAAAAACGGCCCCCATTAAAGGGGGTTCGCGGTTACACCAGAGGTGGCAGCCCCCCCCCCCCCTTGCCAAACGGCTCGGCCGTTGGGCGAGCTGGCCAGCGCGTTGGGCGCACTGTGCCCAGGTCGGGCCGGCCGCCTGGCCGGTCCGCCAAGCCGGGCCGCGCCAAGGTCGGGCCACGCCACGCCGAGCCGCGCCGACCCGAACCCGGGGTGGGTCGACCCGGTTCGGGCCGATCGGGGGGTCTCGGGCCAGGTCGGTCCGGCCCCGAAACCCCCGTTTTCGGACCGTCTTCGGTCTTTTGCTCATAACTTGGGCTACGGACCTCCGATCGACGCACCATCAGTTTCGATGTGATCCTTGAAACGAGACGGTCGTTTCGGTATATCGTAATCAAGGTTACGGAATGCTTTGTGTTTGGCCAGGTTGGTTCGTACACGAAACCAACCGTGCCCTCGGAGCGGAAACGCTCATAACTTGAGCTCCGGACGTCCGATTGACGTACCGTCAACTTTGATGGATTCCTTTATCTGAGACAGACCTTTTGGATTACTCCGCTTGAGGTTTTGACATAGTTGGAGTACGGTCGGGTTGGTTTTGACTTAAAACCCAACCGGGCCCCTTGGACGAAAAAATCAATAACTCTTAGACCGGGCGTCCGATCGACGCGCCGTCTATCGTTTTGAGTTCCTGTTGACGATACGGAACTTTTGGATACATAAAATCCGGAATATGTGTCAGTTGATGTATCAGCCCCTCAGCTCGTGGAGCGGACCCTCCAGAACGAGCTTGCTATGTGCGGGAACCCTAGAGTTGGTTGCGACTACGACGATGATGGCGACTGTACAGAAATCCTCCGTGGATTCGACGGTGAAGACTACAACACTCAGTGATCCTACGTGGATCCGTGCTACCGATCCTGTGTGGGTCAGATCTTGTGTGGGTCATCGCTCAGCAGTCCTGTGTGGGCCAGCGCCTACAGATCCTGTGTGGGTCCGATCCTGTGTGGGTCATTGTGGGGGTTAGTACCTATCGATCATGTGTGGGTCCGATGGCTTAGATGAATCTGTGGCAATATCTGATCATCTCTATTGTCTTACGAAGAAGTATATTTATGAGTTGTATCTTGACTTTCAATCCTTATCTTCAATATGATTGACTTGATATCCTGTGTGGATTACGTTATGCTTTCCTGTGTGGATTGGGTTGTGGTTTCTTGTGTGGACTGGGTTGTACTTGAGCTCGGATGTTGGAGCTGAATGAGAATTGATGACTTAGGTATATGTATGGTCATATACTTAAGTAGTGCCAGATGTTACTTCGTGATTGTAACTTTCCTTTGTGGATTATCCTTTGTGGATTCTGGGAGACCTTTGAGGGTCTCGGGGTCCCTACTGAGTAGATTATACTCACCCCTGCACGGGCTATGCCCGCACTATGTTGTGTTGGTTGCAGACGACGGAAAACGCTGATCGTGGTTGAAGCTTGCGGAGCAAGTCGGTACCTGGAGGTGGACCATTGGGCGGGACGTACACGGAGCGGATAGCTGGACCCGAGGAGCTGTGGAGGCTATCTGTACACACCCTTCAGGTGGGACTTCTAGTGGACGGCTCGAGGTTGCGGCTTTACTTTTCAGTTGTTGTACTCCCTTTTCAGTTGTACTTTACTTTCAGTTTGGGTTTGTATTCTGGCGCACTTACTTTTCCGCAATTACTGTTGTACCCAGTTTTTACTTAGTGTTTACTTCTGCTTGCTTGCTCTGTGATGTTTGTTTACTATACAAAGGAAATGCCTTCCCTTTTTTACCGGGAATTACGCCTTGGTGCTAGTCGCCAGCCCCTGGCCTATGGAAGGCGGGCTTGGGGTAGTCACGGCATGGGCCCCAAGGATGGGGAGTGACAAGGAAACCCTTATATATGATAATTACAAATATAAAATCATTCAAAACATCCATAAAAATAAATTAGTAATTTATTGTTTTAGTTTTAAATATTAGTGCATGTATAAACCTTTCTAAAAACCAAGAACCCGAAATCTATAGTGATATTATTCCATTGAGTTTCCAGATAACCTTTAGAAGTCCATTAAAAACTCTAATATAAAAAAACTCCACAATTATATTTGATTCACAAAAAACTATACATTTCGATAACCATTTTTGGGAATGACACACGTAAGAATGGAGAAAAATAAAACGTGATGAGGTTTAAAAAACATACCTATAACAATCATCCACAAAATATGAATTAAATATATGAAAAATTTAAAAGGAAATAGAGAATGATATGGGAGAAAATCCAAGAATTATACAAAGTATATTGGAGGAAATATATCGTTACTATTTAAAATTAAAACAATGGAAATATAGTTATTCTTACAATTTTAAAATTAGGTAGTAGTTATCATGGAATAACCTCCTTTCCCATTGTGTGATCCTCCCTCTAGACACATCACTAGCTCACAACATGTTTCCCGAAATAGACCGGCACACCTTGTTTGGGAAAATCTAGATTCTCCCTTACTTACTTAGTAACCCTTATACACCACTCAGATACAACCCTAATTTTTTTTTTAAATTTCTTGATCCCTTACATAAAAATCTATAGAAGATAATCCTTTATGTTTTATAGGATCTATGGTACTAATAAAACTTCTACTTCCCACTGGTAAACATTAAATATCACAAGATTTAAATATTATAGGGTCATTCATAAGAATTATATAATTTATCATATTTTAATTGAAAGCTTGAACCCTTATGTATTATAATTGTTACCACTACATTCTACCCCTTTTTATTCTATGTCACAAGGCTTCCAACACATTTAATATTTCTAAAAGTATAATATCCATAATCATGATGATCCTTACATACTAATAATTATAGCATAACCTTTATGCCTAAGGACATAACAAATTGTTACCAAATGATTTATCACTTTAATAAGTTTACCCTTATGCATGGGTACATAGGCAATGTTTTCTCGAAAAATGGTACCCATACTCATGGAGACCCCTACTCATTGAACTACCAATTGTTTCCATTAAATAAGATTCTTCAGGTGTATGGTATTCCCTAAACAAAAAACCCTATGAATTTTATATATTTATATATATATATATATATATTCCAACATATGTTTTTTCCATTATCCAAAAAGTATTATAATTAATATATATATACTCATACATACAATTTTCCCCTTATCTAAAAACCCCCTATATTATCCTTTTTCTAAAATATGTGTGAAGAAAATTAACATGATTTTTAATAGAAAATTAGAGGATCTTGGGTTGTGACTTGTTTTTTTAGCTTGATATCATGTGGGAAATACACTAATTTATAAATCTTGTATTCTCATAGGTCTTCATGGTTATAATTTCCTTGTGTGCATTTTTTTCAGGGATATGGATTGTTGTTCATGTTTTATTATGAGTTTTTTCAATGGTATCAAATCATGGTTTGGTTTGAGATGTTCTGATTGACCCCCCCCCCCCAAGTGGTTTGACAGGAGTCTGATGAAACTAGCAGATAACTTCATGGGTATAATGATAGTGTCGATACACTCAACATGTTTTTTGTGTCTGGCCAAATTCGTTTTGGGAGTCTAATATATAGGGCGAGATGGATGATGAGATGTTTGGGGATAGGTCTCAAGTGAATCGTTCCATAGTGATGAGCTAATGAGCTTGTGAGATGGGTTGTATTCCCTGTTCATTATTATTTCATGTGTGACTGAGTTCTTATTATTGGAAATGTATCTAAATGTGGGGGAATAAGATCATGAGGTCTAGAAATACCTTTAATGAGAAGGTATTTATTGGTTTTTTTCTATTAGTGAGACCCTACCTGAATTGATAACAAATAGTTCAATATGTCTTACTCAACCTGGAGTGAGACTTCAAAATCAGACTTGTAAGGTGTGACTAACCTTGAGTGAGAAGGTGTGGTTCGAAATGTTTCATGTGATTCACTGATCATTCACCTTCACTGATAAGTTGTAGGTAGACCCCAGCCATGGGTGAGAAGTAATGGACCAATGTTTGACTTGAGAAATGATATGGTAAGGTGACTTACACTGTATCATTGGATATGAGTTGAGGAATTTTTTAGATACCCTCCCGTGAAAATTTGAAAATATTTTAGGTTTTTCGATATAAGGTGACTCACTTACTTGCACAATGAGTCCAAGGAAAAAAAAATTTGGATTCATGGTTTCCTACTTATCACATGAAAACTTTAATTATATTATTTTTTGTGTACTGTGTGTAATGTATCTAAGTGGGTTCATTTCATGAGAATAACTTGTAAACCATATACATATTTCTTGAACATGTACATAATCATAACAACACTCATTATTTTTGAGGCATTGTAGATTCCTACTGGATAATTGGACACACGCATTGCCAATATACATAAAAATGGTTTTAATGTACCTTAGTAGATTATGACATATGTGATTCATGAATTTTTACATGTGCTATTGGTATATAATGTTTTGGAGTCATAGTATTTAGTATGATTTAATATGAGAGTTAGTTGATTGGAAGCTTTAGTTAGTTTTTAGTTTTTATTCAGTAATCGTATGGGCAAGTGTGCCATTTATTTATAAAATGCATGTTCTATGTTTATCAATTATTTATGGTTTTTTATATTTGACACATTTGGTTTATTATATATTACTTTATATTCTATAATATGGTGGGGAATCTTGGAAACTTGTTTGTTTTTCCATTAGTTTTTTTATGTCCATTATACAAATGGGTATTATAGAATTTTCAGAAGATTGGGTCATGATCCTTCATATTTAGATTAAGGTAATTGTCTACAAATTTCTATCTGAGGCCCTTGGTACTCTTATTATTCCATTGGAATATGGGGATGTGAATTTGAGTTTAGATTATGGCCCCTATAAGAATGTTTTTTAGGAAATCCATGTTGGGGTGTTATAGTGTGAACCACCCATATAATCCATTCAAAACCCTACCAAAAAATCCCTAATTTATCATACTAACACATCCATCAATTTCCCAAATATTATGTAAATAAATAAATAAATTAAAATAGATATATACCTTGATTAAAAAAAAAACAAAACTAGTGGGATCATCATCTTGGGATCTCCTCGATCCAAACTAAGACCAATCTTTAATGTTTGGGATGATTATACCATAATCTGATGGAATTTTTTCCCAAACCCTACATCAAAGAACTAAATATTAGTGGTCAATAATGAGGAACAATAAATAAAGTTTATGTGGAAATCCATAACTATAATTACAAATAAACCCACCTCCAACCACCATGGATTAGAGGGGTTGGATGATTGATGTGGGAGGGTAGAGAGTTCACCATTTCCCTACTTCCCAAATCTAAAAATGAGAGAATGTGTTGGTGGTCATCAAATTAATATATATATATATATATATATATATTCTATAGATCTAGAGTGAAATAGAATAGACCCTTTCATGATGTGACTATTTGGTTATAGAAATGAAAATCTCCACCGCCTAAAACCAAATCCCATAGATTCCCTCAGTGGAACAACATATCACATCATATCATGGAATTCACCTTTAGGGAACTCATCATAGAATGAAACATATTGTCATAACATTGAACACTTCTCCCAGGTAGAACCAAAATATATGGTTTAAACATTTACATTTTGGATTCAATTCTCATGGTTGGGAACCAAGTATCTAGGATAAACCTAAAATCCCATATCCAAGACTATATTACGTGTAATTAACCCTCATGTCACATCTATTTCTCCTTCAAGAAACATTCATAGAATGACTTGCGGTGTCATGATGTGGTCGATGTTTCACTCTTAATTTTTAAAAGTATTGAACACATACTTATCATCTCTACAAATTACCCTTATATATCTTCTTTACAAAATGGAAACCAGCATGCCTTAAAACCTTCACATATTACAAAGATTCCCACACTTAAATGTTTTTCACCAATATTTTTAACCCTTGGATACCCTTATATATTATACATCACATTCAATACATTAGCATTTTTCTAGTATAGATCATCCATTATGCATCATGAAATTTCCCACACTTTACATTTTTTTAACCCATACACATAATCTATATCGACCCTTATATACTACATTTTCTATAGATAAACTATTTCTTATATAGGTTGAACCTTACACTTGATAGATTTAGTATTTTTTATCCATAATGTATAATAGTCGCCCTACCATGCTAGAAGTAACTTGGGCTCTTAAAAAAATTTGAAAACCCATTGATAAACCTTATATATCAAGGGTACCAACCATTATATATTACAAGGGCTTCTAGCACTTTAAAATTTTTACATCAAACGGTAACATTTATGGATACATGGTGACACTTATACATCACCCCTTAATTCATTTCGCAAAAACCTATTACTTCTAAACTTAATTTATATCAAATGATATACCCCAATCATATCCTCTTGTTAGGTGGATATGATTGGGGTATATCATTTGATATACATTAAGTGTAGAAGTAATCACCTGATAAATGTCCTATAATATGAAACACGTTTAAAAGAACCTTCTATAGGTCTTCCAACCCTTATAATATCCATTTGAGTCCCAATTATCAAAATATCTCCAATTTGTGAACCAAAATAAAAATTTCCATTAAGAAAAATGACCCATAAATTTTTGGGTTGTTAGAGACTACTCTCAATCTATATTTTTAATTTCAGTTTTATATCTTCTGGAAATTTCTTCACCCCTGAGGAACCAGATGATATGACATTTTGGGAGAAGAATTTTATCTTAATTAGATAGGTAGTATTTATAGAATTGAATAAATTACATAAAAATATATATATCTACAATATAACCTTTTTAAAAAAAAAATTTTTTCTCCTTTAAAAATATTCATATATAATTCAATGGGGCACATCCCTCAGTAATGTAATGGATGACATCACTATATATATCATACCAAGTGAACCATTAGGGGAACCATTATATCAAAAAAAAAGATTGTGGGAATAATGTCATCAATTCTCATAATATGATATAAATTTCCTTTTACATAGTCATAAACTACTCTCAGCCTATTAAAACACTATATAAATCTTTTAAAAAGAATAAAGTCTTGGTTAATATTTTTGGGTAGAATGAAATATGAAGTCAGATTAATTAATTCTTGCATCAATACACGATCAACATGTTATTTTATGTAATTTAACTTCAAATTGATCATCGATATGATTTTATCAAAATTTTATTAATAAACCTATGGAACTATTACACCATTAAGGCTGTTTCAAAAATGAAATTAGTTTTTCCTAGAATATGTATAAGTCATTGGAGGAAGAAAATAATATCTTTCAACCTTGAACAATACCAACTCTTCACATTATCCATATCAATCATTCCCAACCTATCATTAATGTTTTATTTTTTAGGTTCATTTATTAACATTCCACAGTTATTAACCCACACATTTTTTCTATGTTCATAATATAAAGAAAATTTTGGAATAATAAAAATTTGAAATAAAATAATTCATAATAAACAAGTAACTTTTTAACATTTTATTTTATGTTTTTTCAAACATTATTTATCAAAACTATCGACAATATCCTTTATATTTGCAATAATTTAGTCACCTTTTAACAGAGAATATGTTATATTTACTTTTTAATTATCATGAAATGATGTTTTCTATGATTAGTATTTATGTCATTAGGGTAAAAAATTATGATTTCCAAGAAACAATATCTTCATGGATCGTAACAACTTGAGTGTATACCCTCTATAAAAATGAGACACCCTAACATTACTTGATTCAAAATCCTTAAAATTTTACATAATCATGAAATTAATTTATAATCCCAAATGATATGGCTCTCATTTTGAAATATTTATTTCTAAGAGAATCATAAAATATAACCCCTGAATCCTACATCAATTTCTAATAATCAATTATTGGATATAAATAATCATTTATGTCATTACCATGTTATTTTATTCCTAATACATTTAGAAGTAGCATAATTTAATTCTTTTTTATTCAAAACCATGGTGGAATGTTATATATTACCAAAAAAACAATCCATGAACTATGAGTGTTACATTATACATCAAAAAAATTATTTCCATCACTATATAGAAATTTAATGAGTTATCTAAACTAGTTTCCAAATTTAGGATACTCATGATAAATTTTCTTCCATTGAAGAGATTATATTTGGTTATGAAGATTTCCCATCTTTATTTTTTTGTAGTTCGCACCCTAGAACCAACTTATAAGTAATTTATGATTAAATGTATTAATTTAAAATAATATTAATATATTTTATCATCACATCAGGAATTTTATTCATCGTTAAATAATATTTGATAATTTCTTAAGAATATATGTCACACTGAGAGGTCAAAAAAGTTCCCCACTATGATGATAACATTGATGTTAAGGGAAAATATTATTTAAATAATGTTCTATAGCATGATGATATTGTATTAAAGGACATTTATGATACATTATATCATTGGTAAGAGGCTCATAGGACATTGGGAAACTATCCCATGTTGTTCACACTTGGTAATCTCAAAGAATAGAGATTTTGAGAACAACCCGCCAGTAGGAAATAAACATTTTATTTTTCATTTGATGTTTATATTTTTGGACATGTGTACTGATCCTTAGACTTTAATACTATCATTAATGAATATCACACATGTTTTACATTAATTTATTGAAAAAAACATTGATAATATATATTTGGGTAGAAGTAAGATAAATTAGTTATGTCACAATGATATTGCTTTAGTAGATCATGTATGTAAGGATTTATCCCTTATATCTCCGGATAGAAGTTTATATGCCAGTCCCTTTGATGGGAATGAAATTTCTAGGATAAATCGATGGCCAAGGTGTACTATGGGAAATCTCATTTCCAGAAATCCAAGGAAATATACATCAAGAACATATGTTTACAACAAAAGTATGAAACTTGTGTCATCTAGTTACAGTTTTTAGGTATTCCTATACCCCTATTTTGATCATGATTGGTTGGGAATTGTATAAATGAACTTTGGGTGATGTTTTAAAAAAACAATTAAGTGATTTTAGTCTCTATATGATTGGTACACAATTTTCCCAAACTATGCACCCTAGTAGTGGAAAGTGTGAAAACCCAAGAAGTGAGGGTTTTCACGGTGGGTGAATGGTTCTATTGACCATGCACCCAGTAAGAAGAATCCATGAAACCCAATTATAAGGGGCTAATGGTTATGGTGCACAGATTCCATACTTTAAGGACCTACCCCAGAAACTGTGTACGAGATTTTTTAATCCAAAATTTTATTTTTAAAATCATAAAACCCTCTTTTTAGGTTCTTGGTCATCTAGTATTACCCAATTTCATTTAATTATTTTGTGGAGGATCCCAATATGTGAATGTTTCTCCTATAAATCCTTAAAATTTGAATCTATGCTAGGTGAATAACGTTTGATCTCTTCCTGGTGGGTTTCATTTTCTCATTATCTTTCTCTAATTCTCTCATCCTCCCTATCTAGGGATCTCTAGATATTCATGTTGTTAGATGATAAAATCACCATTGTTTCTAATATTGAATATAGGTTTGATTATTAGGCCCTCATTGTCGATGTTCTTCATTGTAGTTTCCAATTTTGGAATTTTTTGTTTTGAGACCCTATGATCGTGAGGTCAGTTGTTCTATTTTTTTATATTTGATTAAACCTAAATTTCATGAATTAAATTAAATTGTTTTATTTAAAAGTAATTAATTTAAATTGGTTAATTAAAAAAATTATTGAATGTTGAATTTGAAATTGGATTCGGAATGAAATTGGGAAAACCCCCCAATCCAATTAAATTGGGTTGTGTTTGTGAAATTGGATGGAAATTTTTTACATAAAATTATAGGATTTAACTTTGAGATTTTAATTGTAAAATTTATTTGATGAAATTTACTTCAAATTGGTATTTGAGAAAATGGAAAAAAATGACTTTGATATAAACAAAATGGTTTTATCTTATATAAATTAATTATCATATTAAAAAATGTGTATTGTTTTTCAGAAAGTGAAATCGGTATAATTGAAATGCTAGAATGGGATGA
Organism: Viscum album; assembly: GCA_963277665.1. Lineage (NCBI taxonomy): Eukaryota > Viridiplantae > Streptophyta > Magnoliopsida > Santalales > Viscaceae > Viscum > Viscum album. The sequence continues at coordinate 1,752,803,836 of OY728146.1, read as the reverse complement.
ATTGTATTTAAATTAGTTTTAAAATAAATTGTTCGTCATTTATTTTTATTATAGAATATGAAATCCTAGGTAGTTAGTGGGTTATTAGAGACATCACATTATCTCTTTATAGCACTAACAATACAAATTTAACATCCCAAATCCATGATGGCATGATGATGGGTCCTCTATGATCGGTGTCAAAGGGACAAGTGTACACAAATTTCATTGAACACTATTTCAATGTGAGGCTGTCTCATAGCCTAGAAATATCATACCTTTTGGAATATGACCATTTTGATTGTTGTTTGTATTTTAAATATATTTCATTAGTTTTAAATAACTTTAAACATGCCTTCTAAATTTATATAAATTTGTTTATAAAAAATGTATTTAATCCCTTTGTTATAAATATGACCATTATTTTAAATGTAAATAATGATTTGTTTAAATATGGTTTTAAAATTTAATTCATAATTATTTAAAATGGAAATATTTATTTAGTTAATTAATTATAGTGTCTTATTATGTAATCCATGGTGAGACCCTTAAAGGATTTTAGCTCCAACCCAACCTAAGCCTTCGAGTGTTTGTATGTAATAATATTCTTGGTTCAGGAAAGGGTAATATACCACTTGGAGACCATTAATGTTGCGGATAGTTGAGATTAGAGATTTTTTTCTGCTAGGACTTGGGTATTTATCCAATTTTTATGTACTTATTATTTCACTATGGGTTTTCATACCTATTTTACTTCTGGTAAACTTCTCCTAGTGTAGTTTTTCTTGAATGCATACTGGCTTGTTTATCAATAACAGCTTCTATTACAAAATAATAAGAAAATAAAGCTTCTGTTATTGTTTCCAATACATGGGAAGTAATTTACTCATTAGCAGCTCTAGTTCATCGAGATTTAAGTCCCTCCTGACTTCTTTCTTCTTCAGCATATTCCACTTCAAATCGGATCCTTCTTGCTACATTGCCGACTCTTGATTCAGCTTGTCCCTCCTTGGACTTAGCAGGTTGAGCCTGAGTACTCTCTGAGTCTTCCTCAGCTTCCACTGGCAAGAGTTTTCCTTTAATGGTGCTCCAGAAGTATCCAATCTTCCTTAATTTTCTAGCATTAAACATATTACTGTGATGACAGTGTACTCGGGCATCCACTAATCTCACCATGTCTTTCTTAAGAAAAAGTTTAGAAATAAACTGACCGAAAGGATAAAAGTGCATCCGGGCGTCACTTTGGCAACAGTAATTGAGTTACCTGAACATGTACCTTGGGAAGTTTAACTTGATATCACTTAACAAAAGATACATTATGTACATATCCGGGTACAAAAATTTTTCCATTTATGCTATTCTGGGAGCTATTCCTATCTGAACAAATTTAACTAAGATCTTTTGATCTGGTTCTAAATATTTCACCATCATTTTCTTAATAGGATATGTTCCAAACAAAAAAGAAATAATATCCTCAGATTTATGCACATCATCTCCTATATTCTTCAAATCAAAATGAAAAACTCCATCGTGAGGGAAGTTGAGAATCTGACCAATTTCGATTGACGAGATTGAGAAATCTCTATCCTCTATTTTAGCCATCATACTATCCTCAGTATCCCCCAAACTAAACTATACAGATTTGAAGAAGTATCTAAGTTCCACCTAATACATAAATTCCATATTTTTACTATTGAATGTATTTTCAAGGTTCTGAAACGAGATCGCTTATTTCAATAGAAGATTTGTCTGAAATAACCAGTCGAGATCGAATACCTTGCCATGTAAGATTTTTCTTCTTTATGAGCACTGTCTCTTGACATTTCTTGGCTCGGCTTCACTGGCTCTTTTATTCCGTACCATATCTGTGAGAATATCTGAAGGTTTGAAGGTTAGGGTTTCAGAGGTTTGAAGATTAGGGTTCACGAGCAGAGGTGAGGTTTGCAGATTCGAAAAGGTTTCGATGGAAATGAAGCAGTTTAGAAGTAGAAACGGTTTCTGACAACCTTGATTCCCGTGTTTTTAATAATCATTACATATATTTAAAAATAAATAAAAGATATTACGTTGATAAAAGAAAATTATTCTCTTTTAAAAACAAAATAGAAAAAAAAAACAAAAAAAATATTTTTAAGCAGAGTAAAAAAACATTGTGAAATAAAATTTTATTTAAAATCAAACAAACCTAGCTCTCCCTTAATAAAATCAAACCTTGCAGTGGGAAGTGGTTTAGTAAAAATATCTGCTAATTTAATTTTTGTATTTATAAATTCTAAAAATATATTCTTTTTAATAACATGATCCCTTAAAAAGTGATGCCTTATATCATTGTTCTTAGTTCTAGAATGACTAATAGGATTTTTTTGAAATATTAATTGCACTTGTATTATCACATAAAATGGGTGTATTATTAAAATTCAATCCAAATTCCATAAGAGTTTTATTCATCCACAACACTTGTGCACAACAACTGCCAGTAGAAACATATTCTGCCTCGGCTGTTGACAAGACAACTGAATGTTGCTTCTTACTAGACCATGACACCAAAGACTTTCCCAAAAAGTGACATGTTCCTGATGTGCTTTTTCTACCTAATCTAAAACATCCAAAGTCATCATCTGAATATGAAATCAAATTAAAATCAGAAATTTTTTGATAAAGAAGATATTGAAAAACACTTCCTTTTAAATATCTAAAAATTCTTTTAACAACAGTTAGATGAGATTATTTAGGATTTGATTGAAATCTATCACAAAGACATACTGAATACATTATATCTAGCCTTCTAGCAGTACGATATAATAAACTACCAATCATACCTCTATATAACTCATTGTCAACTGATTTTCCAGTTTTATCCAAATCAAGTTTTATATTAGTACACATAGGAGTTGTAAATGTCATGTTGTTTTCAAGTCCAATTTTCTTAAGTAAATCAGTAATGTATTTTCTTTGATTCAAAACAATTCCAAAATGTTTTTGATAAATTTGAAGTCCTAGGATGAAATTTAGTTCTCCCATCATACTCATTTCAAATTCTTTTTGCATTAACTTTGAAAACTCATGACAAAGGATTTTATTAGTTGATCCAAAAATTACATCATCAACATAAATTTGAACCAATAAAACATTATTTTTTACATTTTTCTTAAAGATTGTTAGGTCTGCCATTCAAACAGTAAAATCATTTTTCAGAAGAAAATAACTTAATCTTTCATACCAAGCTCTAGGTGTTTGTTTAAGGCCATAAAGTGCTTTAGTATGTTTAAAAATAGAATCTGGGTTTTGACAATTTTTAAAACCAGGAGGTTGCACAACATAAACTTCCTCCATTAAATAACCATTTAAAAAGACAAATTGAACATCCATCTGAGATAATTTAAAATTCATATAAGATGCATAGGCTAAAACAATTCTAATGGTTTCTAACCTAGCTACAGGTGCAAAAGTCTCATCATAATCTATTCTTCTTCATGATTGTACCCTTTAGCTACTAATCTTGCTTTATTTCTAGTTATTGTGCCTTGGTTATCCTGTTTATTTCTAAAGACCCATTTGGTTCCTATTACTGGATAATTCTTAGTTCTTTCCAGTAATTCCCAAACTTGATTTCTTTTAAATTGGTTTAATTCATCTTTCATTGCTATTACCCATATTTCATCATCTAAAACTTCTTCTATAGTCTTGGGTTCTTATTGAGATAGGAAGGCAGAGAATTCAACTAGGTTTCCTAAGTTTCTTCTAGTTTGAAATCCAGTATCTAAGTCACCTATCACAATTTCTAAAGGGTGATTCTATAGGGTTCTAGACTATCTAGGAAAAACATTTAAAGGTTCTTCAGTATCATGTTCCTCTGAACTGGACTAAATTTCTTTTATATTATTTTCTATGTCATTCTTTAAGTTCTCAAGTCTCATGTTATCATTAGAGTCAAGTTCATCCATTTGATCTGTCCTTTTCTCAAAGGGATCAAATTCATCAAATCTTACATGAACTGATTCTTCAACAATCCTTGACTTCTTATTATAGACTCTATAAGCTTTGGAGGTAGCAGAATATCCTAAGAAAATACCTTCATCAGATTTTGGATTGAACTAACCAAGATTATCTTTGGTGTTCAAGATGTAAACCTTGCATCCAAAAACATTAAAGTAATTTACTTTAGGTTTTCTGTTATTCCATAGTCAATAGGGTGTCTTTTTCAAAATAGGACTAATTAAAACTCTATTAATTATATAGAAAGTTGTATTCACAACTTCTGCCCAAAAATATAGAGGTAGGACATATTCATTTAACATCGTTCTAGCCATTTCTTGAAATGTTCTATTTCTCCTTTCTACAATCCCATTCTGTGGAGGTGTTCATGGTGCAGAAAAGGTATGTTTAATACCCATGTTTGAGAAAAATTAATTAAATTCATGATTCTAAAATTATCCACCATGATCACTTCTCAATGAGATTATATTAAAACCTTTTTCATTTTGAATTGATTTTCAGAATCTTTTAAATAAAGTAAAATCTTCATTTTTAAATTTCAAAAAGAAAATCCATGTAAATCTTGAATAGTCATCAACTAAAACATATAAATATAATTTACCAGCTATGCTTTCAACTATTGAGGGTCCAAAAAAATCCATATGAATAAGTTCTAGAGGATTAGATATAGCAACTGTATTAATAGATTTGAAGGATGATTTGTGTTGCTTTCCAAGTTGACATGCATCACAAAATCTGTCACTTTCAAATTTGAGACTAGGTAAATAAGAAACTAAATGTTTCTTAGATAACTTATTTAAAACATATATATTTCAATGTCTAAGTCTCCTATTCTAGATCCAATATTCACTTACTTTAGCAGTCAAGAAGTTTACTGGTTGTTTACACAAGGAATTTAAATCCAAAGTATAGACATTTTAAGTTCTTGGTGCTTTAAATTTAAACAGTTTATCATTAGAAATTGTACAACAATTGTTAGTAAAATCAACAGTATATCCATCATCACAAAGTTGAGAGATACTTATCAGATTGTGTTTTAATCCTTGTACATAAAGTACTTTGTTGATTGAGACTTTTTTTTAATCTCCAATAGTTCCAATGCCAACGATTTTTCCTTTGTCATTGTCACCAAATGTGACAAGTCCTCCTTCATTTTGAGTGAGTGACGAAAAATTAAATGAGTTTCCACGCATATGTCTTGAATTGATACTATCCAAGTACCATATATCTTTTCTTCTCTAGTGGTCTGCTACCTCATCAGTTTCTGCCATAAAACACATGTTTTCTTTTGGATTGACTTCTTCTTTCTCTGAGCTTGATTCAGGAGAGCTACTGGAGTCTTCAAATACACTCAAAGTGGATTTCATAGCTTTCTTGTCTTTCTTCTCATAGACATTTCTTTTGAAGAATTTCTTCTTCTTTTCATCCTTCAATTGTGGGCAATCTAGTCTATAATGCCCCATCTTCTTTCATTCATAGCATCTTACTTCTTTATCATCTCTCTTAAAAGATTTTTTGAGGCCTATTTTCTTGCTATAGAACTTTCTAAATTTCCTGGCTAGCTGAGACACCTCTTCATCTAAGTTTGATGAGTCAGAGCTCTCTGATTTAGCTTTGACTTCTTTGTTCTTCATCTTTCTATTATTTTGTTGTGAAGTAACTTTCAAGGCAGTATCTTCCCTTTTGATAAGCACTTTATGTTCATTAGCTTCATCTTTCATTTCAGCTTCATACATCATCAGTGTACCAATCAGCTCTCTCATGGTTAGATTTTTGGAAGGTGTTGATTGTCTGATTGCATCAGAGATACCATTCCATAGAGTAGGAAGTACCCTCAGTACTTTAAATTCTTGATCATCCTGTTTGATAGGTTCTCCTAGAGTTGTTATATTATTGACAATTTCTGTCAATCTCCCATTCATTTGGGTAATTCTTTCTCCTTAAAACATTTTGAAAGTATCAAATTTCATCTTTGCAGTTGCATATCTCATTTGTCTCACATTGTATGTTCGTTCATATTCCAAAATTATTTTTTTCCACATCTCATATGTTGTCGGGCACTAAGATACTCTGTTAAATTCATCTGGTCCTAGACCGAAGATGATTGCATTCATAGCCTTCGAATTCATATCATACTATGCCTCTATAGCAGCACTCCATGTCTCAGGATTTTCAGGAATTTCATAAGGAGTCATAATCTTTGAATAGAATTTATATCCGATGTTTTTTAGATATATTATCATGCGTGATTTCCAGCAGCCATAGTTTTCTCCATTGAAATATGTTTCTCTGACCATTGACATCCCTTCTCTTGTATCAGTCATGATGCTCTGTTATATAATCTTTTAAAAGCTTCTAGCATGATAAGGCTCTATCAAAATGTCCTCCTTTGATACCAATTGTTGGATCTTGAATATACAGATTATACATAAATGGGGGGTGAATTGTGTCTTTCAGATTTTTCATTAACTCTTCAATTGAATGAGTTTTGTCCTCTATGCTTTATCAGATTTGATCATGCAGTGGAAATAAATAAAAGCAAGGACACAAATATGTATAGTGGTCCGGGGAACAGAAGTTCCCTATTCCACTCCACCAACGCTCAACTCCACGAGCTTGGTAATTTTCACTATCTGGTCCTCATTTCAACAGACTGGTCCACAAATGAATATAGGAAGTTGACACCTTTACAATTCAAGGAAAAACAAATCCTTCTGGTTCAAACATGAACCTACACATCTTAGTACGAGAAGCTGGTTACTCAAGAATAAAAAATAATTTCAGAAAGAAGTTTTCCAGTTGATCTTCACAATTGCAACAGAATGCAATTGACAGCAGATGGATCGTCGTCTTTAGAAATATTGATTTTCAAAACAAAGCAATTCTGAGTCGATCCAATTGTAGTAGATATAGAGATATAGTTCATAACTTCAGCAGTAGTATATCCACAATATATATTTGATGCCGAACAAGTGAATCTTCTATCGAGTTCCTTCTTCTTAATTGAACAGAGATTTAACGCTCCTTTTTGAATCAGTAGATCAAGGTGAATTTCTACTGTCTCTGTTTTCCACCATTTTTTTAATAGATTTATCACCACTCTCCCATATATATAGTGTTTTTTTAGAGAGAACATATATAATAAAGCTGACCATATCTCCTGCACATTTAGATCCACAAAAGTCGCCTTCTGGTTCGCACTATTAAAAAATTTGAACTTACATAGTATTCGTAACTTCCCTGAAAATTAGGCATAAAAAGCTCCTTTTAATTCGATCTTTAATCCAATAATAAAACGTCTTGGAATCGGTCAAAGTCGTACTTTAAAAACGACTTTGAATTCGGGTTGAAATCTGCCCAATAATCAGCTTGCTGACCGTTGCATAAAAATATCATCTTTCAAACTTTCCGACGCCAAATGTAAGGTTGATGACGTGGCCTCCAAACGTAGGGTTAATGAAATAGTCTTCAAACGTAAGGTTGACAACGTAAGGTTGAATCATAAACATAGGGTTCATGTTACTTTCTTCAAACGTAACGTTGATCTTAAACGTAGGGTTGATCATCCATACTTTTTCTTCAACTCTAAAACATACAGTAAAATATCCATACTTTTACTTGATCCATACTTTTCCAAGAATGTATCGTTGTTTACAAAAGTATGGTTTATGAACCATACTTTTGAGAAAAAAATGTAACATTTAGAAATTACATACGGTTCTCCTTTCATACTTTGTTGATAACCAAAACGTAAGGTTCCTTCCTAACGTAAGGTTATTCTTCTATACTTGGCAGAAAACGTATGGTTGTTTAACTATACTTTTCTCTTATCTCAAAAAGTATACACACTTTTCATCCTTACACTACGTTTATCCACGTAGGGTATGAACAGTGATTCCAGGACGCGCTTAAAGAAGATTCCAAATAAGTAAGGTATGAATAGTGATTCTAGGACACGCTTAAAGCAGATTCCGAATAAGTAATAAATTCTCATTATTTCAAGAGTAAAATAAATTAATAAATTCCTGAAAAATACTAAATAAAATTATTATAAAATAACTAAGGGTATTTGTGAGCATCAATATTATCATAAAGAGACAGAGTATTATTTTCAATGATCTCCCCCTTTAAATAACATTATTATATATTGTTGAAAACAATACTTTCCTCAACATTAATGATTTCACTACTTATGGATCTCGTTATCTTAGGCCACATGAGAAAATTAACAAACCCATGACCTTGAAATTGTAGTTGTGATACACGAACAAAAGAGTTAGTGGGTCTACCTTTTTGGGAAAAGGTTTACCATTTACTCTAACCAAAATAGATTTAGTAATATATTCTATAAAAAAAATTAAATTTATTCATGAGGCATCGGGTGGAATACATGAAATATTTCTACTTCTAAATCACTTATACCCCAGGGAAATGGAATTTCATTGAAAATGATTTGCGCAGGAAACTTCCAACCTAGGACATGGAAGAATCTTCAGAAGAGTGGAACATGATGTCTTTTTTTGAAATGTTACATGTTAGAGTACGAGAATTAGAGGTCTATGTTACTTTTTCCAGTGTTCAATTCACCTTCTCTCTTCTAGAGATGATTCTTTAGGAGCAGAAGTGTGGTTATGAGTTCTATAACATTAGAGACTCTCTTTATGGTGGGGAGAAATACCTGAATATCCATTCCCAACTGAGGGAATTATATACTATCAGAATCATAGTATTATGTTCATATTAGTATGGAAAGATGTTACCATGTATTAACTTAACTCCCAATTAGAATTCAACCCATTAACCATGAATATGTTCAATGTAATGAGGCGCAGATTCTGGTGGATATGTATGAGATAGGGCATTGCTGATTTTTTCTCTTGTTTTTATACGTGACAATAGGTCAAGGTTGAGAACCAAATAACTTCAAGTTTTCTTCAAAAACATCCAATCTTGACATGGATGTGGTATGATACCTCAATGAACTTTTTAGTTTTTTTTCATGTACCCAGATAATGATGAATGTGATATGAGTTGTGTTCAATAGGCATTCTAAATCAAATCACTCTATACCCATTCATGATATTGCCAAAGTTGAAGAGTTGGGTATTCTCTATATGAAATATATTTTTCATTTTTATAGAGCTCCATATTATATAGTCTATAATAGAGATTCATGGTTCACTTATCTCTTTTGGAGAGGCCTTCAAGTGGCACAAGGATCTCTGATCTGTTTGAATACAAAATATTATCTGCAGTTGGATCACCAGAGAGAAAGAGCTATACAGATTATCAAGGATATTACTTTCACTTATATTCTTGACTTTGGTGGAGATTGGTATGACCATATGGGGCTGGTTGAGTTTACTTATAAAAATAGTTACCATTCCATGATCAGAATGGATCCTTTTTTAGCCTTGTATGGCCGGCCTTGTAATTATCTATTGTGTTCCTCAGAGATGGGTGAATGCTCCTTGGTTAAATTGAGAATGGTTAAAGTTATGAGATAAAGTATTTAGTTGATTCATCATAGAATTTTGACGGCACAAAGACGGTATATTTATTATACTGATCATATTCACAAACTATTCGATTTCTTAGTTGGTGCTCAGGTGTTCTAGAATGTTTCACCACGTTTACATAATCAATAGATTGGGAAGAAAGGGATGATTTCACCTCATTTTTTCGGGCCTTTTAAATTTTCTGAGTAGGTGGGAAAAGTTTCTTACCTAGTAGATATTCCATCACAATGGACATCAATACATAACATTTTCCATGTATCTTAGATATGGATTTATCTATTTGATTCATCACAAGTCCAAAGCTGGAGTGATCCTAAGGTCAAACCTAATTTGTATCTGATTGAACATCATGTAAGGATAGCTGATTATGAAGCCATTTTACTTCAAGGGAGGATAGTGCCTTTGGTTAGAGTTCAATGGCATCACAGTTTCACTTCTCATTATACATGGGATAGGGAAACCTAGATTACATAATAGTGGACTCATGTTTTTGACATGGAATATTCTTAGTAGGATTTTTGGGGACTGAATGTTTCTATGGTGGAGAGGTTGTAACATCATGTTACTAATTTATAATATTTGTAAACCCCCTTTTGATCATGATTTGGTTGGGTTTCTTTTTGAAAACTTTTTGTGAATTTTTCAAAATCTTGAATTTCTTTCAGGTCGTACATAGTTGGCGGATGTGTCTGGAGGTGGATATGTCAAGGTCGTGGGTTGAATCATTGTGGATTGAAGCTGGTGAGGAGGTATGGTGTAAACAACTAGTGGTCTTTGATCATTTGGTGGAGTTTTGATCTTTATGCAGTAGACTGGGTCACTCAGTCGCTGTATGTAGATAAGGTGGCCATGAGGGGAAGGTGATAGTGCAGGGTAGGAAGGGGAATGATGTTATCTAGACTAATATCTTGGCAAGAAAGGAAGAGCATAATAGACCTTTGGCATGATAAGTTGAGGAACCCTCTGTGTTGGGGATTTTTTATCGGCTAAAAGAGGACTTGAGGGACTAGGACCGGGAACTGGGTTATTCAGAGCAGATTGATGAATCCTCTTTGCAGTTGTCTCAAGCTGAAGGTAGGAGTTTAGCTGGAAAGGAAATTTAGGTGTGGTCAAAAGGGGTTTCAAAGGAACCTCAGATCAAGCAGAGTAGTTTGGGGGTAAACAATCAAACAGCGGGAAGGGCTTTGGTTCAAAATGGAATTCATACTCAAAACTCCTTGAGTATTTGGACAACAATGTTCCTATCCAGGATATTCCATATGACTTGAATGGAACAATTATAGAAGGTGTGAAGTATGAGGAGGATCCTAAGGCCCATGAGGATGGGAGAACCCCTTGGAATACGAATGGGAAAGGATGCAAGGACTACTCGCACTTACCAAAATAGATAGAAACATGATCAAGTAAAAATTTAAAACATGTGAGAAGGATATGTCTTTGTCCCTCACAGTTATTGTGCAGGAGAATTCCGAAGTTACAATTCAAGAAAACAGAAATAATGAAACCACTACTAGAATGGAAAAGGACTCTAAAAACATTTCCTCCACTCTGAGAAGGAGATGATGGAGGAAGATCTTTAATTTAACATCCCACAGGAAGAGGTGGAGATTATGGGAAGACCTATTCAAGTGGGGGTCAAATGTAAACAGGTAAATTGGATCGACAAACAACATATAATTCTTATGAGGGGCTTCAATAATTGGAAAATTAGCAAAGAAGAGTATACTCGAACCTAGGACAAAATGGCATGACATTTTGAAGATGTTATTAGCAACGACCATGCTACTAAGGTATGGCATATGAACTATAATATTTATATAGAATAAATAACTACTAAAATGATTCTTTTCTTTGATGGATTTTATTTCTCATATAAGGCTTCACCTCCAAATTGACTGGGATTGGTTTCTCACATAGCCTAAAATGTGATTTTATAACAAAAAGTAAATTTTGAGCCCCATTAGCATGGGTGGATGGTAAGGGTTCATGGTTTGTCTAACCGTGAAACCATACACATGAAATCAATTGTACATTATTTTTAATTCATGATTTAATTTTTAAAACCAAGAAACCCTATTTTAATTTCCTGAATGGCTGGTAAAACCTCATTGAATTTTCTTACTCCTTCGAGTCTCTCAATAGGATATTTTTTCTCATATAAACCATTATTGAAGAGAATTGATGCTAGTATAATGATGTTAATTCTCTTCTTGATAGTTTTTATCTTCCCGTTCTATTTCTCCCATTATCTCCTCTTTCCTCCCTAGGGTTTTGTTGATCTTTGTGTTGTTGTATGATCTAATCCCCACTATTTCAGATCTTGAATCTATATTTGATTCCCATGTCCACATTTCTGACTTTTTCATTTTATGATTTTCCCAATTAGGGGTTTGTGTTTTGAGATCCAATTATCTTAAGTAGGTGGTTTCATTTTGATTGGCCGATTTCATTAAACCTAAATTTTTTATTTAAATTTAATTATTTGATTTAAATTTAATTTATTTCAATACATTCATTAAAAACCCAATTCCATTGATTTGAGAATTTGAAAATTTATTTGGCATGAAATTAGGAACCCCCCCCCCCCCCCAATTTTCTTTAATTAGGGTGTATTATTAAATTTGATAGAAAATATTTAAATTAAATCATGGGATTTGAATTGTGAAATTTATTTGATGAAATTTATTTCAAATTGGTATTTTAGAAAATGGTTTAAAATTATTTTGATATAAACTCAATGGTTTTATCTTGGAAAAAAGAATTATTTGTTTAAAACCATGTGTATTGGTTTTTTAAGGGAAATTGGCATATTTGAAATAGGAGAATATGATGAATAGTATTTTAAACTGTTTTAAAATTAATTTCCCATCATTGATTTCTATTAGATAACATGAAATCATAGGTATTTATTGTTTTATTTGGGACAACACTCTTTTTCTTTACAATAATAAGAATACATATATATAATTTCACATCCCTGATGGGATGGGGATGGTTCCTCTTTGATAAATGCCAAATGGCATGTGTATATAATTTTCCATGAAAACTATTTGAGTGTGAGGGAGTCCCATAGGCTGTAACTATCATACCTTTTGTAATATAACCATGTTTCTCATTTTTTCTATTTGAAATATAAGATATTTCTTGTAAATTTCTTTATACATGCCATCTAAATTTATATAAATTGTTTTATATAAAAAAAATTAAGTTATTTGTATGAAATATTTCAATCATGTGAAACATAAATCATTATTTGTATAAATATGATTTTAAAATTTCGTTAATTTTTATTTAAAATTGAAATATTTGTTTTAGTAGTTAATTATTACATCTTATTATGGATTCCAAGGTGAGACCCTACATGTATTTGAGCTCACACAATACTCTTTCCTTGAGTTTTTTGTGTATCCTCTTCTTGCATGTTCAAGAAAGGGTAAAGATCAACTTTGAGGTTGTTTTAGTTTTTTTTCTTGGTATTGGAGTGTTTTTTCCTTTCTGGTTTGGGTTTTTACCCTATATTCTTATACTTGTGGTTTCAATTTGGATTTTAATACCTTTATGACTTTTGTTAAACATCTCCCTATAGGGGTTTTTTGTATCCATACTATCTTTTTCCGGTTGTGTTTGTGGAAAATTCATTCCCATTTTCATATTTTATGATGCTAGGTGACATTATCCAAACTGTGGGGATTTGGAACTCTCCTAGGTATATGTCAGGACCATATCGGTTATTAGCTTACCAAGGTATCCAGTCTGGTTCATGTCAGAAACTATTTTATTAGAGATATAAAGAGAAAATATATTACGCAATCAGTGTTTGTAGGAGGTTTTATATCATTTTAACATTAATTTATATCTCTATGGATACCTTGGTGTGTTATTGGATTCTAACCTTGGATTTAGGCATATCCACTTATTATAAAAATAAATGGGTCTAAAGGGTCACTCACTAAGTATATCCGGAATTGTGGTTAAATACAATGTGAAATTTGAAATGCTAGAATAATGTTATTCCTACCTTTTGGTTTAATAGTTATTCGAGTTTGGTTGATTATCAAGATTTAATCACATGTTATTAAAAATAACAAGTGAGTTTAATGATAATAATAATAATTTAATTACAATATTTAGATAATATAATATTTATTTTATTTATTGATGAATAATTCAATGAGGTTTATTTATTAAACAAATATCCACTATTAATGTTTATGTAAATTTCGATGAGGGTAAGTGGAATAACTTCATTTGTCCCATAGTAAATTATAAAAATTATATTTAAGTATATATTTTTTTTGTTTTTTCACATTTAAAGTAAACAATATTATTATTTTTATTATTATTATAATACATGGGGTCAACAAAGAGTTATAGAATTGGAAGAGGATCTACGTTCTAATTTTTAACCCTAAACATGTCATAATAATTATAAAATTATATCAATTTCTATAAAAACTTTGTTTGTTTCCCAATGGATATAGAGAAGATCTATAAATAACTATAGTCAGTTCTATAAATCTAGAGTGTGTGCTCTCCCCTTATTCTATCAAGACAAAGGGGATAACACCAAGAATCATTCATCCTCAATGAGAATTTCATTGTGATCAACCACAAATGATGCAAGTGATGGAGATCAACTATGCTAGTAACTGATGATTCTAATATGATTTTCATAGATTGTATCACAAGTTTGTATCACCCCTATATGAATTATGCCTTATAATTATATAATTATATAATAGAACAATGAGATCTATCAAACCAAATCATCAATAAAGAATGAATTACAAGTTTATGTAATTCTAGATCATCTTATAAATTGATTATAAATTACATGTGACTATCCACCTCTTCAAGATTTGTTATTTGAACAAGTTAATTAATCTATTAATTTCATTGGTTATGAAATCATTCATTATATATATCGTGGATTATTTATAAATTAAGACTAAAAATTCAATTTTTCTGTGTTGAAAAAGTGTTTTCGCTGCACTAGAAATCTATTGAATTATTTCTATGTGAATTACATTTAATATATAAACTTATATATAAATATATAAACATTTTTTTTATTGGAACATAGTATAAAATATTTTATAACATGATTCATCTTTATTCTATCAAGTCAGACCACACTTTGGAAAATTGTCAAGTGATATATTATCCTAGAAAAATAATATACAGTCGTTTGGACATACATAGATTATTTCATAGATCATACCCATTGAACTGAAAATTAATTAATCATTATTTATTTTACATTAAATGTCATTAAATTATATTAAAATATCATTCAAGTGATCTAGGAGGTCGGTAAAGATGGTTTCATATTATCTATTTCTAGCGTAGAAATTATACATCATTAGTATGGTTGAAAATGTTGTATATTTATCCAACCAAAATATATTAGAACCTTTTAATAGGTCATTAAACATTTAGGAAAAATTAAAAATATTATCTTCAACTACCTTTTCATTTTATTAATATGGTTTTCATTATCATTTACAGTTGTGCTTATATCAGACAATCTATAAACAATTGTGTTATCCCAGTCACAAGATACATTTATTATTACACTGTGTTTAGTCCAACATTTATAACCTATAACTATTCCATGACGGATAATTTGTTCTTATAACTAATCTAGATAAATGTATCTTAAATAAAAATAATGTAAACACGAACAAATGAATTGAAAATGTTCAATTCTACTCTATACTGTAAACTTGAGGAACTCTTTAACTTCATCCTCATACTATTTTGACATATGATTAGAATCCATCCATTTTTTATTCATATGCATCATATTGCGTTAAATAATATCAATATTTAACAAACAAATAATTAAATAAAAACATTATAAATAAAATGTATCAATTATTTTTATTTTTTCTATGATTAGTAATAAAGGGTGGTTGAGTATTAAAGTTATTTTATTTTTAATGATATTTTTATTGGGTTTTTTCTTTCAATCATTATTATATATATATATTAAATATTCTTTTTTTTACAATATGTAAGTTGAATAGTACATTTATATAATTTTTATATATTGATTTAGGGGCTAATTTGTGGTCTTTGGTGTACAAAGATTTCACTGATGGTTGTGTTGGGTGGCCTTAACTCTCCATTCAAATTGTTCCTAAAACATGATTGATACTAGTTTTCCAAATTAATAATAAAGATATAAATAAGTCTATAATTATAAGTGTGTTGTTTTTAAAAAATATTTTATAAATTAAATTAAATTATTTTAATGTAATATTACATTATACTATGGGATAGTTTTTGATTTATACATTGTCTCTTTAAAATCATGATTTATCATCTTTGGAAAAGTTAAATTTTTGTAAAAAAATTATTATTCATGTTAATTTTTAATTGTAGTAAATTAATTATTATAAAGTTATAATGTTTCGCCTTTTCTAGTAGGTTATTATATATTTAAATGTTATTAGATGGATTTTATTATTTTTAGGGTATTTGTTTCTTTGATAACTTGTGTACGTTATTTTTTTTATTCTCATCTTACTGTGTAACTGTCATTAATAAATTTTTCTTGTCTTATAATTAAATATTCCAAAGACTAAGTATGTGGTCAAATGTTCATTAATCACTTACATGATTTCACTAATAGATTAACAATCTTAGAAATGTTAAAAATTAATTGTTGTTCTTATTGAATACGCAACCTTCATAAATTTTATTAATTAGAATATTTTATTTAAAACTCATTTTCCACCCTAAACTAATTAAATTTAAGTTATATAGTAAAGATAAAAAGATTAAATCCTTCCAATCTTTAAATATGTGAAACCTGGGTAGAAATTAACTAGATATGGAATCCTTTCTTTAGTTATGAATTTTTTGTTCTAAATTATGTTTTAAACATTAAAAACAAATTTAGATAATGAAAATTTAATTGTTTTTACTTATATTTAATAAAAAAAATTATTCAGTGTCTTATCCTTTATTTATATTATTAATAATATTCATTAGTTTGGATCAATATCATATTAAATATTGTACTTTTTTCATTATTAGTATTCAACCATCATCAAACCCAATCCCAATATGACTATTTTTACATATTACACATTCAAACACGAGTTATATTTTTTGAATCCATGTGCTACTCAAAACAACCTATAACCATAAACATTTATAAAATTAGTCTGAAATAAACACTTACAAGAAAAAAAATCCATGAAAACCCATCATTAATATCTGAAAGAGTTTTAAATCAATTAAACCATACCAAATTTATTCAAAATATAATATTACAAAACTCAGCAAAATTGTTTTGAAAATAACTAAATCATATATTAAAATGAAAACCAAAAAATACATAAACACCCAAATGAACTTTCTCTTATCAAAGATAAATAAACATAAAAAATAATTCTAGTTGAAAACTATGAATTCTAAAATAATATTCCTTTCTAAATATACACCAAAACCAAACATGGACTTATTCATTAAAACCCTTTCCCTATAATTAACAATTCAATTAAAGAAGGTTTTTCAAATAAAAAAAATGATTCTTTAAACTGGAGGAATAGAGTGAGGAAACTTTTCAATGAAAAATTCAAAAAAAATTACCAAAAATGCATCATGATCCAATGATATTTCATACCTTTACTTATGAAAGTTTTATCATTCACAAAATTATTTGAGGGGGTGCGTCATAGTATGACTTTTGAAATAGCTTGAATGTCAAGTAAAATCTATGATGTGGTTACGGTTATTTCATAAATATGGAAAGGTCTATATAAACAATTTCTAAAAATTTATCGTAAAATATGTTTTTATCAATGTTTAAATTATAAGTGCATCTAAATTTACATATATTAGTGAAAAGGATATATCGGATAAAAGTCTTTTTAATGAATTAAATTAAATCTACATATTAATTTCCCCTCGCACTGCTTCTGTTTAATCAAATGAAAATATCTTTATCATCATCGATTGTAGCACGGATATAGGTATATTTACCAGCATTAAAATTAGCACTGGAAAAGGTCTCTTTATAAGAATTAATTGTAGCTAAATACGGAGTAATTATTATGTACATACCCTTTAATTTTATGAAAATGCCTTTATTGGTGCTAGGGTTCGCAGTGATATAGGTAAATTTATCAATGCTAAAATTAGCACTGATAAAGACCTTTGTGTGATATTGAAGAGATGTTAAATATGAATAATTATAAATAAAAACACAAAAAATAAAATTTACACATATTTTTAATTATATAAAGAACGTTAACAATTACTAATTATAATTCAACCTGTCTAATTTTACATAAGATATATTTATTATATAAATGTGTATATATTTTATACCACATATAATGTACAAATAAAATTAAAAAAATTAAAAATTTTCTTTAAATATAAAATATTAAAAAAATTACTAATCATATAAATATATTTAATATTAGTCATATAAATATATAAGATTAATAATTACTAATTGAATTTAAATATTTTAAATAATATTGAAAATCGTGTATTAATTATATATATTAATAATTATTTAGTATTATAAAAATGTATAATTATTTTTAGAAATATTAATGATTATGTTTTAGTTTACAAATATTGCTATCAATATATTAATATTTAATATTAAATTTTTTAATGAATATTTTAAAAATAATACTAAATTGTAATTATTTTTTGAAAATGTATATAAGTTACATATTTAAGAACATAATATTTTTTTTAACTACATGAAAAGTATAAATGTTTAACTGTTTTCCAGTGTATATTATTAATTATAAAATTGAAAAAAATTAGAGTTAATAAATTTAATAATTTTATTAGAATAGATTTATAGTTGTTAATATATAGATATATTATTCTTAATAATTATATATGTATATATGGTATTGATTTTATAAAAAAATATAATTATTTATTAATTATATTTAAAATAATAATAATTATATTTACAAAGATTATTACTTATATAAATGAATAAATATTTTCTAAAATATATCATTAGTTTTGTAAAGGTATAATTATATTCCAAAATAATTATACGTATAAATAAGAATTAAAATAAATATTAATTATTGATTACTTACATATAATTAATAACTAATAATTTTAGTATTATATTTATATATATATATATATATATGTTAATTATAAAATTACTAAAATTCTAAGTATAAGTTAATTTTATAAATTCATTAAAAAATTGATGTTTTTTGTTTTTCAATCAAAAATTCAAATAAATGACCATATTTATTCACATATAAATGTTTGTGATTGTGTACGTGTCTGTGTGCATGTGTCCAAAAAACCTAAGGATATTTTTTTATATGTGTTGATGAACTCAACAAATCTCTATGTGTATCCAACAATGAACAATACGTATTAAATTAATTTTAATGTAATTTCTATATAAACTAAAATACAGTTAAGTACCATGATGTGTATGTAGTAGGTCACGTCATGACTGTTTGGTGTCATGCATTGGTGAAGGTTCCCATCTAAGAAGAAAATCTTGGGTTGAGGGGATACACAGTAACCCATGAGTGTGGACACATGGTAAATTTTATGGGGTCTAGATATGTAAAAACCTTATATATTGTCATATTATGACTAGTGGCTATCACAATGTGGTGTATTTTTATTGTCTTTTTAATAAGTAAAATATATTATATTTGGGTGAAACACTATATATGAGGGTGCAACACCATGATGAGTAACTCTTTGTAATATATTTGAAAACTTTAAGAATTCCTTCGTTATTTTTTACAGTGGATGGTTTGTAATGATGTGACAAGATGGAACACACCAAGGTTGTGTTTTAAGAGGCTATAGGGCTCCTTATAAGGCTAAAACCTCACATGAGAGAGTTATGTCAAGCCATGATGGTTCCTGGTCAAGTAATCATGCTCTATCCCATAGGGTTCATGTCATGATGATGATAGGAAATGGGTTCAGTCCCTCTAAATTGGAGCCGTTACACCATAACCCAGAGGGGATATGCCATGATGGGGCTTGGCATAGATTTGTCACATCATGACCATTATAATAATACTGTGATTACTCACTTGGGATATATTTTGCAATGACCTAGAATTATATCAATTTAATTTCCATTCTTATAATTATATAATATAGTATAAATCACATAAGCATCATAAAATAACATAGTATAAACCTTTTAAATGATTAATGAATGAAATAATAATTATTTATAGAAATTAATGAACCCAAACCAATGGAATAGTAACAAGACCTCTGGAATTGTAATATGACTCCTTGGAAAAGTAATTTGGCCAATAGAATAGTAACCACACCAATGAAAGTACAAATAAAATTTAGGTATCTTATTAATGAAAATATCATATATTTCTATTTTAGTATAACAATATAAATGTTTTAAAAATGAAAAATTACGTATTGGTATTTTTATGAAATATAAAGGCTTATTTCCAATTTCATAATTAATATAATTTTTTAGAATAAAATTTATAAAATAGACTCAAAAATTAATATTTTTTCCCTAATGATTATAAGATAATTTTATGAGACCTTCATTAATTTTTTGAAGTGTTATAAAATCAGTTATAATTTTATAAGTGGTAATTTTTGAATAAATGATGATTTTAATTAAAAAAATATATTTATTATATTTTGAAAAATATTTTCATAAAATTGAGTCCATTTTTAAGCATACACATCGAAAAATGGTTATGGTTAATTTCTGGTATTTTTTTAAAATAGTTTATTTTTTGGTGAATAGTGAAATGAGGTAATTTATTGTATAAGCTAAATACATGAATTATTGAGTCATGATTGATTTATGGATGATTTAAGAACTATTGGTTTAATATCACATGAACTAGTTACTATATTTATTCATAATAATCAATGATATTCATAGTCTTGAGCCAAAATAATAAACAAATGTATAAACTAATCAAAAAAAACACCCATGTCCTCCACTATAAATGTCACCCCTCAGCATATCTACTCCTCACACCTCAAAAGACATGAATCTTGTCCATATTTTACCCAATACTCTTTCCATATCTCTATCCCATTTCTAGAATCCGTTTTTCTCAACAAAAGATCAAATCTAGTTCCCCTAAGGAGGTTCTCAAGGTGAAAAATTCAAGAGGTAAAAACCTATTTCCTTTTCCTTTTATTTCATTCCAATTTATTTTGTTTTATTATAGTCTCCTCACCTACCCTTATACAAGTGTCATGAAAACTCTAGTATCTTATATATACTATAATTTTATTATTTTAATAGAATGGGCCATTATTATTTCTTTTACCCTCCCCTTTTATTCTAAAAATGAAAACATCATTCATGATGTGTTCATTTAATGCATTCAAGGATGACAAGTTTTCAATTTCAATTACCTCCTTAAAGGATTCTCATAAAACCATCATTATTTTTAAACGATATTATAAAATATTTATTACATCTTATTTAATTTTTTGGATCCAGTATATATACATAATATTAATTGATAAAACAAAACCAGTTTTTGATGATAAAAAATTCCAAAATAATCTAAATGGTTGGCATTAAAGTTTTATCTAATGAATCATCCTCGTATATGAAAAAAATGACAAATAAAAATATTTATTATTCTTTAATTTCACTAATAAAATTAATTGAAATTATTGAGAACTATCCTTATTTTACATGAACGTTAATACATGTATACAAGTTAATTGATCATGAAAACCAAGGAAATGAACACTTCTGAATGATGAAATTGTATCTTATAACTCATCAAAAATGCTATTAATGAACTTAATAAAATTATTATAAATCAAATAAATGTATCAAAGGTTATAAATTAATTAATTAATGGATTTAATTTTATTATACAAGACATTATGATCAGGTGAAAAACAGTTTCAGACAAAATGTAAAGTATTCCCTCAGAACCTTAATTTTTCCTTCTTGTTACGATTTCTCTCTCTAACCTAATTTAATTATTAATTTTTATTCTGTAATCCTCTTAAATTATTTGTGAATGTTACAAAAATATTTACCTATATTAATTCTTATTTCTTTTAAGGTGAAATGAATTTTTTATAAGGATACCTTCAAAATTCTTCTTTAAAAGCAAGATCAATTAAAGGGAACATCCCAATTTCGTACCAATTTTCAAGAAACATCCATAATATATTATAATCCAAAATTATTGTTCTAATATCACTCATTTTTTATTGAAAATTATATTTGATTCATTATTGGTTTCATATAAATAGTTATTGTAATGTCCTGGAATTTCTTTTTAATTTTTTTAAAATTGTATGGAATTATTTCGAGACAACATTCTTCCACAACACATGATTATGAGGCCTGGTGTGCCCAACAAGGAATATTAAACTTTTTTCAAGTTCCTTTAAGTAAAAGTACGAGTGTTTTTTCTAACTTTTGAATAGGTGTTTAGACAAAAAAATCTAAGGGCGTCATTGAACCCGAAACACATGGATTTTCCTAGAAATGAATTAACTTTGACTAGTATGGGTCGAATGGAAAAGTTAATTTTTGGACTTTTTGGAAAATAATAAAATAACATAAAAATATATTTTATTTATTTTATCATCATCGAGTGGTGGATGACGGCACTTCAGTGTGGTGACATGGATCATTATAGGAATCTCTTTAATGGACCATTTTTGTGAAGCCTAACAAATAATTTTTTTCATAAATGAAACAACGTAACAGAGTGATGTCACAGTGTAACAGACATGTTGTGACATGTTTTCATTTTAATAAGGCTAACACATTGGAGTGTTGGGAATTAAATTGTGGTATTTACTCTGATGAACATACAGTGAAATTCCTCTCCTATGACGAATGATGAACGCTAGCAGGATCACTAGCAATGTCGATGGCTTACGAAGAATGAGATAGGGAAATGAAGAACTCCAATATATCATGAATCCTCGAGGGATTATTTCATCAATGAGGAATGTAGATCAAGGTATGGGTTTATTTATTTTACATTCTCCCCATTCTTCATTCTAAATGATGAACATATATCAACCCACAAATAGGTTGATCTGTGGATCGTTCGTTCTTGAGAGAGGGTGATTTTTCTTGGGTTTTCTATTCAGGATTGTATTATTATTGATATAACACAATACCCAAACCTCTACCTATATTAAAACTCAAACACTGAGTGTGTGGGTTGCCAAGAACAAGTCCCAAGACCCTCCTCTTGTGTTTTTTGTGTGGCCAACAAATCAAACTGGTGGTAAGGTAATTTTGAGGCCTTCGTAGGGAAGGTGACACCCCATAGAGGCTGGGGGAATAATTAGCATGAATAAAGGACCACTAGTGAAGACTTGGATGTCCATGGAAGATCCCAAAGGTGGACCAGCAGCAGTGTCAGTGGCCACAGTTTGGAGACAGATCGCCCGGAGGAGCACTGTGGCCAGCTCGGGCTATGGAGGTGCAGCAGAAGTCGCTGGTCGGGCTGGCAGCTGGTGGAAGGATGCATCCCCCAGCTGCTTCATTTGAGAGGCTTGTAACAGCAATCCACGACTCCTGATGGTATGTGGTCTCCGACCATGTACGAGGGGAAACATCGGTCAGCTTTTTCGGTTGTGGGGTGACACACTCAAACACACCGCGCATCTCAGCAGGGGGCGGGCCACCCCAGCGGGCCCCACCCATGGCCCTACGGGCCTACGAAATAGGCTAGGTTGGGTCTGGGTTAGGTCAGTACACTCAGGTCAGGTTGGTGGACCATAGGACGGGTCGGGTCGGCCTGACTGGGTCGGACCGGACCTGGACCCCACCGACCCCTTTTTAGAAAAATGCAAATATCATTCAAAACAGGCGTCCGATTGATGAGACGTTTAAGGAATTGGGAACCTCTCAATGGGAAGGATATTTTAGCATACTCTAAGGAGGATTTATAGGATATGGAAATTCGACGAATGGCTTGAGGTGCGGTTTTTCCAAGACAAATCCTAATATGTGCAGAAACCCTGCTATTGACTGAGACCTAAAGGCTGCTGATGAACGACCCTGTGCGGATTGGATACTATAGGGCAGTGGGAAGCGACTTTTTTGTGACCTGGAAATCCCATGGTGGTGAGTGTATTATATGTGACCTAGCAGACCCATGGTACTCAACAGAAGGAGTACCTCAGTATGTCCATAGTTGGTAAATGGCTTCTGTGTGACCCAACATGCCCACGGTGGGGAGCGACTTCTGTGTGAACTAGCATACCCATGTTACTCATCAGGTATAAGTAATAAAATAGTCTCAAGTTTTGTGGGTAGAGACTTTGGTGTAACCCAGTAGGCCTAATTTACTCATTGAGGATGAGTTCTCTAGCAGCCCATGGTGCCTAAAGATGTGACTAATGGTTCTACTGTCCTACTCTAGAATATACATCTTGTGATCTATCTTGATTCATGATCATATATGGTGATCATGCTTTGTGGTTTGTTTGTGGATTACATTGTGGTCTTTCCTTATTTGTTCGGGGTTTTACTGAGTATTGTTTTACACACCCTTACATGGGTTTCACCCACACGTGTTGTGTCTGGTGCAGACGACCGTCGGCTTTATGGAGGAATTGGTGGACCAGGACTTTGTGATGCCCAGTGAGATCAAAAAGGTAGGACTTACTTCTACAACTTCCAAAAACTACTCTATAATTACCCATTAGGTGGGGTTTCTGGTGGATTACTTTTAGATTTTCCTTTGTTATTTCCTATTTTATAGTTAATCTTTCATTGGATTTGTATTCTGGTTCATTTTACTTTTAGTTGAAATTATACTCAGTGGTTATTTAGTGTCATGCTTGTTTACTTTTTGAGCATTGTGATGTGGTTTTGTTTTCATGTGTATAGGTACTCAGGCAAATACCTCCCACATCCAGGATGACGCCTTCGATGCTAGTATCCAAAAACTTTCCTTTGCGAGGTGGGCATGGTGTATGTCATGACATGGGCCCCAAGGGATGGGTTGTGATAACGATGTATGATGCATTCCTGTCATAGGGCATGGAAAAAGAAATTTAATTTTTCCTAGTGTAGCATAGAGGCTGACCAGGGTCATCTCACTTGAGGAGCATTCTCAGTTATTCACTCACTTAATCTAATTCACCTAAATTACTTCTTTTTGTTGTTTTATATTTTATTAAATAAATGGAATTTATGAAAATAAAAGAAATTAAAAAAATTAATTCAAATTAATATGAAATTCTAAACAAAATGGAATTATGGAAGAATGGAAGTTCTCCTGAGAGAACTTTCAGGAAGCACCTTCATTGGCCACCTTCAAATATTCTTAGTGAACACACTCCATCAATATATATGCACACATTATCCTACCTCGGTTATGAAAAAAAAATTACTCAGCGATTTCCAAGCACACCCTCCATCCACCTGCTTAATCGAGGGAAAATGGTTGTAGATTAAGAAGTTAATCTTTAGACAACCACAGTGAGGATTACACCCACTATAAATTATCCTTAGAATTAACTCAAAGAATATTAAAAACATGGTCTTGGGTTAAAGAACCTGATTACTCCCTCGGGATATTCCTCAGATTAGTTACTCATGATCATGAGTATTATATTTCGTGATGGTAAGAGGAGAGGAAGAAAAGAGGGTGAATGGGTGGACACAAAAATAAAAAATAATGCAGTAATTTTATTAGAAATATAAATTACAATTGAAAACTATAACAAATATAAATAAAAGAAATAAAAAAATGAAATGGGGAATATTTTTGGCCAACCTCCCTCAGTGGAGATCTCCTCTGTGTTTCCTTGAAGGAATGGATGA
Organism: Viscum album; assembly: GCA_963277665.1. Taxonomy (NCBI): domain Eukaryota; kingdom Viridiplantae; phylum Streptophyta; class Magnoliopsida; order Santalales; family Viscaceae; genus Viscum; species Viscum album. The sequence goes on along the minus strand of OY728146.1, from coordinate 1,752,778,543 downwards.
AGAATGGGATGATTTGGGAAGGAGGTCAGGGCCTCCTTTTATAGGCATAATTCATCCTCGAAAAGTTGACACGTTGTAGAACACATTAATGATATCTTTACATGTTCCACCATTCATTAATGTTGTTCATAAATATCTTGCTCGTCTCTCCTCAAAATTTCAGCTAATTTGGAAACTGGATTAAGGAGTTATGAATTTTTCATTCTCTATTTCTGTTTCTGGACGAAGCTTCCAAAATGGTTCCTCCAAAAATATGTCATTTAATAGCCGCCTTAATGACCTACAAACTCCCCCAAATTTTTTTAGAGTATTTTCTAAATTTCCTAGTTCTATCCCAGGTGGAAACACCTCATTTGGATATGTGTAGGCCGATTTTTGGTTCCTTTACGGTTGTGGGGTCCACACTGTCTGCCCAGAAAACGTGTCCATCTTCAATGAATTTGTACACCATTTATATGGCCAAATCAGCTCATGGTCTAGAAGAGAAAAGTGGAGGAAATAAAATAAATATTCTAAAAAAATTTTAATAAAAAAATTTGGAATTATAGTTTTCTGTAAATGACCAAAATAACATTGACGTAATAATCTGTCAAAAATCCAGAATTAGTCATTTTTCACATTTAGGCTCAAAGTAACATTAAAAACTAAAAACGTGACAATTACCCATTCAATAACACTATGGTGGGATTATAAACAATGATTTATAGTATAAAATATATGAAAATGTGAGCTTCATCACTCCCCCACACTTAAACATTGCACTCATGGGCAATCATCTTACATCCAAATCAAAATCCACACAATAATCAAAAATGAAAAAATATCAATGATCTTATCCAAAATAGAATTCCATCATGTCTCATATATGAATAATAATTCTCTCTTATTTTCATTTCAATCATTAAAATTTTTTCAACCTTATAAATCAATCCATGGCTGAATCACAACCAACCTCACATTGAATTTTTTGTCACTCCTTGCTCAAGAGAAATTGATTCTAGAGGTATTCCCATACTTGGAAATCGCATGTATCACCATAGGTTTGTGAAAATTATCATTTCTCCACAACGTTAAACATGTAAATGAATTTAATCATGAGGGATTTAATTAATGGTTCAAATGATTTTGTGGCTTAGGGTTGGTGGGAAAATTATTGAAAAAAAGTTCCAGGCTAGAAAGAGGAGGTTGCACTTTTAAGTACAATGCATGGTCAAATCAAGGGAAAACATAGAAACTTCCTCTATCAATCCCACTTGAAAATGTGAAAAAAAACACCACCTTTTATGACATCGTACATGAACCAAGAAGTGATAATAATTAATGATATCATCTAAGTTATCCTTTTTTTTAAACCTCCAGAAAGGCACAACTTTATTTTCTTTTTCTTTTTTTCATGTAGGATGATCTGAAAATTGAATACAATGAAGGAATGAAAATTCATGCCCTTGATTTTTGAGAGGGACATGATTCATAAAATAATATACAATTAGGAATTCAATCCTATCTCCATTTTTTTTCTTTTCTTTTTTTTGAAGGAGAAATTGATGAATCAAATAAAGCATAATGAAATGACGACACATGCACAATTCTCTTATTGTACACTTCCCAAAATATTGATACACACTTCGCACTACCAATAAATGATACACATCCCAATGAACATACACGAAAGGACCTTCCCCCACACTCAAACATGAAATATCCATGCTAAAAATACTAAAAGTGTGGGTATGTAAGGAAAAGGTGGTTTGTAATGTGGCTTAAACCTACAAGGCAATTCATGGAATCTTACGGATTATGAATGATAAATGTAATGGTTGGTCTCATGAAAAAATGTGGCTAGCCAAATAGATGCCTCAATCATTTCAAATACATTCCATGAAATTCAGAGCTTCAAAAGATAATTATTCAAAAATTCTTGTTCTCACACAAAATATTTGTTTCCCTCAAGAAAGTGTGGGTATTAGGAATAATATGTAAAAGTGGATCAGAATACCTCACAGGATTGGGAAAATATTTTGAGTCGGTTTTTCATGGGCATGGATTTCAAAAATCAGTCAAACTCATTAAAATGTTTGAAAATCCATTTGAAGGGAAAATAATTCATATCAACAATCATTTAAAATCCATTATTTCAAAAATCATTTCAACTCTTTCAAAATCAATTGATGTTTGAAAAGTGATAAGAATATTCATTAAAGCTCAAAATTTGTTTTAGACCAAAAATGAAAGGAGTTTAAATGATAATCATAAAAAGTGATCTCCCTTTTGAAATAAATATTTGGTACTCTTCCTTTAATTCTTGGGGATTTCTTCTACCTTCATGATCTTACAAAAGAAAAATTACTCAGTTAATCCCAAGGATCATTTCATTTAAGCTCAAAATGAAAAGAGGGAATGGGTTGCATACTAAACTATTTTCTAATAAACAAAATTCAAATCTATGTAAATATAAATCTTGGTATAATCTCCCCAGTGGGCCCTGGATACTTTTACTGCCTCCAGAGGGCAGTACCAGCTGTTATCCAAAGTATGATGGAGGATGAATTTCTTTTATTTGAACCACCACATGTGGCATTCCCCAACTTGTGCTTCATCCTTGTTCTTGAGGGATGATCCATGGATAGAGTATACTATATCCTCCCCCTTCACAATGAGGTATATCTTGCATGGTGGGGGTAGGATGAGGTATGGAACATCCACTTCCTTGGTTTCTATGTGTGCAACCTTCTTATCTTCCAGAGTTGGCTTCATGGGGGCTTCATGAAGAGAAGCCTCTTGTCTGATTTTCTTATGCTCAGCTACCTGGATCTCTTGATGGGGATCCTCTAGTAGATATTCCATGATTTCCTAGAGCTCCAGGTGTTCTTCAATAGGTGCATCTTATTTTGTCACATCATCCTAGAGGTCATAACAGGAGTCATCTAATTCTAAAAATTCAAAACAATTGAGAGTTATACTCAAATTCATTTCAACAAAATTAAAAGAATTTGAGTTCAAGAATGTATCATCTCCCTGAGTTGGTTCAACTTGAATATCATCTTTGATGGAAAGTTCCGCTTGGAGTTGATCATCACATGACGGAGGTAGGTAGTCAGGCTCCTCTATTTCGATTTTGGATTCAACTTCTTGGATTTATTCAGTGAAATTTGGGAAGACCTATGGCACATCCTTCTTAACCATGAATCTTTGAATGTCAGTTTTGAGTTCAAAATTCATGGACATAAAATCTTCAAGTGAGATCCATGTTTCAAGTCCTCTTTCCTTCTGTTTGAACCTTATCATTAGAGCATCATCTCTTAGTTGAAGGGCCTCCTCAATGTAGTCGGTTTCTTCTTCCTGCATCTGTGAGTAATTATTCCATGCATAATAATTGTACTTTGAATGCACCATGGAAAAATAATTTTTTTTTGGATTTTTTTTAAAAAAATAATTAAAACTATCTGAAATTTGAAAATAGAAAAAGTAAAGTAAACAATCAATTATCTCCCCAGCAATGACTCCAATTTTGACGCACGCCTGTCGTAGGGCGTGGAAAAAGCAATTTAATTTTTCCTAGTGCAGTATAGAGGCTGATCAGGGTCGTCTCACTTGAGGGGATTTCTCAGTTATTCACTCACTTAATCTAATTTACCTAAATTACTTATTCTTGTTGTTTTATATTTTATTAAATAAATGGAATTTATGAAAATAAATGAAATGAAAAAATTCAATTCAAATTAATATGAAATTCTAAAAAAAATGGAATTATGGAAGAAAGGAAGTTCTCCCGAGAGAACTTTCAGGGAGCACCTTCATTGGCAAAATTTTTATATTATTAGTGAACACACTCCATCTTATATGTGCACACCTTATTCTACCTCAGTTATGAAAGAAATTTCTACTCAGTGATCACCAAGAACACCCTCCATCCACCTACTCAATCGAGAGAAAATGGTTGTAGATTAAGAAGTTAATATTTAGACAGCCATAGTGAGGATTACACCCACTATAAATTATCCTTATAATTAACTCAAAGAATATTAAAAACATGGTTTTTGGTTCAATAACCTAATTACGCCCTCGGGATATTCCTCATATTAGTTACTCATGATCATGACTGATATAGTTCACGATGGTAAGATGAGAGGAAGAAAAGAGGGTGAATGGGTGGAGACAAAAATAAAAATAATGCATGAATTTTATTGGAAATCTAAATTAAAAATGAAAAATAAAACAAATATAAAAGAATATTAATTAATTAATTAATTAAATGGGGAATATTTTTGGCCAGCCTCCCTCGGCGGATGTCTCCTCCTTGGTTCCTTGAAGGAATGGATGGAGAATGGGATGATTTGTGAAGGAGGTAATGGCCTCCTCTTATAGGATGAATTCGTCCCCCAAAGGTCTACGCATTATAAACCCCATTAATGACCTCTTCACGTGTTCCACCTTGCATGAATGTTGTTCATAAATATCTTGGCCATCTCCCCTCAAAATTGCAGCTAATTTGGAAACTGGATGAATGAGTTATGAATTTTTCATTCTCGGTTCTTGTTTCTGGACGAAACATCTAGGATGGTTCCTCCAAAATTATGTCATTTAATGGATGCCTTAATGACTTCCAAACTCCCCCAAATTTATTTTAGAGTCTTTAATAAATATCCTCGTTCTATCCCAGGTAGAAACACCTCATTTGGATATGTGTAGGCATATTTTTGGATCTGTTACAGTTGTGGGGTCCACGCTATCCGCCCAGAAAATATGTCCAACTTCAATGAATTTTTAGACCCTTTATATGGACAAATCAGCTCCTGGTCCAGCTTTGAAAAGTGGATGAAATAAAATAAGGATTATAACAAAATTTGAATCAAATAATTTGGAACTATATTGTTATGTAAATGACCAAAATATCCTTGATGTAAAAATCTGTCAAAAATCCAGAATTAGTAATTTTTAACATTTAGGCTCAAAGTAACACTAAAACCTAAAAACGTGATAATTACCCATTCAATAACACTATGGTGGGATTATAAAAAATCATTTACAGTATATAATATATGAAAATGTGAGCTTCATCAACGTATGAGAGGTGGTTGTTTCTACCTAAAATACCGAGAGTGTATTGTTTTGTTTTTGGGAAAACCGTGCAGAATGTTTCGAATTCAACTTTCAGATTTAGGGAGTCCAGCGTTTGTGCAGCCACCGATGTATCCATACACTAGGATCCTGAATTATGATTTTTTGATCTATACATGAAAACACTAGTTGCATATGTGTATCCTTATGATCTTCTTGAATAAGAGTCATCTCAACAAGTATTATCTTCTGACTACGGTACATCTTGATCTACTTTAGGATTCATTCACGTAGACAACCATCTAGGATTCTGATACATGATCATGCAGATAGCCCGCCTAGAAATGAGGCGTCAGTTTAGGGACTAGTTCTAGAGATGGCCTCACCAAGTGGTGCACAGGTGTTGACAACACCAATTGATCAGCAGTTACTACCGGCCTTACCAGAAGAGAATGCGTTAATGCTTGGTAACTTGTACGAATTCTAGAGACTGAGACCTCCCATGATTAGTGGAGAGACAAATCCTTAATTTACTGAGGAATGAAAGGAAGTAGTGATGTAGGTCTTCTGAATAGTGAGGAAACCACCTAACCATGGGATGATCATTGTCGTGAGCCTTCTGCAAGGCTCGGTAGGGAGATGGTGGAGTCCATACGCATGATGAGGTGACCCTCACCTGGATAGACAATGAGCATATTTTCTTAGAAGAGTTCTTCCCAGCGACCCTGCGCTCAGTGCACATACAAGAGCTGCTTCACCTGCAGTAGCGCAACATGTCAGTAGTTGGGTACTCTGCGATGTTTAAATTCCTCTCTCACTACTCCACAGACATGGTTCAAGACCCTTTTTTTAGGGCTCGAACCATTGATCATGGACTCAAGCGGGAGATCATAGAATCCATGGTGTCTCTTAGCACCCCCACTCAGGCTGGAGTGAGGGAGTGAGCACTTCTTATGTAGAGATTCCTAGAGGATAAGATGCTGACAGCTGGAACCACCAGCAGAAATCCTGAGACGGAGTCTTCAGTAGTGAGAGGCAGATAACAGACATGGGGGGGGGAGCGGGCCAAGTCATTCAGGGGACAACCCTAGGAGTCAGGGTCTGTAGTACGGGGCTCCAAGAGTAGAGCGAGTCAGCGGGGAACCAGGCGGTTCTTCATGTGTGGTGGGCAGGGACACATGGTGCGTGGTTACCCGACCCACCACACATATGATCATAAGATGGTCGAGGGACCACCAAGGTAGAGGCAGACGTTCAATTGACAAGTTCTATAGGACAAAAGAAGTGAAATGGGAGTAGGAAGGGTGGAAGGTGGTGGATGATGGTTCGAGGTGCTACAACCACCACCCCCAGGTGGTCCACCCCAGGCTCAGGGAGCCAATGGATAGGGACAACACCACCTTCAGGTGATGGAAGCCTGTGACCACAACCCTCTAGAGGTGATTAGAGGTATGATCTGTGTCTTCTCTACCATCGATGTAGTTCTTATCCACACATGTTCTGGTCACTCATTTTTTTCCATGGGCCTCATTCAGGGTTTGGATATTTCATTAGAGCCATTGGATCGATCCATATGATTAGAGACTCCTATGGGGGGAATTCGATGATTACACATTGGTTTCAGAAGTGTGAACTTACTCTAGGATGTGATAGATTTATCTGGGATCTCCTAGTAGCAGTGTTGAGGCCTTACTACATCATCCTGGGCATGGACTTTTTATCCACAATCCATGCTCAGATCGAATGTTTTTGGTGCAAAGTGTGATGTGTTTGTGAGGATGGGACAATGTTTTCCTTCACCAGTGAGAAGGAAACTTTTGTAGTGCAGGATAGACTTTGTCAGAGGAGGGAGAAACCAATCAAAAACCAGTCGGATAGCCTCACCCTCAGTGTAGTGGATGAGAGGAGTCTGATCTTTCTTGTAGTGGTGGATGAGTTTGAGGATATCTTTCCTGAGGATGTTCTGAGACTACCTCCTCGTAGGTATGTAGTATTCTGCATCAATCTATACCAAGGGATCACACTAATATCCACACCATCATAATAGATGGATTTCATGGAGCTTCTTGAATTGAGTGTATAGCTGGAGGACTTACCGAAAAATGGGTTCATAAGACCCAGTGTCTAACTATAGGAAACCCCAGTTTTGTTTTCTAAGAAGGAAGACAAGATCTTGAGGCTATGTGCGATCTTCCGGCACCTAAACTAGGTGACTTTAAAGAAAATTTATTCACAACTGATGATTGATGACCTCTTCGATCAGATAAATGGAGTGAGGTGGTTCTCGATGATAGATATTAGATTAGGGTATCATCATCTTTAGGTACGGGATGTGGAGGTTCCAAAGACAGCATTTAGATGTTGGTATGGCCACTACGATTTTTTAGTGATGACTTTCAGCATGACTAATTCCCCAGTAGTGTTCATGCGACACATGAATAGGATCCTCTAGCCATACCTCAATCATTTTTCCATGATCTTGATTGATGAAAACTTTGTTTACTTAATGTCGAAGGAGGAGCGTGCTACACACCTGCGGATAGTTCTGGATACACTCTGAGAGCACCAACTTTATGGTAAGCTCTCAAAGTGCCTATTCGAGATTTTGGTGGTCCACTTTCTGGGAGACATCTTCTTTGAGGTTAAATTTGCAGTGGATCCGGAAGAGACAGAGGAATTTCTTGATTGGGATCCACCGAGGAGCATCATTGAGTTGCATAGTTTCTTGGGGATGGTTGGATATTGTTAGATGTTTTTTCCCAACTTTTCTAGAGTAGCATAACCTTTTTAATCCTTGACACGGAATAGACAGACGTTCTTGTTTATGAATAATTTTCATCAGATTTTCCAAGAGCCAAAGAAGAGACTAACTAGTGCTCCCATTTTGACACTAATAGAAGAGGGTGTTGGGTATTTAGTCTTCTATAATGCATCAGGTACCAGACTGGTTTGTGTCCTAATGTATGGGTGAGCTGTGATTACCTATGGCTCATAGTAGTTGAGGTATCATATGTAGAACTACGTGACCCACGACCAGGAGTTAGTAGTAGTGGTCTTTTCCATGATGATCTGGCAGCACTACTTAATGGGTGAATGGTTTACCATCTACTCTGACCACAATAGTCTCAGGTATATCTTCTCATAGAGGGACCTGAACATGAGACAATGGAAATGGCTATAGTTCCTCCAAGATTATGATTTTGAGATAGTCTATACTTCTGTGAAAGGGAACATGGTGGCAGTCATGCTCAGAAGGAGGTCTGGTTTATAGGTGCTAAGTGATGTGACAGAGCAGCTAGTCACGATGAAGATATCCTTTATGGATGATGATGGAGTAGCATCCCTTTAGTCAATGACTTTCACTTCCCCACTCTTACAGCAAGTTATGGAGGCACAACATTTGGATATTTACTTAATTCATGACGTGCTCAGTTATCCTCAGGACAAGCTCCTGATGGATTTTTTATAGGTGGGGAGCACTTCATCCTTTTTAGAGGACACACCATATTACAAGTGACGTTGTGGGAGGAGGTGTTGAGGGAGTTCCATTATTCCCACTTTTTGGTACATCATGGTGTGGTGAAGATGTACCAGTACCTCCAATATTAGTACTAGTGTCCAAATATGAATAATGCAGTGGTATAGTGTATTTCACAATGCCTCACTTGTTAGCAAGTGAAGTCCAAGCATCAAGTCCTAGCAGGCTTGGCACAACAACTTGAGGTACCAGAATGAAAGTGGGATGGTAACTCCATGGAAATTGTGGTAAGTTTACCATGCATGTCCAGGGGACAAGATTCTATCTAGGTGATCATTGACTGAATCACCCAGTCGGCTCACTTCCTACACATCCAGAAGCAGGAATCGGTAGAGAGATTGGGACTCCTCTACGTTCAGGAGACAGTGTGGCTACACAGGGTGCATTGGATGATTGTCTCAGACCATGATGGATGCTTTACATCCCCTGTGTGGAATATATTGAAGGAGATGTTCCTAAATCATATGTGTTTAATCATAGCTTTTCAACCCTAGAAGGATGGTCAGACGGCACGGACCATACAGACCATGGAGGGAATGCTTTGTTTTTCTATCCATGATTTTGGTCGTAGTTAGTAGGACAACCTACCACTAGTGGATTTTGTATACAATAATATCTATCACTCCACCATTAGCATGACACCGTTTGAGGCCTTGTACGGGCGGACATTTAGATCACCTCTATGCTGGACAGACTAAGGGGAGTCATCACTCATGGATCCAAAGTTGGTTTGGGCTACCACTGAGAAGGTGAATATCATCCAGGAGTGGATGAGGATTGTACATAGCATGCATAAATCATATGCTGATAGGAGAGGGAGACATTTGGGGTTCGAGTAGGGAGACTATTTTTTCATTCGGGTCTCATATCGATGGTGACTGCAAATATTTGGCTGGGGAAGCATGTTATCTATGAGTTTGATTGTACCTTTCCAAATCCTCAACAATGTTGGCGAGCTGGTGTATCGCCTAGCTCTTCCCCCAAAAATGCATCGTGTGAATGGTGTTTTTCATTCGTCGCAGCAGAGGAGGTGTGTACATGATCCATCACACGTCATTGATTGGGGTGATCTGGAAATTGATGATGGGGCGACATTTCTGGAGTTTCTAGTGGAGATAGAGGATCGATAGAAGAGGGTCATTCATGGACGTTCGATTCCTCTAGTATAGATTTAGTGGCATAATGGGAATCTATGGGAGATCACATGGGAGGGGGAGGCTCAAATTCATTCTATGTACCTCCATTTGTTTCATTAGCCAATTTTTTGGCTTTCGACGACGTACATCCATAAGGTAGGGGGAATGTAATTTCTCTAAATTCCTGTATAATTTTTTTTAAATTTGTATCGAATTATTTTGAGACCTTAAACATTTACGGAACCTGATTCCAAGGCACGAGGAGCCCAAAACTGAATTTTGAACTTTTTTTAACTTCGTTTAAGTAAACGTGCGACCGGGTTTTTCTAAATTTTTAAGTGGTGCTCAGATGAAAAATAAAAGTAATAGTTGAACTCAAAATGAAAGGATTATCCAATAAAGGACATAACATTGACCGGTAGGTTTCGGATAGAAAAGTTAATTTTTATACTTTTTAGAAATAAAATAAAATCTCATAAAAGGATATTTTATTTATTTTCACACTGTAGAGTGGAAGATGACAGTGTTGTGTTGTGGTGATGAGTTTCATTAAAGGATGATCCTTAATGGATAATTTGTTGTGAACCATAAAAGATACATTCTTTCTTAAATGAAACAGTGTAATGACGCGACGTCACAGCATAACAGAAACACTAAAACATGTTTTATTTTTTAATAAGGCTAACATGTTGTTGATTTGGGAATTAAACTATGGAATTTGTTCTAATGAACCTACAAAGAAATTCCTCCCCTACGATGAATGAAGAATACCGGTAGGATCGCTAGAAACGTCAACGCCTTATGAAGAACGGGTCTGGGATGTGATGAACACAAACAGAGATTGAATTCTTGAGGGCGGAGAGATTCAATGATGAACATCGATTGAGGTAGAGGTTTATTTTTTTTTATGTTTTTTCTGTTCTTCATTTGAAATGAAAAAAACAGATCAACCCATAAACAAGTTGATCCACGAATTGTTCATTCTTGCAGGAGGGTGATGTTTATTGATTTTTCTATTCAGGATTGAGTTATTATTTATAGAAAATCATCCTCAAAACTCCCCCTATTTTAAAACTCTGTCTCGTAGGGCACATGCCAACACGAACAAGTCCTGAGCCCCTCCACTTGTGTGTTCTTCGTCGTCAAGCATTCAAATTTTCAGCAAGGCAATTTCAAGGCATTCGCAATGAATGAGACACCCAACAAAGGTCAGGGGTGTAGGTGGTGAGAAGAACGGACCATCGATGTGAATCTGGTAGACTGTAGAAGATAACACAGGCGCATTGGCACTGGTGGTAGTACCAGTAGTGGCCCACGACAGTGGTCAAAGGCTGGAGGCAGTGCGCTGGGAGGATCACTATGGATGGCTTAGGCTGTGGCTGTACAGCAGAAGCCACTGGACAGGCCAGTGAATGGCGGAATTACGTGACCCTTGGCCACATCGTTGGATAATCCTTCAATCGTGGGCCTTGACTCTAGGTGGAACGCGGTCTCCGACTGTGTGTGAGGAGAAATAGTAGATGGCTTTTACAGTCGTGAGGTGATAAACCCCATCGTATAGCACATCTGGGCAGGGCATAATCCACCCTAGTTGGTAGGGCATGGGCTACCCTAGCAGGCTAGACCTATGGACCAACAGGACCAAAACCCAATGAACCAAACCCGGTTTGGGTCCTGGTCGAGTCATCGGACCCGAGCCGGGTCGGGTTGGTCCAACCGGGATTGGCCGGACTATACCCAAGAAACCCCTTTTTGGAAAAACACCAATATCTTTCAAAATAGGCATCAGATTGACAAGAATTTTGCGGCATTGGAACACTTGTGATGATAAGGATCTTTTGAAATACTCCATGTAGGATTTATTGGAAGTTAAAATTTGATGAATGGCTTGAGGAGAATGTATCTAGAGATCAATCATGTTATGTGCAAAAACCTTGCGGTTAGCTGAGACTTAAAAACTACTAACAAGTGACCCTGTGTGGATTAGATACTATGGCCTAGTGGGAAGCAACCTCTGTGTGAACCAACAGGTCCATGATGTGGAGCATCTTCTATGTGACCCTATAGACCCATAGTACTTAACAGGAGGAGTACCTTGGTATGGTCATAGGTGGTAAGCGACTTCTATGTGACCCGGAATTCCCATGGTTGGGAGAGGATTCTATGGGACCCATCATACCCATGGTACATATCAGAGATGTGTACCAAAATAGTCTCAAGGTTAGTGGGAAGAGGATTATGTTTGACCCGACATGTCCACTATACTCATTGAGTAGGACTACTCCATCATCCCATGGTGTCTGATGATATGACTAATGGTTCTACTTTCCTTCTCTAGAATATACCTAGTGTGAGTTGTCTTGCTTCATGATCATGCTTGAAGATCAGGTTTTGTGGTATGTTTATTGATTTCTTTGTGGTATTTTATGGCTTTTTTTGGGTCCCTACTGAGTATTTTTTTACTCACCCCTATACGGGCTATGCCCACATGTGTTGTGTCTGGTGCAGATGACCACCACCTTGATAGAGGACTTGGTGGACTAGGACATGATGGTGCCTAGTGAGATCAAGCAGGCATGTTGTAATTCTATGGATTTTAGCATCTAAATTGTACTTACCAATCAGGTAGAGTATCTAGTGGACATCTTTCAGATTATCCTTTATAATTTCCTATTTTTCAGTTATCCTTTCATTGGGTTTTTATTCTTCCCCATTTGAATTTCAGTTGTACTTTTACTTAGTGTTTGTTTAGTATCATGCTTGTTTACTTTTTCAGCATTGGTATGTGGTTGTGTGTGCGTGTGTACAGGTACTCAGGAAAATGCCTCCCACTTATAGGTTGACGCCTTCGGAACTACTCTCCTACCCCTGTCCTTTCGGAGGTGGGCTTGGGTTATGTCACAGCACGAGCCCTAAGTGATGGGTCGTGACAATTATTCCTTCTTTCTCTTTAAAAAAATTATTAATATTTTCCCTTATAACACACTAATATGGATAATTTATAATGTTTTTTAGTCACTATTTTTAAATGTTTTCACATCATTTTTGCATAAATTATCAGGATCAATGTTTATTTTCTTTTATTAATGTCTATTTAGGATTTTAATCCATTATTTCATGGAAACCTTTAGGATTTTCCCATTTTGTATTCATTATGACGTGTTTATGATACCTATTCCTTTCCTTAGAAAAACCATTTGTTTTTTACTTGTGTATGATTATTTATGTGGAACAAATATTGATTAACATGTTATGTTTTTTCACCCATATATCACTCCAATGCATTGGGTAATGTTTATTCTCATGAGAATTCATGTTGGAATACGGAGTGAACCTAAATCCTTTATGGGACTTTTTCCACCATGTGTAATGGCCTTTGCATTTATCCTTGACTCGTGATCCTCTTTGTGAAATGGTATTATAAATTATCCTTGATTCATGATTATTTCAAGTTTTATTTTTTTTCAAAAATCTCATCACACTAGGACAACATGATCCTATGTTATACATGTTATGATTTCTTATGTTTATTCATTATTTTTTATATCATCATTTCAATCCTTCTAACCCATGTTCCATGATTTGTTCTTATGTTTTTCCCCTTTCTAGTTTGTTTAGGTTATTCCATTGTTCGTGTATTCCCCAATTTATCCTTTGCAGATGTAAGATCTCAAGGGAAATTTGGATATCATTATGGAGAGTAAATAAAGGACGTTTTATTTTGGTTTCATGTTTTCTAATTATGTATATAATCTTTAAAGTACATTGGAATTTTTTCTCCTTGGTGGTATATTTTGGCTATTTATGCTTAAAATCATGTATTATTATGTGTAAAAGGATAGTGTCACCATAGTTGGTATCATAGGAGATTCAAAATATTTTTCCAGATTAGGACTATCACGCTTTAGAAAGAACCCTTGGTATAATTCTATCACCATGGATAACCTAGATTAGAACATAGGGAAAAAAATCTATGATATAATTTTCATTTACTAGTTTAAAATTTTATTTTCAATGTTTATTTTTTCTACAAGATTATTAGCTAAGTATTCAATCCCCCATAATTGTACTTTTTTATACCTAATGGATGAAAATAGGAGAACATGCTTCAACAATCAATGTGATAGGAAATGTGATGATTTCTCTAATAAAATTATAAATTTATGGGAACAGGAACTAAAAACATCATGAAAGTAATTACAATACTGGAAATGATTCTTATACCCATGGTTCCAAACTATGGTTATAGCCCAAAAATGGTGGGTGTAGGTTATACTCATGTTTTTTTGAACTGTGGATCTCAAGCCGTTGGTACAGACCTTTATCCATGGTTTTAAAACCGTTGGTGTTAGAAATTTTACATATACCAATGGTTTTTCAAAACTGTTGGTATAGACCTATACCCATGGTTTGTTCAAACCTTGGGTATAGACCATTGATTAAAAAAAATACTCCCCTAGGATTTGATCCCATCACCTTCCACCTACTTTCCATTTCCCTTACCACTATCCTATAACTCATTTTATGTTCTTAAATTCAAATATATATATATATATATATTAAAATATGTATATTAAATTATTTATTTTTTATTTTTATTATTATGAAATAATCATCATCCAACCTATAACCATGGTTTGGTCAAACCATCGATGGAGTTACTTTATTAAAAAAATATATTGGGATTCGAACCCACCACCTTCAACTTAAACTACAACTTCACCACTATCCTATAAGACATTTTTTGTTATGATATATATATATATATATATATATGTATCATTTTTTAATCTTTTTATTATGGAAAAAATGTGCCAAAATATACCCGTGGTTTGGTCAAAATATGGGTATATTGTCTTCCCACCAAATTCCCCCCCCCCCCTCAGAAACCAATTTCCATAGTTTACAAAAACCATTTATATAAGGGTGACCAATAACCATGTTATTCAGAGATCTATAGGTATAAGTGCCTACTAAGAAAATTTTATCCCCATGAATCCTATACCCAAAGTTCTGTAAGAACCATGGGTATAGAGTACACCTATAACCATGGTTTTTTTTTTGAGAACCATGAGTATATGACCTTCCTTTGAAATCTTGTTTCCCGCAAAAACTATTCACACAGTTCTCCAAAAACTGAGTGTATAGTGTTTACCTATACCCATAGTTTTTTGGAAAAAATAAGTATATCCTTGTTTTCTAATAGTTTTTATCAACTATATCAAGTTATTAATACTAACTTGAATCATATGGAATACCCTCCTTCTTCTAAGAAACAAAATTTTGTTGTTGAATCCTTCATGCGGTAAATGAATCCCATATTAAGTGTATCGTATAATCCCCTCAACATTTAATAATGTATTAACTCCATTGAGAAGATATTCTAAATCCTCTAGTGATTAGAAGAAGATAATGTTGTGCTGGTAAACTATCCCTTTGATGGGGAAGCTGATCAGTGGAGGACATTAATCATGAAGAAAAATTACAATGAGGAAATTGATTCTATGGAATTGGAATATTTTAATAAAATATTTTCCAATAAATATTTTCCATGAACTCCCTATCTTAAGATGGAGATATCGATCTTTAATCTAATGAAAATGGAAAACGAGTCTACCAATGTGTATGAGAAAACCATTACAAGGATTACAAGATACACCTATAGATGTTTTCATGAACACTGAAATCAAGGTGGAACTTTAATTTTTTAGAATAAAGGTGATTATATAAAAATAATTGGTGATTTGAGACTTCGAAAACTTTGCAGAGATTGTCTATTGTGCCCTTAAGGTTGAAATAGAGATCATATACTCTCAGTGATCTCATTGGATTAGATATAAAAAGTGTAAAATGGATTTTAATGTGGGATTATCAATACATAAATCCCTTGATGGAAATAAAAACAAATATCCCACATGTCAAAATTATGGGAAGAATAATCCTGGGAACTATCTAAATGGAACCAAAATATGCTTCAAATATGGAAGAATGAGGCATCTGGATAATAACTTCTGAATGGATATGAAGAAACCCACTAATGTTTAATAACAAAATAATGTTTGGATCAATACTAATCCTATAGTGCAGTGTTTAAACTACATGTAACTTTGGTATGATGAAATCCATTTCCCTTATCCAACGGTTTTTGGGGGAAATCAATAACAACAACCTCCAAGGTAGAAATTAATGGAATATTCTATCTCTACTACTGAGTTTGTGCCCGAAAATGATGTAGGGATAGGTACGCTGGTTATTCATCGATTAATATAGAAACTAGTATTTCATTCTACTTATATTCATTATTTCATATATTTAAATATTAGTATAATTATTCAAGCACCACCATAAAATATAGGAGATGGTTTTTTTGTGAGAATAGTATATGGGATAATTATTGCATCCAAAGTATATAACTCCTTCCTCGTTAATGTTTTTAGACTGGAATGAAAAGAAAATGTTTTCATACTTCCTTTGGTATAGTTTGATGCTACATCAGGAATGGATTTGATATCTTCATAAAAATACCACATAAACCTTTAGGAAAGGGAGATCAATATTTACATCCCTATATATCCTTGAATTATATAAAATTGTAAGTATGAGGTTGAAATTTTTTTCAAAATCATCATCTCAAGTATGGATATTATTTCCTTATGATAAGTAATATCTAGCACAAAATGATTGATACAAATGAGATAATCATGATTGAAGGCATGAGCATTGTGAAGGATTACTCTAATGTAATCCCAAAATAATTTTCAGGTCTTCTCATACTCATGAGGTTGAGTTCTCAATTGACTTTATTCTTGGATCTCTACCAATAGAAAATATAATTTATAGAATAGCCACCACTGAGTTGGAGGAACTGAAGAAGAAGTTAAAAAAGAATCTGAAAAATGGTTTCATATACCCTAGTGATTTACTGTGGGGTGTACCAGTACTCTTTTTCAAGAATATGGATGGATCAATTCGTGTCTATAATAATTTTTATGAGCTCAATGAAATAACAAAAAAGAACAATTATCCCCTTCCATTAATAGTTGACTTATTAGATCAACTATATGGGGATAGTTATTTCTCTATTGTGGACCTTTGTTTAGGATATCACCGATTAATGGGGAGTAAGGAATATATTCCCAAGACTAACTTTCGAATGAGGTGTAGACACTATGAGTTCATAGTGGTCCCATTAGAACTCATTAATGCTCCCAAATTTTTCATAGATTTAATGAATATAATCTTTATAGATTACCTTGAAAAATGTGTTGTAGTCTTTATTTCAGATATTCTAATATACTTCAAGATTAAGGAGGAATATGAGAAGCATTTAAACATGATTCTAATTACCATGATAAGGTATAAACTATATTAAATGTAAAAAAATGTGATTACTAAATAGAGGAATTTTAATTCTTGGGGAATGTGATCACTAGTAAAGGATATATGTTGACCCTTGTAAGATAAAGCCAATCGATGAGTGTCCCAGGACAATATCTGTAATAAGGATTCATAGTTTCACTAGTCTAGCTGGATATTACCAAGGATTTGTTAAAAAACTTATCATGATTTTCAAACCCAATTTTTAAGATGACTTAGAAGGGAGTAAAGGTTTTCTATACTATTTAATGTAAATACTAATCCCAAGAGTTGAAAGGAGGCTTATCACTCTACCAGTGCTTACACTACTGACATTTGGGGAACTCTTTGTGTTGTATAATAATGATTCAAAGAAGGTATTAGGCTATGTATGGATTCAAAATGATTAATTGATACCCTAATCCTATGGGAAATTGAAATTCATGAGAAAAAAGCTATCCCATTCATGATAAAGTGATGGCGGTTGTGATCTTTGCACTGAAAATCTAGACGCATTATCTCTATAGGAAGAATTGTGATATATGAACTGATCATAAGGGCCAGGAATATATATCCTCATAAAATGATCCTAATATGTTCCATGAAAGATGGTCATACAAAATCACGGGTTATTACTTATCAATCCACTAACATCCTACTAAATCATATAGGGTGGTAGATTCTATAAGTTGTAACTATATTGCATCTTTATCAATGATGAGAATTGAAAGCGATCTGATCTTATTAGACAAACAATGGATGGACATAGGAATAATTAATAGAGTAAATAACCATTCATTTCAAAAATTATTTCCCTAACATATCCCATTGATAAAATAAATCATCTTCAAAGAAATGATGTGGAAATTTATAAACTGGTGGAAGCTATCGAAAATGGGAAATCATCAGAGTTCAAAATGGATGAGGAGGGAGTCGTGATATTTGGGTCATCACTATGTGTACCATCAAATTCATAGATAAATAAAGATCTTATAGATGATACATGTTTCTCGACCTTCTTTATTCAACCAGGGATCACAAATATGTATTGAGATCTCTAAGAGCACTATTGGTGGGACTATATGAAGAATGAAATTGCTAATTATACATCAAAGTTCTTATTATGTCATAAATGTAAGGGATAAAATAAAAATTATAAGGGGGTGATGGAACCATTACCTATACCAATATGGAAATGCGAAAACATCACCATGTACTTTATCATTAGAATTCCAAAGACATCCAGACAAAAATGATATATGGGTTTTTTTATTATCTTACAAAGACATCTAACTTTATTTCAATTTGAGAGGGCTAAAAACTGGATCAACACGCATGGATATATATCAGATAAGTGGTAAGGATGCATGGACTACCACAATTGGTTTTATCTTATTGGGATATGATATTTACCTCTATGTTTTTGAAAAGTATCCAATATGACATAAAAACTAATTTGAACTTCTGTACAGCCTATCATCTTCAAAAAAAATCCAATATTAGCATATTATTAATACACAAGAAGAAATGTTTAGATTTTATTCTATAGAATTAAAAATAGGATGAAAATAACATCTACCTCTGGTTGAGTTCTCTTATAAAAATAGTTTCCACTCAAGCATGCAAATGGATCTATATGAAGCCCTTTTATTGGAAGAGATGTAGAATAGCTGCATGTGGGAATGAAGTTAGAGAATTTATACTACTAATACCTCAAATGGTCGATGAAATGGTGGAAAAGAAGAAAACCATTCAAAATCATATCAATCTAGCCAAAAGTCTATATATGTTCTATGCATAAAATCATTGATCAGACCTGGTGTTTATGTTTTTAGATGTGGTATTCCTCCACATATCTCTATGGAATATGATCAAAATATTTGGTAAGAAGGAAAAGCTAAATTACATATACATCAGGACCTTTTTGATTCTTGATCATGTCAATGGTGTGTCCTGTCATCTAGAACATACACTAACCATGTCTCAAGTACACAATGTATTCTTCATATCCCTCTTTATGAATTAAATACTATATCCCTCACATGTTTTGAATTCAGAGGTGGTACAGTTTGAAAATGACCTCCCTTATGATGAGCGGTTGGTGAAGATCATGGAATATAGAGATAAAGTTCTACGCAACAAGTCTACTCACACAGTCAAAGAACTATTATAGAATCATAAGTATGAAGCGACAACATCCGAACTAAAATAAGCAATAAAGTAGAAGTATTTTCCCCTTTATTCCCCTTCGATTGTAAAATAAAATTTTGAGGGTTAAATTTCGAAAGGGGGGAGGAATGTAACGACATAGAATTCAATTAATTAAATTTCTCTTCTTATAATTACGTCATATAGTATAAATCACCTAAACATCACTTAGATATCACATTAAAAACATTATAAATGATTATTTAATGACATAATAAGTATTTATAGAAATTAAGGATCCTAAAACAATAGAACAGTAACATGACATTTGGAATAGAAATATGACCCATAGGAATAGTAATCCAACCAATAGAATAGTAACCTCACCTATAAATGTATAATAAAATTTTGTTATCTTATAATTAAAACTATAGTATATTTATATCATGGTATATGTAAATAAATGTTTTAAAAATGATAAACTAAGTATTGGTATTTTTATGAAACATATATTTTTATTTAAAAAATTATAATTAATATAATAATTGAAAATAAAAATATTTAAATAGATTAAAAAATAATAATTTTTTTGTCTTCTTATTTTAAGATAATTTTATGAGGCATTAATTATTTTTTCAATGTGGTATAAAAGCAGTTATAATTTTAAAATTGGTATTTTCAAATAAATGATGATTTTAATCAAAAATAATTTTCCCATGTTTAGAAAATTATTTATATAAAATGAATCCCATTTTTTAATTATAAATATCAAAAAATAGGTAGGGTTAATTTTTTGTTTTTTAAAAAATATTTGAATTTTTCGGGAATAGTGAAATACAACAATTCACAGTATAAGCTAAATACCTAAATTATTGAGTCATGGTTGATGTATGGATGATATAAAAACCATTGGTTGGAACTAAAATTAACAAGTTACTCTATGTAGTCCCAATAATCATCATTATTCATAACATTTCTCCAAAATAATAAACAAATGAATAGAATAATTAAAAGATGCCTCTCTCCTCCACTATAAATACCACCTCTCACCACCTCTTCTCCTCACACCTCAAAATCAAAAACTCTTTTCCAAAATCATCCCAATACTCTTACCATGTCTATACTCTATGTCCAAGATCTTTTGGTATCCACAAATTACCAAACCCATTTACCCTAAGGAGGTTCTCAAGGAAAAGAATTCAAAAGGTCAAAACCTCTTTCCTTTTCTTTTAATTTATTTTCAATTTATTTTCTTTTCTTATTATCTAATAACCTCCCCTTATACATGTGTCATCATAACTATATTATATTATATATAATGTAATTTTATTGTGTTAATTTAATGACCCATAATTATTTATTTTCCTCTTTCCTTTTGTTCTAAAAATTAAAATATTTTTCGTGATGTACTGATTTATCAGATTCGATGACGATAAGTTTTCAATATCCATTACCACATTCAAGGATGGTAATAAAAATACTATTATGGTTAAAACATATTATAATATTTTTATTATGTCTTATTTATTATTCTTGAACCAATATATTTCCAAAATATTATTTAATAAAATAAAACTATTTTGTGAAGATAAAAAAACACCAAAATAATCTAAACGGTTATCATGAATGTTTTATATAATGAATCAAACTAAAATATGGAAAAAATAATATAAAAGACCATTTAATATTATTTAAGTTCATTAATAATATATAATTTAATTTCTGGATATCTATTATAATTTTACATGATCTTCCATACATGTATACAACTGAACTGATCATGAAAACTAAGAAAACGAACACTCTCTAACCATGAAATTTTATTTGATAACTCATAAAAAATTAAATGAATTAACTTAATAAAATTATCATAAACAAAATAAAGGTTTAAAATTTTCTATATTGATTAAAAAATGGATTTAATCTTTTTATCCCAGACATTAAGATCAGTGTATAATAGTTTGAGACATAAGGTAATGGATTCTCTCTGAATGTTAATTTTTTCATTGTGTTATGATATATATCTATTTACCCCAATTTAATTCTTATTTATTATTAGGTTATCCTATTAAAATCTATTTTTATGTTCCGAATATATTTATCTATCTCAATTATTTTTTCTTTGACGGGGAAATTCATTTTTTATAATATTCACATCTCAATTCATCTCGATAAGCAAGCTCGGTTATAGGGAACTTCCCAATTTGGTACAAATTTTAAAGATCCATACATAATCAGTCATAATCCAACATTATTTTTCAAAAATAACTAATTTTATCTTGAAAAACTATCTTCATTCATTTCTAATTTTATAAAAACAGTTATTCTCTTTTCCTCTTTAAGAACACCTTACTATTTTCCCTTAAACCGCACTAAAGTGGCTAATTGATATTGTTTCTTTAACACTCTTTTTACATGTTTTCTATTAATTTTGACCTCACATATCATGATATAAACTTATTTTCCCTTATTAATGTCTATATATTATATTATTCTATTTTTTCATTGACACCTTTATGATATTCCCATTTGTTATGCATTATGATATGTTTACAATAACCATTTTTTCCATGGATAACCCTTATGTTTATTCTTTATTTATGATTCTTCATGTGGAAACATATTCATGTCCATGTTATTATGGGTGCACCTAGATAGTTATCCAATTCACTGTGTAATTTTTTGTCTCATGAGACTTTATGTTGGAATAGAGAGTGAACCTCAATCTTTTACGAGACTTTGTCTTCCATGTGCAATGGTCTCAGAAGTTAGCCATGACTCATGCTCCTCCATGTGAAATAGTCTTGTAAGATATCGTTGACTCATGATTATGTAATTTTTTATGTTTTTACCACATTCCTATGATTCCAACAATACATAATTCCATGTTATAAAGTTTATGATACATTATGTTTATTCTTTCCTTTTGATGTCATCATATTATGCCTTTTACCCATGTGTTATGATTTATTCATAAGTTTATCTTCCATTACTAGTATTTTTAGATCATCACATTATTCATGTATTCCCTAGGTTATCCTATGAAAATGTAGGAGATCAATATAATTTAGGATCTCATTATAGATATTAAATAAAATGGTTTTTTTTTCATATTTTCTAACTATGTACCTAATCTTCTAAAGACACAAGACATTATGATCCTTATTTATATTTGACGTCTATTTCTACTTAATATCATGTAATAATATGTCTAAAATTCTACTGTTCTAATATATTTTAATAGTTAATGTCCTATTTTTTGGGATGGAATCCATTTGGGTTTTAGGTTGAACATCCACGTGGAAAGTGATATTTAAGGCAACTATCCCCCATTGTCTTCTCCTATTGACCACCTTGATGAGAAATGTTTATGGCAGTGTTTCATGGTCAATTATGGCGAGTTGTACCTAATTTATCCATTTTTTAATCTTCTTGTGTATTTCATATGATTTTGGGTGGCTCAATATTTGGTTTTGTCTGATGGTCCCACTGAAGGGTAGTTAAATAGAGCTAGGATGGTGGGGGGTTTTCTCATTATTTCTAGAGAGGGTCTTGAGAGGGTTAATGCACAAGTATTCGTGTGGTTTTGGGGATAAAGTGTTGACCTATGAGTTTTTAGGTGTCTTTTCCTCTTTAGTTATAATTAAATATTTAATGATATGTTAATATAATTAATTTTTATGATTTTATAGATATAGATAGGTGATCAATATACTGGTATGAGCGTGGATAAGGCATGGTGGTCTTGGCTGAGGATGTGTGGAGAATCCCAAAGATGGAAACTCCATGGTTGAGATAGATGTTCTATGTAATATAAATTTTAATTCTTATGTATGCCTGATTTTTAATGCCTTCATGAATGAAAGGGACTTGATAAAAGGGATAGGAACTAAGAGACCCCTAGGAAAGAAGGTAGGGTGCCACTGATATATCTTAGTTTGGAGAAGGTGTCTTGGTAATGTTAATAGAGAATGGAGTAATATGATAAAGGGGTACACGAGGGGAGATGATTTCAGTTTATATTTTGAGATCGTTGGGATGGTTCCTTGGTCTTGGGATGTGTTATAGATAGCCTAGGTTATCTTCTGATGACCTCAATTTATGCATCAGATTTTTTTATTTTTAATTAATATATTTCATAAATTTTCATGTATTTTTTTCATATTTTCATTATTGTTTTTATTTTTGTGCATTTAATAATTTAAATTAAATTTTTGAAAAAAAATTGATATATAAAAATTGAATTATAATTTTTAATTAATTTAATTTTGATGTGTGGTGGTAAAAAATGATCCATCTAGATACACAAATTGGAGATTAGGATAAACCTAAGAGGACCCAAAAAATCATCAACCGACAATGTAAAACCAATGGCTATGAGGATTATAGGATAAGAAAATTCCACTCCTAACATCTGGTTGTCATAGGGGAGGTTGTATAGCCTCAAAAAAGTGGTCAATCTTGATCAGTGGTATAACTAAAATTTATAAAGGAAGGATGATCAACTGTGTTTCTTTTATGATGATCACCATGTCGCAAGAAATCCATTTTTTCATGGTATACTAGATTTATTTGTTTGAAGGACTATAGAAGAAGGATGTTTAATAAAAATTCATATCATTACACCATGGTACACCATTAATGATGGATGGTGATCAAACTATTTGTGTCACAGCTAAGTGCTTATTCCATGGATAGAGATGAGAATGGTTCAAATAAAAATGATGTATCATATGATGAAGGTGAAATTGTGGTTATAAATGCACATGTTAAAAAAATCTATGTATGGGTGAGAATGAATGATCTACAACATAATTATTTGTATATTCTATAGAGAAACAAAATTTTGGTAGAAATGATAGTCTTGATCTAAGGATGATGTCATGGTCATTCATATATTTTTTTTGATTTAGACCATGTATGAATGTAAGAATGGATCAAGTAGAGTCTACTTTAAATAATTATTTTATATTGAGATTTATATTAATTCATCTAGGATGATTGTATATTTTCTATTGAGAGGTATTAGTCATCTTAGATTATTTTAGTTGAGGATGAAGAGGCTAGATTTTGTACCTCTAAGGAGTCTCATAACTAATGATATGATAATTCTCATAAGTGAAGTAGAGTGTTTGTAATTTCTAAAAAATTCATCCTTGGAATTAATATCCAATATCATCATCCTTTAATTTTTTTTATTCAGTATATTCATTCCTCAAGATAGTTAGTTTTTTTTACGTTTGTATATAAAATCGTGAAAAATCAAATCTATGAATTTTCATGTTTTCATTCCCCATGGGTTGAACCTTATTACATGCATATCATAAACTAATTGTTGGTATTTTTGGTGATTTTTTATTTTTTTAAAAAAATTATAAAATTATTTGAGACTATAGGAATTACACTTTCATCTTCAATAATGTTTTATGAATCATTTCTATGTAAATGGTTCTTATTAAACTAATATTTATACAAGATAGTTCCCTCCTTTTCTATTTTCTGATTTTAGTTTTAGTTCAGTCATTTTCCCTTTGTTCTATTTTACATATTGTGTGTTTTTTTTGTCATATTAGGTATAAGGAATCAATAATTTGTGAACATAATTGGTAATTAAACTTGAAAAAATACAAAATAAAAATAAAAATACTCAAATAAAAAATACAAATCCAAATATTTGTGAAACAATTCTAAACATGGGGACCACAACCATACCCGATCATGGAAAAGAAAATATAAAGCATGAAATTCACATTAAAGGAGGGACTAAAAATGTTAGAAAACTTTTATAAAGGATGATATGAGTATAAGGTAGTATCTAAGTAGGTGGTTAAGTTAAAATCATAACTTGATGAGATGTTGAAAAGTGTTGTTGAACTGAAATCAAAATGAGTGGTAATCGAAAATCTCAGGATATATCTAAAGATTACATAGATAAAACCTTCATATTTATTGTTTATGATAAATAAGACACCAAACTAGAAGAAATATTTCAGGATAAAGGGATAAGATCTACAAAATTATGGAATAACATCGTTGAAAGGGTGGAGGAAGAAGGTTTGGATCCTTCTAAAATATGGGATCCATATCATCCTTTATCACCATATAAAGTGAGGATTAGAAAATAAAATGAAAATGAATAATAATATGGGTACAAATTCTAAAAGGAACATGAATTATTACTCATATCATTGACACTACTCATATTTTGGTTAGCACCACAAAATATCAAAGAATAATAATAAGAATGTCTAGATTTTGAAATATAAAAGTTGATTGATGGATTTAAAGAATCATATCCACAAGATTAGGAGGAAGAGGAATGGTACAAGTTATAGACAGACCATGATTTTCTACTCAAAACATTAGGGTTTTCAACCACTTGTTACTCTATTCAACAAGATAAGGAGATTTAATTTAGTAATTAAAGTAGATGAGCTACATAAAATAAACAAAAAAGACATAATTAGTTCATCATGATATCGTTGTATATATACCATACTCCTATTATGTTATTGGTGAGTTAAGGTTTAGCTTAAATACATTACTAAATGCACTTTATGGAAAGTAACCGGATATTTTTTAAATGTTTTCAAGATCTATATTGTTTTTAATAATATCATTTAAAGATTTTATTCTAAACCTATACTGTATTTTTTATCTTAGATTGAATATTTTTTTGGATTTCACTATTTTAAAAATATTTTAGCGGTACATGAGGCACAAATTAGATAATAAATGAAAGAATATAGAGGTTTTTTAATGAAATAGGAGTAAGAGTTTAAATTTTTTATTTTTTTACTCTCACACGTTCATTGTTTAATTTAAGTTGGATTTAAATTAAATATGTTTGTAACTACACATAGATTTGTGTCACCTTCTTACCTATGATACAAATATTATTTGGGACTACAATACATCCCAATTTTATATTTTATGTTAATGATATTAAAAGGTAAATATGTTGGAATCAATGATTAGAGTTAAGGAAAGGTTTATGTAATTAATAGATCAATGTTTAGGGAGGCTAGTTGATTGATGAAGATGAAATTTCCCAACAATTTATCATGATTTTAATATATAAAATTCATCTTTATTGATTTTATATTGTTATTCATACCATGAGTGATTGAAATTTATATTATATTTCTAATTTCCGAAATTATTTTGGACCTAATATTTATCATTCATTCTAAGAATATTTCTTAACATAAATCATGGGGAATGTCATATACTAGAACCTTCATTTGATCATATCAAATCTATTATTGAAAAAATTTATTTTCAACATCATTAATGAATATTTATTAGAACTTTCTCCTTGGAACTAATTTTTCATTTCTACCCTACTTTAATCATTTAAAAGCCGAAAATGGCCAATCTTAGGATGGATGCACATTTCAACTCTATTTTAACAATTCCAACCCTACTATAATTTTTTATGTGATATTAAAATGTTTATGAATAGGGGACATGTTAACATGGTGGAAGGGGATATATTTCATTTTATAGAATATGTGAGGTGATGCTTCATGGGTTTTATTTAAGTTTTAAGATATTTTCTATTGTACATTATTATTACCCATCGTGAAAAAAATAAAAAGTAGTCATTGGAAAATATTAAAAAGTTATAATAAATTAGTTGTGTTTGGGGTGGGAAAAAATCACCATTACATGAAAAATTATTTTGATAATTTTGGGTTATTTTGTGGATGTGATAACATTTATATCATAATATTTTTAAAAAAACTGAAAAAGTATAAAAAATCAATTATCGTATCTTTCATTATGCTTCCATGTAGTTAATGAACTTTATTTTGAGATTGGGGAAGTGGGTGTTGTCATTTTCAGAGAGGATAATTTGAATTGAAAATTAATTTTCATTATCTCTAGAAGTACATAAGATTTTAACCACCTTTTAACATTATATTTTATTATTCTTAAATAGCTACCAACCCATATGTCTCAAATTCATTTGAACCTAATTTATATACCATTGTGATTAAAGTTATATTTTTAATTTACAAAGTGGTTATTTAATATCATTATCAAGTTTAAAGTTATTTGAATGCATTTATGGTAAGGTAATAAATCAATTTAAATATTAACTTCAGTGATGATAAGAAAAAAATTATTTTGAGGTAGATCATGATCAGCATGATTAGTATTAGTAATATCAAACACATGAATAGAATGGAGGACAAACATATCAAATTTGGAATTTGAAAAAATAGAAATAAATTTTTCTACATTTTTTATTTAAAAAGTTTAATGTTGAATAGATATATCCTTTGTAAAACATGAAAGTTAAATACTTTTTATTGATAATTGTTTTAATTTTTTATCTTTGAATTGTTAATATTTTTAGCATGGGTGTATTTAATATATTAATTGAAGATATTTTCTTGAGTAAAATCATTGAAAAAGTCTATAGTTTTGATGATCATAATTTATGCAAAGGATTGTTATTATTTTATTGAATCAATTTAATCAATTTTCATATGTTCTTACCCATATTTTAATTTTTTATATATATTCCTATGGATTTAATAATTTAAAATTAAATTAAGAAAAAATATTACAAAAATAAGTGTAAAAGGATAATTTTCACTTTAAGTAATTTTGTGTGCAGTGGTAAAAAATGGTTCAAATAGTTTCATAGTATGGCAGGACAAAGAAATCCTAAGAGTACCTCATCATTCACTAACTAATACTCAACATTTAGTGGATAAGAGGATAAAAATTCAAGCATAGTCTCTTTCTGTTACCCAAATGTGTCACGAAAGGTACAATAGATTCAGTAGGGGTGACAGGTCTAGATGGAATTAGGAGTTCTCCAACTCCCATACAACTGGCTTAGAGGTAATGAATGGTTGAAATGATTCCTACAGTATATTCCAACCATCAAAACCTTATATGTGGGGTTAATTATATCCCGAACACTATACCCACTTAAATAAAATAGTCTTTTTTTGAACCATATTTGTGCCTTTTTATTCTCTAGACATATCACAAGTTCCATGTTGAATTCATTTTCACCTAAAACCCACTATTTTTGAAGGATTATTATTGAACTAGTTGTGATACATCAATGAGTTTTCACCATGGTTGTAAATGAAAAAATTTGAATGTAGATATTTCATTATAGTGATAAGGATCCATAGTTTTCTTGTATGCATATGTGAAGAAGAAGTTATGTATGTGTGGAAATTTATGAGCAATAGTATTGGGAATAGTATATGCTATAGAGAAATATGATTTGATAGAAACTATAATATTGATATAAGGAATAGGTGGCATCCATGGATAACATGTTGCGATGTAGAACATGAATGAATGAAAGGATATCTCATGTAGATGTGATTTCTATTTTTTAAGGGTATTGTCCAAATAATAAATTTTAGTTCTACATAAATTAATAGTGGAAGATGAATCTTCACCTATAAACATGCATAGTGATCTAAATAGAGTTTAAATGAGTGATACATGCACATGTGGCCTTTCTAATATCAGAGTATTTGGAATTAACCACACAAAAATAAGAATATAATATCAATATTTATGATTAAAGATTCTATATATATATATATGAGACGATTTATTGGTGTAGATCATATATATGGGAGAGGAAACATATAGATATGTATGTGATAAAATTTTTCACAAGGATAAAGGGTGATATAAATTTAAGTACATATAAGTAGACAACAAAGTGGGTATTCTGTATATTTTAAGGAGTGAATTTGGAGGATATATTGTTGGGAAATAAATGAAGTATATGGTTGAGATAAATAAAAATAAGATACAGCAATGGTAAGACCATTAAAATATTGATATGAATTAGAGTTTTATATAGTGGGTCCCGATCTATTTAAATAGATTTTTGTGTAAAAAAATGGGAATAAATTTATCATCTACAGGGGGAGGTTATACTAATAATATTGGATATCTAAGAGAATCAATTTTTTATATTGACATCCAAATTAGGACTCAATTTTTGAATAAAAATAATTTAACATAAACTATTGAGGGAGATATTTTTGTTACTAGTTTCATTTATTTTTTATCCTTACATTTTATTACTCTAAATTCCAACATTTTTTTGAGGGAAACACAATAATGTTTACTTTATTTATTGAAATTTTATTTTAGATCAAATTTTATAAAAAAAATTCTATGTTTCTTAATTCATTATGGTTTGTGAGATAAAGTATGAGTTTCTAGGTTTTTTATGATGGGGTGATACTTGATGAAGGTGGTGTGTTCATATTTTATAAATTATTTATACACATGTGTGATTTTTACATCTAGTTAGTATTACATTGAGATTATTTTATATTATATTCCCAATATTCTAATGAATGTTCGATTGTCTAAGGGAAGTAACCCAATTTGATTGAGTGGATTATGGGATTAAGGGATGACATTAAATCTATCTTAAACTTTTTAAATTTATTTCATTGCATCTAGGTTTATTATAGCTATCCTATTGAGAGGGATCAGCCGGCATAAGTATTTTTAGTTGAGGATAAGAGGCTAGGAAAGTTCTACCTAAGGAGTCTCATGAGTAATGGTATTTAAATTCTCAAAAATGTTTCAGAGTAGTTTTAATTTTTTTTAAACATTATTGGATTCAATTTCACCAATTTTCATCCATTAATTTATTTTTGAGTAAATACATTAAAACCTCAAGGTTGTATGTTTGTATTATTTTAGTATAGAAAATAGTGACATGTTAATAGTATTTTATATTAAGTTATTATTATTTATGGGTTCGACCTCAATATATGATAATCATATACTACATGTTGGTTGTTTTAGTTATTTTTAGTTTCATATTTTTAAATTCTAAACTAATTAAATTCCTTAGGAAGTAACAACTAATGTAGGTTTATCCAGTTTCCTAGAGATTATTGGGTAGTCATGAGAGGCTTAGGTAGTGGGAGGCTGGGTGAGACTGTTGTATATCTCAATATGGATAATGAATTCTCTATTAAGAGTGGTTGGAGCCTTAGTGTGTTCTAATAGTGATATAAAACCTTTAAATCTACATATGGTGTTTCATAGAGAGTTTCAACCAGATGATTTGATCGAGGTCTCACTTGAGGGAGATATGAGGAGGGACCAAGGTGAGCATTTTAGGAATTGTTTATGGGACTTCTCATTGGGATTCTAAGGGACTCAGATGGGGTTTCTTTGGGTGGTCCTTAGATTGTGGGACCATGATTAGCATAATATTTTGATGACTTTTATGAACGAACTTATGAGGCCATGATTGGGAAGAGCCTATAGGTTGTGAGAATATTGTGGGGGGTGTTGGATAAATCTTGATTTCTGTATGTTGAGAATTTTATTGGTATGATGTACTAGGTGAACTTCCCGATGATTAAGAAGAGAATGAAAATTGTTTTAAAGAGATATGGTTGTATACCCATGATATTATTTATTAGGTAATATTATGAGTCTAGATGGATATTGAGATGTTCTAAGTCATAAAGTTCTAGAAATAATTTGACCATTACCCTTATATGAAGTGGTGAGATTGTGAGATAGGTTTCATTCCCTATTTTTTTATATATGTCTGGATATATGGGTGTTGGATAATGTTATTCAATATTGATGATCGGATTCCCCTACGAAAGAGGGGATATTTTGGGACTTGGTGTACACCCTCCTATGAGAGAGTTTGGGAACTATAATATTATTCTTCCATCCCTAAGGGGAATGGACTAGGGTGATATTGTATATCCTTCCTTAAGGTTAATTAATTAGAGTACTATTATTTTACCATCCTTGGGAGGAGTGGAAAAATGTATTATTTGTTAAAAATATCCTATGTGAGTAGGTATTACTAGGGTGTTATATTATTGGGAAACCCCTGAGGGAAGTGGGCTAGGGTAATAAAGGTTACGGAGCAGAGTGAAAGTAGTTATACCCATTCCCAATAATTAGTTTTTTCAATTTCATTAGATAAATCATCAAAATAGGAA
This sequence comes from Viscum album, assembly GCA_963277665.1. Classification (NCBI taxonomy): domain Eukaryota; kingdom Viridiplantae; phylum Streptophyta; class Magnoliopsida; order Santalales; family Viscaceae; genus Viscum; species Viscum album. Next base: position 1,752,747,320 of record OY728146.1, on the reverse strand, counting down.
AATAAAAACCACATAATATTTGAATAATTTATCTTTTCAAATATAACTAATAAATAATTTATAAACAATAATTACTTTTTCATGTAATAATTTCATCATTGATTACTCTATTTGATTGTCTTGTCATTATATAATTATAATGAATGATCCAAAGTATAATCCCTATAGCATTATCCACCCAATGTCCACAGATATCAAAAAAACCATTTATGGAACTTTATTTGATAGTTTTAATGTACTAGTTATCTTGTTTCATTATCATTTTATCATAATAGGAATTTCTTTAGTGTAATACCCTTCAATTTTGGAATCCATTCTCCTTTAATAAATTTGATGTGTTTGATAAATTTTGATTCATGCAACACTGAGATTCAATCAATAATCCACAACTAAAATTATAAAATGAAATAAATTAATATATGTAGTTAAATTAAATTAATAAAATACAAGATATAAATCAAGTAGTAACATTTATGATATATTTTAGAAATGATAAGGAATAGTGGTCTAGTAATTCTTGGAAAAAGTGAAATTCATTTTTTGCAAACATTTTTTACTATATGTTTTATTGAAAAATAATTTAATTTATTTTGATTATTAATATTATTTATGATTATTAGGTACATATATATAAAAAAATATCAATCATTCATATATTAATTTTCAAATTGTGATAAATTAAGATAAAATCATTTTAGGGTAAAAGGATATATTTTTCAGAAGTTTTTTTATCCAATGATTTTTTTATATCATTAAATTAAATTGATCACTATTTTTGAATAGTATTAATGAAAATTTAAGATTATATATTCAATCGGTTAACTTATAATTTATTTAATGGTTTTAACAAGGAATGTAATGAGAATAAATCATTCTTATTCTCAAAAATAAGTTTTTTCTAAAATTCGGTTTTAGAAATTTTGTCTGTAGATATTAGAATTAACTACTTACACAAATAGGAATAGAATCATGAAAAGGGGATTTAATATTTGGAATAAGTTTAATAAATATTATTTAATATTTTTAACTTAACTTTTTTGACAGAAATAATAGTTATAGTGGTAAACCACTTTCCACCATGGTAAGGGTTAAAAAGATTGATGAATGGGTTTAAGATAAGAGATAAGGCAACAATTATCACTAAATCATGTCTAAATATGAATTTTTTTTAATGTAGTTTTACACTAAATTTTCATATCTTTGAAAATTTGGACATTTTTTCTACTTTCTTATAAAAATAAAAATATATTGTTTTAAAATGATGAATTTTTAAAAAGGCGTCACTCCCCTAAATTTATTAAGGGAACCTTCTCTTCTCACTTCTTCATAAATATTGACCACTCTATTAAAGTTAATCCCTAGACAAATCTTTTCATAACTTTTCTCCCCATATATTAGTGGTCATGTTCTCAAAAAAATATCATCCTAATATATCTTACAATGTAATCCAAAGAAAGATACTCAAAGTAGAGGTAATTGTCTTTATCGATATATTTCAAGTTTCTCTCTTTATATAGCTCATAAAAATATTTTATAACTATATTTGTACTATGAAATTATTATATTTTATATAATGTCATTTTTATGATAATTGTACCACTATTTTCTATAATCATTCCATCCAATGGAAAATGAATGTGTTACTTATCCGTATGTATGGATAACCATATGCATAAATCAAAATGATTTAGTTTTCATCGCTACCTAACATGGAAGGTTATATTGTTTTATTTCAAATCCCAAATTAGTTCACTCTATTAAAAGTAAAAGAACTGGTTGGTGGAAAGGCCTCAAGAACACACCCCCATACAACAGAGGCTTCCAACTAGATGCGAGGGAAAATTGTGGAAGGGTTGGGATATTATAGCCTATGGTTCAGTAAACAATATAGAGAAAGCAATGCTAAATTAAATGAAGTGTAATAAAATGATAAATATAATAAATGATAATATATAACCTATAAGTTTCTAATAAAACCACCCATGCATGAAAATATTGATTCATACAAGAGTAGAAAACATATAGTAGGTAACACATAATGTTGGACTAAATGGGTAAAATAATAAATTTACCAAAACCAAAGTATTAAGGGAATCCTATGTACTTTGTTAATACTTATATTCCTTTATATATCCTATTCCATAAAAATTAGTCTAAAAATTACAGTTTAAGATCCTGACCTATGTCCATGATATTTATCAAGGTACCAAACAGAGTCCCAAACAGGGTGTCAGTTAAACTCTGTAGGCCATCACCAATGTTTTCTAACAAAATTATGGTATGTTAATATAAAATTTAATAGTGTGAAGGTATATCAAGTGTAAATCAACAATTTAATATTAATAATGTAGGCTCAAGCTCCTCATAGGATTCATGGATAATGCAACTTACTTTTTCATAATCTAAATGTCTCTGAAGATGAGATCAGTGGTGTAGGAAAATAGGAAACATGGATATAATCCCATAATCCATGTGTAACACTATTCCTATTGGATATATTGTAAAACCAAGTCATCTATACATAATTATGATCATATAAGGTTCTAAATTTAAATAAGGGGCATCAATACAAGAATATAAAACAAGGGGGTGTTGAGCATAATGCCCAACAATTCAAAATAAACAGTGAGGAACATAATCCCAAATAATGAAGAATGTCAGGTCTAATAGTCTCAATAAATGATAAGTAATTCCATACACAATAATAATGTACTCCATTTTGTATAATTTTAATAAATGATACTGAATTACGTATCCTATAATGTCAAATTTCATGTATAAAAATTTTAATAAATGAAAAATAATTCTATATCCAATAATGAGGAATGTCATATCCAATAATTTCAATAAATTATATGGAATTTCATTTCCAATAATGTGGAATGTCAGGTAAAATAATTACAAATAAATAATTTGGCGCACTGTGTCCAACACCTCTTAAACAATTATAGTCATTCAATACTGGATTCCTTATGATCCATCTAAGGAATTACATATATCAACCCAAGTTTCTATCAAGGAATACAATAATAAACAAGCGAATTTTATTAAATAATTAAACATATTCCATGGGATAATATTCATTCCAATTTACAATCATCATAATTTAATTATCTACTTCAATAATTTCATTAAAAGAAGTCACATACAAGTGAAAACGTTCAATGTGAGTAGACATGATATATTACAATTGAATTGAACCACATAGGCCATTCCATTGTAAAAGTAAATATAAAGTAAACTATAAATGCCCAATGGGTCTTATCCAATACACCTTACAACTCAGTCCAATATATTTTTAAATTCACTTACAAGTTAAATGGGCTCAATTATATCATTTAATATTTTTAATTATGCACCAAGTGGAATTCATTTCCACTGAACATTCATTTTATTCATTTAAGGCTTTTCACTATCAAGTGTCAAGCTCAACACCCCCCAAGGGTGGATAAGTCTTAAGATAGATGATTATAACTATTATTATTTAATTGAAATCACCCTATGGGGTGGTTTAGGTTGAGGTCATCATCAATAGCCATATCAATTATTTATAGGAACATCAAAGTCCAGATCTAGAAAATTAATTTATGGAATTTTACATTTTCATAGTAATTTTTGGAGAATCTAGCATGCAGCAGAATGAAAATAATATATAAAATGAAAAAATAAGTGAAATGAATATAGACCACCTACCTCAAACCAAGTATACTTAACTCATCCAATATCAGCCTATTATTTGGGTTAGAATGATAGAGATCAAATAATAAAACAAATGCCATGAAAATATGGAATATGAGGTCTCAAGGAAACAATATCCAATAAATAAATAGAAAATAATAATATAAGTAAGAGAAGTCTTAGCCTTGCTGAGAGGTTTTAACACAACTAATAATATTTTATTCAGATCTCAGAAAATGGAGATCCATAAAATCCAAAGAGGAGAGCCAAATGGGAGCTCAAATAAGATGTTGTGTGTGGAATGAAGAAGAAGAATAATAAGGATGGATTTATGTTAAAAGAGAATATGGGGAAATAATAAATTCACCCCTTTAAGAGGGTTTCATGGTTTAGCCACATAATTAGACTAACCGTCCACCAACCATGTTCGAAATGTGTGATATCACTATCCAAAGTGGCATTCCCCTTCCATGACTTGGTGAAATATTAGAAAAACCTTACATAACCCATGTGGTGACACATTCCATGAACCTCCCCTCAGTCATGGCTAGTATCATGAATTGACAGACTCTGTGAAAGATGAGAACTTAACCACGACAATTACTATAAATTTTTTTACCACAGTATACCCTCAAGTGAATGGTTTTCCAAACATGTGACCCCCTATAGGTCCACACAGATGAGGTGCACAATTATCACTGATCGTGAAGAACACATTGTCTTTCTAAAACCTGGGCTATAAAATATTTAAGCTCTCTAAACTCAACTAAACACTCAAGAAAACTATATGGACTTAAACCCATCTATTAAATACATATTTAACAGTTGTAAATCTCTAAATTTCATTCTAAATCTAAAATTTCAACATCACCCATCCACCTAATGAAAAACTCAAATTCTCCTAAAAAACATCAACATATCTAAATCATAGATTCTTACAATGTATTTAATTAATACATATTATATTTATGATAATGATATTATTTTTTAAATAGAAATTATTATTTACATGCTTTTCTTTCAATCCATTATAAAATATAGACATCATTTCTGTGTATATGCGGACCACCTCCTCCACATAGTTATGTAGTTAATTTTTTACCACCAACTTACATATAAATTTATAGAATATTACATAATTATTAAATATTACATTTATGAAATGATAATAATTATAGTTATTTTTATACCATGATCCATGTAAAATTACAATAATCTCTAATTTGAAATATGTATAAAAAATGAAATACATGAAAAGAAAATTTTGATTTTGCTGGATAATTATTAATAAATGGGTGACTATAAATTATAAATGAAACATATGTGATAATATATTTATAGATATTATTATGATATAGATTTATAATAAATATAAGAGGTTAGAAAATATACGAAGAAAGTAGGTACTTGAGGTAAGGATTTATGGTGTAATATCATTTTTATTCATGATTGTTCATGTTTAAATGTATAATGGAAAAATTATATAATATATATCTCTTAAACCAAATATATCTTATTATAATATTTTTATTTATATGGTTTTAAAACATTACCAAAATTTCCCCCTCATGGTACTCAAAATACTGAAAGAATTTTATAAACAAATCGGACCTTATTTCTTCTTTTAGGTTAGGAATATTTTAATTCAAGTCCATATTCTTCAAAATATTTCAAGAATGTATTTTGAAATCTAAAAAATTGTTTAAATTCATATTTAACCTTATTTAACTTTCATTTGAAATATTTAATATTTATTTTCTTAAAAAATCCATATGGAGTATATATGACTTTTTACTAAAGTGTGCAACAGATTGTCTTTTAACATTTACCGAATGAACGGATTTTCTGACCATCATGTTTATTCACTGTTAAAATGATTTCCTTACATGTTCCGAGTAATAAAAAACTGAAATAATGTTACCATTTTAAATTAATTTATATTATCTAAAAATAAAACAAAATAAAAGGATTTTTTATCTTGTTTTTCAAAGAATAATTATAATTATTTTATAAAATTATTTTTCATCTATGTGAAGATCCATTAAGAAATCACATGTTTCAATGTGAATATTATCTAATGATACTTTCCATGTTCTTTATCTGTATGGATTATGATTTCATGATGATGAAATATTTATAAAACCCGTTTCTTTTCAATGGGTTGTGTTATGATTAAATAATGAATATTTTTATGTTATTATGGCTCACATATGTATGGTTGCCATTAATTTATTGGTTGGACTAGCATTATCATACCAATAATGAATTAGGTAAATATTTATATCTCATGAGAAAATATGAAATGGAATGGAGAGTAACCCAATCAAATATGAGACTCTATCCACCATGAATGAAAAGGGGAAGGGGAGTGAACCTAATCAATTATAAGCCATTCTATACTATGTTATGAAGGTTTTGGAAGTGGTCATTGACTAATGATATGATTATCTATGGCTATGATTGTTCCAAATTTATATGAATATTCTTATTCTTATTATATGATCTCATGTCTTATGGTTAATTATTGATGATTTCACACTATTATGACTCATGCCATTTGTTTTGACAATGTTTTATGCCATGAATAAATATTTAAGATCAATGAATTATTATGTATGAATTTAAAAAGTTATGATCAATCTAGTATACCCTTATTATTATTTTATTCACAATTATAATTTTTTATTGATGTTTCCCATGTTTACCCTTACTAAGCATCTGGGATCACCCTTTATTATGTTTCCTTTTCCCCAGGTTATATATAAAGGTATTGAGTATGATATATCAAATAAGGGTTCCATGTGTGATGATATCTGCAGGACATATTGAATATATTTCATGAAAAATAATTATTATGTATCTAGTGTCCAAATACACTAAAACATTGTGGTTTTGGGGTGTCTATTATTATGATATGTATTTAATAATCAATTAAAATGATACAATAATTATGTTTGTGAATATTGGGTCACCTGATTTTGTGTCAGATAAGGGTTATTTATTGGATATTTGGTTGTGAATAATATGATTAAAGAACTTAAGACATCATATGATGAAATAAAAGAGATATAGGATGAAACTATGTTTCGTAGGTTGATAATGAGGTGTCTTAATTTTGGAAATATTAGGAATTATTTTTATTGTAATATGATTTGTCACACTAATTACTTATTTTTGAAACTTACACAATTATTCTTGGTTTTATTCAATGGTGATAACTAGGAGTAATTATGCTAACAATGAATGTGGAAGGTAATGTAATGATTGTACCCATGAGAAACTGAATAGGTATTGGGACGGAATGAATAAAAATTATTATTAAACTATCTCAATCTATGAGTCGTGTTGAGTTTCCAAATGATCGATTGAAGGAGAAACATATTTTTGATTCAATCATCAAGAAACATCCACATTTATTTAGTGGGTCATAAAATTTGTAAATTGTTGAGAAATGATATACAAATATGCAAAATTTATTTTCCATTATCCAATTTTGGGAGCGTGAAAATATTTTCTTGTTTTTCTATCATTTGGAAGCTGAAACATATTAAATTTGGACCCCTATTATGAATAAAAGTAATGTTTATGAAATAGACTTCATGGAATGGGAATATTTAAACGGGTAATTTTTTATTAAGTACTTTCCATGAAATATTTTCATGAAAAGGGAAAGTGAATTACTTGATTTAATGAATAATAGTGTTTAATTAATTGGTATATATGAGTCAAATTTTACAAGACATTTGGAGTACACTTCTGCTATTTTTATCATACATGAACAAAAAATTAATCAATTATTTAATAGTCTAAAACCCAGTCTCTGAAATTATTTGTTTTATCAAGGTAAAAATATTGTGTAGAGGCTCCAATTATTCTCATGTTTTTGTGGAAATAAATATAAAAATGTAATTTCAAGAAAATTATAATAATAAAACTAAAATTAGAAAGAAAATTAAACTTCCTTCATCTCAAAAGTGATGAATGAAGCATGGTGGAATTTTTTTTTGGATTGGAACCTGTTTTTTAAGAATAGAAAATAATTCCATAAATTATATAAGTTTCTAAGGGATATAAAGAGTCCAACCAAGGAAATAATTTGAGATAAATCTCAAATAAAATCACCACCCAAACTCCAATGATTTAATTATAAAGAGTATGGCTATTATTCAAACTATTGTACGAATATAATGGATAATAATTACAATAAATGTAATAGACCTCTTTCTCTATGGGATAAATTGAAATCACATTTGATCAAAACTATCAAATTGTGTGGTGAGAACAAATTGGTGAAGGGTACACTTATCATCCATTCAACAAATAAAAATAAATTATTTAATTTGATCTCAACCCATTATTTTATATTTGAACAATTTTATAAGAGTATCACATCATCATATGAATTATTTGATGTTTAATTACTTGTGGACAATTATAATGTTATGATTATCATGTATCAATTCTATATCTCTTCACCGATAGAAGTCTATGGGAATGTACTTTCTTTAAATAATGTTATTCTCAGCCGAGTTGAATTTGATATGATTTTTGGAATGCATTTTCAAGATCTTTAGGAATACTATATTAATTTTTGAGGAATATAATTCACATTTAATATTAAGAATATCTTTTAATCATCTCTTGATAAAGTATGAACATGAAATTCTAATAGAAATTACATCAATTATATGGTACTTACTACCTATTAATGAGGGGTATTTTTTCTTGAAAACAGTATGTTATTATATTTTTTTCAATATGAGAGGATTTTTTTTATTTTCATATGAGTTGAGGTGGAATAAATTTGTTAGAGGATTTTGAGTATTCTAGTATGATGAATGACATGGAAGAGCTGAGGAGTTTTTATTAAAATTAATAGAATTGATGTGTCTAATAATTTGATACATTTTATTTAATTACATTGAACTTGTGCTAAGGAGGTTTGGAATAGAACATTATTTTTAACACATTAAGAGAAAAAAAGTTTCATGTGTTGAGAAGTAGAGGAAATGTATTTAGAAAGTTTCTTTAAGAGGCTACATATGTTGTCCTTACACTTATATTTTCATATGTGATGGACTAATTTTACTAAAAAAATTATGCAAAGCCACCTATTAATGGGGTCTATTATGAGGATTGACACAGGCTGAAAAATTATTTGTGCATAGGATATACAATATTTCAAGAATGTGTGCATATTTGTGCACAGATATCATCCATGGAGAGTAGGTTTCACACTTAGGCATCCATACGGTTTCTAAAAGGAGAATCCTATGTAAGTGTGTGTAAGTGTATTAAAGAGCCTATCCCTGATTCCATTGCTTCTAACAAGATTTAGATATGTATATAAATATTATGTGGAGAACCAACGCATGGAATTTTGATATGGGTTATCAAGATAATGTGTATTATTACTCCATGTTAAAAACATGGAAATACTATAGGGAAAAATAAAAATCCAACACATGTCATATTTTTTCCCCATCCTCATGATCTTCATGTCCACTAACACTAGAAGCCACCATGAATTTTATTACACTATACAGACTAATTATTAATCATATGAGAAATATTTTACCTTCCATATGTGAAGCTTCTAATTATTTACATGTTCAAGATGAACGAACAATATGAGTTCTCAATAAACTTGATATACCGACCATATATACATCTCCAAGAATACATCATGAAAGAAAGAAATGATATGGTTGATAGATTAACTACATGTAAAAGCATTTAGCCGACCACATAAATGGTTTCAACATACCATATTCAAAGAAGAGTTATTTGATCAATTTTGTGTTGTTCTCAAGTGAGCATGCGATGAATATGAAGCTATTGTGAGTTGTTCAAGTTACTAGGATGTGGACATGGTAGGTATTCCTACCATAAGAAGAATAACATTCATTAAGAACTACCATGTGTTTGACCAACCACTATAACATAGAATGGTTAACCATTTATTTAAATGAATGGAAAACTAAGCATACAATGTGAAGTTTGAGCATAATAAGTGAGATAAATATGATGTCACAGCATTGTATAATGTAGTCTCGCTTTCATTCATTAGAAATGGATGATAAATGAGAAACACTGGAATCTATGAGGTTATGATATGCCAACCTAAAGAGATTGATGTGATATATGAATAACAGTGACGATATTAAACCAACAAAATATTATGGTTATGTTTAAAAATACCCATACATACATACAATTTCATTTGCACAAATGTAAACTAGAAGAGAGACTAGCTGTAACATTCATGTGTTTTATCTTCTATTGAAATTAATGTGTACAAGTTATAATCAATATTTTTATTGTCCAAATAACTGGTATTCATAGTTCATACAATGTATATGGTGTTTGTGGTATGAGTATTCCATGATGTATACATATCATGAATTAACACTATCAAGAAAATACAAAAACCATGTGAAGATAACATTGATGAAGGTTGAGTGAAATATTTAATCTCCATAAAGAAAAATAAAAGATAAAAATTCATATTATGTGGAATTCATGATCATGGATACCATGGGTAAAAATAAATTATATAAAAGAGACGAATCCTTTGAGTATTTAGAAGTGAATTTGAGATTATAGATTATTCAAAGACACCATGTGATAATGAAGGAAGAGTCTCTAAGGTATTGAAATAGTGATAATGACTCAGATTTTGAAAGATATTTAAATGATAATTAATAATAGAGAAATATCCTCATATTTCGAATGTGAGTATTACCTTCCACTAAGGTTAATAGAGATTACCTAATTCAGATATGGTAATAATATATATGATTATTAATGGGAGTTTATATTCATTATTCTATTAATATAAATAGGCATGTAGTTGTTGAAGAATTTTTTTATCTTTGTGAATATTATGAGAATTTTCAGAGTATGAACACATCTCTATTAAAGAAATAGAAAGACATAGAATCTAATATCCAGTAAAAGTAGAATAATATTTATGGGCCCAAGTAATTAAGATATTAAGATGAACCTAATCATTCATGATCTATATTTAGTTTCAAGACCATTATACCTATCAAATTACATTGTTGAAAGTCTTGAAGTGTTGTACTCATGGAGATATGATAATCCATATTATAGTGGAGGAGGGCCTCCCTAGGTGAAATCCAAAGGACTTTTTTCTAGATTATTATTTTTTGAATATAGATGTATCTTTTATTAGACCTTGTAGGTGGATACAATATAGTTTACTGTGCATTTTTTTATTATAGTGGATTATCCTTCGTTATAAGTGATTGTTAAAGTTATTATATACTCCATATTAGGGGGAATAACTAACATGGACAGTAGTATTCCATCCAACTAAAGCATGTAAATCCTTGTTTTCTATTTTTTCTCACTAAAGAAGAGATATTTAAATTAATGGATCAAGAATCTCAACAAGCTAAATAGGTTTATTTGAATTAATAATTCATAAAAATATATCATTGATCTCCCCCATAACCCCTATCACTAATCCATCCAGTCCCTGGGAACATCAAATGATATTATAGGGAGGTCTAATCTAAATATATAAGGAATATATGTTTGAGATAAAGAATCTAAAATATTCGAATAGTTGATAAATGACTACTTTTAAAATAAATTACTAACAAATCTGGAAGAATAAGATTTCTTCTGACATTCTTTCACTTGGCCAAGATGTTATATATTATTCCATTGTTTTTTATCCACAAATTAATGAACAGTCTAAGATGACTGACACTCACAAAAAAACGGCGAGAATGGTGGAAACGAAAAAAATGAATTCTTTATTTCTCTTTAAGAAAATTTATATTCAATGTTTATTGTATGAAAAACTACCAAAAAATATCTAGGAAAAAATTAGTATAATTTTAGGAGGGAATATAAATGTTAATGAATTCAATATACAAGTTTGGAGGATTCAATATTTGAACAAAATCATTTTTTATGATGAGGAAATATAATGTAACATCATAAGATTCAATGTGAGTGTGAGTAATATAAAGTGGTTTGGAAGAAATTATAAATATTTTATCATTACTGATAAGTTTTTGAGAAATTTTACAGATTAGTTTTATGTTAAAATTGAATCTCTATAAGATTGAGAAGATCTCATACATTATAAACAATATAATATGCTTTTTTTATACGATATGAGGAATGGTAAAACATTTAAGAAGAAATTAAAATAAGAGGTAGCCTTTGGGGATTTATGAAAAAGAAAAATTATAGAATTAGAAGATATATATTCAGGTGATTCTTGTATATAATAAAATAAATAAAATTTCAAAAAAATAATTCAATTCAATCAAAAATATTCAAAAAGGGAAAATATATGGGAAAAGGTAATAAATTCATGAGACATGATTATTGTTATGATTTTTTTCACATAGAAAAATTTTTCCTAAAGAAGTAGATTGTTTTATCTTCTTCTGATGAGGATGATAAGAAAATGAAAAGGAAAAAAAGGTAAAGTGTAGGAACAATTATTCCAGTATGAAAAGAAGAATTTTTATAATCATGAGAGAAAAAGATAACATATATACTATTTCATGAGATTAACTCACACACCTTTCCTATTTTTAGAAAGTATTTTTTTAATTAATTAATTATGGAGAAGAAATAATAAAACAATATGAGAATATAAAAGGAAAATTGGACTAATAACTTGAACTGAGTTCAGAACACATTAAAGAAAAAAGGTGGTGCTGAAGGAGGGAAAATGGATACAAAATTGAAAATAAATCGATAAAGAATAAAGTATCTTATACTGGTGTAATATATATGTAGACATTAAATATCACTAAGAAAATAATGACTTCTGATCATGAAGAAAATATTACTTATAAAGAAGATGGTTTTTATGAGGTATAGACTATAAACATCACAATTCCACAAAATTTCAATGAATCCAAAGAGGTCTTCACAAATAAATATAGGTTAATGGTGAAACTGATAAAGCTGTTGAGATGAATGGTTCCATCAATAAAGTAAAATATGATTCTAAATATATATTTTTTATGTCTGATTGTTTGTAACTCCTGGAGCCAGTACAATATTTATTACATTTTCATGATCACAAGAAAAGTAAAATCATGAAGTATTGGTCGGTTTAGTATCCTTGGAAAAATTAGATACAAACATAAATTTTTTACATTACATCTTAAAATGAACGAAAACATTAAAAAATTCTTTTAAAACATTATTATTCCCTTTCCACATCCCTATAATTCATTCATAATGAACTTATTTGAATCCTGGGGAAAATGAAACATAAGAATGGGGCGAGATTAGATGCTCAGTAAGGGTAAATAATTCATTAGATTCTATCATAAATAAGCATGAACTTTTAAGGAAATTTGTATAATAAAAATATAATCCATTCCAACATAAACATGAAGATAATATGTAAATAATAAATTGAAAATTTTCATATAAACATGAACATGGATATTTCACTAGTGGAATAAACACATGTAATAACTAACACTGTAAATAGGGAATACATAATAAAGGACATCATAAACACATCTTCAAGGATTTTTCCAAGACATCATATATAATTGGGTAAGACATTAACCCAAACCCAAACATAATTGTCTCATGAGACATACTGGTGGTTAGAGGGGCTATACCGTACCCCTCCCAACACTTAAAAAGCCCAATACATTCATCTTATTAAAGGGGTAAAACATAACCGACATAAACTTTCATATTAAAACATGAATATGAAATATAAATACATAAACCATAAGCTATGAATGATATCAAAATAGAACATCCATAGTCAAAAATATCATAAAACATTCAATACAATATGGAATATTGTAACAGAATATATTAACATTAATTAAGCATAAAATACATCAAATGGTGTTTACATAGATGAAAGTGATCTGAAAAAAATCATTAAAACTCATTTAAAAATATCCCTTTTTTACTTTGAAATCATTTGAAATTATACGTAATTATAAAATAAAATATTTCATTTGAAAATAACCTAGAAATATTGTCAGGGAATCATCAAAATTTTAAGGCATTATAATGGTGGAAAATATCAGCTCATGCCGTGTAAGTTAATAAAATATTCATTCCTTAATTTTTTGGGAAGGTCATAGAGTACCTTTTTTGAAAAATGATAGAAATAGATCTTTAAAAACATTTTATAAAAAGTAAAACATAGGTATAAATGACTTTAAAAGTCTATTAATATAAATATAATTTTGATATTCATGTATAAGAAACATATATGTGGATGATAAATATGTACGAGTCCACACTTATGTATAAAAAATCTAGGGTCATAATGTGATTGAGAAATTAAACCTTACCTTGTGATTTCCTTTAGTAGAGAGTGTGTTAACCTCCTGTATAATGGTTAATGATTTTTCACAAATTATAAAAGGACCATATACATATTTATTATATCATATACAATCCTCTTATCTTATTTTGTTAATATTATATCAATATTATAATTATTTCGGTTGTTAACTGCTTTGTTTTCCTATGAATGTTTTTTTCATTAAGCCATGTTTCTGATGCATAGAATATATTTTATTCAAATATTGAATGATATTAAGTTAATAAATATTATATTTTCTTATCTTATTATTCTTATAATCATTATTTAATGGTTAATGTGGGGAATGAATCTCATTGTGCCATAGAGACGGTAGGTCATACGTACGCATGAGCAATGATATCATTCTTTTAATGGTTAAATGATACGGATCTATAAGGTATATTAATTATAATGAATCATAATAATTTCACATTCATTATTTATTTCTATTATACTCATCATCATACACATCCAAATAAAGTAATGTTCAATAAAAAAATTACACCGTGACGTGGAGATAGTAAGTCGTACATATACACGCATGGTGATATAATTATTCAGAGGGTGTATAAAATGGTGCATATGGTTGTCCCATGATAATAATAACATCTCAATATGTGTATGATACTGTATTTATTACTTTAGTATGGAAAAAACTAATAATTAGGAAGTATAAGAACAAAATAACTTGGAAAGAAGAGATAAAATGATTACCTCTTCTTCGGGTGTCTCCTTTTGATTTGTACAAAATGACTCCTAAAGTAGGTTTCTTGACTAAAGGGTTTCTTCTAGGAATAATTGAGTGATTTTGGGATTAGAATTGGGTAGGATTTGGCCAATCCAAATGGATTTGGAAGTGTGAATTAAAGAGAAGTAAAACTTCTTTTTTATAAGGGAGGTGAGGGGGACTTTAGGAAAATCATGAAATATTAATTTAATAAAAATTTATTTTCGGTTTATAATAACTAAAAATTGATTCATTTTGAGGAAAAGATGGGTATGGGTATAAAACCTCTCAACAAATATGTTTCATACTAGTTTAGGTCACAAATTTAACCTTATCTTTTGGCTTTAACCATTAGTTAAATAAGTTAATTCTTACCATGTCTTCTTGCATTTTTATACAATATGGTTAATATAGTTACTATAAAAATCCAATAGAACATAAATTGTATCATTAATTACATCTTTAACACTTTCTATGTCATTTTACTGAATTTTAGTTTTATTTACTATTATATGATTTCATAAAATAGTGTTTGATTTAAAAACACATTTATGACAGTTTTGAAACTATTTATTAGTTAATTTTTGTTAAAGTTATACCAACTTGATTCCTTTGAAAAAAAGAATTAACTCATCCCCAACATGTTAATGTTATCCAAAAAAATTGTGTATGGAATCAAAAATCTCAAATTACATTTATTTTAATATTTATAGTATCATTTATTTCAATAATTAATTAATTAGGTAATCATTGCATCATTAGTGTGTTATAAATAAGTTTATTAATTTATCATCTAAAAATTATAAATAAAAATCCATGATATAGGAAATATTTTTGGATTTATAATGAAGATTTATAGCCATAGATATCTGTTATATAACCTCATAATACAATTTTTTTAGTAAAAAGATACATGTGTATGTTATATTTCTCCTTACTTTAAATTAATTATTATAACATGTCACTATCACGACCAAGTGGCTCCCAAATGCCAAAAATTTGGCCTAAGGATTTTTCTGGTCACTCATGACTCATCCAATAATATTAGTACATGTGTTATGGTAGTTTTATATTATTATAATATTCATTTTACCTTTATTCACCGAATTTACCCTTTAACCGTCGTAAATAAAAATAATTACAAAAGTTACTATTCAAAATGCCCAAAAAAAGATCTATTTATATAATTTGGACCTTATGATTCCAAATAAGGAATCTATTTTTATAAATCAAAACATATAAGTTTTAGTAATTATTTTAAAATTAATCCCCATTATCAAAATGAGAAAACGAGTTTTTAAAAAACCATTAAAAGATTGGTATGAGTTTATATCAAATTTTAATGTGATATTTCTCATAATGATTTAAATAATTTTAAATGATACAAATTTAATCTAATTATACTTTAAAACCAACTAAAAGTATAATCTATTACTATATAAAAATTAGATGAAAAATAAGTTGTAATTTAAATGCAGTATTTTTCACTATTCATTAAAATATGAATTTTATTAGAAAAACACTAACAAATTATCCAAACTAAATTTTTATGCCCCTATTTAAAGAATAATATAATTTTTTAAAATTTAATAAAAAAAGTGTCAAATATTTTTTATAAAAAGGGTTCTCTATTAAAAGGTGGAAAACTGCTTTTTTTGAAAAATACTTCTTTTATCTAAAAAATTGAATTTTTTTCATATATTATTCATGTGAAAAACATAATATGAGTGATAAAATTATATGGTATATATAAAATTAAAAAATTGGTTAATACTATTCATAATCTCTTTTTAAACGGGTAGATTGATAGGTCGTGGTGCACTCAAACTCGGTATTGCGTGTAGCACAAGCTATTGAATTATTTAAAAGGAAGCATACCGTGTAAGATTGTGGTGTTAAATATTTCATGTATAAAAGATAAACAAATGTAAGATTATAAAAAAAAATTGAGATACACACTTATCCATAAAAGTAAGAGATTAATTCATGAAGGCCACGACTCTATATATAAAATAAGTCATATGATTCAGCATTACAAAACAAAATTCATGATAGAACTAGAATCAATCCTGAATATCATGATTTATAGGATAACTATTGTGTGGTGAAAGTTATGGACACAAATACAATTCTTGTTAGTTTAACATGTTGTTAGTTCGAAAGAGAAATGAATCAAATTTGAGTTGTTATGATAAATTGAAGAAAAATTTTAAGAAAGTACAAGTCGTGAAAATATCTTCATATCTTCTACCCATAGGAAATGTATTTTATTTTCATAAATAATTTTTTTGATGATGTGTATTAAAAATAAACAATTCTTATTTATGCAGGAAAAAAATCAGCATAGGTTTCCTATAATATGAAGGAAAAAATAAAAGAAATAAAAGTCACGCAATGTTGAAGATGTTAATAAAAAATAAAAATCTCAAGAATACTTAGAATGTGAATAAGCAATGATTGGTAATATAGAAAGATTATTTTTAAAGGGTCAAGAATATGGATATTACTTAGGCTAATGTAAAGAAATTATCTTTAAAATATGGGGATAAAATTTATGACAAGTTATATAAAACAAGAAACAAGAATTTTCAAAATACTGAGGTGGAAAAGTGAAATTTTGAACAAATAATAAGTTCAAGGGGACAAAGAATATAATCAAATAGAAGAGATTCAAAATAGAAAGAAGCATCAAAATAAATATTCCCATTTTTATATTTTAAGAAAATAATATCCCTTGTTGAGTGGAATTCATTATCCTTAATGTTGTCTTTTAGAGATAAAGAGGACACTCATTATTCCCAAAATTTCTTCTTTTATTAACATTCCGGTAATTGAAGGAGAAAATTGAGTTTATCTAAACTGGTAAACAAATAATATGAGAATTTTGGTAGTCTACTTATTTCCATGATAATAAGGAAGAGGTGGAATCCCTTTAGTGTGAGTAAATTATAAAAGGACTAGTCAAAATTAATGATCTTGGAAAATCTAGAAATTCTTGAAATCTTACTAAGATAAATATTTTTGGTATGATAATCATAATTATTAAAATTGTTTTGTAAGTATTAATCATATTAATTAATGTGGAGTATTGATTAATAAAAGGATGAGAATAAAGGTTGTTTTATAGAATGCACGTGATATTTTTCTATGTTTTGTTATGATATGTACAGGTTACAAACTTTTCACGATAAATATGACTTACCAGCCCCAACTTTTTAGAAATTAGAGAAGTTTTGATCATGGTTCCACATGTATGTGTTTTATGGGTATCAGTGAACACCTCAATTATAAAATCATGTTCTTTACACCAGTTTTGCCTTTTTGGAATTAGATTTATCTAAATAAAGGTTCTCTTTAAAAAATCATGTGGTATTATCCTTCTTTGAAATAGTAGAAGATATGTGGATTCATATTTCAAAAGGGAATCACATATATTTTCTTACGGTTTGGTTGGTGGTTTTTAATTCCATCCGGATAAATGTTAGAAGGAATAACTGTTAAAAATATCCAAATTAAAAATATTATTTTGGTGTAAAGAAATTAGAGAATAAATAAACATTACCCCATATTGAAAGACATCTTGAGGGCTGTGAAATAAAGTTACATAATTTTAGAACATCCAAAGAATCATGTTATTACCTTAGATTTATACAATCCCAAAATCAAGGTGTCTTCATGAAATCGACTTCACCGGAGTGCTTTCCCAAGATGGATCCTTCTTATGGTCATGCTTTATCATTCCCCCCACCAACCAGAGATATTTCATCGCCAAAACCAAAATGGTAAACACGATGAAATTTAAAGGAGATTGTCTATGATAAGGACTTATCATGGTCACTCACCATCATGGGATTCCCCGATGATGTTTGATATCCTAATACTATTCTAATCATGTGACATTATTGGGATAGGTTATCCATGATGAATCACTTTTTTGGTTACTCTTCATCAGGTGATGCATTGTAGGACAAAATTATAATTGCACAACCTTAGTCATGTGAATCGCACAAGCTCATACAAACTTATTTAGATATCTTAAATTGCATCATACCCATGAAATTTTCTCACATTATGTACAAATAAACATTGATATATGGAGCCAAGGCCTTTAAAACCCTCTTTTCCAAATAGAAAAATGGGGAGATAATTCATATGTGATGGAACATAGAAGACAAAAAGAATATCTAAGGATATTTTTGTGACTTTAATTTCTTCTATTTGAAAATTTAATAAGAAACATAAGGGATAGAAACAAGGAATAGGGGTTAGAATATATCAATTGCATGAACAAAATATGAAATATTTGGACACATCACCACATGTTCTAGTGGAGATCACCTGATGACCCTCAATCATGAAATTTTTTGATGACCACTTGGTCACACGATTGTATCACGTTATCACCTAACCTTATACCAATTTCATGACCACCCTAGCCTATATTCAATAACATAAACCCCTTTCCTTCAGGTGATATCATGACCCCAACTCCGTTAAAAGATTGTATAAACCCCATACCTTCATGTGATCATATTACCCCAATCCCTTTATGCAATATCATGACCCCATGATCTTCATGTGATTTACCAACTCTTATCTAAACATGATGGTAGATACATCCATAAGAGTTCCATTTGAACCTCTTAAGTCTGTATTTTACATATTCTCCCATAAGACTATACCTCATAATGTAATAATTTATTGAGTTGGAATATCCTTATTTCCCCACTAGTGTAACAAAAACTTATAAACTATAATGACACTAATTATTTTTATAAACAGGATCCTTATGATTTTTATTCACGTGTCAGGCTCCATATTTAATATATTTCCTTATATTGTCTTTATTTATGGACTTATTCTCCATGAAGACCATGATTCCTTCCAGAAGTTATTATCCCATTCCCTTATATAAATTTCACATTAAAATATTCCTTGTGAAAAATAACACCTTCTCTCATAGAGCCATATCCTCCAATGAGATCATGACCATATTCCCACATTCTATTCAAGGAAGCCTTAATGTGGATTCCACATTCAAGTCCAATATTGTGTTCACATGAAACGTGTACGATGTTATATTATCCATTTTTTCTCACGATGATCATAGATCATATGGTATTATAGATCTATGATGATCATGAAATAATCATAATCAAAATACCCCTATTACAGGACACTTTTCTTAGTGTAAGCCCAAGATTTGTTTTATCCTTCGCAAAGAGACTTATTACCCATGAGATAAACATTAAAAGTGATATAATACAATTTAATAATCTCATGGTATACTTATATGTGTAATCCCCATTTAGTACCATCCTATCATATCATTTGTGACACATAAGTCCTTATAGTAGGATAATAAGCAACACAACCTATGACTTTACTACATGATATTAAACTACACAGTACGATCATGTCACATGAACTTAAATTGTTCTAGTTGAACTATGTGGAATTTGATTCATTTCTCAAGGAAATTTATAGGATTCCTCACTAATGTTTAAACCCAAAAAAATAAACCTTCCATAAAAATATTCATTTGGCTATATTGCACAAGAGATCATTTACATCCTCCCCTTTCCTGTCAATATTCTCTAGAGACTAGGTGTTTAACCCATTATAGCCATATTCCCTAAAATCATCCATTTTTTAGGCTCTATTATTAGTGGTATCATACAATCACTCATAGGGATGTATTTTTTTTTGGAATATCATATCATCCTCATTAATCAATATTCCTGGTGGGATTATCTTTGCATGTAACAGACTTTCATGGATCAACCCACAATGTCACCTGAATTGGATGCAATAGAGCATAAAACATGTTCCTGGTATCAATCTACTTGATACAAGAACCATGGTAACATATAAATAAATATAGGAATGAATTCACCATCGAAAATATATATGATAATATAAAACAATCAGAGTACTAGAGAAGATATCCATAATACATCTTATGTCAAAACAACAAAACCAAAAAGGGGTAAACCCCAATAATGGAAAAACAAACCCTAAATGAACTAATGTAAGAAAAAAAATATAGAACCTAAAGGAACCCATGGACCCATCTCTTTATGAATATATTTCAACATCATCCCAACCCACAAAAAATGGAAATGCGATTTGGTAGAGTCATCCTCTACATGACACTCTTACCTTTACCTATATCCTATAAAACCAAGGGTAAACAATGATGGAAATAATGTTTAACTATTTAATTATCGTGATAGGGGAAGAGATAAAATACTAGTGAACAACATTACAGTAAATGGAGAACCATGATTCTGACTGACATGAACAATTATCAATTTAATATGGGAGAAATCTAGAATTTTAACCAAGGAGCATATGTTGCTGTATAAAAGTGTGTGAAAATCCTCCCCACCATGAAATATTTATTTCCCCTTAAAGTATAAATATCATGAATTTCGGAAGAGATAAGTCCATTTATACATCATAAGGGCCTCACGTTCCCATGTATCATGGCTTTCCCTACCAAATTGTCATCTCACTTGAACCAATGGGAACAACCTTCCATGTTTCACCTTTTCGTATCATCCCACTATCTGAGTAGTTTATTCAACCATTGATGTGTTGGTTTCAATCTCAACATCCTCCCACTCAATAACGTTAGATGGATCTGACTAATACTTCTTATTTTTTGGAATTTTAGAATATTTTTTAAATTAAATTCAAACAAGTAGGTAAGTCTAATCAATAAGTCAACTTCCCAAGTTTCTCCACGGTCTCAAATGGGATAATATAATGATTTTATAACTTACCCTACATCCCAAAAGGTCAATGTCAAAAATAAGGTGAAACTATGAGAAAAAATAGATCACATAACTTAAATTCTAATGAATTATAATGTCAATTGGTATATGATTTCTGTAAACTCTGATATGTAACCAGCCACAAACTAATTAATTTCACAATAACCATCCTATCTTAAAAGATGTTTAGTCTAACCAAGGACCATTCTACAAACTCAACCCAAAAAACATTGTTCCTATAAATCCTCCCATAAAATACCTTAAAATGAACCAATATGATCAAAACCTGATTATATTTATTATAATAAAAGTTTAATAAGGGAAGATGATTTTCCTATGATCCACTTAAGTAAGGCATGAATTCCCAAATCCTATCTTCGAGAATTGGGATGGGTTTCTTAGAATGACAATATATTTATGTATTATAATCAATTATTAACTTCAATTGATAACCCACCAATATTTACAATCCACTCTAGAATAAGGATGTCAAGTGAGGGTCTCTATAAAAGATTGTATTAGAGGGCACCCCATGAATTTTTCTAAATTCCCACTCATAAAAGTTCCTAAATTAATTTCCCTTAATAGACTCATTAATATTTAAGAAATGGTAATATTTATGAAGTCAATCAATAATCCTCCATAACACATCCTTTACACTAGGATTATGAGGTATCCAAATCATGAATTCGGTGTTTTTTTCAATGCATAGCCCTATTGGAATGTTTAATGTTTGAGACAAACCATAAGGCCTATGATTTTTTCCCTTAATTCCCTAACATGTGAGGAATAAAGACACAAATATCAAAATCAACAATCCCATTCCCATCCACTGGTAATAAAGTCTCATGTCAAGGTTCATCTTATAAGTTCTATGGTTTATAGACCCACTAGATTGATGTCCATTATCCATAAAATCACATATCAATTATATCATTTCAATAATCCATCCTCAAAAGCGTAAAACTACATCTGTAGAATAAGATCACTCACTCAAGGTCTCCCCACAATAATTATTACTAAAAAATATCTAACACTTAGTATCCCATCCCATCAAAGATGAATCTTGTTATCCATAAATATTCCTTCCCAAGAACAATCTTGTATTTATTATCAGTTAACTCGCATTTAAGCCAAGTGTATCTCAGTAAAAAAAATCCTAAGAAATAACTCTTCCATTGATTCATTTACTACCTGATCCAATAATTTTTCTTCCCAAATAATATGTAACCAAATTCCATTTTTTGGGGATTTAGGTAATATTAATATAAAAGATATGAAGTTGTTCCACCAAATGTATTCACCATATATTTAGATCTATCTAAGTGAATATATAATTCAGAATCTTATGGTTTTAATACTTTATAAACTAATCATTAAACACTTATCATCACCAATTCTTAAGAACTTGTATCACTACATCAAACACAAGATCATAAATGGGGTATTTATTCTCATGAGAGAGTAGCTAAATAGTTCTATAAGATAAAAACTATATCCCCTACATCAAAATACAACCCTAAACCATACCTGATGCATCACAGTAAACATATTAACCAACAAACATCTTAGGAAGAATCAATACTAGAGATGAAGTCAATATCACTTTCAACTCCTCAAAATATCTCTATCATTGATGGATCTAGACAAAATTGAAAACCTTATGGGTCCAATCTATAATAGATGATGAAAACATGGAGAATTCCTGAACAAATAAATAATAAAATCCATCAAAACCTAAGAAACTCTATTTAAAACACATTTTTTCCACTATAAAGACATCACTGCCTAAGTCATTTTAAGATCCATTGAGACTCCCTTATCAAAAATCACATAGCCCTAAAATTTCACTTCCTGAATATAGAAATGGAATTTGGATATCTTTATATGTATATTAGGGTATCTAAAGACTCCAAGAAAAATATTCATATATAGAGCATGGTTGTTTTCCAATCTATAATAAACAAGAAAATTATCCATAAAGACAATCATGAGATTATCCATGAATCAATATATTATTTGATTCATTAAAAACATAAACACCACTGGATATTTAGTAAGTCTAAATAGTATAAAAAATACCCAAAATTCAAATACCTACTCCTGAATTAATTATTAGTGATATATTTCTCTCAGAACCTTAGATAATGGTACCAATATCTCCGATCAATTTTTGAAAACCACTCGGCTCCCTACTATTGATAAAATAGGTATTTGATCTTGGGAAAGGGATATTTTTTCTACATTTCCACCTAGTTGAGTATCAATTAATAACCGTAAATTTTAAGACTCCAATCTATGTTCTTTAGAAATAGAACTGGTGATTCCCAAGGTGAAACACTAGCATGAATAAATACCTTAGCCTCTATATCTTCAAGATGAACATTTAATTATTTCAATTTAGTGGGTTCTATTCAATATGGAGGTAATGAAATGGGTTTCAACCATAGAAGCATGTATATAGAGAATTCAAGTTTTATCTATGCTAGTAAACCATGGAAATAATATAGAGAAAATATAGAATTCTCACTCGCTAAATATAATAGAGGACCACTAAGGCATGGACCAATGACATAAATAATAAAATCTAAGTACTGGGAGAAGATCAACTCTACACTAGGAGAAATGGGAAATGATCATCATGATCTAAAATCCCACTCACCCTAGAATATATAACTTACTCCATAGGAAGAATGAAACTATATTTAATTGTGATATCAATCGACTTTGGATTTATAGATAATCCTTTAATCTATGATATTGATAATATAAAATATGTCCAAATCAAGTTCTAAAAAGTCTCATATGGTTTCATGGTCAATGATTGTCACCTGACATTAGGGACATTTAAATCTCTCCTCTAACTTCTTTCCCAATGGGGTGGAAAGATTAATAATGGAATACATATGCTCCCAAAAAATACTAACATATCAATCATTTTTTTGTGAAAAAGGAATGGATAGGACTAATGTCGAACCAATCCATAACCAAATATGATGTAATAGAAAACATACCTCTCATGGTAGTTAGTCCTATATCTAACTCCTCTTGTGCACACTCCATTACATACAAACATCCAACCTCATCCTATCCTTTCTTTGTCACTTTAGACTCACCCATTTAATGAAGTTGGGATCCCAATCCTTTTGTTGTTTCAATTTAAAAACTAAGATCCCATAGTGAAGTTGGATCTATCTAAAATTTACTTGAATTAATCCTCATAGAAATTTTGAAGATGACCAAATATTCCCCATGTGTGACACACCCTAGGTGTTTCCTTATAATTAAGATTAAGGTGTCCCATTTTCCCAAAATTGTTACAATCCACGTGAATTATCCTTAATATCTTTTGAGTACTCATGGCACCACCTCATCATTGGTCACCCCATTACTTTTTTTAACAAAAATAGAACCCTTTAAACATACGATTCTCACTAATACTCTAAAGATTCATGTCATCCCAACTATGAATTAATCACCCAAAACTACCCTGTCCACAAACTCTATGAATTTTTTAAGTTCATATGAATCCGCATAGACATAATATATGGCTCCAAACCCATCTCAAACCTCCACTCCAGAAAATAGTCCTTGGGAAAACGATATAGAGAAAATTACACCAACTCAACAATTCAAATTGTATACTCCATGACAGAATGATATCCCTGCTCTCAAGTAACAAACTCCCATGCCTTTTATGCACTTACTGTCCCATGATAGAACTACTGAATGAAGGATTTAGTAAAGGTATTCTGAATGATATCTATATGATACATAGATTTCAAACATTATTCCAATCACTTTCTTATCATATATAATTAGTAAAATTGACATTGGAGTCTTTTTAAGTTTTTTGGAAGTGGAATATCCTCTCAATCCCCTCGATCAATTCTTCTACATCACATGGACCTTTTTCAACAAAAAATATTGATGGATGCTTATTATTCAATACTAAATCATGGTCCAACATCTATTATAATTCAAAATTGGAAACTCTTACCATAGGATGGATCATTCATACTATATTTTCCACCAAAATTATGTCAAATATAGGATTATTCTATAGGGATTACTCTACAACTTTAACTCTATTATTTCATATTTATCTTTATAGAGGTTCCATGATCTATTAAATAAGAGAATGGAAAATATTTGGAATATAATATGATTCCTTTAATATAAACTAAATTTAAAGAACTTGATCAAATATGAATAAACTATATACAAGAAATCTAAAAATTCCCTAGACATACCATGGTAACTTGAAGCATGTTATAAAATTGTGATGTCTAAGTACCCTCAAAGACTACCTATCTAGTTTCAGCAGTCCTGAATCTAATTATTAATAACCTCCAGACATAAGAGGGTGATACATGATCATGAGAAAAGGTTTTAAGACAGCCTATGTCTCAAATACAAATTGGTAACAGACCAACCCAAGTCAAACCAAAATTTCAACTAAATTGGGCACCATAAATCTCAAAGAACATTTTTTATCAACATGGGAAGGAGACAAGAATTAGGGTATAATATAAATAAATATGGGAATTATTTCACCCTAAAACAAACATATCATAAGATAAAAAATAGTGTATCATGGAAAATATACAAAATAATTCTTACGTCAAACCCATCCAAAGATAAAATGATTTAACCCAATTGTTTGATAACAGGATCTAAATTAACAATTGAAAGAACAAAAACATGGAACATGTGGAACCCCATGGTTCTATCCCCACGAGACTATATATCACTATAATCCCAACCCATCATAAAGGTAACACATTCTAGTAGATTCACCCTATAAATGATGTTCTTCCCATTACCAATATACTGTAAAACCAAATCTGAAGAACATTGAACAATAAATTTCCTTTTTGAATGATGATAAAAAATGAAGAGATCATATATTAGAGAACCATAATACATCCCATCATGAACCAATATTTCGAATCACACAAATAATCGAAAATAGAATAAGGGAGAGATAAAAATCATCACCAAGGTGATATTGTTTCTGTATACCAGGGTGTGACATCATAGGGACATACTCATTATGAAACAACTCATCTATGTTATGATATATTAATTTTGAAATTAACTAGAAAGGGTTCCTCTTGTGTAAGTCATGCACCATACATTATTATGAATCATACACATAATATTCTTTATAGTGTGACATTAAAATATATGGATCGATCCTTGTAACATGAAATTAAAAGTTGTGATGTTTCATATTATGTGGAACCAAAAAATGTGAACTATGATTACTTTCATAAGGGTGTTTATAAATCCTCTACAGAGGCCTAATCCTAACACCATAAATACCTACTACCTTTATAGATATTAATAAATTCTAGAGCATCGAGTATTATGATGTTAAAACATATAAATCCAAAAACTAGAAACACTAAGTAATAATGGGTAAAAATATTGGGAAAATATTATACATACAAATGTTCACATTGATGGTACACCTCTAATATTTACAAATACTTATGTCGGTTTTATCCAATAACCACATATAAAAGTTAGTTTGACCCGTCATGTATTAAGATCTAGGAATGGTTCACAAATAAGACATAAAAATATATATATGATTTCAGATTATGAAATAATTTCCCCAAAAATGGTGTGATGAGACCATCCTCCCATACTTTCCGCCAATGTAACTTTTTATGTTTTATTGGCAATAAAACCCAATGAATTCTGACCTTTGGAAAGTATGAATATAGCTTATTACATATGTTGAAACCATTGGGGGTTTTTGGTTTCATGAAAAAATACTATTGGAAACCATATGATATTAGATTAGTGACCTGATTTTAAGATTATACTATCATTATAAATCCCCCACGATACTGACAGTCGAGCCACTCCATTCTATGATGAAATAATGGAATTTAAAACAAAATACAACGGGGGTATCATTGCTCCCAAACTTTGTTAGATTATATTTTTTTCAGTGTGAGAGGACTGTTTTGATGTTAATATATGTTGATACAGAATAAAGTTGTTAGAGTAGATTATGGATTCTATCTTGAGGAATTACATGGATGAGATATTGAGTTTTTCTTTGAGATAAAGAAACATATATACTTTATAATTTGATACCACTTTAAATTCCAAATAACTTGTTCTAAATATGTTTACCATAGGATAATTTGTACCACATATTGGGTGTAAAAAAAGAAGTTTGATATGTTGATAATAAGGGTAAATGTATTTAATAATTTCAATAAGATTCTATATATCATAGAATTAAACTTATATTTTGATAATGTTTCAAATAAGTTTACTAAAAATTTTGGGCCAAGCCACTAGCCAAGGTTGTCCATTGTGGGAATCATCACTAAGGGAAACATTTACATTATATGGGATAGGTAGACTGACATGAATGTGTGCATAGGTGCACATAGATGGAACAAATTGAGAGCAGGGTTCATTCTTATCAATGTGCAAGTGTTTTGGAAAGTGCGAATTGTGTCAGTGTATGTGAGTGTATTTGAGAGATGGTCCCCAAATCCATGGATTCTGATGTGATTTATATTTTTTGTGTAATATTAAAAAAAACGGATGTGAAAAATTATTCTATGGGAATTTTAAGAAATTGTCCCAATTCCACTATGCTAAATACACAAAAAATAACCTAGGTATAAATAAAAATAATTTTTGTATCTAATACTCCTCCACAGGGTCATGGTTTTCATGCGGGCTAACACTAGAAGATACAATGAATTTTATTTCACCATATAGTCTAATTATCTACTACATGAATGAGTATCAACCTACCATGTGTCAATCATTGAAGTATATTTTGAAGTATGTTCATCATATACTAATGTGATCGTAGATCCTTGGATGGAATCACCATTGTAGTATTATCACAACACACTTTGATTGAATTTTAACTATTAAACATGAAATAAATATCTTATAATAAGTTTCATATCAAAACTACATATTTGGCTACATCAAAATCTTTAATATAATTTAATTCTACAATATAATCATTGACCACTGGATTCATTGATATATTTTAGATAAAAGTGAAACACCCCAAGATTTCACTATATATTATCCTTGAATAAATATTTTTTTAACAGTAAGTTTCATAGGTAAAAAAACTAAAATGGAAAAAGATGATATATTTGGAATATTATATATGACTATTAAAACTAATCCATTGAATTAATAGGTATAAATTAATGTAACCATATCAAAAAAAGTAAAGTAATAAGAATTAACATATAAAAGTGTAATTATTCCTTTTGAAACTCATTTTTTTGAGCTCATAAGGGTGGAAGCTTTACTTTGGTTTTCCCTGGACTAAGCCCAAGATGAACTTGATCAATTTCAGTTAGATAGAAACCATATATGTGGGATGTCCATGCTTGGGGAGATTTCCATAAGATTCATTATAGCTAAACCACCACCTGAAACTAAAACCAGAACATATATGATTCTTATTTCTTATATAGATATCATAATTAATTATGTATTTAATAAATAGGATTATATCCAAATGTAATAAAATATTTATATGTATCGATATATCATGAATTTATATACATTTCAAAATGTCATTTTTTCTAAATTCACTTTATTCTTAAAAATGTATTTTTTTAGATCTTTGATTTTTATTTTAAGGAAATAAGTTAATTTTAATTGAATAATAACCAGATATATTTAAAATATATTAATTAATAATCAAGAAAAAATATTTAATATACCCAATTTAATTTATTTATATAAACATTTATGGTACATTTGTGTTTTTAATTAAAATAAAATTTATAAATTTTAAGATTTTAATCTAGAAAAAATTACATCGTATTTAGATTTATAATTTTCATGTTATCTTAATATGAGTTTTTTATATTTTTCTAAGAAACATATTTTTTAGGTGTGTAGTGAAAAATGTCATTTTTTACAAATAGCAAGACTTTATGACATTATTAGTATATAAGTATAAATTTTCAATTTTTAAAACAATTTATTTGGAAAAAAATAGTATTTTAAAAGTGAATTTATAATTATAAAAATGTTTTTTAATTTATAAATCCATATTTTATCTTTTAGAATTTAAGTTATACTTTTAAAAAAAATATTTATTACATTATACATTTAATATTTTGAAAATAAATTTTTATCACATTAAAATTAAATCAAAGAAAATATATTTTATTTTTAAAAAAACTAATTCTAAATTATATAATAATTTACATTTTAGTTTTTGTATTAAAGTATAAATCACATAGGTAAAAACTATTCACCATGGTGAAAACTAAAATTATAAAAGTGTGTATCCATAGAGGATAAAGAACTAACTTGTATAAAAAATGATTCTATTTTAATTTTTGAGGTGTTTATCAACCTTATATTCCCTTCACTCTATTATTTATAAATTTTGGATCCACTTTTCTTGAGATTTTCTTCCCAATATGTAAAATTTTTGGGTATTTTCAAAAATTCAACTCATTTTCACCTAAAAAACGGGCAGTCATATATTTACATCCCCTCACACATAAAACTCTAAATTTTATACATAAATCTACCAACCCCACTTTTACATAACAATAGTCACATTAAGGTGGTATTTTTATTCTCCATATAGTACACATTAATGGTTTTGATACCCTTTATAATGGAGATAATACAAGAAGTGAAGTATAAGTTCCTAAACCTCTCTTTATTTTTACAATTTATTTTTATTATTTTCTTCTTCCTGAAATTTAATTTCACCATAATAAAATGATAACATTAGTATCATTATTATACTAGTTTTTATTATAAATAGTGTACAATCACTAACCACCCTCCCCTTTTCCATTATGAAAAATGATAACATGAAGCATCTGTTGTCCAAACAACCACCTCTGTAATGAAACATGTTTCATTTTACATCATTTCCAAACAAGGATAGTTTTAGTGTATATTTTATTAGGATGTATGTCATATATTTAATTAATATTTATTATTAATATGGTTCTTTTTGGATAACATAATCAATAATGATCATCAAATTGTAATCTATTGATATTGTTGAATAACCCAAAACTAATTCATCGCCTTTTTCATTTTCACGAAAACTGATTAAATCTCTAATGTAATAAAATTAAAAAAAAATATAATTATTTTCAAAAATATCGATTCTATAGTATTAAATGTTTTTAAAATGATGACATTTTTTAGAAAAATGAATATAAAAACCACTTTTAATATCCTATTTCAAAATAGTTAATATACTTAACACCTAAAACTAATAAGAGAATTAAAAATCATAAAAATTAAGAGAATTGATATTAATGAAGAGTATACAAAAATATTATAATAAGGTATGAAATAGTTAATTAATATATTTGTCTTTATGATATATGAGGCTAAATAATTTATATGTAAATCAGGGGTAAAGGTAAGGGACTTGGTATCTCAAACTCCTTTCATTGAGTTATACAATTTCTAATTAAACAATGATTTCCAATCCTTTAATTTTGAATGATTTTCTATTTTTACTTCTTGGTATAATGAGTTTTTAATTAAAATAAACATTCATTAATTGGTTTAATTTTACTTTTTTTAAGAAAACAATGGTTTCTTTTTGAAATGAGACACATAACTATGACTTTTTCATTGATGAATTCAAAAAAAATCAAGATTGATATTTGGTGATTTTCTTTTTATTTTAATCTCTATAGTAAAAAATATTTATCTCAAATAATGTTTTGTTTAGTTTTATTATATTAATATTTTAATATTTTAGGTTGATTAGTTTTTTATGTCAATAAATTTATTATTTGATGTAATAATATTTGGAAATTTCATGAAACCAATTTTTAATTTAATGGGTTCTTTATTAAAATTTAATGATTTTAATTTTTATTTTTTATGAAGCACATTTAATTTCTATGGATTCTTTCTAAAAAGTGTATGGAGTACATTTGGATATTTAACAAGCACTTTATTTTTACGTTGTTTCATTAAGATATGTTTATGTTTGACTTTTAGTGTCACACATATATATGGATGATGATAGTAGGGTCCTATATCACCCTGTCATGCATTTGTTTATGTTTATATCTCATGTGATATTCAAAAGTGTACATAATTATATTGTTCTCAAAAACATGGTCATTACGTGTTTTCTTACATTTTCATGATTGGTCATAACAAGTTTATTTCATTAGAAGTGGCATAATGAGTTTTCTCATACATGTTTAACAATAATTATGGTTGTTCCTAATTTCCAATTTGATCAAATAGTTATAAATAAATTTAAGATTCATTTCATTTCCATTAAATTAAATTTTTTCAGGATTATAACCTATTTTTAAAGTATTACACACCTTTATTTCATCAAACATTCTGAAAAAACACAAATCCAAGTTTATCAAGGAATATTACTACCTACTAAAACTAACAGAGACATGATCATCCATGAAAAATATGAATAAGTAATGGACCATGGTCTTAAGGATGAGTAGAATCAGGTGAAGGTCCTATGTGGAAGCCAAATGATCGTTAGTGCAGATAAGATGGACGTAAGGATGAAATAAAAAAATAAATTACAAGATTCCATGGTGCTGATTGAATACATGGAGAATGTCACTGATTGGGTTGATCCCAATATGGTAGAGACTACTTATCATTAGCGGGAGGATATCATGGAGGTTCCCACTAATGTCCAAACCGAGAACCTCAATATACCCTCTAAGAAAGACATTTTATAATATTTTCTCAAGATTAATGCCACCGATTAGGATGCTAATAGGATGGCTAAGAGACTTCTATATGGGGAAACCAATAAAGAGAAGATGGAGTGGATCAACAAGCAATACCACATTATTGAAATATGTTTTAGTGTAGTAAAAATAAAAATAGGGGAGTACCTCCAAACGTCGAACAAGATGGCTTACTAGTTCAAAGATCTTATCAAAGATGATTCAACTATTGAGGCAAGTAGTCTCCATTGGAAATTTTTAAAGGATAATGTGCCAAATATCATTAAATTGTACTTTAATGTAATGACCATCTTGTATTGTACTTGATTCTTGTATCTTCTACTCATGGGTTATCACTTTTCCTTAAAAAACATCAAAATAGAAATGTGATTTTTAGTCCAGATATCTATAAAATGTTTTTGTAGATCATGATTATGGAGAAATTTCTGTAAGTGTAAATAAATAATATGTTTATGTATCTAATTTCAATGACACTATACTTTTTTAATCCCTGTATTATAAGACATCATTGATATGTATTATTAAAATCATGAGATTAATGTATTATTTAAGTTATGTTTACCTTGGGTCACTATAGTTGGTATCAGAGTAGGATTTAGTTAGTTTTAGAGATTATTTTAGTAACCTTTGGTTCTATGGTTGTAGAACCTTATTGAAAATCCTACGAATTAGTCCAAGTATTGGACAGTATCCTAAAATATTGGTAAATTGTTGGGGAGATGTTTCTCATTATCAACACAACCATGTCGGGATACAGTAATTGTATGTAGACCCTATCATAGATGTACCTAGGGGTAATAACCCTGAAAAGGATGTGTTTGGTATAAACATAATCATCACCTGGTACAAGTAAAAGAGTCATATCTGCACACTTGGTCTGAAATTACTAGGGAATATTCTTTGGTTGATCATATGAAATTTATAAACCAATATAATATATTTCTTCATAGATACTAAGATGGATTTTATTGAAAAATATAAGATAACACAACATGATGTAATTCAAGTCAAACTAAGATTAATAAATGTTTAACTAAAATAAAAATATTCAAATTTTATAATGTAGAAGAACAAGATGTTTTAAGGTTGGGTTCTATTTATTATTATTTCCACATATTGTTAATGTTTCGTCACTCATGTAAACCCTTTCGGTTTTAATAAGGGATGGAACTATAAGGAACTATGGTTTTGAGGGGTAATGAAAATACAATCTCAATGAAAACCCCTTCATAATGGGAGATGGGGTGATAAATCTTGTTAATATGTCAAACCAGCTATCACAAATTTGATTAACAATTTTATCTTGGTTCAGTTTTCAAACAAACAAAATAATATAAATATAGATTCTCGTGAAAGATTATGTGATGAAGATGATGCATGAAATAATATATAGTTTCCTACATGTCAAAAATATTATAAGAAGTATGAATGTAATTTCATCAAGGGGACTGGAAGATGATTTATTTTTGGAATTAGGGGCATATAGAATTAAAACATAATTAGAAATGAAAAGGTAATTTAGAACAATTAGATTATAAAACATGTATACCGGGGAAGCACTAGTGGTTTGACTCCATAATTTTGGAAAGTTTGGATATTACCCATGTCAGTGTCATAAATCTGAGGATGTTAAGAATTATAGGTGTGAATAACCACTACAACTAATATAATAAGGTGGATCGTGTTAAATGACTTCCAAAAAGGTGGGTTGTAATAAATAAATCCTATACTTTATAATTTTTTATATGGGATCATTATTATATCCACTTTAGGTTTCCAAAATTTGGTTCGCAGTATTCCACACTAATGATTGTATATAAAATAAAATAACTTTTTTTATGGTGGCTAATTTTTTAGATTTAATTTTATGAGAATATAAATATTATTCTAGGTCATTTAAATAGATTTCATTTAATAGACTAAATATTTCAACATAAACTCCATGTTCAGTGATCAGGGTAATATTTCCCATGATATCCTCATTGATAAAAATGAATGGGGTGAATTTAGAAACCAGTAGCTACCACAAAGAGATCTTAACATCACTAAAATATAAGATGACAATAATGAATCATCTTCGTCATCATCCATTAATCCACTACTGCTTCATGTAGGATTTTATGTTTCTAGATAAGTTTAAATCACCTTTCTCATGGTATAGGAGGACTAAAATCCTCTTATTCCGCCACTAATTCTATAGGACACAATAGTTAGGCAAAAAAGTATGCTACCTAGTATAATTATATGGACCTAAACATTACATATTCTAATAAATTTAAACTAAAATTATTGTTCTTACATTCCTAAATATATTTCAGGTTTATGTTTATAAATATTTATTTCATGACTCTTACCTAACAAAAAAAATTATTACATAGTGTACACTTCATTTTAGTAACCAATTTTTCTCAAAATACAATACATTGAATATTTAAATTGTTGTATTGTCATGTTAAATATTCACAATTTTTATTTAGAACTGATCCTTGTCCCTACTATCTTTATAACCTATAAAAAGATTAAAATGTGGAAAGAACAAAAAAATCTCAGTAAGGGACATAATAAATAAATAAAGAATCTATTAGTCCATAAATACTTATAAAAATTTCTGATTTTCAAAAAAAACATTGGACTCAAAATAAACATTTTATTACCCAATAAATTACCTTCTATACAAAATTATTTTCATAAAACATATTATAAAAAGTCTTAAAGTAAAAAAACTCATAAACATTTCATTCAAATCATAAAAGAAACATAATATTTTTTTAAAAGATATATCTTCCATACTTCAGAAGTATAATATACTTTATATTACCTTGTGAAATCATAATATTTATATAAAAACACATAGAAATCATCAACAAATCATGTAAGTAACTTAAGGCATCATATTCATATCCTTATAATTTCACAAGGAATAACCATCACTGTTATACTTAAAGTAAAAAATGGAATTACACTTGAAATTGAAATCATGGCAATACTTAGAAAAAACTATAGCAGTATATTCCCATAATATATTAAGAGAAACTAAATTAGTTAACTTTGTACCTTTAACCAATGAGTTGGAGAGCTATAACCGGCTAACCATCTCTCAGTTTATAATTAAAACACCCATCTTCATAAAAAAATACCCAAGAACCAAAAAATAAAGTTCATAGAGGTTTAATTTCATCATAAAAATTAAATTAAATCAATAATTGTTGTATTTTATGAATATAAATACCAATAAATATCATTAAAAAATTCATAAATAAAATAACTTTTCCTTTTAAAAATACTTATTTATAAAAATGTGCACATATAAATGAAAATATTTTATTTGAAAAAACCTTGTAAACATAGTTTGGAATCTTCAGAGAAAAAATTAGTCCATATGGTGGGAAAATATGTTCATTTCATATAAGTTAAAAAAACAATCCTTCTATACTTTTTTTTAAAAAATCATAAAGTACCACATCAATAAAATGAAAAAAAAATATTCGTTTTGAACTATTTTATAAAAATTCAAACATGGATTAAAATGACTTACAACAATCATAAAAATATAGTAAAAAATAATTTAATAATTTATAGAGAAAAATTATTTATATTCACAAGAAAAATAGAGTTTAGAAGAAAATTTTAAATAATATTTTTAAAATAAATTCTCTTACCTTGAGTCTAACTCATTACGTATGTTCTTTATCAACCTCTTCTTTGGAAAGTCTCATTTGATTAACACTTTAGGAATTATTGATATTATGCCTAATCCGAGACCTTTATAATGGGGGGATTGATTATATAAAGTTATTAGGGTAGGTATTGGATGAAACAAATGGTTCTTTATGAGTGAATGAATGGGATTAAAAGGTTATCTTATATAAGAGAGGGGAGGGTCACTCATGGAATTTCACGAAATATTAAATCAATATAAATTAATTTTAAATCTTAATGTATAAAAACATATTTATCTCAAATATTCAATGATGATGGGTTGAAATAGTTTCCTCAAAAAAATTAGAAAAGTTTTGACTGTTTTACCTTTATCTATGGGTTTTAACCCCTTTCACACTTACCAAGACACCAAGCATTTTCACTATTTGAGAGTCAATGTACTTACTATGAGTGGATAAATTGCCTATAAATGAGCCATGGATGATGTTATAAAATATATCCTAAAAATTTGGAAGAATATATTTTTTTAGTAATTTTATATCAATTAATAAAATATTATATGTTATAAAATATTATTAATTTAAATTTTTAGAACTATTCACTGCATTTATTTTATTAATGTCAAAACAACAATGAAAATTCAGAAAAAAAATATATATTAATACATACCTAACATTTCATTTTAATATATAAAATTAAATTTTTACATTAATTACAAAAAATTATAATACCTTTAATATTTTTAAATCATTTATTTGATTTTCCCCCAAATTGAATAATTATTGTGTCAATGTTGTATAATCATTAAAATAAAAATTTATTCACTGAATATTAATCACTCTATTATGATATTATTGTTATTAAAACCAAGAGTGTCAAATTTTTTACTTTCCTTTAAATAAAATATTATAAAGGTTATAATCAAAATAAAATGGCCAAAAATTTCCATATAACTAAAAATTGTATGATTATGGAGGAAATTTCCACATATAATAAAATTAATGCAAGTGTAACTATATTTTTATAGTCCTTGTCATTTTATTTTTATCTTAAATTACCCTATTTACACTTAATAGTAGTAACAAACATTATTATGGTTACTATTTGTATTGACAAAAAATAAAAGCTATATATTTACTAAATTTTTACCCACTTATTCAAAGTATGGAAAACATTTTTTAAATTTATAAACATAGAAGTGAATAATTGAATTTAAAATTTTACTAGAAAAATGCCTTTGAAAGAGGTTTTTCAAAAAAATCATATTTTAAGTATAAAATGTGTTTACAGTAAATTCATGTATAATGTTCATTTAAAAATGAATTATTTGACTATTTAAAGTCAAAACAAATTGATGAAATTTTAGAAATAATCCAAATTAGAACTTAAATTTGTAAATACTTGAAAATAAAATACAATTTTCAATAAAATTATATATTGTTCACTACTCATTAAAAAATCAATATTTTCATAAAATTATTGAAAATTCACCGTAAGGTAATTTTGAAATGATGAATAAAAAGTGAATTTTTTTTCTACAATTAAAATTATATAATTTTCAAATTATGAATTTAAAAAATAATAAAATACATAAAAACCCAATTTGGTTAGAAATAAATCTTTTCTATTTTGACTGAATTTTTTTTCAATATTTTAATAATGGATATGAATATATAAAATATAACTATCGATTATATTAAAATGATTTATATTAATGTTTCCAGTGATGATACATATGGTGACCCAGGGGAAATGAAAAATTCAAAAATCAGGTTTAATGCCCCAGATCACACAATCCCATGCATCATGATGAGAAAGAGTTATTTCTTAGAATGACCTATTTTGGACACATGAAAACCCACATAGATTAGATGTTTTGAGGCATCCATCCCTTACTAAACTTTATTTGAGGGAGTTTTATTGAGTAATTATTGAAAGGACTAGTTTAATATGGGTTAATGAGATGGGAAGTTTTCTATTGAAGCTGTAAAAAAAGTAAGGGATAAGATGGAGTGGATAAAGATTGTTGAATTAGAGATGGCTACTACAAAAATGTCTAGGATGGGTGTAAACATGGATCTTAATGAGCCTCATAAAGAGTATGAGAATTCTTCTTTGACTTAATCATTCTTTCTCATATTTACACCGACATTTTCTTGTTATGTAACCATGGGAGATGAGTTATGGGTCTGTGTGGTGTAGCTATTAAAAAATTTGGAAGTATATTTCATTTCTTAAACCAATTTATGATAATTTTTCACTATATTTTTGAACTATTAACTCAAATAAAATATAATAGGTCATAACACCAAACCATGAGAGGTATTTAACTCAAATGGCTAGAAATAGACGCAATATTAGGATTATACATATTATAAGTAAATAGACATGATCGATACCTCATCATAAAATTAAATCTTGAGCCATATTTCAAATAATCTTAACTGAACTTGTTAGAAAGTAATAATTAAAATTTTGAGGATGAAATTTATTTAAGGGGGGAATATAATGACCCAATATTTCTCTATATAATATCTTTGAATAAATATTTTTGTTAATTTAATATTTCAAATGAAACCCCAATCTAAAATGAAAAATATTGATATATTTTAATAATTAAATATGATCATTAAAAACATAACCATTAAATTAGCTATTATAAATTTTCTTTGCCATCTCCAAAAAATAATAGATAAAGTAAGAGAAAAATGGCATCTGGAAGTGGAATTATTATTTATAAATCCCATCTTTTTAGACTCAAAATAGAGGTACATTCAATCCTTTTTTCCTTTGACGGACCACAACATCATATTTATCAATTACATTTTGAGAGACCCCATATATAGAATAAGTTCAAGAAAGTGCAGATTTCCATAAGATCTAGGCTTGATAAACCACCATCAAAAACTATAACTAGAGCATATCTGATTCTTAAGTTTTACACGTATATAATAAGGAGTTTTCTAAAAAATAAATTAGGATAATATCATAATGTAATAAAATATTTATTTGTATAGATATATCATGAATTTATGTACTTTTTGAAAAGTCATTTTTGTTAAATTAGTTTTGTGCTTAAAAAGTACTTTTTTTAGAAACTAAATTTTGTTTCATGAAACTAAGTTTATTTTTATTAAATGATAACAAAATATATTTACACTATATAAATTATTAATATAAAAAAAAGTTAATATACCAAAAAAATTCTAAAAATCCACTTTTTGCTCAAATTTATGTTTTTCATAAAAATTAAAATTTATAAAATTTAGGATAATAATTTGAACAAATTAACATCATTTTTTAATTTATCTTGGTCATATTTTCCTAATATTTTTTTAAAAAATATATATATTATTAGTTTAATAATAAAAAGTACCATTTTTTACAAATAACAATATTTTATGAAATTATAATTATATAAGTATGAATTGGGAATTTATGAATCCTTTTCATAAGACCATATATGTATTTTATAATTGAATTTATAGTTTTAAATAAATATTTTTAAAATTTAAAATCCCATATTTTACCTTTTCTAATTTAAGTTATTATTTAAAAAAAATGGTCATAATACATTATACATTTAGTATTTTAAGGTGACTTTTTATGACTTTTAAAAATGTAATAAAAAAATATATCTTTTAAATTTATAATCATTAGTTCCAAATTATATAATAAGATCCATTTTTTGGGAATAAAAGATAAATTATATATTTAAAAACTAGTTACCATGACAAAAACTAAAATGGAAAAAAATGTGTAACATTAAAGGTAAAGGGACTAACAAGTTTAAAACGTGTTTCTATTTGAATGGTGGAGTGTATCAACCTTATATCCAATACACTACAATATTTACCATTAGAGAAACTTTCCTTGAGAGTTAATTCCCATGATTTGAATGATGTTCTTTGGATAAAAAAGGAATATCTACACCTTTTTTATAAATATAGATAAAAATGGAGAAGTTAATTAACACCCATTTTGGAAATGATATTACGAAAATATTATACATGAAGGTAATTGATATTAATGAAGAATATAAATATATATATAGTAATAAGGTTCTAAAATAGGTAATTAAGATGATTTTCATTAATATATATGGGTTTAAATAATTTATATGGAAATAAATGGGAAATTTAAGGGATAAGGTAATATAAATTCCTTTATTTTAGTTATAAAATTTCTTATTAAACTTATTTTCCAAGACATTCATCTTGAATGATGACTTTTTTTATTTTTGGGTAAAAAATTAATTCAAATTCAATATCATAAAATTTTTTTCTTTTCGCTTGTTTTTAAGAAAATAAATTATACCTTTTTAAAAGAAACACAAAACTTTTACTTTTACATCGATAATTTCAAAATTCTTTCAAGAAATCTATTTTCTAATTTTGTTTTCATTTACTCTCCATAGTCTAAAAAATATATCTCTAATGGAGTTTCACTTCATGTTATTCTATTAATATGTTGTTATTTTTGAGTGATCAGTATTTCTATGTCAATAAATTTATTTCATGTTTTCATACTATTTGGAAATATTATGTAACTTATTTTTATTTATCTGGGTTCTTTATTAAAAGTGAATGAGTTCAACTTAGATGTTTTATACTACTAATTTTATTTTCTTGGGTTCATTATGAAAAGTGAATAAATTCTATTTGAATGTTTAAGAAATTAATGATTTTTACATTGGTTCATTAAGATATTTTTATGATTTATTTTAAGTGGATCATAATTGTATGGATGACAGTGAGAGAGGTCCAATATCTCAATACAATGCATTGTTTTATGTTTATGTCCCATTAGAGAATCAGGTGTGGACATGATGAGTATGTTTACATAGGTGTGGTCAAGATGATTTTTTTCACTTTTTTAGGCATGGACATGATGATTTTGTTCACTTAAGCATGGAAATAATGTGTTTATTCCTATAGGTTTTATTATGATTATGTTTTTTGAATATTTCCATGTAATTTATCAATTTATTCCAAATTTTTTAGATGTGTCTCAATTCCATAAAATGGTCAATTTTCATGATTATTTGTTATTTTTAAAATTATTCATCACATTTATGTCATGATAACATGTCAAATGACTATTAAGAGGTGTTTTGAGAAGGTTAATTCCTTTTATGATTCCATAATGATCTTTTTATGATCTTATATTGCTCTAAAAAATTTATTATCATTTAATGTGTTTTGATCATTTATTATAATATTTATTTCTTCCCCACATTTTGCTTCATTTGATGTTATATTTTTACCATATTGAGTTTTTAAGATCACATTTTTCTTATGTTTTCAATCCCTAGGTCATTAATAATATTATAGCATTACAGATATCTATAAAATGGTCTAAAAGAGATTGATTATGGTGAAATGTTGACAAGTGTAATAAAATAAGATATTTATGTAGCTAAATTCCAAGATACTATAACTTTTGGTCCTTATATTTTGTGCTTATTCCAACGTTTATTATTTAAAACATGATATTATTGTTCTATTTATGTTTAGTTTTATAACATATCATGTTTTCTATAGGTTATATTTTCCATGAGAATTTTATATTTTCATTTTGTGGATGGGTCAAACCTGGAACTGAGCATTGGAATAAAAATTATTTAATTTAAACACTTGTAATTATTTTTTATAGGGTATAAGGCCCAGGAGGTATATTAGTTGTTTTGAATAGGTTCTAGGAGCATCGATCTCCGGAAACCTAGTTTTCAGAAAGACAAGGTAGGCACGTGATTAGAGAATGAATAGTGTTAATTGTGCACCCCAATTGTGTGGTCTTGTAAGGGGTGTCACATAGTTTGTAAAACCATGCACATAAGGATGAAAACCCATGTGAGTTGTCTTCAAAAAATTATGCAGGGGATCGTGTGGCTTGCCCTTGGTTTTTTAAATCATGCACCTAGCCATGCGAGGGGGCATCCCTTCAAGAAATAGAACTACACGGTTGGCGCACAGTTTTTCAGACCATATTGTTATACCATGTAGATTATTAAAGTTGAGTAACTTCTTATTTTCCCCCTTCTCCATTATCTTTTCTCCCCTATTTTATTCTCATCCACATGAACAATAACCTTCCATGGATTCTCCCTCATGTATATCCTCCTATGTGTGGATGGATCTCTATTATACTAGCACTAAATCACTCTGTATCGATTATTTTGGATCACCAATGTTAAAACTAGAGGCCCTCTTACTTCATTTCATCATTTACTTTTCAATATTGAATTTTTTTCATTGGGTATCATTTTCACAATTTATAGGTAGTTTGATGAATCTTCTAATTTATCTCATTCCAATTCAAATCAAAGCCTGATAATGGACTAATGAAGAATCCTTGGTATAAATTTTGTATTTTCATTATTTCCTCTTAAATACTTGATTTTTAAAAAAATAAAGAATCATTTATTGCGTCATACATTCCATGTGTTACCCCATAAATGTGAAATTAATCTTGTAAATGTTAATGCCATAATTTCTATTGTTTTTGTGCATTTACATTTCAGTGTTGGAGTTTTCTCACATCAAATAGAACCAACCCATTGGGTGTATCTCTTACAATACTTGACCTTTATTTCAGGTCTCAAAATTTAAGAACCACTTTTTGAGGTGCATTGACTTACCTCTCCTAGAAAGAGTCACTTGATGGAATTAAATTAATTATAAGCAGTGTGAATATTTTCCCCCATAGCTTAAGGGAATTATTTATATTATATATAACTATCCTTTTTAGATAATGTGACCATTTTAAATGGAATGAAATGGTGATGTAAATTATCTCCACTTGAACCATGTCAAATAATAAATATAATGATTAACTCATCTCACTTGATAAATGATTTATGAAAAATTCATTGTGGTATGTATGCTTGAATGGCCTTATTTTTTATTTATAAATTGTGTAAAAAAAGGTATGATCATTAAAAATCAGAAAAATTCTCATATATGTAATTTCTATTGCCTATTAAATACCTTTTTACATGTATGGTTCTAAATACTTTTGGATAGTTCACCTATTCCCTCATTACTCTTTATATACTCTTGGACTGTGAATTGGAATGATTGACTTCTCATTGACTATGTTTAAATTAATAAATATGAACTCCCTACATGTGAACAATAATATTACCAGATTGATCAATTGGTTCCCATGTATTAATGCCTTGTATGGACTCTGGGTTTGATTTCAATACATTGTGCTTTGAGAGATACCATGTTCCTCTTTATTTAACACCATGGTTCATGGATTATATGGAAAGTGGATTAATTTATAAAAGATTATTACTAAGAGAAATCAGTTAGGTTGGTTGGACATGATGCTTCTCATTCCCTCTAGGTCTAAGATTTTGGACATGGAATTTCGCATCATTATCAGATTTCCTAAATTAACTACCTAGGATTCTGCTTATGTGCCTTTTATTGGTTGTTACATTAACAGATTTCCTAGAGGTAGTACCTAATATTTTTCATATGAGATTTATGTGATATGATGTAGTAAATGAAGTTTGAAGTCATTTATTTGGATTATTAGGAATGTCACTTCATAACAACTTTTCAGATTAATAGTCTTCTACCTATATTTAAACAATGAAAGTTTCATTATAATATTATTATTCAATGTGGATACCTTAGTCTTACACATCACATCCAATCATATGCGTGTAAAAATATTCATATATATATACACATTATTTCGTTTTTAGAGAAATTACGTCTTTGGTAGAAGTATGTAAGATCATCCAAATATCCTTTGAGGATCCTAAGCCAGACATTATTACTTTTATTTATACACTGCCTTATTTTTTTGACTCTATAATACTCAATTTTATATTCGCAGACTACATATGCATTAGATACCATTTTTAGAGGCCTAATGCGTTCTAATCACATCATGTTCTGGTCATAGTTTAGTACCTAGATAGGCCTCTATGTTTTATGATAGGTCCTTAGATTGTGCTTACACATTGTAACCTCTTATGGACGAGGACTTAACAAGGATCTGGAGGTCGATCATGTACTCACGCTTCCTATGAGAGTTTGGTATTTAATTTAATTATTCTCATCAATTTAATCCATTTCATATATTACCTATTTTATGTCTTCTATTGGTACAATATAGTATGTTCACACATGCTTTTATATTTGGCATCGGCCTGGTTATTTGTTTCATGTTTTTTATTCTTTATTTATTGATTATCAATTTTTACCATTCACTTCTATTATATATATATATATATATTATTTCCACTATTGTTACATTATCATATAACATTTTTTTACTCTGATTATGATGGTATAATATCCCCACTATACTAAAATTATTCCCTCACTGCTACTCAGTAAACACTAAAGTGCAAGGAGGTGTGTTTGAGGCGTGTGACCAACCTGCTCAGAGCACTATTTTATTGGCTCATGGGTTGGGATATGACAAATTACTTTCATTTCATATATTTATTTAATATTAATACTTTTGGATGGTATTCAAGCATCTAGGAATGTGTTGGCACTCAGTAAATAGATTGTGTCAGTGTCTGGTTAACCTATGTATGAGAGAAAGATCAATTTCCTAGGGATGGGACTATTTTTCAGGTT
Source organism: Viscum album (assembly GCA_963277665.1). Lineage (NCBI taxonomy): Eukaryota > Viridiplantae > Streptophyta > Magnoliopsida > Santalales > Viscaceae > Viscum > Viscum album. Next base: position 1,752,702,780 of record OY728146.1, on the reverse strand, counting down.
ACTTATTATTAATTTTGATTATTATTTCACCTTTTTTGAGTGATATACTTTCACTAGTTATTTATTTAATTATTTATAAGTTTTAGTTTTTGGACAATATGGAAATAAATAGGGTTAATACATTCATAATTATAGGAACATATAGATTCACATGCCTTGAATATGTCTTACCATATAGGTTTCATTGCATGGGTGACTGATACATTATAGATTTTCCTTGCTTGATTATTCAGCATGATTATTTATATACCATATTTTTTGATAACTTTAGAAATCATGTATTATAGCATCCTGCCTTTTATCACATAAAATTTCATTACATTATACATAACCAAGGATCTTTAAGTTTTAGTGTCTTGGAAACCAAACAATTAATACATGAAAACAACAAAAAAATCTTAAACACTTGAAATGATTATTCATTGTTCATCCTAAGTTCATTATATCATCTCATAACCTGGGAGCATACATCAAAGGAAAGGGTGAGCAGAAGTCCCAGTAAGGGAAACAAGGGAAACATTTTACATGTGAACTTGAGATACATCAGTAATGTCATGATAAATAACTTTAAGGCCTGAGAAATGGATCATGAGTTATATCATAATAAATATAACGTATTTTATAACTTGAATATGTGGCTACAACATTTAACATAGACAATCATTTCCGTATCACCAAGGTCCATCACCAAGGTGTCATTAATAAAATTACCAAGGTTATTCACCAAGGTATCGTTAAAATGGTCATCTCTAGAGATTAAGTCTTTACCCAATGCATTGAAGCGTTATTAGGCTGCACACTTAATTTTCCTTTATTATCATGTGATCCACATATATCATCATCAAACATTTCATAAATAACCCATATAGCATAAAATCAATGGGATTCATTTTCATAATCATAATGTTTTAAAAACTGCTTTAAAGACATGATCTTTATGTCACTTTAAACCCACGAAAAAGGAAACTGGGTATCATGTACGTAAATCCCAGAATTAAAATATAACATTTTGATATATATGTGAATACCTCTATAGAAGAAAGAGCTTTGAGTATTCACTTAATAAAATAAAAGAATTTTAGAAAAAGAGAGATACATTTTGAGATGAAAATTCTATAGCATAACAGTTATGTTATAGGGTTTTAGAAAATGTTGAAAAGAGAGGGGACATGGGTCACCCACTCATAAATGATTCATAAAACAGTGGAGGGACATAATATAAAGGATATAATTACATGGTAATGAAATTTTAAAGACATTCCATATGAAATGAAAAACATGGAAGGAAGACAAAAATAAGATTTCTCTTATGAAAATCCGGCAGCCTAACGGCGTCACTTAAAACTTCAAAAAATGAATTGATGAGATCAAATAGGGTATCTCATAATATGAACATAAAATAAAAGTATGATGGATATATAGATCATACCACAACATAATAAAAAAGAACTTGAAAGACTTGAAATGAAAATAGAACCTGAAAATGAGAAGGGTGAAAGAATCCCTTGCAAAAATTCGGCAGCCAAACAGCGCCATTTAAAAATTATTAAAATGATTTGAAGAGAGTAATAGGGGGTATCTCATAATATGAAAATACAAATTACAGTAAGTTGAATATAAAAGACCATCCTCTAACATAAGAACATCGAGCATAAAAGAAATGACATAAAAGAGAGTACTTGAAAAGAAAAAGAGAGGTAGGATCCCTTACCTTGAAGAGTGTCTTCGAAAGCTTGAAGGTCGGGACCTTGGGAGTCTTGAGGGAACCTTGGGAGTTAAGGAGACCAAAACTTCTTTTAGGAGGATTTGGAAATGAAAAGGATGAAGGAATGGCTTTTTATTTATAGGAGAAGTGAGGGGACAAAGCATTAATTTCAAAGGGACACCTCATCGGTGGTATTCGAAAAACCATGGGCTTTCCCATGGTATTTTCCCCTGGTATTAAAAACATGGGACACCTCATACCATATACTACTATTCATAAGTTGACCAGAATTATTTCATAATTATTACATCCTTAATGATGTCATTAAACCCCTGAAACTCAAAAAACTGTAATTTCACTATTCACTGAAAATTCAACTTTCTCAGAAAAATCCCAAAATTTCACCTTAACCAAATATTGATGCTATGATTTCAGAAATGAATTCTATTCTATGAAAATAATTTTCTAAATATTTGTAATTTAATTTTTAAATAAAAACACTATTCGCTGAAAATTCAACTATTTCAGAAAAATCCCAAAATTTCACCTTGACCAAATATTGATGATCTGATTTCAAAAATGAACTCCATTTTATGAAAATAATTTTCAAAATATTTTTAATTCAATTTTTAAATTAAAAACAATATTCACATGAAAAAAGTAATACTTAACCAATAATTTCTGAAATAGTTATTTACCTATTTTATTGAATCACATTACCTAATCAAGGTAGCCAAATTATATTAATACTTTATTAATTGAGGTTACTTAATCTATTTGATCATATTACTAATCATAAGCGTAAAATCACTATTCATAATTTACTATTCATCGAAATTTAAGTTGATCTTATTAGACTCTAAATTTCATACTGAACACAACTATAGAAGACCATTTTTTGAAAATCATTACACATTGTTAATTATTTAAGGTTTACATAAATATTTTAAAATATATTTTTTCTAAAATTCATCAATAATATGAATACTATATTTATCCAGACATTTAAAAATTCAAAAGCATCATCATAAGAATAAAATCACAATTTTTATTTAAATAAAAGGATTACACAAAGCGTTTACGGTCTAGTTACATAACCCCTTATAACACTAGCATAGGACCTAAGAGTAAGGTGTGCTAGGGTGATAGAATCCGGGAGCGGATCAGCCAACATTTCCCGAGTAGTGATTTCTATCAGCAAGAACTTCTCACAAAGGCGATTCCATTTTAGCTTCACACGATGAAGTTTGGCTTTGGTTTGGTCTAGAGCAAAGCAAAATGGTGTTACCTCCTTCCCGAGTTCCGTCAGATGGGATTAGATCGGCCCAAGACTATTGGATGGGGCCATCGAATCTTCTTTCTATATTAATTAATCAATATCACTTGTATTTATAAAAAATAATTGTAATAATTAGTTTCCAATGGACATATTGACCAACGGTCATATTGACCCACGGTCATATAATAGTCGAAACCCAACGGTCTCACTATTCCCATTTTATTAAATGAAATAATTTTGTTGAGTATAAAATAAAATAACCCACAAAAAATAGGAAACAAGATTTATTCAAAATTTCAGGTCGTTACATTCTTCCCCCCTTAAGAAGTTACGTCCTCGCAATTTTAGAATTGGGATTAGAAATTTCGTTGAAATTCCCATATCAGAAAAAGAGTTAGTAAAACTATTACTTTAAAAGAAATAAAGGTAAGTACAAAGGTCACTCGAGTTAACACATACTAGCATTCCATGTTGGAAAACGTGGATATGGAAGAGAAAAAAAGGGTCAAGTTATGATGGAGAAAATATGATTAGGATAAAATTAACCACAAGAAGATCAAAAACTTAAGATGTGTTAAACAGTCTTTGATTACCTAGTAGGAAACATAAACCAACAAAAATTTTGTTTTACATTCCTTTTCATAATTTTGAGGAATTAATTTACTAAATAAAATAAAAACCTAAGGAAATATACTTACCTTCAAGTAGAGTTTCATTCCTTAAGAAATTTTCACCAAGACAAATCTTTTCTCCAAACAATGATCATTCAAAAACACATAGTCTCATCAAAATCAAAAGAATCATCTTCTATAGAATCACATAATCCACAAAAGATTAACGATATATTTCTTATATCATTAAACATTATCCCAAAAATAGAAAGGGTAAGATAAAACAACTCTTCAAAAAGAAATAACCCCATAAGAAGGGAAACTATTTTTAATCTTCAAAATTCCACGGTACTACCCAAAATTCATCATAGACCATTCAATAAATAACTGTCCTTTGAATTCCTCAAAATAAACCAAACTAAGATTGAAACCCAAATATAAGAAGTATTTGATAACATAGTCTTTCAAGATAAACATTATCATTCATCTCCAAACAACATCAACCACTCTTTACGTATTATAACAAAAGTAACTAACCTAATCACATTTTTTCCAAGATAGGTTAATCATTTCCATAAGTAACCTAAATTACCATAATTTCACCTTAAATTCATAGATTCTTAAAAATATAAGTCAACCTTTACTTCTTAAAGAAAATACCGTAGTAATTTATTTACCTTGATCATATAGGGTTCCCAAATTAGTAAACGTCTTCCAAGATAACATTCATCTTTTAATCCCCTAATCGTTCTTTTTCAAGAAGAATAGCTTCACAACATCAACATGTGATACATAACAATATATGTTTTCTTTAATTATATAATACCATCTTAGGTAGTGACTTGATGTTCTTATAAAACATTAAAGATATGCTCACAGAGCATGAACTAAAATACAACATGACATAGACAATTATTGTGAAGAAGTTACATGTACTTCAGTCATCATGATCCATCTCAGCATATGAATCACATTGTTCCCTTGTCCTTGATGATTGTTGATTCTCATCATACTTCTCATCCCTTCCAAGAGAGCATTGCCTTGGATATTTTCCAACTTCTCCACATTTAAAACATTGAATAGTATAAGGTACATTAGATTGAACCTTATCTCCATTCATCACATTATCCTTTTTTTAAGCAATTGGCTACTTTATGCCCAATCATCTCACACTTAAAACATCTCTCGGTTCCTTTGTGAAATTTTCCTTGGCGCCTCATTCCACACTTTTTGCACAAAGGAAATTGGGTCTTCTTTTCCTTAACACCTTTATCAGATGAACATCATTGAGACTTCATCTTCCTCTTCCTAGATGAATTTGGGCATTCAACTAGGTACCAATTTTTAATTGTGATTTTTTATAGCTGGTTTGGTACAATAATAATATGTTCAACTTTATCTCTCGTCTTCTCTGCCATATTAATAGGTAAATCGTAACATTTCCTATCACATTTGTTGTTGGGACATGTTCTTCTATTTCCCGCTATTAACTAAGAAAAGAAAGTATAATTAGGGGGATTAAATACTTCTCTAATAATCATGAAAAGGAAACTTTATGCAAAGTAGGATAAACTTGTAGAAGAAAATTATGTCCTAACTTGTGATACCCTAGGTTATAATCTAGGTTATCCATGATCATATATTCTTATGTGAATATTTATTTTATTTTATCTTTGTTCCTTTAATAATGGTTCATACTAAGATTATGAATTTACCAAAGCATATCCCCCGAGAGTGTCAAACCAAGAGTGTAGCAAGGCCCGTTGTCGTGCACCAGGTCACCCTAGGTCAATCCCAAAACACCTTGTTGGAGTTTTCACTCCTAGTTACATATGTGCCAGATCCACCTCTACTTGTTCGTATCCAGATAGGGATTTATTTGTTTGGAAACCACTTACTCAATACTTCACCAAAATACCATGATGTTTTCCTATATTTAATATTTTCATTAAGAAACCTTTTAAAGTTTTCAAATCCTAATTTCCACAAATAAATAAACCATCCTCTAATAAAAACTATAGCATCCCGCCTTTTTATCACATAAAATTTCATTACATTATACAAAACTGAGGATCTTTAAGGTTTAGTGTCTTGGAAACCAGAAACTTAATACAATGCAACAACAAAAAAATTATTAAACACTTGAAAGGCTTCTTAATTGTTCATCCTAAGTTCATTACAGCATCTCATAACCTGGGATCATACATCAAAGGAAAGGGTGAGTAGAGGTCCCAGTAAGGGAAACAAGGGAAACATTTTACATGTGAACTTGAGATACATCAATAAAGTCATGATAAATAACATTAAGGTATAATAAAGAGATCATGAGGCATATCATAATAAAAATAACGTGTTTTATAAAATGAAGATGTGGATATATAATTTAAATTAGACAATCATTTTTGTATCACTAAGGTTTATCCCCAAGGTGTCATTTAAAAAAATACCAAGGTTATTTACCAAGGTATCATTAAAATGGTCATCTCTATAGATTAAGTCTTTACCCAATGAATTGGAGCACTATCAGGGTGCACCCTTAATTTGAATTTATTAAAATGTGATCCAAATATATCATCATCAAACATTTCATAAATAACCCATATAGCATAAAATAAATGGGTTTCATTTCATAATCATAACGTTTTAAAAACTACTTTAAAGACATGATCTTTATGTCACTTTAAACCCACAGAAAAGGAAAGTGGGATTCATGTATGTAAATCCTAGAATTATAATAGAACATTTTGATATATAAGTAAATACTCCTATATAAGAAATATCTTTGAGTTTTCACTTAATAAAATAAAATAATTAGAGAAAAAGAGAGAGACATTTTGAGACAAAAATTCTATAGCACAACGGCTATGTTATAGGGGTTTAGAAAATATTGAAAAGAGAGGGGACATGAGTCACCCACTCATAAATGATCCATAAAACAGTATAGGGACAGAATATAAAGGATATAAGATCATGGTAATGAAAATTGAAAGACATACCATATGAAATGAAAAACATGGAAAGAAGACAAAAATAAGCTTTCTCTTATGAAAATTCAGCAACCTAACAGCGTCACATAAAACTTAAAAAAATGAATTGATGAGATAAAATAGGGTATCTCATCATATGAACATAAAATAAAATTATTATGTATATAGATATCATACCCGAACATAATAAAAAAGGAACTTTAAAGACTAGAGATGAAAATAGAACTTGAAAATGAGAAGGGTGAAAGAATCCCTTACAAAAATTCGGCATCCTAACGGCACCACTTAAAAATTATTAAAGTGAATTAACAAGAGTAAGAGGGGGTCTCTCATCATATGAAAATAAATATTATAGTAAGGTGAATATAAAAAAACATACTCCAACATAATAACATGGAGCATAAAAGAAATGACATAAAATAAAGTACTTGAAAATAAAGAGAGAGGTAGGATCCCTTACCTTAAAGAGTAACTTAGAATGCTTGAAATTAGGGACCTTGGGAGGCTTCAGGGAACCTTGTAAAGACTCCTTCTGAGGTTATGAGACCAGAACTTCGTTTAGGAGGATTTGTAAATGAGAAATATGAGGGAAAGGCTTGGTATTTATAGTAGAAGTGAGGGGACAAAGCAATAATTTCCAAGGGACGCCTCATCAGTGGTATTGGTAAAACCATGGGCTTGCCCATGGTATTTTCCCTTGGTATTGGCCACCTAGGACACCTCATACCTTATCATACTATTCATATGTCTTACAAAATTATTTCATAATTATTACATCCTTAATGATGTCATTAAACACCTGAAACTCAAAAAACTGTATTTTCACTATTTACTGAAAATTCAACTTTCTCAGAAAAATCCCAAAATTTCACCTTAACCAAATATAAATGCTCTGATATCAAAAATGAAATCCATTTTATGAAAATAATTTTCTAAATATCTTTAATTTAATTCTTAAATAAATATAGTATTCACTAAAAATTCAACTATTTCAAAAAATTTCAAAATTTCACCTTAACCAAATATCGATGCTCTGATTTCAAAAATGAACTCAATTTTATGAAAATAATTTTCTAAATATTTTTAATTTAATTTTTAAATAAAAAACACTATTCACCCAAAAAAACTAATACTTAACCAATAATTTCTGAAATAGTTATTTACCTATTTTATTGAATAACATTACTTAATCAAGGTAGCTAAATTATATTAATACTTTCTTAAGTGAGTTTACTTAATCTATTTGATCATATTACTAATCATAAGAGTAAAATCACTATTAATAATTTACTATTCATAAAATTTTATGTTGATCTTATTAGACTCTAAATTTCATACTGAACACAACTATAGAAGACCATTTTTTGAAAATCATTACACATTTTTAACTATTTAAGTTTTACATAAATATTTTAAAATATATTTTTTCTAAAATTCATCAATAATATGAATAGGATATTTATCTAGATATTTTGAAATTCACAAAATTCATCATAAGAAGAAAATCACAATTTTTATTTAAATGAAAGGATTACACAAAGTGTTTACAATCTCGTTACATAACCTCTTATAAAACTAGAATAGGACGTAAGAGTAAGGTGTTCTAGGGTGATAGAATCTTGGAGCGTCTTGGACAATATTGCATGAGTAGTGATTTATATCAGCTTGAACATCTCACGATGGAGATTCTGCTCTAGCTTCACATGATGATGTTCATCTTGGGATTGGTCCAGAGCGAAGCCCAAAGGTGCTACCTTCTTCCCGAGTTTCGTCAGATGGGCTTCGATCGGCCCGAGACTACTGGATGGGGCCATTGAATCTTCTTTATATATTAATTAATCAATATCACTTGTATTTATAGAAAATAATTGTAATAATTTGTTTCAAACGGTCATATTGACCAACGGTCATATGACAGTCAAAACCCAACGGTCTCATTATACTCATTTTATTAAATGAAATAGTTTTGTTGAGTATAAAATAAAATAAACCACAAAAATTAGGGAACAAAATTTATTCAAAATTTTGGGTTGTTACATGTGTATTTCATAATTGTGTGAAAATTTATCAATATTACCTATATTTCTTGTTCTATGACAGCATGTATGAATATAATTATGATATATGATTGGTCATTAATGTGTTTGCATCAACTTAAATGGTTTTTCTTATATAGCTCTATGTTGAAAAATTAACGTACCAATTATGACATGTTTAATCCATGTACCATTAGTTTCATGAGATGAAACATTAGTGTATATAATTAAATCAGTGATAATAAAAATGTATTATGTGTATGGGACTTTATAAATTAATAAGGGAGAATCATATTATCAAACCTTTATATATAAACTTGTTATATTCTAAGAATAAAGAAAAAACCTTTTTATAATTACATGAATTCCAATTGTAACTTATAAAGGAATATACCCTTATAGTTTTGGAATGGTAATGAATCCAATAGAACCATTGTATGCGATAAATTTAAATTCTTATAGGAAATGTTTTCCTTTATTAAGGATAGTACTTATATAACTTGCGCATGAATACTCATATGAATAAATCCATGAATGAAAAACTATACCCATGTACGTCAGTTGGGGAATTATTCTCATAATATAAAACCACTAAGGTTGTAATTAATCATTTATCAACCAAATTTTATTGGGTTTCACTTAAATGGACCTAGGTTGGAATGATGGGTCCCTTGTTGGTTTCCTTATTAATTATAAGTCGCATATTTAACCCCATACGGTATGTTTATGCTAATGTAATGGTAATTTAAAGTATTAGTATACACATATATGATGTCATGTATAAATTTATGGTGGCATGATACTTATTTAGTCCCCCTTAAATTGATAAAAGAATTTTTATTATACCTTTGATCTATATTACTATTAGGTATTAGTTAATTAAAATTTCAATTTAAATCTAAAGAGTATTTTTCTCTATAGAGAGGAATTTAAATTTTCACTAATTGAGACTTGTTCTGAGAATATTATGGATACATGAAATGGTTATAAAATGAAATTATGAGATAATTTTCCTAATGATTCAGGAATTAACTTATATAAATTGATTATTCTAGTTTCTTTATAAACTAGTATTTTATTCCTCTTATATGTGATATAGTTTAAATTCAATAATAAATCAGCATAAATTAAATACCGTATATTGAAATGTTAATTTTTGGTTTTTATTTTTATCACTCATGTATAGGTTTTCATTCCTTTTCCATGATAGATTTTTTTATTGGGAACATGATTGTTTTTTGTAGGTATCAGTTAACTCCATTTATATTGTTTATTAAACATGAAGGATAGATAGTAGAGCCTAGTGACATATTGGGTGTGTCTATATTTTAAAATTTTGTTCCATTAGTTAAATGGGGCATTATTCATAATGGTAGGGCCCTTCAAAATAAAAGACTGATATACTTTTGAACCAAGATTCTAGGAATGGTATTTCTTCTTTGTTTGACCATTTGAATCAAGTATGACTCTAAACAATTTAAAAAAACACCCTTGGGTTGGGTGTGTGGTTATCTAGTGAGTTAAACCTCATGGTGGTATTACCCAATGTGGATAATTGGTGAGTTTTAGCTCTTCATCTCTTTATATTGATGTTGTAACCCTCTAGGGAGTTCTCCGTTATGAGGATGCTCCGAGAGGAACAGGCCCAGGTAGGTCGATACTTGGTAGTTGATACAATTATTACATTAGAATAGGTATTGATCCTTATAGGTTGGTGACCTCTTTACTTCCATTTATTTGTACCAATTTTAAAGGGGGAATTGTTTTAGGCATGGTGATACTTGTTTTTTCAAGGAAACATGGGAGTGCATATGTATTGATACTATTTTCAATTTGAAGGACTATCTAGGTTCTTAAACCAATTTATCATTGGTTTTTTATTTTTTAATTTCTTTTAGAAAGAATGTAGTCACATATGTGGGTTTTTTATAAATAATGGCATAGGTAAGTGCTCAATTTTGAAGAAGAGTTCCAAGATATCTCCTTACGTGTTAAAAATAACATGTCGTATAACCTGGTCAGCTTGAAAATGTCGACAAATGACATTTGGTAGCATGAGTTCACTCTCAAATATGGAGGTATGGGATATATTCCCATTATATAAGCAGGATTAGATCTCACCACTTGAGCATTGGACATATTAGGAATTGAATATCAGTGAGTAGCTAAGAATGGGCCAAGGATCGATAGTTTAAAATGTGGTACTTACGAGCATGGTGACCTTGATATTTTGTTAAAAATTTAGGGAATTGTATAAGATGGGGGATAATCTAGAAATAGACTATGAGACAAGAGATGATTTCTATAGGGTTGAACCCAGTCACACATTTTCTAAAGACATGGTGTCTGGTGTTTGTTATGGAATGTATAGACTATTTTTATGAGATTTTAGCTCAAGAGGAGTGATACAGGAATATCGATGAAATATTAGTGTACTCTAGATTTATTTTCATTCATGCCCAATATATTGAAGTTATTCTAGGTACACAATTATAGCATTTTCTATACAGTGATCTACCTATCTAACAATCTATCTTGTTTTGATAAAGGTTCAATTTAAGAGTTTTGATGAGGGGGAAATTTAGGGAAATCCAGATGGTGCATAGTACACCATTAATCATTTCAGGGTGGTGACCCTTGTTTCATTTGGATTTTGGTTATCTCCATTGAAACCATTCTCAAAAGGTGGGAATTATTGAGGGTGACATTTATATTAGATATCATAAGTTTAAGGATCCTTAACCATGATAGATGTTATGTTTGGATGAGAATGGTCATCGGATATGGTAATCAATTTTATCTTTTCATTGGTATGATGAAAAGTATACTCATTAGGTGGGGATTGGGGCATAAGTCACTGGTAGGGAAACCCTAATGTGAGAATGGTCACGGGACCTTGAAATAGGTCTTATGATGGTCATTTTAGAGCTTTTATTCATTTAAATAAATTTAATTAACTAATAGAAAATGCTAGGTATAGTTTTCAATACATACTTAGTGGATTCAAACTATAGTTATGAGGTTTGGGATAGCTTATTATGATCCATGGATGTTGGATCAAGAATGTGGTGGTGCTTGTTCAACAATATGGTGATGGATTTGATCAAGATATGGTTCAAAGAGAAGAATTAATAGTAATCTAGGTATGGGATTCATTAAGAATGATTATAATGATCACAATATTCCAAGGGATGAGGGATTTTATAATCTAGTTTGGGGATGCATCGATTTTTTAAGCTGAGGGTGTTTGGAATTAGTCGGCTGAAATAGGATTGACTTGAGTTTCTTTAAATAGTTCTATGTGGTTTTTATGTAATCCCATTTAGAACACCATTGAGATATGATGGGTGCAGTTAAAACGTTGGTCGTGGTTTTTCAAGGAAAATCCATCACGAACAGTTTGTGATTAGTTGATTAGAGATCGACCACTTAGATAAAATCAAGGACTAATGGTAGTATCCTCTTTTCCAATATGATAAATAGGTTAGAATTTTATCTAGGATTCTATGGATGTGATTCCATAAGAAATTCTAATGGTGGGTGTACCGCAACTCAAAATTTTATGGTGCATATAAGAACCTATAGTGAGAAGTTTCATAGTCTGGTGGATGAAATAGATTATTATGTGATCATGTATTGAGTTATGTAGAAATGTGTAAGTACAATCTAAATGTTCCATTGGTGGTTGCAATCATTGGATCTTGTTGTAGTATTTTATGTACCATATGTTTAAAACTAGAATTTTTGGGTCCCTTTGGTTCTTGGAATTGTAATGTGACCATTAGATTGGGGAATTCATGACCTCAGTAGGTCAGGTGATATTTTCATTATTCTCCCAGGATTCTTAGGGAATATAAGTATAATAGTGGGGATTGTAACATCTCTTTATTTGAACCAGATAAAAAAATCAATGAGAATTTTATTTTTTTTCGGCGGATGGTCCTAATCTGAAACAATTCCTCAAAAAGAAATTTTAAAATTAAAACACTTTAAAGTGGTGTTATTTTATTTGGGTTAAGGCATGAGAGGTGTTTTTGTGAATTTTAATTATTTTTGGGAGAATAGGGCTTCGAAATCCTAGTGTTTAGGAAGAAAGAGGAGTTACATAATTAGTGATAACTATTTCCCCCAACCATGTGTCCCAATAAGTGGTGTAACAGATTTTTTCAAACCATGCCCCTAACTTTATATGACCATGATAGTTGTCAGTAGAAAATTAAAGAGGTGATCGCCTGACAAGAGCACATTTTTTTGAGATTGTGTGCCTAGGAATGTGAGGCTCTATTCCTTGGAAAGTAGCACCACATTTTTGGCGCACATTTTCCCAAACTATGCTACTAGTTAAAGGGGTGGAATTTGACATTTTCTCCTCTACCTCATTTATTTATTACTCCACTCTTTTATTCTCCTTCAAATTCACAAAAATATCTTGTGGGTTCTCCTTCTTAATTATCCTCCTATGAAAGAATGTATCTTCCTCATATGATCTCAGAATCACTCTTTTTTGCATGCATTGGATCACCCTCACTGAGACTTTGATTCTAATTTCTTCCTTCTTTCATTTTTTTTCTTTATTGGATTCTATTTCCTTTTGAGCGCATATTACCTATTTGTAATAAGCTTAAAGATTTTTGTTATTTCTCTCATTATAGAGTGAATCAAATCCTGAGAATGGATCAGTTTAGAAAACATTATATAAGGTATGTGGTATCATGTTTTTCATTAAATTATATCACATATTAAAAATAATCTATATTACTATGTGTAGTACTTTCCGTACGTTGCCTCAAAAATGTAAAATTAATCATTTGAATTCTAATTCCTTAATTAATATTAGGATTTTCCATTTAAATTACACCATTAGGGGTTATTCACCTCAACTCAAAACACTCCATTTGGTGTTTCACTTACATTCCCTAACCCTTATACCTTATCTTGGAATTTAAGAACCACCTTTTGAGGTGAGTTGACTACCCTCCCCCACAATGAGTCACTAAATGGAATTAAATGAATGATAAGAGGTTTGGATGTTTTCACTAATTAACATAGTATAATTTTTTATATTATGATAGTACCATGATATTTTGAATAAAATTACAATTTAAATAGAATTAAATGTTAATATAATGTACCTTTATGTGGAATGTGTCAACTAATAAACATAATTCCTGATTTTTCTCACTTGAAAATTATTTATGATGAATTGATAGTGGTATGTATGCATTTGTGGACTTAATTATTCATTATAAATTGAATTGAAAAATGGAACAATCATGATTAATCATACCCATTCCTACATGTGTAATTCCACAGGCCTATTATAAACCTTTTTACATGTATGGTTCTAACTGCATATGGATAGTTCAGACAACCCCTCATTACACATTACTTATACATGGATTGTGAATATTCATGATTGGATTATTATTTACTATATTTTAATTATTAAATATGAACTATCTACATATGAACTATACTACTCCCTAAGAAGACCTTCGGTTCCTAAGTAGGAACAACAAGGATGGACTCCTCGGTCAATTGAATTACAAAGTTCCTTGAGTGATATTAGGTTCCTCTTTTCAGAATTACTGGGTTATGGGCTCATAGGGAAATTGGATTACATTATACAATATTATTAGTGAGAGGCCTTATTTAGGCTTATTATACTTGATTATTCACATTCCTCCATGGTATAGGATGTTGGACATTCTGTTTTAAATCATTATTATATTTTCTAGATGTACTACCTGGGATTCATCTTATGATCTTTTTATTGGATATTACTTTATCAAATTTCATGGAGGTTATACCCGGTATTATTCTTATGAGCCTTATATGGTATGATTTTTACATGATGTTTCACATCATTTATTGGGATTTTAAAGCATGGTGTTATGTATTGTTCAGATTTATGGTCATGTGCCCATATTTAAACAATGAGAGTTACATTATATTATAATTGTTATATGTAGATGACTTGGTCTTACACCTAGGTCCCTCATTAGTATGTAAATATCTACATATATATCTTTAAATATATTCATATACATATATATAATGGCATGTTCAGAGACATTCCATCTTAGGTCGAAGTAGGTATGGTCGGCCAGGTGTCCTTTGAGGAACCCAATCCCTACATGAATACTTTTTTTTATGAACATACTTATTGTTATTACTACAACCTAATCTATTTCATAGAATCTATATGAATTGTATTCTATAGGTTGTGTTCTACATATTTTTATTCATCATAAATACCCTAACCACAGTATCTTGAAGTCAGTGCCATACTTTATTACAATTGTATAATAAAAAGGAATTTTCATCCCGAAGGACCAAATAGATTAGTATCATTGAAAAAAAAGATAATTGCTAAATTAAAATTTGAATGGAAAAAATAACAAATAAAAACCATTGAAAACATCTATAAACTCCTAGATTATTGTTTCATTCCATTAATAATATACATCTTCCCATCCTGGGAAAAATAAATCACAAGAAAGGCGTGATCTTAGATGCATAGTAAGGGTAAAAAATACATGTGAAGATAACATAAACATAAAAAATATGGCATGGTGAATAAATAAAAAAACATTTCATTAAAATATATTCTTTATCATAATATTTTATGAATAAAATCTGATTTAATAATGACATAAATAATCACATAAAAAATAATCTTAAACATGAATATTCTACTTGATAAATAATCACATGGATTATAAACTACTAAAATCATAATGAAGAAATTCATAATGTGATAAATTTGGAACATAACATAGAGGCCTTGACCAAGACATCTGAATATAAATGGTTAAGGCTTCGGCGAAAATAATATGTAAAAAATAAATGGGATAGGCCTTGGCCAAGACCATATATATTTTGTCTCATGATACTTACCAATACATTGGGGGGATATAGCGGGACTCTTACATAATTTTATATGTCAAATTGATTCCTCAAATGATAGGGTTGATACATATACAACATATACAAAGGAAATTTAAATAACTTCTCCCAATTAGTATACATATTCACTAACCATTTTGAGTATTATGGTGACTGGTATCAAGATAGAACATCCACAGTCAAGCTGATCATTAAAAAATTAATAAATTATGGTATATGATATCAAAACATATGAATCAAAATTAATTATAATATTCAATATATGGTGTTAAAATATATGAAAATACTCTAATAAAATCATAGAGGAATTCTTCAGAGAAATACAATTTTTCTTTGGAAAGAAGAGTTCTCTTAGAATAATCATATATATTTGTCATAAAATCATATTATAAACATATATATCCAAGAGACTAAAAGGGATGGAAAATAAAATTCTTTTTCTGCATAAAATATTTCCAAATTATGTGAAAACATGTAAAAAATATTTTTAATAATCTTATGAAATGGGACACTTTAGTGCAGATTTAGAGAAAATATAAGAGTCTCTTTAAAGTAGACAAGTCTTAAATGTCTACATAAAACCATAAAAGTGCTATAAAAATTTTTCAAGATAAATTTTTTTAGAAAAATATTAGTCTCTAAAAATAGAATATGAATTTCACTTGAAAGCCGGTATGAATTTGGGAAGTACTCTTGAATCAGGCTTTCTTATCATGAGAAATTGAAAAGGAAGCCTTATAAAATAAGTATTTCCCCATAAAAAAAACACGAAATGATCTAGAAAAATGAGTTTGGAACATATGAATAATTGTTTTAATAATTATATAAAATTAAAGAATTATTACATTTCTGTAAAGAGAGAGAAAGTGTAACATGAATGAAAAATGCAGGTTTGGGAAGAAACCCATACTTCATGTCTGAAAGAATTCTTCACTTGTACTTAACATCCTAGATAATGAAATTATATTCATTAATATATTATTTCAGAATCTTTTTAACATGTAATGAATTTATTTTAATTTAATTATGTTTATTTATTGCCTTTTTTATGAGTTATAAGATTTAATTCCATGGTTTAGGAGTCTTCTACACCTTGGTTTTCATGATTGGTTCACTTGTATACAAGTACGAAAGATCATGTAAAATGAGAATAGTTGTGTAGAATTAAAATTATATGTTATTAATGAATTTAAAAAATATTAAATTCTCTTATATATAATTTTTTTAATATTTTATGAAGATTCGTTATATAAAATGTTAATGATGAATGTTATTTTATTTTGGTGAATTTTCGATTATCACTAACAAGTTTTGTTTTATTAATTAATATTATATATATAATGGTTACAGAACATTATATGACTTATAATATGTATAATAAATTCTTATTTAACCATCATAATGGTTTTATGACCAGACTTGAAGGTGGTAAAAGAAAATTAAAACACATTATCCCTGATGGCAGTAAATTGTCACATCAGAGACGATATATTCAAATTTTGAATAAAATGGACATGATAAAGGGATTGATGGTAGATTTTATATTAACATAATAAAATTACACTATATATAATATACAAAAGATATAATTCATGTTTTGATAGAGGATGTGAGGTAAGGATAAGAAAACAAATGAAATTGAAAATAAAATAAATGAAAATGGATGAGGATTTTACATCTTGAATTTCTTCTCCTTGAGAACCTCTTTATGGGGCTTAGGATTTGTCCCTTGATGAAATCGAGGGCTCCTATATGTGGGGAAGATACTTTGTAAACTAATTACGTATAAATTTGGAATGTTTAATGGGTTAAGAGGTGTGAGGAGAAGAGGTGGTGAGGAGTGGTATTTATAGTCGAGGAGATGGGTGTTTTCAAATTATTTTAATTCATTAGTTTATTATTTTGGATCAATATAAGAAACATTGATGATTAAAATACTAAATATAGTAAAGATATAAATCTATTTCTATATTATGTTAATTACATTATCTATGACTCAAGTAATAGTGTATTTAACTTATAATGTATATATATACTATAAGTTACTGTATTTTACAATTCAATGAAAATTCAACTATTTTAGAAAAATCCAAGAAATTCACCATAACCATTTTTTGACATGTATAATTCTAAAATTAAAACCATATTAGGAAAATAATTTTCAAAATATGAGAGAATTAATTTTTAATTAAAATCATCATTTATTCCAAAAATATTTATTTTAAAATTATAATTAGTCTTTGTCACATTGAAAAAATAATTAATGTCTCATGAAATTATCTAATAATAATAAGACAAAAATTAACAATTTTTTACTATATTTTAGGAAAATATATTTTTTTAAATAATCATATTAATTAAAAAATTCAATTAAATATGTATGACTTATAAAGATACAAACCCTTAATTAACCGCTTTTAAAACATTTATTTACTTATTACATGATATAAATATGAGATATTTTCATTTACAAGAAGCCAAAATTTTATTTATACTTTAATTGGTGATGTTACTATTCTATTGGTCATATTAATTTTCCTAATGGTCACAATACCATTTCAATGGTAATATTTAATACTATATTACAATTTTAAACTTGGCGTTATGTGAAGAATAAACTATAGAAGATACTAGATTTTAAAAGAGGCATACCATAAGTTCTTGGGGTTTTACATTATACCCTCCTACAAAAATTTTAGCATTGGAATTTCTGAAATATCACCTGATAAAAAGATTTGGGTATTTATTCATCATAAATTACTCAAGTTTCCACACCGCCTCCTCAATTTTACGATTTTTTGAAAGTGAATTTTATGGTAGAGTCATCTAATTATTCAACACATACTCTATAGTGTCTATTATAATGTCCCCAACCCAGTAGCCACTAAACTGCTCCCCCAAACTGAGTCTCTATATTACCTCAAGCGTGCCTCCCCAAATGCCATAGGTTGTCAACTAGTGGTGAGGATCTAATAAACCACTTGTGTAAACTATACTCTCTTTACCAGAGTAATCCACAATAGATAACAATATAAATTAGGGAAAAATATGGAATAACCAATAAATATTCATAACCAATAATATCCCAAAATAGTCCACAAACCAAAGACAAAAAAAACAATTTCATGTCATACTAATAGTGGAAAAGAGAAAGAAACCTAAAATAAAGACAACAGGTGAATCCCCGAAATGGGTCCTGGCTCCAAATTCATATCCTCATCTATGAATATCCCAATACCAATTCAAGACCCTAGCACTAAGCCTTTTCCTTTATTCTAACCTGCAATAATGAGGTCTTCTTGGTTACCCAATGGAATCTAGAGCAGGGTGTAAGTACAACTTAGTAGGCCACCATCAAAGATGTCAACAAAATATCTAGTCTAAATTGATAGTGCATGCATATGATAAATGAATGATATGTAAACAAAGGACAACTCGGGTTCCATTAGTAAAGAGTGCATCCTTAACTATTTCTATCATTACTACTATTATCATCACTTATACCATCTTTGTTACTTAGGGAATTTTCATCATGTGTTCCATGGGTTAGGAATTTATACGATCAACACAAGGATCTTAGGAATTCAATCACAATGAATAAGAGAATGGGTCAAGTCCCTATCCCACTAAGTATAAACAATTCACAAAAAGCATGTTTTACTCACCTAAAAGACGCAGTTTGGGTGGAATACAGTCGTTTAGGGAATATATCCTCTATCCCCTCCCATAACGTGTGCCTTTAAGGGAGGATTTTGGAGCCTCATTCTAACTTGACACATGGGTTTAGAGCCTCATGTTAGAACCCCACACTAAAAATACATGTGAACATTCTTATTTATTCATTCCCCACACACATACCATATCACAACCATACTCAAATAAATTCAAATAACAATATCTATTTATAACAATCAATATGGGAATTAATATTATGCCTCACCATATTAACAAATTTACCTTCTACAATACATAGACCATTTTATACAATTCCTCTTTATCATGCCTTAACCCACTAAACATGTTAATAAATTCCCATACATTTTCCAATATCCATCAAATACCATACATTATCCCATTTAGCACATTTATCAATTCAACATATTTTATCCACTTTTTCCTTTTATGTACAATTCATAGGTCATATGGAATAACCACTTCACTTCATTCAAACCATTAGGTATATTCCATAATTACCATGTATTAACCCATTCAATATATTCAAAAATTTCATTATGTAACACATTTACAAATTCTTCAACTCATGATCCATATCCAATTTAACATGTTTCTTATTTCATATTCACTAATCCTTTTAAGCATTTCAACATAATTCCTTATCCATCTAACATAATCTCAATTAACCCTATTAGCATGTTTTCAAGACAAGACAAGAAACCCCTTATGACATTACCAAACATAGGAACAACTATCCAAATTCCATTTTTTTCAACTCAACTAAATATATTTAGCATGTTCCTATGGGATTCATGTTATCGCACGACAAATATATACTTACCTTTACAAATTAATTGGTTCGTAAAGGCTAGTGCACGCCGTGGGTGGCCCTAAATCTATCAATTCATCCTCCACGCATTCAATAAGAATTGTGAGGGGTTCAATTAATCATTTAAAAACCTAGTCTACCAAATATAACTTAATACATCACATGGAAAACTAGATATAATCACGAACACAAACCCATGTGCACAAATCAACATCAAAACTATGTGATATTACTTGTAGACATCATACCTCAAGTCTTATGATGAATTCACTCTTGAACATGGCTATAGATACAGATTAAAATACCCTTTGAAGTCCCAAACTTGATTCGACCAAAAAAATAGTTTTTTAGTTCTTTGGATTACTTTGAGAGAAAATACAAACCCTATTCCATAAGAGATAAGAAATATGAGTATTAAACATATCGGGGAATTTGATCAACAACCAACAGCACTTCAAATAGACAAGAATTGAAGGAGAATCACCCTTGGTAATATGAGGTCAATTTGGTTCAAACAGAGGGTTGATAGAGGTATAAATGAGGGAGAAATCGGTTGGGGATCTTAAAATCGTGTAATGAAAAACCTTAAATTTTATAACATTTAATGGGTTGCATAGTTTACCCACATGGTTTTCCAAAATGTGCACAGGACACTATATAAGGGAATTACAAGTCTCAAAATTACTAGGGGAGCTTGCATGGTTAAAAAAACCATGTTCCTATCATTCATAATTCCATTGTTTAATGTAGCACAATTTTCCTAGGAATGACACATTGTTTCCTTAACAGTGCGCAAACTGTGTGCCTTGCACAGATTGACCTATTTTTTCTTATTTCCAATTCCCAAACCCCAGAAACATCCCCAAGGGACCTCATACACCTAGGAATAATTTTATTATTATAAAACAAGATAGTAAACCAAAATTAAAATAAGGTAATACCTTCATAAAGACTGGTATCTTACAACCTCCCCACCTTAAAACAGATCATCCTCAAGCCGCTTTCCTAATAATCACGGAGCTTCTAAAAGAAATAGATCAGAACACTAGGCCTACCTATACATTACCCTTTTTCTAAGAATCTCATTGAACATCAAAATTATAACATAAAAATAAAACCAAAGGAACAGTCTTACCCTGCAATACTTCCTCACTATAACCCATAACACGAACCAGATACTCTCCAAATGATGCATTAACTTCAACCATACATGAACCGCTAAAACACCCTAGGGAAAACTCAGAAAATTGTGCCAAAATTTTAGAATAAGGAAATTTTTTACACAACATCATACCATATTGAAAGAACTGATCCACACCCCATCGGTCTGATCCTCACCCCATCGGTCTGATCCTTTTCGCAACTCATGACCAAAATCACTTGGCGCCATTTAACTTTTTTTCCAAAACTCTAATGGTGAAAAAATCAACATTACCTAAAAGAAACACGCATTATTTTCAAACACACTTCCCGAACTTGTCAATCCACCACTTGATTCCTTATGGTCCCATTCTATATTCATACGTCCAAAAATGTGACCAAAACACTTTGGGGAACACAACCGGTCAAACTTGATCCAACACTCATCCTTAGGTCCAACTCACCTAAATAGTGATTACTCCAGTTCCTCCAACCAGAAACTCTGATCACATAATACATAAAACATTTTCCCATTATTTTTATCTCACACTGTCTTCATTTTTTGGAAATCCCACTATCAAAGGAAGACCACCCGAATCTCAACTCAACTTTCAAATCATACCTAATGTGTTCTCTACTCACCACACCTAAACATCCATATAGACTTCACCCTATATTGGCCTCCAGCCTTGCCTTCAGAACCATCAGGGAAGACATACCTACACCATCCATTCACAAACTAAGAACAAATGGACCTCACATATGTTCACCTTCATTTTGGAAAATCCATTTCCACTACAAACACCAAACTGGAGGTGGGTTATAGCTTACTACATCCATTTCTTTTCACAATATCATGCGAGACCAATCCGATAGGATTGTCTCTAAACACCCATCTTAGACTATTGACACACTAATATTTACACTCACCCATGGTGCTTCCTCACTTATGGAATACCACCATTACTAAGGAACCTACTTGATTCATTCCTTGACTTTCAGTGCTCTACCATCATGGAATCTTCTATCTCTCAAAACATCAGCATACTTCACCACACCTAGTAATATCTCTTAATACAAAGACCCTCATAATCTCTTCATCGATCGAGGTAAATTATTTTCCTTCTCATAACCCATATATATTTTAAAATTTCATTTGTGATTCCAAATCATCCACAGAACTTAGTTTAAAAATAAACCCTAGTGTACCCCTTTTTAACCAAGTTCGGTCATCCCTGGTCGACTCATCCTAGATTCCCCATATTCACTATTGGCATCACAATAAATCACATGGAATAAGTTCTTTAACACAACTATACATTTTGATGTCACACAAGCAAACCTACCCAAGTCCATGCACAATTGTTCATGAAGTTATAGAACCCATCCTCCCTTTCCATAAACTGTTGTCATTCTTTGTACTCCCATTAACGACTTTAGAACAAACATATTGAATTTCATTTGGAACCACTATGATCCCAAAGATAGCACTTGGATAATACAATTACTACATCCAAGGCCCAACTAGACTCTCTGAGGGACCCAATGAGCACCTCATCAGTTCCACATGGGCACTTCATATTTCACCACATCTTCTCTATGCTCTGTTTCACACATTTAGGAATAACTTATCACTCCCCTTCTTGGGAGTGTCATTATCATAGATTCCCATTATAAATACCAACCACCACGTCTCGCACACAATCACAATCCAAACCCAAAAATTACAAATGGATGTCTAGATCTTCCTAGAACAAGAAAATGAATGTCACCTCTTTCCAATTGTCGGATTCCATGAATAGAACCCATGACGTTCATCGATACATGGTCCATCTTGAGTACCTCACCCAGTAATCATCAATGTTGTACACCCACCATCCATCTTCCCATGTGCTACCCCAGGATCATAAACTCTATGATGTACCTAATCCAACCAAAACACCTTCGGGTCAATTGTCATAAAGTCGGAGCTTCTGAACATACCTGGGATGATGTCAAGATGTTTGGCATGATCATCACTCGATGAGGTATGATAATATGATTTCTAAGAACAACACCACCATATTATCCTTTAATAATGTAACCTCCCACTATGGGAAACCATAACCTATCAAAGATTTCAAGCTTCTCTACCACACACATTCAATTAGCACATAACCACCACCGCTCATGCATGTCTTCCTTCCAAGACTCACCACAACTCCATGACCATCCACCAAGCATCCATGAATCAAATTTAAATTTGGAACTACTACCACCTCACCATTTTTGTTCTTAGAAAATGACCCTAGAAGTTAACAACAAAACTCAATGGTTTGACACCCCAATAAAAACCAACAGTCCCTCATATAGCCATGATTCCCACTTCGATTCCCTAGATAACAACAGGTACTTATCCCGAGTCACCTATTTGCACATCCAGATCAACATCATACCTTTCCAACATCTGTCCACAACTAGACCAAATCAGATCCCTCAAGGACTTGCATCTTTCTATAACCCCTAACTTGCTCCAACTTTAGTCTAAACAATCTAGTTATCACCAGATCCTATCCCAAAACTTTCTTACTCACAAGGCCATGACTCTTGGTCTATTGGCCCCAATGTTCCCACAGTATTCTAAAAAACTCACCCAACCATCAACCATTCATACACACAAGTTCAACCATGTGACCACATCCTCCTCGGGCATCACCTCTAAAACCAAATAATCTTACCATGCATCATTCACCCTTGTCTATTCTCCTCGGAAACAACATTAAGGCCTCCAATAATCATCGTCCAAATAGATGGGTAAGACATATGTATGATACAAACCATAGAAACTAACCTTACATCCTACTTAAAGCATTCAGGTTCCCTTATAAAAGAACCAAGGCACAAACATACCATTTACAGAAATTTTATGGTAATCATATGCATCAAATCCACCTATAAAGAATCTCTCATGCTTCATATTCAAGGAATCTTCATCACTAGGCTAGACTCCCATGATGTCACCATTTACTTCTCCAAAACATCCTCCATGTAACCACAACCGAGTTGTATCAAAAAAACCATCAACCTTCCTGTTTATCCCTCTACGCCAAACCCACTCTAGGAAACACTTTCTATGCCCCACTATCAAATTCTAAAACATCCAGTTGTGAGACACACACCCAAATCCACTAGAAATCCCATATGAAATATCTCATAGGTCACCTTGAGGGATGAATCATGACGACCCATTTAATTGGATTCATGAAAATAAAAATCCATTCCTTCTTTCTCCAAACCATATACACCAAGTTATTAATAAATCAACATTCGTGAATGGGACTCTCACCCTCATTCTGATACACACTGCGCCTAACACATCAAGAGACCATTTACTCTTGGTTCCTCACCAAAGGTAACCACACACATACATAGGTACTATGATCCCAACACCCTTTATAGGATTCAAAACACAACTCACAAGGTCCCTAATCACAATGTCGTGAAAATCTAGGTATCATACTTAAGGTTTAACGTCCACTTTGTACGATCATGAACCACAATAGTTTACATTATTTCATTGCCAATCAAATTATCCTAAACCATAGGCTGCATCCCTACCAAGGGTGACCTAAGAACATATCATATTCCATATCATAACCCAGCAAGGGATCACAACCCAAATCCATGATATCAATCTAAGGAACTCTAACTTCCCCAAACCACCTATAAAAAGGATCAAATCGACAACATAAAGAATATCCACTTCCTCGATCACCAAGAAATTCCATCATTACACATCCTTTTATAATTAACTTCACAATTTTTTTAACTTTATCATTCAAATTTTAAACTCCTCATTCACCCAACATTTCAAAAGTCCCTACCTTATTCAATAAAATACTTCAAAAAAATTTCATTAATAGAAACATTAAAGAATGGTCGACATGTTTAAACCACAGATGGAAAAGATCTTAAACTATCAACCATAAACAACCCACTCAACATTCACTGTCCCAACAGTCACCATCGAACATAGAACTCTATCCTCTACTATCCTTACTATGGGTCATGGTCCACATGGGGTGAATGAAATTTCATAATCAGAAGTCTTTCTTCAAACACCTCTGTAAACCATTTCCTCTTTCACGACACCAATATTTTCCCTTAGGTAGATTTCCTATTTCAATTCTTTTTACAATAATTATTTCAGCTCATTTACACCTTTTATTATGTAACAATTACTAAATAATTATTTAAATTTTCATTTTATTTAACCATTTTTTTCATCTTCATTATACATCATTCTCTTTAAATTTTCAATCAAATGAAATTAATTTTTCTCTTTATACCTCACACACCCATTCCATGTGTTCATATGATGATGCATGTCACATATAACCTTAGGTTCCAAAAATGATGCATAAATGCACAACCTATCATTATTCCATCCATGATAAAAATATCATAAAATAATCACATAAAATCACAAGTGTATCAACCAATGGTGAAATATCATTAAACCACAAAAACATACATCAAGAACAAGAATTACCACAATGGGTGACTTAGGTTCTCCCTCATACATGGTTTAGATACTCTCAAGAACAAAATCATCACCAAGGACTGCACATACTAACCTCATATATACCATCCCAAATACTAAGACCATAGAAAACAACTACTCTGATACTACTTTGTAACGTCCCTGACCTGGGAGCCACTAAATTAGTGCTTTGAGTCAAGAAACCCCATAACCTCAAGCATACCTCCTCATACCCCATACATTTCCAACTAGTGATAAGGATCTAATAAACCATATGGGGAGACTATACCCTCTTTAATTGAGTAATCCACATCAGATAAAAATATAAATAACTCAAATGATATGTAATTACCAATAAACATGCATAACCCAGCATCTCCTAAAATAGGGTACAAACCATAAACTAACAAGAACTATATCATGTCATGAAAATAGTGGAAAACTGAGGGAAACCAAAAATAAATACAACATCTGAATCCCCAAAATAGGTCTTGACTCTTAGTTTTGATCCTCTTTATTGCATATACCATGCCCAACTCAACTCTCTAGCAATAAGACATTGCCCTTGTTCGAACTTACAGAAATGAAGTCTGCCCTGGTACCCAACGTCAGCATAATCAGGGTGTGAGTACAACTCAGTAGTCCACGAACAACGGTGTCTACAAATTATATAGTCTAAATAGATATTGCATGCATATGATAAATGAATGAAAAGTAAAAAATGAAAACGCAGGTGTTATTAGTTAACACTATAAACTTAAACCATTTCTATCATTATAAAAATTATCATCACTTATACCATCTGCGTTACATAATCCATTTTCAGCATGTGTTCCATGGTTTAGGCTTTTATATCATCAATACAATGGTAATAGGAATTCAATCACAGTGCATAAGAGAATGAATCAAGCCCATATTTCTCTAGGGATAAACACATCTCAACAAACACATTTTTCTCACCTCAAAGTCTTAGTTCAGGTGGAATTTAACCATTTGGCGAATATATCCTCTGTACACTTCCCTAACCCATGAATTTTGGGGTGAATTTTGGAGCCTCAGTCTAACTCGACTTGTGGGTATAGAACCTTGTGTCAATACTCCCACGCTATAAATCCAGGTGTACTTGCTTATTTATCCATTCACTAAACACCTACCATATCACAACCATGCTCAAAAGAATTCACCAAACTATCTCAATTTATAACAATCAACATGAGAGTTTATATTATTCTAAAACCCATTAACACATTTACCATTTACAATACATATCCCATTTAAGCCAATTCCCCTTTCTCATGCCTTAACCCACTAAACATATTCAACAATTTCCATAAATTTTATAATATTTATCTATTACCATACATTATCCCATTAGACACATTCATCAATTCATTGGCATTTACCCACTTATGAATTTCATGTACAATTCATAGGTCACATAGTACAACCACTTCATTTCATTCAACCCATTAGTAATGTTCCATTATTCCCATGTATTAACCCATTAAATATATTCTTCAATTACCTTATGCAACCAATTTACATATTCTTCATCTCATAATCCATTTCCAAGTTAACTTGTTCGTCTTTTTATATGCACTAATCATTTTAAGAATTTCAAGATAATTCCTAAGCCATTTGATAAAATCTCGATTAACCAAATTAACCCATTTTAAATCAAATCCAAACTACCCCTATTCCATTGTCAAAACCAAGGAAAAACTATAAATATTAAATTTTTCAACTGCACTAAACCTATTGAACTTGTTCACATGGTATCTACGTTATTACACGTCAACTCTACACTTAAAATTGTTAATTACTATGTTCGAGAAGGACAGTTTACCCCATGGGTGGCCTTAAATTTGTCAAAACATACTCCATGAATCCCATGGGAATTGTGAGGGGTTAAATTCATCATTTAAAAAACAATTATACCAAATATAAATAAATACATCACATGCACAACATGGTAGAACCAAGAACCCAAACCCACATACACAAATCAACATCAAAACTATGGGACATAACGTTTAGACCACCTACCATGAATCTGAAGATAAAATTACTCTCAATAATGGTCTTAGAACCATATTCAGAAACCCTTTGAATCCCTGACCTAGATTCCCCCATAAAAAGTGGGTTTGAGTTCTTTGAATGAAGATGGGAGAAACTGCAAACCCTAGTCCTAAAAAGAGATGAAATAAAAGAGTTAGACTTACCCAGGGCTTCGATATGCAACCAACGGTGCTCCAAACATCCAAAAACCGAGGGAAAACTACCCTTGGGAATCTAGGGTCAGTTTGATTCATCGATAAGGTTGATAGGGCTAAAATGAGAGAGAAATAGGGTGGGGATATAAAAATCCTATAATGGAAAAATTGTAAATTTTCCAACTATTAATGGTCTGCATAGTTTTCCAAACTATGTGCAGGTAATTGTCTAAGGGTACTCCATGTCTCATAGTTACCTAGAGAGTATGTGTGGTTTAAAAAAACATTCTCTAACATGAATTGGCTCTAGTGTGTACTTCCTTAATAATGATATTTGGAACACATTGTGTACTTTATAAAGGCTAGGTGGCATAGCCAAATGATAATACATATCTCCAATTCTCTCTAGAATTTCAAAATGTCCAATATACCTAGGGCTCAGTTTCCCTTTCGTTCCAAATCATATACCACCCTCTCATGGAGATACTTTCAAGAAAACATGAGCTCCCATTTGAAATTTAAAATCATTCTTTCGATTATCATTATATCTCTTTTGTATACTTTGTGCTAATTTGATATGTTTTATAATAGTCATTACCTTTGTTATTGTTTCCTTCATAAATGTTGGGCCTACGAGCATCATTTCACAAATTTCACCCCAAAAACATGGTGTACGACATCTATTTCCATATAATGCCTTATATGGTGCCATTTAAATACTTGAATGGAAAATATTGTTGTAGGAAAACAATACCAAATGTAGATATTGATCCCATATTCCTTGAATGTAAACTGATCATTATCTCAACATGTCTTATAAAGTTTAGATTATCCTTTATAACTTCCCATCAGTTTGAGGGTGATAAGATATGCTCAAGTGAATCTTTGTGTCGAAATATTTTTGAACAATTTTCCCTAATTTCTAGGTAAATCATGGATCATGATTAGACAAAATATAAAGATGTGTTCTCTGAAGTCTTACAACTTCATTAATATAGAGTAGAGAAAGGTTATCCATTGAAAAATCCTCCCTTATAGAGAGGAAATGTAAAGATTTGGTAAGTTGGTCAACAATTACCCATATTGCATCATTATTTATTGGATTTTTCGATAATCTTGTGAAAAAATCCATAGTAATGTCATTACATTTCCATGTAGGAATATCCAAAGGTTGTATGACTACTCTGGGATGTTTTCCTTCAACCTTCACCTATTGATAGACTAAACATCTTGATACATAATCAATAATTTCTCACATCATATTATCTCACCAAAATTGTTCTTTCAAATCTATATACATCTTAGTGATACTAGTGTGTATAGATAAATTTGATGTATAGGAATTATCTAATAACTCTCTTTTTGGCTCAGGTAAAAATTGAATAAAAAGCCTATTCCCAAATTTCAGAATTTGATCCTCATACTCAATGTCTATCAACATACCATCATTCCCAGATTTAATTTTCCCTGGAAAATAATCATCATCAGACTAATAACTTTCAGACCTTTATAATAATAATATTTGGGAAACCAATTAAAAAAGTAATGATGATTCACCTTCCTTGATAACTCTCATATCTATCTTTACTAGGTCCAAAAAGACAAGGTCCTTTTCAATCTTTATCTAGTTTATAACTCCATGAACCTTTTCTCTCAATACATCTACTACTTTATTCTCCTTCCCTGGGAGGTATTTTATTGAACAATCATAATCCTTGACTAGCTCAAGCCATTGTATTTTCCTCATGTTGAATTATTTATCTGAGAAGATATATTTCAAAATCCGGTCATTTTTGTATATCTTATATCTTTCACTATAGAGATAGTGTCTCCATATCTTCAGATAAATGATTATAGATTTTAACTCAACATCATAAACTAGATAGTTTTTTTCATGAGTTTTTAACTACATTGATTCATAGACAGTAACTCTATCATTATTCATGATAAAACATCCAATTCATTTCTATGATGTGTCACAATAAATCACAAATACACCATTTACTAATGGAAGAGTCAAGATTAGATAATTAACTAATCTCTTCTTCAATTATTTAAAGCAATATTTGCATTCCATTATCCCAATAAATTTAAACCCTTTATGAGTAAGCAAGGTTAATAGGTTAGATAATTGGGAAAAATTTCGAATAAAACACTGATAGTAACCTACTATACTAATTAAACTACATACATTGGTTATGTTTTTTATTGTAGGATATTCTTGACCTTCCTTTCTATTCACATTATCAATTGAGATTATATCCTTAGATAAAATATGGTAAAGAAAACAAACAATATAAAGCTAGAAATAACACTTTTTAATCATCTCATATGACTCTTTTCTTCTTAGAGTCTCCAGAATAACCTGAAAGTGTTTCCCATGGTCCTCATAGATTTTGAAATATATCAACATATCATGAATAAATAGTAAAACAAAATATGTAATATTCTTGAACACTATTTTCATTAGATCCATAAAAATAAAGGGTTCATTAGTCGGTCCCAAAGGAATTATAGTAAACCCATAATGTTCACACCTAGTTCGAAATGTTGTATTTGGAATATCTCTATTCCTCACACCTAATTGGTGATATCTAGATCAAAGTCCAATCTTCAAAAAATATTGATCCTGATGAATTTGATCAAATAAATCATAAATACGAGAGAGAGAGGATACATGTTATTTATTGTAATAGCATTGATTATATATATATAGACAATGCATATCCACATGGATCCATATTTATTCTTAACAAATATAATAGGGGATCCCCATGGAAAAACATTAGGATGAATAAATCCCTTATCACTAAATTACTCTTGATGTTTCTTAAGCTATACTAATTTTATAGTACCCATTCTATAAGGAGTTTAGGCATAGGTCTTGCACCAATAATTAAATCAATAGATAACTCAACTTCCTACTCCTGAGGATGTGTAGGTAAATCCTCTAGAAATATATCAATGTATTCTTGCATAATTAGTACATATTCAATTTGAATATTTCTTTCCTCATCCATATATTATGTTTTCTCTTCCTCCATAAGAATTTAATTTAGAAGAGCCACTAGAGGTGGATCTATATATGACCCAAATGATGAGTTCTCCTCTCTAAAGATAAGAAATTTCATATATTCATTATGAATCATAATTTCCTTATATTTAAAATAATTTTTTCATTATATCTCAGAATCTAGTCCATACAAAGTATTATATAAAAATCAACAATACATATTCTAATAAAAGAAGTAATTAGATCATGTTAATGTGTCATAATAATAACTTCTCGACATATCTTTGTTTCAATAAGGTTTCCATAAGAAGTCTTTACTAAAAACTCCACTGTTAATGTGAATTGTAAATATCTAATTTTTAAATAAAATTGGGAAGATATAAAGGAATGTGATGGTCTAAAATAAAATAAATATTTATCCAAATTTGAAGAGATAATTAATTTAACTAACACCACATCAATAGGAAATTCAACCTCAGCTATTGTGATCGCATATGATTATCCTTAATCACATGGCCTTTTCTGAGGCAAGTTTCATTGATGATTTAGACAATCGTTTTCATAGTGTTCCATCCCCCTACAATTGTAGAATTGAGCATTGGTAGATTCTTTATTTCCCTTGTAATCATGAGCATGATGTCTTTTCTCACTAAACATGTATCCAACTCGTTTTTCATTTAGTGGGAGTTAGGGTTCTTTCTTCCACAATTATCGCACTTTAGGAAATTCTATTTTTATTTATACCATTTATCCATTATTTTCTCTACCAACCTATTCTTTCCATAATTTACCTTAAAGTAATAAGAACTATATAATTAATTCTCTATTTTGATAGTACATGATACTATATCATTGTATGATGAGAAATTTTGGTAGACCAGTGCACTTCATTGGAATGGTTTTAACCCATCGAAGAACCAATCAATCATGCTCTTTGGATTACGTACGTAATCCATAACATCCCTTGAAAACCTTGTAAAGTTGGATTCATAATTATCAATGTTTCCATCCTCTTTATGTATTATATTCAAGAATTAACTATTCATATATTCTCAATGTTCATGAGAAAAATATTTTTGTAAGAAAATTTCCATAAAATCCTTCCATTACATATTTTCAATTTCTTCTTCCTCTGTTATGTTTTGGATTAATGACCACCATTGATCTGAATCCCCTAATAGATGAAAAACTTCCATGATAACCCTCTCCATTTTGTTACTTACCAAAGATAGAAATATATTCTCTGAGAAAATTATCCACTACTCAACGAAAATGGGTTTGTATTCCAATTTAATGATGGAGGTTGTTATATCAAGAAGCAATCTAAAAGTGTTCCTTGAAATTCTAGATCAGTATGCTCAATACGGGTAAAATTATTATTCAAAACCCAAATGGTTTATCCTAGTATAGTCATATATTTCTCAGCTCCAGTTACATCACCTAAACCAACATCGTTATCTTGCATAGAAGGAAAATCCTTACATGGGATATGCAGGTTAATACAATTTTCATTCCCTACACTATGTTCTATTTATAAGTAATGTAATATAATAAATTAGGTTATGAATCATAGTTCATAATTTCAAACTAGAAAAATAAATAACATAAATTGAAAATTTTATTCATAGAAAATATCATAATCAAAAAAATGGTTTATTTCGGGATATTTTTACTTTTAAATCATTCAAAAAAATTTGTAAATAAAATGAGAATTGTCCTAATAATATCCCTTTGGAGTTCCAAATTAGGTGTGAAGTAATGCTTCTTGTCATCTACTAGGTTACTCTGAGTTAGTTCTGACACACCTTGACAAAGTTGTTACCCCTATGTACATTTTTTCTATAACCACATCTACTTATAGTATCTAGATAGGGATGTATTTCTTGACAGACCCACATAATCTCTACCTTACCAAAATTTTAGGACGATCTTATATAATTATATTCAAAGTATATATTAGGGTTTTGTGACCTAATCTATGTTTTATAAATCTTGTTTCAATGGTTTATAATAAACATCCTCCTGTACCAATTGTGAAGACCCTGACCCTAGTAGCTCAGATCTAGTGTATTACATTATTTCACTAGTATAATAAACAAAGAAGTTTCATCCTGGAGGACCTCATAGTTTAGTCTCATTAGAAAACCAAATACAAAAATAATTGTTAGGTTAAAACATTTAAGGAAAAACAACAAATAAACTCTACTAGATAGTCCATAAACTCCAAGATTATCCCTAAAAATCATTCACAATATAAATCTAAAAATCTTGGGAAAAATAAAACATAAGAAAGGGTTGAGATTAGATGCCCAATAAGGGTATGAAATACGGTGGAAGCTTATACAAACATAAACCATATGGCACGGTGAATCAATAAAAACAAAGTCTATTAAAATTCAATCTTGATCATAATATGGTAAGAATAAAATCTGGTTAAATAATTCCATAAATAATCACAAGGGAAATAATCTTAAACATGGATATTATACTAGTTGAATAATCACAAGGATTATCAATTACTAATATCTTAATGATAGAATGTATAACGATGAACATCTGAAACATACCATCGAGGCCTTATCCAATGAATCAGAAAATAAATGGTTAATGTAAGAATATGGATCTTATTTTCAGGTATGCTTTTCTTTTTTAGTTGTTTTTGAGAAATAGAGGAGTTTATAGAAATTTCAGAAGTACACGCCATGTACTTTAAGTACACGTCATTTACCCGGTTGCCGCTGGTGACCGTGTGTTGGCCGTGTAACGGGCGAGCACCTGGCCGTGTGTGGTGACCTGGACACCACCTAAAGTAGAGGCCGGAAAAGGCATGTACATGATGTGTACTTTTAAAAAACACATTGTGTACTTTATTTTCTTCATTAAATAGATTGGGGTTTCATATAAATGATAGAACCTTTTTTCTCTTCGTCTGTCTCATCCAAGAGAAACCGTACAACCACAGATCTTCACAAAGCCCCCGACTCTCCCTCCGTTCTCTGAATCGACCATTTTCGATTGTGTTGGAATCACACCGGTGATTTCTTCCTTTTTCTATAACCTCATATTCTGATTTCTCCTCTTTCATTCCATATTCTCAATTGAACATTTTTTAAGTTTTTGAAGATATACGGCATTCGAGGGAGAATCAAGGCTTGAGATTCACATATATCAATATTATAATGCCAAGGTAGGTGGTTTGTGCCTTTTCGAAGATAGTCTTTGAATTTTATGTGAAAAAGTTCCAATACCCAAGAATGGGGTGTTGCGTGTTTATGGTTTTTAGCCATGTTTTTCCTTCTATGCTTTGTTTGTTTGGATAGAGGTAGTTTTTTTAGGAATGGGGTTAACTTTTCCATGTTATGGACGTTTTTCCCACATTTTCTTCTTTTGACCATTTGGTCCAGCATTTCTATTAGGATGCTTCACTTCCCATACCAAGTATTGTTAGGATGGAGTGACTATTATATTACATGCTATGATATGTTGTAGATTGTTTAGCTATGTAGGGTTTACATTGGATTCCATGTATCGTTCAAACATGATTGACTTACACAGGGCTGTGAGAACCTAGTGTATTAGACCATAGAGAAAATGGACGTTGAGGGCTTCTCCAGAGTGTCTATTTTACATTTACATTGTGAGACCATAGAGGGGGTGGATGTAAGTGCTCCCTCAAAGTGTATATAGTTCCTCGATATGGGCCACAGGGGGAATTGGACGTTGAGTTCTTCCTCAGAGTGCCTATTAGTTACTGATACGATATTATAAGGGGAATTGATGGTGAGTGCTTCCTCAGAGAGTCTGTTCTAAAGTTGGACCAAAGGGGTCAGACTGTGTGTACATCCTAGAGTGTTGCTTGTCTTTTTTGGTTTAACCAGAAGTTTTAGGTTATGATTACATCCTAGAGGGTTACATGTTCATTATTTTCTTCTTACATGATAAAAAAATTGAATGCATTTGAAACTATAGGATTGATTACTTTTGAGTACTTCTTTCTTTACTGCATCTCTTTGCTTATTGCCTGCCATATATAATCACTGACTTTTAGGCATAGGTCATTGAATGGTTTTCTAATGAGATAATTCTCACACTCTATTTGGGTCATGATTTTGGGCCAAAACAGATTATATTTTTGCAGGTATAGATAAGGGAAAGCGTTGTTCTACTTCAGGTACTTGATTGTTGTAGAGCTGGAGAGCATGGGACCATGCTGAGGATTTAGATGCTGTTGGAGTTTATCTATTTTATTTTGTTATTTATTTTAGTTATATATTCTATAATTTTGATTTCTTTGGCTATTTTCTTAGACATATGTATCATGCATCATTTATTTATATGTTCACAGTTGTTATTACTTCCAGTCTTTCGCTGCTTACTGGTTTCTGATAAGTTTTACTGCTTCCATTATTCCAATCCGTCTTACTTTTGCTGTGTTACTATACCAATGAGGGAATATTTTCCCCAAATTCACACCCAAGGCCCTTACTGCTAGTTGACAGCCTCTGGCAATCGGGGAAATGCGCTTGAGGCCATGTGACCAACCATTCACGGGGTGCCTATGGGTGGCTTCCGGAACCGGGACGTTACAAAGTGTTATCAGAGGCACATTCTTTTCTTCTTGACTTAATGTCTGGAGACTATAGACTAGGTTAGGAAAGAATAGGTACTTGGTAATAGGTTGTACCTGGGAGTAATAACTTATGTACAGGGAAAACCAATTTAGCTCGTTATTGCAACTTTTTTGGTTTTGAAATTTTACAGTTGATTTGATTTCACCATTGGGTGATTCATATATATTGCACTGTTAACTTCGATATTATTAAGGTTCTATTTCTGTTTCAACCTGATGAGATGTGGGTATTCTATGTCATGAATCATATAGGCACTTGTTAGAAATCACATGTCATGCATTCCTACCATTCCCTTTAGGGTGCATGAGTGATTTCATGTTGTTGTGATAGATGTTGTGTTAGATATGCATTCTGTTGTGATAGATGCCTTGATAGAATACTTGCTTCAGATGGGGTATTGAATTGTGGAAGGTTTCGTTTGAATGAATGCCAAACTTTGGTTCTTGAGGTGTTATGGGCCCCCTGGATCGGAATTTGGTGGATCACTGCACTGTTATGCTAGAAAATGACATGTATAAGATTCCATGCTTTGATTAGCTGGGAGTATGGGCCCTCACATATCAGAATTTTGCACCTTAATGTTTATTTTAGTGTTTTCTAGGTTCCAGAGTAGTTTCTGAGGCTTAATGTCCAGATGAACCCAGAATACACTGCGTGTAATGATCAATACACGCCATGTGTCTTTTTGTTCAGGACAGAACTTTTTTTATAAAGTACATGCTATATACTATATGTACACATCATGTATTCTCTAAATTTTTCACTAGCTGTGTGGGCAGAGACACGGGTTTTGGAAATCATTGGGGGAACATGTCGTGTACCGGTTTTACACATCGTGTTGTGTAGACCATGTGTCTACTCGTGTGACTAACGACACTGATGGATAAAACTTAAGTTATACGTGTCGTGTCAATATTAAACATGTCATGTAGTGTAACCCATGTATCCAACTATGAAGTGAACAACATAGGTTAGTGAAATATTTCTAGTAAATTCCATGTCTATAACAAACACGTCCTATAGAGTCAGTCGTGTAACCGGCCATGTAACTAACAACATGGGTTGGCGAAGTTCGTCTAGTACGCGTCATGTCTGGAACTAACAAGTTGTGTAGTCTAGTTCTAGGAGAATTGTGTGTCTTATCCATGTATAGGAACTAGGTAAGGGGAAGAGGATTCAAGTACATGTCGTGTGTTAGGATAACACGTCATGTGTATGGGGTCTTACACGACCTCGGTGGGCAGAAGTACACGCCCATGTGAAGGATTAAAGGAACACGCCATGTAGGAATTTTATACCTTGTGTATCTATGTTTTGAAAAAATTGAATGATTTATTTCTGTTGTTCCCTTCTTACACTTATATGTTTCAGTCCATGTTAATATTGATTTAAGGTGTGCACTTGACCTTGCAAAGTCATGCCACCGAGACATCCTCCAGTTGTACACCAGTTATAGGGTAGTGATTAGACACCAAATATGGATGATTATGGACTACCAGTAGATCCTCCTGTTGTTACAGTCTTAGCACCCGCCATCATTCCAGACATAGGCGATGACGCATAGTTCTGAGAGGGAATTATGAGGTTTATGCAGAACTTTCGAGGAGTACCTCATCTTTCCCTTTCTATGGAATATTTGACGTGGGTTTTCTAGCAACATCATCCTCCCACTTTCTCAAGGGATGGAGGACCCCAGGATATAGAGTTTTGGATAGAAGCCATGCTAATGATCTTCGATCATCTGGAGACACCTATGGAGAGGAGGGTCAAGCTCGCTACATATATGATTCTGGATTCTACAAAGAGATGGTGGGATGTGATCTCACAGGCAGGATGCCAGTAGGTTATGCCTTGGGATGAGTTCATGCGTGCCTTTTATGACTATTTCTACCCAGAGACTCTGAGGGAAGATTGATCCCGAGAGTTCATGTGTCTGGATCAGGGTAATCCTTCTGTTATGGAGTATTCTTCTCACTTCACAGAGCTACAACACTTCACACATATTCTAGGATTTGATTAGTTATTTCTAGAAAGAAAGATTTAGTATGTTCTTAGGCACGAAATCCGATCTTAGGTGAACATATCTAGGTTGACTTCTATCACTTCTATAGTCAACCAGGCACTAATCACGGAGCACAATCTGAGGGATTCTGGAGTGGTGAGCCAGGGCGGTTCGACATTCAGAGTTGGTATCCCTCTAACTCATAGAAGGAAGTATTGTTGGGAGTCTATTCATGGAGATTGTAGTATGCTAGAGAGGTCTTCTGGTTGCTAGGTGGTACTCTACTAGTGTAGGAAGAGTGGTAATACTAGGCCACATTGCCTGAGAGACCCAGTGGAGTGTTAATCTTGCGGAAATATGGGTTACCTTCAGCGCTTCTGTCAGTTATTCTCACTAGCAGCTGGTGAAAGGGGTTCTTCTATGCCTCCTTGTTCAAGAGCAGCACCACCAGTTTCACATCAGTCATGGAACTAGAGTTCTTCTGGCCGTTCAGGCTGAGGTGGAGGTCATGGCCATAATATCCAGTCACTAGGATTTCAGCGACAATAGGGTGGTCTGGAAGGGTCGTAGTGCAGGTCAAGCTTTTGCAGTGGAGCAGACCCAGCATGAGAAGGTTCCTGGAACCTCTACAGTTAACGGTACGATCCTAGTTGCCTTAGTTTTAGCTTCAACTCTTTTCGATACAGGGTATTCACATAGATTTATATTTTTCACTATTTTGGAGAGCCTTGGGCTTTGTAAATTTTCTTATGCTAATATCTTGATGTTAGATACTCTGTTGGGGACTAGAATGGATAGGGTACGTCAGTGTAAAGTGTTCCCTCTTGAGGTTGGTGGTTGTCACTTCCTATGAGACCTTTATGTCTTATAGATGATAGACTATGATTTCATTCTCAGAATGGACTGGTTAGTTTCCTTCCAGGCAGTTGTCGGTTTCTATCCTCATAGGGTGAGTTTCACCTCACTATAAGGAGGATCGTTTCTTCATAAGGGTGAGTGGGATGTCCAGGCGAGTAGATAAGGACCCAAGCATCATCGGTTGGGAGGAGTAACATCCCAAATTACTAGTCTATAATTAGATGACCAGGGAACTACATAGATGGACTTTCCTCCAATGGTGGATCATTTTAGGGATGTCTTTTCAGATGTCTTTTACGGTTTTCCTCCGGAGTGATAGGTGGAATTTTTAATTGAGCTTGTGACAGGAGTAGCACCGGTGTCTATTCCTCCTTATAG
Source organism: Viscum album (assembly GCA_963277665.1). NCBI lineage: Eukaryota > Viridiplantae > Streptophyta > Magnoliopsida > Santalales > Viscaceae > Viscum > Viscum album. The sequence goes on along the minus strand of OY728146.1, from coordinate 1,752,663,992 downwards.
GATGGCTACACCAGAGTTTTAGGAGCTCAAGAAGCAGTTGGAGGAGTTGCAGGAAAAGAGTTTAATCCAACCGAATACTTCTCCTTGGGGTTCTCTTGCCCTGTTTGTGGAGAAGGCAGACGGTACCCTCATACTTTGTGTGTATTATCTGAATTTTAACCAATTGGAGGTCAAGAATCGATATCCCTTTCCAAGGATCGAGGATCTCTTTGATAAAATTTGAGGAGCTCGTGTGTTCTCGAAGATTTACTTGAGATATGATTACCATCAGTTGTGCGTTAGATCATCCGATGTACCTCTTACAGAAGTTTAGAGGAGGTATGGTCTATATGAGTATGTGGTTATGTCGTTCAGTATCATGAACGCGCTTGCAGTTTTCATGGAACTGATGAACCAAGTGTTCCATACATACTTGTATTTTTGTTGTTGTTCGTCATGGATGATATATTGGTGTATTCTTAGACTCAACATGACCATGCTAACCATCATGATAACATTTGAAGTACACTGAGAGAGCATTAGTTATATGCTAATCTCTCAAATTTCCACTTTTGGATATACCATATTCACTTCTTGGGTCATGTTATCTCAGAGATAAGAGTATCAGTAGACCTAGAGAAAGTGAGAGCAGTAGTTTCCTGGGAGTAGCTGAAGAATGTCTTTGAGGTGTAGAGTTTTCTTAGGCTGGCTGGTTAGTGCAGACATTTTATATAAGACTTTTCACACTTATGAGTGCCACTGATGGGCCTGACTAAGAAGGGTGTGAAGTACTTGTGGTCAAATTCTTGTGATTCATCCTTTTAAGAACTAAAAGGGAGGTTGACTTTAGCACCAATATTAGTATTTCCATAGTTGGGAAAGATCTATACTGTGTACTGTGATGCATCAGGATTCGGGTCGGGAGCACTTCTTATGTAGGGAGAAGGAGTCCTTGTGTATGTGTCTCGGTAGTTGAGGCCACATGAGAGGAACTACCTCATGCATGATCTCGAGCTGGCTGCAGTTGTTCATTATTTATGCTATTAGAGACATTATCTTCTAGGATAGATTTTTTTTGTTTTCACTGACCACAAGAGTCTCAATTATATCTTCACTCAGCACGATCTGAATTTTATATAGTGAAAGTGGGTTGAGTACCTTCAGTATTTTTACCTTGAGATTTCTTACACACCTAGGAAGGGAACGCAGTGGCTGATGTGTTGAGCAGGAGAATTCAGTTATGGTCAATTCAGGAGGCCAGTAGTGAGTGGAAACCTATGGCTCTATTCTCTGAAATGAATTTAGAGGTGCCCGATAGGCAAGGGAGGATTTTTCTATATTCTATAGTTGTTACCTATAGTCTTCTTGAAAGATTGAGAATGAGGAAGCTATCAGATTCAGAAGGCCTAGTTCTATAGGTGAGTGTGTTAGGGGAGTACCCAATTCCAAGATGGACTATAGGTGAGGATGATATCTTGCGTGTTCAGGGTGTGTATGTGTGTTAGCAGACATGCGCGAGGAGATGATGCGGGAATTTCATTCCTTAGTTTGGGCAGTTCATCCTGGTGTCACCAAGATGTATAGTGATCTGCACTGTCAGTATTGGTGTCCAGGTATGAAGAAAGTTGTTGTTGGTTTTTGTCATGAGGTGTTCCGCCTATCAGCAGGTAAAGGCAGAGCGTCAGGGACCAGCAGGGCTTTTACAGTAGTTACCCTTTTCCAAGTGGAAGTGGAATGATGTCATGATGGTCTTTTGGATAAGTTTACCGAGGTTTCCTCGAGGGAATGATGCAGGTTTGGCTGTCATTGATAGACTTGTGAAGGTTTCTCACTTATTGCTGATTAAGGAGACCTTCAGTGTTGAATAATTGAGAAGGTTGTACATCTGAGAGATTGTACATCTACATGGGGTTCTACACTCCATTGTTTCAGACGGGGATTCCCATTTTACTTCTTGGGTATAGCAGGGATTACAGAAGGATTTGGGTACACAGGTACTTCTAAGTACAGCTTACCATCCCTAGATAGATATCCAGTCCGAGCATACGATTCAGGTGCTTGAGGACATTCTTTGGGAATGCATCCTGGATTTTTGAGGTTCTTAATAGAAACACATACCTCTTGTAGAGTTTTCCTACAATAACAGTTTTCAAGCAACTATTCAGATGGAACCTTATGTGAATTTGTACGGTAGTCCATGTCGATCACCCTTATGTTGTCTGGAGGTAGGAGAGGCAGCTATGCTAGGATCTTATCTTGTCTAGGAGACCACAAAGCAGATAGAGTTGATTAGGAAGAGTATGGCTACTGAACAGTCACGAAAAAAGTCTTATGTTGGTCGATGGAGACGGCCTCTGGAGTACAAGGTCATAGATCATGTTTTTCTACGTGTCACACCGAGGTTGGGACACAGGAGTATTATGGGATAGGGTAAGCTTTCGCTGCGGTATGTCAGGTCATTTGAGGTGTTGGAGAGAGTTTGGATGGTAACATATTAGCTGTAGTTACCTCAAAAGTACCATGCTATGCATGATGTCTTCCATGTTTCTCAGCTTCGATGTTACTTCTCAGACCCATGTCATGTTTTCCAACCCAATGAGGTTGAGTTAGAGGTGGACGCATTCTTCGAGGAGCATCCAATCCAGATTTTTGATTGTAATGATAAGGTTCTCCATGGTTGGTCTATTCCTCAGGTATGAGTGCTATGGCTGCACGAGCGAGTACAGGACAAGACTTGCGAGAGGGCGGTCGATGTACGATCACAGTGGCTAGAGTTGTTCGAGGTTTCTTCTTCTACACCGCCTTTCTAGGGAAATTCAGGGACAAATTTCTTTAAGGGGATATGTTTGTAAGAACCCAAATCTTCTTTTTAGGTACGTTTTTCATTTTTAGTTGTTTTTTAGAAAAATAGGAGTTTATGGAAATTTCATGAGTACACGCCATGTACATTAAGTACATGCTGTGTACCGGGTTTTCATTGGTGACCATGTATCGGCTATGTAAGGTTCAAGAACATGGACGTGTGTGGTGACCTGGAGATCTCCTAAAGCGGAGGCCAAAAAGATGCAAATACACGCCATGTAATTTTAAAATACACGTCGTATACTTTCTTTTTTTCATTAAACAGATCGGGGTCGTGTCTAATCGATAGAAATGTTTTTCTATTAGTTTGTCTCGTCCAGGAGAAACCATATGGCTGAGGATCTTCACTGATCCCTTGACTCGTTCTCCATTCTCTGAATCGATCGTCGTCGATTGCGTTGGAATCACATCAGTGAGTTCTTCCTTCTTCTATAAATTCATCTCCTAATTTTTCCACTTTAACAATATATCCTCGGTTGAACCTTTTTAATGTTTTTGTAGATCTACGGCATTAGAGGGTGAATCAAGGCCTATGATTCTCATATATCGATCTCATAACGCCGAGGTATGTCGTTTATGCCTTTCCGTACATAGTCTTTGAATATGTGCAAAAGTGCCAATACCCAAGAACGGGGTATTGAGTGTTTATGATATTTAGCCCTATTTTGTCTTATATTCCTTATTTATATATATATCTTGTTTTTTTATGAATAGGGATAATTTTTTCATGTTATGAAGGCATCGCCCATGTTTTCTTGTTTTGACCATTTGATCCAGCTTTCCTCTTTGGCTTCCTTGCTTCCCATGCCTTGTATTGTTAGGATAAAGTGATTATTATCTAACATTCTATGATATGTTGTAGGTTTTTTAACCTTATAGGGTTTACTTTGGATTCCATGTATCATTCATGCACGATTGACTTACACAGGGCTGTGAAAACCTGGTATAGTAGACCATAGAGAGAATGGACGTTGAGGGCTTCTCCAGAGTATTTGTTTTACTTTTACGTTGAGAGACCATAGGGGGTTGGATATAAGTTCTCTCTCAGAGTCTCTGTAGTTCCTCAATATGGTACATAGGGGTAATTAGACATTGAGTTATTCCTTAGAGTGCCTATTAGTTACCCATACAAGACTATAAGGTGAATTGATAGTGATTACTTCCTCAAAGAGTCTGTGCTAAAGCTGAACAAGAGGGCTTAGACTGTGTGTACTTCCTAGAGGGTTGCTTGTCTTGTTTGGTTGAACCAGAGGGGTTAGTATGTGAGTAAATCCAAGAGTGTTACCTATTTGTTATTTTTTTCTTACTTGATATATGAAATTAAATACATTTGAAACTATAGGATTGTTTAATTTTGAGTACTTCTTTATTTACTACTTCTCTTTGCCTATTACCTACCATATATATTCACTGACTGTTAGGCATAGATCTTTGGGTGGTTTCCTACTGGGATTAGTCTCACACCCTGTTTGAGTCAGGATTTTGGTCCCAAACAGATTATATTGTTGCAGGTATAGATAAGGGAAAGCACCCTTCTACTTCAGGTACTTGATTGTTGTCAAGCTGGAGAGCATGGGACCAAGATGAGGCTTGCGATGCTGCTGAAGTTTATCTATTTTCTTTTGTACTTTGGTTTGGTACTTTATTCAATCATTATGATTCGTTTGGATGTTTTCCTAGACATATGTATCTTGCATAATTTATTTTTATGTGCTCAGTTGTTATTACTTCCTATTTTCCACTATTTACTGGTTTATGGAATGTTTTACTACTTCTGCTATTGTTATCTGTTTTACTTCTTTTGTGTTACTCTCCCGATGAGAGCATATATTCCCCACCATGACACCCAAGGCCCTCGCTACTAGTCGGTAGCCTCTGGAATTCGAGGAAATTTACTTGAGGCCATGTGACCAACCAGGCATGGGGCAGCTCTAAGCGGCTTTCAGAAATGGTACATTACAGTTAAGGCCTCAACCAAAACCATATCTAAACAATAAGTGGGAAAGGCCTTGGCCATGTCTATATCTATTTTATTTCATGAGACCTATCAATGTATTGAGGGGTTATAGTATTCTCATCTCATCACTTAATAAGTCTAATTAATTTCTCATATTAAAGGGTTGATACATATATAACATTTATAAATGAAATTTAAATAACATCTCCCAATTAGTAAACCTAGTCACTAAATATTCTGAGTAATATGGTGAATGGTATTAAGATAGAACATCCATAGTCAAACTAATCATAAACCATTTAATAAAATATTGTAGATGATATCATAAAATATCAATAAAAATTAATCACAAGAGTCAACATAGGGGGATTAAATAGATGAAAATACTCTAATAAAATCATTGAGGAATTCCTGAGAGAAATGCAGTTTTACTTTGAAAAGACATGTTATTTTGGAAAAATAATTTTTATTTGTCATAAAATTAGATTGTGAACATATATATCCCAGAGAGTAAAATATATGGACAATGAAATTATTTTTTAGGCATAAATGATTTCCATATGAAGTGAAAACATGTAAAATTGTTTCTAAGAAGCTTTATAAATGGGCCACTTCAATGAATTTTATGAGAAAATATTAGAGACTTTAAAGAGGATAAGTCATGATAGTTTACATAAAACCAAAAAAGTTCTAACATATATTTTCATGAAAAAGTGTCTTATTAGAAAAATATTGGTGTCCTAAAAAATATTATGGATTTTACATGAAAATGTATTAGAAATTGGGAAGTACTCTTCAATTGGGGTTGCTTATTGAGATGAATTGAAAAGAGAACCTTATAAAAATGTATTTCTACATCAAAGAAACATGAAATTATATAGATAAATGAGTTTAGAAAAACTAAACATAATTTAAAATAAGTATATAAAAGTAAATAAGAATTAAATTGGTGTAAATAGAGGGAAAGTGTAACCCCGAAGAAAAATGGATGTTCAGGAAGAAATCCCTACCTTATGTCCAAAAGCATTATTGACTAGTACATAACATCTTAGATAATGAAATTATATTCATTTATAAATTATTTAAGAACCTATTTATCATGTATTTTATTTATTATAATTTTATTATGTTCAATTATGTCCCTTTTTAGGATTTATAATATTTAATTCAGTCATTTAAGAGTGTTCTTTTCCATGGTTTTCATGATTTCTTGACTTGTATATATGTAAGAATGATCATTTCAAATGAAAATAGTTTTATAGAATTTAAATTATATATTATTAAAGAAAATATATAATATTAAATGATCTTATATATGTTTTTCTTTCATTTTTTAGGATTATTCATTAGATAAAATGTTAATGATGAACGTTACTTTATTTTGGTGAATTTTCGATTATCACATACTAGTTTTGATTAATGAATTAATATTATGTATATGTACTGGTTACAAAACATTATATGGATTATATTATGTATAATAGATTATTAATTAACCATAATAATTGTTTTATGACCATCTATTAAGGAATTGATGGAAAATAAAAACATATCGTCCATGATGGTGGTAAATCGGCACATCACCAATGATATTTTCATTTTTAGAATAAAAGAAATATGAGAAGAGTTTTGATGATGTATTTTAAATTAACAAAACAAAATAAAATTAAATATTATATATTATATATTATATTTATGTTTCATGTTTGGATAGATCATGTGAGTGAAGTATAATAAATGAAATGAAATTGAAAATAAAATAAACGAAAAAAGAAAGTGGATTTTACCTCTTGAATTTCTTCTCCTTGAGAACCTCATTAAGGTGCATGAGATTAGTATTTCAGTGAGACCAAATAATTAAGGATGTGAGGAAGAGACTTTCTAAGATTATTGGGTAGATATTGGTCATTATTCAAGGATTAAGAGGTGTGTGGATAAGAGGTGGTGGGAGGTGGTATTTGTAGTGGAGGAGAGGGGTGTTTTTTGATTATTTTATTCATTAGTATATTATTGTGAATCAAAAAAAGAAATAGTGATAATTACATGAATAAATATAGTAAATATAGAATTATAGATATATATTATGTCACTTACATAAATTATTACTCAAGGAATTTTTTATTTAAATTATAATATATATATACTGTAAATTATGGTATTTTACGATTCACCAAAAATTCAACTATTTTAGAAAATAACCAAAAATTCACTCTATCCAATTTTTTACATGTAAATTTGGAAAAAATATATATTATATTAAAATAATTTTATAAATATTATAAATCAAATTTTTAATCAAAATCATCATTTATTCGAAAATATAGATTTCCAAATTAAAACTGGTTTTATGACACTTTGAAAACTTAATTAAGGTCTCATAAAATTATCTTATAATCATTAGATAAAAAATACTAATTTTATAGTCTATTTTATGAGAATATATTTTCTTTCAAACCATCATATGATTTATAAAATTGTAGTTAAATATTTATGACTTATATAATTACCAACACTAAATTTATACTTTCATGGGTGAAGTTATTATTATATTGGTCATATTACTATTCTAAATGGTCATATTACTATTCCAATAGTTCTATCTAATAGTATATTATGGTTTTAAACTCAATGGTTTTTGACACATAAACTTTCAAAGATACTAAATTTTAAAATATCCTTATAATAAGATATTGGGGTGTTAAATTCACACCCTATTCGGAAAATTGTTGTTACTCATAGAGGCCTCTTAGTTTCAAGATATGTCTTGGGATTGTGCTTATTTGTTGTTTCCTCTTATAGACTAGGACTTGACATGGATCTGGGGGAGAGAATGTACTATTCATTCCTTCTGGAGTTGGGTCTTTTATTTATTTATTCTTAAAATTTTTGTCGTGTTTATTTATTAATTTTGGTATATCATCTCCTAGTTTAATATATCATGTTCGTTCATTATTGTATATTTTGGTGATGGACTACTAATAAGTTTACTGTCATTTTTTCTTTATTTATTGATTTTCCTTTATTACCTTATAATACCATTATATATATATACATCTTATGATGTTGTTAGATTGTGATATAACATTGTGTTGCTATTTTTATGAGGGTATGGTCTCCCCACTATACCACCTTTATACCCTAACTACTAGTCATCTGCCTCTAGAATACGGGGAAGCAATATTGGGCCCTTGTGACCGACTAGATTGAGGAACCATTTAATTGGGCCCTGGTTTGGTATGTTATAATTTTGGCTTGGGTCTATTTACACAAATACTATATTGAGGTAGAAGACATATCTCAAATGTAATTTTATATCATTCAAGCTGATTTAGAAAGTATCATCAATATCACCCATTGAACAGTTCCTTTCATCCTTTATAAACCAAGAACATATCTCTAATACACCTCAAATAATATAGTAATTTCTTTATAGCAATCCAATATTGTTCTCCTAGTTCTGCTTAATATCTTTCTACCATACTTAAGGTGTAGAAAATATCAAGCATGTTGTACAATGTGCACTAAAATAATATGCATATGATTCATATGACTTAAGGATATTTTGGTTCTAATATGTTATTAAGAAAGATCTCAAGTAAATGGTGATGCCATTATAGTCTACATTTCATGGGATGAAACCTGATAGAACATTTATCCCAATGTAGTGTAATCATAGTGCATAACACTTCCACTTCACTCACATATAGTTTCATTAGTTACAGAGAAATAGGTATTGTCATATATGAATTTTTCTTCATTGAAATATTTTAATCAATAAACTAACGGGTTGTAGCATGTGGGTTCCATGAAATAGAACCTTGTACATTTGATATGGTCTAGACACTTTATTATAGGAAAAGTGTTGAGTATGGATATATAAAGGGTTGTGATCCCTCAATTTTAATATATCCTTTTTCTTACAAGGATACAGAAAAACAAATTTCCTTATCATAGCATTATTCACTAGGAATAGTAAAGGAACTAATAACCCTTTTAATGTACAGGATTCCCCAAGTTATGAACAAGGATATTTTGGACGGAGTAATTCCTAAATGATAGGAAGAATTGGTTTATTACTATGGTGATCGTCATCAAGTCTTTAAATAAGAGGAAAAAATGATTACACATCACTATAGGTATGTTTTTTTATGCTCTTAATTCATTCTAATTAATACTATCATGGATAGATCAAGCATAAATAATGATTTTCTTCTATATACTTGTTCATTATATAAAAATTTAAAACACATAAACAGTATTAGATCTATATTAAATAATGAAAAAATATGCTTATTTCATTATTTGAAAAATAACATGTTTTAAAAAACATATACTCAAAGTTCTCACATGACATTATGTTATTAGATAATAGTTTTTAAGTTTTCTACCTAAGATTAAATTTTGTCACAACATAATATCTGGTGCTTCAGTATGATATTACATTAAGATTTAACATAATGTCATGGATTACTTAAAGATATATTTGGAAAATAATGTATTTTTCAATATGACTCAATGTTACATTATGAAATTAATATAATGTGGAGAGGAAGGCATAAAGTCTATTAATAAGATAATGTTTCTTCTATCACATTACATTAAAACTAGAGTATTATTTTTTGTCTAATTTGCATTCTTTTGAGTGTCAACATAATGTGTGGAACTCAATATAAATTATTTTGAGTGTTAATGTAATGATAGGGATGTAACAATTAGTCAATAAAGTTTTACCACATACTACGTCAATTCTGTATCATATTGTATCTCGTATTTTCATTTCTTCTTTACCTCACACACTCTATGGGTGGTCACTAAATTCTTTTGAAGTCACCCACTTTGTTCAAACTCAATATCATGACTCCCTACATGATATAATTTTTTTATAATTGTCCCACATTCGTCATACATATAGAACCCCATATAGGTTTTGTACCTCCTATAAAACTCTTTTATTTATATCCTTTGAGATTGGATGATATCCCTTGTGGTAACTAACTACTTGGGCATGCCATATATAGTTGGATCATGTTTTGGAAAAATAAATAAAACATTTATTTGTTCATTAAATACCTTTAATATTCAAGTTTAGTGAATTTTTAATGAAATATTAATATTTTGTATATATAAATATCTGATAATGTTTTTCTAGGAGGTAAATACCTATATAGAATATTAGGTAAATTTTCATAAAAATTATTTTGTAACTACCTTAACCTAGATTTTTTTTAGTCTTTATATATTTATAATATTGATTTAATATAGAATGTATATATTAGATGTTATAGATTTCATGAATATAATTCTATTTTGATTAAATTATCCTTGGAAAGAGGCTCTTGGGGTTGGACTACCCACCAACTTGGAAGCTCATATCTTGTTCTAGAAAAGTAAATGGTTAGATCACAATTTCAATGGGATTAATCATGTGGATATTTTCAATGAAATATAACCCTATTACCATATATGAAAAGTTAAATTACCTTTTGAATGAGATGAATTCTAATATGTATGACTACGTTTGGATTATATTTTTGGTTAATAAAAAAAAATTTCTAATTGGGTAAAGAGTTAAACATTAATGTGGTGTAAACACATTAATTTTGTGGATAAAAGTGGATTCCAAAACTAAATCATTAGAATCATTAATATGTAAGGGGAAAACACATGAGATGATAAAAATTTCATGAGATTTAATAAGTTTGATATACATTTTATTTATATTAAAAAATTTATAATTTTAAGAAATCTTTTAAAATATTATTTGTGAAATTCCTTCTTAAGAAAAACATTTCATGACCTTAATAATTTAATATGGGTAACCCTGATGGTTATGTTTCGAAAAATGTCTTGTTTAATGAAAGAATGTAACAAGGGCACTCTAACAGTTGGGTCCCTCGTTCATGGTCTTTTCATAGAGTTATATTAGTTGTGAAGTCCTAACAGCAAAATACCATAAAAATAGAGTTTATTGGATCCTTTCAAGGGATTTGGATAAATATTTTATCTACTTTTATATCCAAGAATAATATATGAAATGATTAAAACCAATTATATGCTATATATATTCAGGGAATATTTATATTCTTAAACCGGTGTATATCATGATAAAATAGGGATCATGTGTCACAAAATGGATATGATGTATGTGGTAAGCATTTTTATTGGGGTAATTTTAATAAATTTCCTTATTAAAAAGATATAATATATGATACTCTCCCTATATATAACTTTTCTATAGGTTGTGGCTTATTTTATGGAAACCATCTTAATATCTCTCAACTCTATAACCTATTGATCTATTCAAGATTTGTATCTAAGGTAGATAAGTTTTTTAAAAGTAAAACATTTTGAGTATCTAAATTTGAATGTCATAGAGATCAATTCCACCAACATTGACTCATGGTATTAGATATTGGGTGTGCGTCACACATCTTTGGAAATAAAAACAGGCTCATAGATCAAAGGGATATGATAAATGGGGAAGTATATCTTCATGTAGTTAATGGAGCATGATTTATTTCATTAAAATTCAACACTAATTATCTAATTCTATCTAATGGAGTATTCTTATAATTATAGAACCATTATTATGTTCCAACCATAAATAGAAAATTTATTTCTTTATCTTCATTGAACAAGAAGATATTTTCATTAAGTATTGAGAAAAATATTTTTTTGATAGATAACTATGAAATTTTATATGTAATTTGGAATAGTTTAAATGGTTTATATATTCTATAAAAGGAAATTCCTATTTAAATCCTTCATAATAATAATGTTGGGGTTGATTATACTTCTACTAACCTTTGAAATTATCTCATGTTGTGTATATATGATAAATGATTAAAAATACTTCATGAAAATTGATTATTAGAATAATTCTATTATGAATTATTTGATAATTTTGAATCTAATTTATTAGTAAAAATGACAAAATAAATTTTTAATGTAAAAGAGGAAGTGGGTTATTGGACTATTGGATCTCATATATTATGATGCATTACGACCAATTATTACTCAATAATGTGGTGGTTTTAGGAACTTTATTAACTTTACAAATGATTTTTTTAGTATGTATGTGTGTATATGATGAGATAGAAGTATGAATCTTTTTAAAAGTTGAAATTTTTTTATGATGAAGTAAAAAAAATCAACTAGTACATAGTGTAAAGATCCTCTGATCAGATCGATGTGGTGAATACTTGATCTAGAAATTACTTGATCATGTAAAGGATTGTGGAATTTTTTCTCAACTCACTCTCCCTAGAACACCATAATTTTATGATGTGTTTGAGAGGATAAATTGTTCCTCATTATACCTTGTTTGATCAGGGATCATTCAGTGTGACATTCCTTTTTAATTAGGGGGTTATTCTCTAGAGGTTGTTTCATTTCTACAAAATCATATTGCATATAAAGTAGTTATAAAATACTCCATAATAAATACAAACTGGGAAATTTTCAATTGTGTGTGTTATAATGATTTGGGGATGTGGTGAATTTTTATGATTCTTGGAATCTAATAATTTTCACCTGAAATCTAATAAAAGAGTATTTTTTGGTTATCCTAAAAACTATGGGATATTATTTCCATAATCCTATTTGACATAAATTATTTGTGGCCTAAAATGGTGTTTTTATCGAGTAGGAAAATTTTATTAGAGATTTTAGTGGTAGGAAATTTAAATTTAGGGAAATTAAAGAGCAAAAACATAAATATATCTTAAGACGGAGGTGGTCCTTATTCCATAAAAATTTATAGAAGAAAACTCGACTGAGAAACACAAGAACCTATAATTCGAGGACAAATTCATCAAGATATCATAGGATATGGATTCTTCATAGCCAATGATGATAATATATGTTCATATTATATGAACCAACCTCCTATCAGAACACCATATTGATTTATAATTATGATAAATATAAAATATCCATGATATTGAAATATATACTTCATGTACACAAACCAAGTATTAAACAAGGTATATAAACCTCAATGGGTGAGAACAATGAGATGAAAGTGGGTATTATACAAAAATACTAATATGGATGGTATTTTTACTACCTATAATCCACACTTGGTTTAAAAATGTTACATAAAATTCAAGGCATTGACTATGAAGAACCATTTTCACCAGTTGTAATGATAATTTCTATTTGAATATTTCTCTTTATATCATCTTACATTGATTATGTGATATAAAAAAATTTATTTCAAAATTAATTTCCTTAATTTAAATTTATTTGAGTATTTATATATGATACATCATATAGGTTTGAGGTGAAAAATAAAACTTTTATGGTATGAAATCTACAATGGTCCATTTTTTGATTGAAGATAGCTTCTTAGAATTGAAATAAATACTTTAATGATGTGATAAAAATTTTGGTTTTATTATAAATGTGGAATATTCCTGTTTATATAATTGTATTAGTGGTATAATTGTAGTGTTTTTTATATTTTAGGAAGAGGTAATAATTCTTATCAGAAGTGATATCATGATAGTTCCCTGCATGAATATGTGTTTGGGTATGCACTTCTAAATGAAAAAGATGGGTGAATAATTATACATTTTAGGTATGAATATCTATTGTTATTGATCTAAAAGGATACTTAGACTTAGTAAGTACACATAAATTGGAAATTTTATTAATAGATTTAGCATGGATAACATTCAAAAATGGTATTTACCAGTATTTCATTGCATTAATATTAGGAAGATTCAGGGTTCTTATAAAGAGTTGAAAATGATGGATAAAATTATATATACATCCACAATAGGATATTTCATGTATTCCATTATGTGTAATTCTAATTATACATAATTTTATGCCTATAATTTCCCTTTTTAAAATATAATTAGGTTACATTAATAATATAGTATTTTATAATTCACACATACCATATGATAAATCCAACAACATTATTTATAATAATATAAAACTATATTTAAATAAAAAATATGTCATTATAAATTTAAAGTATTGTAATGGGGAACTAAATAGAAAATAAGAACCCATGAATAAAAAAATTATATCTCTTCAATCCCCTGGAATAATTTCACTCACAAACAACACTGTAGAAAAGAGGCAGAATATTAATACTGAAATATCCATTTTAATAATGAAAATATATATAACCTTAAGAGAAAATAAAATAGAATAATGAATTAATGAAATAATTTTAATTTACAGGAATTAAAGAACCGATATGACCATTAAAAATCTATCTATTGGAATTGTATTGTGACTATTTGAATAATAACCTAACCATTAGAATTGTAGTATGACCATTGTAATTGTAACATGATCATTAGAATAGTAATATGACTATTAAGAACATTAACATGAGTGTTATAATAGTAACCTCACCCATGGAGATTTAAAAATTATATTTAAGTATCGTATAAAATTAGAATATATCATATCTATACCCTGAAACAAGTAAATAGATGCTTTAAAATTTTTAAAATAAATGTTGGAATTTTTATAAAACAAATATGTTTTGTTTGAATTTTATAACAATATGATAATTCAAGAGAAATTTATTTTAATAATATGGGTATATAAATCAATATTATTTTTATGATAATGATAATATAAATTTATGAAACCTTAAGTTATTTTTTAAAGGGTCATAAAACCGATTATAATATTAATATTGAAATTTTTTCAAATAAATGTGGATTTTATATAAAAATTAAAATTTTCATTTTTAGAAAATAATTTTCTTAAAATGGATTTCAGTTTTTAAATCTACTTTTCAAAAAATGGTCAGGTTATATTTTTGGTATTTTTCTAAAATAATTGGATTTTTGTGAATGGTGAAATATCGTATTTAGCATTATAACCAAAATAGATGAATTTTTGAGTCATGAATGATGTCATATGCCATCATTTAAAACAAAAATGTACAAGTTAGTTTATATTTTATCAATAATAAATATATTTTATATTCATGAGCTAAAATAATAAACTAATGAATATAATATTTCAAAACACTCCCCTCCTCCCCTTATAAATATCACCCCTCTCCTCCTCATATAAATATAAACCTTAATCAACCCTTCTCCTTGCAACCTCTAAGACTTGGATATTTATGAATTTATTCCCAAACCTCTTATAAAACATCTCCCTAACTTTCTAGTTCTACTGGCCTCATCGAAAGACAAATTCCATGTTCCTTAAGGATTATTTCTAGGAGGCAACATTTAAGAGGTAATATTCTCATTTTACCTTTTATAACTTATTTTTTTCTTCTACCTTCCCCTCACCTCCCTCATCCAACATGAATTAATGAATATAGTATCATATATATATAGTAATTTCGTTTTGATAGTGTAATATCTACTATCCATCATTTTATTTTCTTCTCTTATTCTAAGAATAAAACAATTTTCCATATTATGTTAGTTAACCATCATCATGGATAATGAGTTTTGATTTTATATTAAAACCATCATGGATGGTCATAAAAATATTTTTAATCTTAAATTATATGATAATAGGTATATTAAAACTTATTTCATGTTTTGTAATAAATATATAGACATAATATTAAATAACAAGTTTATGATGGTCAGTAAAATGGCCTAAATAAATTAACCATATAACACTATCAATTTAAAAAAATGGATCATCAATATATAAAATCACAAAAAATAAATTTGGGGCTATTTAAATATTTTCAATTTCATGAATAAATTTTTGATTTTTCTTATGGATTTTTTATCAAATTTTATAATAACCTTCTATATTTATCCTTAAGTGATCCAACCATGAACCGAGAAGCAGACGCCCTCAAAACATTGAAATGGAACATTATATCTAATCGAAATTTACATATTTGAACATAATAAAATTATAATAAATAAAATATAAATAAAAAACGTTCAAAATTATTTAATTATTTAATCTAATTTGGTTTTAAAATACATTAAGGTCTAGTAAAAATGATTCTGGAACTTAAGGAAAGGGGCCCTTCTGAACCTCCCTATTTCATTTTTAGTTATAATTTCTCTCTATTACATCACATTATCACCCATATTTTATTAAATAATAATTTTATGTTCCTTATATATGTTTAATACATATATAAATTTCTTAAATCATATTTCCTTGATGAATAAATACAATTTTTGAAAGGTTCCCATCTCAATTCCTCTCGATAAACAAACCTGATTAAAGGGAACTTCTCTATTTCTCACCCCTTTTCAAGTAAACTCTTTAAAATGTTTAAGGCCACCCATGTTTTTGAAAATTAATAATTTTATCATGTAAAACTATTTTATAAACATTTATATGTTTATGTACGTTATTATTCATTTATCCTTTTTAAAGACTCTTTATACATTTTCCTAAAGCCATGATTTAGATGTACTTTTACAAAGAGATTTCTAAACTTTTTTTATTTCTTAATATCAGTTTGACATAGTTTATAATAATCTATAATTATTTTTCCATTAATTATGTCCAAGAATGATTTAATCTCTTCTTTTAAGGAAATCATTATGATATTCCCCATGATTTTCCCTTATCACATGATTATAAAACTCATTTATTTTCATGGATAATCTATATGTTTATACCTTGTGAAAGATTTATTTGTGAGGAGAACATATGCATGTACATGTTAGGATGTGCATACCCAGATAATGCTCCAATGTATTGGGTAATGTTTTAGTCTCATATGGATATATGGATGGGAATAAATAGTGAACTTAATCGATTATGGGAATCTATCCAGCATATGATATTATCTTAATGGTTTTCCTAAACATATCCTTCTGTCATGTTTTATGATGATATCACATTCTGAAATTTTCATTACATTTTTTTATATTATACTCTTAATGATTATTCATGATAAATTCCTTTTATATTATCATATTATACCTTCTAAATCTAGTACATGCTTCATTTACATGTTTATTTCCTTAATGGGATTTTTAGATCACCCATTTTGTCTATATATTCCCCAGGTAATCCTATACGTTTTTTTATATAAAGGGGAGGTAGGATCTCATTATTTAGAGTAAAATAAATAAAATTTATTTTAGTTTCATGTTGTCTATTTTTTTACCAATTCTTCCAATGACACTAGGTTTTTCAATCCTTATATTTTAATTAATTTCATTTTATGGTAGAAATCATGTATTAATATTGCAAATGAATTGGGATTCTATAGTTGGTATCAAAGAATGGTATAATTATTTTTTGTTATTAATACTTGAATAGATTGTTAGATTATAAAATATAGTAGTAAAAATCACACCAAATAACCAATATTAAATCCAAGATACTCATAAGTTAGGAAATACATTTCATTTACAAGTTATTCCTTATAAGTTTTAAATTTTCCTTTTATATTGTTATTTTTTTTATGTAATCTCATCTTATATTTATTTTAGATATATTAAATTGATAAACCAAGAGTTCAATTGTGAAATATGCAGTCATTATACATTAATGGATATCAGATCTCTTATATTATTATAGTTATACACATTCATTAATATATTTAAAGTTTATTAGAACTATTCAAACAAAACCTCAAAAAATGGTGGTTGTGTTGTCTATGAGAACAGAAAATAGGAAAATTATTGCATCAAAAGTTTATAACTCCTCCCTAATAAATTTTTTGGGGATTAACCTCCCAAATAATATATTATTACTTCCTTTAGTGGAGTTTGATGATATATTGGGCATGTATTGGGTACTCTTATATAAAACCAACATCAACTATCAGTAGAGGGAGATCACTCTTTACATATTGAGTCATCTCAAAATTCTATACAAGTGTAAGTAGGGTAGTGAATCTATATTGAAGTCTTCATATCAAGTGTGCAAATTATTTTCTTATGATAAATCATATATAGATCAAATGATTGAGATAGAGGAGTGAATCAGGCTTGAATATATTCTCATTGTGAGGGACTACACTTATCTATTCCTTAAATAATTTTTTGTACTTCCTCCTGACTAAGTGGTTGAGTTATTAATTTAACATATACCTAGTTATATTACCATGTCAAATACTTCCAAAAAATGGCCACCATCATGTTTAAGGAGTGGATGAATATTTTACAAGAGAATCTAGAAAAGGGTCATATATTCCCATGTTTTTAATCATGGGGTGTGTATTCCCTCTTAGTTAAGAAGAATGATAGATCAATGTGCCTTGGTATTGATTATCATAACCTCAAAAAAATTACAATAAATAAAAATTATCCCCTATCATGGATAGATGACTTGTTTGGCTAACTATGTGGGTCCAAGTATTCCTATAAGATAGACCTTTGGTCGGGATATCACCAATCAATGGTGAAGAAGGAAGATATTTCCAAGACTTATTTAAAATTAAGTATGGACACTATTAGTTCATAGTAATACCCCCTGGAATCACTAATGCTCTAGAAATATTTCTGGCCCAAATGAATAGAGTCTTTAGATATTACCTTTAAAAATTTGTAGTCGTATTTATAGATGATATTATGATATACTCCAAAATCAAGTAGGATCATGAGAGGAATTTGAATATTGTTCTAATATTTGAAAGGAGGAACTATATTTAAAGTATATAAAATGTGATTTATAGATGGATAAAGTATCATTCTTGGGGAATGTTATCACTAGAAAAGGTATATATATAGACCCATATAAGAAAAAGGAAATCAAGAGGTTTCCCAGGGAAACATCTATAATATAGATCCATATTTTCAGTAGACTATATGGGTATTACAAACAATTTTTAAGAAAAATATCATCATTATCAAACCTATTAACTATTATTACTCAGATGGGTGTATAGTTTTCTATAAAAGTGAATGAAAATAATGATTCAAGGAGTTGAAAAGGGGGCTTATCACTGTACCAATACTTACACTACCCACAAGTGGGGAAATATTTGTGGTATACAATGATGTTTAAAAAAGGGTTTAGGTTGTATAATAATGAAAAATGATAAATTTATTGATTAAAACTCAAGGAAGTTGAATATTCATGAGTAAAGTTATCCAACACCTGATCTGGAGGTGGCTACATTAATCTTCTCATTGAAAATATAGTGGTGTTATCCTTAAGGGTAATATACTCTTAGATTAAAGTATCCTAAAAATTTATCAATTATGAGAATTGAAAGGGATCTGATATTCGTATACATCAAAAGGATGTACATGTAAATCATAAAGGAAGGAACACCATATTTTATTTCTCAAATGACTTCTTAGTCATCCCATATAAAAATTAAAAAGGATGAACAAGTAGATGATGTTTAAATTCAGAAGAAGGTTGAAGCAATCATAAATAGGAAACATAGAAGTTAAAAATTTATGAAGAATGAGTTGTAATATTTTTTTCATGAATATTTTTACCAAAAAATACTGATATAAAGAATGTTATTTTAAATTATATACATAGATCTAACTTATCCATCCACCCATGGATCATTAATATGTATTAGGAACTCTAATTGAAATATTGTTGGGATGATATGAATATGAAGATCACTAAAAAGAGATAAAAGTTCCTGGAATGTCATAAAGTGAAGGCAAAAATGGAAAAGTCTATGGGAATGATAAAACTCTTAAACATACCTATATGGAAATGGGAAAAATATATATATGGATTTTTTATTAGGTTTTATAAATACATTAAGAGGAAATAATGTTATATGGGTTTCTGTCGATAATCTTACAAATTATACTCACATCATTATAGTTCAACAGGATTTCTCTCTCAATCAACAAGATTGGATATATATTATACTACTGGTGAAGTCGAATGGAATACCATTATTGATTTCATATGATCGAGATCTGAGATTTACCTCCATGTTTTGAAAGAGTCTCCAACATGTTCTAATAACTGAATTGACCTTAAATATGGATTATCACCCCAAAATAGGTGTTTAATATGAAATTACTATTCTAACACTATAAGACATTTTGAGAGAATGCCAGATGATATTCAAAGGTGGATGGGACCACTGCCTTCCACTGGTTGACTCCTCTTATGAAAATAGTTTCCACTCAAGCGTCTAAATGGATATATATGAATACCATTATGGGAAAATTTGAATAACACACATATATTAAGATGATGTTGTAGAAAACAAGCTTCATGGGAATGAAATGGTCAAAGAAATGGTAGAAAAGGCCAACAGCATTCAGCATCACATCAGGGATCCCTAGAATCGACAGAATATATATACTGATAATCATCGATGGGACCTCAATTTTATGGTTGGAGGTAAGGTGTTCCTCTGCATATCTCCATGGAAGAGAGATGTGAGATTTTGGAATATAGGAATGTAAATTATGAGGTACATTATCCCCTTTAATATTCTTGATTTCATTAGAGTTTTGGCCTATCGATTAGAACTTACACTAACAATGTCTCAAGTAAATGATGTCCCCACATATCCCTCTTGAGGGATTACGTACCAGATCTATCACATATACTAAATTCAAAGGTGTAATAACTAGAAAATGATATCTCATGTGAGGAGAATCTGGTGAATATCTTAGACTATATAGATAAATTTATACGCAACATGAAAACTCACTTAGTAAAAATGTTATGGTGAAACCATAAGTATGAGGATATGATATGGGAACTAGAGGAGGCAGTGCAGGAGAAGTACCCTCACCTATTTTCATCATAGTATGTTAAATGAAATATTTAGGGAAAAATTTATAAATGGTTGAAGTATATAACAAATAGTAATTTTATCAATTGAATATCCCTTATACAAATATAATTATGTTATATTTAGTAATATAATATTATTTAATTCACATGTATCACATGATGAAACTAAAAATATTTTATTATAATAATTTAATCATTATATTTAGAGAAAAAATATGGATATAATAATTGAATGTATTGTAATGGGATAGTTATTTGAAAATAAGAAAATAAGAATAAAAATATTTTTATTTGATTGATCTCCCAGAATAATCACACTCACCAATAACATAGTATAAATGAGGCTGAATATTAGTAACAGAATAACCATTTTGAAAATAAAACTATATATATAATATTGAGAGAAAAAAGAATTGAATTAAGAATGAATGAAATGATAGGTATTCATAAGAAGTGGGTAAAACATATGACTATTAAAATTCTAGCTATTATAATAGTAATGTGGATTTTAGAAAAGTAACATGACCATTGGAACAGTAATATGATCGTTGGAACAATATCTTGCCCATTAGAATAGTAATATTACTTTTAGGAATAGTAACTTGAGAAATAGAAAATTAACTTCACAAATGGAAATATAAAATATTATTTAGTTATCATATAAAATGAAAATAGATCATATTTATATCATGATATAGGTAAATATATGTTTTAAAAATTATAAATTAAGAGTTTTTATTTTTGTAAAAAAATATGTTTTATTTAAATTTTTGTGACAAATATTATGATTTAAAAGTAATTTTATTTTTAAAAAACGGTTTGATAAATTAGTGTTAAATTTTACTATAATGATAATATAATTTTATGAAACCTTAAGTAAATTTTCAAAGGGTTAGAAAATCGATTATAATATTAAAATTGATATTTTTTAAAATAAATAAATATTTTATACAAAAACAATTCTCATAATTAAGAAAATTCATTCATAAAAAGGATTTCATTTTTTAAATATGAACATCGATAAATTGTTTGGAATAATTTTTAGTATTTTCTTAAAATTGTTGACTTATGGTGAATAGTGAAATGAAATAAATTTTGGTATTTAGCATTATAAGCTAAGACATGAATTTTTGAATACTGGATGATGTAATCATCCATTATTTAGAACTCACATTCACTAGTTACTATCTATAGTCACAATAATCAATAATATTTGTAGTATTTATCCAAAATAATAAACTATTGGATCTATTATTCAAAAATACCCCTCTCTTATCCTTATAAATACTACCCCTCATCACCACTTCTCCTAAACACCTCTAAGGAATGGATCTTGAAAAATTTATTCCCAACTATCTTCAAAAAGAACAACCCATGTCCTAGTTCTACTGGTCTCACTGAATGACCAATTCTATGTTCCATGAGGAGTATTTGAAGGTGGTATCATTTAATAGGTAATATTATCACTTTACCTATATTAAATTTTTTCTTCTTCAAACATAAACACAAATACATTATATAACATGAATTAATGAATATAGAATCATATATATACTGTAATTTTATGGTTATAATAGAATATCTACCATTATTCCTCATCTTTTGTCCACTTATTATTTCAAATAAACCATTGTCATTATTATGTCGGTTAGAAGTCTCTATGGATAATGAGTTTTGTCATTCCATTAATGACATCAAGGACAGTCATAAAACTATTATTATGGTTAAATAAGATTATAATTAGTATATTAAAACTTTTTTCATGTTCTATAATTAATATATAGACATAATATTAAATAATTGCTTCTTGATGGTCAGTAAAAGTTGCAAAACGAACTACCCATATGACACTATCATATATATTGAATAGATCGTACATATTTCAGTAAAAAAATAAATTTGGGACAATTTAAATTTATGTAATGTCATTAATACCATTTAATAACACTTCTATAGTTCTTTCCCATTTAACAATAAGCTTCAACAATTTTTTATATGTGATATGTCCATGAAACAATGAAATGGACGCTCTTTGAACAATAGAATTGAACTTTATATCTCATCTAAATAGCCATATATGAAAATAATAAAATAATGGTAAATAAAATATAAATAGAAAACGTTATAAATTATGTAAATAATGAATATAATTGGGTTATTTTGGAAAATAATTTCAATACAGAATGATTCTGGAACATACGGTAAGGTATCTTTCCAAACCTCCTTATTTCTATTAGGGTCATTCTTTCTACCTCTTACCTTGCTTTATCAGTTTAATTTTCTAAATTAATGTTTTTATATTTAGTATATATTTTGCTAAAATATATAACTAGTTTAAATAATATTTTATTGATGAGGAAATACATGTTTAAAATGTTCCCTTCTCAATTCCTGTTGATAAGAAAACTCAATTAAAGGGAACTTCTCTATTTCTTACCCCTTTTCAAGTACACCCCTTAAAATTTTTTAAGCCACCCATGTTTTATAAAATCACTCATTTATCATGGAAAACTATTTTAGATCACTTTTTGGATTTATGGAAATTATTATAACCTTACCCTTTTCAAAGATTCGTTATCCATTTTTCTAAAGCCCCGCTTAAGAGGTATTATTATAAAGATATTTCTCAACTAATTTTTCACATATTCACTACAGTTGGATATAATTTATCGTTATATATAATTTTTTTAACTTTATGAATTTTCAATAATTATTTAATCCCTTATTTCATGGAATCCATTATGATACAGGTTTTTTTATGCCTTAAGACATTATTATAAAACCCATTTCACTCCATGGGTAATCCTTATATTTAGGCCTTATAATTGATATCTTTATATGGAACGCATTTGCATGTACATGATATGATGGGTGCGCCTGGATATGTCTCTAATTTATTGGGAAATGTTTTAGTCTCATAAGGGGATATGTATGGGAATAAAGAGTAAATCTAATCCTTGATGGGACTCATTCCACCATATAATGTTGTCTTGGTAGTTAGCCTTGACTTATTATAATATCGGGTTTTATGTTTCTTCCCCATTCCTATTTTTCCATTCCATGTTATTTATGTTATTCTTTAATATGATTATTTGTGATCCCTAACCTTTATGTTATAATTTTATGCCTTCTAACTCATATGACATGCTTTTTTCCTTGTTTATTCCCTTACTAGTCTTTTTATATCACCTAATTTTTATATGTATTCATCAAGTTATCCTACCTAGTTTTGTGAGCTCAAAGGGAGACATGATATCATTATGGAGATTCAAATAAAGATGTTTTATTTTAGTTTCATTTTTTTTATTTGTGTACCTTGTCTTTTAATGAACACTACTAGAAAAATGACATAAATCCATGGACCTAATGCTATGGTTTAATATCTCTATGGCTATAGCTTGAGATATAACCATGTTTATTTAGAAATTGTGGCTATATTATATATAATTACATGTGAAAAAAAGCCTATGGAAATTTTTTTATTTTAATGTTATCCCACCCACCACATGTGAAACTCTACTTGCGTATTTCCTCTCGAACCCACCCTAAATCCCATTCCTTGATCTTTCTCTATTGGCTAATCATCACCCAATCGATCCATTATACCATGGTATATTCCTCTAATAACTTGAATGATTCCTCATATCCCATTCATCGTGCATGTGTTTCTCCCCTCCTCCATCCCCTTCATCACATGTTCCTCCTCCATTTTGTGCATTGGTCAAACCCTTATCCTTTGGTGAGTAGACCACACAAGCTTATTGTAGCTGATTCCTCCTCCATTCAGTACATCGGTGGAACACATTTTCTTCTATGAGTGGAATGTGAAAGAGAGTTATAGCTGAGACATTCCAGGAATATGACCCATATGGGATGAACCCAAAATCTTCTTTGAACTGTTCTCCTCCTCTCCTCACAGCCATTCTTCTTTCTTTATCCACATGTTTTTGTTAAAACATCCTCATTTTTGTTGAAGGGTCCTCTGATTAAGAGTATGATCTATTTTGTTTGATTTTTTCATATTTTAATCAGGTTTTTGTTTACTTCTAGTTCATTTTTACATTATTTCATAATAATCATGTCATAATTGGAGGATATAAAAAGTATTTTGGGATGTTGTTTTTGGGAAAAACATTACACATTAGTTTTTATCCATGATAAAGGCACTAGGACAACAGTTTATTCAGTCAGGGGAAGAGTTTATTTATTACTAAGTTGTTTTGATTCAAAATTTAGAGCTTCCAATATTGATAGTAAATTCACTAGTGGAATGTACAATTATCGTGGTAATTTTGGGTTTTCATGTAGTTCAAAGAGGCATAATTCAGTATAAGTAATAATGTAGGAAGTTGAATATGTCTCTGATGTAAACTTTTGAAAACTCATTGGATTATATAGAGAGTTTCATTGGTTTATACTGACTTTAAAATTATTATAATATTATGAAATAATTATTCATCCATACCCATTCTGATGAACTATAATCAGTATTCTCTAATGAATAATATTTAAGAGATTTATCACTTTATGATATATTTTCATATATAGGTTAAAAAATAAGTTTCATAATACTGATGAATTGATGGATGATATATTTACAAATCCTTTAGAAGATACTATTATGTAAAAGTCAAAATGTGATTTTTTTTATGATGGACGCATGGGGACATTTTTAAATAGGGATCTATATGTTTTATTTTTTAAAAATGTTATTTCTTCAAATGAAATTTATGAATAAAAATTTATAAAATATTTTTTATTATTACTTGAATATCATTAGTAGATTATTGACTGTTGTTAACTAGTTTCATTGACTATTAATATAGGCTTCCTGTAAATAATATAATTCCATAAGAAATCATTGGAATTTATATATTTTAAAAGGATGGGAGGTTGTATTAATGATGATTATAAAATAATGTGATTTATATTTCATCTTCAAAAGTAATATTTCTTACTCTTTTTATTATTATTATCTATTTTTGATGTACAATATTCATTAACATCGTTATATATTCTTTTCTATTTTATTTCATTCAACTATTTATTTTTAATTTTTTTATTAACTATTGAGATTTTATATGTACTACTCTATATTTTAATATCTTATCTATCTTACAAAAATAAGGAGTGATGTTTGGGTTTAGAAATTATCAAAAAGGTGAAGAAAGTTTATTAGATTGTTTTATTTTTGTTTTCTATGTTTTTTAATTAAAAATTCCCTCCCAATAAATTTTTTATTATTATTTATATTCCCCACTCATTTTAAATTAATTTCACATTATTTTTACTTTATATTTACTATCTATTTATTTTTTCATGTTTATTATTAATTATTTAAATTTTTTATTAATTATTATTATCTTTTTCCAATATTATATATTGATGAATTTTTGTAACCACTCAAACATAAGTATTATGTGTTAAACCAATATAGATAAAAAATTTCAAAGGAAATACCCTTAAATATTTATAGATTTATCATTATATATTATATGTTTAGATATATGTATATGTTAATTTCCTCTATGTTTTCTAAAATTATAAAATTTCACTTTGTATATGAGTGTTACATTTTATGATACTAACCATACATATTATTAGGGTCTAAAATATAACTAATTTTGTGACCCTTACATTTGAAAATATGGTCATTATATATGTTGTATTTTAAAATATTTTGTTTTATATTATTATCTTAATATTGAATATGAATTCTTAGATATATAGTATTCAATATTTAATAAATTAATAATTCATTATGTGAATAGAAACTTGGAAATAAATTAAAATTTGACATATACTATATTAATTTAATTCACATTAAAGATATTTTTTATAGTTTTTTTAACTATGTTATTGATTATTAATTTTTACCTCTTGAAATGATACAAAACACATTAAGTAATTTTCAAGATTATTTATTTAATTTTTGTTATTTTCATTTGAATGAATAGAATCTAGATGTACAATTCTAATCATATCCCTAATGAGCTTTATAAAGAGTTAAAATATTTTTTAGACTTTTCATTCATTAATTATTTAGATGGAGGATTGATTTAATTCCCATGTTTTAATTTTATTGTAAGACCATGGTTAACTTGTAAGGAAGTGAGTTACCATATCACTAAACATGGCCTTAAAATAAATATCTTGTGTGGTATCACAATGGAGAAAAAACTCAAGTAGAAAATGATATTTATACAGCTGAATGGATTTACATTTACAATTTGACTTATGATCAGTTTCCATTCATTTCCCAAGATAGATTCTCATGTTGACTAGTACATGGGTGAAGGAATACCAGAACACATTTTTTATTTTTGTGTCAAAATTATGATATTTTGAATATTAGAAATATTATGGAAGATGTGAATACCACAGTATATTAGGCATGTGAAAAAATGAAAAAACATAAGTTTTTAATGTGATGGTATAATGGGAAAGAAACATATGGATTTAGTAATCTTTTTTTGACTATATCCTTACATTTATTAAGGATTTACTACTATATTATGCATGTATTCTAGAAAATGATTACATAGAATCGGATTTGGTTCGAAAATTTGGATTTTTATCTATTAAGATCCATGCTTTCCCCAAATATTATTGCCTATTTTGGAAGGAAAATGCATAATTGAGGCAGTGAAAAATGTGTGGTACAGAAAGGTGGAAGACGTATAAATATGGAAATCAATCCTATAAACCAGAAAAATTTATGTTCCACTTTAATTTAATTCTTAGGCATTGAAAACTTTGATATTTTAACAAATGCAAAAAATATTAGAAGGCGTGAAGATGAAAGAAATAAGCATAATAATGAAATAGTCCATCTTGTAGATATACTATATTGGAATAAATTTTATTGGTTACATACTAATATTATATCTAACTGATAAAATGTTGAAATGGAATTATCTTGTGATGGTTTGAACCCATCTCATCAAATGCATACTGTACATAGTACTTGGCATGTTTTAATTCATATTTATAAATATCCATCCTAGATGTGTATAAATAAGTAGTTTATTATCATTAGTATATTGATATCTAGACCCAGTGATCTTAGAAATGATATTGTCATACACTTGAAACTATTAATAAATGAGTTAAATAATATTTGAATCATTGGTGTGAAAGTTTATGAAACATTTATTAATGAGTAAAATATGTTTCATACAACATTATTATGGATGATAAATAATTTACATTCCTATGTAATGATGTTCAGTTGAAGTGAAAAATAGAAATTGTCTTATCTTATTTATATAAAATATTTAGATTTCCAAATATTAATGTTGTAAAGAACTTTCAACTTCTTAGGGCATTGGAAATTTCTACAGATGGATCATCCATACAGAAAAAAAAATTGAAGCCATATCAATAATGATATATAGAAATATGAAACACCTCAATTAATATAAGGTAATTATATTATTAAATAACATTGTGTTCTAAATTATGTTCATTTTAAGAGTAGATCAATTTTTATAAATCTAAAGAATGTTAATTCTAATTCCAAAAAGAAAATTGAAAAAACAAAAGAATATTCTTTGAGTTGTCATATTGGTCATGGAATTTATTATTTCATTTCATGGATGTAATTAATATCAAGAAAAACATTTTTGAAATGTTAGTCTATAATTTTTTAAATTTCAATTGTAAAAGGTGATTTTCAGTCACATCATGATTTTCTAGATTGGGTTATTGGAGCATGTCTTTATCCTATATTAATTTTCCAGAATAAATGTAAGTCCATTTTTCCAATTATTTGATGACAAATATAGGGAAAAACAATTTCTTCAGGTCTTGGAATATTTGAAGGTTCAATATGGTCATTCATGTAACATTTTGAAAAGGATTAATACACAAAAAGTGAAACTAAAATCTCTTAAATTCGATGATTACCATGTATTGTTACTTGAGTTCATTCCTATTTCCATCTGATATTTACTTTCAAATAATGTTAGAGTTTAAGTGGTTAAATTGTGATATTTTTATCAAGGCCTTTGAGACAAAAGACTAGGAATAAGTGTTTTCTTGAATTTCATAGAGATACACTGATTTTTATTTTCAACATAGAGAAAAAAACCGTAGTCATTTTTCATAAATATTTTAAATCTAAAAATAAATATTTCTATAGAAGTTATTTTTAGTGGTCCTATTTTGATTCAATGGATGTATCGGATAAAAATAATGATGTCTGAATTGAAATATTATTTATGAATCAAAATATAATCCTGAAGGATCCACTGTGAAAGGATATTTACCATAATAATTCATGGATTTATACTCATCATACTTAGCTAATGTCACTACAAGGTCAAATCGACTAATGAAAACTGAAGATGAGTAGTGTGATCCCATTGACCCTATAATTCCATATCTTCCCAAAATATGGGTGATATTTAGATCAAACATGTTATTTAATATATGCAGATAAGAGTTGGAAATGTATCATTCTACAGTATTATTAATTTTTGGTGTGCTTAATGATTACATCTTGTAATCTAATAAATATAAATTTTTTCAATGTGTTATTTTTTCATAATTTTTGAATATTTAAATGTTTTATATTTGTAGATAAAATTTAGAAATTATAAAAATGATTCATAATTATCGATATATTATGAGGAAGGAGAAATTTTATAGAAAAAAATTAATGTTTGGTTATATTCAAATGTAATAGTCTTTTTTATTACATAATTACAGGTATCTAATTAATATTCTATGTTTTTATATAAATGGTTTTAAGTTTTAAAATGATTAGTGTATCATATGAAATAAAATCATTGTCATTTTTTCTAAACAATGTGGTATATGATTATAAAGAAATGGTTTTTGAGGGATTTAAATTCATTATAAATAGTTATAAAAAAATGGATACATAACATAATGGTGTCACGATAAGGGCCAAAACATATTGTTATATGGGTGGATTAGACAAGAAACCTTGTTTAGAAAGTATATCATGTTATGGGATTGTTAAATAATCATTTTATTATATTACTACTTGTATAGTCGTGTCACACTGATTTAATTCAAGTGATTTGATTCAATTGCATGGAAAGGAATAAATATAGATAACTATGGTTTTAGAGTGATTGAAATGAAATGATAGCTTTATGATGATGAATCTTATATTCTTGTATCACGAGATATATAGGTGTTTTATTTAATTGATCTATTAATATAATAATTTGTTTTTATTTTCTATACATTATGAGAAATATTTTTGATGATTTCATGGATGATAGTGATGTTTTGGGTGAACTTGTAAAAATTTATTAAAATTTGTCATTTGGTAAAAAAATTATTAAACTGTAAGAATTGATTACAAACCATAATTCGTAACAGAGAATAGATATCTTCGACACATTTATGTGTATTTAATTGATATTATTGTAATATTTTATGTGATTTTCTTAAACTTTCATACTTTTTATAAAATTTATTTTGTTAATTATATTTCAAAATTTTAAAATGAGTTGACAATGTGGTAACTGAATAAGAAAATGTTATGAAATTATTATTTTATGTCTATAGATCATTTCATTAAATAAATTTTGTTGCATTTTCATTTTTTTTAAATCAACCAGTTGTATTCCTTAAAATTTTAATTATTTATATTTATATAACAATATATTTTTAAATTTCCAAGACAAGATGTTTGATTACAAAGATGTTATAAGAAGGAAAATACAGAGAAATTATTATTTGTAATAGAGATTTCGTAATTTCTCATATAATGACCAGTATAAATACATTTTCTGTTTAGAAATTATATTATTTCATATTGGTTATATTTTCATCATTTTTTTTATCATCCATATTATTTTAGGCTATATCATCAAGGAGCCAATTGGATTATGTTGTGGATTCTAATGATATAGAAGGTGTTACCAGTATGACTGATTCTACAGTTCAGCCTACTACCATGCCACTTCATTCATGAAATGTTTATCTAGTTGAACCTCTATTCAATGATTAATTTAGTACGAATTCAAATCACAATCAAAGGAAAGTTTTGGGGTAGAGATTTGGGAAATTAATACAAATAAACTTATATATATATTAATTTATAAAATTTTATAAAAAAATATTGTTTCCAATATTGCTCTGATATAATTTTCAAAATGGTTAAAAATTCAAGGCCACAAGGTTAATTGAGTTGGGTGATATGTAGTGTTCATATGAGTATGACTTGTATATTGTTTTGAATGAGATATTTGATAAAGAGTATCAAGAAATACTAATCATTCCTCATTTCTTAATATCACAATATTGAGTGATGATCCGCTATTGGAAGATAATGTATTTTAATGTATAAGTTAAATTTATATATATAACCATTTATTTATCTTAAAATGAGTTTTAAAGTATAAATTAAATTTTTTAATTCTGTTAATACAATTATATAATTTATTTTTTATCGGATAAATCTGACTAAAATAAAATAAAGAAAATTGAAATGAAATACATTCACACTCTTGGACATAATTAACTCTTAGATCATGAGAAATCATAGGTAATTTAACATTTAAAATATTAAACGTCAATTTATTTAAATGTATATTTTTTACCTTTAATGTTTTGTTGGTGTGTTAAAAAAATTTATCTTTTTATATTTTTGTGTTTTTTGACCCATCTATTCTCAAATTTCGTCAATATCATGTTTATTTCCATGTATATATTTATTCTTATATTGGAATAATTCCTTTTATTTTAGTCATACATTTCTACTCTTTATTATTACACATATTAATACCTAAAATTTGTAATGGGAATTCATATTAGTATTTACATTTAATGGAAATATAGTTTCTCTAATATTAATGGAATAAATCTGAAAATGTATCATCCATTACTTGATTCTCCTATAGAATGAGTTTTTTTTACATTGAAATTTTTTATTATATCATGCATTTTTCTATAATCTTCCCTCTAATAGGTATTGACTTGATTAATTCTAACTCGTTGAAAATTCTCTTTAATTTTATAATTTAAATTTTGTTAGAATTTTTTATTGATCCCAAAAAAATGAGTCAAAATATTACCAAAACATTTATTATGGTTATTTGAGAGTGCTAAATTTATTAAGGATTTAATCATAGTAAAATCTATGAGTCTTTCTTGATTTTTAAAGAGTGAAAATGGTGCTATAAATTTTGAATCCCAACTCAAAATCCCCAAGTGAGAAACATTCCATCTTTTTCCCCTATGTTTTTTAAAAAAAACATTCCAGTGACGTAAATTTTTTATTGTATATTCTATGTGTGAAATTAATCTATTTTTTTATTTAAAATACTTCAAAAAAATTAATTTCAATGGTGTTTACCTCAGGTATATTGTTTATTATATATGGTTTTTATAAACAGGAAACTGTAAGATTCATGTTATTATATTTATGACCCTATTTATAATGTAATAGAAATATCTATCATAACATCTCTTTGAACTATGTATAAAATATTTATAATGTGTGGATAATGTAAAATCATATGTGCATATAATTTACATGTCCTGTAATCTACATTTTTTAAAAACCTCTTTTTTATTTTGTGTATACAAGTTAAAATATGTGTATCACCAATGTTTTATAATTTGAATCCTTTTTCAACCATAAAATATTTATATAACCAAAGTTTCATAATCTAAAATCTACTTTCATAAACAATTATTTTAATTTTCAATTGTTTTATAAATAGTGTTTTATTTTATGGTTTTTAATTTTATGTATCTTTCTTAATTAAAGATTCAGAAACCTATCATAACACATGACTGTATATCTCATATTACTACTTAACAATCTATTTATAATATCATCTGTGCACATAAAGGTTAGAAAAGTACAGTAATTTAGGGTTTTGGAATATATTTTTTAATCTATGTCAGTATAGGTCATAATATGTTATACATAATGTATAGGTATTGTAATCTATGGTTTAGTATTATTTTTATAGGATGTAAAAAAAATAGGTTTAAAAATTATGGTAAATGAAAAAAAAATGAGTTATTATAAGTAATGTTTCAAGATTTTCTGATGTATATGAAATCACACTTGTATGATATATATTACAAAATGATTTTAATTTGAAGCTTTTACAAAAAAATAATCAGATAAATATCACACCACAAAATAATTCAGTAGGCATAATGAAAAGTGGGATTTAGTTTTTAAATGTGGGTACCACAACGACCATGATGCTTTGTAATATCAGTATGCACAATAATCTCTTCTAAATGTTCAGAATGAGCAATGCATGTATACTTTTCCATCCCCCACATTGTCTTTTTCCTCTTCAATATTCTTTGAGCCTTAAAATAATATTAAGCTCTAATATCTATTAATTACTCAATAGACTCAACATATAGTACAATCTATAGTAACAGAATAATTTTTATCTCACTCAATGTTATTCTTCTACTTCAACACTTCTTATCATTGATAAAAAAATTTCAGTATCACCCCTTTATTATTTCTTCAACAATGATCAAAATAATATTTTTCAGTATTATATTACATTCTCAATATTATCTTGTATCCTATTTTCCACTTTATAAACTCATAATTATCACATAGATATTGTTTCTATATTTTTTATTTAAAAACTCCATAATATTCAACATCATGATCTTCCAATTTAAAACAATACAAACATTCATTAAGAAAGTATCCCAACTTTGATATTGTTTAATGGGTTTCAAATATTGGTATTTAAAATACCTTAATTATCATACCATGAAATTCTGAATATTATAAACTAATTCTCCTTAAGAATAAACATATTCAACTATTTTAGATTATAAAAAATAATCACTCATTATCCATGATTGTATAATCACATATAGTATACCCTCATGGAAAAATTATAATTCTCATGACATGAGTGGATTATCACTTATCTTTTGATCTCATAGAGATCTATCACAACACACCAACTATGGTTTGATTTCATCAGTAATCACAAACCATAGCCACACTGCATTCTCACAGCACATCAATATAGTGTAAAACTATCCCACATTTCTCAATTCATCACTAATTAGAATAGGAATTTCACCTTCATGATTCCATACCTTTATTAAAACCTCATATTGAATCATGGTTTACTATTCACAAACAATGTGATATTTAAATCATTGAATAACATCTTTAATATCGTGTTATTTCATTTTTCTCTTGGAATCTTAGTTTTAGATACTTTAAAAATATATCATTATGGAAAAAAACTCTATCATAAGAGTAAAATTATTCTTTTTTATCCTCTTCATTATTTTAATTAATCATTTTTAGAATCAATTTTAATCTTGTTTGTGTATAAAATACCTCATATTACTCATAAATAGGCTCCATTTTCAATAAAATGAGAGTCAGGTTACTCTAATGTATTTATAACCCTATAGTTACTCATATGTAGCCTTCCCAATATTTTTACTATTCAGATTTAGATTGTAACTAACTCTTATGTGAGATGTTTAACATTAGATTTAATCTCCCGAAAATTCAAGATATTATTTTATACCTCCAATATTATTCTAACATAGTGTAGAAATGTTGGGGTTATTCATACATAGCTTCTCATTAACCTTCTAAAGATCATGAAAAAATAGGGATTAATCTTACATAAAATTATTTTACATCAAAACATTCAAAATCTAGAATCCAGAACTATCAAAACATGTCTCCAGCCAAATCAACTCAACTAAAAACTTTTGTAAACATATTTATCAATATAAAATCATCTCTAAATACTTAAAATGAGTTTTAGAATTCATTAAACCCATAACACCCTTTAGTATAATTTTGAATCATTTTTCCATATAAAAACTCACATTGAGTTTTTCAAAAAATATTTCACTACCTCAAAAAACTCCACTTTATTTTTGGATCAAAATACATTCAATAATTATGTTCAATTGATTATCAAATAAATTCACCACCAAGATCATCAATTAAAAACTCAATTTATTTATTCATTTAAGTGTGCCTTCCACTTCAAACATACTTCCTCAATCCAGAAAAAAATATCAATACTCATTTTCTAAAGAAACACAAAATTTAATTATTCCTAGAAAAACACACAATGAAGAAAATAAAGAGATTTTAAATGACACTAAAAACCCTAAATTTAGTAATAATTATATTATTTATTTTAATTTTTGAATTTCCTAGTAATTGTAGAATAAAAATTAAAAAAAATATTTACAATATGTTAACTCTTAGTGGTAAATGATATTTTAAATTGGAATGAGGATAAAAAAATTAAATTATATTATGGAAAATAAAATAAGAATATTTTTTCTCTTATATTCACAAACTATTGAATATAGAATCAGTTTGAGGATTTCTTTATCTATTAAATTAGGAATTTGATCTAGTGTATTAGACTATATGAATTTGGATTAATCCATGGCTTTGATACTGATTGTTCTATTATGTAAAAAATGATATAGAGGTTGAATTGTTTCTATTTTATATATAGCTTGATCCACACACTTATCATTACATATTTTCAGGACAAAATAAAGATAAAAATTATATTTTATGGTAAATAATATACTCTATTGATGTTTTTTATTGTTATTAGAATTTTTTTTCATTTTTTGATTATATAAAAACAAAATACAGTCATTGTGTGATATGATTCATTGAAGTTCACAATTATCTTGATTAATTTTACTTATTAATGTAAAATTTTATATATCGATTGGATGCCTTTCAAGTGATGTTTTCTAATATTTTTGAGTGACTCTTACTACAGATGGATGTACATATTGGAAATAGAATTTCATTTTTATTTTATTTTTTTGGTGTAGATCACTAAATCTAAATCAGTTTAGTATCGATCAAATCAATGTTGTTTAATCTATTTAAACATAATTTGAAAATATATAGTTCAAATAGGTTCAGTTCAGTTTGGTTTGATATCATGTAGTTTTTCTTATTTTGGTTTGGTTAGGTTGGTTTGATTTCTAGTTTAGATTGGTTTGATATTATGTTGTTTTATTCATTTTGAATTTATTAAGTTCAATTTAGTTTGGTCTAGTGTAATTTAACTCACTTCTTTTGTTTTTTTATTTCTTTTTTTCTAGAAAAGGCATTGAATATTGAGGGTTGTGATCCTCACTCTACCTTGTTTTTTACAATTATGAAAAAGATAAATGATATGATGGTAAATAGAGACATCGAATTATATTCAAATTTCTTTAATTATGAATGAATTTAATTCGTTGTATTATTTTATCATTTTAATTTATCTTATATATCACTCAAAATATTTCTTTAGAGGCATTGAGAATTAAGTCTTGAATGATTATCTGTATCAAATATTAGAAGACAAAATCATGGATGGGTGTGTTTTCAGATGTGTAAGAAGATTGCACCATCTAGATACTTATCTTCTAATAACGTTTCATTAAGTACTTATTTTGGTATGGTTATTGAGGAACAAATGAATGTCCTAATCAAAAATATAAAATCAAAAATAAAAAGAAGATACACATTGTCAAGAGATAATAAATGAACAGATTATGAAAGCAATATCTAATATTACTTCTCCACTTCCACTAAAAGCTATTATAGTGGTTTATGATTGTTTCATGATATTAAATTCTTGTAATGAGTATTCCTCTACTCCTACCAATGTTGGTGATTCATCGGGTTCCACTTATGTAGTTGATTCTGATGTGTATATTTATGCTTATGATGATGGTGGTGGTGGTGGTGTGATTAGTAGTGATGGTGTTTCTTTAAAAGGTGTGGATGAGGGTTGTGATGGTTCTAATGATACTTAAATTAAGACTCATTTTTAATGTATATTTTATTCATGGTCTATTATAGAAAAAATATTATTATATACTCAATCTTTATTATAATTATATTTGTTTTTATGGTTGAATTGTATAATGTTTGGTGTCTATTTTTTTCAGGAGTGGTGATGAAGATTTAATTTTTTATGTATGGAGAAAAAAAATATATCCATGGTTTTAAACTATGGAAATAGATCATTAGATTTGGTTTCCATTGTATAAATATTCAATATCCTCTTTAAAAAATGTAAGAAATATATAATAAATGACCATGCTTTTTATCATGGATATAGGGGAATTTCCATAGTGGAAACATTAGAATCTATTATATTCCCATGATTTCAAATAATGGAAACATTATTTAAATAAACATGGTTTCTAAATATGGATACAAAGTTAGGTTCTTGGTGGAAACCATGGATACTACTCAATTTCCATGTTCTAAAACCATGGTAATAGAATTTGGAAGAAATATTTATAGCCATGGTTTAAATTGTGGCTACAGGTATATTACCATAGTAGAAATCAAAAAAAAATATAACTATTTATATGGTTTGAACTATGGATATATGTCTATAGCCATAGTTTCAAACTACGTAATTATCCTTGGAACTATTTACATGCTAATAGTATGCTTGGTTAGATAAATCATTTGTATTACCTATAGACTTGCATTAGGGGTCTATATCCATGGTTATAAACTATGGCTATAACTTCATTTTATATTGTTGGACACTAGGATTATTGATCATTAGTTTGTAATTAGAAGAAATTTATGTTATAAATCATGCTATAATATGGGTAAAATTCATGGTTTACTTTAATAATCGACCTAACATCACATATTCCTATGTATAATCCGTAGATACAAATCCAATTTCAATGGGAGCCACTAGAATACTGTGAAGAAAAATTATTTTGGGCTTAAGAAGGACTAAAGATATGTTTTTTGAAATTTGGGGTAGAGGATGATATCTATGTTAAGGGTCACATAGATACAAGTTTCCAATCTGATAGAGATAATATGAAATATCAGTCTAGTTTCATTTTTTCAACAAATGGTGGAGATATTGGTTGGAAGAGTTCTAAACAAAACAACATAGAAGACTCGGCCAAAGAGTTAGAATATATTTTTATATTACAGAATGTGAAGTAAGTTATTTGGATCAGTAATTTCATCTACTAACTAGATGTGGTTCTTAGAATTGATTGAGCAATTGTGATTTATTGTGACAGTAATAAATTCATTTCTTAGGATAAAGAACCGTGGTCCCACAAAATTACCAAAAAAAAATCTTCAAAAATACTATATAATAAGAGATATTGTTGAGAGGGGTGGTGATAGGATCTATTGGGTATCTAAAGATGAAAATGTATTCGATCTATTAATGAAGAATTTATCATAGGAGAAACATGAGGGTCATACAGAGTCTCTTACTATATGATACATAGGATATTTATATTACAGCTAAACAATGCACCATGTTATTATAATAAAGATGATATATTTTTATAGCTTATTTAGGTGTGTTTTAATTTAATTTACAAGAGTGGTTGAATGATAGGATCCACTAAAAGTATAAATTTGAGTTATCTTAATCGATGGTCGTCATGGATCAGTATGGATTATGTTAAAATTTTAATATTATCTAGAATAGAATATTTCCCATGTTAAAAAGGTGTATATATGATGTTCGAAGAGAAGAATCATAAGGTAATAGGTAGATACTTATTACTAGGGATGACACCATGAATTTCACATCAAATTTAAAACATTCATCAATATACATAGGTGTGTATTATTATTATTATTAATTAATACATACAATTAGAATGATTACATAATAAGAGAAACTACATACTTTGATATATTTATTATACAATTCATTGTGAATAACTAATTTGGGGTTGGTTAAGAACGTTGATAATCATTTCATTGGTTGGATCATGAACAAGATGAGATTTTCCCACTCATATGATGAGATAATACATTTGTCCCTTTATAGAATTAGTATAAGGGAATTTATGGAGATACTTAGTTGATTCACATGAGTTGTGCATGGTTACATGGATAAGGGACATGTGATTCACTCATCTATAAAATAAATGATAAATTATTTATTCATTTATTTGGACTGTCTTTTTTAGATATTTAAAAAAATAGAAGATGGCCAATACTATATTTACACTAGTCAGAGTCTAGACGTGACTCTCTGTTTGTGCATCCAAGCGACCAGGGATCAAATCCAGGCGGAGGCAGAATTTCCGGTACTGTAGCAGTAATGTAGCAGGGATTGTGCAGTACTGTAGCAGGTACTGTAGCAGGAACTGTGAAGTACTGTAGTAGGTACTGTAGTAGGGACTGTATCAGGCACTATTTGGCACTGTAGCAACTAAGAATATTCCCCTGTTTGGGCCTTCGGGCCTCCGATTTGGTCCCCGGGTCCTTCATAGGCCTTCGGGCACCCAGGCCTTCGAGTCAGTTGGGCCTTTGGGCCACTTCAAGGCCTTCGGGCCACCTTTGTGTAGATACAAACCAGAAAAACCCTACAAGGAACAAGATCTATAAAGAGGATCAGCAAGGAGCTTTCACAACAGCAGAAGCTAAATGGATTGCAATAATGAGAGGGTATGACACCTGCCATCTGGACAAGCCTATATATGCATGGGAATGCCTAGCCGAATAGCCATGCAAAGGTAGAGAGCTGATTTCATGGTGAAGATGCTGGGGAGGAGTAGTTCCAAGTAGTTAGTCTGGGTTTTATGTAACATTTGTGCCTATAGGCAATGAATTCATATAAGGCCTACGGTCATGTAATCTTTCATCCACGGGCATTGTAGCGTTCCACCTCATCCCTTGAAAGGAGGCTTATCAAAAATCAATAAAAAATGAAGGCCTTTAGGCCATTGGAGGATAGGTATACATGTGATGTATATGATAAATATTATGGAAAAAAT
This sequence comes from Viscum album, assembly GCA_963277665.1. Lineage (NCBI taxonomy): Eukaryota > Viridiplantae > Streptophyta > Magnoliopsida > Santalales > Viscaceae > Viscum > Viscum album. The sequence goes on along the minus strand of OY728146.1, from coordinate 1,752,624,769 downwards.
ATTCATATATATATATAATCATGTTTGATGAACATGAAACTATATCCCTTTATAGATTAAGTGGAGATTTTTATTTTTTAGAGGATTTTCTGTTCTTACATCTATGAAATAGGGTTTTAATTGTTTTTCAATGCTAATAAGGCACGTAGGGTCACATAGTTAGGCCTTTGGATAAGGATAATTTTGTACCAAGTGTTTGTTCTGAAAATAAATAGATCATAATAAATTGTATCAAAATGAATTTTGATGGATTCATAAAGATTTTTGATGTTTTTCGTAAAATATTTATGAAATTTTGTACAAGTGAGATATTATTATATGTCAGCTAATATTATATACATATTATAAATATGAATTAAGGATATATTTTTAACAATATATCCTTACATGATCTTGAGCTAATGTTTGTTCCAACATAGTGTTGTGTTTAGGTGATGGAACCCCAAACTACATTGAGCATAATGTTGTGTAGGTATAATACAAGGAATTGGTACTTCACTCCTACACAGTTTCATCATTTATAAATAAACGGTTTGTTCATACATGACTTGTGAATTAATTTAATAATTTCAATGAATGAACTAAAAGGATGTAATGAATGGGTTACATGATATAGAATCTGATACATTCGATATGAATACAACTCTTTAATGCATGAAGATATTTTAGGATGGCTATATAAAGGGACCTGATCCCTCCTATTAAATTTATGATTTTTTTGTAATCCTTCCAAATCTATATTTCATATCATAGCATCATTCATCATGAATAGTAAAGGTGTTATAACTCCTCTCTACGTATAAGAATCCAAAATTAACAAACTAGGATCCTTTAGCTGGTGTAATCTCTTAGAGGTAGGAAGTATAGGTATTTTACTACTGTGATCATCATCAGGTATACAATGAATAATAAAATATGGATTACACATCACTTTAGTTACTCTTGGTTTATGTTCCTCATTTATACATGTTGATACTATCTAGGATGGATTAAAATCATATATTGGTTTCCATTAACACTCATGAATATAATTTTAACACCAAAAACCCATCACCTGATACATATAATGGCATACATGACATTTCATATCATTGATGCATAAGGAATTATCTTATCCTCTCTCTTTCCTCTTCTATTTGTGGACACATTTTCTAAGAATGGTGTATGATATGTAATATTTTAATCAATCCCCTATTGGACTATTACATACTAAATATTATTATTAACGTTTCAATGTATATACCCAGACTTCGTCCATCAATCCTCTGAAATCTATCACGAATGATCATGATCCCTATAATGAAAGCTACTTCACTAAATTCCTTCACAGAGAAGCACTTTTTCAACCATGACTTTAATGACTATAAGATCGGTATCTCATTTCCCATTAGTAATGTAACATTAACATGTACAATAATAAAAATTTCATCTCTCCCATTAATCATTTTATAGAAACTATAATCACATTCATTTTTTATGAAACCAAATTCTCTTATGGATACATCAAAGTGGATGTTATATGATATGGATGCTTTCATTAACCCATAAATTCTTCTCTAATACTTGAATACATAATTAGTATCATATTGATTCACAAACACTTTTGGTTATAGTATATATATATCTTACCAAAGGTTTCTATTAGGAAATTTTTATTTTAATATCAATTTTTCAAAATTTCTAATCACGATAATCCATTATGGTAAGTAGAATTGTACTAAATTTTAGAATCAAATCTAGAGAAAAGTTTTCCTTATATCATACTCCTTGATTCTATTAATTCCATTTTGAAATTATTCATTCATTTATAGGTTCATAATTTACCACTCATGTATAGTTTCATATCCATTTACAACCAACACTCTTTACATCCACTAGATAATCTACCAAAACCTAAACATTAGTTTGGTAAATGGAATCCATCTCAAAATTCATGCCTTCTTTCTATCTGTAATTTTCTAAAATATTTTCTATTTATTATAAAACATAGGTTCATTATTATCAACTAATATTGAATAACAATACTTAATGACTAGAAAACAGTATCTCAATGTTCATTTAACCTATTTGGTTCTTCTATGTAGAACTTGTATAACTGGAAAAACCTCTTCCATGGGGACTTTTGGATCTTATTCTAATGATACCTCTTGTGTATCTCAATCCATGACTTTATAAAAGTCTATATTTCTCCCACTATCTCTTTTGGATATATTCTCTCTCTCATGGAATAAGGAATATCTAGGCACTATTACCTTTTTTGTAGGTATCATATAGATAATATCCCCTTCATACCTTAAAATATCCTATAAATATACACATTGTTCCTTGGATAAAAGTTTATTTCTATAATAGTCCTCAATAAATGAGTTACATCCCAACACATGTAAATCTAACAATTCATTTTTCCTCTCACAATAAAACTCACATGGGACTCTGATAGACAGTTTAGTAAGAACATGATTTAATTTGTGCATAAAAGTTTATAATTTTTTTCCTAAAAATGATAATTAAAGACTTTCATGACTCATAATTAGCCTCATCATGTCCAAAAATGTGTAGTTCCTCCTTTCACTAACACTAATCCACTATGTTGTATGAGGAGTGAGTTAAGATACTATTTAAATCTCCTTTATGTAGTCACTGAAATTTTGGTAAAGATATTCTCCACCTAAGTTTTTGTATAGTTTCTTTATCTTCTTACCAGTCTAATTCTCTATTTAATTCTTTAGCTCCTTAAATTTCTCAAAGTATTCAAATCTATACCTCATTAAGTAGAAAAGTCAATATATTCAAAAATCATTGGCAAAAGTTATGATGTTAAATTATCCACCCCTAGATTTGACTTGAAAAATTATTTCCACATATCTGTAAACTAATTCAAGAACCAATATATCCCTTCCACCCTTTCTACTAAATGGATATTTGTTTATTTTACCATGAAAAATATCATGACATATACCTAGGTGTTTTGGTTTAAAATAATCTAGATATCCCACTTCATATAGTTATTATAGACACTTATCATTTATATTTCCAATATGATAATTCCATAACATGGTGTGGTATGATTCATGTAAACTTAATTTTTTATCAATTGAAATAAAATTATTTTCATATTCTAATATAGAAATAACATTATTCAAATGTTTTATATAAATACATATGGTATATTTATAAAAGTTGAAACTATAATTTCCAAACATAAGAATAAATCCATACATATAAAGATAGGAAACCTATATAATGTATTTAGTAATGGTAGTAATATAATAAAAATTCCATAAAACTATAATCAAACCTATTATAAAAGTAATATGGTTGTCTCTAATAGCTAGTGTAGGTAATATTGCACCATTTGAAGCACAAAAATCTACCTCATTTATGGAAATAATCCCAAATATACTTGGTTTCTGTAATTAAATACATATGTGATCAAAAAAATCTATATGTAATCACCAATTTATAAAAATAGAAAGATTAGATTTTATAACAAATGAACCTAATGCCTCCCCTTAATTTTTCACTAAGGTGTAATTCTTATTCCAGTGGACCTTCTTTCCACATGAAAAATTGTTATCCCAACTAGGTTAAATACCCTGAGGGTGGGGTGAATCATGGAAGGAAAAATTAAATCAACTATCTCTTTGTATATTCTTTGATCATTAAATAGAACACTCTTCCATCTCCTTCCTATAGTAGAGTATAATATGTGAATTAAAACATGAACAAGACACAATAATTTCACTTGGTTTGTCCTCACTAGGATACATCTATGAAGCATACAAAGGAAGTGGTCCAATATTAAAAATTCATTAAAGATCCCTACCAATACAAGGTCCATAGTAGAATAACAACCCCTCATGATTTAAAAACAATCACAATTTGAAAGATCACTTCTCTCTCCACTGAAGTGTGTTCACTACTTCTTCATAGTAATATTCTATTATTCTGAATCAAATCATAATTTTTTCACCTGTATATGGGTGTTCCATGAATTCATGTTTTCACCTGGTATATAAAATACACTTTTCTTCATACTACGAGTTTGTGTAATTTTCATTATCAGCTATTTTTATTACCTTCATGAACTTCATTTAACCCTCTATGGATTGTCTTAAATCCTCCATGTACTGCCTTACACTGCATGGCATGAGTGTTTTGTGGACTTCCTTATTTTGTGAACTAAATTTTCTCCAAAAACCTCAAACACTTTACAAACACATTGCATATGTGATCATATATTCCTTGAAAACCCTTCTATAAAAACCTACTTTGAATAATTTCTACTTCATGAACTCAAATCCTTCGCAAACCACATACTTCACAGAATTATTTGTAGAATATCTCTTTGTGAACATCATTATGACTTCATTGAATTATTCTAGTGATGTTTCTATCTAATAAAATTCACTCTCTTTAATAATGTGATTAGGTTCCGTTATATAGGAAAATAAATCCTAGAAAATACACTAAACATAATTACTAAAAACTCTATTATGGATAAGCCACCACTGTAAACTTACTATGTGATCCACATAGTGCATTTTTTCTTTACGATAGCTATTTGATCCACAAATAAAAATCCTTTATGGTGGCCTTAAATCGTAGCCTATAGCCACAAACTATTATCCCCACAAAAATTGACCTCCTATATGAGTTGATTAATTCACCATTTATATTGGAAAACAATTGCTTCCTTCGTCTTTCTGCATACCTTCTTTATGGTCTATATAGTGTAGTTGTGATACTATGTAGTTCGCAAAGTCCATAGTTCATGGTAAACAAATTTTATTCCATGAAATTCTTTATATTCTATTTTTTTAACCAAAAATAATATGTGTAAATACTTTTCCAAAAGATAAATCCTGATTTTGAGGCCAAAAAATTTAGAAAACACTATAAAACTACACCACCTAAAATGAAACTTCTTCGAAAACACCAGCCATACTAAAATGTGCGAAAATGGTGTTGTCCAGAAACACAATCATCCCAAACACAACAAAAAGGAAACTTGAGGTATTTGTTCCCAACATTCTCCAAATTTGGGTGTGTTTAAAACTCTTCAAAACATCGATTAGCGATCAAAGATTTACTTAACACACACTCTAAGCCCGCATTATCCATTCTCGGCATAATAAACAAGAGTAGCATGAAACTTTCATCAATGAATAACTTAATTAAAAAAACATTCATCTAATTTCATCATGATACCCATTTTTTGTGATATATACCCCTTGATCTAACATCTTTAGAATCGTCATATTTAAAACTCCACTTACTTCATTCCGTCCAATATCAGCTTATCCCCCTATCCTGATTAAGACGTTTTCTCATTATTTTATATCCACAACTTCTCTCCCATTTTAAATGAAAAAGAAGGCCACTCTTCTTTGGTCTGCAATAGGGTAAAGTTCACATATTCGTACATTATGGAAAAACACATCATACCATGGGGAGAGGGGATTCTGCATCCATTCTTTTTTAATTTTGGGGAGTCAGCTTCAATCTAAGAGTCAGTTAACGCCTCTCAAATGTCACTTTGGGTAACACCTTTACCATAATGTCTACAACCTGTAGTTGTATAGTAACATACTCCATCTTTACAAGTCCATGCTCAACCTTATCCTTGATAAAATGGTGATTTATTTCAATGATTTTTGTCCTTGAGTGACGGAATGGATTATTTTATAAGGTTCATATATCTTGAAATATCACAATGGATTCTAATTATATAATTCACATCAACTACACAATCCTCAAGTTATTTTATCATACACAATAACTTTTAGAAATATTGAGTAGCCATAATATATTCAGCTTCTGCAGTTCTCAATGAAATTCAATCATTTTTCTTATTTATCCAAGAAATACACAATCTGCCAAGATAAAATACACTACTTGATGTCAATTTTCTAACATCTACTAATCTGGAAAAATATTCATCTATATATCCCAATAAATTTAACTGATATTTTTCATTTTACAAAAAACCAAAATCCATTATTCCATTATTTTACCAAAGTATCATTTTAACTCTAATTAAGTGGATTTCTTTGGGATTACATTAATACAATGCTTCATGGAATGTGGAAAAAACTATATCAGGTCATGTAATTGTCATTGTCATGTAAAATATAATGTCACTTATCTATCTGTATCCTATGACCTTAACTGTATTGGCTTCATCATCTCATGATAGTTTCATCTAGGTATCCAGCAAAGTTGAAATCTCTTTAGAATTATCCTTTCCAAATATTCTCAAAACATTCTTAGAATATTTTAATTGTGAAATAAATGTGACCTTCATTTATTTTTTCACCTACAAAACATTGAAAATAGTCAATTCACCAATCATTGTTACTTCAAACTCACTTTTCATGAATTTGGTGAACTATTTGCAATGTGTTTCATTTGATCCGCCATAAATTATGTAATCAAAAAACACTATAATGGTCATCCTTTTAATACTATCATATTTAACCTAGATATTGTATTCAACTGCACGGCACTAAAAACCTAGCTTCTTTAGAAACTAATATAGTCTTTAATACCATGCTCTATGTGCTTACTTCTACCCATATAGCCCCTTTCTTAGCCAAAAACTATGTTATCAAATTCATGAATGATAAAACCATAAAGGTTCTCAATATAAACTTCTTATTCCAGAACTCCAACCAAAAATGATGAATTGAAATCCATCTAGAAAACTTTGAACCTTCTTTTCACTACTATAGAGAAGAATAATCTGATTGTGTTTAGCCTTAAAATAGGTGAAAATTTTACATCAACATTGATACCCTCTATTTAGAAGAACCCATTACACACTAGTCATGCTCTATTTTGAATCATTTAACCATCTTCATTCATCTTGTTGTGAAAGGCCCATTTGGCCCCGATGAAATTCTTAAATGATGGCCTCGAAATAATCTCCCATGTCAGATTCATCTCAATTTGATCAATATCTTCATTCATATATAGAACCTACTTTTTATCTCCAGCTTCTTCTTTAAAACATTTAAGATCTAGCTAAGATAGGAATGATGTATACTTTAAATAATTCATCCTCCATATTTGAACTAGCACTTCTTGATCACCAATGATATTTTCCCTATCAATTTCAGCTCAACTCTTCATCTTCCTTATAGATAAGAATTTTACTTCTTCATTCTCATCATAGATATATTCTTCTGAATTAGTATTTCCACTTATTCTCCCTCTAAGATTCTTACCTCTTCAACACTGTCCTCATGGAAATTTGCACTGTGTTGTTGAATATTTTGTTCATTTTCTACTATAGTGACATCATTTCATTCAATTATTATTCATAACCACTTGTTATAATATTGATATGCATTAATTTTTCTTTAAAATCATAGAAATATCCCCCTATTTCTAAGAGATTCAAATTTCATGTGTTTCTATTTATTGAAAATAAATAACTTACTTCCAAATATTTGACTGTATTTCAATTTTGGATTATTTATATACCACAACACATATGGAGTATTTTATTCCTTCATACACAAAAAATTCATGTTAGATATGTAGACATATGTCAATAAATCTTCTGTCAATAATTTATATGGTAGGTTCTTTTCAATAAGCATTATTATGTCCGTGTTGTGGATGATTGGATTTATCCTCTCAACCACTTCATTTGGTTAAGGAGTTATGACTACTGAAACCTAATGCCTTATCCCATGTTTTTCAAGATAATCTTTCTCCTAGCTATTTTTGAATTCAATGTAATTATTAGTATAAAACATCATAATATTCTATCCAATATTCTTTTCTAATTCCCTTCAATATTTTTTCTACAACTGAATATGTTATACTCGTGTGAAATAAAAAATACACATGACATCCTAATTAAATCATCAATTAAAATAATATAATACATATTTACATCAATGTATCTTGATGATATAGGTCCACACACATCAACATACACCAATTCAAGCACTCCATTTAATTTCTATTCTTTTTTTCTTATATATATTTATGATAGCATTCCCTTAATGTAAATCCTCACATGTGTGAGTATGATTACGTAATAGTTTGTTGAGATCTTGAGATGTGTCACATTTGACCATATCTTCTAGGGATGGTTGTCATATATGACCAATTTTTGAATTCCAAAACTTATTTTCTTCCTTTCTATATAGAAATCACGTATATTTTTCTCCACTCCTAATGTAGATATTACCCTTCATTTTCTTTCAATATAAAATAAATATACCATCTTTTCCCTTGATGGAACACAGTTTCCTAGTAAATCTTATAGCATGCCCTGAGTCACATAACTAACTAACACTAGGAAAGTTGTGAATAAGACCTTCAAAAACCAATATTATAATAAATATCAATTCATTTCCCAAAAATTTGGATTTTCCCAATCCAATAATACTCAGAATTTCATCATTTCCAAATTTGAAAACACCTTCCTAGTCTAATTTGAATCATGTGACCAGATACTTATTTCCCATCATATGGAATGTGTATCCACCTTCAAGGATCCATACACCTGAACAACCTGATGCTTTGAGAGAAATATTTTCAACCAATTCATGCTCATTTATTTTCTTTTTTATCCATGTATTTGAATTTATACCCATTTTTGATTGATAATCTTGATCTACTTCTAAGTATTATGGACCAACATCATCTTGTAGATATAAAAATTGATTTTTTGTTTTCAACCCATTTGATAATTCAATGATATGCTACTTACAAAAAAACATTCAGTCTTATTCATCCCATTCCTATGCATTTTTTATGAACAATATTTGGCCATGTTTTTGAATCCTCCACATTAGAAACAATGACCATCCAAATCATTCCTATAATATTGAACTCTATATGGCTGGAATTACTGCACTTCTTCCCTTCAGTACCTTTGGGAAATGAAACACTAATTTTTAGAATGTCCCATATTTCCATATAAATAACACCTAATATGAGGTGTATTTCTATACATTGTTGTAGTAATGATTCTTCCTTGAGTTATATAAGTATTTGTATTCTGATTTATGCCCAACTCAATTTTCAACCTTGGGGTGGGTGTTTGTGGTATGAAATCATTCACTACAAATTTATTTTTGAGATCAAGCTTCATACTATCCTTGTTAATTGGATATGATTTTTTCTTCTTTTGAGCTAGATCTCTATGCTCCACTTTTATCTTTTTTGTCACCTGAATGATCCGCTTTCCTGATGCCATACTTGGAGTCATGAGTTTTTCCTAATACTTAACTTTTCATTACAGGCTAATGAATTCCTCTAAAATTTCTTCAATATGATTTAATTGATCTTTCAATGAGTTATTGAAACCATCAATCACCATTTTTTTCTTAAACATAGAGCTTGTACTCACCAGCCATTTTTGAGTACTTTGGCATTGAAGACTTATGATTTTACATTTATTCCTCTATCTCATACTGCACTTCTTCGTACTATGGAATATAAATTTTGGAATCACAAACCACTCAGTTGAATTTATTAATTTTGGATCTCCAAACATCAACCTCCTCAAGACAAGATTCTAATTCCACATTCATATCAACTCTTCCTTCAACATCTTCTTCATCATTGTTACTTTATTCTTATTTTGGTAGCTACCTACAAATACCACTATATCATTTTCTCCATGGTATTTTTGTTTCTCTATATCTACGACCACATATTCTTATGAACTGTCATTTTCTTGTGAAATAAGATTTTTATTTTTGAATAAATTTCTTCAAAAAAATTTCTTACCTTTCACATAGGATAAATACTTATTTGTGGTCATTTAAATTTCATCCATATTATATTATTGAATCCCCTTAGGGAACCTTGCTGAAATATGTCCAACCTTTCTATATTCAAATCATGTAAGTTGGACATTATCTTTGAACTTTTCTTTTCCTCTTTGTGGAATTGAGGAAATAAATTATATTTCCTTATTCATATCTTATTCTTCTTGTCTATCTTCAATAGTAAGATTATTCATGGCCTTGAACTCCACCTATTTGGAATTATCTTTTCCCACATGCTCTTTATCATCATTTCTCATCTCGTGTGTGACAAGAGTACTATGCAAACTATCCATCGTCAACTCCTTTGGATCTTTATCTTCCATAATAGAAACTTTTTGATTGAACTGAGGTGAAAGTCACCTCAATATATTCTTAATGATCTTTATGTCTTTAAGAATTTATCCAAGGCCACACCACACATGTATTCTATAGTAACATTCACCATATCAAATAATGAATCTATAGACTCATTAGAGTGAATTATAATATTAAACTACATGTTCAATAGAACTTTTATTTTTGCCTCTCTAACTTTTGAGTCTCCCTTATAAGTATTCAAAAACATTTCCCAACATAATGTGATGACTTACATGACATTACCTTCATATTGATTTCATTAGATATGCCTCCCCATAAATAATTTATTTCTTTAGAATCAGCATCCAATTCTCTATATTGAATTTTGATCAAAATCCATTTTCCATACTAGTAAATATTCCATACATTTTAGCTATAAACACATCCAGGCCAAATTATCAAAAGAAGTGTTGCATTTGATTTTTCCATATCTGAAAATTATTTCCATTAACGATCAGAATTATTTTATGATTGATAGCTTCCATTGATTTTTCTAAGATAGAAATTCTTACTCTAAAATTTTTATCTAGTACCAATTATTAGACCAACTAGGTTAAATACCTTGAGAGGGGGTGAATCATGGTATGATAGATTAAAAAATTGTCTCTTTGGGTATTTTTTCTTTGTTAAATAAAACAATATTCTATATCCTTCCCATAGAATAGTATAATATGAGAATTAAAACATGCTGAGGAAACATCAATTTTACTTCGTTCACCCACATTGGGATGCATCCAATGATCATATAAAGGTAATGTGCCTATGTACCAAATCCACTAAATCTCACTTCCAATTCAAGGTTCGGAGCATACTCACTATTCCTCCTAGTTTAAATCCAATAAAAATTTGAAATATGAATCTTCTCTCCACTAAATTATGATCACTACTCATTTATAGTAATATTCTATTTTTCTGAATCGCCTAATAATTTCTTCCACATATATATGTGTCCCACGAAGTCTAATTTTCACCTGGTAGATGAAATACCCTATTATGCGTACTGTTAGTTTGCATACATTGATTTTGTGAACTATTTTCATTATCTTCACGAACATCCTTTAACCCTCCCTAAATTATCTGGAATCCTTCAAGAACATACTTTCACTGCGTTCTCAGATTACCATATGGACTACCTTGCTTCAAAAACTTACTTCACTCTGAAGGTCGCTGACACATCATGACTAATTTTCATTTCTGATAAACCATTCCCCACAAAACCCTTCCATGAACTATATCCATTATTCAATTTCTCCTCTACGGACTCAGATACTTCATGAACCACCTACTTCATGGAATAACTCTTTGTGAACAACTTTCAAACATCACCAAAATCATCCAGCAATGATTCTCTATAATAAATTTTTCTCCCCATAATAATGTGATTAGGGTCATTTATATTAAAAAATAAATCCTGAAACATATGCTAATCATAATTACCAAAACCTCCATTGAATATTAATCATCACCATAAACTTTCTATGAGGTCCTCATAGTATATTTATCCTTTATAATGGTCGATTTCATCCACACAAAGAAACCCATTGTGGCATCCTCAAATCACTTCCTCTGTACACAAATGATGATCCTCTCATGAACTTACCTACTCTATGGTTTGATTAATTAACCATTTCTATCCAAAATTGACAACTTCATTTATGGTTCAATATACCTATTTTATGCTTCGCATAGCACAGTCATGCTACTATGAGGTCTAAAAACTTCATGCTTCATAGTACACAAAATTAGTCTAGGAACTCATTTATATGAAATGAAGTTCAAAAATTAATGATATTCATAAATCTTTCCTTTTCCAAAATAATCCTGATTTTGATATCCAGAAACATAACAAACACTGGAAAACGGCACCAACATACATGCATATTCTTCAGAAACATTAGTCATACTAAAACACAATAATCTAGCTTTGTCAATGAACAAAATCATCCCAAAAAACAATGATAGAAAACCTTGAGGTATTTTTTCCAAAAAAAAACATGTCATATTATTACTTATCCTACGCATTTCGCTTTCTCCTCTTAGTTGGGTGTTGAAAAGGTGCCTGAGCCATAGTGCCAGTCTTGGGACCTTTCCCATTTCCCTTACTCTGGTAAACTATATTGTTTGAAGGTTTTATATTCTTTAGGTCCTTATCTTCCTAGTGAATTAGATTCAATATATATTGAAGATTCTTCTCAATATTATTAATATTAAAATTCAAAATAAAAATAGTTAATTTTTTAGGTAGTGAGGAAAGTATGAGGTTGATGAAAAATTATTTAGGTAGATCAAAACCCAGGTTCTCTAAATAGTCAATATATCCAATAATCTTAACTAAATTAAGACCAACAATATCATTTTTTACAAGATTACATGTGAAAAATTCATTAAAGATATCATTCCTCCCATTTCTATCCTTCTCTTGATAGATATCATGGAGATTGGATAACACAGTGTATGAATCTGTGTTCTCATAAAGATTTTATGTCTTGGTAGACATGGAAGATAGCATGTGGAATTGGACATCAAATGCATCCTATATATATTTTAAGAAGATAGTATGATCCCCCTTACTAGACTCCATAGAATTACCTTTATCTATAATTAGGGATCCTAGAAAGTAAAGTGTCTACACTTGACATAATATAATTAATAAAAGATTGTGAAACTCATGGAATTTTTCACTATTCAAGAGATTATATTTCTACAACAATGATAACAAGGATAATTTAAAGGACATATGAAATTACATTTTCTAAATCAAATCAGTGCATATATTTAGTACTTTGTCTCTATTACCCAAATATGTTGTAATAAATTTCATTTTATTAGTATCTCAATACAGTAACAAATCCCAATAAGATTTACCATTGGATTTTGAATATACTATCATGTGGATAATCTAGTTCCAAGGATCCATATTTCACTTCTCCTAACCTGGATAATTTTTTTTCCAAATTACTTGAATGTATATAGGCTATCATTCTATCCATCTACATTAACTAGATGTTCCTTGAACTGCTGAGTGGAATCCCAATTCTTAAAATGGTAACTAGGATTACCTCAACTCTTTCCTCTGATTTACACCAATAATTTCTAGGGAAACTACCCTTCATTATAACTTCTTTAATTCAGCCCAAAACATTCATCATAAATCCTCAACAAATTTAAATGACCTAACAAAGTACAACTAAAAATTTGATCTATAGTTTTATTATAAATCAATTAATGGAAGGCTTTCCAATCTTAATATTTTATTCCAGGATTTTTTTATCTTATATTTTAATATTATTTAACTTACCCTTTATAATATTTTTAAAATTTCATAGATTTTACATAATTATTTAACCATGTCTTCATAAAATAATATATGCATAATCCATTAATTTTATTTTATATTTTTATGATTTTTAATTATTTACTCAATGTGATCAAATTTAATTACCATAAAATAGAAAAATTATAAATAAAAGAAAATTAAATTGATATATAAAATAAATGCATGGAATGATTTTAATAATTAAATTCTATTTTTTATCAATCGAATAATAAACCAACACTTAACTTTAGGAGGAAAAGTTGATATGGGATCAAGTTGTAAAATCCCACCCTTAACAAGTGTATCTTCTTGTTTGGTTTCACCTCATCTAAACCTCGAACCACCTCAGCATGATTGGTATCTCTTTAATTTTTATATTTTTACTCACACATAGGTGATGGGAACCTAGGGTTTGGGGATATGTGATTGAGTTGTACAGAAGCATAATCTTGTTAGGTTTTAATGAGATAAATTAGTATAGTTGGTAAGAAACAATGATAGGTTTCTTCTAGAGGTATAATCTTCATGGGGAAGGGATATTTAGGGTTTTCAAAGACATTTTTGGGAAATTTCTTGAAGTGTGGGTATAAGTTTGCAGTGGTTATATGTAGTTATCTATAATGACCCAACCCACTGGGGCCTTCCAGGTCAGAAGAAGCCAATCCCACCTCCAATTGTCTATGTATTGGAGAAAAGTGTCCAGAAGGAATAATATAAATGGGATTTAGTTTCCTATTTACCTGTATGAATTCACACAAACATCACCATAGAACAGTGTAAAATGAATAATAAATAATTATTCTGACATCTAGAGTAAAACAATGCATGCAATAACCTCTAGGGAATACAATATAGTTCATAAGAACCAAACCAAAGTGTAAAGCTTAAAAATATATAACCAACTATAAATGAAGTCCCAACCTTGAAACAACTAGAATAAATGAAATTCGGGAGAGCCCGACTCCTAATCTCTAAGCATAACTATTATTTATGGCCTATACACCTGATTATCCCAATGCTCCAACAAAATCACCTGTGATATATTTGTCATGTGTATAAGACATGTAACATGCAGGAAAAGTCCATTCATAGGTGAGCATATATATACCCAGTAGCATTCCCTGAAAACAGTAGTGGGATCAACATATTATATGATATAAGTATTCTTATCAACCCAATGTAAGAAGAAAGACCCCAATAATATATATATATATATATATATATTCTCATAAATAAATTCAAATGAGAGATAAAGGGGATCTTTATTTGACAGCCTATCCTAGAACGATGATTTTTGTTATATATCCAAAGTTCCATCACTGATTTCCAGAATCTCACATGTCTTCATGAAGAAATATTGACGAGGACCCACACCTCTCTAATCCTCTATAGCCTGAGGGAAAAAAATCACTAATATAGAACCCATTCTCTAGTACGATAGGGGGTTCCCCTCAATAGATAGGTAGAGGACCCATGCCCTGATGCAATAGGTGGATGCATCTTAGTATATAGGTATATGACCCACACCCTAATGAAAAAGGGTGATGCCACTCAATAGATAGGTAGAGGACTCATGCCCTAGTATGTTAGTGGGATACCACTTAGAGTATGGAGGACCCAAACCCAAGTGTGTCAGGGGATGACAATAAAAGTATAGTAGACCCATGTCATAGCACCATTGGGGTTTAAACTCAACCAATGAAAGGATTATGGGAGACCCACACCCTAGTAAGATAGAGGGATTTACAACCCCAACCTCTCACTAATCATTCGGCCTAATCAATTCCATCACCAAGCATCGTCTAAAGAAGTTTAATTCTTTAAACCTTCCACATCAAATCTCAAAATCGACTATAAAGTATGCCATCTCATTATATGTGGAAAAAAATCATTATAGGATACTTTTGGGACAATATTTATGTTCAGATGAAGGAGATACATAATGTCGAAGTTTCTTATATGGTTATGTGGCATGAATGGGGTCCACACAGCATGTGGTCCTTTTCTGCAACATAGTGGTGTTCACCATTGAAAATTGATCAGAGGAAATGTCCCTAATGGAGTTTATAGGGTCCACATGGAATGTCTTAGCCACTCCGGATCTTCCCATGTTCTTATAATCATTCCCATATTCGTCAGGTCAAGATCATGTACTTGTTTATATACCTAGTTTTTTCCAGGTACCATCATGTATCTATTTACTCCCAAATTACCCAACATGTCCTCCCCCACAGGGTCATGGGAATGTGTTGGAGGAACATGACTTATCCACCTGATTATGGTCACATATCATGTTTTCAAAACCACATGGTGTGAGGTCCTTATCTTCCCAGAAACCCTAGCCTATGTAGTTGGGTGGGGCTACACATCGAGTGTTCATAGACTATAAACTATGTAGTCGAGTTTTCCCTATAAACTCACATTCTCTACATGGTTCTCCAAATCATGTAACTCTATCACGTTTTTTCTTATTGATACCCCAAAATCCACCAAGATCAAAGGTAATGATTTATAACATCGATTTGATGGCCTCTGCTAGCTGAAATAGGATCATGCCCCCTTCACAAGTCTCATAGAAACATTTTATGTATCTCCCATCTTCTATCATTTCCTCTATGGATCCAAGATGCATAGAGTCATCACCCTCATCTCTTTATCCATCTTGATCCATCCACAAACCATTGATTCACATGTCGTTCGATATATATCAATGAATATGGGTGTTCGATCACACTAAAATCCTCCCCCACAATGTGAAAATGCAACCTCATAGGCCAGCAAAGATGAAATCAATGAACGGAGAGGGGAAATGTACGATAAGAATGTAAATCCTCCATTGGACAAGAATTATTGGATAATCATTACATATTGGGGATTTTCAAGGGATATTTCATGGAATAAAAATATTAATTTAATTTATACAATCAAATTATTTAAATGGTCTCATGCGATGAATGGATAACATATATCAAAATTGGATAAATAAACACCCATGCTCAATATTTTTATCAAAGGGGTGAAATAAACAATTAATCGGGACTACCTTGATTAGGGATCGATAATTAGTGAATAATTTGTTTTTTAGTAGTGGATAAGATCTTTTACATTCACTACTACTTGATCCACCTCAATCTGATTGTCTTTCATTATATGATGTCAATCCACCAATAAATAATTTTCTCCTCCTCCTCTGAAATCTAGTAAGGGTTATGTGACTGACACTGTAAAATATTCAAAATAATGTTTCTATTGGGGGAGCATTAGGTTAGGTTTATCAAAGTAATTAATTAATTCATTTTACACGCTTGCCAGTGGTTGCCTCAATTGAACGTCTAGCACCAAAAAACCTTAAGGAACACCTTGGGTAAACCCAGCATTTTGGATTCAACTATAGCCTCTGATTTTGGTTCCAAGTATCTACTCATACGATATTCCATTATTTCTTGAAAACTATGTGGACATTATATTAATATATTTCAAAAAAATATATAAATTATAGGATCATCGGGCCTCAGGATCTTAGATATTCTTGGCACCTATCTCCAAAAATATTTCTTAATATATTTAAAATTCATATAAGTAAAAAAAACAAGGCCACTAAATTATTCACCCTTTCAAGGTTTTTCATCCTCAAAAAGCACAATATATAAAAAATTTGGGGATATTGAGCTATCACCATTATCTCACGGTCCTAAGATCTCTCTTTTATGATCTCATGCTACCACAAAACACAATTCAACAAAATGGTATATTCTTAATGGATCCTCTCCTATCGATCCTTGAGCACCATCAGGTACTCAATTAAGGTGACTCTATCCTCGATGTTCATCTTTTCCAATTCAATAATTTTAATATGATCATGCATGTATATCCTTATCAATGAAACCTGGAGGATATCATGCACATATTCCAGCTATGGGGGTAAGAAAATGCATTAAGAAAACCCACCAACCTTATGTAGTATCTCGAATGGACCGATGTACCTCATGGATAGATTTCCACCCTACAAAACCTCTACAATCCTCATCATAGGGAGACTCTATGGAAAAAAAATCTCCATGATCAAACCCCAAGGGACAACAACATTGATCTACATGATATATTTTCATCAATGGGTTATCCTTGTATGATTACGGATCACCAGAAATTTATTAATCATCACCTAGAATGTATTTTTTCCAACAAGAGAAGTTTGGCCCATCTCAATCCAACACAATGGTGACCAGAATGGTCTCATATCCAGTGCCTCAAATTGTTTTATTATAATATTATAGTGAGATATGTTATTATAAGAAAACTCTTACCATGTAAATTAATCCTCCCAACTATAGATGAAGTCTAACACACAAGACCTTAGCGCATCCTCCAAAACCTGGATAGTGTTCTCGGTTTTCCCATCTATTTGGGGGTGAAATGACATATTCATATGCAAATGGGTCTCAAATTCCTCCTATATTCCTATCCAAAACCATTTTGTAAACCGCACATCATGGTCTAAGACACTCATTAAGGGTAAGCATGTATTTGGATGATCTCCTGGATTCACACCTATCCTATACAATAAAATGAACTTTTTTCTTAATAGAAATGAATAGTATCAACATTGGATGTTGGCCAACAATCACCTAGTTAAAATTGTGTCATGTAATACTTTGAAGACATCCCATCAATAATTCCATGGATATTACATTTTATTTCCACTCTGGGATCTTGCGATGAAGTATCAACCATGCCAGAACCTAGTGCTCATCCTTCTCCTATTATAATGTGAGACACCAATAGACAAACTTGGATATGCTCCACCACATGTCGAAACACAAAATATATCATGTAAGGTCCTATTACATCTTCTTCACTCTATGATCTAGATCTAAAGTTAAAGTTTGAGACTCCCTCATCAACTCCTCTCACATAATGACTGGAACCATCTTTTATCTCTTGAATGGTACAATGTGTTCCCATGCTACAAAAACTCTATCTAGTAAATCTCAAAAAGATATCAGATCATGAAAAACCACAAAATAAATGTATCATAACTAAGCCTCTGTCACATATTAGAGAAGTGGAGGAGTCAACATCATCGGCTGAAGATAAGCTATACTCCTCTCCTCCACTAGGATCATATTTAAATAATTCAACTGCTTAGCGGCATCCTCCACCAAATATGAACATGAATACCTATTAAGGGTTTCTACCACTACGTTACCCTTCCCAGAAGTATATAATTTCTCAAATTCATAGTCCTATAGGAACTCCAACCCGTGCCTCTATATTAGGTTCATATATCTCTGTGTGAGGATATACCTATGACTCTAAGGGTGTGAGTAAATAGAAAATAATACTCCCATAAGATAGTGCCTCAACATCTTCAAAGAAATTACTACTACTTATAACTCAAGTTCATGAGTCATGAAGTTATTCTCATGTTGTCTCAACTATTTTAACCCATATTTAATAATTTTTTTCCACTACATCAACACATATCCAAAAGCATCTCAAAAGGCATCGTAATACTCTACCTACTACATTCCTATCTCTATAACTCTCAACACAAAAGCATTGGTCAACCTTAGCCTCAAATACTTGAAGGACCTCTAACACTGCTCAATCAAGGTAAACAATTTCCCTTTCTACATAAAATCAATCAAAGGGTCTTCAATTTTGGATAATTACTCTATGAGCCTTCTATAGTACCCCTCCAAGACATGGAAGAATCGAACCTCCAACATGCACTTGGGAGGATCCCATGAAGAAATAGCATCAATATTCTCCATGTCCAAAGCTAATCCATGCTCAGAAATGACATGCCCAAAAATTGAATGACACGGATCCAAATTTGGCACTTCAATAAATGACCATAAATATAGTGATACCATATTAAGTCTAGGACCATCCTTATATACTCTTCATTATCATGCTCTGTCATAGATTAATTGAGTATTTCATGAAGGAGGAAGACAATGTATTGATCTAGGTAAATCTGAAATATTGGGTCCATAAAATCCATAAACACAATGGGGGAATTCAACACATTGAAAGGCATCACCAGTAACTGATAATTTTCATAGTGATATTGGAATTTAATCATTGAAATATTAGACTCGAGAAACCTCAACTGGTGGTAGATGGACCTGAGATTCATCTTTGAGAATGTTCCCATGCCTCAAAACTGAGCTAAGAGCTCATAAATCCTTGTAAAGGGGTACTTTTTATTTATCATTCACAGATTCAGGAAATGATAATAAACTTAAATTTGAAAGGTCATGTCCTCCTTTTTCACAAATAAAACTAGAGTTACTAAAGGGGGCACACTGGGTCTGGAAAATCCCCTCTATTGAAGGACCTCCAACAGCAACCTCTACACTCAGGTCTCAATGAGAAAAACCTTATATACCATAGAAGATATATGTATAGTATTGGGGTGCATTTCAATGCATAATACCATCTACTTCCATGGAGTTAGTCCCAGAACATTCTTATGGAAGATGTTAATAAATGCCTCCAATATCAAAGAAATCTAGTTTCATAAAGATCCAACTACACCAATGGATAATATCTATATGTGTTGGGTGATGGGATTTATCCTCCTTCTATCAAGGTACAATAAATCATCCATGAGATCTCTCTCACCCAAAAACGAGAATATCATCTCATCTATCCAATAGAATCTCACATTCATAGGATGATAGTCGATCTAGGATCAAACCATGGACAACCAGTCTATATCCAAGATGACTTTTTGAGGTTTCATCATTATTAATGGTAAGTCCCATGTGAAAATCCCTCCACCAAGTGATATCTACCACTAATGGAAAATAAGTGATATCAAATAATTTTACCCAGGAGGAACCTCTTAAAAATGATGTTGTGATAAGGTCTCAATGGGGAGATCTATCTATTGTAAAAGGGATACAAAAAACTAAGGAGTGAATCAAACCTATGTATAAAATTATTGTATAAAGTGTATAAAAAACATATATTGTAACTTATATCATCTTATAAGCTGTCGGGTTATAATAATTTGTGGCCTACAGCTACATGAGGCCCTATCTTCCATCTCTGAGAGGCTGGAGTGGGAAAACAAATGGTGTTTGTGGAAGTAGTTTGTAGAATATCCCTCCACTAAAAATTGCTCCTCCTGGATCCCCCTCTTTATCCATTTCTAGCTATACCTCTTTGGGGGGTTACCTGACCACGCATGGGTGAACCCTAATCATGGCACTACCATGGTTGTCACGGTCTATTCATGACCTACTTTCCCTCCTTGACAAGTCGGATCAGGTAATCACATACCATGTAACCACACTCACCACATGCATAGCATCGTCGCTCTATAGGGTGATATAGTCCTCTACATGAACCTTTCACTACATGTCTGTATGAATAAGACCATCCATGAGGAGGTATCCCATGATAAGATCCTAATAACTAGAATAATCTCTATTCTATATATGAATCATACCAATAATTTCCACTATAATCTCTAGCTGCATGGAATCCCTCATATAGAAAGCTATCTATCACCAATTCCCACTATTGTACTCCAATATGGGTGTGAATACAAAGGGGAACCACACTAGAATATATGTATCCATGGAGACCCTACTCAAACACAATTTCCCAGAACTAATCATCTCAAATCATGTTGAGGTAGTACTGTGTTAGGTCAGTGAACCTCACTGCATACTCAGCAACTATCATGAAACCATGATGTATATCTAGAAGATCTTGAATCCAAATTGAGCACATGAATAAAGGGTAATACTTATCACAAAAAATCTGCTTGAAGTTAGTCCATATAAGCATAGTCTTATTATTAGTCAGTATATATGGGCTCCACCAGTGTCTATCAACTCTATGGATAAGACCGGATACCAGTGAAACTATTTAATCAGTCAGGGTCAACATGATCCTGAAGACTCAGATCACCATCTAAATCTAATCATAGACTACATGGGGATCTATATGACCATATAACCTCAATATCCTCTGGTGATAGAACTCGTGAATTTCACTAAGTCTGCATGCATCCTCATACTACTCTATTAGTACTATCTAATAATCAATAGAAAGGGGTGCTACTACCTATCCTCATAGATGGAAGATCTCATGAGATATCCCCTTAACTGAGGCATCATCACTCATAAGATAGTTATCATTATGTTGAATTAGTAACCAAGTTGGCTATCTTTGTAGAGGCATCCTAAAAGTAATCAAGACATACCACAGTTAGATGACATATATATATATATATGGGTAGATGACTCAAGAAGTAAAATTAAATGACACAATCTTATATGATGCATGTAACATTTTTCCTTGAAAGAAATGTATTGGTATACTGAGTAAAAAACCAGGTATTCTAAGTGATAGTGAATGGATATATCATACTCTGCACCAAAACTAGGTTCCTTGACCAAAAATACACACACGAGACACCTTTACATGGTTTATAAAGCCCCAAAAAAATTCTCACCATGGGTCTAACTCCAACTATGACCCAATGATGAACCACCTCTGATACCACTCTTTAAAAAACTAAACAATGGAGGCCCTCCTATAAAAATTACAGTATGGTCACCACAACCCCATGTATACCACCAATAGGCCGAAGGCTGGTGATAAGTGCTAAGAACGCATAATATAATAGGGATTCCTTTTCATAGAGTACCTATACTCACACACCAAACCATATACATGAAACAACATATAGTAATAATAAAAAATATATAAAATCAAGAGTAAAACCATGAATGAAATAAACTCTAGGAAATACATTAGAGTATGATAGAATAGAACCAGAGTGTAAAGGGAGAAAATACATTCCCAACCAGAAATGAATTCCCAACATGAAAACAACTAGAATAAAATAATGTTGAGAGATCCTAGATCATGATATCCAAGCCCACCACCTTATGTACTCTATGCCTCCCAAGTATCCATATGCTCAACAAAAATCACTGTTGATCTGTCTATTCTCTGTATAAGAAAAAAACATGTGGAAAAATCCCATGTTGGGGTGAGTATATACAAACATAGTCGGATGCCTTAAAATCAAATGGGGACAATTTAAGATACCATATAAGTATTCATCCTACCCCAAAGGAATAGGGAAATAAAACCCAATAATATATATATATATACTTGTCAAGAACCCCATGTGAAAGAGAAATGGGGTCTCTATCTCAGAACCCAACTTAAGAAGATGATTCTCCCTGCACCTCCAAAGGTAAAACATCGATTCCCAACTTATCACGTGTTTTTTAAGAAGTCTTAAGGAGGAACAGAACCTCGACACTACTCCATGGAACAAGGGGTCACAAATCTAAAATACGACCCACTCCCTAGTACAATAGGGATATATCACTCGGTAAAAAGGTATAGGACCCATTACCTGATGCGAAGGGGGGATGCAAATCATTAAATAGGTAGAGGAACTATGAACTGATGCGACTGGGGAATTCCATTCAGTAGATAGGTAAAGAACCCATGTCACATTTCATCAGGGGCATACACTGGTAGTTTTTAAGAACTACACCCTATTCTATTCAAAGGATTCTACTAAGCATATTTTGATGAGGGACCCACACCGTAGTGAGTCAGGGGGTTTTACTCAATGTATGGAGGACCCATGCCCTAGTGTCATAGGGAATACCACTCAAGTAGTGTAAGGAGTATGGGGGACCATTGAAATGGTATGATAGTGGGTTTTAAGACCCTAGACTCAGGCAATGATGATCATTCCTAATCACTTCCATCATCAAGCATTTCCTGAAGAAGCATCATACCCAGAATATTCCATGTCATGACTCAAAAAGCCACTATAAAGTATTTCATTGTGTTATATGTGTAAAAGTACTCCGAACAGTATACTAGTGGGAAAAAAATTGAGTCAATTTAAAGGAGATATACAAGGATAAAGGTTCTCATGAGGCCACACATTGTGTATGTGGTTCACACTAGGTGTGGTCACACTCCACTGCCTCATAGTGTTATCCTATTGAAACGGTTCTAATTCTATGTCACCAAACAGAGAATGTATGGGGTCCACATGGATTATCTCATCCACCCGAGGCCTTCTTATATGCTCCTAGTCATTCATGTGTTCATTGAGAAATGCCCTTGTACCTAGTTGTGCACTTGGCCATGCTCAGGTACAATCCCATTCATATATACTCCGAGAGTACACTGTGTTCCCTCCAATATGGGATCTTGAATGAGTACATTTGGCACACGTTTTTCCACCTAGGTAGGGTCACATGATATGTGGGTCCAACCACATGGCAAGCGATCATTATCTTCCCTAAAACTCTATTTTCTGCTGGGTGGGGATACACAGTGTGTTTTTTTAGACTACACACAATGTACTCATGTTTTCCACAAAAACCAATATTATCTAAATGGTTCTCTAGATATTGAATCTATATCATGATTATATCTAGTTAAACACTCAAAATCCCATGAGATCAAAGGTAAGTATGTTCTTCAAAAATTTCCCAGCCTCTAGTTTCCAAGAATCAGAATACAGCCTCTTGCACTATGCTCGTAGCACTGTCCAAGGAATCACCCATTACATTCCATCGCCACTTAAGATCCTAGTTCTATAGAGGCATCGCCCTTATCCTATAACCTATCACAATATATCTAAAAATATTCAATACACATGTTTTTCATGATATCTCAATGAATTTGGGGGTTTGGTCAGGCTTGATCCTTCCTTGAAAATGTTGATCCATGACCCCATAGGCCAACGGTGAAGAACATGATGAATGGATAAAGGAAATGAAAAAAAAAATATGTCTATTATTTTCTAAGTGTTATTAACAAATTATGACATAACAAGGATGTTGATGGGAGATATCATGGCCTAACAATGATAATTTAATTTATAAAATAAAATTATTGAAATGGACTCATGTGATAAATTGATAACAAAGATCAAAATCATATATATAAATATACATGAACAATAATTTAATTAAAGGGGTTAAATACACAATTAAAGATCCATAACTCAATTACAGATCAATTTCTGGTCAAGAACTCGGTTTTTAGTGATATGAAAGATCCACTTTGTTCACTTCCTCTTGATCTACCTCAATTTGATCACCTTTAGTCACCTGATCCTAATTCTCCAATGATAGTCACTATATTCCTCTTCTCAAATCAAGAAATTGTTATATATATAACCCTAAACAATCAACATAATAAATTATTCATAGAGGTAGGGTAATTCTAGGTTTATTAAATAAATAAATAAATTCACTTAACACACCTTCCAATGGATGCTTCAGTCAAACGTCCAATATTAACCAACATTAGGTCATGCCTAGGGTAAACTTGTGTTTTATATTCAAAGGTGTTTTCGGATTTCCAATAGGAAAATTTTCCCATTATACATTCCATTATTTAAAAAAATACATGTGTGTGACATTAATATATTTAAATAATAATAATAATATCAATTCTTGGATAACAATGCCTAAAAATCTAATGTCACATTAGTGCTTGGAATTGAAAATATTTTTTAATATATTTAAAAGTCATAAATGGAAAAAAAAAAGGTCACTATATACTAATTGGGTTGTGTATTGGTGATAGGCTTTATGAGGTCGAGAACTACTATAATTAATGAGACACATATGGTAAGTTTGGGTTGATTTTTTAATGAAAATGAGAGGTTTCCCTCTATGGTGAGAGGATACATCCTAGAGGTATTGGAGTATTGTGGCATAGTTGATATGATTTTAGCCCTTGAGAGGGATTTTCAAGCTAGGAGGTTATGGATAAAAGGATTAACACATGTGTGATGTTGAAACCAATCAATCATTCCACTTAAGGAATTCTATAATGGAATTAAAATAGTGGGGGTCATAGCACAATATATTGGAGAGTGTACCCTTATTGTGGATGAATTTTTGAAATATTTCTAGGATAAAGATCTCGGTGAACATGGAATGCGTAGAAATTGGTGTTTTGTGTTAGCTATTAGGTATGAACATTAAGACCATATCTTGTTATTACATTCTATAATTGAATAAGAGTGGGATATTGAAATAAAAAATTTCAATTTAGTAAAGAAATTATAAGGATACTTCCATGGTGGGGAGGATTGACTAACTCAAAATTTACAGTTCTTGTGGTTCAATAGTCATGTATGTGATTAGAGTAGTTAGTAGATGGTCAAGGTGGAAATAAGATATTGGTGATAAAGTAAATATTATTTTATTACATTCCTTATAAAATACTAGATTTTGAATTAAAAAATGATATTTTAATTAATCGATTATAATCTGTGAGTGAATTAGATCAGAGATGTGTTGGTTCTCCTTATGAGAATTTAATGGCTGATATGGGTGGTTGAGTACCCATGTGATAACCACAGTGTCATTATCAGGTGGAGAATTTACCATTTATTGATTTTTGTCTATGTTCCTATAATTTTTCTATTTTCTTATTGTTTTTGGTAATTTAGGTTATTTGAAATTATGGATCACATCATATTGTTCAATGGCCAATTAAGTTTTCACCACATCCCACCCTAGTAGTGGAGGGTTTATTCTATGAAGTTATTTCATGTTGTGGTAAAGAAAGGTAATGCCACACTGTAACATAGGCAGTGGGGTCTTATATAGTGGGATTATAACACACCGTGATAAGGACAGGTTACATCAAAACTCATCCTAGATGGAGGGGTTATTTTATAGGAGGAACATCATACTACAAACTAGCCTTTCCAAATATTAAAATGGTAATTTTGATGTTTTATCTTATACAATTTTAAACCCTTTTTCTCTCATCCTTCCTGTATTTCATGACACCAAAGTATCTCACTCATGGACTTCTTCCTCCACCCAACATCCTCGAACTTTATCTTTTATTTTTGGTATAATATTCAATGTAAACTCATGATTTCTTATGATTTCCATATCACATCTCCATCTAGTTCCTTGTTCTTCCATGGTTCTTTCTTTTTATTTTTTTCTCCATATAAAAATGGGATCTTAATCCATGGTTAAGGGTAGTTTTCATAATTATTAATTTTGGTTTTTAGTCTTGTTAGGACCCCTCCATCTCTATTTATTATGTATTTGGAAAATGTAACGAGACTTCATCGAGTGTGTGGTAGGTGTATCTATATAACATATCATTCATTTTTTATAAAGAGGGCTCTTGAATTTTTTTTTGGTTTTGTTGTCTAATATATGCTTAAAATGATTGATTAATAGATTATATATAATTATTAATGTTGGCATTGTATTTTTTATTAAATTGTGATTTCATATGATTTACCTTAAAATCAAATTTTTTCATGCAATGGGTTTGAGAAAATGTTTCAAACGTCTATTTTTATTGAAATTTATTTTAAAAAATAAAGTTATGTTGTGAACTATGTCTATTTTATTATGGGCCTTGGAATTGTGTAAGGTAATATTTGATTATGTGATTATGGATTTTGGTTATGAAATGAATATGCGATGCATATGCAAGATCGAGGTTTTGTGTTGCTAACCTAAATGAGTGCTTCTATAGAATATATTGTGTGTTTTCTAAGGATTAAATCCTAGTTAGATTGAGTGAGATAAAAAGGTGGATTTTGACCCTGGTGAGGCCTCAATAACTCTTGGAATTGTTAAGTTCATGTATGTATGTTTGTGTTCCTTGATCAAGTACTAGTTACCTTAGACAAAAAATTTGGGTCCCCATGTTATGGTTGGTTGAGATAAGTTATTTTTTATTTCCCTAATTTTTTAGATTTTATGATGTTGATAATGATTCCATGTTTCTCCTAGATTCATTTTATGTTTTCCTTATTCTTATTTACATTAGTTAATGGATTAACATTATAAAACCCAATGATTTGTAAAATTATTTTATCCTCAAGATTTATGAAATAAAAATAGTTTTCCAAAAATAGTTTTTTTTAACTAGAACTAATGGTATTCACCAAAAATGATATTATATAGATTCATGGTGGTATCCTATTGGGATTTTCCTTACACCCTTTATAAATCATTGGTCATGTATGATTTAATTATGTTTGGAATAAGTAAAGGGAAAGGATCTATATATTATGGTGGATATTCTTGATTTCTCCTCATCTTTCTTGATTTTTTTCTTAGTGGTGACTATGGATCACATGGATTTGGCTCATGTGAAGTGTTTCTTGGGAATCATCTATTATTGGTTTATGTTAGGTTACTTATGTATTGGGCTTGTTCACCTTAACTCTTCTGATTATCATGAAATTATAATATGTTGTATAAATTTTTTTATAAATTTATTTTTTATTATAATTTATTTTTTATGTTTAATTGTACACTATTTGTTTATTTTATTATTATTAGAAATATTTATTTATGAGAATGGATGTTAGAGGTAAGGGTATGGAATTTCCGATTTTTGAGCGGATTCCTTGATCTGGTTTACTAAATTTAAACGGTTAAATAATTTATAAATAGATACTTATGATACCTTGGCTCTTATCTCCAACTTGTGGTGATCAAGAATGAGATTCTAGAATTATGGACATCTAGGTAAACATATGGGATAGGTTGACTTGGTCTAGTTCGTTAAAAATGGTATCATGTCACTCTTTTTTTAGGGATCCTAGTAATATAGATCTAGTATTATTAAAACACAAAATATTGGTTAGGAGTAGTTTATTGGTCACTACAATTCATGATGAGTGTTTAGTTTCTATGGGAAAACTAGATTTGAGTCTAAAATTTGGATTTTTTTTATTGACTATTTTTTATGTTGTTGTGATCCCTATTAATTTATATCAGACACTTTGGGGGACTCATTGAGCTATAGGGTGAAAATAGAAATAGGACTAGAGATACATAGCTATATAACATGGCCTACAAAAACATGTGGATCCCTCAAACATGGGAATGAAAATCATTCAAATACTGTTTCATGATTGACACATGTTTAACCAAACTGTGTACCCAAACATCAAATAGTTCTAAATCAATTTTAGATTTTCTTACCTATTTTGATTTCTAATCACTCCTCAAGTGTCTTATACTTATTAGAATGGATAAAATAGTTTTTTATGAAGTTTTGATGTAGATGGAGAATATTTTATTTGATGCTCCATGATATTGTTAGGTTTATGTTTTTTTAATGGTTTTTTTTAGTAAAAGGAAAATTAATGAGATTTTTTGAGTTTAAAACCAAATTTTATTGTTACTTTGTGAAATAGTTCTTATTTTCATGAAGTTTTTTCAAAATTTATTGATTTTATAATGGTATTTGGATAGTTATTTGAAATCAGAGTGGGGTTTTTTGTAAATGTTTCAACTCGATAAGAAAAATATAGGTATTTAAATTGGGGTGGAGTAAAAAAATGGGTTACTTTTAGTTCTCTAAATGAAGTAGATTATTTACGAAAATTTTTGGTTTCATAAAGAAAATAATGAATTATTTATAAATTAAATAGTATTTTATGAAAGGTTTTTATTTTTTCTTTCATGTAGTGTTTTTTAAAGGGACCAATTTTATAATGAAAAATAAAAAATGGATTTGAAAAAAGTTTTCGTTTTAAAAGGGTGAGTTTTAAGGTATGATTTATTTGTTGATTTGTGTTGTTGGATTTTACCATTAGTTTATATTGGGACTATTTGATTTTCATTGTGAAGAATGGATGGGTTTGGTTCATGTTTTATGATTATTTGTATTATTCCTCCTAGAAAGGATGTGATAGAATGTAAAAACAATTCTCTAATTACTAAACATGGGGGGATTTCCCTTGTTGTTAATGGTTGTGATCTTATCTGATTTTGTATATAATGGATCATTATGCTACTTTTGGAAAGTATAAATTGTAGGCTTTCAGGTTTTGTGAGTGACATGTGATATTTTTCAATGCTGAATCATTTAGTATTTCATGATTCTTGATTTGGATATCTTAGACCATAATTTTGGAGTGGATTGAATAGTGAGAACGAATATCAAGATTTAATATTACCATAAGAAGTTTTTCATTGTCTATTTATGGAAATACACACATATTCTAAGGTGGTTAGGATCAAATATCATGTTAGGGAGGACCTGTTATTCTAGATATCAGATAAATTGCTTGTCATGTCTCTCATTGTTTATTAGATTCCTTTCAATAGAGTATAAATTCTTATATTTCGATAATGGTGTAAAAATATCTATACGATTTCCTTAACAAATCAGTTATTTCCCCAGTGGTGATATATTTATCAATTGATATAATCCTAGATATGATTCCCATCTCTTTAAATTTTATCGAAAAGATCTTTTCAACTTGGATGAATTAAAATTTTAGCTATAATAACTCTAAAAAAGGGTTTTAATCATCCTAGAGTAAAACCATCAGAATCACTAGTTATATATTCAAAGAATACATATGGGAGTCACATGCTTTTCATTTATCCCCATAATCTCAAAGATATGACCAACAAGAATAAGTACGCATTGACTTGGATTGATAGTATTTTTACGAACTCCAGGGAGAAATACGGTTTTCCAATATTTATTTGAGATTAAGATACCACTAATAAGGATAAAGGAATTGGGTATTTCTTTACCCATTTTTAGGAGTAGTTGTGGTAATTTTGAGCATAGGTTTATGTCATTCGACCTTACTAATTCTCTTGTTTTTTAACAGCTTTGATGAACCATATATTTCACCATTATCTTATAACCTTCATTGTGGTTTTTATAGTTTATATCTTAGTTTATTGCATGTTTAAAGAATATTATGGTGACCATATATGTTTTGGAAATATTAAATAAAAATTACCATATATAAATATATCTAAATTCCAATTTTAGATTCAATAATTGATATTAACATTAGATCCCATTATGATCCTTCCAAAGCCTGGTGAGTGTTATTTTGTATATTATAATGATTCATTTTTGGGTTTCGAGTGTGTTTTGATGTTGGGTGACCATGTTTTGGAATATGGAACTATTCCGTTATACACTTATGAGATTAATTACCCCACCTTTGACCCTAAGATAGTGGTGGTGATGCATGTCTTGAGAATGTGTCACCACTACCCTTTTAGGGAACGGTTCACCATGTATTCAAATCATAAAATTATAAATTATATCTTCAATATTAGGTGATTGGTAGAGTATATCCAAAAATTTTACATTGATTAAGACTACACCCCATGTAAAGGGAAATAGAGGCCGATAAATTGAGTTGGAACTTTTTGACTCAGCCGATGGAGAATACAAGGAGGAGTAGAATTTGATGATCTTATAGGATGAGTTGCACCCAAAGGTGAAAGAGAGGGATGAGAAGGTATTTTTGAATAGTATATAAGTCACACCCTCTATATAAGATCACATTCACCATGAATAGGTATCAGATCGTGACTATTAGCTGATAGAAAGAATTATAAATAGTGGGGTGAACTTGGGTGATTTATCTCTGTCTCCCGATGGTTCCCTTGATTTTAGGAAAAGTTTAATTATTCATATGTCCTCTAGGATGGAGGTTTTTATTGATGGGATTCATTATAGTTGGGTACTTAACCTCGAGGATGCCAATATGTTTTATGATTTAAGATTATGATTAGATGACCAGAATAAATTAGGTAGTGATTGATTTTTTTTCTTGGTACCTTACCTAATAAATAATTAAGGCTAAGAACCTGATCTAATAGGTTTATTATAGCCTCATCCCATTCCCATGTGGATGAAGGGTAAGATTTATATGGATTTTTTTATTGGAATACCTCAATATTATAGAGGGAATAGTTATATATGGGTGATTATAAACTAATTAATTAAATCATCCCACTTTGTTCCTATTAAAGATTCGAAAATGTGAAGACCTTGGTTTCCTCTATGTCTAACAGATAGTGAAGATTGATAGTATGTCATTGGTGATTTCTTCTGGTCATGGATTATTCTTAAATTTCTATTTTTGTAATGTTCATCAAGAATCGATGACTTCTCAGATGGATTTGAGTACAAGATATCATATGTAGATGGAATTATAGATAGATAGTGGGATATTGAAATTATTTAAGAAATTATTTGTTTGTGTGTACATTATTTTGGATAATCGTTGTAAAAACATAAATAATTGATTTATTTTTAATGTAATAATATACATAAATCCTCAATTTAGATGTATCCAGATGAATCCTTTCATATGTGACCATATTGGTCTCTTACTTCAGAGTTGGGTGAGTGTTGAATGATGGGACTGAGCATCATTCAATAGATGATAGATAAGATTCCGTTGATTCAAGAAATATTGGTGGAAACTAAAACTTTCCAAAAACTATATGTCAACAATCATCATCATTCATTTGAGTTTTTCATTTGTGATCAGATGTTTCTCAAAGTTTCTCCTTGGATGTGTCATCATCGATTGTTAAAACATGGTAAGTTAACACAATGATATGTCAGGACATTTGAGACCCTTGATCATCTTGGTAAAGCATTATATCATATAACCCTATCATCATAGATGACTTCCATTCATGGTGTATTCCTTGTATCCTATCTGAAGAAGTATCATCTAAACCCATATCATGTGGTTGAGTGATAGGATTTAAACTTAGATCCTAATACCACCATGGGTAATTAGAATATACATATCATGGATCATTAGGATAGAGTTCTATGCGGTAAGTACATTCCTTTTGTCCATGTAATTTGGTATAATTGTGGTGATACCTATGAGATATGGGAGCATGTGGAATGGGGGAAAGAAAAATATGATAAAATTTTCTCTAGTTAGTATTTTAATGGAATTTCTTAGGGAATAACGTGGAAAGGTGGAAAAAATTAGGTCACCCATGATGTCATTTTCATGTAAGGAATTTAACATTAATTATTTTTTACCCATGTTCCATTGCATTCATTTTTTACTATAGTTCTTCAAACTTTTGGTTAACTACAATTTTGAACTACATAAATCCATTCCCTAACCAATGGAGGTTTCACTATGGAACACCCTAGTAGTGGATGTGTTTCTCTTGGAGAAGGTTCCTTGCTATGTTGAAGGGAGGTCATACCATGTTGTGATCTTGGAAATGGGAGTGTTATCCAAGGGGATTTCATCACACCATGATAAGGGGTAGTTGCACCATGACTCACCCAAGATAGAGGGACTTTTTATGGTAGGTTCATTGACCCATGATAAGTAAAGTTCTTTTCATGACCTATCTAGACCATATTTTAAATTAGATAATTTACTATTTTGCCTTTATGTAGTTTTAACCCCTTTTCTCTCTATTTTCCTCTCATTTGCAAAAATTGGGTCTCCTAGCCAGGGAGTTATTCATCCTCTATGATTACTTTGTATTTCTCATTCATTTTTAGTAGATAACTCAATGTAAACATGATTTTTTGTGGATTCCTTCACCCATCCTCCTCTAGTTCCTTATTCTTCCATGGTTCTTTCAGTTTTAGTGCCATATCCGACTATGGAGGTTGAATCCATGAGTAGGGTATGTTTTATAGTGATATATCATGGTTTTTAATCTTATGAGAATCCCTAACTCTCTATTCCTATGGTATTTGGTGATGGTGATAAGCTTTAATCAAGTTTACGATATGTTTATTTACATAGCCTATCTTTCCCTTTTTCATACCTAAGAATATTAAGTTTTCCTTTCTTTTTGTTGAAAAAATAATGCTTAAAATGACTTATTATATAGTTATATATGATTATTGATTTTGTTCTTGAATTAAGTTGGATTAAATGGTG
Source organism: Viscum album (assembly GCA_963277665.1). Classification (NCBI taxonomy): domain Eukaryota; kingdom Viridiplantae; phylum Streptophyta; class Magnoliopsida; order Santalales; family Viscaceae; genus Viscum; species Viscum album. Next base: position 1,752,591,582 of record OY728146.1, on the reverse strand, counting down.
ATTTCATATGATTGTTTATACTCATATCACGGTGTGGTGAGAGAATATTTTTCAAACCAAATGTTAATAATTTAGTAAAGTGAAAACATTGGTTTGTTTCAAGAGAGGGGTGAAAAAAAATTCCACTAATTTAATCTTGTATTGTAAAAGATTTATGATCTCATGGTTATTTTTGAGTTTTGTTTATTATATTTTTTTAAAAATTTATTAAGTTTATGAATAATTTTTATGGTTATTGGTCTAGTTTTTATGGATTTATTAATCATGGAAGAAAGTTTCATAATTCTAGAACATGTTTTGAGAAGGGATGGAGGTTGGATGATTCATCTATATTTTATTTTGAGTGATTACTGAGTTCACAATGATGAATTGTTTTAGGGAGAATTCATATAGAATATTATGTAGTATAGGAAAATCACACAGTTGATTTAGACACATAACTGAATGTAATGTGTACCTAAATGATCGACATATACGATTTTGAATTTCATGTAGTCATTTTCAATGAAATTCCGGAATGGTTCATGTATTTGAATTCTACGTTAAAAAACATAACTAACTAGTGATGCATCTGAATGTTGACTCATGTAGTGGAATATTCTATGTAACTAATTTCGGTTGAGAACCACATATCAGATTTCTATGTAGCTAATTTTTTTTCATGTATCCAATTTTTATTTTTTTCTAAATAAGGATTGAATTTAAGTATGATTAATTAGTTTTAATATTCTAAAGAAAATAAATAAATATTATGTTTTAATATTTATAGATTATTTTGTAATTACAGGATTCAATTTTTAATCTTTCATTCGTTCATTTTTTAAGGAGTTTATAGCAATTCTTAGGGAGATTTAATTAGTGATTTTATTACTCTGTAAAATAAAAATTTGGCCATGATGCGATTATTATTTCTAGAATTTGGTATTGAGATCTTAGGATGGTTAGAATATAGATATCATGGGATAATCAAAATATGAAGATATTGGGGTGTTATTGTATACATATCCACTACATTGTAATTGAAAAGAGTAAATGAAGATCATGGGAAATTTTTTATAAATACCATTTTTATATAAAAATGAGAGAGGGTGTGGGTAGTAAAAGATATATTACAAAAGAGAGAAATAAAAAAATTTAGAGTGAAAATTTTCATGAGATATTCTATTGGATAAGAAAAGAGAATAAGAATTGGATTTTTAAGCTAAGATTGAATATTTAACAATTAATATTTAATGAAACATGTGTCTTCGAGAGATTTTTTTGAGCATGACAATATTTTTTTAATGTTACAAAAGTATTCTCTAGGGGTTATTCTGTATTTAATATTCTATAGGACCATGTAAGTGGATCTTCATCGTCTTTTTTTAGAGGAAACTTGGTTTATTTGGTAATATTTTTTATTTTTTAATCATATTTTATACTACAGCATGAAGCTGTGATGTTGGGTTTGACTCTTGACATGTGTGGTGGGATATTGAATGAATACTTGTAAGATGATTTCACTTAGCATTATAATGAAAATAATCAATGGTTTTGGGAAATAACCAGCTTGGAAAAGTAGTAGAATTCCTTATACAATAGTAAAAAAACTGCCCTTTAACAACACTAGAAATGTCCTTTATCAATGCTAGAAAAGTGTTGGCTACATGAGAAATGTTAACATCCCAGGACTTTCATCAATTCTTTTATAAGTATTGATAAATGAATATTTATTTGTGCTTTTTAATGTGCTGATAAAGGGTGATGCTATAGTGTGTTGTTATATAACACTACTGCGCATCACTAAAAACACACCAAAAACACACCAGATATCAATAAAAACAATTATCAATATAGAATTTAAATGAAATGAAATTTACCACACAAATACCAGAAAAAACTCTATATTATAAACATTTCAAACATTATTTTATAAAATTACATAAATACAACATTTTACATACAATCAAAAATAATCCTAACTCTAGGATAGAGCACCCCATCACAAGAGAGAACAATTGATCCAATGTGTTTATGCTTCTTTCACAACAACTCATCCAAAATAAATTCTTCCATAAACTTCTCAAAATGGATATCCTTGGAGAAGAGGACCTACTCCTCGATCTCTAGATTTAAACCCCTAATGAAAATAGAATCTTTCAAAAAAAAATCATGTGACATCCTCTCTGGAAAAAAGGAAACCAATTCATTGAAGTGTTCAACATAATCCTTCACCTCCTACTGACCTTACTGGACACTCCTGAGCTCTTCTGTTTTCTTCATCTTCACCTCCTCAAGTATAAACCATAATACAAAATGGTCTTAAAATATTCCCACATCATCCCAACTTTCATCATTGGTGGGGAAACCAACTTCTATTCTTTCAAAGATGAACCTCCCAAGTAGAACCAAAATAGCATAAAATATAACTACTTTGGGAGTTCCAAATGCTCTAAATACATGCTCTAATTCCTCAAGCCACTTTACTTCCTATAAATAACCTTGATTTCCTTGGAAAATGGGAAGTAATCGAGGAGAACCAGAAATAGGGCAAGACCCACTAGAAACTTCAGGGACCATTCAAGCTGACATATTCTGAATAACATGAAAATCATAAAATCATGTTCATAATAAATCTAGAGCACAACCAAATGGAACATATAAGGTCAACACAACTGTCTCACAAGAAAAAAAACAAATTTAAACCAAGGATGATGAGAGAATATGAGGTTACTGAACCAAATTACAAATTATCTAAGTCATCAAGCTCTATGAACCTCCTAATAATTAGTTTTTGAACTCTAGATTTATGATTTTATTTCAATCTATCTACATTATTTTTCTTAATTATGTTCTATAGTTTTTCTATCAAAATCAAAAATAATATTTATTCTTAATATTGTATTTAAAAGAAATTTTTTTAAGATTTTTTGTTGAGTTATTGTGAGACCTTATAGAAAAATTCCTCATTTTGATTATTAAAAATTACCTAAAGTTTATTATTGAAATCTAGAAATAAATTAATATACTGATAAAGAAATAAGATAATATTGCAATGATAACCAGCTCATATGAAAGCTTACTATTCAATTTAATTACTTTATAATTATACCTTGTAAAAAAAATTTCATACTTTTGTTATTAACCTATATTATTGATTTATCTTTATTTTATATTCTGATATGAACTCAACAATGAACTATGGGGGTTATGGATTTAATAAGATAGTTCAATTTCAAAAAAATGGTAGAGATGTCATCTTTCATACCATTAATTAAATAAAAATCATTTCTAAAATTAGTTAATTAATTTCCTTAAACTTATGACAAACCCAATATATATTAACATTCCATGAAAATATGTTTCCATTATTTACATGAAAATGTCAATTTATGATGATTATAATATAAATAATTATTAAAATCCTATATATATTTAAATACACACATATATAGTTAGAAATACCTAACGATACATATAATAAAGAGAATTATTATTTTAGGGTCAGTCCTCATAACCCCCTTTTTTAGGATTACATGGTTTAAAATTTATGAGAATAATTGTCTCTTACCTATAAGCATCCAACACCTAATAGTCAAACATAATTTTTGTCCTGATCATAAAAATTAAATATAGACCACTGGATATATGTTTATGAATATTTCAATTAAATTTGATAGATTAAATTATATTGGGTAACTCGTATAACATTTTGATGTGATAGATATTCTAAAGTCTTTATAGCATTAATGTTACAAATAAGAACACTCGTAATGTTATAAAATATTTATTAATATTCATGTGATAAAATGTAAAATTATAGTTGGTTCTTGGGAACTGATTACTACCCATCCAAGTAATGTTTCTTCAAAAGAGGCCTTAATAAAATATACTTATAGGTGTTTTAACCAAGTAAATAAAGTGTCTAAATGGTCTTTTCATCCATCAACGCATAGGGATTAAGGTCATCTATGGTGGGAGACCCTAGAGGATAAATTATTCATATATAATTTATGGATTTTTGTATAACTCTATTTATAAGAGACTGGAGTGATATTTTTGTAGACCACATAAAGGATAATTTATGAAGGGGTCATCCTTGATCAAATATTATAAAGAGGTTGTTTACATAATATAGGGAAACACGTTCTTTAAGAATCTAATAGACTATATAAAATTTAATTTTTTATATAAATTAGTGGCCTCTATAGTGGATAAATGAGTTTAAGGACAGTATATACCATAAAACATTTATATATATCCCTCCGCAAAGAAATTACATCAGGTAAAACAAAAGGGGTTTTATTTAGGTCCATTAAGAAATCAATAAAAATATTATTTGAGTCATCCATGGCCATGAAGAACACACATGGGACTCAATCATATTTTTTATACACAATACAAATGAATATGTAAGGTAATTAATCTCAAAATACAATGTTGTTAATGATTATATTTCAATAAAGTAATTTGGTTGGTCTTCTAGAAGAGTCACACTAGAAGCGGTGAGGAGATGAGATGTAGGGTTTGTAACAGTTACAAAATGAAAAAATTGGAACCCAAAAGATCAAACAATGATATAGGAAAGGTATAAAATAACATACCTTGGATTATATTCTTGATTCGTTTGATAGATTGTATTGGAGTCATTTCGACAGTAGGGGAGTTCCGTGAGAGCTTCAGAATCATAATGAAAAAGTGTGGGTTAGGGTTTTTTAAAATATATGAGCTATATTTTTAACGGTGATTTTAGAAAAGCACTGATAAATATAATTTTATCAGTGTTAAATTTCTAAGTGCTAATAAAAGTGGTTTTTATCAGTGCAAAAAAAGCACTGATATATCTTGATATTTATCAGTGCTCTGAAAGCACTGATAAAGAATATATTTATCAGCGCTAAAATAAAGCGATGATATCGTTGACCTTTTCTCATTTCTAAACAAAATTCATTGATAAAGGTCCCACTTTATCAGTACTTATTTTAGCACTGATAATGATAGAATTTCTCAACGCATTTTTCTAGCACTGCTATATTTTGGTGCTGTTAAAAGCCAATTTTGTATTAGTAATAGGATCTGAAACTAATAAAAACCATATATTACTTTTTCATTCATTTTCTATATGATTATATGAGGTTTATTTTTTCTATTTTTTATGATAAAATTATAAAAAATCATAGAGGTTTATTTATATTAAAATGAAGTTTTAAAAATCACCCTCTACTAATTCATACCCCCCCCCCCCCTTTGTAGAGTAAACTGGTCCTATCAGGAACTTTAATCTTTTTATATAGGTTACCATTATAGGGTTCAATCATTTATTCTTTGAGGCATGTATAATATAAATTCATTTAATGAAAAGGGTTTACCAATATTGAGGGTGAAAATTACCATAATTAAAATAATCAGATGTTGTCATATCTTTAATCTCTGGGTTTGGAAGTTCATCTTGTTGTGACAGTGGGTTTTCCACCATTCATAAATAATGTTCAGATGATGTTTTTTTTTAAAATAAGAATATGTAAGCAGATGGAAAATTTAAAAAATATATTCTCAGGTTATTATCAGAGAAATTTTACACTCATGTTATGGGTCTCTAAATGTCAAAAGAAATATTGGTTATGTTTGAGATTAGTTGTGAAGGTAATTTGAAATTAAAATAAGAAAGGATAAAGATGCGGAGAAGTAAATTTTAAGACACTAAAATGGAAGAATAAAAATATATTGATGGGTTATTTAATTGAATAATTGAAATTTTAAGAAATATTAAAGACTTTAGTGAGAAACTTGATGATTACACAATTATTAAGAAGTTTATGAGAAAGTTTCTGGATAGATTTGATCCCAAAATTTTAATACTTGGAGATAGGGAAGATCATTCCCTTGATAAAGTACATAATATTCTCATTATTTATGAAATTAAAAAACTTATATCATTCAAAAATAAAGTGAAATAAGATATTCTATTTGAATCTATATATAATATTAAAATTAAAAATGATGAGGATGTTTTCACACAAGGTATTTGGATAATAAAAAATAATATCAAATAGTGATTTTATTCATTCCTAAAATATTTCAAAGGGGAAAAGGTAAAACAAAGTTAAATTATTTGGTATATTTTATAAATGAAATTCTATTTGACAATATGAAATTATTTTAACATTGAATTAAGTAGTAGATTATAAATCAAGATATGATGATAAGACTCAGGGAATGAAGTGGAGGAAATTTTCTATTGGATACATAAAGGATAATGGCAATAAGAGTCAATTTTAAAGAACCAAAATATGAAATAAGACGAGTAAAAAAGATGAAATCAATAAAATCCCATGAATTTATTATGATTACGATACATAAAAAATCCAAAATATTATTTATTGTGTTTAAAAAAAACCATTGATTCATCTAGCAGTGATGAAGATGATTCATAACCAAACAATTATGAATACATACACTAAGATGAACATTAGTAATATTATGAGAAAAACACCATGATAAAGAAATATAATAATATTTTGGTAATATAGAATAGTAAACTACTTCATGAAATAGGTGAGAAAGCTAAAATAGAGATATCTATTGAAAAATAAAATAAATATCTCAAGTTGAAAGCTAGGTAATTTGAGAAGATGATCAGAGCTCTTAAAGTAAAAGTCTCTTTGAATGATGGGGAATTGTTAATGAAATAATCAAAATATCTTTAAGATAAGAAATTTCTAAAAAATATCAATAAGGAAATTAAAATATAAATTGAATTCAAAGGAAATCCACCAATGATAATAGAGAAAAAAATTTAAATCCATCATCTAAAAAATATTCTTCCAAACCTAATGACACTAAAAATGTAAGTTTAAATATTAATTTTCGTCAAATCAGGGTCAAGAAAAATATATATAAATTTCATGTAAAAGTACCTAATCATATAATAAGTTTGAATAAAATTTATTATCCTAATTGGAGTAAAAATTAGAACCATAAATTTCCCCATATGTCAAATTATAGATAAAAATTTACTAGATACAAGTCTAGTTTTCAAGAAAAATCCAATTTTAGGGTTATTATCGTTGATGTGGAATGTATAGGAATAAAGAATATACATTTTTTATAAAATTTCCTGACCTTATAGAAGTAAAAAAAATATGGGGGATGTTCCAATGTGAAGAAATTGTATTCTAGAAGAAGGTAGATTGAGATGGAAATAGGTTACAATATGATAACATAGAACATATTTGATTGTCTTGAAGAGATATTTAGGAGTTGTGATTAAGTGGTATATAATAAAAATTAATTTATGATAGTTATACCAAGTAAGTTTCCTCTCAAATATAAAGTGAAATTAGTTCAAATACACAATCAATAAAGTTAATTCTTGGTGGAATCTTCCTTTATATAAATAAAAAAGGAAACGGCATGAATATTTGACACTGGGTGTTACTCCCATGTGGATGGTGATTCAAAAATTATAATTAAACTTGAGAAACATAAATTAGGTACAGTAAATTTTGGTAATGACTCCTCCTTGAAGATAAAAGGTATTTTCATAGAACAATTTGAGAATGATAGTTTTAAATCAAATGATGTTATTTATATTAAAGGTCTAAAACACAACATGTTGAGTTTTAGATAACATTGTGAAAATAAGAAAAAATTAACAATTAGTAAAAATAGATTTATAATTAAAATCATTAGTGATGGAATAAATAACTCTCAATGAGTTATAGGAAATATAAACTTAATCTTGATTAGTGACCCTTCTAATGTGTGTTACTTGTGCATGAAAGATGAGAACATGTTGTGGCATATAAAACTGGGGCATCTGGATCAAAGAATATTAAGTAATATTGTGAAACAAAAAGTAGTAAAATATTTACCCAAGATTAAAAGATATCAATATGGAATTATTGGAACATCTCATATGGGAAATATAATTCATAAGACTCATAAGAAGGTGGATATTACTTCTACAAGACCATTATAATAAGTTCACATAGATATTTATGGGACCGGGAGATAGAATTCAACGCGAGGTGGTATTTATTTCATTACTTACAAAGATTCATTCACTTGGATAACAAATATTGTCTTCATAAATCACAAATCAATGTCTATTAGCATGTTTAAAATATATAAAAGATAGGTTCAAAAATATTATGGTTTTTTTATCAAAAATATAAGATGTGATAATGTGAAAGGATAAATGAGTGATTTATTTGAAACTTACATTATAAAACATGGAATAATACATCAATACAGCATACCCTATACACCAAAATAGAATACCACTATAGAGAGGAAGAATGGGAGAATTATGGAAATGGGAAAACAATGTGGGATGAGAATGATGTTTCCAAATTCTTCTGGAGAGAAGAAGTATGTAATGTAGTTAATACCCAAAATAGATGTATATTAAGACCAAAGACATGTAATACACCCAAAATAATCTTAAATTTAAATATTTCATGTTAATTGGATGTCCTTGTTATATTAAAATCAAATGAATGGGGATGGGAAATTTTGATGAAAAGATCGATGATGGAGTCTTTATGGGATATTTCTCTAATAGGAATTTATACAAATTCTATAATAAGAGCTTGAAAAAAATTATTTTTTCAATGTAAATATTGATGAACATATAAGAAAATCATGTCAATATATTGATGAAAATTTTGGGTATCATACCAAAAAATAAGATGATTTCTGAGGAAACAAGAGAAAAAATTCCTAAAATATGACCGAATATAGAGATACTAATTCAGAATAATCCAGTGAAGATGAATAAGGTAATAGTGGTTAATGAAATCAATTTTAGAGGTTGGATAAACTTACAGACATTGGGAATGTCATTGGTAATCAGAATAAAACACTTCAGTCTTGAAGGATGTTAGGATTTGAGAACCAAACTACAATGGTATCATAGGTTGGACATTGAACGGTGAATAAGGCTATTGAACATGATGAATGGTTGGAATATAAGAATTAATAACTCAATGAAATTGAGAATAACCTTAAATGGAAAATTTTAGAAATATCAATATATAAAAAACTTATTCATATAAAAATAGTTTATAAGAAAAAATTGAATAAGAAATGATAAGTAACATAGAACAATTCTATAGTTGTTAGCAAAAATTGTTCTCAAATGGAAGGTATAGACTTTGAAGATACTTTTTACCTATTTTATATACAGTATACAATATTAATGTTCATGGATTTGGAATCTCATTAGCATTAAAAGGATTATTAAATGAATGTAAAGTATGTGTTTCAGAATGGTGACCTTGAAAAATATGTTTTTATTGAACAAACATATGGTTTAATTCTTGAAATGATGGAAACATGTATTAAAAATTTAATAAAGAATTGTATAGTTTGAAACAAGCTCTAAGGGCCTAGTATTCTAAACATGATAATTGTTTGAGAAAAATGTGGTTTGTAAATGAAACTATTTATAGAAACTTTTACTTAAAAATGGATTCCTCAAACATGGTGATGAGATTTGTGGATAAAATATTATTTTCAGTAACAGTTGTTTTTTATGTAGAGAATTCACAAAAAAATGTAGAATCCATTTTAGATGTCCATTCTGGGAGAACTAAAATATTTTTATAGCTTACAGATTGAGTATAATTATAATTATGTATTTATTTGGTAAGAAAATTATTCCAAATAACTATTAATAAAGTTTCTAATAGAAGATTATAAAAAGGTTTTAATGCCTATAACAGTTGGGAAAAAGTTTAGTAACCCTAAATAAGGAAACAAGGTTTATTAGAATTAATTTAGAAGCATGATTATCAGCCTTTTGTATCTCACAGTGTCCAGATTTTATATTTCCTATGTTGTGACTCTATGTGAAAGGTATCAAAGTGAACCAAATGATTCAAACATTATTTCAATTAAAAGAATTATATTTCATGTAAAAGGTATAATTAATTATGTCTTACTTTATATATGTAGTGAAAAACTGCACGGTCTTGGTTACACGGTTTCATATTAGGTAAGTGACTATATAGACCATAGATCAACATCAGGTGGAGTTTTATTCATTAGTGATAATTATGTTAGCTGGTATTGTAATACTCAGAGTTCATTGAACCTGAGTATATATGAATCATAATATCAAGTAGCTACACATGTTGTTACATAGTATTTAGGAATGCAGGTTCATCTAGCAGATTTGTGGGCTATTGTTCCAATATCATTAAAGATTATTTATGAAAATCAAAGTGAAATTTTTCTTCCAAAAATATATTTAAACACTCTCAATAAAAACGTATTGATATTTTATATCATTTCATCAAAGAAAATATTGATTCTAATGAAATAAAACTCTTATTTATTAACATGCAGAAGTAGCTTGTGAACATATTTACAAATTCTATTACACATGAACAACTTTCAAAATTATATCTAAAATTTCAGGATAACATTCCATGAACATTTGATCCTCCATTAATATAATTCCATCGTAGTCCCTTGGATTGTATTTTCAATGGGGGAGAGAATACCTAGATTATTGGTGACTGTAAGAAATAGGGGGAGTAAGAGTTTATAAGAAGAATAAGTTGAGTCACATGGCGTAAAAAAGTTCATCACCAGGGGATGAAAATCTCATAGAAACAATACATTATCCTACAGTGTTGTGTCCATATAAATATCTTTGTGATAGAATTTAATTTTATGATTCATTTATTAATTACTGGTTAGAAATAGGGTTTCAGGTTATTCTTAACAAATCATAAGTGGAAGATTAAAGACCCCATTTATTTGTGGCCTGGTTTGTAAAAGCTTGAAGATCCCATAGATGTTTTTGAGATTTGATTATTATATTTTTTAACAACCCTCTTTATATAATAATTAATTCTTATGGTCCTTTTTCTAGTTTGTATGTCTTTATAAATCATGGATGAAAATTTCATGATGTTGTAAAGTGTTTTGAGAAGGGGTAGAGATTGGTTAAACTAGTTATATTTATGTGTGAGTGCTTATTAGATTCACATTACTAAATTGGTGAAGAGAAAATTCTGGTAGCCAAGTCATGTAAATTTTTTTCAATATAGGGAAAATAAAAAGCTAATTCAGCCACATAACTGAAATCTTCATGAGAAAAATGATCAACATATCCAATTTTGGATTTTACATAGCCAGTTTTATCAATTGTAGCTAAATGAGTCCTGTATCTGAATTTTAAAGTGAGTGAAATATCTGATTTGTGACAAATCTTACTGCCAATGCATGTAGATGAATTTTCTATGTATCTATTTTATATTAAAAATCATGTTTCAGATTTATACGTATCTAATTATCCTCTATGTAGCTGATTTAGAATCTTCTCTATATATGAATAATATTTCTAAAACATTATATAATTTGGATATTCTGAATAAAATAAACTACTACAATGTTTGAAATTTTTTTATTTCTTTCGTAATCATATTTTTCAATTTTTAATCCATGATTATTGTTTTTTAAGTATTTTTTAGTGATCATTAAGAAGATTTTAAAGGTGATTTTATTACAATTTAAGAAAGAAAAAATATTCCATGATGTAATTATGGTTTATCACATCTCTTATAGAGATTGTGGGATAATTCGAATATAGAGAACATGGGATGATTAGAATATGGAAATCATAGAGTGATTTTTTACATGTGTCCACTATAGTGTAACATAAAAAAGTAAGTAGAGATCACGGGGTTTTTTTATATGTGTCCTTTTTATTGTAATAAAAATGTTAAAGGGTGTGGATATATGAGAAATATCATAAGAGATAGAAATAAAAAAGTGTGGAGTGGAAAAGTTTCATGAGATATTCTACTGTGTGAGAAAATAGAAGAAGAGGTGTGTGAGGTTGAATATTTAGTGATCAATATCTGATAATACGCGTTTCTCTAAGATATTAATTTTTTGTATGATAATATTTATACAACTCAATACAAGTATTCACTATGAGATATTATATCTTTCATATTTTGGAGGATCATGGAAGTGGATATTCATATTTTGTAATAGTAGAAACCTAGTTGATTTTTTGTTATTATTCATTTTATAATCATGTTTTATAATATAGTGTAAAGATTTGATATTGGGTGTGACTCCTTACATGTGTATTTGGATTCTAGATTAATTATCTAGAATGTATTTCACTTGGGGTTATAGTGAAAAAAAATTTCATTGGATTGGATAACCATCCATGGAAATGAGTAATATTCCTTATTAAATATGAACCTTATAAAAACATTTTATTCCATGATTTTTCTCTTTCATCATGATTGTGTGAGAATGAGTTATTTTATTTTGACTGAATCATACTCTAACATGTCACGGTCATATTTTTTTGTTTCAAGTAAACTATAAAAAACATCCTCTACTGATTTAACCCCCCCCCCCCACCCACCCACTCACCCCTTCTCAAGGGAGGAAACTAATACTATCATGAACTTTATTTTCAAAAAATGGTTTAAAAAAGCAATTGAAACAATTTAGTAAGAAAATTTGGTATGATTTTGTTATGTTTTGTTTTAAAATTAATTAAAATAACTTTAAATAAATTGGTTTAAATCAATAAGGTGAAAGTTTTGGGGTTTTTAGTTTTATATCAAATATTTATTATATCATAGTCTGAAAAATAGTTTTCTCATCTTATTATATATTGATAAATTATATAATCCTATATTGATTCATCAAACACCCTATGTTTATGGGTATGGTGAAGACTAATATAGAATTAATCATTTTAAAATTAGTAGTCTTTTCTGTGTGTCTGAAAATGTATCAAAAAATTAATATATTTAACATCTATTTAATAAATCTAGTAAGTCCCAATCGTTCTTTGGTGTTCCTAAAAGATATTTAAGCAACTCATTTCCTTTAAAAACATGCTGAAAATCGCTAAAGAATCCACCACTTTGCCAAGTCTATTACATCATATATAGAATAAACTAAGTGTGGGAGATTGATGATCATCATCCAAGGAAATAATCTATCTATAAAAATAATATATTAAATATTACTGAATTAAAAATAATACATTTCCATTTCATACTACAATCAATTAACAAAAGAAGGAGTCTTATTTATTAAAGTTCTGAAATCACGCATTAAAATTAGATAACACTCCCTTCCCTAAAAATAAAATTCGTATGCACCTTTATTTGTGGTATTAAAATAGAATAAGGGGATGACATTATAATTATAATATAGTAGAAAATAAAAAATAAAAAACATAAAATAGAAACAACCAATTTTTCCATTGAGAGATTTTTCTTTTTCTACCTATCCTTTCTCCCTGATTATAGATTCTTATTTGTTATCCTGAAGAATGGCTAGCTGAAAAATCAGTAGGGGTGAATTGAGTTACAAAGAATTTCTTTACATTAAAACCACCATCTTCATGGTATGTGAGATCTAATATTTTTCATAATAAAATAATGCAATGTAAATATAAAAGCATAGCTGAAAGATATTGAATATATGGGATTTAAAGTGGTTCAGGGAATAAATATCCCATAGTCCACTCCACCAAAACTCAACTCTATGAGTTTTGTGATTTTTACTATAAGAACCCTTTTTGGGGGGCTATGAGCTAAGTACAAGTAATTTTCACCTGTTATAAAGTTACTATAGATTTCTACCAGGATCTTTCTTTGCATTGTTTATCCATGTTCTTAACACACTCACTTATAATAAGTATAGATAAAATATATATGAATGAACATTAAAGAATTTGTATAGAATATAGTTGAAAGTATAAACAAATAGTAGATAAAGATGCATCCATTGATGATGATGATATTTAAATCAAAACATTGGATGATATTTTTTTGTTACTGATAAACTGGGTAAACACAATACATGATCATTTTATGGAATTTTTTCTATGTACCTATTTTCTTTGTTAGAATTATTAGATTAGTCATATTTATGTGTGAATCTCTATATATATGTGTGTGTGTGTGTCCATGTGGAGGCTAACTACCCTTTTTTATATATCCTCCTTGATTGTCAACTTATTCATATGAGAAAATCAAAACATTCAAGTGGATAATCCCTTAAAAAGTTTATAAGGAACGATCTTAATGGAATGTGTCTATAACTTCCAAATATGGAATTAAATTCTACAATGGAAATGTCAAAAATCTTAATATTCTTTATATCTTTCTATTCCTAGAAAATTGACACTATATAAAAATTTATCTTTACTTGATTAGGAAACTTCATTTAGGATATGTGTAAAATCATTAAATGACTTATTGAGAGATTATGATAACATTATAAAATAAATCATGATGATTTGTGCAATATCTTATTCATCATAAGAGAAAAAATTTATAGCACTCTCCTTGTAAAATAAATTTCTTAGTTTCTACATAAGATAAAATGGATCTTCGACTTCTACTGGGCATAAGATACACTCATTTCAATATTGCATATAAAATCATTCTTCTGCATAATATAATTATGTTACAAAATTGTGATACATAACTTTCAAAAATTATCTTGGTTATCTAAAAATAAAATTTTACAAATATCCTTTACATAAGATAAGTACTTCTCATAAATAATATATAACTAAATTATCTCGTTTTTATTTTGTTTTAGATAATTTATTCTCTTAATAAGATAATATCTTAAGTGGTAAGATAAATTTTCAACACATGGTTTTCTCAATTTTAGAAAATAGAGGAAGAACATTAAAAACTTGATTCATGTATGATAAAATACTTTCCTATATATTTGAATGTTTTACTCAATGTATGGTAATAAATTATATTAATCAACGAATAATTCTTTATTGAAAAAAAAATATCTCATATCTTATAATATAATAAAATTTGAAACACATAAGATAAACTCATTAGAATGAAAATAGTGATTTTTGGAATTATAAATACATATAAAAACATAGATATATTTGAACAATATAAGTATATCCAATAATCTCCACCATTTTATAATCACAGAACCCATTGAATAGTAAACAAAAATTTAAAAAAATAAATTTTAAAAATAAATTTATTTTTTTATTCTTCTTTTATCTGTCCCCCTATTTGTGAAATAAAAAACAAGTAGGATAAGGAAAAATAATAAAATTAATATACCACATGAACAAGAGTAAATATTTAATGTTATTGAATGAGAACATGATTTAAGATTAATTTGTATTGAGAAAATTATTTAGTAGTAGGAATCAATAAGTAATTAAATAATAACAATAAAGAGTAAATAAATATAAAATAATAGTGAAAATGCTAATAATATATATCAAAAAATGATGAAATAAATAAACAGATTCACTATAACTATAGTAATTAAAAATGAAAAAAGGAATTAAAAATGTTTAATATAATAATTCAATGATTCAAGTGTTTTTCTGAAACACCATTAAAATTTTTATGAGGCTCCATTGAACTAAATAAGAAAATCATGAAATATGTTAGTTCGAAGATGACGAGGATTTCTTGAAGGGGTTATTTTGAGATATTGTGGCTGTTAAATAGGTAGGGAGGATGTATGAATATAAGCATCCTCACTTCCTCAAACAACAACATCCAAAGTGAGAAAATATTCTCAATGTCTAGCTCGACCACTATGAGTGATCCTTAATGAGGTGGAATTAATACTAAGATATTCTTTTTGAGCCCTTTCCATATCAAAGTTATCTGTTATTTTTTTCATAAATATATTTCATCTAGGAAGAAAATATCCTTGAGTCTCTGAGATGTAGATTCATGGAGGTCAACAGTAGGAGGTCCAGGAAAACTTCATCCTTTAAGTTGAAATAGATCCTCTACACATGTGTTAATAATCTTCATAGTATAATTATTGAAATATTTTAGAATATTTTTAATACTATTCTATGATCTCTGAGAAAAATTTGCAAGAAAATTTGCAAGCCTCTTTTCATGGCATAACTCACAACTGACTTAATCAATGATTCAAAATGATTTTTTGAAAAACTAACTGTACAATCAGTAGAACAAAAATTCATTTCCAATAAGGGAAACATGATGATTTCAAGGATTAGAAAAAATATATTCCTCTTATTATTTTTCTTATTCTTTTTATTCTTTTTATTCAAAATATTTTGGATTCAATTTGTTTACTAATAGTTTATATAAGTTTTAAAACTTCTTATATAAAACATTGAAATTATTTTCCAGCAATACAAAAATTCTTTTCAATCCTGAAATAATAAAAATAATATATATTTTTACTTTAAAATAATGATTCTATAAATTTGGAATATTTTATTTTAATAAGAAACTAAAATCCTTCCAATATTTCTTAATAGACAGGATATATATTTGTGTAAATGCAATCATCCTTATAACTTCAAAAATCACATCCCTTTTAAGGTATTATAAAATATCTATAGAAATAATCTCACATTACATGGAAGAAATTGTGGGAGTCATTATATATATACCTTGATACACTAACTCCAATTTTAAATATATATCCACTCCATTTGAAGCTTCTTTAGTAAATTCCTATAAAATATTGTCCAAATATGATTATAATAACAACTAAAATTGAATAAATTCATATTTTGAAGCAACATTGTTGGGAAAACTTGCTTAAATACCCTAAGAAGGGGGGTGAATCCGGGTATGACAGATTAAAACAATTTCCCATTTGAATCTTGTTTCATTGTTAAACAAAACACTCTTCTCACTATTTCATGTAGCAATGTATGAAAAATAAATAAAATAGTTCATGAGAAGAAATGATTTTCCATGGTTCACACTCACTGGGATACGTCCAAGTATCATACAATGGAAATGTATTGATGTACCAATTCTTCTAAGGCTCGCTCCAAAATTACAGTGTTCAGGATAGATCACTTCTATGTCTGGGATCACTGCGATTACAATGTTTAGGGTCAGCTCACTATTTTCCCAAGGTTCACACCCTAACTCTATTTAAATGGATCACTCCTAGTGGAAAGTATTTCTTTCCTCCTCTCCTTTTTCCCACTTCTCTAGAAAGGATCAACACGCAGAATATGGACATGAAGGTCCCTTCATTATCAATAATGAATACATTCTCAACTGTTGTTAGATAATCTATTGAAGTTGTTTTTTTACATGATAGATGAAATACACTTTTTCATGTATTATTAGTTTGTGGTAACTTCTTTTGTGAACTATTTTATTCCCTTCAAAAACTTCCTTCCTTTCTCCATGAACTTCCTTGAATCCTCTGTGAACTGCATTGCATCACGTTTCATGAGTGCTTCACAGTTTCCTATTTTATCAAGGCCCACCCCTACTTCATGGATGACCTATTCTTTGTGGGTTGCCTCTAATTCATGAAATATATCCCATTGTAATCTAAAAAACCCCAAAAACCCCATTCAATAACTTTTCTAGTGAACTATCTCATCCATAGAATTGATCCCCATTAACTACTTCTTGCTTCGTGTAATTCTCCCTCGCAACCTACTTCAGACTTCCATGAATTATCAAGTGATGATCTTATCTAATGAAATTTTCCCTAATTAATTTTACGATAAGGGTCCTTTATATATAATAATAAATCCCACAAAACCCGCTAATCAAAAATACCCAAAACTCCAATGCGGGAAACCCTTCCCTTTGAATTGTTATGTGGTCTACATAGCGCCTTAATTCTTTGTGGTGGACATTTTATTCCACAAAAAAAACCATTTGCATCTCCTTAAATAACAACCAAAATTTTGAAAATGAAAAGACTCCCATTAATTATGAGCCTCCTATGAACTATGATCCTCCCATGAACTGATCTTGTTATGTAGTTTGTGTAGTGCGCTTCGCGGTCCACATAGCACTGCTATGTGGAAACTCTTCCTTTTCTAATTTTTCTTCATAATTTCACATATCTAATTTGTGTTATATGAACTAAACTTTTCGAACCTAGAATTGTAGTCCACGAACTCCTTTGCGTAAAACCATCATTTTTCATAAAACAAACATCTGATTTTGAGACCCAAAAAATTGGAAAAAACTGGGAAAATATAGCACCATAAATTTCTACTTGAGAAACACCAACCATACTGATTCATGGTCATATTTTTTCTAACAAATAAAATCACCCCAAAAACAAATATAAAACACATTGAGGGATAGTTATTTTTCTCTTTAGTGTTTATATTTATCTTATCCTTTCCAACTTTATCTAATGATTATGCAAGGAAAGTAAAGCAGGAAAGCAAGCACATAGACACACAGATTTTTACTTGGTTCACCCTAACTGGGATTTATTCAAGGATACTACAATGTTAATGTATCTATGTACCAAATATACTAAGGTTCACTTCCAATACAAGGTTCAGGCTAGATCACTTCTATGCTCAGGATCACTGCCTTTACAAAGTTTTAAGATCATCTATCTTCTTTCCTAAGGGTCACTTCCTATGTTTCTTTCTACGGATCGGTGAAAGTGTAAAAGATCAACTTATTTCTCTTCATTTTCTCATTAATCTGGAAAGTATCCACACACAGTTTATGGAAATTTAGTTCCCTTCATTATCAATAATTAATGCATCTTCAACTATAGGTAGATTCCCTATTGAAGTTCTTTCTAGGATGCTTCTTCACTTCCATGAAAACACCTGGATGAAACACTTACACTTTACAGGAAATTTGAATGGACTTATATTTTATATTAAAAAAATAATTAACTCATATTTGGAAATATATTCAATAGATTCCATGTAATTATTTAGCTTCCTTGAATTTCATAGTGAACAAACTCCTTCTACAATTATAGTCCGATGATGCATATCCCCTTCCTTATTCTTCTTCAGAATTCATACATACAAATGATATTTTTCTGTCATATACATGAATTATTTTAAATTTAAATTTCATTTAATTTCCATTTATGATTTTTTTGGGGGGTTTCTGAAGCTTTTATGGTGGAATGGGTGAGTTTTCATTAATTGGGCCAAACCGTGAGCCCAATTCCAGATTTAAAAATAAATTTTGTTTCTTTTATAACTTTTTAAATTTTTAATATTTTTCACCCATTCAAGTTCCTAAATGGTCTCCCCTGACATATTAACACCACCATTTATGTTTGGAGCATTTAGAAATCCATAATCAAGTTTTATATGGGTTTTTATTTAAGGTATTGGGCCTGCCCGAAAGCCCAATTCCAGTTTTAAAAATAAAATTTGTTTAATTAATAACTTATCCAATATTAAATATTTTTCAATAATTCAAAACCCCACACACGGTCACCGAACCCAGCCACGCGTACAGTATCTTTCCACCCTCTTTTCAGCTCATTTGCCTCACGGTGTAGGTCGAAACTTTTGAAGAACTCACATTTCGGGCAGATTAATAAAGGTAATTTGTTTCCTTCATAACTCCTTCAATACTCACTCTTTTTTCCCCATTAAAATTCTTACATAGTCTCATTATCCTTGTTCGAACATCCCTTAAATTTTGTTCTGTTTTAAAATTCAGATACTGGTGTATGTGTGGAGATTTCTAAAAGATCCATCAAGTAAGTTGGTCTTCTTCATTCTTCTTTCAATTTGCTTAGGGTTACATTCAATGTGATTAGGGTTTCATACCTTATCCATAGGGTTCCTAATATCTAGAAGTTAGGGTTAAACCCTAGGGTTTGATTTCTTGTCTTTTGGGTGAATGCTTCTAGTTTTAGGTTGGATTTCAATTCCTTGAGGTGCGGCGGTGGTGCAGTTTATGTTTCGCACCATGTTTTGAGTGTTTCAACCTAAAAGGTAGGTGATTCCATGTATAACAATTTTATGATGAGTTAGATTGCTTGGTTTATTAATTTAGTATGTTTCAAATCTGTTTTGTGTGGTGCAAAAACTATTTTTGTGATGGATTGAGTTAAGTGTTTAATTTTGTTGTTGCATTTTTGCTTGGAATTGGGTGCTTTTCATGTGTGGCTCTTGGGGAAATATTTGGGTGTATTTTATAACATGTGAAAGTGATTTATTAGTGTTGAAAGGGGCTTAAAATTCTGTTTTGTTAATGCCTTAATGTCAAGTTGGCCTTGTAATGGGGGTTTTGAATGGTTTTAATGTGTGAAACCATGTTGTACTTCTTGAACGTGAATTGTGAAAACATGTGTTTTTCATGTGTACCTTTTGTTGTATTGATTGAGGTATTTGTATAAAATTTGGGGGTGGTATAATAAATGTTTTTAGGGCTGCCAATTCTGATTTAGATTTTTATTGGCATTATTTTGGACTTGAATTAGGTTTTTGAAATGGGTTTTGTATGCAAACCATGGTTGCACCTCTTGGGTTGGTTTTATGAAAATTATAAATGATTTAATGAGTTACAAAAGGTGTGAAATGGTTTCTTATGTAATTTTTTGGTGATAGTATGTTCCTAAAATGAATTTTTGAAACATAATGTGGTCATTTATGTTGTAAAATAGTCTGGTAATGTTTTGTAATTTGTTGAGGTGATTTATGAAATTGGGATGTGGGTGTGAAACATGTTTTCGGGTTGTTTTATGTGAGTGTGATGTGAAAAATGGACTTTGTTTATGAAAAGGGTATTATGTAACATGTTATTGGGATTTTATGTGTTGTTTAGAATCTTGGGAAGGATTTTATAAAATTGTTAACAGATTTGATGAATTCTGAGAGATGTGCAAAATGTGTTGTGGGCTATTTTTGGTGTGAGTATGATTTAAAAATTCATTTGAATGAAAAAGTGGATTTTTAGACTTGTGTGGAATACATGTTGGCTGTTTGGTGAACTTGTGATGTGAAAATGATGTTTTCATGTGCATTGTATATTTATTGACTTGTTGAACTTGTCTGAGCACAAGGGGAAAACCCGGGTATCTAGGTGGGTGGACGTGTACTAGTATGCTAGTGAATTCGTGGGGTTTTGCATCAGTTTCACTTAGCAAGATTGATGCTTAAAACTCTAACTAAACAATGATGATGATGATTGGGTACCACTAGGTTATGTTTATGTTCCCTACTAGTGGATCGTGCATGAGAACGGATATTGTGATGGTTACTCTCACCGAGATACAAGGTACCTGGGACCCAGAACGAGCTAGTGCCTAGGGGTCATTTCCTATTGCTTGTGCTCATTAGATACTTTGTGCTTACCGTCAGAATATGGTATAGTTGGCTAGAAAATTCAGTAGTGTTGATATTATTTTTAAATGTGTTGATTCTTAATAATATCCCACTTGAAAACTGTTTTATTTTTTTTAGTTTCATCTTTTAGAAATTGTAACTAGCATTTTCTGTTTATGAAAACTTACAAGCTTTTTGTCTTTGAATGTTTATCACATGGAATCTATTAGTGGTGGTATCCTACTAGGCATCGTCTCACACCCTACTTACACCCTTGGGTGTAATTAGATTTGGCTATCTTTTTGTTTCAGGTTTAGATACAGTTTTTAGTTCCAGTGGTTCGGGTTTCTAGCATGTCCTTGGTGGTGAAGTCTTGTGGAGATGGCTTGAGGGTGGTGCCCCTTGACATGAGGGTTCTTGGGCTGTTTAATTTTGATTTTGTACCTTTTTTATAGTCTTTTTGAGTTGTTTTAAAAGATGTAATTCAGTTCTGAATTTTTGTAAAAGATGGTTTTAGTTGAAAAATCCAGATTCATTTTATTGAGTTTGTTTGTCGTTTAATGTTTATAAACCTTGGTAAATCGTTCCCAAATATCATTTTATGGTACCTGGGCACTTGTTCCAGCCCATGGGGATTGGAAACGCCCTTCGGGCCTTATTGTGGGCCAGGTCGGGTGCCGGTTTTGATGGAGACCAGATTTGGTTCGTGACAAAATGGTATTAGAGGAGGTTCGCTCTCTTTGAGTCATGTTATTTGGGGAACAGTCGGGATAGTCTGGAGTTAGGAATGTTGGGACTTGGAATTTAGATTATGACTAGTGTGGCTGATCACCACACCTCATGACGGGATTCAGGTCTCCAGGGGAAGTCGGGACCTTTCATAGTTCTTTGGTTTTCTTAGTTTAATGATGATTAGGGGAAATGAAAAGAGAGTTGGGTTAATGGTCTCAGTGAGCTCGCAGGGCCTGGAATGCCATGTGGAGCCAGGGATATTCCATATAACACTCTCTGTGACAGTGAATTGATTGGAATATGTCTTCCAACCATATGTCCAAGTCACCCACTGAAACTAGTTTCCTCTCGCATTGTCTTGTGTTCTTTAATTTTGAAATCTTGGAACTTTGGTTTTAAAGTGACTTGGTTTTAAGAAGTGTAAAGTTTTTGTGAAATGATTTTCAAATAAATATATAATGTTTTGATTTATGAAATGGTGGAACTGAATTTTTAGAGTTATATTCAAATGGAAAATGGTGTTCTTGAACCTCTTTTTAAAAGTAGAAACTATACTGAAGTTGGTTTTGAAAAAGTGTTTCCAATAGATTTTTCTAAACAATCAAAGAGTGTTTTAATGGGATAAGATGATATGAAATTTATGTGAATAACATGAAATTGAGTTCTTGTCTAAATGGTTTTGTCTTTCTGAAATATTTAGTAAGATTTGAATTGGTATTTTGATCTTCTGGTTAGTGGTTTTGAGAAAAAGGATGTGTTGGTTGACCGTTTTGTTTTTGAAAAGTGGAAAGAATATTTGTTTTAACCTTTGGTATTTTTTTTAGAAACCACATGCATGTACTTATATGGGATGATGAATGGTTGACGTCATGACTGGATGAGTTCCATAACAGATATGAGGAGGGTTCCCGGTGTGGCACCAAAACATGCATGTGTGAAGCCCATGGGGTAACATTGGTGGATACGCTTACCGTTTAACCATTTTTTTTTTCAAAGAAATGGTTTTAATGAAAAACATGATGTCTTGATAAATTGTTTGGTATGGTGTGTATTATGTTTTTTTGAAAAAGTTGATGTTGTGGGATGATTTGAGTTCAAGAACCCCTCCTTTTTGAACTATGTTTTGAGTTTGAGGTTGGTCGGTAAGTTGTGTTGTAGGGACGGTTAGTGGTATCTTTTGAAAAATGTTTTGGGACGCCTTTACGGTGGTTCCCTTCTTGTGTTTGGATCTGGTTAGTGGTATATCTTGACCAATGAACCATCTTGGTTGGGTCCTTGGGTTCAATCATTGGATAAGGTACACCCCATTAAGGTTTAGTGCACAACTGAAGTGCAACCCGGATTGTTTCGCCATTTGAAGACCCTCCAGTTGATCAATATAAGGAATATTTTTCTTGAGATTTTTAGATTGAGTCTACACCCTTTACTTTCCTGGTTTTGTGTATCCTCTTGTAGTGGGAGAGTGATCATGGAAGGTTTCAAGAGACCATAGCTTCTTAAGTTTTCAGATTTCCCTAAGGTGAAAGTGGTCTGGGGTTGTTAGCATGGATGATTATCTGGATGGTGTCTAAGAGGCCCTCTTAGTCCATCGTAGTCTCTTTGAAGAAGGAGTTCACAATAAACTATCAGTGTGGGAAATCTGGTCACAAGTGGATATTGTGGCCACTTTATAGAATTGTGTGTCATTTGGGGATGTAGTATAAGGTCCCTTTCCATTCATTGTTTATATTAGTCACAATGGTCATGTTCAGTGACTCCTTGTAATGTCATGTGCTCGATTGACCCTAAAGCTGAAATTCATGCAATACTCTGAGAGTCTCTATTATGTTGGGAGAATTTATCCCTTGTAAAAACTTCGAAATCATCCTTTTTTAGGAAGGTGATTATAGGTGTTATTTACTTCTATTGTTTCCCACCCGAACAAACAAGGTTTGTTGTGTGTGCATCTTTTAAGCCCTTGCTTCAGTGAAATGTCAGGTTAGGGTAAAGTCAGTTTGGAATGTGTTATGTCTTGGAAAACTTATTGGGGATTGCGGTGTAGTTTTTAGCTTCACCAAAAGAATAATTCTCATTCAGGGGGTTTCCAAAGCCTAACAATGAGGCCAAAGATGCTTCAAATATTGGAGCTCCAGCCATAGGTCTCCGAGAGAAGCTGGCTCATAGTTAGGGGAAATCACATGTTCATTTAAACCCTTGTACAAAATTGTATCCTCAGTATGAAAGATAGGAAGATTTTAAACCTTTGGTGTCATCATCTTCCTTCTGTTGTTCTCGTTCGGTGGAAATAGGTGGAGGGCCTTGTACCCATGTCATCCCCTAATGTCATTCTATACCCCCTTTAGTTTCCATTGAGTCATTAGAGAATGGTTGGAAATTTGGATAGACGTGGTGAAGACACAGTTTGTGCATGATTAGTAGTGACTATATTCCAGGAAGCCATGTAGAAATAATGATCTTCACAGTTAGTGCACAGTTTCCCAAACTGTGTGGACTAACCCTGCACCCTTCCCAAATATTTAAATTTTTTTGGGTCTTTCTTTATCGGCCCATGCTAGTCAGTTAAGATGGTTAATTATTATAGTGGGGATACCCACTATGATTCTCATGTACGTTCCTTCATAAACTATGAATGGAATTCTAACTTTTGAACTAGGGAGTTCGTTCAGGCCTCCCCTGTTAGTGTCGTGCTTCTATCTCGGAAAATAATATAGGTTGCCTATTTGTGTCCCCCCATACCAATAGATCAGATTTATCCATGGTATTGGCTTGGTGGTAGGTAGTCTTGTTAGGAACTATCTAGATACGAACATCTTCCTTGAGTAAATGTTGGGATTGGAGAGCTCCCAATGGTTTAGTTAATGTTAGGTAAGTGTAACCTTGTTCGAAGTTGTTGTTCGTTTGGGTGAATTGCTTGAGTCTTGTTCAGATAGCGTTCGAGGAGTTTCATTTTGGGATAATGTATAAATGTGATTGATCATTTCAGTAAAGTGGTGTAAGTTTGGGTTGTGAGATTAATCATTCCTTAATTGATCACTGGAGGTGTTTTGGCCCTTGGGGGTGAATCTTGGCAAAGAAGTACATCTTGGTTTATCGATTGGGTTTGGTTTTGGTATTTGGCCTTGTGGTAGATTTCCGGGGACAGAAAGTTTTAATGGTGGGGATAATTGTCATATACATGACTTATTTTAAAGTTAAATTCAATTTAATTTTCATTTATGCTTTGTTTTTGGGGTTTCTCAAACTTTTATGGTGGAATGGGTGAGTTTTCATGAATTGGGCCAAACCGTGAGCCTAATTCCAGATATAAAAATAAATTTTGTTTCTTTTATAACTTTTTCAATTTTTAATATTTTTCACCCATTCAAGTTCTTAAATGGTCTCGCCTGATATATTAACATCATCATTGATATTTGGAGCATTTATAAATCCATAACCAAGTTGTATATGGGTTTTTATTTAAGGGATTGGGCCTGCTCGAAAGCCCAATTCCAGTTTTAAAAATAAAAGTTGTTTAACTAATAACTTATCAAATATTAAGTATTTTTCGGTGATTCCAAGCCCCACTCACGGCCATTGAACCCAGACGTGCGTCCAGTATCTTCCCACCCTCTTTTCAGCTCATTTGACTCACGGTTTAGGTCGAAACTGCTGAAGAACTCACATTTCGGGCAGATTAATAAAGGTAATTTTTTTACTTCATAACTCCTTCAATACTCACTCTTTTTTCCCCATTAAAATTCCTAAATGGTATCATTATCCTTTTTAGAACCACCCTTAAATTTTTGGCTGTTTTAAAATTCATTTACTGGTGTATGTGAGGCGATTTCTACAAGATCCCTCAAGTAAGTTGGTCTTCTTCATTCTTCTTTCAATTTTCTTAGGGTTACATTCAATGTGATTAGGGTTTCATACATTATAAATAGGGTTACTAATATCCAGAAGTTAGGGTTAAAACCTAGGGTTTGATTTCTTGTTTTGTTTTGTGAATGATTCTGGTTTTAGGTTGGATTTCAATTCCTTGAGGTGCGGCGGTGGTGCTGTTTATGTTTCGCAGCATGTTTTGAGTGTTTCGACCTAAAAGGTAGGTGATTCCATGTATAACCATTTTATGATGAGTTAGATTTCTTGGTTTATTAATTTAGTATGTTTCAAATCTGTTTTGTGTGGTGCAAAAACTGTTTTTGTGATGGATTCAGTTAAGTGTTTAATTTTGTAGTTGCATTTTTTCTTGGAATTGGGTGCTTTTCATGCGTGGCTCTTGGGGAAATATTTGGGTGTACTTTATAACATGTGAAAGTGATTTATTAGTGTTTAAAGGGGCTTCAAATTCTGGTTTGTTAATGCCTTAATTTCATGTTGGCCTTCTAATGGGGGTTTTGAATGGTTTTAATGTGTGAAACCATGTTGTACTTCTTGAACGTGAATTGTGAAAACATGTGTTTTTCATGTGTACCTTTTGTTGTATTGTTTGAGGTATTT
This sequence comes from Viscum album, assembly GCA_963277665.1. Taxonomy (NCBI): domain Eukaryota; kingdom Viridiplantae; phylum Streptophyta; class Magnoliopsida; order Santalales; family Viscaceae; genus Viscum; species Viscum album. Next base: position 1,752,565,325 of record OY728146.1, on the reverse strand, counting down.
TTATAAAACTTGGGGGTGGTATAATAAATGTTATTAGGGCTGAAAATTCTGATTTAGATTGTTATTGGCATTGTTTTGGTCTTGAATTAGGTTTTTGAAATGGGTTTTGTATGCAAACCATGGTTGCACCTCTTGGGTTGGTTTTATAAAAATTATAAATGAGTTAATGAGTTAAAAAAAGTGTGAAATGGTTTCTTATGTACTATTTTGGTGATATTATTTTCCTAAAATGAATTTTTGAAACATAATGTGGTCATTTATGTTGTAAAACAGTTTGGTAATGTTTTTTAATTTTTCAAGGTGATTTATGAAATTGGGATGTGGGTGTGAAACGTGTTTTCGGGCTGTTTTGCGTGAGTTTGATGTGAAAAATGGACTTTGTTTATGAAAAGGGTATTATGTAACATGTGATTGGGCTGTTATGTGTTGTTTAGAATCTTGGGAAAGATTTTATAAAATTGTTAACGGATTTTTTGAATTGTGAGAGATGTGCAAAATGTGTTGTGGGCTATTTTTGGTGTGAGTATGATTTCAAAATTCATTTGAATGAAAAAGTGTATTTTTAGACTTGTGTGGAATACATGTTGGCTGTTTGGTGAAATTGTGATGTGAAAATGATGTTTTCATGTGCAGTGTATATTTATTGACTTGTTGAACTTGTCTGAGCACAAGGGGAAAACCCGGGTATCTAGGTGGGTGGACGTGTACTAGTATACTAGTGAATCTGTGGGGTTTGGCCTCACTTTAACTTAGCAAGATTGATGCTTACAACACTAACTAAACAATGATGATGATTATTGGGGACCACTAGGTTATGGGTATGTTCCCTACTAGTGGCTCATGTATGAGAACAGATATTGTGATGGTTACTCTCACCAAGATACAAGGTACCTGGGACCCAGAACGAGCTAGTGCCTAGGGGTCATTTCCTATTGCTTGTGCTCATTAGATACTTTGTGCTTACCGTCGGAATATGGTATAGTTGGCTGGAAAATTAAGTAGTGTTGACATTATTTTTAAAAGTGTTGATTCTTGATGATATCCCACATGAAAACTGTTTTATTTTTTTTAGTTTCATCTTTTAGAAATTATAACTAGCATTTTCTGTTTATGAAAACTTGCAAGATTTTTGTCTTTGAATGTTTATCACATGGAATCTCTTAGTGGTGGTATCCTACTGAGCATTGTCTCACACTCTACTTACACCCTTGGGTGTAAGTATATTTGGTTATCTTGTTGTTTCAGGTTTGCATACAGTATTTAGTTCCAGTGGTTCGGGTTTCTATCATGTCCTTGGTGGTGAAGTCTTGTGGAGATGGATTGAGGGTGCTGCCCCTTGCCATGAGGGTTCTTGGGCTGTTTAATTTTGATTTTGTATATTTTTTATAGTCTTTTTGAGTTGTTTTAAAATATGTAATTCAGTTATGAATTTTTTAAAAGATGGTTTTAGTTGAAAAATCCAGATTCATTTTATTGAGTTTGTTTGCCGTTTAATGTTTATAAACCTAGGTAAATCGTTCCCAAACATCATTTTAAGATACCCAGGCACTTGTACCAGCCTGTGGGGATCGGGAACGCCCTTTGGGCCTTGTTGAGGGCCGGTTCTGGTGCTAGTTTTGATGGTGACCATATTTGGTTCATGACATGTTCACTACGGAATCTTGTCATATATCTCCTTGAATGAGAACTCTATAATAATTATACATGTAATTGTGCCATATATTCCTATTTTCACCTTACAGAGGAAATACACATTCCAACATACTCTTAGTTGGTGGAAATTGATTTTGAAAACTTTTTTAGTCCCTTTGTGAACTATCATGCATACTTTGTGAACTACCCTACATCATATATGAACTTTCTTGAACCCTCTATGAACTAATTTTCACCATATGGTGGGAGTTATTTTCCAACAACCTTTTCTTCATGGAAAGCCTCCACTCTATAGACGGATTGATACATCGTGAACCACTAATGTTCTACGAACTACCTCTACTTTGCAGATCCTTTTCCTTTTTGAACTACAATACCCCTAAAACCCCTTTAGTGAACAGACTTCTCATACTATATTTTGAGAAATTCTCCCTCATGAAATACATCTCCTTCATGCAATCCTTCCCCACAAATTACTTTGTACTTCCTATAATTCTTTCAGCGATGATCTATCTAATGAAATTCACTCTATTTAAAGATTATATTAGGGGACTATTATAGAAAAATGTGATTCATAAAACCCACTAATCATTATTAACAAAAAAAATTGATATGATATGGCCTTCATCATGTATTTCCAAGCGGTCTGCATAGTGCCTTTCTTTTTTACGACGATATATATCATCCATAAATGAAATACAATTATTGCATCCATAATAACAACCTCATTTCACTAAACAACACACCTTTTGTGAACTGAACTCCCAATACTATAAATAAATTCCCTCATATTCAAAACATAAACCTCCCTGCAAAATTCCAATATATTTTTCATAGTGTAGTATGTGGTCTGTATAATTCTTCTATGCGGAAACTTATCTTTTTATGATTAAACATACATCATTTACGGTCCACGTAACATAGTTGTGCTACTATGAGGACCATGAACAGCATGCTTCGTGGTTCATGGACAATGTTATGTGGTCTGGGAACTAATATCTGCTAACTTCTTTGTATAAAACCTTCCTTTTCCATAAAACAAACTCTTGATTTTGAGGCCCAAAAATTTTTCAAACACTGGGAAACTATGCCACCTTAAATGTTTTCTTCGACAACACTAACAATACTGAAACACAGTCATCTATATTTATCATTATGCACAATCACCCTAAAAACACTGAGATGAAAACTTGAGGGATTTTTTCCCAAAAATCTTCCCCATTAGGTTTGTTGAGAATCCTTCACAATTTGATACATAGTTAAATATTATTCCAAAATTCACTTCTTGTAATTTAGATAGAGATCGTAGATTTACCTAACACGCACTCTAAGCCAACATGATTTCTTATTAACGTGAGAAATAAGAGTAGCATGTAAATTGCATCAATAAATCACTTCATTATGAAACCACCCATCTAATTTCATCATGAAAATCATATATTGTGATATATAACCATTTATTGATCACCTTTAGCATCGTCAGATTTAAAACTCCCCTTACTTTACTACTCCTCATATCAGCTTCTCCCCTTGTCTTGATTAATACATTTTCTCCCCTTTTTTAACCATAATTTCTCCCCATTTTTCAATGAACCTGAAGGTCACTTTTTTGTGGTCTACAACTGGGTGAAGAACACATATCATCACATTAGATAAAAACACATCATACTTTCAAGAGATGGGGTCCCACATCCACAATTTTTCAATTGATAGGAGTTGACTGAACAATAAGTTTCAATCAATTCCATTAAAATACCTCTTTCGGTAAGGCCTTAATCAGAATTTCTACAACCTATATTTCTGTAGGCACATAATCCAACTTCTCAATCTGATTCTCCATGTTCTTCACGATGAAGTGAAATTTTATTTTAATGTTATTTTTTCTTGAGTGATGGACTATATTTTTTATAAGATTTATAGCACATGAATTATCACAATGAATTCCAATCATAGATTTCACTTCAATCTCTCCATTTCTCATAAAATTCAATAAGGGATACCATCATTTAAAAATTTACTTCCCCTTAGTCAATTATATCCATCCATATAACATTTTAAAATATATAAAATCATGAGAGGGATATATTATTCTTTTATCTCAAAAAATCCATATAAAGGGAAATTATACTCCCCTTTGATTATGCATTCTACATAGTCTATAAGACACCATAGTTTGACATCTGAACACCACTAGGCCATGTAAACAATATGAAAGTTCACCTTTAACTCAATTTTTCAACTTCAAATTGAAAATTTTATTATTTTATCAGATTTCAAGATTTGATTCATATTCTTCTTTATAGTTACATATTCCATAGATTCAAGCAGCATGAATTTCCAAAATTCTTCATCGGGGTAACTTGTAAGATGACGCTATATATCCTAGTGTTCTTGTCACAATATATCATTAAAATACTCCAAATTGTTAATGATTCAAGTCATTAATAATGATTATTATCTGATTTTAGATGAGAAATTACTCTTTTTAGTGGTCAGACCACCTGTTTGAAACTCTGTAAATCTTCTCTCGCAGCTTATTAGTATCCTGAAAATAGTCAGTTAATTCCATATTGTTGTAAAAATAGATAATAATTAAATAAATGAATATTTATATAAGAAATTGGATCTTCTTTTCAGATATGTTTTCTTTCTTCTGTCGTTTTTGAGAAAAATGAGAATTTCTGGAAATTTCTGAAGTACATGTCGTTTACTTTATCAGTACACACTATGTACTGGGTCGCTGCTGGAGGCCGTGTGTCGGCCGTGTGATGGACTCACACACGACCATGTGGGGGTGACCTGGAGGCTGCCTAAAGTGGAGTACAGAAACAAAAAGTACATGTCGTGTACTTCCAAAGTACACACTGTGTATTTTATTTTATTTTCATTAAACATACCGAGGTCACATCTAATCACCAGAAACACCATCTTCTAAATTTGGTTTGGCTGACCGCTCTTGTACGTCTGTGATCTTCCTTCGAGCCCCCGACCGAGTATCTGATCTCCAATTCGACTACCGTCGATTGTGTTGGGATCACCATAGAAAGATCTCTCTTCTTCTTGATCTTCGTTTCCCAATTATTCCTCTTTCTCAAGTTATACTATATTGAACATTTTAGATGTTTTTATAGATCTTCAGCATTTTAAGGTGATTCAAGCCCTGAGACTCAAGTATATTGATCTCCCAATGCCGTGGTAGGTGGTTTGTGCCTTTCTATTAAAAGCCTTTGAGTTATATGTGCAATTGTTTCCAATACCCATGAATGGGGTATTGCGCGTTTACTGTTTTAGCCCTATTATTTTTATGCTATGCTTGTATGCTTGAGTAGAGGTCAATTGAATGTTAATAGGGTTAATTTCTATGTTTTGAAAGTTTTTTCCCATGCATGATTGCCTATTTTGTCTGTTGGGTCTCATTTTCCTATTAAGTTGTTGTTTACTTTCCCATGCCTAGTTGTAGGATGGTGTGATTGTTCTGATATGATGATAAGTTGTATAATACTAGCTAAGTAGTTATTGAGGTTTACTTTGGATGATATGTGTTGTTATGCCTACTTGATATACACAGGGTTGTGAGAACCTGTTGTAGTGGACCCTAGAGATAATGGACGTAAGGGCTCCTCCAGAGTGTCTGTTTTACTTATGATATGAGACCATAGAGGGAATTGACATAAGCTCTTTCTCAGAGTGTCTATAGTTCCTCAACGCGGGCGACGGAGGTAATGTGATGTATGTTCTTCCCTAGAGAACCATTAGTTACCGATACAAGACTATAGGAGTAATTGACGGCGAGTGCTTCCATAGAGATTCCATACTTAAGCTGAACCAGAGGGGTTAGACTGAGTGTACTGCCCAGAGGGTTGCTTGTACTTGTTAGGTAGGACCAAAGGGGATAGGTTGTGAGTACTTCCCTAAAGGTTAACTTTTTTCATTATCTGTTTTGATTAGCTGTTTCTTGATATATGAAACTAGATGCATTGAAACTGTGGATTGTTTACTGGTGGGTACTTTCTTGTTTACTGCTTTCTGTACTTATTACCCGTCATATATTCACTGACTATTAGGAATAGATCTTGTGGTGACTGCCTACTGGGATTTAGTCTCACATCCTATTTGGGACATGCTTTGGGGCCCAAAAAGATTATATCATTGCAAGTATAGATAAGGGAAAGCACCCTTCTACTTCGGGTACTTGATTTGCTGTGGAGATGGAGAGCATGGGACCAAGCTATGGCTTGCGATGCTGAGGAGTTGTTTACTAGCTTTCTTTTGTACTTGGGTTTAGTACGGTTTTATTCCAACATTTTGGTTTTTTTGGATTCTTTCCTAGACATATGTATCATGCATCATTCATATATATATGTGTTATCTAGTTTATTATTTTCCAGTCCTATACTGTTTACTTTTATATGGATTATTCCTACTTCCACTTTTGCTATTACTTTATTTCATTGTGTTACTCTACCAATGATGGAATTGTTTCCCCACTATCACACCCAAGGCTCTCACTACTAGTCGGCAGCCTCTGGCATTCAGGGAAATGCGCTTGTATCCATGTGACCAACCGGGTACAGGGCACCTCTGGGTGGCTTTCGGAACTGGGACGTTACAAAGTGGTATTAGAGATATTATTTTCTCTTGACTTACTATTTGGATAATATAGAAAGCGATAGGAAGGAATAGGTACTTGGTAATAAGAGGTTCCTGGGATTAGCTAACCCGTGTACAGGGAAAATCCAATCCACATCGTTATTGTAATTTTTCTGGTTTTGTAATTGTTACAGTTGATTTGATTTCACCTTGAGTTATTCACATGTTTTGTGCTGTTATTTTTTATGTTAGTGAGGTTCTATTTCTATTGCAACCTGATGAGATGAGGGTATTCCATCTCATTAATCATAGAAGAAATTTCTAGGAATCACATATCATGCATTCTTTTCGTGCCATTTAGGGTGCATTAGCAATTTCACGTTGTTGTAATTGATGTTGTGCTAGATATGCATGTTGTTATGATAGATGATTTGATAGAATATCTTTTGTTTGATAGGGTATTGCATTGTGTAAGGATTTTTTTGAATAAATGTCAAACTTTGGTTCTTGAGGTGTTATGGTCCATCATGAATCGGAATTTGGAGGATCTTTGACTTGTTACCTTGTTATGACATGTATAAGATTCCAATATTTGATTAGCGGGGAGTATGGGACCTCACGGATCAGAATTCGGAACTTTGAGTTTTGTTCTTGTGTTTTTTGGGGTTCCAAAGTAGTTTCTGAGGATTATTGTCCGTAAAAACCTAGAATACATGGCGTGTAATGTTAACTACACGCCATGGGTTCTTCTTTTCATGAAGAAACTATTTTTCTTAATTACACGTCATGTACCGTATGTACATTCCCTGTAGTATATAACCGTGTCTCAGACTATGTGGGCAGGGACACGGGGTTTGGAATCATTGGTAAGACACGTCGTGTAGAGGATGTACACGTCGTGTCATAGAATCGTGTAACCGGTTGTTTCACTAACAACACGGCTTGGAAAAATCTTCTTAGTACACACAGAGTTTGTCTAGAACACACCATGTAGTGTAACCAAGGTACCCAGTCGTGTAACTAACAACACGGGCCAGTATTATCCTTTCTTGTACATTCCATCTCCGCCTGGGACACACCGTGTAGTGTGATCCGTGTAACCAGCTGTGTATATAACAACACAGGTTTCTGAGGTTTGTCTAGTACATGTCGTGTTTGGCACTAACATGTCGTGTAGTCTCGTTCTAAGGAGAACTGTGTGGATTATCTGTGTAGAAGGACTTGGGTAGGGGAAGAGGATTCAGGTACACGCTGTGTGTTTGGTGAAAATGTCGTGTGTATGGGGTGTTACATGACAAGTTCGGGCAGGAGTACATTCCCATGTGAATGGTTGAAGGGAACACGCCGTGTAGGGGTTATACACGCCATGTAGTCATGTTTTGGAAAAACATGAATGATTTCTTTCTTTTATTCCCTTCTTACACTTTCAGTTTTATTTCTTGATAATATTGATTTAAGTTGTGCATTTCACCTTGCAGATACATGCCACTGAGATGTCATTTGTTTGTATGCCAGTTGCTGAGTAGTGATCGGACAATGGATATGGATGATTAGGGACTACCTATAGATCCTCCCACTATGTCAGTCTTGGAACCAGCTGTTATACCGGGCGCAGGTGTTGATGCGTATTTTATGGAAGTCTTTATGAGGATGATGTAGACCTTTCAGGGAGCACCACCTCCCGCCCCGTCGATGGAATAATTGACACGGGTATTTCAGTAGTATCACCCTCCCACTTTCTCAGTGGATGGAGGACCCCAGGCTATAGAGTCATGGATAGAATCCATGCTGATGATCTTCATGTATCTAGAGATACCTCCAAAAATGAGGGTGAAGCTCACTGGGTATATGCTTCGGGATTCCGCCAAGAGATGGTGGGATGTGATCTCATAGGCGAGACATCATTAGGTTATGTCTTGGGAGGAGTTCCAGCATATCTTCTATGACTAATTTTATCCACAGACCTTAAGGGCTGATTGAGATAGAGAGTTTAAGAGTCTGGAGTACGTTACTCTTTTAGTTATGGAGTATTCCTCTCGCTTTACTGAGCTACAGTGTTTCATGCCTATTCCATGAGGTAATAAGTTATTCCTGGAAAGGAAGTTTGAGGATGGTCTGAGGCACAACATCTTATCATAGGTGAATATCTTCAAGTTGACTTATATCACTTCTATCATCAACCAAGCTCTATTTGTGGAGTCCAATATGAGAGATTATGGAGTTGTGAGCCATGTCAGCTCATCATCTGGAGTTAGTATCCCTTTTATTGGCAGCAGGAAGTATCCTATGGAGTCTACATGCGGAGATCCAAGGAGGCGAGATACTTCTTCTGGTAGTTAGGTGGTGTGCTACCAGTGCTGGAAGAGCGGTAATACTAGGCCACACTGCCCAAGAGACCCAATGGAGTGTTGATCTTATAGCAAGATGGGTCATATTTAGTGCTTCTGTCAGATCATCTCACCAGTAGCTGGTGACGGGGGTTCTTCTATGACTACTCATTCAGGATCAACACAACCAATTTCTCACCAGTCTAAGAACTCGATTTCTTCCGGCCGTTTAGGCTGAGGCGAAGGTCATGGTCATGGTATCCAGTCACCTGGTTTTCAGCGACAATAGGTTGGATCAACTCTGGGTGGCTAGATAGGGTCATAGGGCCACGGTGCAGGTCAGACTTTTGTAGTAGATCCGACCCAATAGGAGTAAGATCCCAGACCCTCTATAGTGCGAGGTATGATCTTAGTAGGCTCAGTTTTAGCTTCTTCTCTTTTCGATATAGGGGCTTCCAATAGCTTTATATTTGTTGCTATCATGGAGAGCCTTGAGCTCTGTATCTTTTATTCTACTGATATCTTGACACTAAACACTCCATTGTGTACTAGAACAGTGAGTTTACGTCAATGTAAGGAGTTCCCTCAAGAGGTTGGTGGGTGTCACTTTTTTATGGGACCTCTATGTTCTAGAGATGATGGGATATGATGTCATTCTCGAAATGGACTGGTTAGTTCCCTTCCAGGCAGTCGTCGATTGCTATCATTGTAGGGTGAGTTTCACATCCCCAGAGGGAGGATCTTTTCTTTATAAGGGCGAGTGGGATGTCCAAGTGAGCAGAGCGGGACTTGAGCATCATGGGTTCGGAGGGGTTACAGCTCAGATTGCTAGTCTATATTTAGCTGACCAGAGGACTTTGAAGATGGGCTTTCCTCCAGTGGTGGATCATTTCAGAGATATATTTCCAGAAGACTTTTAAGATTTTCCTATAGAGCGTGAGTTATACTTTTCTATTGAGCTTGTGTTACGAGTGGCACTAGTGTCCATTTTTTCTAATAGGATGGCTACAATAGAGTTACAGGAGCTCAATAAGCAGTTAGAGGAGTTGCAGGAAAAGGTTTTCATCTAACCTAGTGCATCTCCTTGGGGTCTGCCTATCCTTTTTGCGAAGAAGGTGGATGGTACCCTCATGATTTGTGTGGATTATAGGAAGTTGAACCAATTGATGGTCAAGAAATGATATCCATTACCAAGAATTGATGATCTTTTTGACCAGCTTTGAGGAGCCCGGGTGTTCTCAAATATTGACTTGAGGTCTGGTTACCATCAATTGTGTGTTATACCATCAGATATACCTCTTACAGCCTTTCTAAGTAGGTATGGTCTATATGATTATATGGTTATGATGTTCGGTCTCTTGAACGCACTTGTATTTTTCATGGAACTGATGAACTAAGTGTTCCATCCATACTTGAATTCCTTCATGGTGGTTTTCGTGGATGATATCTTGGTGTACTCTCACAATCTACATGAACATGCCACACACCTTCAGATCATTTAGAGTATACTGAGAGAGCATCAGTTATATGCTAATCTCTAAAAATGGAACTTTTGGATGGATCAGATTCACTTCTTGGGTCATGTTATCTCTAAGATAGGAGTGTCAGTAGACCGAAAAAAAAAGTGAGAGTAGAAGTTTCCTAGGAGAATCTGAAGAACGTCTTTGATGTATGGAGTTTTCTAGGGATGTATGGATACTAAAGATGCTTTATTCAGGACTTTTCACACATAGAAATACCACTGAAGGGTCAAACTAAGAAGGGTGTAAATTTCTTGTGGTCGGATTCTTGTGAGTCAGATTTTCAGGAGCTGAAAGGGAGGTTGAATTCAGCACCGATACTAGTGTTTCTAGAGTCGGGAAAGAGATATATTGTGCACTATGATTCTTCAAGTATCGGGTTGGGATTTATGCTTTTTTTGGGAGAAGGATTTTTTGCGTACGGTTCTTGATAGTTTCATCCACGTGAGAGGAATTACCCGACGCATAATCTTGAGTTAGATGTTATTGTTCATGCTTTACAATGTTGGAGACATTACCTTCTGGGAGAGCGTTTTGTGGTTTTCACTGAACACAAGAGTCTCAAGTACATATTCACTCAGCGTAATCTGAATTTGAGATAGCAAAGGTGGGTTGAGTACCTTCGGTCTTTTGACTTTGATCTTTCCTATACGCGTGGTAAAGGAAATGATGTGGCTAATGCGTTGAGTAGGAGGACTCAGATATAGGTAGTTCAGGAGGCCAGTTGTGAGTGGAAGCTTATCGCTCTGTTCTCTAAGATGCATTTGGATGTTCATGATAGACAGGGGTAGAAATTCATTAAATATGAATTTGTTACCTCTACCCTTCTTGATCGAGTGTGAATGATGCATCTATCAAACTCAGAAGGCCTGGTCCTATGGGAGAGTGTGTCAGGAGAGGACCCTTTTCCTTGGTGGACCATAGGCGAGGATGAGATCTTGTATTTCTAGGAGTGCATATGGGTGTAGCAGACAAACATGAGGAGATGATGTGGGACTTTAATTCCTCAGTTTGGGCAGTTTATCCTGGTGTCACCAAGATGTATTGTGATCTACACTGTCAGTATTGGTGGCCAGGTATAAAGAGATAAGTTGCATGTTTCGTCATGAGGTGTTCCACCTATCAACAGGTGAAGGCAGAGCATCATCAAATAATAGGGATTTTAAAATAGTTACTCCTTCCCGAGTGGAAGTGGAATGATGTCGTGATGGATTTTGTGACATGTTTACTGAGGTCACCTCGAGGGAATGATGTAGTTTGGGATGTCATTGAAAGAATCATGAAGGTTGCTCACTTCGTGCCGATCAAGGAGACCTTCATTGTCGATGATCTGGGACGGTTGTACATCCATGAGATATTGTGCTTACATGGACTTCCACACTCAATTATTTTAGAAAGAGATGCATGTTTTACTTCTCGGGTCTAGTAGGGTCTTCAGAAGGCTTTGGGTATACAGGTACTTTTGAGTACAGCTTACCACCCCCAGAAAGATGGTCAGTCTGAGTGTACGATTCTGGTTCTTGAGGACATGCTTCGAGCATGTATTCTAGATATTATAGGTTCTTGGGAGAATCACATACCTCTTGTGGTGTTTTCCTACAAAAATAGTTTTCAAGAAACTATTCAAACGGCACCTTGTGAGGCTTTGTACGGTAGGTCATTTCGATCACCCTTATGTTGGCTAGTGGTAGGAGAGGCGACTTTGTTGGGACCTCGTCTTGTTCAGGAGACCTTAGAGCAGATAGAGTTGATTCAGAAAAGGATGGATACTACACAGTCTCGATAGAAGTCTTATGTTAATCAACGAAGACAACCTCTGGAGTTCGAGGTTGAGGATCAAGTTTTTCTACGTGTCACACCGAGGTTGGGACACAAGAGGATTAAGATCTAGGGTAAGCTTTTGTCAAGGTACGTTGGGCCATTTGAGGTGTTGGAGAGAGTTGGGCTAGTTTCCTATCAGTTTCAGTTGCCTTAGAGGTACCGGGCTATACAAGATGTTTTCCATGTTTCTCAGCTTTGGCGTTACTTCTCAGACCCGTCTCATGTTTTCCAACCTGAGGAGGTTGATTTAGAAGTGGATTCATTGTTCAAGGAGTATCCTATCCATATTTTTGATCGAAGTACAAAGGTTCTCTATGGACGGTCTATCCCTCAGGTATGAGTGATATGGTAGTAGGGGCGAGTACAGGACGATACTTGGGAGAGGGTGGTCGATGTACGAGCACAGTGACCAGAGCTATTTGGGGTTTCTTCTTCTACTCCACCTTGCTAGGGAAAGTTGGGGACGAATTTATTTAAGGGGGTAAATTTGTACGAACTCGGATCTTCTTTTCAGGTATGTTTTCTTTCCTTTGGTCATTTTTTAGAAATGGGGGAATTTCTGGAAATTTCTGAAGTACATACCATGTACTTTATGAGTACACACCATGTACTCTGTCACCGCAGGAGTCTATGTGATGGTCGGGTGATGGCCACACACATATCCATGTGGGGGTGACCTGGAGGCCTCCTAAAGAAGAGTAAAGAAATGGAAAGTACACATCATGTACTTCCAAAGTACACGCCATGTATTTTCATTTTTTCATTAAATGTACTGGGGTCACATCTAATCACCAGAAACACCTTCTTCTAGGTTTGGTTCAGCCAAGAGATCACGTATAGCCGTGATCTTCTTCTGAGCCCCTGACCAAGCATCTGATCTCCAATTCGACTGTCGTTGATTGCATTGGGATCACCTCGGTAATCTCTCTCTTCTACTAGAACTTCATTTCCCAATTCATTATCTTTCTCAAGTTATCCTCTGTTGAATGTTTTAGACATTTTTATAGATATTCAGTTTTCTAATGTGATTCAATCCTAGAGACTCAAGTATATTGATCTCCCACTTCTGAGGTAGGTGGTTTGTGCCTTTCCGTTAAAATTATTTTAGTTATATGTGCAATTTTCCCCAATACCGATGAATGGGGTATTGTGTGTTTACCGTTTTAGCACTATTTTTTCCTGCTATTCTTGTATGCTTGAGTAGAGGTTAGACTGAGTGTACTTCCCAGAGGGTTTCTTATACTAGTTAGGTAGGACTAGATGGGATAGGATGTGAGTAATTCCCAAAGGGTTACCTGTTGTGTTATCAGATTTCTTGTGTTTCTAGGTAGGTCCATAGGGGATAGGTTGTGAGTACTTCCAAGAGGTTTACCTTTTGTGATTATCTATTTTTATTAGCTGTTGGTTGATATATGAAACTGAATTCATTGAGAGTGTGGATTGTTTAGTGCTGAGTACTTCCTTGTTTACTACTTTCCGTACTTATTACCTGCCATATATTCACTGACTATTAGGCATAGATCTTGTGGTGGTTGCCTACTGTGATTTAGTCTCACACCCTATTTGAGCCATTCTGTTGCGCCTAAATATATTATATTGTTGTAGGTATAGATAAGGGAAAGTGCCCTTCTACTTCAAGTAATTGATTTTCAAAGGAGTTGGAGAGCATAGGACCAAGCTATGGCTTTCAATGCTGAGGAGTTGTTTACTTAATTTATTCTGTACTTGGGTTTAGTACAGTTGTATACCAGCATTGTGATTTGTTTGGCTTCTTTCCTAGACATATGTATCATGCATCATTCATATATATATGTGTGTGATCCACTTGATTATTTTACAGTATTCTGTTGTTTACTTTTTTATGGATTATTCCTGCTTCCACTTTTCTATTGCTTTCTTCCACTATGTTACTCTTCCAATGAGGTCATAGTTTTTCCACTATCACACCCAAGGTCATTGCTAATAGTTGGCAGTCTTTGGGGTTCGGGGAAATGCGCTTGAGGCCATGTGACCAACCAGGTATGGGGCACCTCTGGGTGGATTCCAGAACCGGGACATTACAATTCATGTTTCTCTCCCAATTAGTGTTATTGATGTCATGAAACATAAAATTTCATCCTTTCTATACCATTGAGACCTTTTATGTGATTAGGATATAGAATGGTCCCCCTATGATATGCAACTATTTCTTTTGTTAGTCCCACTGCTGACCCATAAACATTCTTCTTCTCCGGCATCATTTCTTCACATGTGACCCTTAGTAATGATCCATCAATAAAACTACTAATCCAAATGAGTCGAAACTCGATGTAGGAAATTATAGATAAAAGTAATAACATCATCACTATCTATTGCACTCAAATAAATCCATATATCTCAAGAAATATTAGACTATTAACTCATTTTAAGGAATTTTTATATATTTCTTCTTCATCACTATTAACTCATTAAAATCAGTTGACATTATAGAGCATATCACATCACCACTTTTCATATTTTGATTCAACTTCCCCATGGATTGTATCTCCCATAAAACCTAAAACACATGAATATTATTTAATAGAATTAAAACACATAGGGATAGGGGGGCCTCTAGAATCCTCAAGAAGAGAATTGTGGTCAATTCTGAAGGATCAACCCTTTGATTATTTATTAAAAATCACCATACTATTTTTGTGCTCGTTCCAGCTACCCAGCAAACTTCAACTATTCTATCCATATGACTAAGCATTCATTACCCATATGCTAAGACTTATTCTAATATTTAGGCTCTGTATGATTTTCCATTTTAACAATTTTGGAGATTATACCCATTAGTATAAATTTCATTCTTTGATGATCCACCATTATTCCATATTTTATATATCTTTCTTTGATTAGGAATCTTCATACATTTATTCTGCTCTTACTTATTCTTCTATTGGAAGGATCTTTTTCTTGACTTCACTTTTCACCATATGGAATGACATGATAATTTCTCAAGGTATTATATATTAGTTTTTCTTTTATCAGTTATCTGAGTTATTACACCCTTTCATATTTTGAAGAAACATTCTTATAACGAGTCATAATTTTACCTATAGACTCAACAAATTGAATTTTCAAAGATTATACTTCAGGAATCAATCTGGAATATCTCCCTCAGTATCATTCACCAGCAGTAGACAATTCTATTATTGGGATTTATAATCTTTTATGTACTACATGAATAGGAGAGAACCTATCTTGATGAACTATTTTACATTGATTTTAATCAACCTACTTATTTTCACCAACATCAGGTACTTACTCTACATAAGATGGTTCTCTTGATTTTGATCTAGAAATATTTTTGTAACAAGGTGAGTTGCATGTTTTGTATCTTATTATTCTATAACAGTAGAATTTTTACTTACAAAACAACCAATTTTTTTCTAGTTTTTCAAATTATGTCTAATGATAGAGATACTTAAAAAGAGGGATAGAAACCAATATTATTGATAAGGTTCTTTACATTCTAACACTAAACATCCTGGTAATGGTTGAGGCAAATTATTCTCTGTCGTAGAAAATAAAAATGATGTCAGGTGGAACTATTGCCTGAATCGGGGAAGAACTAACTTCAAGAGAAGTCCCTTCCCTAGATTGAACCACAAATATTACTATTCTTCTCCTTTCAATATTTGTTTCATTGTCTATAAAATATTTTATATCCATATATTTCACTACTTATTTCATTGAAACGAGAACAATTATAGTAGTTTGAGCAACAATATCACAAAAAACTATCATGAAGGATGACTCCCCCAGAGTAGTAGTGAGGTTAATCTCAATTTTTATTCTGAACAAACAAGTAACAGCTTGTTCAAAGACAAAATCCAGTAGAAAACAATTCATCTTAACATAATTTCACTAGAAATTTTTAGTCTGTGACAATGTATTGTAGTAGTGTCATCCAAATAGACAATAAATGAGGTCAAAATCCTTCTAAAAGAATAAAAAATCACTGAATTATTTAAAATATGACACATATACATCATAATGTATCATTAAAACTTTATAGGTTTCTAAAACATAAAAAAGTTATAATAATGTAACATATTGAAACATATTGAAAAGAACTTTTTCAAACTCATAGGTCCAGACATTTCAGTACAAGTCTCACAGGAAAGACCTTCTTATGCTGACACAGTTAAGTCAGGAGGAAAAGTTATTCATTCTCAAAACTGGTTTTCAGTGATGGGAGTTGAAGAAGGACACTCATTTGAGGAAGGAAACAATGTGGAGGCTTCCCATGTATGAACCTCCCCATGAGTTTTGCGGCTCCCAACGAGGATAGGGATTTGGATTTTCACTTGCCGGTTAAGTCCAAGGAGGTGGACATTGTAGAGGAATATATCATATCCTCTTCAAGGAAGGGGAAACCATTTTAATAGATCCAGAAGGTTTTATCCATCCCTCTCGGAGGCCACATAGGAAGAAGGATTACTATTTATTAGCTATCCCTCCTATTACTCTATCCTCAAGAAAAGGCAAGATACCTATGATGGTTTACAAGAAGCCGCATAATGCTAAGGAGGTTAATGAATCTGATTACCCCTAGTGCGGTAAGGAATTGATTGAATGTGATGAGTGGGAAAGCATCATAAATAGTAATGAAGATTTCTATTACAAGGGCCTTCAATTCATCACTACACAAGAGGAATTTGATAGGTTAGTGGGGAGGTGTATTCAGGTTAGTCACTCCAAGGAGCAAAGTGATGGGATCCAAAAACATCTTGGCATACTAGCATGTGGATTCAACAGGAAGAATATTTCTGTGGCAGAGCTCATTCATACTTGGGACAAGATAGCATATAACATTGAGATCTTTCTCAATGATGATCTATATGAGAAGGATTCCCCACTTCAATGGAGACTCCTCAGAGGTAAGATTTCTAATTTGATTAAATTACAATTCATTGATTTGGATATTTATTATCAGGTTGGGTGATGTACTTTTATATTTTGACTGGTTTACCACTTTTCCTTAAAAGTGTTTTCTTCTCAATAAAAAAAATTATGTTTGGATAGAATTAATTTTACAAGAACCTTCCTCTCAGGTTCTAAATATTTCATTAGTTTATTTTCCACATCAGTTATTCTGAAATGATAATTCATTTTTTTTGGAATACATAAATTATCTATAGAAACTAGAGAAGGATTGTAGTCATCATAACCTCCATGAGGACATTTAAAATCTTTATCCATTTCCAAACATGTTATCGAAAAACTTCTCTGATTCAAATTCCTTGTAAATAAATATTTAATAACATAAAAGTGAAATACAATCATTTCATAAAACTCTCAATCATATTTTTAATAAAGAAAAATTGGGTTCATTTTTTCATCAAAATATGTATTCCCAATCCTGAAAATATGTGGCATTTTTAAGTAACATATCAATAACTTCCAGAAAACTAAAATCTATAGCTCTTCTACTCAAAATGTTTATGGAAGTTGTTAGATGTTTCATTCCAATAGAGGTAGTGCCATTGCTTATTTTATATTTTTTCATTTTTTAAAATTATTTGGAAGATTCAAGAATTCGTTTAGTGTGGTTCATATAGAAAATAGATGAAGATTCAAATGATTATAGGGGTTTCATTCATAAAACTGACTTAAATTCATTTATTTTTGAGGTAATCGAAGATTCGTGCAATGTGATGTATAGATTAATCATAACAAAACTAGGTGATGTGCCCTATTTTGATATGAAAAATACTTAAAAATTATGACACCAAATCTCAAAAATATAATATTTAATTAATTATAAATTCACATTACTAATGGAGTAATATTGAAACAAAATCAATCAATTTAAATAAACCTGATTTGGATTTGATAAAATAAAATCTATCAGTAGGCAATGATTTTGTAAAAATATATTCTAATTGATTTTTTATGCAAACAAGTTCTTGCAAGACATCACCTATTTATGCATGACCTATTATGAAAAGGTGACTTAAATCAATATGAATTATTCTATAATTATTTGTTGGTTTCTTTGAAATGTTAAAACAACTTGTGTTATCATATTATATTGGAATATAATTAAAATTGAATCCAAAATCAATTAGGTTTTGTTTCATCTATAGAACTTTCACAATGCATATTCCTGTTACAATAAAATCATCTTCAACAGTTGATAATGTAAAATATTTTTGTTTATTAATTGACCATGAGATTAGATATTTTCCAAGAAAATAAAATGTTTCTAAGGTGATTTTCCTATCTAGTAACCATCATCCAAAATCAGAATTCGAATATGAAGTTAAATTAAAATCATAGGTTTTTAGAAAAAGTAGAGAAAGAGATATGGTTTCTTTTAAATATGTTAAAATAATTTTGGAATCATTTAAAAAAATTAGGATTATATTGAAATATATTACCAAATAATCATGAAAAAAAATAATTTTTGGTCTACTTATAAATTTATATTTAACATCCATTAGATATAATTTAAAATTCATATTAGATGCATGTCCTAAAAGTATTTGAATTGATTCTAACCTAGCTATAGAGTAAAAGTTATATTCATAGTTTATTCCATCTTTTTAATTGGAACCTTTTAAAACTAATCTAGATTTATTTCTAGTGATCATAACTTGATCATCCTATTTGTTTTCAAATACTCATTTAGTCCCCAAGATAGGATAGTTAGAGGGTTTACCAACAAATTCTCAAACCTTTTCCCTCTTGAACTGGTTTAACTTTGTGTGCATATCTAAAACCCAAATTTCATTAGCTAAATAGTATTCTATAGATCTAGGTTCTATATGAGATAAAAAGGTAAATATTTCTACTAGATTTTTTATATTTACCCTAGCTCTAAATTCTTTATCTAAACTATCAATTACATTTTCTAGAGGGTGGTCATTAAGGTTTCTAGGTTTTCAGGCATCATACTTTAAGTTTCACTATAATTAAACCTTATAGGATTTGTTTCAAAATAATCATGTTCCAAAACATCATCCTCATTAGTGTTAAAGAGGTTTTTATGTCTTATGTCCATAAGGATATCACTCAACTCACTAGTTTGAGTCATTTTTTTGATAAAAACGAACAATTTCATCAAAATTCACATAACCCGATTCTTCAATAGTCCTTGAACTTTTTTAGAAAACTCTATAAGATTTGGATGTAATACAACAACATTGGAAGATACCTTCATCATCTTTTGGATGAAATTTACCGAGATTATAAATGGTGTTTAAGATGTAAAACTTTCATTCAAATACTTTAAAGTACCCTACATTTGGATTTATATTATTTCTTAACTCATATGGTTTTTTATCTAATATAGTCTATATTAGAACTATTTTAATGAAATAACATGCTATGTTAATAGATTCAGTCCAAAAATAAGAGTTAATGTTATATTCATATAATATTGTTGAGAAATTTCTTACAGGGTCCTATTCCCCCTTTCAGCAACACTGTTTTTTTAGGATTTCTAATAGTAGAAAAAAGTAATATTAAAACCTTGTTTTGAAAGATATAAATTCAATTTATGATTCCCAAATTATCCTCCATGATCAATTCTCAATGATATAATTTTGGAATATTTTTCATTTTGTAAAATCTTTATAAAATTTAATTAAAAAATTACAAGATTTGCTTTTTGTTTCAAAAATTAAACCCATATAAATCTTGAAAATCATCAATAAACCCATAAAAATGATTTTCCTAAAAGGATTGTGGTTCTAGGTTGTCTGATCATATCCATATGAATACAATGTAGAGGTCTAGATATATATATTTCTTTAATTGGTTTGAAATATGACTTTTGTTGTAACGACCCAATATTTTATAAATGGAATTTCTAATTTCTTATAGTAATTCCATATAGTATAAATCAAATAAAATCAAATTTATACCATAATAAAAACATTATAGATGAATAATTTATGAAATAAGAAGTATTTATAGAAGTTAATGAAACAATACTGATGAAATAGTTACTTGACCTTAGGAATAGTAATATGACCATTAAGAACAGTAAATTAGCCAAATGAATAGTAGCCTCACCCAATAAAGTATAAATAAAATTTTGGAATATTATAAATGAAAGTATGGTATAATGATACCATAGTCTAAGTAAATAAATTTTTAAAAAATTATTAATCAAGTGTTGGCATTTTTGTAAGTCTTAAATATTTAATTACATTTTTATGATTAATTTAGAAATTTAAAAGAAAAATCATTTTCATAAAATGTATTCATAAATTAATATTTTGATGTCTTGTTTTTTTAGTATAATTTTATGAGATATTAAGTAATTTTTCCAAGTGTTATAAATTTAGTTACAATTTTAAAATATGTATTTTCCAAGAGAATGATGATTTTAATTAAAAATTAAATTACTCATACTTAGAAAACTATTTTCATAAAATGGATTTCTATTTTGAATTTCAAATTTTGAAAAATACCTAGGGATATTTTTTAGATTTTTCTAAAATACATGAATTTTTAATGAATAATAAAATACGATAATTTACAATAAAAGCTAAATACATGAATTATAGATTCATAGATATTGTAAGGATGGTGTAAGACAAAAATATCAAAATATCCTTTATTATTTCAAAAAAATTTAGAGATGATTACCAAAATTTTCATAGTCTTTACCCAAAATAGAAAACTAATGAATATAATAATGAGAAAGCACTCCTCTCCCCAATTATAAATTCCACCCCTCACCCTCTCTTCTCCTCAAACCTCCCAAGATTTGAGCCTCGCCAAAATTATTCCCAATACTCTTCCCTGGCCCCTTCCTCATGTAAAGGGTCTGTTGGACTACCCAAAATACCAAAACCTTCCCAAAGGAGGTTCTGAAGGAGGATAAATCCATGATGTAAAATCCCCTTCCTCTTTTCTTTAAATTTCAATTTTATTTTTTTCTATTATACTAAACTTATTTTATAAAAATGGAATAATAAATCAAGTATTTTTTATATATTGGTATTATATCATTTTAATGTAATATTAATCATTAAAATCCACCCTCTCTCTTTTTTATTTTAAAAAAAATTGTTGCCCATGATGTGTCAATTTACCGACATTATGGGTGATAAACTTTCATTTTCCTTTAACACCTTCAAGGATGTTAATAAAACTATTTAATTGTTCAAAATATTGTAAACTTTAGGTAATAATGATCTTTATTTTCTATAACTATCATTTATACATAATACTAGATGATAAAACAAAATGAGTTTGTAATGATCGAAAAACCGTCAAAATTAACCTAAAACGATCACCATTAACTTTCATCTAATGATTAATCCTCATGGTATACAACAAAATTATTTATAATATTGTCAAAACATCTCTAATATCATTAATAACATATAATAACATTTCTGGATATTTATCCTCATTTTACATGAACTTTCATTCATTAATACAAGTGAATCGGTCGTGAAAACTAAGAAAATGAATGTCATCGAACGATGAAATTAAACTCTATAACTCATAGAAAATACCATAAAAGAACATATTTAAAAAATAATAAATAATATTCACGTATAAAAGGTTATCTAATTATTAATTAATTAATATAATGTGATTATATAAGATATTAAAGTGAAGGAAGCATTCAGAAACAAGGTAAGGGGAATCCTCGAACCCAGCTCTCTTTCTTTGGGTTTTCCCTCATTCACATTATTTTCATTATGGATATTCCTTAAATATAATTTATTCATAATTATATTACCTTTTATGGTATATAAATTTTTTCTACTTGATTTTATGAAAAACACAATTCTTTCCAAAAGAACTCTTCTTTCAAAAAACACATATTTTACTTTCCAAGGTTGTTTCTTCTACACTCGAGGTTGATGATTCTTATATCACATATGTTATTCCCTATGCTATTTGGGAACCCAAAGTTTATGAATGTACAATTTATGAAGTGAAAATCATTCCTTTCCATGTGTTATTTTATGTCTAATATTGATATACATTCTACGTGGCATGGATGATAATGTAAATTGTATGATGTGATGGGTGCACCTAGAATTATACTTCACAATGTAAATGTTATGATGTGACGAGTACACCAAGAATTATATATCTCTTCAATTAATTTTTAATGTGATGTACCTCAGGAGAAAAGTGAATTATGCATTAACATGATGCTATCTTTGTTCACAACTATGTGTGGTTTCTAACCATTAAGACATGAGGCTTCATTTTTATATATTTCCACATTCCAAGCCTTATCTTAACAATTCCTCCAATGATTGTGATTCTATGATTATGTTATGATGATGATGTTTTGTTTACACTTACCCCATGTTATATTGTTTCATATTCTTATCTATCCTCTTTCTTGGATTTTAGCTCACACCTATATTTTATGTATATCCTCAGGTGACTACTTGTACTAAGAATAATCCAAGAGCCAATAAGAAGCTAGAGAAGAAGAAATTAATTAAATGTTTATGTTTTATTTTGTAAATTTTACGTATAGTACTAATTTTTCCAAGAAACTAAGCCTTTGGATCCAAATTGTGTAATGATTTTATTTTTTGTCTTTAAAATTATGTAATAGTTATTTGAGAAAAAGTAGGGGAGATATAGTTGGTATTAGAGGATTGTTTAGTAAATTTGGGAATTATGATTATAAAACCTTAGTGAAAACCATTAGTATGAGACTAAGAATAAGTAATCACCCAATAAACTTTTTTTTAGAAAATTATAAACACATGGATCCCACAATATATTCCATTATACTTAATTTAACAAAGGAATAAATTATTTATTAATAAATTTTTGACATTAGTTTTGTTGTAACACTTTCTATTTTTGAAAATGTTGTGAACCAAGAGAAATCGGGCCAACAACCCATGTGAGGGACAGTGCAGGGATTACCCGAATGACATACCAAATAATTTTAGAGGTGGAGTTCAATTTTCAGGGATATTCTTACCCAAATTTCTTAGGTTCTGAATAATACGGCCTGGTAGTGGAAGGTTTGGAAATTGATCAACCAGGCTTGTTCCGGGCCAATCTAGATGGGGTCTGTGAGAATGAGCCCAGTGAAGATAGTGTCGATTTTTCAACAGGAGACCCACTGAGTCTAAGGAGTAACAAGAGGCGGAAATATATAAAGGATTACTCCTCTCTACCACCTCCAATGGAGACTCATTCAGAAAAGAAGCTAAACCCCATGAAGATCGACAGTGAGGTTGTTTTCTAAAAGAAGTTAGGTTTTGTGCGTGATAAATCCTTTGAATTGATTTTGAGTTTGGAAAAATAAGTGGTCGAACATGTTTTTATATTCAATTATATTGAAGAGGAAGCTGATAAAATGATGGAGATGTCACTGAGTGTGACCCTAAATGTCAATAAATACACCTATATTGAAAAGCAAGAACTAATTCTCGTTGGGGGCATCAACAATGAAAATATATTTTTAAAGGAGTACATTCAGTCCTGAGATAAGATAGACTTTTAATTTGAAGATCTGATACTGGATGAAACAAACACTCTGGTATCCACCATCTTATGGAATTTTTTTTTGAATCCTAACTCTTATAGACTTAAATAGTCATTCAATGGTTTTGTTATCTCATTTTATGGTTGAATACATGGTTTCTCACTTTTTCCATATAAGTTTTTGAAATGATAATAATTTAATTTTCAGTCAGTCAACAATAATTTAACTAATATGGAATTTTTTCCTTTGCCTAAGAGGGAACAACTATCCATCGAGTGTTTTATGTGTCAATGAACACTGATGCTTAATGGTTCTTCTAATCCACTAGTTTTGGAACAGTGGTTCAATAACAAGGAGAATATACTTTTTATGCTTCACTATTCTGAGATAAAGAAAGTGACTCTGTACATTTATTATTTAGATGGAGAGGCCGATAAAAGGTTTTATTTTATTAATACCACAACATCAAAAGAAAAAATTGAATAGATAGAGTGGTAAGAGTTTATGAAAATGTTTCTTAATAAGTATTTCCCTCAAAATCTTCATACAAATATGGAGATGGAATTCATAGATCTAATGAAAAAGGAATGAGAATCTATCACATCCTATGTATAAAATTTTAAAAGTCTTTCAAGGTATGCTTCGGGTTTTGTTATCAACAATGATAGAATGATTGATATATTATTTAGTGGTTTAAAACCACACCTTCGAAAGGCTCTTGAAATTTGAGACTTTGGGAGTTATGAATAATTTGTTTGATGTTCTCTCAAAGCTGATATGGAGTTTGGAGAATGGACCCATGGATATGGTGACAAGAAATTAAATATAGATTTTAAAACCATTATATCTAATAAAAAAGGTGGAAATAATACTCAACCACCCACAGGTCAAAAATGTGGGAAGAGGCATCATGGGAACTGCCTCAAAGGGACTGGTAAATGCTTCAAGTGTGGGTGGGAAGGCCACCATGTTCATGAATGTTGAAAATACATGAGGAATCTAGACCATGTGGTGGAGAAAAGGATATCACCACCCATGGTCCAATGCTGCAATTGTATGTATCAAGGACACTATGCAAGCCAGTGCACTAAACCTTGAATTCTTGATGGTAATCATCATCATCGGCCACCAAAGATAATGGATCAAGGTAAGTCTTATTCTATTACTACTATAGAAGTATAGAATGAAAATGAAGACTTAAAAGGTAAACTTCCTATTTAGTCAAGAATAGGAAAGGTATTATTTGATTATAGTTCTATGCATTCCCTTATATCTTGAATGTTTTCTATAACTATTGAATTGAAGCCCTAAAACCTCTATGTATAGATATCTGTAAAAACACTAAGTTGTGAAATCATTGAAACCCAAGTGTTGTACTCTTCTCCTATTGGAATATGTGGGAATATTCTTCCAAAAAATCTCATGATACTTCCCTTGGTGGAATTCAAATCTATACTAGGGAGAGAATAAATATTATTATATAAAGAACATATAAACTGTCAAGAAATGGAAATATCTTTTATATTCCAAACCATACCATTCTCATCTACAAATTAAAGGAAGAACATGAATATTATTTAGAAAATACTTTATTGATGTGGTTGTTGATTCCCTATTAATAATAATACTTCTCTCAAATGGTTGAGTCAAAGAAAGATATTAACCTAGGGGAAATTCCCATTGTGAGGGAATATAGGTATCTATTTCCCAAAGAGTTACCCCGACGTCCCCCAAATTATGAGGTACATATTTCAATAGAACTCATAACCAAAGCTACTCCAATCTCAAAATGTCCCTATATGATGGCCCCTATCTAACTATATGAGTTAAAAAAGACACTTAAATAGAATTTGGATAAAAGTTATATATTCCCTAGTCAAACACATTTGGTGCGCTAGTTCTCTTTGTTAAGAAGAAGGATGAAAAAATGTGGTTGTGTATCAATTATTGCGAACTCAAAAAGAACACCATAAAGAAAAGGTATCATATTCCAATGATTAATGACGTGTTCAATTAGTTATTATTAGTTCAGCACTTCTCAATGGTAGATCTACATTCTAGATATCATCAGATAATGGTGAAGAAAAAAGATATTCAGAAGACTTCCTTTCATAGAAGTTATCGGCATTGGGAGTTTTTGGTGATGCCCTTCAGACATACTAATGCCCCTGCAATCTTCATGGATTTGTTTAATAGAGTCTTTAGTCATTACCACGAAAATTTTGTTATACTTTTTATCAATGGTATTATCATCTACTCTAATAGAAAAGATCAATATGAAGAATATATAAGGATTGTGTTGGTGACATTAAAGAACAAAGAGTTGGATTCTAGGTTCAGAAAGTGGGACTTTTTGATGAAGTAAGTCACATTCTTGGGACATGTGATCAAAAGTTTTGGAATATCTATAGAACCTTCAAAAAAAGGAAATTGAGGAATGGACCAGACCCTCTAGTGTCATATAAATCCATAGTTTTCTTGAAATAGTTGGGTACTAATAACATTTTGTTATAAATTTCTCACGATTGTCTAGACTGCTAAATAAGTTAACAAGGAAAGGGGTAAAGTATGTTAGGATGGAAGAATTTGAGTAAAGATTCAAGGAGTTAAAGATAAGTCCTATCACTACACCAGTACTCACATTACCAAAAAGCGGAAAAAGTTTCATGATATAAAGTGATGATTCAAAGAAAGGATTGGGTTGTGTACTCATGTAAAATAAAAATGTGATAGCCTACACCACATGGCTGATGAAGATCCATGAGTAGAACTACTCAATGTATGATCTATAGATAGAAGCTATGATTTTTACCTTGAAAATCTTGCATCACAACCTCTATGGTGAGAAGTGTGACATATATACCGATCACAAGAGCCTAGGCTATATATTTACACAAAATGAGATCTATATGAATCAAAGGAGATTTTTAGATATAATCAAAGACTATGATTTCTCTATTCACTATCATCCTGGAAAGGAAAACAGGGTAGCTAATGCTCTTATTAGAAAATAACTTGATACTCTATCTATGTGATAGATTGTGAAAGACCCTATATTCTTGGATATACAGAAGATGGATTTGAAAATCATAATGGCAGGGAATAAACTTAAACTCTTCCAAATGATTTCCCAACCATATGTCTAAGAGAAAATTAAGGAGGCACAAAGGGATGATCTGTAGTTACAGAAGAAGGTGAATACAGTAAATGAAGTGAAGTTGCAAGAGTACCATATTGATGATGATGGTGTTATTCGGTTTGGAACAAGGCTTTGTGTGCCTTAATTGCTTGGGAAAAAAAGGGGCTATTAGATAATGCACATATCTCAACTTTATCTATCCATATCGAGAGTACCAAGATGTATTGTGATCTCTAAGAACACTTTTGGTGGGATAACATGAAGAAGGATATTGCTGAGTATATCTCAAGTTTCTTGATATGTCTGCAAGTTAAAGCCTAATGACAGAAGTCCAAGGAGATAATGAAACCATCTCCTATTCCCATGTGGAAATGGGATAATATAACTATGGTCTTTTTCATTGGTCTTGTGAATACATCCAAATAAAATAATGTGATATGGTTTTTGGTAAACTAACTCACCTAGATTTCCCACTTTATCACTATTCGGGCAGATCTCTTGCTTGAACAACTTGCAATGATATATGTAAAATAAGTGATGAGACTACATGGGGTTATACTCTTGAAAATATCTTATCATGATCCCAGGTTCACAACTAAATTCTATAAGAGTCTTCAATATGCTTTGAGTAATGAAATAAATTTCAGCATGTCCTATCACCCCTAAACTGATGGCCAATTGGAAAGGAATATTCAGACACTCAAATATATTCTAATATCCTCCTCTTTAGAATTCAAAGGTCGAAGGGATAATCATATACCATTGGTTGAGTTCTCACACAATAATAGATTCCACTCAAGTATTCAGATGGCTCTATATGAATCTCTATATAGAAAGAGATATAGAACACCAACCTCTTGGGATGAAGTTGGATAAAGAAAGATACTTGGACATGATATTGTATAAGATTTGAAAGAGAATATTCAATCCATCTAGAAATATATCATAGTACCTCAGAGTTAGCAAAAGATATAGGTTGAAAACCGTCGAAGGGACTTGGAGTTTGATGTTGGAGATAAATTATTCCTTATAATATCACCATGGAAGAGAGTCGTGCGGTTTAGAAATAAAGGGAAGCTAAGCCCAAGGTACATTGGCCCCTTTGAGATCCTTGAACTCATAGAATTTGTGGCCTATCGTCTTGAACTTCCACCAACTATGGATCATGTTCATGATTTATTCTACATATCACTCCTGAGAAAGTACATATCAGATCCCTCGTATGTATTGAACTCAGAGGTGGTATAGCTTGTGACAACTGGGCCCAGGTGACAGCACAGCCACCCTGCCCTAACATGGTCGTCGGGTCCTGGCCCACCAGGTACCACCAGTTGCCCCACAGACACGTGGGGCCCACCCCAGGGTCCACCCACGTGCCTGAACAGGTCATATGACTAGTGATTGGCCCCACAGGCCAACACATGTCCTTTCCAGTGTGCTTTGTCCTCTCTCACACACATCCTGGGAAACCTCCCAAAAGGTCACCCATCCTGATCACTACTCCAGGCCAAGCACGCTTCACTGTGGAGTTCTAATCAGGTAGGCTCCTGAAAAGGAAGGTGCACCTTGTTGACATGAGTCATATCATTTAGCCATTTAACCCTTTATCATTTTGGGATGTTACAATCACCCCCCCCCCCCTTTAGAGCACAACGCCCTCGTTGTGGGCCCTACATCTCAACCCAGGCAGTGCACCGCACTTAAGGCTGGGTACCACCTCTGATACCAAATGTGGCAACTGGGCCCAGGTGATAGCACAGCCACCCCGCCCTAACATGGTCGTTGGGTCCTGACCCAGCAGGTACCACCAGTTGCCCCACAGAGACATGGGGCCCACCCTAGGGTCCACCCACATGCCTGAACAGGTCATATGACTAGTGATTGTCCCCACAGGCCAACACATGTCCTTTCCAGTGTGCTTTTCCCTCTCTCTCACACATCCTGGGAAACTTCCCAGAAGGTCACCCATCCTGATCACTACTCCAGTACAAGCACGCTTAACTGTGGAGTTCTAATCAGGTAGGCTCCCGAAAAGGAAGGTGCACCTTGTTGACATGAGTCATATCATTTAGCCATTTAACCCTTTATCATCTGGGGATGTTACATAGCTAGAAGACGATCTCTCTTATGAAGACCAGTCAGTAAAGATTATGGACCAGAGAGATAAATTTCTATGCAACAAGACAACCCAGCTTGTCAAAGTGTTGTAGAGGAACGATGAGTATGAAGAATAAACTTGGTAACCAGAGGAGGCAATGAAGAAGAATTACCCTCACCTGTTTATGTAAAAGAAGTTTTCAATGGAGAAATTTCGAAATGGGGGGGGGAATGTAACGACCCAAACTTTTATCAATAGGATTTATTCCTTCTTATAGTAATTTCATATAGTATATATCACATAAAATAACTTATATACCAAAATAAAAACATTATAAATGAATAATTAATGAAATAAGAATCATTTATAGAAGTTAAGGAACCAATATTGATGAAATATTAACTTGAACTTAGGAATAGTAATATGGCCATTAAGAATAATAAATCAGCCAATGAATAGTATCTTCACCCATGAAAGTGTAAAAAAAATTTAGGCATCATATAAACTAAATTATGGTATAATTATATCATAGTATAAGAGAATAAATGTTTTAAAAATTATTAATTAAGTGTTGGAATTTTTTGAAGTCATAAATATTTAATTATGTTGCATGATTAATTTAATAAATTAAAAGAACATTTATTTACATAAAGAAATTAATAAGTTAATATTTTGATGTCTTATGGTTTTAATATAATTTTAGAAGGCCTTAATTAATTCTTTAAAGTGTTATAAAAGTAGTTATAATTTTAAAATCTATATTTTTCATGTAAATGATTATTTTAATTAAAAATTAAATTAATCATATTTTGAAAAAAAAATCAAATATGGAGTTAATTCTAGAATTATAAATATTGAAAAATGGGTAGGGTTAATCATTGGTATTTTTCTAAAATACTTGAACTCTTATGAATAGTAAAATAAGATAATTTACTATAAAAGCTAAATACATAAATTATGAAATAATAGATGAGTTGAGGCTGATGTAAGCCCAAATTATGGAACTCTCATGCATTATTTTAATATTAGTAGAGATAATTCCCAAACTATTTATAATATTAAGACAAAATAATAAACTAATGAATATAATATTGAGAAGACAACCCTCTCCTCCACTATAAATACCACCCCTCACCCCCTCGTCTCCTCACACCTCTCAAGATTTGAGACTTACCCAAATTATACCTAATACTATTTCCTAGACCCTTCCCCACGTTCATAAACTCTTGGTCTCACCAAAAGACCAAAAACTTTCCCTAAGTAGGTTCTTAAGGAGGATAAATCCAAGAGGTATAATCCTCTCCCTCTTTTCTTTTAATTTCAATTTCATTTCTTTTGTCCTCTTATACTCATATTATCTTATCAAAATGGCATGATAAATCCAATATGATTCATATACTGGTATTCTATCATGTTAATGGAATATTCTTCATTAAACCCCACCCTCTCTCTCTTTTATTTTAAAAATGAAATTGTTGCCTGTAATGTGTCCATTTACTTATATCGTGGGTGATGCACTTTCATTTTCCTTTAACACCTTCAAGGATGTTAATAAAAACCATTTGAAGGATGAACATATTGTAAATTATATTTGATAACAGTATTTATGTTTTGGAACTAACATTTATACATAATACTAAATGATAAAATAATACAAGTTTATTTTGATCGAAAAGCAGCCAAAATTAACCTAAAACGATCATTATTAACTTTTATCTAATGATTATTACTCATGGTATATAAAAAAATTCTTTATAATATCATTTAAACTTATGTAATATAATTAATAACATATAATAATAATTCTATATATATTTATCTTCATTTTACATGAACATTCATTCATGAATACAAGTGAACCGATCATGAAAACTAAGAAAATGAAAGCACATTAACGATGAAATTAAACTCTATCACTCATATAAAGGCACATAAAGTAACTTAATAATATCATAATGAATAATATTCATATATAAAAGGTTATGTAATTTTTAATTAATGAATCAAATGTAATTATACAGGATATTAAAGTGAAGGAAGCATTCATACACAAGGTAAGGGGAATCCCCGAACCCAACGATCTTTCTTTTAGTTTTCCCTCATTCACGCCATTTTTAGTATGGATATTCATTAAATATAATTTATTCATAATTATATTAACTTTTGTAGGATAAACATGTTTTCTAATTGAGTTTATGATAAACACAATGTTTTCCAAAAGAACTCCTCTTTCAAAAAACATACCTTTTACTACTCGAGATTGTTTCTTCTTCACTCAAGGTTGATGATTCTTATATCAAGTAGGTTATTCCCTCTTAAATTTTGGAACCAAAATTTCATGAATGTCTAATTTATGAAATGAAACTCATTACTTTCCATGGGTTATTTTATGTCCAATATTGATATACGTTCTATGTGGAAAGAATGATAATGTGAATGTTATTATGTGATGGGTGCATCTGGAATTATATAGCGCAATGTAAATGTTATGATTTGATGGGTGTGCCTAGAATTATTTCATTCTCCAATGAATTGGGTAATTTCATGG
Source organism: Viscum album (assembly GCA_963277665.1). NCBI lineage: Eukaryota > Viridiplantae > Streptophyta > Magnoliopsida > Santalales > Viscaceae > Viscum > Viscum album. The sequence continues at coordinate 1,752,534,165 of OY728146.1, read as the reverse complement.
ATCTCATGGGAAAAGTGAAATATATGTGAACATGTTTCTAGCTTTGTTCACAACTATGTGTGGTAGTTTACCACTAAGACATGATGTTTCATTTTTATGCATTGCCACATTCCAAGACTTATCTTAATGTTTCCTCGTATGATTATGATCATATGATTATCTTATGATGATGATGTTAGGTTTACACTCACCCCATGTTATATTTTTTCATGTTCTTTTACATCCAATCACTAGGATTTTGGATCACACCTTTCATTGATGTATATCCCTGAGTGACTACTTGTACTAAGAATAATTAAAGGTCTAATACAAAGCTATAGAAGAATAAATTAAATAAATTCTTTTGTTTTATTTTTTAAATGTTATGTATATTCCTAATTTTCTAAAGACACTAAACCTTTGGATCCTCATTGTGTAAGGATTTTGTGTTCTTTTTCTTTAAAATTATGTAATAGTAATTTAAGAAAAAGAAGGTCTCTATATGTTTTGATTTTCCATTTGATATGCATCACATAGTTTCTTTTTATCCAATTTAAGATTAGGAAAATCAGAAATCAAATAAATTTTAGATAAATTTTTCAAAGAATAAATATTCCCATTACTAATCCTTCTATGACAAATCAATGATTCATCAATTTCAACATTAAAACTATTTACCTTTTTTATACACAAGGAATTATGATCTAATGTGTATACATTATATGCTCTCGGTGATTTAACTTTGAGATGTTTTTCTTTGAAAAATGAACATGATTTATTATAAAATCAGTATAATAACCATCATCACAAATCTTTTAAATACTTATCAGGTTGTTCTTTAAGCATTAAACATAAATTACTTTGATGATGAGGATAGATTTTGGATTTCCAATTAATACAATGTCAGTAATTATTCCTTTTTTATTTTCACCAAATGTAACATAGCCACCACAAATATTGGATAGTGAGTGAAAGTTTGAGAAACATTCACTCAGATGTATTGAACAACCACTTTCCATAAACCATTTTCCATTACTTTCCATGTAGATAGTTCCCTACAATAAAAAATCTTTTAACAGGATTTTTTTGTACCCAAATAATCTTGGTCCCATCACTGTTAGATACATGATACTTGGGGATCCAAATATATTTTTTCTTTCTATAAAAATTAGAAATAAAATTTTAGAAACATTTTATAAGAAAAAAAATTTAATTCTAAAAAAATGAGGATTTTTTATAATATATTTATTGGAATAATTTATTTCCTCTCCACATTGAAAACATATAATCTTTGAGAGGTTTTTATTTTTAAAAATAGGAATAAATTTTTTTGTATAATATTTGGACCTTTAAACCTGACTTCCTATTCTAATTTTTTCATTTTTAAGTTGTTTTTTACCATGAATTTTGTTTAGGTATTAATCACCCATAGTAAATAACACTTTCAATAATTTTTTAAGTTTTAACCCTTCTTTTATAGGTTCTCAACTATGCTAACCAATTCAGTAATAATCTAGTAAACTTTTCCAATTGATATTTCAAATCAAAAATTGGTTTTTTTATGTCCTTCTCTATAATAAAAATTTGGTTATAGGAATTCCAGATATATTCGTTTTCACTTTATAATATTTCATATTTAGTTTATAACATGGTAAAGTATTCATTTAATCCTTCATATGAGAAATTTTCATTTTATGATTCACAATCATTCTCTGAAGAATAATAAATTTTACCACATCTGAATTTTCCATAAAAACGCATATTGGACTTTTGATTAAATTATTCATCTTTTGATTTTGAATATTTATTTTCTAAAGTGTCTTAGGAATCACTCCACTTGAAATTTATATAATTTTGGGTTTATAAAAATATCTGGTCTTATTAAATTAATTTTTGTATATTTTTTATTGTCCCAAAATTTTGGATAGACTATATTAATATTTCTTTAATTATTAGACTCATAGAATCTTACTTATTTATAATTTTCACCATGCTTTATGTTCATATTTAAGGGACTTCTAAAACCTCATATCTTGTTATAGAACTTTCTAAATTTCTAGTCAAACTACACAAGTACATCATATGATCTGTAATTTATTGAAGAATATTCTTCTTTAGATTTCTGAGAGATTTTTATATCCTTTTAATTTTTTTAATATTTAGAAGTAGAAACCTTCAAAGTAGAAATTTATTTTTTTAAAATTTTATATTCTCTATATTTAGCATCCATTTAAGGTTCATACATCATAATTTTTTCAATGATATATTTTATTCTAAAATTCATTACCTCTATGTATTTTTTCATGGAAACTGAGATTCCACTCCAATTAGGTGGTAAAACTATTAAAATAGTAAATCCTTGCTCAGACTCAGTAATTTGTGTTCCTAGAGTAGTAACATTATTTAGAATCTCAATGAGTCTTTCATTTAACTGAGTAATTATTTCCCCTTTATCAATTTTATGATCTCAAACTTAAGTTTGGAAGTATCATATCTATGGTCCACAACACTTTATATACCCTTATAAGAAACTTCTATAGTAGTCCACATTTCATGTACTATTTGACATTGAGAAAATAAATTAAACTCATCTAAACCTAGTCCACATATTATTTCATTAATATCATTATAATTGATATCATATCTTTCTTTATTATCATCATCCTAAGATTTAGGTTATATATTTGGAATTTCCTATGGCTTCACTACTTAGAGATAGACCTTTAAGCCAAGGGTATTCAAATAGATGGCCATTTGTACCTTCCAACAACCATAATTTTCACCATTAAAGTATCTTTAACCATTAACATACCTTCTCCATTATCATCCATAGTATATATCTGAAAAAGGATATTTGGACTTTAACATTTGATAGTTATGAACTCAAGATCCACGAGCTCTGATACGAATTGTTGTCCCAGATAATGGCTAGATGAAAACTCAAGAGGTTTAGTTGAGTTATTATAAATTTCTTTATGTTAAAAACACTCTCTTTATGTTATGTGAGTTATAATATTTTCCTTAACAAATTAATCTAGTGAAAATATAAAATATTGGCATAAAGAGATTGAAAAGGGGATTTATAGTGGTTTAGGGAACAGAAATCCCCTAGTCCACTTCACCAACTCTCTACTCCACGAGTTTGGTGATTTTCACTATGGAAACCCTATTTATGGGGGATCCCAAGTGAGTAAAAGTATATATTACTTGTTAAAAATTGTAACATACCAAATCAGATTCTATTAAATCAGTGATCCAAAATGGTTCACCAAAATTTCCCAAGCACACCTCTCCATACGCAAAAAGTTTCTGACGAATGGTGAGCTCCTAGGGTGTGTATATAGAAAGACTATTCCCTCATATTAAGGAATAAAATAGTTGGAGTAACTATATATTATCCAAGAAGTAAATAAACTGAGTTGTTAAGTGGTAAATAATTTGAAATAGAATATACTTTAATAAAAATGAAATGTTATAAAATCCTGAACATTCATGCCATACATACCAAACTAGTCACCCACTAGACTAAACATACATATAGAATTATATAAAAGAAACACAAATAAAAGCATAGGTATCTACAACTAAATTAGATCTAAACCATGTACCAGTCTCTATGACACTTCTGATCAGGTCTAAACTAATCAAAAGAATCCACATAAGTGGCTCAACTCAATAATGCAATCGCATATCAGCCTAAAAGCATACATAAGGATTTCATACACATTTTGGTTCACATACATGAGTAATAAATAATATGATTAGTCCACCCCAGTGATAAACCTCTACATATTCTATCATAAGTTCATGATCATGTAATATGATCGGCATAACTAAGACATAATATGAATAATAAATAAAATAAATCAAGAAAAAAAATGAAACAACAATCAATCCTTGGGTCTATAATCCCGTTCAATTGGACCAAGTTACGTCGTGCATATTTATATTTATATTTATATGTATTTTCCCATAAATATATATACATAAATATGAATATACATGAGTAATGTGAGAAATAAACTAGACAACTGCAATCAATCCTTGGTTCCAGAATCCAGATCTTCTAGACATCCTGTAAAAATGGCATTGAGTTATATGTTATACCACTCAATCCATGCATGAGTCAATCAATATTGGGGTATGTTATCCCAATTAACAATACCTTCTTTGACCATTGTGATAAATGTCTCTGAGCAAGTTATGTCTCTATAGAGGGATGCATTTTCTAACCCTGGGTTCACACATACTCACCTCCAATCACTATAATGAAGGATATCATTTACCGATGGACAATCATATAAAAGGTAACTGATCTAGACATATTTCCACTCATGCAATGTAAATCTTGTATGATGTCTGAACCCTAGGTCCCAATCCATAGAAAATCATGACATTGTGACTCAGGAAATCCCTAAGGGTCTAACCCTTATGTGATCTATAAAATGGAATTCTTTCCAGACCCAAGTACATGATCAGCATCAATTCATATAAACAAATCAATAGCCCCATCCACAGAAAGTACCTTTGGGTGATTTAATAATGGTGAATCCACCTAACCCTAGGTAGAATCTTAGACATCTCTTGAAAAGATCCTAATAATACATTAAATATATTTCACATCAATAGTGAGGAGATCCATGTCTACTACTATGATCTAGTAATCAATCAGGGAGAGTGTAATCATCCCTATCACTCTAGAGAGAATAATCATCCATGATTATACAATTAATAGGGATTTCATGATCATGTATCATAATCACGGGGAAACATTCTCGAATATCATATTCAAGGGACGTCATGCACAAATATTATAAATAAGGGACGCCATGCCCAATATCTAAAACATATGTACGTCATGCCCAAATATCATAAACATGGGACAAAAATTTTGAACCCAAGGAATACATCTAGGCATATCAATATAAAAAAGTAAGGTCTCATAATTTATATCCAAGGAAATACATCTGTGCATCCCAATAAGGAAAATTCATCACGTTAAGAACATAGACCACAAACCAAGAAGAACCTATGGATATCAAAGTTGCAACATCAATATCCTTGTGAATATATAAATTAAAGAGTTAGGATGTATGAATTCCAAAACCAACAAATACTATCATAGCCTCACAACTTACATGTTTGGTAAAGGTTCTAGGGTGCCACCCACTACCATCTCTACCAAAACCAAATGTACTAGATTAGGGTCAATAAAACACTAAGGTAACCATTATTCCTCTCAAGTCATAACACAAGAGAGGAATAATACTTGGGATCTTCAGTAGTGAAGGTAATAATAGGATTCCTACATGGGATCTTCTAAAGATAAGTAATAGAGGTATCATATACAGTATCCCCGTAATGGTATATAGGAAAGGAATCCTACATGGGACCCAAAATAACAGTGTCAGTGGGAAAATGTGTCCTAAATAGGATCCTTTAAAAGATTAAATAGTTAGGGGTATCCTATAAGGGATTCCCTAGTTTATAATTTAATCAAATTCATCCCATAAGGGAACCTTGGTAATAGTAAGAAGATATATGCATCTAGCAGGGGATCCTCTAAGTCAAAGATAAGATTGCCTCTTATCCAGAAATGAAATGTCCTTGCGTATTATCCCAGATAGATAGATCATAGACTATCTCAGATTAAGAGTCTTGATCTTGGGAAGAAAATAGATTTGATTACCAGAGGAAGAACCTCTCTATATGGTAAAAAGCCCAAAAGGACTCCTAGGAGTCGTTAAATCACCCCATGGGTAGTGCCATCACAATATACATGGAAAAATAATCATAATGAACTCATATTATGATCTATTCAAACTCTAAGGAATAAAATAGGAAAAACCCTGAAAATGGTAGAACAGGAGGAGTACATAGAGTTTATACCAAAGACATGGAGTGTACCCTCAAGCCCCCACATGGGAGTGTACCCCCACCAGACATGGTGCGTAAAACCTAAGTCCACAATGTGTTGATCATGTACACTGAATATACCCTACATGGGGTACTTGTTTTTTTTCTTACCTGACATACCCATGTACTTCACCTGGCCATGTACCTCTACATGGAATGTGAACCACACGGGGTCTGTCCTTGTACTCTACATAACCATATTCCCATAAACAAGCTATCTAGATAGGTACTCAACAACATGGATGATTCCTAGTACACAACATATATATCCCATAAATGAAATTTTCTTCAGAAAAGGTCATCTTCCCCAATTGGGAAGAACACATGGCATGTTTTTCTGAACTGCATGTTTTTTATCATGATTTCCAAATAAGAAACCCCTCAAATCATCCTGAACCCCCCCCCCCCATTTTCTCCTAAAAAGGTAATGATTCACTCAAAAGGGGTCTTAAGAAGTCATAATAAGTCATTAAAATTTTCAAATAGTAAATATATAGGTATTTACAACAAAAAATAAAAATATACAACTTTTTAGTCAAATCCACAGAATATTTTCCCATTTCTATGGTCTATTATTATCGTGCGATTATTTGGCTCCTCCGGAGCTCTATGATGGAACCTCTCTTCTCATCTCAAAATTTCTCTCCCTATAACTCTCACTATTCTATTTTATTCTTGTAAATGAGAAATCTCTAGTGGTGTGTGAAAGAATCTAGGGAAGGAAAATAAAATAAAATAAATAAAATGAATACAATAAAAGAAGAAGAAAAGCGGGCTCAGGTCAACCTTGGCACCTGACATGAGTTTATGCATTTCTTGGGAAAAATTCTCATTCTAGAATCAACTGAATAGATAGGATCTCAATCCAATGATCTATTCACAAGATATGGACAAATTAAATCATACGAATAAATTCATATTTAATTTAATTAAATGTTAGTTATTAATTATTCCAAAAAAATGAATGGTTCAGAATTACACAAAACCCTTGTCCTAGGGTAAAAAACCAATCTATAAATAATCAAGTAGTCAAAAAATTTATGTGATATCATCTAATAGAGTAAAATTTCTATTTTACCCTTTATATTCCTCTAAAAGAAAAAAAAAATCAAATCAAAATTATAATCCATAAAAACAAGGGTCCTTACAATCTCCCAAAAATAAAACTTCTCATCCCTGAGAATCCTTGGTTTAAAAACTATTATCCATTCTCTAATCCTAAGAATCTGCAAAACTATTCTATCTCAACTATCCAATGAATAGTCTCATAGCATCATAAACTATTTCCTACATGGGAGACACTTAACTATGATTGATCTAATAATTCCCACCACAAGAATACTCTTATCTTTGTCTCACACTAGAGCATCATGATCAAATGGACTATGGAAAATATTGATTTTCAACTGAAAATGAGGTTCACCACCATTAAATGGCCAATGGTGCACTCCCCACCATATGGCTTACCTTATATTTCTCCTCAAGCGAAACTTAAACAAGTTACATCCATTAACATGGAAATGTATTTAAGAAAAAAATAATATTAATATAGATTATGTTCTCCCTTGGTATAATTAAGACCATATCAAGATAGATAATGATCATATCTAACTAGGAGTACACTGTGATTCCATAAAAAGATGTGTGTATATCTCTTTGATCCATGCTCACATCAAAATAGAATGCTATTTCCTTTAACTAACACCTAACACCACATCTCACAATAATGTGTTTTTAGGTCCATCCATAACTCAACCATATCATGGAACCTATTTTATTTTTGATGTTTCCTCTACCATGGATGTACCTTCTCATTTCATCACAAATCCTGGGACACCATGCCTGTGTAAAGTCCTTGAAACCATCGTTTCTCATCTCTCGTATGACCACTTAGTGATTTAGGATATAAGCAGTACCACACGTATCTGACACGTACCATTATCATGTGACTCATACTTCTAGGAGTCATCCATTATAAGGCTAAGCTAACCATGATACATGGAATGTTAGTCTCATTAATCCATAATCTCACTTGTAAATCCTATTAAAAATAAATCACCTTACTCATACCATTATTTATTCTATAACCACCAATCATGTGGCATCGTTTCATCCATGATAATATACCCATGCTTTGACTACATTAGCAATAATCAATACATAGTTCAACAGTGCTTTGAAACCAAATATTCATACCTCTGAAAACCAATCATGATACCAAATAAACCTAGGTTCTTCATTAAAATCCAAAGGTATCAGTATGACTATATTGCAAAACCCGACCAACAGTGCATTGATCTCAACAAGGGTATAATGTATCTCACTGCCTAAAAATTCATTGATAAACTCTAGCCATCCCTACTCAAAAGTATCGCTTGATCAAAAAAATCAACCTATAAGGTTTTCTATCAAAACTAAGGGCCTCATGGTCTCCCACCTAGCCCTAATGATCAAGTCTTGGAACTGGGTCACAAGGACTAACCACTTAGCCTAAAATATCAAATCTCACCAAGGGTGGTATTGAAAAAAAGTGATCTATGAGGGTCAAACTTCCAACATCATCCTACTAGGGCTATGATCCCCTACACGCATCCTCAATTGAAACTACTCCCTAAATGTCATGATATAAAATAGAAGAGATACTAAAGTGAGAACACTATAATATGGGTTCAAAACATGCCATTATGTGCTCTATATACCTACTAGGTTCACTAAACCTCTCATGCATGAGAACTATGTCATCAGACTCACCATAAAATATCTCAATGTAGATGAACATCACTTGAAATTAGAATGAAATATATATATCTGTGTGTGTTTGTGTGTGTGAAATTTTAACCAACTGAGTAGATTTCTGCAAAAAAACCTATATGGTAAAACACCATTTATATTTTTGACACTTTATACAATTGGCCTCTATTATCAGTAAAATCACACACTAGTAAGACTATAACATTTGAATCCTATGTGCCAAATATGATGCATGAGATGTCTCTTAACCTTTCCTGCCAAGAGTCAAAATCAATCACTAGCTACTTGCTGACATCCAAGAGCCATAAATCCATAATAAATCATAACATCCACACAACATGTACATCACTCAAAGATAAATTATTATAAAAATATAAAGTTAGATATCAAGAACAAAAATCCCATAACCCTAGAAAACCTAGACTTATTACTGGAGTAAGTGTTATCGATGAACCAGTCTGATATCTGTCATAGGTTCTGAAAAGTTCCTAATATTCATATCTATAATATCACAAATAGTAAATAAAATGTGAAGTATTGCCTCTGATACCAATTTTTAACATCCCAACCCAAATTCCACTACATCAATTCTCTATTTGATTCAGCACAAGTCTTTAAGTATGTCTCTCCATATGCTAGAGGCTATCAACTAGTAGCGAAGGATTAGGGTGTGTCCTTGGAGAGACTATGCCCTCATATTAGAGAAAACATTAGTGTAAGTAACTAGATAACATCCATGAAGTATTTAAAAAGAGTGTGGAAGTAGTAAATAAACTAAAATAGAACATCCTATAATAATAAATGAAGTATTATAAAATCCTGAACATCCATGTCATACAAATAAAATCGGTCACCCATTGGGCCTACAATACATATTGAATTACATAAAAGAAACTAAAATAAAATCAGATGTATCTACTAATAACTTTAATCTGGACCACATACATGGTCTTTATAACAATGTCAACCTACTCTAACCCAAAATAATCCACACAAGTAGCTCTTCTTGATCGTTCAATAAGTGATAAACCAGAAAAGAATACATAAGGTCTACATGCACACCAAGTTCACATACAGGGGTAAGAAATGAAATTAGTAGGCCACCCTAATGATGAACATATAAATTTTATGAAATAATTATATGATCTTGCAATATTATCATCCGAGACAAGTCACGGATGAAATAATAAATAAAATAAATCAAGAAAAAAATTTGAAACCACATTCGGTCCCTAGGTACAAAATCTTGGTCAACTAGGCCAAGTGTCATCATGTATTTTTATAATTATATGTTTGTGTGTGTATTCCATAAAATATATAATTATATAAATATATATATATGGGTAAGGTGAAAAATATCATAAACAACAATAGTCAATCCTTGGGTAAGTAATCTTGATCTCCTAGGAATCCTGTAAAATGACCATTAAGCTAGATGTCATGCCACTCGATCCATGAATAATTTAGTCAATCTTTGGGTTCACGATCCCAATCAACAATACCTTCTTTTTCCAGTGCCAGAAATTTCTTTGATCAAGCTATGTCACCACCGAGTGATACATGTCCTAACCCCGGTTTCACCCATACTCACCTCCAATCACTATAAGGAAGGATATTATATACCAATGGAAATATATGTAAATGATCACTGAAATGGATGTCATGCCACTCATTCCATGTAAATCCAATCTTATCTCTCAATCCTAGGTCCTAATATATAGATAATAAAAATATTACAATTCTAATAATAACTAAGGGTTTGGCCCTTAAGCGAATAGTAAAATTAAATGTAGTTTGGAACCAAGTACAAGCTCGGAGTCCATTCATATAAATGAACCAATATCTCCATCCCTAGGAACTACCTCTAGGTGATTTAATAATAGTACATCCACATTACCCTATGTAACATCCTTAACATCAATTGAGGAGAGCATAACCATGAATAGAGTATATGTCACATCAAAGGTGAGGTGCACCATGTCCACCACCAAGATCTAGTAATCAATTATAGAGAGCGTAATCATCCTCATCACTCAGGAGAGCATAATCATCCATGTGTATAAAATCAATAGGGACATAATTCCCATGAATCAAAATCAAGGGACGCTATGCCCAAATATCATAATCAAGGGATGGTAATCTCGGATATCATAAACAAGGGATGTCATGCCAAACATATCAAACATAGGGACATCATGCCCAAATATCATAAACATAGGCCAAAAAGATAGACCCTGGGGAATACATCTAGGAATCCCAATACAAAAAGGGAAGGGTTCATAAGTCGGATCCAAGGAAATGCATTTGGGCATCCTAATAAAGAAAAAACATCATGTAAGCAACATCGGCCACAAACTAGTAATCAACTATAGTTATCATGGCTACATCATTAGTAACCATTTCTATTCATAAATATAAGATTTAGGGTGGATTAATTCCTAATCCCACCACTATTTTAATAGCCTTATAACTTACAAATTCGGTATAAGTTCTAAGGTGACACCTGATACCATCTATACTCAAACTTGACATGCTAGATTAAGGTTGGTCAAATACCTGGGCACCCATTGGGTCCCTCAAGTCATAAAATAAGAGAGTAATCCTATTTGGGATCCTCAATAGTGAAGTTAAGAGGATGAATCCATCAAGGAATCCTCTAACAATGAGTAGCATAGGCATAGGGATCCTCGAATTGATATATAGGAAAAGGTTCCATGTATAGGAACCTCAATAATATTATACATATAAAAATATATCATAAATGGGATACTCAAAAATATTAAATAGGAAGAAGGATCCTACAAATGATTCCCTAGGTCTTCTTGTAAGAAAATACATCCCACAGGGGACCCTCAGTAATAGTTAGAAGATAGAGGCATCCGGTAGGGGATTTTGAATTTAATGATAAGATGGAATCTTATCCTAAAATGAAAATTTCTTGGGTACTAGAACAGAGGTATCGAACAAATAACATGTCATATCAAGTTTCACACTCTCATGAGAAATCATTATTTGATGACCCGACGAAGAACCTATCAATTATGTAAAAAAACCCAAAACACCTCTAAGTAGTCCTCAAATCACCCCACGGGTAGTACCATCATGATCTACATGGAATGGTAATTTTAATGGTCTCTTATTATGTACAATTACGGATCGAAGGAATAAAATATGAAAAAACCTAAAAATGGTAGCAAGTTAGGAGTGCATTGCATGTATACCCTAGTACACGGTGTGTACCCTCAAGGCCCCTCTTGGATGTGTACCTTCACAAAACATGGAATGTAAAACCCAAATACACAATTTTTTTATCATGTACATGGAATTTACCCTACATTGGGTACCTTTCCACGTACCTTACATCACCTAGAAATGTACTTCACTTGTTCATGTACCTCTATACAGTGTCTGACCCACATGGGGTCTTACAGTGTACTCTAAATGGCCATATTCTTCTACACGGACTATCTAGCTGAGTAATCGGCTACACAGTCGAGTCTTAGTATGAAGAATGTATATCCCATAAATGTTTTATACTTTTAAAAAGATAATATTCCCTGAATACAAATAACACAATGTGTGTAATCCTGAACAACATGTCCTGTGATCTGGATTTCTGAACAGGATGCCTAAAACACCCATTTTCTCCTCAAAAGGTATAAATCGACACACAAAGGGATACTAAGTAGTCATGATAAGACATTAAAGCATTAAAATGGAAAATATATGTGGATATATGGAAACATATAAAAAATTTCTACTTTTGGGTGGAATCTGCCGAAGCTTCACTCATTTCTGTGGTCCATAGCTTCTACATGATGATTTGACTCCTCCTGAGCTCCTTAGTGGTACCTATATTCACCTCTGTATTTAACTCTCTTAGTCTCCCTATTCTATCTCATTCTCAAAAATTAGGAATCCCCAAGGGCACTCATGAGATTCTATGGAAGTAAATAGAATGAAAATAAACAAAAATAAGAAAATAAAATGGGGCCCAGGTCGGCCCGAGTGCCCGATTTGATTTTATGAATCGCCTAGGGAAAAATAATTGTTCTAGACTTGTAGGGATTTGACCTCCATCTGATTATCCATTAAAAATATATTTCCAAAAAAAATGTTAGAATAAATTAAATTTCATTTCATTAAATATTAAATATTAATTATTCTATGAAAATTTGAATGATTTAGAATTCCACCAAACTCTTATCCTAGTGTAAACACTATATTTCGGGACCGTCAAAGTGGTCAGAAAAATTATCCAAGACAATTTTCTATATTAAAATGACCATTTTACCCTTCATAGTAATCCAAAAAAATCTGATAAAAATACTATCTTAAAAAACATTGGTCCTTACATGAAGGGTATAGAAAAAATATAGATAAATGAACTTTAAAAAAAATTGCAACACATGATAACAATTAGAAATTGATAGTAGATAATGATACATCCTAAGAATATGATTCTCTTTAAATAATTGATTTGGATTATATTTTGTTTCAAATCATAAACTTATAAGAATATCATATGAGTGTTGTATGATATTTTTTTATATATACAGGCATTCCTTGTTATCATTATCAGATTAATCATATGTACATGTGCATCTCTGTCTATCTGGGTATGTATGTGTCCATTTAGTAGATAAATATCCATATTTATATCACCTATTTTAATTTCAAATTAATCGTATGAAATAATCACAATGATTTAGTGAATAATTCATTGAAAAGTTGATGATATAGGCTCTTAATGGCATGTGTCCATTTATTCTAGGTATGGAATACACTTATGTAGCTGCAATGTTGAAAATATTCTTTTTCTTAGATCTTTCCATTACTATAAAAATTTTACTTTATACAAATTGACCTTTCCCTAATTAGTCTATTTATTTTCTAATATTCTTAAAATCATGAAATATTTTATCAAGAGATTATGATAAAATTTCAAAAGAAATCCTGATGATCTACACAACAGGTTGTTATTTATAAGAGAAAAAACTAATAGAATTTTCTTCCTAAAATTATTTTCTAAGAGTATTTGTAAGATAAAACAAATATTTTACTTGTACTATGGGTAATATAAACTATATCCAACATTACATATAATAATTATTCTTTGTTAAAGAATTATGTTACTAAATTTTGATACCTAACTATCAAAATTCTCTTGGTTCTCGTAAGATAATATTTTGAAAATGTCCTTTACATATTCTAAAGACTTTTTATTACTACTATCTGACTGAATTATCTAGTTATGAACATGTTGAGGATGATCTATTCTATTAAAAAGATAATATCTTATTTAGTATGATAATTTGTTAATAATTAGTTTTCTGAATATGATTAAATTGAAGATAAACTTTCAAAACTAGATTCCCATAGGATAAAATAATTTTCTGTATATTTGAACATTTTACTCACCATAAGGTAATAACTTATATTAATCATAGAATGATTTTTTTTAAACAAATAGCTCATATATTATAACATATTACAATCTGAAACACTTAAGATAAAATCATCAGAAAAAAATTAGTATTTTCTGAATCATCAAAACATATAACAACTGAGATATGTTGGAATGACATAAGCATATTGAACATTATTTTCCTTATTCTTCAACCAATAAAATATTCTAAAATAAATTCTTCATTAAATTTTTAAATGTTATCTTTCTCTCATTAATCTTATTTTATAGTCACTATTCATACCTCTATAAAACTTACAAAATCCATTTTCTCAAATTTTGCTTAATTATCAATCATACATTAGGATTGATAACATTCCTATAATCGCTTAGGGAATACCAGAGTATTATTTCTTCCATAATTTTAATCATAAATTATGATTGATATTATGAAATGTAATTCACATGGATAACATTGACTAATTTCATGAATCATGAAGTAGAACCATATAGATTTAGCTTCTAATACATATAAACTTTATGAACTCCCATTGCATTATCCTTCTTATTTCCATATCTCACAAAGGAATGAACCTTTAAGACCTCTATATCAACCTTACTGAATGGGTAAAACAACCTTATGAATTCCCCAATTTCACAAAGGAATGAATTGTATTAATTCCTTAAACCATAAGAAGTTACATATTATACCTTATGATGACTCTTATGAATCTCAACAAAACCTTAAGAAGACCAAACTAAACGATGTGATTATTTAATTTTCTTTAAAATGAAGTTTCATAAGTAAATCCAACCTTATGATCAAATAGATACATGTCCATTCCTTTTCTATAAATCCAAAATATCTTTTAAGTAAACCTTATAAATATTCCAAATGAACCCTACGAAAGTAGATCAACTTTAGGAAGTTCCTTGTAGAACCTTAGGAGAAAAAAAACTTTTTCCAATAACTCATGGAAACAAGTACTTAATATTTTTAAATGAAATATGTGAAACCTGAACCAAAAATGAGCTTTATGAACTACCTTTACAATTTTTTCCTTAAACAAAATCCTATTTCACATCCAAAGACTTTACCAAATTTCATATTCATAGTTGTATCTAGATTCCTTTCCCTTTAAATCATCAAGACAATGAAAAATCAATATATTCCAATATATTTATCCCAAAAATTAAATAAATCAATTAAATTCATAATTTTACCATTTTCAATAATATTCAAAAAAAATAATGAATTTACATTTTAATTCTAAAAAAATTAGAAATCAATGAATTAAGGAATATGAGAGAACGAAATGAATTAAATATTAATGAAATATAATGAATTTATTATCTATGTTAATTCCCTAATACTTAATCCTCAGACACCCAGAGAAGTAATCTACATAAATGTTACCCAATAAAAATTCAAAAAACTATCCAATGTGAGTTCATTTTTCAACACCATGTTACTCAATATTATCATACCTTCTTAATGTTCTCAATTTTCCTATATTCATGAAGTAAATTAATTTCATTTACAATTATTTCATTAGCTCGGAGCCATTTTTAACTACCTTCATATAATTATTTCACTCAACACTCATGTATGAATTTAAAGAAAAATGTTTCTAATTACAAGATCATGAAGGAGTCGGTATAGGCTTGATTAATTTCTAAATATCTACCCAATGGCTAAAGAAATTGTGCTTATTATAAAGAATATTAATTATTATTATATGTATTAAGAGTTTTTGAGTTTAGTTGTGAGAATATTTTGAGTTAGGATAGGAAGCTTGAATATATTTTGAATCATAATAAATGATTTACAGTTTCCCTCAATAATTGCATTCAAACTTACTTTCTTTCCAGTGATTAAACTCCAAAACCATAAAATTTTTTAAGTAAAATTTACGCCTTCAACACTTTAGGGGTAGTAACCATTTATTCTCTTTGTTTCCTTTATATAACTAGATTTTATTCTTATTTTTTATTATTATATTTGAGTTTGAGGGAAGATAAAAACTTTTTATTTTTTGATTAATTATATGAACTTCCTTTCCCTAGTATATAAGATATTTTCCCTTCATTCTATTTAACTTTGATTCTTTTAAGGGACATTACTCAAATATTTTAAAACATTTTTAGGAAGATTATCTAAAGCAACTCATATACCCCAATTTTAAATGTTCCTAAAGCTTTATTTTATAACATCCAACTCCTTTTCCCACACTTTAATTCAACTAAGGTCATGTATTAAATTCTAGATCTAAGTATATAAGGATTTTAGGAATGTAATGTGGGTGCCTAACCAGGCCATTCATGGATAATAAGGGATACATAAGTAAAATTTCATCGCATGTCATAATAAAATTCCATTATAAAAAAGGTAATTTTAAATCAAAATAATGCCTCAATAATGTAAAATATAAGGTCCATAATTATTTAATATTTTTATTATATTACTTATAAAATTCCAATTATTCATGCATAGATTGTTTCTCTCAAGAATTAATAGAATTGTGAATAATGTTTAAAAATGTGTTTAAAACCCTCTTTTGTGAGTGATTTTAATGTATAGAAATATGAAACAGAATGAGATTCAAAAATCCATGGTTTTTTATGAGTTTACTTTAATTAGAATTTGAAAAAAACCAAGTTCTTCTAGTATCCATCTAAACAAAGTTAAGGGGTCAAATCAGTTCTCATAATTATCATATATTCAAAATTTTATGTTTCTTCAAATTGATATTAGTAGGTTTCAAAACACACTAAAATGAAAATAAACACACCTAAAAATAATTACACAAAATGAAAACCAGGGAAAAAAGGTAAAATCCTAAAACTGTAACGATTTCCCACCCTAACACTTAAATGATATAGTTTCCTCTATGAATTTTAAAATATATAGAAGTTATAAAAATATATAATAAAAACACAAAAATAAAAACATAATTTATATTATTTAAAACATGATGGTTCTACTGATAAACAATTTATTGGGGTTTCATCTCCCCAACTAGTTCTTATGGAAAATTTATATGATATTTCTTCAATCTATTCCATTCGAAAGTAGATAGGTTTTTTATATTTCTTTTTTGATCTAAATACCACAAAAGTTTTATAAATTAGTGATAGTATAATTTTCATCCAATCTAAATCAAATATTGTATATCATTAGTTTGAGTCTTGAATTTTAAATTAACACTTGTTCTCATTGATCGAAGTCCTTCTATTCAGTTAAGTTATTTTGATCCACTCTAGTTCTTTCTTTATAAATCATTGAGTTTATAAATTATTCTCCTCTGATTTCCAAAGGCTCTTGAAATTGTAGTCTTCTTCCTTTCTAGCAATTTCCAAATCCAGATTTAGCTCTTTCACTATCTGGTAGGCCTTATTCTTCTACTCTATTAGTAACTTACATATCTTCAAATTAATCAGCCAATATATGTTGATTTCAATGAGGGTTTTGTAATATTTTTTATAACTCTATATGGTTCCTTTAAACCTTTGGATTTAATATTTTCTATTTACTTTAATAATATTCTTTGGATCCCATTAATTTCCCTATTTGACACTCCATATTGACCATTTTTTCGTAGATTATAGGGTGTCAAGTCCACTTGATCCACTAAATAATTTATGATCAATACTTCCATGATCTAATTATAGAAATAATTTATTTGATCATTGATGATTACTCTTGTAACTCCAAAACAACAAAATATGTTAGTACATAGGAAGGAAACCCCAATATTAGCTTCATTAGTTTTAGTGGATTTAGCTTCCATCAATATTGGGAGATAATCTATTCTCAATTAAATGAATGAATTACTAATGGACATGAGAAAGGGAATCATTAATCTTATTCCCCAAAATTCAAATATTTCACAAAATTTTATTGGTTTTTGAGGCATCTCTTTCCATTTGGATATGTTTCTAGTAAAATAAAACTACTCACATTATTTAATAAATTCATTGATATATCTAAACAATTTAGTCCTATAGAGTCATGATTTTAATACTTTTCTAGTAGTATTTTGAGTTTCAAAGTTTCTTACACATGATAAAGTATAGATAAATTAAAAAAAATACTACTCCTCACTCTTAGGAAACAATATTATTATCATTTTTCATTATAAATTCTCAAAATATATGGATCATCACAAATATAAATATTTCATTTATATTTCAATATAATAATTTATTGGGGGTTTAGTTGATATGGGACCTAGGAAATCACAAAAAAAAATGACCATATAATCATACTAGGGAACTCATACTTCAATAAAATATAACTTATCACTTTGAATTAATATATTCAATAGATATTTCTATATATTTTTCAAGTCAATTATAATATTTGGTCTACTCAAATGATCTAACTATTGGTTCTCAACTCCCTTCATATCTTTAATCTCTAAATTAAACTCTTGAAGTAGTAGTATCCATCTAACCAACCATTATTTAGCATCTTCCTTCTTCATTAAATGCCTAATAGTTATATGATCAAATAAATGGTAACATTAGTTCTAAACAATTATAATGTAAATTTA
Organism: Viscum album; assembly: GCA_963277665.1. Taxonomy (NCBI): domain Eukaryota; kingdom Viridiplantae; phylum Streptophyta; class Magnoliopsida; order Santalales; family Viscaceae; genus Viscum; species Viscum album. The sequence continues at coordinate 1,752,515,556 of OY728146.1, read as the reverse complement.
TCAAAAGAAAAATAACTTATAAAAAATTTCAATGGTTTTATAATGTTCATGGGTTGCATATAATTTCATAAATGACTTAAGGTCTTTATTCAATCCTTTGGAAAAAAAATTCTATAATATCTTAATAGGAATCATAAAAAATTAGTTCAAAGTGGCACTCATAGTTGGTTGGTTTCGACACGAGTAGTGTGATTAGCTTGCTCTAATGTTAATAAAAATCATCCCTACAATCATAATTAAAAGTAAATTTGGATTCTTTCAATGATAACCCGTAAAAAGGAAGAGTAATCTTACAAAATTTCTTAATGAATCTATTTTTTCATCTCATATAAAAGATCTAACAGGTTTCCCACAAGTTTTATAAGGTAGTGAATTTATAACTTCAATTTTAGAAATACCTACCTCTATTTTTTTGGGAAATAACGTTACCTAGTACTATTCATATTTTTACGATGAAATGGAACTTTTAAATTTTAGAATAAGGTTCTTTTTAATATAGGTTTTAAAAACATTACCCTAATTCAAATAGTGACGAAATGTATTGTAAACTATTGTAAAGTAATTTTATAACACTTCGAAGAAGTATTAAATATGGTTATTGAAAATACCTAAAATGTATCTCTAGAATTTACCTGGTGCATTACATAAACAAAATATAAAGAAAAGGTACCATAGGGATATGTAATGGTTGACTTCTCTAGATACTCATGTGCCATGTGAACCAAAACGTAACATAAAAATCAATCAAAAAATAAATAATTATTATTTCCTTATAATATTTTTAATATTTGGTAAATAAATGGAATTTGGAAATAATATTTCCAGGTAGATTTTAAAATTTCTAGTAATCTATACACAATCTATAACTATTTTTAACTCTAATAGGGTTCAATTCATTTTTCTCAATTATTATTATGGATGGTATAGTTTTCTTAGGAACAATGTGTATGGGTTAGACCCATTATGAGTCAGAGGTAGGAGATATTATTCCTTCTTCTAAAAATTTCTATATCTCCATATTGGCTATCTTCATAATGGTTGGTTTGAGTTATTTTGGGTTGTCTAAGTGGTTTATAAATTTCTTCAAGAAGAATTTTTATGCATTCGTATTTTTTAATTATACCTAGAATATCTCCTAGACTCCAAGATATTTATTAAACTTTTCATTAAAAAATTATATCAACCATTGTTATTTTTATAATCAAATGTTATTAACAATGATCAGAGGAAATTACTTGTATTCCCAACATCAAAATCATTAAATTACTATATACTATAAGAAATATCAGGTTCCTCGTTACTGAATAAACAATAAATTCCTTCAAATAATTCATATGTTACCACTTCATCTAATTTGTATCCATATTTTTAAAATTGTTTCCAATAATTATCCCCAATAAATTTAATTCTTAATTTTTTTAAAAATGTAAACATTTCTTACAACATACATGATTCTTTGCTAGGATCAAAATCCTTAGTGTGTGATTGTTTAAGAAGTGTATGATCCTCTTGAGAGTACATAATTGAATCAAATATATTAAAAATGATAATTCTCTCACCAAACATCATAGTGATAGTTTTCTTATGTGAATTGATGATGGTATTTGATATGTTTAGTAATGGTATACCCAAGATAATTTTTGAATATGTTGTGGTTCCTTTATCCTTCATCTTCAGTACATAAAATTCAGTTTGAAACATTAGGTTTTGTACTATAAATTTCACATATTCTTGGAATCCTGATGATAATTCATGGGATCCCTTTGAAAGTTAAACAACCACTCTAATGGTCTTAAATTCTCTCATATGTAAAAAACTAAATACAGAATTAGTAATTTCATTTATAAATAAATTAAATCACATAAATTATAATTAAAATAAATATATCCAATGGTATAATGTATTAAAAAGGCCTTTGTATTTTGATACTTAGTAGGTAGTGTTGGGGTGATCGAGCCTAAAACACTTCTATCCAAGATTACTCTCTCATTCCATTGAAGTATACACTTTTTAGTGCATATATCCTTAAATAACGTAGAATTATTTTTTATTTTTTTTAGGATCAAGGGGGGATATTGATTTCAAATTTTTAGAATGTTTCAAGAATTTATATTTGAAATTATTCCGATTATATATTTCTTGATTGAATCATCCTTAGTGGGAATGGAAGTGGGAGATATATTTTATCACATTTCTATTTTTATAAGGGTTTATTTGAACTCTTTTTAGTTTTTCTTGATTTTTCCTTCTCTTTTGTTTCTTCTTACTCCTTGGGTTGATTCTTAGGGTTTTCTTTGGGTGCCTCAACTTCATTCTCTTCATTGATGGGATGACTTTTCTTGGACTCAGATGTGTTCATGGGGTGAATTTCCATACCACTTAAAATTTTCAATAGGGTCATATTAACTTTATAATTAATAATTAGTTGATCTAGTAGTTTCATTGGATTTTTAGAAAAAATATCCATGGGGATTCCAAACCGATTCTTTAATTATTTCACTTCAATCCTAACTCCTTAAACTCTAATAATTTTATTTACTAGATAGGTAATAAAATACTGATTGAGGGTTATTAAAGTATTTTTTTCTATAAGAATTTTTGTGGATAGAAATTTTGTTGGGTTATAGACTATTTTTATGGCTATTAAAATGGTGGAGGTTACCAGTACAGTTTTTGATAGAGTTTCTTACCCAGATTTAATTGAATCCTAAATCCAAGTTATTTTTGGGAAGGTTACCTTCACCCAAAATTTGGATCCTAAAACTACCTTTTTGATAGGTTGTCTTACAACCTTCAGTTACCTTCACCTCGAAACATTGTTCAGTATAATGATATGAAGAAGAACATAGACCATGTACAATTAATGGTACTTGTTTTTAACTTGAATATTTCAAATCCATTTGACTGACTAAGGTGTAAATTCCTCTAGCCAATATTCTAGTAAGGGGGAGAGTTAGAAGACCTTACCTCATGTAATCATATGGTACTAATACCTCTTATAATAAACTTTTTTTTATTCTAGGATATACATTTGATGAATCTTATTACCTAAACTAGTGATTTTTTATTGAGAGATCCTCCTAGGGATACATCAAGCTGATTCTTATCACTATGAAGAAATCCTTGGTATAAAAAACTAGAAATTGGTGGTATTAAATTTCTTGATGGTGGAAACATGTAAAAAGTTTCTTGAACTTCTCACAATACTCATATAAAATCTATCTTAATGATTTTCAGATGGTGTATATTTCTTTTTTAATTATTTTGCTTCCTGGAGTGTGAAAGAATCATTATAGAATTCTCCTGTGTAGTTCATCCCAAGCATTGACTTCTCCTAGATGTAGACTGTACATCCACTCCTTTATTACTCCTTCAAATGATAATAATGTTTGAAACATGTAGAAATTAAAATGGTACCCCTTTTATCCAAAAATTCTCATAATAGTGATATATATCACTTATAGCTTATTAATCATGATATTATTAATCCCCTTTTATACAATGATTTCCCTCATGTCTTTTTGTCCTTATCCTTACATGGATCTTATATCACAATAAACTTCATATATGCCTCCACATATTAAATTATGAGAAGGGATATTTGGAGGGAGTTGAGAATGATGTTTGTTGGCATGAATCAAAAACTAATTGTCGTTGGGGATTTCAATATTATTCTGAGGCCTGAGAAGAAAATTTATTCCAAATTTAATAGGATTTCCTAACATGATTTATCATTTTATATTGAATTTTGAAAACTTATATAGTTCGCAATCCCTAGAGTGGAGTTCACCTAGGGTATATTCACCCTAAATGGGAGAATGGCCATAAATCTTGATAGCTGCCTAGTCCAAATTAACGATATAAGTGTTATCATTGGTTAATTTGGATTCACTCTTTCCAAGTATCACTCTGATAAAAATCCATTCTTTATTGATCTCCTCATTTTTCTACCAAGGTCAAATACCCTTCCCATAAAATTTAAAAATGGTTGTCTTGACACTCCTGGATATAGGGAAGTAGTCTTATAGGCTTTGAATAAGGGATCACTTAGAATTCACATTCAAATCTTAGCTAGAATACCGAAACATACCAAATGATTCATAAGGGAGTGCAGTAAAAAATATTTTTCCAATATGGATAATGATATAAATCATGCTGAATATCACATTACATTCTACCAAGATAGAAACTAAAATCATGATATTCCCTCCCGGGAATAATTTCAATCCCTTTCTAAGATGGATGAGATTATGGCTATTAAATACAGGCTGACATGAAATAAACTCAATACTATATGGTTATAATATGTTTATTGGAACGCTAATATATTCTAATACATGAAAATATAGAAGAGGGTCAGTGGAAAGGATTTAATTCCCTCAATATAAATGGATGTCTTTTCACTTCTAAAACTGAAATTTCTGATACAGTGGTTGATTATTTTAGAATTATTTACTCTGGTGATGGAAATTACAACACTCAAAAATATGATTAATAATATTCCACCTTGAATTGAGGATAAATATAACCAAGCCCTTAAATTGGGTCCCCCTTAAGAAGAAGTTAAGGAATCACTCTTCTCTCTCAGCATTATTAGTTTTACTGTTTCTGATGAGTTCTCTAATAAAATTCTTTATGTTCTACTGGAAAATTATACATTATTAGGTGATAAATGTAGTGAGGGAGTTATTAAACCATTCATCTATTCATTATGTAATAAACTCTAACTTCATCTCTATTTTAACTAAGATGGAGAATGCAAATGACATCATGGACTTTAGACGAGTTAGAATTGGAAAAACTTTCCTTAAAATAATTTACAAAGTAATTGCGGCTAGTATGGGAGGTTTGGTTAGGGACATAATCACATAAAAATAGTTTTTATTTTTCCCTGGTAAGAGTATACAAAACTTTCTATTCATTGATTTTGAAACTGTTGATATAATGAAGAGGAAATCAAAGGTTGGGAACTTCTCTCTCAAAATTGACATCTCTAATGATTTTCAAACACTGAAATGAAGATTTATAATCACTTCTCTTAAAATATAGATTATACACTAATTTTATCTGATATATTAGAACTATTATTTGTATGGTAAGGCTATCAATTCTCATAAATGGATCCCCATGGGGTTTTTTTAATTATTTAGGGGTGTTGGGTAATGAGATCCTCTCTTAGGCCTTCTTTTTTCCTTTTTTGAAGAATGTACATGTAGATGTATAAATGATCTTGTTCATATTTAATTATAAAAATATATCAAGTTAGGTAGAGGGATGTTATCTCCCTCTCACATCCTTTATTCTAGTGATATCCTTCTTCTTGGGAAGGCCTCAAAAAATCCCTATCTTATATTAAATCCTTTTTTGGATACTATGAGGAAGTGTTTGGGAAATCTATCATCTACAATAAATATTTCATTTATTTTGGATATGGAGTTCATGTATCAAGTAAAAATAGAATTACTAGAACCCTTGGAGTGAAGAGGATGGTATTACCATTTATTTACCTTGGTGTCTTGTTAATTTTTGAAAATTTTCGAAGTTGTTACCCTAATATTATTTACTTTATAATTATTAATCAATTGACAAGGTGGAAGTTCAAGTCTATATCCCAAGATAGAAGATTATGGTTGGTTAACTCCATGATCATGTCATGACCTGACCCACTGGGGCCCACCTCATTGGTAAGCTGATAATAACAACTCAATCTTAACTTTAACAGTCTATGGGATATAAACTAGTGATGAGTAGTCATAAAACACACATGGAAGGCATTATCCTAAAGGTATATATACATGCACACATGTTCATACACTAGTATAATGAGGAAATATGAATAACTCATTCCAAATATTAATGCATAACATTTATCCCAAATCATAGTATATCGAGAAGTATAAAAATAGTAAAAAGGTAAAAATACAAGACCACAAAACTACAGTGGTTCAAACCTACTAACCACAAGGGGGAAGCTACCCTAAAGTAAATCCCAGATCCATCTGAGGTCTGTCTAGAAAAACTAATCTCCACCTACACTTGTTATACCTAGAACTCTAATGAAAATCCTCCAGTCTTATAAAGATGTTATGTATGCAGGAAGAACTCATGCAGGGGTGAGTATATACATACCAAGTAGGACACCCCAAAATCACCAAACATAAAACATCAAGAGACTATTCGTCTCATTATCACAAAGATACATCAATCAGAATATGATACATAGTAATAATTTAAAAAATAACCCAGATATTATTAAAGGTAAATACCAAGTCTCAAATAAGTTAAAAACCATACTACAAACCTATGACTCTACTAGGGGATCACAAGTAACACTCATCTAGAATAACACACTTAATGAGTCCTTTTATCACTAATGGAACTCATTCAAGAGGTATCACTCATCGAGTCATTATATACTTATTAAAATAATCTGAGAGAACATTATTGTATGATTATTATAAGAAGAATCATTAAGTAACTAAGAGGGGTCATCCATGATTCTCACTTGATTTTACTATAGCCTTCTAGAATACAATAGATGTCAATACACATAGAAGGGATCATAACCATGACCTATGGGGAATACCTAGACCTAAATGGATTAACCTACTAGATAGGGGATCACAAAAATGTGAATTTCTCACATGATTACTAAAACCCTACTATAAGATCCTAGGTTTTGGACTGGATTAAAAATTCCTAAAGAAAATTAAATTTTCATTTTAATGGAAGGGTCATTTTTAGAACTGATATTTATAAGGAAATTATAAAAGTTGGGAACTAGAAAAAAAATTCTTGGATGTGATTTAAGTCCAAATAAGTTTATCAAGAATTTTGATGGGTGTTGGGAGCATCGGTCTTTAGAAACCTAGCTTTTGGAATGTTAAAGGGAGGTTCATGGTTAGTAATAACCATGAACCACAACTTTGTGGACCTGTAAAGGTGACACATGATTTGTAAAAAAATAAAAGGGAGGACACAAGGCCATGTTAAAAACTAAAAAATATTGTAGAGGTGAACCACATGGGTTTTCCATGGTTTTTCTAATTGTTACCCTAGTCATTTGGGGGATTGAGGTTTATGGAAAATATCTTCCCATGGGCTACATATAGTTTGGAAAACTAGGCACCTATTTATGAGAGGTCCTGTACCTTTGGATGGTTCTATATTATGGTCGGTACACAGTTAATCTAACCATGCGACCAAGTCACTCACCTTCATAAAAATAAATTAAACGATATTTTTTCCTTCTCTTCCTAAAATTTAATTCCTCCTATGTTTTTCCTCTTTCCCCACACTAGGAATTTTTTCAATATCACTTATCATCCTCCTATACACTTGGATATGTCTCTTTTATACAACATATAATTCAACCATCATTAATCATGTTGGATATCCATTGGTAATTCTATGATTCCCAGTCTTTATTTTTCTAGTTTCTCTTTCCGTATTTGATTCAATTTCTATGTGAGATCATTTACCCTATTTTCCATGAATTTTTCTGTTTCTTCGATTTCTCTCATTTCAATTTGAATCAAAGGCTGAGACTAGATGTGTGAAGCTTCATATGTGTAAGTTTGGTGGTCTGTGTACCTTTACAATAAATTAGCTTCAGTTATAAAAATAAAATAAGTTCTACATTCAAGAATTACTATGAATTACTTTGAAAATGTGAAATATATTAAATTAAATGCTTATATGACATTATTGATGTTCATTAATCCCATTTGACATGGCTTGATGTTCGTTACCTCAACTTAGGCTACCCCTTTTGGGTGTATCCTATTTTTTCTCCTTATAGTACATCATTGTAAATGACCAAAACACCTCCTTAGGTGGGTTTTGGTTGTATCCTAGAATGGGAATTGGTTAAATGATAATAAAATAAATTTTTGAATTACAATAGGAAATGTCTACTTACATGGACTATGTTTAATTATGATTTATCCCCTTGAATAAAAAGGGAATTCAATTAAATGAAATACTCCAACTAATAAATTTATTGGACCATGACTATGAGTCCTTTAACATCAATGAAGTTTGATGACCTCGGTTTGAACCACCCCTTAGGGTGTGTGATATTTAATGTTTTATATGGTCATGTTTTGACAATGTAACCAAACACCCTTCTAAGGTGTGTTGGATTATTACTAATGATTGGATGACTATATGGAGTTGATTAATAGATTAAAAGGTAATGGGTGGATTATGTTCCCTTCGATTATTCTCTCCTTAGTCCTGGGACTTTTCTCTTATATATATAATGGCAAGGAGAATTCAAATAAATTAATGTGTTCCATGGGAACTTATAAGAAAATAATAAAATGTATTCTTGAATTATATATTATGTACATGATGTTCCTAATCATTTAATTATATTCATTGGACATTATATTCCTTGTTATTTATTATAATTGTTGTACAATATGTTCCATATATTTTATTTATAACTTTTAGACATAACATTCCTTATCATTATTTGAATAATTGGACATGATTCTCTTTACCATTAATTTTATTGTTATACATGACGTTCCATTTTCATCATACCTTAATTAAATAGTTGTAAATTATGTTCTAGGTCATTATTATTTACATTTAAATATTGGGCATGATGTTCCACATTTCTTATTTGATAGGGTTGGTACCGATGATCCATATCCCCTTGGTTAGATTCTTGGGCTTATGCCCTTATTTTAAATATGATACCCATATATCATTATCATTATACAAGGATTTCTTGGTTATATATCACCAGTAATAGGTCTAATTATAATAAATGTAATGATCAGAGACATTCTGGCTTAGTATGAAATAGGTAGAGTCAACCAAGTGTCCCATAAGAAACCTGATCTGACATCTTTACCATTTATTTCACTACTTTGTTTATTATACATGCACATTGTATCATTTTATATTCACTAAATTCATTTTACATTAGACATAATTGGTATTGATCTATTGAATTTTACTCACACTGTATCAAGGCCATCGATTGGTACCTTGATAGATCTCCTCACCTCAGGTTAGGACTAAGCTTGTGCTTCCTAACAATTTTATCTTCTAGGCTAGGACTTAGCATGGTAGTAACAGTTGAGCATGTACTTGGGTGTACTTTCTAATTTGGGGTATTTTATTTATTTATTCCTTTTCATTCTAGACCGGTATTATGTGTTACCCATTATATGATTGAATTATTTGTATTTATGGATTATCATGTTCATGCATGGATATTTATTTGGCATTTTCGAGGTTATCAATTATATTATTATTTCAAAAGAAATTATTCGTTATTTCCATTAATAAGATCAAATATAATTATGAGGGTATACTCTACCCACCATACCACTATATACCCATGCTTCTACTCAGTAGCCTTTGGTGTATGGGGAGGCGTTCTTGAGGTCACGTGACGTGTCGGGCTAGGTTACTTCTGAGTGAACCAAGCTTGGGATGTTATAAGTGGTATCAGAGATTTCTTTTCCTTTGTCTTACTATTTTGGTTTTGTAGATAGGATACTAGGACATGTTATAATTTGGTAATGATCATGTTCCTAGGATTATATGACCCACATACATGGAAAAAAAGAAAATTTACCTGATAAAGGACTTGTTGTATTAATTCACCACTGGGTGATTCGCATGATTTATTATATTTTTTATGATTATGGATTTTTTACCCATGGATAAATATGGAAACTAAGTGTTTGATCATGCGTCATTATAGGCACTTAAGGATTGATATTTCTTCCATATTCCATGTCATGTTTACTCTATTGTGTGCATTACATGAAATATTTTGTATGTTCCTTGATTGTTAAGTCTGTAAATTGACCAAAATTTTTTATATGGAAATGAGAAATAATAATTTTTTATTAAAGTTTCTTCATTAACCTAAACATTTTTCCCACATATCTTGATGGTCCTACCTTAATTAGCTTCTTATGACAATTTTTGGTCATGGGACCTAAATTTCATGGGTTGAAACATTAGTTGATCACAATTAAATGGATTAAAATTGTAATTTATAAATAATTTAATTCTATAAATTGGTAATGGTGATCCATATAATCAAATAATCATATATGGAATCATTTTATCCAAAGGCCTGGTTTAAGAGTCTAGTTGCAATTACACAGATTTCAATTGTAACTTATAAATATTATCTCTTTATAACATGTGAATGGTGATTCATCTAATTGAATAGTTGTGTAAATAGAAAGGTTTTGAAATTATAACACATAAATGAATTGGTTTAAATTTAATTGTATTCTAATTGTAATTTATAGTATATAGACTCATATAATTTTGGAATTAATTCACATATAACTAAACCTAGATTGATATGACGGGACACTTGTGGGTCGTCTTTGTTTATTCTTTATATACCTTGGTACCTAAACCCTTAGGGGTATGTTAACGATAAGTATATATGATTATTTAAAGATTCATTAGCCATTTAAATGGTATAAATTTATAGTGTAAGATCACATAATTGATCACCCTGAAATAATAGGAGTCTTTTTTGTTCTTTGAGTTTTATTGATATGAGGTGTTAGTCCAAAAAAATTCAATTTAAACATAAATATTGTTTTCTTATATATCTTATTAGTGAAATTTTATTTAACTAATCCCTATTCAAATAATATATGGATAAATTAAATTTTTTAAAATGAAATTATGTGATAATTTTCATAAAATGTATTAAGATTTTAGCTAAATAAAGTGACAATTTCATCTTGTAAAATGATTTATTTTATACCTATTACTTAATTGGTTGTATATATAATCCTATTTAATTTTTAATTTAAGAGTGAATTTATGAAATATCTAGAATAAAACCTTTAGTGGTATTCTTATATTTTACCCAGGTGTAGGGTGTTGGTTTAATTTTTCTTTGAGAGATTCTTGATAGGAATTTGGATGTTTCATGTGTGTCTCTGTTGGTTTAATTTCTTTAATTATGTTGGATATAGATAGAATTCAAGTAATCCTAATGATATTTTTATAATCTCCATAGTTTTGGGTTTGAGCCTTATGGAAGTGAGGGGTTATCCCATTGTGGAAGCACCCTCATAAGTAAAAAAACATTGGTAAATGGTAATATAGAGTTCCAAGAGTGAGGTGTTGTTCGAGCGTAGTTTTACTCATCTATAAATCTTAGTGATGAAATGACATAAATATGTGGTAATTTTATAAGTTAAAATATGAATAGGGACATGAGCATTGGGTAATGCTCAATTCCAGTGGGTTAGACATTCCTTGAGCATGGTCGGCTACTTTGATAATCATGTGATCTCTCCACTTTTTCATTGGATGAATTGGAAGGTTGAAATCCATGTAAATGTTCATATGGTAAAAAATTAATATATTTTAATCCTTGTAGAAAGTATCACATTCTAATATGTATAGCACTATTGGGCAAGTGAATTAAAATATAATCAACGAACCTATTTATAAATTGTGATATCAAGGTTGTACACATTGTTGTACACATCATTGTTGAGTTTAAATAAATCTAATGAACTATATGTGGTTCAGTGGTGTTTAATTTTTAAACTAGTTGATCAAAACTGAAACCTAACACTTTAAATCGGTTTTTACATGACTACTTGTTTAAAGGTTCATGAATTCTTAAGGGCGACATTTACAGATCATCTCTAAAGTAGAGTTACCTGAGTAGTAAGGGATCTTATGAGTGTGGTATCCTTGAAAGGATAAAATTATGAGTGTTTTGACACTTTTGGTAAGATTTTTGTTGGATTTTATTAATAATGTTCAATATTTGTGTGTATGTGACTCAGGAGGATCATCATGTGTACATATAAAGGTGAATCTTGTTGAGCATGCTATAAGTGGATAGTTTATCTCTCATTTCATATTGATTCGTGGTACAAGCATACTAGATACATCCAAGAACTGTGTTTGTTATTGTATGGATAATGTTTCATGGGATAAGTTCATGTTTCTAGAAATACGATGACTAGGGTACTCCTAAGGTGGGGAGTGTTGTGAGAGTTGTGAGAATCATATCCTTCTATGTAAAGGGAATGCTTCTATAGATGGACAATTTGGAATGTTTTGAATAGATTTTGAAATATAGGAAACTATAAATTATGAAATTTTTAAGTTTCATAGGTAATGATGTGCTTTAAACTCGCGTGTGTGTTTGGAAAAATTTCGGATGCTAGATTCAGGCATGAAGTATATAAGTGATCTAGGAGATGGAAAGAATTATTAGCGCATATGTTCTTGTAAGTAAGCACAATGGTTTGGTGGTTGGTTCGGAACCCATCTATAAATGAATGTCGAGAGTCATGTTTGGACTTTGTTTTTTGTTCTTTAATGACCATGGTTACCATGGGATTCAGGGTAATGTGATGTTACCCTTAAAAACATTATTATAGGTGTACAATAGTGGTTTAGGATGTTGTGAGGTTGTTGACCTATGGGGGGATCTAGACCCACATTTTTTGGAGATGTGGTGTTTGGAGTTGGCTAAAACTAAGTATAGTCAGGGTTGATGTACATGTATCTCTTAAATAGATATACAGTCCTATTGATAACATCTTAGCATGATTTTATTTAGATACAATCATGCCTAATATCTTGAAATAATTTTGGATATTCTAAGAGAGTGTGGGATATATGTAGATTTATCTAAACATATTTTTCCATTTTTAAAAAATGAAATCTCTGGTAGTTTCACTTGAGGAGTGGTATAAGGTAACCATATGGTAGGGAGTAAACCATTTGACCATTTGAGGGTGGAGACACTCGTTTTGATCTAAATTTATAAAATACCATGAAAACCATTTTCAGAAAGTGGGAACTGGTAATGGGTTGCGTCTGTGTTAGTGCTCAAAATTGGTCAGGCTTACATCAATTCTAATTGTTATGTCCAAGGATGGACGTGTCATGGTCTATGGTAATCAGATATTTGTATCATTGGAGTGATAAAATGAATTATCCTAAGGTGGAATGCGTGGCAACAGTCAATAGTGGGTGACCCTCATGTGAGAAAGTTAGGGGGGCTTGAGACTGGTTGTGTGATGACTATTTTGGCTCCCATATTTTATTGGATAAATGGAACAATATATGGATGGAATTGTCAGTAATTTCAATGTATAAGTTTCATTATGGACTTCATTGGATTCTGAGTGTGGAAGTAAGTATCGTGATAGCTTTAGTGATCCAAGGTTTTAGATCAGGTATGTACTGGTGTAGATGTTATGGTATTATGAAAAAATGAACCAGGAATGTTTTTTCTAAGAGACATCACCTTATGTTGGTTATTGATTTTGGTAAGTGTTCTCATAGTGATTCTAGGGTGCCTTTTATTGAAGGAGTTGGTATCTGGAATTTTATGCATCAGTGTCATAAGCTAAGTGTTTTCTGAAATAGTGAGATGAAGTTTTTTTCTTGAGTTATCTTGGTTTTTTTATGTATTCGATGAAATATCACATCTAGAACATTGTGAGTTAAGATGGGTTCAGGGTGAAGGTCTACCGGGGATTTTCATGGAAAAGTTGATGAGACCATGCTAAATTAGTTTGATTAAAATTTTTCCAACTTGATCAAATCAGTGATCGAATTTGGTTTCCTTGTGTGTGACTAGATATAGTGATCTAGAAAACATTCTTAGTGAATTTTTAGTATTCTGAGGATGTTATTTTTTTGGAAATTTGGGTAATGGATGTATTGTGGCTTAGAATTCTACATTGAAAGTAAGAACACATGGTAACGAGTTCCATAAGTTGGTTGATGGTTTAGACTAACATGTGATCATGTATTGGGTTATTTGTTATCATTTATGCTTCATCATTGTGATTTTAATAATGTTTATGAGTTGTGGTTTGAGTTTTATCAGTTTCAGTTCTATATGATTAAAGTATCTCTTAGAGGATTTTTGGGAAATCATAAACGTAGTGCGGCCATTTGAATAATAATTACTAACCCATGTAGGTCAGGTGTTGTTTTGAATTTCTATAGGGGATTCATAGGGATGATAAGTTCTAAGGTGGAGAAGTTATAAGATCACATGTTTTGGACCAAGTTCAAAATTCCAAAGAAAAATCAATTTTTGTTTCGGTGATGAGTTTTTTTTACAACCAACCTTCATAAGGTAATTTTAAAAGTTTTTGTGTGTAAAAATGTTTGTTTTTCTGATATTTAAGGATTTATAAGTTTATCAAGAGTTCAAATGGGTTCTGAAATCATTGGGATCAGGAATCCCAATTTTTTTAAAGGTAAAATAATGTGAATGGTTATCACATGGTTATTTCTAACCATACACCCCAACCATTCAGTCATGTAAGGGTGACACATGGTTTTTTTAAACATGAAAGGGGGGATGAATTTCTATGTGAAAAACTATATAGGATTGAATTTTTAAACCACATAGGTTGTGCACGGTTTCTCCAAGTGTGTGCCTAGTTTTGCATGGGGGTGTGGTTCTTGGATAGTAACTATACACTAGCTATCCATGGTTTGGAAAAACATACGACTATCTATGTGAGGTCATGTGAATTTGGTGAGTACTAGTGCATGATTAGACCATAATTAGTCTAACTATGAATCCAAGCCATTCCCCCTATTAAAAAAGGTGAAATGACCATTTTTACCCTCTCTTACTTAACTCTAATTCCTTCTTCATTCTCCATGTTCCACCATGCAAGGCAACCACTTGATCTCCCATCTTTTCCTCCACTGGGATTGGATGGATAACATTTATACGATTTTTGATTGGAAAATTTTTATTCACATTTGATATCCAATGGCAAGTCTATTATTACTTCTCCTTTTTTTAGTTTCTCTTTCTATATTGTATATTATTTCCATGTGAGATCATATGCCCTATTTTCATGGTGTTTTCCCATATCTTCAAATTCTCTTGTTTTATCATAAATCAAAGGCTAAGAAAGGATGAGTTAATCGTTATACGTATAGGGTAATTGATATATATTAATTTTCTTTAACTTTGTTTCATTTATAAAATGTGTCGATGTGTTGCATTCCAGAATTCTCATGTGTTACTTCTAAAATGTGAAATCTCTAAAAATAAATGCTTATACCATAATCTTGATATTAGTTAGTTCACATTGTCATGGATTGAGGCCCATGACCTCAACTTGGGACACCCCTTCTAGGTGTGTCTTATTTTTTTCCCTTAATGTAAATTATTGTAAATTATTAAAAAAAACCTCCTTAGTTTTGTTTGGGTTGATTCCTAGAATAAGAATTGGCTAAATGACAATAAATGGAAATTTTGAATTACAAAAAGTCATGTTTACTTACTTGGAAAATGTTAAACTATGAAGTATCCACTTGGATAAAAATTTAATTGAATTACATTTGATACATCAATGATTAAATTTCCTAAAAAATGACTATGAGTCCCTTATCTTTAATGGAGGTTGATGACCCTGGTTTAAGCCACCCCTTAGGGTGTGTGATATTAAATTTTGTATATGGTCATTATTTTCTTATGTAACTAAACACACTTATAAGGTGTATTGGATTATAAATAAGGATTTTATGAATAAATGAAGTTGATTGAGAGGTGAAAATGGAATGGGTGGATTATATTCCACTTTTATTTTTCTCACCTTAGTCTTGGAACTTTTTCCTTATATATATAATGGAAAAGTGAGTTAAATGAATTGATGTGTTCATTGGTGTCTTATAAGAAAATTAATAAATATGTACTTGAATTATATATTATGGAAACAGTGTTCCTCATAATTTATTTTCAACCGTTAGACATTATTTTCTTCATTATTTATTATAATTTCGGGACATGATGTCCCATATATTTTATTTATAATTGTTGTACATGATGTTTGTTATCATTATTTGAATTGTTGGACATGATTGACATTGGACATGATCTTCATTACCATTATCTTTATCATTGGACATGTCATTCAATTTTCATCATCCTTAAATTAAATATCTAGAAGTGATGTTCTAAATCATTATTATTTACTTATAATTAATTTATTTCATGTCCATATCACATATTAGATAGGGTTGTACCTGATGCTCTATATCCACTTGGTGAGATTATTGGGTTAATTCCCTTATTTAAAATATAAATCCATTTATTTTAAATATCGTGTCCCATATTATTATCATTGTATATAGATTCCTTGGTGATATACCATGTATACTATGTCAATTTATAATAAATGTAATGCCCATGGATATTCCATCTTATATCAAAGCAATTAGAGTCAATTGGGTGTCCCATGAGGAATCTGAGCTAAAAGGTTTACCATTTATTTTACAACTTGGTTTATTATACCTGAAAACTATATCATTTTATAATCATGAATTGGATTATGAATTAGACCCCATTGGTGGTGGCCTGCTGATTCCTTCCCACATCCAATTTGGGTCATCGATTGGTAAATTGACATATTTTTTACAGTAAGTTAGAACCTAGCTTGTAATTCCTTGTTATTGTATATTTTGGGCTAATAATTGGCATGGGATAATCATCTGAGAATGTACTAGGAAAACATTATAGAGTTAGTGTATTTTATTTATTTATTCTTTTAAATCTTGACCTATATTATGTATTATCTATTGTATATTTTAATACTTTTTATTTAAGTGTTACCATGTTTAGTCATGGATATTTATTTATAACTGATCAGGATATTAGTGATTTTATTCTTAATTTGTTTATTTTATTCATTATATACACTATAGTACTCCACACTGATTATGAGGTTATTGTCTCCCAACCATACCACTGTAGACCATCTCTACTAGTCAGCAGCATCTACCATATGAGGAGGCATGCTTGAGGCCATGTGACCCATCAGGACAAGTTACTTCTGAGTGAACCACGCTCAAGATGTTACACCTACCAAGGGAAGAATATTATGTGAATGAGTATATAACACTTGGGACTCATTGATGGATTCATGGTCTATTCTGATGAGGGTATCTTTTCCAATTCTCTAAACTAGATTTCACATTGAACCCTTGTTGAGGTGGACTTTGAAAACTCACTCCAGAGAAATAGGAGGGAAAACACCCACATATATATAGATCTAGAGAACACATCCAAGATCATAATAGATATGGAATGAGAAGAACAATGGATCTAACTTTCCATTGAAGACATACACAATGTGTTCCAAGGGATACACAGTGTGTCTCACTAATCCTGAAACGTCCCATGTCTCACCATCTCACACGTTATTTCTTTCTTCATATACAAAGAATGAAAACTAGGGTTTCATGGCGTGAAGAGGTTGATATGTAACATGCAATGTTTTTTCTTCTCTAGCCTATGTATTCTTAGTCATGTTCATGTAGTCAGTTTTTGGCCATGTACATTGGTTATGTCCAAGTACTTTTTGTAGTGAATGTGGTGTGCTCCACTTGACACGATATTTAGGGGAAAAGCTAGCTCTTGGTGTGTGTCATCTAACCAAGGCCTTGTACATTCTTAATTACATGGGGTGTTCCCTACTACACATTGTGTGTGGGTCCACATGGTCGCATAGTCTTGTAATCCATATAAATATCAAGTTGTTGTCCAAGGTTTAAATAGTATTTGATATGACACACATGACTGTAGTGTTACATAGGTTCTTGGGTGTGTACTCCATATACACACCTAGACATATATATAAGGGTCTCATATTTTGTGAGTAAATAAAATGGAATGTCATATTTAACTCAATTTTTAAACCCTAGTAGTTGCACAGGGGGGTAACACGATGTGTGTCCCTGTGGACTACATAACATGTAGTTCGAAATTTTCTAGAAACTCAGGTTCATGACATGGCTTCACCCATGCCACAGTTTCATTCACTCCATCCAAAAATCACACCCCTGAAAATTTATATCTAGTATTCAATAATATTTTACTTCCCTAGTGGATAGATTATAGAAACTGCATTCAATTAAGAATCATCCTCCATCATTCTAGATCACCAAAATTCCAAAAACATGCATGAACACCCTAAATTTAGTAATTAATCCATGCATGATATCCCATCATGCCACATGATGAATCAGTCATGATCTTAATCTAAATCTCAAACCCAAAAAAATGATTCATTATTCCAATTATAGAATTCCCAATGATCATTTGTTGGGTATTTTTAAACTGTAGGTGAAATGAGACATCGATGATGAACACATAAAGAATTAAGGGAGAAAATAATGAACGTTAAAAGTGAGTAATGGAAGTTGGACCTTTTCCAAATTTACCTTAATCTATTTATGGAGAAAACATCTAATGAAAAGGATAAATAATTTTTAAAAAACATAATTTCATGGATAAAAATCCATAACTATAAATAAACAATTTACCAACAAATAAAAATAGTTAGAAGGTTTTATTTTCATTCAATAAGGAATAAATAAATACTTGACTAATATAATCAAAACTAATACCCTACCTTATATTTGGATCTATCTCTAATAAAGAATGCTTGCACTTCATTTTCTTGGAAAAAATACAAGAAACCCTTTGATAATGAAGATCTTGAACTTATCAAATCCTTGATCCATGGTCATGTAATTTAAATAATTAATAAATATATTGATTCATTTATTTATTTATTTGTTTATTAATCCACCCATGACAATTTTTTAACTAAACAATTGATCTGCACAAATATTATATCACTTATAGGGAAAAACCCACATTCTAGATTTAATAGAGGTTTCATGTTTCTCATATAAGACTCCATTGGGGAGATATCCTTTTTTCGAAAACTATGCACCTGTGATATATTATATTTAATATTTGAAATATATCCACTCTTAAGCACTCTCGGCCATGGAATTATGCACCGATTTCACACAACACTCTGATAATATTCCCTAAAATATTACAAAGTGTTACATAGAAAATTAAAAATTGATAAATTATACCCACATTCAAGTATTTTTATCCCAAAGAGTGAAAACCTACTCAAAACTATGGATAATAATCTCACACATAGATATCCCACTCCCGCGATCTCTCCAAGAGGATCACATATTACCGATAGAAATTAACCCAAGGAAAACACTTACCCATAAAGGTTTTTATATTATTGATTCTCAGAATACATCGAGCACCTAAAAATGAAACTCCACCCATAATTTTTAACTCACCCTATTCAACATCATGCAATGGTTCATGCACATATCTCCTCACCTGTGACACGTGGAAAACATCATGTGTCTGGCCTAACTACAATGGTAGGGATAAGTGGTATGCCACCTCTATAACCTAATTCAGTATCCTAAAAGGGACAAATAATATAAAATATAGTCATTATCCCCATATAAATCTCTACAAACATCAATGAGGTGTGATCTTTCAGAACACAGGGCCTTCTCTTCGAACGCTAAGTCCACTGTCATTGGTTTGGAAAGGATTCCTAATGACACTGGGTAGTCCCCAGCCACCCCAAGATGAACTAAACATTTACAAACATTTCTCACACCAACTCTGGGTCCATAATAATTCTTTCCCTGGATCCAAATAGTATAGTGGTGACCTATAGGTTCTCCCATTCATGGACTCAAATGGTGTTACACCAATGGTTGAGTGGTATCTATTATGATATAAAAACTCGACCAATGGTAAATGATTCTCTAGATTATAACCAAAAATAACATCCAAACCAAATTAATGTTTCCCAAAAAATGAATGGTAATCCTTTCCTAGCCATATATTTGGTATAAAAACACTATTCTCAAGTGAAAATGAGTCTCAAAAGCCTCATGCATCTTCTAAATAACCATGATGTAAAGAGAGCATCACGGTCTAAAAATGATCAGCGATGAACTCCATAAAGTTATACTACCTTTTTCATGCTTAGGAATCCTAAACATTTTATTGAACTCTACTCTCCTGTGGTTATTAAATGGTCCAACTTGTTGAATCGGTCTACAGTCACTTGGATAGTGTCATGACCTCTCGCTAATCACGGAATCCCATCATGAAAATAAAAAAATATTCCATCCCATTTCCACTTCCATCCAAGAACCTAGACCTACACCTATTGGTAGGTGAGACATAAAAATATAACTCAAAAACATTTCACAATATACTTGGAAAGCTAACCCAATACTAAAGGATCCTGGTACATCATCACCTCTCTTAGATGCACTACTATAGGATAACATGAAACCCCCTCAGCATCACCTCACACAACATTAATTGTTTCACCATCCATCCTTGACAAAGTTTGAATTTATCCCCACCATAATAATATCCATTGGAAACATTTTCATTAGGTATCTATGCATGAAAGATCTCACAACCGATATCCCCAATTTGTGCCTCTCTAACATACTTTTGAAATGGAGGGGTTACAACCATCTATTATAGATATGTTTCACCATCTTCATACTTAATATTTTACTATAAACAGTTCAACTACATCATCACTTCACTCCTCCACAACATATAGAACAGTTTTTTGTGTGAATATTACATCAATGTCACACTCTCAGGTGGATCCCAAGATATAACTACCTTAACCTTCGTTGTGTTCACTTTCACACCCATGTTTGAGAAGATGCATCCCAAGAGGTGGACCTCTTGAATCCTGAACTCAAATTTAAATACAATTCTATAAATATGGTATTATCTGAGCATTTCCAGAACTATCCTTAAATTTCCCACATGGTACTCCACTAACATTGAGTATACAAGGGTATCTTTGATGAATAATACCACAAACCGATCTAAGAAGGGTTAAAGTATCCAGTTCATAAGTATTGAAAACACCATTGAAGAATTCAACACATCAAAAGGTATCACCAAGAGATCAAAGAAAACACGGTAACATTATAAAAACACCTTCTATACATAGTTGGTGATAACCCATCCTGAGGTCAAAATATGAGAACCACTTCAACTCTAACCATAGGATGAAGAATTCATCGATTCTATGGGTTGGATACTCTTTCCTTATAGTTTCCTAATTGGGGTGACATTAATATATGACTAACATCAATCTGACATCTATATTCAATGAAAAAACACTAGGCTACCCAGAGGAACATGTAAGGTCTTACAAATCCCCTACACTGTAGGTTTATCCAACCACACCTTTGGATCTGATAGCTACACGGGGTTATCAGATATGCTAGCATGGATATAGAGTCATCCTTTTGTGCAAATCTATATAGAAAAAAAACTTTGGATGGGGAGGTAATCCCATAACATCCTCATGGAAGGATTCTATATGGTCCTCCAATTCCATAAGAAACAAAATTATCAAATATTATACTTCTCTAAGGTTCATACTATCCAAATGACAAGAAAAAATTTGTGTCCTACTACACACCAGTTCATATTACTTTTCCATGTATTTATTCTCACCAAATAATATAATTCTCATCCCAATAACTAGGGTACACCACAACCCTCAGAGGTAAAATTCAATTGATAAAGGATGGTAGACAACCAATCCATACTGAAGAAAACATTGTAGGGTCTCACTACCATTATGGAAATATTCCATGTGAGGTGATCACTCCTCTTATATTCAAGTCACAATATCAGTAGAAGTGTTTGATCACTGAACTTTCTCTATAGAATCAAATAAATACATCGTTCAAGCTAAAAGGATCTAAGGGAATCACTATGTATAAAAAAAAGGATGTATTTAGGGGTAAGGTTAGTAACTATGTTCCTAAACTACAATTAGATTAGATAAGAAATAGGTCATGCCTTGAAACACACTCGGAGATTCCATGTCACTATCCCATACTACCTGAAGTTATCTTTAAACTTATCTGAATTATTTCTATAACTAGGTATCACTTAAACACCTTAACACTCCAAAATGACCTCAAATATTTAATTCAAAGCAACTCTCCTGCCATACCTTGAAACTATTATCTTTTATCAGTACTGACTCACCCTCATGGTTTTAAATCATGTTTTGAGAACGTGTCTTGGTGAGGGAAGTGTCCCTCTTCTTTGTGTACCTAAAGTTTTATCAAGAATCACCAACATAGGGCTCTACCACTACCATGAATCAATATATAAAAGTCACCCCTCATTGACCACCATCTCAAGGGAACCTAACCAAGAAAAACACTCACACCACAGGCTCAAGCTAATATTATACCATCTTAGGAGGGGAATCTGGATCACCATAAATCCTAGGGGTTATCTCTCTATGATTATTTTGAAGAATACTCAGCATAATTTTTTCAATTATTGGTACCACTAGAACTTACTACTTCTCAACTTTTTTGGGACTATCCACCTGAACCACTAGAGGCGAGTCAGTCTGTTACTAAATGGGTTGAGGCAATGCTCGTTATCCATCCAGAGGAACTACCTCCTACAAAATATATCTAATTAAAGCCTCATTTCCAAGTGGATCATAACCATGATCCTACATCAGAATCATATATGGTATTTATTGTGGAGGAAAATAGTAATAGATGAGACATTCCATGGTCAAACAAGCATATCTAGGGATCTATCACAAGAAATACATGGAAACCACAACACATTCATATATGATGCATGTACTAATGTTTTACCTACAACAAGTTCCTATATGAACCAAGTTAACAAGAAGGATATTAGTGTTCTAAGAAATGGATATATTTGTCGTTGCAGCAGAACTAGATTCCCTAGCCTAAGAGTCGAACCCAGGACACATTAATATTGTTTCCATAGTTCCCAAAAAAAACCACGTGGCTATAAAATCACAAAACATTGTTCATAATATGTACTACTTTAATACCACTATATCCTGACCTAACCCTATGGGGCCCGCTTGGCTGGTTCAAGTTGATAATTAAACACAAATCCCTTTTCCAATAGGGAAGGGTCTGGTGAATAGTGTTGAGTAGGCATAACAGTCCCAACCCACTAACATCAATGGAGAAGCTACCCAAAATAAACTTCTAGATCAATCTGAGTTCTTCCAAGAGCAACTAAGCACCACATTCTCCTAGTCCATCGAGGACACCATTGAAATTCCTATCATCTATATAAGACAAGACTTGTGTAGTAAGATCCCATGTAGGGGTGAGTATATACATACCCAGTAGGAAACTCCAAAATCACCAAAAATAAAGCATTGAGAGAGTATCCATCTCTTCATCACAAAGAGATATCAATCAGAATATGATAAATACCATTAATATCAACAATAACCTAGATATACTCAAATGTATATACCAATTATCAAGTAAGATTGTAACTATAATATCATCACAAGATTTTATTAGAGTATCCCATGTAACACACATCTAGAAGAACACACTCCATGAGTCTTACAATCACTGATGGCACTCATTTAGGAGGTCTCACCCATTGAGTTTTAATATACCAATAGCATTCGATTGAATATTATCTTTGGTTCATGCTATAAATATTAAGAAAGGAACAAAAAGGGATCATCTTAGATACTCACTTGATTAAAATATAGCCTTCCAATATACAACAGATATTGATACACAGATATGGGATCCCACCCAAGGCCTTTGGGGAATACATGACCCTAACTATAATAATCCACTGGATGGGGGTCACTCTCTCATACATTGGTCATGTGATTCTTAAAACCCTACCTATGGAAGAAGATAATGATAATGATTATATAATGTCCTAACCCAGATTCCACTAAAAAAGTTCCCCAATCTAGTCCTCCTCATGGTCTCAAGCATGTCTCATCATACACTAGAGGCTTTCAACAAGTAGGGAGGGCCTGTGGTGTGACATGGGATGACTATGCCTTCTTATCAAAGTAAGAAAACAGTGTAAATAACCAAGTATCATCCATATAATTAATAAATGTAGTTAAAACAAAATAGATATAATAAGGATGAAATAATAAATGGAATGAGGTAATAGCATGTATGTTTATTTCATACATACAGCACCGATTTCCCATTGGCATGGTCATACATATACAAGAGTAAATAAAAGAAATATAAATAAAAGTAAAAGGATCTAATATATACACTAATCCATACCACAAACTTGATCTCCACATACATGTCTGATCTATCCTATTGACTCAGTCTATGGCATCATCCTATCATATTCCTTAAACCAAGTGAACGTCTGCTTAGGTGCCCCAATGCAATGGAGTCCCAAGTAGGGTGTGAGTACAAAACTCAGTAGGGCACCACCAAAATGGTCCCATACATAGCTAGTAATTTTTAGTGTAAAAAAATGTGATATACTCATTATAAAATATGATAAATAAAACTAAAATAGTAAATACAAACAAAGATGTAAAAAAATAAACCACATTTGATCCTTAGGTCCATGATCCAAATCGACCATACCTACTTCGGCCTAAGCCAGAAGGTCTTTAAATAAGGTTTTATCATATATATATTTCAATATGTGTGTTCTATAATATTTGTGTATATATATATATATGAATATGTATATATATCATTGTAAATATAAATACTCAAATATATATTTATGTATATGTGAGTAATATGATAAATAACATAAATAAAAACAACACATAGTCTATCCTTGGGTTTGTAATACCGATCGATAAATACCTTCTTTATCCAGCACTAGAAAAGCTTCTAAGCAATCTATGTCACCAAGTGGGATACATTTCCTCTCCTAGGGATCACCTGTACTCACCTCTAATCAATAAAATGAAGGATTTTTTGTATTGATGAACAATATTTTAAAGATAACACTACATCAACTATAGAATATGTTGGATGTATCATGTATCATACCTATGAATGTCAGGACCATGGCCCATTGACATGGAATCTTATTTGAGTCCATGGAACTCATCCATTGAAAACTTAATATAATATAATCCTACTTGGGCCAAAACCCATGGACATTGACCAATGCATCCTCCTCAAATACATAGAGCACATCAATTGAAAACTTGGTATAATATAGACCTACATAGACTAGGATAGAAGGCTATTAACCAAGGTTTCCTCCTCAAGTCCACAAATCATATCCATATAATACTCGATAAATGGTTCCATGCTGTCATGAATTTTTGGTACCATAACACAATTCCACTCCTCAGTTCAATACTATGATATCTAGATACTTAAATAAGGATTAAAAGCTGGATACTAGGAAGTACCTCTGGGAATCCAAAAATGGATTGTATTTCATCAGGCTCATTGTCCAAAATCTAGTAATCACCTATAGTAATGAAATTTGTATCAATAATAACTGAGTAAAGGAATAATGAAAAGTATGAGGGTGTTCGAAGGCCTAACCCACACTACAACCACTTCCTCACATATTACAAGTTTGGTATGGGTTCTTTATGACACCTTCAACCATATCTAGCCAAACCCAGGATGAAAATATTAGGTTTGGTTAATCATTAAGTCACGGAATAGGTCCCGTAGGTTAGTGCTAAGGAGAGGCATCCTACTTCAGATCTTCAGGGTTCACATGTAAATAAATAAATCCCTCTTGGGATACTCTAATTCCAAAAATAAGTATTTCCATATCACTTTGGGTCCTAAAAATGATTGAAAATAATGAGGCATCTTACATGGGATCTTCTATGTCAGATCATACGCAGAGGCATCCCATAAGGTACCCTTGACCTCAGTGGAAAGTCGAAGCATGAAGCTAAAGTTCATGGTAAGTTAGTAACCCCAAGAATTCATCCATTCAATTAAAAAATTTTAAAAAAAATAATTTAATAGTTCATTGTGGAAAATATAAACAAGGTGTGTCACCCTCAATGTTAAGCCCTAGCATACACATACTACATAACCATGTAGAAATACTCTAGGAAAGGTATGATAAACCACCTACCTTTAAGAATATTTAACCAATTAATTTCTAAAGGCTAAAAGTAGCTTCCAAGGCCTATCCTTGGTCAACTAAGTCGTGTTGGGTCTTGTTTCACAACAAAACCACAAAAAACAATTAATTATAACTACATTATAATTAATTAATTAAAACCAAACAAATTTTTAATTTAAAAACACGCTTTATTTAAAATAGACATAATGCCAAAAATATTATTTTGTATCCCATCACATAGGAATAGTGAAATAGAACTCACTAACATCCCGTATCATATTACCAACATAAATATAAGTATAATCCCTAATAAATAGCATCTAAATTACCATTCAATTGTTTTAATTTAATCTTTAAATATTTGGAAATTTACTGTGGTGATGTACCATGATAAAACAATATATGGTGAAGTTTACACAACATTTTAGATTATCATCTTCTTAGGAAGAGTGAAAACCCAAACATGTTTATTTTATTCCACCATGATCTGGTGGAATCAAGAATTAGAAACCCTAACTGGGGAATCCAAGAATAGAGGATGAAGAAAAAGAACTCAAGAGAGACTAATGGAGTCAAAGGCTTACCTCAAGGGTTGCAATGCACCTAGAGGTGTATGGTTCAAACCAATGATGAGGGATAAATCCCATAGTTGAATTAATAAAGAATAATGTGTGTATGGGGATAAGGGGAAGAAAATTAGGTAAAACCCTTTAAGGGTCAGATGTGTAAAATGGTAATTTTCCCCTCTTTAATGAGTCTCATGGTTTGGCCACAGAGTTTTCCAAACCGTACACCAATCATGTGGTGTATACTGTCTTGACCTCTCATCTCACATGGTTTCAATGCATGAATTAATAGACCATTCACCAACCATGAACATCTAATATCTTATGTATACCCTACCCCATATAGTTGTAGTGCATGGTTAGTCAAAAAAATTTCCAACTATGTGTCATGTCTACAAAAAATTGAAGACCCCCTTCATGGTTTCCTCTATCCTACTACAAGGTTTCCTAAACCTTGATTCTATAAAAAATGGATTGTGTGATTAGGCTGCATGTTTTGATTCAACTATGTTCCAACCATGCCTCTGAGTTGAACCTTTATAAAACTTAATTTTCAGGACCTGAACACCTAGGATACTCCTAAAACCTCTGACTTACAAGACATAATTCATTCCACATATAAAAAAATATTTAGAGTCATTCAAACCTTTTAATTTTTTTTTAATCTCCTATCAAGATTTGACCAATACAATAATTGAAAATTCAAAATCCTTCAGAAATTTACAACTCAAAAAAACATCTGCCTTTACATCCTCTACGCCATAAAACTTCTCATCCATGATAAGGCTTAATGGGGATTAAAATGAATGGCATGGCCTACTTGATTCATGAATTATATTCTAAAGGATGCATTGATTTTTTGAACACCTAACATGCCTCTAAGAACTACATTAAGCATATAGTGCTTAACAAATAACATTGATCCAATGCCCATAACCATTGATGAAAAATCTAGATGTCACTTACCAAATCCCATATAACCCAAACTATTATCACATTTTTACCAGCCTAATCAAATGGACTATGTTCTCCCACCATAGGTTCTTACTTTTCAATGGAAAATTCCATGCCACGGTATTACCAACATCAGAATTTACTAGAGAGACATGTCCCTAGGATCCTAATTATGCTCCCCCTACATTTCTCAACTTGAATCATCTAATCAAAAATGAGGATATTACCCTCAATCCTTGATTATATCAAACATTCAAACTCTAATGGAACAAACTCAATCTGGTTGCACTATATTTTCCTTGAAAATCCTCATCCAACCTTTAGTCTGCACTGATATCATCCCAACAGTGTACTAGATATAGTTTCATACTAACCACATTGAACTACATGAAATAACACAATTCAAACTACATTGGGATGATTCTTCTCATAAAATCTCAGCTTCCAAAGCTGACACGCCACCAAAAGATAATTTTATTACTTTATCCAAAGGCATACTAAGATCATCACTAAGCTCAATTTCTAAATTATATAACCGACTCCTAGTGACATTATTTGGAAAAACCACACCCTTTACAATCTATTATTGTTCCACTACACAAACATGTACTTAGCATTCACTGAGGAATCCAATAATACACTGGTACATTTATTTTATGGAATATGAGAGCTAAAATATCATCCAAAAACTAGTATCAAGATACCACAACCCATCTCACATGAGGGTATCCCACCAGTGAATAGCATCCTCCACCACACCTTAGGATTATTCTTATCACCGCTCTAACGAAAAGAGAACCTGATCACAATAGCATATTCCCTATCCTCCCCAAACATAACAACCGATATGGCTTAGAAACCTCTCATTCAAATCATTAACATAAACATCACCCTTATATCATTCCCTCTTCCTAAGAATAGTTTCCACGATGCTTGTCCATATTCAAAAAAAAAATAGGGACACCACCCTCAAATGGACAATGGTATACTATGAACTATTTTTATTACTTTTAAACCTCTCCTTGAGTGAACTTATAAGGATTATTTCATCCAACTACAAAAGATACATAGGTATCCCAACATATAGATGACACTCTCTCATCATACTCAAGATGATGTCAATATATTGGGCATGATCATCTCTATCTAGGAGTATACTAATATTCCTTTGGTAGGTGTGTATTTCTCTCCCTAATCCATGATCACATCTAAATAGACTGCACTTTCTATATCCAATTCCGGACACCGTGTATCCTGACCATGTGTGTCTAGGTCCAACAATGGGTAACATGTCTCCTAGAACCTGATTTAATCTTAATATCTTCTCTACCATTGATGTAGATTAGGAATAAAGTGCACGAATGATGAGAATGGATGTTCAAAATTAAAATTCACTAACTCAGGCCCATA
Source organism: Viscum album (assembly GCA_963277665.1). Taxonomy (NCBI): domain Eukaryota; kingdom Viridiplantae; phylum Streptophyta; class Magnoliopsida; order Santalales; family Viscaceae; genus Viscum; species Viscum album. Next base: position 1,752,486,861 of record OY728146.1, on the reverse strand, counting down.
AGATAAAAAATGAACATTTAATTCCATTAAAATGTAATTAACATATTTATTTTTATTGGATAATCACCCATATACATGGTATGTATAAGGAGGGTTCCTTAAGTGTAGAGGTCGATCTAGAACTCAACGTGTATTGTCTACTCTATTCCATGTACTCTTGGTCTTACCCATATACTCAGGTCATGCCTTTATACACAATCCATGTACATGTAATTATCAGAGTACATGTGGTGTACTCCACATCACACAGTCTGTAGGGGCCTAGGATTGCACATGGAGTGTGTCAACTACCCAATCTTGTGTTCTTTACAAAGTACATGATATAGGCATCACCACACATGGTGTATGAGGCCACATGGTATCCTAGGTGTGTACTCCATGTCCACATTTATCCATTTTCTAATGTTTAGATATCAAGTGATACAACACACATAGATGTATCATTACATGGTTTCCTGGGTGTGTTCTCTCTATATAAGCTGATTCGGTTGGCCAAAGGTCCCACAACATGTGATTTAACCGCATGGAATGTGATGTTTAATAAAACATGTAAACCCTAGACACTATACAACAGGGAATACACTGTGTGTGTCCCTCTAGACTACATGGCATGTTGTTTCAAATTTTCTATAAACTCAAGTTCATAACACTGCTTTTATTGTTTCACTAGTTCTTTCACATCAGTTGTAAATAACACCCCCAAAAATGTGGATTTGGGATTGGCAAAACCTGGTTGTCACTGGTGGCTAGATTTCATCCATCCCTTTTTCTCTAGAATTAACCACTATCATGTTGCATCACCAAAACATTCATGAACACCATTGATCCAGTATCTGGTCTACACCCAATCTCCTGACACCCCACATCACTCCTCAAATTTTCTCTCAATCTCAATCATGAACCTACGAATACAATTTTTTTACCAAATATCGAATGTGCAACGATTGGATTCCATGTGTTGTGAAGTCACCTGTCAAAAGTGACACTAATGGTGAACACGTAAATAATTAGGGGACAAAATCATGAACCATAAAACTAAATAATGGATTTTTTCCTTTTTTAGATTGACTTCAATCCATTGATAGAGAAAACATAAAAACCAAAGGATAAATAATTATCAACAATCATAATTTAAGGGATAAATATACATCAACCATAAATCACCAATCAACCCAAAAATAAATATTTTTTTAAGGCTTTATTCCCATTCAATATGGAATAAAAATACTAAATTAATACAATCAAAATAAATTCCCTAACTTGGTATTGGATCTGTTGCTAATGAAGAGAACTTATGCTTTCTTACCATTGAATAGATCTAATAACTCTATTAATGACAATGATCCTCATAGTACTCTGATCCTTATTCCACATTCCCCATGACCATCCACCAATGCACCCTCCACTGAAGTTTCCCCTCTCCAAATCTATAGGGTTATGTGGATAACCCTAGGATTTTCCTATAACTAGGTTTCAATAGAGGGTGGTTGGGTCATTGAAATTAAATAAATAATAAATTATTATATTTCTTTCTTTCTTTTTCAATCCACTCATGAGAAATTTTTAACCAAATACCAGGTTTTCACTACGGTTATATCACAACTTGGGTAAAACCCACATTTTGGATTTAATGGCGGCCTTATATTTACCATTTGAGACTCTATTTGGGATATATTTCATTATTTCTAAAAAATATGCATGTGTGATATATTATATTTCATATTATTAATATATCTTTTATATGGCTCTCCAGGTCCCAAAATTCCATGTCAACATTTCACTTCACTCTAAAAATATTCCTTGAAATATTCAAAATTATTACACTGAAAATTAGGACTCACTACAGATTGTCTTCCAGTTTTCCTATGCATTATCTATATATAGATGAACTAGAATTTTGATCAAGAATATTTAAAAAATGATCTTGAATTTTACCTAGAATAGATATATCCATGAAAGGAAGCTCAGTATGATTTCATGGAATGATTGCATCAAGCCCACTAATGTGAGGGTTCTTAGCATCAAAGACCTCAATATTTTCAATAAACCACTTTTCACCAAATTTACATAGAATTTTATAATTTCCAATGATTTTTATATTGGTTTTATTTCCATTAGGTTCTCCAAAAAATTGAATCAGTATCCCTATTACCTTGCCTCATTCATTTGTACTTCCATCAGTCACTCTTTCAATGACCTGATGGGCAGATTTAAATACATGGTCTACATATAGCCTAACTTAAATAACTGGAGCACCCTATGACTTCAAAAAAACCATTAAGGAAACTAACTATGGATAAATATACCAAAATGAATCACTTTTATATTTCTAATTTATTCTATAGAATCCTTATCCATGATGGGATTGTCCCTAATCATATCTCTTTTGAGTTGAAAAGATATTCCTTTGTGGATTTGGACACTCTAAAATGGACTCCAAAGAGAAATATCCATTTCAATTCCTATGAATAATATAGAATAAGGTGTGGAATAACTTATAATACCCCCTCTTACCAACTCCAATTTAGTGACCCATTCATCTAGCTTTCAAGAAAACTACTCTTATGGAAGATTTGTAGAGGTTGGTTTCCCACTTATAATCAACTTAAGAAGGCTAGATTCTAGATGGAATTTATCTGATATTTATGAATAGGGTCTAATAAAATCATGAAACCCAACTTTATAAATTTTGGATTGATATCCAAAATTTTGAACTACCTATAGGGTATTTTTGGTTTCAAACTCTTCATGGAAAATAAACTTCAATACCTACTTCTTTCCATCATTACTCACGTCTGTAGTAATTAGCTTTGTAACCTGCTACTCACAGCTTTTGCATCTACCATCATGTACACTTGGGGAGATAAGAATTCACTGGTCCTTGATGACCTGATCCCATATCTCCATGCAAGCATTATTTCCATGAATCAGGACATCTGTAATGCTTCCAATGTTTAAGAAAGTTTTATAGAATACTATATTTCTAATCTTAACACCTTATGGAAGCTTAGTGTACAATATAGGTAAATAATTCCACTAGTTCTAAAATTGATCTGTTGGATTTCCCTGATCTCTATATAGATCCTGGTAAACATTTATGGTGTTCCTTCTAGTATTCTAGGACCCTCTAGTTGTAGAGGTTTCTTCCACACTCAACATGGCTTCATCAAATGATACTTCTATCATTACATTGGAAACTGAATTGCATATGAGGATGAACTTTGGTTCATAATACAATTTATCATTCATTTCATCCATCATGAATGGGATTACCATTGGATTGAATTGTACTCAAAGTTATTCATTGAATCCCTTATGGGTAGAAGAATGAATTTCCCATGTAAGGTGCTTCTATAATGGATTAAATGTCTTTAAGACACTATTCATCTCAAATTGATGGTATTTCATGCATATAGGGATGCCAACTAAGTTGGTGATGTAATTTTTTAGGGAGATTTCATCGAGATGATCTTGATTTGTCCCTTCTATTTTCCTGAATACTTCTCAACATTGGTTATTATGGATATAAAATGTGTGATCCTCTCCCACTATTGAAAACCCTTTGTAATTCTTAATCTTCTTATTTACACTTTTCTTAATAGATCTTTTGATTAGTTTTATCCAAATAATGATCCTTTTTGGTAATGATAAATCCCTATATTTCACTTTGAATTATACCTTTCCTCTAGTATTGATAATTAAGTAAACCAAATTGATCTCATTAATGTTATTATTAGGGTCTTCACTTGAAAGACTATTGAATCTTGGTGGTAATTAGATTAATCTATTTTTTTCATATTCAGTTTGATGGTAGGCATGGAAATTTAGTTATTATTATTCCCAAAGTATGGTTTAGTGAGATATCTTAATGTATGTTTAGGATTTACCTCTATGGTGTTAATTTCATATTGAATACTTGGAGTTTCACAAGTTTCTTGATAGGTAATATCCTTTAAATTAGTTTTTAAAATTATATTTTTAAGATTTATTAATAGTTTTCTATCAATATTAGGGTCAAAAAAATCGGTTATTATTATATATAGTTATACATAAAAATTTAATTATTTTTAGCACCACCTCCCAAGAAGGGATTCTAGGTTTTTTACACACCTATCATAGGGTTGTTCTATTGGATTTAGTTCCCTATAACCAACTTCTACATACTTTATGATTACCTAAATTAATTTTATTAAATATTAATATAAATCTATTATCACGTCATGATTATTATTTTGTGTGACATAGTATGTGATAATGTCATGTGTGTGAATGACACACTAAAAGGCTAAAGAAGTTCCTTGCTATAATGAGAACCAAGAAGTGCTATGATAGTATTCTTAAATATAAGTTCTATAGACAAATTATATAATTTTATGAGACAAATTATATAGGATACTAGGGGTTAAGCCTCATAGAACCTTGAGAGACTTTATTATAATATATTCCTTTAGTAATCTTTAGTGTAGGATATTATGAGTACACGACCCACCAAAAGGGAATCCAGATTTATATATCATCATATATTCCTATATTTGGACATCTATAATGATCCTTAGTCTTTAATATTTTTATTAATACATGTCATGAGTTTTATACATTGATTTATTGATGAAAATTGTGATGAAATACTCTCACTGTGAACTAAGAAATTTGGGGTGCATCACAGGAGATGTTGAATTAAGGAATAATGTGAGATAGGATTTATCCCTTATATTCCATAATTTAAGTTGATATATCATGCCCTTTGAAACGAATTCAACACCTTTATAATGTCTATGGTCATGGTGGTATTATTGGAAAGTTCATTTCTATAAATTTAAAAGAAATAGACATTGAACATATAGTTTGATGACACCATCTTGTAACCTTCTTGATTAGAGATATCGAGATAAAAAGATTATATTACACGGCGTATGGTCATTGGAGGTTTCATGTCATTGTGACATTAAATTCTTTCACTATGGGAGACTTTGTATGTTTCCAGAGAATTACCTTTTATTTTAGGTGGTGTAGTCTAATTCCACCGATAAAGGGGCCTAGAGGGTAACACATTAATTATATTCAGAATCTCAGTTAAATTCGAGATGAATTTAACATATTGGATAAATATTATTCCCACAGGCGGTTCAATAATTATTCATTTTATTTTGATCAAAAATATTCAATCAATTTTTATTAAAGAGAATATATGTGTGTGGGGGGGGGGGTTGAATATATAATAAATAATATTCATCGGGTGATTATTTAATTAATTATATAAATAGATAATATTTATTTATTCTAGTTCATTCACAAGGTAAAAATATTTATTTATTTAGCTATATGAATAATTAATAAATATTTTTTTACAAATTTTTTGAATACGATATTTATATATTTATAGGAAAATAATGAACTTATATTTATTTACTTAAATAAGTAGTTGTTATTCAAAGTTCGATAAATATTGAGGATGAATGGCGATAAAATTTTGATGGTCTAGCGTGAATTTTTATATTAAATGTTATTTGAATATATATTAATTTTTTTATTCAAGATAAAAATATTTATTCTATCTATGAGACTAGTGAACATAATGTAAATAATAATAATTATATTATTTTTTATACATGGGATTCTCTGGGAATTATAAAACTAGTAAGGTCCACTGCACAATTATTATTTTATAACCCTTGCACTATTTAAGTCTAGTTATGAAATTTTCGGATGATCGAGATCCACATTCTTTTGTTGTGAACAATAAATTACAGAGAGTATTCTTTCAATCCCTAGAGATATCTCCCATAGAACACTATGAAAATCATAGAGTTTTTCTCAGTCTCTACCAGTGTTAATCCCTTCTCTCTTTAAGGATTTGGTTTCCATCAATATCAATCATTTCAAGGGTTAAAACCCCCCATGCTAACAATGGGAGAATTATATGGTGATGACCATAGGTTCATGAAGCATGTATGGATTACCGCTAAAGGAATATACCCATGATTCCTATAACACCACAATGTTACAAAAAGAGGTCTTTTTCCGATCATTGACAGAAAAGAAAGAATTCAATGAAATGTAATTTTTTAATTTTATAAATTAATTATAAATTATATGATAAAATATCCCCACTTATTGGTTCCAAGTTTTTGTCAATTAATTTTTTTTAATTTCATTGGTCATGAAAATACAACATCATGTAAAATATGGATTATTTATATATTATGAAAAAACAGAGTTGGTAATATCCCAACTGGTGCTTCCACTGCACCTGGATCATTCAAGTTGTATCAAAGGGTCAACTAGTAATTTAAAATTATTTATTATTCATTAATTGATTATATTAAAAAATTAGTTTTTCACTTATGGATTATTTTTTATTTAATTTGGATTTTAATTAAAATAATTATACATATCAACATTTTTTTTCAATTTCTATATCATCTTAAATAGATTTAAAATAAATGATAAATGATTGGAGATTCCATCATGAGGTACTCATGATTCTGGTTGGTTGACTAGGATGCACAGTGTGTAACCAAAATTACACATTGTGTACCCAAGTGCATTGGCCCTGAATGTATCTTGGTATACACAACTCATCAATTAGTAATAACATATGGTGTTTCTAATGCATATTTCATGTTTCTTGGTCCATCCAAGCACACTGTCTGTCGGGTGACATAATAAACAGCTAGTGTACACGTCGTGTACTCTACAGGTATAAGGAGTGAAACTCACACTAATCATGTGGTAAATAACATAGAATATGTTGTGTGAGACTGATATTATACATCATTACTAAGATACATAGCGTATAGATAGAATACACATGGTGTGTCTCAATAATCCACACATCTGAAAAACACATTGAGTCAATCGACGTGTTATATAGACACATGGAAAAAAGATAACACTACATGAATCTCATTATTACAAATCATTTATACTATCTGAGATATATTTTGAGTCCCTAGGAATCTATCTTGGATACATAGTAAGTGAAAAACACTATGTGTAGCAAATTCGTTGATATCATGTAGTCACCCAATAAAGAAAACTAATTAAATTACATAAAGAATAATTAATTTCAACATGAACAAAAAAATACATTTTTAACATCTAATGTCTTAACTATGTAAAAAGGTTTTTAGAATTAATAAATTTTTAATTAATCCCATGTAATTATTTGTAAAATATTGGTTAAGATGTTTAATTTCCATGTTGCAATTAATGATGGGTATCTCCAAGACACTTTAGATGTTCATTAAGAAAAAGTGAATTAATTTACTAATTAATTAATTCAAGTGTTTTTATATTAATAATAAAGAATAAATTTAATTGAATCCTAGCTATTGTACTTTTTCATATCCAGTGCATTTATGTGAAAGGCCATGATCTTAGACCAGCCTGTAGATTTGATTGGTTTTTAAAATTTATTATTATTGCATTGTTTTTATAATAGTTTGTTAAATTAAATAATGGTTTTTGATTCATTCATCTCATATCCAATGTGTGGGTAAAATTATGTAATGAATAGATATCCCAAGTGAGTGGTGGAAGTTCATGTTCTGAGTTGAGGTGAAAATAATCATAGAAAATTTCAAGAGAATTGGTGGAATGTTGAAGCTCAAACCAGGTATTGTTCTAGGAGTTTGTTTCCTAGGGTCATGTTTTTTTTCATCTTCTAAATTAACAAGCCATTAGAAAAGTTCATGGCTGGGCCACTTTATTTTTTTTCAATTCCATGACCAATTATTTATAAATACTTAAATCATTAAACTAACTAATTAACAAGCATGAAAGATGGAATTAAAATAAATATTATAATATATGTAAACTTTATCTATACAATTTTGATCACATAATTAAAATCCTATTAATTTTAAAGGGCGTTTAATAAGATAAAATGGGTAGTTTACACATAAAGAGAAAAATCCCTCAAATTAAATATTATGTTACTACATCCATCCACTAACTAAGTTAAAATCAAACATAGTTCAAAGTTCTCAACCAAACCAAGTTGAGATTATTTCAATTATTGGTGGATTTTAACTTAAGTTCATGGGTTAACATAACTTAGTTTATATCAAGGGATTACTTCCTAAGTAGGTAATACTATAACTAAGAGGAGAAGTGATGAGAAAATTCTTATTTATGATTTTTGGATTAGGGATTCCACTCAACAATTCAAGGAATTGTTAGCTAATGTGCTGGAAAGTTACACATACCTAAAACCATTAAAATAACTTATCAAGACTAATTATGGGTTATTATAAAGGGAATATTTCTTTTTTAAATAGAATATTTACGTTATAGTATATTCCAAAACTAATGGTGAGGTATATTAGGTTTCAATAAAATAGTGGGTGATTAATAAATTTAAAATTTATTGTCTTATTTCCTAATCCATATAAAGTACTAAAATTCTTCACTTATTTATTATATAAATAGAGACTCATGTGAATTTGACTATATCAATGTGATCTATTTTATAGAATGATAACCTTCTCACTAGATTTAATTTCTAGAAATGGTATAGTAATTTATGTGTTATACTACCCCTTAAATTGAAATTATATATGCTATAAATCCCTATTTATAAGGTGCCTAGATAAGAGGCTAGTGAAGAAAAACTATCTCTCTATAAGAAAATTTTGTATGATTCCACAAATTTCCAATGTTTCATGCTATCATCCATGCCCAATGAGATTTTTATACAACACGAGGATATATGTTTGTATATAATTATGTCTCACCTGAATAACATTTTTCAAGAGAATGTGAGAAAAGAGAGATATAAGATCAATAATTCACTATTTAGATGCAAGCTCGGACAGCCACTTCCAGCTAGACCTCATGTAGTCAATATTATTAGATGCATTGATCACTTGGATATTTTGGGATTTAATGTCCTTGATGATAATAACAAAAATATTATTTAATCCTCACTCCCTAAATATCTTCTATAATTTCATTTTTAATTATAATATGATCAACAGTGAAAGTATCTCTTAGAACTCTTTATATTAATTTTATTAGTTGATAAATACATGGGTCATAAAAATCATGTGATCCTTATAGTGAAAAATAAAATAAAGAAAAAATAAAAGGGGTACAAGACTCATTCCAATTATAATCATCCCAAGAACCATTATTACAAGAAAATGAAGATCCAAATATAAGAAAAGAAAAAAATAAGTAAGTTTTTTGAGATGGATGTTAATCCACTAGAAAAATAACTGCACCTATTTAAAGAAGCAAGGGGAAGTTTTTGGTGTTCTGTTATTAAGAAAAATATTTATATATCTATACATTGGGTAATAGATACATATTTTCTTGCTCAAATATACATTCAAATATAGAAACTCTGTAAATTTCAAAATATTTCTAGAGAAGATGTTGATTTTTAAGCTACCAATGGTATGAGGATAACTGCTCTATCCATTAAATATTATAACCTTACTTTCCCAACTGAAATGTTATTGGTTTTTAAATATTGTTATTATATCCCAACTATTACCAAGAATATAATTTTTGTATCCTACCTAGATATAGATGGTTTTATTTTCATGTTTGGAAATAAAATCTGTTTCTTTTATAAATATAGCATATGTTAGGGTATAAAACATTTAAATAATAATATTTATGTATTAAATTATGAAAACCAATTATTGGAAATTGATAATGAATCAAGTTTATATGACTCGTTTCACACCTAGTTTTGGAATCACTATATTGGTAATGTAAAAAAACAAGTGTTTTGAAAAGCTCTATCAATATAGTTACTTAGAATATATTGAGCTAAAACCAGTTAACATATGTCACACTTGTTTACAAGGTAAAGTGGAAAAGTCATCATTTAGTGAAAAAGGTGAAATACATACAAAGATTACTGAATTAGTACACACTAATGTGTGTGTAAATTTTCATATAGAAGGTAGAGGTGGGTATTATTACTTCATAACATGTAATAATGATTTAGGTAGATATGTATATATAGTCTTAATGAGGTATAATTCAGAATCCTTTGAGAAACTCAAAGAAATCAAAAATGAAGTAGAGAAATAACTTGGTAAGAAGATAAAAAAAATATTTGATCTAATCAAGTTTGTGAGTATAATAAATAATAATACATATACTTTTATGAGATTTGGGGGGTCAAATCCTAACTCAATCCTCCTTATTCACCATAATAGAATGGTTTCTGTGAAAGGATGAATTGTACCTTCCTTGACAAGGTAAGTTTAATGATGATACATGTAAGTATTCCATTATTATTTTTGGAATATGTATTAAAAATTAAATCATACACAAGAAATAATGTTCCAAATAAATCATAAAATAGTATTCCTTTCAAGATATAGAATGAAATAAACCTATTTTGTTCATATCAATGCATGTGGTTGTAAGTAATTTGTTAAGGAAAAATCTAGAAACAAACTATCATCATGAGGTATATGGTGTACCTTAATAGTGTGACCCATGGGAATAAGGGGATATTATCTATAAAACCCCTTAGATAAGAAGTTAATTATCATAAGACAATCCATTTTTCTTAAGAGGAAACATATCATCATGAAAGATAGTGGGAGAATGTTGTGACCCAATCATTTCATACTTAAATATTACATATTATTAGATGAATATTCATTATATATCATTATGATCCACAATGATACAATAATGTTTTAGTGTCTTTAGAAACATGATAACATAAAAAATGGTACATGAAATATCTAAATCATCTCCCATTATGTTCTTCATAACAATCACAATTCTTAGATATATCATACCTAAAACCTTAATTCATAACTGATGGAAAATAAAACATAAAAATTGGTGAGCTCAAATTCACAGTAAGGATAAAAAAAAGAGGATAAAAATTATCATTTACACATTAAATAAGAATAATTTTATGAGGAAATGAGATTAACATTTGAAAACCACACCGAATAATTCATATATCATAATCATGAGTCATGGAATAAAGTATGTAATTTCATAAGATGTGAATCATAAATGAATCAAATAATATGATCCATGAAAGATTAAAATTGTGATCATATCATGTCATAAAATATTGGAACAAACTATAGAATAATCATAATTAGAGAAATATTATTTCAAGGCTACCCACCAAGAAATTATTCACATGTTAGTCTTGGGATAACCACTCATGTACCTGCTTTGGGATTTTGATAACCTCATATGTACCATCATTTTGGGCTCGGGATAACCTCTAGTGTACCCTCTTCTTAGGATTTGGATAACCTCCCAAGCACCATTTTATATAATAGAACATTAATCTATACCTAATGAAATGTAGGGCTATAATGTAACAACCTTTCAAAAAACCATAATCCAATTATATGTATACCATAAGAAAATGAAAACATTTATCATTTCCGCAAGGAAAATAAAATGGGTTTCATCAATATTTCATCATCATAACTATAATCAATCAAAATAAATGTATTGTATCATAAAATCATGTCCCTAGTGAAGAAAAAGTAACATCAAAGGATGTTGAAATTCCTTTAAAAGATCACCAGAGTATTTATTGATGAAAATACAATTTTCATTTTCAAATAACTTATTTAAAATATAAAAATTCTCAATTTAATAAGTAAACCATATTACTTGAAAATAACCACATATACTTATTAAAAAACTTTAAATAAAATAGTATTCATGGTGGTAATAAAATCTTTTTTGGTGGTGTATGATAAAACAAATATGTTATTCACGCTTTCATTAAAAAGTACCTAATTAATAAAATGAAAATAAGAATCATTTTGAAACTATTTATATACAGTAAAAAATTGTTTAAAATTACTTTAAAAAATAATAGTATAATATTGAAAATATTCATGGAAATATTTTAAGGAAAATTTGAACATGCAAGAAAAAGATTCTAGACTGAGGATAAAAACATGGTATGTTTTCCTTAAAAACATTATTTCAAAATTTTGAGTACTTAGGGAATGGAAAATGAATTTAAAACATGAAATATATATAAATAAATATATTAGAATAAAATAAATAATAATTTATATATATATATATATAATTTTATTATTGAAAAATTTAAGCATAAACAATCCTGATAAAAATGAGATTTTAACACAAAACCCTAACCTTAATTCCAACTCGATTCATAAGAACTCTAAAAACCTATTTAAATTTATTTTAAATATATAAAAACACCATATTAATACTTATGTTACCATATATTCTTGAAATATCACATTTCAACACCCATTTATTCATATTTATTTATTAAAATTATTATTTTTTGGTGTTAACTCTTTCTTTATTCATGAAAGTATTAGTATGGTGGTCATAGTCCCTATACTTTTATAATTGTTATATCATATCCATAATTTTAATCATGATATAAATATCAAATATATATATTATATATATATTTTAACTATCAATAAATTATAGAGACACAATAATTAATTGCGCCATTCATGGAGACAGTAGTCTATATGTACTCATGAATGTTGATTTTATTTTCTAATGAAAATATTGAAATAAAGATATATAATAATTTATAACTAAATAATCATAATTATATCATTAATATCATATATATTTATTAAATAAATCATTATATCCATCAATTTATGGCAGTGATGTAAAAGGAATCATATTGTTGTGTAGACGCGGTAGTCCACACGTATGCACGAGCAATAATTTCATTTTCAATTTGATGGAAAGGAGGTGGAAAATTCTTGTTACCTCATCATAATAACAATTAATAATATTTAATATAAGAAATTAATTATATTATAATATTTACCATAAATTAATTGGAGGTATAAGAATAAAAAATTGACAGTACTGGGTTAAGAGTTATACCTCTTTGTTCAGAAGCCTCCATTTGATTACACATTAAGCATTGAAAGAAGTTTATTATGATAAAAAAACATATTATAAATGGTAAGGGATATTTTTAAAGGATTTAGGCAGATTATTTCTGATCTATATGGCTCAAATATTTTGAATAAGGTTGGATCGGAGGTTCCCTTTTATAAGTGAGGGTGATGAAACACTGGGAATTACTTAAAATATTTCAATATAATTAATGTCTTTATAAAGTATAATACATAAAAATTGAAAATTATTTAAATTTATAATAATATAGGTTTAAAAAATGACATTTATACAATTTTAGGTTTCAATATTACCCTTATCTCTTATTTTAACCCCCCCCCCCCCAATAAACCTGTTTTAAGCTTAACCATTGTAACAAAAAAAAAATCTTCACTACTCATTATAACAAAAAATAAAAGTTTATTAATTAAAAAAATTAAAAATTATAATTATGAATATGAAAATTATTTTATTATATTAAATTTATATAATTTGTGGAAATTAATTTTAAAATTAGTGTGAAAAATACAACAAAAAATCAATTTTTAGAAAAATAATTTTTTACATAAAAACTGAATTTAATTTCATTAATTACGTTGTAGAAACTATAAAATGAATTTTCAAAATATTTTAATGGATATATAATATAAAAATTTCATTGAAACCATTCAAAAAAAATTATTTATTAAATTTATTAAGATAAAAACACTTACACATATAAAACAAAACTTTTGAAAAAATAACTCATTTTAACATTAAATGATTATATCTTCATTCATAACCATTAGGTAACTAATTTATGAGTAACTATTCATTTATTCGTATAAACTATAAATATATTTCATCGAATTAATTTTTCAATAATTATCAATGTACTTTATTTATATAAAAATATATTTCTTAAAAAAGAAATTTTAATCATTAAATAATTTCATTAAAATTTTAATGATTATTTATTTGGAATTAATAAATAAATCTGAATTCATGAAGAACTATATATGTTTTTCATAATGTGGTCAATTATATTCATACTTTCTAATCCAATGGCTAGGTTATAAAAGTATACTATATCATGGGCTCATTTATACTTAGGATTGCATGTAAAGAAATCTATAGAATAATTCATGTTTATTTCAAAAGAAATACATATAAATCTTGGTGTGATACATTCTACACCACAAAAAATAAATTTCATACTTGAAATTCCATCACTTTGAGACAAACAAATGGGGATATATTTTCTTCATTACATCACCAGGTTCCAATGTAGCTTCCTAGAATTTTTTATTCCTCCAGATAAATTTAACTATGTTAGTAGTCTTATTTTGTATCACCTTACCTCTAGGATATGAGATTTCAACTAGTTTTTATTCATAGGAAAGATCATTCTCTAGTTTTACAACCTCTAAGTTTTTTACATGTGAAGGATTAGGTATTTACTTTCTCAGACAAGATACATGTAACACTTCATTAACCTGAGAAAGATTTGGTGGAAATGTGAAACGATAATCTAAATTCCATACTTGATCAAGAATCTAGAAGGGAACAATATTATAAGGAATCATCATTCCCTTATTTATGAATCTTATAAACTTATTACATGAATACATTTTACCCTAATATAAAATTATAGATCTCACTGATGATTGTCAGTATAGCTCTTCTGTCAACTCTATATTGCCTTGATATGTTATTGAATGGTTATAACATTATCTTCTATTTATTTATCTAGATCAGGTACCAATAGCTTTATTTCTTTAACTTAATCCCAACATGTTGGTGTTATACACTTCCTTCCATAGATTACTTCATAACTAAGTATTTGAATACTCATATGAAAGCTATTGCTATAAGAGAATTTGAAAAAAAAGGTGCTGATCCCAACCCCCCAATGAAATCTAGAGAATATAATATCAACATATACTCTAGGGTATTAATGGTTCTATTAGACTGAGTATATGTCTAAGGATGATTGGAAGTACTAAAAAAAACTCTGTATTCAGATCTTACTGAATGATTTTCTAAAACAATGAGGTAAACATTGGATCTCTATCAGATACAATAGAATGTTGTGCTACATATAACCTTAACACTTCCAAAATGTATATCTCGGGAGTTTTTTTAAGAGATAATTATTATCTAATAGTCATTAAATGTGATAAAATTGTAAACTAATTGACTACAACACAAATAACATTATGTACTATAGATGTTTTAGTGAGTTTGATGATAAAATTTGTGTTGATGATTTCCCATTTATATTCTAGTATGGGTAATGGTTATAACATCGCATTAGTCTTATTTCTATTATCCTTAACTTTATAACATACCAAGAACAAAGATATATACTCTATAATATAATTCTCTATTTTTCTCACTAGAAACATGATTTTACATCTCTATACATCTTCTTACTTCAATGATTAATAGAAATTTATGTGCTATGATATTCTTCCAATAAATCCTTCTACATGTATAGAATTAATGAGACACATACTTAGTTTCTTAACCTTATCATTCTATCACAATCAAGGTTTAACTCAGGAACATTTCCCACATTCTTTTATAGCTCTTCATATTCCTTATGTACCTATTTAAACTTCACATGAATAGATGGTTTAACACTCATTTGATAATTATATGATTTCTCACATTCCTTTAAAATTTAATGTTCTATCCTTTGAAAATAAAAAATATATATTGGATCTTTTGTGATCCTTGTAATATATAATCTAACATGATATTTTTTACTCAAAGAATCAACCACCTTGTTCGCTTTCCCAGGGTGCCAATATATTGAGAAATCATAATCTTTAATCAACTACGACCATATTCTCTAGAAAGTATTCAACTCTTTTAGGTTAAATATATACTTTAAAATTTTATGATCAGTATATATGTCATAAATTTCTCCATAAATATAATTCATACATATATTTAATCCAAATATTACCACAACTAACTTCAAATCATGAGTGGGATAATTTTTCTCATGAACATTCAATTAGATTAATTCATAATCTATCACTATATAATTATGAATAAAACACAACCCAAACCCTTATTAAATTCATCACTATAGATCAAAAAACCTTTCTCCTCTATAGGGTAGTGTGAGTATAGGTGTGATGACCAACCTTCTTTTTATCCCCATGAAATTTTCCTCACATTTAACTATCCAAAGAAACTTGACTCCATTTTGAGTTAACTTAGTGAGGGGATTAGATAGATAGAAGAAATTATATATGAATCATCAATAATATCCATCCAATATAAGGAAACTATAGATCTCATTCAATTTTTTTGGTCTAGGGAAACATATAGTAACTTTGATCTTTGATATATTCACTGATATACCCTCGGTTAAAATTATATGACTGAAAAATTAAACCATTTGTTGCCAAAAATAACACTTGGTAAATTTTTTATACTTAATTTTCTTCATTAGGGTATTTAGTTGTCACAAACTGCCTTCACCAAAAGGAGGGAAGGGTCAGCAGATTTCTAGGCCCTTCCTTATTTAAGTTTAAGGAGAGATAATGACCCTCGAAACCCGCCTTTAATAGGTCCCAGAGTGGCGACCAACGCCAAGGGTACAGAATCACACACTAAAATGAAGGCATTACCCTTTTTCTTTTAATAGGATCGGGAGATAAGATAGTAAATCCCATAACACAAAAACTGAAAGTGAAATTAAGACTGGAAGTAAACCATTCCCATATTCATGTTCAAAGGTAAAAGATAAAAGTCACAAAACTCCAAAGGTTAAAAGATACCAAAAAAGAAAACAACAACAGGAACTACCCCAAAGGTCGAAGCTAGTACGACCCCACACGATCTCTAAAGTCCTCCTGGAAACCTGAAAGCAGTTTTATATACGTAGGGTGAGCATACAAGTATACTCAGTAGGGAAAACCAAAGACTCTCGTGCACAAGTGAGGAGACATTCTAATGTCCCGTGGAAAAATAGATAACCAAACACCCTGCCAGGAAAAAAATCTATCCACCCAACTTCACCGAGGCACGCTCCCCAAATAACGCAAGTCAAGTAAAGTATAGTAATATCACATTGATATTTGGGTACCCTGCACTACTTTCCCATTGGTTATTGAATACATCCTACGCATCGAACCAATCCCGCCATTATTACCACAGTCCCACTGCCAAACCCCGCTTGCACACACCTGGGCCACAACCTCACTGCAGTCCCACTACCAAACCCCGCCCGCACACACATGGGCCATAACCACTATCCCACCTGCAAAAACCTAGGCCACAACCACCACACATAACCATACCCGCAAAAACCTGGGTCCAAACAACTACTGGCACGCCTGAAGACACCTGGGCCTCATCCCGAAGACAGTTGGGAAACAACATGCCCGCAAACACCTAGGCCAACCACCACAACTGCCCTGCCCGAAGATTATTGGGATAATAATGGACCTCAGGCCATCACAGCCTATCCGAAGATACTTGGGCTATCCGGGAAAGGGAGCATAAAGGAGCTAATAACCATCCACTAATAGAATTGTTGGGAATAACACCCTCCCCCATGAAATGGGAGTGTTCCTCATTTAAGTTCTCAACATGGGTGGGTCGCGAATAAGAAACATAAAAACTACAAGTATATACATAAGTAAACAAGCACTCAACCCAACCTAGGGTTCTCAAAACATCCTAAGCGCAAACACCGCATCACTATTCATTCATGAAAGGTATACCACCCACAGCCAGGTCACAATCCATCCCAGAACCAATTTCCCATTTATCACATTCTTGTTTTCATGTTCAAGTGATCTCATTTAAATAAAGTTATGCACTACTGGGAAACTAACATCATAAGCACAAACCAAGGGAAAAAGTCACTACCAACAGCAATTTAAGCATTCACACCCGGTTCTCTTACAAAGTCACAACAACAAAGGGATAAGTGAGATCCCTAAAAGTACTGGAACCAAAGTAAACCCTGAGATACAGTCCCTTGTTCCCAAAATCTAGGAGCCAACGGTTTCTCAACAATAGAGGATCCCACCACAATTCATGATATAAGCAGAGTAATCACGCAGCCTCAAATTCACAACTAGAGAAAGTATAACAACAGAGGATCCCATCCCTACCCGCATCGCCCCAGCAATCGGCCCATGAAAGAAACAACCAAAATGCTACCACCAACACAAGGCAGGATCATGTAGGTATTTTCAGATTTAAAATATTTAACACACTCCATGTTTTCAATTCCTATGTGCTTTAACCGGGGTTATCACAAAAAAGGTTGATCCTGGTGCTTCCAATTTATTTAACCGAGTATACGTAATTAACCAATTACATGTTATGGTTATTTAAACATCCAAGAGCATCGAGGTTCAATATTGCATAGAGAAAGACCACCAACGTCCATGATTTTTAGTGAGCATAGGCTCGTACAATTCAGAACACATAACAACATAAAGAGTACAACATAACATCGATCACACCCCCATTTCATTCTTTAAAGGTCGGTTCATTATCTTCTTTAAGTTTGGTTTCATCAATTTCCACATGGGAAAAAGCATACCCACCCCGCATGATACACATAAAGGAGAGGTGAAGGAGAAAATCCCTACTTGATTGATCAACAATCGCAGTTTTTCTCCAGGCGCTGGGAACAGGGGATGCGCAACTTGCAGGGCTCTAGAACAGGTGCACCACTTGCCTCAGAAACAAAGGACCTCAAACACACAAGGAAGAGGAGACTATCCAAGAGGAAGGAGAAGAAAAATCCATCGTGATAAATAGATGAGATCCCAATGTTACGGGATAAGAAATTTGAATGCCTTGGAAGTCAGATCATGGTTCTTCCACGCGGTTGGGTGGTTACACACGACTGGATTATTTGTTATTTAGTAGAGAGGTTTCTATGGATTTTTATATATTAATTATGGGCTTTAAAAATGGCCTTAAAACGCTTCAAAAGGTTAAAAGGCCTAAAAATGGGGTTACGGGAAAAACTGTAGAAGGAAAACCCGTCAAGGCTGGACAACACCGATCGGTCGCACCGATCAGTCGGTCATGCCGATTGGTCCCACCGATCCGTCACGAAGATCGGTCGCACTAATCGGGGTGATACCCCTTAGGATCCTAGAATTTGGGAAAATGGATGGATCATCAGGGTATGGGCCATTACATTAGATACCTCTCAAACCATTCTCGTCCTCGAGAATCAAAACCGAGACCAAAGGTAAGAGGGGGGGTCCGAACAACCACCCCATAAGATACCTCTCAAGAGTGAACCTCTCTGACATAGGAACACCTTATCCCCTGAACAAACACAAAATCCCTACCGCTCCTTTCCCCGTGCAGCCACGAAAAACAAGGGCCAAATCGTCTGGTCCAGTTGGAGAGGGGTCTCCCTTCCTCTATGTTAAGATACTATCTGCTTTGGGTGGCACTGACTCGCCCGTATAGGTTTAGGCGCATCCAATTTAATGCGTCTTAACTAGGGATCAGGTCCTCTCCTCCCTGTTCCTTAGAAAACTTCACACACACATCCACAGAAAAGGAACTGCACGTCTATAGTCAACATGGTAAATCATTACACAGTAAACAAGTACTGACCAAACAGGATAAAACTCAAAAAAACTCTAGGTACTAGGCATGCTTCTACACTTTCCTCTCCCAGGTACTCTCCTCAAGCTCACCGTGTCTCCACAACACACGAACCAAGGGAATGGTTCGCCCACGAAGCATCTTCTCCTCACGACCCTCAATCACCACTGGTCACTCCACGAAGGTCGCATCGTCTTCGATATCTTGATATCCCCAGTCGAGGACATGTGAATCGTCGTGAAGATATTTTCAGAGCTGGGACACATGGAATACATCGTGTATCCTTAGTAGCGGTGGTGGTATCGCTAACTGATAAGCCACTTCACCGACCCACCGCAACACTTCGAAGGGTCCGATGAACCTGGGAGAAAGCTTACTTCCCCTGTCGAACCTCCATTTTCCACACCGAGGGGAGACCTTCAAGAAAACGTGGTCCCTGAACTCGAATTCCAAGGGTCTCCTCCTATCATCGGCATATGACTTCTGTCGTTCCGGAGACACCTTCATCCTTTCTCGTATGAGCTGAACCTTCTCTGTCGTGCTCTGCACCACCTCTGGGCCAAGAACACCTGCTTCCCCAACCTTAGTCCAGCACACGGGTGAGCGACACGGCCTTACATATAAGGCTTCGAATGGAGACATGCCAATGGTAGAGTGATGGCTATTATTGTAGGATAACTCTACCAGAGGCAAGTGTCGCACCCATGATCCCCCGAAGTCCAGAACGCATCCTCGGAGCATATATTCCAGGGTCTGGATGGTGCGCTATATTTTCCCATCTGTTTGGGGGTGGAAGGCAGTGCTAAGGCGCAGCTGGGTGCCTAAAGAATACTACAAACCCCTCCAGACTCGTGAGGTAAAATGTGCATCCCTGTCCGAGACTATGGAACTCGGAACTCCATGAAACCGCACTACCTTGTCCACATACTTCTGTGCTAGAGCATCCACTGCACTCGACTCCTTAATCACCAGAAAGTGAACTGACTTCATCAAGCGGTCCACTACTACCCAGATGGCGTCGCATACCCCTTGCACCTTGGGTAGTCCCATGACGAAATCCATCGAGATGTCATCCCACTTCCACTCAGGGACATCTAAAGCTTGCAACAACCCGCCTGGAACACAGTGTTCAGCCTTTACCTACTGACACACTAGGAACTTGGCCACAAACTCTGCCACTACTCTCTTTACTCTGGGCCACCAAAACTGTCTCCTCAGACCCTGGTACATCTTGGAAATTTCTGGGTGTACCTCTAGGGGTGATTTGTGGAACTCACTAAGAACCTTGCCATGCATTGCCTCTGGAACAGACATCTTCCCCTGGAAGAGCATCCAATTTTGACCATCTTCCGTCCACCCTTTTGGAGCATCGGAATGGTCAACTCGGTCGTGCATCACTTCACACTCTGGGTCTCCTCACTGAGAATCCTCCACTTGCTACAACAGAGAATATCGCACTATCATCTGATACAGGCAACCTCTACCACTATCATTCCTTTCATCCAGGTGCAAGGCAGCCAACTCCTCCGTTGCCTTCCAGGCATCTTCCAACTCTCGGACCGCATCTTTCTGTGACCTTCTTCTCAATACATCGGCCACTATATTCCCTTTTCCTGAAGTGTAGAAAATATCGAATTCGTAATCCTAGAGGAACTCCATACACCTTCGCTATCGTAAGTTTAGGTCCCTCTGGGAGAAGATATACCTAAAGCTTTTGTGATCCGGGAAGACCACAAAGCACTCTCCAATGAGGTAATGTCGCCAAAACTTTAATGCGAAAACAACCACTGCAAGCTCCAGATCGTGGGTGGCATAATTATGCTCATGAGGGCATAGCTGCCTAGACCCATAATAGATCACCCCTTATCACTGCATCAACACACATCTGAGGCCTTGCACTGAAGCATCATAGAACACCTCATACGCTGCCCCTTCTTCTGGTAGTCTCAGCACTGGGGAACTAACCAACTTCTCCTTCAGATAGCCGAAGGATGCCTCACACTGCTCACTCCATACTAAAACCTGGTCCCTCTTGGTCAAGGCCATCAAAGGTGCCGCAACTCGAGAGAAGTTGGGTATGAACCTCCGGTTTTAACCTGCCAGCCCGTGGAAACTATGAACCTCTGCCACTTTCTTGGGTGCTTCCCAAGAAACAACCGCCTCAACCTTTGATGGGTCCACCGCTACCCCATGCTCGGACACTACGTTCCCAAGGAAGTGCACTTATCGCATCTAGAACTTGCACTTCGACAACTTCCCATAGAGTTGGTGCTATCGGAGGACCTCCAAAATTGTCCTTAGGTGCTCAGTGTGTTCCTCCTCTGATCTTGAGTAGATCAGGATGTCGTCAATGAACACAACTACAAACCGATCCATATACTCCTGGAAGACGGAGTTCATAAGCCCCATGAACACAGCCGGAGTGTTCGTAACACCGAAAGGCATGACTACAAACTTGAAGTGCCCATATCTGCACCTGAAGGCCATCTTCGATATGTCACCCTCCTTTACCCTCAACTAGTGATACCCAGACCGCAGGTCAATCTTTGAGAACCATCCGACCCCTTTCAGGTGGTCGAAAAGATCGTCTATCCTCAGATGAGGGTAGCGATTCTTGATCGTTACCTAATTCAGCCTCCTGTAGTCTATGCACAACCTGAGACCACCATCTACCTTCTTTCCAAACAAGACTGGAGCACCCCACGGTGACACGCTTAGTCGAACATAACCCCTCTTCATCAGATCTTCAATCTGAATCCGCAACTCTCGTAGCTCCGAATGTGCCATCCAGTAGGGAGACATCGAAATCAGACGAGCACCAGGCTGCAAGTCTATCCCAAACTCGATATCATGTTGAGGGGGTAGAGTTGTCACCACCTCAGGGAAGACGTCCATAAACTTACGAACGATCCCTGGTACCTCCACCATCTCAGCATCCACTGACTCTACTGACAGGTCGGCTAATAAGGAGAGGAGGGGTCCCTCTCTCTTGTTGCCCTTCTGGCCACTCCGCTCGTCGGTGAAAGCAACAAGTCGGCCACCCAAGTCTGAGAACACAACCCTTCCTCGGAAGCAGTCGATGATGTCACACATAGAGAACAGCCAATAGATGAATAGGATGGCATCGTATGGATGTATCTGTAGCATTAGTAGATCCTTGACCAACTGATGTGTCCCTATAATTAGTCTGCATCCTCTACAAACATATAACAAGTCAGTCTAACCTCTGACTGGTGTGCTCAACACCAGGGGCACTGGAAGTCTCTCAGCATCTAGACCCAGAGCACGGGCCAGACTGGGTGAAAAAAAGGAGTGTGAAGCTCCGGTATTGAACAAGGCGTAAGCAAGGGTACTGAACAAACTAATCGTACCTCAAACAACCTTCGGTCCTGCTGGAACTGCTGCCTGCGTGGCATTAAACTGTCCACACCCAGATCCTCTTCCCCTCAGCTGTCGTCCACCTCCCTGACCACACCCTGGTCGAGGTCCCTAAGGAGTGCCTTGGGGTCAGCCTCCCCCTGCAACGTCTTCCCTTAGAGGACCGGGAGCTCATTGCCCCTACTGCTGCTGCTGAAAGGGCCTAGTTGGAAGCTGCTGCTGAGGCGTGTGTTTTTCATGTCCACCACCGAAGTACTATACTCTATCTGGGCACTGATTCTGGAGATTTCCATGGATCCCACAGATGAAGCACCTCGGTCCTGGGCCCAATGGGAAAGGGCAAGGACTGGGGGACCAGAACTGAAACTCTTGTGGCATGCTCCCTGTTGGTCGGAACCTAGAGAGTCTCGATGCTGGAGGTCTGGTGCGGATGGCCTTTCCCATTTACGGGCCTAGCTGAATCCCCTCTCGTGACACACCTCCTAGAATGTGCATCCTCTCCACCACTTTAGCTTCTTCTAGACTTCCAAGTATGTCAGCAAGGTGTAGGGGGTAACAACGTACTGAAGGGAGGGTCGGAGTGCCTCCTTTAAACGTCTCGCCTGAGACTCCTCATCTAGAAAGAGGTCCAGAGAAAAGCGGAGGAGGTCCTTGAACTTGATCCCCAGCTCCCTTACTGACATACTCCTCTGCTAGAGGGAGAGTAGCTCCTACCTCTTCTTTGCCTTCATCGTAGAAGGGAGGAATTCCATCCAAAACTCCTTCTCGAAATCAGCCCATGTCACCTTAGCCTCTCTCCTCTCCCCCAGGTAGAGCATCCACCACTGACGCTCTACTCCCCACATTTGGATGACGTCCAGAGGAACCTAGTACTCGGTCGGAGCTCGGATCAAGCCGAAATCTATCACCGGCTCCTCTAGCCAGCCCTTCGTCTTCATGTCAGAGGTGATGCCCTCGTACTTCTCGAGGGTCTGTCGCTGGAAGGCACAAAGCGTCTTCTGCCACTGGTCATCCTTCTCCTCTCGATCATCCCTCTACTGATCAGCCAAGTCAACCTCCTGGGCCTCGATAGCCCATAAAAATCGTGGTCGTATCTCGGGTGCCAAACCTGTAAGGTAAAAAAAGAATGCCTAAGCCCAAGTAGTGCAGAACATTGTTCTTAAAATTTCTTAGACTTCTTATTTATTTCAATTTTCCAAAACACCACAGAGACATGAGAACACAAGTCATTATGATTCATGTACCTTTCCTAGGGTCTCTACCCTACAATCAGTTTGGCCTCACTTGGTCGTTCAGTTGGTCCAGAGTCATTGCATCGGATCATGGGGGGCCCTAAAATCCCGTGTCCTAGTCGGTCTTCCCTGGCCTAATTCACGTACCAAGGTCACCCAACACTATTTTCCTACCATCCCATGCAATACTCACTATGCCTAACTCCAGACTCCATCCTATCTCTCAACCTACCCCTCTGATACCATTTTTTCACGACCCACCTTCACCAAAAAGAGGGAAGGGTCAGTAGATTGCCAGGCCCTTCCTTCTTTAAGTTGAAGGAGAGATAATGACCCTCGAAACCCTCCTTCAATAGGTCCTGGAGTGGAGACCAGTACCAAGGGTATAGAATCACACACTAAATGGAAGGAATTACCCTTTTTCTTTTAATAGGATCGGGAGATAAGATAGTAAATCCCACAACACCAAAACTTAAAGTGCAAGTACAGTTGGAAGTAAACCATTCCCATATGCATGTTCAAAGGTAAAATATACAAGTCACAAAACTCCAAAGTTAAAAAGATACCAAATAAGAAAACGAAAACAGCAACTGCCCCAAAGGTCCAAGCTAGTACGGTCCCTCATGATCTCTGAAGTCCTCCTGGAAACATGAAAGTAGTTTTATATATGTAGGGTGAGCATACAAGTATATTCAATAGGGAAAACCAAAGACTCTTGTGCACAAGTGAGGAGACATTATAATGTCCCGTGGAAAAAGAGATAACCAAACACCAAACCAAGAAAAAAAAGCTATCCACCCAACCTCACTGAGGCACGCTCCCCAAATAATGCAAGTCAAGTAAAGTATAGTAATAGCACATCGATATTTGGGTACCTCGCACCACTTTCTCACTGGTTATTGAATACATCCTACGCATCGAACTAATCCTGTCATTCTTACCGTGGTCCCACTGCCAAACCCCGCATGCACACACCTGGGCCACAACCTCACAATAGTCCCACTGCAAAACCCCGCCCGCACACACCTGGGCCATAACCACTATCCCATCGGCAGACACCTGGGCCATAACCACGACACATAACCATACCCGCAAACACCTGGGTCAGAACAACTATTGCCACGCCCGAAGACACCTGGGCCTCATCCCGAATACACTTGGGAAACAACCTTCCTACAAACACCTAAGCCAACCACCACAACTACCCCACCCGAAGATTCTTGAGCTAATAATGGACCTCAGGCCATCACAGCCTGCCCGAATATACTTGGGCTATCCGGGAAAGGGAGCAGAAAGGAGCTAATAACCATCCACTAATAGAAGTGTTGGGAAAAACACCCTCCCCATGAAATGGGAGGGTTCGGCACTTAATTTCTCAACTTGGGTGGGGCGGGAATAAGAAACATAAAAACTACAAGTATATACATAAGTAAACAAGCACTCAACCCAACCTAGGGTTCCGAAAACAGCCTAAGCACAAACACTGCATCACTATTCATTCGTGGAAGGTATACCACCCACGGCCAGGTCACAATCCATCCTAGAACCAATTTTCCATTTAACCCATTCTTGTTTTCATGTTCAACTATTCTCGTTTAAATAAAGTTCTACACTACTGGGAAACTAAAAGCATAAGCACAAACCAAGGGAAAAAGTCACTGCCAACAGCAATTTAAGCATTCACACCCGGTTCTCATGAAAAGTCACAAAAACAAAGGGATAAGTGAGATCCCTCGAAGTAATGGAACCAAAGGAAACCCCGAGATACAGCCCCATGTTCCCAAAATCTAGGATCCCATAGTTTCTCAACAACAGAGGATCCCACCCCAATTCGTGATATAAGCAGAGTAATCACACAACCTCAAATTCACAACCAGCGAAAGTATAACAACAGAGGAACCCATCCCCACCCGCATCGCCCCAGTAATCGGCCCGTGAAAGAAACAACCAAACCGCTACCACCAACACAAGGCAGGCTCGTGTAGGTATTTTTATATTTAAAAGATTTAACACACTCCATGGTTTCAATTCCATTGTGCTTTAACCGGGGTTATCACAGAAAATGGTTGATCCTGGTGCTTCCAATTTATTTAACCGAGTATACGTAATTAACCAATTCCATGTTATGGTTATTTAAACATCCAGGAGCACCGAGGGTCAATAGTGCACAGAGAAAGACCACCAACGACCATGATTTTCAGTGAGCATAGGCCCATACAATTCACAACACATAACAACATAAAGAGTACAGCAGAACATCGATCACACCCCCTTTCATTCTTTAATGGTCGGTTCATTATCTTCGTTAAGTTCAGTTTTATCAATTTCCACAGGGGAAAAAGAATACCCACCCCACATGATACATAGAAATGAGAGGTGAAGGAGAAAATCCCTACTTTATTGATCAATGATCGCAGTTTTTCTCCACGCACTAGGAACAGGGGATGTGTGACTTGCAGGGCTCCGGCACAGGTGCACCACTTGCTTCAGGAACAAAGGACTTCAAACGCACAAGGAAGAGGAGACTACCCAAGAGGAAGGATAAGAAAAATCCAGCGTGATAAATAGATGAGATCCCAATGTTACTTGTAACGACCCGAAATTTTGAATAAATCTTGTTTCCTAATTTTATGTGTTATTTGATTTTATTTTTATACTCAACAAAAATGTTTCATTTGATAACATGAGTATAATTAAAATGATACCATTGGTTTTTGACTGTTATATGACCATTGGTCAATATGACCGCTGGAAACTAAACCTTTTGATTCTTGTCTCTAAATACAAGTAATCTTGGTTAATTAATATAGAAAGAAGATTTGATGGCCTCACCCAGTAGTCTTGGACCGATCGAAGCCCATCTAACAGAACTTGGGAAGGAGGTATCACCACTGGGCTTTGCTTTGGACCAAACCCAAGCTGAACTTCATCGTGTGAAGCTAGAATGGGATCACCTTCGCGAGAAGTTCAAACTGATAGAAATTACTAATCGTGCGATGTTGGCCGAGCCTCCCTCAGATTCTCTAACCATAGCACACCTTACACTTAGGTCCTATGCTGGTGTGATAAGGGGCTATGTAAGGAGACCATAACTGCCTTGTGTAATCCTTTGTTTTAAATAAAAATTGGGATTTCTTCTTATGATGAAGTTTATGAATTTTCAAATGACCGGATAAATATAGTATGCATATTTTTGATGAATTTTAGAAAAAGTATATTTTAAAAATGTTTATGTAAACCTTAAATAATTAAAAATGTGTAATGATTTTTGAAAAATGGTCTTCTACAATTATGTTCAGTACGAAATTTAGAGTCTAATAAGATCAAATTAATTTTTGATGAATAGTAATTTGTGAATAGTGATTTTATGCTTAGGATTAGTAATGTGACCAAATGGATTAGTAATCTCACTTAAAGAAAGTATTAATATAATCTAGGCACCTTGATTAAGTAATGTGATTCAATAAAATGGTTAAATAACGGTTTCATAAATTATTATTCAAGTATTAGTTTTTTTGGGTGAATAGTGTTTTTTAATTAAAAATTTTATTAAAAATATTTAGATAATTATTTTTATAAAACGGATTTCATTTTTGAACTCAGAGCACCGATATTATGCTATGGTAATTTTTGGGGTTTTTTCTGAAAAAAATGAATTTTCGATGAATAGTGTTTTTATTTAAAAATTAAATTAAAAATATTTAGAAAATTATTTTTATACAATGGAGTTCATATTTGTAATCAGAGCGTTGATATTTGGTTAAGGTGAAATTTTGGGATTATTCTGAGAAAGTTGAATTTTCGATGAATAGTGAAAATACAGTTTTTAAGTTACGGGTGTTTAATGACATCATTAAATGATGTATTAAGTTTGTAATCAATATGTTCGAATTATGAATAGTGATATAAGGTATGAGGTGTACCAATTGGCCAATACCATGGGCAAATACCATGGGCAAGCCCATGGTTTTTCCAAAACCACTAATGAGGTGTCCCTTTGCCATTAATGCCTTGTCCCCTCACTTTCCCTATAAATACCAAGCCATCCTCTCATCCATTCGACTCCCCACTCTCCCCCAACGAAGTTATGGTCTCATTACCTCCCAAGGAGTCCTCCCATGGTGACCCCAAGCCCTCAATGTCCCAACCTTTGAGTTTTATGAGTTATGTTTTAAGGTAAGGGATTCGACCTCTCTCTTTCATTTCAAGTAACCTCTTTTATGTCATTCCTTTTATGCTCCATGTTCCTATGTTGGAGGATGTTATTTTATACTCCTCTTACTTAACTTTTCATGTTCATATAATGATATATCCACTCTTGCTCTCATTATTTCGTTTTATGAAGTTTTAAGTGGCGCCGTTAGGCTGCCGAAATTTTTGTAACAGATTCTTTCTCCCTTCTCATTTTTCAAGATCTATTTTCATGTAAAGTATTTCAAGTTCCTTTTTATTATGTCGGGGTATGATCTATAAATTTATCATACTGATATTTTATGATCATATTATGATAGACCCCATTTGATCGCTTCAATTCAGTATTTTGACATTTTAAGTGGCGCCGTTAGGCTGCCGAATTTTTAAGTGGTTCTTCACCCTTCTCGTTTTGAAGTTCTACTTTCATGTCAATTCTTTCAAGTTCCTTTTTGTTATGTTGGGGTATGATCCCTATATCTATCATACTGGACTCTTATGTTCATATGATGAGAGAACCCATTTGATCTCTTCAATTCAGTATTTTTAAGTTTTAAGTGGCGCCGTTAGGCTGCCTA
The DNA here is from genome assembly GCA_963277665.1 of Viscum album. NCBI lineage: Eukaryota > Viridiplantae > Streptophyta > Magnoliopsida > Santalales > Viscaceae > Viscum > Viscum album. The sequence continues at coordinate 1,752,458,030 of OY728146.1, read as the reverse complement.
ATTTTTAAGTGGTTCTTCACCCTTCTCGTTTTGAAGTTCTACTTTCATGTCAATTATTTCAAGTTCCTTTTTGTTATGTTGGGGTATGATCCCTATATCTATCATACTGGACTATTATGTTCATATTATGAGAGACCCCATTTTATCTCTTCAATTCAGTATTTTGAAGTTTTAAGTGGCGCCGTTAGGCTGCCGAATTTTTAAGTGGTTCTTCACCCTTCTCGTTTTGAAGTTCTACTTTCATGTCAATTCTTTCAAGTTCCTTTTTGTTATGTTGGGGTATGATCCCTATATCTATAATACTGGACTCTTATGTTCATATGATGAGAGACCCCATTTGATCTCTTCAATTCAGTATTTTGAAGTTTTAAGTGGCGCTGTTAGGATGCTGAATTTTTAAGTGGTTCTTCACCCTTCTCGTTTTGAAGTTCTACTTTCATGTCAATTCTTTCAAGTTCCTTTTTGTTATGTTGGGGAATTATCTATATATCTATCATACTTAACTCTTATGTTCACATGATTAGAGACCCTATTTTATCTTTTTAAATCATTTTTGTTGAAGTTTAAGTAACGCTGTTAGGCTGCTGAACTTTCATAAGAGAAATCTAATTTTTGTCTTCCTTCCATGTTTTTCATTTCAAATGGTATGTCCTTGAAATTTCATTACCATGATCATGTATCCTTCTTATTCTGTCCATCTACTATTTTATGGGTCATTTATGAATGTTTGACCCATTTTACCTCTCTTTTTAATGTCTTTTAAAACCTCGTACCATAGCCGTTATGCTGCAGAATTTCCGTCTCAAAATGTCTCTCTCTTTTTCTAAAGTTATTTTATATTATTAAGTGAATACTCAAAGCTCTTTCTTCTAAAGGGGTATTCACATATATACCAAAATGTTATATTTTAAATTCTGGGATTTACATACATGAGACCCACCTTCCTTTTCTGTGGGTTTTAAAGTGATGTAAAGATCATGTCTTTAAAGCATCTTTTAAAACGTTATGATTATGAAATGAAACCCATTTATTTTATGCTATATGGGTTATTTATGAAATTTTTGATGACGATATATGTGTCTCACATGATAATAAAGGCAAATTTAAGGGTGCGCCCTGATAGCGCTCCAATACATTGGGTAATGATGTAACCACTAGAGATTACAATTTTCACGATACCTTGGTGAATAACCTTGGTAATTTTCAAATGACACATTGGGGATGGACCTTGGTGATATGTTCATGATTGTCTATGTTAAATGTTGCAGCCACATCTTCAAGTTATGAAAAATGTTATTTTTATTATGATATATCTCATGATTTCTTTCTCATGCCTTAAAGTTCTTTTCACGACCTTATTGAAGTATCTCAAGTTCACATGTAAAATGTTTCTCTTGTTTTCCTTACTGGGCCTTCTGCTCACCCTTTCTTTTGATGTATATTCCCAGGTTATGAGATGAAGAAATGAACCTAGGTTGAACATGAGGAGAAGACTTTCAAGTGTTTAAGAAGAATTTTTTATGTTTTCATGTTTTAAGTTCCTGGTTTCCAAGACACTAAACCTTAAAAGATCCTCGGTTTTGTAAAATGTAATGAAAGTTTATGCGATAAAAAGGCGGGATACTATAGTTGGTATCAAAGGATGGTTTAGTTATTTGTAGAAATTAGGATATAAAAACTCTAGGAAGAACCCTATAGAAAATTTTAAATATAAGAAATCTTCCTAGTATTTTGGTGAGTATTGAGTAAAGGGTTTCCAAGCAAATACATCCCTGTCTGGATACGAGCAGGTAGAGGTGGATCTGGCACAGATGTACATAGGGGTAAAACCTGAAAACACCGCTTTGAGCTAGACTCAAACGGGAACTGGTACATGACAACAGGCCTTGCTGTACTCTTGGTTACGACACTCCCGGGGGATATGCTTTGGTAAATTCATAATCTTAGTATGAACCATTGTTAAAGGAACAAAGATAAAATAAAATAAAGGTTCACATAAGAATATATGATCATGGATAACCTAGATGGGAACCTAGGGGATCACAAGTTAGGGTATACTTTTCAACTAAAAGTTATCCTTATATGCTTTAAGTTTCTTTTCTTGATTATTGGCTAAGTATTTAAGCCCCTATTTATAGTTTCTTTTCTTAGTTAATGGCGGGAAATGGAAGAACATGTCCCAACAACCAATGTGATAGGAAATGCTACGATTTCTGTATTAATACAATAGAGATGATTAGGAGATTAAAAGATGATTATTATCTTGGAAGACGTTCACTATTTTGAGGACCCTATATGATCGATGTAAATAGATTACTACGGTATTTTCATTGAGGAGTAAGGTTGACTTATATTTTGAAGAATCAATGAACTTAAGGTGGACTTATAGTAATTTAGGTTACTTATGGTAATGATTAACCTATCTTGAGTAAAATATTTTTAGGTTAGCTAATTTTGTTATAAGATGTTAGGTGTGGTTGATGTTGTTTGGAGATGAACAATGAAGTTTATTTTGGAAGACTATGTTATCAAATCCCTCTTGTATTTGGGTTTCAATCTTAGTTTGGTTTATTTTGAGGAATTTTAAGGACCGTTATTTATGGGATGGTCTATGATGAACTTTGGGTAGTACCATGGAAATTTGAAGATTTAAAAATAGTTTCCCTTCCTATGGGATTCTTTCTTTTTGAAGAGTTGTTTTACCTTACCCTTTCTGTTTTTGGGATAATGTTTAAAGATAGAAGAAATAGATAGTTAATCTTTTGTGGATTATGTGATTCTCTAGAAGATGATTCTTGTGTTTTGATGAGACCAAGTAGTTTTGAATGCTCATAATTTGGAGAAAAGATTATTTTTGGTAGAAACTTATTAAAGGATGAAACTCTACATGAAGGTAGGAATATTTTATTATGTTTTTGTTCTATGTAGTAAATGAATTCCTCAAAATTATGAAAAGGAACGTAAAACAAAAACGTTGTGGGTTTATGTTTCCTACTAGGTAATCAATGACCGTTTACACAAATCATAAGTTTGGGATTTTCTTATGGTTAACTTTATCCTAATCATGTTCTCTATCACTCTCCCTCAGAACTTGACCCTTTGTTTTTCTTCCATGTCCATGTTTTCCTACATGGAATCCCAGTGTGGGCTAACTCGGGTGACCTTCGTACTTCACTTTCTTTCTTTTAAAGTAATAGTTTTACTGACTCCTTTTCCGATGTGGGAATTTCAATGAAATTTCAAAACCTAATTTTAAAAATTACGAGGACGCAATTTCTTAAGGGGGGAAGATTGTAACGACCCGAAATTTTGAATAAATCTTGTTTCCTAATTTTATGTGTTATTTGATTTTATTTTTATACTCAACAAAAATGTTCCATTTGATAACATGAGTATAATTAAAATGATACCATTGGTTTTTGACTTTTATATGACCATTGGTCAATATGACCGCTGGAAACTAAACCTTTTGATTATTGTCTCTAAATACAAGTAATCTTGGTTAATTAATATAGAAAGAAGATTTGATGGCCTCACCCAGTAGTCTTGGACCGATCGAAGCCCATCTAACAGAACTTGGGAAGGAGGTAGCATCACTGGGCTTTGCTCTGGACCAAACCCAAGCTGAACTTCATCGTGTGAAGCTAGAACGGGATCGCCTCCGTGAGAAGTTCAAACTGATAGAAATTACTACTCGTGCGATGTTGGTCGAGCCTCCCTCAGATTCTCTAACCTTAGCACACCTTACACTTAGGTCATATCCTGGTGTTATAAGGGGCTATGTAAGGAGACCGTAACTGCCTTGTGTAATCCTTTGTTTTAAATAAAAATTGGGATTTCTTCTTTTGATGATGTTTATGAATTTTCAAATGACCGGATAAATATAGTATGCATATTTTTGATGAATTTTAGAAAAAGGATATTTTAAAAATGTTTATGTAAAACTTAAATAATTAAAAATGTGTAATGATTTTCAAAAAATGGTCTTCTACAATTATGTTCAGTACGAAATTTAGAGTCTAATAAGATCAACTTAATTTTTGATGAATAGTAATTTGTGAATAGTGATTTTATGCTTAGGATTAGTAATGTGACCAAATGGATTAGTAATCTCACTTAAAGAAAGTATTAATATAATCTAGGCACCTTGATTAAGTAATGTGATTCAATAAAATGGTTAAATAACGGTTTCATAAATTATTATTCAAGTATTAGTTTTTTCAGGTGAATAGTGTTTTTTAATTAAAAATTTAATTAAAAATATTTAGATAATTATTTTTATAAAACGGATTTCATTTTTGAACTCAGAGCACCGATATTATGCTATGGTAATTTTTGGGGTTTTTTCTGAAAAAAATGAATTTTCAGTGAATAGTGTTTTTATTTAAAAATTAAATTAAAAATATTTAGAAAATTATTTTTATAAAATGGAGTTCATATTTGTAATCAGAGCATTTATATTTGGTTAAGGTGAAATTTTGGGATTATTCTGAGAAAGTTGAATTTTCGATGAATAGTGAAAATACAGTTTTTAAGTTACGGGTGTTTAATGACATCATTAAATGATGTATTAAGTTTGTAATCAATATGTTTGAATTATGAATAGTGATATAAGTTATGAGGTGTCCCAAGTGGCCAATACCATGGGCAAATACCATGGGCAAGCCCATGGTTTTTCCAAAACCACTAATGAGGTGTCCCTTTGCCATTAATGCCTTGTCCCCTCACTTTCCCTATAAATACCAAGTCATCCTCTCATCCATTCGACTCCCCACTCTCCCCCAACGAAGTTCTGGTCTCATTACTTCCCAATTAGTCCTCCCATGGTGCCCCCAAGCCCTCAAGGTCCCAACCTTTTAGTTTTAAGAGTTATGTTTTAAGGTAAGGGATCCGACCTCTCTCTTTCATTTCAAGTAATCTCTTTTATGTCATTCCTTTTATGCTCCATGTTCTTATGTTGTAGGATGTTCTTTTATACTCCTCTTACTGCCCTTTTCATGTTCATATAATGATATATCCCCTCTTGCTCTCATTATTTCGTTTTATGAAGTTTTAAGTGGCGCCGTTAGGCTGCCGAAATTTTTGTAACGGATTCTTTCTCCCTTCTCATTTTTCAAGATCTATTTTCATGTAAAGTATTTCAAGTTCCTTTTTATTATTTTGGGGTATGATCTCTAAATTTATCATACTGATCTTTTATGATCATATGATGAGAGACCCCATTTGATCGCTTCAATTCAATATTTTGACATTTTAAGTGGTGCCGTTAGGCTGCCGAATTTTTAAGTGGTTCTTCACCCTTCTCGTTTTGAAGTTCTACTTTCATGTCAATTATTTCAAGTTACTTTTTGTTATGTTAGGGTATGATCCCTATATCTATCATACTGGACTCTTATGTTCATATGATGAGAGACCCCATTTGATCTCTTCAATTCAGTATTTTGAAGTTTTAAGTGGCGCTGTTAGGCTGCCGAATATTTAAGTGGTTCTTCACCCTTCTCGTTTTGAAGTTCTACTTTCATGTCAATTCTTTCAAGTTCCTTTTTGTTATGTTGGGGTATTATCCCTATATCTATCATACTGGACTCTTATGTTCATATTATGAGAGACCCCATTTGATCTCTTCAATTCAGTATTTTGAAGTTTTAAGTGGCGTCGTTAGGCTGCCGAATTTTTAAGTGGTTCTTCACCCTTCTCGTTTTGAAGTTCTACTTTCATGTCAATTCTTTCAAGTTACTTTTTGTTATGTTGGGGTATGATCCCTATATCTATCATACTGGACTCTTATGTTCATATGATGAGAGACCCCATTTGATATCTTCAATTCAGTATTTTGATGTTTTAAGTGGCGTCGTTAGGCTGCCGAATTTTTAAGTGGTTCTTCACCCTTCTCGTTTTGAAGTTCTACTTTCATGTCAATTCTTTCAAGTTCCTTTTTGTTATGTTGGGGCATTATCTCTATATATATCATACTGAACTCTTATGTTCACATTATGAGAGACCCTATTTTATCATTTCAAATCATTTTTGTTGAAGTTTAAGTAACATCGTTAGGCTGCCGAACTTTCATAAGAGAAATCTAATTTTTGTCTTCCTTCCATGTTTTTCATTTCGAATGGTATTTCCTTGAAATTTAATTACCATGATCATGTATCCATCTTATTATGTCCATCTACTATTTTATGGGTAATTTATGAATGTTTGACGCATTTTACCTCTCTTTTTAATGTCTTCTAAAACCTTGTAACATAGCCGTTATGCTGCAGAATTTCCGTCTCAAAATGTCTCTCTCTTTTTCTAAAGTTATTTTATATTATTAAGTGAATACTAAAAGCTCTTTATTCTAAAGGGGTATTCACATATATACCAAAATGTTCTATTTTAAATTCTGGGATTTACATACATGAGACCCACCTTCCTTTTCTGTGGGTTTTAAAGTGATGTAAAGATCATGTCTTTAAAGCAGTTTTTAAAACGTTGTGATTATGAAATGAAACCCATTTATGTTATGCTATATGGGTTATTTGTGAAATTTTTGATGATGATATATGTGGCTCACATGATAATAAAGGAAAATTTAAGGGTGCTCCCTGATAGTGCTCCAATGCATTGGGTAATGATGTAACCACTAGAGATTACAATTTTCACGATACCTTGGTGAATAACCTTGGTAATTTTCAAATGACACCTTGGGGATGGACCTTGGTGATATGTTCATGATTTTCTATGTTAAATGTTTCAGCCACATATTCAAGTTATGAAAAATGTTATTTTTATTATGATATATCTCATGATTTCTTTCTCATGCCTTAAAGTTCTTTTCACGACCTTATTGAAGTATCTCAAGTTCACATGTAAAATGTTTCTCTTGTTTTCCTTACTGGGCCTTCTGCTCACCCTTTCTTTTGATGTATATTCCCAGGTTATGAGATGAAGTAATGAACCTAGGATGAACATGAGGAGAATCCTTTCAAGTTTTTAAGAAGAATGTTTTATGTTTTCATGTTTTAAGTTCCTGGTTTCCAAGACACTAAACCTTAAAGATCCTCGGTTTTGTAAAATGTAATGAAAGTTTATGCGATAAAAAGGCAGGATGCTATATTACTAGATAAGATATTTGAACGCCTTGGAAATCAGATCGTGGTTCTTCCACGCGGTTGGGTGGTTACACACGACTGGATTAATTGTTATTCAGTAGAGAGGTTTCTATGGATTTTTAGATATTAATTATGGGCTTTAAAAATGGCCTTGAAACGCTTCAAATGGTTAAAAGGCCTAAAAGTGGTGTTACGAGAAAAACTGTAGATGGAAAACCCATCAAGGCTAGACAACACCGATCGGAGTGTGACCCCTTAGGATCCTAGAATTTGGAAAAGGGATGGATCATGAGGGTATGGGGAATTAAATTAGTATAATACACAAGTAATCATCATACTCTTCCTTTCTCTTATAATATATAAGAATATAATCTATAAATACTATCATAAACTGATAAAGGGACTCTATTCAAAAAATTCATTAAGATGATGGGGGAATTAATAAGACTAAATGAAATCACTATAAATTTATAGTGTTCATACTTAATATGAAATGTTTTATTTGGTATGTATTCACTTTTGATCCTCAAATAATAGTATCCATATTGAAGATAAATCTTGTAAAAATATTAAGCTCCTCATAATCAATACAGGTAAGAGGGTATTCATTCTTGATTTTGATCTTTTAAAGTTCCTGATAATTAATAAATAGTTGCATTGATCTATATTTCTTCTTAAAAAATGAAAAAGTGTACCACATGGTAATAAATATGGACAAATGAATCCCTTATTTGGATTCTCCATTATTTTCTTCATTAATTCCCAAAACTCAATTAGGAACATTATATATAGAGTCTTTGAAATAAGTATAGCACTAGGTATGAGTTGTATTCAAAACTCAACCTCGTGATTTGAAGGAAGACTAAGCAAATCATATATAAAGACATTAAAAAGATCCCATATAATAGTCATATATTTTGATGTTGATTTTATCCCTAACCATCTAAGACAATCACCTCCTTTGAATATAAATTAAGACCCATAAAATGGATGTAACTTCCATTCAAATTTCATATTTATCATCACGCCAATATAATATCATAATATTTATTTTAATATTAAATTTTACTTTACTTCCTTTAAAATTGATTTGGGATTTGTATAAATAATATAATATCATTCCCAAAATAACAAAAAATTCAACTATAGGAAGAATAATGATATTTTTTGGAATCACCATCCCAAAAACATAAATTGGAGAAGAATCATACACTTGAGATGCAATCACCATACCATTAGGAGTATTTTCTTCTAATTAAAAATCTATTTATTGAGATGGTAATGTGATACCCTTATAAAATTCTTCAGATATTAAATAGTGGGTAGATCTAGAGTCAAATAAGACATTAGTAGTTATAGAGCAGATGGTAAGTGTACCTTTAACCACTTTTTTATCATACCCCACATCAATAATAGTGATCACATTAGATTTTCCTTTTTCCTCTAGTATTAAGTGGTTTCTGATCTTGATCATCATTGTTAACCCTTAAATTAGATCACTAGTTAGTATAATTCCCATACTCCTTGGATTTGAAACACTATAGTGTGGGTGGTGCATTTTGTGGAGCTTTCTCTCTATTAGCATCATTTTCTAACTTATTCCCATCACTTTAGAATTCAATTTCATGATGACCATCATTTAAACACATAAAGTATTTACTATTCCATTTAATACAATTTTATCCTTTATTATTTTCACACTTTTGGCATTAAAGAAGACTCATCTTCTTCCCTCCATGGTTTTTATTATTATAATTACCTTTTAATTATATATTTATTTTTTATCAAAACCACTAGATTAATGGGTGACTCAAATCTCCATTTCTACCTTGATATCACATTGAATGGTTTTTTTATAACTATTAAAGTCTCTTATGGATAATTCCATTTGGATATTTTGTTTTAATTCACTAAATAATCAATCAATCTTCCTTTCAAGTTGGATGATAATACCATAAGTGTACCTTGAAACTCTTGTAAAATTTGACTCATAGGTTCTAATGGATTCATCATACTTATGTTTCAATTTAATTAATTCCTTATCTTTTTTCATAGAAAGAATATGAGGAAAGTAATTACTAAAAAATAACCTTTTAAACTCATCCCACTCTATAGAGTCAATTTCTTCTTTTTTCCTCATGTTATTGATAACAGTTCACCATTGATTTATTTCTCCTTACAAATGATAAAAAAACAACTTTTTCATGATCTGAACACTAGATAATTGAAAATATCTTCTTAGTGGTATTGGCGACTTTCTCATTAATCATTGGATTAGCAAACACACTGAAATAAGGTGGATATTTTCTTATAAAGCGCTCAATGGAACTTTGTTCCCTCCATTTTTCATTTGGAATCTTATCATGATTCATGGATTGAGAAAGTTATGTAGGCATAGAAATGGTATTTTTTATTCCATCACCCATAACATTTTCTTGATGTATAGGAAAATAATTGCATTATATATTACATTCAACATTAAAGTTGTTATTTTAGGTTCCAACCATTGAATAAATCCAAAAAGAATAGTATTAGAAACTATAATCATAGTCATAAACTATATAATCATGAAAATCATGTATAGGATTTCTAAATTATGACACAATATTTTCAATCTATGACCCCTTTGGTTTAACCGAGGTCGTCCATGGTTATAATCTTTTCATATCCTTAATAATTTCTCATAATGAAAATGTGAATTAACCCAAGAATATCCCCCGTGATTGTCTATCCTAGTTTGTAATCTTAGGCATGTTCATCACAAATCGGTGAAGATTGAGTTAATACCCAATCCACCCATTTAGTGTTGTTACCCCTGGGTGCATCTATAGTTATCCATAATCTTTATACATAAATATCATATCTTAATAGATGAATATTCATCATATAACATAAAAATACATGCCAAAATTATATAGGGATGGTCCCTTTAGAAACTTAGACACATAAGAAACGCATTCATAACATATCTATGTCATCTCCAAATAATTTCTTCATAACTAACACCCTCCATATACATATCATACATAATACCTTTCTATATAACTTCTGGAAATAAAAGATAAGAAAGGTTGATATCATAAGCTCAATAAGGATAAACAATAGAGATATCAACATAACATGATTATAAGGGTATGAGAACATGAGAATAAAATTTAAAACCATACTCTTTATATCATATATCACAAACTTGAGTCATGTTGTAAATATTAGTATTTCATAAGACATTAATCATAAAGAAATAAAAAAAGAAATCTTTGAGATCATAAAATTTTCATAATACATATATTTGTGGCATACACATAAGAATTGAAAATATTATATAAAGGATACCCACCAAGGTATTCATAATATGTTAGGATTGGGATGACCACTCTTGTACATAATTATGGATTGGGATAACCTCCCATGTACCCTATTTTTTCAGGATTGGAATTACCTCTATTGTATCCTCTTTTTCGGTTTTGGGATAACCTCCCATGTATCCTCTTTTTTAGGCTTGGGATAACCCCTTGTGTACCCTCTCAGCTCATAGAATATTAATATTTACCCAATTAATTGGAAGTATATATAATTCTAGGCCCACCCATCACATATTGAAAATAATAAATATGTGTTCCAAAAAATCATTCATCATATCATAATCTGTAAAGAGAAAATAGGTTTCATAAACATTTCATTATAGCATAAACCATGGGAAAAAACGAGTTGCATAAAATTTTGTAAACATAATCATAAACCATCCCGATAAAGAATATATATGGTATCATTGGATAATATCTTGAGTAGATCATAAATAGAATCAATGGTTTCTATCATTGATGAATATAAATATTATTAAAAGATCATTGAAAACATTCTTGAGGAAAATACACTATCACTTTGAAATCAGTATTTAAAAACTAAAAAATTTCAAAATATTAAAGAAATAATTTTATTTTAAAATAAAAGTAGAACCTTGTAAAGTAATATTTTAATCATTTATCAGTCATGATTGTATGAAATATCATTCATACCATACATGTTAAAATAAATATTCCTTTCACATTTTTGGTAAAAGTTAAAAATTTCCTCATTCCAAAAAATGACCAGAATATTAATTTTAAAACATTTAGTATAAAATAAAAATTAAAAATTAAAAAAATATTTTAAAATATTAAAATAATTATTTAAAACACTTTTAGAAAACATGTACATTGAAGAGAAATTATTTTTGACTAAAGAGATAATAAATTCATTTTTCCTTAAAAATATTCTTTTGGTCTCTTGACTACATAAATATTAGAGCGTGAAATAAAAACATTTAATTTCCAAAAATAACCATATTATATGAATATTATTGATATTATTGATTGGTATATCAATAAATGTCATCATTAGAAGAATAATAATAAATAATCCCAATAAACAATGAGATTTTATCATAAAACCCTTACCATTTTGGTAACTTTTGAATCATATGCCCCATCAAAGAAAGAAACTTAAATGCATATTTTTATCCCATGATATTCATGACAAGTATCACACAATAAATTCATGGATAGAATATACACCACACAAATAAAACAAGTGTTGAATAAGGCATGTGTGCCATAGAAATAAAAGTGAGATGAAAATTCCTTACCTCAAGCCTTGACATACTTAATACACAATTGAAACACCTTTATATTACATATCGGTTTATTATAAAAAAATATTATATAACCATTATTATATATATGATTCAATTAGTAATTTATATATAACCTTTTATCACCTATTTACTAACAATTATTTGTTAAAATCACTACTTTGGGTTATTACTGCTTCATTTTTCATGTATTTTGTGGTTCGGTAGTTTTGGTCCATATGATTTTATTTTGGTTCCATCATAAAAATAATATTAATTATGATATAAATATCATATATATAAGGAAATGAATTATATTATTCATGGAGACAGTCGGTGATATGTACACATGAATGTTGTTTCTATTTTTTTTTAAAGATGAAACAAAAGAAAGTAAAATGATATTTCACATTTAAAAATAATTTTTATATCATATATATATATATATTCATTAATCTATCCTTATTTTCATTTGATTCAAAATAAAATTAAAATGAATCGCATAGCTTTGTGGAGGTGTTAGTCCACACATACGCATGAGTGACATTATATGTTTCCAACTGATCAGATGGTATAAAGGTAGATATAATATTATAATTAGAGTAGTATTATAATTTTATAAATATCATAAATAAAAATTAAATCCATCATTATATTTAACCATGATAGGTAGTAATGTAAAACAAATTATATCGGTTCATGAGGTGGTAGTCAGTCGTACACACGATTGACTGTTTCGTTTCCCATTTGATTAAAGAGGATATGGATGTAGGTTGTGAAATTGACAAAATAAGATCTCAATATATGGAATATAATTATTATATTATATAAAAATGTTTGAATAATATTTTAATGAGTTATAATATGACATAAAATAAAATGCTCGGTAAAGAACGATTACTCTTCATTTAAACCCTCTTTATGTTAGCACCAAATTCCTTCTTAGGGGGGTTTCCTAATCAAACCAAGGGATATATTATGTGTCAAGTTATTTAATTAATGGTTGTTTTAGGTATTTTATATACTAAATATATAATTAATTGTGGATAGAAGAGTAGAGTGGGTACCCTTTTATAAGTGAGGAGTTTCATTTTTGTAAATACCCAAGACTATTCAATAATGGGTGGTCACTCTCAAGTCATGTGCCTAAAAAACTTATAAATAATGTATTACATGTAATTTAAGGTTTATATACACATCCCAAATAAATAAAAAAATTTAAACATGTTATTCTCTTAACCTATAAGTTTACTTATTTTTACCATTTTACTTTTCACCATGGTAACTAGGTTTTTTAAAGCAGGGTAATTTATCCTTTAAGCCTAAAATTAAAGTGAATATTATTAGAAGATTTTTAAACAATGATTATAAATAAGAAATTAAATTTATCAAATAAAAGTCATATGTGTGTGGAAAATTGATTTTAACATTAGGGCATGTACCACACAAACCCACTTTTTCACCTAAACAATGGTAACAACTATTTCAATATTAAAGGGATAAGAATGTTATAATAAATGGTAAAATGAATGATAAATAAAAAATGGATAATATTTTCAACCATATTCCATTATATTTTCAAAATATAATATTTTTATGAATTTTAAATCATTTAATAGAAAATTATTTATTAAAAATTATCAGTAATGTCATTTTTGGAATTAATATTTTAATCTAACATTGAATACATCAAGAAAGAGATGAAATTAGAAAATATAATTTAAATATGAAAAAAAATGTTATAATTTTGTAAAAAAATTGAAAATAATATTTCATTAAAAATATATTACTTTAAATTTTATTAAAATTATTTAATTCATTTTCTTTTTAATTCAATATTTATTATATCGGATTTTCATAAGAATTTAAGTTGATTATTTATTTTTAAAAAATTATAAATAAATTACCATGATAAAAAATTATATTTCAAATTAATATTTATAACCAAACATAGGTTATTTTAATCCTTGTCAAAAAACATTACAGGAATTATATGCAAGAAAGCGACATTTTTTTACTTTTCTTTACATAAAGTGTTATAATGGTCAAAATCTGTGCCATATAGCTCCAAAATGGTATATTTCTAGAACATAGATGATATATGGTCAAAAAGGGTCAAATGATATAAATTATACAAGTTGTTTGGTTATTATAATTATTATATCTTTAGTTTGACCCGTAGTAGACTAGTTTTATCCTTAACCATGGAAACACTTTTTTATTGTTTTTACTATTATTTATGACCAATAATTAAGTTTAACGTATTACAAGATATTAATTACTCTGAATAAAAATATTAAATAGATTTATTAAATTCAATTCATAGAAGTCTCATAATTTAATTGAAAAATAAACCTAAAAAACATGTCGAAAAATGGATATTAAAGAATGCATTTTTCAAGAATAAGATAATCATACATTAACTCTATAACTAGTGATAATCATTATATATATTTAAATTAATATATTTGGATATATAATCTATACATTTAATTTAAATTATTCATTATTAATGATTATTTTAATTAATTTCAATGAAATGATATTATTTATTTAAATATTATTTTCAATAAAAAGTAGTATTTTTCAATATTCATTGAAAATTAAAAAAATTCGCACACAAAATACAAAAAATAACACTAATATAATTTATATATTATGAATAAAAATTAAAATTTTGTTTTATCAAATAAATTTTCAAAAAGTTTAAAAATTAATTATATTATTTGTTCATAAAAAGTAGTAAAAGTTATTTTTGAAAAAACACATTTTAAAGAATAAAATGAATTTACTAAAAAAATGAGTGATTGTTTAAAAGGAATTTATCAATGCATTTATACTGAGTAAGAACATTATATATATTTCATAAATAATTTAATCCTATTCATACATTCCAATTTAACAACTAGGTTATATCAGTAATATTTAAATAATATATCTCAGGGGTCATTTTAGCTCAGTGTTCCATGTTGTATACACTATGAAACATAATTTTATTTTATAAAAAACTCATAGTGTCACATTCTCCCCCCCCCCCCACCCTACACCCTCTTTAATATATTTTTTCCTCTCAATTTAAACTTGATCTTAGTAATATATTTCTTCCTCTCAATAGATGTTTGGGTTAAAAAGGCCAACCCTATGGGTGAATCCTCGACTACTACCTGGGCCGAGCAGGTGAGGAGGAGGAAAACAAGGAGAATGATCAGATCATTCTTGATGATATCTAAAGACTAGTTCTCCATACATATGAGATTGATCTAGATCAATATCACTACTATAAAACAGGTCATTTGAGCCCTGTTACCTATAGCGACCGCCAATGGCGGTCGCTAAGCCTCCTTAAAAAAAATAAAGGTCTCCCCCCCCCCCTCTCCACTCGATCGTGCCCCCCCCCCTGAACCCTTCCCCCCCGTCGCCCCCCCCCCCTCCCCCCCGCCGCCACGCGCCCTCCCCGCGGCCCTGCCGCCGCGCGCCCTCCCCGGCGCCCCGCCCTCCGTCGGCCCGCCCTCCGCCGGCCCGCCCCCCGGCCGGCCACCCTCCACCCTCCAGCCGCCCTCCTGCCGCCCTTCGGCTGCCCTCCGATCGCCCTCTGCCGGCCCGCCCTCCGCCCTCCGGCTCCGGCCGCCCTTCTCCATGCGGCCGCCCTGCGACCTCCCTCTGCCCTCGAGCCTCCCGCAACCCACCTCCGGAATCCCGGCAGCCCTCCGGCCGCCCTCCGCTGGCCCCTCCCTCCCCGTCCTCCCGCCACCCACCTCCGGCAGCCCGGAAGCCCTCGGGAGCCCTCCGGCAGCCCTCCGGCCTTCGGCCTCCAGCCCCTCCAGCCTCCGACCTCCGCCCTCGGCCCTCCGCCCCCTCGTCCCTCCCCCCAGCACCCCGAACCCCCCCCCCCACACACCCCGCCAACCCTCGTCCCATTCGTCTTCGTCCCCTCCCTCGCCGCACCACCGCCACCCGTCCCCTCCTTCACCGTCCCCTCCCTCGCCGCACCAGCTCCGGCTCCGACTCCCCACCGCTCCTCTCCCTCAAAGCACCGTCGTCGGCTCCCCTCCCTTCCAGGTTTGTAGCGCAATCAGGTATGACATGGGCTTTCACTTACATTATTATTTTATAAATGGTTCACAAATAATTAGTTAGTATTTATTTTAAATATATTTGATATCAAAAATGAAAATGTAATAAGTCTTATGTAAATGTTTGTTATAGGGATCTTATTATGGATAAGAGTTGGATTGATCTTCCAAATCGAACGTCTAGAGAGTATTTCAATGGCATTATGCAGTTTATTGACTTCACGAGAGGATTTGGAAGTGACTATATTAGCTGTCTATGTAGAAAATGTGCTAACTGATATCAATTCACACGAGATACTGTGAGGGAGAACCTTTTCTTTAATGGATTTCTGAAAAATTATAAGATTTGGACTCGTTATGGAGAAGAATATGTTCGTTGTCAAAATACAGATGCAGCTCAGATGTATGTTGATGCAAGGATGACTGATCCAATGCATGAAATGATTACTGAAATGGTACGTGGGTTTGATCCTGAAGGCATTGACATCCAAAATCTTGAGACCGGTGAGATAAATCTTCGCTCTGGTGCAGATCGTGATTCGAGGAGGTTTTATGAAGCACATGATGATGCAAAAACAGAATTATATCCTGGATGTACTTCTTACAATAAACTGTCGTTTATCGTGGAGTTGTTGCATTTGAAGACTTTGAATAATTTTTCAGACACATCATTCGACATGCTTTTGGTTTTATTGAAAAAAGTTCTTCCTGTCAATGCTAAGATTCCTGAGTCGTATTACAATTCTCGTAAGTTGACAGAGAACTTAGGTTTTACATATGAGACCATAGATGCATGTGAAAACAACTGTATGTTGTTTAGAAAAGAAACTGCCCATTTGGATATTTGTACGGTTTGTGGTGCTTCCCGGTGGAAAGAGAACAGGGGAAATAATACTCATCAAAGTCAGATTGCAATAAAGGGGAAATCGATTGCCGTAAATAAAATGTGTTACTTTCCCCTTAAACCGAGGTTGAAAATATTTTTTATGTCATATAAAGTTTCTAATTTAATGAGATGGCATGCAGAAAGAGTTCATGAAAGTGATATGTTAACCCACCCGGCAGACTCTCATGCATGGAAGGAATTTGATAAGAGACATCCCGACTTTGCTAAAGATGTTCGTAATGTCCGATTGGGATTGGCAGCAGATGGTTTCAATCCATTCAAGTCTATCGTTGGTGAAACTCATAGCACATGGCCCGTGGTGTTGGTTCCATATAATCTTCCTCCGTGGCTTTGTATGAAGCAACAATTTATATTACTTTCCACTCTTATTGATGGACCTAAAAGTCCGGGGGATAAGATTGATGTTTACCTTCAGCCATTGATTGATGAGTTGAATGAATTTTGGGGCGATGGTGTGATGACTTATGACTGCGAAACGAATGAAATGTTCAAACTGCATGCTGCTTTATTGTGGACAATCAATAACTTCCCAGCTTATGCAAATTTATCAGGCTGGAGTACGAAAGGGGAATTTGCTTGCCCTTGTTGCAATAAAAGTAAAAAATCTTTATGGATTAAACATTCCAAAAAATGGGCATACATGGGTCACAGGCGTTTTCTCCCTCCTCAGCACAGATTCAGAAAGGACAGAGTGGCATTTGATGGTTCTAGAGAGTTCATCCTAGCACCAAAGATCATGACAGGAGTCGAAATGTTATCGCAGATTGAGGAAGAAAACATCCGCATGGTATATGAAATTTAGGATTTGGTGGCTCCTCCAGTACATAATATTCGTGTTGTGGGTAGGCAGCGCAGTCACAATTGGATAAAGAAAAGTATTTTTTATAGTCTTCCGTATTGGAAAACTAACATGTTGAGTCATAATTTGGATTTCATGCACATTGAAAAAAATGTTTGTGATAACATATTGTGGACCATTTTAGGTGTCAGTGGAAAATCAAAGGACCATGTTAATGCACGCCGTGATTTGGAAGAAATGGGTTTAAGGAAACAGTTGCATTTACAGTTAGCTGAGGGAAACAAGGCATATATGTCTGCTGCACAGTATACGATGACTACAGAGGAGAAAGAAACATTTCTTTCCATTTTGAAGATGGTCAAGGTTCCTGATGGTTATTCTTCTAATATTTCAAAGTGTGTGAATCTGACGAGCAAGACATTGAAGGGTTGAAAAGTCATGACAATCACATATTACTTCAGCAGTTGATTCCAATCGTAATTTGTGATTGTTTCTCCCCCAATGTTGTTCAGCCCTTGATTGAGATGAGTAATTTTTTTAGATAGATTTGTTTAAGAAATCAACGAATGAGGTATATATTATTCATTTTTTAATTTATTAATTAATATGGTTTTGTGTTTATATTCTTTTAATATACAGTTGCGAGAGCAAGTTGCAGCAACTAATAAAATGTCGGTGTGGATGAGGACTCGTGATCGCAATGATCCAGAGGTTGCAGCATTGATAGTAAGTGTCTGTACTTACCAATAATTACATAAATCTATATATTAACATATATATATTTATATATATTTAAATATTTCACAGGCTCAATTTGAAGCTGAGTTAGAACATCTGCCAGAGGACCAGTGACAGCTTCCCATGCGACGGGATTAGATCTTTCATCGCATTATCGGTCGGGACAGGCATGGCTATAGTTTGACCTATGGAGCAGGGATTCCTCGTTCTGTAGTGTCACGCGCTGCGGTTGTCGGTCTTGCTGTTGCTCATATGACACAACAGATGTCAGATTTTGAGGCACGGTTGCGCGCTTCCGAGGAGGAAAATGCGCAATTGACAGCTGAGGTTAGAGCACTGCGGGAATATGTGCGTCGAGCTGATGGTGCAGGGGATCATATGACGCAGGTATATACTGTATTTATTTATTTAATTTAAATTATTTTTGTTATTAAAATATTTATAATGTTTATTTGTTGTAGGCCCCTGGCCCACCAGAAGGAGGTAGCATTGATGACAACACGTGACGCATCATATATTCACGAGATATGTTTTTTGTTTTTACTGGTGGGGTTGACATTGATGTACTGTATGTATTCATTTAATTTAAATTAGAAGGTTGTGTAATTATAATTTCTTTCTTTTCTTGTTTATTATATGATAGCTAATATTATCTAAGGCGTGCATTTAAAAACTCTAACCCCCCCGCACCCCCGTACATCCCCCCCGCACCCCCGAACAGCTCCCCGCACAACCGTACAACCCCCCGCACCTCCGGACAGCCCCCCCGCACCCCTGTACAGCCCCCCCCCCCCCCCCCCCGCACCCCCCGTACAGCCCCCCCCCCCCCCGGCACCCCCGTACAGCCCCCCGCACCCACGGACAGCCCCCCCTCACCCCCGTACAGCCCCCTGCACCCCCGTACAGCCCCCCACACCCCCATACAGCCCCCCCGCACCCCCGGACAACCACCCCCCCCCCCCGCACCCCCGTACAACCCCCCCGCACCCCCGTACAGCCCCCCGCACCCCCTGACAGGCCCCCCGCACCCCCGTACAGCCCCCCGCACCCCCGTACAGCCCCCCCGCACCCCCGTACAGCCCCCCCGCACCCCCGTACAGCCCCCCTGGCACCGCCGTACAGCCCCCCGCACCCCCAGACAGCCGCCCCGCACCCCCGTACAGCGCCCCGCACCCCCGTACAGCCCCCCGCACCCCCGTACAGCCCCCCACACCCTCGTACAGCCCCCCCCCCCCCCTCGCACCCCCGGACAGCCCCCCCCCCCCCCCGCACCCCGGTACAGCCCCCCGCACCCCCTAACAGGACCCCCGCACCCCCGTACAGCGCCCCGCACCCACGTACAGCCCCCCCCCCCCCCCCCCGCACCCCCGGACACCCCCCCGCACCCCCGGACACCCCCCCCCCCCCCCCCGCACCCCCGTACAGCCCCCTGCACCCCCGTACAGCCCCCCCGCATCCCCCGTTTGGAGCAAACATGCTCCGAACGACCTAAAACCGCAGGAGAACGATAGAAATATTATTCCTGAGATGCAGGAGGAGGCGGCATGTCCATCGGACGTGCGGTGCGCGCGGCACGACCGAATGCGTCGTTTTCAGCAGCGCGGCGCGCGCTGAAATGGCGCGTTGGGGGGTCAAAACCACCTGAACGATGTCTGAATGCCATGAAACCGCACGACAATAGTCAGTGCGTGAATTATGAAATGGTTGGCCAGACGGCACGTCATTCGGAAGTGTCGTTTGACCGCGGCGGCCGGAAACGCGTTTCTGGCGCCATAAAACACCAAAACGGCGTGCGGCGGTCCAATTCGGAGCAAACATGCTCCGAACGACCTGAAACTACACGAGAACGATAGTAATATTATTCCTGAGATGCAGGATGAGGTGGCACGTCCATCAGACGTGCGGTGCGCGCGGCACGACCGAATGCGTTGTTTTCAGCAGCGCGGCGCGCGCTGAAATGGTGCGTTGGGGGGTCAAAACCACCCGAACGACCTCTGAATGCCACGAAACAGCACGACAACAGCCGGTGCGTGAATTCTGAAATGTTCGGCCAGACAGCACGTCATTCAGAGGTTCCGTTTGACCGTGGCGGCCGGAAACGTGTTTCTGGCGCCATAAAACACCAAAACGGCGTGTGACGGTCCAATTGGGAGAAAACGTGCTCCGAACGACCTGAAACCGCACGAGAATGATAGAAATATTATTCCTGAGATGCAGGAGGAGGCGGCACATTCATCGGACGTGCGGTGCGCGCGGCACGACCGAATGCGTCGTTTTCAGCAGCGCGGTGCGCGGTGAAATGGCGTGTTGGGGGGTCAAAACCACCCGAACGACCTCTGAATGCCACGAAACCGCACGAAAATAGACGGTGTGTGAATTCTAAAATGTTCGGCCAGACGGCACGTCATTCAAAGGTGCCGTTTGACCACGGCGGCCGGAAACGCGTTTCCGGCGCCCTAAAACACCAAAACGGCGTGCGGCGATCCAATTCGGAGCAAACGTGCTCCGAACGACCTGAAACCGCATGAGAACGATAGTAATATTATTCCTGAGATGCAGGAGGAGGCGGAACATCCATCAGACGTGCGGTGCGCGCGGCACGACCGAATGCGTCGTTTTCAGCAGCGCGGCGCGCGCTGAAATGGCGCGTTAGGGGGTCAAAACCATCCGAACGACCTCCGAATACCACGAAACCGCACGACAATAGCCGGTGCATGAATTCTGAAATGGTCGGCCAGACAGAACGTCATTCGGAGGTGCCGTTTGACCGTGGCGGCCGGAAACGCTTTTCCGGTGCCATAAAACACCAAAACGGCGTGCGACAGTCCAATTCGGAGAAAACGTGCTCCGAACGACCTGAAACCGCACGAGAACGATAGAAATATTATTCCTGAGATGCAGGAGGAGGCGGCACGTCCATCGGACGTGCGGTGCGTGCGCCACGACTGAATGAGTCGTTTTCAGAAGCGCGGCGCGCGCTGAAATGGCGCGTTGGGGGGTCAAAACCACCCGAATGATCTCTGAATGCCACGAAACCGCCCGAAAAAATCCGTTGCATGATATTTGAAATGGTCGGACATACGGGACGTCAATCGGAGGTGGCGTTTGACCACGGCGGTCGGAAACGCGTTTATGGCGCCATAAAACACAAAAACGGCGTGTGGTGGTCCAATTCGGAGCAACCGTGCTCCGAACGACCTGAAACCGCACGAGAACGATGGAAATATTATTCCTGAGATGCAGGAGGAGGAGGCACGTCCATCGGACGTGCGGTGCGCGCGAAACGACCAAATGTGCCGTTTTCAACAGCGTGACGCGCGCTGAAATGGTGCGTTGGGGGGTCAAAACCATCCGAACGACGTCCGAATGCCACGAAACCGCACGAAAACAGCCGGTGCGTGAATTCTGAAATGGTCGGTCAGACGGCACGTCATTCGGAGGTTCCGTTTGACCGCGGCGGCCGGAAACGCGTTTCCGGCGCCATAAAACACCAAAACGGCGTGCGGCGGTCCAATTCGGAGCAAACGTGCTCCGAACGACCTGAAACCGCACGAGAACGATAGAAATATTATTCCCGAGATGCAGGAGGAGGAGGCACGTCCATCGGACGTGTGGTGCGCGCAGCACGACCGAATGTGTCGTTTTTAGCAGCGCGGCGCGCGCTGAAATGGCGCGTTGGGGGGTCAAAACCACCCGAACGACCTCTGAATGCACAAAACCGCACGACAATAGCCGGTGCGTGAATTCTGAAATGGTCGTCCAGACGGCACGTCATTCGGAGGTGTCGTTTGACCGCGGCGGTCGGAAACGTGTTTCCAGCGACATAAAACACCAAAACGGCGTGCGGCGGTCCAATTCGGAGAAAACGTGCTCCGAACGACCTAAAACCGCATGAGAACGATATAAATATTATTCCTGAGATGCAGGAGGAGGCGGCACGTCCATCGAACGTGCGGTGCGCGCGGCACGACCGAATACGTCGTTTTCAGCAGCGCGGCGCGCGCTGAAATTGCGCGTTGGGGGGTCAAAACCACCCGAACGACCTCCGAATGCCACGAAACCGCAAAAAAACATCTGTTGCGTGAATTGTAAAATGGTCGGATAGACGGAACGTCAATCGGAGGTGACGTTTGACCACGGCGGCCGGAAACGCGTTTCCGGCGCCCTAAACACCAAAACGGAGTGCGGCGGTCCAATTCGGAGCAAACGTGCTCCGAACGACCTGAAACCGCACGCGAACGATAGCAATATTATTCATGAGATGCAGGAGGAGGCGAAACGTCCATCGGATGTGCGGTGCACGCAACACGACCGAATGTGTCGTTTTCAGCAGCGCGGCGCGCGCTGAAATGGCGCGTTGGGGGGTCAAAACCACCCGAACGACGTCCGAATGCCACGAAACCACACGACAATAGCCGGTGCGTGAATTCTGAAATGGTCGGCTAGACGGCACGTCATTCGGAGGTTCCGTTTGACTGCGGCGGCCGGAAACGCGTTTCTGGCGCCATAGAACACCAAAACGGCGTGCGGCGGTCCAGTTCGGAGAAAATGTGCTCCGAACGACCTGAAACCGCACGAGAACGATAGGAATATTATTCCTGAGATACAGGAGGAGGAGGCACGTCCATTGGATGTGCGGTGCGTGCGGCACGACCGAATGTGTCGTTTTCAGCAGCGCGGCGCGCGCTGAAATGGCGCATTGGGGGGTCAAAACCACCCAAACGACCTACGAATGCCATGAAACCACACGACAACAGCCGGTGCGTGAATTCTGAAATGGTCGGCTATACGGAACGTCATTCGGAGGTGCCGTTTGACCGCGGAGGCCGAAAACGCGTTTCCGGAGTCATAAAACACCAAAACGGCATGCGGCGGTCGAATTCAGAGCAAACGTGCTCCGAACGACCTGAAACCGCACGAGAACGATAGGAATATTATTCCTGAGATGCAAGAGGAGGATGCACGTCCATCGTACATGCGGTGCGCGCGGAACGACCGAATGCGTCGTTTTCAGCAGCTCGGCGCGCGCTGAAATGGCGCGTTGGGGGGTCAAAACCACCCGAACGACCTCCGAATGCCACGAAACCGCACGAAAACATCCGTTGTGTGAATTGTGATATGGTTGGACAGACGGCACGTCAATCGGAGGTGACGTTTGACTGTGGCAGCCGGAAACGCGTTTCCGGAGTCATAAAACACCAAAACGGCGTGCGGCGGTCGAATTTGGAGAGAACGTGCTCCGAAAAACGTGAAACCACACGAGAAGGATAGGAATATTATTCCTGAGATGCAGGAGGAGGCGGTACGTCCATCGGACGTGCGGTGCGCGCGGCACGACCGAATGCGTCGTTTTCAGCAGCTCGGCGCGTGTTGAAATGGCGCGTTGGGGGGTCAAAACCACCCGAACGACCTCCGAATTCCACGAAACCGTACGACAACATCCGTTGCGTGAATTGTGAAATGGTCGGAGAGACGGCACATCAATCGGAGGTGTCGTTTGACTGTGGCGGCCGGAAACGCGTTTCCGGAGTCATAAAACACCAAAACGGCGTGCGGCGGTCGAATTCGGAGCAAACGTGCTCCGAAAAACTTGAAATGATAGCATTTCTTAAATCGGGGGTTTTAAATTATTATAGCACAATGATTCGATATTATACATATATTTAATATTATATATATTAAAACATTTAAAATATATTATATATATATATATATATATTTAAAATATTGTATTTAATAGTATAAATGTGAATATTTTTTTTAATATATATATATATATATATATTTATTTATTTATTTCAGTGGACATTTTTTTAAAAAAAAATCACTATAGCGACCGCCAAAAGAGGTCGCTATAGGTTGCCCGGCAGGAAGCCTGCAGCGACCGCTTGGCGGTCGCTGGAGGCCGAAATCCGGGCCTCCTATAGCGACCGCCATTGGCGGTCGCTATTGGCCTCTAGCGACGAGGCTAAAGCGACCGCCATTGGCGGTCGCTGGGTGGCCGCTAGAGCCCAATAGCGACCGCTTTTCGAGGTCTCTAATGGCCGTTTTTTTAGTAGTGTATCTACAAGAGACAATGCATGTCGGCCAATCCTCTGTGACACAAATTGGGATTGGTTTATCTGATGATGCTACAACTAAAATAGACTTATCATCTCCTGTCTACACTTTAGCGGGTAAGACTCTAGCTTTATAAAATAATGGCACTACTGTTCTGGTTCAAAACACTACAAAAAAAATTGTGATACAAATGCTGGACAAAATGATACTGATTCTTCAGTGGTATCACTGGTCAAGAATAAAGGTACTAACTGTAACGACCTGAAATTTTGAATAAATCTTGTTTCCTAATTTTGTGTGTTATTTTATTTTTCATACTCAACAAAACTATTTCATTTGATAACATGAGTATAATTAAAATGAGACTGTTGGGTTTTGACTATTATATGACCGTTAGTCAGTATGACCATTGAAAACTGAATGCTGCAACTTTTGTCTCTAAATAAAAGTGACCTTGGTTAATTAATATAGAAAGGAGATTCGATGGCCTCATCCAGTAGTCTCGAGCCAATCGAAGCCCATCTAACGAAACTTGGGAAGGAGGTAGCACCACTAGTCTTTTCTCTAGACCAAACCCAAGCTGAACTTCATCGTGTGAAGCTAGAACGGAATCGCCTTCACGAGAAGTTCAAACTGATAGAAATTACTACTCGTGCAATTTTAGCCGAGCCTCCCTCAGATTCTCTCACCTTAGCACACCTTACACTTAAGTCCTATGCTGGTGTGATAAGGGGCTATGTAAGGAGACCGTAACTGCCTTGTGTAATCCTTTGTTTTAAATAAAAAAATTTATTTCTTCTTATGATGAAGTTTATGAATTTTCAAATGACCGGATAAATATAGTATGCATATTTTTTTATTAATTTTAGAAAAAGGATATTTTAAAAATGTTTATGTAAACCTTAAATAATTAAAAATGTGTAATGATTTTCAAAAAATGGTCTTCTAAAATTATGTTCAATACGAAATTTAGAGTCTAATAAGATCAACTTGATTTTTGATGAATAGTAAATTATGAATAGTGATTTTATGCTTAGGATTAGTAATGTGACCAAATGGATTAGTAATCTCACTTAAAGAAAGTATTAATATAATTTAGACACCTTGATTAAGTAATGTGATTCAATAAAATGGGTAAATAACGGTTTTATAAATATTTAGTCAAGTATTAGTTTTTCGGGTGAATAGTGTTTTTTTAATTAAAAATTTAATTAAAAATATATAGAAAAATATTTTTATAAAATGGATTTCATTTTTTGACCTCAGAGCATCGGTATTATGTTAAGGTAATTTTTGGGGATTTTTCTGAAAAGAATGAATTTTCAGTGAATAGTGTATTTATTTAAAAATTAAATTAAAAATATTTAGAAAATTATTTTTATAAAATTGAGTTCATTTTTGAAATCAGAGCATCGATATTTAGTTAAGGTGAAATTTTGGGATTTTTCTGAGAAAGTTGAATTTTTGATGAATAGTGAAAATATAGTTTTAGGGTTTCGGTATGTTTAATGACATCATAACTGTGTCATGATGATTTCATGAGATATTTTAAGGGTTGGCCGACCAAAGGTGATGAATTATTGTATGGGGGGACATAGGTGGCCAATACCATGGGCAAATACCATGGGCAAGCCCATGGTTTTTCCAAAACCACCAATGAGGTGTCCCTTGGCCATTAATGCCTTGTCCCCTCACTTTTCCTATAAATACCAAGCCATCCTCTCATCCATTAGACTCCCAAATCTCCCCCAATGAAGCTCTGGTCTCATTACCGCCCAAGGAGTCCTCTCAAGGTTCCCCCAATCCCTCAAGGTCCCAACCTTTGAGTTTTAAGAGTTACGTTTTAAGGTAAGGGTTCCAAACACTCTCTTTCTTTTCAAATGCTCTCTTTTAAGTCATTTCTTTTATGCTCCATGTTATTATGTTGGAGTATGTTATTTTATATTCCTCTTAATTCCCTTATCATGTTCATATAATGATATATCCCCTCTTACTCTCATTATTTAGTTTTATGAATGTTTAAGTGGCGCCGTTAGGCTGCCGAAATTTTTTTAACGGATTCTTTCTCCCTTCTCTTTTTTCAAGATCTATTTTCATGTAAAGTCTTTAAATTCACTTTTTATTATGTTGGGGTATGATCTATATATCTATAATACTGATCTTTTATGATCATATGATGAGAGACCCCATTTGATCTCTTCAATTCAGTATTTTGAAGTTTTAAGTGGCGTCGTTAGGCTGCCAAATTTTTAAGTGGTTCTTTCACCCTTCTCAAGTTCTATTTTCATGTCAAGTATTTCAAGTTCCTTTTTATTTTGTTGGGTTATGATCTATATATATATCATACTGATATTTTATGTTCATATGATGAGATACCCTATTTGATCTCTTCAATTCAGTATTTTGAAGTTTTAAGTGGCGTCGTTAGGCTGCCGAATTTTTAAGGGATTCATTCACCTTTCTCATTTTTCAAAGTTCTATTTTCATGTCAAGTCTTTCAAGTTCCTTTTTATTATGTTGGGGTATGATATCTATATCTATCATACTGATATTTTATGTTCATATTATTAAAGACCCCATTTGATCTCATCAATTCATTTTTTGTTGAAGTTTAAGTGGCGCCGTTAGGCTGCCGAATTTTTAAGGGATTCGTTCACCTTTCTCATTTTTCAAACTTCTACTTTCATGTCAAGTCTTTCAAGTTCCTTTTTATTATGTTGGGTTATGATCTATATATATATCATACTTATGTTTTATGTTCATATTATTAGAGACCCTATTTGATCCCGTCAATTCATTTTTGTTGAAGTTTAAGTGGCACCGTTAGGCTGCTGAATTTTTAAGGGATTCGTTCACCATTCTCATTTTTCAAAGTTCTACATTCATGTCAATTCTTTCAAATTCCTATTTATTATTTTGGGGTATGATCTCTATATCTATATTACTGATCTTTTATGTTCATATGATGAGAGACCCTATTTGATCTCGTCAATTCTTTTTTTTTTTTAATTTTAAGTGACGCCGTTAGGCTGCCGAATTTTCATAAGAGAAATCTTATTTTTGTCTTCCTTTCATGTTCTTCATTTCATATGGTATATCTTTAAAATTTCATTACCATGTTATTAAATCCTTTCTATTCTATCCCCATACTTTTTTATGGATCATTTATGAGTGGGTGACCCATGTCCCCTATCTTTTCAATGTTTTCTAAAACCTCGTAACATAGCTGTTATGCTTCAGAATTTCCGTCTCAAAATGTCTCTATCTTATTCTCAAATTAATTTATTTTATTAAGTTAATACTCAAAGCTCTTTATTATAAAGGTTTATTCACATATATACCAAAATGTTCTATTTTAAATTCTGGGATTTACATACATGAGACCCGCTTTCCCTTTCTGTGGGTTTAAAGTGACATAAAGATCATGTCTTTAAAGCAGTTTTTAAAACGTTGTGATTATGAAATGAAACCCACTTCTTTTATTCTATATGGGTTGTTTATGAAATAATTGATGATGATATATGTGGATCACATGATAATAACGACAAATTTAAGGGTTCTCCCTGATAGCGCTCCAACGCATTGGGTAAAGACTTAATCTCTAGAGATGACCATTTTGACTGATACCATGGTGAATAACCTTGGTAATTTTTTTTGACACCTTGGGGATGGACCTTGGTGAAACGGAAATGATTGTCTTTGTTAAATGTTGTATCCACATCTTCAAGTTATGAAATACGTTGTTTTTATTATGATATGCCTCATGATTTCATTCTCATGCCTTAAAGTTCTTTTCATGACTTTATTGATGTATCTCAAGTTCACATGTTAAATGTTTTCCTTGTTTCCCTTACTGGGCCTTCTGCTCACCCTTTCTTTTGATGTATGTACCCAGGTTATGTGATGTAGTAATGAACCTAGGATGAACATAAGTAGAATCCTTTCAAGTGTTTAAGAAGAATGTTTTTTTTGTTTCATGTATTAAGTTCCTGGTTTCCAAGACACTAAACCTTAAAGATCCTCAGTTTTGTATAATGTAATGAAAGTTTATGTGACAAAAAGGTGGGATGCTATACTAACTCTGTTATTTCTGATAGTTCTGCCTCGAAAATATGTATGGAAGTGGCTTCTAACACGCTGAATGCTTCTGAGGATTCCCCAAAAATTCTCCCCACGGTCAAGGATCCTGATTGGGCAGTTGATATGCATATAATGTCTACTGCTCCTCAAATTCCAGGAGCATCAAATGATGACCCTGTGAACACACCAATGACCATTAAACCCAAAAGAAATGTGTTTGTTTCTAATAATTTTGATGTTGCTAACAAAAATAATGTTGCATTTCTGAGTAGGCAAGATTTTAAGTCCACCCCAGCTCCTTCCTCTACTCTTAGAAGATCTAAGAGGAATAAAGGCTCGGGTGGAAAGAAAAAGAAAACGAGGAGAACTGGCTCAAAATACAGGTTTTAAATGGATAATATTTTTTGTAACTTCCAGGGTGTAGTGAACCCTGATACTATTATTATGCTTAAAAGACTTGTATTAATGCACAAACCTAAAATTTTTGCTATAGCTGAACCCAAAATTTGATTTTCTAAACAAGTCATGTATTTATCTACTTATGGTTATTCTTTTCTAGGTTCCTGTAAGAATGATAGTCTTGTTGATTCCCTATAGGTGTTCTATCACAGTTCCTTGGAGAATATAAAAAACTATAATTTTTCTGATCAACTGTTCACTTGTGATTTTAATATGGATGGTATTCATATTTTTTTCTCTTTAGTTTATGACAAGAATAGATATCAGGACCGTAGACCCCTATGGCATGAACTCTTAGTGATGGATTCCTCCATCCAAGACCCTTGGCTTGTCTTAGGTGATTTTAATGTTATTCTTTCCCCTAGTGAAAAAATTGTCCCAATGCACTCTCACATTTCATCTAGAGAATTTAGGGACGCTTTTAAAGATTTTAATTTGATTGAAGTCAATATTACGGGTGATAAGTTCACTTGGTACCGATGACATTACAATAGGACTGTGGCTAATAAACATTACAGAGCTTTCATGAGCATCCATGCTTTGGATGATTTGGATTCTATTTCCAGTATTACGTTACCCAAATTAAATTTGGACCATCACCCAATTCTTTTGAATATTCTATCTAAATGATCCAAACCCATCATTCCTTTAAAGTTTAATAATGCTTGGTATATGGATCTAGAATGTTCTACTCTCATAAAAAATGTTGGGATTTTATGAATCACCACTCTGATGCCTTTCCTGTGTCATCAAACTCAAACACCTCAAACAAAGTCTCAAAATTTTGTGTGGGGAAAAATCTAAGAAAATTGATAAGGGAATTGCCACTCTGGAAGCTGAACTCAATCTCATTCAAAACACCACTACTAATTTTGACTTTTCTTTAGATCCCCAGAATAAAATCAACATCTCCTTGAAGCTTAATTCTCTTCTTGTGCTCAAAGATAACATCCGTAAGCAAATCTTCAAAGCAAAATGGCTTGCTGATGGGGATAGAAATTCCAAGTACTATAATGCCTTGCAAAGAATTAGAAAAGTTTTTAGACCTATTTTCTTTATCAAGGATGATTACACCCTCTTTTTCACTGAATCAGCCATAGCTAATCATGTGGTCTCGTATTTTGAGAACATTTTCAATGGTCCTCCCATTAACAAATACCTCACTACTGGAATTATTCATGTTCTTGTTAATGAGGAGGACAATCTATCTCTTTTGAGAATCCTTATCAACCCTGAAATTAAAGCCACTTTCTTTGATCAGAATCCTAACAGTTCACCAGGTCCGGATGGTTTTAATAATGGTTTCTATCAACAACATTGGGATGTTATCCATTATGATGTTTGTAAGCTTGTCAAATTTTTCTTTTCTAATGGTAGTCTCCCTCATGGTCTCAATGCTCAATTTCGTACTCTTATTCCCAAAGTCATGAATTCTTCATAAATTCATTTATTTATCCCCATCACTCTCATCAATTCTCTTTATAAAATCATTACTAAGCTCTTGGCTAACAGATTATCCCCTCTTTGTAACAAAATTACTTCCTAGAACCAATTTGGCTTTATCAAAGGTAGATCAATTAAGGACTACATTTTCCTTGCCTCGTAATGCACCAATGCTCTTAATAAAGTTTTTATAGGTGGTAATGTTTCCATTAAACTTGACATTAGGAAGGCCTTTTATACCATAGACTGGAATTTCATCTTCAAGGTGCTCCGTAATTTTTGGCTTTAATGATGTCTTTATTAATAGGATCCATTCTTTGTTTAAATCATATGCCCTTTCTATCCTTATCAATGGTTCTCCTAAAAGATATATTAAATGCACCAAAGGTGTCTTACAAGGTGATCCTTTATCTGTTATCCTTTTTTCTATCACAAGAAGACTATCTTAGCAGACTGCTCACCAATTTGGTTGGTCAAAACAAGCTGAATCCTATTCAAGCAGCTCATAACTTAAATGCTCCGACACATATTTTATATGCGTATGACCTTATACTTTTCCTAAATGGGTGAAAAAAAAAATCTAAATCTCAAAAATGCTTTATCTCATTATGAGTTGGTGTCAGGTCAATCCATTAGTTGGAATAATTCATTTATTTTTTTTTGGAAAAGGATTCCCTATCAACCGAAAAACCAACATCATTGAAAACCTTGGAATCAATGAGGGTATCCTTACCTTTACTTATTTATGTGTTCCCTTATTCTAGGGAAGACCTAAATCTGTGTATTTCCTTTCTGTGGTGGATCAGGTTATTCACCAGCTTTCTTCCTGGAAAGGGAAATCCCTATCCATAGATAGAAGGATTTCCCTTGTCAAATCTACCATTATTACCAAAATGGTTTACTCTCTAATGATTTATAAATGGCCTACCTCCATGCTTAAAATAATTAATGGTTACATTAAAATCTTTTTTGGTCTGGCAGCACTATTGAGCGAAATCTTGTTACCATTCCTTAGTCCACGTGTTGTAAACTGTTGGAAAATATGGGTCTCGGCATCAAGAATCTCAATATTTTTAATGAGGATATTAAAGCCAAACTCACTTGGAATTAGATCAATCAAAATACTGAATCCATTGAGTTTATTCAGAACAGATTCTTGGAAAAGATTAAAAAAAGGTAACTTGAGTTATGTTAGCTCCTCAATCTAGCCCTCCATCAGAGACTCTTTTCACAGCATTATGCACAACTCTAGATGGTTGGTCAGTAAAAACTCCTCCATAAATTTTTGGCTCGATAATTGGTATGGATCCCCCCTGATTTACATTCTACCTCTTCACTCCCCTCCCGATAGCATAAATTACTCTATTCAGGAGGTTATGAATGCCCCCTGCACCAATCTCCCAGATTCCATTATGCATGTGGTTGATACTCATCCTTTCTCTAATAAGGAAGATTTCCTTGTTTAGGATCATTCCCATAATGTTATCTTGTATTCAAAATCATTCTAAAATCATAATTTTTCTCAATCCGATATTTTTTTGGGTGGATCAAACATTTTGATAATTCCTAGATCAAGCCCTCTAGACTAAATCTTATTTGGTGGATTGCGCATAATTGTGTTCCTACTGATGTCTGCCTTCAAACCTTTGGAATCCAACTATGATCGAAATGTCATTTGTGTCATCAACATATAGAGGATACTAGACATATTTTTTAATCCTGTGCTACAACTTTTTCTCTTTGGAATTTTATTACTGGCCTATTTGATTGCAGATGGCTTTGTTCTGACTCAATTCTTATTCATCTAAAACGTTATGTGGAGCTCAATGTATCGAATCAAATCAAGAACCTTTTCTTCTCAGCTGTTTCTGAGCTCCTCCATGTTATCTGGTACGATCATAATCATATTTTACATAACAAGAACTCACTCAACCTTAATGAAGGTCTTTTGAGAATTCTCATTTCTATCAGGGATGCCGCTTCGCTTCAAAAAGATAATTGTGACAATTTCGTTGAGGACTTTATTGTCCTCAGAAATCTTCAGGTTTTCGGCCTCTACAAAAAACTGCATCATTCAATTGATGTGTTTTGGAAGTCCCCTATTCCTAAATGGATCAAAATTAATGTGGATGGAGCCTCAAAAAGGAATCCAGGTCCAGTAAGTTTTGGAGCTGTCTGCAGAGATTATCTGGGCCACAGTCATGGGTGTTTCTTTGGAGGTTGCGCTAGCGCCACTTCTTTAGAAGCTGAAATGATGGCGGTGATCAAGGCTATTGACTTTGTGAAAAGAAAGGTTTGTAATGACATCTGGATTGAAAGGGACTCCACCTCCATCGTCCAAGAAATTTGGAAGGACGTGGTCCACCTTTCCTAGCCACTTACAACTCACTGGATAAACTTCCTGGACTCTCTTCATGAGATTAGATATATTCCCACACATGACTACCGGGAATCGAACATGGTGGCTGATGTTCTTTCTAATAAAGGTATCAACCAGAGCTTTATGTGGACCGATAATCTGTCGATTGACCTTATTCTTCTTTATGAAAGAGATTGTAATAAAATCCCTTATTTTTAGACTTTTGTAGTTATTTTCTTTGATTATTAATAAATTTTGTCTTGGTCTTTGACCAATACATTTCCTTTTAAAAAAAACTAACCTCGATATTCTTTAAAATATTCCAAACCAATTTTGAAACCTAGAAATAGAAATGATTTGATCACATGTTATTATAAGATTAATTTATCATTTATCTCCAATCAAAATTAGTCACTCATAAATTCATATTACTGAAAATGTATATGTCTTAATCGTATAATCTATAATTTTTTTTAATAATTTCCATAAATATCCTATGTTACCATAAATCCACATTGAAATCATATATTCTTCAAAAAGATAATTCAACCTTAATTCCTCAAGTAAAATCCCATCATATAATGTTCTAAAAAAATTAATCTTTATTAGTAACATAATAAAAAAATTCATGAAAACTAAGAATCACATATAACAATGGTAGGTGTTACACCCTTATCGCCCTTAGGATTTGGGTTTAATCCCCGCATCCTTTTCAGATGAGAAAGGTTTTTGACTAGCATATGGTATATCCTTTTTCTAGAATTATATTAATATAATTATTATAACGACCCTAAAAATATGTTGAACATCCCTAAAAATAACATTAATCATCAAAGATTATATAAAACCTGAAGGTTATTATTACCTTTAAACATATTAAAAGATAATTATTATCAAATAGTACTTCATGTTGAACCTAAGGGTTATATATACCATATCCCAATAAAAATTATCCCAAAATTCCATTAATCATATTAAAATCCTATCACTTAAAACCACAAAATTGGTGTTTAAGTATTTTAAATTATGATCAATAATAAAGTCATAAACCCATAATGGTATCCATAACTCTTAAGTTAATCTTACATGAAGACATATATGATTCCAAAATTAACACAATCCTTATATGTTTTGTGATTCTTATAACCAAAATATCTATGTAAAAAATACTTCTACAACATAATTATTGAATAAAATATATAAATACTTTAACCATTTCACTTTAATGATAGGTATAACATAGTTCCTTCCTTATACTATGAGTTAACTCTTGGATTAGGGCATTGAATCAGATAATTACCATGTTCCCTACACATAACACATTAAACTCTTGGATAATTCATTTCTCTATGACCTTAATTTCCACATAGAAAACATTTTCCCCTTTATTTTTAGACATTTCATGAGGTATATCTTTATATATTTATTTTATAGTATGTATTAATCATAACACCTTCTTTTCAGTCCATGAAACCTTAGTTTTAACATAGGTTATTCAATTTCATCATCTATTCAAATCCTATTTGATAGTTTATAAATAGTTTGTGAATTTCCAAAACATATCCCTAGGGAGTGTCAAACTAGTTTTGTAGCAAGGCCGGTTGTCTTGCACCAAGTGAAAATCAAGTCAAATCCAAATACGGCCTTTTCAAAATTATTACCCCTAGGTACAATGATTCCAAGGCCACATTCACAGGTATTATTCAGATAGGGATGTAATTTATTAGAACCCATTTGTTCTATACTTTACCAAAATTCCAAGACATTTTCCTATAATTTGACTTATCTTTTGGGTTACCACTTAATTTTTCTAATCCTAGTTTCAAAATATTGATTAAAACTTACTCTGATAGAAACTATAGAAACCTATAATTTTTAAATATAGATATCACATCTTTATTAATGAATATTCATTATATAATATAGCGAACAATGCTATAATCCAATAGGTCTAGCTCCTTTGTAAAATTAGACACATAAAAAACTAATTCATAAGTTATCTACATTATATCCCACTAAGTTATTCATAACTAGCATTGTTCTTATACATATCATACATAATAACTGTATACATAACTTAGGTAAAGGAAACCTAGAAAGGGTGAGCTTGGATGCTCAATAAGGATGAACATGGTAGATATCAATTAAAAACATGAGCATAAGGGTGTGAGAACATGATAATAACAATTGAAAACCATAAACTAAATATCATAGATCATAAAATTGAGTCATGGAATAAATATTGGTAGTTCATAAGACATGATTCATAAAGTAATAAAATAACATAATGTTGGGAAAAAATCCCTCAAGGTATCATTGAATCATTTTTGAGGTGATTGTGTTTGTTGACAAAGTGGACATCTGAGTAGTGATTGTTGACAAAGCAAAACAATGACATACAAATTTTTTGAAAAAGAGGATTTCATGGTGGGATGTCGAGTTCAAGAGCTGAGTTCAACGATCCATGTTTGATTCAAGAACGTCGATAAAAGGAATGGATGATCTGGAGGCGGTACAAAATAACAGATACAAGGTGGCGTCGTTTTCTAGTGTTTGCCAAATTTTTGGGCCTGAAAATCGGCAGATGAAGAAAAGTGTTTTTGGAAAAGGGACTTGCGCTCCGAGGACTTGGAGAATAGAAAACTTGCGCGCCATATGTTTTTCAAGATCAGAAGATCAAAATATGGCAAAGGAAGTAGGTTCGCGCAAGTTTGTGAGTTGGTCGCGCAAGTGTCCAAAAGGACATAAGACTTGCGCACTGAAACTGGGTCGCGCAGGTGACTTGCGCGCCGTTACGCTGGGTGGTCAGATTGCCTATAAATACTGGACCACCCCTCTTCATTCTCAACGGAGTTCAACACTTTGAGAAATCAGAGCTCCCGGCGCGCAGATGTGGTGGTCGCGCAAGTGGTGAGTTTGGGTCGCGCTGGTGAATTTGCGTGCTAGTAGTTGAAGTTGTGCGCCGGTGTTAGAAGTTGCGCGTCGGTTGGCAGTTGCGCGCCAATATTGGTTTGGGCATAAAAGGATGAGAGTCGCGCAAGTTTGGAGTTGAGGAAGCTTGAGTCGCGCAAGTGTCTGAGGAGGACTTGCGCGCCCGTTGTGACTTGTGTGCCGATACTTGCGCGCCAAGATTGACTTGCGCACCAAGTAAAGTTTTGTTCCAGCGGTGCTTCTCGGACTACGTGGAAGCTGGTATGTTTCCCGATACCTTCGATGCAAAGATATATTCATCTACGGGTGAAAGTTGTACTTCAACAGAGAATCTACACACAGAGGAAGATGCATTCATTCATGAAAATGAAGAGACCTACAGGTCTATAAACTGTGAGTGGATTCCTTCCAAGAGCAGTGAGCTTAGGAAGAGGAAGAAGGTGATCCTCTCCACCGGCAGTGAGCCATAGAGAGAGAAACAGGGAGTGACCCTTGGGAAAGCAGTGAGATGACCCTAAACATTGTATAGGCAGTGAGCCTGGGCATAGAAGTGATCTAGCCCGAACATTTTAATCCACAGCTAGTGAAGTTTAGTGGAATTGGTACGCACGACAACTTGTCGGCGTATGCTCCTTGGACGTAGCCCAGTGAGGGTGAACCAAGTAAAAATCTTTGTGTCTTCCTGCTTACTTCCCTGCATTGCATTTGAAGCATCATCATCAGACAAAGAATAAAATAAGCAATCATAATAAACACACAAGTGAAAACAAAGTGACCCTTGTAATAAAGAGGTCAAGATCCAGTGGGGAAGGAAGAATTTTGAAAAAGAATATCCATACCCTGATTCACCCCCCCTCTCAGGGTATATAGGCCCCTATTGGCCCTAACAATTGGTATCAGAGGAAAGGTTGCTGTTATCAGATTTGTTTGCTCCATATTGGTGTAGTCGATATGTGTGGATAAAGAATCAGTCTGCTCTTATCTCAATCTGCCATGGAAAAGGGAAAAACATCCAAGAATAAGCAGAAGTCAGGTGGTACTCCTCAGTGTGGAAGTGTATATGGAAAATGTGTGATTCAACTAAAGGAATCAAACAGCTTGCTGAAGGAAGGCTTGGATGAATCAGAAAGGGAAAAGATTGATTCACTCAATCATGATGTTGGAATTAGTAAAGTACATGAGCATCAGAGTGATACTGAAACAGAAGAAGAAATTGAAGGAAGAATAGATATGCGAGCTGAGTTAGAGGGTGCTCTTGAAGAGATAGATGTTTGGAGAGCCAAAACCAAGAATGATAACAAAGTTGTTCACGATGCCAAACTCTATATGCAGCAGTAGGAAGAAGAGAAGTCTGAGTTGATAAATAAAATTGAGAAACTCAAGTTATCATCACTAGAGAACTCAGAATCAGTTAGTGAGTATAAGCTTAAGATTGAAGAACAAAAAAGGGAGATTGATGGCTTGAATGGAATAGTGAAAGATCAATTCAAGAGCATCTAAGAACCTAATATTCCAAGTGATGTTGGAAACACTAAAGAAGCCAAATCTAAAGATATCCAGATCAAGGCATTGGAGATTGAGGTCAACAAGCTAAAAGGATTAAATCAAAGTCTTATTGATATAGTTACTGATCTAACAGAGAATAATGACTCTCATGTCGAAGAACTACAAAAGATGGCTAAAATGAAAGGAAAACAAAAGGCTGATGATTATGAAGAGAATCAAAAGTCAGATAATGTTCAGAATCTGAAAGCTATAAATGATGATCTAGTAGCACAATTTTCTGAAGAAGTTCAGAAGAATCGAAGCCTACAACAAGAGAATGAATCTGTCTCTAAATCTGTTTCTGAGGAAAAATTGAAAGTAGTGAAACAAAGTGAAATGGTGGAAAATCTGACACGTGAATTGGAAGATGAGATGAGAAGAGGGAAGCTTCTCAAGAGAGAACTTGATGTCAAACTTGAATCAAGGGATACAGAGATTCAAAAGTTGGAAGAAGATCTAGAATCAGTTAAGAAGGAATTATAGAGTTCCAATGATAGAGGAAAGCCTAAAATGAAGGATGCCTTGCATTTACTATTTGATCATCCTTCAACAAGTGATGATAAAATGAAGATCAGATATGCTGTTTCGGAAGAGAAACAACAGAATATTTTCTCAGCTCAAAGACCAGCAAGTTTTGGAAAAGCTGGTATTGGATTTGATGAATCACCTCCCATGCATGATAAGAAGAGAGCCGTGAACAAATCCAGAAATGGAGAAAATCATGTTGGTGCGGGAGATAGGCCTAAGAGGATAGCTACAAGAAGAAGTGATGACATGTGCTATTTCTGCGGGATTCACGGACACACATCAAGCTTCTATCCAGATGCTCTGGAATACATTTCAGGCTGTGAAAATAGAGACTTTGCTGAATCTGAGAATAAGAAGAAGCATCCTGAGAAATTAGAGAGAAGAGTCTCTCATAGGAAAGCATCTATTAGATGCTATTACTGTGGAAGAATGGGACACACCATGAGTATGTGTCAGGAAGCTCAAGAGCCTCGTGTCAGAAGAAGAACTCAAGGTGTATCAGCATCTCGATATAGAAATGATGAAAAGTGGTATGCCTATGATGTAAATTGTTTTATATGTTCTAATTATGGGAATTTGGAAAGACATTGCAACAAGAAGAATGAAAGAAATGAAAAAGGACTTGAAAGGAGATTCTCATCCCCAGTGATGCATAATGAGAAATTCTACACTAGGAGACAATGTGATATGTTTGAGAACAGGCTCAGAGCCTCAGTTGAATCATATATAGCTGAATGAAAGGTGTATCAGTAACCTCCTCTGTCACACTCACAACTTCCCCCTAAAAAAGAACATGAACAAATCTGGAAGAAAAAGGGAGGAAATGCTACAGCTGTGAGTAAGAAGAATGGACGTTCAGTGGTGGACCCACCACCAATGAAAAATAGGGTGGTGACTCAGACATCTGATAAAAGAATGATGAACAAAGAACGTATTGAAAAATTTGCATGTCGTGTTTCTCATCGAGAAGTGAAGGAAAGAGGAAGACCCCTACGATGGGAGAAGAAGAAAGGGAAGATGCCAAACAGAGAGGTTCCTACTCAGAGAAATAATCAAGGAAAATGGAATTTTGATAGAACCTCAAAGAAGGAAATCTGTACTAGCGGGTTTATACCCCAAGCGGTGAGGAAGTCCAAGCTTACCAAATCTACATATCAGAAAAAGGCTCAAAATGTAGGCAATGAATGCCTAGTCATATGGCCAGAACAGTTGAAGTTGGATAGGCAGCTGGAGGAAGCAAGAAAAGAATGTGATGCCCTCCAAGAAAGAATCAATGGGTTGACCCATCAGGATCAACCACAATCCTCATCTTGAGGAGTCCAGAAGGAAACACCCCTCTCCCTATGTATATAAATTCTATTAACTGATGATTGATGTGTTTCAGGTTTTAGGGAGATACGATCCAAGGGGAAGTGGCATCTAAAGATGAAAAGTGGAAATGTAATATGCTTTAGTGTTTTGATTGACTTAAATAAGGTATCAAAGTTGAAGAAGAAAGGGAGAAACAGAGTGCAATAGAAAGTAATTGTGTTACTAACTCTATCTCTTGTTTCCTACACCGAGTTTCTAACTCAGTAGGCTTAGAGGTTTTGTTGAGAGATCAATTTCGAGTGCTATATGAGAGTAAATGATGCAGCAGAAGAAGAATGGTTATGGGTCTAAAAAGTGGTCCTAACCCCAGGAAGTGTTGCATAACATTGAGGAGCATTCAATAACAAAATCAGGTGCAAGATCCATCAATGCAATGATTGAATGACTCGAACCAGGTGTCATCTATGGAGGGAAGATATGTTGAAGGGGAAGCAGAAATAATCAAGAATTTCATGCTTATTTATTTTGATCTAACATTGTGGTATTAGCTGACTATTTTCAGGATACCAAGAAGCTGCGAGAAGTAGTGGAAAGAAATGAAGCCACTGAAGAATGAGTCAGTGAAAAATTTCCTGACGAATGTGTTGATGAGGTAAGCAACACAGGGGGAGCAGAAGTTGCAGAGGCTGACTCAGAAGAACATACTGATGATGAACAAGAAATTTTCAAGTCTATATCTGCAAGGAATCCAAAGAGTTGAGCTGAAATTGATAGGCAGAATATCATTGGTGACCAGACAGCACCAGTTCAAACTCGAAGAATGAAGTCATTACAGAAGACATCGTTTTTATCTCAGGTGGAGCCGAAATGTTTTTCCGATGCAGCTGAAGATGAAAACTGGGTTCAATCTATGAATGAAGAGCTTGATCAGATTGAGAAGAACCAGACATGGGAGATTGTTTCGAGACCAGCAGACAAGAATGTCATTGGGACGAAATGGGTCTATCGCAACAAGATGAATGAAGATGGAACTGTGATTCGAAACAAAGCACGACTAGTGTGCAAGGGGTACTCCCAGATCGAAGGAATAGATTTTGATGAGACATTTGCACCAGTTGCAAGGCTGGAGACAATCAGATTATTCTTGGCCATAGCAATGCAAATAAAGTTTAAAGTGTTCCAGATGGATGTCAAATCCACGTTCTTGAATGGGGTTCTGGAAGAAGAGGTGTACATTGATCAGCCAGATGGTTTTCTTTTTCATGAGGATGATAATAAAGTTTGCAGGCTGAAGAAGGCATTGTATGGGCTGAAACAAGCACCACGAGCATGGTACTCAAGGCTTGATCAGTATTTGAAGAAGCTTGGTTTTCAGCGTGGAGGAGTTGATTACAATCTCTATTTTAGTAATGAAAGTAATCAACGGATGATGGTGCTGGTTTATGTTGATGACATAATATTCGGCGGATCAGATGAAGCTCAATGCAGACAGTTCTCCGAATTCATGAAAAATGAGTTTGAAATGTCAATGATTGGAGAGCTAACATTTTTCCTTGGTTTACATGTGACACAAGGAAGTAATGGAACTTTTATTTCTCAATCCAAATATGCCAAGGAGGTTCTAAGAAGGTTTGGAATGGATAATTCCAAGGAGATGAAGACTCCGGTTGCTACCCGGATGAGATTATCAAAAGATGAGGATGGAAAGGCAGTTAATATCACAGAATATAGGCAAATTATCGGAAGTCTGTTGTACTTGACCGCGACAAGGCCTGATATTGTTTTCGCCACATTCCAAGCAGCGATATATCAAAGTAATCCCAAGGAAAGTCACATGCTTGCAGTGAAAAGAATACTTCGGTATATCAAGGGCACAGTGGACTTCGGGCTGACATATAACGACAAGTCTCAGACAGAATTATTGGGATATACTGATGCAGACTGGGCTGGTTCAGCAGATGATAGGAAATCAACATCTGGAGGTGCATTTTATCATGGCGGACTATGTATTGCTTGGTTGAGAAAGAAGCAGGATTGCATTTCATTAAGCACCGTAGAATCTGAGTATATTTCAGCCACTCAAGCATGCACACAATTATTGTGGATGAAGCAGCAGCTTGAAGATATGGGAGTTGAAGTGAAGTATCTGATCGGAATCCAGTGTGACAACTCAAGTGCTATAAATCTTAGTAAAAATCATGTCCATCATTCCAGGACAAATCACATTGAGATCAAGTATCATTTCATCAAGGAGAAGGTTGAGCAGGGCATCGTGAAGTTGGAATATGTGCCTACAGAGCTACAGGTTGCAGACATTCTGACAAAGGCCTTACCCAAGGAAGATTTTGAGAGGCATCGACTGGCTCTGGGAGTTCAGTCGATTCCCCGCACATGAAATAGTGTGGATGTGGGACTCCCCCTCTCCCCGAGGTATGATGTGTTTTCCCTAATATGATGATATGTGTTCTCTACTATGTTACAGACTAAAAAGAATTGTCCTTTGGGTTCGTTGACAAAGGGGGAGAAAAGTGTTTGTTAAAGGAGGAGAAAATAGTGATTGTTCAAGGGGGAGACAGTGCGGAGATTTGATAAATCATAATTGATACGGGGAGAAGCTGACAGGTGGAGCAGCCAGAAAGGGGGAGCAATGAGAAAGGGGGAGTGTATTAAATCTGACGATGCTAGAAGTGATCGATCAAAGAATAGATATCACGACAGCTGAGGATCGTGATAAAAGCAGAAGAGTGGTGTTGGAAAGTGGTAAGACTATTTCCAAACCAAACATTGGTCTTCCACCAAATCCATCAACAATTGGTATCAGTTTAGTACAAATTGGTATCAGTTTGGTGTCAACAGTGGATGTTAGAGATAAAGTGATTCATTGATGAGCTTTTCATTTACTCTTGTTTCTCATGCTGAGTATTTCTCATGTGGGCTTAGAGTATGTGTTGAGTAAATCCTTGATCGCTATCAGAATCGAAATGAGGCGAATGGAGGCTGAAGAATCAAAGACATATCTTTAGTTTTCAACAAACCCAAAGGGAGAGATTGTTGGGAAAAAATCCCTCAAGGTATCATTGAAGCATTTTTGAGGTGATTGTGTTTGTTGACAAAGTGGGCATCTCAGTAGTGATTGTTGACAAAGCAAAACAATGACATACAAATTTGTTAACAAAGAGGATTTCATGGTGGAATGTCGAGTTCAAGAGCTGAGTTCAAAGATCCATGTTTGATTCAAGAACGTCGATAAAAGGAATGGATGATCTGGAGGCGGTACAATAGAACAGATACAAGGTGGCGTCGTTTTCCAGTGTTTGCCAAATTTTTGGGCCTGAAAATCGGCAGATGAAGAAAAGTGTTTTTGGAAAAGGGACTTGCGCGCCGAGGACTTGGAGAATAGAAAACTTGCGCGCCATATGTTTTTCAAGATCAGAAGATCAAAATATGGCAAAGGAAGTAGGTTTGCGCAAGTTTGTGAGTTGGTCGCGCAAGTGTCCAAAAGGACAGAAGACTTGCGCGCCGAAACTGGGTCGCGCAGGTGACTTGCGCGCCGTTGCGCTGGGTGGTCAGATTGCCTATAAATACTGGACCACCCCTCTTCATTCACAACGGAGTTCAACACTTTGAGAAATCAGAGCTCCCGGCGCGCAGGTGTGGTGGTCGCGCAAGTGGTGAGTGTGGGTCGCGCAGGTAAATTTGCGCGCCAGCAGTTGAAGTTGTGCGCCGGTGTTAGAAGTTGCGCGTCAGTTGGCAGTTGCGCGCCAATATTGGTTTGGGCATAAAAGGAAGAGAGTCGCGCAAGTTTGGAGTTGAGGAAGCTTGAGTCGCGCAAGTGTCTGAGGAGGACTTGCGCGCCCGTTGTGACTTGCGTGCCGATACTTGAGCGCTAAGATTGACTTGCGCGCCAAGTAAGGTTTTGTTCCAGTGGTGCTTCTCGGACTACGTGGAAGCTGGTATGTTGCCCGATACCTTCGGTGCAAAGAGATATTCATCTACGGGTGAAAGTTGTACTTCAACAGAGAATCTACACACAGAGGAATATGCATTCATTCATGAAAATGAAGAGACCTACGGGTCTATAAACTGTGAGTGGATTCCTTCCAAGAGCAGTGAGCTTAGGAAGAGGAAGAAGGTGATCCTCTCCACCGGCAGTGAGCCATAGAGAGAGAAACAGGGAGTGACCATTGGGAAAGCAGTGAGCTGACCCTAAACATTGTATAGGCAGTGAGCCTGGGCATAAAAGTGATCTAGCCCGAACATTGTAATCCACAGCTAGTGAAGTTTAGTGGAATTGGTACGCACGACTACTTGTCGGCGTATGCTCCTTGGACGTAGCCCAGTGAGGGTGAACCAAGTAAAAATCTTTGTGTCTGCCTGCTTACTTCCCTGCATTGCATTTGAAGCATCATCATCAGACAAAGAAGAAAATAAGTGATCATAATAAACACACAAGTGCAAACAAAGTGACCCTTGTAAAAAAGAGGTCAAGATCCAGTGGGGCAGGAAGAATTTTGAAAAAGAATATCCATACCCTGATTCACCTCCCCTCTCAGGGTATATAGGCCCCTATTGGCCCTAACACATAATCTATGAGATCATAACATTGGCATAATACATATATTTTCAGCATATGCATAAGTATATAAAATATGATGTCAATGATTCCAAACATGTCATTCATAACATGTTAGTTTTGGGATAACCACTAGTGTACCTACTTAAATGTAAGGACCCGGCCTTAAAAATTACATAATCCTGAATTGAGGATACTTTCAGGTTTATAGTTTTAGAGAATTAGGTCATAAAATTTAAATAACAACATGAATATTACATGTAGAAAATTCTACTCGGTATCTATTTTTTTCATAAAATAAAAACTCTTGAAAAAAAGGAGTCATGTCTAGTTCCATGTTTTAGACAGCATGACTTTTCCTTGATCCCATCCTTGACCCTTATTTATCTTTAATTCCTGTGGAAAACTTTTAAAAAACTTGGTATTAGCATAAAAAGCTTAGTAAGGGATATAAAATAAGTAATGAAAACATTATCCCATCAATAAATACAAAAAAAATAAACCATACTTTTCAATCATAACATACCTCATGAAATCATAATATTTATGAATAACACGCAAAAATCATAAATCATAAAGGTAACTTGTGGAATCCATATCAAACATACATTGTAGATATCACAGATACATAGGGAGTTACATTTGGAATACTCATCACAGTATATTCCCTAAATCCCTTAGTAGAAATATTCACGTTTACCTCTGTCACGTTACCTAATGCATTGGAGAGCTATCTCGGTCTCACCCGACCAAGGTTTATCACGGAACCACCCGTGTATGTAAACAATGCCCAATAACCATAACATATTCATAACACATAAAAAGGCCTAAAGGAAAGATGAAATTTCCACATTTCAATTACAATATATCATTTCAAGATATTGACATAATCAATGCTTTATCAAACCATTTTCAAAACCATTTAAAACATTTAATAAAGAGATTTTTGAATCAAAGTGTCTCATACCACTTTGAAGATTTTAAAGGAATTAACATTTTAAAACATTAATGTCCATATAAATAAATCCAAAAAACCATTTTTAAAACATGTACATTAATAAGAAATATTTAGGAAAATAAACCTTTAAAACATTTAAAATGATATTTTAGTTAAAGAGTTTTTAACAAAATGAGAGACCCTAGAATACAAATAATTGAGGAATAAAATTTAATCAGAACTTAATAATATCATGAGAATAAATTTATTCATGATATAATATTCCAAAGGAAATTATATACACCATATAAAAGTGAA
This sequence comes from Viscum album, assembly GCA_963277665.1. NCBI lineage: Eukaryota > Viridiplantae > Streptophyta > Magnoliopsida > Santalales > Viscaceae > Viscum > Viscum album. Next base: position 1,752,413,263 of record OY728146.1, on the reverse strand, counting down.
TTGGTTCATATCAATGATGAAGTCTCAATGGAAATGTAAATTGAGACGAAATCCCTTATAAAGGTGGTATCTTTAGATTAAGGACAAATAAATTACATAATTATGTATGAAAAATATAAATACACCCAATATAATTGTATATTAAGTGTAAAAAAATCATAGGTTATTCACAAATATTCATAGTATGACATAATCAAGAAGTAAATGTTTAACCCAAAAATTGAAATTGGGTTAAGAATTTTTCATACATAAATTCGATTGCCTAATGGTGTCACATTAAAATTAAGAAAATAAGTTAATGAGAGAGAAAATTATATCTCATAACTTGTACCTAAAATTTATATAAATAAGGATATAGAATAACATATCCCAACATAATAAGATGTAAATTAAAAGACATAACAAAAAGAAGTCTTTTAAAAAGAGGAGGGTGAAAGGTTCCCATACCGATTTGGAAACTTACGAAACATACACCCCATGAAAGAAAGATCACCCAATAAATATGTAAATACCCATAAATTAAATTATATTAAAAAAATAATACAATAATGGGAAGTATATCCACCACACAAAAGGAAATAGTGGCTAATAGAGCATGAATCTCACGGGAATAAAAAGTGAGATGAAAAACCTTTACCACGTTGTAATCAATCTAGTCGTATGAGAAAACATTAATAACCACCAAATAAATCATAGAATACCCTTAATATAAATAGAATCATGATAATATATATCAAATTGTAGTACACAATACACCACATGTAATAAATAAGTGGTGAGCAATGGAAATCTCACGGAATTAAAAGTGAGATAAGAAATCACTTACATCGTGTCTGAATTGACTCGATCATTCTTTAATATCCTGAATAATAAACTAAAGTTAATTTCTACTTGATTAAGAACATTTCTAAAGTTTATTATTCCTTTTATATCACTTATTACCATTTTATAAACATTATGTTATCATTTAATTTATTAACGTTTGTTTCGTCGATATTTGGTACTTGAGTAAAAATGAACAACTTATAATTACAAGTTGTACATGTCATCAAAAATCCATTATCTCTAGAATGATATTAAAGATATATATATCATATAAATAATATTTATATATAGTATATATATGTATTTATAATAGTACATAACATTTGGATATAATAAATGAAATGCATCGTTCATGGAGACAGTAAGTCGTATGTACGCATGAACGCTACTTTCATTTCTATTTCATAATTTAATAGAATTAAAACATAATGATACATAGTTATATTATAATTAAAGTATAATATCATATATAATACCTTTAACTCTATCCTTTATACATCCCACATAATGAATTAAGGAGTCATATCACTTTGAGGGAGTGATAGTTTGCGCTTCCTAAACTGAAATTATCACGTTTACCCATTATGCAAACAATAAAGGTATGATATAAATGAAAAATATAGAATAATAAAAAAATAAACATAATATATATCATATATAAATACCATTCCATCATAATGGCCACCATGAGAGGTGGTAGGAGTTAATTGAACAATCATAGTTTCATGAGGCGTTAGTTTTCAATCCACAGAAACATTATGTTCTTTACCCATTAGATGAAGGTGTGTGTAAGTGTAGTTTGAATCATTCTCATAAAAACATCCTAGAATATTGAGGATACTATTTTTTTTATAAAATAAATGAATAAAAATAGTTTAGGGAGTTGGAGAATTAAAATAAAACAAAAGAACTTAAGAGAAGACGTTACCTTTAAATCGGGTAACTCTCTTTGGTTTGAACCAAAAGGGTTTATTGAAGTGTTTTATGCCTAAATTAAGGCTTCTAGGATGAATATAGGGATATTGGGAGCTTATTGGAGTAGAGGTTACACAATCCAAAGTCTTTAGAAGCATGAGAAATGGTTAGGAAGTGAGGGCTTTTTATAAGGGATAGGAGGGGCTCTTTAGGAAAGTTTGAAACAATTATTTTATTATAACCTCATATTTGGTTTCTAAAGGTAAACTAATCATTAAAGTAGAATTTAATATGAAACATGGTCTAAATAAAATCATCCAATAAGAATTGGATAGGTTTTGGATATTTTTTTAATATTTATAATCTTATTTATTTAAACCATTTATTAATGAGGTAAATATTACATCATTATTGTGCCATAAATAATTTAATTTATTTGATGTCCAAAAATTATAAAAAAAAATACCATTATGTAGGAAATATTTTTATATTTCCAAATAATATTTATAGTCTAAAAGATAACTTATATAACCCCATGTAAAAAATCTATTTACTAAAATATATTTTTTATGTCATTTTTGTCTTTAAACAAATTAATATAAAGTATCATTATTACTCCCATGTGGCTCCATGGGGTCCCAAATTTGACCCAAGTATTCCCATGGTCGAATATGTATCATAAAATAGGATTAGGACACGTGTTAGGGTAATTTAATAATGTTATAATATAATATTTTACCCTTATTTACTATATTTACCCTTTAATCATAGTAAATAAAATATTTACTGAAGTAGATATTTAAAATGTCTAAAAATAAAATTTACCTATTTAAAAAATTTGGACCTACTAATTCAAAATATGGAAACCATTTTTATAAATTCAAAACATAAAAGTGGCAGAAATTAATTTAAAATTAATTCCCGTTGTCAAAACAAAAAGCGTGTTTTTAAGAAATAATAACTATCAAAAAATTGACACTTGTTTATGTCTAATTTCAAAGTGAATTTAATTCCAATGTCCAACATTGGATTAAATAGTAAAAATATATTCTAATTAAACTTTATAACCAATTAAAAATATATTCAAACTATATAAATAAATTATATTAAAAGGCACTTTTGAATTAAAATAGAGTATTTTTCACTATTCATTAAAAAATAAACTTTATTAGAAAAATACCAAAAATTTACCCAAAGTAAATTTTGACATCCAAAATCTAAAGAAGAATATTATTTTGTCAAATATAACATATAAAAATGACCAAAACTAGATTCAAATGTGGTTCACCAACAAAAGGCGGTAAATCGACCTTTTAAAGAATATTAGAATATTTATTCTTAGATTCATTCACATTTTAAGCCTCTAACTTTTATTGGATAAATGTAAAAATATTCAACAAACATATATAATCATAATGTATTTAGTTCTATTAATTCCCTCCAATACAATGGTTAGACGCCAACTATCATTAAAAATAATAATATTATATTATTATTGTGAAACATAAGATTTCAAAGAAATCCATTGTTGTGTATCGGGTACACCATCAAACATAACATCCCAATTAGAGTAAAATTATTAATTAATCCACAAATATTAATAAATAATAAAATTTCATGTTCTTTATTTATATGGGATGTTACATCCTTCCCCCCTTTTGGAAATTGCATCCTCGCAATTTTAAAATTAGGATAGGAAACATCATTGAAATTCCCACATCGTAAAAAGAGTCAATAAAAATATCACTTTAAAATAAACGTAGAGAAGTAAAAAGGTTACCCGAGACAACAGATACTAGGATACCATTAAAACATGGATATGGAAGAGAAACTAACTCTCATAGATTAATAGAGAGTGATATAGAACTTGATCACGGAAATTTAACCACCACAATACCATAAATTTGTGGTTGGGTAAAAGTCTGATGATAAAAGAGGGCTTATAACATTTTTTCTTCAAGATCCTTTTCATAGAGTTGAATAATTTTATTAATAAAAAGACTAATATCGTAAGGAAATATACTTACTCATCAGGTAGAGTGTCATCCTTTAATAAAATTTTACCACAAACTCATATTTTCTACAAACGGTAAGTATTCAAGATGACTTGTTCACATTGAAAGAACTATAATCAACTTCTTGAGAAAAACCTGATCCAAAAAATATGAACCATATATTTTCCCTATCTTTATACATTAACCAAAACCAAAATTGTTTATTATGTGATCAGATAATCCCCAAAAGGATAATGTTTTATAAAAATAAGTATTACTCTTAATCTCTAAAATTCAACCAAAAGTGCCCAAAGCTCAAGAAAGACCATTCAATATACAATTGTCTTTAAAATTATAAAAAATAATTCAAAATAAGATTTAAACCCAAAACTCAGAAAGATTTTATCACATAGTCTTCCACAGTAAATCGTAACAATTACCTCCAAATAAATTCGACTACTCTTAAAGTCTCATAATGAAGTGTAATTAACCAAATCACATATTCTCTATGATAAGTTAATAATTCCAATAAAAACCCAAATCACCATATATCCATAATAAAAACATAGATTCTCCCAAAATAAAATACCACCATTACTCATCATAAGGAAAGATAATTATTCCTTGAATAACATTTTCATATTTCAAACTTCAGGGTTACACATACTATAAAAAGTCTTCCAATGTAATCCCATCATCAAAAGAGCCTTGATAATTTTAAGCATTTCACAATAAAAAATCTTCCATAACTCTTGAATCCCTTATATGTTGACTTCTCACTCATTCAACGTTCCTCATGATCCATTAACCATTCTTTACCAACTTATTTTAAAAAAATTCTTTCCTGCAAACAAAATCATGAAGCATATTCTAAGATTCAATAATGTCAAAACATATGTTAAGAAATAATCCATACCTTTCATTGGTCATTTTCAGTTTCTTCATCCTAAATTGGAATGGAATTAGGTATTGGTAAACATATATTTGTACGATCTTAGTGATCCCATTACTGAAACTTCTTCATAGGACAACTCTTTGCATAATGACCATGCACACCACATTTAAAACATTGAATTGAAGCCTCATAAAGAACTTATTTCCCTTTCATAGAGTCAACTGGATGCTTCCTTTTTTCCATGGCAGGTACTTTCTTTATGACCTTCACTTACACATCAATAGCATCTTCCCATCCCTTTGAAACATTTTCTTATGTGTTTCGTTCCACATCCTTAACACAAAGGTTTTTGAATATACTTAATTTTATGATTATTATCTGAAATTCCGTGGGGATTTGTTTCTCACATATATGATTCCTTATAAAAATATTCAAGGTTCATGTAGTCAATAATGACTTTATATAGTTGGTTGAGAATAACCAAAAGAGTTATCATTGCAGCTCCCATTTCAATCAGTTGGTCATTCAGAAAACCATCACAGTTTTCTTCACACCCATTGTTACTTTGGTGCCTGCTAGATCCAGCCATTTACTAAAACCAAACGGGTAAGTGTGAGTATATCAGTAAAATCATCATATAATATCTTATGAGGAGGGTAGATAAAAAGATATACTTATTCATGTTATCTTAAATTCGTTCACTTTATCTAAAATAACTATGACTCTTTCTAAAATCCTAACCATTATGGTAGTGTCACTTATGCTTAAAGAACACCTTAACCTCTAAATTTATTTAAACTGACCTCTGATACCAACTGTAAGGACCCTACCATAAACATTACATAATATTAAATTAAATAGATAATTCACATTGAGGATCTTTTTCGGTTTAGAGTTTTATAGAATTAAGTCATAATATTTACATAACAACATTAATATTACATGTAGACAATTCTACTCAGTATCCATTGTTTTCATAAAATAAAACTCTTGAAAAAAAGATTCATGTCTAGTTCCATGTTTTAGATAGCATGACATTCCCTCGATCTCATCCTTAACCCTTATTCATCTTTAAGTCCCATAGAAAACATTTCAAAAACTTGGGATGAGCATAAAAAGCTCAGTAAGGGATATAAAATAAGGAATGAAAACATTATCCCATCAATAAATACAAAACAATGAAACCATACCTTTCAATCATAACATACCTCATTAAATCATAAGATTTATAAATAACACACAAAAGTCATAAATCATAAAGGAAACTTGTGAAATTCATATCAAACTTACATTTTAGCTATTACATCTACATAGGGAGTCACATTTGAATACTAATAAAAGTATATTCCCTAAGTCTCATAGGAGAAACATTCACATTTACCTCTGTCACATTACCTAATGCATTGGAGAGCTATCTCGGGCTCACCCGCCCTAGGTTTATCATGGAACCACACATATATGTAAACAATTCCCAATAACCATAACATATTCATAACACATAAAAAGGGAATAAAGGAAAGATAATATTTCCACATTTCAATTACAATATATCATTTCAAGATATTGACATAATCAATGCTTTATCAAACCATTTTCAAAACCATTTAAAACATTTAATAAAGAGATTTTTGAATCAAAGTATCCCATACCACTTTGAAGCTTTTAAAGGAATTAACATTTTAAAACATTAATGTCCATATAAATAAATCCTAAAAACCATTCTGAAAGCATGGAAAATAATAATAAATATTTATAATAATAAACCATTAAAACATTTAAAAAAGGTATTTTAGTTAAGAGTTTTTAACAAAATGATAGACCCTGGAATAAAAATAATTGTGGAATAACATTTATTCAGAACTTAATAATATCATGGGAATAAAGGTATTCATGAAAAGATAATTATTATCAAATAGTACTTCTTGTTGAACCTAAGGGTTATATATACCTTATCCCAATAAAAATTATCCAAAAATTCCATTAATCATATTAAAATCCTATCACATAAAACCACAAAATTGGTTTTTAAGTCTTTTAAATTATGATCAATGATAAAGTCATAAACCCATAATGGTATCCATAAATCTTAAGTTAATCTTACATGAAGACATATATGATTCCAAAATTAACACAATCCTTAGATGTTTTGTGATTATTATAACCAAATTATCTATGTAAAACAATACTTCTACAACATAATTATTGAATAAAATATATAAATACTTTAACCATTTCACTTTAATGATAGGTATAACATAGTTCCTTCCTTGGAATATGAGTTAACTCTTAGATTAGGGCATTGAATCAGATAATTACCATGTTCCCTACATATAACACTTTAAACTCTAGGATAATTCATTGCTCTATGACCTTAATTTCCACATAGAAAACACTTTTCCCTTTATTTGAGACATTTCATGAGGTATCTCTTTATATATTTATTTTATAGTATGTATTAATCATAACACCTTCTTTTCAGTCCATGAAACCATAGTTTTAACATAGGTTATTCAATTTCATCGTCTATTCAAATCCTCTATGATAGTTTATAAATAGTTTGTGAATTTCCAAAACATATCCCTAGGGAGTGTCAAACCAGTTGTGTAGAAAGGTCGGTTGTCTTGCACCAAGTGAAAATCAATTCAAATCCAAATACGGTCTTTTTAAAATTATTACCCCTAGGTACAACGATTCCAATGCCACATTCACTGGTAGTATTCAGATAGGGATGTAATTTCTTAGAACCCACTTGTTCTATACTTTACCAAAATTCCAAGACATTTTCCTATAATTTGACTTATCTCTTGGGTTACCACTTAATTTTTCTAATCTTAGTTTCAAAATATTGATTAAAACTTACTCTGATAGAAACTATAGAAACCTATAATTTTCATATATAGATATCACATCTTTATTAATGAATATTCATTATATAATATAGCGACCAATGCTATAATCCAATAGGTCTAGTTCCTTTGTAAAATTAGACACATAAAAAAATAATTCATAAGTTATCTACATTATATCCCACTAAGTTATTCATAAATATCATCGTTCTTATACATATCATACATAATAACTGTATACATAAATTAGGGAAAGGAAACCTAGAAAGGGTGAGCTCGGATGCTCAGTGAACATGGTAGATATCAATTAAAAACATGAGCATAAGGGTGTGAGAACATGACAATAACAATTGAAAACCATAATCTAAATATCATAGATCATAAAATTGAGTCATGGAATAAATATTGGTAGTTCATAATACATGATTCATAAAGTAATCAAAGAACATAATCTATGAGAGCATAACATTGAAATAATACATATATTTGCAGCATATTCATAAGTATATAAAATATGATGTCAATTATTCCAAACATGTCATTCATAACATGTTAGTTTTGGGATAACCACTAGTGTACCTACTTAAATGTAAGGACCCGGCCTTAAACATTACATAATTCTGAATTGAGGATACTTTCAGGTTTATAGTTTTAGAGAATTAGGTCATAACATTTACATAACAACATGAATATTACATGTAGAAAATTCTACTCTGTATCTATTTTTTTCATAAAATAAAAACTCTTGAAAAAAATGATTCATGTCTAGTTCCATGTTTTAGAGAGCATGACTTTTCCTTGATCCCATCCTTGACCCTTATTCATCTTTAAGTCCTATGGAAAACATTTAAAAAACTTGGTATTAGCATAAAAATCTTAGTAAGGGATATAAAATAAGTAATGAAAACATTACCTCATTAATAAATACAAAACAATTAAACCAAACTTTTCAATCATAACATACCTCATGAAATCATAATATTTATGAATAACATGCAAAAATCATAAATCATAAAGGTAACTTGTGGAATACATATCAAACATACATTATAGATATCACAGCTACATAGGGAGTCACATTTGGAATACCCATCACAATATATTCCCTAAATCCCTTAGTAGAAACATTCACGTTTACCTTTGTCACGTTACCCAATGCATTGGAGAGATATCTTGGGCTCACCTGCCCAAGGTTTATCATGGAACCACCCATATATGTAAACAATTCCCAATAACCATAACATATTCATAACACATAAAAAAGGCATAAAGGAAAGATGACATTTCCACATTTTAATTACAATATATCATTCAAGATATTGACATAATCAATGCTTTATCAAACCATTTTCAAAATCATTTAAAACATTTAATAAAGATATTTTTGAATCAAAGTGTAGCATACCACTTTGAAGATTTTAAAGGAATTAACATTTTAAAACATTAATTTCCATATAAATAAATCCAAAAAACCATTTTTAAAACATGTACATTAATAAGAAATATTTAGAAAAATAAACCTTTAAAACATTTAAAATGATATTTTAGTTAAAGAGTTTTTAACAGAATGAGAGACCCTAGAATACAAATAATTGAGGAATAACATTTAATCAGAACTTAATAATATCATGAGAATAAATTTATTCATGATATAATATTTCAAAGGAAAATATATACACCATATAAAAGTGAATTGGTTCATATCAATGATGAAGTCTCAATGGAAATGTAAATTGAGACGAAATCCCTTATAAAGGTGGTATCTTTAGATTAAGGATAAATCAATTACATAATTATGTGTGAAAAATATAAATACACCAAATATAAGTGTATATTAAGTGTAAAACAATCATAGGTTATTCACACATATTCATAGCATGACATAATCAAGAAGTAGATTTTTAACCCAAAAATTGAAATTGGGTTAAGAAGTTTTCATACATAAATTTGATAGCCTAACGGCGTCACATTAAAATTCAGAAAATAAGTTGATGAGAGAGAAAATTATATATCATCACTTGTACATAAAATTTATATAAATAAGGATATATAATAACATATCCCAACATAATAAGATGTAAATTAAAATACATAACAAAAAGAAGTCTTTTAAAAAGAGGAGGGTGAAATGTTCCCATACCGATTTGGAAACTTACGAAACATACACCCCATGAAAGAAATATCACCCAATGAATATGTAAATAACCATAAATTAAAGTCTATTAAAAAAATAATACAATCATAGGCAGTATATCCACCACACAAAAGGAAATAGTGGCTAATATAGCATGAATCTCACGGGAATAAAAAGTGAGATGAAAAACCTTTACCACCTTGTAATCAATCTAGTCGTATGAGAAAAAGTTAATAACCACCAAATAAATCATATAATACCATGAATATAAATAGAATCACGATAATATATAACAAATGTTAGTACAAAATACACCACATGTAATAAATAAGTGGTGAGCAATGGAAATATCACAGAATTAAAAGTGAGATAAGAAATCCCTTACATCGTGTCCGACTTGACTCGATCATTAATTAATCTCCTGAATAATAAACTAAAGTTAATTTATACTTTCTTAACAACATGTTTCAAGTTTATTATTCCTTTTATATCACTTATTACCATGTTATAAAAATTATGTGATCATTTAAGTTATTAACGAATGTTTCGTTGATATTTGGTACTTGAGTAAAAATGAACACCTAATAATTACAAGTTGTCCATGTCGTCAACAATACATTATCTACATAATGATATTCATGATTTATATATCATATAAATAATATATATCCAATATATATATGTATTTATAATAGTACATAACATTTGGACATAATAAATGAAATGCACCGTTCATGGAGATGGTAAGTCGTACGTACACATGAACACTACTTTCATTTCTATTTCATACTTTAATGGAACTAAGACATAATTATACTTAGGTATATTATAATTACAGTATAATATAATATGTAATATCATTAAATTCATCCTTTATAAATCCCACGTAAGGCATTAACGAGTCATATCACTTTGAGGGGGCGCTAGTTCGCACTTCCTAAAATGAAATTATAGCATTTACCCATTATGGAAACCATAAAGGTATGATATAAATAAAAAATATAGAAGAATATAGAAACAATAAAAATAATATATATCATATATAAATATATTTCCATCATAATGGCCACCATGAGAGGCAGTAGGAGTTAATTGAACAATCATCGTTTTGTGAGGCGTTAGAAACATTATGTTCTTTACCCATTACATGGAGGTGTGTGTAAGTGTAATTTTAATAATTATCATAAAAAAATCCTAGTATATTTAGGATAATAGTTTTTTATAAAATAAAGGAGTAAAAGGAGTTTAGGGGGTTGGAGAAGTAAAATAAAATAAAATAAATTAAGAGAAGGCGTTACCTTTAAATCGGGTAACTCCCTTTGGTTTGAACCAAAAGGGTTTCTTGAAGTGTTTTATGCCTAAGGTAAGGCTTATATGATGAAAAGGGAGATATTTAGAGTTTATTGGAGCATAGTTTTCATGATCCAAAGGCTTGAGAAGTGTGATACATGGGTAGGAAGTGAGGGATTTTTATAAGGGAGAGGAGGGGCTCTTTAGGAAAATTTGAGACAATTATTTTATTATAACCTTATCCTCAGTTTCAAAAGGTCAAATAATTGTTAAAGTAAAATTTAAGATGACTCATGGTAAAAATAAAGGCATAAAATAATAATTGTACAGTTTTTGGATATTTTTTTAATATTTATAATCTTATTTACTTAAATCATTTATTAATGAGGTAAATATTGCATTATTATTGTGTCATAAATAATTTAATTTATTTGATATCAAAAAATTATTAAAAAAATACCATGATGTAGGAAATATTTTTATCTTTCCAAATAATATTTATAGTCGAAAAGATAACTTATATAACCCCATGTAAAAATTTATTTACTAAAATATATTTGTTTGTGTCATTTTTGTCTTTACTTTAAATTAATTAATATAAAGTGTCATTATTACTCTCATCTGGCTCCATGGGGTCCCAAATTTGACTCAAGGATTACCATGGTCGGATATGTATCAACCAATGGGATTACTAAAGATCTTAGGGTAATTTAATATTGTTATAATATAATATTTTACCCTTATTTACTATATTTACCCTTTAATCATGTTAAATAAAATATTTACGGAAGTAAAAATTTAAAATGTATAAAAATAAAAGTTAACTATTTACAAAAATTGAACCTACTGATTCCAAATATGGAAACAATTTTTCTAAATTCAAAACACAAAAGTAGAATAAATTAATTTAAAATTAATTCTCACTGTCAAAACAAAAAGTGTGTTTTTAAGAAATAATAACTATCAAAAGATTGACACTTGTTTATGTCCAATTTCAAAGTGAAATTAATTCCAATGTCCAAAATTGTATTAAATGGTAAGAATATATTATAATTACACTTTAGAATCAATTAAAAAGATATTATAACCATATAAATAAATTAGATTAAAAGGCACTTTTTAATTAAAATACAGTATTTTTCACTATTCATTAAAAAATGAACTTTATCAGAAAAATACCAAACATTTACCCAATGTAAATTTTGATGTCCCAAATCTAAAGAAGATTTTTATTTTTTATAATAGAACATATAAAAATGACCAATACTATATTTAATGAGGGTTCACCATCAAAAAATGGTAAATCGACCTTTTAAAGAATATTAGAGTATTTATGATTAGATTAATTCACATTTTAAGCCTCAAACTTCTATTGGATAAATGTAAAAATATTCAAAAAACATGTATAATCATAATGTAGTTTTTTCTATTCATTCCTTCCATTATAATGACTAGGCGCTAACTATCATTAAAAATAATATTATAATATTATTAGTGTGCAATGTAAGATTTCAAAGAAACTCATTGTTTCGTATCGGGTACGCCATCGAACATAGAATCCCCTTTAGAGTAAAATTAATACTTAATCCAAAAATTTTAATAAATATAAAATTTTAATGTTTTTTATTTACCTGGGGTGTTACATCCTTCCCCCTTTTGGAAATTGCATCCTCGCAATTTTAAAATTGAGCTCGGAAACATCATTGAAAGTCTCACATCGTAAAAAGAGCCAATAAAACTATCACTTTAAAAATAAAGGTAGATAAGTACAAAGGTTACCCGAGACAACAGATACTAGGATTTCATGAAAACATGGATATGGAAGAGAAACTAACTCTCATATATTAATAGAGAGTGATAGAGAACTTGATCACGGAAAGTTAACCACCACAATACCATAAATTTGTGGTTGGGTAAAAGTCTGATGATAGAAGAGGGCTTATAACATTTTTGCTTCAAGATCCTTTTCATAGAGTTGAAGAATTTTATTAATAACAAGACTAATATCATAAGGAAATATATTTACTCGTCATGTAGAGTTTCACCCTTTAATGAAATTCTACCACAAACTCATCTTTTCTCCAAACAGTAAGTATTCAAGATGACTTGTTCACATTTAAAGCACTATAATCAACTTATATAGAATAACATGATCTAAAAAATAGGAACCATATATTTTCCCTATCTTTATATATTAACCAAAACCAAAATTAGTTAGTACGTGATCAGATAATCCAAAAAAGGATAATCTTTTATAAAAATAAGTACTACTATTAATCTCCAAAATTCAACCAAAAGTACCCATAGTTCATGAAATACCATTCAATATACAATTGTCCTTAAAATTATTTAAAATAATCCAAAATAAGATTGAAACCCAAAACTCAGAAATATTTTATCTCATAGTCTTCCACAGTAAATCTTAACATTTATCTCCAAATAAAAGCGATTACTCTTAATCTCTCATACTGAAGTGTAATTAACCAAATCACATATTCTCTATGATATTTTAATAATTTCCAATAAAAACCCAAATCACCATATATCCATAATAAAAACATATATTCTCCCAAAATAAAATTCCACCATTACTCGTCAGAAGAAAATATAATTATTCCTTGAATAAAATTTTCATATATCAAACTTAAGGGTTACACATACTATAAAAATTCTTCCAATTTAATCACATAATCAAAAGAGCCTTAATACTTTTAATCATTTCACCATCCTAAAATCTACCATAACTCTTTAATCCCTTATATGTTGACTTCTTACTCATTCAACGTTATTCATGATCCATTAACCATTCTTTACCAACTTATTCTGAAAAAATTATTTCCTACAAACAAAATCATGAATCATATACTCAGATTAAATAATGTTAAAACATATGAAATAATCCATACCTTTCATTGGTCATTGTCAGTTTCTTCATCTTCAATTGGAATGGCATTAGGTATTGGTAAACATATATTTGTACGATCCTAGTGATCCCATTCCCGAAACTTCTTCGTAGGACAACTGTTTGCATAATGACCATGCACACCACATTTAAAACATTCAATTGATCCCTTAGAAAGAACTTCTTTCCCTATCCTAGAGTCAATTGGATGCTTTCTTTTTCCATGGAAGGTTCTTACTTTATGACCTTCACTTATAAATCTATAGCATCTTCCCGTCCCTTTGAAACATTTTCCAATGTGTTTCTTTCCACATCCTTAACACATAGGTTTTTTAATATACTTAGCTTAATGGTTATTATCTGAACATCCATGGGGATTTTTTTCTCACATATACGATGCCTTATAAAAATCACCAAGGTTCAGGTGGTCAATCATGGCTCCAGATATTTGGTTGAGAATAACCACAAGATTTCTCATTACATCTCCCATTTAATTCATTTTCTCATTCAAAAAAACATCAGACTTCTCTTCACATCCATTGTTACTTTGGTTCCTCGTAGATCCATCCATTTACTAAAACCAAAAAGGTAAGTGTGAGTATATCAGTAAAATCATCATATAATATCTTAATAGGAGGATAGATAAAAAGATATATCTATGCATGTTATCTTAAACTCATTTACTTTATATAAAATAACTATTACTCTATCTAAAATCCTAACCATTATAGTAATGTCACTTATGCTTAAAGAACACCCTAACCTCTAAAGTTATCTAATCTGACCTCTGATTCCAACTATAAGGACCCGGCCTTAAACATTACATAATCTTGAATTATATGGTTAATTCACATTGAGGATCTTTTCAGGTTTAGTGTTTTAGAGAATTAGGTCATAACATTTACATAACAAAATGAATATTACATGTAGACAATTCTACTCAGTATCCATTTTTTCATAAAATAAAAACTCTTGAAAAAAAAGAGTCATGTCTAGTTCCATGTTTTAGACAGCATGACTTTTCTTTGATCCCATAATTGACCCTTATTTCTCTTTAAGTCCTATGGAAAACAATTCAAAAACATGAGATGAACATAAAAATATCAGTAAGTGATATAAAATAAGGAATGTAAACATTATCCCATTAATAAATAAAAAACAATGAAACCATACTTTTCAATCATAATATACCTCATGAAATCATAAGATTTATTAATAACACATAGAAATCATAAATCATAAAGGTAAATTATGGAATCCATATCAAACTTACATTGTAGCTATCACAGCTAAATAGGGAGTCACATTTGGAATACCCATTACAGTATATTCCCTAAATATCTTAGGAGAAACATTCACGTTTACCACCATCACGTTACGTAATGTATTGGAAAGCTATCTCGGGCTCACCCGCCCTAGGTTTATCATGGAACCACCCGTATATGTAAACAACTACCAATAACCATAACATATTCATAAAAAATAAAAAAAGGCATAAAGTAAAGATAACATTTCCACATTGCAATTACAATATATCATTTCAAGATATTGACATAATCAATTCTTTATAAAACCATTTAAAATATTTAATAAATATATTTCTGAATCAAATCGTCCCATACCACTTTGAATATTTTAAAGGAATTAACATTTTAAAACATTAATGTCTATATAAATAAATCCTAAAAACCATTTTGAAAACATGGACATTAATAATAAATATTTATAAGAATAAACCTTTAAAAATTTTAAAATGATATTTTATTTAAAGAGTTTTTAACAAAATGAGAGACCCTCGAATAAAAATAATTGAGGAATAAAATTTAATTAGAAATTAATAATATCCTGAGAATAAAGGTATTCATAATATAATATTCCAAAGGATAGTACATATAGCATCCCGCCTTTTTATCACATAAAATTTCATTACATTAAAAAAACTGAGGATCTTTAAGGTTTAGTGTCTTGGAAACCAGGAACTTAATACATGAAACAAAAAAAATTCTTTTTAAACATTTGAAAGGCTTCTCCTTATGTTCATCTTAGATTCATTACTACATCTCATAACCTGGGGACATACATCAAAAGAAAGGGTGAGCAGAAGTCCCATTAAGGGAAACAAGAGAAACATTTTACATGTGAACTTGAGATACTTCAATAAGGTCATGAAAAGAACTTTAAGGCATGAGAAATAAATCATGAGGCATATCATAATAAAAATGAAATTTTTCATAACTTGAAGATGTGGCTACAAAATTTAACATAGAAAATCATGAACATATCACCAAGGTCCATCCCCAAGGTGTCATTTGAAAATTACCAAGGTTATTCACCAAGATATCGTGAAAATTGTAATCTCTAGTGGTTACATCATTACCCAATGCATTGGAGCTCTATCAGGGCGCACCCTTAAATTTGCCTTTATTATAATGTGATCCACATATATCATCATCAAACATTTCATAAATAACCCATATAACATAAAATAAATGGGTTTCATTTCATAATCATAACGTTTTAAAAACTGCTTTAAAGACATGATCTTTACGTCACTTTAAACCCACGGAAGGGGAGAGCGGGTCTCATGTATGTAAATACCAGAATTTAAAATAGAACATTTTGATATATATGTGAATACCCCGGTAGAAATAAGAGCTTTTAGTATTCACTTTATAACATAAAATAATTTTGAGAAAAGAGAGAGGCATTTTGAGACGAAAATTCTGCAGCATAACGGCTATGTTTCGGGTTTTTAGAAAACATTGAAAAGAGAGGGGACATGGGTCAAACATTCATAAATAACCCCTAAAACAGTATAGGGACAGAATAATAAGGATATATGAACATGGTGATGAAATTTTAAGGACATACCATTTGAAATGAAAAACATGGAAGGAAGACAAAAATTAGATTTCTCTTATGAAAGTTCGGCAGCCTAACGGTGTTACTTAAACTTCAACAAAAATGATTTGAAAAGATAAAATAGGGTCTCTCATCATGTGAACATAAGAGTTCAGTATTATAGATATAGAGATAATACCCCAACATAATTAAAAAGGAACTTGAAAGACTTGACATGAAAGTATAACTTTGAAAAGAATGAGAAGGTTGAAAGAATCCCTTAAAAATTCGGCAGCCTAACGACGTCACTTAAACTTTAACAAAAATGAATTGAAGAGATCAAATAGGGTCTCTCATCATATGAAAATAAAATTTCAGTATGATAGATATATATATTATACCCCAACATAATAAAAAGGAACTTTAAAGACTTGACATGAAAGTAGAACTTTGAAAAAATGAGAAAGGTGAAAGAATCCCTTAAAAATTCGGCAGCCTAACGGCGCCACATAAACATTCATAAAACGAAATGATGAGAGTAAGAGGGGGTATCTAATCATATGAACATAAAAAGGACAGTATAATTAAGATAAAAGAAAATCCTCCAACATAAGAACATGGAGAATAAAAGAAATGACATAAAAGAGATTACTTGAAAAGAAAGAGAGAGGTCGGATCCCTTACCTTAAAACGTAACTCTTAGAACTCAAAGTTTTCGACCTTTAGGGCTTGGGGGCACCTTGGGAGGACTTATTGGGAGGTAAGGAGACCATAAATTCGTTGAGAATGATTTTGGAGTCCAAATGATGAGAGAATGGCTTGGTATTTATAGGGAAAGTGAGGGGACAAGGCATTAATGGTCAAGGGACACCTCATAAGTGGGTTTCTCAAAACCATGTGCTCTCCCAAGATATTTCCCATGAAGTTAGGCCACATGGGGCCCCCAATACAATAATTCATCAGCTTTTGTCGGCCAACCCATAAAATATCTCATGACATCATCATGACACAGTTATGATGTCATTAAACTACCAAAACCCTAAAATTGTATTTTTACTATTCACTGAAAATTCAACTTTCTCAGAAAAATCCCAAAATTTCACCATAACCAAATATAAATTCTCTGATTTCAAAAATTAACTCCATTTTATAAAATTAATTTTCTAAATATTTATAATTTATTTTTTAAATAAATACACTATTCACCGAAAATTCAACTTTTTCAGAAAAAACCCCAAAATTTACCTTAACATAATATCGATGCTCTGAGTTCAAAAATGAAATCCATTTTATAAAAATAATTTTCTAAATTTTTTTAATTTAATTTTTAATTAAAAAAAACTATTCACCTGAAAAAACTAATACTTGAATAATAATTTATGAAACTGTTATTTAACCATTTTATTGAATCACATTACTTAATCAAGGTGACTAGATTATATTAATACTTTCTTTAAGTGATATTACTAATCCATTTGGTCACATTACTAATCCTAAGCATAAAATCACTATTCATAATTTACTATTCATCAAAAATTAAGTTGATCTTATTAGACTCTAAATTTCGTACTGAACATAATTGTAGAAGACCATTTTTTGAAAATCATTACACATTTTTAATTATTTAAGGTTTACATAAACATTTTTTAAAATATCATTTCTCTAAAATTCACCAAAAATATGCATACTATATTTATCCGGATATTTGAAAATTCATAAACTTCATCATAAGAAGAAATCAAAATTTTTATTTAAAATAAAGGGTTACACAAGGCAGTTACAGTATCCTTACATAGCCCCTTATCACACCAGCATAGGACCTAAGTGTAAGGTGTGCTAAGGTGATAGAATCTGAGGGAGGCTCGGCCAACATCGCACGAGTAGTAACTTCTATCAGTTTGAACTTCTGACAAAGGAGATTCCGTTCTAGCTTCACACGATGAAGTTCGGCTTGGGTTTGGTCCAGAGCAATGCCCAGTGGTGCTACCTCCTTCCCAAGTTCTATTAGATGGGCTTCGATCGGTCCAAGACTACTGGGTGAGGCCATAGAATCTTCTTTCTATATTAATTAACCAAGATCACTTGTATTTAGAGACAATAATCAAAACGTTTAGTTTCAAGTGGTCATATTGACCAATAGTCATATAACAGTCAAAACCCAACGGTCTCATTTTAATTATACTCATGTTATCAAATGAAACAGTTTTATTGAGTATCAAAAATAAAATAACACACAAAATTAGGAAACAAGATTTATTCAAAATTTCGGGTCATTATAGTACATACACCATATAAGAGTGAATTGAGGCATATCAACAATGAAGTCTCAATGGAAATGTAAATTGAGACGAAATCCCTTATAAAGACGGTATCCTTAGATTAAGGATAAATCAATTACATAATTATGTGTGACATATATAAATACACCCAATATAAGTGGATATTATGTGTAAAA
Organism: Viscum album; assembly: GCA_963277665.1. Taxonomy (NCBI): domain Eukaryota; kingdom Viridiplantae; phylum Streptophyta; class Magnoliopsida; order Santalales; family Viscaceae; genus Viscum; species Viscum album. The sequence continues at coordinate 1,752,394,166 of OY728146.1, read as the reverse complement.
CAATCATATGTTATTCACACAAATTCAAAGCATGACATAATCAAGAAGTAGATGTTTAACCCAAAAATTGAAATTTGGTTAAGAAGTTTTCTTACAAAAAATTGACAGCCTAACGGTGTCACTTTAAAATTTAGAAATTAAGTTGATGAGAGAGAAAAGGATATCTAATCACTTGTACATAAAATTTACATCAATAAGGATATAGAAGAACATATCCCAACATAATAATATGTAAATTAAAAGACATAACAAAAAGAAGTTTTTTAAAAAGGGTTGGGTGAAAGGTTCCCTTACCGATTTGGTAACTTAAAAAACATACACCCTATGAAAGAAAAATCACACAATGAATATGTAAATAACCATAAATTAAATTATATTACACAAATAATACATTCATGTGTAGTATATCCTCCACACAAAATGAAATAGTGGCTAATATAGCATGAATCTCACGGGAATAAAAGGTGAAATGAAAAACTCTTACCACGTTGTAATCAATCGAGTCATTCATCAAAACTTAATAACAACTAAATTAATCACAGAATACCATTAATATATATATAATCATGATAATATATATCAAATGTCAGAACAAAATACGCCACATGCAATAAAAAAGTGGTGAATAATGGAAATCTCACAGAATTAAAAGTGAGATAAGAAATCACTTACATCATGTCTGACTTGACTCGATCATTCTTTAATCTCCTGAATAATAAAATAAAGTTAATTTATACTTAACTAAGAACCTTTTTCAAGTTTATTATTAATTTTATATCACTTATTACCATGTTATAAACATTATGTAATCATTTAAGTTATTATCGGTTGTTTTGCCGATATTTGGTACTTGACTAAAAATGAACACCATATAATTACAATTTGTCTATGTTGTCAACAATCCATTATATCCATAATGATATTCATGATTTAGATATCATATACATCATATATATCCAGTATATATGTGTATTTATAATAGTACATAACATTTTGAGATAATAAATGAAATGCACCATTCATAGAGACGGTAAGTCGTACATACGCATGAACGCTATTTTCATTTCTATTTCATAATTTAAATGAATTAAACCATAATTATAAATAGGTATATTATAATTAATTTATAATATCATATATAATATCTTTAAATCCTTCCTTTATAGATCCCACATAAGGCATTAACGATTCATATCACTTTGATGGGGCGGTAGTCCGCACTTCCTAAAATGAAATTATCGCGTTTACCCATTATGGAAACCATAAAGGTATGCTATAAATGAAAAATATAGAAGCATAAAGAAAAAAATAAACATAATATATATTATATATAAATAAAGTTCCATCATATTGGCCACCATGAGAGGTGGTAGGAGTTAATTTAACAATCATCATTTCGTGAGGCGTTAGTTTTCCATCCACGGAAACATTATGTTCTTTACCCATTAGATGGAGGAGTGTGTAAGTGTTGTTTGAATAACTCTCATAATAATATCCTAGTATATTGAGGATACTGTTGTTGTTATAAAATAAAATAATAAAAAGAGTTTAGTGGGTTGGAGAAGTAAAATAAAACAAAATAACTTAAGAGAAGACGTTACCTTTAAATCGGGTAACTCCCTTTAGTTTGAACCAAAAGGGTTTCTTGAAGTGTTTTATGCCTAAGGTAAGGCTTCTAGGATGAAGAGAGGGATATTGGGAGATTATTGGAGCAGAGTTTTCACGATCCAAGGGCTTGATAAGTGTGAGAAATGGGTAGGAATTGAGGGCGTTTTATAAGGGAGAGGAGGGGCTCTTTAGGAAAGTTAGAAACAATTAATTTTTATAACCTCATCTTCAGTTTCAAAGAGTCAACTAATCATTAAAGTAAAAGTTAAGATGACTCATGGTCGAAATAAAATCATCCAATAATAATTTCATAGGTTTTGGATATTTTTTTAATATTTATAATCTTTTTTATTTAAATCGTTTATTAATGAGGTAAATATTGCATCATTATTGTATCAAAAATAATTTAATTTATTTGAGGTCCAAAAATTATAAAAAAAAATAACATGATGTAGGAAATATTTTTAGCTTTTCAAATAATATTTATAGTATAAAATATAACTTATATAACTCCATGTAAAAATTTATTTACTAAAAGATATTGTTTTATGTCATTTTTGTCTTTACTTTAAATTAATTAGTATAAAGTGTCATTATTATTCTCATGTGGCTACATGGGGTCCCAAATTCGCCCCAAAGATGCCCATGGTTGGATATGTATCATCCAATATGATTATGAAAAATGTTATACTAATTTAATATTATTATAATATTATATTTTACCCTTATTTATTATATTTACCCTTTAATCATGGTAAATAAAATATTTACTGAAGTAAATATTTAAAATGCCAAACAATAAAAGTTACCTATTTACACAATTTGAACCTAATGATTACAAATATGGAATCCATTTTTCTAAATTCAAAACACATAAGTGGAAGAAATTAATTTAAAATTAATTCCCGCTGTCAAAACAAAAAAACGTGTTTTTAAGAAATAATAACTTTCAAAAGATTGACACTTGTTTATGTCCAATTTCAAAGTGAAATTAACTCAAATTTCAAACATTGGATTAAATGGTAAAAATATATTCTAATTAAAATTTATAACCAATTAAAAAGATATTCTAACCATATAAATATATTATATTAAAAGACACTTTTGAATTAAAATACAGTATTTTTTACAATTCATTAAAAAATGAACTTTATCAAAAAAGTACCAAAAATTTACCCAAAGTAAATTTTGATGTCCCGAATCTAAAGAAGAATTTTATTTTTTCAAATATAACATATAAAATGACCAAAACTATATTTTAAGAGGGTTCTCCATTAAAATGTGGTAAATCGACCTTATAAAAAATATTAAAGTATTTATACTTAGATTCATTCACATTTTAAGCCTATAAATTTTATTGGATAAATGTAAAAATATTAAAAAAATATGTATAATAATAATGTAGTTAGTTCTGTTCATTCCCACCATTACAACAGCTAGGCACTAACTATCATTAAAAATAATAATATTATATTATTAGTGTATAGTGTAAGATTTCAAAGAAACTCATTGTTGTGTATTGGGTACGCCATCAAACATAGCATCCCCTTTAGAGTAAAATTAATACTTAATACACAAATATTAATAAATATTAAAATGTCATGTTCTTTATTTACCCGGGATGTTACATTAAATCTTGGGATGACCTCCCATGTACCCTATTTTCTCGGTCTTAGGATAACCTCTTATGTACTCACTTTTTTAAAGATTGGGATAACCTCTCATGTACCCTCTTTTTTTGGGTGTCAGATAACCTCTCATATACCCTTTATGCCTATAGAAAATTTATTTTTAGCCAATTCATTAGAGGGATATTAAATTGTTGTCCCACACTTTACATATTGAAAATTATACATATGTGTTCCACAAAATCATCCATCATATCATAACCCATGAAAAGTAAATGTGTTTCACAAACACTTCATCATAGCATAACATGTGGGAAAGAAATTGGTTTCATCAGAATTTTTCATCATAATCATAAAAAATCCAAAGAAATAATAGGTATATTATCATTATATTGTTTCCCCAGTATATAATAAGTAGAATCAAATTTTGTTATCATTGATGGATATAGCTACAATTAAAAGGTCCTTAAACACATCATAAAGAAAAATACACTTTCCACTTTGAAAATAACATTTTAATATATAAGAGTTTCCAAAATATTAAAGGAAAAAAAATTAAATAAACATGAATACAAGAGAAGTAATATCTTGATCATTGAGTATTAATGATTGTAGTAAAGATTTTTCATATTTTATAAGTTAAAAAAAGACTCCTTTCAAATTTTTAGTAAAAAGTCAAAAATACCTCATTTAGAAAATGGAAAGAAGATTCATTTTATACCATTTGTTAAAAATTAAAACAAGGGTAAAAATTATTTTAAACAATAATTTTAGAATATTAAAAACATTCTTTAAAATATTTTTATAAAACATGGACATGAAAGAGAAAGTATTTTCAACCAAAGAGAGAAATAAAGTCAGTTTTCTATAAAAACATTATTTTGGTATCTTGAGTATATAAAGAGGTGTATATTAAAGTAAAAATTTCAGTTTATATGAATAAATATATTAAGGGGAAATTCATAAGATTATTTATAATTATATCAATAGATTTCATCATCATAATCATAATCATAAACAATCTTGATAAATAATGAGATTATATCATAAAACCCTTACTACTTTGGTAACTTTTGAATTGTAATATACATGAAAGAAAAAAAACTTATATGGGTATGTATATACCATAATTTTAATCACAATTATCATAAAATACATTCATGGGTAGTATATATAAAACATAAAAATGGTGAATATGGAATGTGTCCTCCAGAAATAAAAGTGAGATGAAAATCTCTTACCTCAAGTCTCAACTTCCTTCATACACATTAAAACCTATTGTATAATAAATATAGGTTAATTATATATATATTAAATAAGCATAATAATATATATCATACCATATTTTATTTACTTAAAACCTTTTATCACTCATTTATTAACAATTCTATGTTAAAATCAATGTTTCGGGTAATAACTGCTTTGTTTTTCATGTTTGTTCCAGTTCAGTAGTTTTAGTCCTTGTAATTTTATTATGGTTACATCATATAAATAATTTTAATCATTTTATAAATTTCATATATATTTATTATATACATATTTATATTCATCCATAAAATATAGATATAATAAAATGAATTACACCATTCATAGAGACGGTAGGTCATACGTACGCATGAACTTTGTTTCAAAATTTTAAAATATGAAATGAAATAATGATAAATAATATTTCACCTTTATATAATCATTTTAATATTGAATATATCAAATATATTCATTCAATATATCTTTATTACCATATATATAAAAATAAAAATAAAATTAAAAACATCATTTTGAGGAGGTGGTAGTCCACACGTACGCAAGAGTGGAATCATCATTCCCCAAAAGAATAGAAATTTTTAAGTTAGATATGATATTAAAATTAAATGAGTATAATTATTTAATATATAAAATACATAAATATTAAATATATCATTATCTCCATCCTTTAAAGGTGGTGATGAAAAATGAATTACCTCAGTTAATGAGGCGGTACTTCGTTGTACACATGATCAACGGTTTCATTTATCATTTGATGGAAGAGAATATGGATTTATGTTATAAAATTAATATAATAAAGTATTATTTTATTCTATATAATAATTTTATTATTTCATTGTGGTTGGATAATATTTGAAGTAGGTATAAGAAAAAATAAAATAAAATGCACGGATAAGAACGATACCTCTTCTTCAGACAACCTCTTTAGGTTATCACTAAAAACCTTATTCTTAGGGTTTTCTAATCGAAACATTCCCTACAATAAGTGTGAATTTATTTATAGATTTTTTTTATTTATTGTCTAAAAAGGATCTTGACGTGTGGAGGGGATAGAATAGGGGGTCCCTTTCATAAGTGAGGAGTGGTATTTTTGTAAATACCAAAAACTACTTTATAATGGGAGGTCACTCTCAAGTAATGTGTCCAAAAAAATGATAAATATTGGATTTTAAATAATTTATGTTCAATACATAACTCCAAAATAAAAAATACACAATTTTTAAACGTGTAATTTCCTTAACCTCTCAATTTACTTACTTTTACAATTTTAGATCTCACTACGATAACTAGTTTTTTACGTAGGTAATTTATCCTTTAATCCTAAAAAAAGTTTGAATTATTATGTATTTTAGACCCAATTATTTGAAATATGAAGTAAAATTTATCAAATATGACCCCATGTGTGTGGAAAATTAATTTAAACACAAGCACATGTATCGTACAAAACCTCGTTTTAACCTTAACTGTGGTAACAACTATATCAAACTTAAAGAATTGAGAATGATATCAGAAATGGAAAAATGAATCATTAATAGAACATTTTCCATTCACTTGGATGATTATAAAATTAAATGAATATTAAATCATATAATAAAATATTAGTTATTAAGAAATATCATTAATATGAATCATGGAATTATTCATTTAATTTGACTTTAGAGACATTAATATAGTGATGAAATTGTAATATATTATTTTAAAACATAAAAAATTTGTTATAATTATATAAAAAATTTTGAACACAATAATTCAATCAAATTATATTACTTTTATCATTTTAAAAACATTTATTTTATTTTCTTTTTAATTAAATAATTATTGTGTTGGTGTTGCAAAAGAATTTATGGTAACTAATTCATTACTAAAAACTAGAAATAAATTATCAAGATGAAAATAAATAATTTATCTTTAAAATTACTATTTATAACCGAATATAGTTTATTTTTATCCTTATCACAAATTATTATAATTATTAAAAGTAAGAAGGTAACATTTTTTACTTCTCATTACATAAAGTATTATAAGGGTCAAAATCATGTCAATATGGATAAAAAATAGAAATTTATAGAAATTATATCTTATTGGGTCAAAATATAGTCATCCAATATAAATTATAAAAGTTTTTTTTACCATTATCTCTTTTGTTTAAACCTTAGTAAACATGATTTTCCCTTAACCGAGGTAACAAATTTTTACTATTTTACTATTCATTATGAATAAAAATTAAGTTGAACATATTAATTTAAATTAATTATACCAATTCAAAATACAAAATTCATTTTATCAAATTCAATTCATAGAAGTTTCATCTTATAATTTAAAAATAAACTTGCAAAACATGTCGAAAAATGGTTTTTAAGGAATATATTTTACAATCATAAGAAGATCTTACATTAACTATATGACTAGTGAAAATAAATATATAATATATTTAAATATATAATCTATAAATTTAATTTAAATTATTAATTATGAAATATTATTTTAATTTATTTAAATTGAATGAAATTTTTCATTTAAAAACAATTTCCAATAAAAAGAATTATTTTTAATTCTTCATTGAAAAATAAAAAAAAAACAAATCCCAAAATTCACCCTAATATTATTTTCATGTGATTAATTAAAAAATAAGGTTGATTTTATCAAATATAATTTATAAAAGAGGAAATAAATAATTATATTATTTTCTCACAAAAATCAGGAAAAAACATTTTTGAAGAAAATGTATTTTTGAATAATAAAATGAATTTACTATAAAAAGAGTGATTATTTAATAAGAATTTACCAATACATTTATATCTAGTAATAACTTTATATATATATATATATATATATTATAATTTAGTTAATAATATTCATACACCCTAGTTTAACATCTAGTTTATAATGGTTATATTTAAACATTATATCTCATGGTTTTTTTAAGATCGGTGTTTCATATCGTATAGGCTATCGAACATAATTTTCTTTTAAAAAAACTTTGGGTCTTACAGTTTAACGACCCAAATTTTTATTAATGAAAATTACTCTTGATCTAATTAAATGTATTATTATGTAAAATGGTTATATAAAACATATGAACTTCCATGGTTTTATGTTTTTTGATTTTAAAATACCATTAATAATTTTTATCATTTCTAATATAGTTGTTGAATAGTGACCACATGATTAGTGTAAATATAAGGCTTTAAAAATTCAATTTACTCAGACAAAGGAAGTGATTGCCTAATCCAGTAGAATTTCTCTATACAAAGCCCATTTGTTGGAGCTCAGAAAGATGGTAGCATCACTGGGATTCTCGCTTAACCATGTCCAAGCTGAGCTTCAACACGTTAAGATTGAACGGAATCGCCTATGGGATAAGTGGAAGTTAATATAAATTACCACCTGGGTGATGTTATCTAAGATGACCTAAGAGTTTGTCACCATCGCACACCTTACCCTTAGGTCTTATGAGGGTCTTATAAGGGGTTATGTAACAAGACCCTAGCACTATGATTATGTGATTTATTTTTTTGTACAAATAATATACATTCATTTCATTATTGTTACTTTGTAAATGATTTTTAAAGCACAAATAGTATTTTTAGTTAATATTTAATTAATAAATGTATATTGATGAATTAGTGGATTTATTTAATTAAATAATATTTTAATAAAATATTATTAATAAATTACTTTTTATTATATATAAATGATGGTATAATTTTTATGAATAAAATTGTGATTTTTATTAAGGTTTGAAATTTGTTTTTGTTAAAACCCATGAATTTTGTATAAATGTCAATATTTGTTTTAAAAGTAAAAATTATCATATTTAGAAAATTATTTAGATAAAATGAATATTATTTTTGGAATCAGGGTGTTGAAATTATCCAACGGTGATTTTTTCATAATTTTCTTAGATAATCGAATTTTTGGGTAAAAATTAAATATCGTTTAAATATATAATGGGTTTTATGAAAACATAATGTCCCAATAGTGATGTAATAAAATACTATAAAATGATTTTCGTCCAATATATGTTTTTCCTTTAAAATAATTTGATTTTAGATTTGTTTTATTTATTTTGAAAAGCCTTAGTGGACCCTCCAAGACTAATAAAACATTTTAACATTTTGAAATTATTTCCTTGAGAGTGTGACTCACCTCCACATAAGCAAGCCTAATTTTTAATAAGTTCGGCCATTATAATTATAAAATAATTTTTTTCACTTTCCTTTAGAAAAAACCATGTGAAAAATACATGGTATGGTATGTGGTTTTGATTAGTTTAATCTGTAGTGTCCAAAACCTAAATAATAAATAATTCTCTCTCCTTTCCTATATAAACTAACTCAATCTCCCACTCCTGTTCACTCAGAGAAATTTGTAGCTTGACCAACCCCTAACCAACTCTCTCTAGAATCCTCTCAAGGCACCCCAAGATCCCAATAATCCTCTCTCAAGCCTCTCCTAAGCCTTTGAGATCACACTTCCAAGTAAGGGATTTCTTCCTTTCACATTTTTTCCAAATTTCTTTAGGTTGTTATACCCTTTTATTTTAAATTAAAAATGTTCGAGTATTATTTCAAAAGTCCCCCATACTACCGTACTTATGGTTTAATGATGATAGACCTATTTATCTCTCATTAATTCCTCCAATATACACCTAATAACATGCCAAAACTTTGTAAGGAATTTCTCTCTTCTCAATTAAATTCAATAAATTATTTTATATTATGCATCTAAATTCCATTACATATGTTGGGATATTATGTACAATGACCCCCCAAATTACTGTACATTTCATTTATAAATTATTGGAGACCCCTTTTTCTCTCATCAACACATTTTACAATTTCTATTTGACGTCCTTATGCTATCGATGTTACAAAACAATTTCCATGGCAAAATCATTGTGTAAGTGAATAGCATACCCATTTCTCTATCAATGGTATTCACCTTTATGAAAATGTACTTATTTATTGAGGAATTTAATTTATTTATTCTACATATTTTATTCTTGTAATAAATTATTATGTTTAATGAATCCATGTTGTATGATCTATGTGGCGCACTTATGCATGAAATGAAATGTTTTTAAAGGGTACGCCCTGATAGCACTCTAATGCATTGGATAAAGATTAGTACCATGATACATCAAGTAAAATGAGGGTCTAATCATTCTAACTAATGTGAAATTAGGTTTTAATCATGATTCATTTGCAATTATCCTTGGATCATGCTAATATCATGTTAAATGTTGTTTCCACATTATCATGTTTTGATAATCATGATATATCATGACTTTATGTTCATGTTTCTATTATGATCCATTGATATTCCTATTGCCTAACATGTATTTTATTATTCATGTAATACCTTTTTTACTCCCTTACTGGGCTTTATAGCTCACCCTTTTCCCATTTATGTCCTCAAGTTATCCCATGCAATGCTAAGTATGAGAGAATATTGTGGTCATGTAAAAGAATTTTTCAATAAAGATATTGTATTTTTTGTATTAAGTTGTCATGTAATTTCCCTAATTTCCCAAGACACTAGCACTCTAAATCCTCATATTTGTATTAAGTGAAAGTTTATGTAATAAATCTTGTTAAATTTTGTAGTAAAGAGAAGGGTTGTTATAGTTGGTATGAGAGGATAGGTTTAGTTATTTTTGGTATTGGGATTAGAAAATCCTAGTGAAAGCCTTAGGGATAAGACTTAGTATAATAAAAACATATCTAAATTTTTGTGATTATAAATTAAGTGGTTTATCAAGAAAATACATCCTTTTATAGATACAAACAAGTAGAGGTGGCTCTGGAACATATGTATCTAGGGGTAAAACCAAAAAACACCACTTTGAGCTAGACTTGAATGAGAACTGGTGCCCAAAAATGGGCCCTGCTTCACTCTTGGTTATGACACTCCTGAGGGATATGATTTGGTAAATTCATAAGCTTAGTATGAACCATTATTATGAGAATAAAAAAAAATGCCCCAAAGAATATATATTGGGAAGTAGATCATGAATAACATAGATTGAAGACAATAAATTCATATGTTAAGGAAATAAATGTAATTTATAATTTATCCCTTTTTGTATTTGGATTATCCTTTATGTGTTACCCCTAAATTTCCTTTTATTCCAGTCAATGGTCGATAATATGAGGACTCGGGCGAAAAATCGATGCGAAGATCAATGTGATGGTCGTTCTAATGAGATTCCCAATCTGATGGGAGCAGGAGTCAAAAACTTTGTCACGATGCTCTCCCAGTTAACTCATGTTTTGAATAAAAACATGGGTCAAGAGGAATTTTCAACCCCCCCACCAGAAAGAACAAGCCACAATTGAAAGATTCATGAGACAAAGGTCTCCTACTTTTAATGGATCATATGATCCCTTAATCACTGAATAATGGATCAAATCCATTGAAAAGATCTTCTCAATCCTTCAATGTTATGAACAAGAGAAAGTTCTTTTGGATACTTATCATATGGAGGGTGAATCTGATCAATGGTGGACATTGATAAAAAAATAAGAATCCTGATAAATAGTTCGATGTGTTCGAATGAAAGGATTTCTAGAAAATGTTTTTGGATAAATATTTTTCTCGCACCCTTCGAATTAAGATAGAAAGGGACTTCCTTGCCCTTAAGACAAAAGGAAATGAATCCATTAGAGCGTACGAGGAAAACATCACAAGGATTATACAATACGCCTTCGGCTTTCTCATTACTCTTGAATGAAAGGTTAACCTCTTCTTTGGTGGGCTAAAACCTAGCCTACAGAAATCCCTAGCGATCCATGACTTCGATAGCTGTGAAGAAATTTTCCAATGTGCCCTCAAATTTGAAATGGAGATCGGTGAATCAAATGGGTATCATGGGGACAAGAAGCATAAGGTGGACTTTAATTCTGGTGGTCTGATGGATAAATCAAATGGTGGTAAGAAATTTCAGCACCCTACGTGACAATGGTGAGGAAAGAAGAACCCCGAAAATTGTCGAAATGGGACGATGAAATGCTTTAGATGTGGAAGAGAAGGTCACTTGGCCATTAACTACTGACAAGAAAAACCCACTGCTACAAAAAAGGAGAGGAATGCTCTATTAAACCCTCAATTCCTTTTTTATTAGTTCAACTTCAAATATCCAGGGCACTTTTAAAACCAATGCTCTAATCAATGGGTTTTCAGAGGCAACCAATAACCTCTAAAGTAGAAAGGGTTAGTTTTTTCCATCACTTCCACTAAAGAGAATCCTGAAAATGAAGTGGTGATAGGTATGCTTGTTATTAATTCAATAATAGAGAACAAACTTTTTGATTTTGGTTCTACGCATTCTTTTATATACTGAAAGTTTAGTAGAACAATATCAACCCCACAATAAATCATGGAAGTGGAGATATCAGTGAGAATGGAAAATGGGTAAATCACTACATCCCATGAATATAACTCCTCCCTTGTCACATTTTTTTATTGAACTTACCATTGAACCTCTTCATACTCCCTCTAGTGGAATTTGATGCAATTATTGGCATGGATTTTATTTCCCTACATAGATCCAACATAAATTTCCATGGGAGGAAAATCACTCTCCATATAGCGAATCAACCTCTGATTTTGTACAAGTGCAAGGGTAAGGATGAATCTTTTTTAGCACCATCATCTCAAGCAAGGATTTTACTAACCTATGAGAATTTTTATATTTCTCATATGATTGGTTCTAAGGAAGAAACCATCCTTGAATACATTCCTATTGTGAGGGAATTTTCTGAAGTGTTTGCTATGGAAATTCCTGGTCTTCCTCCTAGAAGAGATGTTGAATTCTTGATTAATATTATACCTGGGGTATTTCCAATATCCAAGACTCAATATAGAATGGTTGTTGTGGATATTGAAGAGCTAAACAAACAACTATAGGAGAATATAGGTAAAGGGTTTATACACCCAAGTGCTTCACCATGGGGTGCACCAGTCCTCTTCATCAAGAAGAAGGATGGGTCAATGTGCCTTTTCATTGATTATCATGATCTCAAAAAAATCATGATAAATAAAAAGTATCATCTCCCATGAATTGATAAATTGTTTGATCATCTATGTGGAGAAAAATACTTCTCTAAGGTGGAACTGCAGTCGGGTTATTACCAAGTTTGGGTGAAAGAGGATATCACCAAAACTACTTTTGTACAAGATATGGTCACTATGAATTCATAGTAATGCCTTTTGGACTCACTAATGCTCCAGACATATTCATGGAATTGATTAATAGATCATTTATATATTACCTTGACAAATTTGTGGTAGTATTTATAGACGATATTATAATGTACTCCAAAACCAATGAGGAGCATGAGGAGAATCTAAGCACTATACTAGAGACCTTACGAAAGGAGAAGCTCTATGAAAAGTATAGAAAGTGTGAGTTATGGTTAAAGGAGGTCTCATTATTAGGTCATATCATAAAAAGAGATGGGATATCTATGGATCCCTCCAAGAAAAATGCAATTGAGGGATGGTCGAGGCCAACATATGTGACGGATATCTGTAGCTTCCTTGGGTTAGCTGGAAATTATCATTGATTTGTAAGAAATTTCTCATAATTGTCAAACCCTATTACCAAGATAAATCGGAAGGGATTCAAGTTTTCTTGGAGTGATGAATGAAAGATAGATTCAAGGAGTTGAAAAGGAGTCTTATCATTATGCTCGTGCTCACACTACTCACAAGTGAAGAACTTTTTGTGGTATTCGGTGATGCTTCGAAGAAGGTCATGGGATGTGTGTTGATGAAAAATGACAAATTCATTGACTATACTTCAAGGAAATTTAATGTTAATGATAAAAACTATCTGACACATAATCTGGAGTTGGATGCAGTAATCTTCACTTTAAAATTTTGGCGATATTACCTCTTTGGGGAGAAGTGTGAAATGTATACGAATCATAAAATCTTCAAGTATATATTCACACATAAAGAGTTGAACATGTGCCAATGAAGATGGTTAGAGCGGATAAAAGACTATGACTGATCAATCCATTACCACCATGAGAAAGTGAACAAGGTGGAAGATTCTCTAAGTAGAAAGGACATAGCAATTTTATCATTGATGATAATTGAAAGAGATCCAATCTTCATAGATTTGATGAAGATGGACATGGGAATCATAAATAAGGGAACATCGTAAATCCTTTCACAAATTATTTTTCAACTGTCTCTTTTATAAAGGTTAAAGGATGCTCAAAAGGATTATGTGGGAATTCAGAAGAAAGTAGAAACTATCAGAAAAGGGAAATCCTCGGAGTTCAATGGTAATTTAGAAGGAATTTTGAGATTTGGTAAAAAGTTGCGTTTTCCATCAAATTCGGAGTTAATGAATGAACTTTTGGATGATGCATGTAGTTCGAATTTCTCCATTCACCCATTAAACACAAAGATGTATTGAGATCTCTGAGAGAATTATTGATGGGATAACATGAATAAATTGATTGATGATTATACATCAATGTGGTTGGTATGTCAGTAAGTGAAGGCTGAGAGGCAGAAGTCAAAGGTGATGATGTAACCACTACCCATACCAATGTGGAAATGGGAGAACATCACCATAGAATTTGTCAATGGACTTCCAAAAACATTCAAAGTAAAAAAATTATATCTGGGTTGCTGTGGATCATTTTACAAAGACTGTACACTTTATTTCAATTCAAGAGGATTTATCATTGGATCAATAGACACTGATATACATCAGAGAAGTGGTAAGGTTGCATGGAGTACCACTATCAATTGTATCCAATCGAGATCCAAGATTCACCTCTATGTTCTAGAAGAGTCTTAAACATACTCTGAATACTAATCTGAACTTCAGTACGAGTTATCATCCTCAAACTGATGGACAATCTGATCAGACTATCCAAACACTTGAGGACATGTTGAGAGAATGCTCAATGGACTTCAAAGTAGGATGGGATCAACATCTTTATTTGGTTGAGTTCTCTCACAATAATAGTTTCCACTCAAGCATCCAATTGGATCCTTATGAAGCCCTTTAAGAGAAGAGGTACAGAAAATAGGCATGTTGGAATGAATTTGGGGAGCAAAAACTCCTAGGTCTAGATATGGTTGAAGAAATAGTGGAGAATGTTAAGACCATCCAGTAGCACATTAAAGCTTCCTAGTGTCAACAAAAGATCTTTGTTGATAATTGTCAATGTGACCTAGACTTTGATATTTGATACATGGTATTCCTCTGTATATCAATGTGGAAGAGACTTATGAGATTTGGGAATAAGGTAAATCTTATTCCAAGGTACATAAGCCCTTTTGAAATCCTTGATCACATTAGAGCAATGGCCTATCGACTAGCACTCCCACTAATCCTGTCTCAAGCACACAATATATTCCATCTATCACTCTTGAGGAAGTACATAACTGACCCATCTCATGTACTCAATCTAGAGGTGGTTCCATTGAAGAATAACCTCTCTTATGAATATAATCCATTGAAGATATTAGATCATACGGAAAAAGTTCTACGAAATGAGACAATGCCACTCGTAAAGGTGTTTTAGTGAAACCACAAGTTTGAAGAAGAAACATGGGGGTCATAGGAAGTGATGAAGTAGAGTTACCTTCATATATTTTAGTGTGGGGAAATAAAATTTCAAGGGAAAAAATTCTTAAGTTGGAAATATTGTAATGAACCAAACTTTTATTATTGAAAAATCATATTGATCTAATTAAATTTATTATTATATAAAATGGTTATATAAAACATATTCACTTCCTTGGTTTTATGTTTTGGGATTTTAAAATACCATTAAGAATTATTAATGTTTCTAACATAACAGTTGAATAGTGACCACATGATTAGTATAAATATAAGGCTTTAACAAATCAAATTCACTCAGACAAAGGAAGTGATGGCCTCATCTAGTAGAATTTCTCTATATGAATCTCATTTATTAGAGATCAGAAAAATGGTCGTGTCATTTGGATTTTTTCTTTACTAAGACCAACCTGAGCTTTAAAATTTTAAGCTTGAATGGAATCACCTACAGGAGAAGTGGAAATTTATAAATATTACCACCCGGGCAATGTTATCTGAGCCGCCTCAATAGTTTGTCACCATCGCACACCTTACCCTTAGGTCTTATGCGGGTCTTATAAGGGTTTATGTAACAAGACCCTATCATTATGATTATATGCTTTATTTTTTTGTACAAATAATATACATTCATTTCATTATTGTTACTTTGCAAATGGTTTTTAAAGCACAAATAGTATTTCTAGTTAATATTCAATTAAGAAATGTATTTTGATGAATTAATGTATTTTTTCAACTAAATAATATTTTTATAAAATATGATTACTAAATTGATTTTTATTATATATAAGTGATTGTATAATTTTTATGAATACAATTGTGATTTTTATTAAGTTTTTAAAGCTATTTTTTCAAAAAACCCATGAATTTTCGATAAATGTTGGTATATATTTTAAAAGTAAAAATTCAAATATTTAGAAAATTATTTAGATAAAATTAATATTATTTTTGGAATCAGGACGTCGAAATTATCCAATGGTGAATTTTTCATAATTTTCTAAGACAGTCAAATTTTTGGGTAAAAATTAATTACCATTTAAATATAAAATGTGTTTTATGGCATCATAATGACCCAGTGGTGATGTAATAAAATACTATAAAACAGATTTTAGTCTAATATATTTTTTAATATTAAAATAATGTGATTTTATATTTTATTTATTTATTTTAAAAAGCCTTAGTGGACCCTCCAAGACTTATAAAACATTTT
This sequence comes from Viscum album, assembly GCA_963277665.1. Taxonomy (NCBI): domain Eukaryota; kingdom Viridiplantae; phylum Streptophyta; class Magnoliopsida; order Santalales; family Viscaceae; genus Viscum; species Viscum album. The sequence continues at coordinate 1,752,377,866 of OY728146.1, read as the reverse complement.
AACATTTTAAAATGATTTCCTTGAGAGTGTGACCCACCTCCACATGATCAAGCCTAATATTTTAATAATTTATGCCATTGGAATTATAAAATAATGTTTTCCACTCTACTTTTAAAAAAACTATGGGAAAAAACCATCGATGGGTTTTTGGTTTTGATTACTTTAATGTGTAGGGTCCAAAACCTAAATAATAAATAATTCCCTCTCCTTTCCTATATAAACCCACTAAATATTTCATTACTTTTCACTCAAACCATTTGGATCTTAACCAACCCATGACCTACTCTATATATAATCCTCCCAAGGCTCCCCAAGATCCCAAGAAGCCTCTCTCAACCCTCTCCCAAGCCTTTGGGATCACACATCCAAGTAAGGGATTTCTTTCTTTCTCATTTTTGTCCAAATTTATTTATGTTGTTATACCCTTTTATTTTAAATTAAAAATGTTCAGTTATGATTTCTCACATCCCCCATACTTACCTCCTTATTGTTTAATGATTATATACCTTTTTATCTCTCATTAATTCCTTCCATGTACACATGTTACCATGCCGAAATTCCGTAAGGAATTTCTCTCTTCTCATTTACATTCAAACAATTATTTTATATAATGCATCTAAATTTCATTACATATATTGGGATATTATGTTAAATGACCCCCCTTACTATAAATTTAATTTATAAATGATGAAATATACCTTTCACTCTCCTCAACCCATTTTATTATTTCTATTTGACGTCATTATGCAGCTGAGGTTACACCAAAATTTCCATGCCAAAATCATTGTGCAATTGAATATCATACTCATTTATCTATCAAGGATATTCACCTTTATAGACATATAATATTTTATAGAGTAATTAAATTTATTTATTATACATATCTTATTCATGTAATAAATTATAATGTTTAATGAATCCATGTTGTATGATCTATGTGGCACACTTATGCATGAAATGAAATGTTTTTAAATGGAGCACCCGGATTATGCTCCAATGCATTGGATAAAGATTATTACCATGATATTCCAAGTGAAATGAGGTTTTACTCATGCTAATTCAAGTTAAATTAGGGTTTACTCATGCTCCATGTGCAATGGGCCTTGGATCATGCTAATATCATGTTAAATGTTTTTACAACATTTCCATGTTGTGATAATCATGTTATATCATGCTTTTATGTTAATGTTTCTCTTATGCTCCATTTATATGAATATTGACTAACATGTATTTTATTCTTCATGTTATTCCTTATTTACTCCTTTAATGGGCTTTATATCTCACCCTTTTCACATGTATGGCATCAGGTTATCCCATACAATGCTAAGTATGAGGGAATGTTGTGGTCATGTAAAGTAAGTTTTCAATAAAGATATTGTATTTTTATGTCTTAAGATGTCACGTATTGTCTATAATTTATCAAGACACTATACCTATCGATCCTAATATTTGTATTAATTGCAAGTTAATGAAATAAATATTGTTAAAGTGTGTAATAAAGAGATAGGTTGTTAAATACAGAATATATTACACAGTGTTATCCAATTTTCAATATCTGGATAGGGATGTATTTTATATGAAAATCACACTTATTTATTCACCATAAATTAGGATATTATCTTATATTTTTTATTATCATAAATTATCTCACTAAATTTTTCTCATCTTATTTTCTGAAAATAAATAAAAATTTCTATGATAAAAACTAATGAAACCCAAGTATTTCATACTTAAATATTAAATCTTATTAGATGAATATTCGTTACACATCAATAATATTTACATCAAAACCATAAAGGTTTAGTATATTTGGAAACATAGATATATAAACAACTAGTACATAAAATATCTACATCATCTCCCATTATGTCCTTCACAACTATCACCCTTATTAGACATATCATACTTGAAACCTTTATTTATATCATAGGGAAAGGAAAATAAAATAACGGGTGAGATCCAATTCTTAGTAAGGGTAAATAGGGGATATTTGAATGATCACTTAAGTATAACATGAGAATAAGGGTATGAGAACATATCTAAACATTTGAAAACCATAACCAACAATTCATTAATCAAAATCATGGATCATGGAATAAATATTGTCAGTTCATAAGATATGAATCATAAATAAATCCAAGAACCTGATAAGTAAGAGCATAACACTAGAATAATATCATGCAATAAATATGTGTAATAAAGTGTGGAATAATATTAATCATAGAAATATTATGTCAAGGATACCCACCAAGAAATTTTCACATGTTATATTTGGTAAAACAACCCAAGTACCTGTTTCAGGTTTGGGATAACCTCTCTTTTACCCTTGTTTTGGGATTGGAATAACCTCTCGTGTATCCTCTTTTTGGTCTTGGGATTACATCCAATGTACTATTTGAGGTAATAAAATAGTATTATTTTCTCAATTAATTATTTAGGATACAATGGACCCACCCATCACAAAATCATAATCCATTCATATTTATATCACATGATCACAAAAGCTTTTATCATTAACATATAGAAAATAAAATGGGTTTAATAAGTATTTCATCATCATAACCATACACCAGCCAAAGAAATAATAATTATGGTTTCATAAAATCATATCCCCATTGAATCAAAAGAAACATCAAATGATGTTATCATGGATTAAAAATTCCTTCAAAAGATCATTAGAACATTCCTTGAGGAAAATACACTTTTCATTTTGAAATAAATTATTGAAAATCTAAAAATTTCCAAAATATTAAGGAAAAAATATTATTTAAAATTAAACATGGAAAATTATAAATTAATTATCTACTTAAATATTATTCATCACACTATTAAAATCTTTTTTTTAGTTAATATTAAAATAAATATTTTTTTCATGTCATTGGTAAAACATACCTCATTTGGAAAAGGACAAGAATATTGATTTTAAAATAAAATATTGAAATTAAAACATGGTTAAAAATGAATTTAAAAAATAATATAAAACTTTTGAAACATTATTGATAACTTTTTAATGAAAATATTAACATGGAAGAAAAATACTCCCAACTGAAAAGAAAAGAAAGATCGGTTTTTCTTAAAAACTTATTTCAGTCTTTTGAGTACTTAGGGAGAGAGAAATTAAAGGAAAAATTAAATCACCAAAAAAATATATAAAAATAAGATAAATAATATTTTTGAGATATATATAACATAATTTCATCATTATAAAATTTAATAAAAAACAATCTTGATAAAAATTTGATTGTAACATAAAACTCTTACCTCAAGTCTGACTTTCTTCATAAATTCTCTAACATTATGTATAGTAAATTTAAATTTATTATAATTCTATACCATAAATATATTAATACTTATAATACCTTATATTTTCTACTTATAACATTTTAATAAACATTTATTCATATTTCTTTATTAAAATCATCGATTCTGGGTGTTAACTGTTTCATTTTCTATAAAATTTTCACTTTGGTAGTTACAATCCTTATATTTTGATCCTGGTTAAATCATATAAAAAAAATTAATAATGATATAAATATAAAATATATTTATTATATGAATATTCATAACCTTGCATATAATTTCAAGATAGAAAATTTTATTACATCATTCATAAAGACTTTAATCTATACGTATGCATGAATATTGTTTTCATTTTCTAAAAAAAATAAAGAAAAAAATATAAATAATATTTTATCATTAAATAATAATAATTATATCGATAATATCATATATATTTATTAAATCCATAATTTTATCCATCAATGTTATCCAATTATATAAAATGAATCATATCGCTTCATGTAGGCTGTAATCCAAACATATGTACTAATGGTACTTTTATTTCCAATTTAATGTAAAGGAGGTGAGAAATGGATTTGAAATAATCATAATAAAAATTTATTACATATATTATACTGAATTAATTACTCTATAATTAATACCAAATATTTATAGGAGGTGGAGGAAGAAATAAAATTGAAAGTACTCGGCTAAGAGTTATACCTCTCCGTTGAGAAATTTCCTTTGGCTTGCACCTTAAGCCTTCAAAGGATGGTATTTTGATCAAAACATGAATAAAAGAACAATGAGAGGGATTTTGGTAAATTATATGGGTGGATAATTTCTGAGACATAATCATAAAATATTTTGAATAATTTTGGAGAGGAGGTGACCTTTTATAAGTGAGGGAGAGGATCCACTTGGAATTACATAAAATATTTCAATAAAATTAATGTATTTCTCAATTATAATGCTTAAAAATGGAAAAATTATTTAAATTTAGGATAATATATGGTTGAATTATCTCCAAAAAATTAAGAATTATACAATTTTATGGGTTGATATTACCCTTATATCTTAGTTGAACACCCCCTAGTAAACCCATATTAACCTTAAATATGGTAATAAATCTTTAATGTTTTTACTAATTATTATGACAACAAACGAAATTGGCCTCATTAAAAAATTTAAAAATTATGATTCCAAATATTTAATCCAATTTATCAAATTTAATTTATATAAGTTTCCAAAATAATTTTAAAATAATCATGAAAAAACATAATGAAAACCCATTTTTAGAAAAACAACATCTTTAAGCATTAAACTGGATTTACTTTCATACATTTCCTGGTAAAAAATATCAAATGAATGTTAAATTTTTTTATTAAATATAAATATATCAATTTCAATAAATCAATTTACATATAAATATTTGGTTAATTAATCGATATAAAAACACTTTGCACACATAAAAACAATTTTCTAAAAAATAACTCTTTCGCATTTAAATGATTTAATCCTCTTTTCTAACTATTAGATAAATAATATATGAATGATTATTAATTTATTAATATAAAATATCAATATATTTTCTTAAAATAATTTTTTATTAGTGGTTAATATACTTTTTTAGATAAAAATTAATAACATGTAAAAAATACATTTCTTCAAAAAATAGGTCATTAAAATATTAAATGATTTCGGTAAAAATTTAATATTTATTTGCTAGAAATTGTTCAATTCATTTTAATTTAGGAAAACTTTTCTATATAAATTTCATAATTTTTTTAATCCAATCCATATCCACCAATCCAATGGGTAGGTTATAAAGGTATATTATATCATGGGTTCATTTAGACTTAGGGTTTCGTAGAAAGCAATCTATTCAATACTTCAATTTTATTTCAAATGAAATAAATATACAATCTTGGGGTATTATAGATAAGGACTTAATTTTATGAATTTAACGCTCTAGATACATAATATTTTTAATATAAATATATTCACAGGTCCCCATGGAATTTGTTGATCCTAAAATACAAGTATTATATAGAATAACCAGAGAGGTTAAAAAACCATAAATATATGATTTTATAATAACTGGAGATGGTGACTTGTTATTGGTTGGAAATATTGATAATAATTAATACAAGGAAATATTATAGGGATCATAATTTTTAAGATGTAAATTATCTATGAATTATGATATGGATTATATATATTAGAGACAAGTCTAGGTTTTGGTCAATCTACTAGTTATTAAAAAATCATTGAGTGAAAATTGGTATTTTAGAGAAACCTAGACTTTTAGGGTAAATTAAGTAGTTATAAACATTGTATAGCGGCTAAAGGGTTTAAGTATAATCACAGTATTGACTATGATGAAACATTTTATCTAGTTTTCATGTTTAAATCCATAAAAATTATACTTTCTATAGAATCTTTACATGACTATGTGATTTATCAAATAGATGTCAAAATAGATTTATTGAATGGAAACATTCATAAATATGTCTATATGACAAAACATAAAGGGTTTTTGACTCCAATAAATTCTAATAAGATATGAAAGTTGCAATGATCAATTTATGGGTTAAAGTAAGAATCTTGGTCATGGATAATTTGTTTAAATAAAGCCATAATATATTTTGTTTTTCTGCAGAATTAATATGATCCATGTGTTTACGAGTAGTTTATTTGGAGTTTTTTCATATTCCTAGTAGTATATATATTGATGACATATTACTTATTGAAAATGACCTACTAGTCTTACAGTTAGTTAAGGACTAGTTAAACAAGTGTTTTTCCATGATGTACTTAGGTAAAGAAAAATATATCCTTGCAATCAAGATCATTTGTGATAGATACAAGAGGCTATTTGAACTAATTAAAAGTCCTTACATTTACTAAATACTAAAGATATTAGGTATATAATAAAAAAAATTATTGGTTTCAATGTCACATGGTATACATCACTCTAATAAAATATTTCCTCATACACAACATAGAGGAGAGGGAAAGAGTCAGATTCCATACACATATTTGATAATATTGATCATGTATGTCATATTATATAATATGATTGATGTTTTCTAAGATTTAATCATGGTAGGTAGATATCAGGAAGATCTAATGGAATAAAATTGTTCTACTAATAAGGTTATCTATAACTATAAAAGGTATAAAAATGATATAAGGAACTTTTCAACAAAGGATATATTGATGATAGTTACCAAACATATTAAAACAATATAAAGTCATAGTTGGGATATGTCTTCAGTCTCAATAGAAGAGATGTGAGTTGGAAGACAATAAAGTAATAATTTTTCACTAATTCTATAGAAAATTTAGATTATATACAAGATTCTAACATGATTAAAGAAGCAGTTTGGATTCAAAAATTTATCCAATGGCTTGATTTGGTGCCTAGAAATATAGATACTATCATAATATATTGTCAGAATACTATAGCAGTGGATATTTAAAAGGATCCAAGGTCACATAAATGGATAAATCAGATACTCTAGAAATATCATCTCTTTAGGGACTTTTCTTAATGTGTTGAATTCAATGTGAGAAAAAAGTTCAAAGATAAAAACATGGTTAACCCCTTGACTAAATCCTTATCTTAGTAGAAGAGTGAACATCAAGTGAGAGCTAGTGGATGAAAATTTGTTAGTGGTTGGATCAAGTTCAATTGGGGGTCTATTAGAGTTGGTTCCCTATACTAGCAGTCATTATTTTCAATATTAATATAATGTTATTATAACATCATGATTGTTATTTTGTGTGAAAAAGTGTGTGATAATGTCTTAAATGTACATGTCGAACAAAAATGTCATAGTAGTTCCCTATTGTGATGAGAACCTAGATGTTCCACATCAATATTCTTAAATATAAGTTATGTAGTAGAATGAATTCATTTTACAATACAGAAATGATATAGGTTATTATGGGTGGAGACTAATAGGGATTTGAGACACTTTTTCATAGTGTACACCCTTGGTAATCTTTAGTGCGGGAGATTATGAGAACATAACCTGTTAGTAAGAAATCCTTGTTTATATATGTCATTGGATATTCCTATATATATAAATGTGTAATAATAGAAATATATTAATATTATTATTAATTCATTTCATGAGTTAGGTACTTTGATGTATTTATGAATACTTTGATAACATATCCTCACGGGGAATTAGGATATGTTGGGTACGTTATGGGTAATGTTTTTATTAATGAATAATTTGAAAATGGATTTATACCTTATATTATCTAATAAAAGTTGATATTAGAGTACCTTTGATTAGAATTGAACTACCTAATTAATTACATTCCCATGGTGGTATTTTTAGAAATTTTATTTCTCAAATTTCAAAGAAAGAGACAGCCAACATATAGGTTGATTCACTAGTATGCAACCTAATTGATTAAATATATTGAGATAAATGGATTATATTACACCATGTATATTTATAAGTGGTTACATTTCATTATGACATTATATTTTTCTCTATGGGAGGCTTGGAAAGCTTTTTCATATTAACCTTATATTTTAGGTAGTGTTGCCAAATAATAATAAGAGAGGGGCCAGGAGGGTTGCACACTAAGTGTATTTGAAACTAAAGTTATATTCCATATAAATTTAACAAGTTTGATAAAAATTATTTACATAAATTTTTTAATAATTATTCATGTTAGTATAATCACAAATATTCAATCACAAGTTATTCAAGAGAATATGTTTGTGAGTTGAATATTTAATAAATATTTATTAATTGGGTAATTATTAATTACATTAATGCATGATATATTTATTCTATTTTCTTTATATGGTAATAAAACATTTATTTATTTATTTATGTCAATATTTAATAAATATTTATTCATTTATATGGTGAATATAATATTTATATATTTATTGGTAAATAATGTAGTGATATTTATTTAATTAAATAAATAGTCATTATTCAAAGGTTGTTAAATATTGATGAAGGTTTGGTGGACCAATTTTTATTGTATGGTGAGAAATTTCATAATTAATATTATTTAAATAAATATTAATTTATTTACTCAATAAAAAAATTATTTTATCCATGAATTTAGAGCTTGTCAAGTAAATCAAAATAATTCAATAATTATTAAGACATGGGTTTCATCAGGAATTATGAAAATAATAAGTTCCATTGTACAATTATTATTTTCTAACCCTATCAATATTTAAGCCCATTTATGACATTTTCTAATGAGAGAGAGAGAGTTCCATTATATTTTTGTGCATAATAAATTATCGATAATATTATCTCAAGCCCTAAATATCACTCCTCTATAATTATTTGAAGAATGTAGAACTTTTATCCTCCTCCACGAGAGTTAATACCTTCTCTATTTAAATATTTGGTTTTGATCAACATCATTCACTATAAGGGTTAGAACCATCAGCGCTAACACCTAGAGGATTTTACAGTGATGATTGAAGGTTTTTAAAGAAAGTGTGGATCACCACTATATGGAATCAACCCTTTATTCCTCTAACACAATGATGGTAAGAAAAGAGGTCTTTATATAATCATTGAAAATGAATAAAGAATTCATCAAAAGGTAATTATTTAAATAAATAAATTAATTATAAATTTTATTTTAAAATATATCCTCTTCTCAGTTTTGGGTTCTTGTTAATTAATATTTGTATTAATTATGTTGGTTATAAATATTCTGCATCATGTACATCATGAATTATTCATCGATTATGATAAAAATTCAAGTTATTAATGGACCAACATGCACATTTTCTGAACCCAGGACCTTCAATTGAAAAATAATTTTTTAAACCCTCGGTTAATAATATAGTAAAGTTGAAACCTTGGGATATATCAAGAGAGGTGTAAAAAAGATCAATTGTTGCAATTTAGTTAGAAAAAAAGTATAATTTTGATGAGTTTAGCATTAAAAGTAATTCACTACTACAAAAACGGGAAAGGGAAGTGACACCCTTTTTCAGTGCTAAAAAAAGTGCTGATAAAGGGGGGCCTTTATCAGTGCTAAAAAAAGCGCTGATAAAGAGGCACTTTTAATAGCGCTAAAAAAGTGTTGTTAAAAGTGACCCTTTATCAGTGCATTTTTTTAGCGATGATAAAGGGGACCCCTTTATCAGGGCTTTTTTTAGTAGTGCTGATAAAAGGAGGCTTTATCAGCACTTTTTCCTAGCACTGATAAAATTTATATTTAAAAAAATCATGAAAAATAACATATTGTTATATAAGTATATTTATATTGATATAAATATAATATATATTTTTAAAATACGTTTTACATAAGTATAAATAGACTATTACATTTAATATATAATAAATTTAGTGAAAATGGATTTAAAATATTTTAAAAAATATTATTAATTAGAAATTTTATAATTATCATCGATCAATGATCATTTAATAACAATATGAAGACACAAAAAATCCAAAAATGAATAAAATATCTAAAATAAGTTGAAAATATAACTCAAAATTCAAACGGACATAACTTTTGATCCGGGTGTCCGTTTGAGCTCTAAAGCATATCAAATCAAACCTTGCGATGAGCTCGAAACGTTAGTGTCCCAAGGGTACCTTTGGTCACATTTTTCAAGTCCCAAAAAGGCCCAAAAGGCCTATAAAACTGAGTTTTTAATCGGGATACCCCGATTTTTTAACATTGAAACAGGTATAACTTCTGATCCAGATGTACTCTAGGAATGTACCACATATCATATAAAATATTGTTTCATTTTCTTTGATTTTAATGGTTGTAGAGTTGAAACAAACTTCTGGATTAGAAGTTATTGTCATTTTAACATTCTACGGCTTTTCAAATACACATATATATGTATTTATTCTTAAATATATATATGTGTGTGTGTGTGTTGTATATATGTATGTATGTATGTATTTATTTATTTATAAACACACATAAAAAAGATATTTTATAAATGTATTTAAAACTAATCTTATAAATATATATTAATATAAAAATAAATGTATGGATAAAAAATTATAACTAAAAATATATATATAAATAAATATAAATATAAATTAATATATGAATAAATATATATATACTAATATATGAATAAATATATACATATTAATATAACTAAATTTTTTATATTAATATGAATCTATATTAATATACAAATAAATATAACTATATATATATATATTAACATACGAATTAATATATATATTAATAAATGAATAAATATATATGTATTAATATAACTAAATATATTTATATTTATATTTATATAAATCTATATTAATATACAAATAAATATAAATATATCTATAAAGATATATCATTAAATAGAGAAAACAATGAAATGGATTAGTGGTAAAGGTGCAGGCCCTCAAGGGGGGAGGTCGTGGGTTCGAGTTCGGGTGGAAGCAATGAGGGTCGTACAAGCATGTGGGGGATAGCGCGGGCAAGGGAAGCATGCAGGAGAGTCACAGGGGGTCTGCCTAGTACTGATAAATGGGGTTCAAGAACTGTTAAAAGATCCCCCCCTGAATTATATATTCTTTTTAACTTTTTTCTAATTTTTTTTTACTTTTATCAGCGCAAAAAAAAGCACTGATAAAAGGTGTCCTTTATGAGCGCTAAAAAAAGCGCTGATAAAGGCCCCCTTTTATCATCATTTTTATTAGCATTGATAAAAGGGATCCCCTTTTATCTTCTCCTCGATTAACAGTGTTTTTTTAGTGTTGTTAATGCACTTTTCTAGCACTGATAAAATCCATATTTGTAGTAGTGATTGAAATCAATTTAAATAAATGGGTTCAAACAACAATGGTGAAAATTGATAGGTTCAAGGTTAGATATTCCGTTTTTATTATATTTTTGTCATCAAAATAGTTTTTTTATATCCATATTAATTAATAAATGAAAGAACCCTCAATAAATTCATAAAACACCATAGGTTGAATCATATAGAAAAGAATAATCTAGTTGTTATAATTGCCTAACAATTCCTCCTTAAAATGTGTGTGAAAAGGTATCAATGAAACAAAGATAGTGAGATACTCTTCAATTACTTAAGAAAGTTCCAAATTGGGATTCAGTGTTCCTAAGAAAACATAAATCAACTCATTTCTTTCACATACATTCCTGCAATCGTGAGACACTCTGAAACTCATACTAGTCTATTACATCTATAGAGACTAAACTAAGTGGGGGATATTGGTGTTCATCATCAAAGGTAATTATCCATGAACATAAATAATATCTGAAGTACAACCACATTCAAAATGAATGAAAAATATCACTTCACAACAAAATCAATTAACATAAGAAATTGTTTTATTTATTAAAGCTTCAAAATAAAGAAATAAAATTTTTCTTATTTCTATCCCCCAACCACCGATGGTTTATTCCCAACCCCACCCCCCATGAAGGGATAACAATAGTTGAATGAGAATAGAAAATAATTACAAAATATTATAATGTAAATGTATAAAAACTAAAAATAACAGCAATCAATGCGTCCAGTGAGTGAGTGAGCCTTTTCCTCCTATCCTTCCTCAGTTCTTGTAGATTTTCCTTTTCCTTATTATTTAATCCTTCAAATATTTATTAATTATTACATCCTTAAATTTTTAAGTGTTTTCTTTTTACTCACGATCTTCGTTTACATTCTCAATTCAGTCCTCCACAAAATCTATAGCATCCCTTTTCTCAAAGTTGGGTAAATTTTCAATCATATATTATAAATGATAATATTCCTTTTATTTATCCAGTAATTTTATAACATTATTTCTTTCATAATCATTAATTATGATTGATATTGTTCAATTTAATCAACATTTTAGATCATGACTAGCTTTCATTCATACTTATGTCATGCCCTAGATCTTTGGTTGGTAATATAGATAAACCTTATGAACTCTCCCTACATCATCCTTATTTTTCTATATTTTAAAAATTTATAAATGTTTCAAACTTCACACTCAACCTTATGGAGTGGGTAAAGAAACCTTAATAAGAGTTAAATATCACAAAGTAATGGTCCTCATAAAGTTCTCCATACCTAAAAAGTTCCATATTATACCTTGTAATGAACTTTATGAAGCTTAAACCAACTATATGAATACCAAATTGAACCTTACCAGGATTTACATTGCCAAAAAATGAGCTTTACAAAGTCATCCCAACCATATGATCACTAATCAAATTCTCTGTGAATTTTCCACAAATCTAGATTCTCTCTAGTGTGAACCTTATGAAGATTTAAAATGAACCTTATTAAGGTATTTCAAACTTATTAAGTTCCTTGACAATCCCAATGAAAAATAATATATTTTTCTAAAAATTCCAAACAACATGCACTTTTTAAGGTTAAATGAACTATATAAATTCTAAATCATAGGTGGACTTTATGAAGTGACTTTTAAATTTTTATAATCAAACAGTAACCCCTTTCAAATCCAGGGACTTTATTAAATTCCAACTTCACAACTACATACATATTCCTTTCCCTTAAAAATATTAAGATAAATAAAATTTAATAACAATCCATAAAATTATGCTCAAAATTAAATAAATTAATTAAATTCACAATTTGGAGATTTTAAACAATATTTAGAATAACTAATGAATTCCCAATTTAATTCCAAACATACATAGAAATTAATTAATTAATTAATTTGAGGGAATAAATTGAATTTAATACTAAAAATATATATAATTATTTTATTAACTCTATCAATTTTCCTGAAAAATCATATGTGTGCATGAAATGTGTTTTATGAAATGATTCAAAGGGGTTGTTTTCTTCCAAATGAATTTTTAAAGATGTTTTAAAAAGTGAATTGTTTAGTGAACTATGTTTTATTGATTATAGTCCTAGGATTTATATAAATAAATGTTTAATTATATGATTGTGTATTTTGGATATGAAAAAAATTTGGGTTGCACAAGGTAAAGCTTTGGTGTGTATTGGTAACCCGAACAAGTGATACACTAGTGCAGATTGTGTATGGGATATGGATTGTGGTCAAATTAAAATGAGTGAGTTAAAGGGATGTATTTTGACCCTAAATATACCTATGTAGAACATGGAATTATTATGTTCATGTATGTTGACTAATTTTCCTTGAGTGGGTCCAAGTTACCTTATACCCACAGGTTAGAGCCTCATGTTGTATATGTTTTGTTTAGTTAAGATGAATCATTTATTATTGCTCCAATTTTTTTATTTAGACTTTATGATAAAAATTATTCTCTATTTCTCTCTTTTTCATTTTATTTTTTCCTTTTCCTTGTTTATATTAGGACTTTGATTGAATTTAAAAAACCCAATAATTTGTAAAATTATTTCTACCAATTATTTTTTAAAACAAAAAGGACATTCCTAAAACAGATTTTTCAAACTATAAATATTGTTTTCAGGAAGAAATATATTATATTGATTCATGTTGTTGTCATATTATACTTTACCTTATACCTTGCATATGAAATTAGGCATTTGTTGATTTGGTTATGACTCAAATGTGTAGAGGGAAATGAAGGGTTTTGAATGATACTAATAACACTTATTAGATCAAGAATAAGTTATTTAAACTCTTGTATGAGGTCCATCCTTTTAAGAAATATGAAACTATGCATAAAATATAAATGAATAAATACTATAAATATGTTGTACCATACATTAATGGGTGTCTACATTATCTTGATCATTATTGCAAGGGTTTGAGATAAATATCTAAGAGAATCCAAAACGCATCATCTCGCTAAAGGTATCCAAGGGTCAAGAATAAAATTACATTGCATGTGTTGGTTTCTCCATCATCCATGATGTTCTAGCATCTATTGGAAAAATTAGTTAGAATAAGGGAGCATCAAGATAAGGTAGTTTGAATCAATAACAGACACTACTATCATCAAATGATAGTAATATTTAAATCCATGGTAATTCTTATCAGGATAATTCATTCAATCGTGTATTTATAATGCGTTAGTGGACACTTATTTTTCCAACTCATTCATAATATGCTTGAATATATAAAACTTATACACATTTCATATTATAAAATAGCTACTTTAAATGATACACTATATGAGAAGAAAAATAAATTATAATAGTTGTTCATTTTACTAAAAGTTTCATGGAGCGATATACCATGCATACAAATAACAATTTATATACAATAAGAAACTACCTATATATATCATATATATAAGGATTTAGAGAATATCTCCTTAAATCTCCAACATTCACCAAAGATTAAAAGACTTTGTATCATTTCACATTATATTGTATCATATACATTAACATGTTAAATAATATTCAATACTCTTTTTGAATATTTTTCCAAAAAAATTTGTAAATTTATCATTAAATTCACCTTATATCACATCATATGAAGTCACTTATGAATACACATATAAATCACATTTATATTAACTCTAAAATATCTTTAGAGTATCACTATTTGTCAAACTCAAACCCCATTTAGTCAACAACAAATTTTGAACCCATAGTAATTTATAGTATAGACAAAATATATGAATATTTGGATCCATACATGTAATAAAAACCGTCCACTAGAAAAGCTTCAACGCTACTCAAGATATAAAGGGATATAGTGTGATCTACATCAAACCCAAGTATCTATATAAATATTTCCACCGGTATGTATCATATGAAAACATGAATTCTGATATTTTACCTTTTTCCAAGACATCGAGTGTGTGAAGACCCCGACTCTAAAATCCTAGAGTCAGTGGTTACTTTATCATTAATACTAGATATAAGAAATCATATCCTAATGGACTAAATAATTTACTAGTCTTAAAAACCAGATGAAAACATGCTTCTAATTTACATTGGTAATAAAATATAAAAACATAGTGACTATAAAAAATTATGCATACTTCAACTTATTCAATGATTACTTCTTCATATCTCAAAGAAATAAGAAAAAATAAGGGTGAGCTCCAATGCTCAATTAGGGTTACATATAGAAAAATCTACTATGAGTAAATAATTAATAATCAATATTTCAAGGAAAATATCATAAATCACATTCTATTTAATCAATAGCTTGATCATGAAGAATATTATGGAAGGAATAAATGATGATCAAATAATTTCATACAAATAATAACAACTTGAAAATTATCCATGGATATCATAACTATTCAAATAATCACATGGACATTAATAAATTATTTCATAATGATACAATGCATAATTCTAGACACCTTAATCTTATCTTTGAGGATTTGTTCCAAGACAATATATACAAATATGTAATATATACACTAAATACCCAAAATATTTTGTCTCATGAGACATGTTGATACATCGAGGAGCTATAATAATCCCCTCCATCACTTACTACAACCAATTAATTCCTCATATAATTAATGATCAATTTATCTTATAAATAGTATTCTTTATTAATAAATATTTGTATTGAGTAATGGATACAGAATATCAATATTTACCCAATAAATAAAATAACTTTCATAGTGTAACGCCATATATAGATATGGTATATGGCTTGGCCAAAAAGAATATACATGAAAACAAATATGGATATTTAAAAAAATTATAGTGTCTAAAAAATGATTACCATAATAAAGTGAATGTATCAAGAGATATTTAATGACTAAAAAATTAATAAGAGATAAAATATGACTATCAATTCATTAAATATATAGGTTTTGTAAAAAATTCATGCTTTTTAGAGTACAGAAAATGGAAGAAAATCATTCGAATAAGTTTGCATTGATGTTTTTGTATTTTTAAAACCATTGAAATTTTATATTAGAAGCTAAATTATATAAAACGGTTATAGAAATAGAAAATTCCTCTAACACTAAATACCTTAAAACGAAACATTCCTTTTCACATTCCATAAAGAAATTTGAAATATTCCATTTTAGAAAAAATTAGAAATATTCCTTTAAAATCTTGAAAAAATCAAGGATAACTTAGAATTTCATTAATAAATCATTTGAGGAAATAAAAATAAATTTTAAAAGATAAATTTTTATAAATATGCACATGGAAGAAAAATATACCCAATCAAAAGGGAAATAATATATGCTTTTGTTTTGAGCCTTCCTTTGCTTGATTCAAATTCCAAAGAGAGGAAAATTTTAATGGAAATATGAAAACTATAAAAATATCTGGAGTATAAGAAATTATATGGATTTTATGAAGTATATATAAAAATATTCCTTCAACAATGCATACAATCAATCCATGAAAAATGAGATTGCAAAATAAATTATTTCTTCTAGAGAAACTTTTAAATTATAACCCCTTGAAAGAGTAAAATTAAATAGGAAATTTAATCATCATGAATAAATATATATTTATGTTAAATACACCAAAGGGGTTTTATATACACCATATAAATGTAAATAGCTATATAATATCAAATATTCCTCAATGGAGTATAAATTTATATAGAATACCTTACAAAAAATTATATCATTGAAGTGAAAATTAATCAATAAAGTGATTATGTGGGAAAATTTTAAAAACACATAAAACACTTAGAAATAAAACATAATACTATAATAGGTTATTTCACACATAACCATGGCATAACATATTGAATTAAGTAGAAGTATAATTCAATAAATGGAAATTGAGTTAAGAAACTCCTGACCTCACGCTTTAACTATGTTCAAGGTGATTTAACCTCATCCATAATAAATTTAAATTTATTATAATTCTAATCTAGAAACAAATAAATAGTTATAATATCATATATTATATACTTATAATACCTCAATAACCATTTATTAATAATTTCTTTAAAATCATCGTTTTGGATGTAAACTGTTTCATGTTTCATTAAGTTTCAAATCGGCGGTTCCAAACAATTTATTTTAATAATGTTTCCAGCATCTCAAGGATTATAATCATGGTATAAATATTATATATATTCATTATATACAGATTTATTATCATACATTAATGGGGGAGATAGAAAAATGAATTACACTATTCATGGAGACAGTTGGCCGCATGTATGTATGAACGTAGTTTTCACTTTTTAATGAATGAAATGAAAGATAGATAAATAATAATTCAAATTTATAGAATAATTAAAATATCATATATATCATATATATTCATTATATCTATCCTTATTATAATCCATGTAAAGTATAAACAAAAAACAAATCACATCACTTCGTAGAGGTTGTAGTCCACACATACGCATGAGCAAAGTTATTGTTTTCCTTTGGATGGAATGGTAAGAAGATAAATGATATATTACATTTCCAAACCCACAATTATTTAAAAAATATCATATATACTCATTATTTCGATATTTACAACCATCCAATTAAAATGGTAATGAAAAATAAATTACACCACTACATAGAGACGATAAGTCATACATACACACGAGTGATGTTTTTACTATACATAGGATTAAAAAAAGGTATATAATGGTTATTAAATCATCATAATAAAAAATAATTATATGTAAGATACTTAATTCATTATTTTATAATGAATACATTATATTTACGGGAGGTATATGAAGTTATAAATTGAAAGTGGTCGGGTATGATGATTACCTCTTCTTTAGTTGTCCTCCTTTAGATCCCTTCTAAAGGACCCTTGGAATTGAATTTTAAGAATATAAATTGTAACACCCTAATATTTTTTGAAATATATTTTTCTAAAATAAATTTAATCTTTTTGATATTTTATGTTTCACGCAACACCGATTTTAGATTGTATTACACACAACACTGAGTTTTAACAAAACACGGCAAGCAATTAAAATATTATTATTTAATATGATAGTTATCACCTATCCATTTGAATGAAGTGTCTGAATTGTATTAAAAATTTATGAAAATATATGGTTAAAATAAAAAATCATTTGAAAACAAAATAAATATCTTTTTGGGAAATTATTTTTATATGCACAAACACATTTTACATCAATAAATTAAAAAAACACATTTAATAAATTATTTTAATTAAATTTATATATTATATATTAAATCAAGTTTTTAACATATATCTTATGTGTTATCTATATAAGATAAAATAATAAATCTAATTTTTCACTTAAAATTATATTTTTCTAAAAAGCATTTTTGTCACATTTTTGCGTACTAATTTTAAAATTGAATTTTTCCACTTTTAGAAATTTTATTTTAGAATAATAAAATTAATTTTTAAAATAATATTTACAAAATTATAATTCAGTTAATTTTTGAAAATTTTCTCAAAAGATAAATTTTTCAGTAAATAGTGAAAAATAATGGTTTTTATTAAAAAAATGTATTTTAATTCAAAGAATTCACAAACTAAATTTTATTGTAAGATTATTTAAAAATATAATTTAGTTATTTTATATATTTATTAATCTGATTTAGGTCATTGGAATAAATTTCACATTTAATTTTGATCTAAAAACTTTTTAAACTTTAGAAATTTTTCTCTTGGGAAAATTGCTTTTTCATCACATCTGTGGGATTAATTTTAAATTAAACTTTTCTATTTAAATTAATTTAATTTGTAAAAATGAATGAAACATTTATAATCAGGGTAATTTATATTTTATAATAATTTCAACTTAAATTTTTTCCAATATTAATAGTAAAATAAGTAAAAAATAATTACCACGATTAAGGTGAAAATAGGTTTACCAATGACTAAACTAAAAAATATAATGGGTAAAATAAACTATAAACTTGTTAAAAACACATTTTATGGAAATATATAGACCTTATAACCTCTATTTTTTTATAATATCCTATTTTTTATCCTTTTTTCATGTGAAAAATGTGGATATACATTTTTATTTTTAAAAATTACAAGTATGCAACTCACCACACTTATAAAAGGCCGCCAGGATCCTATCCTATTCAAAATTAAAAAATTGTTTAGTTAAGATAATACCTAACCATACCTCTTCCTTAATTCTATAATCTCATCCTTTAATCCTTATCTAATTCAAAAATCCAACCTAATAATCATTTTCGTAAATACCAAAAGTTATTATCTAAAGAAGAGGTAACGTCGCTAACTGATCATTTTATTTTATTTATTCTTCAACATAATTCAATTATTATTAAAACATAGTGATATAATAACTTCAATATAATACATATAATGTGATTTTATAATGTAAATTTCATTGCCTAAATTATTCTCCTCTTCTATCAAATGGGTTAGAAAATCATCATTCATGTGTACGGCGGACTACCGCCTCACAAACTGATATCATTTTTTTCCCTTAACACCTATAAAAACTTGATATAATGATGTATTAACTATTTATATATTATACTTATGATATTATTATACTTCTTGAATTATTATATCACATATTCCTTCTTACTTTTCATTATGTGGGAAAACGATAATGTCACTTGTGTGTACAGTGGACTATCATCGCGCAAAGGAATGTGATTTGTTTAGGTTTTACATGGAAGGTAATAAGGATGGTTTTAATGAACATATAAGAATTATATTGAATAAAAATTATTATTTTATGGTAATATATTACATTCATTCCTTTCATTCAATCCTTTGAGAAAATGGAAACAGTATTCATGTGTACGTACGAGCTATCGTCTCTGTGAATGGTGTATTTCATTCTATATCTCTAAATTTTATAGATTATGATAAATAAATATATAATAAATAGATATTATATTTATATCATGGTTAAAAAAATTTATATGATTTAACCACAGAAAACTAAGAGGACCAAAAATACCAAATCAAAACATACCTGAAAAACAAAGAAATTATTACCTGAAACATGACTTTAACATTGAATTGTTAATAAATGTGTAATAAAAGGTCATAAGTATGTAATATATGGTATGATATATATAATTATGGTTATATAATATATTTTTAATAAAATTATATCTATTATAAAGGATTTTTTAAATTTTTATGAAGGAATTCAAGACTTAAGGTAATATTTTTTTGTCTCACTTTTATTTTCTTTGAGACAAATTCTATATTCAACACATGTTGATTTTATGTGGTGAATATAATTTCCATGAACTTATTTTATGATTATTATCCTAAAAATTATGGGTATTTAAATATCCATTTTTTTACCTATCGTTATATTTTATTAATATTTAAATTTACCAAAGTGGTAATGGTTTTATGTTACAATCTCATCGTTTATCAAGATTTCTCATCATTATACTTCCAATGATGAAATAATATAACATATATCTCAATAAACTCATGAATGTTGTTATAATCTAGTTATTTCTATAGAATATATGTTTTCTATTCATTTTCCTCAATTTATGTACTCAATAGTTCAAAATAATTTTTTTATGAAAAACATATTTATTTCTCTCTTTGGTTGAAAAATTATTTTCCTTCCAAAACCATGTTTTCTAAAAATGTTTTCAAAAAAGTTTTTAACATTATAAAAATTATTTATAAAACATATTTTTAACCATGTTATGTTTTTTACAAAAAAAAATTAAAATTAATCATCATATAGTTTTCAAAAATAATTTTTTTATTGATTTTATCAAAAATGTGAAAGGAATATTTATTTTAACATGTACGGAATTTTTTTCTATAACGACCACAAAAGGTATTAAGGATTACATAATAACTTTAAATTTTTATTTTTAAAATAAAATTTTTTTGAATATTTTTTATATTTTAATAGGTTTTTTTAATGTGGAAAAAATAATTTTCTCAAGAAATTTTTTAAATGATTCTTAAATCTTCCTATAAAATTTTCCAAGAATATTTTCAAATAAAAGTATTTTGAAAATAATTTATATTTTAAAAATTATTTTTCAATTTGGAAAGAATATTTTCATGAAGAAATTTTTTAAAATATTTTAAAATATATATTTTTATCTTTCTAAGAATGTTTTCAAATAAATGGATTTTGAAAATGGTTTATGTTTTAAAAAGTATTTTTCAATGTGGAAAGGATATTTTCTTAAAAAATATTCCAAGTGATCTTTTTAAATCATTTTCTATATAAGATGAAATCATTTTATTTTACATATGATTTAATTAAGATATAATATAAGGATACCATTCTTGTTATTTCTCTGGATGGTTTATTTTTATGATGAAGAGATTTTTGTGTAACCATTTTATTTCCCATTAGTTATTCTATAATGAAATGTTTTATGAAGCCCATATATTTTCATTGGTTCTGATCTGATGAATTATTTATGAACCAAATTTCTTTTCATGGGTTCTGATTTATTAAATGTGTTATAAATCCCATTTATTTTCAGGGGTTCTGATATGATAAATGTTTTATGCTCTTATAGAACACTTATATATGATTTTCATTATTTGATAGTTGTTACATTATAACCATGGATGTTGGTTACGTAAAAACCAATGATAATGGAAACATTATAACTAATGATTTATGGGACCTATATCTCCCTCTAATGGGTTGGGAAAAGATTGATCTCTCATGAGATAAATAGGACTGGAATGGGGAGTGAATCCAATTTAGTAAGGGACTTTGTCCACTATTATATTATTGGGAGCGAACCTTGACTATTGTGATGGTTTAGTGATTGAACCCATTCTATTATTATAGTTTTGGAAATATTCCATGACTACAAAGAAAATTATTTTCTATTCTTATTTTCATTCCACAATTCCATGTCTTATGTCAATGTTATGCTCTCATTAACCATGTTATTTTATTTACTTATGATTCCTATTGTATGAACTACCAATATTTATTCCATGACTATAAATTTTTATCATTGATATCCAAGGTATGGTTTTCATATATTATGATCATGTTCTCATACTCTTATTCTCACTTTAGGTTTATGTATTTTTATTAATTTACCCTTACTGGTCATTTGTACTCACCCTTTATTATATTTCATTTCCCCAGGTTATAATGATAGGTATTACATGTTATATATCTAAAAAGGGTTCTAGTTATAGGGAACTAAGTGGGAGATAATGTGGAGCTCTTATGAACCAGTTGTTTATATTTACAAGTTTCCAAAGCCATTATACCTTTGTGATCCTTAGGAATGTTTTTGTGTAATGTAATGAATATTAATCTAAAAAATGTAATATATATGTTTGTAAAGTTTGGGCCACTATAGTTGGTATTAGAGGATGGTTTTAGTTAACCATTGGAAACTGAGATAAGAAAATTTTACTAAGATATCCAATGATATGTCTAAGGATAAGTTTAAGGATGATTCAAAGTATAGGAAAATGTCTTGAAATTTTTGAAAAGGATAGTGCTGGTGATTTTTAAGAAATTACATCCCTATATTGATACTAAAAATGCATGTAGATCTATAATAGAGGTACCTAGGGGTAATAAATTTGAAGAGGGGAAATTGAGCTAGAATATATCATCACCTGGTGCCCGAAAATAGGACTTGTTGCACATCTAGTTTGACACTCCTATGGGATATTCTTTATAGATTTAAAAGCTCTTAACAAACCACCATTAAGGATTTAAATAATGGTCATGAATGAATTAGTTTAATCCTAAGGTTCCATATATTTTAAATAAGGTTTCATGATTTAGGAAACCTATAATTTATATTTCATGATTATGTGGTTTTTCACTATGATTAGTGTTTCTCACACTATGCTTTATGGTTTTATTCAATGGTTATAACCCAAAGAAATTGTGTTAATGTTGATTGGTATCTAAAATGAAATGATTTTCCTCTTGAGAAATAAAATGTTATGGGATATTGAATAAAAAATATTATTGTTATACTCACACATCATTCTCAAGCTATGAATCATGTTAAATTTACAAATGATCAAAGGAGGAAATAATGTTTTATTTAGTCCTTCATGAGAAAACATATACCTTTATTTAGTGGTTTTGTTGATCCACAAGTTTCTGAGAAAAGGATCGGTACCACTAAAAATATATTTTCCATTATTTAGTTCTCAAGGAATGAAAAATTCATTTTTCCTATTTATCATTTAGAATATCAATCTAATCAGTGGTGGAATCTTATTAAGAACACAATAGAAGAATAAGAAATTGAATCTATAGAATGGGAATAGTTTAATGGGATATTTTCAGTAAGTATTTACCTTTTATTCTCTATAGAAGGAT
Organism: Viscum album; assembly: GCA_963277665.1. Lineage (NCBI taxonomy): Eukaryota > Viridiplantae > Streptophyta > Magnoliopsida > Santalales > Viscaceae > Viscum > Viscum album. Next base: position 1,752,354,488 of record OY728146.1, on the reverse strand, counting down.
GGAGAATAAATTCCTTGAGCTTAATTAGAAGTAAAATGAATCTATTAGTACCTATGAAGCTAATTTTACAATACTTTCAAGGTATGTTTCTGGTTAAATCTTCATCCTAGAAAGAAAAATTGATCGATTATTTTGTGGATTAAAACCAAGTCTTCAAAAGGCCTTGGGTATAAGAGACTTTAGAAGCTATGAATAAGT